>JAJQWJ010000001.1:19898203-22683203 GCA_023637945.1 Phaethornis superciliosus | reverse complement strand
TTGACTGATGTCACAAGATTACCTGCTACTCTAACATTCATGCCTAAAATAAATTGATAATTTGAACTACACATCTGGCTGCATTTCTACATGCTCCTCCATCACCTGACTTCAAGATCATTTTTGATGATCTTTCTCAGGCTAGTGGAAGGTCTAAGATCCCTCTGTGAAGCAAAGGTGAAAGACAAATTGAATACATCAGGCCCAGAGTATAAAGCTCTTTGTCTTTGTTCTGTGGTCTTTCTAATTTTCAGCCTGACTTATAAAACTGAGATGTGTAACGCCAGGGATCAGCCTAGAACTCTGGCCTGCAGTGCATTGTCTGTGAAATTCTTTCTTCCCTTTTACTATTTCTTAGTGCTGTAGCAGATGAATGAGTGGATGTATTATGTGAGTATATGTGTGTCTGTCATTCTTAGTGAGTGTGTCTGCTTCTGTCCTTGACTTACTTTTCTTCTTTCTTCATGTTTCTTTTTTCTTCCTTTTTACAATATCTCAGTTCTAGTCAGACCCTCTCTGTTCAACATTTCTTTTATTCCTAAAACACTCATAATGCTATTCAGAGAATATCTGTACAGAAGGAATAGACAGAACACAGAGTGCTTACCACTGTGTAAATGATGTGCTCCCTGAGATACTTCCATGCACTGCTGTCCTTCACTTAAATTATGAAAAAAAGAGAAATGTATCTACCTTCCTTTTCAATTCTTGAAGTAAGTTTGAGCAATTATCTGTGTATTTGTCTTGTTAGGTTGAAATAAGCAATAAAAAGGCTTGAAACAACAAAGACTGAGATGCAATAGGAAACACGAATACGTCAGGTTCTTCAGGAACTGATCAAGTAAGCACACTTTTACAGAGAATAGGCTTCCAAGGAAAAGCCAGAAAATCTTCTAGCTCACCAATATGTACATTGCAGTTCTTGAGAGTATTTCAGGTACATTCAAGAACACACTAATTGTGGATATTATTGTTAAGAATTATATAATGTAAGCCCACTATCAAATCACTCTGGTCACGGATGCCCAGCTCCTGTTCTCACAGATGAGGCTTTGTCTGAGCAAATGAAAGAAACAAAGTAAATACAGTTTTCAAGGATTGTCCCTTCTTCACTGGTTTGAGGACAAGTAAAACAGCCTCTGTTACTGACTGGTTGCAATGCAGTGTAAGAATACATTTGAGGAATAAAATCTCTCTTTCTCCTGATCCCTACTGAAAGTCAGATTTGGGGGTTCACTGACAGCATCACAGTAATTGCTTTTTGGGACTGTGAATAGGTTATCCCTAATGGCAGGATTGGATAGTTGAGAGGGGGGAGATTTATTTGGTTTTCCCCTGTTATTTTTTAAATTTTAAATCATATTTCCTATAGCAGTTGCAAATCTAGTGTGCACAGTAGGGTGTAAATGCATGTTGTCCTATAATTTGATAGATTGCCTGCCCCACTCCTCACTCTAGGACAAGGAAAAGATGGATTATCTGGATCAAGTTCAGCAGATGGTCACCAGACAGTCAGAGGCCAGAGCACTTGCTCTGAGGAGAGGCTGAGGGAGCTGGGCTTGTTCAGGCTGGAGGATGGGTTGTGTCTACAGGGACTGAAGGACAGACCCCCAGCTCCTGCTGGGTGGCTGGCAAGAGATAATGGATATAAGGACACTGAAATAAGACAAGTTCAAACTTGGTAAAGACCTGACTAGATAAAGCCTTGAACAACCTGGTATGACCTCACAACCTGCCCTGCTTTGTGCAGGTTTGGTCTAGAGACCTCCTGAGCTTCCTTCCAACCTGAGCTTAATTTTTTCCAAGTTTCTCACTTGCAAATGGAAGGAAAACATCATCTCAAGAGCATCATAGTGACCAGCTCCTGAAGCAATCTACCTCTTTAGTTTAAAGAATTCCAGATGTCTCTTCCTGGCTGGGGGTTGTACCAGGTTCCCTCAGGTTTCTCTCAGTGGCAGCAAAGCCAGAAAAACTCAGTATAATATAGTTAGTTGCAAGTTACAGACTTGAGAAAAAGAGTCAAAACTTTCCTTAAACTGCAAAATTGTTCAAATTGGCAGGCCACAGGAAACACCATTCACTAACACAGCACAAATGCACAATGCAGAAGACTAACTTAATAGGATTCTATCCTTTCGCCTTGAATCAGCCTGTCTATACAGTGTCCAAGAAAATACACTAGTTCAGTAAAAACTGAAAGGACACTGCTTCTTTAAAAAAAAAAAAAAAAAATCAATTTGGATAGAACCACCAATATCCCTGGAGAAACTTCATGAAGTTGTGTGCAACTTCCTTACCTGGTGAAGGCAAGAGCCTATACGTTCTTTTGCGTCCTCCTAAGGCTATGAATTTAAAAATGTATCATTAAATTACCTGTTACCATGAACATGAGAAGCACAAAATGCAAAACTGTAGTGGAGCAAGGTTGGATCAATGACAGAACCATTTTCTGAATGTTCAATCAATTCACTGAGATAGCAGAGATGGCGGTGACAGCCTCTCACTCCGTAGCGAGCACAGTATTCATCTAATACGAAGACTTGACCTGGGCTAAACCAACCCTGAAAAATAAAGGTGAAAAAACCCCACATTTTGAGATTTCTTTTCCCACTCACAGCCTGTAAATCAAAGAGTACAGAAGCATGTATTTTAATGTGCATTGCATAAACTTTTCATACTAGAGTGATTTATATCTGACTAACGTTGATGGCACTGGAAGCGAGATCCAACAATAGCACTCTTGTTGAAAGGAGAATATGTCAGGAAACTCTTTGCTGTTCTGAGTTATCACTGCTATAAAATATATTGTTTACAAAACATGCTTATACAACCAAAGACTTTTTCAGATTCAGCTATATAAAAAACTCGTATATAATAAACTAACACTTAAAAAAATATTTTTTTTTTCACATGCTTAGCTGTCAGTTATGAGAGAACATTTAGGAAATACCGAGGGACATTAACATGGAGGCTAAAACCCAGGTTCTGGATGGTTAGTTTCCTTTGTCAGGAGTTTGACAATTTGCCCATTTACTCTGCTTGCTTGCACTATTAACAACTTTTTAACAACTTATACTTGTAAAGAGACACAAAGCCAGGTATTGTTCTTAAAATCCATCTGAGCAAGATTAATAAGGTTTGACCTTAAATAACAGTTAGATATTCTGGGGCATACTGAGGGCTCACTTGGGCACAGTCTTGATCAGAGGAGAGAGGAGAAACCCTGACACAGACATGAACAAAGTACAGAATCCTTCCCACCAGGATCTGGAGTGCAAAAAGAAATGCAAAACAGAAGAGCCTTGATTTCCTTGCCTCCCAGTTTGGAAAAAAAGAAAAAATACAAAAGCACAATGAGCAGTAGGGAGAAAAAAAATAAACCTTGAGAAACTACAGCTACTGCATAGCTGTTCTAAATAAGCTTTTTGTTTTGTTGGTTGTCTCTTTTCTTAATTGCGGTGACATTTCCCTCTCATCATTCCTGTAAAATGGTCAGAGAGATTAAGGAACACCTGAAGTCAAATATACAACTAAGATGCAAATTCAGAATTATTTTACGAGTCATGAATTTATAACATCAGCTTAGCAACTGAAGAACATTATTTCCCTATTGCTTGTGAATACTTCTGCAAGCTCAGATGTTTATTGTTTATAAAAAATATTGGCAAAAAAGACTATTAAACAATACTTAAAAATATATTAATATCAGGTTTAAACAACATATGATTTAACTTTAAAGACTTGCATGAGGCAGGAATTAAAATTTTATAATCTCCTCCAACTTTTAACATATTACTTGCAAACAAGAACACCTCAAAGTTATTTCATGAATGTTTGCCCCTGATAAATTTCTTTGAATTTAATGTTTCCACTGCCTTTACACAGCTTCACTTGTTTCTAGAGAACATTTTGCTTTGTTACAGTACTCAGTATTTTAAACTAATAACCAGTAATGTTGCAATTGCTCATGGAGTTTACATGGTGTTTGCTAGAAAATATCCTATTCCACTGAAAGAAGAAAGAAAAGGGATTTTAACTGAATTTCTGCCATAATGTGTCCTAGCCCTAGATATAATAAACAGTGTTTATTTTCACTGATATTCTGTCAATTTGTCGTCACTGTCAATGATTTTTATGGAAAACATGACAAAATGTGGCATATCAATACCTAGCAGTACAAAAATGAAACTATTACTAGAATTTCTCTATGTTCTCAAAGCAAAAAATTGTGACAATAATACAAAAATTTCCAGAACTGATTATTTTAACTTCAGTCTTTGTAACAGATCTGTTTTAATGTGACAGTTTGCATAGAAATATGAGCCTTCCTTACCGTTGTTCAACCCCATACAATGTCTATGTCACTACAGAGTATTAGATAACTGCATGTTTTTATTGTGGAATTGTAAAAAAAATTAAAACAACATACAAAAAAGAAGCTCCACAATACTGACATGAATGTAAACTAAAGAAGTTTAGGTCATATAGTAATTTAATAGAGAGCTGTGCATCATACTAATTCTTACAAATTTTTTGTTTTATTTTTACAAGTTTTATGTGTGGTTACTCTGTAAGTATTGAAAAAAAGAGATGCATTGTTTATAAAAATGATAGGAAATAACCTTTATGAGCTGTTCAGGAAGAAAATAAATTACACTCATATGTTCATTTATTATATTGCTACCTTGACACTCCAATTTTTTAAAATTAAAAATACAGATAAAACGGAAATTTAGTAAAAAATGATCACCCAGTCTAATTATTAAAAGCTGAATTTTAAAAAGAAGAATAAGAAATGCATCTGCTTTATGGTTGCTATAGCACTGTGTATTTCACCTAACCTCTTCTAAAAGTTCCTGATTTCAAGGTTATATTAAGTGTCTTACTATATTATTATGATAAAAAAAGATTTTGACCCCAATGCACTGTTAGAAAGCTAACCATTTTCTCTTTGAGTGCCAATTACTTTGTACAGATGTACCTTCAGGCCTCTTCTTTGATTCAGTGTGCAACCCACAGACAGAAAATGAGTCCTTTAACTTTTTCTATACATACCTCATAGTATTTTAAAAAGGAAGCAACTGTCATCAAATAATATGTTTTTCCCTATTTTACACTTGCAAACAAACCTACCCCCCCCTCCCCATTATCCTTACATTACGAGACTAGTCAAACCAGTGGAAAAAAGAAATTTAAAAAAATATCCTTTTTTTTTGCACTATTGGGATAATAAAGTGAAAGATATTGGGATAGTAAAGTGAAAGAAATTATGTTCTTTGAGGCATTTTAGGTCCTTACAGAAAGATCACTACTTCAAACATGGTATTAGGTGAAAAATAAAGCCTCAGGAAGTTAAGAGGTCTGATCCACACAAACCTGTTTAAAGACTTTGTATAATTTGATGGACTTCCACAAGATTGTTGCTGCTTTTCCTTACTGAAAACAAAACGAGAAACAGCACCATCCCTAACTCTTAGTCCACAAAGCACAGAAGAGAAAATGTTACATAGGAAAGGGAAACTGCAGTTACAAATACAGAAGCACATTATTTCAGTATCCTGTCTTTGAATGTGAAAAACATTCATTTTGATACAAAGATCAAATTTTACTTGCTTTTGATAATCATTTAATAACTATGTAATTAATATTTTACTCCCATTTGCTATTTGCAATTCAGGTAACACATAGTGACCGTGGTTCTGCTTCCCTTCTTTTAGCATTTTTCCTTCTTCACACCACAGTGGAATGAAGAATTACAGGAGAAGTGAAAATGTCTGACAAGAAGTGACCGCATTTGTACCTTAAAATGCCTATACGGGTGTCAGTAAATCCTGCCACAGGAGCTCCTAACATTATCAGAACCTTCTGTTTTTATTCAAAACCTTCTGTTTTTATTCAGAACCTCCTTAGTGCACATGACAAATTTCAACTGATAGAATCAGAGACAGTTTGGGTCTCTTTGCTTTCTATTGAGTGGCACAGCAGCAGCTTGCAAGTGTATAATTTTCAAATTTGAAACCAATCAATTGGACCCTTTATTCCAACTACAACCACAGCTATTGAATGAACTAGGAAGAAAGGACTACTTTGTAACAACTATTTCTCACTTTATATCTGTCTTCCAGCCAGTACTCACCAAGCAAGAATAGGAGTCATTCAGTCTGTGATCCAAGGTCTGCCTCTGAAGCAGTCTAAAGAGGGAAGCATGGTCAAATTTGCAGGGATTTGCAGAAATAAACTCATCCATGCCATGTTTCTGACCACGGTCTGTATCTGTTCATACAAAGGAAAAATGTGCAGAACAATACATGTGAGTGTGTGTGCAGATTTGCAAACACAAGGGTACACATGGTCTGGAAATCTCAGTATTTAAACTGAGAAAAAATTACAGAGAAACACAATAAGTAGGCGACCTAAAATACAATCTTGATTTTAATATCAAAGTAATATTATGGACTTATTTTTGTATCATATCAACAGTGTAACAATGGGGGGGGGGAGGAAAGGTTGGTACACAACACAATGACAGATAAAATAAAACTTGAGAGACTACCATAAAATAAAACACAGTGTGCTAAAATAATTCTTAAAGCATGGTTTTCTGTGGGGCTCTTCAAATGTAACAGTTTAAAAAATGTTACAAGTACAGAAATTATGTGTTCTATAATTTCCTGGTTTTATTTTGCTCCCCTAATTTTAGCAAAACAACCAAATAAATATCCTTCTTGCCACTGAAGAAGAAAAAAAAAAAAAAAAAAAAAAAAAAAAAAAAAAAAAAAAAAAAAAGAGAGAGAGAGAGAGAAAAGGCTTATGCATTTATTTCTTCAGATAAGAAAGAGCATCTTTACTGCAGATCAAAGTACCACTCATACAAATATGCACCATGGCTTGAAGCCTACTTCTCAAATGGCAAACTGGAGCAGAAATGAACACACTGGCTTGAGCTAGGTCATTTCCAGCCTTCTTTTTGTACTCAGCTTTTAATGAGACAAACCTTAATGTAGTAATGGCAAAGAGCTCCTTCAACCTTCCAGCAAAGAGTAGTGAAAAAGGGAGCAGCATTTTTGTGTAAATACATGGAGAAAACATACCATCCCAAATGGCACTTCAATCAAAGGCCCAAATTTATTGTTCTTCGCAGATTGCATCTTTCAACGCCTTTAAACCCCGCGGGTTTATCAAAAGAAGCTCTAGTGATTGCTTTCATTAATGCTATGTTTTGTCAAAGTCCTCAATGTGAATTATCTATCAAGTATGGACAGAAAAAGCCTTACAGTGCCCAAAAGGACTAGTTATGTATTAGCACATTAGCTGTCTTGGATTCTATAGACTGTACTGGGGTGAACAGTCCTATCAACTTAAAAATTGACTTCTCCTTTCAATAGGGTCTTAGCTCTTTGTTCCCTTAAATTCAAACCTAGGTCTTTTTATATTCGTTACTAGAAAAGTATAGATCTAAGTGTATCCTAAATGCAATTTTGAAAACCTGCATAGTACAAACCTAAAATTTCTAAAGAAAAGGAGACAAAAGTTTATTGATTAAACCCAATTATAGAGTCAGGTTCATAATAAAACTCAATATTGATCTGTGGGCATGATGCTAACATAATCAGGCACATTTAGAAATTTAGCCCCAGATCATATTGATCCATGTCAAGTCCAACTTTCAGCTGTATTTGTAGATGGGAGAATTATTTAATTCAAGCTGAAGGATCTGCAGCATCAAATCCTGGAAAGATGCAGAAACTAATTCATATCACTTGGCTTTGCATTGTCAAAGCAAGAGTCACATCCATGTGACAGATTTCACCAAGGTGGATGTAGCAAATAAACAGTATGACAATACATCAGTGGTACAAGGTATGAGACCATCATCCCAGAGAACAGCAGCATATATTTTTAATGGCTTAAGGATCAGTAACATATGTGATTACATAGATTAACAGTATTTCCATGAACATTAGACTAGCTTATCATTAGCAACGCACCTCATATTTTTGACCTGGGTACATGAAATGCTCTCTCTTAATTAGTGGAATATAGATGTACTTAAACACATGAATTCAAAGGTAAACAACTAATATGAACAAAACTACATTACTGTAAGTACTGAACTACACTGTCAAGTTATCTAGTTTCCAAAAATGATCTACACATAGATAAAAGTTTTCTAAACCCCCTATGTTTACTGTATAAGTGACTGATTTCTATATTGTAAATTTTCCTTCTTATACAAACATCTGAATTATCAAGCCATTATTTACAATAAGACAGATGACGGAAAAGCATAAAGATTCATATTTCTTCTTGCCATTGGTCTCATGTACAAACTACACACAGATGAATCTTTCTTAAATTACCTGGCTTGATTGTTTTCCTCTGGTTAACCATACAAGTATAAAAGATTCCTTTTATAAAAAATAAAATATACTTTCTTAAAAAAAAATAACTGAAAAATAATTAAGCATTTTGAAATCAGGAGACTGAATATTGTAAATGAAACATTCAAAATTTTAACACAGTCGCCCAGAGATCACAATACAAAATGATCTACTGAACACAATGCTGCTCGTGAAAGGATCTGCTTTCTGCAGATTATGCAACCTGCACAATTTAGACAAAAGAAGCAAAAATATTTATTTAAAATATATATTTAAATCCACTTGCTGGATTTAATTCAACAGAAAGATCTGTGACCGATGACCATCTCTTTCTAGGTGAATCAAATACTACAAATAACTGTCAAATAGTAACAGCTTTGTTATAAAATGTATTTTAGCAACAGAAAAACAGTAAAAATCTTACCTTTGCCAGCAGGAAATAATAGAAAAATAGATCTAGGGTAATACCTCACATTTTATTTGACTATTCTGATATAAATACAAGATAAGTGGCAAATCTTTTGGAAACAAAACAGATTTTTTAAGAAAATAAAATTATTTGGCCAAAGGAATGAGGGATTTATAAATGTTACATAACTGATTCAAAAAATATTTAATACACTACAAAAAATTTAAAATTGTTAGAATATTTGTTTTTTTTTCAAGTTCCTACACAAATGAGCTTTAGATGTCCTGTTCAAGCTACATGTAAATACAAAAGACAGAAAGAGTGCTATATTGAGATATACAGTCAGGAAAAAAACACTGTTCCATTTTATTTTCTACACCTCAATCTTGGGAAGTATCGGGAAGATATTTGGGAACAACTTTGAAATAGCAATTCTTCTCCTTTGTCACAATGAAGTTTCTTCCCTTAATGGAATTTGTTGTCCTGCTTTCAAGTTGTCTCTAACTCAAATTCATCGTTTTGTCTAAAATTTCCATATTACACTGTTTCAGGTTGTGTGTATATTTCATCTTTTGGAAACTACTAGGCAAACAAAAAACCTGTCCAACTTTTTTGCATCAAGGCAGGACAAATACATGCTTTTAAAAATTGTGGTAGAAATTTTAAAAAACTATTACAGGATTTTTAACCAAATTCTTCAGGTGTCCTTTTATACAAGGATAACAATTTTGGCAAAATATGAATATGCCTTCTCCCATGCTGCAAGGGCTATAAAGTCACATCCTCAGTGACTGAGTAGAGCTGAGTTAATAAAGACTACCAAGAATTCCACATTTATGGCACATGCTTCCTTGGTTCCTAGTGATAACCAAATGACTAGGTATCATCTCAGATCCATCTCAGCCTAAACACAAATACACATTTTCTGTAGCATTTCCTCAGTGCTTGGGTGAACTGCAGGAAGTGGCTTTGCAAAGTAGTGACCTCCTCCCTTTTGTGGCTCTCAGTGCCATCCCTGCTTGAGTTTAAGCATTGCAGAAGCAATGTGAATAAACTCAGGCAGGCAGGTAAAAAGAGCAGGTAGAGACAAACCTCTAGTACTGTAGGGATTAAAAAGTTTTAGAGAGTGGGAGTAGTAGGGTAAGAACTATATGAAAGATATAGAAGAGGCTGGAACTGGTTGGATGAAGATGGAGGTGCACAAGCTCTTTGCAAAAGACAGTGGCAAGACATACATTACATTCCTTCAAGTGCCACTCCATACAGACAGTGACAGCTGACATCGGGAACATTTTGACTCCTGATCATTGATGAGGACTCCCAAGTGCTACATGCTTAGAAACACCAGCCAAAGAGACAATCTGTGCCTCTAGAACCTTATCATTTAAATATCTGACAATGAAATAACAGATGGAGGGAAGGTGGTGGAATACAAGAAAGCTGCTGGTCCAAACAGCCTGACCGTCAGGCTGTGGACAGCAAACTGCCAGTATTTTGCTGAAGTAGAGGTTTGGAGAGTATACAAATTAATTTATGCATGTTTTTCAGTAGCGTGGGAAAGACCATAGAGGTGACTTACTGCCTGCCTAAGGTGGGAAGGCCACTGTTAACCTTGCCTTTCTAAAATGGAGATGGGGAGTGGGGGAATATGCTGGGAGGGTAGAGTTACTCTACTGTTCCATGTGATAAAGCATATGTTGTATAAAAAGATGCCAGAAAAACTATGTCAAATGAAAAAAAAAATAATTGTTTCTGAAAGATTTAGTTGAGTATAAAAATACAAAAATCTCAGAACTGTTTTAAAAGACCTGCTTTACAAGAACATTACCAATTATTCTCAGCCTGACAAATGGCACCATAAGGTTAGGCAGTAGTGTTTCCTGTATGTATTCTGACACCACTACCTTAACAATAAACTTATTCTAGTTTTCCCACAGTCTCTGAAGTTGCCAGTTTAAAGATTAAGACTGAAAAAAACAATTTTCAAAAGAAATATAAAATTCAAAATTTATTTCAATACCATTAAGCTACGATAGGAAGAGAAATGTTGTAGTCCTAACCACTGGTACATCCAAACAGATTGGAAATGTTATCTTCATATTTTCATGCCTAATTCCAAAGCATTTCTTCCTTTTGTAAACTGCCTGCACTTTCTTGATTTCGCAGCACTGATTGCACTATTCAGATGACTTAAATGTCCACACAAACTTACAAACTTCCTCCAGGATAATCTTTCAGTCAGATGGATGTTTTATTTGGAAATGTTTTCAACTTTGGTGTCATCAGACTGATGTCTTGTAATACAAATAGCTTAAGCATTTGATTCCATTTGCTATTCTTGCGCTACTTAATAAATAGGATTTTATGTTTTGTACATGGGCTCTACACAGCATTTTTATGACAACTGTTACAATTGGTCTCTAATATCTCAAATTATTTCCTTTGTGAGCTGTTTTGGTAAGTGAAATAATTGCAAAAGAGAAATGAGGAAACCTATACATCTTAGAATGATTCCTCACCTAGTGTGGTTTTTCATTATGTCTCTCTTCTTTCTTCTCTGCAGATATTTTCACAAAGAGACATCTCTGAACACGTTAGTGTAGGATCAGAATGATGTTTGGAGTCATGTGGTTTCAAGACCTGACAATTCCCTCACGTGCTGCTGTTACTCCTTTGTTATGACCGAGTTACTAACAATGGCCATCACATCAGCAGCTTTTTAAACTAAATGAATAGATCTCCTAATATATTACTCATTAAGAAGGGGGTAGTCTCCTGCACTTTTATGTGACTCAGATGAATCCATTTTTAATTGGTGCTTTCTCCGAAACATTCATGTCCTTGGGAAACCTCTGGTTTTCCTACCATTATGCATCTTTATATACTTTGTCCTTTGCATTACAGTATGCTTATTCAGAACAGTGGAACTGAAGGGCAGTCTTTTTCTTCATCATTGCTGACATTAGTCTGTCATCACTTTTGGAGCCACCTGATACCATGAAAATGCAGAACCAAGTTGCTTTACCCAGAAACTAAGAAATTGGCTAGTATTCATATTAGAAGTTTGACTGGTACAATAGTAGTTTGATACCAGCATCACACCTACATGTGTATATAGTACCAATTTTCTTTTAAATATCCAACATAAATGATCCTCAACTGACATATAGCATCAAAATGAAGAGATGGCACATTCAGCTCAGTTGGGGGTTGGCCTTCTGGAGTGGCCATCCCCATTTGCTGCATTTGTAATAATTGTTGTAGAGATCAGGAAGACACTAGGTATCTTGTAATCACTTTTTTTCTTTTCAGGAGTTCCTGACATGTTCATTTTGATCCATCTCTGAGGTAGCTGAATCTTGCTAATGTCATTTTAAGCACTCTTTTCTACAAGGAATTATCTTACGTGGAACAAGGCATCAATAACCACAAGAAATACAAAACTAGTTTTACTCCTTCCTTTCTACTACTTTCTTTTGTATTAAAAGAGTTCATTATCATAGGAATGTTCACTACCACAGCTTAGAAAATCTCTTCAAGAAATTTGAAAATACAAAAAAAAGTGTAGTCTGTGAAAACAAAGTATCATTTATTGTATTGTACACGTATCACTTGATTAAAAATGTTAAACATTTAATTAAATGCTTGCACTTTTACAAGCTTCATTTTGCTAATGCAGTAACTTTCAAAGGAAATTTTTTTTCTGCAAGGTAATGTTAGAATCTATTTCCAGGAAAAAAATTAATCTTAACACAGTTGAGTATATGACAGAGTAATTATACTCAGATAGTTTAATTTCTTTAATGATACTTTTCAGTTGCTTTTTTAATCTATCCAGATAATTTCAGGGCTACAGAAAATACTTTATAAACACAATATATAAACAGCATTGAAATATATCTCCCTAAGCTGGTTTTCTCTACATCAGCAGTTTAAAGAAAGTTAAAAATTTGTCATGAGTCATTAAAAGCTCTTTTTATACATTTTGTCAGATGAAAGGGTTGCATGTTTTGTCTTCCTAAATGATGAAGAAGATGAGGACAAATTTCAAGGCCTGAAGATTATTAAAGGACTTTTTTTGCAAATATCTAGTTTGATTACTGGTTTATGATTCTTTTAAAACTACACCTTGTATTAAGTTAAAAAGTCGTTCTGTTGCAAAGAATCCTATGAATAAATTACAAAATACCATAATTGTAGTTTATTAAACCCAAAGGCAAATAATTTAATTTCAGTCATATCAGTTTCTGCAAGTTGACAAATACGAATGACAGAAAAATTCATTATATTTTGAGGCTTTTTTTGAGCTTGCCTCAAACTGTCTTTAAAATAAACCTTATTTGTAATATAGTTTCTACCTGAGAACTGTAGTCACCCAAATTGTCTAAGGTAATATCAAATAATTTCAGTTTAACCAAGTAGGCAATTTTTCTTTGCACCACTTCCCTTCTCTAATTTCCCCTGCCCTGTGGTCAGTGTTTCCTAGTTCCTTTCATTTCCATGAAAGGAAATATGTCCAAGAAGGGCAACTCCCTAGCTACTGCTGATGATGGTCACTTATTTTGTGCTTTCTAACTCATGCACACAAAGCAGAAAACCTGGGAGGGGAGCACAGCATGCAGGCAAGATCCAGGTAACTGAGGAGGTGACCAGAAGCACTGCTTGGCTCTTGCCCCACCTTGGCTTTTGCATTGTTACACTCTGCAAAATACTTCACCTTCCCACCCTCCGTGGTGCACAGTTAGGTCACTCTTTCAAATTGGTTGGGATTAAAAATTCAAGAGATGTTAAGTGTTTTTGTGTAATAAACTGGTTTTTTTCAAAGTTCTTGACAGCACGGTCATGGTTTTAGATAACTATTGGGTTTAAACTATCCCATCTCACTGTCTTCTAGTAGTATAATAGTACTAAAAAGTCATAGGATGAATGGGAAGGTGTGAGACAGTGATAGCAGGACTGACAGAGAGGACTGGTTTTGGGTAAACCTGCTACAGACTTCATAGATTAAAGCAAGTTAAGTCTTGAATATTTGTCTCCCTTCTATCACTCTACATTTACAGACATATAATAAAGAAGGATTACTGCATACAGTCCAATGATGTTGTAAATATTTGATGGTTACTACAAAAATCTTTGGATTGCACTAGTTTCATAAAATAAAAAAGCTGATCCTCTCAGCTCCTGAAACAACAGAAAAATCATATATGTTTCCTTTGTGCAGGTATCTAAACAACATCTAATACCTTTAAAGAGATTATATTAAAAATTTAAGACATAGCTAATAAATGCTATCTACCCTGATTTGCTTTGAAACGATACCTTCCTCAAAGAAAAGTGAGAAAACCCTAACCTCGAATTAAAAAAAAAACCACAATATTTTTTAAATTTATATGTAGTTGAATATTACATTGAAAAAATGAAAAATCCAGCAGCCCATCTATTGCCTTTCAGCTCACAATGTACTTTCCGCATTGTAATTTTTAGATCACTAACACGTAGAATGTATGATAAAGCAGACCTAAATCTATAAAATTTGAGAATAGATTATTTCTTTTCTATTCCACACTACACTGGCTGGCTAGTGAAAAATATAATGTAAACTAAACACCATCTCCATGGTAATATGGGGGTCAAATGTAATGATCATGAAGCTAATTGCCATATTTTCATGGATTATAATAAAAATAATAACCTGCAAGTCAGGATTTCCCTGTCTGATAATAATAATGTGAGCTCCTGCCTAACAACAAAGTACTAGGCACATTTCCCAAGTGAGTTCTGCTTAATCAAACTTCATTGAGGGAGCTCCTACATATTTTACCAACTCAAGCCAAAAGTAAAACAGAAAGCTAACTTACAAAGTAGGGATATATCTGTGTCAGTGTTCCCTCCTTTAGGATTCATCTTCTGAGCCTGGCTTGCAGGAACAGGCTTGTATGATTGACCTGTGGCTCTGTACATGGCTTGAACCCAGAGTATTCTGTCCTGTTCATCATCACTGGCAAATATCACAGTATCACCTTCTTTAACAGCATTGAAAAACATCCGTCCACCTTGAAGACCTGGAGAAGGAAAAGGAAAGGTAGTATTAGTAAGTACAAGTTACTTCTAAATCACCATCATTTATTTTATTATTGGTTTGTGTGTGTGTGTGAAAACATTTTACAGGTACGTATGACATGGAAGAAAGGTAAAATCTGGAGCCATATGGATCAAATGGTAAGATACTGAAGTAACATATAAATAGAATAAATACAAAAGTCATATGAGAAAATATTTCTGTAATTCCATTTCCAATTCAATTATAATTTATTTCTTACTCATCGTCTTGGTGTCATATGCTACTTTGCATTTCTCCAATACAACCTCCTTCCAGGCCTAATTTTCTTACCTGTAAATCCCTGTCAATTTTCTCTCTTAAACAGAAGCAGCACCATACGTCTTATCAGTGTTGCTGCTCCTGACTTTGTACCTTTCATTCCAGTGTTTTATTCTGAGAGTGCATAACTAGAATAGCACACATCAGTCAGTGTGGATGCTCCAGCCATTCTTCTGGCTTTCCAAACACCTTCTGAGTATTCTTTGTCTTTTCAGTTATTCTAGACATCAAGCCAAGGTTTCCAAAGACAATCGTCAAATATTAGAAGCTTCCTAAATTCCTTCCAGTGCACAGGTAGAAGGGAAGAGTTTTTCTCTTGTTCCTAACTTTGATTTCCCACTGTGATTTTAATACTAACTTGGGTTTTTCTCGTATCTTCAAATTTATGTTTGAATACTCAGAGTAATATCTCTTTAGCAAGCACTGTCATTATTCACCTCTTTTTATAAGTAATTTGTGAGTACACTTCACAGTACATTGACAAATGACTTCACCATCAATAACAGAGAAAAAGACTGACTAGTATTCATGACTTTCCCCTTGTATCACACATGGTATTACAGTGCTTGAGGCAAATTTAAGTTTATTGCTCACTTTTATTACATCAAGCTTCCTTCTATAAGCATAATTTTTCACACTAGAAAATGCTACTGGAATAACTGCCAAACCTTCAGATGCTGAAAAGAAGAATCTTGGGGGTTTTGCTGCTAGATGAAAATGAAAAAAATTCAATCATGTGTTTTACACAAACATATCATACATAATGAATAGTACCTGCATGAGGAGCTGTATAATCCACAGTGTATCCTTCGAGTTGCATCAGTTCCTGAGGCTCAGATTTCTTTTCTCTGTAGCTGCACATTGCAAATGTGTACTGGCTAACCTGAATAAGAAAGGACTTCTTAATTGCTGAATTCCATTCCAGAATTGTGTAACACACATACCACTCTTTAAATTGGCCTTCAGTTGTGCTGAAGAAATAAAGTCCATTTTTTCCCCAGAAATATTTATAGTGTAAAACTTTGTGTTCTTCCCCCTTCCTGCCAAAGGGAAGGGGGAAAAAAAGCTGTAAACCTGTCTCGCTGAAGGTTCCTGAGATACAATATTTTTTGTGTTGTTGTTTTATGGAAAACTGTTCTCTATTAGGGAGAATACTTGGTACCATGGTACTGACTAATCTGCTCAGCCTACTGTGTGAGATAAAAAAAAACAACCCAAAACAAAAAAAGCAAACCAAAACAAAAAACAAACAAACAAAAAAACCCCAAAAACCAAACACAAAGTCATGCATTCTAAGATGGAAAAAAAGGATTATATTTATAAAAGTACTGTTTGTAGAAGGAGAGATACAATTTTCATGCAGCTGGAAAGACAAATACATAATCTGGCCAATTCTGGTCAAAGACTGTAACACCAGAACCTTCAGTTAGATTTTATAGTACAATTTCTGTATCTTTTGCACTGTGTTCACAGCCATCTCCAGGTTACTTGGCTCACGGGATAGTCCTGCATAGGTGAAACAGCTTGCAGCTGGCATGAACAACATGAGTTACTTCTCATCAAGTACAATTATTAGACGAAAAATAAACACCACAGGGTTTAAGATTTCCTAGAAAGAGTAGAAAGTGATCAGGGGAGCTGAAAATATAAAGGAAAGCAGATGCTGGGAGAGGAAAAGCAATTGCTTAAACTGAGATGTTAATCGCTTAAACTGATATCACTTGAAAATGCCTTAAATGGAGAGCTGGAAAGACCATAAAATATGACAAGAAGAAATCTATAAATATTTTAAATCTAAGAGTTTATATAGGCCTCTGAAACTCTTGTCTACAAGGACTACCTAGCCAGCTGACTTGTTTTCAATGATAATTTCTTAGATCTGTAAAATTCTGCAAGGATGTAAGGATAGGCAAGGATCTTGTCTGATAAAGATGGATAAAGTCTTTATCTCAGTAACTGAGCTGTTACCTAGATTTAATGTTGCCTAGATTTAATGCTTCAGCCACAGCTTCAGGAATGAGCCTTTTTGAAGTAAAATTTCGACAGCTGATGTCACCTTCATTCATACATTCACCAGAGTGCTGTACCTGCACACCACCTCAAATTGCAGTGGCTTCAACTATTACTGACAAAAGATCTTTGACTCTTGTTTTCTAAAAATACTTCCTCTGCCACAGCATGTACAAGCAAATGAAACAAGAACCACAGCAAAGGTGTACAGCTGAGAAAAATTGTATCTAGGCGTTTCAGTTTAGTTAATGCATTAGTTAAACAAAGGAAATTTCATAGGACATAAATATTTGTGTGATGTTGTCAGGCAACTAAAACTGAATGGCAGCTTTCCATATAAAATTTAGGATATTCACTTCTAGTGGGCTGTATCAAGGAAGGTGAGCTATATATAGATAAAGGCAGAGAAACCCCCAGCCTAGCCCATCCCTTTCAGAAATTCAGATTTTCAGGCTAGACAGGACCACAGCCAGCCAGACCGTCCTCCAGCATGACAGACATGACAGAATTTCACTTTGCTGTTTGTGCATTGAGCCCACAAGTTCTGCTTTCATTTATGGCATGTTGTTTAGAAAATTACTGTATTTTGGTTTAAAGCTTTTAAGTTTTCCCTTGGGTGGCAGAGGAGGAGATCTGGGGGCAGCGAAGCAGTTCCAGCCCCAGGCATGGGGCATCTCCCTGGGCAGGGAGGCCTGGGGTGGGCCTGGCTGGGCAGGGCTCATTGCTGGGTTGGGCAGAGCTGTGGGGAGATGGAGACCCAACTGGGGCAGGAGAGGGTGGCCCCAGGAGGCTGAAATGGGATCCTGGGCTGTGGGAAGGGTGGGGATGCCCTGGGCAGGGACAGTCAGGGCCATTGGTCCCCTTAGCGCCCCGACATGGGGATCAGCTCCTGTGTCATGCCATCTGCTCTAGGCCCAGAAGCAATATCATCTCTGTTACTGCTTGGTATTTCCTTTTATTTAATGCCAAGAAGCATATTTTCCCTCATGCACAGGCACAGAGGGAGCTGTTAACCACACATCGATAAATTCTTTGCTACCAGCATTGTATTTCCTGAGAGCCCCCTCCTTGTAAACTGTACCAACAGATTAGATTTTGCTAGCTGGCAATGCAGCAAGAATATTTTTCAAATTATTCAATTCTGTTGGTTTTGCCAAGCACACATCATGTCAACAACTCTGTATAACCACAGTGTACAGGCAAACAGCCATCAAAAAGGAAGCCTGCACACACTAGAAGTGGAAATGAATAGGATGCCCATTTTTCTTCAGATGTCTTACCTAACCTTGTGGGAGATCTGGGCTGTTTGTTCATTTTTAACCTCACCTCTACAACAAGACATAGATTGTAATGTTGATGATTTTCCTTTTTGAAACACATTTCAAATGCATTCTCTTATTTTAAAGGAACGATTTATTATTAAAAGATCTTAATTCCATACTCAGCCTTACATACCATCTTTTTACTGAAAATGAGACACTTAAAAGTGTCTCCATCAGAGAAACTAATAGAAAAACTCCAGAAGAATGTTGGGGGGAAAAATCCAATAATATAAAGAAATAGAGAACTTGCCTCACTGGTTTACACTTGCAATTTCTTAAATCCTTTTCCTTATGGTTATCAGTGGCTGCTATAATTATACTTAAAATTATACTGAAACTATACTTTTTAATATGTATCTATAGCCAGACTTAAGTGTATTCTTAGTGATTAGTGGAGATGAATGTTGCTTTTAGTTAGAATTCAGCAAATTAGCATCAACATTTCATTAAATAATAGGATACTTAAAAGTTAGGACTAGGTACAACACATTCTCAGAAAAAAGCAAGAATCAAGCTACCTTCTTAAATAGTAATTACTGACTGGATCAAAGGTAATTCTCTTCCTAGGAATGTGATTACCTGAATCTCATAATTTTCCAGAGATCCAAACACATGACTCCCCAATATTCTACCTACTTTATAACAGAGTGGAAAACCAACAACATGTGCAAGCATTACAGACACATAGGCACAGAAATGTGGACATGTGAGCAGTGTCACTTAGGGGATTGTCCCCCATGAGGCAGAAAGACCCCGTTTAACGTGCTGGGAGGAACTGTTACTGCAAACCTGAAGGCCACCTCTGGTCCCTTCTACACATCACTGGGCAGCCTGCCTCAGGAACACAGGAGCAAGAATTAGCCTGTGTGGCTGGTGTTTTCAAGGAAAATTATCAATGAAACAAATTCCTGACTTTTCAAACTTAGAACAGAAAAAAATTAAAATGACAAAAGTGAATCTGCATTCAGATTACTGGAGGAAGACAATTATCACAGAGTAAAGGAGTTAAAACATAGGATGTCCAGCTGATGCTTTTTACCAAATTATGTCCTTGTCTTTTTCCAGATCGAAATGAACAGCTTTTTAGAGAAGTGATTGGATTGTAAAAGCAAGGAAAGCCAATATAATGAGCAGTTTAAATGCCCAGACTCTGCAGCCTTCCTGTAATACTGTTCTTTCAGAAACCACTAACAACACATGAAGCAATAGTGAAGGTGCACTTTACTCACACCGTACTCCTAAAAGATAAACATTATTCGTCTAATTTCACACCTGGGTTGAATTTCCAAAGCTGGTATAAACTTTACGAATAGCCTTTGCCTTAGTACTGAATTCCACGGCCTTAATATTTTACTAATATAAGCTAAAAGCTCATTTACAGAGGACAACTCATCAGTACGTCAATTATATATCAATGCAACAGACTGATACTCATTACTAAATGCTTACTTCACATGTATTGACTTCAGCCTATTGTCAGTGTTTGTATCATGAATGGACTTTATAAATGAGCTGAAGCTGTCTGTACAGTAAATATTGATTGAAGACCACATTTTTTATATAGCTCTATTGAGCTGATAGATGCTTTAAAATGAAATAGATAGCTAAATCCTGTCAAAGTTGGAAAACTCCTGCAATATTTTCCTGCAGTATTTAAAGCAGAAAATAGTTAAGATTAAGTTGTCTGAAATAAATTGGTCTTCTAGGTGGCTCCATGTCACACACACATAGAAAGGCTTTCAGCTGCACACTTCAAAACTCAGATGACACCTGCGACCTAGAGGAAGAGAACAAAGTCTTTCTTTTTGTGAAAGGGGGAATCTAAACTAGGAGGAGTGTTAAGGAAAAGCATGAGGGACAAGGGAGCATCTAGTTTTTCTTTTGTTTTTCCCTGCAAATTTGTCTTCCCTTCACATCCATGCCTTAGCAGATATCCTATACAGAGATCTTACCAAATGCAGAACATCTTAATAAGTTTAGTAAAAGTCCTTATTTCTTCAAAGAGGACCTTGGTAAAATCAGAACCCAAAAGTAATTCAGTAGATTTTCCAAAAAATCATTGTCAACCATTACTCACTCACAAGTGAAACACAAGCCACTTTCCCTTGAAGCCAGGGAAAACACTGTACTGACATGAAGCTTAACAAGAATGATATGCAACTAGTCTCAGCTTTTAACTTTCCTTTAACAAATACCTTTTTCATTTATTATTTTTGTAACATCCTTACAATTTTCATCATACAGGAGACACAAGAGACCAGGTGAGTGTGAGTGTCAGAGTGGTAGAGAAAGGAATCAGGCATTCTTTAAAGCAGTTTTAGAAGCTTTTGTTCTTAAAAAAACCCTGTTAAAAAAGCCTCAGCCTTTGTATGATGTTTACTGGAGACTCACACTTTACCAGTTTTCTGTCAGTAAGACAAAGGACACAGAAGAACAGCATTTCCTAAACAAAAAATTTTGCACAGATTCACAAAAATCACTAATTCATAAAATCATTAAATTCACAAAATTAATATTCATGCATTTCGTAAGTTTTATGTATAATAATATACATAATACATATATTATTCATAAAATCATTAAGATTCATAAAATCATTACTTTCTGTTTGCCCACTCAAAATCTATTTTTCTTTTCCTCTTCTACTAATCTCATGTTCATTCACTAGCATGTGAAAATACTTAGGGTTCTAGGGTTGAAAACAAGTTATGAAATATCAGCTCAGCATATTTTTGTGGCCAAACCCAACTGCTACAGTAGGTCTTCTGTAAGAACTACATATTTTACCCAATTTAATATTGCAAGGAAGAAGAAATATAGCATTATTCAAAAAATACTTTTGAAAAAGTTGTTTCTCACCTTTGTAAATTAAAAACCTGGATACCTCTAAGATGTAAGAAGCTTGGAATTGTGTAAAAAGTATGGAATTGTGTATGTGTTGCCTGAAGATACTGACTTACTAATGCCTCCAGAAACCATTTATAAGAGAATTGATAGTCCAAGACAACTTTTAAATGAAATTTCAAGGCAACCTACCAACCTGAACAAGAACAAAGTAGCGTTTTTTCCACCGTTTCCAAACCTTCTGTCCTAGAGCATACAAATATCTGCAAAGGAAATAACAAAGAGAGTGTTCTTGCATTATTAACCATACTATTAGGAGGACCCAATACAAGTAAGTGTATTAATTTGCTTTGTCAACTGCACTGCTTCTTCAGTGTTGTCACATATTACAAGTATTTTTTTTCTTCTATTTACTCACAGCATAAAAATGCAAAGATACTCCTTTTCATTCCAAATAAGATAAAAATCATTAAAAGATCTCATGTAGGAGAAAACTAACATGCTTTTCACTTCATTTTACCAACTGCATCTGAAAATTAAAATCAAAGCTTAAAGTAGAACACTTTTTGGCTAGATAGAAATATTATGAGAAAAGTTAAGCTTACAATATGTTTTTTTTCCATATTGCTTCCACAGATTTCCTAATGGTTCTCTAGTCTGTGAGAAGTCAGTCAAGGTCAGCATAGGAAAATTCTCAAATAACAAAATGTTGGTGGAAACACAAAATTAACTTTTCTTTTTTTTTTCCCCCCCAGAATAAACTAGAATCTAATTTCTCAAACAGAAGCACTTCACTATAAATACAAATTACAAAACCTCCTTTTCTAGGCTTATCAGAAGATGATAAAACCACAGATGTTGTTTGGTGGTACCCAAGAAGTTGCAGCAAGTTTTATGATATTACAATGACACTTTTTTCTGTCATTATGGTCGTGTGATGACTGTGAGCTGTGGATTGTAAGCAAGAGCCTAGGAGGCTCTGCTGCCTAAAACCTGACAAGAAAGCAAAATATTTCTTATGAGATGTCTCCTCTGGCTGGCCAGCTTCTGTTAACAGCATCTAGTACAGGTAGGTGGGCCAGAGGGGGAACAAAGATTCAAATTGTGCAGGTCAGTGAATGTTGGCTTCACAGCAAACTCTCCAGAGGATGCTGGCAGATATATTATGGAGAATTTATAATGACTAGGACCATAAACGGTTGGTTCAGATGGCTGGCAAACACATTAGTACCTTAGTTGTAAAAGGGCTGAGTCTGCTGCCCTCCTCTTTCTTATGTCTTTTTGGGCTCTGTTGCCCAGTGGTTCTGAACTCAGAGGAAAAACAGAGCAATCAACCAAGAATCAATAAACAGACAAGGAAGGTACAGGCAAAAACTTTTTACCATCTGTCCTAGGCAGACACCCATGTACGTTCTTTCTGCTTGAGTCCATCACATACAACAATTTTTTTGTCTAACATGAATGTTGAGTGTAACGCTTATTTAACATAATAGTTTGTCAAACCACATGATAGCTCCCTCATTACTACCCTCTTGCCCTTCTACAACTCCTGCTGCATGTGTGCTGAAACTCTGCCTTCTTTGGTTACTCTGTTTTTATTTGTGTGAGAGAGAGAACAATTGACTTTTTGTGCATGATTATCAGTTGATGTAGTTTTCTTTGAATAGTTCAGATCCTGTTGTGCTCTTTTTCACTTCTTAATTCTATGACTATTATAAACTCAATAGAAAGAAAGGAGAGGAGTACAGGTTATGTCAGAAATGTTACCAAAAAAAAAAAAAAATAAAGCCTACTAGGGTTTATTTAAAAGTTCAGAATGTTTTGCACTTACCTTAGAGTGGCAGGAGAATAATCCCAAACCAAGTATGAACTATTTTGCTTTTCATACATGTTTCAAAAGAGGCAGGCATGTTCCCCTAAATCAGCACATTTACTTTCACCATAGCATATCGGACTGCTATTGCCCCAGCATGGAGGGGGAATGACTGATGAATTTCACTCAGCCTTTAAGATTAATGACCAGGGGTGCAGAAAAGCATCAAGGTCTATGGGTAGCATTTGGGCTCTCTGACTCCTAAGCCTGCTCTGTTCTTCATGGTGATTCTGCCACCATGAGCCTCACAATATCCTGTACAGTTCTCTGATGTATAGCAGAGGACAACTGCTCCGTGGACTGTGAAGACCAACTGAGAATACATAGTTCTCATGTGCTACATTACAAAGATATCCTGTTCATATTTCCACCCTGTTGGCATATTTTAAATGACTGTAAAGGACTAACAGAGGATTCTTCTTGCTCAAGAGTAATCGTAGCATCCTCATCAGCAAGTAAACATGGTACCACCAGTGGGAGTGACTTGCCGTTCCAAGAGGGAACATGGCAGAATATGAGTAACCCAACCCTAGAAATACCAGATTTAATTAATTATTTTTCATTATTAACTGTGAGTGGTATAGATAGGTTTTTTTAACGTAAGAGAACTTTAAGGAACATTTGCTATCAAAGAAAGAGCTATTTGTTTTTTAAAGTACTTTTCATGTAAGATATGCCACATAGGGTCTTGCAGTACAGGTAGAACTAGCACAAGTTACAATAAATTAAAAATTATAAATAAGAAAGCATAAAAAAAAAAAAAAAGTGCCCTTTTTATTCCTCCTATTCATAACTTCCAACTACATTGTTAAATAGGAGCTTCCTTGGGAAACAATGGAATGGAACATAAACTACCTAACTTTAAAATCCACCAGTCTTACATAACATTAGGTAACAAGGAAAACAGCATTAATGACACAAAGCTGGGATTTAGTACAGAAGTTCAAAGTCTTATGTTATTTGGTTTTACAGATTGCTATAAACACAGTTATAGTCTTATGTTATTAATCCCTCTTCCAGTGCCATCTCAGATTTTGCCAGTTTGTTTGTTTTTTTTAAATGTAGAAAGTTACTGCCATTTACAAGGGATATAACCTGTGCTCGTCTTCAGTGTCCATGCTCCTAAAAGATGAGATTAGTTCTTAATCAAGAGTTTAATATTCATGCCCAGAAGGAGTCAAACTTCACAGACTCCTAGAATTCTCTTTGAACTTCTCTTTCCCATTTATTCAGCTCTGAAAAAAACGGGATGCAAAGGACCCAAGAACCTTGTTAAATTTGGAAAGCATTATCAAGGATTTATAGAAACTGCAGGAGATGTCTAGAATCGAAAAAGTCTACAAATGCCAGATTCCAGAATTAAATAGCACTTGGATTTCACAGTTAGAGTAGAAAATCAGTATATAACAGATCCAGAAGTGAACAAAGTCTTAGAGCTGAGTTAAAGAACTTCTGTTTTTAAAATGAGGAATTACATAATTCTTCAAGGGTCTCTAGTAAATGTCAGTACCACAAACCATTTCAGACCATTATAATCACAAACTCTCAGAGCTGCAGCCTGCTGCTTTCTCTACTCATGTGTCTGCATTCACCTATAGGCCCCAGTCAGCACAGAAAACTATGCACAAGATCCATAGCATTACTTGTTCAGACTATTTTAAATACCCTTAGCATCAACAAGAAATACACAACAACCATCCCCTCAAATGCTACCTTTCTTTGGGTAAAATATTCTGTGCAATGCAAAGAAGAAACTGATATTCAGAAGTAGGCAATTCCATATTTCTAAAAATTCACTGTATCGTTTACTAAAATTTTTTCTCTAATTTGGGTTCCGCAGTCATGACAATCTAAAATATGTCTTGAATTATTACAGCTCAGCCATATACTGAAAAAGGAGATACTGAAATTGTTTCCCTGTACCTGAGCACTGAATCAGTATTTGCTTGCTATCAAATAGATTTCATTTTACTTCTTTTTAAGACCATGTTTTGAGTGTTTAATGAGAAGACTGAAGAGAAGCTGGGAAAGATTGGCTTCCTCATGCACGCAGAAACAGACATAGATGTCAGACTTTTATTCTGATAGACTCATTTAATGAATAAGATACATACACATAACAACTATCTCTGCACATGTGCACATTAGAAAGCATACTTATAGTTAGTATGCATATGCCAGTTTGACTTCTTCTGTCTCTTTATATTATCCACATAATTTCCAATAATTTTAGATTAACGCACTCATTTTTATATGGCACAAAGAAAATAGGACTGTGATCACACGTGTTGAGTCAGTAAGTGCTACACCAGTGTAAAGATTTTCTAACACAGTTTGGTAGTAATATGAAAACACAGCCAAATGTATAAACCATTCAATCAGTGAGAATTTTGCTCTTAAAAACAATTCTGTAATTTTCTTCAACATTATTTAATACTGCTTTCTTTCTCTTCACTTACAGATTAAAAAGTAAAAACTGGATTTGCATGCAGTCACTGGTTTACCTTACAATGCTTATAACATGGTGGAAAAATAAAAATTTAATATTTAAAGCACATTTTTCTGGTAAACAAATAAAAATACAAGAAATAACATTTCCACTACAAAGCACAGAAACACCTGAATGAAAAAACATGTATCACCTTGTATCAGTCAGTATCTTTTTCTCCCCTGGAAATAGAACAAACAAACGGAACCCCCATTTTCCTTGAAAAGTCTGAGCATCACTGCATTCTAAATACATAAAGATGGAATATTTTCCTCAGTGCATTTCCATGTGTTACAAAAATGCAAAACCATATTGCTAAATATTATAGTTCGATTTCAACTGTGTGATGGCATACACAGGAAAGAAGATGGCACCTTATTTATTCAAAGTCCATGCTGCTAGAGTGCAGGGTTCTACTTTTTGATGCTAAAATCAGCACTGATGAATAGCTCAAAACCATAATTGAGTGTGGAATATCAGAGCTATTCATTGCTGGAGAAATGAAAAAGGACTTACTACTTCTACAGAGATCATTTTTAGACCAGCCTTTTTATTCTAAGGAACGAAGCAATCTATCTACATCTTGAATGATAAATTCTCTACTTGTAAAAGGCTTCATTTATCACAAACAATGAAAAAAATACAGAAAGAAAAATCAATAGGTGTAGCAGTTTAGTCCAGCAAAGGCCTTTCTTAAAGAGAAACCTCAGTCAAGGTTGAAAGAGCAATTAATGCAGTCTCAGAAATCTGGGCCACTCTGATAGAGTTCGGTTAACATGTGGCAGAAGTAATCATCCACTTGTGAAAATGATTTTCAGTTCATTCTCAAACACCTTTCAGACACTCATGATCCCATTTAACTGACAACAATACAGGCTATCTGTGGGCATCATTGCATTCGCTGTGAGAGCCAATGGGGACCAAATGCCCACAGGCACTTTCAGTCATCCCTGCTCGCTTGCATAAAAGGAATCTTCCTTGTGCCGCATTCCTTCTTTTATTTAACCCCACAAGATTAAGCCATTTTTTTGTCTTCAGTTGAGGATGAGAAAGAAAACTGATTCAAGACAACAATATGACCTGGGTCACAAGAAACCTAGCTGTAAACATTCTCGGATTCATTTTAGCACTTTCTGTGCTCTTGAGAAAGAGAACTAAATAAGCTTTCACCAGATGGAACAGAAAAAACTCAGCTTAAACTTCTCCTGTAATTATGCCTGCTAAGGATAAAGAAATGTTGAAGAATGTCAAGTAATACAAGCATCAGAGCCCCAGAAAACAGTTCCATTTATTCCAGTAAGCGAGCTACTCATAATATGAACAGGAAAATGTGGATTTTTCCCCCTCCTAAACAACTTCTCACTTACAGTATAAATGGCTATTTGTAAGCTGGAAAATCAGATCCCTACATTATTTAACAGTGGTATCTTTCTGCAGTCCGGAACACGTCAGCCTCTGTGAATATGCATGCCAGTACTTACAGAACGTGTGAAGACACTGCAATGGCAAGTGGAGAATTATTAATCCAATTTATGTCATACTATTAAACCTATTTGGTATGCAAAGTGAGAGTGTTTGTCAAGACCGAATGGCATCCTTTAGCCTTGATAGAACTCCAGGCAACAGAGGAATAAAATCCTTTATATGCAAAATAAATATAGAAAGTGCTCCCATTCAATGTAAACTAGTTGTAAACAGGTCAAGCAGTACAACTGCAAAACACCCTGTGCTGAGAAGCAGGTGTCCATTCTCTTGTGCTTTTCAATGCAGCTTACTTAGGACGAGCTCTGTGCTGAACCCATCTACCAGATAGCTACCAGAGTTTGCAGCATATATTGGTGCACCCCTGGAGCTCTTCTCTTGGTTTAAATTCACCTAAAAGGTTAACAGTCTGTGAATAAAACTGGTCCCTGCTATGATACAAAGCACAATCAGCAGCAAGAACTGAGAGAATTGTTTTCAAAAGTGAAAATATGACTTTGAATGCTAATGTTGGTGTAATAGGAAAAGTTTCAATTGCACTGCTCTCCCCTGAGCATTCAGCTTGGCTGTGGAAACGGGACTTAAATCAACTCAAGCATCCTGACCACACAGAAGTATCCAGACATCCAGCCTAGATAGAATCTCTGACACTGGAAGAACATGACATTGCACTGAGGTAAAAAAAAACCACCCTGATGACCCTTTTTCCAGCTAGGCAGTAATATTATTTGTGAACTAGAAAGCCTAGACATCTGAGGATCTGTTAATATGAAAAATCTAATTTTGTTTCTAGGTCACACTGCCACTGATGGAATCAGTCAAAACACCCTGCTCAGTGTCACACTGGTATAAAACAAATCAATGAACTAAACTGCCAAGTGAAGCAACTCCAGTTCTGGAATCCAGATGTTGGAAAAAGCCCACTTTTGGGAAGAGCAGAGGAGGAGCCATGAACTCTTTCAGCAATTATACTTGGCTTTGGTTATCTCTGGTTGATGATGTATTTCTTTTTGCTGTCTAGAAAACTACTCTTGATGTGATAAAACTTTAATTTTGTAAAGAAAATTATCTTCAGCACACATAATTTTGTATTTTTGGTAACAAAACATATAAGCAGAACAAGATGCATACATTTCCATCCTAAAGATTGTTAACTCTAAGTATAGTAACATTTTTGTCACCATCACTAATAGGTATTCTAAAATTCTCATAAAAAGGTATCCTCATAAAGTTCTCATAGAAGTATCCTCATAAAATCCTCATAAAGAGGTACATCTGATCTATCAAAGGCATGAAGAAATGTTACACCTGGTACCCCAATTAGTGATTTGAAGCAACACATGAAAATTATGATAATGAATTAGTCTAGCACTTTACTTCAATTTGTGCATGTTTATTCAAAATGTTTTGATGTCTAAAAACTATTTTTAAAAAAATATTCACAGCTGGATTTTTTTTTTTAAGTCTTAAAATGATTTAAGTCATTATTTTCTTAATAGGAACAATGCTTGACACTTGAGAAGTACTTTGCAAACTTCAGGTAATGATTCTTCTCAACATGTCCAGTGAGGGAGGTCAGCACTACTACATCAACTTTTGTCAGACAGAAACCAGCATGGAGAAAAGTGAGAACTGTTCAGAATCTGAGGTCCTAGTGCAGCAGAAGAAACGATCAGGGAAGCCTCACACCAGCCCTTATCTTCCAGACATTGGAAAATGCATTTCAGAAAAGCTGTTCAGCCTTTTCACTCCATGTGTCAAAAGATGCAAATCATACATGAATTTAAAAAAGATATAAAAGAAAATCTTACAAAGGGAAACAGCAAATTAAATATGTTTGTCTACGCCAGTGACCATATTTCCCCTGTATTTTGTATGGATCCAGTGTAAACTACTTGAGGCACATTTCATCTTCAGAGCTGTGCAGATTACCCTTTGGAAGCATCCTTCTGTCTCCACTGGCTGTAATGGATCCCTACACTGCCAAGACTCCAACCTTAGGTGCTGCAGTTAGCTGCCCGAAAATAAATGAAATGAAGGAGGTTTTCTGTACTTAGTAATCACCAAACCAAGATAAAATGACATTCACAGAAAATGTTTCTGTTTTCCATCTGACAAAAGTAGTCATTCTAAAGCACAATTAAGAATAATACATATTAGTTTCCTCTCTTCATCCAAAACTATGAAGTAAAGCTTCTGTGGATGCAATGACTGAACTTAGCCAGAAATAAACAGACTGCATTGATTGTAGATATTTCAAAATACTTGGCACACTTGGTGGAAAAAAAAGTCTTTTTAGTTGTGCTACTACAGAGCAGTCTAGAATGAAAAGTGCTAGAGTAAAATTTAAGCAGCAATGGGGAAAATGTAGTTAACTGCTAGGAATTCATAAATAATCTTTAAAAGAGAAGGCTTTCCCAAGCTGCAGAAATAAAAAGCTTTTCATTGGGAACGATATGATTTTCTTCTGTACTAAAATTTTGGCATTTCATGCTGTCATACATTCGGAAACTCCCTTTTAATTTACAGACTTCAAGTAAACATCAAAACCAATGAATGCCATTTCTCTTTCCATTCAACGTACAATAGCTGAAAACACAATTCTGCCTCTATCAGTGGTGCAGACTGTCTCTGTTTCATCTGTAGCACCTCGAAGGAATGGAGGAATAGTGCCAGACATTAATTTCCACTCTCACAGCAATGCAAATGCTGTGGCTTGTTTCCATGAACTCAAATTAGCTATATGTCATTGTGCATTTTAGGTGTTCCTGGACAGGTTTGTGAAAGAGAAATTAAATTGCATTTCATATTAGTATGCACAGAGAACCCTATCTACAGGTGGGTGGAGTCTGAAAACCCACTGAGAATATTCTGACAAACTTTCCCAGTCATCTTCTGCTGGCCACAGGGAGAGACAAGATACTGGGCTTGATGAACAGTTGGTCCAAGATAGCAAGGCCAATCTAGCATTCTGATAGAGACATTTTGCCTTGGGAAACCTAATGGTGCAGAGTAACAAGTACAGGTGATACTTTTATGGAAAGTTAGAGTAAAAAAAGTATTTTTATATTCCTGTCCGCCTTTTGATAACAATGCAGGAGTAAGAAAAAAAGATTTTCATAGTAGACCCAACCAATTAGTTCTCTTAAAATATCCATTTAAAGAAAAGTTCCTATACAGAAATCCTTCCTTCCTGTATAATTTCAATGATGCTAAAAAACCCCAAAAGACTTCTGATTTCATGTCACTTTTTAAGAAACTTTATGAAAGAACTTAGAATTGGCCACTCAAAACCACATTCAGGCCTGTATCATGTTCCTAACAGGATGTGGAGGAAAGACTGCAGCTATACACAGAATTCTCTCCTACACTCATTACTGGCTCTGGGAGTTTGCTTATCTAGAAATGGTGCCTCTGTATTTACTACTTCTTAATGGATATTTGTTTCCATGACTTTCCATAATGGTTTCTCAAGCCTTTTAAACTTTAAAAATTGACACCTACCAGCAGAGTTCCACATCTGAACTACCCATGCGTAGAAGCACCTCTTTTGGTTCTCTCTGAAAATGCCACCTACTAGTATTATTTAGTGATTGTCCTGTGGCACAGGCACAATAATTAACATGATTTATTCTTGAAAACACCACACACAGAAACAAACAATCTAAAACTGCATTTCACAGGAGTTATTCTAGGATTCAATAGTATTGTATCACTGAGAAATACATTTCTTCTAAGAAACTTATGTAAATATTCCTTAATAAAATTCAGGATTTTTAAAATTACGAAAAAATTATAGAGAAATGATAATAAACTATGAATGTATTGAAATGGATTTGGGTGGCTATAAAAGAAAGCAACACCAAAAAAAGTGATATATAAGACAGATACAAGCCTATAAAAATATCACAGATTTGCTCTTTTTGTCAAAAAGTTCTTTACTGTAATAAATACATAGAAAATAGAAACAGTTGAATGCACTGTCCCTGCACTGGAGTTATTAAAATGGAGTTTATTTGCACCTGGAGCTGTAGAGGGAAGATTTCAGGAATACAGAATTTACCACATGTGAGGGAGCACCGGAGCCATCTACTGGGGTCAGACCATTCCTGCTGCACAGGATTGTTCTGATAAGCAACTCCAAAATAGCAATACTAAAATCATATTCAACTGGAAAACTGTTGTTACATAAAATTAAAATTTTAAAATTCCATAATATCTAAGAGAAAAAGTTGTAACAATGATTAATTGAATGTTTGAGTGGTCTTCTCACTCAAAGTTTTAGAAGTAATTTTTTAAAAATAGCATCTATTTCTAAATAATGCAAAGGGTAAAACGCCTCCTTTGGAAGTTTTGGTGATCAATATAAGTGGAAGAAAGAAATAAATTAATCCTCTTAGTATCTCTTGAGGTACCTTCCAACCCCTAACATTCTGTGATCACTCATTTATTATTGTTCAAATATGAGATTGAGATCTTTCAATCTCTTTCCACAAACAGAACTTTATGCATGTGTGTGAATATATATATATATTTAGATAAGCATATAGAAAAAAGGACTAATTTAGCATATAGAAAAAAGGACTAATTTTCTGCAGTAACTCAGGAAAGAATTAAGAGAGCAGAAAAGTTTTAGTGTTCCTTAAATCTACTGGACCAGCTGCCTGGAGCTACATTTCCAACTAAGCTTTAATAACTCCCACATTAAATATTTGAAAACCTTCTTCTAAAATAAAATATATAAATATAACAAAATGTCAATTTTATAGCTACTTCAAAGTTGCACTTGGAAAATTCTAAAACTAATATGCAGCTGCTTTATCTGTATATAGTAGGAAAATAAGCATGTTTCTAAACTATAAGAGCTTTCACAAAACATAAACAATCAGAAATGAGATTCACTTAGCTGCATTATAATCACATTCCCATCTTCTCCCTTAATTTAACCATGCTGCCCTCCTGTGGATGTCAAGATATGTATAATGCAATGGCTCAGGCTATCAAAATCTAGTTCAAAATGATGCCTGCTACCTGTTTGTGACTGATCTAAAGAGGAAAGAAAATATCACTGCATAACCACAAAAAGTAGCTAAATGAAACTTCAGAGTAAGGACTGTGAAGCCCATATTTGAAGCAGTTTTAAAATTAATTTTAAATAAGTAGAATGTCTTATTATTCCACAGAACACATATATATGGGTGCACAGTCATACATATTAATAAAACATTTATTCATAAAGAAGGGGGAGAACATTCATTGATGAGTTACTTCATCCACTAAAGTGCTGACACAGTGGAACACATATATTATAAGGATTATGTAACAACTCAAAAAGCATGGAAATAATTTCCAAAAATATCAGTATTTGGTAAAAAGTGCCAGATGGTAAAACTGTAATCTTTTTTTTTTTTTCCCCTGGCACAGAGATTCCAAACACATATTGAGGAATTATTCAGTCAAAAAAGTTTTATCTTTAAAGAAAAGTATTAAAATGTTTCGGAATGGAAGAATCTAAAATTAAGGACAGGTATAATAAGTTATCTACATAAATTATCTCACACAGAAAAAAACCCCTATTTTTCTCAGTAATTTCCAGAAAATTTATTTTTAATAAGCTCTGTTACTATTTAATTGGAAATTAACGTTATGCACTAAAACATTTATATAATTTCAGCTCATCTATGCCCTGTTTGATGTGTTAGATTTCTAAATCATTAGTTTAAACCAGATCAGTATGGAACAGATACCAAATCCACTGAAGTACAGTAAAGGAAATGACACAATGCTGCTGTTTTTCTTCTAGCCTTGATTTGTAAATGCTGGTAAGTTATGCTAAAAGTCTTAATGATAAAGAATGATTAAAATTCACTTGTCTTTCTGAAGAAAGACTAAAATTTCTAAAAGCTGCAAAAGGTAGTGATATTTTCTGATTGTAAGATATGTGAGGAAGTAAACGCGTTTTCTTTAGGATCCTTTTTTTGGCTTTAACTCAAATAAAAATGTCAAGTGAAATGTTAAACTTTAAATTGAGCCACTCCCTGCCTAAATATTTCATGTATTATTGAGTGGACTGAAATAAATAAAATGTCTCAGAAAAGAAAAATGGACAAGACATTTAGTAGAGCCACATGCTATTTTGTGCCAATTAGTGGAGCTGCTAACATGCCATATCAATAAAAAACAATTGACCTAAGTAGTGGGGCTAATTAAACGAAATAAGATAATTAAGTGCTTCTCAATATATAATAAAAAACTATGGCTGAAAGTGTTGCATAATGTTGTCTTTTTGTTTTCCCATTATCTGTTATTCTGCCAAGTTTTAATCAGTGTATCTATATGCATAAAAGAGAGTGTCCAGATGTTAATGTGTTGGTGGCAGGAATCAGCTGTCCAATTAAAATTTATTGAGTGTGCAAGGAAAGGAAAAAAAAAAAAGAAGCCTTTCACTAAGCAGAATACACAGAGCTCAATTAAAAATGAATGTAACATTTGTGATTAAATAGAATACTCACATTCTATGGCAATAAAATTTGACATTACATAGGATTACTTTATTAACTTAATCACAGAATAATAACCTAAGAATCAGAGTTATTTTCTAACTGAAAATAGATCTGTTGCTTTTCCATATGCAACACAAAGGTAATTCTGCCTTTATGCAATTTGTTGGTTCCTTGTCTGTGATGAATTTTGGGGGGACATGAGTAATGAATGAAAGAAAAGCAACAGTAACATTTTTAGAGATCTTAGTCTAGCACATGTTCACACCTACAGGTAATATTTGCCAGTTTTAGTTGTGGTGCTTGCATAATAACTCACATTTCCTTTAAATGCATTCATTTCTCAAAATATTTCTAAATGGCTTGACAGAAAGATTCATAAAATGACATCCCACTCCTATGTAATGTGATATCTGTTCCCAGCCTACTGCCCTTAACTTCTTAAGCTTCAGACTTCAGCTTGCCCTTCAAAGCTAAGACTTCCAGGCAGATGAAAAGGGACTAGAGAACCATAAACATCCAGATTTAGAAAAAAGACTGTCAGAAATCTGGCTGTGGGGGGAACACACCCTCTCATAGATTTCTCCACACCAGCACTCATTCAATCTGAGCAAGATTATGCTTTTCTACTTGGTCCATGATGCATTCAGCTTGAAACTTAGAACAATTTCAAAATCTGAATCAGTGCTCAAAATCAGAAAAGGAGGAACACATGATAAAAATTAACTCCTAAGACACTAGGACTGTGTTCACTTCTCTTACCAGAACCATAGAGCTTGTTTTGAAGAAAAGCAGATGGTAGTTTTGGGTTGGCAATCTTCTAATATTATCAGAGGACCTCTCCATCTGGTAAAGCAAGGAGAGCTGGTCTGACCCCAATGGAGACTTAGTGGTAGAACTCAAACCTACACCTACCAGAATACTTTCCCTGCCAATTCATCCCCAGTTTACTCCGTACACGCAGTATGAAAGATAATTTTAGAGGTCTTTTCTCTCTTGCACCAAGGACAAACCATGCAGAGTATTGAGCATGCATGCATTTTTTGCCAACCTGCTCTCTTTTATCATGTATATATATATGCAGAGAGGAAAGAACAATAATCTCACACATTAAGAAATGAACAAAAACAAAGCTAATTTAGGATGGGATTAAATTAAAACAGGTCTGTGACAGTAAGCATGCTAGAAAGATTATTTATAGTGCAAGGGGTGAACTCTTCATGGCAGTTTTTATTTAAATAAAAACACAGCATGAGTTAATCATGCAGAACTCTGTATGAAAGCATGAGTGCACCAATGACATGACAAAAATCACCAGCCCACCAAAATGATGCCATCACGCAGCTTGCTCAGGGATTTGAGATGTATTTGAGAACCCTGATGACCAAATGCCACAGTGTGGAACTGCCAAGACAAGTGTGTTGACATTTAACAGGATGTGACTATCTCAAGGGAGATGGCTGTGCTGAATACACTACTCAGGCAAAACAACAGTAGTGTAGGGCCATGGGTGACTCTGCTACCATGTCAAAATTAAATATTGTAATCACTGAACTCATACTACCATGGAGAAAAAACAAAACAAATAAAGCACCACTAAATTGAATTTAAAGTTACTTCTGCCTTTAAATTTCCGGTAGACTACTATAAAATTGCAAGTAAGAAATTTATTAGCCACATCCAGTATTGCATTAAAATTATTTTTGCTCATACAAGGTAGTATATTATGAAATGACATCCATAGTACAGCACAACTGACTCTGCAGTACCCACCTGAGCCAGCATTCTAGCACATAGAAAGGATTAGATTGGTTTACATACTGTCAGTATTCAAAAATAATTTTGCTGTCATATGCGTCTTCAATTTTGGAAGAGTTTATATTCCAAAAGACAAAAATTAGATTAATTTTACCTTCCTACAAGTAACAGATGGACAGTGCAAGTGACAGAAGGACACAATAGGCAGGTGGCATGTCCCTCTCCTTGCAGGTAACAATATTGGCATCCCCTGTATAAAAATAATGCCAGGCCATGCTAGACCATATGCAATGTCAATGTATGTGAGGTGGAAATAACTCTTTCTTAAATTTTATGTCAATGATTCATGTATGGCATCATGAAACAAGTCAAATCACCTGATGAGAAAGGCTTATAAGTAAACTGCATCTTTCCTCTACATGGTATGTGTGCTATACTGATTTGTAGTAGCATAAAGCTATACAAACAAAATCAAAGCCTATTATTTCATGATCTTTGGTCCTGCAGTCTGAGAAAATAATAATATTGCTTAGGTGACTATATACAGTAATAATGTTATGAATATAAGTCAGTTACATTTTCATTACTACAGACTCACACAATAAGGGTGTGTGAGTTTCCAGAACTGCTTTCAATGGAACTTAGCAAGAACATTTAAAATTATAAAACAAAACAAATAAAAATACAATACTAAATACATATATTCTACTATTTATAATTCTGGAATAGGTTATGAAGCAGGGATACATGTGTACAGTTTCATTCCAATGATACTATCAGCAATATTTTGAGTATGTTTACACCCTAGTAATTTCTTCTCAACCTTTAACCAAAACTAAAAGTCAGATGTTGTTTTGAATTACACTTCTCCAAAGCTAAGGGAACTGTTTAACAATAGCATAATGAAATTTAAGCTAAAGAAGCCAACTCAAACATTCCAGTCAGACTAGAGTCTCCTCAATTAAAGTGTAGAGTTACTGGGAAATTCCCTCTACTGTTACTGCAAATTTTAAAACACTTCTGATAAGACAAGATTTTTTTAACTGTTCGTCATTTAACAACAAGCACCCTACTCTATTATTTTCATTTTAGTAAGACAAATGATACATAAGAAAAAAAAAAGACCTGCCTATATGTCACTTCACATACTAGCTGTGACTAAACTGCTCAGATTATGATGTTCCGTGTGAGCACCTAATAAGACATATTTTGCTACAACATAACTTTTATTTTTTTAATACTACCTTTAATCCACATAGCACTGAACAGTCAGTCCATCTGTTCTTCCTGTCATATATATGGAAAACACATGCAATTTAAACTTAAACCAAAGTTATTTCTTAGTCATTTAAAACAAAAGCCAACTACAAATCACATTAAACTTTAGATTTTCTCAGTTTCTCACCTTCAATTCCATTAGCTTAAGGTCTGTTTTCAATTATTAGTTCATCATTTGGCCTTCTAAGTTACCACCAGCTTTGCTATTTTCAATGAAAATATAGAAAAAATTCTTTTAAAACATTGATATCTTTCTGAAGTTGTGATCTGAGCATTTCTGATAACAGGCAAGACACTGTTTATTTTTTTCTCTTTATTTTTTTTTTAAAAAATCAATAAAACAAATTTGTAAGGACAAAGGTAAGGTTTCACAGGAGCATGTATTTAATGCATTTTCAGGATTGCACCTTTGCTTGAACCCTTGGCATGGGTATAACAGATGCTGTTGTCCAGTTTTAAATTAAGTACTTAAACAAAAAAAAGATGCCTCAAACTGGTAACTTAGTCTGTGTATGTGTGCCTTTGAAGAGAATCTCTCCATCAGTCTCAGTGGCAGCACTTTGTCCACATTACAGAATGGATTCAGAGCATGTGAACTAGACCCTTCTTGCATGAAATGAAACTATATGTAGTGCTCTGCTAGTGCACCTCACATAGTCCAGCCTCCAAAGGGCTGTCAGTCACCTACAGCAAGAATAGGCAAAGAATGAACTAAATCCCCAGAAATGCATATAAAGTGATTACCAGGTCCTCAGCAACCACTGAGTCACTTTACAGACCTGTCTGGGCACCCTTCACTGTTTTTCCTCTGTAGTCAAGAAGGAAGCCCATGCCAAGCACAGTTCTGATCTTCGAGGTTTCCACCTCTTCGTACTGGGTAATGTAATTTTGATAGACCATCAGTGGCTAAAAATCACAGAATCACAAAGTCACAGAATCATTAGACTTGGAAGTGACCTCTAGAGATCACCCAGTCCAACTCTCCCACTAAAGCAGGATCACCCAGAGCACATTACACAGGACTGCATCCAGGTGGGGTTTGAATATCTCCAGAGCAGGGAACCACACACCCTCCCTGGGCAGCCTGTGCCAGTGCCTTGTCACCCTCACCGTAAAGAAGCTTCTCCTTATGTTTAAATGGAACATCCTACATTCCAGCTTTTGCCTGTTGCCCCTCGTCCTGTCACTGGGAACTAATGGGAAGAGTCTGGCTCCATCTTCCTTGCACCTACCCTTTAGATACTTGTAGACATTGATAAGGTCTCCCCTGAGCCTTCTCCAGGCTAAAGAGTCTCATCTCTCTCAGCCTTTCTTCATAAGAGAGATGCTCCAATGCATCTTTGTTGCCATCCACTGGGCTCTCTCCAGCAGTTTCCTGTCTCTCCTGTACTGTGGAGCCCAGAACTGGATGCAGCCCTCATGGCAATAAGGGCACACCACTGGCTCATGGATAATCTATCTACCAGGACTCCCAGATCCTTCCCAGCAATGCTTTCCAGCAGGTCCACCTATATTGGTGCTTGGGGTTCTTCTTCCCCAGGTGCAGGACCCTACACTTGCTCGTATGGAACCTCATTAGGTTTTTGTCTGCCCAGTTCTCCAGCCTGTCCTGGTCATGCTGGATGGCAGCACAGCCCTCTGGAGTATCAGCCACCACTCCCAGCTTTGTATCATCAGCAAAAATCCTTCATAGGTGTTTCAGTTAGTCATTTGGATTACTGTTCTTTGCACTAATCGTGCTTTAATTCTGTCCATGGTAAGAGAGCCCTGGGTACAGGGCTTCATCTCATCCCACTGCTGCAACAAGTGGCTGTTGCTAGAAGGTACTCAGTGTCTCTGAGGTATGAGTCTCTCTTAAGCAGCGATGCTGCAGTCAAATTTGTTCATGTGAAGCTGCCACAAACTGTGAGAAGGCCACAGGAAATATGAAGTCCCAATCACAATCTTTATGATCTGAAAGCGAGGTCTTCTCTAATGTAATAAACTGACAAGGTTTTCACTTACCCCCCCTCTCCTTCCCTCCACACATAAAGACCAGGAAACTTAAAAGGGGGGATCTTCAAAGTTGAGAATTGCAGAAAGAAAGGTAACAGTATAGACTAAAAAAGTTTACCTAGTTGTTCTGTCACTAAGATGCACAGTCAGAGCTTCTGAAATCTCATGTGATAAGAAGGAAAAAGTGAGTATTTACATCTGAATGCAAGAAACGATTAAAGTAAAACATTAGAGATAATCTGTGCTGAAAGAATGGGAGTTTAGGACCCAGTGAGACTGTGAAGTAACTGCACTTAAGAATGCTGAGGAGAAAACAAGGTACAAAAAGCAGCACACAAAACGGGCTGGTGCCGACAGGACCAGCTCACTCCATTTGATTATTCTGTGAGGTTGAATAAAGATTTCAGCAGAGATGAACCAAAGAAGGATTTGACAAATATTCAGTGTTGATTATGGGGAGTCTCCATACCTAATCGATCATATGGACTCAATCCTAGTGAAGGCAGGAAGATATTGAATAAGTGTTGTTAAAGTTATGAACTAACGATAATAGGTACACAGCTGAATGTGCAGCATTTTGCTTATCACAGAGCTGCAGGAGACCCCTCTTAGCATTTTCAGAAGCAGGCAGCTTCTCAGTGAAACATCACAAAAAGGAACACCCTATAGAAACAGTTTAATGACTTTTAAAATGTGAAAGTAGAATTACGCTTTAAATATAAAGTACATATTCATGAGAATAGATTCATATTTTTTTTTACTTTCTTTTACTTCATGTTTTTAAAAGTTATGAGTAAAAATGAAGTATTTTTTAAAAATTACATTAAAATTACATTTTAAATTTTCTATCAATCTTGCTTAACCCATGTATCTTTTTCACATAAAGACTTGGGTGGTTAAGCTAAGTGAGTTAGCTCTAAATTTATAGCTCAGCTTTTACAAATACTTCACATTAATTACTATTGAATGAATGAAGAATGACACCTTAATTAGTAATGCTTCTCTTGGCAATTAGGATTCTCTTGCCTTCTCTTAGCAATTAAAGTGGCAATGGCATATCATTAAGATCTTCAAGATTCCCCTTCCCTCCTCATGAAGCAATTATTGTGGGAAGCACTGAAAATCAGGCTCATAACTATAATCTGCTCTCTAAGGTTCTAGCAGCAGGATAAACACTGCTTCTTTTTCCTTCCATAGTAATTTTGTGTTAATCCATCATCATTATCCAATCAATCATTAATGTAATTTTAATGTGTCATTTTTCATTAAGTTCAATTTTAATTTTTAAAAAGTAACTGATTACTGTAAATTGATTTTGCAGAAGTGTATAAGAATAAAATAATTTAAATTAAGGCAGTTAATGCCACTTAAAATGAACACAGGAAAATACTGTCTCAGCATATACAACTGCATGTTGTATTAATGTAAACATGAGGACAGGTTTGTCAGAAATATAAGCAAGAAATATAAGAATTACAGCTATATGAATGACACTTCTGACTCTGACTAAACAAAAAATATACCATTGTTATTGGACCAAATTTTTTTTTTTTGTAATTATGGGACAAAATTTGATGAATTTTTCTGTTGAACTGTAAAGTCACAGGCTTAGTTTTAAATTTTTGTTTTACTTTCTCAGTAGCCTAATTCCAAATGTCAGAAGTTCTTGAAATACTTGAGTTTACTCTGCTGAAATTTATGAGTCTTGCAGAAAGCAATGCTCACACACAAAGTCTTGGACCTCTGGAGCCAGCAACTGTCTGAGAGCCACTGTTAAAACAAAAGACAATGTCTTCTTCACAGGCTTTAGTGAAAAGCTCTTACGTTTTTAGAACAATCAGGTAACATCATGCTGCAGGAAAAGTAGTTAAGTTACACATCAGCAATGCCAGTCCTTTCCAGTTCAAGGCATTCAGAAATGACTGTGATCCATGAAGCAATGACTACATTCCATGAAGCATTCTGAAGCTTGCAGTGCAAATACTTTCCATAGTAGTTTCTGACATATGCTTCTGCAGCTTCATTCACCAAGCAGGCTCTACACATATAAATATGTGGTGCTAGATGCTAGATGATATTTTGGTGTACCTTCATGTAAAGAGATGAGCAGACATTCTTGAATATGCAGTAGTACTTGCTGCCCTGTATAGTCCCCATTGTTGCTCACATTTTGTACTGAGAACGCCTTTTTCCTCAACAGTCAACTGTGTGTGAAATTCAATGGAAGACTGTTTCATCAGCTACAAAGCACTGGCATTAATACAGCTTGGTTCAGCACTGCAAAATGACTTACTGTGACTGCACTTTCCCTTGATCAGTCCTAAGATTTTGGATTGCAGTGCTAAGTGGTCTAAGATGAAAAAGGGCTGGAAAAATCACAGAATCATAGAATGGTTAGAGTTGGAAGGGACCTCAAAGATCATCCAGTTCCAACCACCCTGTGTGGGCAGGGACACCTCCCACCAGATCAGGTTGCTCAGAGCCCCATCCAACCTGCCCCTGTATGCTTCCAGGGATGGAGCTTCCACAACTTCCCTGGGCAGCTTGCTCCAGAGTCTCACCACCCTCACACTAAAGAATTTTCTCCTAGTCTCTAACCTAAATCTACTCTCTTCCAGTTTAAAGACATTACCCCTTGTCCTCTCACAACAAGCCCTTGTAAAAAGTCCCTCCCAAGCTTTCCTGTAGGCCCCTTCAGGTACTGGAAGGCTCCTATGGAGCTTTGCAGATTATTTCTCTTCTGCCTTTGAAGCCAATTAAACTTAACTGAAACTCCCATATTTCTATATGCCTTCCTACAATAAAATCTTTTGCTCAGTATCTTCAAGCTCCTCTACATATGGAAAGCAAATAGGAGCTCAAATTCTCCATGCTTTGAGTTTGAGCAGGAGCCAACACTAATTCAAAAGTGTTGTGACCATGTTGATGGCCCCAGTAGTTCTATAGTGCAGGTCCTTGAATCTCTTTGTCAGGTTTTGGTCAGGGTGGGGAGCTCACCAAGTACAGTCTCTCCCTCTCTCTCTCTGCTGCCAAGTCACATGACTTCAAATGGTCATATCTAAAATATTTTGTTAAATTAAAACAAAGCCTCTAACTCTCGGTTGATTAAAAAGAAAATTGTTTAGTAGAATACTCCATTTAGATATGTCTGCTTTTGTTTACCTTCCATATTGTATATACTGGCATCTCCATCAACTCTTTTTGCAAAACAACTCTTTCCAGGTAGATGAGAACTGAGGTTCTTAGGACATGAATTTTGAGATCAGCTACACTCATCAAACATTGTCCCATTTGCCAGTAACAGGAGAGATGAGAAAAGCTTGTGTACACTAAGAATGATAGCTAGAGGGAGTCACTAAGTTTTGCAAAAACCCAGCTGACTTGAACGTACACTTGGTTTCTGTGTTGAGATCCCAGTTTTCACAAAGTAACAACTGAGACAACCTCAGGAAATTGTAGGATTTTGGTTATATGGTTAGTGAATCAAGACTCAGGTGAAGACCAAGGCTTTTCTGCATGACAAGAACCTTTTACCCACACATGAGGAATGAGTGGCATCTCTTTAATGGCATAAAAGTAGTTTAATAACCTCTCATTTTTATGTGGGTTATAGGTCTTAAAATACTGGAAGGCCTAATGTTGCAAAAGGCAGTAGGCAATCTCTGTCAGTTATCCGTATAAACACTTCTAAATGTATTTGACACTAATTGGGACTGTTATAGAAATTTTAGTTGAAATATAAAGAACACTAATATGAATACTGATAACACTCCACCCATATTTCTTAACAACTGTGGTATTCTTATGAAAGGATAAGAAAATTCTCTGAAAAAAACCTGCAGACTTTAAAAACACAAATCAAGTGTGTCTGCTGCCAAACAGAAAAAGTTATATGTGTCAGAGGACATTACAAACCCCAAACTACCACCAGTGTAAGCAAAAAATCCTCACAAGAATTAACTGAAGTGAGCTTTATTTAATATAAAATACCTATTTAATTTCATCCTCATACGAGTATGTACATAGTTGAATTTAAAATAAAAGATGACTTAGCTTTTAAATATCAGGGAGGTAGCTAAGTAGAATTTAGATTTGAGAAACTGTGAATTAGGTAGAAGAAAAAAGTTTACATGTCTGATGCCCACCTCTTGCTCTGGTGTTTCAACTTTTCAAAGCTTTGTTGTCTGATTATTAGGCATTTATTTTAATTTAGGAGAAAACCTATATACAAAAAAATTTACCTCACCTTCTTTTTTTTTTTTTTTATAAAGCCAAAGTCTCAGCATTGATAAACCAATCTGTCAGGGTATTCCTACCTACTCTGTGACTTTGAGAAAACTCGAGAGAAGTCTGACATAAATACCTACATTTTTGGGCTATATTGAAGCCATTTAACAAGATGATCAGAAAAGCATTCCAAACTACCTGATATTATTATGTAAAGTTTGCAAAATGCCAACAAACTCCTTAGTTTCTTCCTTTTAGCTCTCCTTATGCTTCCCAGTCTTCATGTTCAGAAGATGAAAAATAAGCCTTCTACCAAAGAAAAGCGAGAACTTTGCTCTACAAAACAAATGCTGAAGTCTGTGCCCTGCTGCTGCCCTTTTTAAGCTGAAAGCAAAAGTGCTATAGCAACAAACGGAAAGCTAGATGGTGCTCATACACTGACTTTATGGTGAAATCAAATGTTATGAAGAGACAGAGAAGACTAGCTATCTAGGTGAGGAAATGGTATAGTTAGGTAAACAGCTATTTATCTTAACATTTGACAGTGATTACACTGTGTTGATAAATCAAAAAGAGAACAGGAATCTCTCAGGTAGACTCCCCTCCTTTTCATAAAAAAAATAATATCACATTCTTCACCATTAAGAAAAGTATATTCAGTAACTGTTGAAAAGTAAGGTAGAAAGTTATGGCTTTTTATCTAGCAGAAAATAAAAACTGAGAAAATCTGTGGTACATACTACCATATTATAAAAAGTATTTGGAAGATTTTTCTAAAATGTTGAGATATACAGAGGTTTCCAACACATCACTTTTAAACTTTACATTTTAGCTTAGCCAATTTCAATCCTGTTCCATCTTTTAGTACTGGTAAACCAAACTGATTTAGAATTAACTTGACAGATCTACACGTTTCAGCTCAGAGAAAGGTCTGGAACAGGTTTCAAATTCATGATATGCAAAATAAAGGCTGACCTGTGATAGGGAGCACTCAGCACTTGCTAAGAGAAGTGTGATTGTAATCCTGATGTGTAACAGTAGCCCAGAATTGAAATAGCATCATTTCAATGTGCTCACCTGCACATTTCTCTGAAATAATGATACTGGGAGAAGAACTTATCCTCAGATCAGCCTTCAGATTATACCACTTGAAGTTACAAAGATAATTCTGCTCTTCCTCATGCCCACCTTTGCCAGGTGACCATGGACAAGCAGCATGTAAGAGATGGAACCACCACTGTTCTGAATAACCTCAATAACCCTGGTTCTTCTTGGTTGACCTATGAGATCACTAGTAGCTATGACAATTGTTTTTTTATCCAGGTGACACAGGTCACACACTACAACTATTGAGAAGGCAGCAGACCCCAGTGCTCTCCTAAGCTTGGTCACTGAATTGCCCGTGACCTGGTGTGATCTCTGTTCATTCCTCTGCTTCAGTCCCCTCACCTGTAAAACACATGTAATTATACTTGCTTTCCTCTCCAGTGAGCTTCTATCAATGGGTGACAAGTGTTGTAAAAATGAGAGAGGACCATTGCTTATCTTGTAATTCTGCATCTTGAAAAACTGCTTAGGAGGGCATTCATCTCACAGATTTCCTTTAGCTCTAAAACCACAGCAGCAGGACAAATCTGATACTTCAGTGACATAAAGGAACCAGTAGCTACCTTTACTGTTTATAAATGCTCTCCTAAGAACACTTCAGCAAGTTCCAAGTGCACAAGAGAAATTTTTTTGAAAGATTTGCAAATTCATGGTGACCCTATACAATAATAATTATTTTTTAAAAATTGTGACAGAAAATGTCACACATTCTTTATAGTTTTAGAGCATGTATTTTGAAAAAGTTGCCAAAGAAAATTGCTTTATAGATTAGAGAAGGAGACAATCTGGATATGTACATAACCAAGTACTTATAGAATGTATATTCAAAACACAGAAGTTTAAGAAATTTATCTTATAACATTTATATATGCAACATGCCATAGCATGAAGCAGAACAGAACTTGTAAGAATGAATTTCGCCTTTCTAATCTTGAAAAAAGTTTTGGACAAGAGCCATGATGAAATGTTTTTACTTCAGATTCTAATATGAATAATGCTGCATTTTTTAATATTGTCCTGCTCAGATGGTTAGATTTGTCAGAGCTTCATTTTTTATTATTATTTTCTTTTTTTTTTTTAGGTATAACCATTAACCTTTACTAATCCTTTTAAAGCAACTTCTTTAAAAATAAAAAAACCATGAGTATTCCATTTTTATTTCTAGATTGGAAGCAACAGAATAATACCCGTTAGTAACCACTAGGGCATGCTAACAGGCAACTTAGCTGACACAAAATCTATTTTTTAAAATAATGCAAGCTTTAAATGCACACAGATGTTCAAAATCGCATTAAAAAAAAACAAAACTCCCATACATTAGAAAAGGTATTTACAGTAACCCACATACCATGAGTGTATTAATCTGTAACCTGTTTTGATACAATTTTCAACCCTAATTTAATTATGAGTTAAGGAGAGCCAAATGAGCCTTCCTGAACCAAACAGTACCTCCTTAACATTGCTATTCTAACTTGACAGAAATAAACAGGCTTTTAGTATTTTATATGTGAACTTTTTAGGTCATATTCAGCTTATTTCCTCTGACAGTTTGTTTTAGATTCAAGATTGCAACAGAAGGAATAGAAATGTTAAAACTTTTGTACGAACATTGCCTTTACTACCCTGACAAAGATTATTTAAAAAATTTCTTGTATATGCTCTGCATTTTATACAAGGAAAAGGTTACAACACTTTACAAGAAGAGCGCAAATACATTTCCAATTACAAGAAATGAATTTAAAGTATCATGAATTGCCAGTAATTGGAACTGTCCTACAAATCCCTATTAAATAGTGACATTTACCTTGTCTTTACTCAGAATTTCTAGCTGTGCATGCTTCCCTTGTATTGACAGGGCTTAAACAGAAAAGTATGGTTATATATCCTTTGGGTTGTTACATACTTTCATATTTTGAGGAAAAGAATTACAAAATATTATCTGAAATAATGCGATTATGCTTACCATGAGTATTTCTTATTTTTAAGCATACAAGAGAATGCATAGAAAAAACACAGTATTTTCTTCATCAAATGTTTTTTTTTTAAATCACATTATTTGAGTAACATCAGTTTAGCTGTATGAAGGTCTCACCATAAACGCCAGTATAAAAATACTGTAGTTAGAGCAAAGCTCATTTTTTCAGAGATATAAATGTACTGCAATTGAAATTTGTAATAGTGTTGAGTCTTAAGGACTTTTATTCCTTGCTTGTAGAAAAGTTTACAATTTATAACAAAAGAATCCCAGTTTTATACTTTAATCTGAAATATAATTGCTTCTTTTTACTTTGGAAAGCTAAAGAGGGAACATGATTTGAAGGTGCTGCAGTCCAGAATACTGTTTGTCAATTAAAAATCTCAGTTGAAGTACATGACAGTATAACTTGTAAAACAATATTCTGGAAGCATAAATTTGAAAAAGGCTTTTAAGTATTTCAGCACATCCCCCGCATCAGTAAGTCAGTCTTAAAACAGAAGAAACTTTTCTGAAGGAGTGAAACTATAAACCCACAATTAACTTTGGCGTGTAGGTTTTACTGACCTTGCAAAAAGAGAGATTTAAGTGTAGCTCCCATATCTCAAAAAAGTGTCTTATTATTACCATCAAACATTAGATGGTGCCTATCATGATAGAACATTAAGCTAATAAGGATCCTCTGTCTGCAATTGGCTGTGGGGTAAAATTTTAATTTAACTTTGAGTAATTTTTGAGTTTCTTAGCTGAAAGGCATTATCTAATGCCAAAAGATTGCCTTTATCTCATTTGAGACAAATATGAATCTTGTATGTAAGCTTCTTAACTCAGAGTGACACAGAAAATGTAAGTTGTGTAATTCAAAGATTGGCAAAGATAAAGCATGAGATGTTTCTGAAAAGTGAAGAGTTAGAACTCACCTGGGATGATCACACTAGCTCCTTGGTAACTAGTCTGTTGTAAACTTCACCTTGCTAATGTGATGACAAGGATGATCTCCTTCTTTCATCCTTTTATTTTCCCCTATTTTGTGTGCTTAGATATCTGACCACATACTAAAATTAAATTAATTTTTAAAATAATAAACCAAACTAAGCTAAATGAAACATGCCCAGCCTTTTTCAGTGTTCAGGATAGCAACAGCTGCCTTCCAGCTCATTAACACTTCATTTTATCCTGTGGCCTGTTTTATTGTATGTTACCCTAGCACTGCTCTACAGAGAGAATCAAGTTATTTGGTTTTCTACTTAGTCTGGGTTCACCAAAGAGCTGTAGATCCTGGCCCCTCAATGCCACTGCCTGGCAGAGCACAAGTCTTTGGCCATTTACTTGAAAAGTGACCATGCTCCATTTGCCCCAGCTCAAGAGGTGGGCAGGAATCTTTCCTACCAGTGGCTTCCCACAATTTACCTTCCAATATCTACAACACTGGGAGATGGGGAACTGGTATTTTCACTTCATAAAAGGAGAGCTGAAGTACTGAAAACTTTACACTTCAGATATTAAGATGAGGATGTAAATTTTAGGATATTTGGACTCTAACTGCACAATGTGTATTTTATAGCCCAGTTTCAACTGATTTTGGCTAACAACTGTGACTGCTGGGCACCTCTATGAGATCAGATTCCAGATGATCAAACTGGGCATAGGAAACAAATAACACCAATTAACATAGGTAGAAATGTTTCACTCTTACATGCAGGTCCTTCAATGTAGAACAACGTAGCACCTCAACTAACCACAAAATATTCCTTTGCCTTCCCATAATACTAACCATCACCCACCAGATGTTCCCAGCCTCTTCACAAATGAGGAATTCTCTGTATCCACAGTTCAGAACCAGAACAGCTTTAATCTGTGAGTTAAAGGAGGTGGGAGCTGCTCTTAAAAAAATAGTAAATGACCACTTAATACTTAGATTCACATGGAAAGCCAAGAGAAGGCTGCACAGAACATGCAGATGATGGCTTTTCATAGCAACGATGGTTCCTGACTATACATTAATAATCCTTCTAGAATGTATTTTTTTCCTCCCAAGCAAATACCACCCTTCCTCTCACTGCAACTCCAGTGCCATGATGTATCAGTATTTCATCAACCTTTCAAGTGGTTATTAGGGAAATTCTTAACCTTTTCTTTCATTTCAAATACACTTTTGGTGGTAAGTCTATACTGCACCCCCTTGGTGCCCTAACTTTTCTTTAAAAATGTGTAGGCAGTAATCATTACAGCTAACGGCTATAAAGAAAGGGAAATAAAAGAAAACGAAACCTTTTTGGTGGGAAGAAAAAAAAAAATTGCCTAGAGAATAGTGACAGCAGTGACCCTGAAGTAAAATGAAGTAGTAAATGATTTGCCCACTCAGGAGATTAAGATTCAAAATCACCATGAAGTAGTAGCCAGCACCAGTGGATGGAAGGGATAGTGAATTAAATTATTCAAAGTAATACTTGATTAGGCAGTCCATTTAATGCTCAGACAAGATGACTAGTGACATGAGCCGGTATGGAAAAGCAAACTGGGGGCTTAGGAAGACCCTCTGTAGACCTCAAAACAGCCTCTAGCTAAGAAAGACTCTGGGTAAACCCAGGAGCATAATGAGAGGAAGCACTGGATTTCTCCTTGTTTCTGGACCCAGGTCAAAGTAAGTTGCATGTTACACTCTAATTTGGACTGCAGACAGCACAAACCCAACTTTAACAGTGACCAGATCAAAAGTGGGGACCTCTTCCAGCCACCTGCTGGGATAGGTGGGTGCAAAACATCCTTGATGTAGCTGTAATGTGAAGTATGTACCCAAACCAGGTCACGTACAAGTTAGATACATCTCTGTTGTGTGGTATCCATTACTGGGGTTGTTCAAGACACCCTTGTCCCCATGGCTTCCTTTTCACAAACCATTAAAGAACACAGACAGAACTGTGCCACCCCAAGCAGCAGAAGACTGAAACCATACTACTGGACTGAATCTAGACAGTGATGAGCCACAATTAGCAAACCATTTCAGAGGTGTCTGATGAACCCACATGAATAGGGCAGGATGTGAGGACTGAGAAGAGAGCATCGAATACAGACAAGCTCTTTTCTCCCAAGGTCCTCTCCACTCTAGTTTGCCCATGTCAGCCTGGTCTTCCTGCTCTCTCCTGCCACATTATCCCATTTCCCTTGTTCATGAATTCGCAGACCGACATGCAAATCTTCTCATCTCAGTCCCAGTCTCCAAGCACAGCAACTCCAGTTTCCCTGTTACCTCCATTACTGGTTTCCCTCTTTTTCCTCCCAGGTCCTGATCACCAGCTAAAGGTTTCACACCAGCAAGTCTCACTGTTAAAATCCATTTGTGCCTAAGTTTCCCAAAACCAAAGGGCGAGCTGAGGTTGACACCTGGGAAATTTCAGCCCAACTAATTACAGCTCAGTCAAAACTTATATAAGTTGGTTTTGTTTGGTTTTGTTTAAAAAAGAGTATTGAATATAGGAAATTTTGGCAATTTTTGTCTCAAAATTGTATGGCCACTATATTAGTCCTAAATGACACTGTACTCTTAGTACTGTATTTCAGAGTTAACTCATAATCTGCCTTTACACATCACTGAGCATCTGATATTAAGGTTACTCCTGACTATATGTAAAATGAGGATATAATGTAATGCCATACTGTAGGAACTATTGTACACATGTATAGTTTTTAAAACTTTATGGTTTTAGATACAGATGCTTAAATGAGGGTACAATGCAGTAAAATTATAGATGCAGAAATCCAGAAAATGGACACTTACCCACAGTGCTTCATGTGAGGTGGTTTATCCATTCTCACTGCCAGTTTAATCTTCAAGTCACTGTCCTGGCTGTTTTTGGGGACTATCATTTTATGCAGGTCAGGTGACTTTGGGCTATTGGATGTTGGATACAACACTACCTGCAAATCATAAAACAAAAACAAGTTGATGAAAAAAAAAATTAAAAATCTAATCTCTAGTGGAAGCAATACTAAGCAATGAAGATTTTTGTTGCATCTCCTCCAGTCTGAAAGATGAATAAGAAAGGTTTCATAATTAATAAATCAGTTGACACAAGCTTACTGTAATAGATGAATTTCCAACACGAACTCATTCATTTTCTTACTAATGGGAAATTTCATATTTTGAGTTAATAACATTTCCTTCTGTTAGTTCATTTTGAATTACCAGTTTTCAACAAAAAGGAACATTTGACATTTGAAAATGGACACGTACAATTAAAAAAGAACCTAAATGTTTACTTTACCAAGTGCTCTGCTGAAAACACCCAACTGAAACAATCTGCTATAGCGCTGTGGGTTCAGATAATTCAGTAAATTAATCTCATGATCATTTAAAACACTTGACCATGCGGTCCAATTATGGCTAGCACTACATTTTCTTAGACTATACTGTCACTTGCCTTCAGTACAGTTCACATCACAAAAGAAAATAAAGATGCAGCCCATCAATAGTATCTTCTTAACACAGTCTGAAGATGGGCTGAGTTGTGATTCAAGGAGACCTTATAGCAGCATCTTTCCAGTACCTGAAGGAGACCTACAAGAAAGCTGGGGAGGGACTTTTTACAAGGGTGTGTAGTGATAGGATAAGGGGTAATGGCTGTAAATTAGAAGAGGGTAGATTTAGGTTAGATATTAGTAAGAAATTCTTCACCATGAGGGTGGTGAAAAAGTTACCCAGGAAAGCTGTGGATGTCCCACCCCTGGAAGTGCCTAAGGACAGGCTGGACAGGACATCAAGCAACCTACTCTAGTGAGAAGAGTCCCTGCCTCTGTCAGAGGGTTGGAACTAGATGCTCCCTTCCAACCTGAAACAATCTGATTGTCTGGTGTCCCCATCCTACACTGCTCCCTGGAACCTCAGGGAGCTCGTGTGGCTCCTGGTATGCAGCTTCCTGTCTCTCCTCAAACTGCATGGTCCCTAACAGGAAAAGTAGAAGATTTGATGACACAAAAGAAGTTCCCATGTTCTCTTCTGGAGCACAAATAGCGTTACAAATTATTATTTTTTGCTACTGACCAAACTCACATTTTCTTTGTATCTTATTGCACACCAAGGATGAAAACTTTTAGCCTCAACACCTAAAGTCTGGCTAAGCTATAAGCAAGTGAAAATTGAATTTTACATCCCATTTCTTAACCATAAGCAGCATGGCGAGCTCTGCTCAGAACAAACACTACACCCATGGTCATGCAAGAATCCCCAAGATGAAGTGAAGAAACCAAATTCTCTTACTCCTGTGCTCTACCAGAGACTCTTATTCAATTTGTGATGATTTACAACTATGAAAAACAGAGCTTTCATCACTCAACAAGACTAATCTGTTTTATGGAAGGCTTTTTCTTTCATGTTTTAAAATAGTAGATTTTATATTATGAAAAAAGTACCCAGTATTATCTGGTACATGCAAATATATCCTGCTATTTCTGAACAAAGATCATAGGAAAATCTCCTAGCTAAATACACCATTTTATTGATTAGAAAATTGCATTATAAACCAAGAATTACCAAAGATCATTTAGGCTAGTACATAGGTGACCAGTAATATTGTAGAGACCCTTTAATGTTGTTTGTGTAACTCTATTCCCAGTGATTCTTACCTATTTTTAATTGAAATTTCTACTAACTCCTCTCAAGTTGCCTTCTCCTCTAACTTGAAAGTTTGGAGCTATTCAGAGTTATGTCAGGCCTTTGCCCAAAGACAGGTTACTGTAAGAAAGCTGGAAGCTGCTGTTGCTGTGACAAGAAGTGAAGTTCCTTTAAATGCCCCAGCAGCCTGCCAAGCACTGCACTTGGATCCTCTGAGCATTAAGTCATCATGGACTGCTGCCAGGATGATGACAAAAAAGTAGCTCGTGGAAAGGAACAAGTCTGGAGGTAGAAGTGGAAAAGAGATGTCTCTCTCGAAAATAAGTCCCTTAGAGATGTTCTCACCTAGGGAATAGTAAGAGCTGTTCATCAAGGGAGATCACGAGTATTTTACACAAGCTCCACCATTTCACCTATTGAGTGACCTCTGGCTTTTCAGCTGTGATTGTATTACAGCTGAAACACAGAGACAAGACTTTGGTAGCAGGTGGTTAAAAAAAAAAGAAAATCAAACTGAGAAACTGAACAGGCACATGGTGAATGCTCAAATACTGTTGTTGACAAACAATTGGGAACACTTTGTAATTTATGCAATCAGTGTACCTCTGCTGATGCTGCCAACTGACCATTTACCTTAATAGATCTTAGCAACTGGTAAAAGATGGCTTCCAGTCCTTCCCAAAGGGCCTCTCCCCCATATCTAAGAGAGATGTCTAAGATATCTAAGAGAGAGCATGCCTGAATGAAAAATAACTCAAGAATTTCTGACAAGAGGCTTTTTCAGAGAAGCTACTGAGAAACCCCTGTTAACATGGAAACAATAACACTCAGCCAAGACATAGCAGGGTGCTGACAGGCAGACTGTTTGGTAGAGCAAGAGAAAAGGGGGAGTGGAAGCAATCTCTTATTATATTCCAAACTTAAAAAAAAAAAAAAAGACACAAAAACTCAGACCTGAGAAACCTCAGTCACTTCACAATGTGGAGAAACACATTCCCCAGGATGGCAGGCTTTAAACAAATATATTCATAGTATGAATTTTTCTCTGCTCAGCAGACCTTTGAACACAGCACAGAAGACAAACAACATGACTGGTGCAGTCGGCATTCAGAAGCCAGGCAATCATGAGAGTACATGTACCTAGCCAGTACAGCTATTTCAGAGTGCCTTCAAATCAAACCCAGACTAACAGCACAGATAATTATTGCCAGCTCTAGCTGACTGTGACAAGCAGGCTGTGAGACAATAGTTCCCTCTTAATTGAATAGTCAGAGCAACAAGGCTGAAATATTCCTATATTCAGAAAGTATCAGCAATCAAACACCACCTGCTGTTCTCACTTTGTATTCACATGTGTGCTAAGCAAGCACAATGGCTGTCACTCTGAATTACTAGGTTTGAACATCTTCATACACAAAATACCAAGCAAGGAAAAGTGGTGTCTGATCCCTACGTTTCAGAAATCACCAGGCTGATTTTTCAGAATTATTTACTCCAAACTCTGAAAGCTTCTTGTCTCTTCCTCAGTTGTTGCATGTACAAATGCAAATATCAATTCTGCCTTCTGTATGCACATACAAAAATTACTGAAGTAGCTGGAGCAGTATCAGTCACATAAAAACTGTGCTACATATTTCAAAGATGTAGGAATAAAGGAAGTTCTTAGCAGTTCCTTATTAGAAAAAACTTAGCTTCAAAGATGCAGCCTGCCTCACTTTCTAAAGGTTTAGTGACTCCCAGTATGCAGAGATCCACACAACCAGATTCAGACCATGACTTCAGAAGCTCACATTCTGCAGAGCCCAAATCTAAAAACCATCCTGTCTCCTCCTATTCAGCATCCATCTTCAATTTTTTTTTTCAGTGGAAAACTGAGTTTGTCCAACTGCCCTCCAGTTTGTGTAGAACAGAAAATAAAGGTTAAGATTTGGGATTTTGTTTGAAGACAGCTAAAATTTTCAACAGGGAGCCAGAATTATAACCCCCAGCAAACATTTAGAGGAACAGAGCAATAACAGAGATGTGACACAGTAAACACTACTTCCTGTCTGTTAAACACATCTTAAATGTCTTGAAGGAAGAAGACAAAAACCTTTCTATCACTTGGTGCTCATGTGGGGACTCCTGCAATAGTGGATGAACAGCCCTCAGCCTCTGGCCCCAAACAAGGAGTATATAGAGCTATAAATTTAGACTGCCATCTCTACTGAAAGCATGAGCCTGCATCCCTTCTGCTCTGACATAAGCTATAACCCCTGGAAATCATCAGTGTCTCCTCCCTAAACCAAGGAACTGTATGGCTATTATTACCGAGATCAGGACCTACATCTTAAGGTCCTAACTGTGAGAAACTGCCCCACACTGATGGGGTCAATCAAAACTCTCCTCTATATCTCTGGGGAAATCTTTGTTGGCTCCACATTTCACATGATGGATCTGTTTTTACAGAAAGCTGACACCTTGATGGCAGAAGAAACTCTTTGGTAACTGATGAAAGTTCAAAATTCAAATCATGTAGCTGGATGCCACCCTCCTATTTCTAATTATATTAAACAGAACAAACCCCTCAGAATAACTGCAGGCTAAGGGAAATACAAACTTCAATAATGTTGAAATGCAGTACTAGGTCAAGACACAAGCTTTCAAAAAAGTAATTGACAGATGAGCACTAATGTCCACAGCAAGTATATCTCAGAAGGGGCAGGTTTGAGTTGAATTTTTAAGTACACTCCAGTTAAAACGGTAACCTAAGTTAGAACCATAGAATAGAATCATATAATCATTAAGATTGTAAAAGACCTCTAAAACCATCAAGTCCAACTGTCAACCCAACATTCCCATGCCCACAACCACTATGGACTGAAATGCCACACCTACACGTCTTTTAAACACCTCCAGGGATGGTGACTCAATCATGTTGCAAGACGAACCTCTCTTAGGGTATGATGCTCTGAGGTCAAACAGATGCTGTAGCAGAAACTGTTGCCTTCAGGATTAGTTAGCCTGGGTCAGTGCTAGTGCACCAGACTCTCCTCTAGCCTGCTCTGCAAGTGAGCCCAGCCTGTGCTCCAGGCCACCCCTTTTATTGGCCTCCTGATCCTGCTCATGTGCAGTTGGGGCCAGCCCTAACCAGGCACAGGTGGGCTGAACACAGGCTCATGCCCACTGCCTGCTATTAGCAGCACCTGGGTGTTGCCTCATTTCACTACACAATCACCTCCCTGCAAAGCCTGTTCCAATGCTTGATCGCTCTTCCAGTAAATAATGTTTCCTAATAATCAGTCTGAATCTCCCCTGGTACAACTTGAGGCCATTTCCTCACATCCTATCCCTTGTTACTTGGGAGCAGCACCCACCTCACTACAACCTCCCCTCAAATGCTGGGCACAGAGTGGCTGAGAGCAGCCAGGCAGAAAGGGACCTGGGAGTCTGGATTGACAGGAAGCTGAACAGGAGCCAGCAGTGTGCCCAGGTGGCCAAGAAGGCCAATGGCATCCTGGCCTGGATCAGGAACAGCGTGGCCAGCAGGTCCAAGGAAGTGATTCTGCCCCTGTACTCAGCCCTGGTGAGGCCACAGCTCGAGTCCTGTGTCCAGTTCTGGGCCCCTCAGCTCAGGAAGGAGATTGAGGTCCTGGAGCAGGTCCAAAGGAGGGCAACCAGGCTGGTGAAGGGACTCCAGCACAAGTCCTGTGAGGAGAGGCTGAGGGAGCTGGGGGTGTTCAGCCTGGAGAAGAGGAGGCTCAGGGGAGACCTCATTACTCTCTACAACTCCCTGAAAAGAGGCTGGAGCCAGGGGGGGGTTGGTCTCTTTTTGCAGGCAACTATCAGCAAGACAAGAGGGCATGGTCTCAAGTTGTGCCAGGGGAGGTTTAGGTTCGACATTAGAAAGAATTTCTTTATGGAGAGGGTGATCAGACATTGGAATGGGCTGCCCAGGGAAGTAGTGGATTCTCCGTCCCTGGAGATATTTAAAAAGAGACTGGATGTGGCACTCAGTGCCATGGTCTGGTAACCACAGCAGTAGTGGATCAAGGGTTGGTCTTGATGGTCTCTGAGGTCCTTTTCAACCCAGCCAATTCTATGATTCTATGATTCTCCAGACTAACCAGTCCCAGTTGCTCCGTGTAAGACAGTCCTTATCAAGCTGGCACATTCCCTCCCTCTTCTCCTGAGTTGAGTGACCACCACCAGCTGGAAGCTGTCTGTCAGAGCTGGGAGGCACAGGACAGGCCAGATGTGCAAACAGGTGATGCACAGCCAACGTGCCTCCTCAACAGGAGATGGAGGGGTGAGATTTCCAGGTCCTCTGCCCTTCATTTGCAATACCCTTCTCTTTCTATGATACACTTTTCTATGATACACTTTCTAGCCCATGATTTTGTCTGAAGAAGGGCCAAAGATTGTCCTTATCTAGACAGGGAAAATGTGTAGAGAAAAGAAACTCATACAGTACAAGAGTGAGAACTCCTATTTTATTCTGACATGGTATACCTGTCATTTCTTTCCCCACTCCATCTTTCCACCACTCAAGTCCTACTTTCCCTTTTCCCTTTTCCCAGTCATTTGCTATGCTTATTACATGACAAATCTTTTCTCTCTCTCCTCTCCACTCCTAATTTGAATAGCATTGGGGCGTCACCTAGGAATTTTAAAAAGTTTTAAACTAGATAAAGAGAGCCATCAAGGTCTCCTGGCAATCCAAGTCAATTACCATGTTCTGAAGACTAGCAAAAGCCACCCCTAAAAAGAAAGCATTCTTTGGTAAAGCTGCAAAACAGCAGGTGCTGTACCTTATATTGTTCTATACCATGTTTTATCAATACTTGCATTTTTATGCACAATTTCTCATGTGTTTATTGTATTAATACTTACTCTTCCCAGTTCTTTATCTTCAAGTGCCAGCACCCCAGTGCTTTCTGTAAAGAGTTTTACTTTGACAACAGGCCGAGGGTGAGTAGTGGTGAAATCTCCTTGAGTTCCCCATCTGCAACAAATAAAATAGAATTAAACTGGGGTAGAGGACAGAGGACAGAGTGATAGGACTGTAATCCTTTATACATAATATTTATTAATGCGCTCCTAAAACTTAATTTCTAAGCTTTTGAGGCAAAAGGGCATAGTAATAAATTTTTGAGCATCCAAGATTATATATTTACATGGGAAAATTGGCTTTCTTTCTGGGCAAGAAAAATCTGGAGTTTTCTATGTGATTTTTCTAATGATTTTTTTTCTAATGATTTTTTTCTAATGATTTTTGTCATAAAAAATCATTAATAAATTTTTAATGGCAGAAGGTCTGAAATTATATCCTCATAGGGGAAAGAAGAACCAAGCAAGCAATGGAGGAGTAAGAAGGGGGAAGCTGAGAAAGGTAGAGAGTGAAGAGAAAGTTTTTTTCTATTAAATCTAATACTAGGTTCACCATTTTGAGCGTACAACTCAAATTAATTCAGCAGAGAATAGAGTCTGAATTCTAAAAAACACTCATACATTTAGCTTCAGGTGAATGAACTATGCAGAAAGTAAAAGATTTGAACAGAGAAAACTTCATGTTTCTTGAGATGTTACAACTAGAAGATGTTACAAGTGTAAGGAAGGAAGAAAAATGTAAACACAAATGCAAAAACTGGAAAAAAATAGCTCTGCAAGATAATTACTGCCACAAGGCTTCATGCTAAATTAGGCAGACAAACTTCTTGCTCTATCATCTCTTATCTCGGTTAAACACACTCATTTTGTCAGCCTTTCCTCCCACCATTGGCCAGTGGTACAAAAAAAAGTGATACAAATTAGATTGCAACTTCCTTCAATAAGCTATTTAATTTTCCTAAATGATTGCATGGTATTCACTGTATTGACAATACTGATTCTGGTTGTTATGAAGTAAGCACAGCTCCTATTTCTCTTCAGTCTTTCCATTACTTGACATATTACAACTAGCAGAAGCTAAAAAATTAAAGAAAACATGTGACTTTAAGAGTGTGGTCTGTAAGAACTCTGTGACATAAGCTGAAATCTTAGGAGGCCTTCTATACATAAAGAAGTATTTTCATTTTATGTTCAAGAATAATTTACATGGACTCTCCTTTGTTGGAAAGCAAACATACAGTAGTAAACCTTCAGCAAAAGGATCTATTGCATAAAAAAAAATCCTTCAACTAACATGAGTTACAGACTTCAATACCAGATCTAGGAAGTAACATGCCACCACAACCACAAAGTTTCAAGAAAGCAGTGGTTCTGTAAAAACCAACTTTACAGGTAGGTGAACACGTTCCAGACTATAAAAAGTGAGGTTCACTGAAAATTAACCAAATCTTATGTTGCCGTTCTGTCTTCTACACTTCTAAGCTACAGAAGTTTATTATGCAGATTCAAAGATTTAACATGGTAATGATTGTTCCTTATATACAACGTCACAATCACTACTTCATTCAATATATATTTATGTATATATTCTCAATTACATCATTGGGATCTGGGATTCAAGTTTGAGAACATGAGGGGAAAAGTCTGTATGTTTGTATCTTTCTGTAATGCTTAATGTGTTGTTTAGGTTGCAACAAATTTTCTGGGGAAATTAACAATCTACATTTTCTAATTTCTATATTTGAAAATTACTCATTTATGGTGATGGAAGTGCAAGGAGCATATTGTCACATCATAATCACATTAAGAACAATAATCACATTCATTTGCTGTGGAAAAGCACTGCATAAATAAGGTTCTAAACAAATTCTAATGTTCTTTTTCAGCACAGACAGAAACAAGCCCTGGACTCAGGCAAACTAATTTGTGAGCTCGGTCAAGTATCTTTGCCTTTCATCACTAACGTAATCTAATCTTTTATATGTCTTGACTCTGTTCTATGTGTTACTGTGATTCCGCTATTTTATGTAGAAATCCTGCTGAGAAATACAGATTCTTTTTTTGAGAATCCTTACACTACAGGAACACTTTGTATCAATACTTACAGGGCTGTCAGCTACTGAAGGAGCATTGAAATAATAATGTTTTTTTTAAACCTGAGGTTCCTATCAAAATCTTCCTAAAACTATAAAATGTAGATATGAGAAAGAAATTTTTTTCTACCAAGATGGATGACAGTAGGAGAGAGTAGTACAGAAAATGGTATAAAGATGGAGTCTCAAAACTGCCTTTAAGTGTCACCTTTGATTCCACCTAAGCAAGGACTACACAACAGTCTTTTTTTGTTTTGTTTTGTTTTGTTTTTCCTCAAGAATTTCTCATTTATTTCAATCTACATGGCAATTTTTGACTTGGAACATTAGTGGTTTGAAATGCAAGACTAAGAAGCCATTTCTTCAGCAGTTCCCTTTTAGAAAAGTTGTGTGCTCTGCAACTGTAGCTGCAATTTCTGAATGCATTGTTGAGCCACTTTTTAATTACAGTTGCTCAGAAAGAGTGGTTTATTCCCTGCTCCTGTAGATTCAGCAGCAAAATGAAAGGCTGGTTGTGACAAAACTTTGTCAGTCCCTTCTTGAAACTCTGCTTTGAAGAACTGAAAACTCCAAATTGGGTCCTTATGTCAGCAACAGCAAGGACCAAGTGTTTTGATGGATATGCTATATTGTAAAGCTTCTCTATACAACTAAACTAATGTGAAAGGAAGAAAAGAATAATCTGATCTACAGTGTTTTTTTCAGGGTTTGCTTTTGTAAAAGTAGTAACTGTTATAAAGGAAGGAACTATCAGAGCTCAAAATTAGTAGGCATTTATCATATTGCTAATTATGAGCTAGACAGAATCATGTATTTCTTCTTTAAACAGAAATCATTATTCATATTAAAAAAACCCAAATCTTGTTAAGACATAACTGTGAGTAGTTTTTCTTCAAAGTAAAAAAAAACATCTAATACAAATCAGAAAGTCAGAAATGTTAAATGCACAGTAAACAACTAAGTAAAAACATTGACGTAGACTTCCTACACTGAAAGTGAGAACAGTACACTCTACAGAATACTATTATGACAAGTTATTGTCATAAGAAAATATAAAACAGTACAAATTAATTATTATTTAGTCTTGCCTTCCCATCTCACTTTCAATACAGGCAAGCAAGAGAAGTCAAGGTGAAGGTTTTCAAAGGTGTGACACCTTGCCAAGTGTGGGGAACCATTGCTGTATATTGTGTGAAGAACATGTAACAGGTGTTGACCTGTTTCCTGCCAAGTTTCAAATCCAGACAGGGGCTGCCAGTGGACAAAAGGCACAAAAGGGTAATTTATGCTCTCACAGTTTCAACATGCATATTTACTTCACTTTTCCATTGAAAACAATAATTATCAATTTATCGCAACACTGCTAAAAGTTACAAATCCCGGTTCATGTTATTTAGTATTTGCATGCACTTTAAGGCTTCAAAAGGTTATATAAATTCTGATAAATTCATATTGTTTAAATGTCGATAAACTGACAGTACTTTGTAGAAGCAGATAGATGTTGGCATCCCAGTCTAAAGATTTGGGAAAACAAACAACACAATAGACTCACGTATCTGAGCCTGCACAGTATATGAGAGGAGACTCAGGAATCAAATCAGAAAATTTCAATATTACAGCTGGTATCATACCACTTCTCTTTTGTTCTGAAACCCCTTTTGCTCCTCTTTTTGACTCCTACTGTTCTCATCAGCTGTCCATATTATCCTGCCTTTGTTGTGGCTGTCCTCCTACACTCAATCTGCTGGTATGGCTTTCAAGTAGGAACATAAACCTCTAGATTCACACCTTATATGCTAAGTGGTTATTAAGACATTTAAAGACCTATTGTTTTTTTTCTTCATCTGTTCAGTGGACTATTCTGTGATCTAAAAATTTTGGACCTCTTGACACTTTTCAGGATCAATGCATATATTAACACTTTGACAGCTGAGAAAAGTCTGACCCTGGTGGTGTGAAAAACAATTTTATGAATGTCATGAACATTTAAAATGTACAAAGTACTCTTAGCCTCAATAGGGATCAAAAGAAAAAACTTATTTCGTTTAAGCCCTTTGCCTCTATCTTTCTCTTCACCCAAAACAACTAACCAAAACTAAACAAAACCATAAAATTCAATCCAATTCAAACACTGCCTCTAGGAAAAGTTTAGCAGTTATTCTGACTGTACCTGTATTATACTGCTTGCACCAAAAAATAAGCAAGGTTTTTGAAGGTCTCTTCAAACCAGGACAGCAGAAGGGTACATTTTGAAAATTTAAAATTGGAAATGCTGATCATACAAAAAATTAAAGAGAAATACAAAGGAATTGTTTACATGTCAAATATTGTCCACAAAAATATCATTTGGTTTTCCAAAGACAAGTTGGGAGTAGGCCACTTTGAATGACAGATTTCAGACTCACTCAACCAGAATATTCCAGGACACTGGAAGTAAAATTTGAGGTAAGCTTTCCCAGTACCATCTGTTTTTTTTTGACAGACCACCATCCCTCTACTTGATACCTTATGGGCAGATGTTAGCCATCTTTGCCTTCACTTTGACCCAGACAGGGACCATGTAGCTGTATTAGTGTGAGGCTTAGCCTGATCCAAAATATTTTTCCTCTAAGCAAGATTTAATTGGTTTTGGCTCAACACCACACTATTCATCACAGAATGCCTCCCAGTTTGAAGTTGGATTTTAGTGCAATGTTAGAGAACACTTATGACTGTGTGCAAAATATTAGTCACATTTGTTGAGGGTTAGATGGGAATGAGAATACAAACATATATATCACATGCACTAAGCAGCGTGTAAAGTCTTACTCCAAGCACTGATAGTTATAGTGGAAGGGATAACAGTGTGACATGCATCTTTGAGCCTCAAAGTTTCCATAACACATATTTCATAAATTATGAAATTGAACTGGTGAGTCTTGCAAGAGACATGTAATGTCATTATAGACAGTAAAAGACAACAGTCTCACACCAAAAGAACTGTTCTTTCAAGCAAGGTCAACAGATGAGGAGGGTTAATATCAGGGCTCTGAAGAGAGGACCTGTTAATTGTTAAGCCTTCATCCCACAGGCTTTCTGCCTGGGATCTCAGGTTTGAGACTAATGTCTGCACTAAAGCAGTGCCCCAAAGCTGCAGTCCTCAGAGATGCAAACATCACACCAGGACAGGAATCCTGCTTGCTTTCAGTAAATTATTAGCATGCTGAGCACACAGGAGCAATCCACCAACCAGGATTTATCCAGAACAATCAAAAAGATAAGGTGAAGAAAATTAAAAAATATATGCCCTGGTGGCAGAAGGATTATGTTTCTTGCTAAGCAGTCAAAAAGCGCAGAGATTACAACCAACTTCAATTATTTCCTCCTTCCCCTCATCCCCATTTCTTCCAAGCCACACTTGTCCTGATCTGACAAGTGAACATACCCTTCTAACAGCAGTGGTTTTCACAAGTCCCTTGAGTAGAAGGGAAGAATGAGAGAATATTTTGGGAATTAATAACAGAAACACTGTAAAAATTAGGCTGGAAGGAAACTGGAGGTCCTCTAGTTCAAAATCTGCTGAGAGAAAGGCAAGTTAAAATCAGATTGCTCAGGCTGAGTTATAAATTTAGTATTGAGACCCTGTATGTAATTCATGCTTCTTTACAATGTGGTAGGTGAAAATCCTCTTGGACAATATAAAATAGTAATAAATGACAGAACATAGCATAGAAACTTATTTTTTTTTTTAGAAATCCCATCTTTTTCTCATGGATATGATATTGGTCTTTATATCTGAGATGATTTGGTATTATTTCCTTTCTTTAAAGAAGCAAGAAGTTGATAGGCATCAAGAATAACTGAATAAAATTGTCATGTAATTTTTCATCTGAATCCAAAATCTTTATGTGAAACTCTTCCATCATTAATCCAGAACACAGGATAGGATAAATGCATAATTTTTAAGGTAATTCCTTTCACCTTATTTTGTGAATTGCTTCAATCATAACAATCAAAAAAAGGACTTACTGACATATGACAAGATGAAAACCATGATGGAATTTATCCTTTAAAGATCTAAAAATTTATCTGAGTGCAAATTCTAACAATCATTATGCAAAACAGTTAAACCTGGTTTATGAAAGCAAACACACTTTCTTCCCCATCACAACCCTTATCCCACGAGGCCCCTCTAAATTCCAAGATACATATTAAAGGATCACACTCACTTTCACCAAGTTTTCAACATTGTCCTCATCAACATAATTATGCCTCTCAGGCTTTAGCCTTTGAAATGATCTTGCTAATAATACACAGACATCTTCTAACATACAACTTCACTTCGGTACATGTTGCATAAAATATCTTTTAAAGAAAATAAGTGTATATGTTAAAAGTGGGCTGAACAACTGTACTTTGTTATACTCTGTAAGACCAATACAGATTTCACTGTACTTCTCTGAAAGTAAAAAACTTCCAGAGGTAATACTCAAAGAACGGATGAAATCCATCAAGTAAAATATTCTGTTCAAGAAGCTAATTCCTAAAGAGGATTTATCCTCAGAAGATATGATAGGAAGCATATAAACAACAAGCTAAGCAGTTAGAACAGGCACTATGAAACAGCTATCTCATTATTCATCTAAAAATCCCATGTGCAAATATATTCATTTCAAAACTATCCAGACAAACAATGGAAAAAAACCTCACACCCTAAGAAGAGTTGGTTAGCTTGTCAGCAAGAGAATAGTTTGATTACTGCCTATCTGATCAACAAACATTGTGTTTCTGTCCTTCTTCTTCTCCCTATGTTTAGTCTCTAGTTTGATATTTAACATTTACAAGGCAGGAAAAAATTTTCATTATACTTTTTCTCCTATGCAAGAGCAATGACAGGGATTCCTACACATGTAAATAACATAAGGACGGACTGCTGAAAGCTAAAAATTTAATTAAAGTTTTACTGATCAAAATTAACCTTATTTATGCAGATGCATTAGATACAGAACTGTGTCAAATGGAAAAAAGAAAGAGTATGCATTCCTTCTCCTTGATAACATACTGCTGTGCAAGCACAAGTTAGGTAGCACTTGTAGGTATGATCATCTCTTTGTTTCCTTTAATCAAAAATAACAAATGGAAAGCTGCAGGGACTACGATGAAGAAATAAAGCTAGCTGATGCTTGGAACATGATTGTCACCAGTTATAAATGTTTTCTATTCTTTTTCCCTTCAGAAATGTCATCTTCAGCCATACCCTCAGAAACAGAGTTTATAAAAAAATATTCTTCATGAGTAAACATGCTGCTCAAGAAAGTCCTAAATTTTAGAAATTAAGCCTTTTTTTTCTTTTTAAAAAACTCTTTATAATTTTTTTGCTAAGTTTTATGAATCCACAAGTACTCATACTTCAAATTCTCTGTAGAGTTAACGATTGTAAAATATTGAATAAAAATAACGTGAGCAGAATTTTGTTTTATTTGTGCAGTCATGACAGAGATTCCCCTGCCTCCTCTGATCAGACATTTAATGATGCTTTCTTCACATGCTTCTAACATATAATAGCCCTTTTTATAAAGTTATGCAATCACTGGCAGCAAATATCTTATTTTTCCTTTACGTGAGGAATATCCTGTCCCCATTAAAATTTTCTCATCACACAAGATATGATCTTTTTCTATTGCATAAATATATGAGAACAGTGTAGTGATAAGAGATAGCACATTCCAATCCTGTATCTTTAGGCACGATTATACATACCCAAGAAACCACATTTAGTACTCGGAATGAGTAAAAATCAATGTTAAGAAAACATGTGGACACCAGACTCCAGAAGATTAAAAACTAAGCCTCATCAGTGACATTCAAAATATGAAATTAGCACTGGATTTTGCAAGATGAGCCCCCTGTGGTATCACAGCAACAAAGTTATGCAAAACTTCATATAACTGAAGGGTTCCTCTGAAGGCTCTGCTTACTGATCTCTGGCAGAAAAGGTCACAGCTATGTTGGAGGGATTTTCAGCAGGGCTAAAAGGCAGGAAACAGTTGGAAGGACTGAAGAAATAATTCACTGGAAGTCATAAAAATTTTATAGGGTTTGCATGTGAAGCTGTATAAATGAACTGTTTATAAAATTATCCAAGACTTAAGCTCAGTCAAACTATAGCATTTGCATTTCAGAATGATCACGAGATGCTCAGTAACATATACAGAAACAGTGCTTTATTTACTTGTTAAAGAAGGAAATGAAATACTTCAACATAAACTCACAAAATAATTATTCAAAGAGAGAAAAAGTAGACACAGAGGCTGAGAGTAGTAAGAAATCAGAAAAAAAAAAGTCTTGCTGTTCATCTGTCAATGCTTTCCTTTCTGGGACTCCAATCATGTCTTTCGCCTTTAAGAAACCATTTTTTCTGATCTCCTTATCATGCTTATAGAGGCATTCAGGGATTCAGTAAAATATTTAAAAACATATTTATAAAAAGAATTGAGAAAATATTCCACATTTTGGAATAATGGTAAAATCCTGAATTAAGCCTCCACTTGACTCATACTTTCATTGATCTCCATTCTAAGGTCACACTGGCTTGCAGTCCATTTTGCAGTCCACTCAGATTTATCTGAGTATCTCAATTTCTCCTTTTCACTGTCAAACCTTTTGAAAATTCTGACTGGGTAGCAGCATTGCACTGCATATACTGATGTTTCACAGATGAAAAAAATAGACATAAATAATTCTTTATACAGCTCCTTTTCAACGTAGCTACCAGTTCAAAATGATAAACCAACTACAGAAAACATGTGTGACAAGCACATGATTTGGAGATCTTGCCAGAAGTCTCCCACAGAAGGTTGGTGATAATATTCACTTTTCATCACTGTCTCATTCTATGGTTAGCATGAGAGCTTTACTACCCTTTTTGAGCTGCATGTCCTATATAAAATCTAAAGTTATGTTCCCATTTATCTGGGTTTTGTCAGTGCAAATGTTACTGCTAGTGATTTGAAGAATTGAGCTCAACTACAGCTCTTGATTTTTTTTTTTATTTATATTTTTTTTTGCAATGAGTTTTGTGTTTTCCCCTCCAGCCGCACTGACTATTTTCTTTCATATCAGAATGAAAGTACTGAAAATTATCACAGTAAGAAGCCAGCTACAGCAGCAGGCAAAGTAGGCAGTAGCCTAGGGTAGCTGACAGCCTGGTTTTCTGTATCAGAAAAGGGATGGACTGGCTGTGCTTTCTCAGCTGTTCACTGGCCACTGTTCACATGAAAGCCCCTTGCTGCCAAAGGACTGAGTGGGAAAAGAGACATCTCTTCCCACTAGAACCAATACTAACATCAACAGGAGCAGAAAGTCCCTTCTGTTGCCTTCTCATACCTCCTCTTTGCAGGAGAACATCCAACCCTTCACCCAGTGACTGAGCACCCCATCATCCCAGCAGGTCACTATGACACAATAATGATGAGTGCTGGAAGAAGCAGGAGGAGGCAGGTGACTGCATGGAGCAAGGGATGTGTTGGTCATAAAAGTAAAAAACATCTTATTAAGCTTTAGAAGGACTGAACACAGATTAAGTGTTTTGAAACTTGAGTGGTATCTTCCTGCCTGTAACAGTACTCTGTAAACTCTCTTCTATCAGTACAATTTTCTGGTTAAACTCTGCCAAGTCCTCTTAGTTCCTTCTGCTATCAACAACAACAAAACCCAATACTTCTAGCATCAAAGAAACCTGATTTGGCTCTAACAGAAAAATTAACAGGAATAAAGAACCTCCTATTTCACAGGTAGATTCCTCTATCTTCTTTACTGTTTCCCCATGATTTTCATACTTGTCTAATTTAATATCCGTCTCTATTGCCCTAAACTAAATCTTTATATATGCTCACAAACTGTCTCTACATGCTTATAATCATACTGTGTCCCAACCTCTCATCATTAGCCTTGCCAGAAAACAAACAAACAAACAAACAAAAAAGAAACAGAAAACAGTAAAGCTCAGAAGAGCAAAAGAACTGAATCAATTTTAGAGTTTTATCAGCCATGTCCCTTCATGTTATGTTTTGTAGAAGAGCAGGTCAGCAGCATCAGTAACTCCTGTTCTTCCAATGTTTGGTTCATGGCATCTCTCATTCTCTTCCTAAAGGTGCATAATTTTTGTCCATACAAATCCACATGAATTTTTTTCATACAATAACCCTTCTATAGGACAGCTCATAACCTGTCTTTCTTCCATATTCAATCAACTTGTACCTATTGAGCCTGAAATCCACTTCATTAGTTGACAACCTCAGAGCAGGTCCTAACTCTACCCTGTTTGCTAGAAATACTCCAGTTTTTCTCCTGTTGACTCCATCTGGAACTTCCTTTTCACAAAGTTTCTATTTTGACAGGTAGGAAATTAAATTAATTTGCTATTAAATTTTACTAGATGTATCTATAAACAATGTATATAATAAGTAAACCATTAACTTGCCATGAAGCATCCCTACCATGTTTTGTCCACCTTATTTAGAAACAGCTATAGAGAAACAAAACCCTTGGAATGTGCTAACGTTTCTGGAAAGGGAATGACTGTGCCCAACATTCAAGAATTTGTGTATTCCGTCTGATTGAAGGGCCATACCAATGACATCAGGGGTTAGCTGAGTATTTAAGACAGAAGCTAAGCAGTTCCAGGGAGAGGAGAGAGACTCCATCAGAAGAAATGGAAACCTTGACATCGACAGCAGGTAAAGGCTGGCAGCACTCTTGGGGAACACTCTGAGAGCAATTCTGAGTTGAAAGAGAAAGCACAGCTTGGAGATGTGCTGAAGCCTCACAACTCTCATGGGAGCCTAAGTCATCAGATAAAATTTCAAATGGTCCACAAATGAGGAGGGGCTGTTGCATATCCACTTATGACTTTGCTTCAGTGTGTGTATCAGTGTGTCTCTTGTGGTCCCACCCCTTTTAGAAATTCATCACATGCCACATGCTAATGACAAGATGGAGCATTGCTATGCCCCAGGGAAAGAACACAGCCAGGGACTGCAACAAGTGGATTTTACACCTTCTTGTCCCATAACTTTAGAATTCTGCAAAGCTGAATGTTACAGGAGTAGGCTGCTGGCTTACTTGCCAGTGAATTTTACTGCAACTAGGAGAAAGTCCACCAAATAAGATCTCCTCCTTTTCCCAGCCACAGAAGATGCAGTAAAACTCTGTACTTACAATTTTGCCTAATAGAAGTCATTATTTGTGGCTTGAATGGAACAGAAACTACTTTCCCAACTCAGTTGAAGCTGTTTTCTCAGACTCTGTAACAACTGCAATTTTTAAATTGTTTTTCACAAGGCACACTATGGTGCCAGTAAAACCCCAACAGGCTCTCTGGGCAGTTATCTACAAAAGATTCCAAATGACATTTTAGCAGAGAGAAAAGTGTAAAGCTGGTGTGTAAGGTCAAACAAATCAACCAAAAAACACAATTCATCTTCTTCCTCTCTGTCATTCTGACTGGTACAGCTACAGATGGCATGATGTTATCCCCCTCCAAGCCAGTTTGCTGACATCCTCCCTTGAAAATTAATTGAAAAAAAGTAGTTCCTGTAATATAAAATGGAATAGGCACAGCAGGTGAGCAAGCTTTGTCAAGACTGATTACTGAGTATTGATTTTCTATGAGTTGTACAAGTTACACTCCAGAAGGCCACCTGCACATTAACCTAGAATACATAAAATCACCTTGGGCTATATCTATCAAGAAGTTTTTTTCAGAGGATGAAGGTAAGCACACAAAGCTTTTCCTCACACATACATTCAAAGGCATTTATTTGGACAGCATTAATGCTTTGCACTTACTTCACCATAAATAACTATTACTTCTATTTTCATTTTCCACAAAGAATTTAAGATAGCTACCCAGGAAAGAACTTCATATAACTTAGTGCTAACTTAATCGTAATGACTGGAAAGATTCCTAGTTAGATTTTCCCATGAAAATGAAGGAAAGAGGTGCTGAATGCAGCAACAGCAGAGCAACTTACTGTGGCCTGGAAGCTTCTGCTTGGTCTGTCTGAAGCTTCTCACCCCCTTCTACTTCCATTGTGCAGTAGACAATTCGATTGGGAGCAACTGACTTTAAGCCTTGCACCTCCATTATAACAATCTGAGGGGAAAAAAAGCAAATAGTTTATTGTTCAGAAAACATAATATATCACAGTATATATCGCAGTACTACCTCTCCATGCAGGTAAAAAAACCCCAACAAACCCCTAAAATCCCCAAACCCCACTCACTCAAATATTCATAGACACAAGTAAAGTTTTAATTTTTATTTCTTTTTCCACTTCTCTACAATGTATAGTAGGAATTTAAATTTTTGCTTGGTTTTCACTTGGACAAAGACCAAAAATTCACTCTAACCACAATTTAAATGTTACTAATTGAATTTGAGACTGACGTCTAAGTATAATACTAAAACTTAACACATGAGGAAATCTACTTTTCAAGCAATCACATAGAACAACTAGATTCCTAAGTCAGATTGTAAACAAGACAAATACAATGATCACATCTTGAAAAGTTAATTATGGTAGTGTGACACTGGAGGCTGTAAAACTTTGAATCTCAGAAGTGCTTTGGTGGCGTGCTGAGCATGAGGCAGGTCAGAGCATCACTTTCAGCAGCTGTAATTTTTTTCCCCTACAACCCACTCCTTTTGCTTCTCTCAGCTCAGTGCTTGTAGTCAGGTTCAGCATGCATAAAGGGCCGGGTGGGAAAAGAAAGCCATCTCTACCAACTGCACCTTGAGAAATTTCCTTACCAAGGAAATTCTGAGCTTGGCAGATCACACAGCTTTTCAGCTTCTCTGAACTACTCAGTTACAGCTCAGCAGAGCCAAACGCAGCCCAACTTCAAACGCTCTCCATCTTCTGAAAACCTTACAGTTTTTAACTGTGTGAAATTATTGGAATTTGTACACTTCACATGTTTCTAATTCAGAGAAGGTTTAAGAAAAAAGCCAGGTTTCCCTGCTTGCTTTAGAAAAGCTCCTTTCCTGTCCAGCCCTATCAGGGCCTATGTGAAGAAACTGGGAAATAAAAAGTCCATTTAATCAGAGAGAAGCTATCCTCAACTACTATAGATGAAAACTATTATTTGTTTGATTGTATTGAAGGTGACAAAAAGAATGATTAAATTTGCTATCATTAGAAAACTGGTTTCTTAGGTCAGCAAGCAACTACCGAAATACTTTGCTATTAACCTGTTTACCAGTTTATTTCAATAAATTAAGCCAGACTTCAGCCCTAGCTGTAAAATCCCCTGTACTTGAAAACACTCAAAACCTTAGTAACAGTTTTTAAACTAGTTTTTGAATTGCTAGCTTGGTAATATTATGGGGAGCTGATAAGCCACTGATCATTTAGAAGATTTTTACATTACTAATAAATTATTAACATTGACTGTTACACTTTATAAATAGTAACTAATTCAGGGGAAATGGCATAATCATCTCCCCACTTTCTGTGGTCAAGGAATTCAGGTAGGTATCAAAGTCATCAATAATTACTGACAGACTGCACTAGAGATCCTTCTAGATGATACTGCCTATATAGCGTTTCCACATGCCAAATGCATCCTTGTTGAATGCAGACTTCTTGTTTATTTATATGTTGATAATTCCTTGCCTGTTTTTTCCAATTTAATTGCACAGTACATTTGTCTTTGGTAGCAATTCTGGGTACCAGTAAAGGAAAAAACCCTGGCATTTCATTAGGAAGAAAACTCTCACTACCTGATTTACTAGCTTATTAGCTGATAAGCAGCTTCCTAAATATTGCTTATTTCTGCAAATGTCCAGCAGCTTAAGAACAGAAGTGATGGAATTTTCTCCCAATACTTTGATAATTTATTTATTTATTTATTTTACAAGTCTCTGCAAACAGCCTATATGAGGAAACATCCAACTTGCAAAAACAGTCACTGTGGCTTTGCAGGCACATGCTGGGGTGTCTCTTAGCCAGGACAATTCTGACCAGAACATTATAAATGTAATTAATATCTCTTGCTGTAACAGTATCTAGTGACAGCATGAACCCCAACTACTTTCCTCCCTGCCAAGAAGTTTTCATCAAGTTTTTATATTCTCTCCTATAATTAGATTTGCTATAGATTTCCTGTTCATTCATGTGCCTGCATAGTAGAATCCAAGTGGGGATTTTGCTGGTCACCTATAATTTAGTAAAGTCACAACACAAAAGACACTATGGTAATTATGATTCTGCAATTTCCTTTTGTTATGCTCATTTGTGGAACTGGACCCAAGGTATGATGATGCCATTGGATGCATTTAAGTAACTGTATTTCTGGTTTACTCCTGAAGTCTGTTGAGCTCTATATGGGTTTGGGTAGCCCCCTTTTAGACCAGACTTCCTGCATAATCTCAGTAAAGGTGAGCTAGTTTCTTGAGGAAAATGTAGAAATTTTTTAAGAGCTGCTATAGCCACCAATAATTCTTTTTCTCCAATTCTTTTTATTATCTAAATGTTTTCACTGAGAAAATACAAATTGTCTGTAAAATTCTATGAAAGAGTTCCTGATAATAACAGTGTTTCATTAGTACATATACTTAGGTATTTAGTGTACTGGAATTCAGTCAAAGCTGTATTTATGTGGGAGATTCAACTGCCCACATTGCTGTGTGGGCCCAAATGCAACTACTGTTGGCAAGAGAAAAATACATCAAACAGTTCTACTCTAACTCCTCATTATCAAAGAGGTAAAGATTAATTTGCTTCTTCAACATGAAATTTTAAAATTACTGAGGAAGGACTAATAAGAATACATTATTACCTCTATTGTGAAGGAGAGGACCACATCAGACTTTGACAGCTGAACCTCATTTTCATCTCCAATGTCCAAGAACGCAGAATTCTGTGATCGCTTTAACTTCTGCAGTTTAAATTCTGGCCCACCTTTAGAGACTGGAAGACTTTCCAAATTTGCCATCAACAAATTCACTGAAGATCTCAACTCTTCAATGTACATGTTCTCCATTTCTCTTGTTATGAATTTTGGGAATTTTCTTTCCTTGAAAGACATATTTTTAAAGTTAGAGAGGGAAAAAAATCATCCCACATTATACTTTATGGTAATTTACTGATTTGCTCTAAGGTAAGATACATTTAATAAAAGTCCTAATTCCTATCTTCCAAACAGTAATGGGAAAGAGAATCCCATTCCATTAATACAGTTAAGTTTGACAAGAGGAAATGTAATTTGAATTGAGAATTCCATCATATTCCTCAAATATAGTAGATAAAATCTCTTTGAACACATAAAGAAAACAAAGTAGGGGGTAATAGTAAAAGCAGAACCTCTCACGCCTATCCCCCAGTCATTCAACCATAAACCTTGAGAAGGCTGAATATGTACACATTAGATATTTCTAACACATGTATCAAGTGACAATATATCATTAATGTTACCTTCAAAATTTTATAAATTGATAAAATGAACTGTCTCCTAATTTTGTTACTTCATCCACTTGCCATGCTAGCAAAAACAAGTCAATAACATTCATGCTTCTAACATAAATGTGTGAAACTACAGCCATGACATTGAACTCCTATCATTGTTTATTTCTATTTTTAATTATAGGTAATTCATTTTGAAAGTAATATTGAGTCATTACAAAAGGGATTATTTTAAATATAAGCATTAGAGAGAAGTTAAAAACAACTTTTGTCCTCTGCAGGAGTTAATAGTGTTTCAATATCATTTTATAATAGACAAGGAACATATAAACATATATAACGCACATATGAACATGCACAGATGCAATTTTATTCACAGTTTCTCTATTGAATATAAGGTAATTTGGAAGAATGTCGCCCAAGATTAAACAACAACATATACTACTCTAAAATGTATGTTTTACTTATAAATGAGAACCAGACACTGTTTGCCACGTATTTTCTGCAAAGGTAGGCACCTTGCTTCTAAGACAGGCAATTTTTATAGTCAGCTGTTATAATAAACATTATAATGTTTATTTATGTTATATAAGAAGCATTATATAACATTAAATGTGTTATGTTAAAACCTCTGCAGTAGACTTTGTTTCAATAACAAAGGCCATGCAAGCTGACTCAAATGACCTGTGGCAAGTCCAGTCATCAGGCTTATTACAGCATTAAAGATACAGTTTATTACAGATTGAAAAAAAAAAAGAAGTTATTTATAGTTAGAAACTAAAACCACAGGGTAAAGTTCAGGGTGCTCTAGCCAACCCCATCAACACTTCAGAGTGTTTTTCAAACTGCAGTTTATCCTGTGAGGGTCATTTTAATAATGTGCTGACACAAAGGACAAACTGTTATTATGTTGTTAAGATTTTGTTAAGATGCTTTCTCCATCCTAATGTAAAAACCGAGGAAACTTTTTGAATTGCCTTTTGCTGTGAATTTTTTTTATGATTACAATCTTCCATGACTTAAGGCAGCATTATCAGAATATATGGAGGCCTTTATTTCTGTAAAACCTAAATGTTTGTAAGCCACTTCTCTCCCTAAAAAAAGAAAAAAAAGCTGAGGTTCCTCCATAAAGAGGTCTAAAAATGTCAGCCCTCAGCTTTCATTTGCTCTTTTAATGATAGTGAATTTGTAACAAATTGCTAGAGCTCATAATATTTAAAATAATTTACAGACACAAGAATAGTGGCATTTTTCCCTGTATTTTTTAGTGCATAAGCACAGGAATAATGTCTTCTAAAAGCCCAGATGTTCTGAAGAACACATTTCCCTGCACAATACCAGAATTTTGGGAACTGTAATTGCAACCTACTGGAACATATCCTGGAACAACCCCACTGGGAAGAGATGAAAGACACCAATCAGACTGATGTACGCACAAGCCGTTAGGTCTGGATTCTAAGAGTGCCAAAATGGATTTTCAGGATGTATTTCTCAAGGAGAAATGACACTGGGTATAGCTGCTTTGTGGGATCATGTAACAGGTTATTTTAGCAAATTATAGTACCAATTAAATAGGTAGAAAATCCCACTGGGTCATACACATTTTGATTTCAACTACTTTAAATTTAGCCATATGAAGAAACAGATGGGCAAGTAGATGCACAAATTGATTTTATTTTGTCATAGGTGAATGCAGTTCTAAGGTTCTTGCCTCCATTAATAGGCTAAATTACCTTCTCTGCTGAAATAAACTTATTTATAATAAAAAACTTGGAAAATCAGCAATTAATTTATTATAAGAATCAGGAGTGGAACCTCAACAACAACCAAAAAGCTACATGCAGAGATTCCACTGGAGCTCTGAGATCAGCTCTGCTGATCTTTTGAGACTTCAGTTGAATAAGACTGGCAAAAAAAATCACTGAAAACCCCTTTTTTTAACCAACAAATATGCTAGAATACATAATCCAGGATCAAAATTTTTTTCTTCTTGTTTTTGAGCTAAAAAAATAAAGTTCATATTTTCCAGCATTTGATTGCTTAGATTTAAATTATCTTAATTATTCTCACAGCTGCTAGAATTAGGATTAGCTTCCAAAGTATCCCCTAGAAATTCTGCCTTTTAAATAGTTTAAAAGAGATTTATGAAAGCTGTGACTTTTGACTTGAATGTACCATTCAGGACATGGAGTTCCCTGTATTCTCTGCAAAACTGTGCAGTTGACACTGTGGCAACCATGAGAATTTTCAAGTAACTTTCAATTACTTTTCAAATAATTTTCAATTTTATTTTCAGATTAAAAAAATGGATGAATAAATTTTTCTTTAAAAGACAAACATGGACTGTATGCATATTACAGATAGAATGAACAAGATATACATGGTTTAAGTGTTCAAATCTTTCACTTGCTATAAAATGAATTTGGAACTTCCATGGGCAACATTTTACTTTTCAGAAAGATTATGCCTCCAAGTTGATATGTATGAACTTCACTGACCTAAATAACTTTTTTTTTCTTTTTAAAGAAATAAGCAAATCTTAGCTGCTTTACAGTTAATATATTAATATAATATAGCTTTGCTGTGTTCATAAAGTATAATATACATGCTTCAAATATGCTGTAACTTTTAGAGCTAAAGGCAAGAAAGCAACTGAGCAAACACATAATTACTGGCCAATTTTGATTATACACCTAGACTTCAGAGAAATTTGAAGACTTGAGATTGCCTTTCTGTGCAAAAGGAGTCTTCCTCCACAATTCAATAAGATATGGCTAGGGACAATACCAATTCCCCCTGTGATGTTTAATATAGAAGGGCATAATCGTGTCAAGTGAAATCAAATACAAGCTATAGAAGAGAAAATAGGCTTATCTTTCTAAAACTTACAAAGAGAATTTATAATTTGCCCAGTAACCACTAATTTGACCTACAAGACTCACTCATATCTTTTATTACTTGAGATACCAATACAACCACTATAAACATAGACTTGATCTACAAATGTAACTGTACTATATATACTTGACAAGTACATCACACATAACCTGCAGTAAGCACAAGACAGTGTATTTCTGTATCTAAAAGATGACTAATTTTAGTTTGAAAATACATAGACCCAAATGTGCAAACAATGTACCCTTTGTTTCACCACTGGATGTCCTGAAGAATGAAAGGTAGAATCACACAAACTATGACTTTCCAAAATCGAGTTTTACTTTCTTACCTACCCTGTTGACATAGATATTCTACAGCAGAAAAGCACACATCTGCCAGACTGTTTCCAGATATCTTCTGCTAATTTTTAGTATCAGAAACTACAAACACACACTAGGTATCATTCCAGTCATATCTTTTATGAAGATGTGTTTTTGGTACATGAAAACATCCACTTACCCTTGCCATTTGTTCTGCCAGTTGTAGTCGGCCATCTAGTTCACGTCTGATCTGGGCTGCTTGCTCATCTCCATTATCCAGCTTGGACAAAGAACAAAAAGTTAACTGTGAGAAACATGCACTATATTTTAACTTTATAGCAAGTAGTGTAGTTAAAAAGTAGTCTTAAATTCAGTGAAACACTAAGCAAATACATGGCTTTGAGTCTATCAGAAATAAAAGAAATGTAATGAACACCAGTTACCCATGGCATTCAGAATCCTCAAAGGATAGCCAGCAATCTCTTGAGTTTTTAGTATTCAAGCCAAAGAGAAGCATTTTTTCCTTATGAAAAGAGCAGCTAAAAACTTTTCTCCATGAAGCAGAAAACCAGACTAACAGACTGGCTTAGAAAATGTTTGCAAGGAAATTTTCTCTTTGGTGCCATAATTTCTTGTACAGGTATCTGTTAGTATTAGGAAAGAAAACTGAGGCTGTAGCTCTGCATATGCAAAGTATGGTATTGTTTCACTCGCATTGCTCTTTTCCCCCAATACTAGCAAGCTTCTCACATCAAGGCAAATCCTATTTATGAGCCTACAATATTTGTACACCTAGTGAACAGTTATGACTAAATGTCTGACTTCAGTCAGGGAGGGAAAGGGGAAGGGCACATCTCAACAGCCAGGTCTCACAAGAGAAGACTCCAGAACTCATTTTTCACCTGTTTAGTTGTTCAGGGTGGTGTTCAGAGTGTAGGTGAAGTGGGGCTTCACTTCAACACACTGACTTGCATGGTTGGGTAAGAGAAACAGCAGGGATGCATCTAGAAAAAATCAGGCATTCCTACTTGAATAAATGCCAAACAAGGACAAAGATGGAGAACCAACAGAGGGTGCTCTTTGTCTTCTCTGTCCTTAGGACTAACCACAGCCACAATGTGACATGCTTATATGACCCCAGTGCATTTAGTATGAAGCTAAGTTCAACGATATCTGAACTGCTCTTCATTAAAAAGACTTAAAATTATCAGGGATGTAAACTGTCAAAAAATCGTTCTCTAATCAAATGAGATCTTCAGCTGAAGAAAACACAATTAGTATAGTGAATTACTGATTACATTAAGCTCAGCTTTTTAAGACTACTATTCAGTGCATCAGGCCAAATAGGTAACATCATTTCCTTTGCAATGCTCCTCAGCTAAATTCAGTAAATCTTACTGAACCAAGGCACTCTTGAAATTAGGCATTTTTTCTTTCAAAATCCAATATTAAAAAATGGAAAATAATTAAAAGAACACTATCCTGTGCTTTCGGGTCAATATCAGCATTATGTATAATGCAAATCTGACCACATTTAGCAACAGGATTAAAAAGTTTTCCACCGATAGTATGGTAGCGATGATGGAAAATCTGTCACCTGGGCAATCTGGCATATCGACAGATTCTTGCAGGAACTGATCCAGAGCACAAGAGAAGAAAGCCTGATGATCTTCCCAAAAAAGAGGCTCAAGTTTAAAGTACAGTAAAAGATGTTTCAGACTGGAAGGATCCTCCTGCAAAGTGTGTGAGTGTGTCTGCTCTGGCTCGCCTGGAACAGTAATGGGCAAGAACATTCTTGAGGAAAGCAAATGCTTGAGGTTTTCAGAATACAGTTTCAGTATTTCAAATAAATTAAAACTTAAAATAAAAAAGTTATATAGCCTTAGAGATAATTTCAAATGAAGGTAAACATAAACGCCACTTAATAAAAACATTTCTGGTTTCTCCAAAGGTAGTAATTCCACACTGTAGCTATTAACTGACTGCACCACCACTAGACATGTTGCTTGTGTCACATAAACCTCATATAACCAATTAGTCTGAGTTTTTTTAGCAGCAGGTGACCTTACCACAGATGACACTACAGAACCCAGAGACGTGTTTTCTGTACAAAGAACACCAGAACTCCTGATCAAACTAGCCCATGTTTAACCTAAATGCTTGTGTATCTGGTCCCCCAAACTTGTAAAATCCAGGCAAAGAGCCTGACTCCCCTTATGAGGGCTGCTTAAATCAGAAGCAGAATTCCCAACAGAGTAAAAGGATGAATAAGACAGCTGTGTCACTTGTGTCCTTTCCTTGTGCAAGGACAGTTACTTGGATTTTAAATATGTAGCTTTAAATGATTACTACACTTGGGTGAATAAGAAACTACTTTTTGTATTAAACAAAAAGTGGTTTGCATCATATTTTTTCTCCCAGTGCTGTTATATAAAAACAACTTTCTAAAAGTTAACTTTTAAAAGACTGAAGTTTTTTACTCTAAAATTCTGCTTTAACAATTTCAACCAAAACACTCCACTGCTTCTGAAAAGACCAGGGAAGACAATAATCTACCCATAACAAGAAAAGGAGTCACCATCTTGTCAAGAAGCTCTAGCACCACCTCGATTTGAAGTAAGGATCTGAAAATTAGCAGGGCCCCACCTGCGGAAATGAGCTCAACTCTGGCCAAGTTATGAATCTTTGAAAAATTAAGTTTACATCAGTCAGGCTGCAAATGGCCACTACCAGAGGCTAAATCAGACTCAGCATTAAGTCATCTCCAGGTCATGCTGCCCTCTGTCTTAAATATGCATGGAGACTATTCTCCTCAGATTATTTGCTTACTTAAGAAAGACTACAAAAATCACAATTCAGATCAAGAACATGATTTCTTGCCTGACAAACTGTTACTTGTGTGCCTAAGCAGCATGGAACAGAAATACATATGAATAAATTAATGTTTACACATTTTAAAAGACTGAAAAAGACTGCATACTTTTTATTCCTATTGATATAACTTCTATAAAAAAATTACAGCCTTAAAATGCTGTAAAATGTTTGTGCTGTTTGGTCCAAAAGAAAGATAGTGCATTGTCAAAAAAATCTGTCAAAAAAATCTTTTACCTTATGTTGCAAGAGCAACATAAGGTAAAATAAGTACTAGATGCTGCCAAGAGGTACTGCACCAAAGTCCACAGGACTTATTTGCATTTCTCTGCATACAAAGGAGATCTGATCACCCTTTGCCCAAAAAACAAGATCAGTTTGAGCATTAATGAGTACTGAACTTCTACAAGTTATTGTTCTTTACATTCTCAAGGACTCAAACTAAGTGATTGTTCCTCCAAGTACAGATTTTAATGTTGAGTTAGCTTCCCTGCAGTTTTCTAACATCAATGTGAAATTACATTTACCTGCCCACAGCAATATAAATTTCTCTGCATTTAATGCCTAAATTGACAGTACACATATCTTGGGACTGGCTGTTATATCTGCAACACAATATCCAAAGTCTTTTCACTCTGTGTGACAGTAATGGTTACTTTTTCTTTAAATCTACTTTTTGGCACATAAAACCATGTCTGGAATCTGCTGGCTGCCAGCTTATTTGTGAGTGGCCCATGCGAGCAAAGCTGCAGAGCCCATCCCTGACCACTGTTTGACAGCCAAGACAAAAACCCTAATCACACACCAAATGGAGTAAAGGGCTTGGATTCAAAGTATTATGACTATATAATGACGAAAAAATGGATTTTTGGAAGTAACTAATGGCATTCAGCAGCAAGTCTGGAAGAGAAAGCAATGGCCAGAGAAGTCCCAGTTCTCAATTTCTGTCGTCAAGCAAGCAAGCAGGCAGTAAGTGGGTGCAGCAAATGGAAATACTGGTATTTTTCAGACCATTATCCTTGCTATTACACTACTCTTATCTCTTGACACTAGAAACAGGTGTTTTGCTTCAGACAGACCTGTGGCCTCTAAGACCTACAGGATTTGTTCCAGCTCTTCACACAGGTGAAGCTCCTCTAAAGGAACTGATTGGGCAGAGATTAAAGGAGACTGCAGAGTCAAGGGTCTGCCGTGCACTGAATGCAAATAGCCTGGGGAGATTCCCAAACTTTCCAAGTCTGTGGACCAAGATTAGCAGCTGCATATTTAAAAGTAGTAGGATCAACAACTTCCAAGTCAGGCTGAAAACACTGTTCCCAACTACAGACACTTTTGGATATTAATTCAGCACAACTTAACTTCTGAAGAACAAATTCATGGAAGAAGAACATTCCTTCCACTCCCAACGGGAGAGGAAAAACCACATTTGATTAAAGGCAGGACATGTGAAGCTTTATGAATTGCTTCTACTGGAACTTTTCATAAGCCTTCCTCCTGTTTCACAGCAAAGCAGACAGAGCTGGAAAAGAAAAGAAAATGTAGGCACTCCTTTCAGAGGTGGCTACACTGTTTAGCTTCAATTTTAAAATCTTTTATCTTCATTGAGTATAGAGTATACAGAGGATTAATTTAGATTAAAAAATAGATTTGGTATTTAAAAACTCTTTCATGTTCTCTGCATCCTGAAAACTCTCTGTCATGAGTCTTGCCAATAGTTATGCTGATGTCTGACCCTGCCTGTATGGCAGTAAAATCCTGTGGATTTCCCACAGAACTCTGCAACAGACAAACTTTTACAAATCAGTAACTCATTTCCTAAATCTACCTCTTCCCCACTCTCTTTTTTTTCCCAGTCTACACACACAAAACCCATCAAATTGCTAGATTTGGCAAATAAACTCAGATATCTATTTTAGAAAATGTGCAACAGAGAATCCAAGCGAAACATAAGATGAAGGATATGCGAGGGAGAAAATCTGTCAATGGTTAAAATAAAGGGAGAAACAAAATCGCTTATTTTTTAAATATTTCTCTTGTGGAATACTAGTATACATATTATCAGCTGATTTTAAGTGAAAAGAAAAACTCAGCTACCACTGAAAGCATTTCTGCTTTCAATCTGTGTGCAGTTAGGAGACTTTTAAAAGTGAAAAGGTCCAAAGCCTGCATGAGGTGTCCTAATAATATTTCACAATGCACCATCAGGCCTCAAAGCCTTTTCTTATCGATTTTGCTCTAGCAGAGAACAAGATTGCCTTTCAGACAACTGGCCAAGCTGATCACTCCATTTTCCTGCAACACAGTGCCAGAAAAAACCTTGAACATTAATTTGAATGAATTTGTTTTAATAGAAATTCTTAATGATTGCTATATTTGTTGTTGTTGCTGTTGTTTTTTGGGCTGGAGCAGCCATTTTAGAGTAATAGAAATATTGAAATAAGGATGGAGGAGGTATAGATGAAAATAGTAAGCAATCAGCATATCACTTTCTCTGTGCCCAATACTGTGAACAAGCAATAATGCAGATAAAGAACAGGGTCAGTCAATAGTCTAATACTCTATAGTGGTTTCAGATGGATAAAAAAATAAAATCCAATCAAATCAATGTTTTCAAAAGCTGTGCCTGAGCCAGGACCTTCAATAACTCCAGGACCCTGGTTGTTCTCCAAAGTGCATTACTCTAATGGTAGTTGTGGATCCAGAGGAAGTGAGAGGGATGTCAGAGAGTACCTCCAGGCCTATTAGCATCAATTTATGGTTCTCTTCTCCAGGATCTTGTCCAAATAGTTTTTAACTTTGTTCCCTCATCACTTCCTGTGACAAAATACTCCGTAAGTTCTCCAAAAGCCAGATAAGGATGCATTGCATCTATTTTAAATCTAGAACAAGCTTCCTTGAGTTTCTTCCCACTTTCTAGTGGTGTGGCATTTGATGAGTGAAGGTACATATTCATATTGGCCACTGCCTTCATACATCTGTACACCCCAGCCATACTCCTCTCCATCAGTGTCCTCACTTCCAGACTGAAATTTTTCATCCCTTTCAGTCTCCCATCAAAAGACAGATGTTCCATGATTCTCACTGCCACCTTCTAGTCCTCCTTGACCTCCCCTATGGCCCAGGGATGGGGAAACCAAAACTGCATACAGTACTTAAGTATGGACAGGAGGAAAAAGATGCTACTGTTGCATGCAGAACTGATTATTTCACCCCAGGGAAGCCTAAGTGTCATTCTTGAGCTGTAACTACCCATGCTCAGGTCAGCATCCTGTCAGTGTATTCCTCCTCATGTCTGGCCCCATTAGAGCTTATCTGTCTTGCAGTGCCCCATGCAGTTCTTGTCAGTTCCTTATGGAGCTGCCTGCAGTTAAAGCAACACTAGAATACCCAAATCTGTTCAGTATCATTTGAAAACTCTGAGATTTCCCCTACGCTGTCTTCCTCCAGGATATTCATGAAGATGCTGAATAAAGACACAACACTTCTTCTAAATGGACTGAATCAGATAGAAGCCACACTTAAAACTCAGAGGGAATCAAGCAAAAGGAAAACAAAAGGAAACTTACCCCAAACTTCCTTCTAAAATATCAAGACTGTGCCATAAAAACACTACCATCAGGCCTTGGATTATTTATTGCTGAATTGGTCATTCAGAAAAAAAGTGTCATGAGCTGATTACAAGTCAGCCCACTGGCTGTTTAAGAACAGTACTGTTTTTAAGTGAAGAAATGTTAACATTAAACTCCAGAAGTTCATGTTTATGGTTCAGTAGCAGACTACAGAAGAGAAAAAAATGCTAGCATAGCTCAAAAGTACCACTACAAGCAATGGAAATTTTTGCCTCTCATTCTCCTGGCATTTGTGACAATTGCACAGACCAGTAGCCAAACCCCAGTCCTGCCCTTCTTTTTGCTCAAAAGTGCAATATTCAAGCCTCTCTGCTGGACAGGACAAAAACCCAAGGAAAGCATATTGTGCTGAGAGAGAAAGAAGGTTAATAATGGTAGGTTCTTGCTATTACAGATCTAATAACTCTAAATATGAAGACAAATCAAAGACATCGATGCAAAGCATCATTGTTTTATTAACAGGAATGAAAAAATGAAGATCTGTAGTATGTAATACTGTAAACATATTTTATCCATCTGTATCTTGTTTTTTCACATCCAATATTGGAATTCAGGGATTCTGTCAAGACAGAATCTACACACTCATCACAGTACTGTCTCCCACAATGTAAAATCTCTTCAGTTGCTAACTATGAAAAATGCCTTCCACCCCAGCTTTGCAACCATAAAATTATAAATATCCACACACAAAAGAGTTTAACTTTTACTTATGTTCCACTCAAGTCTTTGACGTGTTATTGGAATAGGTGTTCTTCCTACAGCTAGGCAGTGAAAAAAAGCTTCAAAGGTATGCCTAGAACCTGTTGTACTATCCAAATAAAGTATCATTTAAGTCAGAAACCTAGGGTCCCTAGGTAATCAATGGAGAGGCAGAGAAGCCTTCAGAGAGTTATTAAAAGCACTTAAGCAGTTATCTACACTCCTACCATAAGTACTGCAGAGGTCCCAACTGTAATGGTAATCTCTGGTAAAATTATAAAAAAAAATGGGTGTTATTCTCCCTCTCAGCTTCCCCCAGATACTACTGGAATAGATATTGGTTCTCTCCTTTAATGTTGCTTTCAGGTTCTGGCTAGGGAATACCCTCCCACATCCACCCTAACTAGGAAGTGATGGGCCTTAAAAGAGCTGTGACTCATGTCCTGATCCTCCTTAGAAAAACCTTTCCACCCTCCTTTTCTCCCACCACTTGCACAGAGATTACCATATCCAAGACATCCCAAAGATTAGCATGCAAACTGTGTTGGTGTATGCATATTTATGTCTTATAATACTAAATGGGCTTAGTGTTTTTTAGTATTTTCCTAAAATGATCATTGCTTCAGAAGGAAACCCCCTCACCTTTTGCTTACCCTCCTCACTCTGCAAAAATACTATGCAGAATGTTTTCTTGCATTACTAATCACTGTTGAGATTTTCTTTGGAGTGTTGAAGCCAATGGGAATATATGCAATTAGTGCAATATATGCTAATGAACATTGAATTAAGTAAGTAAAAACACCTGGAATGTCACGCCAGTATTTTTCTGGAAATTATGTGTGGCTGATTTAACTAGACAGAAAACTTAAAATTCAGGCTGCCAACTCATAATTGAAGCACTGATTTACCACAAATTTAGAAAAGCTGTATGTGACGGTTTCAAAATGCACCATGAGAAAAAACAACACTCCAGACCAAAACAGCTGCATATAAACAGCTCTTTCAACTGGCAAGATGCTTCTATTTAGTTGAAAGTCTACATTTGCACTTAAATATATACAACATCTAAGGATTTTAACAACAGGATTTTTATAAAACAGCTAATTTCTTCAAGAAACTCTTTAGGAAAATCACTGGTTAAAAGATATACTGAAGTTGTTTGTAAATATGATGGAAAGAAGATAGAATGGAAATTTAATCCTATTTTCTCCCTTTCTGTTCAATATATATATATATATAGCATCAGCTGCAGAATGTTCTGTATTCCTGTCTTTATCTAGAAGTCAAGTGATATTACTGATGTGTGTAAATACCGATCCTTAAAAATAAAAATCCAGAATAGTTAAATATGGACTAAAATATAGATACAATCTATTGCCAGTCAGAGGGGAAAACCAATTTCAGTCTCCTACCTATGCTTCTTCTATTGTAGCCCAGCATTACCCCATCTGCAATTAAAGGATGTTATTGGCTCTTCCTCAACCTGGCACCCATCTGCACACTCCTAGACCTCCACCCCCCATGCCATACCATGCCTTCAGGGCTTTATTCTGTTTGTTCTTAGCCCATAAGCATGCTCAGGGTTGCCTTAACCAAGGTGCAAATTCTTCTGCTTCTCCTTGATGACATTCATGAAGACTCAGCTTAATGATCAAGGTCACCCTTACCCATTCTGCATGGCAGCTGCATCACGCTCCCCTTCAATTTAGTGCTGTCCACACATTTGCTGAAATACATTTTGTCTTGCCATCCATGCTATCAATAAAAATACTTAACAATAACAAACTCTGACATACTTTGTTCCAGATACCAACTGAGCTCTTAATCCACTGCCTACAACCCTTTCAAGCATAATGACCTAGTGAATTTTCAAGCTCTCCAATAGACAACTTGTACAGGCCATACTTCTGAATTTACAAATGTGAATGAGGTGGATGGTAATGTTAAAAGCCCTACTGAAGAAAAGGTACATTACCATCCACTGCTCTTCTTAATAACATAGTTAGTCATTTCATGAAAGCAGTCAGATTTGTCAGGCACAATTTGCTTTTTGATATCAACATAAACCACACAATGACTACCTTTATGTATGTGAAAATGGATTGCAAAAGGTTTTGCTCCACAGGCTTTGCAGGGAATAAAGGTATTGCCTATAACTCTCAAACTTTCTGTATAACAGGATGGTTTGTTCCTGAGCTCTTAAATACATTTTATTAAAAAAATAAAAAATAAAAAAAATCAGCCAGCTCCCGAGCATTCCTTTTCCACACATGCAGCCTCTCAAGGGTCTCAGAATAGCAATTCTTTACATAGAGAGTAAGTTCACAGCTTACCTTCTCAGCCTTTCTTTATCTCTTGAACTGTCAACTGGTGATTTCTGCAGCACAGCAGAACAGGTCACATTCCACCCCCCTCAGATTTTCCCTGTTTCTGAGCAGCAAGTCCAACAGAACATTAATCACAACTGCTCCTTTTGCATTTGCATTCAGAAATTACCACCAACAAAGTCTATAAACTTCCTCTATTGCTTGCACAGTGTCATATTATCCTCCCAGCAATCTGGTGGCAGATGTTTGAAATCCACCTTAGCGACCCAGGCCGGACACCTCTAGTAATTGTTTGTGAATATCCTCATCCTCTTTTTCAGGTATTTTTAAACTGACTTACACCACATCATTACCAATGTTACTTTCCCTTCTAATACTGACCCAGAGACTGAACTTCCTTGTTTGTTGCGCAAATAGCATAGATACTACAGTGTAGACACCTCAGAAGGAACATTCTTGTCTCCTTTGTAGCACTCTACCATATGTATCTTCTACACGTGCATTGTTTTCTCATTTAACCCTGAGCTTAGCTCCCTTCCTTCTACCAAGCCTAGTTTAAAATCCTCCATGTTAGGCTAGTAATTCTGTCCACAAACATGTCCATGTTTTCTTGTCAGATTCATTCTATAATTTCAAGGTGCTAAAACCACATATCAAAGCCTCACTGATGACATCAACTGTGCAGGTTGGATGTGTCACCTTGGGCCATCTTTGCTCTCAGAATCTTACAGTTATCATTGATCTGCTTAAGGTCACGTCCCAAGTACTCACACTGACAAGCACCAAGGGTCAATAGCTGGAAGGCTAAATGAGCCTCAGCAATCTCTCTGCAACAGCACAGATCCAGGCTAGAAGCAGGTGACAAGATATGGCGAGAAGATGGGTGCCTTTGCCCTGAGCAGGATGGACTCACCAAGCACTAACACTTGCTGCATCCTCTGTGCTTTGGTCCCAGTCCTATGAATTCTTACACACATTCTTCCTACAACAGGATTCAGTCCTCCCCCTCTGCTGCCAGGGTCCTGAAACAATTTTCTAGAGGAATAATTGTAGAGAGATAGGGAGCTGTTCTTCTGCTGCTTGAAGTTTCAAGATTTCAGCTTCCACCCTGCTGGAAACATGGGAAAGGGAGGAAACCACTAACATTAAACAGGTGGGAAAACACCAGCTACAGAAAGTCTGCTATCCATCTGTAAACCACAGTATTTGCTCCAGGATGATAAAACTGGAATACTGGTCAGGCAAATCTCCCTAAAGAACGATTAGTGTTTCAGGCACAAAACCATCTCCAGTCTCCTGAGGAATGACACAGTACTGGGAGAAGGCTGTGCCACATTGGGCCTGTTTTCACAGTGCTTCTAGGAATAAAACAGATTTAGTCCAGAAACCGTGTGTCTCTTTGGAGGCTCTCTCAGGCATAGCTCACTGTTATATTCCCTCACTCATGGGCAGTGCTAGTGTTTCTACATTAGAAAAGCCTGGCACTGCATAACTGGTTAGGAAAACAAATTATTCAGAGGTGACAGAGGTACTGACTCTTCCCTTACTTCATTTGCAAAGGAGTATTTCTTCTGTCATAGCTCAGGAGTGCCTACCATACAACTGCTCCTTTCAGCAGCTAGAAGTCAACATTTCTAGTAAGTAACTAGCCTTGATTTTGTTTCAGATTTATAATGTTTGTAGTTATAATGCCTGGAAGCCAATTTATTTATCCATTACCTCAAGAAACAGATTCCCAAGAGGACACAAAGTACAGAAAAATCCTATTTTTACTCTCCTCTTACTGTTCCCCTTCCCAGTGGGTTGCAAGCTTTTAGACTAAGGGTTGCAATTTTTCTTCTCTCTACTGATGCTACTGACCAAAAAAGGTTTATTTCAGTTGGCCTGAGAATTTTTCATTCCTGTAGAAGAAAACTAAAATGGAGATAATCTACCTACCTATAGGAAACTATATATAGAGAAAAAGGCAGTTTCTTGTAAGAACGTCAGAAGTCTGAATTGATGAAGATCTAATCACAAAACAGTCTTAGCTTTGACATGAGACTGAATCTGGATGACATGAACAACTGTCTTGGAGTCTTGTAATATAAAGTATGGGAATACATAGCAGCCTAAAGAGCATCACACTGGATGTCAGCTCTGTTGAGAATCAAACACCTTTCTAGAAGATAAAAAATAAACACACAAATTACAGCATTTTCAAAGAGAGCTGCAGATATCCCACCTGTTTTACACACACAATTACTCTTACATAGCACAGTCTATCCTCTATTATGGCCATGCTTTGATATTTCTGTTTAAAATATGTACCTACCATGTATAAATACTAGCCACCTCATTTACAAATTTACCTTCATCTTTCCCTTTGGCGTGACTGGGGTTTAGGAACCCACATGAACCTTGTCCAAGTAGCCAGATGCAAAGACACTTGCTCAGAACAAAGGAAAGCTAAGAGGGCTCTCCCTTGAAAAATTAAAAAAACAGGTGGGAAAAAGCAGCTAAGCTTCAGAACAGTTATGGAAACAAAGGCCTATTCTTTTCCTTTTCCAGCTGCTTCTGCTGGCTTGACACTGGCTGCTGAAGATACCTCACAGGATGAAAAGCCTTGCAGAGGAACAAGCCTGAATAAACATATAGATCCTTGGGCAGAAGTGACTGTTCTAAGACAGTCACTAAGGCTTTGAAATGATAGAGGGAATATTACAGAATATTACCTGTATACAGTATATTACCTTTGTCTTCAGCAGGTGACAAATTCATTCTAAGGGTCCCTAACTTACTCACCTTGCTCACAAGCATTAATTCAAGCTCACATATAAGCTGGGAATTGGACACAATGACAAGCTTTTTTTCATCAGCCAGGAGATGTGGCAGTAAAAATTATTTGGTTTGTATTTATTTACATCAAGACACAGAATCTCTCCTTAAAACAAACAAACAAAAACATTAAAAAAAATAATACTACAGCCTTGGAGAGAAAGATTTACTTTTATTGCTCAGTACCAAAGTAGAGGAACTTTATTGTTGGCTGCTTATATTAAACAATGAGTCAAATGCACTGGTGATGTTAATGTAAGTGCAAGTTAAATGCTGGATATATTTGGCTTTAAGTGTTGAGGCAGTTTAACTGCCTTGGATCTGAGACTCAAAAAGATATCAAAACAGCATTACTTAATTCACAAAGGCTCCAAAAGAATATTTTTGGGGAAGAAACAAAGGGAAAGGTAAAAACTAGTAGCTTTAAAGGGTTTGCTTTAACAAAGCAGAGAACAACTTCCTAATTTCTTATGGTATGATGCCCATTTTCCTGCTGCTATTACTGTGCTATTTTCCTGCACTCACTGAATGCCAAAGAAAGTCTCAGAAAACAAAACAGCTTGAAAGAAAGATCTGCAGCAAGTGCTGATGGTTTCATCTCACAGAGGAGACACAAGACAGCAGGGAGATGGGTAATTCTCAGCTTCTCTCTGCTGATTCTGTTAAGCCTCTCTTACCACTTGTGATAAGAAAGCTGATACACAGGAGAACTGGCCTGGAAGTATGCTAACTTAGAAACTACAAGAGTGCTGGTAGTCTGTCAGGCAACTAGAGACCACACATGTCCAGCTCCTTCAGGAAGATGAAAAAAATAAAAAAAACAAACCACAAGAGCAGAAGCCACATATGCACAGAGAGCTCTGTGATAAAAAAAATCCACACGTAAATTCTTTCCTAAAAGCAATTAAAAGTAAAATAACTATCTCTCAATGTTTTTTTTTAACACTTAAACTGAACAAGTAAATCTTTGAATATTTTATGGTTTTCAGATGTCCCACTTAAGTGTTCCTTTTAAATGCAAATGTCAAAGACAATTTTTCTCAACCAATAGCTGAATGTAAGAAGAACGCAATACCTCAAGTACTAAAAATGCATTACTGTTGCCAACACACCATTTCTCTCTGGTATTTTATCAGTATTCCTTCAAGTACAAATATAAATATTTCAAAGTACTTCCCATTATGTAACTTGCAATGCTTCTAAATGTTGTTTAGAGTCAGATTTTAAATGTGCTAAAAAAGTAACTTGCTTCTCTGAGGATGCTTCCTTAGCTTTTCCGTAATTCTTCTACCATTAGAGCAAATGAGAACAAATCAACAGTCCTTGGGGCAATCAAGAGATTTTTTTCCAAAGTCTGCTATGACAGAAAAAAACACTTGTTTACAGGAGAAAAACAGGGTTTTTAAATTTTTTTTTTTAACTTTTTTAATACTATTCCTGTTTTAACAGAACTCAATCACTTGAGGGTTCCAAGACTTCCCTTTTCACCAGAAATCACATTATTAAGTTGAAATTCCCAACTGCCCTGCTCAACACTGCTCAGCTTAGCTCTCACAGTTCCATTACAGAAGTCATCGTAGGAGGTGTATTTGACAGTGCAGCAGCACTCCTTTCCGAAGCACTGAAACTCTTGGATTGAGCAAAACTTCTCCAGATCTCTCAAATGGAGGCAAAAGAGTAATGAGGCAACTCAGAAAAAATATCTAAAAACCTCCATGTTGAAACAACTTCATATTGAACACCTATGTGCATGACATGGAGAGACATCTCATGAAAGAGAGAGAAAAGCTAAAATCTTGTGAGAAATGACAAATTATTTCTCTACTGAAATATCTGATTTGCAATTTACTGCTCTGACTCAAGAACAGACAGTGGCCTTGAAGAACAGGGAAAAATCAATCAGAAAACAGATTTTTTGTGAGGAGGTCAGTATGGGAGAAGATTTATTCCAGTATTTACAGATAACAGAAACCAAGGGAATTCATGTGTGAGCAAGCCTGAAGTGTGAGGATTTGAAGATTTTCATCAAAGCCATGAAACACTCTTCACATTCACAGATGTGACAGTTTTAAAACACTGACCTGTTCTCCATTGCTGCATCACGACTGGGTGCAGAAATTTTCTAGACTCCCATTTATCATATAAAAATGCAGTCAACGCTGGAATGCTAACTCTACAGCCTCCCACAGTCCCATAAAAAGACTGTTTTTCTTCTCCCAGGAGATCTCATGTAGCACTGCAGTCCTTTCTGTCCAAAGAGAGCTTAGAGAGCTTTTCCCTTCACTCATGCCCCACCTGCCATCTACTCTGCAGTATCTGCAAATCTGCCTTTTATCTACACAGCAAATAAACCCTGCCCATGGCAAGGACATGCATTGCCTACCCAGCAGTAATGTCTTACCAGGTAAGACTTGAAGGTAGTTCATCTCCCGAATAAAGCAGGTGATCAGCATAATGTTTTGTTTCTTTGTTTGTTAAGCAGAGGAGTAAGAATACCCTGGGCTGGGTAAAGCACATTTTCAGCCCAGAGAGATGTTTAAGACATCAGTGTATGTCTCATCTAACACCTGGTGCAAACTGGAAAATACAGCAGTGGACCTTGCCAATGTTTTTGAGAGGTTACTTTGTTGTATCAGGTGTAATTTATCATGAAATAAATAAAAAGTCATTGGTGACCATCAGAAACACACTGGCTTAGTTGAAGCCCTAATCACACATTCTAATATTTTCTGGAGCCAGTATCTTTTCTTTTGACTAAAAAGACATAAATATACATATTGCATAACAGTATGAGGTCTATACCCATTTTTTTTTTCCTTTGCCTTGTCTCAACTTACAGAATTAATGAATCTGTTTAGGTTTTCGTCTATAGACCAATGCAAATCTTAACACTTGTTTAATTGCTTCAAGAAGATTATCAATTCTAAGCTGAAACTTTCTGTACAAAGACATCTTTATTCTTTGTGCTTCCTACAGTTGCATAGTTGCAGTTGTATAATATGCAGAACTGCATAGTTGCATATGCAGTTGCATATACAGTCCCTAAAACCCTACATGAGTGTGAATGTTTCTAAGAAAAATATCCAGAACTGTGGGAAATTCTGTGATCTGTAGCATTACTGCACTATTGCACTACTTTTTTATGATTTTACTGAGAAAAGGGATCAGAACTAAAAAATTAAAATGTCATAAAGGCCTTGTTGCAAATGAAATTGCCCTTAATTTGACTTATTTCCAACCCTGCATAATTACGTGGACTTCAATGAAGTGCTATGTGAAGGAGTCCAATTTGCACTGAGCACCATAAGCAGACTTCAGTTCAGGAAAAATTCTTGTCAGAAAATATTCTCAGAATGCAAACCACAAAAATTTATTATGGAAGATACAAAATAGTCCATCATTCTGAATATTAGACACTTATACAAAGAGTTCCCTGTTCTGAAAGCTAAATATAATAAATGATGTGAATCAGATGAGATACAAGGCTTTTAAACAGAAAATTGTATCTTGCAGTAAAGTACCATCTACAGTTATTTCCAGAAGAATTAGTTTGTGACGATTCCCAAAAAGTTGACAGTAGAAGACTTCACAAATAATTCTTAAAAATTGTCACATTATTCTCAAAATTATTTATGACTTGTCAGAAAAAAAAATGAGACTTGTAAGAATTCTCTCACTATGAAAATAAGTGCAGTTCTCTCCTCCCCACACCCAAGACAAGAGGTTTTGACCAGGAAAACAAGTGAACCTTATAAAGGTACTTTCAAAATAAAATAAACTGTGTGGAGTTACGGTTTACCTGGTACTGAAATTCAGGTACTGGTGCAGTAATGTAGTAACAGTGCATGACCACATCAGTTTGAATTTGACTTTCAGTTTGACTTTCTGCAAAGTTATTCTCTACATCAGTGAATAATTAAAAAAATAAATTTTTTAAAAAAGTAAAAAGACTATTTCATGCTTGATCTTTGTAAATCAAAGAAACTGTAACAATACATTGTGGCTCAGCATCTCAAAAGCAAGTCAAAGAGCTCATTAAGTCCCAGCCAACAGGCAATCATTTCTTTATCATAAAACAACACTCAAGGAAACACAATGTAAATAAAAATCAGGTAAAAGTATTAGCAGTTACATAACTAAATTTTTAAACCACAAAGAGATATAAGTGGTTGGCAGCAGTCACTGGCCTTGCTCTAAATTGTAAAGTTGAAAACAAGAACATGGAAGTCTTCAGCATCCTAATGTAAATGTCCTACTAATGTTCACTTGTCAGCTTAGGTATTTGGTATATGTTAAAAGACTGTGACAAAAAGTTATTAGTCAAAGAAAAAGGCACAAAATTTCCATTGCTATGTGTCCTGTAGCTAGTCTATTACTATTTACTTTATTTTTGAGTTCTTGGGCTGATTGAATGAACACTGTTTCTCACTGCTGTCACACAAAGGATGGAGACGGGCAACCTGTTGGATCCACAGTAGCTCATACCCTCACAAAATAGTAGCTCATACCCTCACAAAATTGTCTGATGAGGTGCTGGAAGATACCAAGGTGACTAACAGTTGAGGGGAACACTCCATTCAGAACAGGCTGGGGATCAAAAGCTGATGAAAACCAGTAAAAAGTTTGTAAGTGCAGATGAAGTCACAAAGAGGAGGCTGGCAGAGAATACTTCCTAGTGTTACAAATAGCACTCTTGTCTGCTTAGCAGAGCTGTAGCTGCAGGGTAATTCACTCTTGTCATCAACAGTGTAAGACATTTTTCTGCTTCCTTTTTCCAAAGGGCTGGAAGAAACAAAATAAATGAAACAAAATGAAAAGAGAAAAGAAGAGAAGATAAAAGAAAAAAGAGAAGAAAAAAGAAGAAAAAAAAAGAAAGAAAAAAGAAGAAAGAAAAAAGAAAAAAAGAGAAAAGAAAAAAGAAAAAAGAAAAAAGAGAAAAGAGAAAAAAATAGAAAAAAGAAAAAAAAAAGAAAAAAAAAGGAAAAAGAAAAAGAAAGAGAAAAGAGAATAGAGAAGAGAAAAAAAAATAGAAAAGAGAAAAGAGAAATAAAAAGAAAAAAGAAAAAAGAAAAAAGAAAAAAGAAAAAAGAAAAAAGAAAAAAGAAAAAAGAAAAAAGAAAAAAGAAAAAAGAAAAAAGAAAAAAGGAGAGAAAAAAAGAAAAGAGAAAAAAGAAAAGAGAAGGAAGAAAGAAGAAACAAGAAAGATGAAAGAAAAAAAAGGAAAAGGGAAAAAGAAGAAAAAAAAGAGGGGAAAGAAGAAAGTTTTCTGCACAAATTATAAATGTGCAGATTTTCTGTTTAAGGGCAGCTGTTTATCAGAGCTGCATAATATACAGAATTTCATATATCTGATTCTCTGCTAGACGCACAGGCTAGAAGCCAATACAGCAAAACCTCCATCAAAAATACAATTTTAACATCTGTTTGGACTTTCACTTATCTCACTGCTCCCAGACACTATTAATTATCATTATCTGTAAGTCTGTAGTATTCTAAACAGCAGTAGCAAAGAGAAATGAAAGTGAGCACTTTCATATGATGAGAGATAGAGGCTTCTGGTACAGAATGAAAACTTCTGGTACTGACTGAAATCCCAGTCCAACTTCATCTCAGGCTCTATAAATATACTGTCAGTAGAAAGGAATATGATACAGCCTAAAGTAAAACATTTCTTAAACTTTAATCAGAAATAAGGGATTTTGCCAAAGGAGAAAAGGCATTACATTATCAGAGGCTGGTTGCTGTCTGCAATATACTTCCTGGGAAGGCTATGATTGTTGTCTCTTTCTTTCCAGCAGACTTTTCATCATATGTTTGGTGCATTATGTGCTTGACTGGACCGCAGGAGCAGAATACGAAACGTACAGTTGGTAGCAACTCTGCTGGAGTACACAATGAAAGTTTTTGCTTTAGGAAAGTAATCTCATCCTTGCCTCATAAAACTAAAATTTTCAGAAAGTTAGAACCCCAAACAAGAAAGTTTGAAGCCTTTCCCTCTCCATTCTTTCCAGTTTGAAATACACAGGTGATCCTGTATCTGCTACAGATATCTGTTTCAGTCTCTATGTAAGTTATGGACAAAAAAGAGAAAGAAAATTGTTAGTATTTGCCAACTAGTTTTACTCCACCAATATTCCTACGAATAAGAACCTAAGAAGCCTTCAAGCATACAGATACAAGAACCTAGTGGACTGTATCATTAGAACCACTTCTAGACCAAGGGTAATTTTTTTTTTACTTTCTAAAACCTCTGTGGTCACATTTGTTTCTGTTCCTTGAGGACTATGCAGACTTAACAGCAGATCCATTCATACTGAAATATAAAGTAAGATTTAGCAGGCATCAGAGACTAGAGGGGGGAAGAAACACCACTACATAGGTAACAGGTTATCCACTTTTGGGGAAAATATGTTTGTTTTGTTAATGTCTTCATGTACTGGAACAGATTGTCCAGAGAGCTTGTACAGTGTATCTCTATTCTTGGAGGTTTTAAGACCTAACTGGTTAAAGCCCTTAGGAACCTGCCCTGTAGTCACAAGTGACCCTGCTTTGAGCAGCAGGTTGGACTAAAAAAAAGAAAAATTTTCCATCTCTTTCCACTCAAATCTCTTTCCACCCTGTTGGTAAACAGCTCACAGTGAAAACAGAAATCCTTGTACTTTGATGAAGAATGAAATATTACACTCATTACAGAAGTTTCATCTATGATCCTGAGATGTTTCAAGTATAGAACCATTATGTGATTTCATGCCAACTAATCCATAAATGAAAAAGGCAATGATGTCCAAGATTCCACTTTGTTCCCATATACTTTTCCATAACGACAAGTGAACCTTCAGCATTTTACATGAAAACCAGTTTGGCTGTAGGTCTGGGGTACTGTTTTATAGACAGTGTAGAAAGATGTGTGAACTACATCATACCTTGCTTTTTTCAGGTTTTTCCTCTTTAATTAATTGCTAATTTATATTTGCATCACTATGAGGACTGGCTAATAAAATATTTTTACATACCATTTACACTTCTGATTAGCAATCAGATTATAGATATAAATCCAAGCACAACTGCTGAATAAATTGTTTGTCTTGGCTCCAATAATTTATGGGGAACATCATTTTTATACAAGAAAGCAAAAATGTGCAAATAAGTTTCATAGATGGTGTTTGAAATTAAGCACATAGTCTTAACATACTGACCTTCCTCAACATGGGGTGGTCAAGAGCAACCAGAATTCAATCACCTGTCACCTATCTATTTATGGCAGCCAATTTCTTTTAAAGATGTACACACATACACATAACTATATATGTACATACTTATGTAATTTATAGGAAGGTCTGAAGGTATACATTGTGTAGAATATTCTGCAGAATCACCCAAATCACTGGAGCTGTGACACTGTAAAATGTCTGAGGAGATCCCTGTAGTGCAAGTATCATATAATCTGGCATACCCTTTTTGCCAAGTGCTTCCAGAGACCAAATGACACAAAGATTCCTTCCTGAGGAACTCAGACTGTGGAGATGTGCTTCAAACTGAAGGCTCCTGTACACTTGACCTGCTGCCAGGAGGAAGATATTCTGGAAACAACAGAACTGAGTGGCACCAATACTTACTTGGCAGGCATTATAAATCAACTGGTGTTCCAATTTTTTGATTCCTAGAATCTGCTGAAACATTTCATAAAGCTGTTCCTTGCTCAAAATCAGCTCCGATACAGCACTTAAGGACATTCTATTTGGCTGTTTGCAAAAGTCCTCTTCTCCCCTGTATATGGCATCATATTTGGCTAGCCAAGAACTTAGCACAGTCTCTTTGCTTAATCCATCAATTTCTGGCAAACTTCGGACTCTTTTTTCTATGTTTTTCTTAAAAACATCTCTAAAGTCACTTGCAGAACATCCTCCACTGTAGACCATTCTTGCCACCCGGTCACTCTTGAGAAATACCTTTTAAAAGAAAAAAAAAAAAAAGATCAGAAAAAGTTAGCATGGATACAAGAAAAAAAAAAACATATAAAGTGATTACAAGCTAGTATTTTGCTGCTAAGTAAGATGTCTGTATAAGAAAGAGAGATACAGGACAAGTTTGCTATATTTTTCATAAAACAAGAGGCCATGTTGAAAAAGTAAGTTTCTGCATTGAATAAGTACTTAAACTAAGTAGCTTTTTAAGTATTTATGCATGAATTTATAACAGCTAAACTTGAATGAAGTTTGAATTAACAGCAGCTAATTTAAAACTTACCTCCAAGATTTAATTAATCTTTTCCGCTTGAAAACCACAGAAATCTAAAGTTACTTTGAAGTAACTCCTGGATAATCCACAATTTCTGAAAACTCAGGACTGTGACTGAAAACACGATCTTTAAGTCAGACAAGAATCTCATGGAAGAGGATACAAAAATCCAGTGGAAAAAAACATAATAGAGAAATTCTAAAACCAGTAGTAGCAAAAGACAGAAGAAAGGCTCAACATGACTGGTTCTGCTATGGTAAATACCATACTGGAGACCCAATATGGGATTCCCTGTACAAAAAAAACACACAAAAGCCAACACAAAAGAAACCACCCCAAGTACAAATACTCAAAGATATGACAAGAAAATTACAACATAGAAACAAATTAAATCAGCATCAGTATTCAGTGTTTGAGGATGGCTGTATTCATCTTTTCTTCTAACACAGGCCTTGACAAGGTTGATCTTTCCAGCCACTGTGTGTAACCAGCTCATTTCTAGTAGCAAGTTGCACAAAACTGTTACTCTACAAAATCCAACCAACAAAAATATGACCACTGTAGCATGATCAACCATTTATGTAAAGAACTGATGTGTGCCTGGGACAAGGAATAAAGTGCATCATGCCACTGAATGGGTATCTCAGGAAGAACCCCCTGGCTTTGTGCTGCAGAGGGAGATTGGTTGAGGCTCTCCATCCTGCAAGGCTTCACTGCTGAGAGGTTGGTTGGGTGCCACACCAACCCCCTGAACAGAGCTGAAATGCAAAGAACAGATGTGGTATCACGTAGTCTAAACGGATTTCCTATCCCTCATCTTTCTGACAGGTACTTTTCTTCAAACAGATGCTATGAAGTGGAAGAGGAGGTAATTATGCACTTTCAGTTCGTTGTGTTAGTCACCACAAGATAAGAAAACACAACAAATAGAGAAGATAATGTAGGAGAGCTTTGACTTTGTATAACTGTCACATATTGGAACATGGTGCACCCAACAACTAACTTAAAAAACTACTGTGCATCACTTGGAAAATACATAAGGAGTAGAACATATGGAATAGCTGGCCAGTGAGCAATACACAGGTGGAAACAGATCAAGAAAAACACACTAAAAGTTCCAGTACTTGTCGATGCATCTTTCCCTGTAGCATATTTCAAAATGCAGTTACTTACAAAATATATCTTTCAATAGATATTGATATTGTACTGAAGGCTGCAGATTAAGCCTAAGATACTTGCCCAAACACATTATTCAAAAAAACCATCAACAATACCTGCTAAAGCCATTTTACTTTAACTGCACCATAATGGATTTATTTTATTGTAAACATAAGGACCTAATGTCAAATTCTTATCCAAAAAGGGACCTGACATGGTTACTGTCAATTATTGCTGATATTAAATTCTGAATTTGCTAAATAAATAGAGTCTCATTTCAAAACAAATGCTAATCAGAAATTCCATTCAGCAGTAAAGCTTATTAACACAAACAGGTAAAAATATGTTAAACCTTTCCTTGTTTTAACAGTCTGCAATTACAATTAATTAATTCCTGGAACAGCTTCACTGGAAAGCAAAAAAAAAATATTTTAAAAAAGATTACTTCTAACTAACTTCAGCTACTTTGTACTGTTCATAAACAACATTCAGTCTTCCATCACATTGCAAAGTACACACTGTAAGATCATAGGAATATCATTCACCTTTCACTACCTTCTTTCAGTCATATTACTCACAACCATTAATCCAGAATGCAGGGGCTGAAAAGCTACTGGCACTTCCCTTGACTTTGGAAACAGACAAATTCCAAATTTATTTGACTTTGAAGGTGATTTTCCAGGAGACTGTAGAAAAAATTTTTTCAACACCCACGGAAGTGAAGCAGTGTTGTAACACCTGGCATTCTCAACACTGACATAAAGATGGCATGCTCGTGTAGAGCAAAACAACAGGTATGTGGCAAAGACAAAATACAACTTGCATGTATCCCTGATGTTAAAATGTTCACTCCTGAAGTGTTTCAGGTCACAAATAATATTTTTATGAAATTTTCAAATTCCAAAGGAATTATTTTACAAAAGATATGGTAGATGCTAAAGGAAAGTAATAAAAAAATATATATAGTAATCAAATATATAATTCCGTATATAGAAAAAATCATAGCTGGTTCTGAAAAAAAATCCATTGTATCTAGAACTCTTATTTTACTACTCCTTTTTGAGCATCAATTTACCAATTTTTTTTCTGAGGTAAAAAAATATCATCTTTAAAATGAACTATTTCTATTGAGTATGATTAAAGAGTAATAATAACATTTGAACAGAAAGACTCAATTTTCAAGACTTTATTTGCAACAGAAAATCACAAGGGAATGGAAATTCAGTTAAGAGAGTACCATATGGGCCTCAGATTTGACACAGTAAGATGCATTAAAAAGCTATTAAATGTCTCATTATTCCTGTTCCTGAAAGACATATGGTACACTTCACATCAAATGCAAAATTCTTTGCTTCAGTTATATTTCTTGAGATTTGTCTCCTTAGTTTCAAAGCTTTTCAGAGCTGTTTTATGGCTGCTTTAAAAAAAAAAAAATAAACAAAAACAAAAAACAGAAGTTTATGGGAATCTCTATTATATGGCAAATGGAGAAAAAAACCCTACTGTTTTCAGGCCATTGGAATCCTTTTTTTCACCCCTGTTCCAAGTAAGCCCATCTGGCTGAGGATCCGTGGGTTCACAGTCTAGGGATACATGCATGGATTTATAACATTGGAGGTATTTTCTTGGCAGCATTAATTTTAACAATGAAATATCTGAGTTTTGTAGTAGTCATAACATAGCCTGCCACTTTTCTTCAATGTGGATTAGATGCACAACCTGAGCATCCCTATTAAGGAAAATAATTGTATTGCTATCTATCCTTAAAGAAAAATATTAATTAATTACATTCACTAAATTGTCAGCTCTTATTCCCTTTATTTCCGTATTTCAACTGTCTGTATCATTAGACTTAGTTCTAATTAAATACTAATTCAAAACTCTCAGTGTTAAAAGCTAACTCTCTCAACACTAGGGAGAAACTAGAGAGAAACGTTTGAATGTAAAATAAAAAGTTACTTTGACAACTAAGAAATCTATTTCTACAAGGAACTAGATTTGGTAGATTAGCTGTGATTGTTTGGAAACCCTCACTTAGAAACAACTGGACAAAAGTCAAAGTTTTTTGTGAAATATTTCCTGCTTCTAACAAATTTTCTGGACATCCTCAAAGAAATCCTGGAGTGATGTTCTTTGTCAGTTATCATTTGAACTTTTAGTGTTGTCATTATTGGTTACTTAAACCTAAGTCAACATCAACTCTTCGTTATCTATTGCTAACAAACTATCAAACATCAAAAAGAAGCACCCTATTAACACCTAGAGTGCATTCAGGAAACAATCTTGGCAGACAGGTTTTGATGGGTGAAATATATTCATTTTGATAAATTTTTCAATTCACATTATTTAAAGCCTAAACACTCTTGGGCTCAGCCATACACAGAGTCTTTGACAGATAAAGTTTATCACATAATGTAACCATCCAAAGATGATCACATAAGGAATTAAAAAAAAAAATCCTCAATTTCTTCTTCCCTTATAATTACAGTAACAATTATATTCTCTTACAGTAACAAAGTATATTCTTTCTTATGAGGAATGGTTTAAGTTTACTTTTTTAGAATCACTACACATTTTCACCTGTTGCAAAGGTCAGTAAAAAGCTTAATTCAAAATAGTCTTTAGCAGTAGACAGATTCAAAATATATTTCTGTTTAAAGATAAAAAAAAGTCATTTAGCAGTGCCTACAGCTTGAAAAAAAACCTAAAACAGTAGAAATGTTAAACAAGGAACTGCTTTTATACCTTCTAGCACATGCCCCTTGAATAAAATCTCTATGTATTGAACATCATACCAAATGTAACTAATTACACATGCAAACAACACAAATATAATGATCTTATTTTCAAATGTAAAGTTAAGGAAAAAAAAAACATATGCAATATGCAAAAGAATTTGCATATCATCACCTGTTGCCTTTTCTTTGTAAATGGATTAACTAGGATGCCCATTAGGCCAGGCATTACATGCTTTTTTAATTCGAAAGACACATTCTGATTGAGTTTTCCATCAAGGTCACCTTTTCATCCAGTTTGGAAGGAAAAAGCCCAACGTCATTGCTATAAATATCTATAGTGTTTCTACCCACTTGTGTAAGTGGTGTTATTAATAAAAGCAACAATTTGTAATTTTGCTACACATACCAGTGAAATGACCTTTCAGCTACTTGCTTACTTATGAGTTCTAGAAGAGCCTGACTCAGCTCCAGGCACAGAACCAACTGGCAACACACTAAGCTTGGACTGACCAAATTAATTTACAAGCTCTTCTACTCTCAGGCAGAAAACATTTGCAAAATGGTTTGATAAAAAGAAAATTTATGATCCAAGCCTCCCTTCCCTTCTTAAATAAAGGACTGAAAAAAGAAGAAAACAAGAAAGAAGCAAGTTCTAAACATTACATTGCCTCAAAAAACATATGCATACCAGGATTTTTAACCCAATATTTCACTTTCATACTAACTTTTTCTTCCAAAGTAATACACACGAAGTACATTTAACCCCTTTGCCACTCCAGATTTTTGACTGCAACAATGTTGCGTCTAAAATAAAAACCTCTTGCAGAACACCACCCACATCTGTGGTCTATACAGTGCTGTAAAATAAAAATCCTTGGGTTTGTAAGTAATGATTTATAATGGAACACTTTTTTTTCAACATAAAATTGGCTTCAAAGATTTTGGTGAGAGAAGGGATTGACCTACTGTCCCCATGGTAACAGCTGTCTTAATTTCTTCTCTTTGTCATTGTTACTTACTATACAATGCTTTTATTCGACATCCATCGAATATCAGTGCCCCCACATAAACTTTTGAAGTTCAGTTTAATTCTCTTTCTCTCAGGAAGAAAATAGAAAAAGCAGAATTCATTGTAAGACATGTAAGGAAAGTACATCCTCTGACAACATCACACTTTCCAGTGTTTCTAGAGCTTTTATACTGCATTCCACATTTAAGTGGATTGCTGAGGCCTCATAAAGACTGATAAGCCAGCTAGTTATGTAGATCTCCAAGGTATTTACTCATGCCAATGTACTGCAACTGATGTTTGATTCTTAAAACACACCAATGTTAAAATTGAACTTGTCCATATAACTAAGAAAAAAGGTTGTCAGATATTTCTCTTTGGAGATTTTTTTTTTACTTTACACTTGTTTGAAACAAAGCTAGAACTATATAAAGATCAATGACAGCTAAGAATTATTTGAAATTGTTTATTAAAATCTAAAAATATAAAGAAATTTAAGATAAAAAGGGACTTTGATGGAAGTCCAAGGAACACTCAAGTTTCTGAATGCCTTCCAGGTTTCTGATGGGTTTTTCTGATGTATTTTTCACTCAAACTCCTGACGGTGCTGCTTATAGTTAGCAGAACTCTTGAGTTTACAGCACACAGAAAAAAAAGTAAAAATGTCCAGCAATTTTCAGGGCTAGATTGAGCTCCAAAATTTCTGCAGAAGACAATAATTCTCTTTCTAGGAACGAAAAGGTATTATTTCTTAAAAATTTGATGTGACATGCATCATCATGTTGTGCTAAAAGTATTACTTGATATAAAAAAAAGCACAGGACATTTATTGCGTGATATTAAACAGCACCTTTGCTCCTACAGCAGCTCCTCAAAGCATCTCATACAAAAACTCATCAGAAACTCCCACTGCAGTCAACAGCACTCATTTCTTCTTCAAGTCCTTCCTGTTCCCTCAGAATAAAAATATTCCCCATTTCAGTCTTAAGTATAAGCAATGCTCTCTGAGACCAGCTGACACAGTCCTCAGTAGTTCTACTGTATTCCTAAACAGCACAATGCATCACACCAAGATTTGGGGCTAGTTAGATGAAAGTGTAAAAAACTTCTGCCTGTTTGGAGAACAGCTTCCACAACTACATATTTTTAGAACATAAAAAAACACCAAACCTCAAACTATTGTTAATTAAAGTGTGTGTTACTTCTTCAGGCTTGGATGCTTGCAAGCATACTACACAACACTATGCACTGGAATGTTTTTCTTTGCCTTCTTTTTGAAAATGGTACAAGCAGCTGCCAAAGTCTTCCCAAATTTCTGTTCCTGATGGCTATGCATTTCACAGACTCATGTACTGCAATGTTTGCGCCTTGGGCACAAGCACAAAATTACAGTGACAATCACCATTAAAAAATCCACAAAACTATTTCACCCAGAAGCAGTGTTTTCTCCTGGATCCATTTATTAAAGTTACCCAGACACCCTTTTGAACAAGCATATTTATCCTCCTTTCAAGTTTAACAACAGCAACAGTAGTTTTTCCACTTTGGTGAGGCATAGAAAGTTATACACTGTTGCCTGCATGAACATAAATGTGGATTACTTCAGCAACAGCTCTACTTGCTACAGCAACTCCTAGGTTCTTTTAAAAGTACAGTCTCCCCTTCCACCAGAGTACACTGGCTGGCTGAAGCATGTTGAGGGACTTTGTGTACTGTGGCATTGGCCATCAGGTGGTACCAGCACTCCAGAAGAGTTAATCTCCATATATTACCTGGATGTACAACTCCAAAGTGGTCCAATTTCCCTCCTGAGTGACTTTGCTCACACAGGCAATAAGCATTCACATGGCCTGTGATCTGTGTGGGCTGATCCACAGCCACATATTTAACAGCAGCAACAAGAAAGAAGCAATAACCTGATAAACAGGTAAAAGGAGAGCAGAATTAGATTTGAGTATTTCAAAATATTATGATGTTTGATTTGTTGAAACATAAGAAACAGCCTGCTGTTGAAAGAAGTCTCAGTAACTCTGTGTTCCATAACTGGACCTGAGAAGATTTATTCTTTCTCTTATGACCCAGCTTTTATGAGAAAAGAAAAGAGAAGGTCTTCATTTAAAGGATGGGGATAATCAGGCAGAGGACGACCACAAATCTGTGTTTTGGTTCATCTTCTGATGCACCAGTTATGTTGCAGCCTTACACTGTGGAGGAAGAAGCTCCTCATGTTGTCAAGAAAAGCCTCTGCTTTTTGTCCATGCTGAAAGTTTCATGTCTGCTTTAACTGCCAAGTACTCAACAACTTATTGCTACTCAACTCACCCATTTTAGATCCCTTTCCATGTGCTGAAAAAGGGCATGCTCATCCAGAGAACCACTTGTGGCACTACAGGCTCTGCTCTTAAGCACTCCCTGGAGAAACCTCTCCACAATGAGGACTGAAAAGGTCCACAAAGATTAATTGTCCAGACTGTTCTCCAGAGCATCTCAAAGCAAGTGATGCAAGTGTTTTCTGAAAGTTTCTAAACTGGCCAAACAGAATACTTAAAATAACTCTGGAGAAGAAAGGATGGAGCAACAGAGTCAAACTTAAGTGCAAGCTGACGCAATAGACAATACTTGTTTGTGATGACAACATATTTGGTGTTATAGAAATTGCTCCTTGCTCCCACAAAAAAACAATCTGTACTTGTTTCTTTGTTGAGAGAACAACATGAACAGTGGAAGCAGAGTGCAAATGAAGACACGGAAAATGCATCATGAAAACAGGAAATTCTTTTGGGTTTACACTTAAAATGCCTTATTATTTGTCTGACATTTCTCTTACAGCAATACCATCTCATCACTCATTATAAGGTATTTCTAGTCTGGAAAGTGGTATAAAGGCTGCACAGAGCTGTTAGACACCAAGGCATGTAGGATTTAGCTGTGAACTGAAGTCTTATAAATATTACTACTTCAATACAACTTTCTTAAAAAGTTGGTGTTTATCATAAATACTTTCCTTCCTCTCTCCCATTATAAACTGCAAACTTTGAGTGTCAAAAAACAATACAATTTCCTTGATTTATTTTTCACAGGGGTGATCAGTTCACGGTGTTGGTAGAAAAGTTACAATACACAGAAAAGCTTCCAAATGCATTCTGAATCTTAAATCTTTCTTTAGATTTAATAATCATCCAGCTGGCTACACTTCAGACAGCAATGCTTCAGTGGAAAGATTAATGAACATTTGGTCTGCAGTTTAATCCCTCTGGATTTTAGCATGCAAAGTGAAAACTTTTATAAATTAGATTATTTTTATGCATTCCAATTATATGTCAAGGTCCAAACAGCTTTAATGGTAACTTTGAGGCTTCTTAGTCATAGTTTGCTCTCTTTAGAGTACTTAAGTTTTTGGAAATATTAATTCACTCCACTACAATATTCTCTAGACCATTTTAGAGATTATTTTTCAGTATATCATCACAAGTCAGAAACACCTTAAATTTCTTATTTATTTTATATATTCATCAGTTATTTTGCCTTGCCAGCAGTGGATTCTATGGCAAGGATTTAACTGGGCAAACAATTTGAGATTCAAAAGTTAGCAGAGACTTCCCTACAGCCACACTGGTCAGCATTTTTACAGAAGTAACTGCAACCCACTGCAGCTCTGGCTGCCCCTGACCTCTGTGGTGCCCACACTGTTCAGATAAAGTCCAAAAGGGTGAGGTGAGGTAAGAAAATCTACAACCAGGCTATGAACAACTTAAGAAACTTCTTTTGCAGTTAATGAAGTAGTTTAAATTCATCAGAGCCAGAAGAAACTCTTTTTTAGACATGACTTTGCTAATTTACCCAGAGACAAAATCTAGTTTCCAATCCAGCATATTTCAAGATTCTGCAAAAAAGTTTTATTGGACAATTACACATAGAAGCATTAAAAAAAAAAAAAAAAATCTTCATGGAACTCTTACATATAAGCCTCCTCTTCTAATCCCCCCTAAACCTCCAAAACCCGGAACCTTTTTGCTCCATAGTTCATAGCAATGAGTACAGGCTAGACAAATGAGAGTGGAAAAAGAAACGAAAAGCACCATAATGTTGAAAATTTTTCCTTTTCCAGTTTGCTCCTAAGCCAGTTTTCAAGTGACTGTACCAAGACATCAGTCTCTTTTCTCCAATTATGGGCACTTGTTTCAATATACTGGAAAGGTACTGGAACGTATGCTTACTTTATTAGCTTTTTCTTTTGTGTGCCAATAGTAGCTAAACAGTTATTCTGAAATATTTTCAAGCTAAGCCAGTCAAGAGCTTTGGCAAGTAATGCAAATTGTATAAATCAAATGCAGCAAGCAAACAAACATTACCCTCCTGCCATAAAAACAGTTCTAGTGGTAAGGTAATGCTTAAGTTATTTGGTGACTAGCCTCATATCACCTCTAAGGCTAAATCCTAAACAGTGCAAAACTAAACTCTTGATGGCAAAGTCTTCTAATTTCAGTTTTCATTTTGTTATTCCACTCAATTTCTAGTTGTGATTCCACTAACGCATAAAATTTTTCATTTTTATTACAGCTTCTTCTAGACTATTCTGAAAACGTATTTCCCACTTACTTATTTAAGAAGCAGACTTCTACTGATCTTAGTAGTTTTTATAAAAAAAGGTAACTCAGTTTTCTGTGTCGGGCTATTTGGAAACATTTGCAGCATTCGTCTGCCAACCTCAGAAACATATTACTCATACCAAGAGCCTTCTGCCATCTTCAAACACAGATTTTCTAATTTGATGCTCTGACAAGCCTAGAATAATCCCTCAACCTTTTTTTCTAATCATAAAATTTATGAGATAGAGAAACAACCTCCTTATCATGGCCACTTCTACAAATGATTGTACCTTCCCATAATTATATTACAAAGAGATTCATTTCTTGTGGAATTTGCATATATATAATAATCACTGCAGAAGTAATGAAAAAAATCAGCTAGTAAAAAACCACCAAGCTATATATTTAGAAATTATATTGCTGGTGTTGCAAAATTAATACTTCCACTCAGTGAAGCAAATCAAATTATCTCACTCTTATACTAAGCATTGAGACCTGAAGTCATGGAAGAGACAAAAGGCTGGTGAACTTGAAGAAGGGAACTCTCTGAGAAAAAGGGAGAAAAGAGAGAAAAAGGGAACTCTCTTTTGCCAAGTCAAGGAGGAAAGACTTCTTACAAGGCTATTTGATCCAAACTGCACAGCCTAGCACCATGGCATACAGCTGCATAGCAGCGCTGCCACGTCCCACTGCATGTGCTAGGGGAGCAGTCACAACTAGAAGATGCACACAAGCTACAGCAAACAGAAGGAAACTGCCTTGGCATTACCTGGAGCTGCCCTTGTTCTCCTTGCTCAGAGCACCCAATTGGTTTTGGCAGGTACTTCTACACATGCTGACATAGCCAAGCTCAACATCTTCAACTTCCAAGATAATCCGTATCTTAGCAGGTTGCATTTGGAATCTGTCTGCATTAAATCACACCCAAAACCTTGGAGCTTCCAGGCACAGAGCAAGGTACAGCATCACTCTTATAAGCATGAAGCAATTAAAGTTGCAATGTCATCGTGTAAGAGACTGGCAGCCAGGTGATCATAGAGACAGCTCATAAACACATTTTCAAAAGGGATGGAAACTTCACTGTCACTCTCAACATTTCATCTGCTGAAATGCAAATAACAGACACTAAAATAAAACTACATCTAACAAACAGCCACTGCTGGGTTTGAACAAACCCTAAATTAAAATTTCAGCAAAAGCAATTGCGTCTTAATGTCAGCAACAGAAACAGACTTATATTTAAGTCTGACCAGGGGCTGGCTTCTATTTGATTGAAGATTCAGTATAGCTTTCCAGCAATGCTTCCCTTCTTATAACTTTTATAACAGTTGCCATTATCTATGCCATTTGATATAGGACTCTATACTAATTTAGTCACAACTTCATCTTAAATAATGCTTAAATATCAGACAACATCAAACTTCCAAATTCTAAAGCTATATTTAAAAAAAAAAGTAAAATAGTAGTACAGGAGAAGGAAACTTCAAATACCACGAACTCAGATCCAGTGGGTAATCCAGTGATGAATCTAATTCACCATTAGAAAGGAAATATCTGACCTGAGCAAAAAATCTTACTCAGTTACCCTGTGTTGAGTCTGGTAATTCAAGGGAAACCTCATTTGTATTTAATTAATACATCAAAGGAGGTACTTGTTCTGATCTTAAAGGCTGCAATCAGCATGGTCCTAGGGAAGTCTACCCAAAGAACCAAAGAATTCATTACTCATATTGATTACTGTCATATTAATGTTTTCTTTAGTAAGAAAAATAGCTAAAAGCTGTGTCTCTTTTTGCTAAACTAAGCAACTACTAAGCTACTGGTTTAACAGTAGTTAGAGGCAGTGGTTACAAAATATGCTAAGGAACACTTTTGGCATTTTAATTTATAAGGCAGAGAACATCCATCTTTGCCTTGATAACTATGGTTTGGCTTTGTTTTTATTTCCCCTCACCTTCTATGAATATTTCTACAGATCTCCAATGCTTTGTATATTCTCAGTCATGACTGTTACCAGTTCAAACTCTTTTACACTCTTTAGTTTAATTTCAGGTTTCCCTTCCACCTGAGTATGGTTGCTTTCACCCACCATACCTGAAATCACGGTTTGTGGGTAATCAACTTCTATTAAACAGCCTCTAATTTTCCACACACCCTTTTCCCTTCCCAACCAGTAATCTTACCAGTTCCTTCAGCCTCAGAAAACAGCAATTCTGCTGCATTTGAGGAACTGCAAGGGTAGTTGTATTTACCCCAGCAGCCTTGCTGAAGAGTCCTTCTCATCTTCAAACTGCTGTATCTTCTCCTGGAGATGGTACATATATAGCCATAGAGGGCAATTACAGTCACACAGAACAATTATGGTTTTGTTTTCTTTCTGGAGTAGTCTTCCCTCTGTAGTCTCTCTACAAATCATAGTTTGCTTCAAGCCATCTGAAAACACACTGCACATTCCTGAAGATGTCTGTCCTTTTCAACTGATTGCAGGGAGCACTTGAATGACAACTCACTTGGATTTTATGGCTAAACTTTCTGGAAACTAATTCCAGCTTTTAATTTACATGCTCTATTTAACTGACATTTGTTTACATTGCTCTTTACTGTTCAGTAATGGATTTTTACAGATGTTTTTCCTAGGTTTTTTTTTCCTTTTTCAATGATTTCATTTACAAAGTATTATACAGAAGTCACTGCTTTCTCCTACAATTTACTTTTAAGAAAGCTGGTACAATCTTTCTCTAATTTTAGGTTCCAGCAACCTAGTTTTTTCTGGCTTAGGTGATGCCCATTTTTTTCATACAACCCTCTGACTACTGAAACTTTTGCAAATCTCCTCCTCCTTGCAACATTTTCTGCAAGAACATGCTGAAAAGCTCCCAGAACAAGGCACAGGGCCAACTAAACTGTCAGGATGAGTTTCAGAATGCTGCTATGGAAATTCTACTCTTTAAATCCTATTTTTACAGGGCCCAAAAGAGTTCCTTCACTTTAGAAGTCTACCCTATATGAAAAAGCATTGCAAGAAGCCTTAAGAGCTGGTGGTATTTTACAGCCAGCTACATGAATATCTAACCAAAGCCATCTAAATATAATTTTTCCGTGATAATTTTTCCCCACTTGAAAAAGAAATAGATGTTTCTCCCACTCTGAAACTCAAATCAGAGGCCTGCATCATATGTCTTCTCCTTTATCTGTGAAGCTAACTTTTCTGTATTTCTTATCATTCAGACCGTTCCTTCCATTATTGCTCTTACAAAAAAGCACTAATAGCCACAAAACATTTATTATTAGAGCCATTTCTTACCATAATTAGTACCTTTCTTGTTCTGGGGTGCTTGAGGCAGATTGTTTGTGGGCAAGGCTGTTTGCTTTCTACATGATTTCCTTGAGGTTAGACACAGCCTTTCATGCCCTGCCCTCTGTCACTTTGCTCATCAGTATGATGCAGGAAACACTAAACCTGGCCAGAGTTTCTTTAACAGAAAGGTGTCTCAGGATGTCTGCAGGATGCTGCTAGCAGGCAAAGGGGCCCTGTGGAGCAGCACTGGGTGCCTCATGCATGGCAGAAGTCCCAGAGCAGCTCGAAAACTCATAGCCCATCCAGCAGCATCCCCTGGAGCCAGCGCTTCGCCGGCCGAGGGCTTTGCCATCCCCACACACATGGGCAGCACAGCCATCCCATGTGGCATGGAGACAAGGAAGAGGGACATCAGGAGCACTCCCAGAAGGAAGCCAGAACAAGCAGCAGTATTTATTGCTTCTCTGGTTGCAGTGAGAGCAGTTAAGCATCATGCTGCAGACACACGACTGCTGTTTGAAGTGGCAACACCGACAAACCCAGCTGAAAGCTATTCCAAAGGGCTCCAGACAAATTCTCCTACAGGATAATTTTGTAATTTATTAACCATTTCCCTGTTACCCAAATGCTGTAACAATACCTTCCCTCTGCTGCACTGAGTATATTTTCCCACACCTAGCTTTCGGCTTTCCTAATGAGCTGCCAATTAGTTATGCAAATGTGAAGAAGCAAACATTCCATTTGGTTTATGGTGACCTGTTGCTTCTTGCCATCTAAGTTCCCTAGCCCTCTGTTGCAGAGTATGCATTTGATTATCAAACCCATCCCTCACAGAAGGGAAAGCAGCACCAGCAGTTTCCGCATAAAACACAGACTTTATGCTACAACTGTAAATAACTGCACATAAATTCCCAGTGAATTTTGGTCTGTTATTCCCCCTTCAGTTGAACAGATGGCCTCTGGAAAAACCCATTTTAAATCCTGCTTTTAAAAACACCATGTCTGGTTATTATTCAAGAACTTAAAATATTTTAAATCAACCTCCACACACAGGAGAAGGTGAGCTTCTGGGCCCTGCACAGGAACTGTTGAAACTTGGGACAGATATTCTAACAAATTGAGGGGGATTTCTAGTTTAAACAGCCCCATCAATCAAAACGTACAGTATAAGAACTTTAGCATTCCTGCAAAATGTAGCCTAATATGGTGGTTTAGTCCAGGTTAATAAATTTTTGTAGGCTGTATAGTGACAAGTCCCTTGCTGGAGCCCTATTAGCTACCTAAATGCGTGCTGAATTTCAAATTGAAACAGTCTGCCTTGTAGTTGTTCCTCATGAGTGCATTTTATTTCACTATGCCCATGCTCAGGGCACCCGCCCAACACGTGATCCAGCTGACATTTAACAGAACACAGCTATGTGTGAATTACCACAAGTGCTCCAAGAATGTCTCCACAGAAATTATCCTAAAGTGTCATTGTGGCTTTTTCAAGCCTCCATTATAAAGCTTCTATATATTCCAGACCCACTTCACCTACTTCCATCATAACACCTACTCAGTTACTGAATGATATAAGACAAAACTAAACAAACCCAAAGCCCCATAGTAATTTAGGTGTTTCATACTTATTCCAAATTTCTGAAGTGCAATGGGCTTCTCTCTCCAATTTATTTCAACCAGAATTACAACTGTTTCATGATCACTGATTTCAGAAACATGTCTTAAAGGCAAATGAATAAATAAATGCTTTTTAAAATACATTGAAGATGAACTAAATGGTTCCATTAGTCCATTTATATTCTTAATATAAATATTATTCTGTTACTACATTGGAATCCAAACAGAAAAATGCAAGACACTGAAACCCTAAGCATTTCCTTAAACAAAGAAATGGAATTTGAATGCAAGCAGGTGGATGAACCGTTTCTGCTACCTTCTCTATGCAGAGACACAATACTGCCTCAGCATGAGTATCAAGAGTCATGTTTTTAGGGCTGAAGGTAACAGATTACATTTCATCTTACAGACTGTCATCAGGCTGGTTATAACATTATTGTACCGGGAGACGTAGAGGTTTGTTTTGTTGTGGTTTTGTTTTTTTTTTTTTAAATCATCAACTCCTTTGTCATGGGCTGTTCTGTGAAAAAGAAAAGTTGTCTTTATTGAAAGATGTTAACACGTCCACACTGCTGTTTAACCATAATCTTTTCCGAAGTTCAGTAGCATCAACTTAACATCTATTCTAACTTAGGCTAACAGACAAATCAAGACCACCTCAAAAAATTAAATTTGCAGACTGTTTTATGTTTCCTATATTGTTAACCTCAGTATGTTTTAAGAGCTTTTATTAAAAAATGTTTCATCCCCACACAAATAACAGCAATACAAAGGAATTCTCATTACTGTTGACACTGCAGAGAAATTTCATTCTACATGAGCTCCTTTTTTTGCAGCCTTCCCTGATACCAAAATTCACTGTCATCATTACTTTTTCAAAGGAACAGGCTTGGGCTCATACACAAAGACAGGGTTCATATACTTCTAGAAATAAATGTCTCATTTCTTGACACCTGAAGTTATTCCAGTCCCTGCAGCTCATTATTTACCTATGCATTTTTTTCAGACCTTCAGGACCACTTACTCAACTTCTCAACTGTTGAATACAAAAGTGGTTTGGAAGTAACATTTGCTTCCTGTCTCACAGACAGACAGACAGACATACCACACCTCTCAGAAAAGGAGATCAGGTTTAAAGAAAGAACTACTGTGAAGCCTACAGACACTGAGAGTCTTCATTCATATTTTAAAAGTCAGGAGCAATGTCTATACCAATTCAGATAAACATAAAACAGTACTGAACCTGAAGACACTCATGGGGATCAATATGGTTCTGAAGTGATACAGACAGCTCGTTCTTCTCAGAGCAGAACAACAATCTGCATTTCACAACCACAAAGAGTTAAAAGATCCTCCCCTCAACTGCTTAGAAATCTCTCTGTGACTCCTGTTCAGAGGGGCCTTATCTTTTTTCCACAGGTTATCTTAAATAGTTATGACAACTCTCACATATAAGTTTTTCTTTGCCAATTCTTTGGTTACAGAAGTCTGACCTCTGCATCATCAGCCTGTCTCACAGTGCTGGCAGACAAATCAGTCTCCTCTTCACAGACCTACAGAATGCAGTGAGCTACAAGCTGCACACGTTGGGTCACAATGATCAGGCTGGAACATCAGAAGGGTAGCAGCCTACTTGCAGTTCTCAGACCCATTTTTGTGACACTGCCAAGGAACCAAAGGCAACACATTTCTTCTGGGTTCATCCTGAAAATGAAGGAGAGTTATCATCGCTTTATGGCAGAAACAAGGCATTCTTCCAGGAGAGAGCAGCACTTTTCAAGTGGACCCTGAGGTGACATCTCAGCTCTTGTTTCAAAGAAATCCACAGAAAGATTCCAACATCCCCATATATTTGGGCTAACAGCCAATAATATGATACCTGTGTGATGAAAGCACACTCTTCTAATGGTGATAAACTCTCTACTCATGTAAGGGATGGTGATAAACTCTCTACTCATCCTGGATGATAACTCAACTTGGACTCTTCTTATTCATCTTCTCTTTAGGGCCTGAGATTGGTGTGGTCTTGGCTGAGTCTTTCCTTTTAATCTTAGCTTTGAAGTTAATGGTGGCATCAGGAGCCTTAACAGGGGTACTACATTGAGGAGACAGTTGAGGGGAAAGGGATTCACATTAGCCTTTGGTATTCGGTCAGGTGATAACAAGCAAATGATGAGCCTTCCTCTACCTTTCCCAAGGCATCAGGTGCCAACAGAACATGCTGCTAGCAAATGACAAGCATGCAGCTTTAGCTGTGCAGCTCTGTGCATTTGAAAATCCTCCAGACAAAAAGATTTGATAGTGTAGCTGTCATACTAGGAGGAAAAAAAAATAAAATCAACTGAGCTGCAGAGTAAGCTGAACATTACTAATGTGAAGAGGTATAGAGGTGATGGTGTAGTTAACACTGCATGTAACACCAGAGTACAAAAGGAGTGTACTTCTGTTTAGTTACAGATGAAGTTCACCTTTAATTTCAGTGTTATGTTCATGGAAATGTAAAGATAAAATAGGAAGGTAGTCTATCTTTTTGACCCTTCTCTGAACTGAAGGGGAAACACAGTTAAAAGTGATTCACATGCTCAAAGAACCACTCAAGTAGAGAGGAAGGGCACGCTTTATCTTCTCATTCTTCATCAATTCATCAATAGATGGACTTTCTGAAGCAGTACTTACTGCTAGTTGGATTAGGAAAGTGGTAAATCTCTTTCATGCTGAAAGATGAAAGCTTTAGATTACTTCCCAGTGAGCCTTTATGGATATGCTCAGGAGTCCAAGTGGGAAACAGAGCTGAAAGCATCACAGTGAGCTGCCCAGCTGTGGTGGAGCTGTGTGTTCCCAGCACACGGTGAGACACACGCTCACTCTTATTCCCCTCTGAGTCCCTTGCCAGGAGCAAGGCACAGAAGAGCCATCAACTCAAAGCATGCAGAGAAACAGAGGGAGATAAATGGAAAGCATCACTTTGTTCCCTTGTTTAATTTTCTCAATTGTATTTGCTGCAGAACTGTCTGAAGAACAGTCAGAAGGCTGAGGGCTGGTATAATGCAACAGGGATCATTTACAATTAATCACCAATGACTGCTGCAAGCATCAGATCAGAACATGCATTTCAAAATAACTTTTTTCTCCATCTACAGAAATCTCATCAGATACTGGGACCCACAAGGGCCAGCCTACTGTCTTTTCTCAGTTGAACATTTGCATAATTTTTAGGACAGGATGTAACTGCCCATAAGAAAAAAGTTTGCATTTTAAGTTTGCATTTTAAGACTTCTGTAAGTCCACAATTCTCACCCAATATAAGCAGAGAAGGACTAGATTTCACTACAGTAAGGAAAAGATAATTCATTGATTCTGCAAGGTAAGACTACAGAGCTTCCAACATTTCACCCCTATCCCTCCCTCCTATCCTCAAAAACAACTGCGAAAGGAGAAAAGGAAACATTTTAACAATTGATGCAAGGCTCATTTTCCAGACACACGAGACTGCTTACACAGAAATGAACACAGTAATAAAAAGCTCTTTGTGGTTAATTGCCTTATTACTTTATCAGTGATGGAAAGGTGGCCAATAGTGGATGTCCCGGAGCCCTGATGACTGGAACTGGGGTAATGGAAATCATCACATGGACCTTCCTTTCCCAGGTATTTTTCACCAGACATATCCTTTTATCTGTGTATCTGAGAAAGGATACTGAATTCACTCAACTTTTAGTTGACACATTACTACTGCTTGGATGTTATAAAGCTTGGGTAACTTGTTAAATGTCCATTGACTTTTTTTTAAATCAAGGTTTGTAAAAGATTTGTCTTTGTGTTTTTTTCATATTTTTTTCCATTAAGTTGTATTGAGCTACCAAAAGCTCAAAAGCCAAGTAAAAAGGTAACTTGATTTCCATTACAAAGAGATTAGATTTTAAAATTATAAAATTATTTCTTAATAACTGGCAGGAATAAAAAAATATTTTCTAAGTCAAAGACTTATCTCAAGTAACAAATAGCTGCCCTGGAGGAAAGTGCAAAGGGATCAGATGACAGAGTAAAACCAAAGGGGCTTGAGCTGGTCATTTCAATGCTACTGATCACATTGCATGTGCCACAGCTCATTACCACAGTGCAGGAACAGTTCAGAACTAGACAGCTAAGCAGGGAGGTAAGTAGGTAATCATGGCTAATTTTATGCTGATCAGGAAGAAAGGTCTGACAAAATGTTGGATTTCATTGAAAATAAAATCTGATCTCTGATTAGTACTTCTTAATCTACGACTTGGAAGGCTCTGCTGCAGCAGCATCTGCATGTCATGAGCAGAATAAGGTATTATTCAGTCCATATATATATCACAGTGAAAGTGCAGAGATACAAACACACACAAAGGATGCTTGCTGCTCTCAAAGAAAAATTTGCTAGTTCTAGAACAGGTATACCATGAACGTTTAAATGTAATTAAAAATCATAGTCTCAGGAGCTTACTTATTTTCTCATGCTGGTCTGTGAACCATCACGCTGACATTCCAAGCTGAGGGGCAATGCTGAAAGGTACACAATGCTCTCAGGTCCCGGGCACCCACTTGCAGCTTTCTAGCTGGGAAGTGCTGACCTAGTAGCATGCCACAGGGGAACACTTCAAAATTTTTTTTTTCCATCACTGCTGAAAAATCTGAGAAATCATATGCATGTCTAGGATAATATGAACCTATAAATACAGATGCAGAATTTTATCTTTTGACTATTGCATTTCAGAAGAAAACAAACTTAAGACAGCAGCACTGTCTTTAATCATCTTGCCAGTCACTGGCAACTGTGCCAGCAGGCACGCTGTGTGGGACTCAGCTCTGAACACAGGAGGACACCTCCATGACAACGGGATGGCAAGCAGAGAGACAGAAACCACCCTGCACTAACTAACTGAGGTACTGCAGACAGGGTAGCTCTGTGTTCAGCTGTCATGGACACTTCCTAAGAACACCTGCAGACATAGCTCCAAGACACACAGTAGGACTACCCATCTACAGTCACTTGTGAATCCTCCTTCCTTTACAGCAGTCTTAAAATTCAAATCCCTGCTGACCACTCACTTATATAAAGACCATCACCTAGCTGGGTAAGAGGAATTACAGGAGTAAAAAAGCATAAAGCAGTACTAAAGTATCAGAGCCTGACTAGGATTTGGGTTTCTCTCTGAAACTCTAATTTAGAAGAAGAAAAGTGAAAGGTCTAGAGAAGGACAATAACAAATTAATTTGTACATATTAAAAATATGTATTCTGCTCAGCAGTTTTGTGTTGCTAAGGAGGCAAAAGACCCATTTATACAAAGGGCAATACAAAAAAAAGCAGAGGTCGTTCCATTTACATTTAAAAACCAGCAAACTAAGCAATGATCTTAACTTAATATGAAAAACTGAAGTAGAAAATTAAAGGAAATGGTTTGATGACAAGACCAAGTGGAAAGAATAGTTTCCTTAATGAGGTGCTTACTGCTCACTAGTAGTGCCCAGAGCAGGCATTTACTAGCTGTAATAACTGGATAATCTATTTATCTCACTGTGCTTTATTTAAGATAATGTTGTTTCTTCTTGAGAACTTTGGGTGGATAGCATATTTATGCCTGATTTTAACTTTGAAGAAACTTCTTAGTTCTTTGATGAGTAAAACCTTTTACAGGCAGAATGAAATAGAAAAAGCCATCTCTATGGCACTGCAGAGCTAACATCAGAAAATAAAACCTTGAGAAGATTTTTTTTTTTCCTGATTCGGCTTTTCAACAATAACCCGTGGTGGAAAATGTAGATCAATCAAAACCTGAAAACAATCATGAAGAAAACATCACATTATTATTGTCTGTGTTCTGCCTTCACAGTTATCAGGGTATAAGCATTTGTTGACATCTTTTGAAATTAGCAATAGAACAGAAATGAAATGGGGTTGAGAAAGAACAGTGAGAATTTAAAACCTCACTTCTCATTTACTGACTTCTGGATTTCAGCCATGCATTTGCTGACCTTTTTTATCCCCTTACTTCCATGTTCTCTCTAAATTAATTTACCCAGAGATGATCAGTTCACCATTAAGAACACTTTTTCCAGACATTACAGTTTAAGATTTTGACAAGTCACATGTCTCTAAGGATTTGACATGTAAGATTTTCTATCACAAAGTAAAATGAGAATGAAGAGGTACAATCAAAATACACAAACAAAAGTTGTTTATCCCACTGCTTAGAAATCTTAAGAGTAAATGCAATAATATCCAGAGTATATACTAGGCATAGAAATTCAGTCTGACAGTACATAAAACAGAAGGTTTTCTCCTTTGCTAATTGTTTGCATTGGGTTTGGGTTTGCTGTTTGTTTGTTTGCTTTGAGATCAAGAAATTCCTTAGCTATTAGTTCCTTGCAATTTAGTGGAATTATTAATTTTAAAAATATGCCAATTTTCTGCAAAACCTGAAGCCTAAACAAATAAGGTGAGAAAATTCAAGTGTCTACAGAGTCAGGAGACTCCAGAGTTGTTTAGATTACCCTTGGCTCAGAGTCCACAGGCAACTTGTGGAAACATTTACCTGTCTTGTATTCAGATACTTCAAGTGACCTATTAAAGTAAAATTACATGTCTCCTGCTGGTCATGATAAGACAGCAAGTTAGAGATCAGGCTGAATATCCATTTGACTGTTGAAAAGAGGGAAAAGTGTCCTGTTGCTCCCCATTAGTTCGGAGAGTCCCTGAGATACTTCTGACTGGAACACAGATATCACAACATAAAGGCACAAGGGAAAATAAATTTACATTAATGTAACTCTTTAAATGATTTATTTTGAAGTGTTATTTCCAAGTCCAAAGATCCTAAAGGTAAATTCTGAGTTGAAACCTGGAAGAGGCAGTGGGCAGGATAACTTTAAAAGATCAAGAGTTGTCATACTTTCTTATCTAGTGAAAGTAAATTTCCTCCAAGTAATCATTTCCAAGATTAAAAGAAAAGATAATAAAATTTTATTATCTCCTCAAAATTTCTGCAGCTCCATTGTTTAACTGTCACATTATTATTCTTCTCAGGCTATCTGAAGAAAACTCCACTGGTTTTAGTTACCCAGAGATAGTATCAACAAAAATCTGTATAGTTCATGAGCAACATACCATTAACTGTGCAAAACCAACATCCAGGGAAGTCTTGTTTCCCTCAGAGGCTGAGTGGAACAGCACTGGCATTAGGAGAAAAATAATTAAGCAACACAGACCAAATTCACTGTTGTGTAATAATTTGAGCCCTTCCTGGTTTTCTAATTGGTTTGTTCAGATTAACAGACATTCAGAATTTACCTAATAAACACATTAATTATGTCACAAAGTGCTTAGTACAGCAGACACACCACACTCCCCAACACTAATTATTTCCTCTGTATAGTGTCATCCACAAATACCAGTGTCCAAAGAAACTGGAGAGACAGTTTCAACACCTGGTTCTGTGCAGATGGACAGTAAAATGCTTTGTTCCTCTGACACCATATGTGTGGAAGTGAAAATATGACTTCCAGTCTTCAAAAACCCAACGAATGTAGTCACATGTAGCTATCTGTAAAGCAAGAGACTAGAGGATTTCAGCACTGAGGCATCTGCCATGCAAGCAAAATATAGCAGCAGTGTCAGAGAAAGTCATCAGCCACAAAACCTGAATTTTGACTCAATCAGGTCTCCCCTTAGTAAAGAGGAGGTCTAGTCTAGATCACGTAAAGCGTGGTTTTAATTTGTTGTATCTTGTTTCCTCTTCATTTTTTGGAGGAAAATAATTAGACTGCTAACACTGAGGCCATCTCCAGGGCACACTGAATTGTTGTTTCTGATTCAAAATGATGATGAAGGCCTTAGAGCTTCTTGGATGTGGCCTAAAAATATTTTAATGAAACTTTTTTAAAGAACTGGCCTAAAAGACACCTCAAAAATAACAGTCACCCATGCCAACATTACACTGATCTGCAGTTTGCTAATGTTTTAAAGCACCTGAGAAGAAACGAACTGTGAGTGCTGATAAGGGCAACTATGAATATATTGTTGAAAGGCTCCCCAACAAGGCAAAATACATGATTATCCTAAAGCTAACATAAGAAAACATCCTGTTGAAATAGCTTCTTCAAATGAGACTTGAACAATAAATCCCAGGATGGCCTAGTATTCAGCTTGCTGAAGAGGATCTGAACAGAGCAAAAAGCCCATATCCTTCAATACCTATGTATGACAATTATGACTTTCAAGAAAAGCAAACAAAACCAGAAATCATTGAATTTTTTGCCCTGAAGCCCAAATGGCTTCTTCAATAATTAACCTAATGTATTTAGATAAATTTTTAAGCTACTGATTCCATTATTTTGCCTCTATAATATCAAAACAGAATGTTCCAACATTTAATTACTATATATTTTATGTCTACTACACTTTGGTTCTAATGAATGCTTTTTAGTTGCTTTAGGGATTATTTTCATCCCCAAAATATTCATCAGGATCAATTATGCCTTTTGTTGCCTTGAATAAAGCCTGTGTGCCTAAAATAGCTGATACTAAAAACTAAGCCACAAAAGCAAACAAAATACAACTTAGTCCAGAAAGCTAGTTCTTTCCTGCAACTTCATCAGCAAGATCCTTTTGCCCCTCATTTCCTTAAAATACATGCAAACCCCCTTCAGGCCAGTATTTCTGTACTAACAGGCAGAAATACCATCATTGCTTCATTCCTTCCTTTGCAGAAATATCTCAACATTTTTCAGACTAATACAACATTGGAAGGTCTTTATTTAAAAAAGCTTCAATAAACACAATTCATCCTTTTCTAAGGATAAGTGCAAGAGATAATCACTGTTTTTCTCACACTAGTGTGTGCTTCCACTATGGGCCAAACAGCTGCTCTGTGTTAAGGGAAGGGAAACATTTTCAGGATGCCTGTAAATGCTCATCATCCATTTGATCAAAACAAAGAAACATTATCATAAGTAGATCTACGCTGGCAGATGTTCACAGGGTTATTTTATATATAATTCTCTCTCATTTTCAGTCTCTGTAGAACTCCTTAACAGCCTGTTATCAGCCACTCTGACTATGCCCAAGGAGGGGGTTTGCCTCACACCATGACCACCTGAAATAGTTGCCAAACTCTACACGGGGAATCCTTTCTGCACACCACATGCAGCATAGAGAAGGAAGCTGTCCCAGGCCTCAAGAGGAGAGGGAAGGCAGGCTACATGAACAAGACTGACCAAAGCAGCCCAGTTAGGTTTAGGAGAGGTCTGCCTACAGCTACTGATGCACATCTGACCAGCAATGTGCAGCCAGTACACTGACAGGTCAAGATTTGATATAAAGGAGGATGGTATCTCTAGGACTACTGCTGAAGCTGAACAGTGTTGGGGAAAGGGAAAAGTTTTCTCTTACAGTTTAGAAAACTGGAGAGGCTAAACTTGGACTGGATAAAAGGAAGAAACTTCTCATGGTAAAGGTATTGAGTCACTGGAACAGGTTGTCCAGAGAAGTTGTGTTTGTTTCATCATTGGAGTGTTCAAAGACAAGTCCAACAGAGCTTTGAGCAACCTGATCTAGAGCATTATGTCCCTGCCCGTGGCATGTGGGCTGGACTAGATGATCTTTAAGATCCCTTCCAAACCGTGCTATGACTCGATGACATGGGACCTCTGTTCTTTCTTGTTAATTTTGGCTGTTTTCTACTGTTTGTTTGCTTTTAAAAAACTCGCCTAAATCCTGCCCTCTGAGCTAGACACTGACAGTCTATTAGTTGGTATTGGACACAAATCTCTTGCCTCATCGATTTGCACTATGGGCCATGTCAGTTTTTTTCCTATTGCCTGTCTGTGGCAGACAACGATTTAGTTTGCTATGGACTACAGCATCTGAATTTAAATAGAAATTAAGTTAAATATGATCTTTGTATCACGTGCAAACAGGTACAGTCAAACTAAGTGATTTTTAAATTCCCAAAACCTCTCATAGTGCTCACGGCTACAGATCCTACATTTAACATTCAAATGTAAACAGCATGTAGTAATTATGGACTGGAACCATATATTTAAAATGAAGCAGCAAGAAAACAAGGAAAAACACCAGTACGTAACATTTCTTGCAGGTGCATAACATTTTAAGTACAGAGTTGAAAACCTGAAAACTTGCAATCATTATAATACTGAAAAATTGTTTACAGTATTTCAAAGATGCATTACACTTCTCTGCACCCATTTAAGTCCTATCTGAGACTGTATACATTAAAGAGTAAAGAATTAGTACTGTGAATTTAGCTCAAGGTACCTTTAACAGGTATGTATATTAAAGGCAGAGAATGAACCTCTTGGGCTTCTGCACAAGAGCATTTTCCAGTCGCTACGAAAGAGCATGCAAGAACTGAAGAATAAAAGATTAGCTACTATCTTACTGATGACTTTTTAAAAAATTATTGAAATATGCACAGAAACACTTTATTTCATAAATCACTTTCTCACTTAATTTTACACTTAGAAGTGTGTCCAATATAATTACTCATAATAAATTGCAATATGATTGAATTTTCTCTTTATCCAGAAAGTATCATCAACATCTGATGTTCTACCAATTAGAATCTGTCTCAACGTCTGTAATGGAATTTTCAAAAAAAAGAAGTCTTGTGGAAACTCTGAGAGAATGATTACAGAAAGAAAAGTGTAAACAATCCCATACCTCAGCTAAAGCTGAGAGAATAAATAATTCTTCAAGACAATTTTAATTATATGTGTAGAAAATGAATGATGCTAAATTTCTGGAAGTGTGGTGAGATGCTAGGGAGAGATTATGCAAAACAAGAAATTATCCATCTCTGTAGAGTTAATGTAACTTTTCCTAGTAATTGTTTTCTTATTAGATTTTTAAGATAAATTAAAAACAATGTTAGAATATTAATTAAAAGTCTTTAAAAAAAGACATGATACAAGAGGATACGTGAAGAAAACTGACCAGTGTACACCTTCCCAAATAGTCCTCAGACAGGAGCATAACTCTCTTATAACACAGTGAAATTGATGCTAAAATTTTAATTTATTTATTAAGTATGTAAATTACTCTTTTAGCAAGTATTTCTAGAAAAGTGAATCAAAGACTGAGCTATAAGTTCCTAAATCCTAGAAACCTACTCTTAGATTTTAAGAGTACAAATTATGAACAAACCTAGTAATTATAGATAGACTTAGTGACTCGAAACACCTACAACTAGAGATCCAGGATTTATGCCAGATCCTCAAAACAAACCTTCTCTTTCATGTTCAAAGTTCAAGAGTTGGGTATGGAAAATCAGCTCCAGCAGAGAGAATAGCTTGGCTTTGCAAAGACTATTCTATGAAGGCTGAAACCACAACTACAGCATAGGATTAAAGGAATATTAATTCTCAGAGCAAGGTAATTAATATGCAAACCACATATTTGTTTCCTTCCATGCCAGATAAAATTGAACTGGATCTCAGTAACTAAAGTATAAGGAAATTAACACTGAAGCTCATTAGATGTTGTATGAGAGAGACAAGCAAGATGTCCATAATACAAACTACTAACATCATCACACAGGAGATGTGCTGGATCATATGTGGAAGATAGAGATATAAAAGTATCAGAGCACAGCAGTACCAAAACACACACAAACAGAGATTAGTATTTTCAACAAATAGGTAATGAAGCAAATGAAAAACCCACAGGAGACACATAAGCAGTGATAGGAGAATACATGGTAAGATGTGTAAAATTTGACTAAAACGCACTGAAGAGGAGCAGTAGCTTGAACTAAATCTCCAGCTGGATTCCACCACTGCATCGTTCATTAAATCTAATATTGCATAAAGGTAACTATCACAACCCTGAAAAGAAATTAAAAATTACTTGCAAATGCTAACTCAAACTGCACAACTGGAGAAGGTTGTGCAAGTGTGGAAGGAGATCTCTGTCAAGAATGGAAAACAGAATTAGTGGGGTGGAATAAACAACAACTACAAGAAGAGACTGAAAAAAGAAATTATAGATGGTAGATGATTTTACAGTGTATTAACAAGGGGTGAAGACCCCACTAGCCCATGGTGTCATTGACTCGAGAGTGATGCAAAGATATTTGGAGCATGCCTGGAAAGTCACAGCAGAACATAAGAGCTGGCTCACCTCTGTGGAATGAAGGGAATAGGAGATTTCTCTTGATAAAAAACAGCACAGTAACTAAAAGTCAGATGATGCATGCCTCAAGATGGTAACTTAAGATTGAAGAGCTGATTAAAAGAGGTAAATTTTTTATCACCAGGCAGTTTTCATTTAGTATTTTCTTTTTTGTTGTTGTTGTTGTTTTTCAAAAAGTGTGGATATTTTCCAATTCAGTTTATCTCTTGTGCCCAGGCAGTGGATTTTAACTTTTAAAGCAGCAAAAGTAGAGTAGGAGGAAGCTATTTCAAGAAGGTTTGGAAACCACAGCCTTTGAGGCTTAAAATTAATTTCCTTATATCTGCATTAAAATGAATCGTATGAACTTTTTAAAGAAAACAGGAAAGAAAAGGCCTAACTTACCTCATAGTAACTTCGCACAGCATTGCAAAATGCTTCATCTGCTACAATTTGTGTCTCCCCATTCAAAAAGGCCTGGAAACGTTCCCTCAGTACCTGCAGCTGCTGCTTATTGAGCTGTGCAAGAAAAAAAAAGGAGAGAGGAGAGAACAATAAATACAGTTAGTCTCAAGGTAAAAATAGGCAGCACTATACACACTTGGAAGATGTGAACAGGGAAGAAAAGGCAGAGGCTTTCTGGCTACTGAGTCACAGCTCTTGAGATTCCCACCTGGGCAAGCCAGGTTGCTGCAAATCAGGCACACAGCGTGCAAGTAAATTTCTGCTCTTTCCTTTGTGTCCTCAGGATGCTATGGGTAAGTGTGTATGGATATTTCTTCTGAGTAATAGTATTTTATATGCCTATGATGAATAAAATAGCTCACCTATCTCATGGCAGCAGCATCAGAAAATAAAATTTAGACCTTAGGTATAGTCTTCAAATATTTCAAGTTTATTTCATCCTTCAAATAAGTGAAAAACAACTAAAAATGCTGCCATGTTTTGGAGTAGTCTAAGAGCTACCATTGGCAGGTTTTAACAAGCATGCTCTATGTCAGGTAAATGGATAAAACGTTCTCCCTATGAAGAAAATATATATCTAGCCACTGATGTAACACCACTCGGAATTATGTGAAACAATTAATCTCAAGGAAGAGCAACCACAAGATTCCAAGACTGATACCAAACTACATTTGGTGAATTTCATATAAGAGTGCACTTTGAAAAAAAAAACTTCTAGAAGATAACATTAAATGATTAAACCTTGTAATCAACCCATTTTTATTTAAGTTTAATGTTATGGGAAAAAGCAAAATTTGTAAACTCTCCAGGGATTCAGCCTTTTGCCAAAGTTCCTATCAGCTCTTGAAATATTTGGTAAGATATTTCTCTATATCAAATCTGTGAGAATTTAGAAAGCTACATAAAAGGAATCTCCCACTAACGTGCTAGTATAACAAAGCAAGTTAATAACTGTTTTGCTTTCCCAGAACTTTAAAATTAATGCAAAGCCTTTATTACAGAGAATATTCCTGAACTTTAAAATTAACACTACAAAATTTCAAACACAATAGAGAAGGTTTTTTATCCTTCTTGTATTTTGCTTAGAAATAAAGATTAAAAAAAAATGTATAGCCAGAAATTAAAAATATTTTGCCAGAGGGCAAAAAGTTCTATTTGTAATAGTAACATTAGCCCAACCTGCAACATTAGCCCAATCACATAATTCTTCCCTACAGAAGAACTTTTTGGGCACCTACAGTAAGTTTTGTGACCTTATGTTTTCTGGTGTCAACACTTTGAAGCCATTTATGCTACCACAGTGTCAGAAGTTAGAAAAATTACTGCTATCTTGTTTCATTTCTACCTTAGACAATACCTATTTCCATCATATCAAGGAGAATTTTTATCCTACATAAAAGTTTGCTAGGCTTGTCAAACTATATGCTTCTACAAAACGTAGCAATTTACTCCAAAACTCTCTTCAAATTGAATACAATCCTGAAAGCTGTGTTATTCTCACAGTAAACAGAAGTATAGATGTCATCTAAACACTTGATATGAGAAGTCCTCTGAAAAATGATGAAACATAGGCAGCAGCAATGCAAAGCCAAAGATCTGTGCCTTTGAAAAAAATTCAAAATAGCTAAAATTACATGATAATTCTGTTCCTCAACTTAACAAAACATTTAGCAATACAGAACAAGTGCCTCCTGTGGAGCCAAGCAAACCAACAGAGGTTGCTGTGACTTGGAAAATTTCCTGTACAATCTCTTGAGAGCAGCAGCCCAGCATTGACACATTGCCAGCCTGGAAAAATGATGGTTAAAATTCAGTGGCAGAGAAGTATTTTTACTGTGTCTGAACATACACCAAAAAAGGCACCTATGCACCTGTTGGTTCCTTGCTCAGAATATGCACCATTGAGGTCAGCTGTTCCTAACAAAAATCAAACTTTATTCCCATTCACACCCAAAGCGCTTTCCCTTCATTTGATTCTCTTATTCTTCTCTTATTTTCTAAAGATACAAGCTGAGCTATTAGAAAATGAAAATTATTAATAATGGAAGTTTTTTTAGCATGCAGGGGACTTAAGGAAGAGGCAAGCAGTCCCACAGACAGTGCACCACTACTGAGCAAGCAGCTCCTTCATCCCATGGAATAGTCCCAGCTCTGCCACGAGAACATGTGGGCTTCCTGCCATGGCAATTATGGAAATGTGTTTTCATGCTTGCAGACTTGATTCTTTAGGTGATTTACTTGTCTGTGACCCTTGTATCAAAGAAAACCATAATGAATAAGTCAATGAAATATAAATTAAATTCCAACTTCCTCATTTCTAACCATTACACTTCAGCAAACTGAAATGACTTTAAAATATTTAATATATAGCTTTCATATTCACTGCTTCAGGTAGTAAGTAATTCTAAGGGTTGAGTGGCATTTTAGGTTAGTGTATGTTTCTCAAATTACTTTAAAATGAGTAATTTGTGGGTTTTTTAAGGAAAAATCTGGATGTGAAGGGGAAGACCTCTGCAAAACTAAAAAATAATAATTACACTGGAAAATATGAGATGTCACACCCTGCACTAAACATGATTTGAAGGCTATTTTACAAGTACTGATGTATTTAGAGACACAATTGCATTAAACTCAAGATAGAGAATACTTCGGAGTACTCTACTGTAGTGTATTGCTCCTCTACTTTTCTATTTTCAGAATATTGAGTGTATGGTGAATTCTCATTATTTTTTTATACTGGTAATTTTGATGGTTTTATTAACATTCATCAATTTGAAACCAAGTGCCTTTAAAAATGAAACAGAACAAAACTATCAGTGAAGACAGTATCTTAGAAATGCAGCGGAAGAGTGTGAGAGAAGGGAAGTCTAATTGCATCAGAATGCCATCATAGCAAATAGATATTAAAAAAACCAACCATCTGTATAGGACATTAACTCTTGGCCAAACTGCTCAACCTACCCAAGGCTGAGCTGCCTTTGAAGTTGCCCATCTTGGTTAACATGGAACAAGAAATGTGGACAGCACACACAACCCAAATCCTAACTAAAATGCTTAATCTTAAAGGCAAAAACTCTGGCCAGATTATCTCTGGTAGAAGTTCACATAAAGGTGCTGCAAATCCATCTGCAGTAGGATTACCTTTCCACTGCACATACCCTTTCCACCTTTCCTCCATGCAATACCTGTCAGATCTTTGTTTTCAGTCCCTCACGACTTCTTTACACCTTTACTGTCTGTGCCTCTGTATATGAATTTCAATTCTAACAGAAAGAACTATGACCAGTAAAATAAAAATTGATGCTACTGCTTGTACACCCAAATTTAAACTGAACTATCACCTGCAGTTTACAGCAAAGCTTCGCTGATTCTTGTTTTCCATCGATCTGCTTCAGTTTTGTATTATTTATTTGGATTTCACATTCAGTGGTATAAAAACTGTTGTTCTATGTGATACCTCATAAATAACTACTTCTATGTCATGAGAGAATGTATAACAAACTTCAGAAACTCAGAATATCAGGTTTCATTGCATTCTACAGAATGATAGACAACTTTAAGGGAAAACAAGATTAACTGCCCTGAAATTTGCTTTTTCTTTACTGCATCCACTCACCATAAAAATTTCTCTGCCCCTCCATTCTTGTGCCTCTCACAAAAGGTAACATTTATTTTTTACTTTATATTTTCTAACCTTTCTAACCTTTATATTTTTCTAAACTTAACCTTTTCTAACAAAAAAATGGAAGTATATACTCAAGATACAATAAACTTCTCAGAGCTATTTAATTAAGAATAACTTTTTTTTTTTTTTTTTTTTTTTAAAGTTGCAGTGGTACTTTAACTTTTGGTAATTTACAGAGTAATACAAAGGTACCAAAAGAGCCTCACTCAACTATTATAAAAAAAAATCTCACCTTGCCTTTAACATTTTAAAGAAGTCTTTTATATCCAAATATATTCCAGTACTAATTTAAAGATTTGCTTTTTCCCTTCTAGAGTAAAACTTGGGTATGAAAACCTAGAGGCATTTATGGTTCCACTCATAGCTTTAAACAATTTCAATAAATGAATTTTACAAAGAGTGTAAAATCTTCATTTTTAAGAAGTTGTATTTCAAACAGATCTGGCAGTTTAGGGAATAGTTCCAATGCCACAGGTTTTACCTCATTAAATAATAAACACCCATATTTTGAAAGAAATATGAAGTGTGCATGTACTTGTAACAGTAAAACTGTTTATCTTCTCTTTGAAAGAAAGAAGGAAAAAATAAAGCCCCAGCTTCAGAGAGCTGGATGCTAGATTTAGAGCATCTCTAACCTAAGTACACAGCGCAGCTCACTGCTGCCCTAAACATATACAGCCAACAGCAGCTGACAAAGACATCATTCACAGCACAACCGACACCAAGGGAACTTTGGCCCTTAAAATGACAAACGTGGCTTGTGTGTTGGCCACAAGCAGCCCCCATCCCCGTGGCCCTGAGCACTGAGGATGCTGCCGCCTTCCAGTCCCTGCCTGCTGCTGACCCCATCCCCGGCAGCCCCAGAGCTGACACCGGAGGAACAAGGCTCTGAACCATTGCCACCTTGTGGCCATTTTAGAAATCTAGCAAAGAAATGACCACAGCTCCACGCAGGGAACTGAGATCTGCGTGGCAATAAGGCCCTGACCTTAACCCAAGGGACAGCATAGCTGCTTCTCTACAGCCGCACTGCAGTGTGAAGTTACCCTCTCTCAGACCAGATGGGTATTTTCAGAAAATAGCAGGAGGTGATGGCTGCAACTAAAGAGAGATGAAATATTTCTTACCCAGAAGACAAAAATAAAAGGGCAGGGAGGAGCCAGCCAAAGAGCCACTCCCAAAATTCTTAGATGCAATATATATGATACGGAACACTAAACATGACTCAAATCCCTGAATGCTTCCCTAAAAATAAGAAGTTTGTTATTTCCAAACTTTGCCGTTTTGTCCAATGCCTTCCACAGCAGCAGCTGCTTTCGGATAACTTTAGCCAAAATTATCCTTTTTTTTTTTTTTTTTTTGAAAGGAGAATGGAAAAAGAAATACCCAATGAGTGTTCCTACAAATAGCTCTCTCCCTTCCATTTCAGTCAGTAGATAAAAATTTGCATCTCCTGAATGAACAGAAATTAAGGCACAAAGAAATCCTTTTCAATTCCACTTACACACCTAACTTTAAGAGAGAGAAGAGCATAACTTTGTTTCTTGTCCTGACAGTTTTTTTCAAAGATAAAATAAATAAATAAATAAATAAAATTAAAGAGCAGAAACTAGGCCAAGGTCTAACTTTCTGATATTTGAAATTGAGTTTCGTTATAGGATAATCCATCCCACTTGTCCATACCCTTGTCCAGAACCAAACTTGGATGATACAAGAAGTCAACTGACTTAGAGCAACGCTGAATTTAACACACCACTTGCAGGATGAAAAGAAATTCAACTACCAACAATACCCCAGGAATTCAAACAGACCCTGTGTTCAAGGCCCTGTATGTTTAACAGATCTGCTTGCACACCAAACCAAACTTTCAACCTGAGCTCCAAATGCCTATAAAAGGAGCATGCATGAACTTCGTGTGGTTTTTGATGGTATTTTTAAAGATTTTGTTTTAAGGCAGAGTGAAATGACATGAAAGTTAGCTGGTTAAGAGTGCAGATCTCCCTGTTCTCTCCACCTCACCAAATCCTCCAACCTCAGTAGTGTGCTCACAGATGTCGAGCTCAGTGAATCCCTTCCTGCATCTCCTCTACAGAGTCTCTCAGCTCAGCTGGGTGGGGGTACTGGGGAACTCATCACAGCAGGATTTCCTCTTCTCAGATGAGCCTTAGGAACAGCAGGACAGCATCTAGCAACACTTGAAACAACTCTCACTCCATTGCTGAGCAACATTCAAGAGCTGATCACCCCTTCCATAAGCCCAGCTACCCACCATCACCTACAGTGGTGGAGAGGGTTTTATCCACAGGGATAGACTCTAGAAAGCCACACACACACTTCCACTATGACAGCTCAGGGCATGGCACAGAGCCTTAGGCTGAACCCATCATTATCCTCTCCTTCCAGAAAAACAAAATGCCTGTGCCACATCATTGGCTGTAAATGAGTTTCATCTCACAATTGTGATGAGAATAAGCCTGCAAAGCAAGCAGACTGTTATTTCCCCTCCTTCCCCTTCACCTTGACTCCTCTTCCAGTATGAGTCTACACAAACAAGAATATTGCTTGTGTTTCAGAGCAAAGACTGAGAGTCTTAATTTATAGTGAATTATATGAAAGATTTTCTTCTAAGGAAAAAGGCTAGATAAATAGTATTAGAGACACTCAATATTAAGAGAGGTGAAATAGCTGTGGTTACTTTGCTGAGTTATGCAAGTGTACAATGGTGGTCCTATACAGCAGGTGGGTGTCACACAACATACAGTCTTTTACAATTCAGTGCATAAACCAGTTTGATTTTCTAAATACTGGATAAATATTTTGCTGTCACTTAGCAACCTTAGCTGTTCTTTGACTTTCTTAAAGTTGAAGTTATTCCAAGTAAAACAGTATATGTAAGGATTCTGTTTGCTGTCACTCAGCACAGACTACACTGTGGTACATACTCATGCTTCACAGAAGCAAATATTACATTTCCAAAATTAGTTGATATACTTATTAAAAAAACCAGAAAGACTAACAATAACATAACAGTAATTTTAAGGTTATTTAAATTAGAAATATTTCCTGTATTATTTAGTCTGAAACTTTAAAAACTTTCACTGGTCATACCAGTATATTCAAGATCCTTAGACAGGACTGTAAGACACTTCATGAGGAACAGAGGGCTTACGGGGGTTGGGTTTCTTCAGAAAGTAGAGGGATAGGATAAAAATCACAGGCAGCGAACAAAAACAGTCACACTTATGTAAAGGAATTCAAGTGTTCCGCACTGACCACCAAAATATAGATATATACAGCTTCCAGAATTGTCAGATTGGACACTTGAGAGGAAGAGAAAAATAAATTATTTGATAACAAAGAGAAACAAATTTTAAATTTTTTATTTATCAGACTTTGGACAGAAGAACACAAAGATCTAAGGAAATGCAGAAAGAATTTAACTACTTAGAAGTTCCCTGTAACAGGGGTAATTGCTTTATTGTTGAAAAAAAATGTCAACCTTGTACAAGATCATGCCACATCAGGAAAGAAAGCATCAGATATCTTTTTGTCCTAAATGCAGTATCACACCCCAGCAAAAGAAAGCTATCTCCTCTGAGATGAGGCTGTCAAGTGCAGTTGCAATCATTTTCTATCTACTCCTACTACCCAAGATTTGCTGTTGATTTTGTCTGACAGTCACCAGCTAGATTTATATTATTCTATTTGTTTCTTCTGGGTAGCAGACTTCACTGATTCTCTCCTCTCAGTCTTGAGTGGCTGCACAGACACATTGCAGCTAGGCCAGCTGCATCTTGCTGTCCCTGGTGTCACCAGGATTTGGGGCCATGTCCCCTGCAGTGCACACATTGGCACTGTGGATTTACTTCCTTGAGGTTGCCAGAGCCTCAAGGAGACCACTCACACCTGACAGCTGTGCAAGCAAAGCTTCCAGCCAAGAAAGATGGTGATGGCTCAAAAGGGTGACCATGAGAACTATGCCTAACAGAGATGGACACAGTGATCCTTGCCTGTGGTGGGATCCCCAGCTACCAATCCCTTTCCAGAAATGGAAACCAAGGAAAGTGTTAGAGGTAACTGCTGCTAACATGTAGAGAGATTCACAGCTCTGACTCTCAGTCGATGTCAGCATTTCAAACTCCGTTGGACTGAATGCATTTACATCACTCCCTACAGCTCAGCTCCTGTCTTCCTCCTCTGCACCTACATCTTCTTTTCCACCCTGTACCAACTGTGCAGCCCCAGGACTGTGTCAGAACTATATGCTCCAAGGAATTAGCCTTCGTACTTTGCAAAACTTCTCCACATATAAATTAAGCTACCAGAAACAGCTTTTTCATACCTCAGAAGCATTGCACTGACAAGAGCTTTGGTTGCCAACAACTTTACACCAGGATATTTTGCCAGCAAATATCTAGAAGTGTAGCTGAGAAAGCTACAGCACAGTTGCTTGAACTACCAGAAGCATCAGCAAAACACATGCTCATCCTACTCATCCGACTCAACCTACTCCAATCTTTCCAAGACTTTCATGTTCCATTTTAGCCCACTTTCTAAGGAGACTCTGTGATCATACAATCCATCCTTGGCTGTGCAAATGTCAGCTTTTTCCCCACACATGTAACTTTTTCATGCACTTCTCAATTTCTATCACTTCTAAGAAACTAGGTTTCACAGATAACAAGATTTTCCTTTCTCTGAAAAATAAGATTTAAAAGAAACCCCAGGTATTCTTGCCAGTGATGGAAATGCAAGTAAAACTGAGAGACTGTAATTTCTGTTCAGCACCTGGCAAATACAAGTTATAGGCCCATCACACTCTGTGACAACATGTTTCAGGCTTAGTCTGGTATAAATCCAAGGAATAGAAAAGATAATAATAAAAGTTGGAATAGAATTCAGAACAAAGTATCTACTTCATTCTGAGTTCTGATCATGTTTAAAAATTATTTTACCAAATAAGGCAATTTTACAAAATGTTTTCCACAAAAATTTATCTACTTTCATTAATAAGGAGAATTGTGCCTATACCCCACCTAACTTCTCTGTAAATGCTGTAAAACAGAGAAACTTAGGACCTAGTCAAACCTCCTCATGAAAGCAAGGCTAGATCTGAAGATTTATTACACTGTTCTGGACCTGGTCCAGACAAGATTCACATATCTACAAGGATGAGCATACTGCAGATTCTCTGTGTAAGCTCTTCCTGGCCTGGATCAGGAACAGCGTGGCCAGCAGGTCCAGGGAAGTGATTCTGCCCCTGTACTCAGCCCTGGTGAGGCCACACCTCGAGTCCTGTGTCCAGTTCTGGGCCCCTCAGTTCAGGAAGGAGATTGAGGTCCTGGAGCAGGTCCAAAGGAGGGCAACCAGGCTGGTGAAGGGACTCCAGCACAAGTCCTGTGAGGAGAGGCTGAGGGAGCTGGGGGTGCTCAGCCTGGAGAAGAGGAGGCTCAGGGGAGACCTCATCGCTCTCTACAACTCCCTGAAAGGAGGCTGGAGCCAGGGGGGGGTTGGGCTCTTTTCCCAGGCAGCTGTCACAAGACAAGAGGGCATGGTCTTAAGTTGTGCCAGGGGAGGTTTAGGTTGGATATTAGAAAGAATTTCTTTACGGAGAGGGTGATCAGACATTGGAATGGGCTGCCCAGGGAAGTAGTGGATTCTCCGTCCCTGGAGATATTTAAAAAGAGACTGGATGTGGCACTCAGTGCCATGGGCTGGTAACCGCAGCGGTAGTGGATCAAGGGTTGGACATGATGATCTCTGAGGTCCCTTCCAACCCAGCCAATTCTATGATTCTGTGATTCTTCTGAAGTGCCTACCCTGCACCCTAATATCTAGTCAGAAGTCCTTGTGCTGTGGATCATGAGTACTCCTTCCTCTTGGGCACTTCTAAAGACTCTGTCTCCTCCCCCTCTATAGCCCTGTCCTCCTTAAAGTCTACAAGACAGCATTCTCAATGTATATCTGCAGTACAAACAGTTATTTTGATCTAAAGCTTTCTGGCTTCTCTAGAAGTAAACAGAAGCAGAACCCACTACTGAAGAAGAACTCTGCAGGCTTAGGTCAATGAATTCATGTTTTAAAACTAGTTTATTTACACGCCTTCAACTCCAACTAAAAAATTAATCTCAAGAAAATTTAACAAGACTAGTGGGTAACAGACATGTATCAACACCTTGACAAAGTATGTTGTAGGTACTAAAATTCTGCTTTGGAGAACAGACAAGTTTATGGAAGAGAAATCTATTGCAGATTATATGGACCACAATACTATACACTAAATTCAACCTCCACTCTTCTCTATCTGGTATAGAAAATTCCTGAGATTAATATAATTATGGAAATTAAACATACACTTGCTCCATTTTCAACCTCTGCCTCATCATCTGATTAAGACCACTGTTGCACTTGTTTTTTCTGATCCAATTAACAAGCAGAAGAACCTAAAGAAACAGGTAAAGTCTGGCCTGTAAGGTCATTAACAGTTATGACCGTACATCATACAGACACACACACTTTACACATGACCACACAGAACCCACTTTTGCTATGGTATGGTAGAACTAGGATGTTCAAGGAGCCCTAATATTAAGGCCTGTATAAAAACCAAATAAATACTGTGCCTTCAGTTTTGTCTGGCAAGAACGCCACTACTGTGAGAGAGCCTGCAGCTTTAAATGAGCTACCCAGGTATCACCTCATCTCATCTGGTACACTTGTAGCTGTCACATACTCTTCTACCTTGGAAACATGTAGCGGAAGAAATTTCTACTTTGAAATCCTTCCCCAGCCTCTCAACATGAGTCTTCAAGCATTTCCACCTCCTACTTTTTGACAAGCCTCAGGAATCGTTTATCACAAACATCATCCAGATACTACCTGAGCAATAAATACAAACACCTGCATAGCCATCACAACAAAATTCATCTGACAGACACATCTAAATCCCTGAATACATTTATTTCTCAGCATGTAATACAGTTTTGAACCAGCAACAGCAGATCATCTCACAAAAAATAGAGATGAAACTACACAACTGCACGTGGCACCCAAGTCGCACAAACATTTCCTTAAGAGCAAAGAGAGCACTTCTCATGAAAGTGCTCCATCTCTGATCTCCCAGTCCCATGTCTCAGAGCCATCTCTGGGAACTCATTTTAATAAACCTAGAGGATTCAAGTACTCATGAACTCAAGGAAGTTTATTTTTGTGTTGCATTATAAAAATCTACCAGAAAAATGTCCAGTAAGTAGGTAAAAGCTTTACCACTTCCCCTCCAATATCCATGTATGCTTTCCACAGCTATCTGTTCTCTAACATAGTCTGCTGTATCTTAATCCAATGAACAATAATTATTCCCAGTTAGGAGTAAACTCTGAAGTTTTACACTTTTATCTCAAACTTGACTACCTTACATGCCTGAAACTCCCTCTTCCTTCCCTCCCCTAATCATAAGGACATATCTCACAGAAAGTAATAATTTTCCCCCAAAAATCTGGGTCTCTTTATATGTGAAGAGATACAAAATACGATGGCTACAGCATTATTCAACATCCGCAGTCCACCTAATACACTCCAGTGAAAATTTTTAAACAAAAAAACCACAACACCACTAGGTCTTGCTCATAAAGATATGTAGGAAATTCTCCAGCATTCGAAGACTTTAGTATGAAAGAACACTTTCTTGAAACAAATGTTCTAGCAGAATTTGTTTTTTATTTGGAAAAAAGGAACAATGGGATACATTTTTAAATGCATAAGCACTTAGTTTCAGATTCTCAAACAAACACAAAAAAGCCTTTGAAAACAGATGCAATTATAACAGATGTTCCTCAAGCATACTGCAATCAAATACTTTTTGTTAGATACCTATCTTCATCTGGCTCAAATAGTCCTTTCTACACCAAAATACATAGACATACTGTCCATATTTATACACTTGGTCATACTGACCAGTATATGAAGCATTGCACAGTTAATCTCCTTTAGGCTATAAGTATATGTATCATACACAACTATCATTCTCTATTTCATTTAAGTGTTATTTTAGTAGCATTTACATGCAACTCTCAAATCTGTTGACATCTTTTTGGGTTTTTTTCTTTCTGCAGCAACCTTATTAACAAGGAAAGTGAATTCAAACAGTGCAAATTCACTCACCTTTCTGGAAAAATGAGCTTGTCTCAGAATTGCGAACTCTAACATGAAAAGGTAGAAGAAAAATGCAGTATATATTCTAAATAAATCTGTCAGACTCCACACATTTCTTAAGAGCGGCCCAAGAGACTCATACACTAATTCTACCCAAAACTGCATTTCCCTAGGCAATCTTTATGTAACTAAGAGTCACATGGAAATACTTGATTAAAATTCCCTTAACTGGTGTTACACTGTCACTCTGCTCTCTCTCCCATGGTGCCCAGGTGTAAACCTGGGTCCAGTACACCGTTGGTCGGAGGCTCACAATGTTGTCCATGCTCCAGTCCCCCCTTCCCTCCCTCACCACTCATGGATGGACACAATTGTTGACCAGGACTAGAAATCTAAAGCAGTTTCAACTCAGTCCTCCTTTAAGGAACAATTTTTCTTTCCTCCTAAATAAGCTCCGTTATCCAACTTTTCCTCAATTCAACACAAGTTACTGAGACTTATTATTTCTAATTCTACCTAATGAACACAGCACCATTGTCTTCCAAAGATGTGATTATTCACCACTGCAAATACCTGCTCCTTTCTTTTGCCAGGAAGAAAAGGTGACAGTTGACATATAATTGTCATATCACCACTTCTACACAGATGCATTTTTCTAAATCGATTCACACAGAAACTTTGGGGTTTAGGTCCATAATACTCTTCCATTAAGATACTTATTAGGTTTTCAAAACAATATCTAACTAAAAACTTCATGTCCTTTGCAGCTATATCCTAATAACTCATTTCAGAGAACCCTTTTGTGCAAGCAGCAGGGGCAATCAGACACATTGCAATGCACAATACAAAGCAATGAGAGAAACTGAGTTCTGTGAAAACAGAGCATCAAAGTCTGGACAAGTCTGGCCTTAACCTTGTCACTTCTCTACTTAAAAATAAGGCGGAATAAAGTCAGCAAAATTCTGCTTTCCCACAAGAAAGAGTACTGGAAGAAACCACCTTTCAAGTGATACTTCAACTTAAAAAAAAAGAAAAAGTTTAATCTCCAATTATAAATCAGAGCTCAGATTCACATAAAATTTCAGTATCAGTAATTCAGACTAAGAATTTAATTAAGGTGGTCTCCACTGCACAATAATGTTAGCATTAATTTAAAAAGTTACTAATCTGCACTTATTTCCATAGAAAGTTATTGGCAACACGTATTTCCTTTATTGAAGTCTTTGATGCCTTGAGGGAACAGAGTTAAATGGCTGAGTCAGTCAGTAAAACAGCAAACCAATTCCCTTACATCACGTTCTCCTCCATGCTCTGAATGTTAAAAAGGACAGAATATTGAATACAAAAGCTGTCTGTCTGCCAGCTGAAACATGACTCTTTAACATGCTAGATAATTTATTCCTTCTTCAATGAGTAAACCAAAGTAGTCACAACAAACAACAAGGTAGTATAGCATAATACTACAGATTTATTTACTCCATACATGTATATTCAACTGAACAATAAATATAGGCTGTTACTGGAACTCATTCCCTAGGAAATATTTTTTAAATTTTTAATATAATGAAGAAGATTCACTAGTAATGTTTCCTCTAAGGACTTGGTTCTTACCCTGCACAGCATACAGCAAGTATGTTTTATTTCCCTCCTCTTTTTGTACAGCCTCAGTATATCAAATAATGAAGAACAAAGGCCTCAAGACATTCTCCAATGTAACAATCCAAATAATCAGATCAGGCAAAAAGTTTCACGTACTTTCATTACAGAAACATGTGAATCTGAAGATTTACCTATGATTACTTCTTTTTAAAAGACATTAATTTTTATACTCATGGTAGGATTCATGAGTCTGAAAGAACAGCTCATGACCATGGAACCTCAGTATTCCTTTTTTCTATCAACAGCTCCTGCTTCCCTGCTGGGATGTGGAAGTGCAGCACACCTGTGGAACCAGGCTGGAAAGACTGGCAGAAAACTTGATAGTCTTATACTATTAATTTAGACTGCAGTAATTCCACACTGCACATTCCACACATTGTAATTCCACACACTGTAATTCCACACATTGGGTTTGGTAAAACACAAGACACCAGCATGAAAAGGCAACAGCATCCAATGCAAGCTGGGTGGAGCAGGGATGGAGAGTACTAAATCCAAGCAAGAGATTTAGGTTTCAGACAAGTTCAGCAGCCTGTCACTTGCAGATAGAAGAAAAAACTATTCTTTGACTCAATAAAGTAATTAAAATGTGGAAAATATTGTATAGCAACAATATTCTCCTAGTCCTCAGCTCAGTCCAGGAATCAGCCAACAAGCGATCATGTGTTATTTCCTCTTCCGATTGCTAGAAAATAAATCACTTAAACCAGTGCAAGAGTTCCTTCTGGGATGACAGAACACAGCAATCAATTAGCTCCAATTTTACTTCCTCCAAATTGTAACTCATACAAGATCATTTCTTTGTTCAGAGGACAGCACATCTCAACTTTCTCAGATAAATATATGACTAAGTCTAGAACTGTTACAAATATTCCTAAGTAGCTTGTCAGAGTGTTCACTGAGGCTTGAAAGCAACCTGGACTGACACAGTACTTTGCAAAATGTGCATCTGTAAAACTTAATACAGAGGGGAAAAAAAAAGATTCAGATCAAAATCAAATAAATACCGTAAGTCTTACATTTCTGATGAGGAGCTAGCTAAAAAAAGCAGACAAGGAAAAGTTCCACACAATTACAGGACATCTAGTTGTAAGAAATATTATTAAAATTCAACAACCATTTATTTAGAAAACAGGAAACAAGGGAATGCAGTCTAGCAGAATAATATTACAAATATGGTTTGGTAACTGCGTGTTTACTAAGATGCTTGGATTTTGTGTGCAAAGTAAACAATTTTGAAACAACTGTTTTTAAAACTTTGTCTGCAGGTATGTAGGAGATTGTGGAGTCTGTTGAGCAGCCTTTGCACTTGATGCAATACAGTAAAACAGAAAAATAAAAAATAATCACATACTGTGCTTTGATTCTGCTTACCCTAGAGCAATATTCTTTTTAATGTTAAGAAATAAAGAAGAAAAAAGACATAAATGAAATTGGTTAGTTGTGAACAAAGAGCAGAAGTCTGAAGTATCAGGTTCACCAGGGCTTCTAGCAATAAAACTGGCCAGCTGCAAGGCAAGGACAAAGCTCAAAGGATCTAAGCACCAATGTCCTGTGCAAGATTTTCATAACCAGTAAAAAAATGGAAGAACAGAAGTAACAGAGAGCTTTAAGAAAGCCCTAACTGGATATACCAGCAATCAGAGACTAGTCCTCAGAGTAACATGGGCTGCAAGTTAAGTGAGCAGAGATACAGTTTCCTACTTATTTGAGTTATTCCTGAACATTCATTAAAAATCTACTGGGAACACTTTCACTTGAGCCTGCTAAAATTTATTCCCAAAGTGTAGGAATGGAACCAGCAAACTCTTCTTGATTTATCTTTACTTCTAATCTGACAAGTAGTTGTAGTATCATGTTTGATTAACATATCAGGTTACGGTACTGAGAGGAATTTCACTCCCTTAAACTGCTGCCATCCTAACGTAAAAATTAGGTCTCCAAGTCAGCTAGGAAGAGAAGCAACAAACTACACAGCATAAAGCTCTTAGAAGATACACAAGCACTACTGCTAATACCAAAAAAAATGTTTTAAATTAAACTAGAAATTACATTTTTCCTTTTCATCTGGTTAAAAATCTACATCTCTGGAGAACAGAAAAAACTGTGAATCTTGCAGATTTTTGTTTGTTTTCTTTTTTCAACCTATTAGTGAAGCTGTTCCACATGATATGGGAAGCACATTGCCTAACAGGAGTTATATATTCTACTTCTAGGATGCCCCTTTTCAAAATCAGCTATTGCAAAATATTTTTTGTAGAGATCACAAAGGAGAAAATTAAAATGCCATCACCCCTCTCTCTCTCTTCCTAAGTCCAAGCATTTGATCACAAATTCTTCAATATGCATATAATAAACTGAAAAGGGTTTTCCATGTACATTTTATTGCCTTAATCTTCTACATTCTTCCTATTTTTTCCATCTTCCCAAGGAGCAGAGCTTTCATAAATAAAGGGGAAAAATAATGAAATAACAATAATAACAGTTTTCTTTCTATTTCAAAGAGTAGAGAGAAATGACAAAAACAAGCACAGACATATCAAAATCACTGAGGATGAGCAACATCTAGTGTATGAAGCAATAATTCAACCTCTTTACATAGAATGCCCATAAGGTTATGTTTAAATTATTTTAAAACTGCAGTAAGCTTTCTAAGAATGACAATAACCACAGTACTCATCTAACTCAGCTTTTTCCTCAAGCACAGATTTTGCTCCAGTTTTATTTTTGAAGAATATATTTTAAAAGAAACAAAAAAAACAAAACTCCAGGTAGTTTCCCATATGGTTACAACTACTTGAAGTCAAGCAAATACATAGTAATTAGGCTCAGTTCTAACAACTGCATTTAAATGATTAATACACTAGAAAGCTAGCAAACATTAACCAGGGAGGATATTCTGACATCACCAAAGTAAACTCTTGTCACTGTGAGTATTTCTCACAGTACTGGATTATTTCCAATATCATTTACAGTGCCTGCAGCACTTCTGCAGCTTCAGCTGTGACAAGAGCCCATATGTTCCCATGCACTAGGATGTGCCATTGCTACAGTCCAGTTTCTTCTCTGTTTTGACAGGCACACTCAGCTCATGGTTCTAGATCGTGTCACAAAATAAGCCTGACCCATCCCTCCCTAAGTGCTATGCCTAAACACTCTTCTTTCAGGGATTTTCCTAACAATTGCTTATTTTGGGGCAATGCTGCCAAAGCCCAGTATGTCCCACGCTTTTCAGACACATCTGTTTTCCTGTGCATGTCTGAATACATCATACAGTTGGTATGCATATGCCCAAATAAATCAATCCAAAATTTCTTGGAAACATCAAGCATACTGTGCAAGTACACACCATTTGTGTATTGCTCATGCACAAAAAGCACAGAAAAAGAAGAGGATCTGTAGAAGTTCATATGGTCCAAACTCTAACCAAAACCAGGTCAGCAACCCAAGTTGCTGTATCAAAACTACTTCAGTGCTCAGTGCCTTGGCCAGTTGAGGTCTGCACACCCCTAGGGATGCACATTCTGCAAAATCTCCAAGCAACTTGTCCCAGTGCTTTCACTGTCAGAGTTTTTGGAGGTTTTCTTCCTGATATCCATTTGGAGCTTACTTTGTTGTAGCTTGCAACTTTGGTGTCTAATCCTTTTAGCTGTCCATCTCTCAGAATAATCTGATTCCACTTCTTCTCTACAACTGACTCCACTTCTGCAAAGGCTGACAGGAAAGTGCCAGTGGTCCCTTATCTCTTTACAGACCAATAGCACAAACACTGGAAGATATCCAGGAAGAAGAAGACACATTGGGATATAGCTCAGTGTGTCCTCTGCACACATGACTGGCAGATAGAGGAACACATGGACATTCAAAAAAAGCAGCAGCATTCTCAAGTACTTAGTCTCCTGAGAGATACTACACACACTGAGGTTTCTCTGGGTAACTAACCTTGATACATCTTTTCATTCTTTAAGTGCTCCTCAGGTCCAAACCACTCTAGCAATAGCAGAAAACATGGATGCTAAGGACCTTAAAAGTGCATACATTGATTCAACACTCTCATGTCTCCTGCATGTACCAGAAACTGAATTTCTGATCAAGCATTTCTCACAGTATATTGGAATTATGGGTGCTAGCAGAAAGTTTTTAGTTTTAGAAGACATCCTCCAGAACTATGCCTTACAAATAGCTGAGTTACTTGGATGGCAAAATATTGGGCCTTCATGTTCCAGAGACCTCAATATTCCTGCTTACTTTATTCAAGATGAATTAAACTCAAACTGCAGGAATTAAAGGAAAGACTCCCTAATGACTTAGGTCTGAAGACCTAGCCTTATGTAAGACCTCTCCAGCACCTGATGTAATGGCAAAAAGTTAGACTCTTACTTATTTTTTAAGAACTTAAGTTTCATTATTTGCCTTTGAGGGCCAGATAAATGGGTCTATATTTTATTTATTATTTTTAAGCATCAGTGTACCTAAAAATCTTCATGTGGACTCTTCTGCTAAAAAAAGAGCCTGGTTTAGTTGGTATTGTGTATGCACGTCAATTTTAGATGTGCATATATTTATTAATATGTATATCATCTTGACCAGAGAAAGAGAGTATGTTCATTGCTACAAATGACATTTGGTCCTACATCTGCAGTAGAGTTAGCTTATGTTAACAATGGTAAGAAATGTCTGACAACACTCTGCATAACACAATTCAGAGTTTTTTCTGGTTCATTAATATGTAATTTCTTATCACCTTCTCCACTTACTCTTCATGAAAATGTGATAAGGAGTACAGTGAGCTCTTGACTGGTATAGTCCAAGTGAATTTTAACTCAGAGACTGAATACCCCAGGAAAGCAGACAAGTTTCTTATGGAGCAATAAAGTCTTTCCACTGGGTTGAAAAGGATATTAAAGGAGTACTTATTAGAATCTATAGCTCCGTTAAAATGACTTTTCACTCTAAAATGACCCTTTCTACTCCTTCCAGTCACTATGAGACTTCAGTTTTATGTTGTCTTTAGTCTGTCCCACCACACTCCCATTTATTTTCTCTCTGACTTCAGAGGCTGAAAGTCCATCCATCTTGAACAAGGCTTTCCAGCAGCTATGATTTACAGAACAGTAGATGCCAACTATTTCAACAGAAATAGTTGAATCTATTCATGAATGAGAAAAAAGAGAGGATTTCCTCACACAAACCCAGCCAGATCTCTGCTAACACAAAGAACTAATTTCAACCGAAGAAAAAAAAGAAAATCAAACAAAGAGGATTGCAGTGCAATGGAAACCAGGAAAAGCCCTCACACAAAATAGTATGGGTTTTGTGGTTTGAAACACTGATATTTATGCCTCATCAGTGGGATGGCACTGCCTCCAGAAAAGCACCAGCTGGCAGTACTGGCTCCTACTGCCTTGCCAGAGGAAAAACAAGAGGCAGAGACATGGATACTTGGTTCTGAAAGGCCTTCTCAGCAAAGAGTAAGTACAAAACCATCTATCCATAGCAAAATTAGAAAAAAAGAGGGAAGACAAGAAGCAGAAGCATTAGCAAGGCACCACAGCCACACCTCAGTTGAGAGCTATCAGTTACCACCATTTCCATATCAGCAACCACCCCAAAGCAAAAATTTTAATACCAATGAGGCAAATAAATCTCTCAAGTTCAAGGGACTTGCTTTTCAATTTTGGTGTGAAAAGAGAAGACAAAGGAAAAGGCATCATTATTGGAAAGCTGCACACACAGGGGTTTAGTTTGATACGCTGCTTTTTTTTAAGGTTTGAATTTGCTTGGGTTTGTTTTTTCCCATACACACACACATTTCTCTCCTGGTTTTTAAAAAACTCTCCATCACCCTTTATCAGATCAAGGGATTGAATCTTTCTATGGTATTTGGCCAAAACTCTCTCCAATAAATCCACATTATGCCTACTTTAAACACTCTTCATTTGGAGGGAAGAACTGGTGCCCATTAGCTAGGCTACAAACTCAGTATTCCAGTAGTGCTTTTAGCTTTTTGTAAAAAGTAACACATCCATTGTATTTTTGTCTCATTTCAATATTTTAAAATATTTGGTAAATACAGAAAAACCTGGAAGTTATCTGTAATTTTCACTGCCTGACATTTTGTACTTTTCGAGAAGATGCACATAGTATCCCATAGTAAATCTGAATCTCAACATTATTTGCAGCACATATCCTTGAAGTTAAATCAAAGCCCTAGACTTCAGATTTATTTTGTGCTTGCCCTGAAGCTTTGTTTAGATTCAGTAGCTATATACATCAGAAAGTCTCCTGGCTTCCCATGTAGAAACTAAAAATTCTGTATCTATCAAGATGTTTGACTACACAGAGGACCAAGTGGAATCAATATATTAACAGCAGCACCAGTAGCCTGCCCCTCCCTCTGCAGAAATTCACAGGCATCTCATAATATGCTCTCTAGAACTGGAACTCTTGCTCCAAGGTATAAAATTGAGTGATTAGCTTTTTGTTATATAAAAGATTAGTATCTGTAGATGGAATTTACATTTAATTACAAATTCAAATAATTAAAAAGAACTCAAAAAACCCGAGAATTAAACTTATCCCCTTAACTTGCTTCCATTGTATCTATATATGATGATGTCACACTGACTGATATGACAAAAATAATAGGAAAATATTTTTCTCACAGTGAATTAATTTTAGAACGGGACATACACAGAGACATATACACACAGATGTGTTGGCCCTCCCTGCGTGGCAGGGATCTATCTAGAAGACAGTTCCTATCCTCAGTTACCCCAGCACCTCAATGATAAATTCAACTGCTGACTTTGCAGACAATTAAGCTGTCTGATCAGTAAAGTTTTATAAAAATAAGAAATAATTAAATTAAGCCAGGAAAACTTCAATCAACTGACACAACTTTAGTTCCACAGAGCATTTGTCAGGACAGAAGCAATGAGTTGTTGAGTCCCAGAATCTGATTAGCTCAATGAAGAGGTGGTTAAGAATGCTTGGTGTATACCATTTGTTGCTGAAAAAAACAGGCAGATAAATAACTGATGGAAATCCAAACTAATCACTTCATTCTTTCCTGTGATACGGTAATCTCATTTACACAGATGAAGCTGAATCTCAAGAGAAAGTTTAAGTAAATAACCAGTTGTGGAAAAGAACTGAACCAAGCAGCTGAACCAACTATTTTCAGATGTCTTATTAACCAAAACACTTCTATTAAAACTGTTATGCAAGACTGCTTCACCAATTTCTAAGAAGGAAATCAGGTGGGAAATAAGATCATTAGCATTCCAATTAATGAAAGAAAAGGATGATGGTTGATTAGTTTAGCTGAGCAAATTGACTATAAAGGATACATACTATTGTTGAAAGAAGCACAACAACTAGTTAACGTATTCCTTGCTTCCTATAAGGCACAAAAAGACAAAAAAATCAATGCAAGTGACAAATTCTTAATCTTAGAAACTCAGTTTAGAGATTGGATTGAAGATGATGGCAGGTATTATAAACACCTGGGAAAATTTGCCTTTATTTCAAATTGTTTTCAAAACCTACACTGAAACACAAGTTCCAAAGGGAATTTAGCATAGAAACAGCCTAATGAGCAAGCATGTGTTCAATCAAGTTTGCAGTCCTGCAATTTTCAGTTGGAAGTATCAGTTGAATCGAATCATGTAACCAACCATTGTTCTAATATAATAAAAGAGAAATCTAGATTGGCAGGAAAGCCTGGAAGTCATTTAGTGTAACACCAAGACCAGAAGAAACCTAGCCTGAAAAATAAATCACGTTGCCTAGAGTGTTAACAGGGATATAGTTTTCCGGGATAATTTAGAAATCCTTCATTTTGAAGTCCTACATTGATGAATTGTTATAAGAAAGTTTTAAAGAAAAAAAGAAACAAGCCACCATAAATTACTTCAAAGTTATCAAAAGAAATGAAATTTTGTTTGTCTAGTCAGCAAGCTTAGACTAGTATTTAAAAGTCCTCCAGAGATAATCCAATTGATCTAGTACTTACAATCTCTGACGTGTCTCAAGACACTATCTTTCCAACATCCTAATTTGTCAACTGCACAGGAAATGTGGTATGTGTGACAACTTGGTGCTTTCAGAGTCTTTACTGTATAACATGATGAACCAACCCAGAAATGCCTGCTTTTAAAGTGTTTCTCCTCCATCCTCTTCTTCCTTACACACTGACAAGTTTTGACAAATCAGTTAATCTGATCTGAATCATAAAAAGTGGGAAATGCTTAAAAATATAGACTTTGTCTTCCACCTTTTCTTCTGCCCCTGCTCAGCCCCCCCACAAAAATTCTACCAAAAAATGGTGAAAAATATGTTCAATTTTTTATTTAAAAGAGGTGAGACATATCTGGGAGTTAACCGACTATTAAAAGTTAATACAAACTAAATACTAACTTAGTTAATACAAATTAAAGTTAATACAAATCAACCCAAAAATCCAACATACAGAAGCAATTGTAATAAAACATCGAATCCCCTAATATTGCTACTTCAGAAAATGCTAGAAATAGTAATTCTCCCAGTTTCTTTGGAACATCTCAGTTTGTATCCTCCTTTTAAGATTTCACAGAAGTATTTAGGGCAGAGATGGGAAAGCCAAAGATGATACGCAATGCACAGAAACTGTATGGAATATAAATTCAGGTGAAAGAAGTAAAATAATTACCTGTGCTCTAAAGGAAGCTATAATTGAGAGCTAAAAACAGAAGATACAGCTACAGAACAGACAGAGCATCCTACAAGTAAAAAATGAATGGTATAATATGGATAATTTGTCCCTGTTTGATACGGGTACACAGACCAGGATATAATATTATTACTGTTATAGTTATTATTTATTGACAATATTGGGAGTTATGCTCCTTCTAGTTTCTTGGGAAATGAAAGATTTGAAATATACAGAAGAGCATAAAAAATAACTTCACAGATTTAGCCTTTACATTGGCACAGCTAATTCCCAATTGTATTTATATTTGTACAGGAAAGCTCCACCGAAACCAAAATTTAAGATCTGCCATCTTCAAGACATTGCTTAAAAGGACTAGCCTCTACTCCAGCTTCTACACCTCATTTTATCCCTATACAGGATAGTGTTACTATGCAAGATCCTAAAATAACACCTTCTAGGAAGAATTCAGACTTCACTGAAGAGACATTTCTAAAGATAATCAGTCTTAATAGAGGCTTACTGCTCTCTTGTTCTGGACAGGGCTTCTTTCCAAAAGCATCCTTTCACTAGAAGACAGCTTACAGATGAGAGGCTGCCTAATTTTGCAGGCAAGATGTATAAGCAACACACAGAGGACAAAAAGTGAAATGCTTTTCTTTCACTACAACAGACTGAAATAATAAATGATTATCTGGGTACAGTAGGAAGAGGTCACAGTTTAACAGTGAGGAGAATCCAGACCCCAGAGAGCAACTGACAAAACTCATGGGTTTATTCCTTTGTTCACAGTACAAAGGCCAGCAACTAACAGTGCAGGCATTACCAGAATAAAGGGCTTCTATGCTAAGAAAAGTTGATTTCAGATTAACTATAAATTCGTATCAATATGGCAAAATCCACAGTATATAATGGTCTGACAGCTTCAGAAAGCAGTAAGAACCATGCACATTTCAATCAGTTGAGTTGAAGAGGCCCAGTCCCCAAAATTTAAGATTTTCCCGATCAGTGTCATCCTTCTTAATCTGCAAGTGCTTTTTTTTGCAGGGATATGCCAAGCGAGCTCTTAGATAAGGACTTCTTACCCCCTACATTGACACCATAGATGAAAAGTTAGCACATTACTGAACATTCTGGTAACAGCAGAGGCTGGTGCCTCTGCTATTAATAATAAGAAATAGCAGAGGCTGGTCTTTTGTCAAGAGTTCTTTATGCTGCACATTTATACCTCTTGGGAAGAGGATTGAATTCTCTCACTTAAGAACATCCCACACAATCATGAATCCATACAACAAGGAAAATAGCAAAATATTATTCAGAGGATTTCATTTTGTAGCTTTTTTGTCAGATACAAATAGTATAACTCTTTTTTTCTCTTTTAAAGAATTGCATTACTTCATTTTATATATATGACCACACATTTATATGCTAATGGTAATGTAACAGGTTTTAATATAGTGTCTTGTGTTAGCAGATGGCTCTTTGATGTTGTGTTTTATTACTTTGTTTTGCCCAAGAAATATTTGGCTCCAGGATCTACAGCATGTCATTGATTTTATTATATCGGTGAATAATCTCAGAGCCTGGTGTAGCACAAATTTCTTAGGCAGTTATTCATTTAATTTATGTTGTGTTGTTGAAGAAACCTCTTTGTCTTCCCGTCCTACTATCAGTCCTCTGCCACTACTCCCTTTTCATAAGTCTCAACAGATGATTTTTCTATGGAACCTTTCTGCCATCCATTCATTTTCCCTGTTTCCTATCCTTTTGGTGTTCAGAGTGGATTCAGCATCCAGCTTAGCTCACATTTCAGTCCATGCCCTGGCTCCTCTCCCTTCCTCCGGTCAGCACCGGTGACAGGATCCCTGCCAGCCACCAGGCTCTGGGAGAGCTGCCATCCTGGTTTTTCTTATGCTTATATGCTCCAGTGCCTCTCCACCTCACTCTGCAGAATGAAGCTTGTGCACAGGTTGAATACAGCCTAAGAGTGATGGTGTAAGACCATCCTTCAGTCCTCTCAGAGGCAACCTGGCACACCAACACCAGCTCTTCCACGTCCTTCTCTCAGCTGCCAAGAGCATACAGGACACCTCCCTCGTCAGAGCAAACACCAGTAGTCAAAAGCACACAGTGCAACTGCTCTGCAAAAAGCAAGTGTGACATATTTACTTCTAAATACTTCTCAAAAGCACTTTCAACAGTTGCTCAAAAATATTTATTATGATAGCCTAAAAAAAAATAAAATAAATAAATTAAAAAAAAATACTTTTCAGCCTTATGTAGGTCACCCATTGTTGGAACCTAAAGCTCTCAGATCCACAAAACAGTTGATAGGAATGACTGAAGGGGAAGCAGCATGTAGAGAAGCCCATATGGGCAACATATGCTGCACCAGGAAGCCATTAACTTTGTGACAGCAGCAGAATTTTCAGGGTAAGACATGTTTATGCGTGGCTCCAAGAACACAGTGTGGTCTAAAGATGGCAGGCAGAATATCCAATTATAAAATATCCCATAAGAGTCATCTGTGGGAAGAGAACAGGCATGATCCCCTGCTAGAATACTAAACAACTAAATGTGCTAAAACACACAGGCATATGAGTATGGCCAAGGGTTCCTTGCATGAATTCAGTCTGGAGGAAATACAATCAAATATTTCCTGTCTAAAAAACAACATAAAAGAAAAAATAAAATTAAAAGAATGCATGTGACATTTTAAAATTTTGCCAATTAGCAACAATTCCTGTATGATCAAACGCAACATAAAAGTTTATCCAAGTAACTTCCAAGAAGGCCAAAAAGCAGAAAATTTCCAGTCCTCAGCAGAGAATGTGTTCTAAACCACCAGCTGAGACAAGATCCAGTGAGCCTGAGAAAACTGATTGCTTAGGACAGGAAAATGACAATATTCTTCTATTCTTTCCTTAAACAGTGATAAATCTACTTTGTGTCACATTTAAATAAGTAAAACCTGTAATGGAAAAAAAAAATACAGTTTCCAACGTTTCTTCAAGATCTTAAAAAAAAAAAAAAAGGCCAGCAGAGAATTATTGATACTGTCCTAACTTACATGGGAGCTAATTTGTAACAAAAATGTTCTGATAAGGCACTGTTAGCTGGTGGAAAACCACATAAGTGAACTATTGCAACAGCCAAAGCTGTTTTCATGTCTAGGTAAGATTCACTGAGGACTATGAAATCCAGATATGAAACATAAATTTCAGAGCATGCCACCATTTTTTACTTGATGTGCAGAAAGGTGTGGAGAAGCCTTCACACTTCCTGTGTTGAATAATCACTAAGTTAGAGAGCTAAATTCTATTCAGAACTCAGCAAGCAGCCCCATATAAACCTACAGCTTCCAACTGTAAAACAGGCAACAAACAGCTGCATCCCACAAGGTAATAATACACAAAATCTTGAAAAATCCTTTAAGTGTCTAAAGCCACAGAAATAAAACCAAATTCTTTAAATGATTTGGGTTGTTTTGAGCAGAGGAGATAAAATAGCATTTATTACTTTCCTGCATTCTGCTTTGACAAGACAATAAATGATTTTCAAGGAAGCCTGTGATTTTCTGTAAGAAGAAAACACAAAGTGAAGTCAAGAATCTTGGGGAGGGGGATAGAATCAGAAGATACTCTAAGGTAGCAATTTATTATTTTTTTCATATTTCTCGATTTATTCTATTAAAAGACTGAGATCAAAGATCGGTGTGAAGACAATTTAAATAACTCATTTCTTCTTTTATAATCTATATTTAGAGTACTTAATTTACTTACATTCTTCTTCTATTTAGTATTGGGAAGCTAAATTCTACTAGATGAAACTTTAATGTATTAGTGTTTACATGACTTTCAACCACGGCACAATACAAATGATTCTACAAATGTTTTATGAAAATATCAATATGGGCTTTTTGGACAAGAAAAAGCTCCTTATCAAATACTTTCATTGCCCTCTAAATACATACTACCCTGTTAATGCATACCACCACAACATATTAAGACATTTCAAAACATTGTTTTCTTTAAAAAAAAAAAATTAAACCAAAAATAAAACCTAAGTAAACCCTCCCCCAAATCCCCACTGTATCACACCTGAAGCTTCCAAAGCAAGAATCTTATTTTTACTGCTAGTGCAACTTTCAGCAAACAAGGTCTCTAGGATTCAAGTCTGCTTCTACTCACACTACTGAAAGTGCCAAAAGCATTTGCAAAAGAGAAACTTGTGATCTCCTGACTTACAAAGATTTGCTCAAGAGAGAAGACAGTGTGTTTCTTTTCTTCATAAACTTCTGTTTATTTTGCCTCCTGTCCTTACATCTCTATCAAAACCACATCCTTCCCAGTAGAGCTCCCAATATGCATACTAGGAGCATACTTTATAGATTTTTATTAGATTTTTAGAGTATTTTTACAGTATACAGTATTCAGAGCTGTATTTCATTCATATACATACAGATACACTTACACTCAATGTGTCAAAACCATTTATATTATTGTGTTGACTGTACAAGTGCATGTAAGGGAACATAATTGTCATTTTTATTTCCCTTCCTCCTTTGCTTATTCATAGAAAATGCACTTGAAGGGATGACTATTTACTTTTAAGGGACTAGAAAGGGGAAAACCGGCAATTTGATAAACATTATCTTTTAAACAATACATTTTACATGTGTATCTATTCACAGCCTCGCAGATCACTGTCTGTTTTCTAGAATAGAAAGTATGATCAATTACCCCTTAAAACTTCTCCATGCCAGTAGAAAAGATCTCTGGTTGGTTTGAACTTCGGCATATGCAATAGATGCATTATGGAAGAAGACTGTAAGGAAGGAACAGCACAACACTATCATTTTCTTTCCTCTCCCATATCTCAGTAGTAAGCAGCTATAAAGCCTCAAGCCATTATCTTAAAGGAAAGTGTTACTTAATTATGTCTTTGTCAGCATTTCTTTATATTCTACTTGCACAGAAGAGGAAAATCATAGTTTGCATTTAAATGGAAATTGCTGAAGATAAGCCAAATAATCAGAATTTTAAAGAAAATAATCCATTTCCTAAAGAAAGAAAACCAAACACAAGCAAAAAAACAAAGTATTTAGAAACAGAGGACAATTAACTTTGCTTTTAAACAACAGGATTTCACTAGTTCTGAATGATGTAGTAGCTAATTTCCTGACACGAACTTGTGATTCCAACTGATCAGTTAATGGCACAGCAACTTGTCTGCAAATAAAATTCCTATGACAGAAGTCCATAGTCTTGTTTCTCAAAGCCTTTGCAGTCACCATTTCCATCCAAGACTCAGGAGTACATGTTACGTGAAGGCAGATTTCCAAGTTTATAAAGTTTTGAGAGAGCTTTCAGGGATTCAAATAGAAAACGTGCATCCTCAGGATTTTTCTTTTAATTTTAGCTAGACAGGTAGGAGGAAAATTATAAAATCTTGAGGCTAGACTGGACGAGTAATGGAACTCATTTAAATTCACAAGCAGAAAACCCCTGATTCAGTCAAGTAATGCAAAATATGACAGTTACTAACAGGAAAAGGAGACAGTAACAAGTGTTTAAATTAATGCCTTTATATGTGTTATTAGGTGGGGTTTTTTAGATTGCAGGATTTTAATTATTTCTACAAGCACTGTGGGAAAAAAAATGCAACAGAGCCAATGCATTTCCAAAAACATTGACAAACTAAGAGAATAAGAATCATTATTAATAAGATACTACATAAATAGACTCCAAATGATTCTGAAAACCTGAGCCTTCTCACCCATCATGACTACTGCCGAGGAAGTGGTTTACATAAATTTAGTGAAATAGTAACAGTGGATGCTTTAATGCCGCCCCCTTTTCTCCTTCAAAAGCCCAACCCGAAATGCACAATCACCATCAAAGGTACATTTCATCTACTGGACCAACTTGTCTTTGAATATGTATTCTTGTCTATAGTTGAATTGTCACCTTAGGCCCCTGCCTGTCAATGGAGGCACAACGCAATCTGCTCATCCTAATACAGATATCTGGAGATGATACAAATTGCAACCCTGAAACGCCCACTTTTCCTCTGCTGCTGATGAAAAGTGACCTGCAGTACATGCTCAGCCAGACATTTGTAGAACTGAAGGTTTTGCTGTTTATTTATTTTCACATGGAAGCCCAAAGCTTAATGATTCAATAGTGTGAAGGAAGTTACAATAATTCTTAGGATTTCTGTTGCTTGAGAGATCTCTCAGTGCTAAAGACTGAATTATTAAGATACAATAAAACTGAGTTTACAGAAAAAATACTTTAATTTCAGTACAGCTTTTCCTTCAAGCAGATGAACAGTCTCCAAGTCAACTGGATATTCAAATGACAGTGTAAAACACCGTTTCTATTCCTTGTCGATGTTTCAGCCTGATTTTAATCAAAGGAATTGAATTCCTCCTTTCTGCGGGAAAATACAAGAATTCATGTGGATGTGACCAGAACCAGGCTCACAGGCAAGCTTTTCTGTATGCTTGAGTATAAGACAATTGCATATACCTACCTGGCTTTCTCTCCCATTTTGAACAACAAAAAAGTGTCCAGAAATCCAGAACACAATTTAGTTGCCAATTTACCCCATGACAGACTGAGGATGTAGGACTTCATGTTGCCTGTATCCTTGTACAAGCAACATTGAGGTTAGCTCTCCAGGAGCTGGTAGGAGCTCCATCCTTCATCAGTTATTCCATATCCCAAGTGCTGAGCTCTCCAGATCTCCCCTACCTGCTATAGGCCCAGTTGCCAGCCTTCTCCATGCCAGCTATGGCCCCAATAGCCAACCTTCCTTCTCTACACCAGCTTTATGTGTCTATGAGTCCTCAGTGCCAGTCCAAAACTAAGCACTCCCTGGAACGTATCAGCTGGGAGACGAAAGAATAGAAAAGGAAAGAATTTCTGCTATGCAATAAAGCACCAAAACCCTCAGCTTTTGCAAAGAGGTTTGATCTCTGTTCTTCCTTCTCTGACATGTTGAAAGTTAGGAGGGATGAAAGTCAACTTCTGATCTCCAACAGTGGTACAGGGTCACCTTCACAGTGCTGCAACATAGCTCTCATTTCCCCTCCTGGCACTGATCAAAGCCATGATGGACAGAAACCTTTATATTCATGTTTTCTTTGTCTCCTCCAAGTTATAGATACATCTGAAAGGAGGAGGGGGGAAGGCAACATCCAAAAAAACCTCCAAGTAAAATACATCTCTCATGTACCAGTCTCAACATTACATCCACTTTGGGTATGAATACTTGTGGCACAGCTACTGCAAAATAAAAAAGAAAACCAGCAACGCCACGAGCATGAAAAGGGAATAGTGCCTGCTTTGCATCTCTGAGGGTCCATTCTCACACACAGACAGGCCAAGTTAGACTCACACTCCCTCTCTCTTTTTAATATTAAAGATAAATCATGAAGACTAGTAATCACCATGAAGCCATAATGTTTACTAAAAGGGGGTTTAAGTGACTATATTTATGAGACAAACCTCACCCCCTGAGCTTTTATTGGTAGACAGAATAAAATCAAAATCTCTGCAAAGCATATCGTGTTTTCCTCTTGCATTATTTATACCAATTGTTTTGTTTTAAATTAAAACAAACATATGACAGAGGACAATGCAGTTCTGGACTGAATGCTACCCATTTTTTTGGCTTCTGCAGCAGATAAACTTCAAAAGCATAATACCTAGCCAATCTAGACCTAAAAACCAAAACAAACAAGAAGTTACTTAGATTTTTTCAAGTAAGAAAAGGGGGAGGAAGATGGATTTAAATGCTGTCAGAAGAAAGCAATCAAGATTATTATTCTACCAGGAAATATCTCAAATGCATAGAGAAGAACAAAAGCAACAAACAAATAAGCAATCCTTGTGTTATCCAAAGAGACAGGTCACTGCTTAATAAATCTGTCTCCTCTTACACATGATTAAACATACTTAGATAGATGTTTTGCTATGGTGAGACAAAAGCACTAGATTGGGAACCCCCTTAATTGGATTACAAGGCAAAAAGATACAAATTTTTAGTCTCCAACTTTGCACTATCTGCCTGCAGTGATCCCCCTATCTCAACCAAGCAATTCAGCAGTGCCCAGATGGGCAGCCCGGGCAATGCCCACTGCTGCCACAGCAGGAACATTTCTTGGAACAGCTGTGACACCTGGGAGGGGATTTTAGAGCGTGACGGAAGAATGTTCAAGCTGTATTTATGAGAATATCCTTAAATGTCCAGAAAAGTTATTTTGCTACCTACATGCAAATAGCCTCTGGCTTTACACAGCTCTTGCACTGGGTGTTGGCACCCAAGGGCTGGCAGTGGGAGCTGGGGACAGATGCTGTGAGAAGCGGCCAGGGCTGCCCTGGGCTGGACACAGATGGTTCCAGATGGTTCCAACCCACCCTCTGCAGGGCACGGCTGAGCCCCTTGGCCAAAGTGGTGGCACCTCTGAGAGAACAAAATTAATAAAAGGCAAAAAGCTGCACAGCAGTGAGGAGTGAGAAAAAAAGTGTGTCAAACAGCCTTGTGTCACCAAGGTCAGTGAAGAAGAAGGAGGAGATGGTCGAGGTGCTGGGGCAGAGTCCACTGCAGACCATGGAGAAACCATGGTGAAGCAGGTGGTCTCCCTGAAGCCCATGAAGACCATACCAGAGCACTTGGTAGTCTGTGAGAGCACAGTCCCTGGGAAAGGCCCATGCTGGAGCAGGGGAAAAGCATGAGGAGGAAGGAGCAGCAGAGCAGAGATACTCTGGACTGCCCACAGCCCATAATTCTTCTTCCTACTGGGCCACTTGGGGTAGGGGCAAGAGGCAAAGGACTTGGGAATGAAAGAGTGATAATGAGCCTGGGAAAAAGATGAGGTGGGATGGCAGTGGAAGACATTTTAATTTCATTTGTTTCTCACCATCAAACTCAGTTCTGACTGACAATAAATTAAATCCTCATCAAGTCTATTTTTTCCTGTGACAGTAACTGGTAAGTGATCCAACTCAACACATGGGCTTTTCCATATTGTTTTCTCACCCTGTCCTATTAAGGAGGGTAAATGAGAGAGCAGCTGGGTGCTTCTTCCTCATCTAGCCAAGGTCAACCCAGCATAGCTACAAAACTTCCAGTTCTGTCTACTCAAATAAGTCTTTTGTAGCTATGTATCCTGAGAAACCTCCAGAAGCTAGAGCCTCCCTCAGTTAGCAAGTTAACACAAGTTTCCACCTTCTCTCAAATGAATGAAGCCATCCTCAACTCAAAGTATCTTTAACACTAGGTACTCAAAGATGGTAAAACAGATGACCTTGTGAATGAAGAAAAGAGTAGGAGGACAGTGAAAGGTTGGGAGATGACAGCTGGGGAAAACAGGAAACTAGAGCTGGGGCTGGTGGTGCAAGAAGGCTGGGAGGTAGCACAGGGAGGTTGAAAAATGACAAAGCAAGGAGACAAAACTGGCAGGAGAGCACGGTTACAGCATGATTCTTAGCAGGAAAGCAAAATTAGTCTGGCAAATTAGTAAGAACTGGGTCAAAACCCTCTTCAAAGCCACTTTAGTGAAATAAGGGTTGCTGTCTTTGTGATGGCTGTCCTATGGCATATGCTTCAACACGTGCCATAAAAGCAGCAAGCACTGGAAGAAGGGAAAGACTGCACACCATGGCTAAACCAAAGCCAAAACCCAGCCTGTGAGCACTGACAGCAAACTGCTGCTCCCCAGATACAGAGCCAGTGAAGATGCTCTTATTACTGCTATGTGCCCTCTGATTTGAAATGACCAGGTAGGATGGCAGACAGCTGCCCATCAGGCACCCCAAGGGGCAGAAAGAGGGTCCCAGCACATGGCATGGCAGCTTTAACAGCAGTGCAGCTTGGCTGCTCCATGAGGCTTCACCCACTCCTGCTTTTGGTGCCAGGTGGCTGCAGCCCAAGTCAGATGACATTCCCAGGATGATGCACCGAGGGCTCCAGCAGTATGGGTGCACCAGGGTGGTGAGGGGACCTGCAGGGTTTTGATGGGCAGCCAAGACCCATGGCCTGGTCTAAAACTGAATTTCCCCTTCAGGGGAATAGGGAAAACCACGTCCACAGCTAGACATTATCAAGAATCTTTCACCACTTCCCACTATAAAAAAAAAAACAAAACAAAACCAAAAACCAACCTACAACTAAACTATCAAGGTTACAGGTTACCATTTGGAAATAATCACTGTAGCTGGATTGAAGTAGGGCACAGGAAAACATTAATGGTGTGATAGAAATAAACTCAAGATCATTTATAATGAATGCAAGCTTGTAGCAGGTTTGAAATGTCTCCCTTTGCCATCTGTAGTTCCACATTAATTAATATTAGCTCTTTCACAGTACATTACCACAAGCAGATACTTCACAAAAATCTTAAACTGCTAATCATACATTGTGCAATTCAGTCAACACAATGGACATGTTGCTGCATTGAGCACTACTGTATTTTAAAAAAAACATATATAGCCTCTAATGATTAAAAAAACGTTGCAATTAAGAAAAAAATATAAATGCAACCCATTCCATAAACTACTTGGGATTTTTTGACATCACATGCAAGTTTTTTATTTCAGTTCTCACTTGCTTTTGCAATTTTGCTCTAATGCTTTCAGACTCCATAGAAATGGACAAAGAACAAACTGACAAGTTACAAAGGTAACTTTATTATTCATCCCTCTGGGTGATGTTATACACTAATCACTATTTACATTTGGCCTCTGAGAGGCTATGTTCATTTATGTATCTATTTTTTAAATTGAGTCTTCCAAAGATAAAGAACTGCTTATGGGGGGGGGGGCGGGGGGGGGGGGGAACACAAAAACCACAGTAAATTAAGTGACTGCAAAAAACCCTGCCATTCTGACAACATAATCGCTGTGCTATCCATGTGAAAAGACCTCAACATCAAAAACTTACAGCTTCTTGGTATCTTGTTTTTAAATGAGCCTGCTGTGCTTTCAAGGTCATTTATTTCACCCTGTAGTCATTCAAAGGAAAAAGAGAGGTCAAAAACCAGGAAAGTGCATAGAATGAAGAAATGTAAGCTTAGCAGCTCTTCACTGATTCCCTGCAAAACACTTGGAACAAGCTTTCTGGCCTTTGAAAAGCTACCTAAATAATCTTGTCCCTTCTGTCCCTTGGCCCACACAAGTCACCTCTTGCACCCTGTCCAAATTTCCAGTCTCTCAGCTCCATGATATTCCAGGCAGAATGAAGACTCCAAAAGTTGCACACCAGGTTTGGTAAAACAGTAGTTCAGACCATCAGCCACACCCTTCCTAATCTAAGAGACTTCAGTCTCTTGGTTTGCCAGCAATGTCATTTTCTTACCTAGAACTCTTCAATGTCATTTTCTTACCTAGAACTCTTCAATGTCATTTTCTTACCTACAATTCTTCATATAGACTCTCATCTGCTTTTTCACTGGTGCTCAGGGTTAATGTGAGCCTGGACTCCAATAAATACTGATTAATCTATCATGATGCAAATTTGTTCTTGTGCTGTAATTCACATGGAAGCTTTCTACACCATCTGAAGTGCTCTAGACTACAACTGCAAGTAGTCATTATTTGAAAGACATCTCCACAACACTTTTGTTTACTCCTCTGAAACAGCTTAATCTTTTCCATTTCTCACCTAAGTGAACTTTGATAACAAAGAGCTTGCACAGCAGATACTAGGCAGCACATTGAAAGCATCTCTACCCTTGAGAGACAAGTGACAACACTAATGGAAGAGCTCTTACGAATTCCTCAGTGTCAGATCTTAGAAGGATGTTACACTTGAACACAGGATTTGCAGCAAATGAGAGAGAAATCAATAGAAAAGTTACATTATGCCCATGGCCTGGTTGCTCCCACTTTCTAAGTCTTCTCTGACTAAACTACATCCCTGTGCTGAAGGCACTGTTGTTACAAGCCTGAGTTCAATCAGAGCTGTAATCCAGCCCCCCCATTCAGGGATGTCCTACTTCACATCTGTAAGAAACAAGAGGCAGTTGCAATCCCAGAGCACCAGGCAGGGTCACCACTTTACTTTCCACAGTCCCTATTCTATCTAAACACAAACCAACAAAAGGCTCTAATGAAAAGACAGAGAGAGAGATAATAAAACTAGTGCTGAAATGACTGTTCCCCATAGCCAAGACTATTTAGAAGAAATTATTAAACATTTTTCCACAAACATCTGTGAATAATGGTAGGGTTCTCATTGGTTTTTTTTTTTAAAAAAAAACCACAGCACATATGAATATCACTTAAGATTTCAGAAATGTAGGCATTTAAGTTGTGGCTTTTCTATGGTTTTTTATAGAAAAACATTTTATACTGTGTGTCCAAACTAAGCTCATGAAGCTGACCAACTTCCAACAGTGGTATGTAGTAAAGTAAGAAACACGGAATAAATTTTTAAAAGGAAAACAAAAAAACACCAAAAAAAAAAAAAAAAAACCCCAAACCAAACCAACCAAACAAAAAACCAACCAAAACCAAAGCTTCTTGTGTCATTTAAATTACAAAAGCTGCATGACCTCAGCTTCATTTAGATTCTGCAACAGAAGACAGCCCTCTGTCAACACAAGAATAAATAAGTCCAGAACTCAATAGTAAAACTTTCCAAAGCTTTTTTGACCAGAAATTTCAGCAGAACAGTGCATACCTATTACAGCATCCCATGGGTGATACAAGTGAATATAGTTCCCTTAGAAGAAATAAAAAAGGATTGTGAGCTCCACAGCAGCACAAAGATAACAGACCAGAATTGGCCATGGGAAGAACAGTCTACAGTAGGGTAATGTGTGTACAGCAGTGTGCCCAGGTGGCCAAGAAGGCCAATGGCATCCTGGCCTGGATCAGGAACAGCGTGGCCAGCAGGTCCAAGGAAGTGATTCTGCCCCTGTACTCAGCCCTGGTGAGGCCACAGCTCGAGTCCTGTGTCCAGTTCTGGGCCCCTCAGTTCAGGAAGGAGATTGAGGTCCTGGAGCAGGTCCAAAGGAGGGCAACCAGGCTGGTGAAGGGACTCCAGCACAAGTCCTGTGAGGAGAGGCTGAGGGAGCTGGGGGTGTTCAGCCTGGAGAAGAGGAGGCTCAGGGGAGACCTCATCGCTCTCTACAACTCCCTGAAAGGAGGCTGGAGCCAGGGGGGGGTTGGTCTCTTCCCAGGCAACTATCACAAGACAAGAGGACATGGTCTCAAGTTGTGCCAGAGGAGGTTTAGGTTTGACATTAGAAAGAATTTCTTCACGGGGTCGGTGATCAGACTTTGGAATGGGCTGCCCAGGGAAGTAGTGGATCCTCCATCCCTGGAGATATTTAAAAAGAGACTGGATGTGGCACTCAGTGCCATGGGCTGGTAACTGCAGAGGTAGTGGTCAAGGGTTGGACCTGATGATCTCTGAGGTCCCTTCCAACCCAGACAATTCTATGATTCTATGATTCTAACGTGCTTTATGAAGTACTGACTACTAAGATATTGGAGGTATATTCCATCATCTTTTGGGTCTTGCAGTTTATGCTCCTAATCTCTAAAGGCAGTTTTAGTTTGCATCTTTTTCAGTTACTTCATGTGCACCTTCAGCTACATTCATTAAATAATTCACTTTTACAGATCTTTGAAGTAACATTCCAAAACTCTTTGGTAATCCAACACAACTTGACAAGCTAGGCAGACGAAAACAAAACAAAGCAAAAATTATTAGAAACTAGTAAGTTTTTAATGACAATTCTGCTCTAACTTTATTGAAATACAACATTTCTACTTCATCATATTTCCTAATCTTAGAATTCATTATAATCTGCACATCTTTCTCCTTGAACAAAAGACTGATTCCCTAAGGTATTGCCTCTGTTGTGTAAAAAGTGGAAGCTTTCAGGGAAGAAAAAGCATTCTCATGAAGGCATTACGTCTCCCTTTGAAATAAAACTTAAAACTTCCAAGTTTATTTTTCAAAAGCCCACATCCCAAGAAGGTTTGCTTTTAAAAACTGCAAAAAGGAGGCAGAGCTGCTGTTGTTATTTGAAAGGCAAATATAGATAAGCATGTTGTGAAGCAATAGGAGCTGTAGCATGAAGTTAGTATAAAAGGTTGCAGGGGCAGCAAGCTACCTTGAAAGGATTTTCTCTTAGGAGAATGACTGAAAATAAGGTTAATACCCTTGAGAAAACAGAAAGCAAAAATATAATATAAAGAATAAGATTCTGTTTTTCAGGATAATAAACGTAGTATAAACATAGCATAAACAGAACAAGCAGTATCTGAATTTATAAAGTTAAGAACTGGACAGCAGAGTACCTACTGCCATGCTACAACAGCAGCACCGGGTAGCTACTTCTCTACAGACAGAAGATTTTAGGAAGAAGTATCTTTTCTAGGACCACTCCATCCAGCTTGACTTAAACAAAAAAACAAATAAACAAACAAACAAAAGGAAAATAATTAGAGGTTACTTCTTCCTTAAAAACAATGTTTCTAAAACCTTACAAACAGAAACCGTCAGGAAATCAACATTTGAGCAGGCAAACAATTACAAAAAAAAAGACATCACACACACAAAAAAAAAAAACAACAAACCAATAAACTAGTTTCTATAAAATAAGACTCTTTATAAAAGGGAAAATAATTCTCAAAGTTTATAAAACTAAGATTTCTTATAAAGTTTAATAGAATTTGATATATTAATCACACAGCTACTCTTTTCTTCAAATACATCAGAACAAGCTGCAAGAGATATATATGAGGTACAGGGGAAAAAAAAAACCTAACTGGGACAAACTACCAATGTTAAACACGGTAAACTACAAAAAATAAGCATACTTCTTAAGCAAATAAACATACTTTCCATTCTAACTATTTTATTCTATTATAGAAAAGGGCGTGTGGCCAACTGACAGCATTTGACCCTGGAGCATCCCAGCCCACCAGCTGGGAAGTGCTTGTCTGCAGCCATGTCCTACAGCAACGTTGGTGTACACATGGAAGTGAAGACTCAATTCCGTAGAAATTAGTCTTCACAGAGAAGTTTTTGAAATCTCATTAGATCAGAAACTTTTAGATCCCACCACCTGGCAAAGTTAAAGGGGGGAGCTTCATCATGATGCTTGTCCCAGGAAATATAGGGAAGTGATGTATGTTTTCTTAAAAAAAAGCAGAACTTTCTCAGCATCTCTTCCCCTTGCCTTCCCTTATATACAAGCAAAATAATCTTGTATGAGTCCTAATCACTTTGGATTTGATGAACTCTGTTCTTGAAAAAAGAGATTCCATGAAAAACACAATGTTTAAAAAAATGCAGCAGAACAGCAAAATGTATACAACACCCAAATTCAACTCCAGATACAGTTTATACTGTAAACAGTTTAGTAACATTTCAGGATGCAGCATATATTTTCTTATGGATACATGGATATTCCTTACCATCACACCCCAGCTTAGGACTTCAATTAACAGAGACTCATGTAGCTGTGTTCCACTTATGCTGACTACAGCTGGAGAACTCAGCATGGGAAATTTTTGTTTAGGCCTATGGAATTTTTTAATTCCTTTTTTATTTTTTCACCATAAGAGTGGTCAAACCCCTGACCACTTGTCCAGAGAAGTCAGAGTTTTCATCTTTGGAGGTATTCAAATTCCTGTCAATGTTCAGTGGAAATCTTAACCATGCAGTCAACATAGCCAAGTGAACAAGTCACTCTATGGCACATGCCTTATAAATGGCTCAAGTTAGTGTCCTCATGAATAAACTGATCCTCACCAGCCACTGCTCATCACTAACTAAATGGCTGTTCTGAAAAGTTTGCCCCAATTTACAGATCTTACTGAAACTCATCCCATCCTAAGCTTTTCTTCATGTCAGAACAGACTGATCTCCCCTGTTAAATAAAAACATTACAACTCGCTAACTCATTTCTGAATCACTGGTTACATCCATGACAGTATCAAGTAAGTGATATAACCCTACTGCAAAGATGATTTTGGAACTGAAAATATGTTTATTCCCTGTGATTTTTCCATTCTTTTATTTGTAAAATATATGAAAGGTTGTTGCAGTGTATGATAGCATAAGGAAAACAGATTAATTCACAGCATGTAGGACACAGATATTGTACTGTAACCAGAAAGGCTGACAAGGCTTACATCTCTCAGTTTCCATGTTGATGCAGAATCACAGGTTACAAGATATTCTGAACATGGACCATTTTATTAGTCAAAATACCAGATGTTTCATGACAAGATGGCAGCATGGCCACAACATCCGCAATAAGCTACAATTTTTCGAAAACCCACACTTGAGGGGAGTAACACTGAATCCTTCTGTTCAGAAAAAAAATTCTAAAACCAGAGTTTTTCATAACAGTATTTCATTAATTTTTTGATCATAAAGAGTACAACACAACAGAAAAATAAGAAAAATAAACCAAGATTCTATGAACCTTCAGAGCTTTTATCACCTTTGCTGCCCTCCTCTGGACTTGCTCCAGCATCTCAACATCCTTCCTGCAGTGAGGGGCCCAAAACTGAACACAGAACTTGAGGTGCAGCCTCACCAATGCCAAGCACAGGGCAACAATCACTTCCCTGCTCCTGCTGGCCATCCTCCAGCAAGGATGCTGTTGGCCACCTTGGCCACCTGGCCACAGTGCTGGCTCATATTCAGGCTGATGAACAACACCTCCAGGTCCTTTTCCCCTGGGCAGCTTTCCAGGCAACGCTTCCCCAACCCTGTAGCGTTGCATAGGGTTGTTGTGGCCCAAGTGCAGGACCCTGCACTTGGCCTTGTTGAACCTCATACAATTGGGCTCTGCCCACTGATCCAGCCTGTCCAGGACCCTCTGCAGAGCCTTCCTACCCCCACTCAGATCAACACTGCCACTCAACGTGGTGTCACCTGCAAACTTAGTGAGGGTGTACTCAAGTCTCTCATCCAGACTACTGATAAAGATATTAAATGGAATTGGCCCCAATACTGAGCCCCGGAGGAACACCACTGGTGACCAGCTGCCAGCTGGATTTAACTTCGTTTCCCACAGCTCTTTGGGCCCAGTCATCCAGCCATTTTTATTTTTTTTTTTTTTACCCAGCAAAGAAAAAATAATGGACATCCAGACTAACTTCCTAATCTCCATTAACCAGATGCAGGGCTTTCAGGCATATTTAGCCATATCATATTGTTCCTATGAACAACAGCTACAAAAGAATCTAAAAATCCCTAAATTATTAATGACTATGTTGCCGATATACAATGGAGTCCCAGAGTCACATGTTAAAGAATAAATTCACACTATGACCCATCTGGTTTAAAGCCAAGTATTTTTCTCCTCCACCCAGAAATCTTGTATAAACAAAAAAATAGTACATTGCTGTTTTCTCAAGAGGAACACACCTACCAAAAATCAACAGTTCCTTCTAAGGCAGCTTCACAAACACATTTGATGAGGATAAATCTGCAGCCTGCCCATTTCTGAGAGCAGTCAGAAAGGAAAACTATTTCTAGTCAGGAAGCTGAACTAACCAACTAAATTTCAGAATCTGGTCATGGGCTATTGCCACTCGCCTCATTTTCAGTGCAGTATTTCCTATTCACAGTGGTATGGGCTCATGCAAACAACAAGTACTTTCCTCACTTCCAGATTATCCCACTGCTCCTATGTTACAGCCCCATTAGTAACTGCTCAGCTGTATATGAGCTCAACAAGCACTTTGAAGTCAAATAACAACAGGTTTGCCTCAGATAACTAAAGTCTGATACCAGTGTTTAGATTACTCAAGTGTTTCAGATCCCTTGCCTAATATTGCTTTTTATCTTCACGGTCATACACAGTAAACTCTCATCTACTACTAGTTTTTTAGTTCCTATTAATTTGACTGAGAATCCTCAAAGCAGGAAGAAAAAAAAAAAAAAAGAGATAGGTTTGGTTTTTGTTTTTTTAACCATGCCTTACTTTAAGAGACACAGCTATCAAAAAAAGTAAAACCAGTCAATTTTGAAAAAAAAAATGTCTAGGAAACAACACTATCCAAACTAAAAGTATATGGAGTTCTGAACAATTATGCCAAAAAACTATCTGACATTTTTGATTTGCTAACCTTCCTGCAGTTTTCTCCTAACTCAAAACATTAAAGGTATGCCCAGCACTACCAGTAAGGGAAAATCCAAATTGCCTCCCTCCAAAAAAATTATTCACCCTTTCATCTGCTTGTCCTTACACCATATATTGACTCCCCTGCTAATATCCAGCCTGCTCCTCATCCAGTCATGCCAAAATTGTGATCTGCAGGCTCTGCTTGCACATCTGGAGCTTTCCCCCAAGCCACCCCCTGGAGTGGGACAGAAGAGCTGTCACCTTCAGTCTCAAGAAGACTTTTTGCCTGCAAAGCAACCGAGTATGTTTCTCCAACTTTCTAGCAAAGGATAGCTGAACCTCCAGAAAAAACTGAGGCACCTCCAGCCTGCCCCCTTTCCAGATAAAATTACTCCTCTCTTGCAATGACAGCTAAGAAAGAACATTTTATACATCTTCCCCCAAGCAGAAACAACTAATGTGCCATCATCATCATTCACACATGCCCCCAAAATTTCTTATTTTGATTACTAATGGAGGCCATGCAGAAACTCACATGCCAGCCATTTTACAATTTCTGCCTGTTTTCCTCTATGTATTTAGTTCATAGATACCTTTTACAGAATTTTACAGTATTGCTTCAAATTCAAGATTTGTTAATTTCATTCAACCATAACACTTAAGGCATCAAAAGCATTTCCACCCTGTTTCAGATTAGACCAGTTTGGCCCAGTACTCTGCCTGTGACAAAGGCACAAGATCCTCAGGACAGAGTGGAAGCAATTTGCCTCAAATAAAAATTTCATCCTGTAATACACAGAGATAAGATTAGACCTTAAACCATAAAGTTCAAGGGCTTTAAAATATATGTTGATAGCAATTCAAGATGAGGATAGTATAATTTTGAGTCTTAAGCTTTTAAAAGGTAGAGAGAAGCTTAGAAAAAAGATAAAATTCCTTTTGTCTTAAATTTCTCCCTGTGAAATTCTTGTCCTACAGCTCTGCTCAGAGCAACAAGCAGGAAAGCTCCTCCCAGCACCCACTGCAGAGCAAGTAGACAGCTTCTGTCCATGTAACAACAACTTGTTTCAGACCGAGGGGCATTGCTGAGAACAAACTGCATGGGTAAAAAGCCTTCAAAATACGTCAACTAAAGGAACACACCTCAGAATGTGTCTGATCTACCAATCTTGCTGCAAAAAGATTAATGAAAAAATGAAAGCACCACAGATGAGAGTCTTAAGAGGCAAGTTTTCTCCTCTTGCAGGATCTGTTTGGGGTTTTTTTGTTTTAAAGTTACCCCAGATTTTAGTCAGCAACCAGCAAGTTACTTGCTGCCAGATTTGCTATTCCTCAGTTATAACAAGCACAGCTGAGACTTCCTACCCGGAAACTAATTATCAAAATTACAATATTCAGATTACACTATCTCAATTATTTCATTAAAAATTAGGAGTGAGGATGGGAGTAGCACTGATGCAAAGCATATCAGATCATGTATCTTGTCATATCATAAAACATTGGCAGCTGCATCCCATAATCTCACAGAGTTTCAAGACATCTGTTAGAAACAAGGGACACACAACCTTTTATCAGAAGTGCTCCACACTTCCATCAGTAAGTCTTTAAAATACCACTTACAGGGAGAAGCAAACCAGTGAAATAAAGAGGAGTGGGTCAATCTCCCAGTCTAGAAACAAACCCAGAAAAGTAAAACCAACAGCAGGCCAGAGACACTAAAAAACTAGCAAGTTTTGCTTATACTTACCTATTTTAATACCATGGCTGGCTCCACAGCCATACCATGTTATGTTCCTCTGGACAAACAGGAGGAGCTGACATTTGATGTTTACACATTGATAAAAACAGGAGCAAGGTGGATGGTCATGACACTATTCAGCCTGTTTTCATATCTGTGTAGACTAGGAAAAAACATACAATTACACTGAAATTTTAATTGTGCACCAGTTATGGCTTAATTACTTGATTTCTGCTTAAAGAAAATGGCCTAAAAATTTTGTCTCTCTGCCTGATGCTGGAAAACCTATTCAAGAATGAGGTGTTAAATTAGCATGTTAAAGTTTATGAGCTCTCTCCTTTTTTTGCCTATTGCCTTATCATTGCAGAGTGGCATTTTTCTCAAATTCTACCACTTTCAATTTCTATAATCCTCTACAACAGCTTAAGGAACAATCTCAGCAATGTGTATTTGAAAGTGTTGCCTAATGTCGTTATTAGCATTTTATTTCAAATCATGACTCATGGATATTCATTCTGAAAAGCTGTAAAATAAAAGCACTAAGAATCATGCCAGGGCAATAATGAATATGAGAATGGAAATCAATAAAGAGAAAAAGAACTAGAGCAATGGGACCTGGACTATATCACAGACCATAATTCACTGGTGACTAACTTAAAGTGAATGCTAACAACTGAATGCTGGCTGGAACACATTAGATCAAAAGCTACCTGACACAGCACAGAGCTCAAAAGGCAAATCAATCTCTGAAGCTACTGTAATTAGAGCTGAGCAGCGTGACCATTTTTGTTCCCTCCTTAAAGGGAAAAAGAAAAAAAAATGGGGAAAAAAGAAGAACAAAATAGTCTTAAAGGTGTTTGTCTCTGTGCATGTTTAGTAACAGCTTGGCAATGTAATGAATGAATGGAAGGAGGTCCGGCCTCGGAAGGGCACGAAAAAATCCTCCCAACCCCCTCCACCCTCCCAATTGTCCTTGAAGAATAGGTATGAGGCCTTGGAAATTCAGGGACAGGAAAACGTAGTGACAGAGGGAGACTTACCTACTGAACCACCTAGGACTCGTCAGTCACCCCGTGTCCTTAGGACTTCTTCAATCAAGAAGGAAAGAAGAGTAGTTGTGGTGGGTGACTCCCTTCTGAGAGGGACAGAAGGGCCCATCTGTCGACCGGACCCATCCCACAGGGAGGTCTGTTGCCTCCCTGGGGCTCGGATTAGAGATGTTAAGAGGAAACTCCCTAATCTTGTGGGTTCCTCTGATTACTATCCACTGCTGATTTTTCAGGTTGGCAGTGATGAAATCATCTCAGGAAATGTAAGGACAATGAAGAGGGACTTCAGGGCCCTGGGACAGCTAGTTAGAGGATCTGGAGCGCAAGTAGTGTTTGCCTCCATCCCTCCTGTAAGAATGGGTGGGGAGGTATATAGGAAGAGTTTACAGGTTAATGAGTGGCTAAGAGACTGGTGCCAAAGACAGGGTTTTGGTTTTTTTGATCATGGAATGCTGTATGAGACACCTGGCCTGGTGGTGGCAGGTGGGATGCACCTGTCCCAGAGGGGGAAGAGGCTTTTGGGGCAGGACTTAGCAGGGCTCATTGAGAGAGCTTTAAACTAGATGTGAAGGGGGAAGGGGAGAAAACTGGGGCTGGTAGGGACAAACATAAGAACGAACCAGGGTCCAAAGGCAGGTGGTCTAGGGAGGATTTAGTCCCACCAGTGCACTCTGCTTGTTTCCTGAAATGTCTGTATGCTAATGCATGCAGCATGGGGAATAAGCAAGAAGAGTTAGAGGTCTGTGTTCGGGCTAAGGGATATGATCTGGTAGCGATAACAGAGACATGGTGGGATAGGTCACATGACTGGAACGTGGCCATGGATGGTTATGTGCTTTTTCGGAAAGATAGGGCGGGGAAGCGAGGTGGTGGAGTTGCTCTTTATGTGAGAGAGCAACTAGAATGTGTTGAGTTTTGTGCAGGGGCTGATGAGGAGCAAGTTGAAAGTTTGTGGGTAAGGATTAAGGGGAAGGCTGGTGTGGGTGATACAGTTGTGCGGGTCTACTACAGACCTCCTGACCAAGGCGAGGAAGTTGATGAGGCCTTCTACAGGCAGCTGAAAGCAGCCTCACAACTTCAGTCCCTAGTCCTCATGGGAGATTTTAACTACCCTGATATCTGCTGGCTGACTCACACAGCCAGCCTTTCACAGTCTAGGAGGTTCCTCCAGTGCATTGATGATAACTTCTTAATGCAAATGGTGGACAAGCCGACTAGAAGAGGAGCGCTGCTGGATCTTGTACTAACCAACAAGGAGGGCCTTGTTGAAGCAGTGATGGTCAATGGCAGCCTTGGCTGCAGTGATCATGAGATGGTTGAGTTCAGGATCCAGTGTGGAAGGAACAGAATACCCAGTAGGGTCAGAACCCTGGACTTCCACAGGGCAAACTTTGGCCTCCTCAATCAACTGTTAAAAGTAATCCCATGGGACAGGGTGTTGGAAGATAAAGGGGCTCAAGATAGCTGGTCAATATTCAAAAACCACTATCTGCAAGCACAGGATCAGAGCGTCCCTATGGTTAGGAAATCTAGTAAGGGAGCTAGGAGACCAGCATGGTTAAAAAAGGAACTGCTGGGAAAACTTAAGTGGAAAAGAAAAATCTACAGATCATGGAAGGGGGGGCTGGTCACTTGGGAGGAATACAGGACTGTTGTCAGAGGATGTAGGGAGGAAATTAGGAAAGCTAAGGCCTCCTTGGAACTTACCCTTGCAAGTCAGGTTAAGGATAATAGAAAGGGCTTTTTCAAATACATAGCTAGGAAAACTAACACTAGAGGCAATATTGGCCCACTAAGGAATGAGCTAGGAGCCCTGGTGACAGAGGATATAAAGAAGGCAGAAGTGCTGAACGCCTTCTTTGCCTCTGTCTTTACTCCTGCAGGGTTTCCGCACGAGCCCCAGATTCATTTAGCCCCAAAAGTAGTCAAGATAGATGAGGAGCTTGACATAGTAGATGAGGATTGGGTTAGGGATCAGCTGAGTAATCTGGACATCCATAAGTCGATGGGTCCAGATGGAATGCATCCAAGGGTGCTGAGGGAACTGGCGGAGGTCATTGCTAGGCCACTCTCCATCATCTTCAGTAAGTCATGGGTAACAGGAGAGGTGCCTGAGGACTGGAGGATAGCAAATGTCACTCCAGTCTACAAGAAGGGCAAGAAGGAGGACCCGGGTAACTATAGACCGGTCAGCCTCACCTCCATCCCTGGAAAGGTGATGGAACAACTTGTTCTTGTCACTATCTCCAGGCATATCATGGACACGGGGGTCATCAAGAGCAGTCAGCATGGTTTTATCAAGGGTAAATCATGTTTAACTAACCTCATAGCCTTCTATGAGGAAATTACTAGGTGGATAGATGATGGAAGAGCGGTAGATGTGGTTTATCTTGATTTCAGTAAAGCATTTGACACCGTCTCTCACAGCATCCTTGTAGATAAGTTGATCAAGTATGGGTTTGGTGATCAGGTAGTGAGGTGGATCAGGAACTGGTTGAAAGGAAGGAGTCAGAGAGTTGTAGTCAATGGGGCAGAATCTGGTTGGAGGTGTGTGACTAGTGGAGTCCCTCAAGGGTCGGTACTGGGACCGGTGTTGTTCAATATCTTCATCAACGACTTGGATGAGGGTATAGAATGTACCCTCAGCAAGTTTGCTGATGACACTAAGCTGGGAGGAGTGGCTGACACACCAGAAGGCTGTGCTGCCATCCAGAGAGACTTAGACAGGCTGGAGAGTTGGGCAGGGAGAAACAAGATGAAATTTAACAAGGGAAAGTGTAGAGTTTTGCATTTGGGGAAGAACAACACTATGTCCCAGTATAGGTTGGGGGCTGACCTGCTGGAGAGCAGTGTAGGTGAAAGAGACCTGGGGGTCCTGGTAGACAAGAAGATGACCATGAGCCAGCAATGTGCCCTTGTGGCCAAGAAGGCCAATGGCATCCTGGGGTGCATTAGAAAGGGTGTGGTCAGTAGGTCAAGAGAGGTTCTCCTCCCCCTCTATTCTGCATTGGTGAGGCCGCACCTGGAGTATTGTGTCCAGTTCTGGGCCCCTCAGTTCAAGAAGGACAGGGAAGTGCTTGAAAGAGTCCAGCGCAGGGCAACTAAGATGATTAAGGGAGTGGAACATCTCCCTTATGAGGATAGGCTGCGGGAGCTGGGTCTCTTTAGCTTGGAGAAAAGGAGACTGAGGGGTGACCTCATCAATGTTTTCAAATATGTAAGGGGTGAGTGCCAGGGAGATGGAGTTAGGCTTTTCTCAGTGGTGACCAGCGATAGGACAAGGGATAATGGGAGTAAATTGAAGCATAGGAGGTTCAAGTTGAATATCAGAAAAAATTTCTTTACTGTGAGGGTGACAGAGCCCTGGAACAGGCTGCCCAGGGGGGTTGTGGAGTCTCCTTCACTGAAGACATTCAAAACCCGCCTGGACACGTTCCTGGGAGATGTACTCTAGGTGGCCCTGCTCTGGCAGGGGGGGTTGGACTAGATGATCTTTCGAGGTCCCTTCCAACCCCTAGGATTCTATGATTCTATGATTCTATGATTCTATGAATGTAACATAGTGCATCTACTTGCCCAAAGTCCCACAGAAATGAAAAAAAGTTTGCTTGCTCATATACCCTAAAGACTAGGATCTGAGCGTGGCATTACAGACACATGAATGGGAAGAGGTTAAGTGATTCCAGGACAGCACACATATTTAGTAACATGAAGGCAGGGCAGATAACATCAGGCGGTGAAAAGAAACAATGAAAGGAAGTCAGCTGAAAGCCTCCCAGCCTTCCCTGCTGACAACAACTGGGCCCAGACAGGCCTAATAACAACTGCCCAACAGGGGAATTACTGGAGTAGAACCAAAGCTGTACAATCCAAACCCAAGGGAGAATAAAGACTTTTTCAAACACAGGCCCCTACAAGTCTGTTTTTATAGAGCAGCCCCCCCAGGTGGTGGGGAAGCACGATGAGGGAGCTCAGGGAGAGAGCTGCATGTCACCTCGACACCACAACAAAGCAGGAACACAAAGGTACAGGAAGCAAGGACAAAATTTCAAATTGGTAGGTCAATATGCTTCACTGCCCAACAAACATGTCCTGTTCAGCTCCAGACCATGGCCAAGAAAAAGTAATCAACCACTTGGGTGTGTGAGTGAGCATCCAGTGTCTTTCCTTTTACTTTCATTCCCTAGGGGAAACTGCGTAGAATCTGTTTTAATCCAATGAGAACACAATGATCAGCAACAGTTTATATTTAGGGTTTATTTTCTGTCTTAAGGTCTTTCGTTAAAGTTCACAAAGAAGAAGAAACACTACCTTCCCTTGAAATAAACTTACAACTAAGTTCTTTGTAAATAGTTTTACAAGTTCAGGAGACAGAGCAACTGTAGCTTTCTGCGTATGAATGAAACAGTAAACCATAGAAAGAAAACGCAGTGTCTCCAGATGTCTTTTTAAACATCTGACAAGTAAAGAGTGATGTATCCAGTCAGACTTTCAGTGTCTGAAGTGGTACAATGGCTTACTCAAACCATTAGGAATGGAAAAACTGTATTTTTTTTCTTCTCTAAATCAGTGCATAATCTAGAAAATATAGAGACTGGGTTTTTATTAATTTGTTTTTTTTTTTTATAATACCGACTAGCTTTAAAGGGAATTTTTTTAGCAGCAGCAGTTCAGTGATTAAGAACCCTTTCCTGTCATCAGGAGGGACTGAGCTACAGATCTCTAGATGCTTAGCACAGGCCTTTCTCATTTAAATCAGGAGTAAATTTTTACCTTTCCACCTGCAAAACCTGCTTAAGAAGATTTCAGTACATGCCGTGTTGATAATTTATGTATCTAACCAAAACAAAGAGAAGAGGATTCCTGATCTCCATCTCCAGTCACAGAAAAAAAAAAAAAATGGCACAGTGATTATAAGCATGCCAGAGGAACAGAGCTAACACCCTTGTACAGCTATTGCACAGGGACCTGGGAGGACAGAAATGTGTCTGCTATCCTAGAAATGCAATTTCCTTTCCAAACTTCAGATTGAAAACAACTTTTAATATTTCTATTAATTGAAAAAGGACAGCAGAGGATCAACACAGTATCTGTCATGTTCTGGGCAGAGAGCATAACAATAGAGGATGAAAGCATACAGAAATCAGACCACTTAGAGGGAGAGACTGAGCTTAGTCCTTCCTCCAGTTCTGCATTCTTTTACTGAGACTACTGAGTTAATTTGACAGGAAGCTTCTTTTCCACTTCCTAAACTTTTCTTCCCTCTCGTGCAAAGTCAATACAATCATGAACCAAAAGGAAAGCACACTTGCTCTTCTGTACAATCCAGTATAGCTGAGGAGTGAGAAAAGTTGTGGTGAATGAGGTTTGCTTAAGTTTGTGCAAGTAAACCTCACAGAACAAGAACCACAATTTCAAAGTGATTCACTCGTCCCCTAGCACAACTGCAAGAACTGTTCCCAAGAAGCACAGAAATAATGACTGATCTTCAGAATAATTCACAGCATGTTCTTTGTACCACTTTTTTCAAAAACTGTAATTACTTAATAGTGCTGAGTAGGAGTAAGGCAGACAGACCAAGACTCCTTGCAACTTCCCAGTGCTGGGAGATGCCTTTACCTCACCACTACTTGGTACTCCAGCCAGGACAAAATATGCAGTAGACCCAGAAGTCATACATTGTTGTGCCCAGTTCAGTGACAAAGTTGTGATGTCAGAGGAAGTTAGGAAGGAAGCACAAATCTATGTCTTTTGTGGCATAGAAAACCAATCTATAAAAATATCAGTGAGTCTGAAAAACAAAAACATTGCCCACAGTATGCTGGATAATATTTTAGAGGAGAGAGTTACCTGTAAATGTTGCAGCATAATTGCACTGTTATATATGTCGTCTGCTAGAAGCATTCAAGCTGTATGCAAAGGTACAGTAAAAATTCACAAGTAGAGAAATCAGCATGTCCTGACCATTTAACCTCCTGTGGTCAATGAAAAGCTTGACTCAACAGATGTTTGTTAAACCTGGCTCCGCAGCTTGCCAAAAGTATCCAGGGCAGAACGCCAGAAACTTAGAACTTTAGAAACTTATTGGAGAACTTTTGATAGAAGTTGGGCTAAAAAAATAAAAAAGCAAAAGCACAGAGTAATGCTGCTACTGAATGTGTGTGAGTTGTGCTCCTGAACTTAGTTCTTTATTACTGCAGCACTTAATTATTTTTCTGATCTTTCTGATATGCATGGTGATTAAACACAAATTTGGTCTCAGAGGTTTGTATTTTGTCAGAAGGATCTTTTTAGCCTGGATCTTAGAAGCATTAATTCTCTACATCAAGGAATTAGGAGGATTTAGTCAGTTGAGCCATCTAGACTGAAGAGTCAAGACCTGAATGAGAAGGCATGAAAATTCCTTAGCAGTTTGAAAGTTGTCCAGCAAAGGATGCAAAAGTAAGGTTAGAATCAGGGTTAGTGAGGTTAGAACTGGGAACCATCTGAATGGGATGGATTAGTCATACAAAGTCACAGATTTGACAGAATTATTTAAAAAATGATAAAATCATTTAATCCGTTTTCTTCTAATTCTTGCTTTCTGGCTAAAAGAATGCTGTAGATCTTATCTAGACAACAGTGAAGCTGCTGAGATACTGCCACAAAGGGGAGGGGGAAATCCACAAAAATGTGAGGTTAAGTGTTAAAAGAAACAGCAGGCCTCTGGAAAGGTAGCTGCAAAGTTTTGGAGGGCTGTGCCTGCAAATTAAAAATAAATGCAGAATTACCAGTTTATTATAATAGAGGGAACAGGAAAATGACATTGTAATCTTCTGATTTTGAAGACTGGTACTGAAATTCAAGGCTGGGATACACCAGCACACAGATGGGAAAACTGATCTGGATGAGAAACCAGCATGTGAGCTGTGGTAACAGAAACAGGATGAAATTCAGCATCTCACATATTTCATGCCAGGACTCACTAGAACTTCTGCAAAAGTTTCACTCCCTTGATCTTCTCTGAGCTGAAGGCTCAGATGTAGTGTCTGGGTGCACCCCAGGCACCAGGTTAATGTGAGAAGGACACACCAGAAGGGTGCATGAATTTCAGCTGCAAAACATAACAGAAAGTGGCCATTAGGATAAACAGAGAAGGAGAGAGACTTCTGCCTCAGGGATGGTTCAGAGCTTGGATTGTTTCATATAGCTGAATGAAACACCATCCTCTATTAAATCTTCCAGGGAGAAAAGGTGTTACTTTACCTGAATGGCAGAGCTGACAGAACAGCAAGTGTGGATGAAAAAAGCTGCAGATGAATCCAGTCTGGACACAGAAATCTCAAAACTACTAGAGTAATGAAAAATGTGGATACCAACTAACTGAAGTTTTACCTGCTTATAAAAGAGTCAACAGATCTCTTTTTTTGCATATAAGACTGCCTCAACCCAGAAGCTTCCTTCCCATTGCATGAAAACCTACATGAGTAACTTGATGTGTGTTGAAGACATTTATCAGCTTTGCAAGATAAGCTTTCCATCTGACAGCAGAGCAATACTTTCATTCAGCCATTATATATGCTAGGGTGTTTACCAGGTGTATTTGAGGCACAGTAGGTTTGCTACCCTGGCTTATTAGACTTTCTGTCAAAAGCAAAACATTTAAATACACAGGTACTGCTAAAATGCATAAATAAGGCAGCAGAGTTGTTTGGCAGTAGAGATGGTATTCCCTGGTAATTGTTTGTGATTCAGAAAGAATCTTCTGGACTGGAAAGTGGATAAAATAGCTGTTTTAGCACAAGAGCTATTGAGGGACAACCTATAAATATCCTACTTGTGCCACCTTTCAGAAAAAGCCCTTGTTATGGTTCGCTAAGTTATACGCACACAATTTTTAAACACACACATGAAACTGCTTAGAAGCTACTGAATCAGTGTCCCTAACACAGCCTATTTCAAAGCATCCGTAAGTTCATGATTCCTCTTAGAAAACAAAAAAACTCCTCCTGCATTATATGCCATCCCCTCTTTAAGACTGTACCAGTTTAGTCCATTCTGATCATTCACAGTCTTCTACACTGATTGCAAATTTATTTACTTGCTATAGTAAAAAGGATGAAATTACTTCAGCATTTTGGGGTTTGGAGTAGATGACCTTTAGAGGTCCTTTCCAATGCAAATTATTCTATGATTCTATTTTATTTCCCTTAAAATTAATAGGTTTTAAAATTAGGAAGCAACTCAGAAGCATTTTGATACAGTTTTATAATTTTTGGAGTACCCTAAATTCTACTTTTTTACATACATATGAATGTCTGTAGTGAATAAATATTCCCCAACATTTGCCTTAAACACTCAAATGCACACACGGTCCAAGAATGAGTTCACTCAACTGAGAAAACAATCTAGTTTCTCACTCTGACTCCTTCACTCTTTTTGGAGGAAAGGATTAAAGGTTACCTATCTTCTGATGTTATTATGCAGTTCTGTCCATTTTCCAGGCTCTCCAGCACTATAGATTGAGATGGATTTGCATCGCTGACCATCTGCATTGCTCAGAGCTTCAACATCTCATACCTCTTTACTCAATCTTTCTGTGTACCTATCATTCCAGCTATTACAATCAGTGTGCATTTTGCCATCTAACTCATTAGCACTGAGGCAGTGTGATTCTCATGACTGCTATGAAGATGTTGTTCCACTCCTACATCACTATTAAAAATTAAATGGGCCAAGATTTTTTGTTTGTTTGTTTGTTTTTTAACCCAAAGAGTGGCTGATGATAGCTGTGTCAGCTACTCTATAGCCTCAATACAGTGAGAGTGACAAAAAAGTAAGACTTAGCTACACAGTTGTGTAACACGGAGGGGGGTAAATTTTTAAATTTTTTATCGTATTTTTTTGTCTTTTTAATCATACAATCAAGATAGCTGTTTTCCTGACGGAACTAATTTTTTTTTTCACTAGAAAAAAAAATAGAAATTGAATCAGATTAGGAAAATAAATTACCCTTCACACTGAGAACACATGCTGTACTTCAATCCAGAGCAAGTTTCTGCAGCCAAGATATTAATCCATCCCCAAACAGAAAAGCAAATCAGATACTTAAGTCTTATGCGTGTAAGACTTAAAGAGCAGAAATAATAAAGTAGAAATTTAGTGCACTGCCTTCAACAGTGCACACTCTGAGCTAGCCCTCAGGAACCAGATGATTGATCAAGATCAATCTTAAAAAATACAACCTGTTTTATTAACAGAAGCCACAGGAACATCTTTGCTTCCTTATCAAAAGGTTGAGCAGTTTCATTTTACATGGAGTAGCTACCAAACTGAGCCAAGGCAGAAATATCAACCCACAGGGTTTGTGGTGTTGGGTTTGTTGGTTTGGGGGGCTGGGATGAAAGGTGGGTGTTGTTTCCTTTTAAAGAAAGCAAACGGCAATTTACAATTTTTGCAACAACAAACAGAAAAAGATGTTTCCAGAAAAGCAGTAGTATCCAATGACTTGTATTCAGGGTTTTACACTAACTGTATAACCTCATTTTATACTAGATCATCACATGCTATGAAGAACTCATTCTCCTCCCTGATAGCAGGATCTGTAACTTTTTCCCTGCCCCTCCCATGCAGACACACACTCTCCCTCCTTTTATATATAACTGTACATATGCCTGTCCCATAGGGAATTTGGCAGAACCACAGCGTGCAGAGAAGCAAGGATGCACCAGAGGGACCTCCCTGCCTCAGTCACGGGGGATGGCCATGGTCTCCCCTCAGGTCTGCTTGACCCGATTGTTTCCCCTTTTCCAGTATACAAATACATTCAGTTTCAAAACACACACCCTTACCAGACCAAACAGATACTAACAAATTAATTACAACACACAAAGAGATATTGATAAAATCAATGAAGCCCAGAACAAGTAAAATATTGGATATTTCAGTTCTGGGTCTTCTCCTTCTGTGAACATGAATCTCATGTAAAAGGGAGCTCACTGCAATGACCACAGATCAATCCATGAGAGTTCAATATAATGCCTGTCTGGAGGGGCATCACATAGCAGTGGGCTGGTCTCACAGCATCATTACTTTAAAAGGCACCTGTGTCCCCCATGGCTACTGAGAAGCAGGATAGGAAATTACACATGGTTTCGATGCTTCCAAGCACTTACAGCTTTGTTATTCCTAATCTAAGTTTCTATAAACACATCAAAGTAATTGAGGAGCAGGGCAATTTAAAACATTTAAATTTATAACTAAGGAGCGCCCAATTAGGCAGGAACACCCAAACGGGTGCCTGAATAAAACTTAACCCCTAATTAGCCCCTCTAAAGAATTACTTAGTATTAAAAAAACAACTCATTAATTGGGGTAATTTTTTTTTTTTGAAAGGGGAAGATAAATCTTTAAACTTTCCATTTTTGTTCTGTCAGATGTAATTTTCAGATTGCTATTTTTTCAGGGGTGTAGAAAAGAGAAGTGACGGTCCATTTGTTGTACACTTGACAGCCAACACCTGTCACTCATACACATGCTACCAATCCACAGAGAGGATGCTACCTAAAGGGCCTCTCCAAGACCTCACTTGACTGCATGAGCAGCAGACTATTACAAAGCCACTAAAACAAAATCCTGTATGTCAGCCTACTTCGTAAGCAGGTTCTATTGAAGTCATACATTTTTAAAAAGAAGAGAGCATTTGATATTAAAATGAATATAATATTCCTATTTTACCTGTCATTCTGCCCCTATTAATCCCTAGCTCAATGCTAGAAAGTATAAGCACAGTGATCTCTTGCAAATCAAGTCAGGTCTATCTGCAGGATTAGATTCAGTGGACGGCTCAGGGTGTCACAATATTTTCCAAGGGCACTTTATTTGCTGTCTGAAGATACTCTTGAAAATGATTTCTCAGTCATTAATTATGCATTCTCTTTCTTATAATCTGTCCTTTTAATTAGTATCCCAGGCAGCTTTTCTAAGGATCCCACACTTTTAGTAATTAGGGGCAGTTTGCTGGCCCTAATTAACTTCAGGCATAGCAAGACTATGTTACTTCAGCTGTTTTTATGTTTGCATTGCATATTCTGCCAGAAAGACTGCCCTGTTGTGCTATTTATCTCATTTAGGTTCCATTTCTCTTTCTTGACCCTGTGTTAGTTGCTGTATTTTAAATCTCTTGACTCTCTCTGAAGTCACATCTACAGCGTGACACCAGAAAAGTGCATCTGTACATGGAAGCAGTTCATATTGAGGACATAACACCCCCTCTAAATGCATTGCAGGATAGTTTACCTCAGTCTGGCTGCAGAGCCTTACTGTGCTCCCAGGATGTACCTTCTGGTTTACCTCTACCCACGAAAGGGGAATGTCATGTTCATTCCGACCAAATGAAAACTTTGCAAGTGGGACAACTGCTAAACCAGTGACACAGATGCTGCTGTTGTCACTGATGAAGTGTCCCACCTCACTGGATGGTCTTACTTTTGAAAAGTGTCTCCATTATCCCAGCAGACCATGCTTCTGCAGCTACTGGACAGCCCAACACCGTAATACATGGATTAGCAAAATACAGCACTCAGGTTTAAAAAGAGGTTTTATATGGAATGAACTCTGCCAACCTGTAGTGGCTCTTTCCCTTGTGTGTTGTTCTGCATAATTAAGTGCACTTGTCACAGACACAGCTTGTAATACACCAAGAGAGTCATGTATGGAGGCTTAGCTTTACAACTCTGTGACCTCTTGAAGCACATTCCAGACTGAGTTCTAACAACTCTACTTACCAAACTAAATTGTTAGTTACCTGTTTGAGTTTACATATCTAGAACACATAAACCAGTTTAGTGAAAACCTGAATATTCTTGTTGCCATTTTAAAGAAATAATGTTTCTCATTAGTACATGATGCTTTTCATCTACAGACAGCAAACTGTGTTACAAGAAAGACTGTTACAAGACAGAAAGACTGTCATAATCCAGTTGCTCCAATGCAACTGTTAGGTAAAGCCAAGCAAAGACCACTGAAAATACCCAGCCCTGTTCACCGGGTATCACTGAGCTCCTCATGATTTAAAAAGTAAAGAAGGCGTAAAGATTCTCCACTCCAGCCTATGGGAGGTGGGAATGAAGAGGGGACAAATGAAACTTTATTTCCCTGTAACAGCAGTCCCATAAGTGACTAACCATCCTATAGACAACAGGTCCAAGTGACAGCAGTGCACAGAAATACTCACATATTCTGGTAGTAAGTAAGGGTACCTAAAAACTTAAATGTCAGAGAAAGCCAACTGTAAACACTGTCCTTAAAAATCTTGAGATGTTTTTTTTAAATTATTTCATTTGGGAGTCAAATCATGTTGAAAAGAATCCAAAACCAGAAGAAGAGATTGGTAGACTTTGTATCACAGAATATTTAAGCTGAAATGCTTCTAATTATTTCATAATCATATACCAGCATGCTTAGAACCTCCACCATCTGCAGCATATACATCTTTACAAGAATGATACTGCATTTGGTATTAGGTTACTTCTAATTGAATCTGAGTGCCCATTCAGGCAAATACTCAAACTCTGCAAACTGAAGATTGCAAGAAACAAAAATTTCTAATGCAGTTTCTTAACGCTCATCTCCAAATAATGCTGCTACTTGTTGTACTTCAGTCCCCAATGGTAAGAGACTGATAAATCCTCTGCTTTTAATGGCACTGTAAGGAAGGGAGTCAGAGGCAAATTGATTGCTAAGATCATTTAATATCACTTCTTTATTTCTTTCCTTTGCGTATGCTCCATCCATATGGAGATCAAAATAAAAACATTTAAATAAACTGGTCAATATTAATATTTTAACACTAATGCATATTTGATGTACTAAACAGTTGGAATGGTGAAACATTCATAGAAACATTCACTTTAGAACATGAAACAGCTGCCAGTACATTGCTACAAGACCTCAGAATACATAATTTAGAAATAAATGAAGGAACGTATAAGCAATAGGTGCAAACTAGGGATGCTCCCCAGGAAAAGCTAGCAACATAAATATCTGGCACAGATTGCCTGGAGGTTTTTTGTTTGGTTGTTTTTTTAAAGAAAACTCAGGAATTCACTGTAAGAAAAACCTAAACACATTGAACTGCAGCCTAATGCAGAAAAAAAACCCTGGGACCGCAAAAACACTCCTTCCCAAGGCACTATATATCCTACCAATCTAAATGGACTCTTAACTTCTGAGCACCAAGATTCTCACCAACTTTTCACCCTTGCTAGACTGTGAGCCACTGACATGGATATTGAAACTATTCCCTTCTCTCCATCTTCATCATTTTGTTTTTCCTAGCCCTGTATCTTTCTTGCAAACTCTTATCCCCATGATGTTCCTCTTTCATTTCTGTTTCATACTGAAAATCCTTAACTCATGACCAGTACATTTCATTCCTCTTAACTCTGTCAGTGTCCTTCTGAACACTTCCTCTACTCCAAAATTAATTCAGTTCCACATACTTTCCTAATACCTTCAACTCAGTCCATGAAACTCTGAATCACTGATCTACATTCCTCTCCCTGAATTTTGTAGTTGAACATCATCTCTTTGAAGATGATCTTACACACACACACATATATATATATACACACACACACTATCTGAGCTTTGTCTTTTCTTCCACATCCTCATCTATGGTCCAAAGAGGTCTACGTAAAGTACCATCCTGTGTGTCTATACTATCACTCAGAGTACCCCTCCAGCACTTTCATTAAACAGAAACCTGCAACCTTTATTTTCAAAACCCCACGGCAAAGACATTTGAACACAAATGAATAAGTAATGCATGAGAAGAAAAAGGAAACAGCACTGGAGGAAAATTCTTGTACGATCAACTTCTTATCTTCTAATTTTTCTTCAACAGGTCATATATTCAAAGTATTCACTGTAGCTCTGTTCATTCTTCACAATGCTGTTAATTAATGCTTTTCCACTTCCTGACAGGAAAAACAGTCAAAAACATTTTTAAACTTATGCATACAAGTAATCATGCTTGAGGAGAAGCATATGCTTTATCTCCTTGCTGCAAAATAAATTAGAACCAGAAATAAATTCTTCTGGGCAAGTACCATCAACTTCTAGAGAATTTTAAACAAAAAATGAAAATCCTTCAACGCTTATGGCAGTGAAAATAACCTCCAGAACACAAACCCAGGCTGATGCAGGCTGGTAACCACATGCAAACACTCTGCCTCTCCTGCTGCTCAGTTTCCCCTACACAGCAAGAAACCAAAAACTGCCTTTTCACAGCTGCTATTCTGAAACCTGTGGGAATCAGCTGCACACCCAAGAGTTGGACTGCTATCAATTCAGTGCCAGCACTTCTAGGCAGAAGCGGGCACTGGAGACAGGCACTAGGCAAAGGGAACAGAAGTTCAGGAGATGCTGTTACTCTCCTTGACACCCCTCCTCAATAGCAATTGCTAAAAAGCAAGAAGTCTGAGTTCCAGACTTGCACATACCACAACCATCAGCAGGCAGCAAGAGAAGTAAGTTGGAACAAAATCTATATAGGAGGCATCTTTGCAGACACTGTGCCAAAAAAGCTATATGAAGACACTTAAAGGTTAAAAAGTTTAAAACCCTCAGAGGCTGGCATCCATTTCAGAGTACTGTACTAACTGGGGCTCAGCACAACTAAATATAGGATCAGGCTCAATGCACAAAGACCAGCACCCCAACACACATTCCTCAATCAGCAGAGCACAGGCAGGCACCTGCCTAGAGGAAGATGCATCATCTGTTCTTGCTCCATGGACACCTCTTGGGGTTCATAAATGGGAAGCAAGTTTTGTCCCTGACCTGTTTGCTTTCCAGTTCTAGGAAGCATACGAGTAAAATGGCAGGACCAGGAGAGAGTTACATGTTAAGCTAGCAAAGTAGCAGACATCTAGACACAAAAAGGAACAAGGATAACATGAAAGCAGAATGAAAATATGGAGGTATAGTAAAAAAGCAAAACAGTAATAAGAAAAGCAACTTCAGGGTGATCAAAGAACCACAGAACAGTGGCAGCTGGAATACATCTCTAAGATTGCCTAGTCCACCTGTCAACATTTCCCCTGAATAAAATATGTGTATCAATATCTATCACCCAGTAGAGCATGTCCTGAAGTGCCTCATCTACATATTTTAAATACCTCCAGGGATGGTAGCTCCACCACCTCCCTGGGCAGCCCATTGCAATGCCTAACTACTTTGTCACCAAAGAATTTCTTCCTCATACCTAGTCTAAACCTCCCTTAGTGCAACTTCAGGTCATTTCCTCTAGTCCTATCATTATTCACTTGAAAGAAGAGGCCAGCCCTTACATCCCTACAACCAGCTTTCAGGTAGTTGAAGAGATCAAGAAGGTCTCCTCTTAGCCTCCTCTTCTCCAAATTAAACATTCCCAATTCCCTCAGCCTCTCTTCAGTGGACTTGTTCTCCAGACCTGTCACCAGCTGGGAGCCCTTCTCTGAACTCCCTCCAGCAGCTCAATGTCTTTGCTGTAGTGAGGGGCCCAGAACTGAACACAGGACTCGAGGTGCAACCTCACTAATGATGAGTCCACGGACATGATCACTTCCCTTCTCCTGCTGGCCATGCTATTGCTGATACAAGCCAGGATGCTGTTGGCCTAATGATAATTCAAATGATACTGTTGAATATAGTCAATCATATTAAAAATAAATGGTACAATTCCAGAAAGAGAAAAAAGAAGTATAACCAGCAGCATGCAAATGAGAGGTGACTTGTAGTGTCCCCAAACATGAACTGCTGACAACAGGTGTGCATGGAAGAAGAATATCAGCAATTGTAAGTTTGCTTTTATAGGAATCCATCATTCCTTGAATTGTTAACTAACAACCAACAAGTATTTTCTGCCCTGGCAATATTCTACCATTATGTAGTATGTATAGGTACATGGTAATGAATATTTTGATATACTGCCCGCATCCAGATAGAAGGAAAGAAATATAGTTCAGAGAGCGAAATAGTATTTTCACCAGCTTTGTTTTTTCATGGAAGCGATGAGAAAGTTTTTCAAACTCCTACCAGAGAAAGTTGAACAAGATGAGCTGATCTGTTATTTCTGCTAATCTGTCACCAGTCACCAAATGGTTCAGATACACAAAACATAATATGAGACTGTCCCTGCATGTCCACTTCATTACAAAGCTGTTTGCCAAAGTCTCTTCTTCCCAAGCCACTGCCCAGCTTCTGGCCAAGCCACACCTATCAATGCTGAGCTGGCAGGGCAGCAGAACAGTTTAAGACTAAAACATAACTGATGGATTATAATTTCTGAAGTGGTATTTGTAACTAGAAGGCTCTGGTTCTCTCGTCATCCTTCAGTATTTCTTCAGCCATGGATGACCCAATTGCCCATTGCGAGCAACTTTCCCACTTCAGGCAAGAACTTCTTACCCAAAGAGCAAGTTCTGACTGTGATAAAAAGATCTGTGTGCAAGCAACCTTACTTCAACACAAACAGAGCTCTTCAGGCCATCATGGGAACTGGCTTTGACATGAGTTACCAATATACTCCATGCTAGCTTGACTGAAACAAAATACACACAGCTTACCATGACAAGGTGTTATCAAGGTGTTTGTGATGAGAAAAAAAAAAAGAGGCAAATAAACTTGATTTTAAATTACTTTCTGCAACATCTGACAAACACCTTGAAATTTGTAATGGAGATGTTGAAGGTAGGAATGGAAGACATCTTCCTAGAAAGCTCTTTCATAGAATTCTGAGCAGATGGCCAAGTTTTACAGTTTCCTCTGAAACATGTCTAGGGTTTCTGGCAAGAATGATTTTGGAAAGACCCTCCTTGCTACCTTAGCAGTGGGGAAGAAGCATCTTACGAAGGAGGTTCAGAAGCCAGTTTTTATTTCCCAAAACATGCTCAGCCAATCTGAAATTAGACATGCATCACCAGCTCAAGAGCCAGGAAAAGTGGGACTTGGGAAGGAGAAATAAAAACATGGAGAATAAAACTGTGACCCTGAGAATGAAGTCTATCCCTGTAACCAACACTTTCCTTATAAAGCTACACATATCATTACAAACCTCTCCTTTAGAGGTGAAGTTCAAGAAATAGGAAAGAACTTACAGAGTTTAGATAAAAATAAATTCCAGAACAGTACCACTCCTACTTTAAGTATTAACTAGAAATCAGTGGTTTTGACATAATCATGATTAAGCAGGTGGAGAGAAGAAATGGAAGCAACATAGGTCAGCAAGCGTTCAGGAAGTAAACTCAGTTATGACTTCTAAACAGCCAGCTCAATTACTGCTGCTACTTATCACCTATGAAAGCAAGACCTGAATCATCAGCTTGAATATACTAAGCCTTTCATGCTTTAGGTAGTTTTGTTTAGCACAGGAGTGTTACTTCTCTCCCAGTTTTGGGTTTCTACGGAGTGACCACTTGATCACTAGAGTAAAAAATCTGGAAGAACACCTTTCTTGTTAGTTAATTGTAGCACTTCACTGTCCCTTACTTCCCCAGGAACTTTAACTCTGATTCATCTCAGACACAGAACCCACCTTTGGCACACAGTACCTGAGTAAAAGCCAGAATTACATGCAAGTGTACAGCTAACTAGTATAAACCACAGCTACCAGGGTCATCATTTTAATCACTGTGTCTGTTCACATATACTACCTTCCCTTAGTGGAAGGCAGCCACACTAGGAATGTGTTCCTTTTCACCACCTAAATCCCATCCTGAGGACAAATTCAATCTGTCAGTACCAGATTCAATTTGGCTGGGGAGGGATAAGTGAAGAAGAATGAAGAAGCAGGAGGAGAAATGGGATTAGAGAACTGTTGTCTTCTTTTCTGATGGACTAGAAAGGAAGAAGAGCAGAGAGGAAAAATAAAGAAAGGTGCTGAAATACAGTCCAGAAGACTCACTTTAAAAAGTGTAAACTACAAAAAAGTGACAAGGTCTCTTTAAACCTCAAACAAACATTGCTTGATAAAAGCATGACATGTAATGCATAGATGCATTTATATTTCTCTAGAAGCTTGGAAAATACATGAGCAAATGCCCATAAACATCTACTGAAAATATGTTACTAAGTAAATATTTGTTCTACGCTGTAGAACTACTTCCATCTTTGTCACTATTTACTACCCCACCTTGAAAAACAATGCCATACTTCATTTCCACATCTCCAATATTAGTTTTTTCTTCCTTCTCCACCACAAATCTACCAGTAACCAAAGACAAGACAAGATGTAATAATACATCACCAACTAACTGTTAACAGTTATAAAGTAAGTATTTCTACTACATATACTATAGATTAGAAAAATAAAGGCAGACAGATTATTAAAGTATGTGTTTCAGCAAATTCTGGGCTAAATTACATTGAATTTGGCATTATAAACAAATTAGCAGTTTATAGACTCTGTAGAGTTATGACAGGTTTTTTTTTTAAGTCTGATTTTTTTTTCAATTAATCTTCTAGCACAGTAGAACTGAGCTAATTTTACTTAGTGCAAAGCAAGATGGATGCATGTATTTAAAATTCTTTACCTTGACCAGTATAACTCAGTCCATTAAATATGATGGTTTTAAGCTACTATATCATACATTTTAATCTGATACTGAAGCAAGAACAAAGGAAGCCAATCATTCTATAAGCCATTTCCTTACTGATATTACAGTGCAATTGAGGATGTTTGATATGTGAATTCCATCTCATTACATTTATGTTCCATATTAAAAAAGAAGCAAGCTGCATTCTGCAATATTTGCTCAGCAATATGCCAAATGAACTTGCAGAAAGAACAAATTACTTCTGCTCTCAAGCAGGGTGGATACTATTCTTAGGTTATCAGAAAGACTGCTGGTGCAAAAGCATTACAAAGAATCCACAACCAGAGACAGGCATACCAGGCTGGAAACTGGAACCACAGGGCTTCGTAGGTTCTGGTTCAACACCACACCTTGGATCACTTACCACTGATGATGGACAGGGCATGCAGTAGCTAATGGCTCCAGTTAAATAACACAGAGAGGGAATCCCAGTTCAGGTCTCAATGGACAACCAGCCACATTACACAAGTCAGACGTGAGGCAAAAGAGTAAGAAATTAAAGAACAGTCCACATCTGTATCAAATCTTGGCAGTAAGGAAATTAATACAGGATATCAGACAGACTTTTACCCTATGGAATACAAGTCAAGCTATCACACAGCCAAAAGTGTATCACGCAGGATAGAGTTTAAGACAGGTGGCTGGACTCTCATTCCTAAGGCTGATGCAGGGCCACCGTTCAGCACAGAGTACAAAAATCAGACCACAAAAGATGGCTCCTGTGTACAGCTTTCAGCAATCTTGAACTATTAAAGAAGGTTTTCTGAACTCTTGAAACTCGGGACCAGTTCTGCTCCCCTATATCCAGTAGTTCATTGGGTTACGTATCAAACTGTCCATTAAGAGGAAGGAGGTTTCCATGCATTTCATTACTATCAAAGAGAAGTACCACCCTTAGAAAGAACTATTTTTTTGTATTAGGTATTATTGGAAAACATTAGTTCTGGACCAGCAAAAGACATACCATCCTTGTTCTGTAGCTAAATTTGTAAACATGACACAAATTTATTTCTACAGTAGTTGAACCAAAAGTCCCAGTTCACTTAAAAACAAGAGTTAGCACGAGTAACATTTAATTTCAGGTATAAAGTCAATTCTGTCCATCTGTTTATTACTCATATGTTAAATCCACAACTGCTGCATTTCCGTATTTGCTGCACCACAGCAATCTTTTTTTCATATACCTTATTAATGACATAATTAAATCTGTAGTTATTTTAAAAGTGTAGTTAGTGACAGAGATTACTGAGAAATTCTAAACCTTCAGTATCTTCTGCAGTTGATGGCCACAAGTTGCAAGCTGGAAGTCGATTAGGAAAATTTCATCAAGAAGAGGGCAATGCAGCACTGGAGCAGGTCACATGGGTGGGTCGTGGAAATCTCATCTCTGGAGGCTTTTGAGCCTCCTGCCTGAATCTAGACTAGCATCAACACTACATCAGGACAGCTTTGGCTATGTCTAGCAAAGGTCACCGTTAGATGCCCTCCAGATTTCCCTTGAAAGTATCATTTCTGTGGTGACTGTTGTGAGGAGTCCTCATTGGGATGGTAAAACATTTCATTTTGACAGATTTTACTTCCTGCTTACTTTCTATAGGCTTTAAAGTTTAAATACCCAACACTTAGTAAGAGCAAAATGTTCTTCCAGAAATAATCTTTTTATTACTGCCATGTTAACTTGTCACTGAATTCACTAAGCACAAATTACTTATAGCAAGCATAATTTAGACACCCCAAAACATTCAGTTATTTGATTTAACGAACCTTTAGACATATGGAAGTACCAAGATCAGGAAAAGACAAGTGGAACTGAATGCCTTCCCTTTGGAAAGTGATGTGCAAGGGGACTTTATTTTCGGTTGTTTGTGGGGTTTGGTTTTTTTTTGTTTTTTCCCTTTTCTTTCCTGTTTTGATTTGTGCATGTGTGTTTGTTTACAAAACTGAAAATTAAAAGGAAAACACACACACACACACAAATTTTAGCCCAAACGTTACAAGAACTGAGCACTTAAGTGGTTTGCCAGAAACCCAGGCAAAACTTTAAGTATTCTACCTATACAATAGCTCAAAAGTAACAGGGAACAAGAAGTGCTACAGCAAAAACACCTACCACATACCTGCCGTTTCTCAGGGGGTTGTCTTCAATACAGAAGACACGAGTCAATCCTCACTAGAAAGCCCTTCTCATCACAAACACACGTCAATTGTTCCTCCGTACACAGAGATAACACTTAATAATTAATGAAACAAACCAGTTTTCCCGTTCACCTCTGTATAATGGCTGAATTTGCTTGAGATGGTCGGAATAGGATTTCCTGCAGGCACCTCTGCGAGGTTTAACTCCATCCATCCATGGCACAAGGCGGATAAGCTGGAACATCTCCCCCTGCCCAACAGCCCCCAGGGCCGCGCTCCTCCCTACGGACACTTTTTAAGCGCAGCTCCGCAAACTTCCCAGACTTTCCCCCTGCTGCCTGCCGGGCTCCCAGGTAAAGGTCCTGCTTTGAGGAAGCCCCGCTGACACCCAGCTCTGCAACCCCCTGCTCTAACCTGATCAACCTGTTGCGGGCCGGAGCGCGGCAGCGGCCGGCGGAGAGGAACGGGATGGCCCGGTCCGGCGGCGGGGACGGGGCGGGGGAAGGCGGGAGCTCACCTTCTGCTGCCGGCGGGCCATGTCCGTGGGCTGCTTGGCGTTGAAGGGGTGTGCGATGCACCTGGCGATAAACACGTAGAGCTGCAGCCGGAGCCTCTTCTCCCGCTCCTCTCGCTGCAGGCGTTCCTGCTCCTCCCGGCCCTCGCTCAGCACCGAGGGGCTGGGGCTGGGACTGGCCGCCCGCGTCGCGCCGGACTCCCTGCCCCGCGGGTCCCGGGGCGGTGGCGGCAAGGAGCGCGGAGAGCCCCCGCCCGCCGCCACCAGCACCTCCCGCCGCTCCTCTTCCAGCAGCTCATCGGACTCTTCCTCGCTGGAGGACGGGTCCAGCATCGTGCTCGCCGGGTGCGCTCCGCCAGCGGGCAGAGAGGGAGGCGAGGAGCGGCGCGCACCTTTCCGGACACGTCGAGTTTACACACAGACTGTTTCCGACCGGCAGCGGCCGCCGGGCGGGAGCGGAGCGGAGGGGCGGGGAGGGGAGGCGGGGTTTGGGAAGGGGGTCGAGCCTGGGTTGCCGTGGGAATTGCTCCGAGCGGCTCCCGGCAGAGGCGGGGCTGGGCTGGCACCTCCGCCCGCCCCGCCGAGGGGCAGCGGCCCGCGGGTGGCTGGGCCCGGCGTGTCTGCTCAGCACCTCCCTCGGTGCGGCTCGGCTCGGTTCGGCTCGGCTCGGCTCGGCTCGCTTGGCAGCGCTGCCCCGTCCGGTCTCGGCCGGTCCCGGCGGCGGGTGCCCCGCTGCGCCCTGCTCCACCTCCCGGGCCGGCCCAGCCGCACAGGGGGTTCTGTGGGCTGGGGGAGGAGAGCTCTGGGCTGTGTCCTCGGCGTGGCTCGGCTCTGCTCGGTAACGACCCCGAGCTTGCTGGCATCTTCCACCAGGTTGTTGGGGGCTGGGGGGAAGAGACTGAAGGCATCTCAAATGCCCACGTAAAATGAGCCACTGCCCCCCGTGCCTGCCAGAGATGGAGAATGAGCTGATGCATTCACTCACAGTAAACCTCTGCTGAGAGCCCACCACCACGAATAGGTAGTTCACATTTGTCTGAAATCGTTGTCCCAGGCTACCTGCAGATCCAGGCAGGGTCGTAGTCACAATAGGTATCTTGACAGTTAAGGCTAAGGAACAAGTGAAAGCCTACCACCATCACTCTCTAAAATGGAAGAAAAAATGCTTCACCGTGTGAAAGCTAAATTTCTGGAATCTGATCAGGGTGCTGTTGAAAGGTAGCCCTGGGGGGGCGGAAGACGAAACGGCTTTCATGTGGACCAACAAGTTCTTTTGCTCCCCTAAACACTCATGCATGGTGGTGATGGAGAATGAGGGGGGTACTGGAAGGAGAAGGATCAGAGATAGGGAGGAGAAAGGCTGGAGGGGTAGGCTGGCTTGCAGAAAGGCAGTGTCACTGTATGCTGCTTAAAAAGATGGGAGCTGAGGCTCTGCTCACACAGCTCTCAGCCTCTGTTAGCAGTGGCAAGTTCTCAGACCTACGTGGAAACTCAACAAACTCGGGTGGCTCAGTGTATGAGCTGGTCTGGGTTTAGAATGGTGAAAGGCATCAGTCCATTACCCGTATCTTCCAAGTGTCAAGTCCTCTAGTGGAAGATTTAGGAAAGGATCTTTAGAGCCGGCATTTATCTCATGAGTGAACCAGCTCTGAGGTGAAGTTACTCCTGCTGGGGGCAGCAGCAATTAGCTCAATGGCAGCATTAAACATCAGGAGTCTGGGTTCTGCCAGGCTGGGATCTCTTCCAGAGGAATGAGGTGGAGCACTGAGGAAGACCCATGCTGACAAATACACTGGCTTTCTTGTAAATTTGGGTGCTAAGTATAGCAGTCATACAAAAATAGGTGAGTTATTCATATGGTTGCCTCGTGTCCTTAACATTAACCAATACTAGTAGGAAGAATTTGTGAAATGCAGATAGTCAGGAAAAGTATGAATGTCAATCTTTTGGACATATTTGGTTACACTTCCTTAGCCTAGGAATATTTCAGGACAGGTTTTGTAGGTGCTGACACCACCACCAGTCTCATGTCAGTACTTGCATTTCCAGCATATCATAGCAACAGTCCAGGTCCTGTAGTAGATAAGAGCTAGTTCTCTAAAAAATTATGCAACTGGTAACTGTAAACTACTTTTTCACTAGGAGATATTGCCTTTTACAATAACTTGTTCTTATCCTAATGGCAAATAAAAATAAAGTAACACTGTAAAAAACTTGCCATCAAAGATATGGAAAGCACCATCTGGGATACGATCTCTCTGAAACTTGAAAGCAGTAAAATCCTGAACATTTTAAATGTAGTAGTTCAGTCCAGCAGTGTCATCTCACAACTGCTGCTGCATTTAGGCCAGGATGATTATATTATCATGTATAAGGTTACAAAACACTTCCTTATAGAAAAGGTTATGTTTGCTTCGCTAGCTGCCTGCTAGCTTTTGGAGGGAAGATTTATCTTATTTTCCCTCATGTTTTGTAACAGTATCACAGAGTTGTTTGGATTGGCAGGGGATGCCAACTACCAGAGCAGGGCCACTTTGAGCATGTTGCCCAGGGCTGTGTCCAGTCAGCATTTAATATCTGAAAGGGTGGAGCCTTCACATTCTCTCTGGATGTTTGACCACTGTCACAGGAGAAAAGATTTTTCTTAGGTTTAAATGGAATTAATGTCCCATATTTCATTTTGCACCATTACTTCCTGTCCTCCCTTTGGTTCTACAGAGAAGAGGCTGGCTCGGTGTTCATTACTCCCCTCCATCAGTTATTTGTATAAATTGATAACATTCCCTTGAGCCCTTCTTCTCCAAGTTAAACAGTCCCAACTCTCTCAGCCTCTCCATGTAGCTCACATGCTCCAGGCCATTAATAACCTCATGACCTTTTTCTTGCTCCAGTATGGCCATGTCCCTCTTGTAATGCAGAGCTCAGGACTGGACCCAGCACTGTGGATGTGGCCTCACCAGTGCTGGGGAAAGGGGAAGGATCACACCCTTGGCCTGCTGGCAGCTCTTACCCTAATGCAGCCCAGCAGGCTGTTAGGCTGTTGGCCTTCGTTGCTGTAAGGTACGTTGCTGGCTCATGTTTAGCTTGGTGTGCACCAGGACTTAAATCTTTCTGCAAAACTGCTTTCCTGTAAGTCAGCCCCCAGCCTGTTCTTGTGCATGGGATGTTTCATCCCCAGGTGCAAAACTTCCCATTTCTCTTTATTGCACTTCTTGAGATTTCGGTTTGACATTTTCTCCAGCTTGTTGGGGTACCTCTGGATGGACACACAATGATCTTGGCCACTTCTCCCAAGTTCCTATTGTCTGTAAGTGGTCAGAATGTGTGCCTTGTTCCATAGTCCAGGTCATTAATGGGGATGTCAAACTGTATTGGTCCCTGGGTACATCACTACTGACTGGCCTTCAGAGATAACCTTTGTGATGCTGATCATAGCTCTCTGGGCCAGACAGTTCAGGCTGTTTTCAGTCCACTTCACTGCCCATTTATCTAGCCTGCACTTCATCAATTTGTCTATGAGGATGTTATAGGAGACAGTGTTGAGAACCTGACTGAAGGCAAGATAAATGACATTTGCTTTCTCCTCATCCACCAAGGCAGTCCTGTGGTCATAGGAGCCTCTCAGGCTGGTCAAGCATGATTTGACCTCTGTACATCCTGTACTGGCTACTCCCAGTCACTTTCTTGCTTTGAACATTTTTGGAAAGTTTCCAGGATTAGGTGTTCTATGACCTTCCCAGGGATATAGGTGAGACTGTCAGCTCTGTAGTTCTGTTTTCTTACCTTTAGTGAAGATAGGTATGCTATTTGCTTCATTCTTTAGAACATCTGTTTAAAATTTCTTCTCTAGACCTGCATGCAGAGGACTTCTAGCTAGGCAGAAAAGGTCAGTCCTTGTCATTTCTTGCTTTATGTTCTTATTGGGTAAAAAGATAAAATTTAGATTTTGTTTTCTATCAGACCCAGCTCAAAATAGAATGTTTTCAACTCGGATTTGACTGTATGGATAAAATGAATTGACATTATCTATCAGAATATCTAACAGCTTCGGACGAACATTCCTACCTTTGGCAGGTACTTTCAAGACAGCCTTTCCATTCTGTAAAGCTGCTCTCATCTGACACTGAGTTTTTTCATTCTGATCTCTTCTTGGTTCTTGGTGCTACTTTTTTTGTATGATACATTTAAATGCAGTGTATCTTCTTTTGTATTTAAACATTTCTGCAGTACATGAAAGTTACCAGTCCTAACACCCTTTGTCTGCTACTGTCATGCTAATACCTCCAAACATTGTTGGCATCAGTCCTGTAGGACCAGAGCTGAATTCCTTAGATACTTGTGTTCAAAAGCTGCTCAACCAGTTAAGTACAAAAATGTTTACATGTAATGCTTATATTCAAATACCTATATTCTTGAAATATCCAGCCACAACACTGAAAAGTCCTCATTAGATGGTCTAACAAACCCATTTTATTTGGTAATCATCTGAATTGGTATCCAGATATTTTTTTACTGCCTAGATATTTTTCCTAATGCAGATCGTGTAGCATATTTACTTCAACAAAATGGTGTTAGGAACAGGACTGCTCTTTTTTATAAGGCAATGAAATGAGAATTTTGTCAATAAAACTTTCCGTTTAGGAGATAAAAGAACCAGTAAAAATAATGGTGAAAACCTTGGTTTTAACTGATCCAAGATTTTTATTTCAAGATGCCGATAAAAATTTTGGCTATGTTTTCAAATCCTTCACTTGGGGAAACAGATGATTAAAAATAAGTTGTATGAAAGTATTTTTATGTTCAGTAAAGAATTCCTAGTATAGAATCAGTACCTTGTAATTCACTTATATACTGTCTTTTGGTCATAAAATTTATTAGTATTTTGAGGTTCGGTAGTTCCCAGTAATGAGTTTTAGCTTCATGCAGTGTTGTCAGTTTAGACACTTCTTGTACCATTTTTCCCTAATGCTTTGGTTTAACAAATCATGTGATTAAGCAAAAATCTCACCTTATGTTTTTTGCAAGCAGGTTGTACACAAAGCCAGACATGATGGTGATGTTTCTAGGGTGTTTTGTAATTGCTGTATCATGGGAATATACTGCTGCAGACAGTACTGGGTGGTAGGTGAAGTACTGCCTGTCCCTTTAAATTACCCACTGTGACCACCTTTGTTTGTACACAATGAACTTGTGGAGAAAAACTTGAAAGTGTGAAGGAATACTGCCATACAAGTTCAAAATCTGAAAGTAAAGTCTAAGAGAGAAACACTTTTTAATTATTATTTTAAAAATAGAGTGGTGAAGCTAAGCGTATATCACACTGTGGCTCAGCTTACAGTTTCTGAAGGCCTCTGACTGTTGATATTATTGCCCATTGATATGTATGAGTTTTTGCTAAGACAAGAGCACATAATGGCAATGCTATACAGGTATATGTAATAAGTAATAGGGATCTACAGTCCACCTGGAAGAGTATAAGTTTGATAGAGCAATAGAGATTGCATTCTGCTTTGTAATAAGCAGTGTACAATAGATCTTTGTAATGATAAATACATCAACATTCATGTGCTCCTGGTGTGCAGCGCTCTGTATAAGAAGTTTGTGCAGAGCTGATATATTTTCCCTGCCATCCAACTTTCCCATGCAGCAGATTATTTTATTCCTTTGTAAAACATTTGCAAGACATGGCTAAGCTTTCTGCAGGTTTCATTTCTGGGATATAAGTTCATTTCAGGAATGCATTTCTCCCAGAGACATGGATCGTGGTTTAAACCCAGCAGTCACTGAAGACCCAGGCAGCTGCTCACTCACTCCTCCACAGTGAGATGGAAAGAGAACCAGAAGACTAAAAGTGAGAAAACCATGGGATAAGATAAAGATAGTTTCACAGGTAAAACAAAATCCATGAGCACAAGCAAAGCAAAGAAAGGATTTCATTCCCCTCTTCCTAAAGGCAGGCAGGTATTCAGCCTGAAAAAAGAAACTTGACTCTCTCCCAGCCCAAGTGAGCATACATGTTGGATGGTACATCACCATTAACCTAAGGTGTCCTGTGCATATTCAAGTGGGTGTTTGTGGAAAGATACCTCTAAATTCCACTTTGGTGTTGACCACACCTAGTAACTAAGCATTCAATGAAAGTATAGAAGATGTTACTTCACCTTTTAGCATGCCCTGCATGACAAGAGAAGGGGTAATGGTTTTAAACAGGAACAAAGTAGATTTAGAATAGATACAAGGAAGGAATTTTTTTACAGTGAGAGTGGGGAAACTGGGAACAGGTTACCCAGTAAGGTGGTAGGAGCCCCATCCCTGGAAACACTCAAGGTCAGGTTGGACAGAGGTCTGAGCAGCATGATCTGGTTGAAGATTTCACTGCTCATTGCAGAGGAGTTGGACTAGGTGATCTTTAAAATTCCCTTCCAACCCAAATTGTTATATGATTCTATGATTCTGTGATTCTGTGATTTTCTGATTCTATGTTTTTGTATCACTCTAGCAGCCATTATCATCACAGTGATGATCTGCTACCATGTATGGAATACCTTCTTCTATTACTTTAATCAAACACCTTTGCTCTACAGATCTATATCAGAATTGCAGAGTTTAGGAAAGTGATCCTCCCACACTGTTCCCTTTGATTTGACTCTGTAAGATTAACCATGGAAGAAAATGGCTTTCATGTCCTGATGTTTCATTTTGGTGTGCCAGCACAGGATCCAATGTTCATGAGCTACATAAGTCTCAGACCTGAGCACAGGGAGGAAGAAATAGCATCCACATGCTTGATTCCTACTAGCTTTTCTAATCCCTAAGAGAAATTCCCATCTTCTCCTCTGGTGAGTCCTGAGGGCAAGCTGACCAGGGTAAATGATGTCAATAGCTGATCCATATAAAGAAAAAACCCAAGGTATATCAGAATGTTTACTTGCATAGTTGCATTTTGTCACTCAGATTTAGTTCATGTGTATGGTTGTAAATGTACAGAAATATGAGAGAAAATCTTAATCATATGTCCTGCTCTGACACTTTGGAGGGCTTGCATTACTCACAAGCTGTGAAGTATCAAAGTAATGAGCAGGTTATTGCTAAGAGCCTAGATTAAAATTTATGTCACATCATCAGTACTAAAAAGCTATTCTGAAAAATTGAGGTATTTTGAATGAATTATTTCAGAATAGTCTTGTGTATGAAATGTAATGTTCTCTACACTTTAAGTTCAAGTAGTTAAGGCAGTCCGATTTTTCAGTGTGGCATTGACACTCCTTCAGAATTCTAAAGGAGTATCCAAATCAATTTTCCTTAAAGGAATGTTTCTACCCACAATAATGTTTCTACCCACTCTCTACACTGCAACCTGGTTTTATTGGTAAAGGATGTTAGGCAGGGTCTATTGTTCTGTTAGCTTAATACCAGCAGTGGAAATCTTTAAATTAGTTTCATTATAGGTTAATAAGCTTTTAAATTAAGAACATCGAGAAACATACAGACCCATAGCAATATCAAGGAACATACAGACCCATAAAGCAACTGTTGTTTAGCCAAAATATATTAATACTTTCATGTGGCTGTTACCATTAACACAGAAATAGCATTTTTGCTAGGGATTGTTACTGCTTTCTGAAATGCTTGATTTCTCAGCAAGCCTGAATGACACACAACTTGGTGATGTGAGTGGTGTGGAGTCTTGTGAGCAATAAAGTGGAATGTGGTATCTCTTACAGAATGACACAGATGTTGCACTTTTGACACTACCAGACTTTGCTAGTGAGTTCCAGTGAATCCTGTGACATCTCCAGAGAAATGAGCTTGCTAATGTCCTGTTTAGGTCTAAAAAAAAATAATAGAAAGTAGACTAGGAAAGGATCTTAACAAGTTATTAGGATTGTACTTCTGCTTCCTAGATTCATTACAGCTAACTTATTTGTGACTGGTTCTTGTTTAAAAGAATCTTATTAATACCTTCTAGTATTTCACCTCCCTAGGCAAACAGTTTCAACAATGAACCCTCTCTCAATTCAAAAAACTTGTCTATATGTTACTCTAACCCTCCCATTCTGGGAACTTTTGTCACACAGCCTACCCTCTGTTACTGTTGCTCAAAAAGTCTCAAACCCTGTCTCTGCTCACCCTGCAGTTTCCTCAATTCCTGAGCACTCAGAGGCCAGAATCCCTTTGCCTCCTTTTTCTATGGGACGTGTTCTGCTCAGTCTAGACAAGGGCAGACCTTAGAAACTTTCCCTATGTTGAAGAGAAAGACCCTGAGGGGAATCTCCCTGGCTGCAGGAGGGGTTTATCTGAAAAACCTACAATGTTCATCTTTCTGTGCTGAAAAGGCACTTGCAAAGGGGGCCTGATAAAATCTGTCATTGTTTTACACTAGCCCGGCAATTAAACCGAATGACAGATTGCTCCCTATTAATCCCCCTCTCCTCCCTGATAGAGGAAGGAGAGAGAATAAGGGAGAGAGACTTATGGGTTGGAAACTAAACTACAGAACTTTAATGAAACAGTAATAATAAATAGGAAAAATTACTAAGTATATACAAATATACAAATATACAGGTAAATTGATACCACGTTCCTCCCCCCTTTCCCCCAATAACTCTCACGTCACCACCGAGGCTGCAGGGCAGCCCTGGGAAAGTCCAGGCTGGAATCCTGGAGTCAGCAGCAGTCGGGAGCTGGGGGCAGGAACACACAGATTCAGGCTGGCAGGGATCAGGACCACAGGCAGAGGAAGGGATGGAAGCAGGAAGGGCAAGAAGGGCAGGAAGAAGGGTTTGACCCCTGTGATGCCTCAAATTTATACCAAGTATGACGTGTATGGGATGGAATACTCTGTTTGGTCAGTTCTGGCATCTATCTTGTCCGGTCCTCCCCAAAGGCAGGTTTCAGGTGGGAACTTCTTACTCCTTCTGGAAGGTAAAATGTTTCTCAGAGCTGAGCAGTGTCCTTGGCTCTGCATACCAGTCTCTGGCAGTAACTATAAACATCGAGTGTTATCAGTCCTAGAAGCAGACACTGTCTGAGAAACTTGCTGTTAATTTCAGCAAGTGCAACTACTTACATGGGACTTAGCTGAAAGCATAAGTACAAACCAGAAAATCACCTTTATCCTGGCCCAAACCAGGACACCTGGCTCTCCACTTGCTGCCAAGAAGTGCAGAAGGAAGTATGGGGTGGTTTTTCAGGGCAGCAGGCAGATGTCAGGCATGCATTGAGCTATTGCTGGCTGTGCTCCTGCTGGGGTCTTGTGGCACTTTTTGGGCTGGAGTAGAGTGTTCTGCTCCCTTTGGAAGTATCTTGGAGCTTGGTTCCAGACCCCCAGAGGACCAGACAGGAACGAGATGGGATGGTGACTGAGAGGCACTGAAAGGAACAGCTGGAGAAATTCTCCGTACATTGCCAGCAATTTGCACAGACACTAAAACCTACACCGTGTCCCTGAGCAATTTAAACCTATTAGTCTCGTCTGTTTGTAGCAACCATGGAAAGCAGTTTATTCTCTTTCTATTTATAAAAGTTTAGTATGAAAAGGAATTCTTCTGCTCATCTTTCTGTAGGCTATATGGTCTCTCAGGCTTTCTGCATAGGCAATGGGTACAAATTCTGATTATCCCTGTTTCTCCCCAGTTGAAGTACACCTTTCTTGCAGTGGTGGTCTCTAAGATAGGTGTGCCTTACCACATCATGCTGAGCAGGCAGAATGCTTTATGAGCTTACATATGGCTGTCCTTTTAATACTTCCAATGACAGAGCTGGGGGTTTTTGGTTTTTTTTTGGTTTTTTGTTTTTTTTTTTTTTTTCTTGAAGTGTGAACTGAGCAGCCAACTATGTCATTCTACTTGTGTTAGAAATTTGGCCCTGCTCTGCAGCCAAAGCATGAGCTTTGTGCAGTGCTCTTGCTGGTGAGAACAGCTCCATGATCATGAGAAAAATAAGGGTGGGGTGGGGAGAGCAACAACTGTGATGCAGGGCCAGCTCAGCTTTTGCAATTCTTTTTACTCTCACTGTACAAGACTGCAATTTGGTATACCTGCCACTTAAAAAATAATTCTAGGTCGTTAATATTCTGTTATATTTATTTCATATGTGAGCTCAGATTCCTGGCTGTGTACATAAGCAAGTAATTAAGTAAAAATGTAGTTCCTGAGGACTCTTATCAAGACACGGGGCCTGAAACTGAGTATTGTGATGGATGACTACTTGCATAGTTCAGGGAGATCCTTTCTTGTTTGTTCTGAAGTCTGAACTTCATTCTCATTCTTGTCCCCTGCAATGAATTTGTCTTTCTTTAAGGTGTAAGTTGGAACTGAGGTGGATTAACAATGGCCTTTTCATATCTTCCATTCCATTTGTTATGGAAATGAACTGTCATCCAGCGTGGCCCTATTTGGCACTTCACTGATTGATGAGTGGAGAATCAACCTTCTGGAAAATAAACAGATTAACTTTAAGCATTCGTGCCTTAACATCTGAAAACAACCAGAGTCAATGTTTGTTTTGTCAAATTCTGGATAGTGAAATAAATGGTGCAGAGGGTCATTAACTTATAACCTAAATGATTCACATATAAAAATATTCCTAGATGGTGAAACAAAATTAGATATTTAATCGAACCATTCCACAAGAATGATGAGAGAGTGTGGAAATTTCTTCAAGACTGTGAAATGAAAACAAGTTGTGGATATGACCACATCTTCTGACTTCATGCAAGGAAACCAGCTTCATTCAACCCCTTAAGCAGTGATCTAGGAAGAAATTCTTTAATTTGAGGGTGATGAGACAGTGGAAAGGCTGCCCAAGGAAGTTGTGGGTGCCTCCTCCCTGGAAGTATTCAAGGCCAGGTTGGATTGGGCTCTGAGCAACCTGGTCTACTGGAAGGTGTCCCTGTCCTGCAGGGGAGTTGGAGCTACATGATCTGTAAGGTGCCTTCCAACCCTAGACATTTTATGATTCTATAATATATGGTAATTTTTTGTTTCATGATGAATCCCTGCTTGTCATGGTTAAAATCTGCATTTTGAGTACTTGGACAGTCCAAATCTGCTCAGATGCTTATGTATGTTTGCAATGTATGAACTTGAATTTGATATATTTTCTTCAAGAAGAATTATTTGCAAACAGCTTATGTACTTTATTTTTCAAAAAAACTTTGCAGGGAATACAGATAGAGGCAGCTGTAGTGGACATACCCAAAGGCTGTGCTCTGGGAAGAGCAGAAATCTCGCCACTGTGATTATGCCTCTTTTAAAAGTCTTCTAATCATACCCAGTTGTCCATGTTTTGAATGTAAATCAATTCAGGACTTCATTTGAAGTCTACTGATGATAGAAATTGCCCCTTTTTTCTCTTCTCTGTTGGTTTTCAGCAGACTCCTAAACTCTGCCCTGCATGTGAATTTGAATGGAGTTGCTAGTTGGATATGCAAGATTACAATAATTTTTAAAAGAGGGATAGGAGAAATCTTGTTAGTGCCTGGATTTATCATTCAGAGGACCTTCTTACAGCCTTATGAAGGGGGATATTTTTAGACTTAGCAAGCTGCAACCATTTTAAAATTACTATTTGTGGCCAGACTTGAATCAAATATTTCTTCAGATTTTATTTTGAACCAGCCCAGTAATTGAAACTGTGTAAGTGGAAGTGACATTGTAGTCTTTTCTCTGTATTACCATGTGAAAACTTTCTGCTTTCTCCTGCTCTCAGTGTCTTAGTCTTCTAACACAATGCCTTGGGTTTGCTGAAGGCCTTGTTTAAATGTGGTTGTTTAAGTACTGTTTCAGTATGGTTTTAGTACAGTTCAGTTTGTTTTTCACAGGTGACTGATGATTCCTATTTCCTAGGAATTTTTCCTTACAACATGAAATTGCATTATTGCATTATTCATGCAATTTGCTGCAATCTTAACAGTACCTAGGCATGTTATCTTTAGTTTTGTCAATCACAGTTAATGTATTGAGTGAAAATGCAACTTTCATAATCCCTCCACACCCTCCTAAAAATCCCTGCCCTTCCACTTGTGAAGCTGAAGTTGCTGCTTTTAATGGCTTGTCAAAAAGGAGGTGGTTAAAAAAATGCAGTGGGAGTCTGGTTTTTTTTTTCAGATCTAATGATTTTAATGATTTGGGAATCTGGATTCCTGAGAACTTGGGCTTAGTAGTACTGCATATGCCTGTATGAATCTTTTTATAGTGTTACACTGGCTCTTCAGCATATTTTTATCTTTTCACTGTCATTACTGTAGCTGTTTGTAGTGTCTTGGTGACTGTCAGGGTGGCTGTCATAAATTCATGATTCTTATCATTCAAGACAGGTAAGATTTTGATTTGTATCTTGAATGAAGCTCTGAGGATTTTTTTGTGGAATTAGCAACTTTCTGTCTGTCAGTAACCTGAAAGGAGAGCTGGAAAGATTTACCAGATAAATAATTATTGCATTCACCAAATACAGTTTTCAATTAATTAATCTCTTTTAATTTCATTCAATTTTTTCAAAAACTAATTTGAAGAGTGAATAGTCCTGGATAAAACATGTGCTTCAACACTAATTTATTGAAATATATTATAATTTAAAATAGATAATGCAAGCAGGTGACACAGTTTCTTCATACTGAATGTGTTTAAATGTTTGTGTTAAACTAATTCCAAATGCAAACAACAAATACAAATATAATTTCTTTTTGCACGCTTGCATCTTGAAATCAGTGATTTGGATTACAGACTTTGGGGATTGTTTCTAAATCACGGCATGAGTCTACTCTTAAATTGAAACCTAGCCTAGTGAAATGGAAAGAATAATTCACCTACCATTTGTTACTGGTTTTTGCAGCTGGGTTTTTGATCTCCAAGCACCACCTGCATGATCACCTGGGGAAGGTGGGATCTTACTGTTTCAGTGTGAAGCTTCAACACTGTTATCCATTATCAGTATACTGCACGGGCTGCCCATTGCTTTCCAGTGTAATTTAAGATGTTATTGTAAATCACAAAGCAATAAGTGCCCTGCAATAGACAAGTGTGGGAGAAGCTACCTACATGGTCTAAATGGCCTAGAGATAAAGAAAATCTTTCTCTTTAGATGCCTCTCAGTGCACATTTCAGGAAGACTGTGATGATACATTCTAACAGGATTTTTGGAGTCCATACTTCCAAGAGAAACAAAATCTTAGATAGAAGTTATTCTAGAAATCAATTGTTTTGCAGCTCCTAGGATTTTACTTTTAGTGTTATTGAATCACCAAGGAGATTAGAGTTTTAGATTGTATTTTAGATATAACTCCACATGCTTTCCTAATAACTTAATTGGTAACAATAATGTAATTTAAAATATTTGTGTACAATACACACACAGAGGTACTTCCTGTGCACAATTTTCCCACCAGTAAGGAAGGTGCTTCATTTCACATGTAAACTTAACCCAAATGAAAAAAGTATTTACAAAACTTTAGAACTGTTGAGTTTAATGAGACTGAAAGATAGATTTATGGTCAAACATATACTTACATGGGTTTCCAAAGAGGCATCTTCTTTTTTGAGGGATAATATATCTTTTCCTTATGATCAGATCCTCATTAGTAGAAGTCAATGTCTGTGTACAACGTCACTGTTGGGGAGTTGGGGCATTCAATGGTATCACATATTTTATATAATACTTTAATAAACAAAACATTAACCTTAGCTAATGATTTGCTTTCCAGGTGAGAAATAGCAAAAATTAATTTACTTTTTTAATGCTGATGGAAGTAAAAAAGTTAGGGTCTGTTTTTTACATACAAAAAAGAATCTTTATTACATTTATTACTAAAATTGCACAAAATGGAAGTGCACATTTACACCTCCTTTAAGTACAAGGCTCCTTAAATATCTGGGAGTTAAACTAGAAAATAGGATTTCCAGTCCTTGCTATTTAAATGTGTTTGGTTTTTTCTGGATCTTCTGGAGTCACTGTCGTAAGAATGTACCTCAATGCTCATTGAAAGAAAAATGAAGATGCTAGTATTATTTAAAATTGCAGAGAGAATCTTGAAAATATGACCCTGCTCTGTCTTAATGGCTCAGAAACCAAGAGACAAGCCAAATGAGATTTAAATGCATCTTTTATGAAGATTAAGAAAAAAAATCTGGAGTGTTTTGAGACTACTTGAAATTTTGAAATTTTAGTACTTATTGGAAGCTGTGATACTAGAATGCTGTGAATACTTGGTATCCTGACCACCGATGTGGTAGTTAGATGGAAAATTTGCCAAACTGAGGATAATAGAACAATGTCCTTTCTCATTACCAGTCATTCTGACATTTCACATACATAAAAACTGCCCACTGAAATTGTGCGCTTCACCGCTATCCTTTTTTTAGCAAAGAAACCTTTTTTCCAGCAGACAAACAATTGCACTCATTAATCTATGCATAAATATCCATAAGATGGTGCTCTATCTTAAATCTGACCAGTGTAATTTGCATTGAAAAATAAAAGTATGTTGGAATTGTAGCTCAGTGCTACTGCTATAAGCTGAGTCTTGGTAACCATTGCTTTGGCAGTCATATTGCAAATGTTGGTTTCCATTCACTACAATATGTTAATTTACATGTTCAAAATATTAGTCACAGCATCTTTGTTCAAGCCTGAAAAATGTAAAACCAGCTGAAAAGTAATTTCAGCGTTGCTCAGAATATGAGCTGCCTGTAGCTTGCTTTTTCACAATGGAATTTCATTCCATCTTTTTTTGCTAAAGGCAAGTGATGGTCCAAGGACTCCCTCAGACATGACTTTAATGGAAAAAGAGACAAAACAGTGCAGTGGGAGTTCAATTCAAAGGGATAAGATGAGTGATAATGGCCGAATCTGGCCAGCAAATGAAAAGACTGTGGGAGAAAGGAATCTGAGACATATAACTGTCCACATAGGCACCAAGAGCAGAAATTTCATTGCAACCAACACCTTGTATTGAAGGATTCTGGTGAGAACAATGATGTTGAGAATGAAGGAGTGTATGGAGAGCAACCAATTATATTATTATCCTGCTGGAGCCTGGCCAGTGGATTATAGCTCAGTAATCACCTTCCCCTACATCTCATGGCTGTAGTAATGCACAGCCAGGGCTCAGCTGCTGTGGTACCTTGGCTCCCAGCCCAAGGTAGCCACATTGTTGACATGAGGAGGGGGAAGAAATGGATGGATTGGAAAAAGGCTGTCACATCTCTCAACAGCCCTGCAATTCCACCTGTGTTCCAGTTAGAAGGCTCCAAACACCTTGTTGCACTGGGAAGTCTGCCTGCATGATTCACTCAGGTTTGCCTGAACATTTTTCTCCCTGCTCATTTGTCTGAATGGTCAAGATGACAAAAGCAAGTGATCAGCTGATAAATCTCTGCTTCTCAATAGAATATACTCCAGTTGCACATTTACTTCTGGAGTTATTTGCAGTTAGTCTGAACCAGGTTTTCTCTTTGAAAACATGAGCTGGGAAAGATGCAATACACAAAATAGCTAATGCAAAAGTAAAAGAAAAAGAAAGATGGGTTGTTGCATCGTCGTGCTGTAGGCAGTAAGGAAAAAAAGGAAATGGTGAATGAATTATCCACGATTAAGGGAGAGGTGCACTTTGTGTCAGCAGTGCACCTGAGCTGATCCAGGCTAGACCAGGAGTTGGAATACGTCAATTAGAGAGAGATAACCTCTTCACTCTGTTTTGGAGGGATAGGGATTATATTCTCTGCAGATGTCATCTTTTGGATAAACCTGTGACCCTGTTTATTTCCAGACCTGGTGAAACTCAGATTACTTCATTAGAAGAATAGAGACTCCTTTGCAGCTGGAAAATTAATTTCATTCACTGATAAATGTTATGGAGAAACTTTATGCTTGTACTCTTAACTTTGATCCCTAGACTGCAAAAAACTTACTACTTTTGGTAAAAGATACAGCACAAACTTGAAAGATATTTTCATCTTTCTGCTTGCTGTTTAGCTATTAAGCAAAAACTGATATATCACCCTTAATATCATATGATCATGTGTTAACATCTCTCTGCAGACAAATTGATTCTGAACAAGTTCAGACGGTCAAGGAGGAAAAGAAGGAAGCACAAGCTACTTTAATGCACCTAATATAAATTGGAAGCTAAAAATATATAAAGCAAATGTGGTGTATGCCATACTATTTATTCATTAGCTGCTATAGGATTAGTTTCAAGATGCTACATACTAATGCAAAGCTAGAATTTCTACCTTGCATCATGTAACAAATGCTATCAATATGTTTTCATGTACTTTAATCCTGTGAATTCTTGTTAAACACACTTCAGAAATTTTTCATTCATCCTACAGTGCCATCTTTCAAGCAGCACTCTGGCTGCTTTTTGGTGTAGTGATGCAAGACCTGATTATAGAGACAGCTTCCTCTGCTGATGCACTGTGTTATTATAATGCCACCTGATACCTCATTCTTTGATACATTAGGTAGTGTACTACATCAACAAAGCAAGTGCTCACATGGGTTCTACAAAGACGAAATGTTTTGGTGGAGAGCATGAATTCAGGGTAAAAGCTGTCTATACACAGCAGTGCCAAAATGCCCCTTGGCTTTGTCTTTTTCACTTTATGAAACTGGTTAGACAATTCAAAACCAAGAAGACCTATTAAAAGAAAGAAGAACTCGTGAACACATCCATTATGATCTTAACATGACAGAATTCTTGGTTTGCTTTGGGTATACACACACACAATCATCAAAACAAGAAAATGAAAAGAGTAAAGTGATTTTGGACTGTATATATTGTTTTATAAACCAGCTATTTCCAGGAGAGCTGGTGGCTAAATGCTGTGTTTTCAGTAGGTATAGAAATGACAGATAAACAGAAGTAACTTATAAAATGAATCCATAAAATGAATGCCATAAACACCGTAGAAGATTTCACTTAAGAGTCTTTCTGACACGTGAAGAGATGAGTGTTACATGAGGAATAGATTCCCTCAGCAAAGGTCCCCTCTGGAAACACATACTCCAACAAGTCCCATTCAACTGCTACAGCAGAAGAAAATTATTCCTCTTAGCTCAGGTTCTGTGACAGAAAATAAAAGAGAGGTAAAAAATTAAGCAACTGGGTCCCATACCATTAAGACTGTTTAGGTATTGTCTTCTGTTCCTGATGTAGGAATTCTTGAGCAAATGCCAGGTGGGGGTACAGCCTGCATCTACTTTACACATTTACAGCATCTCTGTAATTCCCCAGGTGTCCACTTTGACCACAGCTGGGGGACATTCCAGGGCATTTCCATAGGGTCCACTAACTTACACTGTTCCAGGCCTGGACTGTAGTTTTGTGTCTCTGCTGTCTCTGTCTTGAAGAGACACTGCACCTGGTACGAGACAAGGAAGGAGCAGAGGCTGTTCCTGTGGGTTTATCACCACTGTCCTTTTCTACTTGAGCCAGATCTCAACTCTGATGGGTGCTCTGAAAGGCAAAGAGGGCAGGTGTCCAAGAGAGGTGGAACAGCCTCCTAATCAAGGTCACACAATGTACCTACCTATGACAGCTACATGCCTTTCACACACAACCATTTCTTTTCCCTAGCCAGCTGCCGTGATCATGTTTGTTGTTCTGCATGTCCTGGCTTGTTGCTCAGGTTCCTCCAACTGTGCCCTTTCTTCTGTAGGCACCAGGGGTTTGTCGTGGGCTGCTTGTAGAAAGCAGAGACTTGTAGCTGCATAAAGGTGTATGATGTTGTCATGACCTGAATTGGACAACCCAGGGAGATTCAGATTGGACCTTCTTGCTTTCTAAACTCCTTCCCAAAGAGGAGCCTGGGTGTGGCTGGATTCAATCGTTATCTCAGTCATGGCTCTCTCAGGGAGAGTGATTAAAATATTATGATCTAGGGAATTGCTTGACTGTCAGATAACTCTTGCTTTGATTGAGATGAAATTACACTCAAGGTCTGTATTTAAATATTAGCTATAATCACAACTATAGAAGGAATAGCGTGGCTTCAGTTACTATACATGCTCAGACTGCACAATCATAAAGGGTGGTATTTTGATTCTGAAAGTCAAAATACATATATGGTCAAGCTGCATGACCTGGGAAAATTGTGGTAGGCCTTGAGTTACTTAATGATTTTGGATGTAAGAGAGAGAAAGAAAGAGAATTGGAGAAAGATCATGGAAAATCACCAGTTCTGCATCCAGTGTTGGTCTGGCCAATGGGGAGGGTTGGTGTCAGTGAAGCTCCCAAACCCCATTATTGTAGCTCTTACAGGTCTGTTTCACTCAAACAGCTATTTTACAACAAGTAAGCATGGTTGAGACAACCTCAGTGGAGCAACTACAGTGTACCTACACCCACTCTGCTCCTTCATTGTTCTCTCTATCATTATATCTCTATGCAGTCTTGTCCCTCACCACTGTTTCCATAGGAATCAGACAGTCCTCTGGCGTGCAAATGAGGTTTCATTGAAGGGCTTGCAATGTTGTTTCCACACCACTTCCCACAATGGGTCCAGAAGGCTGGTCCATCACACAGATATAACTCCCATCCTCTTTGGAAGTGGACTGGGGGCTGTGGTTTGGGCATCTTTCACATCATCTTTTCCATGCACGTGTATGATCTCCCTGTCACGGTTTTTCTGGCTAAGGCAATTTCTGAGGTATATTTTCTTCCTGTGCAAGTGGAACTCTGCAATCAAGAACTGCTGTCCTTGGCCTGACTGTGGGCCTTCTCCAGTTTATCTTCACTTCCCTTCGCATCCAATTGCAGTGCTTTCCATCCCTCTGGAAGGAGTGCCTCCCAGAAAGCAGTTTCAGGAAACTGAACCACAGCTGTCATGTAAGAAACCATGGATGATCTTGTGGGCAAAGCCACTATCACCTCCATGGGTATCTCTGAGCTGAGGGCTCCCGAGTGCTGGGCCTGGCTGAGCTGCCTTAAGACTGCTCTCCTTTCCCTCACACTTCAGCAACTGAGTAATCAAGGTGTGTTTGTCAGGCACTCCTGACAGGTAGCTAGATAGTGAGAATGATGAGGGATGGTGATTTTTTGGGAGGGTTGTCGGTTGGATGCTGTGATCTTAGAGGTCTTTTCCAGCTGTGACTGTTCTGTGATGTTAGCTTCATGATGGCAGCTAAGGGGATATTAGTGGGATATCCCACTATGATTGGGATAGAGGATTGAAAAATGTCTTTAGCAGATTCAGTATAGTGGAGGTTTTATCAGTTGCAGTGTGGGTCTGGGAGGGTACAGCAGAACTCTTCTGGTACAACAGCTACAAAAGACTAAGGGAGCCATATCACAGAGGAGCAAAGCCTGGTTTGTGGTGTTGTAAAAATGTCCTTGTTCTGTCTCTTCTCGCTCTTTGAACGTCATAGACCATAAGTGTTAAAAAGTGTCTAGTGCTGGGAGGCTCAGAGGTATTTCAAAAGGAAGTGCTGAGCATAATGAAGAGCTGGAACAGGGACTGGGAGCTTCTCTTTGTATGTTTGCAGCACACCTGACCATACGTTTCACCTGACACCTCAGCTGAGAAATAATTTGCATGGACTTTAGCTTTACAAGGAAAAAATACAGTAAAAAGCAGATTTGCCTCTCAGAGAGCACACTTGAGCAGAATTTTCTGTGCTCAGTTGTCAACTAAATCATTAGGGGTCATGCCATCCTGTCAGAGAGCTTGGCTGTGTTTTGTAACGATATTTTTTTCCTCTTTTGAACAGCAATTTTGCTATTGCTGTGTCAATTATTACAATGTAAAATATTTGATATACTATTAGATGAAAAGTAAACTTGTGCTAGCAGTTGCATCAGAAAATAATAAATGCACTTGATACTCATTAGGCTTTAGAGAAAGAGGCACTCGAGAGTAGACTGTCTAGAATGAAACTACCGTCTGGAAATCTTGTCTGAAGCCTGAAACACTTAAAAAAATAAATAAAGCTTATTTGAAGGAAATTTATCTATCATATATATATATGGGTCATTTGAAAGCCTAACTGAATTTCAAATTCTAAAATAAATATCTAAATTCTGATAAGGTGGAGTTGAAAACCACTGTCTTGTATGCATTCCTTGTATATCTAACTTTCAATAGGGTCTAAATAAGTTTATAAAATGCTCTACAGTATACCAGATAATTTTATTTGCATGTAAAGAACACTCATCTAGGTTACTGGAAGATTTTAGTTGTGAAAGCAAAAGATATGCTTTGTGTTTTTTCAGTATTTAGGGTTTTTTTACACTAAAAGCCTCATGAAAATTAGGTACTTAGAAAAATAACCACAATCCTCCCTGAACTTGAAGAAATTTCATTTAGAAATAAGAAAGGCCCAAAGTTTCAAGCATTTATATGGTGTGTCATTATGGAATCATAAAATGGTTTGGGTTGGAAAAGAACCTCAAGATCATCTAGTACCAACCCCACTGCATGGGCAGGGACACCTCCCACTAGACCAGGTTGCTCAAAGCCCCATTCAGCCTGGATTTGAACACTTCCAGATATGGGGCAGTCACAGCTTCTGTGGACATCCTGTTACACTGTCTCATCATCCTCATAGTGAAGAATTTCTTCCTAGTATCCAACCTAAATCTAGCCTATTTCATCTTAAAACTCTTTCCTCTCATCCTATCACTACATGCCCTTGGTAAAGTCTCTCTCCAGATTCCACAAAGTCCTTTCAGGTTCTGGAAAGCCACTATAAGGTCTCCCCAAAGCCATCTTTTCTCCAGGCTGATCTACCCCAACTCTCCCAGCTTCTCATCATAGGAGAGGAGGTCCAGCCCTCTGATCATCTTTGTGGCCCTCCACTGTACTTGCTCCAACAGATAAATGTCCTTTCTGTGTTGAGGGCTCCAGAACTGTACACAGTACTCTAGGTGGGGTCTCATGAGAGTGGGTAGAAGGGAAGAGTCCTCCCCCTCAAACCTCTTCAGCCCAGGATACAGTTGCTTTCTGGGCTGCAAGTGCACATTGCAGGCTCATGTTGAGCTTCTCATCAATCAATACCCCAAAGTCCTTCTCTTCAAGACTTTATGCTTTCTCTGCCCAGCATGTATTTTTACTTAGGTTTGCCCCGAGCTGGGTGCTGGACCTTGCACTCGACCTCGTCGAACCTCAAGACAAGAGGGCATGGTCTCAAGTTGTGCCAGGGGAGGTTTAGGTTAGATATTAGAAAGAATTTGTTCATGGAGAGGGTGATCAGACATTGGAATGGGCTGCCCAGGGAAGTAGTGGATTCTCCGTCCCTGGAGATATTTAAAAAGAGACTGGATGTGGCACTCAGTGCCATGGTCTGGTAACCGCAGCGGTAGTGGATCAAGGGTTGGACCTGATGATCTCTGAGGTCCCTTCCAACCCAGCCGATTCTATGATTCTATGATATGGTTTGCACAGGCCTACCTAGCAAGCCTGTCAAAGTCCCTCTCATTGATCCCCACTTGGGGTGTGGAGATGGCAGGTGCTGCCCCTGAGGAGCCAAGGTCTGTCACAAATATGTGGGATATCATTATGAGATTTAAATTGAAAAGAGAGTCACAGCCAAGCTCTCTCATTTTCTTAGCTGTAGTATTTAAATGACCCAACTGGCCAAAATTACATGTGGTTCATTTTTTTCCTCATCTGTTCTCAAAGCAGAGAGATGTGTGAAGTGTGATGCTTTGCTTTGATGGGATTATTTTTAAAAGATATTATTTATTTATTCCATTTTTATTATATAATCTGCTGTTTACTTTAATAGAAGGTAATTTTGAAGCTATTTTCTTTCAATCTCTACAGCTGAAGCAACAGAGTGATTTTTTTGTCTGACCTTACTGCCCATGGGAATCCAGATCACATTTTCACACACCTGAAAAATTTGTGTTTGACATCACAATTTCCGAACAAAATTATTTTGTAACCATGATTATTAATCCTGTATTTGCAGCTGGTTTGGGCCCATAACATGGGGCACTGTTAAGGAACTCATGGCTTCTGTGGACCGAACCGTCCTCTGTGGGCAATCAGTGCTGGATGTGCAGGCAGTGGTGATGCTCCTCAGCTCCTCAGCTGTGCAGGCTGTTGGAGGGATGGGTAAGCACTCTTTGTGCTGCTGCCCCAACTGCTTTGTGCCAGGGAGGTGTGTGTACAGGAACCTGGGTGCTAACTGCTGGGGTGGAGTGGGGTCTCCCAGGCAACTGAGTCCAGTCGGAGATGCTAGCTGTGAAATTTAGTGACACAGAGAAACGAGAGAACATGCCTTAGCAACAGGCTCAATTTGCCATAATGAGTATGTACCTCTAACCACAGGGAGCTGCACAGAAAATTCTTGAAAGTTATTTCATCTGCCTGCTAACATTGTCCTGTCTCCTCTGGACTCAGAACCAGACTGCTGGTCCTTATGCAGGAGAGCAGATGCCCAACAACCAGGCAATTTATTGACACTGACATGATCAAACATTTTGGACAGCTAGAGATCCAAGGGTAGCTAGAGCTGTGTGTCATCTGCAGAGCATGCTATCATCTACCATACAAGTGTGTGTCATTGGCTCTGCTAGCATGGATGTACTGATTTGTATTCCCCATGTTATTTTCCACAGCATCAATAGGTCTCCTTAGGAGCAGGAGACAGGTCACAGGCAAATGTAGAAGGCAGATTAAATAGGGAGGTGCCCATAGGGCTTGCTCAAAGAAAATCTATAATATAGATTTCTTGGTGCTAGTATTATCACCTAGGAAGTAGATAAGACTGATCTGAAATATGTGTAGTACAGACACCATCAGGAGTGATTGCTTCATCATATAGATGCTTTAGAAAGAAGGACAAAATACAAATATTTTTAAAGGGGATTTTTCATTCAGTATTTTGCATACCTACATCAGTTCTTCTCTGAAAATAGTACCATTCTCTCCCCTCTCTTTCCTATATTTAGTTATTCTCATCTACTTCTGAACAATTTACTTTTATGCAGTGCCTTTTGGGGGGATAGGGACACAGGAGCCAGATGCATTATTCTGTCAATTCAGAGAACTGCATTATTATACTTTCATTATTACTTTCCTTCCTGCTCCTTTAAAATTCTAGCAATTTGTTTGCTTCTTAACTGCTCTGACAGACAGAGCAGAGACTGGTATTGCACTGTCCACAATGATTTCTAAGTTCATTTCCTGAATGGTTACAGTTAATTTAGACTCACTATATGGCTGTATGTTTCAGATTGCTCCTTCCACTGCTCATTAACCTCACATTTATCAGCTCTTATGAAAAGCTTAATTCTTTTACTGTTAATTAGATTGCATGAACATGGTAATGGAGAAAATGTATATACTTGTATTATTTTAAGAAAGAAGGCATTGAATACTCAACTTTAAATGCATCCTCTTTAAAGTCAGAATGAAACCCTGCTACTTACTGTGTGAAAGCCAATCACTTTAGTTTACCAGCCTTTAGAAAGTCTTTGATTGCCAAAGAGAAAAAGACATGGGGAATTTTCAGGTTTACTTCAATACACTATTTGTATAACTCTCCTAATATAACCAAAAGGGCTGATAAAGAATGACACATTCAATTCATAATGCCTCAGTTAAGTGCAAATATTCCTAAAGGAATATATGTAATTGGGATTCCATTCCCTATGAGTGTCTCTATTTCCCCAAGATCAACCTTCTTTCAAATTTATGTTGCTTTTTCCTGGTTAACGTTTCAAATTCTGCTCTCTCTCACCATTAAAATTCCTGCCCAAGGCAACTTAATTGCTCACCCTAATACTTTCTCTGCTCACGTCAGCATGACCAAAAGAGTGCCACAAAATCAATCTCTGTCTCCAGGCTCTCTAGTCACATAATTCCTAAATTACTATCTTTCCTCTTATATAAAACCAAACCTTCCCTTTGAAGCTCTACATAAATTTTTGTCCCAAGAGAGCACAAGTGATCTTTCGTGTGCTCAGTTATCTTTTTCTTCCAAAACACTACAGCTGCACATGCGTAGGCAAAGCAGGATCTGACCTGCAGAAGCAGCATTGCCACCTTGCATCATGGCTGGAAGAAATCAAAAGGATCATGGTGTGATCCCCACTTAGCAGGTTGTCTTTCCAAGGGGTACCATTTGAAAAATTATCTTTTCATAGAATCATATAATCGGCTGTGTTGGAAGGGACCTCAGAGATCATCAAGTCCAACCCTTGATCCACTACCACTGTGGTTTTGTGGTAAAGGAATATTCGATGTATAAATTGCTGGGATGCTGTCATTTTGCAAAATTATTTTCACCAGGGTAAAGCTGTGTGAGCTTTCCATGCTTAATTTTTACTCATTTGATGAACAGACTGAGGTCGTCCAGACTGCATTAGACTTCTTTCTTTTCTTAGAAATAAAAAGACAGACAGGAGAACAATCTCATTATTATTCCAGCAGACTTTGCTTTTAATGTAATTGTATAAAAAAAATAAATGAAAATAATTTTGTGCTGCCAGGGATAACAATTGGCTTGCCAACTTTTCAGAAGTGTCGCCCATGGAAAGAAAAAAACTGGTAGCCTAATTTTTAATGTGAGGATAGTAGGAAATGTTGAATATTTTTATTTTTCTAAGTCTCTTTATATTTATAAATATGACAATCTCTTGGTTTGATCCATATGGTACTCTTGATATGTCATCTGCCTGATTCTCAACTGGGAGAAATAAATTTAAATCCCTGAGTGTAGCAGGTCTGTATTTTTAAACCCTAGCGATGTAAGTTACCCAGAACAAGATGAACATAGAAGGAAATGTCATCATTATTATCTCTGTTCTCATATACCCAAAGAAATTACGAGCTAAACATTATCTGTAAGCCATGAAGGGAAGTCTAGAGCTTTCACAGCTGCTGTTCTAGAGTTGGTGAAAGATCTCTTGGAGTACGTGTTACCAGTCGAGCCACTTCATGTCAGTTTTCAATTACTCTGAGTACAGTTGTAGAAAATAAGAGTAGTTTGATCAGATGAGTGGTTGATTTATTACAAATACTTTTATAAAGCACAAGCAACAAACTCTTGTAGGTTCATTTTTATATTTACAATCAATTAGACAAACTCCATCAAGTTTTGCTTTTCTGAAGCTCATTATTATCCTAGAAGGGCTAGGAGAAAGCCTTCCTTGGGAAACCTCACAGGTTTTATTTTCCTAAGACTTTCTTTGCTCACATAGGTTTTCCCCTAAGCAAGAATGACACTATAAACCTCCCTGCAGACCTATTCCTAAAGTAAATAAATAAAGAAGAACAATATTGTCAAACAGGCATCTAGGAATTGGACAGCTGGTACTGGAATTAGCTCACGGCCATCTGGCTGTGAAAGGAGGAATCGGCTGTCAGTTCAGCTCTAAAAGAAACAAACAATTCTTGATATTTCCCCACATTTGTTTTTATTATTATTATTTGTAGACATGAGGGAAAAATCAATTCATTTGACTATACTAAAGAAACCTGTCTCTCGCAATGTCAGCAAGGAATTTAAAGACTGCAGAGGAAAAAATTCAGGTAGAGACACTTCCTGTTTCACTTGTAATTTTTCTTACTGACCGTACATTACTTAATTAAGCCTTTTTAAATTTATACATCAGTGAAACCCTCTTTGGCCTATTTTGTCCCCTTCTTCCAGAAAAAGTGAGTGAAAATCTCTGTAAGACACTCCCCTTTCGGAGGAAAATGCCTAGCTTTTCTGTTTGGAGCAAGTAACTACATGGAAAGGATTGACTATGTAGTCATGGATGATAACATCCCTAAACCTGCCCACCCCGAAGTCACTGGAGTCTCATCAGTGTTGCTCATTACTCAGATATTGCCAGCACACCTAGCCCAACCTTTATTCTCCTTACACCTGCTGAGGGAAGGAGGCAGAATGGTACAGGAGATATGAGGGTGTTCCATGATGGGCATCCTCCCTGTGGCTGATGGCCCATGCTCTCTCTCCATGGTTGGTGGCTTGCCTTGACCAGAGATACCTTCCAGGCTGGCTCTGAGATGCATCTCCTCTGACCTAAAAGCTTAATCCTCTGCTTTCCTCTCCATGATTCTTGAGAGACCATCTGATGTTTGATAAAAATTCCTCATGCCTCTGTATCCATGCTTTCAGGTCGTACACTGATTTCACAAACATTCTTTAGACATTGGGCCTTGCATAGGGATTAAAGAAATCAAAATCTTTTTTACTGACTTCACTAGTTTAAGTCTGGGCTCCCTGCTTTGGTCAGAATCTCCTCAGATGGACTGAGGAAGAGATAAGATCTTTGGTGCAGTGCTTGATAATTTCTCTTTGTGTGTGTCATTTTTTCAGTAATGTTGCTTATTTTTTTTCATTCAACCTGCACATCATTTAGATTGCTTGAAGTCATTAAACCTGGTTTCTTTGCGTGAATCTTTAGACCATGATTTCTTTGCAAAATGAAGAGGAAAAACATATTCAGTCAAGGCCAGTCCCTGAAGAAACCCATTGTTTGCAGATTCATTTAATTTGGAATGTATCACATCAGTTTCTATTGTTAAGTTTAGTATTTCATCACTATAGAACCTGATGAGATGAAATTGTATTTTCACTGTAAAATCAGATTTAGCTCTTTGAGTTATGAACTGGTGAAGGATTGTATTTCATTATGTATATTGCAAAGAAAAGAGCATGCTTCGCAGCACAATACTAGTGTGCACACAGCCAGTTGTTTGTTTGGTTTTTTAATTTCTTTCTATTTCTTCTAATATACATTTGTCTATGAATGGTCTTTGGGTCATGAAGTGCCAGTGTCCCTAATTTTGCCAGCGAGTTTGAATATAAAAAAAAGTTACTAGCCTCCCTTTAAGCATTATGTTTTTTTCCTAACCTTGGATCTTGTTGTTCATTTAAGTGAAGTATGATTAGCTGTTCTTGAAAATATCATCTGTGGAGGTCTGATCATGCAGCACAGTGCCAAGAGCTGAAGAATGCAAGAACATCTTCTACATCCACCAGCTATATTTACACATCTGCAGCAGGTCTATCAGGCTTTGAGCTGGGAAAATATTTCTAAGAAAGACAACTCAGATACATCTAATTAAAAAATACTGGCCTAAGGAGGTATGAGTTCATGTCTTGGCATTTCCATAAATACAAGTTTATATCTGTATATTTTCCCAAATAATGGCCTTAGATATATTCACATTAAATTGCAGCAACTGAATTAATGTTAGAGATATAGTCCTGGGAGGCCCAGTAATCCATCTAATAATTTGGGACTGACTACTAATTAGGTTTACAAATTCTGTGAAATACTGGGTGACTTAGATTTCTTTAAAACTGCAAAATCCTTGGCTTGTCCATCACAAACATGCTTTCAGTTACAAAATAGGAAATTATTTGTTTACACAATTTAAAATTTAGCTTTTACAGATCTGAATGCAGGAGATGCATTTCTATAGGTAAAACTTCTGAAAGATTGATAAGTCGTTTGCGCTACACTGCAACCCAGAATTTTAATAAAAATAATAATAATAAAAAAAAGATAATCACATGAGGCACAAAATCTCTTCAGATATTAACAATATGGTTCTTCTGCGACTTTTTTTTCTTTTTTTTTTTTTTTTTTTAGGAAACTAAAGTTCAGTGCAGCCTGGAAAAATTCAGTCCTTTGATCTGATCTTTATTTAACAAGTTTGTTAAATAAAGTTCTGTTAAGATGACTGAAAAGCATACACCTTGAAAATCTGTTTGAGAACACCATGAAATCTAACAGCTATGTGCACCCCAAAGCCAGCTGTTTGGTCTGACTTATTCCTCCTTTCCTTCCTGCAGCTGTCCTTCTCTGAGCTCTGGTAATGTACACTTTGCTCAGTTATTTGTGTCCATAGAAACAAACCACTGGCAAAAGTATAAATTTAATAGACCACTTTGATTTGAGCACATCATCATAAATTTGCACACCTTGTAGCACCCCAAAAGCAGAAAAGTACTTAGAGAATCTGGTGCCAGGTATAACCTGCTTTACACATGGTCCCATCCTTTGCTACAGTATCTACTGAATTTGTTCCAGCGTCCTTGTACCCTCTGGCTGTCATTCCCACCACTACCAGAACTGGGGAGTTGTTGCATTCCATATTAATATACCCCCTGTGCATAACTATTTTGATATCTGTGAGGAAACCATAATCTCTGCTACCAGGAATTCATTAAATTTTGAAGAAACATCTGTTTTTTCTTCAAGTACTTTTGAGTAACCAGATGACTAAGCAGTGGACTGGCAGGACATTTGACGAATGTCAGCCACCCTTATAAGTTTTAAGTAGTTAATAAACCTACACCATGTCTTTTAACTAATTTTTTTGCCTCTGCAAGATTTCCTACCTTGTACTGGGTAGTGTGGTTCCCCTTGTTATTGCTTAGTTTCTCCTCAGTAACAATCTACATTGTAATGATAATCCTCAGTGCTGAAAAAAAGTATATTTGGAGAAACTCATTGTTAAAATATTAAACTATTAAAATATTAAATAAAACAATTAGACTGCATTTTTATCATATAATACCTATGCTTATTATCATGGGATATAACTAAAAATGGTAACATTTCATGAGAAAAGACAGGTAGATGAGGCTATATTACATGAATCTGTATATTCTTCTCTCTAACATTCACATCAAGACAGAAATTTTGTTCTCTACAGTTGTCCAATTCATGTATTACACACACACAAAATGATGGTGACAGATACAACTGCTACCTGACAACCTGTTCCAAACATAAATTTCTTTCTGCACTAAAAAAAGTGTCACCTGAATAGCTATGGGACTTGTTTTTGCTAAAACTGACATGAGTAGTGACCGGGCAACAGAAATTCATGCCAATCAATCACAGTCCTTAAAACAGTTCAATACAGGAAACACTTCTCAAAAGTCTTTTCTCCAAGACTGTCTCTTTCTGACCCCCACGTGGATGGCGTTCTTTAAGGAACAGCATTGGGAGAATAAGGAAACCATGTTCAGGAGTGGAGATTTACTGTCAGATCAATTTGCAGAAAAACTATTAAGAAAGTAGCCACAAGTTAACAATGGCAATGAAAGCTCTGAAATCTCTCCGGTAGCACGTTGTATAGAACAAGAATTTGAAATATAGAACTGTGTTTCCTAAGTAATTAGTACTATTTTATTCAGGAAACCAAGGGCTTCTCAAGCCTTGTGTTCCCACAGCAGCTATTTCTCTACTGTCTGTCTCTTACCCCTGGGTTGAAATACATGATGGTTTCTGTTCGTGGTACCATTTGCATGCAGCTCCACTATGTGCACCACAGCTCTTAGTTAACTAGGCGGTGAGAAAGAACTATAACACAGGATTTTTGTGTAAAAAAACCCCCAGATACGGTTATTATTAAGCAATTACAGGCCTGGATGTCTCAGCCAATTACCATGATCACAACCTTGTTCTGCCTATTGTACGCAGACACCCTACCTCAAGCTGTGATCTTGTCAGAGCTTACAAGCAAAGAGGAGGGGGAGTGGTGAGGCAGCAAGATAGCTTTCCTCTAGAAATAAGGCAGAAAAATAGCACAAAATGAATTATTTATTCAGAAGGTAGTATCTCATTGAAAGATTACAGAATTTTATGCTGAAATTGTGATGATGGCATTTTTCTTGACTCCTGATTTTCTGCACTAATACAGAAAAATAGGTTTTAATCTATTTGATGAGTTTCTAGATAGAAAATAAAAAAGAGATTTGTTGTGGGCAATAGATAGTAAACAGCCTGTTCCTACTTTTTTATTATTTATTACTCTTTCAAATATTTTCACAGGTTTGATGGCTGAGTTGTGAGCTTTGAACACAAACAAAGTGGAGCATGCTGCAGCATTACCTTTCTGGTGAGACACAGAGACACAGTACTGTCTGCCATTGTGTTATTTGCATTTCTGACCTTAAGCTTCCCACCTCTACTAGGAATGAAGTTAAACTGGAAGAGGTTGGGTTCAGGTTAGATATTAGGAAAAAATTATGCATTATGAGGGTAGTGAGACACTGGAACAGGTTGCCCCATCCCTGAAAGTGTTCCAGGCCAGGCTGAATGGGACTTTGAGCAACCTGGTCTAGTGGGAGGTGTTCCTGCCCATGCAGGGGAGTTGTAACTAGGCAGTTTTAAGGACCCTTCCAACCCAAAACATTCTGTGATTCTATGACCTGTGACCTGACCATCCAGTGCTGCAAGAAGACCTTGGGCAACAGCCTCTCCTGTGCTGAGTAAGTCAAAGGCTGTATTTTTCAACAATATTGAGCCAGAATAACCCTTTGTTGCCATAGGAAAAGGTATCCCTGCCACTATTTCAAATGCCTGCCTCTTCTTATCTCCACATCATTAGTTCCCTTGTATTAAGTCAATCTTCTGACAGCTGTGCAACAAAGGTCTTAGGATCTGAAGTGGGTTAAAATGCACCACACCAACAAAAAAGAGAAGAAATATCATAATAAGAAACCCAGATAAGCTGGTTTTAACACAGTGTAGTGGGCCCAGAAAGCTTATGGATTTTACAAATCATCTTCACAGCCTCTTAACCAAATAATGATAACCTATGCTAACATGAAAGTTATGTACAACACAATTGTAATGGGGAAAAGAAAAAAAATAATGCAGCAATATCTAAATGTTCTTCTGAATGCCCAGAAGTGATCCATCATCTAAGTGGATCTGACATGTGGGATCAGAGACTGGAAAAAAGGCTGTTCTGCATAAATATGTGTGCTCCTGCCCCAGCCAGGAATCTGCTTTGCCTGGCATCAGACCTGATGGGCCTGCTGAGAAATACTTTGCTCCCAGGCAAAGTGCTGGAAGCATCCTATCAATCTGATTTTTTCTCTGTGCTGCAAAGCAATTCATTCTTCCGTTAATTGTGAGCATAGCTGAATAGTTACATTAGGACTACAGTAATAGCAGGGCAAAGGTTTGTTAAAGAATAATGTAGCTACAAGATATTGAAGGTGCCTCATTGTAAATACTGGAGGCAAAAAAAGTCCCCAGGCAAAAGATTTGATGAACCAGACAAAGCTTTTGTCACTGAACAGTCATCAGCATTCTTTCATGTTGTAGCAAAAGATAGTTTCGAAGTCTGAATAAATATGAGATTAGAAGTCCTCACCCACTGCTTTGGCTTGTCTACTCCAGACTAAAAGGCTGAAGTGCTAGGATGAGATCCTTAAAGTTTTGTATTTGGCATATGGCAGATTTTTCCTTTGGCAAAAGTAAACACATCAAACTCTCTGCGAAGACTTCCTCACAGCTTTTATAGAAAAGAAAAGCAGAGTCTGAGTTGGAGGTGAGGGATGTACATGGTTCTTTCATACAGTGACAGAAGCAGCCCTGGAAAGGTTATGTTAATTATTAAGATTTTCTCTTCCTCTGCCCCATGCAATCTGAATTACATTAGGTCTTCTATAACCCCTAGACAGCCAAACTCTATACAGGAAAGAAGATGTCAAGCATAGATATTAACTTTGCAAACAGCTGCAATGATTGAAGAAGTTACTAAAGCCATAAGCATTTGTTGTGACCTCTCTTCTGGGAATACTTTCTTCCCAAGGTCTTCTGCTCAACAGATGGGATCACCCAAGCATTCTCTTTGGTACATCTAAGGAGGTGATCTGAGTTAATTTATCTGATTTTGCCTGAATTGGATGATGAATAATTCACCTCTCATTCCATCAGAGCTGGAAAACCCATGAGCTCCAGCTAGTACATCTGCATAGGTCTGCAGCTCTAGCTTGCTCTGCAGGGGAAGGGGGGAAGGTCAGCTCTGGGCTTTAAAGTGCAGCCCACATATTAGCCTAGAACATTAGCAAAGCAGAGTTAAACCCTGATTTTTATTTTTTTTAAAATTTTTTTTAAAAGTCAGAAATTGTTATTATGGTCCAAACACTGCACTTAGGAAGGTGATCATTGAACTGTTACATTTAACTGTTTAATGATTTTGTCCTTTGGGTCTATCCCTTGATTTCCCTTGTTTCATACATGTAATTAATTTTTATATATATAATTGTTTTTGAATCTCCCTCTGAATGAAAGAGAATGTTGGCTTCCTCTTACTCAATCAGTCGTTAAAATTAGCTCACACTAAAAACATTTGCACACCTGCATAAATTTTTTTTAATATAACAGTCATTGCTTACTGCAGCTTGATTTTAACTTGGACTTTCCTGCAATGAATTAAAGCATTTATCTCATAAAATTATATCCAAAACTGCCAGGCATAGAATTACTTAAACCATTAGAACCTTTTTAAAACATTAAAAACTACACTTAGTTACTAAGCATCACTCTGCATGGATTTTATAGCAGTTGGCAGCTGAGTATATTGACCTATCGATAGTAACTCTTCATATCTAAAGCCTGTCTGCCTGAGTACCTATTGTTCTAGCATAGTTACCTTTAAGTAGCTTTACAGTAAATAAGAGCTTCAAAATTCTTCATGAAAAGTATAAAATGTCTTTCATTCATATAAAAAGTTATTAAGCTTGGCTTTTCCTTTGTGTTCATACTGACCATGAAAGTGGCTTTAGCCATGACTTAGGGTGTTTCACAAGACAAGCAAACATTTCTGTTTGCACTATTTAGTCAGCTGCTAGCTAGTGATTCCTGCTGCATCTGTGTGACCTGTCTAAAGCCTGTGAGGCTGTAGTTCCTCACAAGGTCATTTCATTGCTTTTGTGACTTATTTTTATGAAGAATTTCTTTTGAACAGCTACCAATAGTAATGAGGCTGTTTCACACAATCTTTTCTTTGCCCCATTTGTTGAATGCCCAGACCACAAAGGAAATAAAGCTGAAATAATGCTGATAGAGTTTTACATAGGTGATTGTGATCATAATCAAGCATCATCATGGACCTATCACCCTAGTAACACAAAGTAGATTTGTTCTTATGAGCTTATGTAAAAATCTCTTCTTTTTTTTCCCATTTTGTTTTTTTCTCATTTGTAAGTTGCATTCCTTTAGTCATCAGAGAGCAGTTCCACACAAAACTATGTATTGTCCTGGTACAGAAATTAAGAGTTCATCTCTTAGAAAAGACTTAAGACTAATACAGTTCCCCTGCTGCACAGCTTACCTGCTTTTCAGTTTCATTCACTTACTCTATCTTCTTTCTTAATCTTGTAAATCTATTTAAATGACTGGATGTTGAATTTGATCATATGTTAATGGATCTTTCCCAGGTATATTTTATACAGCTCTACAGTACTAAACTGGCAACTCCAAAGTGTTATAAAAAAGTGTTTTGTGAAAAAAAACAAAAGCTGGAACCAGTCATGCTGACATGCGTATAGATACTTACTTTTATTTTTACAAGGTGTAAGATATCATTAACAATTTATCCTGTGATTTGTGGTGAGAAAGAGTTCCTGTGACTAAGTTACAAAACTTCATTTTCTTTAGCTGAAGATGTACATAGTAGGCAATAAATGGTCTTTGCATTCTGTAAAACCCTAGTCAGACCAGAACCATGTTATGCAGTTTAAAACCATGGGCACACTCCACAGACTGATCCCTGCTCTCTTTTGATCTGATTTCAGAGAAAATCTACTGGGACCATTACATTCAGCAAGAAAGGAATTAGGACTCAGACCTTGAAACATTCCTTATTACTTCCATTACCATGGTGCACAGGAATCCAAAGCCCTGGTTCAGACTCAGTTTATCCCAACAAACAGAGTACATTAAAGGCAGCATCCTAAGTGTGAGGTAAGAAATACAAGACTTGATGCAAGGCAGTGGCAACAGCTAATGCTGATTGCTGTGGTTGGAGATGTCTGCTGGGAACTTTGTGCATGTCTTGGGGGGAGACAACCCAAAGGTTGGATGGAAGCTGGTTCTACAGGGAAATTAAAGCTGTGAGTTAACTCCTGACACCAGATAAGATGTTCAGGTAGAATAGACAGAAGCTGGGAAGAATTCAAGACACCTGGTGTGCAGCTGGAGAGCAGGAAAAGCAGAGTGCATGAGGAGAGGAAAGTGATGCTGCCTGATCACAAGCCAGGAAGGTGCTCCTTGAAGAATTTTAACAGGTACACTTGGTCAGGGAGTGAAAATCATGGCACCACAATCAAATATTAATATAACAAGAATCTGGCCAAATATTTAGTAGCAGGATAGAAAGAAAGAGTGTAAGTTGGAAATGTTATTTAGAAAACCTGTTGGCATTTTGGATCTGTAGTGAAGGGTGCCGGCTGTGCTATGGGCTTGACTGACAGGCAAGGTGGAGGTGGTTTCCATGGTGATGACCAAAGGTGGAGGAGACAGAAACATTGACAGGAACAACTACCACATTAGCAAACGAAAGGGCAGACAAAGCGGGAGAGAACTGAGGGCTGAAGAGAAGTTATTAAGGCTCTCGGATTTAAAGTCATAGAGAGGTTGAGCAGAAAATGTTGATGAGCCCAGGAGGGGCAGCCCAAACGGGAAGATGTGGGAAGAGGAGGAGAATCCTCGAAAAGGAGAAGGTCAGAGTAGGGCAGCACTCCTGGAGAAGGCAGGCAGCTGTGGTCCCTGTGGCAGCTGGGGAAATTGTGATCAAAGCTGTGGGCTGAGTGAGGACCTGAGGGTACAGCAAGGAGAATGGAGGTGTCAAATGAGCGATAGAAAACCCTGTAATCACCCAGGGTGAATCTGTCAGCTTTTTAAAGAGAATGCAAAATACTTCTGAGAATGTGGTAAACTCCTGAAGTTCAGAAATAGGGTGTAGATGTGGTTCTTAATTAAGACAGGGAGAACTTTAATGAGCTAGCTGACAGTCTCTGGTATTCCTTCCAATGGACTGAAAGATGTGGTGGGAAGGTACCCAGGTATCAGCTAATAGTTGGCAGATGAACGGTGGGAAGCCAGAGACTCTGGGAAAACACCTCATCCAAGTGGGTGAGACCACTCTGAGGCCCATGTAAAGATGGACAGAAATAAAATGGTTTTAAAAAAGAAATGGTTTTAAAAAGAGGTTTACACTTAGACTTCAGAGAGACTGAGAGACTCTCCATGCATACCTAGTCTCCTCAGACACAGAAATAAACAGAAGTGCAGCCCTGCACCTTGTGCAGGATTTATGGGTGGAAGACCCAATGGATAGGCATTGAGAGCAAAAGAGGTGTTATTGGGCAAAGAGTGACGTGGGCTGTGAAAATGCAAATTCCCTATTAGCTTTTTTTCCTGTGTGTCTCCAGAAGGTAAGAGCTTCTTTAAAATTAAGTGGAAAGGGTAAAAAAGAATAAAATCTGCCTTAGTCTCTGTAATGCCTGTATGACAGCTAAAAAGCTATGAAACAGGCAATAATAATAGCAGTACCAATGATAAAGTGTGGGTAGACAAGTTGCATACATACATCTATCCAGCTATATATAATACATGAATCTTGAGGTTATTCAATCCTATGCCTATAGAGGACCAACCTATCAGCTAGTTCAATTCTATTACTGTCAACCAAGAAATGCCTAATCATATGCAGAGTGTATGCCTCCTGTTATAAGTTATTTATTGCTCATTTTGAGGTGAAGATTCTCATCTTCTTAGCACTCTTAGGACTCTTGTTCTGTTCAGGAAAACAAGAACAACACTGGTAAGTCATTGATATTAATGGAAACTGCCTGTGTGGATCCCCTATTCAAAAAATACTCCTGAGGCACCAATTCTTCAACTCAGTGATGTTTGATCTGTAATCCATTATATTGTGTGATCTCAAAGTATGTTTTGTTAGGAATAGTTGTTCACTGCATTATTTAAAGCCATAGAAACACAGATATGTTACATTCATAACTTTGTTCTTTGTTTAGACAGAAGTTCATTTATTTCAACTTGGGTGTCTTACACTGAGAGAAAAACTGCTCAAAAATTGTATTTTCAGGTATGCATCTGTTTTTCTTTGTCTGTTTCCTTTGCAGATGCTGAAAATATTTCTCACGAAGATTTAGGAGCAGCTGTAGGCTTAAAAAAGTCTTAGTGGAAACATGGTGGAAAATTTGAGCATTAGCAGCTGTGTGTACTGCAAAACCATTGTAAGGCAGCTATGCCCAGCCTGGCCACTTGCAGACCTGCTCTGCAAACCAGGTCTGCATCACTCTTTTGTGCACCCTGGTGTCCTCAGAAATGAAAGAGAGTGTCCAGGCAGGCAACTCCAGTAGATCCTCCCTTGTCTTGGCTAACTGTGTAACAGGGACCTGTGTGACTGTGCAGTTCATGGTACAGACATGCCCAGCAAGCCTTTGCACTGGTCAGTGACCTGTCAACATCTTACAAACTGGTGCCCTTAGGTTTAATTAGGTAACACTTCTCGTTCTGCTCTGTAAAACCTCTTTTGTCAGACTACTTCTGCAATATTGTTTATTGCTTCATTTTCTTGCTGTTCTGTTATTTCTGGTCATGGTCTTACTAGATATAGTCAAGTCAAATGGAAAATTTTAAAGACCATGGAGATGATGCTAGAAAAGATACTAAAAATTTCATGAATAACCATATTCTGTAGTGAGCCAGTGCCCTGGCATGGGCTTGCCTCTGGAAATGCTGCCTCTTCAATTATAGATTAAGTTAAAGGTTTACTACTTGCGAGAGCAGAACTGTACAAACCTCCCCTGATTTAGCCTGTAAGAATGTGTATGCTTTTGGTTTCAGATAGGCAGACTTAAGGGTGAAGGATGATCTTGAGAAGCAGGCAGACCTGGCTTAATTTCCTGCCTGCACCACAGAGTTCAGATGTAACCCAAGATAAGCTACTAAGCTTTTTGGTCATTTTTTCATGCTCTGTAAAATAGGGATAATAATTCTCCTTTCCCTTTGTATGCTCTTATTCTTGCCTAATAAAATATCATACTTTCTTGCTCAATGTAGCTGGTGTTGTGTTTGCATGTTAGATAAACAAGCACATGAATAAAGCCCTTTCCAGGGCTTCATATCTGTGCATAATCAGGACTTCTTATAAATGTAAATTGGCCTTGAATGTGAGTATTTGCACAAATCTCTCTGCCTGTTCAGCCAGTTGCAGGTATATTCAGATCTGGGTACTGATCTAGAGTTGTTTCCAACAGGACTTGATAAATAATAAATCAATTTTCAGGAACCAAAAGTTCAATAAAAATTAAACTAGCTTTTTAAATGTTCATTATCAAGTAATGAGAAAGGATCATTACACCATTACACCATACATCTATGGCTTAGGTTTGCCTGTATTGTTAGAAGAGGTTAGAATCCTTCAAATACAGTTTATCAAGATTTGTGGTGCATTATACTGGGGAGCCAGTAACTTTGGAAATCAAGAATTTATTTTTCTCTCTGCTTCCCCATAAACTCTAGATTAGTTAATAGCATTTTAATGTAACTAACAGTCAACTGGGAATTCTTCACTGGTATTTTCACAACAAACTACCTTCTGTGAATGGCCAGATTGCACTTTATGACTTTTCTCAGAGAAATGCCTTACAGCTAGAGTTATTCAGGCAGAGTAAAATGTTTATGACCAATGTTGATGAAAAGCTCATTAAAATGACCACTATTAGTTAATGAGTAGGCATTTGGATCCAAGACTAATCATGTGACTGAGCTGAGGATCAAAGTAGAATTATTTACACCTCTTTACAAAAAGCATCAGAAATGAAGACTTTTAGCATGTATCCCAACTAACTCACATTTGTATAAATATGTTTTATCTCCCCAAAGTCTCCCTGTAGTCTGAGTGGCTATGATTTTACTCTTTATGTGATTTAATACCCAACAGCCTTGGAGATGTTAATTTGTACACAAACCAGTGCTGTTGTATTCTGGTTTGGATTTGGCTGTTAACAGAGGAATTGAACTCTGGCTCCGAAGTGTTGCCAGTAGGCTAAATGACATCTAGCAGCTGTGTCACTGACATGTTCCAAATCATGGGAAAGAAGCAGGGCTGTGTAACCCCACTGCCCTTTTAATACAGTAGTTTTATATTGAAGATAAAAGGTTCTAGTTGGATCTGAACATTAAAGCAATGAATTTTTTTTTCTTTTGTTAGTACTGGAGAAACATTTTCCTTAAAAAAATAAATAGTATTTTGTTACTTTATTATGCAACCTGATCTCTTGGTAGCATATTCCAAAAATAAAAATGTCTAAGTTTCTCAAAACTTGAGCCTAAAAATTAAATCAACAACTATTGGTCTTCTGCATATCCTTCCCTTAATATTTATGTGTCAGATTTATGTAATATTATTGCTTATATGTTTTAAGGTTTTGTTATTATCTGCCTGCTTTGTTTGGCATGTGTTAAGTAGCATTTAGTGTCATGGAGGCTTGAGATTACCATAACTTTTTATTGGATTTTGCTGTGAAAATCATAAATTCCATCCTGCTCTTCATCCCATTTAGAAATTTAGCCAGTGCATGAAAACTGCCGGTATAGGTTTAGAATCTGTTGTTTTCAGTTTCTTGTATAGCAAGGAACCTCACTGAACTGCCAGTGCCTCCCACATCAGAACTGACATGGGAGGGGGCAAAGGGTGCAAGTTCATTTCTAAGACAATAATAGAAGCTCAAATTTCTCTTGATGAAAAGAAAAACTAGGCTAAAGCAAGAAGCTGTATCATGGTAGCTTTTGGATCAGTTTGACTGTGCAATTGTTTATGAAGAGGAATAGTTAAGACATCACCTAGTCAAAAACCGGGATTTTCAGAAGTGTGAAAAGGAAAAGTTCTTGGGAGACACCTTCAATCTGACAGTCAACAGATCAAAACAACACAGAAGACTTTTACCTTGCAAGTCACAGTTTCATCTTTTCTCTGTCAAACCATATCAAAGCAAATAATTCTGATTTTTATCAAATATTATAACACAATATATACAAAATGTAACAATGAAATAACAAAGGAAATCCCCAAGCAGTTCTGTTATCAAAATAAAAAACTTCTTTTTACATGAAAGTATTTTTTCTGAAATGTTGTTTGCAAGCCTCTCGTAAGTAAAACAAAAGCATTTTTTTCTGTAGAAAGTGAGAGACTTTTTGGATTATTTCCCCTAACTATACCATCTCCAGTGCTTCATCTAAGTTCAGTGCAGTGTTTGGAGCCTGTCTGTTTTGAAGTTACTCATGATAGCTGTATGTTGAATGAGGAATTGGCTTCTTAATATCAGAAGTGCTATTTAGCTTTACTTTGATGTCTTTTAGCCTTACCATCTGTAGGTGTAGAAAAGTAACAACTGTTCAGTGAATTCAGATTAAGGAGAGTTTTTGGAGGCATCCACACAGAACATTGCAGAAACTATCTGGTAGCCTGAGATATAAAAAAGAACATCAAGAGATAGTAAATTGATCTTATTTAAAACCTCCACAACACTGAAAACTAGACAAATAGTACTTGGGGTTTAGGGAAAAGATTAATCTTTCTGAGAAACAGAGAGTTCAAAGGCAGACTTGTCATTAGAAATGCTGCAAGTCTAGAGCAACTCCACTGAAATCAGGGGAGTTTGAGTTTTCACTGATGAAAGTGAAATTAGAAATTAGTTTGTGGTCTCTGAATTTTATTAGTCCAGTAAATGGATGACTACACTCTTCTTCTTTAGCAGAGAGTTTTCCATTTAGGTCACGTTTCTTTTTTTCATAAATAAGGTTCATTCTTGGAGAGACAGAACTTTATCTTCTGCTATCTATTGATTCATTTTGCTGGAAATGAATGTTTAACCTCTGCTTGCCCATTGCTTTAGTATTCTAGGCCACATCTGGTTCATGCATTTGAATTCCTTATGTCTGTGTGTGCTCATGTGTCATTGATATTCTAGTATCGATCTATAAACATGCACCATGCTTTCTTCTAAGCTGGATTGTGTTGCTTTTTGTCCTTTAGTTTTTAATACTGTTTAATGCAATAACCACCACTGCTACAAATTTTCATTCTATGAAAGCCTTTGAAGCAAAAGTTCATAACATATGGACTGGCATGAGCCTCCATTTGTCATGGTGAAGCAGGTCAAATGAATCTGTACACTAAGTATTTCATAATAAACTTTATTTTAAGCAGGACAAACTCTGTGTTGACTGAGTTGTTATGCTGAAGCCTTATAAACATTGCTACAGAATGCCTTTGATTACTTAACTGGCTTATAGCATTATTCTTTCAGTTTTGTGGAGCAGTTCAATTCAATGGAATAAAACTGCAGTCCAGAGAAGGTTATAATTCCTCTCCCACTGATTTTTACCACTGCTTGTGTAACAGGTAGCAATATGACAATTTTCTCTTGCAGGACTTAAAAGGCACAGAGACAGACAACATGCACTATTTAGGGTTACTCCTCTGCCAGAGTCCTTATGACTCTCACCATTTCTGGTTTTATTAATCTCAGCCTCAAAATGTACAGTTTTCGTCTTAGGAGCTGGGTATGGCAGTAAGTTAGCAGTTTGCTTTTTCAGATGCTGCCCCCCTTTTTGTTGACTGATCTGTATCACTTGGCTTTAGCTGTGGGCAGGGTGATAAAAAAATAGGGGGCACAACTAATTCCCACTCATGCTGCTGTAAAAGGCAGCCTAAAGAAATGGACTTAGATTGATATAAGACTCAAACCTGTTTCATACTCTGGTTGTAATGCTGGGGTTAGACCACAGCTTTTCATTTCCTCACAAAGAAGGATGCAAATTAAAGATGTTGTCCAAGTCTTTTTCCTCCCCCATGTGTAACCACAGTGTAACCACTGTGTATGTAGGAAGGAATACTGTCAGGGCAAGAAAGGGTCTGAAGGTCAGGGATAGCCACAGGTTAACTGCTACTGTCTTGAGTTTAAAAAAGTTATATTAAAAAAAAGTTGTTATTATTTAAAAGGAAAAGTTTATTTTGTCATTTTAATCCAAAAATATTAGTCATTTTATGTAGGTTTTCTCTGAAAGATCTGTGTACGTGGATATAAATAACATGTACTAGCAAATCATGATGACATGGTTAGTTGAAAAAGTTAAAAACAGGAGCGAATTCAGACACTTAATTATTTAAATTTCTAGATGACTGTAGATGATTGTGATAATACCACAGTCTATAAAAAGACGATATCCCTAAAGATTTCTCCTCTTTAAAGTTATGCACATATAATTACTGTATTATGAAACACAATTATGGTACCCTCAAGATTTTTGCATAGTCGTTACAAGCAACCTGAGGAGGAATTGATAAAGTGTGGGAAATAATCCAATAAAATAATTTGCGTTAGCTTTATCTCACAATGTCAGTTTAAAGATAAAACTATTAAAGTATGATTACAATGTTCTTTTCACAAATTATTTTACAAAGTGCTTCCTACACTTCATATAACAACAAACACTCCTCTCTGGGGAAGTGGTCCTCTAAAGACTGAAATCTTACTTTTCATAAAGCTATCTAGTATAAGGCTAAATTTTGTTACTCGGAAATAGTTGTTTTTGAACCTCATCCTTTTTATATGCTAAGTTAGGAGTGTTTATTTTCATGCAATATCTTTTAGGTTATCTACTCTTAATTTCCTCTATAATTTTTTCATTCTGTTGCTTGGGGCCGTAAGGTGTCTCTGCACCTCTTTGCAGTGGCAGTTTTCTGTTATTTTCATGTCAATAGATGATTTTGCAGCTCATTTTTTAGCTCCATGATTGTGTCATTATCATCGAGTCATATAAAGATCCCATTACAAAGGAGTATGTATGGGGGGTGGTACTATGTGTGAATGTTTAAAGAACTGTATAGAAAGAAAAACAAGAACCAAGATCAACATATGCAAAAGTGGTATTTGTGCTGGAGGATTTGGGGATCAGAAAGCTTCTCCCTCTCTCTCGCTGTCTTGTTCCCTTCCTCTATCATAGTGTGAAGCTGCACTGGGTTGCCTGGATTGAGGTGGCTTTGTAGAAAATAAACCACTGTGTGGATCCAGCTTTGAAGAGCTGAGGGACACATACATGTAGGTGTAGTTCTTAGCTGCAACTGAATGTAATTGCCCGTGTTATGCTTCTCTGCATGACATCTTTGAGAGGAAGGCTGGGCTTGAACATCCTACCATGTGGCTTCTACAATGATTGCTGAGTGTCCACAAACAGATGATGCAGCCTAAGAGGCAGGTCTTCCTTTTCAATTACATTAAGGCCACAATGTATGTAAGGAAGGAACTTTATTACCTGCAGCAGCCCCAAGGATTGGTGAGCAAGTGCACATTTCTGATGCAGGAGCAAAGATTCTCAGTGTCTTCATGTGGGTCTGATACCGAGGATGAAGAAAGACAGGAAGAGGAGATCCTGGGGACTGCACAGGCTGTTCTAGGGACATCAGCTGATGTAATGGACTGCCCTTGACATCTATAAGACCTGTGTTGATAAGATGGTTAGAACCATACAGCACCATCTTATTTCTCTCTGCCTCATACGACACCCATGGAGGGTTACTATGGTTTATTCATGAGAGGGCTCCCCACCAAGATTCATCAAAAATCACTTCAGCTGCAAAGGCTGCTGATGGCTGGTCAGAGCATTTACCTTACTTTGTGTTCCTTTGTCCATGGCAGCTCCCCAAGTACCCTTAGTGGTATAGATAGTGTGACTTGATTAAGAAAGCATGTTGGGACCCACAGTTCTGAACAAATACCTTGTTATCAACAGGGAGAACACAAGCTCACTCCCACAAACTTGTACTCGTTCTTTCCTTAATCCATCAGAGACTGTAAGCACATCTTCATTTAAAAAAGCTCGAGGTACTTTTGAATATCAGTGGAATTATTCAGCTATTTCCCATCTAGCACAGCTTTATTTGCTTTGCTGAATCAGGGCAAGATGACAGGGACTGAACCCCATAATGCTCAATGTTTTTTCATTGTTGGCCAAGTGCCCCAGATGTGAGAGTATCAAATGTGCAGTTAAAGGACAACATCCTCTTTGCTCAGTAGTTCAAACTACAGCATAAGGTGACATGCAGGTGGGTCCCCTGTGTGAGAACTGGGTTATTTTGGCAGGCTGGAGTTCTGCCTTCTAAGGATGAGACCTCTCACCTTCAAAACACAGGGGATGGCCAAATTACCAGCTGAGAAAAGATCAGGGCTGATCCACCATCCCTATCTCTCCTGAAAAGATTACTTCACCTTCTAAGTGCGTCACACAAGCTGCTTTAAATATGAACTAATTTAAGTTTCTTATGCTTTGGCCAAGACTAGTTCATACAGTGACATTTAAATTTCATTTGCTTGTAGTAATTTTGTTGTGCAGAACATTGCAGATAACAGAAATGGCAGATTATGTAAATAGCAGGGGTTTTTTTCCAATCCATTGTTCTGAACATCCTACCCAAATCGCCTTGTACATGCTCCTTATTTTAAATGTCTGAGACCAGACACTCTTCTCAACAAACATTTTTAAGTTTCATCCATCTCCCAAAAAAGTAAATCAGTGACATTAAAAACACCATCAAAAGGCAGTTGTTTCTTCAAACAACAATAAAACAGATTCCTGAGCAAAGACCAACAGATATAAACTAGCCATCTGCTACAAGCAGGAACAACAACACTGGGAAGTGTAAGAAAGAAATTATAACTTCACAGGAAGCCATATATATATCTCCTTTTTATTGCAATATTTGGAAGCCTTTTCTAATTATGCCAGTGAAGGGCTGGGATAGATATTTAAGCTACATATTCATACAAGCCCTAGGGCTAAACTCTGTGTCTTTCCCCCTGTGCCTGATCTCTGTAAGGATGGTGCCTTCCCCCACATAAGCAGTGCTGTTCAGTAGAGGCTTTTTAGACTGGGGAAAGCTCTTGCTGCCAAGAACAGGGCTTTGCAATTTTTCTTGAAGGAAGAACTTGTGGAGGAATTGCTAAGTGTTGGGTGATGTTTCACTACTGAGGGAAAAAAAAAAAAAAAAAAGTAGAAGAGGATGTGTTTGCTGAAAAGGGGTGATGTAAGCTGAAGGCCAAATAGTGCTACATGTCAGAGGGAAAACATGAAGATAAGTAGCATTTACAGTTGTATGCACTGTGAGTAGATAAGAGTTTGAATTAATCCTTACCTCTTCATTGGTGGTCAGGATGACTTAAGCTGGTGTGCATTGTGGCAAAGCTTGGTGGATGTCAAAGGAGCCCTGATGAGGCTGCTCTCCTCCAGGCTCTCCACTCACATTTATGCCACCTGGTTGCCCATTACTCTGGGTTTTTGCAAAATTCTCTGTGCTCTGTATTGCTCCTCCCCGTGTCCTCCCTTTCCAGATTGCTGAGTGGGTTTTAGAAATTCCAAGATTCAATCAGGAACCAGAAGGGAATAGTTTTAGTGTGGTGGGACCTTCTTTAAGGCAATTGATTATATTTGACTTGGGTTTGGTCTCTCTGCATCAGGTCTTTCAAGACCTGACCCAGAGGAGTCCAAATGAAAAAGTTTTGAATGGTCCCTAGAAGTAGCTGAAAAATGTAGGGGAAAACTATAAATGGTATAAAGTATATATTACATAGATAACTCGAATGGAAAAAATCAAACAAGGCTGCAAGAAGGGTGAATGTACAACTACAGTGAAGTCATTTAAACCCAAGGATCACTGATGAATAGATAAATATATGCACAGAAAATAAAATACATTTTTTGCATACTGGTTATTAGTAACTATTATTAATGTACTACTTAAGTATTTATTATAATCAGATTTCAACATTATTTAGTAATGCCTATCTTTAAAATTTGAATAAAGTAGATACATGTTTAGCCATTGTTTAAAGGCAAACTGATACAGGCTTCCATTAGCACTCAGCTATAAATAAATAGATAAACGGTTTCTTGCATGTTTTATTAAATTTTGCATAACTACTCTTTATATGCTAAATATGTTCTTTTATATTTATGTTGGAGGTAACAGAATTGTACAAACACTAATGGCAGATGCAGGACAATAAAGTTCAACTGTGAATAAAACTGTAAAGCTGGATTGTCCAGCTATACACATAGGATAGGCCAACTAGGGTGTCATCATATTCTAGGGTGGGGGAAAAAAAAAAAAAAAAAGAGCAAAAGCTAGGTTATAATCTCTAAACTGTGACTATCCACTTAACATGGATCTGACAAGCATGACTGAAGAAAAAACCACCAGTATGAAGAGAGAGGGATGGAAAGATTTAGACTGAGAGGCATTCAGTGATACATTAAGATAAGGATGTGACTGGAGTACACTTCATAGAAGAGAGCATTTCAGTGGCAGCACTAGAACCTTCCTCCATTTTGCATTTTTTAGCATGAGAACTGGCTTCCTACCATCACGCTTGTTCTAAAGCCATCATAGCCCTGCAGAATATAGCAGGCAAATCCCAGGGCAGCACATGCTCTCAGAGTAAATCTCAGGAGCTCTTTGGACACTGCAGTTATTGCAGACAAGCACTGAGAGATGCTGCCAGCCCCACAGTCTGACCCTTGCATGTAGGATAAATGAACAGAAGGGTGATTGCCACACATGGTGTCTGTTTTTCACCTCCCCAACCAGGGAGAAGATGGTCTTTCTGCCTCAGAGTGGTTAGCAACCTTAACTGGACTGATAGAAGGAGAGGATGGTATTTTTTCATAGAAAATCTGGTTAATCACAAAATGGGTCAGCAAGGACTAGTAAAAAGACACAGGACAATAAGTGAGATGTTCTCCCTGTTTCTTCCATCAAAAGGAAGAATATACAAGGTTGTTTAAGCCAGTCTAGTTCTCAGACACTGAAATGTGTCTTGAGAGATGAAAGAGAGGGACTTCCTGAAGAAGGAGGTTTCAGGAGTGGTGGCTGGTGACAAACAAATACATTTTGGGGGGAAGTGGAGGGATGGAATAACAAGGTTCATGTGCTGTACCTGCAGCTTTTGTGCTGCCCACTATCCTGACTGCTCTACTCCACTGGGAGGACAACATGCACCCTGTGCTGGAGAGGAACACGAAAGCAGGTATATGTACCTGCTTCAGATTCTTTTAGAGTAAGCAAAGGAGCTAAACCAGGTATGGTTTGACTGAGAGGCTAATTCTTGATTGTATTGAAATTATATATAAATAAAGCCAAAAGATGGCTTCGACTTTGATCTATTCTTTGGGTAATAACTACCTCCTAGTTTTGGCCTCATAGGCTCCCACTTCCCTAAAAAACACTTCCAAGAAGATATTTATCTAACAACTTCAGAAGGATGTGGAGTTCAAGATGAATTGTAAGCATTTAAATAAATTTCCTCCATGGTGCTATTTCCCTTGCCATTTTGAGAGAGATAGAAAACAAAGTTTAAAAAAATAAGCAAATACTTCAGCTATCATAATTTAAAAAAAGAACCTTCTCAAAACTTGTCTAGTCTGGGATGATCTTTTCTGTGCAAATTGCATAATATTTTCTCTCTTGATAGAAAGTGGAAGAAGAAAAGGACCAAAGTTGAAAGTGCTATTCAATATCAGAAGCATGTGAAATGCATGTAGAAATGATATCTTCAATATAAACTATGGAGAGTCCATCAGCATTCTACATTCAGTCCTGAGATTTTGCTAGGCTTTTAAATAATTTATTCATAAATATAAATTTAAAAGGACTTTTGCAATCGAAACCTCTGAAGCTCCACAACATATCTATTTTCTCTTCAAAATTTGTTTTTCTTCCCTGATGCTAAATAGAAAATTGGATGCAGATATTCTGAAACTCTGTTGAAAAAACTCAGAACTCACCCAAAACTTCTTTTATCTTCTTCTCCCTCTCTCTTTCTTCACAAATCTCTTTTAGAGATAGAGATTTTGGTGTTGTTTTTGGTTTGGTTTGGTTTTTTTCATCCTCCTAACACCATGAAGATGCAAAAGCTCAATCTGGGGACCCAAAATTCATTGATGCCCAGTCCATCTCATTTCTGGAACTCGAGCTCTATTCTCTCCAGTATAGGTTCCACTAAAAATATATAGGAACATATGCATATACAAATTTACTGATGCACAAGACAGTGTTAACTTAAATCTCTTCTGCCTTATCTGCATGGTCTATCAGGCTGTGTGTGAAAGCTTTTGCTTGTCTGCTCCCTGTCACCACAGTGTTGTCAGCAGAAAAATTGAAGGCAGAATTTTCTTTGCTAGGAAACTTCACTAAAACAGGATAATGCAGAAGCCACGCTAAAACCCTGCTGATGTTCTCTGAAATGTACTGGTGATTTATTGCTGACTAAAGGAAGAACAACTTTCTCCCATCCCCTGAGTAAGTAGATGAGACTCTGAATACTGAAAGAAATGGATTACTTTGATTTAAAAGAGACTTCAGTGGAAAAAACAGTATTACAACACAGCTTCATAGAGCTCCAAGATGCGAGGAGAGGGAGAATGTTGTTGTCATATGAGTATTTCTGAGTTATACAACACCATAGGTAATAGTAATAGTGAGGAAAATGGGTACAGCTCCCATTTGTGCATGCCTTTCAGAATAAGAAATGCAAAGGTAGCACAGAATATCTCCCTTAGCAAAGTCTTGGTGGTGGTTTCACATTTAAGGAAAGAAATGCTTTTTGCAACACTGAGTTACCTCATCTAGTTTAACCTCATGGTGTCTGTTGTTGTGAATGTTTTATTACAGCTGTTAAGAGGACAATAACTCCCTGTCTCTCCAGCCTTGTTATTGTTTGAGAGAGATGTGGTGGGAGGAAACATGAACTGAAACAATCTTGGTTTTATGCTTCTGTCTTGACACCAGTGCTGCTGCACAAGGTCACTGGCTGGTGAAAGATTGCCACCATTTTAAAACAATGGATATTGTCTTGAGTATCAGAGGACAGGGGTTTTTCTCTCTGACCGCAGTAATTTTTGAATTATTTTGCTACACAAGGTAGTAACACAAGCAGCCTCCCTACTTTCTGGTATTGTCTTCAATATCAGTCCTCAGGTGTCTCGTCTGTTGTGACAATCTACAGAGGAGGTCAGCTGCCTGCTTTTGCTTTTCACAGAAGGACAAAAGAGCAGCTGGGCTTTTCTGCTGGGGGTGTGCTGTGGTGAGTCCTGACACACAGGTCCCAGCAGTTCCCCCCCAAGAAAGCTGGGGAGCAGTTTGTCTCCTCAGGGATGAGGTGCTCAGGCTCCCTTGGGGAATGCAATTCAGGCAGGAGCACAGCTGGGTCTTGCAGAGCTGGGACATGGCTGGCATGTACCAGGAACTCCTGGCTTCCCTGCTCTGCATTTAGTCAAGAAACCTGTGATGAGGTCAGAAATGTGTTTTTCCTTGAAAAGAATAACTGAGAGGATTTTATACGTGCCTTTCTCTATCCTATTTTTCAAGAGGATTTTATACGCGCCTTTCCCTATCCTATTTTTCTTTTAAACTTTTCTTTTCAGAGATTAATTTATACTGTACAACATGACTTATTCACTTCTTCAGTGCAAGGTTGGACCATCTGATCATCAAGCTGACAGCTATGTGGGACTCTAGTTCCCTGAGGGTCTTCATCTGCCAATAATCTTAATTGTAGTTTGGTGTAATTGACATCTTATCTATTTCCTTCCTTCTTTCCACTTAGAAAATTCAAAACGCTGACAAGCTAGCTCTGGTATTTGGTGACTGTGATAATTAAAGAGGAACTGACAACCACTTCATAGTCAAGATATGTTTTGTTCATTTACTTCATTTAACATTTTGATAAACTATAAAAATAAATCTTAACCATGAGCAGACCTAAAGCTACGACCCTCAATTTACAGAAAGTATAAATAGATGCAGCAGAAGGTTGCCATTCTGCACTGATTTACATCAGTCAGCTGAAAATGGGATTCACTGATCTTTTCTGAGCACTTTCCAGAATATTACGTCCTTCCTCAGACTCCAAAGCAGTTAAAAATGACCCAATATATATTCTTTTGCAGTGCTGTTTCAGTTTATTCAGATTTTATAAAAGTAATCTTTCAACATTTAAATCTAAAATGGATAGACATAGTTTAGCTATAACCTATAAATAGCTCACAAAAAAAAAAAGCATTTAAAAGGAAAAAAATGCTGAACAAGCCAGTAATTATTAAAGATTATACCAATGAAGATGACTGTTGATATAGTTTTGCAAATCCTAATTTCTAAAATTCTATCTTGTATTATAGTTTTTGCGTGGATACACTTTTGATGAAAAAAGTGGCTTGTTGCCCTCCTTTGCAAATATTTAGAAGGGAATGGTACAAATTCTGATGGCCATCTGGAAGACCCTGGCACAGGTCCTTCCCTGTCTTGGAAATCTTGTAGAAGAATCCTTTTCTACCCCTGCAAAGTCCCTATCCAACAGGTTCTGTCCTGGCTACTTTCTGAGCTAGGCTGAGCAGCTGTTATGCCCTAATAGTATTTCTAAGCATCTGAGCACAAAAAGTAATTGTAAAATATCTGAGTTTAGGTATTGTGATGAACCAATCAGCTTTTGAGATACAGCCCAGGACAGGTCATGTCCCTCCCCAAGGCACCCCTCTTCTCATCTTCCTACCCCTTTTGTGGCAAACATCACCCATGGTAACCCTGCTTTCACAGTTAAATATTTATGCTATTTCTCAACTCTGCAGCCTAGAAGAAAAGGTGAACAACACTCTATTTTTCTGTGATTTTTAGTTGATCTACCTTTTAAATTAATGATGCCTTCGCTGTGCCAGGCTCTGCTCAGTTGAACCTTTGTGCCAGTCATTTGGAGCAGCAAGCTGGCCATTGATCTATCAATTCTCTTTACTTCATGGTGAATTCACACAAACTACCACTGAAGGTAGTCCAGAGAAATACACTTTAAAATTACCTGGTAGAGATTTGTCCAAAGCCAAACAAAAGGAAAAGGTTGCTCACCCTATTCCTCGATAGACTGGAACTTCTTCCTCTGGGATCTCGTGGAGGTTTGACTGGTTCAAACTGAGCCATGGTTCATGGAAGAAAAGAGCTATTAAACACAAAGAAGTTGCCTGTAGGCAAATCTCCATTTTCTCTAATGAAGTTTGGGAGGATATTTCCTTGTTCTGCTTTATGCTTTTACTTAGGCTTCTGCTTTCAGGTGCTCTTGCAGGTTTCTTAAGCCCTGGTTGTTCCTTGTGGAGTTAGAAGTAGTCCAGCAAAAGAAAAGATAAGGAATAAGACCTGGAATGAGCAGAGGAATATTTCAGTGTAATATTTCTGCACAGGGCAGTAGAATAGAAAAAAAGAAGTGCGATTCCTAGAGAATGTTAAGGAAATTGCAAGCTTGTGGTTAAGGGAAGCTTGAGGTTAATTCATAAGCATCCCTTCTTATCATAGAAAGGAATAGTTGGGGCTGAAAAAAGGAATCTGTGCTGCCTCATGGTTGTTCATGTAGTAAAGGGGCTCCTGTGTGTGTGTTTACTTATACTGCTTATCTGCTGCAACTGCACATATATACATATATATAAAGATACATGCTTGTAAATACATTGAATTGCGCTTCATATAGAAAATCAAATGGCCTGAGAAAACATCCAAAATAAATTGATCTGAGGGGATGCTTGGTGGTGGCTTGTCTCTGACACGAGCTATGCTTGAGAGGAAGGCCAAGGCACACAACTGTTGGCACTAGAGGATTGTGTTCCCTCCATCATGCAAAGGCTTGCCAGCCAGCTGAAAAGTGCAGCCCAGATGAGCCTTCAGAGATAAAATTGAACATACTTTCCAACATTTGTATTTTTTTGTGATGACATCCCTGAATATTACAGCAAATAATGCTTGCTTTTCCTTTAAATGTTTTTTCCTGCTGATTCTGAGATGCTTTCAGTGAAGTGCTTGATGAGGCTGGCAAAATGAGAATAACCAGTTCTTGATTAGGGAGGGTCAGAGAGACAGGGCACAGCTGTCTTTTAAAATGGGGAAACTCTTACTAGTTTTTACAGATTAAAAACACAGGCTCAGTAACCATAGAAACCTGATGGGCCAAGGATAATGCTGAACTTCTGATCTTTCTTTTGTTTAAAATAAAGCACTGTTTGGAGGAAGGGGTATAGATCAGGCAATGTAACAGTGCTTTGCTTTCTGTACTTCCTTCTCCTCTTAAGCCATGGCATACTTCAGATAGCTCTTATTCCATTTTACAGGAACGGCAACAGAAGTCCAGGGAAGAAAAGCTGATCTTGTGAAAGTGACATTACAGATCTAGGCATAAAACCCAACTCTTCTGAGGTTAATCAGGGCTGAATTAACAGAAAGAACTGAAGTGCTTGCAAGCAGATTTTTGTGTGATCCAGCAGCAGCTCCATGAGATATAACATGCTCTCCTGCCACATGGATGCTGCTTTTGGACTGCATCGACATAATAGGAGACATGTTACACACATCTGAACCAAATCTGGACAACTGCTTTAGTTTCTTGCCTAAGCTATGTACTTCATTTTCTGCCTTTATGACTCCTTTGCTTTTGATGTCAAACATATATAGATATACCTGGGCTAACCTGACATTCCTACCCTACTGCAGTGACACCACCAATAGCACAGAGATGGAGCTTGAATCTATCACCCTGCCCATGACAACAAGACATGCTATAAAATCCAAACATGCAAAATTCCTATAAAAATTCGGACAGTATCTCCTAAGTACTCACTGAGGATTTACAATTTACTTCAATCTCCCATACAAGTAATGAACTCCATAGCCTTTTTTTTTTCTTGTATGAATGAGGGCAAAATTTGTCAAAAGAAAACTGACAATATGACAGGGACACAATGAGTTAGTCTGAGATGGAATGTGAGATTTGAAGAAAGCTGTCCAGTCTTCCTAATTGTCAGATTTTTTTACATGTTGATGTAAAGCAAAAACCTCATCAATGTTAAAAAATAGATGTCAATCTCAGTGAACAGGGTAGATTGTATATTGCAGTGGCAAAAAATAAATGGGATTCAAATGTGTTGCCTGGAATTATTTGCCAAGAATTTGTTCAGTATCCAGTTTCTGAAAATACAAGCAGTGCAGAAGCATTTTGTTTCTAAACCCATAATAATTGCCCTTAATCTGTACAAAAAATTCATTCTGTGAAAGAAAATGTTGATCAATATAAGAGCGTAAATAGCCCCCCTCCCTAGATGAAATAATCTGTACATATGCATAAATATTAAGGGTACCCACTAAGCATCTACAGATAAGACCCAGGATAAGATAATTAGTAATTAATGATATGGCAATTACAGAAGTAAACAACATGCTTACATCCCACTGTAAGTAACCTTTCAGCCACTGAGGAAAGTAATTTTTCATGCCTTTGGGTTAGAAATGAGACATTTTTCTTTGGGATCCCTTTTGATTTTGATGCAGGGTAACTCCTACAAAATTCTGTCCTGTAGAGGCATGCATAATGCCAAAGGACATGTTTACAGAAAAATTAATCTAAACTCCCATTTAGCCAAAGGGAATACATTTTTATCTCCACTCTTCAGGAATCTTTTGAAGGCCTTGTGCAGTAAGATAGAGATGAAAAGAAGCCATTGAAACCCTAACAAATAAAATATTGCAACATTATAGAATTAGGCACTAACCCCATTAGGATAACTTGGAGGGCCAAAATAGGGCCACTATATTCCTAGTCATGTACTCAGGGAAAAAAGTTAGGTTCCCTTGAAAGATTCAGTTTGAGACATCTGGCTGTCTTGCCTTGGTTACAAAACATCTCTTTTCAAGGGAGCTGCTTGGTGCTCATCACCAAAGGAATGAACACAGGCAGGATCTGAATTCCTCTTCCTCCTTAGCAAAAGTATTAATTGGGTCTGTTCATAGGATGCTTCCAATAATTTTGTAACATTTTGTAGCCTGATGGTTATAGCATCCCTGTGGGGGATATGGCTTTGAATCCTATCAAATCTGGCAGTTTTTGAGGCCCAGATCTTGCTTGCTGGGATGATAGCTCTTGGTGGGATCCAGCTGACTCGCTGCCACCTCGCTGTAACAGGCACCTCCTCTGCAGGACTTGATGCTGTCAATGATGAGGGTGTCTCCAGGAGATTAAAGCCAGGTGCCAAAGGCAAGAGAATTTTCAGGGCCAAAATAGAAGAGCCTGGTGAATTCTGGATTCAGCAGCAACTCACTTTAGATCATTTGATCCTATGTACTGGATTATGTTTTACGGCTATTTTAAACACTATTTTGCAGGCGTTGGGTATTTTGTATCTCATACTGAACCTCTGTGGTTTTGTTACTGCTTTGCCAGATTCCCTTAGATTGTTACTATTGCTGAAATAATTGATTGCTCAAAAATCAGATAGAATTTCAAACATTTTTGTCATTTCCAGCCTTTACATGGAGGTAAGGCATGTCACTACATTTGTATTATATGCAATGCACTCTGCTTATTTTCTGGTGCTAATTTCAAACAGCTGGACTCTGCATCTGGGAAGAAAAAAATAGTTTAAAACTACATATGCCCATCACACTCTCTTTGAAATGCTAATGGCAACAGAACTGAGGACTCATTTTCTATTCTGACAGTCAAAGGATTAAATCCCTCCTTGGCCCCTGCTTGAGCTGTCCAGTAGTCATGATGCTTTAGCAATGAAATCAGATTTCAGAGTAGACATCTGATTGTGGGAGAGCTTTCCTTTTTACAGACACAGAGGAAATTCTTAATACAGTGTGCCAGGGAAAGAATGCAGGGGAGCAGAAGTACATTTCCAGAGTTTTGTTCAAGTCTTGTCAACTCAGTTAACTTGGGTTAACTTCTAACCCTATTAGAAATATAAAGATCAGTATTTTATATACAGTGTTTTCAGTTGTGTTTAAAAGCACAGGCTAGTAAGTATTTCTGTGTAATTCTTATAACTTAACAGGGTACGAAGAGCCATGCCTTATCTAGAAGTTTATAGGGTTAATCATGATAGCACAAAACTCAATATCTCATCCATGGCACTGATAATTTCCTATAGAATTTTTTGCAGGAAGCCTTTCAGATTGGTGACCTATTTTGCACAAAGTTTTAACTGTTTGAAATTTCTCTTCAGTTTTGTCTCCTTAGAGCTTGCAAATGTACCATGTCTTACACCTGGAGTATTTAGTGACTGATGCATTGTGCTCTCTCTAGCCCATTAGTGCCTTCATTTCCTAGCACATTAGCTAGTTTCATAGAACTTTTCATAGTAAAAGAAAGACCAATGAAAATGTTTTTATTTTTTGTGGTGGTCTTTTACTTTACTTCATCATCCTTGAATATTCTGTCTACCTTATTAACCCCATAAGGATGTGGCAATTTTTTCTTCTCTTTCATACGAGTTTTTAACTAACAGTTAAGTAGAGTGTACTTAGCTATTTCAGTTTTTCCCTAAAATTCTAAACCGAAAAAAAATATTTATGGAAAATGGATCTATGTTATAACTCTTCTCTTGATGTCAGATTTTGGCATTTAAAATCAGTTTGATATTCAGTTCTTTTACAAAGAGCAGCAGTATTATGAATTAAGACAACAGCTTCAAAGCTATTATCCTGGGGCAACTTTAATCCAAAATCCTGGGGCAACTTTAATTTGCTTACTTTGGAAGCAATGTAATGCATTGGAAGTTCTAATAAAACTTTTGCATTTGTGATTAATCACATCTAGAGCTACATGAAGATCTAATAATTTCTGCAGAGATGGGTAAGTAGTATACACAGCTGCATTTACCCAGTGTCATGGGTAAAGCATGTACATGAGGGACAGGCATTTTAAACCATCATGGTAATCTGAGAAAGACAGCATCATCTTGCTTATATATGTTCTCATAAAAACCCAGACAAACCTGAGAAATCATCTGGTTTTACTTAGATGCCCAAAGTTTTGATCTCTAAGCCTAAGCTAGATATCCTAGGTGCATTAACCCTCTATATGGGCAAATATGAGAACAAAGCAATTCAGAGCAAATTCTTATTCTAAGATAAATCTCTAACATAAGCCTGATAAGCCATCAACAGGAGGTGCCTCTTTTTGATTCCTCAATGACAAACAAAGCAAAACATCATCTAAAGAGTAGACATCTAACTTAGAGTTGTCACAAAGAAAAGAAATAAACTTTACACCTATAGACTTATGAAAAATGTTTTATTTACCTCTGAGTCTCAGACACACAGTACATCCTCCAAACATAGATCTTCTAGAATTACCAAATCTTCTGAAGATCAGTAGGGGAATTGATCTTTAGTATCTTAGTTCAGGGGTGGTTTAAATTGCATATGCTAGAGTATAAGCTTTTAAATTTAGAACTGAAAAAAGACATAAATTTTCAAGGTAGTAATGATCTTTCTGACATTCCTATTCTCAGTTTGTTTATTCTCTGGCTTATTTTTCAGAAAAAGAACCTGCCAAACTTTCACCTTTTCCAGGGAGTAAGCTTTCATTCCAGTAACGATTTTGTGATAAGAAAAGAATTTCCTTCCCAAGATAAAGATACATATTTGATGTCTTGAATGTTTTTGGTACAATGATTGTAATATTTGTGCTTGTTTGTTTGTAGCAATCAGAATATAGTGTCTCAGCTGACACTGAATATTTTTTAGATATTGGTCCACATTTAACATCTCTACATTTAGTTTCATAGTTTAAGCTAATGAGAATTTCAAACTGGAAACTAGAATTTGTATTTTTATAAAAGAAACTGGATCAAAAAATGTCAATACTGCTCCTTTTCAATGTTTCACTTTCAAGAAATTGTTTTCTTAGAACAAAGCCCATCATCCTCAAAATTCCCAACCAGTTTTACCCTCTATCTTGTTTTCCAGTAAACAGGTGTGCAATATCCTACTTTGAGCTGCAGATAATAAGCAAGCTCTGTCCCACTCCTCCATCCTTGACAATCCAAAGAAAGGCCATATGATTATAATGCACACAGACTCGTTTCATGATTTCAATGTACCCTGTGAGGATCTGCTCCCTGCTAAAGGATGACAGAAAAGGAAAGTAGAGTAGAAAACAATAACTACAAGATTGCACCAGATGCAGAAATGGAATCACACAGCAGAAATACAAAGATGTCAAGGATTTTACAGTCAGCCAGGCACAAATTCATTGTTTTCACAACTGTAAGTTGCTGCCTCTCTCATTCTTAAATAGTCAGATACATACAACAGACTTAGAGGAAATATAAATAAAGGATAATTCAAACTAATCTACCCTAGGTTACCTGTCAGTTTGTCCCTTAGAGAGAATTGGATTTGATCCCTTATATACAAATGTGGAGAGTTTGCAAAAAAATTATCAAAATGGGGATAAAAGCTTTATAAATTAACTTAGAGATGTGCAGAGAACATAGAGCTGGGTTAACTTCAGACATTTCCAAGGGTAGAAATAATAGTATTTAAAGATAAAAACCTGACAGAGAAAATATTCTGTGAAAACTTTTATCATCAATTGACTCGTAACAGTCAAAGTGCAGGTTACGCAAAATGCCAGTGCAGAGATGAGTAGGTGACAGAAGTCTTGCAAAAATAAGCCACTACCCTAAAGTTAGCTTGGTATATTCAGCATCAGACTTCATTTCAGGATGAATATCACCCAGGGGAGAAAAATACCTTCAGAACAGAAATATCACTTCCTAGTATTTCACTGGGGAACAATGCCTTCTTTAGCTCAGTAACCTGGGTAATTTCCTCTCTCATATCTCCTCACAAATTTTAGAAGAGCAAAAACTGTAAGCAACCTGGAAAACTCCCAAAACAACTGAAAAAAAATCTGCAAAACTCCTTTGCTATTTGTTTCCCGGCTTATGTGAATTTTGAGCTCTGTTAATCATTAGCAAAGGTTAAGTATGTTTTTGTTACTTAGCAACCATAATTAGTTTTTTAAAGTTTAGTTTAAAATTTTATCGTGTATTTACCCATGGTTTTCTCAGCTCCTTTTCTCCTCACTGGAGTTCAAACTCAAGCAAATATGAATACAGTGAGATAACAGAACTCACAGTCACCTACCTGTCTGCAGTAAACATGGAAAATAACTCAAATACAGACCAGAGCAAGAGAGCTATTGCTATCTCATCTACATGAGGATCTATTCTTAGCTGGTTTTCAATTTGCACTGGGATGGCTTAGGCAGAGAAAATAACCTAGAGCAAATCACAAGGGTATTTTTAGTCTTTGTTCTATTTATTTTCTTTTTCAGTGTTTTGGTTGTGGTGGAGCTTTGTGCTTTATCAGTTTCGACCTAAAAATGGAAGCCTGGAATTTGTGGTATTTTCAAAATTTATTCTGAAAAGTGTGATTAATTTGGGAATTAGTTAAAATATTCATCCTGCTGGGTTTACCTTATGCTCATGCATATTTCAGCTTCAGATGAATGTTTAACCTAGTGCAAAATGAACTGTAAATCTTTTGCACCCAAAAGCTTACCTGTTTTTTTCAACTATGTCAGTTACTATAGTAAAGGATGTTACTTGTCTCTAAAACCTTTTCTTTGCTTTCCCATTTTACAATATTAAGTTGACATTGTAGTTAAGAAAAATAAGTGGGAAGTTTCCCATTGAGTTTTCTGGGGTCAAGATTTTATTCTAAGTAAAAAAAAAAACCAAAAAAACAAAAAACACAAAGCAATTGTGAAAAAAACCAAACCAATCTATCCTGAAGGTATGAAATGTTGAAGTAGCCAGCTGTCACAGCTGCTGGGCTCTTGTTCTCCCTGGAAGCTGTGGAGCATTGCATGCATGAGAACTGCAATCTGCCAGGGCCTCCAGCTGCCCAGGAGCTTCACTTTTGGGATCTAGTAGGGCAGAAATTACCTGGAAAAGTCAGGAGTTGTCATTGTTTGTCCCCTGAAATATCAACAGGGTTCCACAGTCATGAGCACCACATGGCACAAGCCGTGATGAAATGAAATGGATGCTTTTTTTACTGTATTTGTATCGCATCTATTTCTGCTTGTAGCAATGAGATGAGCCTGAAGAAACAAGGAGTGTGATTGCTGGACTGCTTTGCTCTGTGCCCGGAGTCTTGGTCCATGCTGGAATGTATTATTGTAACTAGAGCAAAGGTTACATCTCAGACTGTCAGGGAGCCAACACAGAGACAGATTCCACTTACCAGGGCAAACAACCCAGCCTGTAGAAATCTGGAAAGCTTTGAAACAGTAAGTGAGTTTATATTAACATGATGAGGAAAATCAAGAAAGGGAGAACTAGCAAGAGAGAAGGAAATTTTGCCAAACACCTTTTATTTCTCTCTTTTTGGAAGAAGGTTTCTGTTCTTGGTCTCCTATAAGCAGCAAGGGCTGAGCCTGGCATCATGGGAAGCAATGGTAAAACTCAACAAATGTTGGGTTAGTTAGAGAAGAGAGGTTGTTTTGATCTCTCCAAGAGGGATTAAACAGGCTAATTCTGACCCTAATGATTGTGCCTTTAATCTTCCCACCCTGGCTTCTGACTCCATCTCACCTCGGTTTAGACTGAAGGGAGTGATTATTTTTCAAAGGCAAAAATCCTAGATGAAGCTCAGTGCAGAGGCACAGAGAAGCAGCAGCAGCAGCCTCCATCAGAGCACAGGCATGGGGCAGGTTGCCTCTTGCTGCATCCCCCCAGCCATGGCCCTTTTGGCATCTCAGGGGTGCAAGCTGCCTGCTCTGCAGAGTCCCGTGTGCTTCCTCACCTGTGTGTTCTGGAAAACCACCTCTTGCCCTGAATCTCTTCTCAAAGCCTGGGATGCTTCAGGCAGGCATTCAACTTTCTCACTCTTCTCTGAACAGGACTTTAACTCCAGGAAAACAGAGAAGTATCGAGGAAGTGGGACATGTACATAGGAGGTTCTTGCTTTTCTTGCTTAACTCCAGGAATGTTCCAGAGGTAAGTCTCCAGATAGGTGCCAATCCTCAGTGAAAGCCACTCTAGTTTGTCCATCAATATTATTATTCCATTATTCATTTGCATGATCTCTGGGTTATCAAGACCCAGAAAACTGACTTCATATTTTAAATATGAGTGTTTTTATTCTACAGAAGAAATAATGACATTTTCTAGATTTAATTTCTTGATTAAGTGCATTTTCCAGAGTTTCCTGAATTTACTTTCAGAAACAACATCTGACATTTCCTTAAAAATAAAATAATAAGGGAGGAGGAGAAAAAAAAACATCCCTGAGCTGACAGAATGCAACAGTAGGAGGCAAGCATTCAGCTGGCAGTTACTTACTTCCTGGCATGCAATTTTAATTAAGGAGTCAGCATGTCTGCTGCACAAGCCCACAGGAGGCAGTAACTAAAAATGACTGGGAAAATGTCCACGGATAAGAAGTTAGGAGAAAGAAACAATGACACTGTGTTTCAGGAAGCTAATTGAATATGTTCATCCTTATTTTCTCCAGGTAAGACCTATTATCAAAGGAAAAGCCTGCACAAATTTCTGTGTCACAGGACGTACAGGAATACCTATTTTGCAGTGTATCATCAGAGATTCACTGTTGATTGAAGGTAACTCGTAGACAGATTGTTTTTTTCCAGGTGTGTCTGTATTTGCAACACTTTTCAGACCTGTGCAATAAGGTTTTGTTTCTTTTTATCCCAGGGACAATGCATTCACAGGAGTTATGCCTTTCACCAAGCAGTTAACCTGCCAAGGGAATAAACAGATGACCTGCTCAGGAGTCATGTTCTGCTACATCAGTTCATGTTTTTAAACAGAAGCCAGACCAGAAATCTTGCTTTCCTTATACCCTAGCTGTAGTGATTACCTGGCTAAGTAACTCAGCAAGTGGATTGCTTTAAGTCACTTCCAGTAATTTTTCATAAATACTTTTTTTTTTTTTTTACCCTGGTGTGATGATTTTTTCTTCTAATCTCAGAGCCAATCATCAGGACATAGAGGCTGATTCATATCCTGTACTTTGAACAACCATTATTAATCATACAAATGTCTTTCCAAAGGGTTACTGTGAAATCCTGTGTTGAAATCTCTTTGTTGGCTCTTACTTTCTCCTCTAGTAAATAATCAAATGTAACACTGAGGAATAAAAAGGAGGGCGGTGATACACCTGCCTTGTTTTATATCTATACACATCAGTCTGAAAGGGCTGGGACTAAAAATAATTTGTGAAAGAAAAGGAAATTAATAGGATATGACTTAAAATTAGGGCTATGGGTTCTGTGGAGAAAATAAATGGTCAGTTAATCTCAGTCTTTCTGTCACTTTTGCTTATTAGGAGCCCTTCAGCCAGCAGGTATGTAATTTATGCTTATGGTTAAATAAATTGCTGGGTGAATGTTAGAGAAGTACAATGAAATCAGATGACAGAATCAAAAAGCCTTTCAAACTTTTTTTTTTTGTTTTTTATAGGTGCAATTTAATGGGCTCATTATGGGTAGAAAAATTATTTCTGAGAGAATGTAACTCAAGATGAGCTGCTGAACCACCAGTAATGACTTTTTCCCTCCTGTTGAACTATCTTTATGAATCAAGATTGATAGGATACTGTTTGGAGCTAGCTGGGACCACGGTGTGAGTTACATGAGGCTGTGCACATCTCTGTCTGTTCTGTTTCTCCACAGCCCTGGAGACGATATCAAAAAGATTCTAATGTCATTACTTAAGATTTTGATGCTTTTCTTCTGTGAACAAAATCCATGAGAAAGATGTTGGGTTTTTCCTTTCCTTTTTGTCTTAAGCTAGCCTACAGGGAGAAATTTTCTTTTCTTTTTACTGAGCAGAGGAGAAAATATCCTTGATACTTTTTTCTCATAAATCCGAGAAATCCAGACATTGATAGAATAGCTGAAGATTTCTGTAATTTAAACCAAGTGACAATGATGACTTCAGGAGCCATAGGCTTCCAGAAAATTGCCATAGTTTGCTGTCAGTTGCTTCTCCTACCTGTCTTAAACTACAAAATGCCCTAAAGGAACTGCAGAAAGGGTCAAATAAAGACCCAGTAATAAGATCTGCATCACTGCAGCATTACCAGGGGAGTATTTGTAGAAAAAAAATGGAGAGGGCAATAACCAGAAGCACTAGGAATGGGCTTAGGCTGCCATCCTCTGCAATCTGCCAGCACCTGTGGGGGACTTTGAGTTGATGGCATTTGTCTGATGTTTCTTGGCTCTTTGTGGTGAATATCTTGAAACATTATTTTGAAGCAGGCTAAACTTTTAGCTATTTTACTGTTAAACATCGAAACTGAAGAGTCCTCTTGCCAATGGTTTTCCATTGCCTCCAAAAGCTATTTCAGAGGCTCAAGTTCTGCTTAGCTACTAGGTCAAAAAAATCTTCTTACGGGGGCATCTGTCTCCCCTTGTCAGCTGGAAAGGGACAATGGATTAAATGAAACACCTCTACTCTATGTAGCTAAAATGCAGGGAGAAGAATTTCTTGCAGAGAAAAACCTCACAACATTTCAATGCCAGACTTTTAAAAACCTCAGCTCCTACTTTGGTCCATACTTTCTCTTAGTGAACTCAGATTCTTATTACTTTTGAACAGCAACCGTGGCTGTAAAGGTGAATTATTTATCTTGTACATGTAAAGAAGATTGTGACCAAAGAGGCTACAATACTGCTTTTAATTAAAAAAAAGCACTTTTTAAAATTATTATTAAAAGCAGTAGTATGCCTAGAGTCTCTCTCTACCACTTGACATGAAGGCATGAAAAATTTTTTTAGGTTAAATGAAGCTGCCTTTGGGCAGTTTTAATTTTCAATGGAAACACTGATTAAACTGCTCAGAATATTGCAGGCAGCATGGCTCCTGGTTGCATGGCAGGAGTAATATTTTTCATATGGGTGAGCTGTTCTTGATTGATTTATATGTGATAGAAGGTTCAGGTAGGCTTCTGTAGGCACAGTGATTGTCTAAACACATGCTCACATACATGCTCATTTATTGCATTTTATTGGTAGCAGCTCAAGGACAATGCTTCCTCCTGCTGAGGACTGCAGGGAGAAACCTGAGGCTCTCAGGCCATGATGGCAACAGAGGAGAGCTACTGTCATCTCTCAGACTCTGCAACATGTGGATAAAAGAGAAAAGTGGGAAAAGGGAACAGGTACCAGGGCTTGTGCCACCAGGAATGGGGAGAGGTGGATGAGACAGAAAATTTGGAGGATAGGAAGTGCATGAAAGCACAGCCAAGCTCTCTCTCCAAAGTGATGTAAAGAATCTGCAGGAACCTGGGAGGAATAGCAGGAAGAGCACCCAATTAAATGCATCACTGGGGATGGACATCCAGCAGGTTTGGAGAAGAGTTCCTAATGATCTGTGTTTATTGATTTTTTTCTTTATGGATTAACCAAAAAACTAACGTGATCATAAGGAAAATACTGTTTGACAAACACTAGCATCCTTCGGACTCCTCTAGTGGAAAACAATTTTGAATTTATAACATTGAAAGTGAATGTGCCAGAGCTATTTGTTACTTTTCCAAATCCAATGTCACCATTATCCCCAGTATGACTCTGTTAGAATTCATAGATACTAGATATCCTATGACTTTACACAAACTCCCATGATTATTTCATTGCTTTCCGAAACTCCCTGCTGTGGAACATGCAATTTTTGCCATAAATAGCAGCAAATCAGACCAACCTCTGGACCTAAGTTGTTAAAGGTGGCCAAGAAGGCCAATGGCATCCTGGCCTGGATCAGGAACAGCGTGGCCAGCAGGTCCAAGGAAGTGATTCTGCCCCTGTACTCAGCTCTGGTGAGGCCACAGCTCGAGTCCTGTGTCCAGTTCTGGGCCCCTCAGTTCAGGAAGGAGACTGAGGTCCTGGAGCAGGTCCAAAGCAGGGCAACCAGGCTGGTGAAGGGACTCCAGCACAAGTCCTGTGAGGAGAGGCTGAGGGAGCTGGGGGTGTTCAGCCTGGAGAAGAGGAGGCTCAGGGGAGACCTCATCGCTCTCTACAACTCCCTGAAAGGAGGCTGGAGCCAGGGGGGGGTTGGGCTCTTCTCCCAGGCAACTTTCAGCAAGACAAGAGGGCATGGACTTAAGTTGTGCCAGGGGAAGTTTAGGTTAGATATTAGAAAGAATTTCTTTACGGAGAGGGTGATCAGACATTGGAATGGACTTTCCAGTGAAGTGGTGGATTCTCCGTCCCTGGAGATATTTAAAAAGAGACTGGATGTGGCACTCAGTGCCATGGGCTGGTAACTGCAGTGGTAGTGGCTCAAGGGTTGGACTTGATGATCTCTGAGGTCCCTTCCAACCCAGCCGATTCTTTGATTCTATGATATACATTTTAATTAAAGTTATTTTTGTTTTAGCATATTTTTTGTACAAGGTGTGTAAGCAGCTCAGAGGCTGGACAAGAGCAGAAATAGAAAATAGAAAAACACAAGGGATGGAGAGTCAAAGAAATGGAAAATCAGAATAATTGCCTCTGGCCACTATTTTACAGTTTTTAAATAAGTTTAAATAATATTAAAAAATATCTATTTATTTTCCCCTTTACTTATGAAGCTATCATCTCTGGAACCATGATAAAAGCAAAACCAACTGAGTGAGATGGTCTTGGATCTTTAAGGTATCACCAGTGCTAATGGGAGAGAAAATTTCTTATTACAGGTACGTAGGTGCATTTTTTTAAAAAAAATATTCATCCTTTCAGGCAGCTGGATTTGCTACAGGACAGATGGAATTTAAAGGAACAAATATAATGGTCTTTAGAGTATATCTATTCATAGCAAACAGAAAGGAAAACACGTGGGTAGGTTCCCAAATATGATGAACAGATTAGGATACATTTGGGCATATCCAGTTCATGTTATCTGTACATTTTAACTATAGAACTGCAGCATTAAAAGCTCAATAGATTTAATCTTGCCTGGTATCATTGGCTGCTGCCCAGTAAAGCACTTACATATTGCTTAGTTTTAAGGACATGATGCCCTGGTTTCAAGCCACAGTACCCAGCAGCATCTTGGAACAAATCAGTGATAAGCAGTTTGACCAGGCCTGCAACAAACACTGTCCTGCTGTTTCTTAAAGACACCTATATGACAGATCCAGAAATATTATTTTGCCAAAATGTACTGCAGATACACCTAAATTATTCTTTTTTTCTCTATTTTTTCAGTGCTAAACAGTTAGCAGAATTGTTGCCCTCTCTGCTGCCTAACATCCAAGTAAATAATAGTTCATTTCTTTTGATTCTATATTTGACAAATTGAAGTGTTAATGTGCATTTCTCTCATGTTACTATTTCATTGCTGTTGTTGCTGAAATAGAGCCATAGCTTGTCAGATTAGGATTCCTGGAGGTTCTATCTGTGAATATATGCTTAGTTCTTCCACCTTGTTTTGAACGTGTTATTAGATTTTCACATCTGTCATTTGCTTACCATAAATGCCAGGAGCTGCTTTTTCTTCCTCTCCTCTTTTTGAAGTAAAAGGATACTTCTCACATTGTTGGCTCATGCTGAGAACATTCATCAACCAGCACCCCCAAGTGCTTTTCCTCTGGGCTGTTCTCTACCCATTCTCTTCCCAGCCTCTAATTGTGCATGGGATTGTAAATATTAATGAAAATATTAATTCTAACTCTAATAATATTGAGAAACTCTTTTGAATGACAGCAGTCTCCTAGAAGAGGAGTGTTAGAGAGGTGTTTTTATCCTAAATGGTGGTGGTACATCCAGCTAAAAGAGAAGACACAGGAAGGTGGAGCTACTGGTTAGCAAGAGGCAGTAGCAAAATGTTGAAGAGAAACCCATGTGTCCTATCTCAGGTTCCTCTCTTAGCCACTACACTGAACTTCAGCACATGAAGTTTTCCAGTGAGAGTTGAGTGGTGTAAACCATGTTGTTGCATGAATTTAATTTATTGTTTGGCCACAGATTCTTTAAACAGCTCCTGATGCAAATATATTTATACCTGAGTATGTAATGTTGCATATTCACTTCACTTAACTGTGATTAACTGGGCAATGCCAATTAAAGCTGAAACTAAAAAGTGTGTGAATTATTATTTATTTCATCTTCCTTGTATGTTTCTAACTGTTATCTTCAGTCCAATTAGTGGCATAGGCAATAAATACAAGGTCAAATTATATTATCTTTCTCAAAAATAAGAGGGAAATGAGCTAGAGTAAATGGAAATATCAGCAAGGCAAAGCTCAAGGGCCCTAATAGATTTTTAAGATAAGTTAGTAGTCATTACAGTGCTGTTAATGTTTCCTTAAATAATTTAGATTCCACTGCTTGCTTCTTGGAGTCTGTTCATCAAGGTCCTGCAAAGGCTGCAAAGCATGCATAAGTACAGGCACTCCTCAGAAAGAAAATAGGTAAAATGGCTGCTCCATTTAAAATGGTAGATATGCTTAAGTTTCTGCTCAGCTGTTTAAAGAACTTCCAACATCATCCTGAGTAATTAGTTCAATAATGATGTGAATCCTAAAGTAGAAAAACATGAAGTGACAAAAAGTCCATTTATGTGTTTCTCCACATTGAGCAAGTTTCTTGTATTTTACTTTTAGCAAAATTCTCAGTGATAAAGAAATCAAATAAAGAAAAGCCATAAAATTACATGGCTGCAATATGTGAGGAAAATAATTATAGCTTTGCACTCAGAACTGATGGGACCTTATCTAGCTTTATCAGGTGTATCTAACTATATTATTTGATCCACAGGGATCCCCACCTTTATGGGAACCCTGGTGTTCAGGAGGGATGCAAAGCAGAAGTTTGAGTAAGGAACACCAATGGCAGCTCTAAGTGTTAAAAACTGGCAAAAAAAGCCTGGTGCTGGCTGAAATCTGAGTAATTTATGTGAGAAAACTTGGCATTTATCTGAATGAAGATCTCTCTTCTCATTAGCTGCTAATTTCTAGCTGGAGTGGTACCACCCTCCTAAAGTTAATAACAGCACAATCACCTGCAAATGCTAATGTGTTAACTGAAATAAAATAATGTCATTATTTTGCCACAATTTTGCATTTCCAAATCTTGTTAATACAATTTCATTACTGTCTTGGCTATAATAAAAAAAAAAAGAAATATTGCGCCTTTGAATCTGTAGTAATAAGTAGCTACAAAAACATTTTGCTGTTTCTATGATTTCAGGTCCTAGTAGCCACAGGAAAAAAGCATGAAAAAAAGCCCAAACCATTTCATCATTCCAATCAATCTTCAGCTATTTTCACAATTAACAAAGAAGCCAATATAATGCTGAGAACAAATTGCTTGGTCCTGCTGAGATGCATCGTTTTATCCCAGGGGGGCACACATTTGGAGAAAGAGTTCTATTTAACTTGCAACCATAATCAAGTGATGGGATTTCATTTATGTAGGAAAAGTGTATGAATTTTATTTTCAAGTGGATTTTAGAAGGATATGGCTCACAACCTCATGTAATCACATTGAAAAGACTTACAACTGTTCTCATGAGTGAAATGAGTGGGATTTTCTGTAGCCTTGATCCACTGCTAAGGAGCTCGAAACTTCCATTAATGTTGTCTGTCACCAGTTCCTGGAAAGGTTTTCTACTTTTATTTTCTTTGCTAAACATAAAAGACCTTCACAATTCTGCTAAGGCCCTACACAATACCATAACTAGTAGTAATTAGTACTACTGTTTTCTCACTATTTTCTATTTTTCTGATAACTTGTCAGGAAAACATCCCAGTGGTTTCAAGTCAAGATATTTTGACATTTGTGAAATGTGTACAAGGAAGAAGATCCAAGACGTGCTATGGGGAGATTCATTCTGGAATTTGTTGCAGGAGCTAAATCAGGTAGAGGATGTTTTGTCTGAGATAGAACTAATTTTCTTCATAATAGCTATTATGAGGTTATGTTTTAGTTTTGTGCTGAAAATGGTGCTTACACAGCTTTTGAGCAGTCCTTACACAATGTCAAGGCCTTTCTTGCTTCTCACCCCACCACAGCCCACCAGCAAGCAGGCTGGGGGTGCACAAGAAGATGGGTGCACAAGACACAGCTGGGACAGCTGACCCCAACTGACCAAGGGATATTTCACACCAAGGGGTGTCACGGCCAGCATCATAAAGCTGGAGAAAGTAGAAGGATCAAGGAGCATTCCAAGAGATGGAGTTTGTCTTCCCAAGTTGCCATTCTATTTGATGGATCCCTGCTTTCCTGGAGATGGATGGACACGTGTCTGCTGATGGGAAGTAGTGAATGAATGCCTTGTTCTGCTTTGCTTGCATATAGCTTTCATAGAATCATAGAATCATAGAATTAGCCGGGTTGGAAGGGACCTCAGAGATCATCAAGTCCAACCCTTGACCCACCGGAGCAGTTGCTAGACCATGGCACTGAGTGCCACATCCAGTCTCTTTTTAAATGTCTCCAGGGACGGAGAATCCACCACCTCACCGGGCAGACCATTCCATTGCCTGATCACCCTCTCCGTGAAGAAATTCTTTCTAATATCTAACCTAAATCTCCCCTGACACAACTTAAGACTGTGTCCTCTTGTCTTGTTGAAAGTCATCTGGGAAAAGAGTCCAACTCCCACCTCGCTACAGCCTCCTTTCAGGGAGTTGTAGAGAGCAATGAGGTCTCCCCTGAGCCCCCTCTTCTTTTGCTCCTCTTCTTCTTCTTTTGCTTCACCTGTTAAACTGTCTTTATCTCAGTGCTCAAGTTTCCTCACTTTCCTTCTGATTCTTTCCCCCATCCCACTGGGGGGAGTGAGCAAGCAGCTGCATTGGGCTTAGTTTTCAGATGGAGAAAAGAACACTTCTTTAGACTGCAAGCTCCTTGTAGTGGTATCCACTTTCAGAAGACAATCTCCAGATCTCTCTCAAGAGCTGCATACCTAGGTGACAAAGAAAGATGAAGTCCATAGTGAGAGTCTGGGGTCCAGCTAACATTTATCTGCCTTTGGTTGTTACACAGTTTGAGGGAGCATTATAAACAAAGACCAGTTAGGCTGGACCAAGATCTGCTTTGAAGGGGAAATCAAAGCAGAGGCCAGTTTCTATCTTCCATTACAATCACAAAATCATTTTTGTTGGAAAAGATATTTAAGATAAAGTCCAAACGTAAACCCATAACTGAAAAGGTGCACCACTAAACCATATCCCTAAGCACCACACCCACATATTTTAAAAATACCTTCAGGTTTAGATTTCCTGTGATTTAGTCCCAACATGGTTGTACAGCAGAATCTGGAATTCATGCTCCTGGCCACTTCATGAAGTAGATTTCACTGACCTTGTCAGCATCATGTGTAACGCAACCCATTTTATCCATGTGGTCTATACAACCATCCTGAAAGTTCAATATAAGTTGAGAGTGATGAGGTGTTTGAGGTGGGACACTGGAAATTTAGTTCTGATTATAAGGATTTGGTCATAATTCACTATTTTATAAGGGTTGCTCCACATCTAAGAATTTCAAGAGACAAGTTAAAAAATATCACTCTTGAGATACATCCTAAGCCATGAATTCCAGAATTCCTACACTGAAAAAATTCTGTGCAGCCAGGAAAGTGTTAATGACTTCTTGGAACTGAAGAGTTGTTCTTAATGGGTACAAAACTCCATCTGCTTTCACAGTGTAAACAGGTAAAATTATAGTACTATCTATGCCATCCATTTTCTTCTCCTCTGCTGAATTATAAAAGCATCTAAAGAAAGAACTAGCCAGCACATGAGTTTCTATATTATACAAACTGAACTTTTCAAATCCATGAAGAATGTCAGTAAAAGTTGTCAGTCTTGTACATGGATCATTACCAGTTTTGAAAAGTGAGACACAGAACTGCAGCTTGTAGGTTGGCTTCTTTCTCTCTGCCTCCATCCTTTTTCCTTTCCTTTCCTTTCCTTTCCTTTCCTTTCCTTTCCTTTCCTTTCCTTTCCTTTCCTTTCCTTTCCTTTCCTTTCCTTTCCTTTCCTTCCCTTTCCCTTTCCCTTTCCTTTTCCTTTCCTTTCCTTTCCTTTCTTTCCTTTCCTTCATTCCTTTCCTTTCCTTTCCTTTCCTTTCCTTTCCTTTCCTTTCCTTTCCTTTCCTTTCCTTTCCTTTCCTTTCCTTTCCTTTCCTTTCCTTTCCTTTCCTTTCCTTTCCTTTCCTTTCCTTTCCTTTCCTTTCCTTTCCTTTCCTTTCCTTTCCTTTCCTTTCCTTTCCTTTCCTTTCCTTTCCTTTCCTTTCCTTTCCTTTCCTTCTTTCCTTCTTCCTTGCACTCTTGTCCCTCTCATTTCTCTTTTTTCTTTATACTATTCTTTCATTTGTTTATAAGAAGCAGAGCTTTGCAAGACATCATAAAAGTCTGATAAGGAACAATTATTCAGAGAAATCATCTAGAAGAGCAGATTATGCTTTTGCCATTTGTTGTGCACTCAAGCAAGTGTGACAATAAATATGAGACTTTTATTCTGTTTTCTTTTGCAGAACAAAACCGTAAAAGCTCTCAAAATTTTGTTGTTTAGCTATACATGCCTGAAATACTTATTTTGTGTAGCTTTAATGCATGTGCTTGCTACTTTATATTTGCTTTGTTCCCTTCACTCTTGATGTGCACAGATGAAAAGGGTCATAATTTAGCATGAATTACAGTATTTGAGGTGAAGAACAGTTTATCTCAGTGATCCTCTGTATACTGTGAAGGCTTAGCCTCTTAGCCCTATAAATCCTAGAGAATTTTGTGCCAAAATCCACATCATAAAAAGATGTAATTTTATTTTAGTTAAAGAAAATCACCTAACCTGAAGGTCCATTTGTATTTTAACATAAGCTTCAAATATTTTTTTTTCCATGCTGGCTTACCCACAGGCCTATACCCCAAGAAATATCTGCAAAGCTGGGTGCCTGCTTACTCCTGGAAGTATCAAATTACTCTCTCAAACTGTGCTGTTTGATTCCTGTGTTAAGTATACCTGAATGTCACCATGCCTGTGTCTCTGTGGGATGTGGGACCATGATCCAGCTACAGCAAGACATTCTCACCTGCAGATGCCCAGAGGTGAAAGTCCCTCCCCTCTCCTTGGACGTGTACCAGTGTCAAAAGAGAGAAGTGTGCCTGTGAACCCAGACATTCCCCTCACAGGTGATTATCCATGCTATGGGCTATATAGACCTGCTTTTGGGGCTCATAAATAAAAATCATGAGTTGGCTACACAGAGGCTTTCAGGAGAAGAACATGTCTTACAGACCAGGAACACTGGGCTCTCTTTTGGGATGTAAAAGCTTTGGGTTCAAATCACTCAGACTTTGAGGAAGGGTCACAGAAGACTTTTTCATGCTTCCTATGTTATAAGAGGATGTGGGAGGCTGGAAACAGAAATCCCTAAGTGGGGGAAAAAGTTTGCACAAAAAAGCTCTGCAGTATTAGTGGATCGATGCCTAAAAACAGAGTTTCAGGCCCATGCTTTTGATTAGCATTTTATTTTGGATGGTTTGGGTGTATCAGCTTGCTGGTTCTTCAGTCCTTATGTGGTAACTTTTTTTCCCCATATCTTGCACAGGAGTTTTTAGAACTTATGACAGCAATCTTAAACCCAACCTTGGAGTTTGACAGCTGAGTGTCCACGCCTGCCACAGCTGAATGCAGCAGAACCTGAGAGGCTCTGCATCGGAGGACGGCCACATGAAATATTTGGAAGTGACTTTCAGCCATCCTTGTGGGTCTGCTCTAGTGTCCTGACCTAAAATAATTCCTCCTGACTACAGAGGGCACTGAATCAAGTACCAGGCACTCAGGGACTAATTTGCACCGGTGTATGCATCGCTTTCTGCTTTTCTAATGAAGCAGTTAGGGATTCTGATGTATTTATTCTGTTTGTAGAGAAACGTAGCAGAATTTTTACTTTTGTTGCTTTATAAAGCAGTTAAAGACCTTTCTCCTTTTGGAATTCTTTTAAAAGTGGACTTTTTTGATATCCAGTAAGTTTAAGTTATTCTCAGCCATGTATATCAAGTATTGAGGTATTATAGAAAGAAAATCTGAGGCACTTTTACTGAAAAGTAGCCTTTCTTCACAGACCACAATTTTAGCACTAGTAAATTTATCACTAAATACACATTGGACTTTTCAGCACTTGGGAATAATTTATTTTAAAAATAATAGATCAGTGTTGTAAAGGAAAGTTGTAAAGGAAAGTCGTAAAGAAATTGAACACTGTGCATGTAAAAGCAACATTCAATAGATTCCAAAACACAAGGCAAGAGTATTAATAACACTGACAAAGAGTTCAGTAATTGCTGGAACCCATAAATCACAAAATGAACTTTGGGCTTGATTAACTAATGAAACTAAGCTGATAACTGAAGTTATCATTTATCACAATGCAAGGTGGTATCTGAGCAGCTCTGACCCCTGGGGAATATCCTCAGCCTTGGGAGCTCTGGGGAATCACCAGGGTGTGATGGGCAGCTGGCATCCTGCTGTGTGTTGCCAAAGGCAGGGCAGGAGACTAGGGCAGGAATAGACTTCAGTGCTTCTTCAGGCTATAGGCTGGGTGACTTTAAACAGGCAAGGCTCTTGCCATAAACAAACACAGTATGTCATTTTAAAAGTACATAAGGGCATTTACACTGCAAGATTGATCTGACCATCATATTAGTAGAACCATCAAGAAGACTTTTCCAAGGTTCAGTTGTTTTGTGGTTTCTGGTAATCTAAAAACACATCTTCCAAAAGCAAAGTGAAAGTATATTAAATATAGTAAGGCCATAGAAAAGGAAAACGAAGACTTGGCATGCATCCTCTACTGAAGCACATGGCAAAGGCTCCATTTAATTCAGCAGGAATGGGACCACAAATAAATAGTAAGTCATAAATATTACTTATATACTAACACAGTACACTAATTAGACTCAGCTGAAACCAAGAAAAAACACTCAGTTTCATAGGAAAATTATGCACAAAGCAATTTACAAATAGTTAATGCAGCCATCATCATATACTAATCAACTCTTAAAATAATCAGAGATTCGTTTCCATCATTTGTCACAAGACTCACAAACTCTGAACAAAGCAATGAATACAATAGGAACATATGAAGAACATGTTTTCTGCTGGCAGTCAGCACTGTGCTCTGTGCCTGCAGTCAGAGACAAGTCCACTCATTGGGTACCCAGAGAACCAACCTCTCTGAAATTCTTTTTCCTCCATTTTAACACTCTGAGTTGTGGAAATTCTAGCAATATCAGCTCTGCACTGCAGAGCTGTTAATTTTTACTTAAAACATTCTTAAAAGTTTTAAAAATAACTTAGTAATAATAACAACTAAAGTCAAAGAGTGTATCTTAAACATTTAGCAATACAAGGGAAAAAAATTCTAGTGAAACCCTACATTCCCACTACTATCAACATGTTTATTCTTGACTGGTTATATGATACAGTATCCTAAAAACCTCATGTCTGCCATTTCATTTTGTCATTAGTATGGTACATTATGACAGTTAATATACTGGTGACTGAAAGTCAGTTTATTTATAATTCTGCATTTCATTTTGATATCTTATAAATACACATGGCCTAACACATGACTAACATTATTTTATGAATTCCTCCCTTCTATGAATATTATCTGGTGCTTAAAGGGACTGTAATTAAAATAGTTTTTAAAAGCACATCTTTTATTAAATAATTTAAACCTCTCTTCTTGGTTAGTAAGATACATTATCACACTCTCTACTCTGAAAAAAATGTTTAGGGAAATTCTGTAGTTTGCATTATGTGAGGATTCAGACCCTGGGCCTTTATTATCATATTATCTATGATCCTATGAATAAACCAAAAAGTAGAGCAACTGAGCATCTGAAAACCATCCATCACAAACTGAGCTTCAGTTTACATTGAAAACTGTATTACTTTCTACAGCTGACACCTAAAGAGTACTTTTAAATGGTGCAAAATATTTATTTTCTTCTATGAAGATCAGCAGCTCAAAGAGATAATGCTGGTGTCAAAGCATGATTTGACAGAGCAGTTCATTCCTGGACCTCTGTAGAGCTCACTGTCATATTCATAGAAGAGGTTACAGCAGCCAATTCTGTATTGTGGACATCAATAAAACTTTTAACAACTTTCCTCTGGCTGAACTACAGTAGCCACATGGTTATAAGACTGGTGATTCTTTGCAGAGCAGACCAGTGAAGACTGAAAATACTACATCCACTGGGAGTGGTGAATATCAGGCCACAGTGACGACTGTTTCCCTTTTTCATGTTTCATTACAAACCAAGAAAACAGCTTTATATGTAGAAAAAAATCTATCCCAAGTAAAAGAAATAAAACTTAGTCTATTACACTAAAATTAATTTGTCTGTTAATTTGTTTAAAGACAAAACAGCTCACCACAAGGACAGTAAATCACTGGTAAACACCACCCAGTAAAGTTGTGCAGTCTGTGTCTTAGAGGTTTTCAAGATGTGTCCAGACAACACCCTGAGCAGCCTGGTCTGAATTCAGTGCTAGCCTTGATTTGAGCAAGAGGTTGGATGAGATGATCTCTTCCACTTGAAATACTCTTTTTCCACTTGAAGCACTCTTTATCCACTGCTCTTGAATAATCTGGAAATTATAATTGGAAAAATGATACCTAAAAAAACGTATAGTAGGAGCACTCTTAGCTGGTTCTCCTCTCCATGCCTGTTGGACCAGAGACCTACATAAACCATGAACTCCTCCTTTCCGTGCTGCACATTTCTCTGGGAAAGACACCACAGGAGATAATCCAGGACCTGTATCTTGGATTAGCTACTTGCATAAGCATTTCCCTCTAGTACCATATGAGTTAGAGGCCTCATTTAGCTAGGAAGTACATATCTTTAACCAGAATCATTATAGCAGGGGATCAAGTAACATTATTTGTACAGTAGCAGCTCCTGATTGCCCTAGTTATGGATATAGCCTTATTTTGTCAAGCATTGTATTAAAAAATAAGCAAAACAAAAGAAAAAATAAAAAGGGGGAAAATAGACAAGGGAGGTAGCCATCCTAGAGAGACAACAACCTCAGTCAGGCTGAGAAGTGTAATGGCACACACAAATAGTAACTACAGAAAAACATCAGCATTATGAAAAAGTGCTTCTTTAATAACTCATTGCAGCTGATTCTGCAATTAGTAGCTGATGAAAGCAAACTACATATATAACAATCCTATACAATGTATTCTGGCATTACAGAAGTCAGAGCTGACATCTCTACTCTAAATATACCCTATCAGATGTCAATAATAAACCAGATGTAAGCCACCTAATAAAATAACAAAAGAGATTTTGTTTTTGTTGTTGTTAGGAAAAAAATGATATATTATTTGAAAAAGACATATTAAGGCTTACAACCATTGTAGAGGTGCCCCAAGAGATGACCCAAGCTAAACACACAGTTTTTTTTCCAGCTATTAACTGAACACTCTTTACAAGTTTTCACATGTCTTCCTAAAAGGTGAAAGCAAAGCTTTAGTCCTTACCTTGAAAAACAAAGTAACAACCGTAGAAAACAGTAGTATTTGAAGGTACCTTTGAACTCCAACCTTCCTTTCTGACCACATGGCACCGTTTTGTATTTAAAACATTAGAACAGTCAGTCCAATAACCCTAAAATGCCCCCTGTGCTGTAGAGATCACGAGCCTCCTGGTCCAGGTGCACTGTAGTCTTGATTGATGGACTGAGGGTCACATCTTCAGCACTCTATTTTGTGCTTTCATTCATCAAGGGGATATACCTCTACTTCTGGCAGAGAGGTATGATGATAATTTAGCCTCCATTCATACAGATCAATGCAGATCTATCAATATATGTCTGCTCAGAAAAACACTAAACTGCAACAATGAGATGCTTCAGTGATGTCCTGGAAGGACGTAGGCTAAACATATGCTTAAGTATATATTCTTCTTCCAGATTACAAGGTGCTTAACAGATAAAGTGCTGTGTAAATGGTCATGCTGCTCTTCTCTCTTTTCTGTGCATTTTTGACAGGTCTGTAAACTATATTTTCAAGACAATCCCCTGCCTGGTCTTTTGTTTGGGATCAATGCCATTTCAAACCATGTTTGAATACAGAAAACAGAAAACTAATATGTTCCTTGACAAACCCCAACTATCACCAAAGTAGTAGTAAGGAAATGTATTTGAAGTAATAAAATTTAAACTTCGTTATTCCACTATCCTGAGAATGGGGGTGAACTGCCATTGATAATGGCTATGCACATTTATTCTTTCCTTCATAACATGAAGATATGAAAATTCAGATTGGTTGAACTAGATTAGAATCTCGATCTAACTTTATGATACTTAGAAAGTCTATCACTCTTCCTGATTAAACTCTCACACTGGATCATTAGTCTCTGAGACTGTGAAAGACAGCATTTACAGTAATGTGGATCCCTATATTTGTGGTGACAAAAAGCATTTTAAGTAACTCACCACATGTCAGTTGAAAAGCAAAATAAAAAAAAAAAAACAATCCAAATCAATCCCAGGATTAGCTTTTTTTCTCTCTCTCTCTTTTTTTGTTTGTTTGGTTTTTTTTTTTCGTTCTTAGAACCCAGTACTATTTGCAGAAGGAATGTTTGGTATCCAACTTGGGTAAGTATAGAGATCAAATATTGGCACTATCCATGTCATAATAGCAAGCATGACTACAGCAACTCCAATGATGTTAATGCCCAAACCAGCTTTCACCTATTGGAGAGGAAAAAGAAAGCAGAAACTCACATAAATAAACTGAAGAAAGCTTAAAGAATCCTAAAAATCCCCTTTGGGGAGTTTTGCTTGAAACTCACCATGTCCATAACAGTTAAATGACCATATGAAAATACAATGGCATTGGCTGGGTTTGCTACAGGAAGCAGGAATGCAAAGGAAGTACACAGAGTAGCAGGTATCAAAATGAAAAGTGGGTTCACATGAATGGCTTCAGCCTATTGTAAAATAAAAGAGATAGATCAGCTATCAAGGGACACTTTTGCCAAATGAAATATTAAATACACACTTATATTAATACAAGTGAGCTGTGGACAGAACTGTCAATATAAATAGTAAGAAATAATCTTCTGGGAACTTATTTTTAAACTTATATTTGGGAATGCTTCAGAGGTGAAGAGCATATTATAATACAGATCAGAGCATATTCTAATGCAGATGAACTACTGAATTTTAAATTCAAGCCTGATGTTCTCTAATTGTAGTTGAGTCCATAAAGTAAGACTATTGCAAAGAGAGTGCACACTGCACAAGCTCTAAAAGGCAAAACCCTGCAAGAAAGATGATAAAGCTGAATTTGTATATAATACATAGGAGGGATTTAGTGAAGTGAGGACTAAGGTTTCTTTGAAAGAGAGGGAACAGGCATTAGTAATATGTGTCTAGGCTGGCTAAGAGGAAAATCTACAGACTCAAAGATCACCAATAAGTCTGAAGAACTGAATGCTTTGATAAAGAAGGTGAGAAAAAAGGACACAACTGAGGTACGAAGAGAAGAAATGAGATTTACATATAAAGCACATCTATTAGCCCTATTTTCTCTTTGTTGACAGCTTGAAAGTTGCAGTGTTAACAATTTTCACTGAAGATATGGTCTAGATGAAACACTTAGCTGTTCTTTTTTATGTGATTTGAATATTTACAAGTAGGAATAAATTTTGAGTGTTGAAATTTTACCTAATTTTACTGAATTTTCAACATCTCTTGTAGGAAAGACCCAAAATAACCAAGTAACGAATGCACAACAGCACAGGAAAAAACAAAACAAAACAAAACAACCAACCAAAAAACACCCAAACCAATATGCATGAAGTGTTTTTTGGAGACTTTTTGAAACTGCTTCTTTGAGCAGCTGTATTATTACGGGGATGAAAGAGCAGATTCTTATTAAAAACAGCCTGTGTTATACTCACCAGAGGAGACAATATGGGCAAAAATATCGTAATGGTAGCTGGATTGCTGGCCACTTCTGTTACTGAAGTGACAATAAGGCATGATATCAGGATAACCAGCCACAAGGGTAATGATCCTAAAGGGGTCAATTTACTTGCTACCCACTCAGAAAGTTTTGAAACCTGCATAAGGAATAAAACAGGATAATGATTTACAAACCACTGAAAAGATAATTTAATAAATACTAACACTTATACTACTAATAATGTAATAGAATGGGAAATTATTCTTTGCTAATTGTGAATTATTTATGTAAATGAAAAAATCTGAAATATTTTCCGTATGCCTAACCATGTTTTTAAGCAGTTTTCTAATTCCATGGTGTCCTTATAGCAACCCAAGGATACTGTATTCCATATATTTATATCTGCCCCTCTGAGAGGTTTAGAAAATCAGAAAATTGCAGTATGCATATTTCAGGCTTCATAACCAGAGTTTGGGGCCAAACTGCTCAATTTGTGGAGTAGCCAGTGGGCTCCATGTGGGAGGGACCTCAGTGACATGGGACATTAACCCTAAGGCTTTGGAAATGGTCTGTCTGCACAACTCTTAGAACCATTCAGTTTGAATTAAATAACTAACAGTGGTCCTCATTGTGCACAGTGCTGGAAGACAAAGCAAACTGTGCTTTTTTTGTAACCCTGCTTTGTGAACGCCTTGAATATTAATCACATTTATTGTGTTTAATATTGCTACCAAATAACTTGCTAAAACAAAAGAATAACTGTGAATACAGTGCCTGTCTGACTTAGTCCTGATGTGAGTCACATTAATTGTTCAGTATCTTCTCTAATTGCATTACCTCACAGCCGTCTGCCAGTGCAAACCCACCACCAACAAGAATAGCTATTTCCCATGGCATGCATGACTGAAACTCCTTCCAAGTAATCAGTGGCATGTAACCAAGAACAGCTAAGGGGAAAAAAAAAAAAATTTAAAAAAAAGCCCAACACCCACAACAACTCCTCCCCCCCCTCAACATTTGAAAGGATACTGAAAAACGTCTTGAAATAGTCTCTCTGAGAAAGTATTTGAGAAATATTCACAGGCAAAACCTCATTATCATAACATGAAGAAAATCATGGTCATGGGCAACCTGAACTTCCTGGGACTGATCCTTAGCTGGTGAAAACCATCGCAGCTGAGCAGAGCTGTGACAGTTTCCACCAGTGGGGGATTGTCCCCCTCCCCTCCTTCCCGATGTGGGATACCAATTAATTTAATTTACTCAGAAAAACTTCACTCACTATTCAGATGGATTGCTGAGTTTAGAGTCATTTAGGTTCTGATCTTGCATTCCCTGTGAACCCCAGATCTCATTGATTTCAGCAGCAGACTTGAATGCATGAAGAGGTCAAGCCAGAGGTATACTTTAAAAAGGGCAAGTTCCATTTTGAAGGGGAAAAATTAAGTGAGAATGGACTCATTTGCCATGTCAGATTTTACAGAGCACCTTAAATAAGCAGCAACATTTTCATAAAATAAACTCAATCTTGCCCCCTGTATTCCCCCTTGAAAGCCCATTGGAGTCGATGGAAAGGCAGTTTCCATTAGTGGTGGTGGGCTGCAGGCAGCAGGTTTCCTGCACAGCACTATCTCCTACTGCTCACAGTGCTTAATTGTTAGTGCAGACTTCCAGGCCAGGGATGCCTTATACCCCAGTAATATTATCCTCTATTGAGATTATACGTTATTGGGATTAAATGGTAGAATTTACCATCATTACTCTAACAAGTGCAATAAGTTATGTTAATGATTGCGCCTTAGATACCTGACTTTTGTAAAATCCACATCAAAATATACTCAACTGTTTTCTCCGTTTGAAGTCCTAGATACTGTTTTTGCTGGAATAATAAAGAACAGGAGACCTATCACTAAGGCAGTTGTAGAATCCGTAGCATAGCCTTTATACCTAAGGAAAAGATGGAAAAAATGCATAAATATATATAGTCAGGAGGAGCAGTGTGAAAGAAAGATGAGGAAGATGAAGCAGCAAAAAAGACTTGTCATAGACTGACCACAACCCCCCCGTTCCCCAGCCCCTGTGCCACTTGGTGCAGTGGAAGAGGTAGAGGAGTCAAGAATGAAGGAAATAACAGGGATGGGGGAAAGGTGCTTTAGTTTTTGTCTTTGTTTCTTGCTATCTAACTCTATTTTTAATTGGCAACTACATTAAACTAATTTTAAAAAATTAGCTGGGGGAGGAGAATGTTCGATGACAATTTTTTTAACTTCAGTAAGCTCAGTAAGAGACTCAGTTCAATGGGCCTTAAGAGCACTGTGCATACCCTCAAAGGATGATGATTTTGCACTGAAGAGAAGGCAGCAGGGATTTGTTATCTTCTTCCTATGATTGTCAATACTTGCATCATAGGCGTAAGGGCCCTGTTTATTTTTGTCATTTCCAGCTCCTGAGAACTGCTTGCACAAGTGCTTGTAAAAATTATTCAATATCTTTCTAACTTATACAGAACAGCACCAAGATCAGGTAAGGTGCCACTTTAACATATCCATCTGATTCTGGCACAGACAGGTGATAACATATCCCAGTGTGACTTATTTCAGTCAAGATGGTCATTCAAATGAATAAGAATTTTGCTAAATAATGTTAAAACACAATTTTCTTATATTTGTTATTTTTTTAATTTTCCACATGTTCTTCTGTATGTTTTCCTGAACCAGTGTGGCAATATATTTGTCCTCTTAGCCTTATACCATATGCTTTTCTACATATGCAGGCACTGTAGGTCCAAGCCTAACTTCCCACCAGATCTTTGCAGCAGCTTAAGGTTTTATTTTAAACCAAAGCTTTTCACTGAAAGGGAAAAACTCCCTCACAGTTCTACTTTACAAATGTATAATCTGATAGTTCCCTTTGTTTTAACAGTGCTAGGTGAGATTCAAAAAACCTTCATGTACATAGCATTCTGACATGACAATCAGCATAGTTCTAGCTAACACTGTCACAAAATGAAGCTACCATAGAAGTTGAAGTGGTCTCCTGCTTCCTATTGTCTTCTCCTGCTTCCTATTGCACAGAAAACGATTTACAAAACAAGTTACTATTTTGTTATGGTTTCTTCAGGCAGAAGGTTCTGCCTGTATATCCCATTTAGCCTAGGACCAGATGCACTGGGCCCAAAGAGCAGAAAATCTCTTTCTATGGGTTCCTATCTTGCAGTCTCTTAGGAGGTGCTAGGAGTTGAAGGAAAGCAAGATTTAGATACAGAAACAAGCCATGCTTCCAGTTTCCTTTTGGTAGCTGCTTCTTCAGAGAGTGGTTGAGGTTGGAGGTCACTTTATCCAACTCTCATGCTCAAGCAGTCACCCAGAGCCAGTTTCTCAGGACTGTGCCCAAGCAGCTCTTGGGTATCTCCAAAGATAGAAAGTCCACCACCATTCTGGTCCATCTGTCAGTTTTCAGTCACATTTGCAGATAAAAATCCCAGGACACCATTAATTTTCTTTGTATCAAGGGCACATTTCTGGCTCATGTTCAACTTGGTGTCCACCAGGACCCCCAGGTCTTTTTCCAGGAAGCTGCACAGTGTCCCCCAGGGGATTCTGGTGCCTGGGGTTGTTCTTCCCCAGCTGCAGGACTATGCAATTCCTCTTGCTGACAAAAATGTAAAAAATTTTGCTCACAAAAATGTAGTATTCCTGATGCAAAACACCACTCTCATAAAACCCGCTTGGAACACACACAACATCTGACCCTACTACTATGAAGACACACATGGCATCACTCCAGACAGAAGCTTTTCAATCATTATAAATTTTGAGACAAACATTTTTCAAAGTCCATCTACCTAAGCTGTAATATAATTGCATATACAACATCTTTCTGCTTATATCACTGCAAATCTGTTTGTCCTATAAGGAAGGGAAAAAGCTGTTGATTAAGGAGATCTCACAATCAGAGATCTCACAACAGGGATCATTGCAGAGAACTGGGCTGTGTGCAAAAGTATATAGTGGCCTTGTACTCAAAGTAAGGAAAGGAATAGATAATTCAGAAAAAAAAAATAATGCACCTAGGCAAAAATCTGAGTAAGTGTGAGGGAAGACCACCTTGCACACACTGGCTGTGATACTGTAGCCCAGTGTTGGATAGCCCTGTAGCCCTTTCTGATCCTTTTGGGGTTTATGAAGTCCTGGCCAAAAGCCAAATTTAAACTTCTGTAATTAAAGCTAATACCCTACAGCCTGGAATCAGGCCAGGACAAAGAAGGAAACCAGTGTAGCAGAAATCATGTGTGACCCTGGGTTGTCAACAGATGGGGAGGAAACAGGCATTTTTACCCTTGCTGCTCTCTATAGTGTTAGACAACATTTACTAAAACATCCTGCTGTCTGCCTCCAGAGGGAGATAAGAGGGGCTTAGGGCTGTACAGTAAAAGATTACACTTTAATAGATTTACAAACTAATCTAATTTAGTCTAACTAATCTAAGACTAACTAATTTAATCTATTTACAAAAAAGATTTATTAAGAAAATATAATTGGTTAAGTTAATGTATATTTGAAAGGCATCTGATAATGCTGCTTAAAAATGAGCTCTGATACCAATACAGCAGAAATGGAGGTGAAAAATTGGCTGACATTTCAAAAAGCAGCCCTTTAAAAATAGGAACGTATCATCATTAAATATCAATATTTCTGTTGGGATTTTTGTAAAAAGCCAACAGTGTTTGTATTTTAAAGGGATTTTCAGTAACTTGTGAAGATGCACATAATGGAATGAGAACATGAACGTAGGTGGTGAGAATGATGGGAATTTGTTTCTTGAAGCAAAACTTTGAGAATTCCATTGATTTTTTTGAAACAAAGCTTCTGATATAATTAAACCAGTTACATATATCCTTAAAGTATCTACCACAGAAAAGTTTTTAAACCAGTAGGGTAAGACAAAAACAGATGGCTGGAAGCTATATTGAGACAGAAAACAAAGTGTGAATTTCTCTTGTTTAGTTTGGCAACAGATGATTACTCACCAGGACAAACTAAGGAAAGCAGTAAATTCCAAAGTCTGAGGAGCCTGTGCATTGCTACCTTGATATCAAGCCTCATTGCTTTCTGGGATTTCATGTTCTAGTAGAAGAAGTCTGTACTGAGCTTAATGACCAGAGCAGTGTAGCTCTTCTGCATGTTAGAGTAAATGATCTGATGGTTCTGTATGGTTTAAGACCCTGAAAGAGGTGGGATTCCCACCTACTAAGACTCACTCACTGGTCTGGAAGGGTCTCAAGGTTATTTATTGCAGTTGCAGTTTTCACAAGGGAAAAACTCATCTGTTCGGGTGACAGAACTTTCCTGAGGATGACTTGAGACTGCAGGATAAAATCCTGCAGAAAGTAGGCACTATCAGATTTCTGAAAAGAAAACAGATGTCTAAGGGCACAGAATATTTCTTTACAGTTTTCTCCAGTAACATAAATTTAAGGAAGTTGGGCACATACCTATCAGTATTCTTAAATCCAAAACCCTAAAGTATTTTGTACACAGAGGCATCAGGGAACAAGTGCAAGAAAGATGTAAGCTGAGTTCATGCACTGCTAGAAGCCTCTTGGACACCATAATGATGAGCACAAAGTAACCATTGATAGTTCCTGGCTTTGAAGTTATTTTTGCTTTTTGAAGTTTCTCTTTGTTTTTTGTTTTTTCTTTTTCTTTTTCCTTTAAAGAAAATAGCTTATTACTTCACCCAGCTGTACCTGTACTACATTTGACTAATAAATGAAAGCTGTCTAGAAACAGGCAAGATAAATAGTAAGAGATGGGGGTTTTTTCCACCTAAAAGTTTTGTTAGGGAGTGGCACAGGCTTTGTTTCTCTTCAGGTTACCTCACCCAAATTATAGCATGATTCAGCCTAATGTGACATGACACGTGCTTGCATTCCCTGCCAAGGAAAACATTAGAGAGCATCCACACAGTAACATCCCTGTGCAGAACCTGTAACCACAATGATGATGCAAATATTCTGCTTTTCCCTGTCAGTGAACAAAATCCTCAGGCAAAAGTAACCAGACAACTTCAAATTGGAAATGTGGATCTTTGGATTGAAATAACACCTTTGAGCCTTAAGTCCTACATTTGAAATGTTGTTTACATTGTCTGTTTTTCAGTATCAGCTGTAGCTCTTTAATCAGTGCTCTATAAGAACTGAATGTTAACATAAAACAGAAAGAGAAGCAAAGCCAGCCTGATTGCTTAGCTGGCTCATTGCTTGATTAGTTCAGCACTCCATAACCCCTTCAAGAAACCAGTATTTCATACTGTTGTTATAAGAGAAAAAATGTTCTTTTGCAATTTTTTTATAATGAAAAAGGAATACTTTTTAAACAATCTCATCTATTAATACACTTTTACATTTTCTTTGTAAGCAAAATAATTTTGCTTTGCACTTTAAATCTTCAAATAGCTACAACTATTCCTTGTAACATCTCCTACCTGGCTTTGTGGCAGAGCACTGGGGAAGGTGTGTGAGTGCATGAACAGTGGGAATATATTTAAAGAGAGGGGGCATTATGGACACATGTTCACATGTCATTTGTGACAGAGAGGAAAAAAAATGGAAAATTACCATCTAAGTCCAGCACTGATCTTTGACCCTTTTGATAATAAATGTTAAATGCAGAGGGATCTACACAGCACGAAGTCCTGCTCCTACCAACCCCAAAACTACTTCCCAGTACTCCAGAGCAAAACTCAGTCCTTTATCACAAAAGAAATGAAATTACAGGAATTACATTGAGAGAACAGGAGGTATCACAGTATTATAAATTCTCACAGGAGCAACAAGTTCCTTAGGTGATCCTGGGGAAGGGACTGCATTACCAAGCTGCAGCAGAAGGCAAAAAAATGTAATAGTTCCTAAAATGTTACTGAGTTTTTGGTGGTTAGTTGAAATGTGACATTGAGAGAGTTATATATGAACAGATAGTAATTTATATTATTAATTAGAGCTGTCAAAGAAAGGGATGTTAGCCTGTATGCTTACAAGTGTGGCTGTCACTAAATGTAGTAGATCAAAAAATTCCAACCAAAGATTTATTCTTGAAATTGAGGATTTGACGAGGAAGAAGGGTACTGTAACATTTATCAATATGTGCTCTCCCTCACCAGATCAAGTCTAAAAACTTGGCATAACAAGGCATAATCCTTCTCAGAAGGCACTTTATTTTAGGCAGCAATGGGTTTAGTGCCTTTCAGGTACTACACACATATATCTATGAAATTATTGGAGTTTACAGATTTTGTATACACTGCAAAAGTTTTCAATCCCATCAACTGAATTATTTCTGAAGTATTGAAAGCATTTTTTTTTTAGTTGAGGAGACAAGAAGTTATGTAGTTAAGAGTACGGTTCTTGCTGGTATATTAAAAAGATTACTTACTTTGGGAAAAGTGAAGACCACCCTGGGATGAAACCAGGATCTCTGGTGAACCACAGGAGGGTCATTAGAATGAATAAGACAAGTGTAACAGTTTCTGGATAGCTATAACAGAAACAGAATAGGTTATACATTTTCGTGAATTCACATTTGTATTTACTTTTTCTTGTTTACAAATTTCTAGTTTGACATACCTCATTGGTCCAAGCTTCTTGTACTCCTCCTGAATCACCTGTGCTGAGGCCTCTTCTCGAGCTGTTTTTTTCTTGCCACACTTGAACATGTTTTTAAAGCTGGAATGTAAATCAGCAATATTGAATGATGAATTAACAGTGTATAGAAAACAATAAAGTCCAACTTTTCCAGTTCTACTTTTTACAAAAGTGAAATTTTCACTTTACAATGCAATATCTCCCATTTAATTATCACACACCAAAGCGAACATATTAGAATTAATTGACTAAGCCCAGTAGGACGCTGACAGAGGCAGCAACAAGATGTGTCCCGTTATTTACTAGCTCATTTGCCCAGTAAAGTTGAAACTTTAATCATTGAAACTAATTGAAACAATCAAATACATAACCTTGCTATTTAACAGAAGTCATCCGTAGATTTGCATTACTATCTTTTGGAATTAAAAAGTTTGTGTTGTATGAGTAGCCTGCATGCTGATCAGTAGGCTATTTGCTACCAGCTAGGTTTGCATTCTTGGAAAAGACCTTTACACAATGTTAAAAAGATAACTATTGAAATGATCAAGAAAAATGAAACCATAAGTGTTCACATTGAGAATGGTAATTGTGGGATGATTCTAAACCTCTCTTCTCTTGTGCCATGTGATAGCCATGTGGCATGTAGCCATTTGATGGTGAAAGACAGGTGTCCCCATTGTTATCTCTGCAGATGTTAGTGAACACATAGAGAACAAGGCTTTGAAGAATCAGCCCAAAAGAAGTTTTGTCCTCTCCAAAACGTTAAAAGCTCAAACTCTGAGGGGAAAAAAACCCACTATATCACCACATTAAATTTTTGGGAAAGTGGTATTTTTTACTTCACATCTACAAATATAGCCATGCAACTTATAACAGATATTTCTCAAGTATTCAAGCTAAGTCCTGACTTCAGTGAAGGGCAACATCCTGACTATAAATCTTCCAGTCTTACATCAAATTGTATAAAATGTGAGTATTTTCTGTCTTGCACATATACACGGTTTAATGATGCTGTGTGCATATTCTAAAGGAATATCTATCATAATTTTTAATACAGACTTTTTCCATTGGACTGAATAGTTAAGAATCTTTATTTTAGAAAATTCTCATCCCATCCACAGACTCAGCAAAACTAGTCAAGGGCCCAAGATCACTGTTGCTGTTTATCTTCCTATTGAGGCTGTTAGGTTCACATGCAATACTTACTCGCGGTAAGAACATCTCTTATATCATCAGCCTTTAGTTTGATAGATTATATAATTTACTTACTCAAACCCAAGGAAAAGCCATTGGAGCCAGACCCAGGAAAGCAGCAGAATAATAACTGTGATGGGGATTGAAAGGATAAACCAGGATCCAAAATTGATGCACTGGCAGGCTGGGTAGCGTCTGGAGGAGAGTAAAAAGCTGTTCTGTTGAGCTTTGCAGAGGAACGAAGACTTTTCAGAAGCATCAGAAAGCCTTGCTGCAAGTGAGTGTCCCTGGCAGGCAGCTGATTTCAACATGAGGTGTCCTCTGATGACCTCTTCCCCTGCACCCCTGTCTGGTTCCTGATCATGACCACTACTGGACTATCTGTGCCAGATATTTGAGCACTGGATCAATAGCAGATCTGGGGATCTGGGACTGATCTAAGGTGTGTCTACCCTCAGTTCAGCAGGAAAAGAAGGGCTACTTACAGAGTAATGGACCATTAGGACTCAAAGAAACAACTTGAAAGCCTGTTCTTTGGGAGGAGACTTTGGCAGAAGAAAATATACTCAAATGAAAAAGATCCAGTGAATGAGCAGTGGAGATAGTACTGAGACTTGAATTGTTTTTAGGTTCCATAAGGGATTCAAAGCTGCTTAAACTCAAAATTATTATTTCTAATTTCCAGGGAAGGGCTGAACGTTCATTTGGTGGTTCAGTTCTTGCTTCAGTCACCTTGGTTTTTTGACACTGTCTTAACCTACTGCTTATAGATGTGGGCCATTCAACCAGAGCTCCTTGAAAAAAGGAGAAATGGGCTTTGGTTTTCTGAAATAAATTAAATTACTGTTGAATGAGATAAATGCCAGATAGACAAAAGGGCCAGGTAAGTGAATCTTGTTTTCCAATCCAATTTATGAACAGAAGTCATTCTTTATTTGAGCTCCTCCATCTTGATTGGAAGAACTTTAATTGTGCTAAAAGTGAGAAAATTTTAGTCTCCTTGAACAAGCTTCCTCCTTGATGTGAAAATCAGATGGAAGGGAAATCACAAAGTCCATGCAGAGGCTGTAACAATTATTTCCAATTATTAGCCAATCTTGTATTTCATGGCTTACTGGAAGAAAAGGCATTCTGATGGTCACATAGGTCTTTGAAGCAGTAAATGCTTATTATAAACACTTTCTCAAGTACTGTGCAGGTTTTAAGATTGATCTATATTTGTTATGATTCTTATATACATTGCAATGGCAATGAAGTGCCAGCAGGGACTAAAACACAACTCCTATCAACTTCTTGAGAAGGTGCTCTAAATTGTAACTAAATTGCTCGTAGCAACAAGACACTGAAACTGGAACAAGAAAAGTCATTGTGCTATTATATATTATTTTGTGATTATATTCTGAATATAAAAATTCCAAGATAGGAAAAACTGACATCAGCATAGCACTGACTTAGCAGTTCATCATTCGCTGAAGTGTTTTATGACCTTTCCTGCATTATGTGTGATAATTGCTTACTGAGAAACCAAACAAGCTCTGGTATGATTGCCTGTAACAATCCCCATTTTACAGTGACTCAGTGCAAATAACAAGAAACTCTTCCCGGCAAACATTACAAACACCAAAAAAATTTGGTTGATAGAACAAATCCAGATAAGATTATTCCTTCTATGAAATTGCTTACATTGGAAATAATGCAGTGTTGGCAAGGTTTGATTCTTTATGTTGGAAGGTTGAAGTCAGTTACCAGAATAGTTACTCCAGATGGTAATTACTCCAGAAACTGAGTAACCTGTCAGCAAGCCTGATTTTAAAGAATCAAATTCCAGGTTCCATGGCTCTGCTGTAATACAGCCCAGCTGTGACCCTTGGCTTGCATTGCTGAATAAGCTGTTTTGTGTGGGAAAGAGCTTTGAGAGTCTCTGGAGCCAGGCTATGTAAGCTTAGATAGGGGAAACTGCAGGTGTGAAATAAATGACATGGGGATCTGCAGCAGCCTGAAGGTTTCTAGAGGAAAAACACCAATACAGAAAGGGATAAAATGGTAGAGAAAACAAATATATGGAGTCAGAAGAAAGGGACCCAACATCACCAAGGATCTGCTCCAGGGAGCAGTGAGGACCAGATCATCTCATCCTCACTGATCCTTCCCTGGCCAGCTAAGGCTTCTGTGTATCTTACAACCAGTGGTGAGTAGACTAATGCTTACCCTACTTGCTGGCTACACAGCTTATCCATGTGTTACCTAATACTTTTATTATTATTTATTATTTTACTGGGTTTTTTTTTTTCTTTCTTTCAGTTGGATATATTCTAGACACTTTATCGTAGTGTCTTTTTGAATCAATTAAAGATTTTACTGACAGGATCAGTAAAAAATCCATCCTGAAAAGGAATCCTTATGGAAGCTGATCTCACTGGCAGGGGTGCTTAGCATTGAATCAGCATTTCACTGTTTGCTTCTGCCTTGTGGAAGAGAGCACAATTGCATGTCCTAAATCAACAGAAGGCTGAGGGTTCCCAGAAACACACAGGCTCCAATCCTAACACAGATTTAACCAGTTTCCTCTGCATGTGACACATGATAAGGAGGCAAGTAAAGAACAGTAAGCTCTAATTCAGAAATTTAATACTGAAATTGAGAAGATATGAGAATTATGGAATTTTGTAGTGCCATTTTAAGTGTTTCTTCACTGAATAGGAAAACCAGGAACATGCTGTTCATATAGCTCTTTTGCTGAATTCTTCTACCTTTGATACTTATGATACATGAAAAGAGACTGCAATGTGTCCAAGTCATCCTAACTGGTCAGTTCCCACTTCAGAGAGGGTAGGTACCAATGTACAGAGAGGGTGCAAATATTGCCTCTAAGAAGAAGGGGAGCAAGACTGTTAAAGTTAGAAATATTTATACCTTACGTGGTAGATTCACCTTAAGCTAAGGGTTAGGTCTCTGGTGGTATAAAGATTAAACAAAGTCATGATGGAGTAAAAAACTGGATTACACAGGTAATTCTCCATGTACATCCCATGCTGCTAGCAGAGGGTGGAGACCCGGGGAGAGAACAATCTACTTATGTGTTCTTAAGAGATTGTTAACACCTACAACAAACTGAACACCCAGCTGCAAGCCAGTTATCTTCAAATTTCCTTCAGGGAATTTAACAAGAAAGTTCAGGGAAATTAACAAGTGTTCTTACCCTTAGTAATCAATCTTGGATTCTTATATGCTTATATATATGTGTAAAGCCTGCTTTAACCAGAAATGTTTAGGTGTCTAAAAGTTTAAGTCTGAAGGACTTACAATGCCACAGTCTGCCCTGTGTGGTTCTTTGGCCCGGACAACAGGCATTCTTATAATTTTCATACTGTTTCCATAATTGCACAGGCTGATTTACAAACCATACCACTTCAGTTCTCTCTCACAGCGTGCTGAAGCCAAATTTCATCCATTCATGAAACAAAGGTTGGAAGAAAATCTATCAATAACTGGTCTTTCCTCATTTTCCATTTACAATGCAGCATAGTGGGCAGAAGGTAACAAAAGGATTGTTCTGTTTTGTTCTATTTTAAAATGAGACTAAGAATAGTCCTGGCAATGAGTAGTTTACAGAACAATAATAATAAAAAAAATCAGCAAGAACTATTGTTTTTTCAAAAGCTTTGGAAAGAAATTTGCCAACTTTCTTTTCAAAGTAGTTCTACTGAGAAAAGAAAGGAATATTAAAGAACGTTTTTAGTAACCTCAAAACAAAGTGTTCCACTGAATGCAGTTCAGACTGGTTTGAAATAATTTGCTTTTTTTTCGATTAAAGGACCTAAATTCCTCATTTCAACAATGCACAAAGCATAGCTTCCTAAAAGTCTCCTAATGCTTTTGCTAAGCTGACTCAAACTGAGCTCCTGCTCTACTTAGAAATGAATAACAGTCCTCTAAGGCCAGATAGTTTTTCTCACATTCATGCTCAGTAGTGTCTTCCTACTCAGATAAACCTATCTTTTTCCATGCAGCTATTCAAACAGTGAAGAACTAATTACCCAAAGAATGGTGGTCCTGCTGTGTATGTTGGGTGATCACTTATAGTGTAAGGCAAATACAATCATGCTATTTCACTTAAGTTCTTTAACAAAGAAGTAACAAAAAGAAAGTAATGCAATCATTAACGTCAAATCAAAGGTTGCCAGTGCATTTAAGTGGAACCATGTGACAGCTCAAGAATCTGGATTAAGAAGAATACAAATAATTTAATGTAGTCTCTTACGTATTGAAGTGCTCAGCAAAAATCAGATTAGTTGATGTTCCAGTGATTGTCGTCAGCCCTCCAATGGTAGCAGAATAAGCAACACATAAGCACATCACTTTGGAAATCCCACTGCATTTGTCCTCTCTGCTTTTTCTTTCTGCTTCAGCAGGTGGTAGGTCGTGCTACGAAAGAATATATAGCAACTACTGTATAAGAAGGGCTCATCATCAAGCACGAGAATAGGATTCAACGATGTCCCAGAAAAGCCAGACAATTTGCTGGCAATAAAGCTGCACGCATCATATTTTGGTTTGTTTTTACAAAGGTTCTACAATTATTCATGCAAAATTCATGCACAGGAAAGTGAAGGAGGCTCAAATCCTGAAGTCTTGTCTTAGTCTTTACACAAGAACTTCATTTATATATATACACTGATACTTATACAGATCTGATATACAGACTTCGTATGCTAGAGAAGTTGGTTTAACTTTTGTAAAAGAGATTAGGGACACAAAACCACATGAAATAACTATATTAGCAGAGTCTATGTATATGTGTATCTACGTATATACCTCTTATTCACATGAAAATAGCTCCATTGCTGTCTGTCATGTCAGGTGTTACAGCGATGTGAAATTCAGATTAAAACTGTTACACACATCAGTTTCATCATAAAAAGTTACCGTAAGTACCTGTTCTTTTTCATTTTTCTTTTCAATTGTGCACACAGTACTATCCACATTGTTGTCATATCTGGAAAAATAAAGGTATGCATTGTAATAAACATATAATCTATTTAGATTAATTCTTAAATTCTTGGAACAGAATTTAGTAAATTATAACTATTACCCGTTAAGCTGTTTTTCTTTCTCTTTCCAGTTGCTGCTTTCACATTCTCTTACATTTTCTGTAAGACATTGAAGCAAAGACAGATAAGCATTTCGGGGAGCAAAACTGGAAATGCTCAGTAAGCATGTCCTGTTCCATTCAATCACTTCACATCATCCCGTGAATAGATTTACAAGTGCCAATCTTAAAAGCAGTGGATTTCTGCCCTATTCATTACTCCTGTTGTCCAGAGTCTGGGTCTTCTAATGAGAAGAAATCTTTCTAATTTGCAATCCAACAGTGTATGTAACCAGTTTAGGTTCATTCGTTCTCCCAACATTACCCTAGAGCTTGAAGAGCTCTTTTGTCTTGCCAAGATTTAACCCCCAGTCTCTAGTAGCCTGCAGTCATTTCTTTTCAGACATTTTTCCTAGGTTGAACCAGCCAGCCTGTTCTCCCCTTCTCCTCTCATATAACTGCCAGATTCTCCACTTCCATTAATCTTTGCGAACACGAGAGGCCTCAGGCACAGAAATCCAAGAGAAATCTCCCAACGAAGCAGGTAATGATGTTACTGCTTGGTGCTTCCCCAGCCACTCAGAACTATTTTATGTGGTGTTCACTTTGCTACAGTGAAGGGTGGGCAGAGCCCAAACCCGGAGCGTGTGCCTACCGTCCAGCTCCAGTGCCGGGTTGATGGAGCCATTAGAGCAAGACATCTCCAGCGAGTCAGCTTCTGCCTCAGCTTTGATGATCTGCTGAGCTACAGCCTCTACAATTGGCATCACCATGGCAGCAGCAGAGGTGTTGCTGAGCCACATCGACAAGAAAGCACAGCTAACCATGAAACCCAGCGTAAGCCTGGAATAGGAGAGAAGAGTCTGTGGCTGCTGCAGCAACACCTCCTGTCACCACTCAAGTTCATAGAAATGGAAAGCTTTTGCAACACAAAGCTGGAATGGAGGAAACACTGAAAATTTAAAGCTTGTAACTGAGTTTATGACTTAAAATTCTTTCGATCAAATACACTGAGATTATTGTGTTTTAAAAAATCAAATATATTACAAAATGAAAGCAGGGGCAATAATATTTGTTTACAGAATGAATATTTGTTTACTTGTCATCTTTAAGAAAAGAGTACCATACCTGTCACAACTTTAAATGAAAGTTTAAATGGCTATAGTGCTGACGCTATTAATCTCATTTTGTACAACCTAGGTCAAAACCCTGGACTCATGATTAACGCTGCAAATCTTTTAATACCAATCCAGGCCTTGTAGGAAGAAATGTTAACAATTTGGTAAGTGGTACTTAATTTAGTTCTTAATCAGAGCCCCAAGACAGGTGTAGGGGTTATTTGTGCTTCAATAAGCATCATATTTGATATTGAATTGGATAGTCCACTGAACTTCTTCTCTCAAGGTGTTGGCCATATATCACCACAGCAAGAAAACAACTGGGAGCAGGGGGACCGTGACATTGCAGACTTTCCTGAGAAGTCTTTTGTGTCCTTGGCTCAGCCTTCACAAAAACTGCAAGAATTGTTCAGCACACGAAGGTGAGATTACATACGAAAATAATATAAGTTATATTTTATAATGCAAAATACACTTCAAAATTCCTCTCATAGCCTTTCACTTCAGCAAATAGCAATGATATTCAAACTTGATTTTTTCTCCATAGGGGCATCCTTGTCTTTGCTCTGTGAACTTTCAATATGCAGACCAGGAAGTGTTAGACTTGAGTCAACACAAATTGTCCTCAGTAGGATAAAATCCATAAACTTTACAGTTTTTATTAGGTCCTAAGTTGGAAGTTGGGTAAGAATTTTGTTTCCAGATGAAATTTTAAAGCAGAAAATACTGGTCATGTTAAGCACACAGAATATGAATATGAATGTTCACATTATAGAGAAATATTAATTTAGTACAACTTGAAACCAAAGCAAATTAAGACATTAACTGTGTTTCAAAACTGCTCATCATGAATTTCCAGCATTTGATGGACAGATGGCCCAGTGACCATTTAACACTTTAATGACGGACTTTAAAATTGGTTTAAAAATTAATAAAATATAACCTAACCTGCTCAGCCCCAGTTTCTCTGCATTGTTCTCCCTGTGATGTTGTTAAAATATCCTGTGTGTAACCTTGGATGAGAACCTCATTTACTTTTAACTATAAAATCACTCTTCACTGTGTAATGCACAATGTTTTATTACTCATTCCAGTCCTTGCAGGTTGTATAGATGTATTTATTCCCTGTTAGTTTGCAGAGCAGACCACAAAGCTCAAATGACAGGAGGTCTTTAGGGACTCATAGAACTACTGAATCATTTAGGCTGGAAAAACCCTTAAGCTCATGGAGTCCAACCATTAGCCTAAGCACACTGCCAAGTCCACCACTAAACCATGTGTCCAAGCACCACGTCTACACATCTTTTAAATACCTTCAGGGATAGTGATTTTACCACTTCTCTTGGCAGACTGTTCCATTGCTTCACAAGTCATTTGATGAGAAATTTTTCCTAATATCCAATATAAATCTCCCTGAAACAACTTGAGGCCATTTCGTCTTGCCCAGTTGTCTGTTACTTGTTAGAAGAGGCCAACACCCACCTTGCTACAACCTCCTTTTAGGTAGTTGTAGAGAGTGATAAGGTCTCCTGCGAGTCTCCTTTTCTCCAGACTAAACAACCCCAGTTTCCTCAGACACTCCTCATAAGTCTTTTTCTCTGGACCCTTCACCAGTTTCATTGCCCTTCTTTAGATATGCTCCAGCACCTCTATGTCCTTCGTGCATTAAGGAGCCCAAAACTGAACACAATATTTGAGATGCAGCTTCCCCAGTACCAAGTACAGAGACACAATTGTTTCCCTGTTCCCACTTACTACACTATTTGATACAAGCCAGTTTCTCCAGAAGAATGCATAATACAGAAGAATTCTGCTCTTCTGCTTCCACTGCTGCATCCCTGGTGTCCTCTAATGCAGAAACCTCCTACAGTGTTGCATGCATCCCCTTGCTGGGCCCAGCTAAATGAGCAGCAGATGCTGAGAGGTGAGAGGATGCTCTCCTTCACAGGTCATCTCATCTTTAAGTCACAATCAGGAAGAATGATTAAGCTGAGATAGTTGTGAGGCATAGTGCATCCTCAGGGTTACAAAGATGTCTGTGGAACTGCTCTAGGTATCCTCAGAAGCTGGCTGTGGGTTTCTGCATCCACACCAAGTACTTCAGCAGTGTTCAGCTTAGCACAGGATGCCATCCACTTGTGTTGTTCCTTTCAAGTTTTCAGACAAAAGCTGAAGATTTTGGAATGGTCAAAAAAATAGAAGTTGAAATAACTAAGACGGCATAGCTCAAATATATACCTAAAGATAATTGGAAAAAACTGAACAAGAATGTGTGGAGCATTTTGTCAATAAAGCAGCTCCCAGCTACCAAAAGATGCAGTAAAACCAAAATACATGTGATACTTAAAATTACACTAGACAAACCAGTGAGGAATAGAAATAATACAATCTTTACATGAGATGTTATTGTTCAGATCACCTCAAAGGCATTTCATATTTTAGACCTGGGGTATCTATTTTTTTCAGACTTTTTACTTCCTTCCATTGACTGCTTACTGACCAGAAGTCATAAGCATCATGAGTTTTGGGAAGCCAGACTCTCTCTACAAACCTTGTCTGCAGCTTTACTGGGGTGTTGACAGATGAATCTGTGGGCCTCAAGCTTTTCTGAAAGCTTGTAAAGCAAGCAAAAAGTTTTCACTTCATAAGGTATATGATGGTATTAAGTCAGTAGAGAGTGTGTGATTTCATTTCCCTCATCACTTTATCCATCTGGGGAGATTCTAATTCCTTTGATACTTACTTCACAGGTAAACAGGACAAAACTGTAAATAAAGATAGTGTGCTTAATGTGTTTTTCCTTCACCACCACATCTCAGCTGCATGGCTTTTTTCCTCACTGTGTATTTGAATTCTTGTATTTTTAGGATGTGTTCCAGATTTTACAAATAGTTATTGAAACACAAATTAAAAGTAAGCATGGAACACATTTTCAGATGAAGGCATCAGATATGTTATGTACTTACAACTGTTAAGAAGCAGGACCCTTGTATTATTTACAAATTCGTAGGAATTTTTTTTGTTCATAAGAATCCTGTTTATGAAAAGAATCACTGCAGAGAACTTTCAATTCAGACTTCAGAAAAAAAATAAAAGTCATCTCCAAATCAACCACATAATTCCAAATATCCACCGTGTTTCAGTAAAAAAGAAAGACTGGAGTTCTGCTACAGAAAAAGTGGTAGACAATTATTATACATATATATACAGCTTTTTAATCCCTAGCTTTCCAACAGCATTATTGTCCTTCAAGACACTGTTTAGCACATACCATGCAGGGTTGACACCCACCAGCATCACCATTCTTAAAGCCACTCTTTTGTGGAAATTCCATTTTTCTATTGATGTTGCCAAACAAATTACTCCAATCAGCAGCAGATGAAAGTCTTTAAAATAAGCAGATGCCACCTGAAATAAAAACAAAATAATATTTTATTATCTAAATAGTGATTTTCGATTAGTATTTGATATCATCAGCTTAATGAAAAAAATCAATATGGGTAGGTAATGAAATAAGTATCAAGAAATGTTATTGACTTAAGTTTAGACTGTTAATTTCATTTAATCAAATGATGGAAGAATGACTGCACTAAAATGCATAATGTCAAAACAAAACGAAAAGTAAAGCTTGTGATATGAACAACTTAGATCATCAGTCACATCTCATACATGAACTAAATTACCAATGAAACACTGCTTTCATTAATTTGATCATCTCCCCAACAGATAAAAGAACAACTTTAAACATCAACTTGTATGACCATCTATGGTGTCTTCTTCTTGACGTAAAAATGTATACTCAGCATTTTACATGTGGGGTAGTGTAATCTCCAGTGTGATTTAGTGTGTCATCTCACTTCTGTAACATTTAGAATATTTTATATCTATCTAGCATTTTCCCACTGACTGTCATATAGACACTGAATCACAGTCTGAAAAAAACTATTTCAACTATGAAAAACTATGAACAAATCCTGGAGACAAAGCATGCAAGCACATCGTGAGGCAGAGTGACTGTGATTGGCACTCAGCAAATCCATGGATTAATTTATCATGTTTCAATATTGCATGGTTCTTTCTTTGGAGAGCTGATCAGCAAAATCCATAACATGAGAGGGAAGAAAAAAAGCATTACCTTTTTGGACTCCATTATACCAAGCAATGGAAACATAAAGGCAGGGAGCAAAGCTGAAACAGCCAGTGGCAAAGCTTCTGTCAGCCAAAAGATGGCAACTACAAACAACGTGTATGCACATTCTGCTTCCTAGAATACAAAAGGTTCAAAAAAAAAAAAAAAAAAAAAAAAAAAAAAAAAAATTTAAAGAAAATTAAATAAGTAGATCAGCTAAGAAAAGAAAAAAAAAATCACAACTGAAAAAAGTCCAGCTACATCAGCAGAGAGATTCCTCCCTTCTGGAAGCATGAGTCAAGGGACCTCAATTTAGAGTATTTACTGTCTGCTAAGATTTGATGATCCTGCTAAGATATGAAATGCAGTTTGTAAAACAGTTTTAAAGGACCTTTTCTAAGAGGTAGGAAAATCACTAAATTCTACCACTTACGAAAGGTGGAAAGAAAGTCAGCTGCCTTTTCCTTCAAGCACAATTGATCACATAGGTCATTCTCAAGCACTCTCAGGCCATGAATTAGCATAAATCACAAACATTCTGCAGCTGCAAGCAAACCTTTAAACTTCTAGAAGTACCCACAATCAATGACAGGTCAAATTTTGTCTCTCCTGTATTCAATGAAGTTTTGTCATCAGCATCCATAAAGCAAGGATATAATCTAATATAAAAAGCAATGTGCAAGACCAACAAGAAACACAGTTGTTTATAAGATTTGTAATTTTAGAGTGTATTCCATTTAAACTTGTGGAAAACAGGAGGTTTTTTTCATTTTTCTCAGGAGAATTTACTTCAGTGCTTCCCATACAATGCTGCCACTGCCAAATATAATGAGATGAAGTGAGACAGAGTAGTTTCTTCTAGAATCCTAGAAACCTCTGTTGCGTAGTTTTGATTTATATTTCTGCTATTGAGGAAAACAGTTTAGATCTTTTAATGCCACTCATTAGGGAATGAAACTACTCAACGGCAGCAGAGATGGCTTGTATTGGGAAAGAAATAGCTTAATGAAATAGCTCTGGGAACCTCTAACTAGAAAACAACAATGTTAAATCCAAGTCACTCAGCAATTATTTCTTGTATGAAGCTTGTATTATGTATGAAACAATGTTATAGTGTCAGTTCTTTTATCACCTAACAAATAATTATTTCACTTAAGTCTTACAGCATTAAAAATTTTTCAAGAATTTCCTCTCAGAAAGGAAACTGAAATATTGAAACCATGGTGTGTGAAGTATGTTTCTCTGTAACCATTTTCTGTATGTGATGCAAGAACTTCTTAACTGGACTTGCATGAATTTTTACGCGTGATAAGTCTAATGCATGTCTGGTAATATATCACAGGAGGATTCCATTTCATTCTGCTGACATGAGAGCTGTAACAAATAGAATCACTAATAAATTCTTAGATATCTCTTTCATCAGCCTAGAGCTGCCACAAGGATTACTGAATGCTAATGAAATTAATTTCAAGTAAAATAAAACTAAGGTGTCCTGACATACCCTTTGCCCTATTTAAGAACCAAAGAGAATTTCTCAGATCATGGATTCCAGTCATTTGCTATCAGACCACACAAGATATGGTGAAGTTAAAAAAATACATCATCAAATAAAAGGTAATTGAAGCTGTCTCCCTGATAGTCTGTCTCTACTGTCAGTCATACAGAGATGTTTAACAGTGGCAAAATGTAATAGGAAGGACAAGATTTCCAAGGTAGTCTAGATGATGTTAAATGAGAAAAACATTTTCTGAACAAGAAAATGAATATATAATTCAGCATTTTATGCAACCAGCTCAGAATCTTATGATGAAGCTATGTCCTTTTTACAGTTCTATGAAATATTCTGAGTTGACAAAAAAAAAAAAACAAACAAAAAAATCAAACAAAAAAACAACAAAACAAACAAACAAACAAAAAAACACAAATAGAAAGAAAGAAAAAATAAGTAAAATCCACAATGTATACATCATGAAGTCATTTAAGGTCCATTCAAAGAAAAAACATTCTATGACTATGATTCTGAAAATATCTAGAAATCTCAGGCTTCACATACAGGTGTAAAATAATTACCTCTCAAAGCAGGTGACTTACTTTGGTTTTGATGATAAGTGGAAGTGGAAGTAAAAGCAATGGGGTGAGGACAATGAGCAGAAAACTTCGGTAAGCCAGAAGGTAGCTTACAATCTTCATGGTTGGTGGCTGGTAGATGAACTTCCCTGCAGAGACTGCCAAAAAATAGGTCTGACTTTAAATACCTAACTCTGATTAATATTTTTCCAAGCTATCACCTTTAGCCATTGCTAAAGCAGGCCAGTAAACCAAGTTAAAATTAAATCTTGCTTTTTATTGTTTTAGTGAGCTTGTTAACAGTAGGCTGATAAGATAAATGTTCATCATAAACCAAGGTTAGATGTCAGCCTCACCGTGACTTTCTCTCCTTGTCCTTCCTCATAAGAAGTTTAAGTAATTAGAGGAGGTTTTAGAGAACTAGATAAACAAAAACTTCAGGTGCTCTCCCAGTCACTGCTGGCTTCAGTAGGAAACCAAAACATACATAAAATATTTTTTTTAAACCAGGTATGGCATTGTGTGAAAACATATGGAAGATCATTTTACTAAACAGAATGAAAAATTCTTCATTTTCATCTGTGGAGACAGGCTAGGTTGAACTAGGTGACTTGCAGAAGTCCCTTCCAACCTTAATCTTTCCACGGATTCTGTAGGTCTAGAACTTGAAACACATGAGAAAACCAATACTTTTTCTGTCTTGCCTGGCAGGGAGTTTTTGATAGTTCATTTTCTCTTCTCATGCAGAAAAAGGATAAGGTGTTCCATGTACATCATATAAAGCTTTTGGGAAGTCTAAGAGTAGGAGAGTTTTTGAGAAAAAAGAGTAAAAAGCAAATAAATCCTTTAGCCTGAGTTCTCATCTTTTCAATTACAAAAGAAAACTTCATACAGTCCTAGTAATACAGTTGAATAGCATCAAATAAAGAAAAGGGTAGGAAAGAAGCTTGTACACTATCTGTGGGTGAAGATCAAAAAAGGAAAGAACACACTCTCTCATGCTCAGGATGTTTTCATGAAGCAGAAAATGGGAAGAGGAGACAGATGAAGGATTCTTTGAGCTACCATCAGAACAATAAGGTAGATTTTTACTACTGGTAGAACTTTTTGATTACAAGGATACCATGCATCAGGACATACAAACAAACTTTTGGTTTGAAAAGGGTAGGACTTCAGTTTTACTAGGAGAGCAGTATTTCAGATCTAACTGACAGAAAGGAATTGATTGAAAACCCAAAGATGGCAAATAATTTAGGGATTAAAGTAATAATGAAATGACAGCCTTTGGTACTGCACAGAAAGAACTGGGAAAACAGCTTTGACACAACCTAGGAAGCTGAGACTGAGACCCCCTGAGAAGATAATGTAAGGGATAAAGAAGTTCAAGTGAACTGGTAGCTTTTGAAAGGAGCTATTCTAAATATATCATGACAACCCTGGTATAGAGAGTTCAGAGACAGTGAGCAGAGAGGGACACTGTGGTGCCTGCATGAGGAAAGCTTCAAATACTCAGAAATGAAAAAAGAACTATATGAGAGCTGGGAAAATTGACATGTGCCTGGGGACAGCCATTAAAGAATAATAAAAACATAGATTAAAAAATTCAGCAAGAATATATTTCAGTCGGAGATATCAAAGAAAAATTCCACAAAAATGTCAGAAGTTAGGAAAAGAGTGGAGAGCAGAGGGAGTTAGTAAAGAGAAGGGAAGACAAACTGCAGACAATGCTGGAGTATTCAATACTTTCTTTGCTTGAGTCTTCACAAATGTCAATGGCACTTAATTCTCTAATAAAACTAATTTTGACATGGAAAAGGGAATGCACGATAGGCACAACGCTGGTGGGAGTGCTAAATATTTGGATTTAATGTGCATATTCAAGTCGACAGTTCCAGATGAAATTCACCCATAATTCATGACTGAGCACTGATGCTATTCTGAGAACTATTTTAGAGTGTATTTGAATATATTCTGATATGCCATATATTTGAAAAAAACTATGAAGGATTACAAATTTCTAGAAAATTGGTCAGACATACATGGAAACAAAACATGGTTAATTTGTCACATGATCTACATCTAATTTTCTTCTTTTATGGGGTCATTAGCTTACTGTGGGAAGATATAAAACATATGCATTTAATTTTAATATACTTTTTAGATGAATGAAGAGCAATTCAGAAGTAAGCATAGAATAAATGCTCTAGGGGAAATTATTTTTGGTGTGCAACTGGTAAAAAATTTGCTCTTGAACAGCAGTAACAAAGGTTTCACATGCATACTTAGATGACATTTCAAATTGAGTACTTAAGGGGTCTAATTTGCTTAATTTTCTAGCCAGTATTTTCATTAGTGGTTTGAATCATAAACTAGCAGTGGACAGGACAAAGAGAATATCTTCCAACTAGTACTAGACTATAAGCATCAAGTGTTATCAGTCTTAAAAGCACACTGACTGAGAAACTTCCTGTTATTTTCAACAAGTTCAGCTACTTAGAAGACATTTGACAAAATTACAAGAAAGAAAGTTAGTTGTATCCTGACCCAACCCAGGACACTGTTTTTTCAGCATTCTCAGACCATTATGGCTAGAGCAAAATGCCATGGGTAGATATACATCCACAATTCCGAACAAAAGAGAAAAGAGAGACTTCCAGTACTAAGTGATTTATTGCTGAAAAGGCAGTAGAAATCAGCCTATAGAACTGGAATTAAAATGCTCAAACCAGTCTGCAGGGCCCTGGTTTGAGACCTGCAGTCAGCCACCACAGATGTCGAGGGCAAAACTAGGAGTTAAAGGAAAAGATTTTCTTCCAAACTTATGCTGAAATGTTTCTGGAGCTTTCAAGGCTTTACAGGTAACCTGAAAATGGATCAACAGATAGATGCTCAGCTAGGTACTGAATTTGTAGTGGAATAACTTTAGTTTTAAGCTCTGCCCTTGAACTACAGAGGGATTCTAATGTGACTTGAGGTATTACTGAATGATTAGCAAAAAAATAACCTGGTAAAGTCAGTGTGAAAAATAAGGATGCTTGCAACAAGGAAAACATAGTAAAAAGGTGAAGTTTGACAGAGAAAGAATATTTCTCATTATACCTGCCCTTGTTAGCCAATCTGGGTCAGTACTGACACCTCAATCCTTAGCCTCCTTGGAATGCTTTATTTATTTTTGTTGTATCTTGAATTAACTGTGGACAACTTTCGTGTGTCTTCTCAGTAGCTGAAATGAATTTTGTGGTTCATCCTTCCAAACCCCAGGAAAATCTGTGGGGATTATCTTTTGAAGCTAAAGCTTTGCCTCGATTTCTGTCTTTGCAACTTGGCTGAAGAATTCTATTTCTCCTTCATAGTTGAAGAAGGGCTTGTGTGCTCAGAAAAATCCTTGTGTGCTACACAGGAAGTGTTTGAGAAGAAGGAAAGAAAAATTCAGATTCTTCCAAACTCTGACTTTGCCATAAAGTGAAGCAAGATCTAAGGTCATCCATAAGACATTCGGTGATGCAGAATAAAATGGCAAGATGCCAATAGGTATGATCATGAATAAAATAACAGGAATATCCTTTTATTAAAAAAAACCCTCCTACTTTCCCAGGCATGATGGGAATCTGGAGAACAAGTATTCTAGGTTACTGTCAGCTTGTGAGTCCCTTCTGTAGAGTGACCCAAAAGAACTATTTTGACCAAGGCCCTGAGCAGCAACAAGCTGCTGAACAGGTCAAACAGCAGATAGTTCATGCAGTAGCCCATAGGCCAGACAGGACCAAATGCAAGAAATATTCTCTATGCTGCTGCTGTGGAGCATGACTTCAACTAGGGCCTCAGGCAGAAAACACCAGGAGAGACCCAATGTCAGGTTCTGTAGTTTTGGAACTAGGGTTACAGAACACTTCACTCAAAGACATGGGTACAGTTTGTGGGTAATGAGAAAGATTGGGGAAAACTATTGTGTACCCTTGCTAGGCATTGCTCCTTTGGTCTAGGGAGGTGGTCAGTGATTCATAGAATCATCATAGAATTAGCCGGGTTGGAAGGGACCTCAGAGATCATCAAGTCCAACCCTTGACCCACCGGAGCACAGTTGCTAGACCATGGCACTGAGTGCCACATCCAGTCTTTTTTTAAATGTCTCCAGGGACGGAGAATCTACCACCTCACTGGGCAGACCATTCCATTGCCTGATCACCCTCTCCGTGAAGAAATTCTTTCTAATATCCAACCTAAATCTCCCCTGACACAACTTAAGACTGTGTCCTCTTGTTTTGCTGAAAGTCATCTGGGAAAACAGTCCAACTCCCACCTCGCTACAGCCTCCTTTCAGGTAGTTGTAGAGAGCAATGAGGTCTCCCCTGAGCCTCCTCTTCTTCAGGCTGAACAGCCCCAGCCCTCTCAGTCTCTCTTCATAGGGCCTGTGCTCGAGTCCCTTCACCAGTCTGGTTGCCCTCCTTTGCCTGTGTGGCTACCATTTAATTTTGTTTTCCTTCACTACCACTTAATTTTGTTTTCCTTCACTTATTAAACTGTCTTGACACACATGTTTTTTCACTTTTGCTCTTCCTATTCACTCCCTTCTCCTACCAAGGACAGAGCAGGTGAGTAGCTGGGTGGTGCTTGGCTGCTGAACTGGGTCAACCCACCACACCTTTTCAATGACCTTACGGTTACATTACCACTCTATACCTTGCTATGCATTTATCTTTTGACCCCCACAGATACAATGGTGATACTACTGTACAAAACTAAGAGGAAAACTTCAGTTAAGTGATACTACCTGGGGATTTCAAAAGCATGCAAAATTTTTGTACACTGTTTAGCAGGGCAAGACACCTAGAAATAAATAAACAGAGAATAAATAAACAGATCAGCATTTCCTTGTCAAAGCTTGATCATGGGATGAGCAGGATACCTTTATAGAATGAGATAAGCAATGTATTAGAGCAGAACATCTAATCTATCAGCAAAGTCTTGGGTATAACAATATATGACTGGTTACTGTAATAGAAATATTGCTATACAACACTACAAGAAGCTGCATAAGATGGGTGAGGTACTGCCCAAAGGGAAGGCTTCAATGGAAGAAAAATCAGGGCAAAGGAATGTTATAAAAACAGCTTCTCAAACATATTGGAGGGATTTATACTTTTACAAAATTTTATTAATTATTTTTAAGATGACGCTTACAACAAAATTAAGAGGCAAACAATTTTTTTACATAGGAAAAACTTGAGAGCTTTAATTTTGAATTTACCATGTTCTAAAACATGTAGTGGACAGAGAACAAATCCCCAAAAGTGGCCCGATTAAAGCACTGTGGTGGGATTTAGTTCTGATTTTACACATCCATACCTAAACTGGTCACCATAACCTCTTTCACAATATACAGAGAGATGGAAGTACTTCCACTCTGCTTAAGTGAGGTGCTTATTCCACACTAAAGTCCAAAAATGTGTGTTTCTCTTCACTGACTAAAAAAAATAAGTAGGCAAATGGGTTGAAGAAAGGTATCTAACTTTTAAATATCTTTGCTGGGACAGATGTATTCTATCTGATCATTGCAAATTTGGAAATATCTGATGTACAGAAAATTTAACACACTGGTATTAAATTTCCAGTGGCTGGGATCAAGGAGTTTCTTTATTACCAGAGAAAAAATAAGTATCTTTAGCCTGAACTCAACATTGTTTTCCAACTTTTGAAAAATACCATTGAGAATAAATGTTTACTAACTGAAAACCATGGAAATTAAATCACAGAGGCACTAATTCCCCAAGATGTTTCATATTCTGTAAAGCTTTTAACCGGTTCAGGATATTTTGTTTGGCTGCTTCCCATTGTTATTGCTCATTATTTTTCCTCAAAGGTGTAGAAGTTTTGGGGACTTAAAATTCTACTTACATTCCCAGAAAACACATTTCAAGAGAATGAAACTCTCCTCCTCCCTCCCTTTCTCTCTGGTATAGATGTGAAAGCAGAAAAGTGAAAGCAGAGTGACCCCGAGGATCAGTGACACAACTGGGTGTGTAGATGAAAGCAACTCCCACCAGTGACACCCATTGAGTAAGTGGTGAAGAGAAATTCAGATATGAAAGTGCTGGGTTTTGATCAAGATTTGCTTCTCTTAAAAATACAAGGGAATCAAAACAACAGATGTTGGGAAAATGTAAACGCCTATCTAAGATTTAGCACTTAAGGGTGCTGGGTGAAATTCCATCCTGAAGTGTTCCCATTTCTAAGTATGTATCCAACATGATGACAGGCAACTGTTCCAACTCTAAATGCTTTAAAAACACTCTAAGTTAGTAAATCTTTATGGAAATGGGATTTGATGCAGTTTAAACTGTGGTGTTGGGGTCTTTTTTTCATTTTTCCATTGGTCTTCTTAAAACTGTCTCCTAAGGAGCAACCTCTTTTAAACTTAGTACAATGTTATCAGGTACAATGAGATTTGTTTCAAAAAGGAAGTAAACTGACATGCAGAGCAAGCAAGGAAAAAAAAAAAAAAAAAGCACCTTTCTGGAATTTTAATAGCATGTGATTGGGGAACTGAACAATTTGTGAGCTCTACCTCAAGGCTGAGGATGGAAACTTCTGAAATAATTTGGATGTTGTTTCCTATGATCCCGGCCTGATTTGCTAAAGAGCAGAAATAAAAAAAAAAACACAAAAAATCACTTTTTCTTTCCATTTTGCCTTCAATTTCTGCATCTGAACTACAGAACTGCTGGGAAAATGCTGTTTGGGAGAGACTATTAGCAACTTTTGGAGAAGCTGATCACGGAAACCATATGGAATATATTGTCAGCATGTGATGAGAGAAGAAACACCCCTCATACCTGCATATTTCAGAACAGACAGAACCTGACAGGTTGACTATATTTCCAGACTCTTTACTGAATAAAAGTATACAAACTGTAAAGAAAGCTCAATAGCCTGCCTTTGAAAAATTTAAAGATTAAAAAGTTCACTATTCATTTCAAGCATATTATGACATTCCTTTTTAGTTCTGAACAGAAACCCGCTGTGCCTGAAGGACATTAATGTGATGATTTTTCAAGATGACCTGTACTAACAGCTTTTTATTTGAATCAGTTCAAGTACTTCAGCAATTACTGTATAATCTTCAACCTTTCTGAAGCTGAATCCTCTCTTCTAATGATACTAGATAGCACAGAGCTCCTGTGACTCTTCCCACTGGAATCACTGGCCAGTGACACATTTCAAAGATGTAAGCTACACATAATCTTCCATCAGAAATGTTAAGGACAAATTAATAGTGCATTTTTTAAACAATAAAGAGCCTGGATACCAGACTCATACCTTAAGCACCCTCTGAAACCTTAAAAAATCCCCATTGCTTGAGATTCATTATACTGAGTCTGTCTCGACAGATTGCTTCTCCCAGTCAGCTCCTTGATAATGCTGTTCTTTGCGTCTGAACTGGTGTAAGAAGGTTAACTTCAAAACTGGAAGGATTTTGCTTTATCAGGTGCAAAATTGTGCATACAGTAAGTAAGTTCTGCTGAGAGTGTTACCTGGATAGATCATGATATTAACCAGGTGAGTCCAATGCCACAAACTGGAACCCATCCTGGAAACCTGTCTGAGGCACCTACCACTCAGCTTCCAGAGCATTAAATTATTTAGTCAGGATCTCTCTGTTGAGCTCAGTATGTTCCTCTTGATGAAGGAACTGCCATGCTTCTGCTTTGTCCACTGTTGTGCTCCATCCTCATTCCAGAGGCCCCACCAAATGCCTCAGCCTCCTTCACATGGTTGTCCAAGATGCTCCTTTTAAGCACAGTAGTCAGTCTTCCTTTGGCTGACTGATAACTGTACTTCTAAATTCTGGCAAGCATCCCTTGCTGATTATCAGTATGTGATGAACAATCCCTTCCAAAACTTTCCATTTTTCTGCATAAGCTTCTCACTGACTGAACCAGCAAAAAAATAATACTTTAGGAGAGCTTCCCTCCAGGCTCCTCTCACACAACAGTGCCACAGAACCAGAACACCAGCCTTGAATCATCTCTAATTCACCATTTAATAACTTTTTACCTCTGTAAAACATGGCCTCCATATTTATTCTTTTTGGATGATGGCCGTGCTCTTGGTGCTGTGTGACTCCAAGATTTCTGTAGGTAACTGTCCTGGTTTGGAAACCTTTCCAGGTTAAAACCTTTAACCTGTAGAGGAGCTGCAAGGAGAAGTCTTCTTCCCAGCAGAGACAATCCCAAAGCCTGGGTCAGGCTGTGTGCACACCTGAGAGCCCACCTGGCAGAACTCTTTGCCATGCACCAGGGTCTAATCCTCTCCTGGAGTTTTTAGCAGAGACTTTTCAGACTTCTCACTGGAATGTCTACATTTCTCATGTAACAAGGTGACAGAGACCATGATACAGTCAACAGAGATTTGCAAGCCTCTTCAGATCATGAAGTGTTAATACACCTCAGGCTTACAAAACACAAGCTTGAGAAGGAACATGAGAAGAGAAAATATTTGAATAATTTTATCATCTGTTGGATAACTTAAGAGCTTTTTGTTGTTTAATTACTCCAGGTGATGACAGCTAATTGGAAGTTAAGAAAATTACACTTTTGGGGACTGATGTTTTCTGTGTCATCAGCCATGCTGGCTTTTGTCTAAGATGTTTGATCTGTTGTGTTATTGTTGAGGAAAACCATTAACTATTATAATTGATTTATACCCAGAACAAAGTTCAACTTCTGTTTTCTTGGAAGCTACAGAGAATAAATCATTATAAAGAGGACTAGTAAATTTGTTGTGGTGAAACAAAAATTGAATACAGAGGGTTTTTTGAAAATATGTAGGATATTTTTACTCATCAATGTCACTATATGGAATTTCTCAGTGGCATAATTATTATAAACTGATCATTTCTAGGCTTAATTTTTTTTTCATTTCATAGTTACTAATGACTTGAATAGTTTGCTTTCAGTAAAAGTAATTTTCTTTTTCCATTATTAAGACACTTTAAAACCTGTTACATCTATTTATTGTTTCCTTGTTGTTTAACTTTGTGGGACAATAAATGCTTGTTGTTTGTTGTTTTTTTTTTCTCCCAGGTGGCATTTTATTGAGCAAGTTCCTGTTACATTAACTATATGCTTTCCACATTGAAACCATAGGAATGTAATTGCATTTTCTATTCTCATGGTACAGATTTTTAGAATTCTATATTAGACCTTCTCTTGCCTTTACCCAAAATTTTACATTAGTACTTTATTTTCAAAAATGGCATCTTTTTTCCATAAATGTCTGCATGTAAAAATTCTATATTAGACCTTCTCTTGCCTTTACCCAAAATTTTACATTAGTACTTTATTTTCAAAAATGGCATCTTTTTTCCATAAATGTCTGCATGTAAAAACACATGAAAATATACATCATATAAAGGATAGTCATGTGTAAATTTGGAGTTATATCTTCTCTGTCAATATCTTTATGTACTTACTGTCTTCATAAAATTTGCCATGCTGCTAGATGAGCTCATACAGTCTTCTTATTGACAGGCACATAATTTAGTTAATCTTCAGTCCTGTTTTCCTTCTCCTTTTCATCTATTTTCAGTCATCCTTTGTCTCTCTTTCAGTGACCAATTATTAACAACAATAAAGCTGTGGCAGTCATTTATAGTTATAAGGTCCTGAGAGTATTTCATAGTCAGATGAAAGCCAGGTTTATCTTAATCAAAGACTTTACTTTCTAATTGCTCACTAATTTTGAACAACAAACACAGAGAGATACTTACTCAGGGATTGTCTGCACCTACACCTGTGTTGTCCAAGGGTTCACACTATCCATGTCAAGAGTATCAAGGCCTGAGGTTGTCACAGTAAATAAAGAAAGGCAGAGAGTCTTTAAAGAGTAAATTCTGCTTGATAAGAATATGTTTTTGTAGATTGATTTTTCAGCACTATCATAGGCATTCTCTGAAGAAGTAATAGAGTGGCAGGAAAAAAAATCACCTGATAAGTTATTTTTGAAAAGGTTAATGCTTCTGAGATGGAAACTGAACAAAGGTAAATTCTCTTATAACCACAGAATTAATTTGCATGAATTAGCCACTGTCTACCTTATCTTAGATAAACAAAGTACTAGCAACGTGCTGTCTTACAGAAAATTTCATTGGGTTTGGGAGCAATACACCTTCATGTGTGATGAGATAGGTTACATGGGATTTCATGTGCCATCATCTTCTTCCAAGAAAACTGTTTCCTGTGGAACACAAGTGCAGTCTCATAAAAAGAAAGCATATTTGTACCAGTGTTACTTAATCAACAGTGAGGGAAAACATGTATTTCAATGACAAAATGTATTTCAAGGAAAACATACTTCAGTGTTTAAAGACTAAAATTCAGCTGTGAAATCATACAATGAATCTCCCTTTGAATCCTGTATTGTCTTTATTAAAATAATACAGAAAAAATGCAAAAGAGAAAAATATTAATTGGTAATTGCTTAACCATTAATAATTTCATTTAAAATAGATCAGGTCCAGAGTTGCACTGAAGCAGATTTTTAGGCTTCTTCTGTTTGCATCATTTGAGTTTGTATCAGCACATAACTTTAACAACCTGAATGATCAGGGAGCACTAATCATGGGGTTTGGCTAGCACCCCTCCCCTTCTCCCTTTTTCTCAAATAATTACTCATTTCAGGTTCAAAGCGAGCTGTAAATTAATACTGTAGGGTCATGCCTTTTTTGTGGAAAGATTCAGGTTTTTTTTTTAATTGTACCTAAGAGGATGTACAGAAAACACAAAAATATATTATTACTTTTTTATTAGCTACCCTAGTACATGCATTTGGGATAGTAAGATATTTTAAGAGGATTTTCTTCCCTTGTGTTTGCATTCCAGGTCTTCCGCAATTGTTCATTTAAATCCTGTCTGTTTCATCCTTTGAAGCCAACAGGAGTTCTCAGTACGCAGTGGGAATCTAATATATAGCAAATCTGTTCAGTTATACTGCAGTCTGGGGCAATATTCACATACTCTCAGGAGCTGGCCTTGATGGAACAGAAGAGGAGAAGCCAGGGTGATTCCCCACAGAAACGGCCAAGAGTAAGAAAAGCAGCAGAGCTAGACCTTCTGAAACATCCTGGTTTATTGGACACTTCCCATCCAATGCCTGAAAATGATCTACAGAAGCTTCTCAGTGTTAATCATGATTTTTTTATTGAGCTTCCAGCAGAATTCTGCAGAGAATTGGTCTCCCAGCAGAGCCTTGGTTCTCCCCAGCTCCCTGCCAGCTCAGTCGCGTGGGGTCAACGGGCTCATAAAAGTCTACAATAGTCCCGTGCAAGGCTTCCCCAGAAAATTATTTCAGCAAAATATAGGTGGATTTCCAGCATGTCAGTTACTATATGAAGCCAGAAGGAACGACTCCATGCTCTAGATCTCACCCTATCAGTGGCAGTGGTGCATAGAAACTTGTTCAGGGAACCAGGATACGTTTCCAGCAGCAGCTGATGATGCCTGCTGGACAGTTTAATTCTGGAAACACTCCATGGCTAAGAAAGATGTGTTCCCCCTCTCTTATATTTCTAACCCACAAGATATTTTTTGCTTTTAATCTAGTTTCAATCTGCTTTTAAAAAAATAATAATAAAAGAAGGCAAGTTTTTATATTAACAGCTCCTGTGAACTGTAAACACGTGCCTTCACCAGCTCTACTGATCTACTTCAAGCTGCTTGCCTGAAGGCTGTGCTTAGGTCAGGGAAGTCAAATCACCAGGCCCAGTGGGGGTAAATCAGGAAGAAAGAGACACAAAACAAACTTTACAGGTCAGAAAACAGAAATGTCCTTTATGTCTTACAAATCAATAGTATATTTCCTTATATTTAAATGAAAGGCTTCATTAGCTGCATATTTCCCATTCCCAAGAAAATATGAAGGAGGAGAAATATGAAACTCCAAAAAATATGTAAAGCATAGCAGTCTGAAATTCCTCACTGAAATTAGTTATGGAGAGATACTAATTACTGTACCCTCTAACTTGGCTTCAGGTCACTACCTTTACTCTTAATCTTTGCAAAGATTAACAATCAGCCAATTTACATATACACCTCTGTAAAAGATTTACAGATCCACATTGTAGGAATGAACTAAAGATATCCATGAAAACTTCCTGTCTTTTTGGTTCTTCCAAATTAAATCCCGGTTTATGTTCTCTCTCCACCTGCCCTCATGAATCATCTTCCCATCTCTTGGAATAAATTAATTAAATAAATACATCACTAAAAAAATAGCTCATCCATCCATGGTGGAATAATAAAAATGATAATTTTAAAATAATTTTTTAAAAATTATTTTGGTATGTCTTTTTAAGAACATCATTTTTTTCTAAAACATCACAAGAGATTATAACCTCAGTCCTGGAGAAGGCAGAAGCAAATAGTTCAGGAAAAAAAGTGCATTTTTGTGTACTGCTGGATGGCAAGACATAGAAGCTGTGGGCTCTCAAGAGATGGATTGTTACAAAGCAAACTGAATGGTCAGTAGCTTAAGTGAAATTCTGGGACAACTGTTGGATACACTTCAAACAGACTATCAGCATTTCAACCTTTTCTTTCCTGTCCAGTTGCATGACACAGCAACTTTCATGGAAAAAAAACAACCCATACAACCCCTGGTCAGCTTCCCCTGCCTTTCAAAATTTTGTTTCCTACCTGAGTTTAAAATCTCAGTATAACACACCTACTTGCTCATTACAGAGAGTAACGAGTGGTACTCAAGGCCAGACTGACCTTGTACCAACTATTCAGGCTTCCAATGTTTAACCCCACCACAGCAGGGGCAATGAACCTCCCTTTTTTCTGCCTCCTGTATTAAGATTGGCACAGCTCAAGGCTCACTCATCCCACACCTCAGCTCTCCAATAGAACACCTCCCAGGAGCTTGCTGCTTTTCCCTAAGGAGAGGCAACTCTTGGCTAGCAGCAATCATTGCCTGAAAAGCCATTTTCCTCCTGTCTGCCCACAGCTGCCAGCGGGAGCAGGGACCAACTCTTTAGCCCTGGTTCAGATGAAGGAGATAGCCTGACCTCTGGTTGCCAAAACCAAATCTGTCCCTTCTGACTTCTGGGGATGAGACAGTTTGCAATAGAGATTCTTGGGTTTTGTGTGTTAACAACATGCACCAAATGGGCTCTTGTTTCATTTGAGGTCCTTGTGCTACTTAAGTCCCTAGCTACATAAGGGCAATAAACACTGGAAAACCCCAAAGCCAGGTATCCTAAGGGTGGTCATGACAGCTCTCTTATTTAAGTATATAAGTATATAAGTTGTGTGTTTATGTAGACATACACCCCCTTCCCCGGGTATTCTGGAAGATGGCAGAGGGGGGTTAATGACAGTTTCTGACAGATTCTGGAACTCTGCTGGATAATCAAGCAGTCTGCAAATTCCTTTGTCACAGGGGTCAATGCCTCTGCATTCCTTTGCAGAGTGTCAGGATGATCCAGCAACAGGAAACTTGCTACTGCTGGTTGCAGAGCAACCAAGGAGCGAAATTCTCTGTGTTACAACAATTTGGTCTCCAGACAGGCTCAAATTCATGTTGCTGGAGTTGGGGAACAGATGATCACAGCCAGGTGATGGGACTGAAGTTTTGAAGTTTCCTCCCTAAACCACTTCCTTACAGGGCTCCTCAAAGGAAACTGAGTGGCTTTAAAGCTTAAAAAAAATAGGAAAAAAATCAAAAGACAACAAAACAAGACAAAACCAAAACCAAGCAATGAAACCTCATAAACCCTCACAAAAAAAAAAAAAAAAAGGCTTTACTGTACTATAAAGTGAGTCACCTAACTTTTTAATTAGGAAAAAAAATGGCCAGCAAATTAAATATATAAATAATAATTTTTTTAAGACATAGATCTGCTCTCCAACATAGTCTTTTATTCTGGGCTTGGTTTAGCTAGTTTTGTGGTTTCATGACCTCAGCAAATTCTGCACAGCTTCCCCAGGTCTGGAGAGCATTCCCTTTGGTCCTGCCAGGGCCCAGTCTACTGCTCCCTGTTCCTTGCAGTGTTTCCCATCTCTGAGCTACAGATTTCCACACCCTGATCCCTCACTACTTCTCCTTGGAGGCTCTTGAACCTGCCTGGTCCCTCAGGAGCAGTGTCCCCATTTTGCTTTCTTCCCAGTTGGTTGCAGCTGACCTAGTTTCTATTTGAAGGACCAGCATGAAAACATCCGTACCAACAAACCAGATGTCAAATGTGCCTGGCTCAAGACTTCTCAACTGTGTGGTCCAAATGGCCAGAACTCAGGATAAGATTAGTTAGACCCTGCTGCCCAGCCTTGTAGGCAACGGGGAACTGTGCTGTCAACAGCCCTGCTAAAAGCCATTAAGTCTGCTAATATTTTCCTCACTTGTCTTCTCTCTTGACAGGCCACATAGCAAACTCAGCTCAGGAAGATGCTTGCACAGAGAGAGCAGGCAGCATCTCCTGAGCCTCCTCTGCCATTATTTGGTCACCTCAGCCACTGGCTTTGTGCCCTGGCTGCCTTCTCCAAGGGTGAGGTCCTGCTCCAGCTCCCCAGAGCCTGGAGCACAGAGATGCCTGCAGGAAGGCCAGGCAGCATCAGCCTAGGAGGTGGGACCCTGTGGGGCCATGAAGGGCTATGCAGAGCCCAATGGTGCAGGCAGAAAGCAGAGGATGACCCCATGCCCACTCATCTCCTGTGTGTACTGGGGTGACAGGTGTCAGCCCTGTTCTCCATCAACAGACTGCAAAAGGGATATTTTATCTTGAGTTTGAACTGCACCAGCAAACTTTGAGAAAGGCAGCTGCAGCCCTGCAGAGGTGGTCAGGGGTATTGTGGATCTGACCATTGCAATTAAGGCTCAATCCCTAATTAAAAAATAATAATATTAAAAATCACGGTCACAATAGGTTAAATTGCAAAACAACATTCTTCTTAAGTCCCTCTACTATCAATACGGCAGGTAATTGAACTAGAAATATAATAATTAGGAATTGACCTCCTTACATAATGCCAATTAAGACTGACTAACCTCTGTAGGTGAACACATTTGATTTACAGCTAGTAATCAATGTGCTGCAAACAGCAGCTATGCCAAATTCTGGCAGTGTGGTAAGTCATAGCTGAGTAGAACTGAATACACACTGTGCTCTTCTTAGCTGGGTTTCAAAAGTCTGTATGCAGGATTCCCTAATTTCCTAACAATTCCCTTGACTTTACTTTAACTGATTTTGCATTTACACTCTTTTTTTGCCAAGGCCACTCTTTGCAGCAGCTCTCCATTGTTTGCTGTAGCATGCTATGGCAAAGGTTTCTTATAGAAATTAGCAGGCTGCCAATATATGGCAGTAAAAACATATTTTATAGAAAGCACGTGCTGCATTTATAACATAAACACACATAAAGTTCAAACAACTACATAGCAATATGAACAACTATTTTTAATATTCAAACTTTCTGATAAACTGCTATTGTAAAGGTCAGGAGAATTTGAATAGCAGCAAACTTTCAAATCTTTGTGAGTATAAAGCATTTACCACTTAAAGCAGAGTTTGGTAAGACCAGTTAGGAGCTACACAGTGCACCATTAGTATATAACAGGAAAGATTGCTTTACTTATTTACATTACCCATACCTATACATATTTCTGTGTGTCTTATCACACCCCAAAGGAAAGAAAAAAGGGATTTTGTGGCTTTGGGAAGGCAGGTTAGAACCCTTCTTATATTTGTTTGTATCTCTTTTACTGATTCTGAAGATTCCAAATTATAGTACTTCATTATTAAATCTCATCTATATATCCAAGGATTTTACATTAATCAACTGATAGTCACTCTTTACAAGCTCACTAGAATATCCACTATTGGCTTCTATAGCAGTACCTACTAGGGTTCAAACATTTCTGTAAAGCAGCCTACATATTCAACTTAATAAATACTGATGAGGGTCTAGTTTTCAACAACACTGTGTTTTAAGTCAAAACTCCATGATTTTATGCAGTTAGCTCATGGCTAAAAAGAGCCTCTATACTAGAACAGCACTGTGTATTTTCTGCTCTAAAATTGCATTCCTATTTTAATTCTCAAAATTAGTTATGTTAAGAAAGCTGCCTCATAAACTGAAAGCATGAAAACAGGAGAATTAAATTGGTACTTTATTTTAGGTTCTTATAATCTTAATGCCATTAGGCAAGATATGATGAAATGATAAAAAGAAGATAAAATGTCCATATTTGCTAATGATTTGAATGTCAGGGCTCTTGCAACCATCCACAAACAAAAGTATTACAGTTTTGTGAAGAACTAGCAAGGTTTTTTTTGCTTCTCAAGAGCAGGTTAAAAAAGCTGAAGGAGAGGACAGCAAAAAAAGCCAAAACAGCAACTGGGATTCATCACTTCCAAGTACTTTCATGGTGTTTCATACTGAAACACACAAAAAAGGATGTAACTTGCTAGAGATTCCGTTGAATTCTGGGAAACCTTCCTTCCAATTACTTAATTTTCACCAGCAAAACAAACTGGAAAATCCCTCCAGAGAAATGTACAACTTAAATATCTCTACAGAACAGGATATAAGTTATTAAATCCATAGAAGTAACCTAGCTAAATAAATTATGATCGAGGTTTGTGTTCTTTTGGGGCTTTTTTTTTTAAAAAATCAGCCTCTACTGTGTGCTCTGAAGGGAAAATTAGGACAGTTGTCAAGACTAAGTACCGTTTAATCTAAAATAAAAAACTCTCCTTTTCCAGCTTATTTCAAACTAATACTGTTTCACTGACACACAAAAAACAATGGTTCAGATCTTCTACTTGGAAAAGTGGCTGTTGAGCTATCAAAAGAAGCATAAAATGGTTTGCAGTTGCACAGAATCATTTACCTGAGCATCTCATGGCACATCTTGGTGATTCACCATTTTAGTGAAGCAGAAATTGAAGCACATGGAGAGGAAGATCAGAGTTTTTAAAAGCAGTCTGTAACTGTTAGTCCTTCTGTGTTAGTTGGGTTAGCTTTCCACAAAGTTAATTTCCAGTTCCTGAAAGTTTAGATTCAACTGGAATAAAGTTTACTAACTGGACAACATCTGCTTTTATTAACCAGCTTGGTGTTTGAGGGCCTTTACCTCAGCTCCTTGTCTAAATTCCAACTGTGACAAAATTATGTCCAAAATCTGAGACTGGTAATTTACCATTGAATGATTTATTGTAGATCACCAGTAGGCTAAATGACAGTCAGAAAATACTGATTACTCCAGTTCTGACCTCCAGGAAATTTTGTCTCCCTACTCCAAGTCTTTTTGATGTACTTGCAGATTTTCTCTTTGAAGATTCATATTTTGGAGCTTAGCCTTTTAAGACCTGAAGAAAAAGAAGGATGAAACATTTTGTCTCAAGTATCTGCTTCATAAAGAGTAAATTAGAAAAGCAATAAAAAACATTAATGCAAAGGGAAGAACATCAGACTCCTCTGACATCTGTCAGTGCCACATCTCCACACTGGACCACACATCACCAGTACAGATTTCTGCAATGGGAGTGAAATTGTATGTGTCTCCTACTCTATACTCTCAAGGTAGAGTACAAAATTGCATACTTATACAGAGATTTTGAAGAGCAGCAAGTTATTTTATTTAGTCCTAAATCTGCCTTGGAAAAGGGCTGTGGCAGGCTGGTGGGGCAAATACCAGGACATTCAAGGGCTGGGTAGGAGGAATTGCAAAAGGATAAGTGACAGAGCTGAAATGTCTTACTGTCAACCCTCTCAATTGGTTTGCAACCACTGGGTGACAGAAAAGCTGAAAAATTATTTGGCCAACATGACCTGTAAACATTTCATTTATTTTGGAAACTGAAAGTCACATGCAATATGACAGTCTGTTCTTTACTAAAAAATGACCAAATCTCACTACTTTTTCTTCTCAGGGTGAAGGCTATGCTGCCAGAGATACAAGAGAAAAACTCTTCAAGAATAATTGGTTCATCTACCTGATACACTTCTAACAACAAACTTAATTAAAGGTAAAGCTTTAAAAGTTCAAGCTTCACTTATGGAGCTACTTAACCAGGTAATTGCATTATAGACATATCTGCTGTTATTTGCACGACGTTCAAAACAAACCCTGTTGCTTTTGGTACTTTTTTTGTTGTTGCACATCACATTGCAACAGCAATTTCTGATTTCTTTACTAGAGATGTTTGAGAGAAGATTTCATTAATGAAACCGTATGTTTCTTTTTTCCCCCAATATCTGCATTTAATTAAAAAACTCTTTTCTTGCAGTACATGTAGACCTAGCAATAAGATCTTTGACACACAGTCACTGCAGCCCTACCTAGGTGAGTCAGCCAAGGGAAATGCATCAATGGTGCTTATAACACAAGGACCCAAGGGCTAAATCAGTCTCTCCCTCTCCCTGCCTGTGGTGAGGGGGTAAAAATCCCAGCGACCAGATCTAGTTCAGACTGGGAACACAGAAGGCTTGCTTTCAAACATGGAATGTTCACAATCCAGTTACTCAGCCACCTGCTTGGTTACCTCTTACTCATTAGACCATACACTGGACTATGCCATATTTCTAAAATCAGGCCAAATCTGAAGCCCACAGAAGATGGAAAAGTTCCAATGGCTTTAAAGCAGGCCATCACTTCTAACTGATGCTGCCCCTTAAATACAGCTATCTTAACAGGGCATCTGCCAGAGAGCATGCATTATCCTTGGGCAGAGGGGGAGAGAGGCACCACACTGTGCTGACACATCCCCTGCCATTACACAAACAAGGGATGCCTGACAGCTGAAGGAAATCAATGCCAATTTGCTCATAACTGCTTGGCAGACCAGCAATCATTTCCCTGATTAAATCATCAGTTAACTAACAGAGGTAAAATTCAAATTAAAGAAAACTTCACAGCATCGCTATGTAAAACATTCTCTGTTCAGTTTTCAAGCTGTTATGTGATCTGCTGAAGTCAAGCTTTGTTCTCTCAGAGCCTGTTGCCATGGAAGTGGCTGAAATACTACAAGTTAAGCACTATAGCTGCTATTTCCTAAACAAATAAGTAGCTTTTCCCTCTGCAAAGGACCACAAATGGTTCCTGTGCTGCTCTCAGATATGAACTGCACTTTCCAAATGTTTTTAAACACTGAGCTCAGCTCTAAGAAATTGGGTCACCTAACAGGAAGGACCAGCTGAAGGTGTTGACTTCTGTGTGGGAAGAAGGGGGATGTTCTGGAGTTTCGGGCTTCACAGTATTTTGAAATCAAATCAGGTCAGCCCTCACTTTTGCTGTTTACTAGCAAACTGGAACATTAAAAATACAAAGAAAAGGGGAAACGAGGTGTGGCTCAACTCAGGAAAAGCTTAAAGTCAAATGTCCACCTGGACATCACAGCTCCAGGAAAGAAATGGATGAAGCAATAGAAGGCTTGATTCAGCTGGTGACTGTTGATCCTACAAGCTTTGTGGCAAAAACATTTTCACATAGATGTAAATTCTAGGTTGCTTCTGCTTCTGGTGAGCTTACAAAAATAGAACTTTGGAAAATGAGGCAACAACTTGATGCTCTCCACTCCTAACCACCTTGGCTAGGACTGAACAAGCAGATGCAGCCAGTGAGATCAGCAGACCAGGTGGCTTTGCTGAAAGCTGGTGGGAGCACCCCACTGCAGAGGTGGGAGGCATAAATCTGCATAATCTTCACATTAACCCTCCAGGTTATAGAAGAAAACTGCTAGTTTTAGTGTCTTGGCCAAATTGCATGGCCTGTACAGCCAGTACCCCTCAGATGTAAGATGTGTTCTTCATTTAACAGTTTCACATCTTGCTGTAGAACACATACCATTAAACAGAGGCTACGTTCTGTCAGAAAAGCAGCAGTCTTTCCATACACATAATGCAAGTTCCATCAACACATTGTGATTTGGAGACCCTTTCTGTAACAGAAGCTTGTATTAGTATCTGGTACAAGATGAGTACCACCACAGCACCATCAGTAGAGCAAGGTTACTGAGTTCATTAACAGAAGTTTCTGATAGGTAATTCTTTAACATTGGATTTAGTGTTCAAAGGGAAAAGATCACCCTCCATCCAAACACATTAAAGCAATAACAGCTAATGACAATAATGAAATTATTTCACTTAGAACACTAGTAACAAACATCTATTCTATTGCAAGTGCCCTTTAGATTTCCTTTCCTACAAAGACTGCAAAAGGCTGGAGCACAGTTCTTTGCAAGCACTTTGAGACAGAAGGCCAAATATATTACAGTACCAGAGAAACACCTGAGCTGTAATTTTGATCTCTATGTAATCTGAAGATACAACAATGGCCACAGTATAAATAGCTTTTAGATCCCACTGCACAGCAGTTGAATCCAGCCCTGGATTTGCAGCAGACGTTTACGCTGCTGATTAGACAAGGCACAGATTTTACTTAATGAGTAACGTGCAACCTTACTGAAGCTTTGAGTGAAACCTTTGGCTATTCCAGAAGAAAATAATGACCCTACTGAAGTGAGTCCTTCACCTTTCTGGTAAGTAAGGTGGTAAAAGTAACTAGTTCATGTGTTAACCGATAATTTCATAACAAAGTGAAGATAGTAATTCATTAGGGAAAAAACTGTGTATTTCTTAATTTTTAGACACCAGTTTTATCCAGGGAAGGCTTTAGATAGTACAATTAAGAAAACTTTGTTAATCTTTTGCTCACTTATCTGTTGCCAGAACATGCTCAGCCCAACAATCTATGACTACTAAACCCTTTCCCCCCCTTGAACTTCAGAATGCTATAAAAACTATTATAGCAGAAATGGGTTCAAATTATGTCAGAACATGAGCAAACTAAATTCCCTGATATAGTCAATAAAGAAATTTTTGTGTTATTTAAGACAAAGAAAAAACCCAATTAATCTCCCCCACAAATATGTCTCCATTTAGGTATCTGTCAGTCATTATGAGACCACACAAATTAATAGCAGAGAGTAGTTAAGGTCTAAATTCTGGCATCAAAACCAACTAGCACACCTCCAAAAATTTCTGTGAAAATCTGAATGAAATCTGGTGCAACTACATTCTTTCTGTATCAGTACACACCCATTAAAGTTCTACAAGAAAAAGTAAATCATCTATTTTGTAATTATAATACTAGTTAGTCATAGAAAGACAGATTAATTCAACTACCTGTTTCATGCACATGGCAGGGTAAATGCAATGAAGCTGAAGGGTTCCCTCCTCCAACTCCCTCTTAGTTACCTCGGAGCTCCTGGAGGGCAGCCAAAGTAGTGGCTTCTGCCTTAGTACACAGACAGCCCCAAAGAGATATTATGAGAGAGAAGGCTGAAGATCTGAATGACCTTCCAAGACAGCCCAGAGTTACACAGGGCTGTAAGTTCACCCTTACTGGCAGTGGCAGGGTCCCTTGATGCCACCCTTGCTTTTCCAGTCAAGGGCTCTGCTGGCCACTCAAAAGTGCAAGGACCCTGACTGTCCATTGAGGGAAAGAAGGATGACCCATGTTGTCTCTCCTTTTCTGAATTTATTTTTCCTCTTTCACCAAAGAAAAGAGTTGACACCATTGGAGGCCCAGTACATCCCTGCTCAGTTGCTGTCTGAAATTACATATAGAGAGAAGAATGCCACAGCTGGATCTTGGTGTTCTCTACGTATCTTCTGCCATGGATAGCCTTTAGGGGTCTTTGTAGCAGGATGGGAAACAGAGAACTTCTGAGCTTGACCTATCATGGATTATTAGCTGAACTGTGTTCAGGCATGCAGAGACAGAAAACACATTGCCTAAAGTGGACCTGGTCCTGCCTTTCGGGCTATTGGCGATGTAGTCTTTGATCTTGACAGGGCACACGTCTGCCTGCATGCTTTGATTTCCCCCTTGACAGCTATAATAAAAATCCTTCCTAATATCACTATAATGTGTTAGGACATCTATAGTCACAGCTATCTGCTTTGCTCCTCTGCCAGGACTTCATTACTCAGCAGCAGGAATGACAGACCCAGCCAAGAACCTGCATCTCAGCTACTCTAGTGCAAAATCTGATATATTACATCTTAGTGGAAAGAGAGCACAGCAATGTGAACTTAATGAACAGCTGAGGTACAGGTGCATGTGACTGAAAGGCAGGGGAGATAGGAACACTAATATCCCAGATCATGCCAGTATGCCTGAGTGAAAAGTATTTGTTAAATAGGTAAATTGAACACTGTGCTATCCATACGTATCCAGAATAATCAGGATACATAAAATTATAATTCAGACATCACATCCAAAAAGTCCTTAATTCATCCACTTCCAAAAATACTCTTATGAAGGCACTTTTTGGGGGGGTTTTTTGTTGTTTTTTTATGTGTCAAGCATTATTTTTGCACAGTTCCCATTAACTAAAGTTGCATATGATGTCATGGTTACTGCAGTTTTTATTGCTTCTAAACAACTAGTTAAGGGAGTATTGTGACAGACTCAAAATGTGTTTCCCAGTCGTCAGCTGGACACCCACATTGCCATTTGCAAAGCATAAAATAGATGAGCATTCAGTAAATCATCTTCTATTATGGCAATAATGAATGATGCATAACACAGCCTAAAACTAATTTCAGCAATAATAATTCAAGAACATACCAGGTCCGGGGGTTACACAGAAATCCAGCTGACCTGGAGCAGGGAACTTGTGTTCAAACAGGAGGCACAAAACAGTTGTGGTGAGGATAGGGAAGCCACTTCATTTGTAGGACATCAAAAGCAGATGATTTACCCTTGGGCTCAGTCACTCCCCTAAGTCTTCTTTCCACCCACACAGGTAGTAAAGAGAGACACCGTCTCACATTGTGGAATTAAGAACTACTTATGGAGGGAACCACCCCTTGGCAAGATCTCATGTCTGTCTTTTCTTTTTTGACTTTTTTTTTTTTTTTCCCTTGCACTTTAATAATTTTTAAGCCTTCAGAAATCTGAGTTCTGAAGAAATAGCTCTTTTTGCCCTGATTTTCCATTAAGTTGTGATAGCAAATGGTCTAATCTGAGAGCAGAAACTTAATTAGCAAACTGAAGGTCAAATTCCTTTACTTGAAGATATCAGATGCTGCAGGATTTTTTGGAATTGAACAGACTGAAGGCATCGCTTTTTGTTTCTCACTATCCAACTTATTTTAATCAGCAATAAGTTAATCTTTTGTAAGTCTGGTTTCTCCCTGATAGTAAATGGGGTTATAGGGTGGTGACCCTGCCTTTATCTTGACCCTCAAGCTATCCCATCTTATTTTCTCCCTCTATCCTGTTGAAGAGGGGGAGTGAGAAAGTAGCAGAGATTCTCTTGCTTGAGCCCTCTAATACCTGGACACTGCCTAACAATTCATCTGATTTAGATTTGCTTATTAATTACCAGTCACCCAGAAGGAAAGGAGGACATAATGATTTTATTGAATCTTCCCTTGACAGATGGAATCAATCCACTATCACAGAACCATAGAATGCTTTGGATTGGAAGGGACCTTAAAAGATCATCTAGTTCCAACCCCCCTGCATGAGCTAGGACACCTCCCACTATACCAGATTGCTCAATGACTTATCTTTTACTGCCTACAGAAAAATACTACTCTTGCACTATTACTATTATAATTCTGTTTCATTCTAGGTAATTTTTGGGTTTCCAGATTATTTTTAAAGTAAGTAATTTTATGAGCAGACAAGCACAGCAGGACACAAACCAAACCTGTATCAGGCCAGAAGGTTCTCATTCTAGTTCCATCTCAGCTCCCCCATCAACAAATGATCGTTTCATTTTGTGTTGAAATACCTTAATTTCTGGCTTCAGGACTTGTGTTTAGGTTTGAGGGTTTGCTGGTTTTAATCCTGATTTTTCACAGTTAAATTTTTTTCAAGTTATGTCATAGTTTCCAATATTTTTTCCTTGATAAAGTTTCATTTATTTGTGCATTTGAAAGCTAACTGATGTTCTTTCCCATCATCCTCTCCATCCTTCTTAATTTTTTTGGTGCTTTGTAGAGAAATGAGCTAGTGCTCACCAAAGTCAGTCTCACCTTCCAGACAGCACTAATATTCTGGCTGGAACAGCTCCCAAAGCAGGCATGTTTTAACAAGTGCACTTGTGAAATCAGAAGTACGCAGAACTGGAAGGCCCCGGCAGGTTTCTAGCTTTTTTTCAGAAAGGTAAATAAAAACAGGCAAGGACAAAATCCTACTATAGTAGTACCTTGAGGTCCAACCCTATTCAAAAGGAAGGGATCCATCCCTGCTGAAATCAGAGATGAGCTGTCTTTGTCTCCAGACACAGGCAGCATGATGTGCAGCTGCAAAAGTTTGAGATGGCACGGGGACTCCAGCAGCACACATGGCCCCCTGAGGTTGTCCACTGGATGTCCAAACCTCATACATAAACCTGTTCTTCTAATTACTACTGTTGAACAAAATCTGTTCCAAACTTTGCTGAATCTAGATAAAAGTCATTAAGTAAGATGTCTTCTATAACCCAACTCCTTTTTTAATAGCCTTCCTCTCTTCTAGCTATCAGTTACATGACCATTATGTCAATTTTCAATTGTCACACGCCCATAACTTGTTTTGAAGGGAGTATTAATAAAGCAAGTTTAGTTGTCTCTCCTGGCAACTAATTTTTACAAGGAAAATGTGCTTTTCTAACAAATTGGTTTTTGTGTAAATCAAATGCCAGCATTCTTTAAGGTTTTGAATAATCTTTGGGAAAAATGTCACCTCTGCTAGTTCCCTGTGAGCTGTCTGCTTTCCAGGTCATGACTGAATGCTTCAGGAATACCCTCAGACAGCCTTTAATTTACCTCTTTGACTGCATAATAAAAATGTGTCATCCAGGAATGACAGGTAGAAACTATTGTTAGTCCAGTTAAATAGTTCATTTTAACTGTCTTTCCTCTGTAACACTGCCATGGATGACCATACAATAACTATGACATGGATCAAGATCAGAAAAGTTTGAATTTTTTTCCTGTGATAAATGTGATTTTGTTGAATTGCTTTCCTTGGCTATTAATAGAACATGCACAATCATAACAAAACACTACAGAAGAAATAATGACAATATTTTTACTATTTTTTACCATTTTACCATTGTTCTTCTACTATTTTCTAGCTTCTCATAACATCTAGTAATTCACTCCATGTCAAATTGCCCAATAAGGAGATGCAATGTCTTTACTTATTGTAGGAGATTTCAGCACATTCTGAATGCTTTAAGGCTTCTGGAATCATTGAGAAGACCACAAACATGCTCAGACTTACACAGTACATCACCAAAGTGCTTCTAATGACTTTATGTAATATTTTTTTCTTCTTTTTGCAAACTTCATAACTCCTCCAAAGAAACACAGAAAAGGAGATGCTAAGAAAATGATCTTATTTCTTTTAAGATGATGCTGTTTGTACTCGAACACTGAATCATACTAGGTTATGAGCTTGAAAAGGTGCCATGAGACCAAATTCATTCATTCATGAGACCAAATATAATTTTGATATCAGTTTGGACTAGGGCCCATATTGCTTAGTAAGGCTATCAGTTGTCCACAGATAAAACAAACATGAGTTTGCATTGCTTAACAGAATTCTCACAGGAACAGCATAACATTAGAGGGAAGCTGAACCTTTATCTGCCCATTCTCATTTGTGCTACCATTTCTGAACAAAGTTATGTATTTTGAGAAGACTTTTCATGACCATTTATTTAGTGACATACTGTGTTCTGTACATTTCTGGATGGTTTTCTCAAGAGAAAAATCAACAAAATGTTCAGGCTTGTTAAGATGTAGCATCAACATGAAATACTTAGTAAAGAGCTTTAGAGAGACCACTACTTTCAATACATAGGTCCTTAATAAAAAAGTTAGTTTTCCTTCCCTGCCAACAGTCAATCTGAAGGTGGTTTGTAATGGTCTTTCAAACAGCCAGATAGAGTAATAACTTCCAAAGACTCACATCAGACCTCCTCAGTTACACAGATAGCTGCTAACAAATTAAGGTAATAATATGTAGAATCAATATTGCAAGCATAAGGATCCTTTTTATACATCATTTAATTACCCCTTTCTGCTATATCTTTTTAGTTTACAAATATTTTCAATTAGAATGGTTATAAAAATTATAAATAACAGACCAGGGAAAACAATAGCAGCATTAAGTCAATCCATGGCTACTCTGTCTGAGGAACAGACAGAGCTGGACCTTTGGGGTCATCAAATCTGTTGTTTGTTGTGAGCTGCATGATCATATGGATTCCATAGGTCAGGATCCACAGTAGAAGTATAGATGTCACTAAGCCCATCCAGATTGCAGGAGTGAAGAAACCTGAACAGTCACTTGCATAGGAAAACTGGTTGTTTTCAATGTTGAAGCCTTGAATCTGAAAATGAAAAAGGCAGATACATGAGTGTAATTAAGCATGGAACGTAGACCCTAGTTTCAGAACATACGTGATAATTTCAAGAACCACACTTGTTAATTACCATTTACGCTCTGCCCATTAAAAAAGAGTGTGAACCAAAACTTCTGCGTAGTGATTTTCCAGATCCTCTCTTCACCCAGAAAATTAAAGATGTAGTATTCATTTTCGTGGCAAGAAGGCTTCACACTTATGAAATTTATATTTCTTTTAGAAGTAAAGTTCCAAGGGGGAGCATATGATCAATATTGCTCAATGACCACTTAAAAACCACAAGATTTGAAGCATTCAAAGGCCTGAGAGTTATGGTCTCTCCTGATTATGAGATTTGTTTAAATACCCTGAGATTTTTCAGCTAAGAACTACTTGACTAGTAGAACTCATGAAACCTACTTGAAAATTTATCTAATGAAGATGGCCTCTCTGGCTGAGTTTTAATGAAAGTTCAGGAAGAAAACAGTTGTGAAACTTTTCTTCTCCTCTCCTTAGACATAAGGGACTCAAAACAGAAGAAAGGTCTTGCTTTATTGAGATATGGGATCTGTGTTATTAATATATGAAACCCATATAAGCTTTTCCAGCATTCAGAAAAATCTATAATTATCTCTCCTTTGACTGAAGCCTTGAGGTCTACCACTGACCGAGCTCCGACTATGTTATTTTCCTTAGAATAATCAACTAATCTGGCAATCTCTTTTCTGTCTAAACACCAATTTTACAAAAAGTATCAACAAACTGAATGCCTTTGAGACCACTATCCTATAAATTTTGTTAAAACCAGTTAAGGGATTAGAAAACTGAAACAAGGGAAGACAATAGACTCTGTAGACACATTCACATAATGACATAAGCACTCCTTCAGAAGAAATGGAATCTAACTGGTGGAAGAAAAGGAAGGAGGGAAAAAGCTAATCTAATCTGTGGTTTTCGATCTTCCTCAAATATTTTTTTAAACAGCAGTGAAGACTGGCATGCTTATGTATTTACAGATTCTTTGAAATGAGTGTATAAGGAAAACACCCAAGATCAAAAATTCATCAAGTGAAGAAGCAAGAACTTAAAACTATTTTCTATGAAATATTATAGAATAAGATTTTTTAAAGCATTGCTTTATTTAAATCATTTCCCTCATCAGTCAACATGCAAGGAAACAGAAGATCACAGATTTCTACTTTTCAGTGTTCATAAAGCATAGAGTAACCATGGAGTAGGAACACAGAAAAAGTAGAAAGTACTTCCTAGGAAAAGTGTTGGTACAAGCACTGAAGACAGTTTGTGGCTTCCACACCATGCTACACCAATAAGCAGTCAGGATTTGAGTTCATGCATGGATTAGGCACCTAAAGTTACTGTGTATGTAATATATGTCTTAAGACATATACCTTCTAGAATATACCTTTATACCTTCTATATATACCTATATATATACCTTCTATATATACCTCTATACCTTCTAGAATTCTGATTAATAAAACTATTATCATATGCAGAACAGGAGCTATTTAAGTACTGTGGAGGTGAATGCAATTTTAACAATTCAAGCTTTTCTGGGCCTCTTAGAAGGATCTCTCCAAGTCAGACCATGGTAGCTAAATTGCAAAGACTGCCAGCTTTCACAACAGGCAGTCAGACTTCTGATTAAAGCAGGATTAGTGAAAATAAGCTTTTGGGGAGGATAACTGTTTGCACAATTTTAGAAAATACAGCTGATTACCAAAGCCTTTGCTTGTTAATCCACTGCTTTGACAACAGATGAGAATGTGAATAGGAGTCATGAAATGTGGTCTGAGAGGCTTATTTACAATAAAATCAGAAAGCAGTTGATGATTTGTGTCACTTATGTTCTAAAATGGTTTGAAATTCTGGAAAACACTATGCACTTGTTACCATGTGTACAAGAACTCTCTGAAGCACTTAACAGGTATATTTGGTTTAGAAAGGCTTTACCACTTTTGATGTAAAGCCAGAAATACTTTATTCTATTGTGTCAATTGTACTGGACTTTTTTTAAACAGGATTATTCTTACTGAAGCTCTGAGGTGAAAGCTTTAATTGCACATTCTTAAAATACTATGTCTACTTTTAGGAAGGAGAGGAAGCATATGCAGGATTCTTTCATTGTTATTATGAAGCTTTATCATTTCTGTGGGGGTTTTAGATACTAGGTAGATAAAAATATGATTCCTAGCAGTATTCCTACCAGTTGAAAAGTTAAAAATACTTACACATGGTTGACTAATTTTTATGAATGTAAAACTCTTTTTGACACAGGCTCTGCACTGTGGAAGTTTTAGTTTTAGTGTTTGAACCAGTGTAATTTCTCATGGTTGTACAAGTTTGCATTTACTGCTAAGTTAAAAAATATTTTTGAGTGGTATTTTCCCACCGTTTGACCTTTGAAAAAGCCTTCAAGTAAAATCTGTTGCTTTAGTGGCTTGTAAGTGTATACAGAACATCTTTAAATATTTTTTAACTTAGAAATACATTAGCCACAAAGATCCCTAGCATCCTTTATTTTAAAGGTTGTGGCAGTTTTTCTTAGTAACAAAGGGGCTTCGAAACCACCATGACACATAGTAAGGAAAAGCAGTGCTTTTGGTGGAAGCCACCTCCTCAGCCTCACAGACCATTCTGAGATCTTCAAAAGGATAAAAGTTATCATGGTAGAACAATCATTCCTGCAAGAAAAACAAAAAAAAAAACCCACCAAAACCAGAGAAGTTTTGGTAAGGGTGTACAGTTGTGAGTGGTGACATCCTAGGCTATGGGCACATTTAGGCAGAATCCCACAGAGGTTCTTTTGGTGGCAGTGACTGAGCAGGCTCCAGAACTGAAGTATAAAGCTGCAGCCTTGCCTTGGAACAAGCTATGCAAGGCTTCACTGTGCAGCTGCCATGTCCCTCTAAAAGAGTGATGCTATTTTCAGGATCCAACCTGGCAAAGTGCAACTGTATTGTCTACAGGACTTAGCTCTGCAAAATGCAATGTGCTGTCTAGGTTGACATCAGATCTTGGTTTCTAATAAACTGCATAACATTGACATGAATCATAGAACCATACAGTTGTAGAACAGTTTTGCTTGGAAGGGACCTTGAAGATCCATCTACTTCCAACCCCACTGCATGGGCAGGGACATCTCCCACTAGACCAGCTTGCTCAAAACCCCATCCAACATGCCTTTGAACCCTTTCAGTGATGGGGTCTCCCAAGCTTCCCTGTGCAACCTGTTCCTTTGTCTCACCACCCTCATAGTGAAGAATGTCCACCTAATCCTCTTCCACTTTAAAGCCATTCCCCCTTATCCTATCAGTATATGCCCTTGTAAAATGTCCCTCCCTAGCTCTCTTGTGGCCCCCATTCAGGTACTGGAAGGATGCTATAAGGTCTCCCTGAAGCCTTCTCTCCAGCTTGAACCCCAACTCTCTCAGCCTGTCTTTACAGGAGAGGTGCTCCAATCCTCTGATCATCTTTTTGGATCTCCTCTGGACTTGCTCCAACAGCTCCACATCCTTCTTGTGTTGCAGGCTCCAGAACTGGACACAGCACTCCAGGTGGGGTCTCATGAGAGTGGGATAAAAGGGTAGTATCACCTCCCTTGACCTGCTGGCCATGCTTCTTTTGATGCAGCCCAGGATATGGTTGGATTTCTGGGTTGCAAGCACATATTGCAGGCTCATGTCGAGCTTCTCATCAACCAACACCCCCAGGTCCTTTTCCTCAGGGCTGTTTTCAGTCGATTTTTTACCCAAAAGACCTTTCCATAAAAAATACCATCAGGAGGAACATTCACAACAATGGTGTATATTGGTACTTTGCTTCTCAAAACACTGTGGAACCTGATCCTGGAATTTGTAGAAAATAAATCTCAGCACCAATGCTATTCCTTTGAGATGTCCATTGTTTAGCAGAAATGGCAAATCTGGATTTAGATTACTGAGATATTTTAATTATAATTTAAATAAAAACAATTGTACCAGCATTTTTATCTAGTTATGATATGGTTGGTTTTGACAAACTGAGTTCAGTTTGGAATTTTTCCTACTATTTCCATAATCTCCTTAATCAAAGATCTCTCTTAATGCATTATTAAGACACAAATGCTGATGTGCTTCTCCCAAGTCAGTATCAATGTTCAAAATAATAAAGATGTAATCATCTCCACCCCACTTATGCAGTCTGTACTTCTGCACTAAACAAACAGAAAATGTATGCCTCATTAAAAAAAAAAAAAAAAAAAGAAAAAGCCATTTGCTTTCCTTCTGGGCCACGTGGGACCTAGTACTGTTCCCAGCTGAAGTCCATGGCAAACCTTACATTAAATCTAATTGCACTGGGTTTTATTTCTATCTGTAGGAGTGCAGAGAGTCTGTGTCACTGAAAACACTAACCACACTAAGCTGTACTTTCCTGGGTAAACAAATTGCAGCAAAATCAAATAAAAACAAAGCTAGCAGCATAAAGCCCCCCTGCTTAACAAGTCCATGTTTCCAACAGCAGCCCAATTCATTAAGTAGGCATGGGGACTTAGTCATTCTTTGCCTGATTAAGCACATTTGCTTTTATTGTTTTTTCTTTTCTGTGGACAACTTCATAGGGTTTTGTTTTTCAAAGCTGTGCTTTCATGTTCTTGTTCAGCAACCGCCGTCTTTTTTACCCATTTATTGAACAGCTCACCTAGGGGGAACAGCTTTTCTTTTACATTTTCCCTAAGGCTGAAATAAAGGTAAGGGCATTATGAATGTGTGTTATTCAGCACCAAAAAATAACAAGTAATACTTCTTGGAATTATCTCTGAAATGGCAATGTGTACTCACTTGCAACCCGGAAATGAAAACTTGCCAGTTTTTTGCCTCATTGCTGGATGGAATCAGCCTTGCAGGATAGAGATTGCTTGTTCCTACCAGCTGACAATGAAATGAATACTCTGCAGGAGCAGAGATGACAGAAACATTAAATTTAGCAAATTTTTCTTCATCTTGTACAATCTCAATGGAATCTACAGTGGACCAATTTCTAGCCGAGCCTCCATAGAATTTGTTGGTCATTAAAAACCTACAAAGACAACAAGAGGAAAAAAACATCAAAATGACAGAAGGAAAAAGTTAATATTCATTTGAGAAAGTACTGGTTCCAGACAAAGGTTCACTATTGCTAGCTGCAAGCATCACAGTTGGTATCTTCACTTTGCCTCCCACATCATTAGGATTGTTCATAAGTGACTCTGTAAATATGTTTTACAAACATTTAGAGTTTCATCTCACAAGCAAAGACTTTCATAGCTCTGCTAGGCAAGGAGCAAATGTGATTTCATTCTTCAAGGTGTGCAGTATTTCATCAGTTACCAAGAGTTTACAATCAGTGGAGCAGAACCCGAGAGATTGTCAGCAGGCCTGCAGTAGCTCTCCATAAACATTTTATGGGATTTTTTTAAAATTGCCTTTATGATAGGTACAGGCATGATAACCATTCAGATTTACCATTGCAATTCTTCCTTGGCTCAGATGCCAAAATTTCCTTTGCCAAGGTCTGAATTTGCAGCACAAGACAGTTTTCTCTCACTGGAAGGCGAGGAGGGGTCATCAGCCCTGGTTTTCCAGTTACTAGTGGGTTAGGCAATAAATAAATATTTTATCTTTTTGAAAAGGTCTGTGTATGTGTGGTGTTTCAGCAGTCTCCAGTAGTTTATAATCATGAGAATTTTACTACCACTGCAATTTGAAAACCTTCCAAATGTTCTCTAACAAAAATAATTCAGAAAATCCAGGAGTAAATCCTTAACAGATCATGACAATGTCCTAGTCTTTATCACTTTTTACTCAATTAGTTTTAGGTATTCAAGTTATGGCATGAGGAAATGATAAACTTTTCTCCTTACTGTATGCTGCTTAATACTTTGACACTACTTGGTCTATGCATGTAATGGTTTATATAGTTTGCTGAAATTTTCTTTTTTGTTTACTGATAACCAAAATTAATTTAGAAAAAGAATCTTTTAAGCAATAAGAAAGAACAACAAATTAATATATTCTAATATGTCTTCCCCAATAGGTAATGCTATATGTGCATTTTTAAATTTGCTGTAGTACTTAGATGCAATTATGGCAGGTTTGAAAAATAAGCAGTCACCCACAAATGTGGCACATTATAGAATATCATTTGCATTTGTTCTCAAGAGTACATATATACATAGAGAGAGAACATTCTCTGTTGTAGAATATTGTTTGTTCGTTGAAACCAGCAGCTTTCAGTAGCATATCATCCAGAAAACACAGAGCCTAAACTCAACACAAACATTTCCTCCTTAGGACTAACACCCAAAAACTGACAGGTAGGTTAGTACAGTAACTGAGCCTTTTTCCCTTTTTTTAAAAAATACTTTGTGGTTTTTGATTCATATAACTTCTTAATCTTACAGCGACAAAATTACAAAATTAAAACGTGTTAGTCTAGACATTAACTGCTAGAAGAAAGGAATCTTTTCTGATATACAGCACAATCTGAAAATAATTTCCATAGTGTCTCAGCAGCAATCCTACAGGCACTAGCTGAAGGCACAGGAAAATTTCCTTTAATGTTTGTGCCAACCCCAGATGTTGGGTGTGCTCTGTACTTTTGCTGAGACGATAATAAAAGTGGTGAACAGGGAAATTCTTTGGAAACTTACCACATCAACAAGTTTTATAATGCTATTCATGAGAGTACAGTCTAAAGTGACCTCTGAATGCTGTCTCTTTACATTACACCAAAGACTAAATTTTTTAATTGCTTGAGAATTAAGATTCTGATTAGTAAACTAGTTGAGCATTGTTAACTGTTAATATATACTTTTATCCTTAGTTTTTTTTCCAAACAAGTGATACTGAATAGCCTCCAATAAGCACACGCATAACTGATAACAAATACTACTATAATTCCTTAAATTTGAAAAAAGACATATTCAAACAAAATCAATAGAATTACTTCATTTAGTTCAATATTTTCTCAGATCAGGAGAGAGCAACTAGAATGCACCTAATATAGGAAATGAGTGACAAAGAGAGGAAAGATAACAAAGATTTTATGTGCAGAACTGAAAATATCTTGGTTTTTGTGGAAATGCTGTGTTTGTATTAAACACTAGAGCCAATGCAGAAAGCAAACTTTAAGGCAGACTTGAATGTACTTAATGCACTGTCATACAAACAATTCCTGGTCCCCCTTTTGTGCCAGATAATCACACAAACTCTAAATGCCATTGCCTGATACTGATCACCATCCCGTGTGGCTATTCATTACAAGGAGAAATATTTCTGAAGAGGAAGCTACCTGGAATGACTACTGCTTCAAAGATTCCAAGAGCAACCCAACTGTTATCTAAAGGACTTTAGAACATGACACGAGTCAATTCTATTCTATATATGCTGTCAGCAACAACAGTCAACTGATCAGTGTGAGGAAAACACTAATGCTCTGCACTTCCATCCACTTTCATGCCTTTCCCCAGAGAAGATGACAGACAAATGCTTGAACACCTTGATGTCATCAGATGCTAAAAGAGTTGAGATGATGATGCTTCCAGCAAAAACTACTGTCCACTGCTCCTAGAAACATGGTGACAGACAAGCTGAGATAAGCAAGGTAAATCAAGTGTTCCTGAATCATGAACTATCACCAGATTTTTCTTTTTCTGTGGTGTGTATCTTGACTATATCCTATTCTTATTGAGTATATCTTAGTATTGAGTAATGGGCACAAAATGGAACGCAGGAAGTTCCAGCTGTATGAGAGGGAAAACTTGTTTATTTTGAAGGTGGCAGAGCACTTAACAGGCTCCCCAGAGAGGCTGTGGAGCACAGCACCATGTAGCTGCCTGGTCACTCCCCCAGTTTGGTGGGTTTGTCCCCAACAGGACAGGGGAGAAAAATAGAAAGAACAAAAATGAGAGAATATGTGTTTTGAGATAAAGACAGATTGATAAGTGAAGGAAAGAGATACAAAAGTGGTGAAGAAGCAATCACTATCTACCTCCCAAAAGCAGGCTGGTGCACAGCAAAAACCAGAGCAATGACTGCCCTGGAAGCCACCTCCCTCCTCCTTCCTCTGTAACACTTTCTGTTGCTAAGCACCTGTGTCACACATTAAAATAATCAATTTAGGCATTTTTTGTGTGTCTAAATGCCCTGAGGAGCTATTAAAAACCCAGAGCACACCTAGCACAATGGAAAAAATAAAACTCTCTTGAAAAACACAGCCAGTCTATGCAACTTTAATTACTTGCTGGGCATGACACTGGTCAGAACTTCACCTACTCTCTTCTGAAGTCCTCATTCTTTGTGGAGCTTGAGTGTCTTATCCCAGCTTCAAGGGCTGTTTATGCATTTTGGTATTTATTTATAATGTATGCAAGCAGAAACATAAGTCAAGAGATACCTTGCGAGTGTTACTGCCTTTACTTCAACAGGCTCAAAGGATGTAAAAAATATTCCAGTATAAGAGAGGAAACATGAACCATGCACCTTTTGTACTGATGTTCTCCTTTTATTTACAGTCAGTCTGTCTGTAGAGATGCTTCAAATTTCTTCTCTTCAGATGCACTTCAGATTCGGGGCCACATGTAAGTTTTTTTCCCCATAATTAATTTAAATTACAAGACTTTCACAGACATATGACTAAACATAAATCTGAATAATCCTCATTAGGTCCGTATGTGTGCAGCAACATCACATTTGATCTTCTTATGCCTGCTGCACCAATCAAAATCTAAGATACATGTTTCAGCTGCTGAAGTGTTTTGTTTCTATAGTAGCATCTTAAGGTTTGAAATTTGCTGTTGTATAGTTGAGCAAAACCTGTTGAATACTTTAAAGAAAACAGCCCTTCTAAGATGTATCAGCTTGGTAGCTAGTTTTGCAGCACAGTGTCATTTTCCATAGGATTTTCAAGTGCTTTATGATTCATATTTTCTTGGAACTGTAAATTTACTAGAGAGCATGTCATTATGCTAAGGGTGGGCACATTCAAGACATGTGGAAAGCAACCAGCTTCATTCATACAGAAAGAGACTACAGGAGTGCATCTAAGACCTGCATTATTCTGAGCAAATTCACAGCATGAGCATCCAGGACAGAGTTTTGGTGGGTCTGGCTGTATGAGTGAGACAGGAGCAGCAAACCGTATAGAGAGAATCACTCAGGGCAGCACCAAGAAAGTGGTCTTTAGTGACCTGAAGTAAAGAGAAAATTTGGACAGAGTACTGGACAGAGAACAGTATTTCTTGAATGGGATTCAAGGAAAATGTTTCCTAAATTATCCCTGGTGTTGAGGGAAATGCAAGCTCCTTTGATAATTTACAATATTGAAATCGAAAAGTGTTTGACTCCACCACCAAGGACACTTCTCAAGGATGCTATACACAGCTAACTGCAATATTCAAGTATTTATTTTTTATTTATTATATTATTATTATTTATTCTATTATTTAAATAAAATATATATTTATTTACTGCAAGTAAAAATATTATACTAACAGCAATCTATGCATTCCATTCTTTCACAAAGATCTAGATACTTGGTGGGCAGAGAGTTGTTAAATTACAAAACATGTTTGGCCTTTTGTCACCTATCATGGTCTCTGATGATAACTGCAAGTGTGTCTAAGCTCTCCAAATGTGACTCCAAACACATCACTGACTCTCTTCATCACAAGTAGTTCTGGGAGTTCTTTTACCTAAATGTAGAATGTCCTTCTATCTCAGTGTAAATAATGGTATTTATTCATTCATGTTTATCATCTTGGTGATACATGCTTCTTTTACTATCCTACCAAAACGTTGTTCAAACTCTGATTGTCTCCAACATTGCTACTTTAATCTTCTTCTTTTTTGTTTCCTAAGCTTTCAATTTCCCTTATTCAAGATGTCAGAAGCATTTTAGATGGTGAAAGTAATTTGTCCTTCTGCTGCCCAAGCAAACATCCAGTTTATCCACTGATATCTGAAGATTCAATTCAGCGCAACTTCCCTGGCCCAAGTTCTTCCCAAATAAATGTAATCAATTAGCAGGTACCTAAATGAAAAGAGCAGGCCACACACAATAGCTTTGCTAGAGCTTAAGAAAGCAGTTTTAGCTGCTGTGTCTGTTGCTGGGGGAAGAATTGAGGTTTGTGGACCAGCAGATGTATCACAGCCCTCAGAGAGTATCAAAGAATCAGAGTGGTTTGAGTTGGTAGGGACCTTAAGGATCACCTAGTTCCAATCCCCCTGCATGGGCAGGGACACCTCCCACTAGACCAGGTTGCTTCAAGTCCCATCTAACCTGTCCTTGAACACGTCCAGTGATGGAGTCTCCACAATTTCCCTGGAAAATCTGCTCCTGTGTCTCACCACCCTCATAGTGAAGAATTTCCACCTAATGTCTAACTCTTCCAGTTTTAAACTATTCCTCCTTATCCTATCACTACACACCCTCATAAAAATTCCCTCCACAGCTTTTTTGTAGGCTCCATTCAGGTACTGGAAGGATATAACAATGCTTATAGCATCCATGGAGCCTTCTCTTCTCCAGGCTGAACAACCCCAACTCTCTCTGCCTGTCTTTATAGGAGAGGTGCTCCAGCTCTCTGATAATCTTCATGGACCTCCTCTAAATTGCTCCAACTGCTCCATTTCTCTCCTGTGTTGGGGGCTCCAGAACTGGACACAGTACCCCAGGTGGGGTGTCACAAGAGCAGAGCAGAGCAGAGGGTTAGAATCACCTCCCTAGACCTGCTGGCCAGACCAGGATATGGTTGGCTTTCTGAGCTGCAAGTGCACATTGCTGGCTCATGTTGAACTTGGCAGCCATCACACCTAGGTCCTTTTCCTCAGGGCTGTTTTAAATCCAAACTCCACCCAACCTGTATTTGTGTTTGGCATTGCCCTTACTCAGGTGCAGAACCTTGGACTTGGCCTTGCTGAACTTCATACAGTTTGCACAAGCCCACTTCTCAAGCCTGTCTGGGTCACTCTGGATGGCATCCCTTCCCTCCAGGGTGTTGACCTCACCACACAGAGTGGTATCATCAGCAAACTTGTGAAGGGTGCAATGGGTGAGTAGCAGATGCTTTCCCCAATCCTCAAATCCACTAGTAAGACCAACAGCTGCAAGTTATCCTTTTGACTTTTCATCCCAAGTCCTCCCACTCTAGGTTCTCTTCTGTCTTCTCAATGTAGGAGAAACATGGTCGTGTCACTATCCACGAACCCGAAAAATTACAAGGTTTTGCACCCCTCCTTAGATAGGTCTGACAGAATACACTGCTAATCCACATTAGGACTAAATATAACTCTGTCCATGCAAGTAGACTTCAGTCCCTAGAACTGTTTACAAATTACAGGTAGATTTTCCTGAGAGAGGATCATGGTCTGATCCTGTTAACAAACAGGGTATTTCATATACTGGTGTCTTACAGGATGGTTGTTTGCCTACACCACTTTTCCACAACTGTACCTGAGCATATTAATATAATCACAATATAAAGACTGTATTACTGTTCTGCTGTAGAGTAACTTCTCAGAATAGAAACCAAATGGTAATTTCTAAAACATTTTCACTTAACTCCTCTTTTTGCATTCCTAATTTACAAATAGACTTTCACTAAAATCTAATGTAAATGTACAGCAAATGTTCAGTTACCTTATCTCCAGGCTGCTGATTCCATTCACTGGCTTTGTGTATTTTAATGACAGTCTAAGAAAAAGAAATAGATTTTTAATGTTAAAGTAGTCAGCTTTAATTAGATCATTGTGACATTTCAATCGGAGAGAATATTCTGAATCAATAGGAAATTACAAAAGTCATATAGCAAAGGTTCAGTACACAGAAAAATATGACAAAATATTTCGATAGTATTTTTTTTACCCAAGAACAGGTGCTTCAAAGTAAAGGAAAACAGAAATCATATTTTATTAAAGTACTCCCAGCTGAATTACTACCTAGTAACTGGCAATACTTCCCTTCAAGGGAATTCTCCAATGAAATAATGATCTCATTAACATCAGTGTAGATTTCTGAATGGAAACTGAATGGAAACATGTTTGGACCAAGTATAAACTAACAAGGAAGGAAGGAATCTAAAAGGACAAAAATGTGAAAATAAGAGGCTACGTCTGAATTTTTTTGTGTCTTGACTCCATCTTTTTCTTCTAAGGTTATTGAATTCAGTATTCTTTTTCATTTTGTCTGCTTTGGAAGAAGAAAACTAAATTAGTATTAACCTGAGATTGCACCATTCCGATTAGTTTTCAGAATCACATGTATTATGATATGAAATTGATTGTGCTACTCACGTTGTGTTGGTGTCTGAGCACTCAGAGGAAGAAATAACCACATTCTGGGTTACAAATGTTGCATTTGTTAAATCTATCAAAACAGAACTGTTGGCTATGAGGCTGAAATTTCTAGCATAAAAAAGGATGCAGGTAGCATTTCCAGTGGTCACATTCAGAGGAGGATATGAGGAACTGTCTTCTTCCTCAGTGGCCATTAATTGTCGTCTTGATTCCCATACCACATCAGTTCTCATAGAAATCTGGAAAAACAGCACGTAAACAATTAATTTCCTTTGCAATAGATAATATCAACTGAACACAGCCCTTCATCATTCTGTACCAGGAGCATGCAGCCTTCTTAAACCCTCGATCAACCTCAATACTTGTTATTGTCTGGCTATTTAATTGGCAGTATAGATGCAAACGAGGTGATGTTAACTAAAGTTAGCTTGGTTGGGTGTCAATGTATGAAAACAAGCCCCAGAAACATTAGGCAAATGAAGGTAAAACCATGCTGGTTATGCTGCCTTATGATAGTAGAATGCATTAGTGCAAGCAGGTAGAAGAATTTTTTTAGTTTTTTTACAGAAGAATATACTAAGATAAATTAACTACTTTTTTTTACTTTTCTGCAATAAAATCACAAGAAAACTTCAACTTCCCAGTTCAGTGACCACCTTTGTCAGTAACAGCAGGTTTTTCACTATTCATTTTAACAGGCATGAAAGCAGGCTACTAAACTACAGCATTGTTTTATGTAGGCTCTTCTTATGGCTTCTCAAAAAAGACCTATGCTCATTTGGCTGACATGGTGAACTCCCATGAAAGACCTCACTGCATTTATATACATTGCTTTTTGGGGTTTCCAGGAATTCCCTTTAATAGAAAATGCATTTTTACAAAGTTGCCCAGAGCATCCTTGGTGAAATATACCCATTCACACCAGTGATAAAAACTACCTGACATCAGGCAATAACTTAATTTTGTTGTTTATACCTTGCTCTTTACTTCTTACTCTGTTCATACCTGGGCTATTCCATATATTTCAAAGTCAGTTTTACAACTTTGTATTCTACAAGTGGCTTCTGCCCTTGAACAACTTTGGAATACAAGAAATAAGAGGCATCACAGGGGTTACCAGAACTACAATTATGTGGAGCTATTGCCTGGAACCACTTTTAATGGGTTTAAAGACAGGCAAGGACCATTTTCCAGTCTGGAACAGAGGCTATAATATCACTTTATAACCTGCCTGTGGAGAAGAGCCCCAGAAGATTTTGTCACCTTAACCACTGCTCTCTAAACCTTATGGGCCATCTGTTATTTACAAAGCCTCTTAGCAAATAGCTCATTCTATGAACAAAGCAGAATGGTCTGACTTGAAAACTTTTGACTAAATGCTCAAATGAAGATTGCAGTCTCCCTCTCCCATACATGCATACTTTATGAATTTCTTTTTAATTCAGAACAGTGCCTTTTTAAATACCTCAGAACATGCATTATTTTAAATGAATACCATTTTCTTTAAAAGAGCGTACAACAAAAGAAAATACTCAACTTTTGATATAAAACTTTTAATCTTCCCTTAGGCTCTTCTGAAATGGAATCATTTTATTTCAAACAGAGAGGAAGAGCTGAAGGCTAAATTACCTCCTGTCTGACAATTGACTTCAGTATGTGGGCCCTGCATATCATCTCAAGAGGGCTCTAAAAACCACCTGCTAATAGCTGAAAACAGTGCTATATTGGAGACTGTGACTGGGCCAACTCAGGGGATTAGGTGTAAGCATCTTAAAATAAAAAGAAAGCTATTAAAATATAATCATGAGACTACAGCTCTATTTCTGTTGCTCTGCTGCCAGAACTTTGTCATGAGGCTCTCATACACAGATTCCCTCTTTGAAAAAGCACATAAACTGAGAGTTTGCCTGTGAAGAAGGGGTGTCAGGGACTAAGAAACACACTAGTTTCCTATCATTAAACCTGTTTTAACCAATCTACCCATGCCGAAAAAGGGAGGCAATATAGCTTGCCCTAAACATGTCTAAAAGTGGGCTTTGTTCCAGTCATAATTGTGGCTGAAAATAGAGGCAGTCAGGGACTGGGCAGCCCAGAGAGTCCTCACATGCAGAGCCCATGGTCAGGCAGGGTGGCTGCACCAAGTGGGAGCCTGAAAGTGTCAGCTCTCAGGAGGCATTCTCAGTAAGCATGTCCCCCAGACACCAACCAGCCTGTATATCCATCTCTTCAGCCTAGACATGCATTTCTTTAAGTTACCTTGAGGGGAGTAATGTAGCTCATTCAAAATCAGAAGGCACTACCTCACAGGGATTCAAGAAAATATAGTCATGAGTTTGGAAGGAGGATCTCTGGAATACCCCAACCTAGGAGCCACTGGAGACCTGAAGATGGCAGTGACTCCTCCCAGCAGACCTGCAGTGGGAAGCTGGGAGCTCCTCCAGTTCATTCAGACATTGGAATGGGCTGCCCAGGGAAGTAGTGGATTCTCCGTCCCTGGAGATATTTAAAAAGAGACTGGATGTGGCACTCAGTGCCATGGGCTGGTAACCACAGCGGTAGTGGATCAAGAGCTGGACTTGATGATCTCTGAGGTCCCTTCCAACCCAGCCAATTCTATGATTCTATGATCCTCTTTCTCTGCTTCAGGCACAGCTTCTTATTCTTTCATTGCTGCATAAATATGAGCAAACATCATTCTCCCCATGCTACATATTTCATGTTAGGCTACAAATGACAGGAAACTTCACTGAGAAATTGATATTTACATTGCATTCCTGTAAATTGGATTAGATTACTTAGGAACCATCCATAGTGGCACTGGTGTCAATCATTAAATCATGGAATTTTTTTCTGTTGTTTAGTGCCCCCTTTGCCTTTACCTAATCTGAAACATGGGATGTGTGAGTCACTGTCTTGTTCCTCTGGATTTATCAATGACATTTTTGCTCTCAGATATACAGTGAACAATCACAAGACCTGGTTAAGATAAAGAAAAGGAAGGATACCATCTACATTGCCCTAGACCAGAACTGAACATGGCAATTACTAACTGAACCTGCAAAAGAAGTAGCCTGGACAAAACTCTTCCCTTTGATCTGTTTTGCAAGCCTCCTAATTCAGAATCATCTCTCTTGGAAAGGAGAAAGCTGATCTGGCAACATTTTGATGCACCAACATACTGATCTTTTTCAAAGCAAACAGACCCTATATCCACAATTATTCGTTTGTTTTGTTGCTGTTGCTGGGGTTTTTTTAGCTGTTCCAAAATACAATGACTAGCAACAAGAAAGATTTTCAGGACATTTTATATGTATTTGAAATTACAAACAAATAGAAACTGAATGGCTGCAAACATACGAGAGAAATACAAAACACTGGGAAAGTAAAATTTTCATTGGATGAAATGAGGAATGGTAATGATCCATAGGAACACGCTACATTTTACACTAGTTTTAATGTGAGATTTTTTTACATGAGTTCCACAGATGGTTATGCTTTTTTTTCCAGTCTTCTACTTCTTAACTTTTTTACTGCTATGTTTAGGTGTGTGTATCAAAATAATAAAACTGTCCTGGTGGTGCCTGTTGCTCCTTTTCATTTCTAACATCATGGACTTATGGCCACAACCTCTGTGGAATTGTTGCTCTTACTGTGATATCTAGAGAAGGGGAATGTCCTTCTGCAGTTTCAAAGAAGGAGGCAAGGAGGAAGAAAAGAAGGGTCCATTCCCTTTTTCCTTTTACACTGCTTCTTAGGCTAGTCCTTGCCTCCATACTGTACTGTGATCTTCAGTGTATTCTCTATATATACCCTACTTAGCTGCCACATGGTTATTTTTCCAAATGTAGTCATAAGACAATTAATTTAGTTGCTGAAATCATAAAACTACATAAAAGTCTTATGAAAAAAAAAAGATATGGTGTAAGAATCAGATACTGCTTAATAGTATTAAACTTCACAAATGCAGCAGAGCCTCCAAATGTTTAAGGCACGAAGGCACAGACAAAAGTTCAAAACACTTGTGAAGGGTAAGTTCAAAAAACCTTCTGAGTCACTTGAAATGGCCTAAATCATGAGATGTAATGACTGAGGACAGCAGAGCAGGCACTGCAACTGCTGCCATAGCACCTTAAGACAAACACCTGCTATCTAAACTAGATTTTGGGTTTGGTAGTTTGAACTGCATCTAACCTTCATGTACCACCAGTAATTCCTTTGATGGAATACCAAGCTGACTGAATGCTTGCATTTTCTCAATTCACTCCAGCAGGGATCTTTACAATCTTTTTTTCACAATATACCATTTAAAAAATGATGCCAGGAGGCTGCCATGTGCTGACTGCAGGGGTGATGCTCCCAGCAGAGTGGCAGATCGTGCTGCTTGCTGGAGTTTGGCTGCAGCACATCAGAAGCCACTCAGCATTCACATCCCATCCAAGCATCAGCACATTTCAAATCCTTTTTCTAAAATTACCATTTCAGTTTTTTCCCCATGCAAACAGGTCAGTTTCACACCATATTTTCAAACCAATGGAGCATCATGGTCTCTACAGAAAGCATGACCACCACCTTTATTAAAACATCAGGTTTTCTGAAAGATTCCATACCACAAATCTGTGATGCAGGCATAGCTGTTTGCATCTCACTGCCAAAGGTCAAAAATTTGAAAAGCAAGCATTAGAATTTGGTATAATCACAAAGATCTTCTTCCCAATGTCAAGTTTATAAAACCACATGTACAGAAAGCAGAAAGGCTGTGTTTAACTACATTTATTTAATTCATCATTCAGTGAAAGACTGCAGTGTAACAGCTTTGAGCTGTCAAAATCTAGAATATCAAGCAAAGAGTTACAAATTATCTCTATTTTTGAGACCTTGAAATGTTTACATTTTTGTGATTTCTAATGTTTTGTGGCCTTTGGGTTTTTTTTTCTTTTCCTTTAGGCTATGTGAAAATATAGCTCCAGTTTAGACCCTAGATTTGGTGAATCTTGCATTCCATATAAACCTGAAGCAGACTGTTTATTTGAGTCTGTTTTACCGAGGAAATTGGATTCATCCTCTGATACACCAGAGGGTTGTGCTGCCACTCAGAGGTATCTCCACAGGCTGAAGAAATGGGCTGCAGGGACCTCACGCTGCACAATAAGGGGAAGTGCAAAATCCTGCATAGGACAACCCCAGGCACCAGAACACACTGGGAGCCAGCTGGCTGGAGAGCAGCTTTGCAGAAAAGGATCTGAGGGTCCTGGTAGACACTAAGTTGAACATGAGGCAGCAGCATGGCAAAGGTAACTGATGGTATCCGGGGCTGCCTGTGGCAAAGTATTGCCAGCAGGGGATCAAAGCTGTGAGATCAGCCCCTCCACTCAGCACTGATGATGCCACACCTGGAGTGTTGGGTCCAGTGCTGAGCTACTCAGCATGAGAGAGACAAGGCCATACTAAAGAGAGTCCATCAAAAGGCCACAAAGACAAGGAAGGGTCTGGAACATGTGGAAAGGCTGAGAAAACTGGGACTGTTTAGCCTAGAGGAGAGAAGGCTCTAAGAGGATATCTCATGGATGTGTGTAACTACCAGAAAGGAAGCTGTAAAGAAGACAGATGGAACTGAGCTCTTTTCAGTGGTGCCCAGTGACAGGACCAGAGATATGGGTACAAACTAAAACCTATGGAGTTCCCCCTAAACAACAGGAAGTACTTTTCATAGTGTGAGGGTGATCAAGCATGGGAAACTTCATCCTCAGAAATGTTCAGACTTCAACTGGACACAGTACTGGGCATCTGATCAGACATTGGAATGAGCTGCCCAGGGAAGTAGTGGATTCCCCGTCCCTGGAGATATTTAAAAAGAGACTGGATGTGGCACTCAGTGCCATGGTCTGGTAACTGCAGCGCTAGTGGATCAAGGGTTGGACCTGATGATCTCTGAGGTCCCTTCCAACCCAGACAATTCTATGATTCTATGATCTGGCTCTAGGTATCCCTGCTGGAGCATGGAGGCTGGACTAGAAGACCTCCAAAGGTCACTTCCAACCTCAGTTATTCAGAGATTTTTTTGGTGATACTGTCCTAAATCTACCGTCCTAAAAGACCTGAGAAGTATGCACGGTGAGGAAAGCTTTGACCATCATACTGGTTAAAGCCTGGATTCCTAGTTTTCAAAGGAGACAGATACCAAATCTTGTTAGGGTTTATTTTACTGCCTACTAAGTGAACTACACATATTTTACCTATTACTTTTTCAAAGTCAAAGTCCTGTTGTTTGAATTATCTTATAGGTACAAAATGTGAACCATGAGATACTGTCTGTCCCTCACCTACAAAGATATGAAATTAGGTTTAGGACTGAAAAAAAGCATTAGTTCAGAGCAACACAAAATTTTGAGTAAGTTCAAGTGAAAGCTTTGATGTGGCAACTACAGTCTTCTGTACTCTGCTGCAAAGGATCCTACCTACCTGCAAATGATTTTGACATTCATTCTCTATAACTAAAACTGACAAAGAAAAAAATTCTGCTCTGCTGCAACTGAACCTAGAGGATGTTTAAAGTGTATTTTCCCCCAGGAATGTTTGTAGAGTGACCTGTTTGTACTCAGAATCCTGCAAACAATTCCAGTGGAGATGCTAAGCTTATCAAGAATTACCAGGAGTTCATTTGAGTACACCTTTCTTGCTCGTTTACCTATCTCATTCAAGGTGGTAGGTTATCACAACTTCAAGGTAGTTTTTCAAATTTGAAATTTCTGTTCACATATGAAGTTTCATACCTGGCATATAATACAGTAAAACGTACATATCTAAGGACTGCACACATGCCAAGTAATTACACTTGCAGGTTTTATCAGAACTAGAATTCAATTTCTAAAATTTTTGTTGCTTTCCACATTAATCTTCAATGCAAACAGCATGAGGTAAAGCTACAATCCAGCTTTCAAAGGAAACAATGCAGGCAAAAAAGTCCATCAATTTGGGAAAATTTAGAAACCTTATTTAGAAAAATCAATTTTTGTATGTATGTATGTATGTATAGGTCACAGTAAGTTTTTGGATTGTGAGAGCCAGGCCCTTACACTTTTTATCTTTACCTCTTTTTCCCTTCTTTATTAATATTCTGATAGTTCAGGGGAAACTGAGCACAGAAATGAAGTACAATGTATCAGCAGTAAACTTCTATTAACAATGATTAACAATTAATACTATCATTTTAGTGCCCTGCAGGATATAGGAGCTTCCTGGCACACATTATCATCTGTTCATCTCCTCTCTCCAGCCATGCATACTTTGGCCAGCAAGCCAAATGGCTCAGGGACAGTGATACTCAGCTTCCACCTGGTATTCCCAGGATTTTTCACATAAATGAGGCAGGGACATGGATGTTAAAGTCTCACTGTAAGAGATAATGATCTCACTGTAAAAGATGATATTCTATTTCATAATTCATGGTAATGTTATGACTTGTGGAGAGCACCCGAATCGTGACCAAGCACTTGGAGATCTTTTGTTAGATGTCAGCTCATATGTTTAAGGCTAGATGTGTTTCTTCACAGGTTTGTCCTTTTGTAGCACTGGTCTGTGCAAGAGATCTCTGGACTGTCATTTCCAGAGAATGTGACTACCCTGGGCCACTGAATATGGTGGTGAGATGAGCAGGGACCATGCAAGTGACAGAACCCAGAACAGAGGGAAATGCTGTGATGCAGCACCTGCCATTATCATTGTGCTTGAAAGGGGTTAAAATGAAGCAAGGAATTTCTGCATGTATGGAACACAAAAGCACATCTATAAATGCCACAATATGCTAAAGTTTCAGAAGAATTATCTTGTTTCCTGTTATTCTCTCGCTCCAACTTTTAATGGATTTTTGTACCAAACTTTTTAGATAATTTTAGGAGGATCAGGAATTGGCCTGTAAAATGATACTGATTTTAGAAAGTAAACAAGAATAAAAATAAGATGAAGTAGCAGTGGAAAAAGCTGCTATACTTAATTCATCACCTTTTATTTCACTTAGAACAAATAATCAAAATACAATTATTCCAATGAAAACAATATCATCTACCAGAGTGTTTAATCTCCTTTACATCCTTTTAGCTAATTAGATTTTTCAGTATAAAATAGAAAAGAGAAAAAAAGTATTTTGTGTTAAGAGCCTGGCGTAGTAAAACAGAACTAATCCTGAAAGAAATCTACCAGATGTATTATTCAAGGAGTATTGCACTGATGCTGATCTCCCCAGCTTTAATATTAAATTCTGTACCCTGATTCAGACAATTTGGCCATGAAGATGAAAGAAACTACAGATTTTATATTCTTTTTTGACTGCTAAGGGGAATACCCACACCAACTGGATGATGTCAAAGAGGGTGAGGAGCCTCTGCTGCAATAGGAAGAAATGGTTATGTGCTGAGGGTTGGACTGGGGCTAGACAGGGGTCTGGTGGGTTATTGAACTCAAAAATGAAGACAGGGCCTAAAATGTGTGACTCACAGGCCCAGGGAATGTTGTCAGTACTGTCTGTCCCAGATGTAGTCTAGTCGCAGGTAAATTAAAAAGCTGAAGATCCATACAAGTCTCCCTCCATTTAATAGTTTGATACTGGAGCACTTTGGAGGACAAATCTATGAGACAGGGGAGCCTATTTCACTTTTTTTCCCTAATTTGAAGGAAGAGTTGTGGACAGGATGATAGTATTACATGTTACAATTCATGTTTGTATTGATACTTTAAGGGAATAAAAATTTAACTTTAAAAAGTTACACATAGTTCTTAAAATTCTTCAGGTTCACCTGTAATAAATTATAGTCTAATTACCAGTATGCTTTTCAGATGGTCCAACTCCTCCTGTAAAACTACTGCATTCAGTGTAACAACACCATTCTTTGCTCTCAGCATCTCCATCTGTGTGTGTAACTCTTTTGGAGTCAACAGAAAAAGCCAGAACCTGCACTGCAGGAATGTCTGAGGGGAGTCTGCCTCTGTCTTCCCAGTTTTGCTGAATCAAAAGGCAACATCCAATAATTCTAGCAAACTAGATCTATTTGACAGGGAAGTTAAAACAAGCTCTTCATTTTTGACAGAAAAATCAACAAAGAGGTGCTTGCCTTCTACTCTGCTTTCTTGCACCGAGTGTCCAGTTAAATTTTCAGACAGGGGTGTATGTAAGATAGAAGGTATATTTATAAGTGAAACTCACATCAAGAAGTCTAGACAAAGCTTATCTTTTAGAAATAACATCCATGCTTTTTTGAAGATTGCCACACTTTCTTTTCTCTTGATAAACTCTTTTCCAAGTTTTTCTCAAAATAGATGTATTTCCACCAAAGCCTGGTTAACCCTTTCAGCTAATACATCTCAGCCAATGTCCTAAATCTTAATTTCATAATTTCCTTCACCTCCTGCCAGTCTCTACAACATAGCCAACCTTCTCTATACAACATAGCCATTGCCAGTGATGGCAAGCCTAGCTGGGATTTGATTCAACCCGAATTGCTCTTGCTGGCAGTTCAGATCCTGACAAAAACTGTGGAGCAGTAGCCAGGGATATCATCAGGGTCATAAAGAAATAATTTATTAGGAGGAGGAATGAGTTTTCAATAGTAAGGAGGCAAAGCACATTTGAACATTCACCTTACAATAGTTCTGCTTAACATAAGGCAAGAAACCCTCATTATTCTGTTCCACAATTTTTCAAGTGATTTGGCTGAACACTCCAGAGGCAGAGGTCTCTCTACTTGTTAGAATATCTGGGGCTTAACTTTCATACTGTAGTGCACTAAAATGTAGTATGATACTTTTTATGATTCATTAAATACCTATCTGCAAACTGGCTCAATCATGTGGGCTATAACAGACATCCCAACACAGAACAGACACAATGTTTTAATAAAATTGTTAACATCAAAGTTTTAGTAAAATGAAATGGACAGAACAAGAACAAAATATGCCATGTAACATCAAATTTGATGTCAGGCACCACTTTATGCTTCCATTAGCAAACTGAAAAAGAGGCCTGACTCATTTTGGCAGAAATAGGATGAGTTTTTTGCCTTTTTGCTACCAGGGACACTACTGTCATACAACAACCCACTAACAGAGATTCTCATGGGAGATTGGAGTTAGCTGGTAAGCTTACAGGATTGGTACAGTGCTATGATACTGGGATGGAGCCCAGAATAAATGAGAACTTGTCAACCTCATTCTGGGCAAATTTTCCTCTTCTTTCACAAGATCCCAGCTAACAGCCCAGGGGTCCACTCACCATTGCCTCCGCAGCTGCTGCAGTTTGGCCAACGCTAACACAGGTGGCTGCTCAGGGATCTGACTGTACAGGGCTATTTCCTCAAAAGATATGAGCAGTACAAGGTTGGTAATCAATTTTCTAATTAGACAACTTTAAAAAAAAAAAAAGATATATTAGGCAACTGATATCCAGTTCAATTTAAAGTTGTCAGCTACAAGGGATGGGTAGTACAGTCCTCAGAAAGAAATAAGATCTCTATTTCAATCCACAAACACTGCCGTAACAGTCTGTCAACATTTTATTAACATCCTGGCCTAGGTTTTAACTTTGTCTGCTAATGCTCTAATATACAAACTTCATGAATATTGGCTTGTATACAATTCAAGGTTCACAGATTTTTATGGAACACCTTGTAGAATTTCATAAAAGTAAATTTTGAAAGAAAATTTCTGTAGAATTATCCATCACTAAACCAAGAATATTTTTATCTGATAAAGTAATAAATAACCTTGAAAACTACATCCAAAAAATTGTCATCCTCTATCCTAATTTTAAAAGCATGTACACCATACTTCTGAGTTTAATGGCTGCATGTACACAATGACTGTGTATGAATACTGCTGGCCCCTCTTTTCTGTTTCTAATGGCAGAAAATTATTAACTGATGGCTTTAAACAGCCTAATACTTCACGGGATTGTGGGCAAGGTAAGAGCTAGAAAATAGAGATTAAAAAAAATCACTACCTGAACACACATGGAAGATCTAAAACTATGCAACAAGTAGTCTTCCTACCAAAAACCACCGAATTTCTAAAATCAAAATATTCTGTGGCACTACATGAAGTGAATTAATTCTTTTCTAAAGTGAAAAAAAAAATAGAATGTGATATGCCAGTTGAAAGTAGTATGAAATAATCAAGGTTTCTTCTAACTGGTCTTAATGATTTCCATGTAGTAGGCATTTTTTTAATGTGGCAATTATTATCATACTCAAGAGCAGTAATTCTACAACCTAAAAGATGAGGTTGTAGATGAGGACGAGGAGGAAAGTCCATGTGCTTCCTTTAGTGGTGTTTTCTTTAGTATGTTGGCTGCCTCTTCTGGCTCATGGCCTTTAGTTAAATAAGTTATGTATTACCTTTCAGATTTGTGTCCCAGAGAAAAGCTATGTCAATATCCCAACCTTCTGCCAACACACAAGACCAGCAGCACTGTGTGAGGCCAAAGGTCCACACAACTCACTGCAAGTGCTTCTGGTAGTAACTAGCAGCTAAAAATAAGAAAAGGGTAAATACAAACAGTACTTGTCCCAGGATACCCTCCTTGTTTTCTGTAATCTCTGGGTTAGAAAACTTCGGAGCTGAAGGTTGCATTCAAGTGAATATATATAACAGGATATTCTGTCCATCCTTCCTTCCTACATTTCTTCTATTAGTTTACCAAATCACTGAAATCTATGTACTATTGTCACCCAAAAATAGTTTATTTTGTTTCTGAAAAGGAATCTGGTGCTCCAGAATTTCTGCATTATGGCTGTGAGTAGCTGATAATCAAGAATATTGGCCAGAGACAGTGAGCAAGTATTGTCTGTTTACCCCATTTATGTTACTGGTTTTCCTTATTATGTCTCCCTTGGACTGTCACTTTTCCTAGCTAAAATATTCTCTTCTTGTATCTCCACTCTATCCCTTTAAGGGTGACATATCCAGCATCACACACACTATTTCACTGGCAGACTTGCACTCATCAAGGCCTTAGTGAATTAACACAGGCTGCACTTCCCTCTTCCTCTCCAAACACTTCCCACTAACTGGGAACTCTTGGAACTTGGGAAGTTCCAAAGATCTACCCACATTCACACTGTAACTCCTCTTCTGAGGAACAGCAGCCACTCACCACAGTGGAATACACATACTTAATGTTTTCCTCTCTGTGTTACTTTCCTTCACACTGGATTTCATCTGTCACTTTATCACCCAGCAATGCAGAGCTGTGAGTAGCTTCTCCAACTTGTCAGCACATCAGCAAACTTTAGCACCTTTGTATTTCAGCCCTCTTCCCATACTAAAAACAACTCTGTTAAAGAGCACAGGCATTGACATCAACCTCCACAGAATTCCATTGGTAATTACTCACCACTCTAAACATCAAGCTTTTATTTTTATCTTTTGCTTCCTACCTTTAATTTTTTCCTTTCTGACACCCCAACATTTTTTAACCTTTCTTACTGTAGTGACAGGCTTTCTTTCATGCCCCTCAGAGAACAATGAATACATATTATATTTTATTCACATATCCACATTATTTATTACTTTAGTTTCAACCAATTTTGCCACTGGAGAAGGTATATTTCCTGGTTGTACTTCTCCAAAATATAGAGCCTCGTTTCAACCTCCATGTCAAATTTGCCACTTCTTGTTCCTTCGGGATTATGGCCAAATTAATTTATAATACATAGTATGTAATGTGTAATATATATATATATAATGTAATATATAATGTAATATAATGTATAAATTGTATTTCATATATTTCATTATATATAAATGTAACAGTAATAGTAATATAATCTAAATTGTAAGTTGCACATTACAAATCATGACCATTTATAATTTGGCAGTTTCTTATTTTAGTTAACACTGGTGAAAATTATCTGACCTTGGTAATATGATACTATTTATTTTCTTGATTTATTCTTTAAATTTTATTTATATATTCTTTATTTTACTGATTATACCTCATTTACTGCCACCTCAGTAACAGTTAAAAGTTTTTGAGGCCTGATGATTACCAAAAAAGTCTTTGAAGTGAGAACTCTGTTCCACCAAAGAGACAATAAACACACAGAACCATTTGGCTTTGTGCTGTCACTCATTTTTCTGAGTTCCTCTTTTTGGTTACACCCAGTGATGTCTGAAAGAATTCCTGTCTAATGTGGTTTTATCAATAGTTTTTATGTCTTTTGCATATTATTCCACTGAATCTCTTCAAGTCTGTCATGTAATTTTGCACTAAAATTGCAAGAATTTATCTTCCTTTCAATTTTCTGTATGCATACAGGACTTGGCTTTTTGAAGCATGGCTTTATTACTTTTAAAAGCCCCACCTTTTTCACTCTGTTGTTTAATTATGACATAGATTGAGATGCTTCCATGTGAGGAGGAAGGTGAGGGTAAAGAAATGGTCTTTCAAAAAGCCTTTTTTACATCAAGTTTGAGCTTTTAATAAATTGTGTTCAAACAGTCTTTGTTCCATTTACAGAGAGTGTCAGTCAGCACAATTAGTGGAGCTTACCAGGCAATTCATCCAGTCAATTCACAAACACATGGATTATTTAAATCTATAGGTCAAAGTCCTAACACTTGGATGCTATGCTTAGCCTCAGTCTTCAAGACTCTGCTCCTAGGACTCCAGTATTCCCAGAATATTTATCTTTGTCTCATTGAATCCAAATTTCCTTTAAGATATATCAGCAGTCCTTCATAGATCTATTCTGTCACTAATAAATTTTTTACCTTGGCATTTTCTCTCCAGAAACTTTTTAGCATGCCTACCAATCACACATCCCATACCAGTATGTTTGGTTTACATTTACACATTCTATTTATTTTATCCTATTTTAGCCTTGTATTCTATTTTTTTCTGAATTATAACATTTATGACCTCTGCCTATGTATGACAGTATTTTTAAGAGTACTCAATGCAACTTTTAAACATGCCTTTCACCAATTTTTTTTTTTTCTTAAGACCTCATCCTCTCCTGTTTCGTTTCCCACCATCCCTCATCCACTTCAGTTTTCCTCATTCTTAGTTTTAATTGCAAAACAGATACAATTTTCTGATTTGGTGTATATGTAACACCTGTAGAGGTTTTATCTATGCCTTTAAAAGATAGCTAGCAACTGAAAAGAAAAAAAAATTTCTGATTAGATAAGAAAAATAGTTTAGTTACATGGTGCCCTTCATTTCCTAGTGAAGTCAATAAACATATATATATACAAACATAAATATAAAATGAAAGTTAAATTGCAAAAATGTTTAAGGTAAGTTAATCTAATGTCCTGGTGCAAAGTCAAGGGTTTTTCAGTTATTTATTTGAATTCCTCACTGGTATATAATGAATCATACAGAATTACTAACAGGCATTTCTCACATCCTTAACATGCAGTTTCCAGGATAATTTGGCCAAATGTATTCTTTTTTTTTTTTTTTTCCTCTATAGTGACAACTGGCCTCAACCAGCCTTAAGTAGTACTTTTGTAATTATTTAAAAAGATGCTATCTCTATCAAATAAAAAAAAAACAAAAGTGAGTTAGCTAAGAAATAATTAGAGGCATATTCTCCATCTACAAGTTGAACTTTATTTTTTATCATAACAGAATTCATTTAGTGGGGAAAAGAAAGGACTAAAGTATGAGGAATTCCTGTTTCTTCTTTTGGGTTGGAAGCACTGATGCTTCCTATAACCACTCCTTCACATATAAAAAAAAACACCAAACCAAGATTAAACAAATAAGGCTATTCCAATATTCAGGTCTTCATAAGGATATTAACCATACAACCTCAACTCCTGCAAATGGTGTTTTAAGCATTTCTCTAACATTTCATTCATGGGAATGCTTATGTTCTATGTCTGAGTATATTAAATGCTTAAAAGCACCCCATTAATCAGCAGCTGTGTGGTGTGGCTGTTGCTGAGTTTTGTCTCCTCAGAGCAGGGAGCTGAACAGTCAGAAAAAAGAGGAGGTGGATGTCAGTGGAAGATGCAGTACTACAAAAATGTAATGCACTTGGAAAAATGCATTGAGTGGAAGGCAGAAACAAATAAAATGCAAACACAAGAACTGTTCAATGACGATAAAAAAACTTTTCATGTTTTTTCCAGCTGGGGTGCACATCAGTAACACCTGAGGATACTTTAAAGAGACACTGGTTAACAATAAAATGTGACCACTTCTGCTGAAGATGGTCCTGTCACTTATGGCTGAACAAAGCTCCTGTAACCCATACTGCTTGGCTCTGAGTGACACCAAAGACTCAAGACACTTATACACCAACTAGAGCAGCTTGTAGAATGAAGGAGGGAAAGCCCATGGTAGGTGAAGCTTTTGCAAGTTTTTTATTGGAAAGAGAAGCCCAGCTGATCATGTCATATGACTTCACATTTACACTTCATGTGCCTAGAATTAGATGACACAAGTAATCTTGTCAATGTCAGGCCAACTCAGCCAGACTTTGAAGGCAAAGCACTTGAGAACAAGAGTTGCAAGATGTGGCAGGTGCCTCCTTGGAGGAAGGCAGCTCCTTTATGACATGATGGATATCCAGAGGAATGATCAACTAGTTAGTGAAACAATTTCAAACAGCCTCTGTCTGGTCTTAATTCTGTCTTCCACCTTCAGATGCTGAAAATGGAACAGAACAAGGACCAACCTGAATAAACCTCCATTGTGCATTGGAGTAATTAAATTATAACAGTTTAATGGGATCTGTGACTGCATTGGCTAAACTGAGCAGCTCTTTCTTAGCTAACCAGAAAGGAGGCTGAGACTAGGGGAGGTTTGTTTCCTGTTTTGTTAATTCACTTTCTGTGAAGCCAATACCAGTCTAGAGTATTTTCCAACACATGCACTTCTCACATTTATATTTTTCTGCTTATGGTAAAGGAAGAATGACTGAATGTAACCAGATGATGCTATGAAGCCATTAACTGCCCAATAGGAAGGATGTAAAACTATCAGAAGAGATTCCTCATAGCTCCAGTTTTCAGGAACTTCACTGTATGAAATTAATTTTCCTGGTCAGAGGGGGCTGCTCTTTGTTGTTGTTTTTGTATGTGCTTTTTGGTGTTTTGTTTTTTGGTGTTTCCCCTTCCCTTCCTTTTTTCAAAAAAGTGTCATGCTTAAAGCTCATTTCCTTCATCAATGACAAAAAGCCAACTTAGTAAACGCAAATCTTTTGTAAAGTCAATGATAGCTACTGATTCTCAAAGGTACTAACTAAGGTAACCTCCTTTTCTCTGGGATCAAAGCCTTCTACTTCAGACACTGGCACAGGCTGGCCAGGGAGGTGGTTGAGTCACCATCCCTGGAGGTGTTCAAGGGTCATTTAGATGTGGAGTTGAGGGATATGGTTCAGGGAAGAACTTTGAAGAGTAGGGATGATGGTTGGACTTGATAATCCCAAGGGTCTTTTCCAAGCTGAAAGATTCTTTGATTCTATGTATAGTGATTTTGATTATCACCGGGGAGTGACCCTCTACGTTCTAGATCATGAAATACAATCTTTATAGTTTGAGCAAAGAGGACCTTAAGTCCTTGTTCTTAAGGTTTTGTCCTGCAGCTCATGCACAGCTGAAGCCATGCAGTACATACTAAGAAGAGGCTATATGCAAGTGTACAGACTGATGAACCCCCAAAGGTTCTCTGTGTTTTGCCTTTTATAGCTTTGCACAGAGGCTGATAACCTTGAATGCACTGAAATAATTTTAAAGTTTCTGGGGGGAACTGTGCCTCAAATGATTTTCTATTGCAATGAATTTACAGAATTACAATAACTTTAAATTGCTTATTTTTAAAAAATGCAGAACATTTTAAAATACATTGTTTTAATTACTAAAAAGTACTCCATATGAGAAAGCCTGATGAAATATGCATAGATCTAAAAGTCAACAAACTTTTCTAAATTACTTGAAAAATTCCTTCTCATGACACCAATTCTTTCATTAATTAAAAATATTTTTCATTCCGATTATTCTAAGAGACATTTTAAACTAAGAATGCCTATGTCCCTTTGATTTCAAACAGAGCCCCAGTAGCTAAATAATTTTTATTTTCGATCTTTTGTTTTAAAAAAATTACAGAAAAGGCACATGGTAACTCCTAGAGTTGTGTCCTCTTCTCTACCATAAAAAACATGGAGTGCAGAAAACACCAATGTGAGCTTGCTTCCCCATGCTGCTTTGTCGGTGTGTGCTCAGTCTGGCCTTCAAAACTCAGTCTCTGGAAATCAATTTTACAGGGTGGATTATTGATAAAGTTCTTGGTTTTCTTCAGTAGAACCAGCTTTTTTCCTAGAGTTTGAAGGGACTATTCTAATCATCTTGCTGGATACCCAGAAGTTCAAGATCCTACCCTCTACAAAAACCCAGATTATTTCTGATTGAAAACAGAACACATTTGGGGAAATAATGCACTTTTGGGTTAAAGAACATTTATGAAGTGCATTAAAGTTTCACCTTCCTCTTCTTTTGGATAAACTAAAGGTATTTCATTTCATACACATTTAAAAGTTTTTCTAGGCTTTTTTGTTGTATTAAAAACAGTTGTGAATTTTTCAGCATTCCCCCCTGAAAACCTTCAAGATCACACTAGACATACATAATCCCTCTTGTTGCCTAAAACAATGAAATTATATCTTCTGTACCCTTAAAGGACATTACCTTGAATTTGAATCAAAATCTAAATTAAACAAAGCTTCATATTAAGAGCTCAGATGTGTAACCACTGGAACAGACATGTTTCTTTCAAAGTTGCCCATTTTTAGGATACAGTGCATGCCTCATATACCTCTTATTAGTTGGAACTGTATTCTGTTTCCCTTGAGGAAACAGACTATATTCTGTTTTCCTCAATGTACTGTCTTCCATTTAATTGCACTGAAATCAAAATTCGAGTATTCCTTCATTACAACCTGAATGTCATACAAAACAGGTAACTCTGCATAAATAATTACTCTGCATTGTTACTTACTGCTAACATAATATGATGTGATCTAGGGATGATATTCTGACTGTCAGCAAGGGTGAAAACTCTACCTTCCATTTCTCAGTACCAAGTACTGACTTAAAGGAATGAAATCAATTAATTTAAATATTGTACATCAGTAGCATTCAGTTAATTCACAAAACTCCATCTTTACTAACCAGCCACACTAGGTTCCACACAGAACTTACTATAAAACCATTAGAGTAAAATGCAGAAAACATTTTTAAATTACAGTCCTTAAAAATAGTATTTTCTAAAGACAACAGGTGATTTGTGGTCTCCTAGAACAGTAAAACTTCAACAGTTATGTGATATAGCTATCATACATGAAAATTCATGCAATCATTTCTGGTCAAAACCTCATATAATACAGATTGCTTGCTTGTGTAATGTGGAAAATAACTTATACCATTCCTCTGTAAACATTAAGTTAGTAGATGCCAAATATCTGACAATTCTAGGCACTGAAGATTACTCACCCTTGAAGGTCTCACTGCAGTATAAATTACTGAAAAATTAATCCCTTTTTCCTGCAGATCTGTGGTCAGTCTTCCGATTACTTTGTCTATAAATAGAAACATGCATAATTTAACAAACTCAGGAAGATGAGAAAGCTGAAATCCTACAGTAGTTGTAAAAGTAATGAGATAGATGCTTAAGCTCATTTAGCCTATTTAAGTAATTTGTGTGTTCATACCATTTACATGTCACAAGGTATAAATGAGGTATGTCTGGTGTCTTGAAAAATGCACAGTTTCAGCAAGACCAAAGAAAACATTACACCAGTTCAGGAAAAGGGGTGATTTTGAAGCTGAAAGGTAAATACTGTAGAAACAATACCTGAAAAGTTGAACTTTGGGCAACAAAAAGCAAGTGCAAAAGAAATCACTTAAGAGAGCAGGTTGCATATAGTGTTAGTCAAGTGACCACTTAATAAATAAATAATGAAGTTCAAGTAGTATTATTCTGAGAATTACAAAGCACACATAACCAGTCACTGAGAAACAATGCTCAAAGCATTGGGCCCAGGTTGGGACATGACATGCATAATGTTGGCAGCAATACTTCTTTTGGATTCAGTGGATTAAAGCCTGATATTGCACCCTCAACACAATATAGAAGATTTTGCTGTTGACTACAAAAGAGGCCAAAGGAAAAATATGGTGGAATATTGCTGGAGAAGGAAGAAAAGGCAAGTAAGGAAGACAGAACCTTACAAAGAGGTCCAAAGACACCTGTACAGAAGATCCCCCTTTACTTCTGAAACAACAGGCAGTTGTGACAAATGCATACAAGTTGAGAAATGTTTTCAAGCTGTAAGCAGAAATATTATAATCTGCTTTGATAGGTTGTGAAATAAAAGCCATTAGTTTTGTTATTGGGACTGATAGAGAAATAAGCAAGCTAATTCACATTTACTGTTTCAGTGCTTTCCTACTTCTCATTCATGTACTAGTCTGTGAATGGGTATTTTATAGCCTGGACAGATAGGCTTCCCAGATTTCAAAGTTATACTTGGTAGAAACAGTATGCCATTTTAATGTATTCAAAGTGGAGTTTATATTATTATTCTTTCTAGCCTCTTTTGTTTATAGTAATTATGGTCTTCTGGCTGAACAAAATGCTTAGCTTTTGTAAAAATAAAAGCATTGTTTTTTCTACAGGGTTTTTCCTTGTATGAGTTAATAATCATAAATATGTGCATTTTCCTCCTAAAAACTATTGCTAAAGGGATCTACTATAACAAAAGGACTTACTCAGGAAAGCAACTGCTTATGTACCACTAGTGTAACTCTATTGGGTGGGGAGGTCCAAGGCATTACAGAACATAGATTTTGTATTATAAATGCAAAGCATGCAACTCACTGGAAAGTCTCAGCAGCCTCAGCTATAAAATTTGCAGAACAAAAAATAGTATGTAGAAAAAAATTATTGTCTTTGGTTTTCCTTTCATTAAACCAACCAGTTCCTTTTGGAAATAAAACATTATTTGCGTTTCACTTCAGTAAGGAGCTACATGTAACTATAGTTACCCATAAGTTCTGTAACTTCTGCCTTTGGGAAGGCTCTAAAGGCAATTTCTTCATTCAGAGAAGTTGCTGTGAACACTTTTATGACAATAAATATCTTGTTTTGCCCGTCATCAAAACTCTACCTTGCTTGTGAATTACTTGCAAATTCTTCAAGGGTCCAGACTGTCTATCAGATTTTTAACTACCTAAATTACATGCCTACATGGGAACACGAGTCATAACAGGTTCTGTCTTTAATGGAATAAAAGGCATCTCCAGATGGTGATACTGATGCTTGAGTGATTTTAGTATTTCTACTTTTTTTTTGTTGTTGTTTTAGATAACATGGCTCAAGGAAACATTATGTAGAGCTATGAATGTAGAAGAATTTGTCTGGGATAACACCATCCAATCAGCATAATTGTAGGCATCTCTGCCCTGGTGGAAAGATTAAATCTTTCTAAGTTAGTGAAAACACATCCCCCGAATTTCACCAGGGAATGGTACAGGATTAGTGCTACTATTAATCTCTAATCTACCTTAAGTTTTTGTTTGTGATTTTATGGATGGATGGAAGGGATGGAAGAAATGAACTGAGAGTAAGTGTTCTGGAAGGAGAAAAGTGGAAGGGAAGAATAAGTATAAACAATGAACAAAAGAAGAGACAGACCAGAAAAGATCAAGATTTGTGGAGGGGAGGGAGATGAGGGGTGTGGAAATGGGAGAGATGAGGAAGACAGTAAAGAGGAACACACTGAGATTCAGACTGGAAAAAGGAATACATACAATAGCACTAAAGAGCCTCATCTTATGCAGATGGAGTCATAGGCAACTTTGCCATTGATTTTGATGTCTGCTGGATCCAGCAGGTGAGACTTCCATGACAGAATGCAACCTTCTCCTGAGCAAGAGAAATCTTTAGGAAAAATGGCTAAAACTGAGTTATAATGTCAAACTCTAAAAAAACCCCTCAAACTCTATAAACTCATGCAAAAGAAAGAAAGAATACTGAAAAAATGCATGAAGAAAGCAGTAATTCTGAATCTCCTGAAACTTCAGCAGATTTGGATGTTGAATTTGTTTGGATTTTGTAATGAACCTTATTTTAATAATGTGCTAAACACCTCTGCTTACTTCAGCTTCTAGATATTTCAGAACAACACATTTCCCTTGGGCATACTCTGAGCCCATTTGTTCTGTCTTACAGAGCTTCCTGTCTGCACCAAGTAAAACAGCAGGAGAGATTTCTCTGACATTTTATTACATCAGATTGTAAAACCTGCTATTGTGGAAAGGGAAGAAGTTGGTGTGCCAAATTTAAGAGGCTTTTGTAACATCTAGTCAGCCTACTACAGGTCTGCAGTGTTTTTCTACGAGTTTATTGTTGATACTGAAAAATATTAATACAAGCAATATTTATGGGTCAACCATTCTCTTATCACGTTGCAGGTATGTGACAAACAGTATTTTTTGTCACCTATCCAGGTAGGATTTAGCAGCAGCACCTTTGTAACAAATATCAGTAACTCATGACCTTGCAAGCAGTTCTGACATTGAAGGGTCTGCTGACAGCAATATTTGGCAAATGACTGTGGGTGTGCTGCAAATAGTACCTAGACACCCAAAGCTACTGGTGCTCAGCTTGCATGACTTGGAAGGCTGTGTTTGAGATACTTATCTATGACTTCAGGAATGACTCTCCAACTCTCCATGATCCGCTGCACAGATCTTCAGTGGGGCATCTTTAAGGAACTGTGGCTCCACAACTTGAATTAAAACTTCATACTGATGTTATTTCTAGTTTTATGCATCAAGGTACTCAGTGGTTGCTTTGGCAAATAAACCAGAGGGTGATTCAGCTCACACTCCTACTCTTCCAGAGCACAACTGAGAGTCAGAATACTAAGTGCAGATTTTGCACTTGGTCAAAGTGACCTCTTCCCTGATCCACACAATTTTCTCTGATAACATCTGTCTGACACTAACGAGGAAGCTTGCATAGCCTTTTCTTCCTGTGAACCCACAGGTCTTGCACTAACTTTGCTGTTTCAAACTGAAGTGTCCTGAGAGAAGGACAGGGAAAAAAGAAGCTTATTCTTGAGTTTGTGCATCTGATGACATATATGTCCCATAGAGAAAAAGTTCATGTTTGGCCAAGACCAACATCAAGCCAAGACTTTTTCTATAAAATATAGTCTGGGGACAAAAAAAAAAGAAAAGAACTAAATAACTCTTCCACAGTTTAGCGATGGAAACCCAGCTGCCTATTTGAGTATAAAAACCACACTCACTTTAGATAGTGAAGAAACAGAGAAAAGGACTCACCACTGATTTCAGTAGTATTTTCCCCTGATTTTCAAATCACTTCCTCTGCTTCTGATTTTACACCCCCAGCTCAGGGCAGAAACAGTCATAGACACAAAGCACACTTAATCAGACCACTACACTGCATCACACCACACCACGCTACACTACAATGTATGTCCCTGAAATTAGTGGTTTGCAGACTTTATATATTCATCTCTAATTTAGCGTAGGAAGTGGAAGTTCTGCAAAAATCTAGATACCTCTCAGTGCTTCTTTGGCATATGGCACCTCTTTTTCAGCCAGATGCTAGGCAAGTTTTATTCTAGTATTATAAGGAGACATTCAACTTTAACAAGTAGCCCTTAATACCCTCTAAACCAATAAAAGACTCTAAAATGCAAGGCTGTGAAGGGCATCGGAATTATTTTACAAAGATTAGAAAAACATTTCCTATTCATTCAGACACCAACTGCTGAGACCCAGGCCTTTGAGCTGCTGGAGGAGCTGACACCTCCAGCTCCAGTGTGCGAGGTCAGACTGAAGGCGACAGCTTGAGCTGCACAGGGTGCAGGTTCCCTCTCTGAACTGGGAGGATGCCAGAGGATGAGCAAAGACCTGTGCCTGAAGCAGAGGTGAATTATCATTAGTTTTCAGGTCACAAGAACTGTATCCTTTCCAGTGTATCTTGAATCAAGACACTTCAACACTGTGGTAACTGACAGCTTCTAAGTGCTACAAGACGGGGAAAATGAAAACCTTTAAATAACAGTATTACAGCAAATCCCAGGAACTAGAGAATACAATCTGCTCAGCTGAAAACACAGACTAAAATGATGAAATATTCGTTATATTTTGGTCATAATTGCTTACCATTTTCAGCAATTGCTTCCAGGGCAGAAATCTCACTTAAACCACTACAAAAAGAATGGGAAAAGAAATTATTAAAAATCTTTTCTAGGCAAGAAAAACAGGAACCAGAAATGCACAAAAATACTGACTAGTAAAAGGATTCAGCATCATCCCCTCCATCATTTTCTCATCTCCTCCTTATGACCCCTTTCTTCTGCAAAGCTATTAAGAGTACACAAACCACATCTTTAGTCAATTCCTCAAGCTTCCTTTGCTGCAGAGAAGCCAGATTACTGAGCATTACTTTGACCAAACTTACTTTTTATGTGGTGTTAGCCTATCTAACAGTTGTACATTTGAACTCCTTATAAATAGGTGTCATGTCTTTTTTGTGTGTAGTGATGTGATAGCTATTGTTGCACTTCCTAAAGATTCACTAATACACACAGTGTGTGCCAACAGTAATATGTGCCCAAGTTAACAGGCTAGGAAAAAGAAAGAGCAGAAGAAGCTGAGCAGAGGGTTCTGATACACCCATGCCTTATATTTTCTAAAGATACATTCACTTAAAGTTTCTACCTCTAGCTCACAGTTGTTGTAGGCCTGGAAACATGAGCTCTCCTCTTCCTTCTAAAGTGATGAAAATCAAACTGTTCATGTTAACTTCAGGTTTGTCTGTACGTTTATTTGTTTATTTCTCCTGACTGTTTTTTTGACCCCTGGAATGCCTTCTAGCAATTAATTCTGCAGGTTAATCATGTGTTGCATAAAATAATTCATCCTTTCTGCTACAAGTGTGCTGCCATTTAGTTTTATTAGTCGTCTCTTTGTTCTCATATAATGAGGCAGACAAAATAGGAACGCCTGGCTGACTTTCTCAATATAATTCATCTTCTATACCTGGTAAGCTCATCAGGAGACTTAAAAAAACACTTACTTCACTCCTGCAAGAAAAATAAATTTGCTAACCCTTTGGTGTTTTAAATTCCCTGAATATAAGTGACATTTTCAAAAGCTTTAAAAATTGTGCACACATGGGGGTCAGTTTTGGTTTTGACAAGCTCCTACCTGACAAGTGGCTGCAGCTGAACCAGCAGTAAGTTTGGTTTAGATGTATTCACTTGCAGCTGAGAGACATCAACAGTAGTTATGTTTGTTAACTTCCAATCTCTTGATTCCTGAAGAAAGCTCACAAGATACTTGGTGGCCTTGCAGTCAACAGCTGGTAAAAGTAATGATGAAGGAGAAGACTGCAGAATTTCCTGTAATAAATTCATGAACAGTTTATTTACTTGCTTAATAAATAAGCTTTTTTTTTTTAATGTATCCTTAATTTAATATTCAAGGTAAGCAACCACAGTTATCTATTGATAATAAATTTAAATATTCAGAGGAAGAAAAAGTAAGGTGGAGTCTTGCAAATTATTAAAATTACTGTACCCTAAATTTTACATGGATGTTTCAAGATATTTTTTCATTGAGTCCTGGTTTACAACTTATTAACTTTGCTTTCCCATCTTCTACATTTAAGTCTAGGTTGAGTCTGTCACTTGATCAAAAATAGAGATAACCAAGTTGTTACAGACTCTCCCTCTCTAGCCGACACAAGTGTTGTACTGGTGCTAACACTTCTCTCCTCCTACTCTTTTTTCTTTTTGACTGTTCTCTGACTGCATACCACTTATCTGACCTGCTCTGGCTCTTTCTTATTGCTCACATTTTCCTTCCAGACAAAGGCTGGTTATTCTCACATTTCTATAGACACTCATAAGGAAGGATTATGCAGTATTTTCTGATTTTCCAAACTGATGGGAAAACAACTCTAGAAATTAAAATAGAGCAGAAAGTTCTGATCTGGTTCATAGGTCTTTGAATGTAATTTTTAACACCTCCTAGAAGGAAAGTATGTTTCGTTTTTGTTTGTTCCTATATATGAATTTAGAGGTAAAATTCAGAGCAGCAGTCAATAATTTTATTTTATTTTCAGTATTTTAATTTCTTGCCCACTAGCAGCTGCCAGAATGGCAGCAGCCACTCCTTTCAAGGATATATATAAAGCAGATTACTCATATATTGTAGAATGAGATATAAAATGCATGATTTCTGACTAATACCTGAATGGTGCTTCTGCTCCTAGCCAGTCCTGCACTGTCATCTGCCTCAGTTTCCAGTCACTAATATTCAACTCTTTTCCATCTGAAGGGCAGACACAGCTGGATGTCTACTCAGCAGCCTCAAACAGCCATTCTGATCCCATGGCTCCTGTATGTCCTTCCTGACACTGGACCACTGCACACTTGTCCCCACAACCCCCATATCTTGCTTTATGCATTTTCAGCTATGCATGCATGGTCATAGCATGAGAACTCCAAAAGAGGGGAGTTTTGAACTAGTTCATGTTTGGCATCAAAGCTGATAGACCCAAGCCAGGACAATAGCCCTATAATAAAAACATTAACTGGGGAAAAGGCTCCTGTGTTATGTCTAAAAATATCTGGGAACCTTTGCTTGGTGTATGCAGGCTCTTCCATGTAAAAGAGATAGTTTATATATTCATCTTTTACCCATCTGTATATAATTTAAAATACTCAAGTATTTATTTTCTATAGTATTGATCAATGGGTTATCTATAAAAAAGAAAAATATATTCAAACAGATTTGGAGTATCTGTTTCTACACACAGTGAAAACTGCAAATAAAATCATTGTTGCTTTGTAACTTTCTAATTACTATTAATCTTACAGACTGTTACACTGTACCTGGGTTCTCCAAATATATGCATAAAGCCAAATAGTATGAGTTTAATGAAAGTTGATCTGATGTAGTTTAGCTGATAAAATATGTTGCAGCTACAAATGTACTGCTGAATAAGCCTCCACACCACTGTACTGTATGGTGTCAAATGACACCAGATTTTTTTTTGAAGGTTTACAGACATCCAAGGAACAACAAAGAAGTGAACCTAAAGTCTAAGAAGGGGAAGAACAATTTCAGTGAATAAAATATGGACTACAACACCAAGGAAGGATTATACTGGGAAAAGGCTGACATAGCTTTTGCAAAGAGAAGTGCCTCAAAATTCTGCTGAAAATCTCTGAAAGAGCCAACAGGCATGTACACCAGGGAGCTCCAGCTGATATGCAGTACTTGAATCCACAAAAAGCAGTAAGCAGAGTTGTGAAGGGAAGACTCCCAAAAAAATTCATCTGCTTCAGCATGAGACAGTCTTCATGTGGAGATAGGTGAAGGATTGGTAAAGAGTAGGTAAAGAAATAGAAAGTAAAGGCTAGAAAAAAGTATCTGTTCCTGCACTACGGTCTGTTCTGTTCCAAATGTTCATAAATCATCTGGTAAAAAGGCATAAATATTAAGCTAATAAAATCCACTAATTATGCTGAATTATTCAAGACAGCAAAGGCAAAGACTGATGAATTGCAGAAGCAACTTCTTGTACAACCTCTTGGGCAGCAAAGTAACTGATGAGATTCAATGTAAATTCATTTTAGTAGAGCACAGATTGAATCAAAAAAACAACACTGATTTTATGTACACGATAATAGATGATAGACTCGGAACTGAGTATTACCCTTCAGTAATTAAACCTTAGGAGGCACAACGTCTCTTTGGACAGGTCCATTCAGTGATGGATAGAGATGAGAATTGAAAAAAAATCACTAGTAGTTTTTTTGGCAAAGGTTAGAGAACAAAACACCATCATACCACTAACAAATCTATTAGGAACATATACCTTAGGAATTATGCAGTTTTGCATGCACCCTTGTAAAAATAACATGAAAAGTGGTAAAAAGAAAGGGAACAAAGGCAATCAAAACTCTAGTGGGACTTCTGTATCACAGCTGACAACATAGTATTCCTCAGTCTATAACCACTGGGTGAAAATATGATGGAGATATGGAACCACAAATGGTAATGACTTAAAATAATAATTATGCAGCTGCACAGCTGGCCACTAATTGGAGTGAGCTACCGTACACTGTTCCATGGAACTGAGCACTGGTTGGGGAAAGCCAAAGCTAATATTAAAGAAAAACAGTTCTTAGGGTTGGTGACTGCTTGACAAAAAGTTCCCTAAATGCTAAACTTTTTATTGTATTATTCCGTTAGAAAGTTCTTTGAATTTTAAGATAAATAACTAGCTATAGGATTCCTTTTGTATTAACTGGAAATAGAATTATTTTATTGTGTACAAACCCATTGATTCCAAAAGCTCAAAACAGCTGCTAATGTAGCTGAACAAATCTAATATCTGCAGATGTCCCTGTGGTTTACAAGCCTGTAACACTTCTACAAGTAACACTTCCTTCTTGTAATACATGTGTTGCTACATGCACACATTATAAATGAGATCTCCAGTTTAGTTTTGGAAGGAAATTTGCATTTTGCAAATTCAAAAGGAGTATACTCAAGTGACATGGAATATTTATTATAGCTTAGTGAATAACTTGCATAATATAGAGTGTGAAGGTATAAAAATCTGTGATTAGGAAACTTCAAAGATTCTAATTTCCCCAGCGAGAAAATTCAGACCTGACCTTCACTTCACTTTGTACTAGGCTATGTGACTTTTATGATAGTCTTTCAGAGCATAATTAAGAATGAATTTTTGTCCTAAACTAGCTCAAGAGGAGTGCAAATGATGTGACAGCAACTGAGCAATTTTTTGTAGCCTCTATTACATCCACGATGGAACTCGCTAATTATAAAGATCCTTTCTTGGCCCTAAAAGCTACAAGTTTATGCAATAGATATTGATAAAATTCTCCATAAGGACACCTAAGTGAAAAATAAATATTTAATATATATATCTCATATGCTTTCACTCGAGTTGCTACACCTCATCCCCACAAAACTCTGCTAGAGAAGTATCAAGATTGCAAGATTTCAAGTTTTGTATTGCTGGAGTTAAGGTGAGCTATTTGGCAAAAGAAAATTTCCAGTTTTAAAGAAGCTGTAATGAGAAAAATTTCTCAACTCCAAGACAGAAAGGGAACAGAAGCAAGACCAGAAAGCAAACTGTTCATTCAGCTCGTTGAAAACCTGGGTTTAAATCTTTATTGTGCCAGATACAGGCTAAAGATTTACTTAAACCTGATCCTTTGTGTACCTGAGGACCTCCTCGCTATCCTAAGCAGGTGCCCAATCCACTCAGGATACCACCTGATTTCAAACCCATCAGTCTCTGGACTCATCTCTAGCCTTTGGTTACAAGCTCTATCTACAGCTGCTGAAAGCCTGATTATGAGGCAAAAGAAGTTTTAAATGCTTTAATATTCCTCCTCCTAAACATCCAGGGCCACAAAGACCACCACATCATTAGCTGCTTGCAGTGCCATGGGTACATTTCACACAGCTTCTAAAATCTAACAAGCTTTGAAGTCAGGCAGCAATCAAATTTGCTCCAGGCTCAGCCTTGCATTCTAAACCCAGGGAAACAAAAGCATACCAGAGAAGTACCAGTACACCTGCCTGTGGGCACAAATACTGATCCTTGCACTACAAATGAGTTTTTCTCCCATTCATTCATCAGAAGCCCCATGTACATAATCTGAATAGTTGTTTTTGTTCCAGCATTAGTGTTAACATGCTGTCATATAGCAAAGAGATGAAGATCTCCAGCATCACTGACACAAGGAAGACATGAGGTATATAGACAATACAGATGTAGAAACAGGTAATGTATGGATATGTATGTACTTAATTAGACAGATATAAAGCTGTGTGGGACTTGGGTGTTTACACTTGCTTGTGTGCTCTGATACCAGTTACAGTACTAATAGCTCTGTTCCTCCTTCTCTGCCTCCAGGAATGCTTCCATGACTTTCATGTGTCGACACATCCTTTGTCAAATTTAAGTTCACTTAACTGTCATGAAAGTATAACCAGAGATGCTGTGAAAACCAGAATTTTTGGGGTGTCAGATTGGACGTTTATGTTGTTTTTCCCCATGCAAAATTGCAGCATGATTATGAACAATAAAAAGAAATAAAAGAGAGAAATGCTTGCCTGAATATTTTGAAATGGATTCTTGGTGCCATAGGATTCACTGAGGTATGTGAAATCATCTATGCTAAGCTGAAAAACAAACAAAGTAGATTGGTGAGAAGGAATGCTGTTATCTCAGTTAGGTATAGACTTGCACTTGGCATTGGTGAGAGAGAAGGAATTAATGTTACTTACTGTGTCTTGCAGGAACAAGATGAGGTTACTGGAATCCTGGGTAAAAACAGGATGTAAGAGAGTAGTCAGCTCCTGTGTCAAGACAATGTGTCCTTCATGCAAGGCAGTGTCTGGATTCCACTGTGAACTACAAAGAGGAAAAAAAAAATCCGTGAAGTTTTCTGCCACTGATGACACCTCTTCTTTTTTTTTTTTTTTTTTTTTTTTTTTTTTTTTTTAAACACACAGCAGCAGGTATTGTTGTCATTATCTCTGGCTTAAGATCAGTTTTCTAGTTCAGTTTACTTTCTACTTAAGAAGAAAAGAATTTGACTATTTCTGCCTGTATCACATTAACTGTGTTAGAGCTGGAATGAAATTGATCCAATCAAGATAACTGTCCCTCTGCTTTGTTTTCATACAACAGCACAGCTGCATCTTTCAAAAAATTAGCTACTAAGTGGAATGAAGAATATGTTGAAAATACTCCAAATTCCCAAAGAGAATCCCAGCTCCCAAAACACTTTCTGTGCCATTACACATCTTGATGGCAAGAGAGGAGAATTCAGGCTGCAAGACAGTTTGTCAGAAACCAGTATTTCTTCATATTGCATACCTTTTTGTTAAGTAAAAGTGGCTTTTAAGTCTTCTTGTAAACAGTATGTTTCCTCCTAACTTTTTCTTTATGAGGGAACTACTCTGCAGAAGCAGCTCAGAAAAGCTGCCTTTCCAGAAGCATGAACCCTTCCAAATAGAACAGCTCAAGATGTTCAAGATTACAATTCTTTTGCCAACCTGTCATTATGAGGACTGGACCGAGAAATGACTCATCTATTCAGTTTTACTATCACAAAAAAGCCTTAAAAAGAGGTATTATCCTTTCAACACCTGACTGGGATTTTGACAGTATGCAAGGTGGGTCTGTAGGGATGAAATTTATAATGAAAATTTTGGGTCTAAGATGTCTTGACCCAGATAATATTGTCATTCTGTAGAAAATCCAGAGCTTGAAGCTTAATCTCCCATCTTCTCCAAAAACACATCAGTTGCTAATGCCTGAGCAATCAGGTATTCCAGACTCACTAAATGGTTCTAATTACAAAGAACAGCACAGAGAGAATTGTTCTGTGCTATAGCATCAGCTATTATATGATTGCAATTTGGTGAAGCTGAAAAGCTTATTAAATTTTCTAACCCAAAACCAATTCAAAAATGACCCTTGGAAAGCAAGCTTTTATGAATTAAAACAATCTTTGTGGTCTCTTAAGGTGGAGGAAGAGCAGGGGTAATGAACACATAGGGGAGTTTCACTCTTGTTTCTCAGATAAGAGAAAATCTATACTTCAATTCAAGGCTTCCCAGTAATTCCACTGAAAATTGCTGAGAGTGAATCAAAAGACTCCAACTGCACCCACGGCAGAGATAAAAACAGTGCAGCCCTGCAGTGCTGGATACCTAGCTCCCTGCAGAATTTGGGGATTGGGAGAGTGTTAGAGCAAACAGTAGATGTGCAAGACTCTTTCAGGACGTGCTGCAGATATTAAAATTAAATTCTAGCAGATCTTCTGTCTGTCACTTTTCAAGCTTTAGAAGTAAGCCCTGCTGAGGAGTAAAGACATTTTTTTCCTATTCGGTATAAACTACCATTTTAGATTTCCTTGGTTTTTCTCAGCATCTTCACCTCTTTGTTAATTTGTCCATGGAAATCCATCATGATTTATAAAGACAAACAACTTAGAAATTGTAAAAAAAATGCTTCAACTTTTCAGAAAAGTCAAACCTCACAATCTCAAATATTTGAAAACACAAAACCTCCAGGAGGTTCTGATTTACTATTCAGGAACTGACTTTCATATAGACTATGCCCTGCATGGTCACACCAAAGTACTAATTATGTTAAAGGAAAAAAAGACAGATCAAGTTAAGAGATGTTAAAAGAACAGCCTGTGTGAAAGAAAATTATAATTAATATCTTGCTATATTTATTTTAAAACTTTACTACATAAATCTATTTCAAGCCTAATATTAGAAAAAAAAGACTTTTGAGAGCTTTTGGAACTTGCAGTTGAGAATAGAAGGTAACAGAAAGCACAAGAAACAAAAGTTATTTGCTGCAGCACAATGGCAAAGGCTTTTGTTATGAACTTAAAACCCATTAAATTTAATGATCTTGTTTTAAAACATACTCAATTCTGAAGTATTTCCTGATCCTCGAAGTACCTCTTGCTATCTATCTAGCCTTGAGAAGCACCTTTTGTGAGACATTTTAGCTCCCAAGCAGTCACCTTCAGTAACTTCTTTTTATAAGAAAAATAAATATACATCAGCTAGTTAATAATTCCATCATAATACAGCATTTGCCTAATACTTATCTTCACCACATTATACACACATTCATTTTGCTGCTTTGGTATAATTTGCTGAGCATTATACATGGCAGTAGGCAAAGCTACACCCTTCCTTGAACGGGCTGCTACTGTCAAACAACATTTGCACCAGGGTTAAGATGGGAAGTGTCAGTTTGCTCTACTTGCTGGTCTACTGCATGGAGAGATGTGACTGCCACAGGTATCATGCATAAGCCAAGGGCATGCTTTAATGAATGCTATGAACAGGTCCATCCCTTGGAATGCTTCACCTCAGTCAGCAAGAGATCATAGAATCATAGAATTGGCTGGGTTGGAAGGGACCTCAGAGATCATCAAGTCCAACCCTTGATCCACTACCGCTGCAGTTACCAGACCATGGCACTGAGTGCCACATCCAGTCTCTTTTTAAATATCTCCAGGGATGGAGAATCCACTACTTCCCTGGGCAGCCCATTCCAACGTCTGATCACCCTCTCCATGAAGAAATTCTTTCTAATATCCAACCTAAACCTCCCCTGGCACAACTTAAGTCCATGCCTTCTTGTCCTACTGACAGCTGCCTGGGAAAAGAGCCCAACCCCCCCCTGGCTCCAGCCTCCTTTCAGGGAGTTGTAGAGAGCGATGAGGTCTCCCCTGAGCCTCCTCTTCTCCAGGCTGAACACCCCCAGCTCCCTCAGCCTCTCCTCACAGGACTTGTGCTGGAGTCCCTTCACCAGCCTGGTTGCCCTCCTTTGGACCTGCTCCAGGACCTCAATCTCCTTCCTGAACTGAGGGGCCCAGAACTGGACACAGGACTCGAGCTGTGGCCTCACCAGGGCTGAGTACAGGGGCAGAATCACTTCCCTGGACCTGCTGGCCACACTGTTCCTGATCCAGGCCAGGATGCCATTGGCCTTCTTGGCCACCTGGGCACACTGCTGGCTCCTGTTCAGCTTCCTGTCAATCCAGACTCCCAGGTCCCTCTCTGCCTGGCTGCTCTCAGCCACTCTGTGCCCAGCCTGGAGCTCCCCATGGGGTTGTTGTGGCCAAAGAGCAGGACCCAGCACTTGGCCATGTTGAACCTCATCCCATTGGAATCAGCCCAAGATCAGTAAGGGATGCCACAGGATGAATAGGCATTAGGCCAATACATGTACTGATTGCTATTATTGATTGCTGACACAAAATTTTATGTCCAAGGATGCATAGCCTTGTGCAGTCATCTTCATGCAAAGCACAGAAGGCTTCACCTCCTCACCATGGAACCATCCTGGGGTCCTCATCCGTGGGGGCTCATAATGATGAGAATCTCTGTAACACACGTGTTTTTCTGCTTGTTAAAAAAGAAGAAACATAAAGCTCAGCTGCTCCCTCTTTCCTCCAAAGGTCAGAAAATGCACTAAAGAGAGACAAGAAATAAAACTGAGCTTGGTATTTTGATTCTTTCTTGTCTCTAGCTGCTTTGGCATGACAACAAGTTTGAGCACAGAGATACTTCTCTGACCCATGCTTTTTCTAGGTAGAACCAGGATTTGAGCACTTCTTTTTGACAAAGAAAGGATTTCAAGATTTCTTGTACCTGGACCTCCCAGAAGGGCAGACAGTAAGATAACATGACTTCAATCACTCTTAACTTGTGAGCTTGAATTCTTACTTTGTAGCCAGCTTCTGAATTCTTTCCTAACAGTTTTTCTTGTCATTTTCAGCCACCTCATGATTATAACAGAAGAAATATTTTCTCCTTCACAGCAGAAGTAAACAAGCTAGTAAAAAAATTTAGTAATGATCTTCAAACACCACTTTTACTTTAAAAAGTTCATCTTGCCATTCTTAGGAGCAGCAGAAGAATGAAAACTCATTATTACAGGAAAAAAAAAAAACAATTTCAAAAAGCTGCTACTACTACTACTACCACTACCACACAGTAGTAGTCTTAGTAGTAGTCCAATAATGTTACAGCTAAGACAACTTTCTGTTTCCACTGTATCCTTTTTATGTTCCACCTTCTTTCAGAGGATTTTTCGGCAAAATCCTTGCAGTTTTAAGAAATACTGCAAATGTACTGTTTCGCATTAATGCCTTCTCAAACCCACAATCTGGTTTTGTCACAAAAACAATTCATTTCCCAATATAAGCACAGCAGAAACTAGGGTTGTAATATATTTTCAATGACTGTAGGCAAAAATCATTCATAAAACAAACACATGAGAGAGCAAAGCTAATTTTAACAAATTTATTTTCTCAGGCTCCCTCTCTAATATATGGAGGGAATGAAATTCTTTTGCACATGGGTTCAAAATGACTCAACCAAGTTTCGTCTGTGAATCACAAACAAGAGGAACCTCTCCATCTATACCACATTTCTACCAGCATGTATTAGTTTAAAGGCTAACTGAAAATAAAGGTTAATTTTCCAGGCCAAAGCTATTTGGAGAATATATTGACAATATTTGGTCCACTGATATATTAGTACTAGTCTGTGATAAGCAGGACACTGTGACCTATAGTTATTCCCACTTCATTTTTTTCCTAAGTTCAGTAGAGAAAGACTGTTGCTTGGTAGAAAATATTTCTTTTTCTTCAAGTGCAGAAGTGCATTCTTCTTTCTAGAGGGAAGAAGGATTTGATGCACTAATATCCTCATAATGATTTGTACCTTTATCCTTATCCTATCCTATTTGTGCCTTTATCCTTTGCACACTGCATGTGTTTGTCAGTTGCAGGTTTTATCTGTATGTGACACTTATCTTTAACAGCATTATTCTAGTACAGTAACAGTGCATAAAAGAGAGACTTTGAAGTGTTATATTCTTCTAATACAGCTGTTTTGAGGTAGGACTTTACAAACACTGGCTAGTTCTACAGAAGAGTAAAATGTCCTATCCTTTAACTAGCTGATATATCCTAATAGATAACTGGGAGAGAGTGATGGAGCAGGTCCATGAAACTCAGCTTCTGATGCCCAATGAATCATTGAAGGTTTAAACTGGTGGGTCATGTTTCCATGAAGTGAGTAAAAATCCACTGATAGTTGCTGCACTTCTTTCATTATCCTTCCTAAAACTCTTATTCACACCTTCCAGATTTTATTAGCCTGTAATCACACACTGCAAACCTTCACAAGTGCCAAAATATAAAGCATGGAATAAGGGTTAGTAAACAAAAGTTTGTTTTTTTATTTTACAAAATAACAGAAATCTCCTTTACTTTACTTCATTTTTGTTTCATTCCTGTTTCATCATAACTAATTTCTGCCCCTCAAGAACTTCTTTCAAAAATGCAAAGGTCATGGTAGGCAGAACACTTCTTCCAGAGACCAGTCTATTCCCACAAATGTGAAACTGGTTTAATCAGTTCAGCCTCCTGATTTTCTTGCTCTAGACTGGCATAAACCTGAACAATCCGCAGTAGAGCAAGTTCCTAATTGCCTCTTGGTGGAAAGTTTGTTGTTATGACCAACTTGGATTAACTGATAAAATGTTGCTTATATTGACAACAGGTCTGTTGTTTATATAAACGAAGAAGTAGGACAAAAGGAAGCAGATGATGGAGATCCCTTTTATCCTAAGAACAACTCTTTCCAACATTTACTTTGCTTTTAAGTACAGAGGTTTAGTACTCATACATGTGCCTGTGTTGTATAAAAAGTCAAAAATATCTAACCAAACTTTATTAAACTTCTCAGATTCCTATACTTTGTGACTCTCCAGGGACCAGAGATTCAGTTTCTGGAAATGCTAGGATATGGGCAGATATATGTCAATGCTGGAATTAATTACTGCTGGGAAAAGGATACACTGTTCTTGATACATCTGAGAGAAATACAATCAACACTCCCTACCAATTTTTTTTCTGTGGCTCTCAAATTTACAGCATTACATATGAAAAACCAAAAAAGTAACCTGCTTGTCTGTATGGCACCACAGAGGGAGAAAGGCCTCCTGAACAACAAAATCAATCTAATTCCTGATGTTCATAAAATTTCTGAATCCTCCTATCATAAGCTGTCTTAAAATTACTAGAATAAGAAGCAACTGAAAAAAATATACATATATATACTAACAAGATTTATCTCTTGGACTTAAATATTAATAAACTTGCCTAAAGAGAAAATATTTATACTAGAATGAGATCAGAATTTAGACTAACTCTCTCCCCAGTGGCAGCTAAATAATTGACAGTATCTCACATGGCTCCAAAACCTCATGAAAGGCAGAGTGAATCCAGTAGAACTAGCTGAAAGGATAATTACCTCCCAAGAAGCCACTGGTTTTGTTCATTTTCCAGTTTACAAAACAGTAAATCACAAGTAACACTAAGGGAATTAAAAAAGCAATAAAGAATCAATGAAGCATCAAATCCTGTAATTTCTGACCTGACAGGAGTTTGTGACCAAAGGAGTTCAGATGCAAAAGCCCTCCTGCCCAGGCACACACAGCTTGGTCACACCAGCAAAGGGATCTAACAGGACCTCTGTTCATCCTTACAGTGAGGGTTAACCTGTGCACCAAGGGCATTTGCAGTACAGGAAATAATGTTATGCTTATGAAGTCACCCAGATGGATTCAGACAAATTACAAATACTGCTGGGCTTATGGATTGTTTGTATTAGAGAAATGAACAAACACCCAGCTGAGATCAGGCTGCTGAACCAGGCCCACAGACGTATGTGGTTGCAGAGGGCCCGAGATGAACGCTTTCCATGAGAGGGTTTGCAGTTTAAGAATGTGGAGGATTTAGGAGTTGGGAGAGAGTAAGTGATTTACTCAGGCCAAAACACACCTTAGGCAAACCTAGCATACAGCAGATCTGTTTTAACCAACCCACCCAGAAAAACTTTGCCTTTAGACCTTCCAGTCAGCCCTGTGATCCCATAAACCCCTCAGTAGCCTTTTTTTTACAAATGTCTGACATCCGCTTACTGTATTTTGGGGAAGTACTTCCTCAAAAAAAAATATGTGTATGGTCTCCAGAGACAGCCTTGTGAACCCCTGGCAACTTTACATACCCAGTACTGAAGCTACTGTGTTTCCCAAGCTGCTGTATTTCTTTAAGTCCCACGTAATTATATAAAATCCTTAAAAGTCTGCATGAAGAAGATTCCGGGTTGGAAAAAAATTGGTCTATGTCTTACATAGACAGGTTCAAATGCTTCATAAGAATATGCAAACCCTTGAATTTCACAGGTTTCTGGATCTGACAAGACTGCAGTTGTTTCTGACAGCTGATGTCTATACGTACAGCAGTGTACTCTATAAAAAAAAAAACCAAACACGTATTTAAAAGAACATTACAGTACCAAATCAGGATTCGGGACACAGGAAAAGAAAGGGTTAGGGTTGTCCACCCAGCTTTTGGTCAGCTTTTTGTGAGGCTGCCATGACGAGGCTTTAAGGCACAGCACTTCTATCAGTGGAGTTCGAGGCTGCTTTAGGGTGAATAAAGCTTAACTGCTTCAGATTGGAAAGAATACGGGCTTTATTTACTTCTCACCAGCGAGCTTAGAACACTAAATTTATAAATAAAAATGGGTAAATTAATCTGTTAGGTTGTTGGATTGCTGAGAGGCAAATTTATTTATTGGGTAATCTTACCAACACCGCTGATATAAACCACACTCTGCGCACAGACGGGGAGCAATAACCTCAGCAGACACAGCCTTTTACTAGATTTCTTACCTCTGAGTCGACCACAGCAGCATCGGGACATGGTCCACTGCGAGAGCCGCCCTGAGGAGCAGAGCCAGGGCGCAGAGGAGCGGGGCCGGAGCTGGCGGGGCCGCAGGGGCTGCAGGGCAGAGCCGCGTCATGGCGCCGGGCAAGCGCCGAGAGAGCTGCCCAGCAGCAGAGCCCGCAGCACCCAGACTCCGCACAGCTGCACTTTCCGGCTCAGTTGCAGCTCTCCGGATTTAGCCAGGCTGCTGGGTGAGTGAGGTTCCTCTTTAACGACAGTGAGAATGTTCAAAACACGGACTTCCGTAGCTGGGAGTTACACGTACTTCAAATAACTTTCAGTTTTGTGATTGAAGCAGCTCGTAAAACTGCGCAGTATAAGCACGGACACACACACACACACACACTAAAAATTGCCCTAACTCACACACACCCCCAATAAAAATTGCCCTAACTCACAGCATACTAATACAGTGGTGTTGTGTAATACAAGGCATTTTGCTAATCACTGCACCTGAGACAAAAATAGTAATTTTGAGGGAAGTAATAAAACAATGATCTGGTGACATTCTAGTACAAGGGAGAGTCATGAAGTCCATACTCTTGCCCTGCTGTTCTTTAACTCCCTGATTACTACGGGCTGATAACGGAGTTGCTCAACTTTAAAATGGAGTTCACAGAAAAGTTTTCTGTACTGTACAAAACGTATCCTGCAGAACTTCTATCTTCCTCCCCTGCTACATACATATTACCGTGTCCCTCAGTTTAGCTCTTTCACATGTATTGAGAGCTGGTGTCACACATTTGGGTGTTGACAGGTTTAAAATCTGCAGTAAATCCATCCACTGCCGATTCCAGCAAGAAGAAGAGTGAGAAAATGGTATGCTTGGAGTGCATCCACTGAAACATCGAATTGCTCAGCTGTCTTTTGCGAGGAGCAACGCTGTCCCAAAATCAAAAATACCAAAAGTCAGGAGAAAATTATAATCACTTCAGAACCGACATGTCTTTAGCATTTCACAAGTCTCACACAGGAGCAAAACAGTCATCGAGAATTTCTTCATGCTGAGAAGCAAATTCCTCCAGCACACTTCTCCATTCCTGCCAAGCACTGAGCTGTTTCTATACCTTGTGACTGCATTAGCAGCAGCAGTCACTCAGCACGTGGTCGGCACAGGCTGCGGATGCCTCTTAACAATCAAAACACTATATTACTAATAATACACACACACACACACACACATACACACACACACACACATACACACACATACACACACACACACTAAAAATTGCCCTAACTCACACACACCCCCAATAAAAATTGCCCTAACTCACAGCATACTGATACAGTGGTGTTGTGTAATAAAAGGCATTTTGCTAATCACTGCACCTGAGACAAAAATAGTAATTTTGAGGGACGTAATAAAATAAATCATCTCCATTTTCTTTTCTTCTCCATGTTACCTTCACATAACACTAACATTAACCCTTTAATTGCTCTTTTTCCTCTTCTCCCCAGAGATATATTAGAAATCCTTCATTTTCCTTTTACATGCTGCTGTTTGTCTGTATAAGGGAGAGTACAGGTAAAAAAGCAATCCAGAGCACAAAGATAGGGGTAGAACTGGCCCTACAGAGAATTTATTATGAATTGGAATAGATTGGTTAATAAAAGTAAAATACTTCATAATTCTCAAATTCTTAACTTTTCCAGGGTTATCTTCCAGAACATGACAGTTCCGGTTTCTCAGAGTATGTCTCTGCCCAGAATATTCTTGACACTTTTTGTGTGCACTTCCCACCCACAAAACCAACCAACTCTAAGTCTTCCTGTATGTTTATAGTTAACCTTCACATAAGAAATTAAGATCATAGAGTTATTTTGGTTGGAAGGGACCTTAAAGGTAAACTAATTCCAGCCTCCGAAGGTCAGCATTATATATATCAAAAGTGTGCAATAGCCACAGAATACAAAAGGAATCACAAAATTTCCAGCAAAACTTTTGAATTATGCAGAACCTACTAGATTTGCAGTTGACAGTCTGGTACAACTTCACGTTTTTATTCCTCTAAGCCTGTGCCTGTGCCTTGTTGGATTGTGATTCCGTTCATTCGCTACCCTGCACAATGCAGAGGTCCTGGCACTGAGAAAGAGAGCAAGAAAGTGGAGTATCTTACTGTTCTAACATGAACCAATGAAGAGTAGGTTCTTGTGGGTCTCCTCCACTACTAAAACAGTTGACATAACCATCACTGCCAGGAAATCCACATCATCTTTAACCCTCAACAACCTGTTTTCAACGTATGGAAATCAAGACCAACAAATATATGGTGTACAAATATGCGTTGAAAACAGACAGGAACCTCACCACAAGAACAAATTATTCATTACTAAATGTATCAGTACAGGTTAGGGACTGACCTTTTGGAAAGTCTGTGCAAAAAGACCTGGGAGTTCTGGTGGGCAACAGCATGACCATGAGCCAGCAACGTGCCCTTGTGGTCAAGAAGGCCAATACATGCCATGGTGCATCAAGAAGAGTGTGACAAGCAAGTCAAAGGAGGTTATCCTGCTCTGCTACTCTGCCCTGGTGAGGCCATAGCTGGAGTACTGTGTCCACTTCTGGGCTCCCTGGTTAAGAAGTGGGAGAGGCTTCAAAAGGCTTCAAATATGACTAGGGGAACAGAACACCTCTGTTACAAAGAAGGGCTGAGGGACTTGTCTCTTTCTAGGTTGGAGAAGAGGAGGGAGGAATCCTACAACACTTTTAAGTACTTAAAGGGTGGGTGTCAGGAGAGTGGCAACAGTAATTTTTCAGTGGTGCCCAGTAACAGGACAAAAGCTAACAGGCACAAACTTGAACATACAAAATTCCATCTAAACATGAGGAAGGACTTCTTTGAGGGCAGCAGAGCACTGAAACTGTTTAGAGTCACCATCCACGGAGGCAATGAAAACCTTCCAGGATGCCATCCTGTTACCTGCTCTAAGCAAACCAGCTCTGGAAGTGGAGTTGGAGTAGATGATCTCCACAGGACCCTTCTAACCCCTAACATTCTCTGATTATGTGACTTGACAATTCTATACTTTTTAAATGGGTGACTAGTGCTCAACTCTACTATTACAGAGCATTTTCATAGGGCTAAAGCTTTCACACCATTTCAAAAATTCCACCACTGGTACATGCCATTTCTTTTACAAGTTCATACTCAAATGCTGACACACCCTGGACAAAAAGCTGACGTAATTTAAGAGGTTCTTTGTTTCTTACATCCACAATGGCCAACTAGAAGTGGTTTAATGAAAACAAAAGAGAAGGTAATACAAAGAGAGAGAGTTAAGAAAGAGAGGTATACTGTCCCTGTCTCTTTCCAGCTGGTAATATCCCAAAAATTAGACTCGTCCTTGGTTTAAGCTGTGTTTGCACACATGCATCAAATCACACAAAGTGAGACAGAGCACAAGTCTCCATATTCTGCCTTATAGAAGCAGTTTTATAATTTACCAGATTGTTTTTGCTTGGATTACTTTATTGCTTATGAATAAACTTCTAACTGAAAACAGTATTTTCCTTTTTAATATTCTCCACAAAGCACAGTTTGGGAGCAACTGAAGTGAAGAAAGCTTTGAAAAAAAGGAACATGAAAAACCCAATGAGTGGGATTTTAATTTGCCTTCCTCAGTAAATTTGGCTGAGAAATGCATCTGCATATATTCTCTCCTTTTTCCTGTATTTTGTTTGTTTGTTTGTTTTGCATTTCTTTGCTTTCTCACTCCTAAAAATATTTTTCACCAAATAATAAGGAAAAAATATCTAAAGCAAAGATTTTTTTCAAAATGGTTCCTTTCTTTCATTTAATTAAAATGAGATGAAAGTGTTTTTTTATCTGTAAGCAGGAGCTTAAAAACACTTTCAATTAACATCTGTCACTATACACAAAACCACAAACAGTTTACTATTACATTTTCCGTAGGGCTTTTTCTTGAAAACCCAACAGTGATCTTTAAATCCAGGTTTAGAACTGCTTGGGCATGAAGATTTTTTAAAATCCAACACAAATTCAAAATAATGAAACTCAGACTATGGTGAAATCATGAAATTGCAATGAGGGAAATTATACCTCCATTACCAAGTAGCTGCACTTAACTAAAACAATTTTATTAAGAGAAACTATAATATTAATATAGTATGTATTTACATTCTATGTCTCACTTCTCTGGACTTATTATACATGGTTTTACAGTTATGTACCTATCACATATCCTAAGATTTTTTTATCCTGTCACAGCTGAAATATAGGGAGACCTTATAGTAGCCTTCCAGTAACCAAAACAGGCCCTACAGGAAAGCTGAAGAGGGACTTTTTATAACAGCACACAGTGATAGGGCAAGAGGGAATGGCTTTAAATTTCAAGAGGGTAGAATCAGGTTAGACATTAGGCAGAATTTCTTTTCTGTGACAGTGGTGAGACACTGGAACAAGTTGGCCAGGGAAGCTGTGGATGCCTTATCCCTGGAAGTGTTTAACAAGAAACTGGATGGGGCTTTGAGCAACCTGGTCTAGTGGAAAGTGTCCCTGCCCATGGCAGAGAGTTAAGAACTAGGTGATCTTTAAGGTCCCTTCCGACCATATCCATTCTATGATTCTATGAGTTCGAAAAAGCAATAACAGAGAAAAAAACCACAATAAAAGGCTTAGCTTCTTTTGCTTATGAATAATTTTCTTTAAAAATAAGGAAAAAAATCTCTTCAACTTCAGAATTCTACATTCCTTATGTAAAAATATTTAATAAAAAGAAGTATGAATGCCAGACCTTAGGATTGTAAGTCAGCCTGAGAGGGATGTCTCTTGTAACCAGGACAATTTACAGTGCAAGTCAGAAGAACTATCTAGAGAAAGTTGACTAAAACAAGTGCCATCCATTTTGCATGCAAAACTGGTCCTTGAGGAAGAGGTTTTGGAGCAAACACAGTACTACCGCAGCATATTAAAGAACCCATTCCCCTTTTCAAATTATATATACAAATGTAAATAAATAAATAAGAAATTCCATTATTTGGATTGTTATTCACATGGGTATCCATGAGGAGCTGACCAAGAGCTTTAGACAGTGATTGTCAGAGCAAAAACAGCTTGAAACCACCTCTACAACAGATTTTTCAACCAGAACTTTGCAGATTTCTGGAGGATATTGAGTGTACACCATGTAATATTTTTCTCTGAAACTATAACCAAACATAAGCATGACCAAATAAGTTTATGGAGAGAATTAACTTGTACTTTAAATAACCCAAGTTCCTTAGAACACAAACATGATACAAACAGTTTGCACTGAGTATTTCAAATCACATGTCTGATTTACAATGTCAAAAACTTAGTTACAATTACATGCTTGCAGATCCACTATGACTATCAAATAAAGTTATTATTTTGCACAAATGTTTGCAAGCAGCTTTATTTGGCAGGACATAAATTCTGTTGTTCTGTAGGAATTTAGGGGTTGTCTGCCTGACATGCTTAAGATCAGAGAAATAAATGTAGTACAGTGTTTATAGTATTGTATTTTTAATTAAAAGATGACAAAGAAATAGCTCAATTGCCCCAACAGAAATAGTACACTAAAGACAGAATGTTCCAGACAACACAGGCATACACAGAAAGAGTCATTGCTCTAGAAATGTAGAATTTACAAAGCTCATCAACATTTTACTTTTTAAATAATGAGGTTACAAAACATAAAATGGAGTTCTACTGACTGGGCAAGATCAATTTATTTTATCCTCAGAAGTTAATTGTATTACACAGATGAAAATAAAGGTACTGATGAAAAGGCATGTTTCTTTAAAACCAAGGAAATTGTATTGATCAGTAATTCACTTAACTTACTTAACTTCAGTTACGTTTGAGCAAGAGTTATGTTTTTGTTCGAGTACGAAGAGGCTTAGCAATTAAAAATCTATTTGCATTAGCCTGATTGTCACTCTTTTGCAAAAAGGATGCCATCACTGGAATCTGAGCAAAGTAGTTTTTTGCCCGGATATGCTTATATTTTATTCTGTGAATAAATGCAGCTTCATAAGCCTGAAAAGAAAAAAAAAAACAAAATTCTACTAAATATCGAGAAATCTACACCATGTTACATATTTTAGACATCATAAATAGTGACCCTTTAATAAATTAAGCCAGAGAATTTACTCCTGTATTATATACAGTGAAATATTTTGTAGCTCTCTACTGCTACGTTATGGCCCAATTGTGAAAATAAATAACCATTCCTTGTAAAATATTAATCACCTTTTAAAACCAGAAAAACTTCTGGCTTTTTAGAATTTCTTTTTAGGTAAGATCATTTGTACTTAACTTTGAAAATTAAATAAGGCAGTGCTTAAAAAATTAACATTTGCAAGGTGATGACTACATAAGAATCAGTAATAATTTACAAATAACCATGGCAGCAAACATTTTGCAGCATTTCAGTCAGCCTTTGTGTTCAGCGGTGACATCTTCCTAAATTTCTAGTTTTTATTAGTAGTTCAGATGATGTGATAACTAACTAAAATATTTAGCTGAAAAAGCCTTTTGCTATCACTACAGTCATAGTTATGAATAATTCCTATTTTTAAAAAGTGCCTAAGAGGCCTTTCCTTTGTTTCAGTGAATGAGAAACAATGATTCAACTAACAGATTCTAACTTCACCTCAGTTTCCTTTGGCCATTACCAGTGAAGAAAGGTGATACCCCACTGTAGCTGATCCACATCTGGTTTTGTAACCAGAGATAAGTGAAAATACCTTATCATTTTAGGTAGGCTTGTGCACCTTACCTGTTTCTCTTCTACCTCCAATAAATCTCTGGACCGAATCAAGTTAATGGCATCTCTTTGAGTATGACATCCAGACTTACCAAGTTAATCCAGAGAAGTGTGTAATCAGAATCTTTGCCTGCCATGAAGCTAGTAACATAAATTTATGGGTGCAGAGAAGTATCACTAGATTCAGATTGTGTAAAGAGCCTTGTTGACTGAAACTGAGTCAGAGGAGTCAGTAAAGGAGTTTCCAGCTTAGAAGTGATTTAATGTTTTAAAGCTAATGCTCACATGAACACGTGTCTGCTTAAAGACACAATTTGGGCCCCCACAAAAAAAATAGCATGGATAGCATAATCCCATTTACCTTTAGAATTTCCTGACTCATATATTTCAAAACTAAAGGAAACCTTTCATTTAGAGAGAATTTTTTTTCTCTGTCAGTTTAGTTATTGCATACTCTTAAGACTTCCAAAAAGAAGGGCAATGCAAAACAGCTTAAGCTGCATGTTATGCACACATATCATGTTTGAAATTTAATTAACTCCTCAAACAAGAGGACACTATACAATGACCTCAGATCACTACTTCCATAAATCAACAGCCTAGAGGTGAAAGGCTTAGTAATCCACTGCTCACTGCAGTCTAAACACAGCTCACAGAATTGTCCCATGGCTTAGAAAACTAAATGAGGGGGATATTTACCAGACCACCATGTTTACAGACAGAACTTGAGGGGGAAATGGTGTAAAAATACACAATTTCAATTACTTATTTTTAAAAATGTTAAGTTTTTTAGCACAGAACAGAATTTAGGCTTTTCTTACTTAATTGCAAACCATAAGATAATATTATCATGGGTAATTAAATGACATCTACATAAGAAAGTAAATGGAGACAAAGTTTAATATAACAAATAATAATTGGCCAAACATAATTAGTCACAGGATTTCACTAAAACATATTGTAAATATTATTAAAAAATAAGCCTATCAGATTTTACCTCCTGAAGGTTACACAGCTTAAGATGTGCATCTGCCTCATCCTTAGTGAGGAGAATAGTGTTCCATGGAGACCACTCTTGCTGCTTATCCCATCTGATCATAACCAAATCATAGATGTCACTGCAGGCACTGAGAGCTGACTGGCAGTTCCATATAGTCTCAATCATATAGTGCAGATCATGAAGCTGAAATGGAAAACAGACTTAAGAAGAAAGAAGCATGTTTCATTCCACAACAGCAGCATTGGAACTGTAATAATCCAAATTAAGTTTTGAGTGAAAAAATTTTCACTTAAATGTATATGTCACATTATCACTGGATTAAATAATATCCAGACAGGTACATTTTCTTTAGGCTTGGTGTGGAAAACAACTGCATTTTTCCTGCATCATCTATAAAATATTACATTCTTACTTTGTCTCTGCCAATGGCAATTCATACCTTCTCTTAAGATCCTGACTGCTTAACTGCTTTTATAAAGTGTCTTAAATCTCATAGTTTTTCTCACATAGAATGCTTAATTAAGCCTGTTCAGACCTTTTTGATTAATAACAATAATCCATCTATGTAATTACCGAGATGACTACACCATCTCATTCTCAGGTTCAGAATTAATGTTATTCTATAAATGACATATTGGACTACTAAATTACTTTACACATAATCAGAATCATTGGGCCTGGAAAATGTGAGAAATTAGGAGAAGAAAAACTCCCACCTATGAAAAACCTCAAAGCACACGGTGTCTGTTCCTTTCACTGCTGTTGACAGATGAAGAGTCTGTTGTGCTCAAGATACCATTTCTCATTTTGCCAAATAAGATTATAGGATCAGGTAGTTATACTAACAATATTAGCAATATAATAGAACGTCTGTTTGTAAACTCTCTCTAGTGCAGAAAGGACTTCAAATGTACTTTTAACCTATGCCTATGGTTAATTTACATCCATCTTAATTTGTTTAATTTAGTGCTTGTCTTCTGAAAGCACTAATAAATCTTGATAAACAAAGCTTCTTGATTGAAAAAATAATAAATATGGGGTGATAGTTTGGTAAGTTTTTCAGTCACCATCCATTAATTCTTCTCTATATAAGTAATGGACAATTATTAGAAAATTTTTATCTACAGGAGTCTTTAAACAACAGACTTCTAAACAGGTTTTCCTCCAAGCAAGCCCGTTGAAGAAGCCTCGTTTCTCTAAAAAGAAATCTTGATTAAATAATGGAGTTCACATGTTAATTACTGAATTTCTGACAAAGTATGAATAAAAATATATCATTAAAGTGCTTTAGTGATATATGCAGCCTATGTATTCTCATCTATCTTGCTTCCAATATCTAGGAGCCCATGTAAATTCTTGACAGGAAAAATACAAGATAAACACTGGGTTTATACCTCCATTCGTACTAAGTCTGAACGTAGTGATTCCAGGAACATAGGACTGGTCCTACATCTGGTCTTAAATCTGGTTCTACAGGGCCTCCTTAATTAGGTTTCATTAATTGGCATTTGCTCTTAGTAACTCCTCCTTTTCACAAAATTTTAAATAACATGTATATCTTCTTAGAATCCAGAAATTGCAAGTGCTGTTATCTTCATGCTATGCTATACACCTCAAAAGTTACCAGAACTTACAAAAGTCTATACTGAGGTATATGAGTCTATGTAGAACAAATTAATAATTTGACTCTTCCTTTTTCCTGGATTTTTTTTTTCTGTCCGAAGAATAGACAACAGCTTGTTCAATGTTAAACCTTCTGTGGAACTGGGGAAGTTTGATTTAAGAGACTTCTGCACCTGCTGTAGGTAGGCATGCATTTTGCTGTGACATTTTACTGTTAATTAATATCAAATGATGCTTCCCTCCTGCCCCCTTAATAATTTGTTCTACAACCAGAAGAAATGTAACTGGGACTTCAGTGCTGTTGTCTGACAGATTGTGAACAAGTACCACTGCAAGCTCAGCAGCTGAGACCAGGAAACATGGCTAGGCAGCAAACTAATAAAGCAGTTAAACACATTTGTAATTTCAAATTAATATGACATTCCTACTAGGATGTTGCTCATCAAGAAAAATCAAAGCACTAGTATGTACCATTAACTCTAAAGAGCATAGCATAGTCAAACCCTTAGAAAAAGTAAATGCCAGACCCGGGATTTGACACATTTGCTGAACTAGTTTTTTTGATCAAAAAAAGATCTTTACCTGCTGTAAGCAGAATTTAGTGGTAATTCTCAGCAACTGCTTTTTGTCTTTTAAACTTCAGCAGCACTGATACAGGTGGTCAACTCATACACAGTTAGAATAAGTGTGCAGTAGATCTGAAGATAAAATTTTTATCTTCCCACAAAAGTGTTGCATCTCTCCACATACAATACAATCAGAGCCAGTAATGGTACTGCAGTGGGCAATTAATCAAGCTGTCATAACTGCAGCAAAAGCCTTTTCACTGCACCCAAATAATTTCTAAATGCGTCAGAGCTCTTTTCTCGATGGAAGAAGTAGGGGACAGATACTCGTTGAGAGAAAAAAAATCTAATGATTTAAGAAAATATTAGGAAAAAACTGAGCAAATTAGTGATTTAAGATACAAACCTCTGTTGTTTAAGAATTTACAACTCTAAGGAGAAGTACTTGAAGTTAATTTGGATTAAAATTACACTGTATCTTGACATGTTGCAGTGCTACAACCACACATGGAACTACAAGTGAGGGCTTTCAGTGTCTGCAGTTCAGAATCAGTAATGTTTCAGTGCATCAGTGGCCACCAGCCATCATGGTGTGAGAGATATCCAAAAGAGTTTGGAGGATGTTTACATATTAGGATAAACTAAGTTAGATACACAAAAAAAATCTTTCAGCTTAAGTAAAAACTAATACGGATGAGCAACTACAAAATTCAGGTTTTTTGATAAAGTTTCTTAACACAGGCACAATAATTAAAGAATTGTAATCTTCCATTGGCAGCTGGGCCAACCATGGCATGGCTTGTTTTGGTAGCACTGGAATATTGATTACTGCTTTTAGTTTCCTTGGTTGTGGTTTCAGACATACTGACAATACAGCTCAAAAGCTGTTCTATTAATGTTGATGCTGAAGAAATTTTTATTTCTACATCTCAGAAAGTTCAAGTAAATCTCGGCTGTTCAGTATTTTCAATAAATAACACTTCGCAGTTACCTGGGATTTAAAAACTTCTGAGTGGATACTGGATATCAAATTCTTTTGTTGACAAAATAAGTGGTAACAACTGAAGCAATTTTTTGGAAAAAGGCAAGTTTTTCTTTTAACTTTGTCCCAGTATGGGTTACTGAGGAACATGAATTATTTAGAAATACTGCAAAAGATTATTACAGGTGATGGAAAATATTTGGAAAATACATGGTGAATCCCTCTCCTAATAAATGCAATATAGTAAAACTTGCAGCTATACAGATACTCTACTGACATAGAACAGGAATGTTAACATCTCAGGTTCTTTGTTTCCTCTGAGAACATGAAAAAGATTTAGTTTTATTACTAGAACAGTCCAAATATTGGGGCTTTAAATGTTTTCTAGCATTATGCCTTGAACAATATTATAGTCACAAAACATTGTTGCTTTACAGATGATGCCAGTTTCTTTAAGCAACAGGATGGCCAGAACCAGAAGAATCTGGATCATCTGATTCTGTGACCTGTCAGCTAGTCTTCTGCCTTCTTTTAATATATGGGTGGTCTGGTAACCACTTTTGAAAGTATAGCTATTCTTCAGGAGCTTAAATGCTTCTTTATGGCATGGAACAACACATATCACAGGAAGAAGCTTCTGTGGGTTTTAGACTACTTCTCTACCTGTCAAAAATATACAGAAAATAAAAGAAAAACAATAGGGAAAGTGAGTCGTTCCCATTATTAACAATGAACTTGCACACAGTACCTGAACTAAGAAAACAATTTTAGAATCATCCCCATAATCAACTTCAGACTTTCTGAGATTCTCTAGTATAGATCTGTACTTTGAAAAAGCTTTTCTCTGGTGAGCCTCATTTTCAAGCCTGTAACACGAGTGACATTTTCCAATGGTGCGAGAATTAGCAGGAATAGGAAACTCTGTAGATGTGAAATAATTTTCACAACCATGACAGAAGTGAACATTTTTAAAAAGCTTTAAGGGATCTGGTGGAACCTAAAAGATAAAAAAAAAAAAAAAAATAGTTATTTTACCACAAAGTATCTCTGTATTAGTTATGCATCACCCTAACTCTACTGGAATATGTCTTAGATATATTCAGGCAGGTATTATAATATGTAAAAGACAGTAATACTTATTCTAAAATACCTAATAGGTTGCTGAGGCTTTTTTAAAGGAAGACCAAAAGCCATTCTGTTTTCTTAATGTACTTGATAAAACCAGTTATAAAAATCAGTCAATCAATTTTTAAGGTATAATATCCTGGACATTACGCTCCAGTGGTCTTGCTGGTGCTTTTATGTACACTGACTGACACCTGTTCTGGAAAGATGACAGCACAGAGAAAAAGAGAAACTAGTTCTTCTGCATTTAATTTTTCATATAGAATCTGCCCTTAGTATCAAAGATAAAACTCTGAGCTTATGAGCATATTAGCATTTTTGCATGAGGATATAAAACCAGCAGAACCACGTGTCCAGAAACAATATACACTAATAAACTACATTTGCTAATGACCTCCTCACCCTCATACTGCATCATCACTTCAGTAAAGAATTTAATGTCATCTGTGCACAGGGCCCAAGTCTGCAATTAAGTAGTTTGTGCAGGCTGTGCAGCTACCTATTGCAGTCATATGCCTTTTTTTGAAAGTACCCTGAGGATTTGGCTTCCTTGACTATTAGTGAACTATCATAATCGTTATGGTCTACAGGTTACAAGATTCAAATACAAATGATAGGTGCCACTTATCCTTCAACTCATGGTACAGTTAACCAAAAGCCACAGAAGGCAAAGGTCTCCCATCTCCAGCCTCTGCTATGACTTATCTAAGTAACTCTGTTCATAAACCCAGCGTAAAATAACTGCTGGATGATTCTAAATCACACTAACATTTACTGACAGATTCTCTTCTCCTAAGACACTACCAACTATTTTAAGAGGAATCCTGTTCTGATAGATGCAGAATACATGTTGCTGCCTAAAGCAACAATGTATGATAGTGAATCGTATTTTTAATTTTAATCTGTAGTCAGAAAAAACCCCACAAACATACAATCACACAACTTGAAAGATGTCACCACTATCTCTACAGTTATATCTTCTTTTCTGTACACATGGGATGCTGCCTCTTCTTCAGTGGGAAAAAGACAATTGCTCTGTCTGATAATTCCCCATTTGGTATTACAATTTACTGTTACCATCCTTTAACATTTACCATTTACAATTTTCAGATTTATTATTTCATGGACAGTGTTCCTGAACTCACTCAGTGCCTCTAGCTATTTGTCAGCTTCTTATAGCCATGTCTAAGCCACATGCTTCATATGCAACTGTGTAAGCTTATTTGTGTGAAGTCTATGTACTTAGTTGATTGACAGCCAGCTGAACACGAGTCAGCAGTGTGCCCAGGTGGCCACGAAGGCCAACACTCTCCTGGCCTGCATCAGGAACAGTGTGACCAGGAGGACCAGGGAGGTGATGCTGCCCCTATACTCAGGGTTATATTTTGATAAAAATGTTTGTTAAAGTTATACTTTGGGCACTGCAGTATAAGGAGGACATCAAGGTTCTGGAGAGGGTGCAGAGAAGGCAACCAAGATGATTGGGAGTCTGGAGAACAGATCTGAGAAGGAGAGGCTGAGGGAACTGGGGCTGTTCAGCTTAGAGAAGAGGGGGCTGAGGGGCAACTTCATTGCTCTCTACAACTAGATGAGAGGAGGCTGTAGTAGGACAGATGCTGGCCTCTTCTCCATGGTAACCAGTGATAGGACAAGAAGAAATGGAGTCAAGTTCTGACAGGGGAGGTTGAGGTTGGATATTATGAAAATTTCTACACAGAAAGAGTGGTTAAACACTGTAACAGGCTGCTCAGGGAGGTGGTGGAGGCATCATCCCTGGAGGTATTCAGAAGACAGTTAGATGAGGTGCCACAGTGGATGGTTTAGTGCTTAGGGGTTGTAGGGAGGATGGTAGGGCTCTTCCAGCCTTGAGGATTCTATGGTTCTACTTGATACATTTTACTTACTGTTGAGGAAATCTTCCAGCAATTCTACAGCAAATTTTTTTAAAAAAAGCTTTAATTGTCTTCCAGCTCCCTTCTCCACAATACTTAAATAAAGTGCCTCTATGTCAGAATGCAAAATAAGAAAAATACCTTAAGTATCCTAGCGACTTCAGGGTTAACCTTCGGAATTTTAACATATTGAAGAAATAATGTACAAATTCTTTTCCTCAGTCCTTCTAAGTTGCATTCTTTCACCTCTCTTGACATAAGATCAAATTCCCTTTCAATTAAGTCCACAATTTCTTGCGTTAATTTACATTCATGTTCCTGAAAGTAAACACAAAGGAAAAAAAAAACAACTCCACAACAATAAGGAAGCAAACAAACAAAATTATTCTAATGCTGATATGAAAGCTAACTATAGGTGCTTTGCCATCCATCACTCATAGCTCTGCATATACACCCAAGAATATGTTCATATAAGAACCCTTAGCAAAACAACCTCCAGGGAAACTAATGTAAAGAACTACGAAACTGATAAGGCTTAAAGATCCTGCTTTAAGAGGCCTGTATATGTACGAAAGCTGTAAGAAGCTTTAAACCTGTAGGCATTAAAAAATGCTAAGCAGGGGCACAGAACACATGCAAAGTTTTCAGTTTCCAAAAGCACCAAGAAATACCTCCCTAAGATGATTCCTTTGGGCTAAGAGATAGGAGTTGTAATGTATATACACAGTAGATGCTTATATTAAAAAAAAAAAAAAAAAGAAAAAGCAAATCCAACCAAAACCAAAACACCTCAGAAAATCCCTCAGGCAACAAAAAAATTTAAAATCCACAAGCCAAAAGGCATGGAGGATTTCATAAGTATGCTTGGAAAGTAGTCATTTCAATATCTCCAAGGCTTAGCAAGAGATTCTTCACAAAGAGGTAAGAGATGAATGAGGTCTGTGTTTTCTCACCTAAGGTAGAGTGCTAATTTACAGAAATTCTACAATATCTTTACTTTAGCAATACTGACTTGCATTAAAATGGGCAGTAGTCCATAAAATACCAGTGCTCCCAACCCTATATTGACTTCAGAGCAAATTCTGGTGTTTCCAAAGAAAGCAGCAAGATGCTAATTTGTTTTATTCTAGTTTGATGTCAACAGTGTCATCCTGAAAGTACTTTGACACTTATTTTATTTTATTGTTTACATAAAAAAAATAAATAAATAGCCCAAACATGAAAGACTGAAAGAAATGCAGAAATTCATTAGCAGAAACACTGAAGGTGACAAGTAAGGGGCAAAGGAAAAGGAAATAGATCAGTATTTGCTAGCCATAAAACTGTTAATCTAAACCAACAGAGAGATAAGGTTCTAAAGTGACATTTCAAAGAAGTGAGGAAAAAAGAATAATAGCCACATATGTGTCTGCCATGTTTGTCATCAAGTTGTTTTTAGTATTAAGCTAAATTCCGTACTAGAATTGCATTATGTATTACTATACAACCCCCCTAAAACTACAGGGTTAAAATTCTAACGCCACTTCAAGAAAAATGTGCACATCATAAAGTGAAGTATGAATTTAGAGTGTATCTGGAATGGAAATTACACTCTTGTGCCAGGTAGAACACTGGGCTTTCTCATGCTGCCAGCTGATCATCCTGGCACCTGTTTGCCAGAAGAAGCACTGCTTATGTCTCAACACAATGAAGTGTATTATGTGTATCTGCTGATGTGTATTTTTGGGAAGTACAGCTTCAAACTAAACATAAACAGAAAAATAAAACATACCTTCACTGTATGTCTGACTGTTAACAGTACAGCTGTTCTCTCATCTTTTGGGAGGGTGTACATGCTAACGTTGCGGTAGATTTCAAATAGTTCTCTGGCACGGAGTGTGTACTGTGTATCCATTTCAGTGATTCTTCCATCATATGCTTTCCATCTCTTAGGTTGGGAACACTTCAAAAACAATTCATATAATTCTGAGCTATTATGATCTGATCAGCAGCTGAACAAGTGCATTAGGTTACAACAAGTTTCACCAGAGCAAATAGGGACTTAATACTAATGCTTGACTATTAAAAAAAAAAAAAAGGGTAATTCTATTGTCAATATGTGTACAGTACCTTCTCCACCAGAGCAAGCATCCAACTGCATCCCTCATTTAAAATTGCAGGTCATTAAAATTTTGACTTACAGTATATTAAAATTAAATTATCTCCTACAGGGATACGCTCTACTTTAAGGTGAGTTTACTGATATAGTGTTAGAATACATTTCCCCTGTGCTTCATCTTGCAGTCATAAATCCCTCAAAACTATCAGTAAAAAAAATCAATGGGACTGTTGACTGTGTAAAGATGGTAAATTTAAGGCCTCAGAGTCTACAGTAATACCAAATATCTCTGGGGAACTGTTCTATTTATGCTAGCTATACAGATGGATAAAAGGCAGAGACTTTAAAGCTCACTAAGTCAAAGCATGAGTTTACAGCTTATCAGATAATTCAGCTGGCTGCTTCTTTGCTAACTTAACCACATGCCATACACCTACTACTTCAATTGCCTCTGCACATCCTTAACTTCTGCAGGCAGTGAGAAGTTACATGGTGACTGCTGCCCCACTCCATTTGAAAAGTTTGGGAATTCTTATTTCTAGGGGACTGTGTTTGTTTGCAAACTACCTATTTACATAGGGGGCTAATTCACTGTGGAGGTAGGTATCTAAATACAAAAGAAAAACGGTATTCAAAAGACTCTCTCCATCACTACCAAACTCCTTTCCTTAATTGGGAGAGCTATTTGGAACCTATTTGACTGCATGTGGTACTCAAGTGTCCACAAACACATGTAAACTTCACTTTGCAATAGTGGTGCAAGTTAACTACAGCAATATTTGATACATGTCCAGCTTTCTGAATATGACCATTGACATGATCATTATTTTGACCAAATACACAGGCTTGTTATGGTGATTAAGACATAAAAATACCAAGAATATTAGATGGTTCAATATGATTAGTCATCATCGCAACCAAAACTGAGCTCTCCTCACTTTTTAAAATAAATTATAAAGCTAGGTAAGCAAAAGAAAGACAAAATAATTGTAAAAAGAAAAAATTAAAAAGAGGAATTAACACTAAATAACATGTAATAATGGTATCAGTAGGGGTGAAACTGATCAAAAGAGATATTGTCAATCTGAGGGTCACAATTTAGAGACAAAACTGATTAAGAAATGAAATAGCAAAAGCAGGTATTACTAAAAAATAAAACTCCTCATTCCTTAGTGAAGTTTTCGAACTTCTGCAACAACAGAAAGAGGTTATTAAAGCCCCACCAACTTAAAAAAACTATCATGCTGCAACTGCTCTGTATGGCAGACTGGCAAAAATCACTGTATTCCACAGAGCAGAGAATTCAGTTCCATGAAATCAATTATGACAGAAACACAGAGTGTCTTTAATTCAAAGAGACCTTCAAGATCATCCAGTCCACCACTAAACCATGTCCCTAAGGACTAGGGTCACACACTGTTTAAATAAGTCCAGGGATGGTGATTCCACCACTGCCCTGGGCAGACCATTCCAATGTTTGATAACCCTTTCAGTGAAAAAATATTTCCTAATATCCAGCCTAAACCTTCCCTGGTGTAGCTTGCATCCATTCCCTCTGGTCCTGTCACACACTACCAAGGAGAGGAGGCTGCTGTCTTCTTGCTCCAACCTCCCTTGAGGTAGTTGTAGAGAGTGATGGGGTCTCCTCTCAGCCTCCTCCCCTCCAGACTGAACAACCCCAGCTCCCTCAGCTGCTCTTCATATGACTTGTGCTCCAGGCCCTTCATGAGCCTCATTGCCCTTTTCTGGACATGCTCCAGAACTTCTATGTCCTTCTTATATAAGTGAGGTCCCCAGAACTGAATGAAGTATTCAAGGTGCAGCCTCACCAGTGCTGAGTACAGGGAGACCATCACCTGCCTATTCCTGCTGACCACAGCATTCCTAATACAAGCCAGGATGCCACTGGCCTTCTTGGCCACCTGCACACACTGATGGCTCACATTTAGCCAACCATCAACCAATACCCCCCGGTCCCTTTCCAACCTGCAGCTTTCTAACCACACATCCCCAGGTCTGTAGCTTACCACAGGGCTGGTTTGACCCAAGTGCAAGACCTAGCATTATAAGATAGAAAGGTCTGGTTTTTAAAATTAGGTTCTTCAGGTAATTATATGAGGTAGCAGTCTCAGTATTCCACTCTGCAAACAACTCTGAACAGAGACCAACCATATTATGAAAACATTTAAACTATTAAAAGCAAGACATCACATCTGTAGCTTCTGTAATTGTTTTCTACTACTTCACAATAATTGGGCATTGTATAAAATAACTTTAAATAACAAGAAAATCTGCATCTTTTTACTGAAAAAGAAAAAATAATGCAGAGATCTCATCAATATGAGGATTTCCAGTATTTCAGAAAAATCACAAGTTCTCCAATTTCAGAACTATATTTATGTATACAAGATTGACGCAAGAAAACTTGAGTTTCAGATTTTTTGCCAGCATTTCCTTGCCTTTTAGTCTGCTGAAAGTGCTGCAGAATTTTCAGTAATCCTGTTATCTCTGTTAGTGCAGAGAGAAAGACTACTATAACTGCACTCTGCTGGCAAGGCGTGAAACCAGAAAAAAAGTACCTGAGGAGAGAAACGCACAACTACAAAGACAAAGGAAAAAAGTAAGAAAGAAAAAAAATCATAAGATGGGTGCAAAAACATCATAAGGCATGAAAGGTATAAACTAAGCAATATTTAATAATTACACAAATTCCTTTAAGAAAATATTAATTCTGTATAAAACTTAATCAAGTACTTCTTCAAACTACAAATGCTTAAGAGCTCTGTGTAAAAAGTCTAGAACTGTCTAGAATATAGAGCACATCCAACCAGTAGCAACAATTGTAGCAACATTTGTAAAATGGATGAGGAGGTGCCTAAATTTAGCAAGTTTCATATCACATTAGCTATTGCAGCAAAGTGAAATTCTTGTAGTCTTCATTTGTGAAAGGTGTTATTTCAACTTAAACTGGCACATGGACACTACGAGCTCAAAGTTCAAGAAATAACCAAATGACATAGCTATTTACCTAGCACTACAACAGTAAATTTCATACTACAGTTTAAAGTGTCTAAATTGCATTGTTACAATCATAACAAAGCAACCAATTAATTTTGACATTTCCAAACTATTTTTTTCTAAAGAAATGCAAAAACTGCTACTTTCAGTACCTCTACGTCAACAGTTTAGACTAAGACTCAAACCCTCTAGCTCATGAAAACTTTAAAAATTTGCCTATTAGCTTCTCTTTCAAAAAATACTCAGTTTCACTGATCAAAACTAGTTACTAAGTGATTTTTCCATCTGTTTGTTCTCTTCATTGCTCCCTTTGGTGAAAATGTTTACTATTTCATTTAAACTTAAATGCAGACATTGAAGCAAGCATTTGTAAAATTAAACTTTAATACTGCAGAACAGATTGGATGACTCTTTTTTTTCTTCCCTCAGAAAATGTTATCCTACAGGAAATAGATTATGTCATTTATTTTTCCAGTGAGCACATTAGAAAGAGCATAGTTTCATGCATGAAGTCTCACAACACCGTAGTGCACCCACTATAAAATATATGGAATATCCTGATGCTTTAAAACCTCCAATTAACCATTCTGGATTGTTAGATTTTGAATCTTTAATTTAAAAAAAAAAAAAAAAAAAAAAAAAAGTAATACAAAACCGACCCACTTGGTTGTATTCTCTATATTATATACACAAAACTACCTGTATCTATGGTAAATGTCAGGTGACAGTCTGAATGATTCACTATTAGTCAGTCATTCAGTCACAGAGCTAAGAAATCTCAGCTTGGAAAAAGGAATATACTGAACTGTGCTGACATCAACAACTAGATAGTCTGGATACTTATAATGTTAGCATTAACATGATTAACCATTGTTTAAGCTAGAAAAGTTACTTCTGGCAGGTAGGTTCCAGATGTCTTTCCTGTTTCTGTACTTTAGTAGTCTTTTTGTTCAGCCTAAGATGACACTACTGACCTTATCCAGAAAGTGAAATACTGCTTTTTGGTGATTCTCCTCATCTGCATTTAGTTTCTGTCTCCCAAATAAAGCAATCAGCTTTGCCTCTTCTTCCAGAAGCGCACAAAACGCTGCCTTTCTTTCAGCTCCAGAAAGAGTTCTGTTAATCCGTTCAGTCTCCTCCTGCTTCCATACTATAGATAAAAATATTTTGGGTATTTTAACATTATGTTTTCTAGTGAAATGTCCACTTTCAGACTTAGTAAATAATGTAATTAATTCTCAATACTCATTAAAAGCCGGTTCTTGTGTTAGGGAATTGATTGCTAAGTACATCTTCAATAAATGCAAAATGGCCCAGAAATGTATGTAAATTGTACAGATGTTCTGTGGCAGTGTGTGCCTACATCAATTCCAATCCAATTTGTACTCCAAACTCAAAGACAGGTTAGGAAAAAAAGGAACTCTATGTGAAAAAAATAATCTAGCTCACGTGAAAATGTGTGATGAAAAGATATCTTCACAAATTTGCATCTAAGATAACTAAACCGTTTGAGTCTCCAAAAGTTATGAGCAATAGGAACTTTTTAAACAATTGCTCATCAAAGTCACAAGAAAAGATACTATGGAGATCCTGTCAACAGATTAAGGGCTGCATCTTTACTGTGGTACCACCAGTGCTCAGTGCTGAGCATATCACTGCTTCTCCCTGCATAAATGAGTAAAATCTAAAGAAGCTTGAAGTTGACTGACAGTCATATTTAGCATTCCAGGTCTTACACTGAGTATATTTCAGTGGTACCATCTCTTGCCATGCAAGGCAGATGAATGCACATTAATGATAAGACAGTCAATGCTTTACTCTCCCTTTCTTCTTCTGTAAAAGAACCCTTCAAGCAGGAGGAAGTGGCATGCAAACCACGAGATGGTAATGACAGCACCACATGAACCAGAGCAAGCTGTACAAGAATCTGACCTTCTGACTTCTTGGATTCAAATCACCAAACCACAGGTATCTGCTGCACTTGTAATCTTAAGTTAGAGTACTTAAGGACAAAACATACAGATGTACACACATGTGTCTACCATGGCTTGTTTTGTAGTACCCAGTTTTTGACTTTTACTGCTGATACACAGACTACATGCCTTTATAGACATCTGTTGGCAAAATCAAACTGCATTTACTGAGTAGTCATTGCCTTTGCATCCACTGTAATGATTCTTCCCTTCTCTGAAAAGTCTGTTCCAATTCAAATACCTCTGGAGTTTTGAAGGGAATTTTATAAGATCCAAAACTTCAACATTCCTGAATAATATCTCAAAGTGTTGTTACTGTTCCAGAACAGTCATGCAAAAGTGAAAACCAGTGTAAATCAATCCAGTATGTGATGCACAGTTACTGAAAAAGCCTAAAACATCCTGTACCAGGTAAGATTAGAGGCAGGAGGAGAGAAAGGAGGAAGGATTATTTTCTGCCTGTGGACTCCTTATCTGCAATACCTTATGTTTTCCTTTTTAAAATATTTCAATTAATTTCCTGAAGGCTCTCCAAGCTTTGGCATTAATATGACAGCTGTTTGACAAGTTCTAAGTACCCAAAGAGAAACTTTTAAATAAAGCTATGTCAGCAAACAAAAGCACTGAATAGAATTAACTGACATGAAAGTTTGTAAGCCTAAAGGGGGCAGCAATTTCAAAGGCAGAGCTAATAGATACAGTAAACAATTTTGTATTTAGAGAAATGAAGAAGCTATCAATTACTCACCTCCTGATTCACTATATACATACAAGCAAGTTGAAAACACTCCTCTTAAATTATCTTTTATACAAGTGGCGATTTTACTCATTACAATTTTTATTCCAGTTTTTGTAAGACATAGGTCATATTTCTCAATTAAATAATGCATGTCACTGTATACAGATACACTGAATACATAGATACATCTCATTTTCACCTTATAGTCAACAAATGAGATTTTGTACCATCAAGAATTGCTTATACTGACTGACCCTGTAATAGTATCCCCTGTTGTGATCAGCAGCAATAACCTTCACAGATATCTGGAGGACAATAGTCTCATTCTATTATTGTCACAATGATTTAGCTTGTGTAGACTGTTGACACTATAAGAATGCAAAAGTAGCTTCAGATGCAGGTAGAAAAAAAATCTTCCTAGAACCACTAAGCTCAACAAAAACATAACAGAAAGATTTATACTAGACCATTCTTTTTAACAAAAAGTTAAAATTTTAAAACAAAAAGTTAAAAAGACATTTCCAGTACTGGTGCTTTCCAGGTTACCTAGATATTAGGCAGAGCTGAACATGCATAGCTGAATGTTTCCTTACTTGAGAATACAATTACATTGAATTAAGCTGAAGGAGACACTTACATAACCAGAAGTTTAAAATATAAAAATATTGGGAATACAAGCACTCATTAACAACTTTTAACTCAGCTTTGTTGTTTCTATTGCAGGTAAGACTCTTCTCACTTTAAGAAACATTTTTTTCAAACTTTTCATAGCACAATAGCTAGGAAGCAATTTGTAAAAGAAAATGTTGCAGAAAATAATGATACCAACTAGCACCATTTGCTATAAGTGGAGAGAAAAAAATTATTATTGGAATACCTTGGCTTTACCCAAGCAGAAACACATTTAAAAGTGCTTGTGAAAAGTTACTTATCTATGAAGAAAAAGAGGGGTGAGGGGGAGAAACAACGCCTAAAGACCCCCAAATCTCATGAATATACCATTTCCAAATTCAGAAGTTTAATAGTAATAATCTTAAAATTTGTCTCAACCAGAAGTCATTTATACATTCAAACAAAGCAATTTGTTCAATGCCACACAAAGTGTAACAGTATGAAAAGACTAACTTATAACTTGGGAATTCTCAAATCATGATCCTAAGCTCTATGGATAACACATGCCATCATGTTAAAGCTAAGCTTACCATGGAAGAAATAGCTGAAATGGTTTAAGGTAGGCCAGGTGGCTTTGCAATGAAGCAGGTAACACTTTAGGCCACTTCTGCTATGGAACAATTATGTCCAAACTGCAGAAGAGTTACATCATAAGCAAGCATGCTAGCCTAGATAACATGAGTTGTTATGAGAACATGATGCAAGATTAAAAACTACCCTGCAGTGTCATTATACACTGCTAAATGTCCTCTGCTCTCTATTGTTTTTATTTTACCAAAAGTACACTCAAATGTTGTTTTTTTATTTTTTTACACTTGCAGCATTTCTCTCCTGTTAAGGTTTTACATCACTTACCTGCAGTATTCACCTCATCTTACCAAGAAAGTTTAGATATACTTGCCTGTACTAGACACCAGCCACTCCAACAGAAGTCTCTCAGGATGCCTCATAGGCCTTCTAATTGATTGTTTTTAAATTTTGACAACACAGCTTTTGAAACATGGAATAAATTAAAAAGGAGGAAAAGCACCAGAAGAAGGCTAGGACAAAAAGAATAACCTCAGTCATGTGTTATAAAATTCTGGGCAAAATTGTAATCCTTTATTAAAAATATCTGTATGAAATGAGAAATGATGGATGTCAATACTAATTTCTTCATGGCATTATTTTCAGCATTTTAAACGCAGAGTAAAAAGATGAAAGTAACTCTGATTCAGAAAACCTAGTTCTTGTTCCTGTAGCTGAACCAAACATTAGAGATTAATTACAAAAAGGAATTATAAACTTGCCAACTAGCACTATTCTACAGCTGATCACTTCCTTTAAAAGTGCACTGGTTTTGTCTGGAGTAGAGTTCATTTACATCATAGTAGCTTGATGGTGATATGCTTTGGATGTTGATAACACAGGGATGCTTTAGTTATTGTTGAATGATGCTTACATAGTGTCAAGGCCTTTTTTTCTACCTCTAGTAATATAAAAAAGTCAAATAATTATTTTAAAATGAACGAAATTCAACTAAATAACAAAAAGATAAGAATAAATCAAGGAATTCTCTAGACATACACATAAAAAACAGTAAGTTAATAGTAAGTTTAATAGTAAATTGTACTATTTTGCTGATAAAGAGTATCCCTGTAAGAAAAAACTTACGTTCTAAATCATGGTAGAGTAGCTCAAAATCTTCTTTTGTTTTAGGGTTCAGTTTTCGCTCATAATCCCTTCTCAGCTTTTCTTCTTTTTCTTTTTTTTTCCGTATTTCTTCTTGTTCCACCCATTCCAGCCATAACCTCTTTCTCTCCCTCAGATATTGTACGACATTTTTAGCATGCCAACGACGGAAATACCTCTGTATTACTATTGCCTAGATGTACGACAATACCAAAGAATGGTGAATTTAAAACAAAACAAATGTTGTGTTCTTAACTATAATTTTTTCTAGTTGACCAGACCTTCTAAGATTTGTCTTGTACTCAAACTAATTTAAATTTTACAAAAACATTCACGTGCTCTCAGTCTAAAAACTAGTATGATTACTTATTCAGATAACTGCATGAGCTTAAGCAGTGAGTACAGTGGAGAAACTCAGTTCAAACAATGAAGTTACAACTACAAAATCTATTTTTCTTTTTTCAAATGTCCCCTTAAAAAACATCTTTTCCCATGTATTGTTTTTACTTTTTTCAACTGTGTAGACAGATGCTCTCATCTTAATATCAATTTACATAGTGTCTAGATTAGGAATTTAGACATATATATGCAAAATTTCTTTCAGACAAGGCACAGACCTGAGCTTCTGCCAGTAAAGTTAGTGCTTGCACCACAAGCAGGTTAACCAGGCCAATATCATGAGCTAATGAACACTGTTCAGCATTGAAGGCTACCAAGCACAAAACCACACAAATACAGCTATAGTGTCTCTGGAGATACCTTAAACTCACATTTCTCTTGAATAAATCTTCAGCCAGTATTTCAATGTGGAACTACACTGTACTGTGTGAATCCATCAACATGAACTACCATCGAGCTGATATCCCTCCAGTGTGCCTTACAGATTACCTATGGATGTAAGAGCCACTAATGATTGCAGCAGAACATACTGCTCATCCTGAGGAAATGGTTGCTTATTTGGTTCCACTTCTACAAGACATTTATTGCCATTGGTTGATGTTGACCAAATACGATGTTCTTACAGAAAACTACTACCAAGAAGATTTCAAAACATCATGCCAACCATGCTAATTCACTTATTCTACTTAGACGCTCAGGGAATCAACTGTTTCTGCATTTTTATACACTCAGACTATTTTAATCAATCAAATAACCAGATAATATACAAAGAAATGCCCAGCCAAACATATTGTTGGGCATAGTTAAGTTAGACATGCAGTCACTGACCACATGGATTTCAAAAAGCAATTTGGAATCCTTAAATGGAATCCTCTGCACACCAAATATACACAATCTGTCACTGGAATAGCCTGCATGAGGTAACTCAATGCACCAGACCTATTGCATGTGTCTGAACAGCCAGGTTTTACCTTACTGCCAAAGCAGGTAGCTTGGACACAACCCAAAATGGATCAGTTTGCCAAAAGAAACCTACCAAGTCTGTTAACAAAAACAACCCCAGAAAACACAAAACCCAGAAGCTGAATGCAGATCTCCTGAATCCTAACCAATATGCCATCCCTTAGAGATTAAGCATGTAATGTTGGTCCTTCCAAAGACATGATGAGAATGCCATAGGGACAAGCCTGTTTTAATCCCCCATGGTCTATATGGAACCTTAACTGTCACTAAAAGATAGAAAACTGGAAAAAACAAAATTCTTAATAGTTAAGAAATAAAAAGGTCTGAAATGTCACTAAAAACACAAACACACTTCCCCCGTATCTGATGAATAAGCAATTTGCAGTTCACGTTGAAATTCCCTCTTTGAAGATTCTGAACACTCATTAAATACATAACCTTTGTAGTACTTTGTGTTACATATTATGTCAAAGAGATAAGAACTTACTGCTTCGAGTCTACGTTTATGGTATTCTTCTGCTGTAAAATACTTTCCAGGACTTATTAGTTTGTCAGTCACACGTGACACATACAGGCCACGTTTAGTCATCTGTGTTGATGTTGTATTATTTGTTTGCTGTGGCTTATTTTTTTCAAAAACTGTCTGGAGAAAAAAATGCGTATCAGATTATAACAAAATAATCAGTTTTTCCTCACTAGAGCAAGTGGCCAAAGTAGCTATTTACAACAAAAAGACTAGTGATATTCATACACTAAATATTTTCAATTGCACACTTATTTCTGGTTTTCTCCCTCATTCCTACTGGAAGTATCTGCATCAACATTCTCTTCCATCTGGCAAAAACAACATTCTAAAAAGAAACTACAAAGCCATTACCTGTGTTTCCCTACAAAATATCTCAATTCCTTTGTCAGGTCTTTTTTTGGGTATTGTTTGTGATCCTGCATTATGAAATTCCACTCCTGTTATCCTGTTCTTAAATCCACCCAGAAATGGCTTCTGATAAGTAGGTCTTTCAATTTTTACAACTAAATCTTGGTATGAATCCGAATCTGTTAAAAGCAAAGTGCCAAGATAAAAATACTGTTTCTTTTAGTAACAGAATGATATTAGAGAACAATTATATTTAACAATAAACATACAAAAATAGACTTTACCTTTTTCTACTCTGACTGTTATGACATCAGGCATGTGGTAATCCTTTTGAACTGCTTCCCCAGGAAAATGTCCCTGATCAAGATGTATCTCCTCAGACTGAACAGTTTCATCAAAGCTAGCTCTGGTCTTTTCAAGAGTTTCATTATCCTCAATCATGTTTTCTAAAAATAAACCCAAAATTAATTGCTCATGAGCTTCTCAAAACAAAAAAGTAGCTCTTTCAAGTTGACCCTGAGATGGTTTTATTGAAACACTGCAACACAGAATAATCACAGATTTTTGAGCTGGAACGACAGTCCACTTGAAAGCTGAAACAGTAGTATGATACATTTTATATGGTGATAGTATTACATTGTTTCTTAAAATCATTCATATTACAGTTTTTTAAAAGTTATAGTAAGTAAGCATACTTATTTACAAATGCATAATTTTAAATCAAAGTTACCCATTTATACAGGAAAAAAAAAAAAAAAAAGAAAAAAAAGAAAAAAAAAGTTACATAAGCCTGCTCCCATTTAGACTTGATCTAAGCATACAATGACTGAATCACCACTGTCTTTCACACAAGACTTGATGTTGATGTGTTTTTCAAAGATTATATTCTGAAGCAGACCTACTTAATTCAAAGTTTCAGAATTTAATTCTTTTTGATTGAGAGATAAAACTCCATCTGCCTTTGGTACACTGGCCTTCATAAGCAGACCAATGGCTTGCTTCTCTGCACTCACCTTTCTGGATGGGATACACTACATTCTGCTCGAAGACCTAAGGAAATGGACATCAAATTGGGAAGAGGAAATAACAGAGGACACCCAGAATGCAAAAGTACAAGTGCAGGAAATGATGGAGTGTTTTGGGAAATGCATAAGAAGGGCAAAGACAATGGAAGGGTGGCAGGTGAGCTACAGGAGAATCCAAGGGAGGAAGAACAGTAAGGTGATTGCTATGATCTAGTCTAAACTGTTAGTAGCTCACATACTCATGCATATATGCACTGCTATTTTGGAAATGTGTGTACAAAACACATATGCATACTCACACACGTTTCTGAAAATAAAGATCTTTATTATCCTATATTATTATTCTACAAATTGCTACTTCAGCCTGAGATAAAGAATACTTTCCTCGTAATTTCAAGCGAGTTTTATATTAGAATTTTAAAATCCATTTCAAGACTAGAAACCAGAAAACATTACGAGAAGGAGAGCGTGAGGAGTGCAGGAAGCCATACTCAAGCTGAAGAAACAAAAAACTGGAGAGCCCGGATGTGCAACATTTTGGTAGCTTCTTTACCTGCAGCTGTCCTGTCTGACATATTCACTGGTAATAGTGACGTTTGAAATGTTCTTCCTTTTCTGAATCTCTTCTATCAGGTGCTTCTTGAATGCCTAGTCCTTCTCCAGCTTGTTCCTGCTGCTCCTTCAGGTAAAACTGCTGCTGGCAGCCCTCTGTACAGTGCCTGCAGCTCCTGAAAGGATACAGACGGCTGTTCCACTCCTGACTTTTTTTACAACTTCAAAGCAACTATTGGATGGTCTTCCATTTCCTAAAGTACTAGTTGCATGCTTTAAACCTTTCTGCAAGAATAATCACAGTATCTGCAAGAATAATCACAATTAAAAATTGTATACAATTACATCTCTAGGATCAAACATACAGGTGGCTATCTATATTCTGAAAAGCTCTTTTTGCATCTATTCCCAAATAGCCTTTTTAAAGTAGCACGGTGTCTTTGCTTCCACAAAATACAAAACACTTAACATCTCATCAAACAGCAGTAATACTGCACAGCATGGCCAGCAAGCTCTCAGCATTACTCTATATTTATATAGAGGATGCAGATGGATATTTATACCCACAAATCCTTAATAATAAAAGATTTACAGAGGAGTACTAGCCAGAGACAGCGCACCTTTAAGGGTTTCCACGCTGCCACTCTAATGACATGGGCCCGAAGAGTCCAAATCCCGTGTTAATGACAATAATAATAATTAAAAAAAAAAAACAACAGAACAACAAAACAAACGGGAAGACGCTCCAGGTAGCAGCCAGGCCAACGGGTCAGCTCTGGCGGGCACCACCGTGACACACCCGCAAGCCCGCCCGGCCCCTGGGGTGCACAGGGCTCCGGAGGGCTGCGGCCACACTCCGGCCCCGCACCCCTTGCTGTCCCCCCGGGGTTCGGCAGAACCTCTCGTCCCGGCGGCTGCCCGGGCCCCAGCGGTTGCTATAACAACCGGGACGGGGCCGCCTCCCGCAGAGGGCCGGGGATCCGGCTCATGCGCACTGCGGCGTGGGGGGTGCGGCCGGCAGCGGGACGGGGTGCGGGAAGGGGATGCGGGCCAGCCCTGCAGGGACCAAGAAGGCCAAAATGAGGGTGAAAGGACGAAGGCTGAGGGGCCTCCCTGCCTCCATCTTCCCCCATGGCGGCTAACGGAAGCGCCTCGGCACCTCATAAGGCAGCACCTGGAGCAGCTGGGCCTTGTGCCTCCCTCCTCCTCGTCGGCACAGCGGTGTTCCTGGCAGCTGCCGCGTCCTCTGTGGTGACCCATAGCAAGGTGAAACATTTACAAGCTTATAGTGATTTTCATGTAAGAAAACAGTGTTTTCATTTAAAGTTTCTACTGCAGACGGTAGCAGAAATCGAAGTAATACTCGAAACTCTTTCACAGACAGGATGTGAAGTTGATGCTTCTCAGTGCTGACAGCCCTTGCTCCACAGCCCATCGCTGGTGTATGTAACAAACAATTGTTTCAAGCATACACCAGGCTTAAATCTAGGAGAAAATGAAATTCCTAGTTTTGTTTGAGCTGGCCTTTCTGAGGCAACCATTGCAAGTGTTTCAGCACAGGGAAACTGAGACTATACTCGCTTCACACAGCTGCTTCGGAGGCAAGGTCACAAATATGTGAGAATCCTTAAAATAAAAAAAAAACAACAAAAAAAAACCTACATCAGCAGGCACTGAAATATTATCTATACTCAAGAGCAGTGTGCTAGCTGCACCACTACTGTGTTTCACAGACACTGTTAGGCATTTGGACATGGGCCTGTTTCTCATAAAAAGGACAGAAATTTCCTATCACTACTGTTGGTTCTCTTTTTTTTTTCTCAAACCTGGATTGAAATTTAATTCAGGGTGGAATAAAACCAGCAGGAACTCTATAGATAAAGATACTATGTCATTTTGTGTCACTGTCACTACTATAGTCCTCAAGTCAACTTGATTAAACATTCACTCTCATTTTCAGTTTAAAAGATTATTTTTTCTCCAATGAAATGGTATACATGCTGTAAATAAAAAAAAACAGCTTTCACTCATTTCCTTTTGAACCCAATCAGAAACAATGTCAAAGGTTAAAATGGGAACTGCTCAGAATCCAGCCTCTTGAAATAGGGTAAGTAGCACATTAGGAGTAACAAAAACCTCAGTATTGCTGCTACGTGGCAATCAGAGATGTTTTTCCAGTTTACAGATTCTGTCTTCTGTTTGGTCCCATCTTTGCAAATAGGGTGATTTTTTAGTCAGTGACTTCAATTGGATGATCCCAAATTGTTTTAAATATCTAAAGTTTGTTAGCTCTAAGGGTTGCAGTGATTTGCCACATTATAACAGATAATCATGTATTTCTAACATAGTTAATGGAGAAAAATCAAGCAAAATAATCTTCAAATTATTCCTCACTAGCATATTAATCCTAAAATAAATTATTTGCAACACAGTACTCATACAGATTCTCACTTGCCTGCAAAATGTGTCTATTTTGTTTCTGCAGTGCAGATTTAAGTATCAGATATAGAGTTACAGAGTTAATAGCAAGGTAAAAATTAGGTTTCTTTTCTTAGCAAAGTTGTATTTTTGAATTAGACAGGAACAAGGATGACATGAACTGCACAACACTGTACAAAAGGCAACCATTTACATCTCAAAACTGCATTCTCTCATTCCTCTCTTTGTTCTCAGTAACTGCTATTTAAAGTTGATGCTACCACATAATACTAATTAATTTAGTAATCTTAGGTAGCAGAGATTAATTTACACTAAAGTAAATAAATCAAATTTAACCAATTATAATGTAAATAACACATTCTAAGAATTTGATAAAAAGCTCAGAAAGGTGAAAAATCCTGATTGATGATTCTGAGTTGGCTTCAGAAGAATCTTTTTAAGATTCAAGCTACTTCTAAATTAAAGCATTTGTGAAGGCTGATCCAGTGTTTTGGAAAGATTTAGAAAATGATCCTATTTTAAGTCATATCAAAGAAACGCAGAACAGAAAAATCACTGAGAATATAAATTAGGAACTACAGCTCTATAAAAAGACCTCAAAGTAGTAAACTAACATTAGGGTCTTTATTGAGGACGTATTTGTGGAAAGGAGAAGATGTGAATATGCTTTTGATGAGTAAAACACAGTTTTAAAAGACCAGATATCAAATGTCCAACCGCAAGAGACCAAGAGACTTCCTCCCCTCTGGACACAATTCATGAGCTCATTGGAGAGCTATTGTAAGTCACATGAAATATACAGCTTTAGAAGTGGAGCAAATAACTAACCAAAAAGAGACTTCAGCTAATGTCTCAGTTATGAAAGAATTTCATGAGTTGTCACCATGTTCTGGCAATTTTCCTGCCCTCGGGTCCCCCAGTACTCTTCCTAAGTATTGGCTACTCAGCCCTGGTGAGGCCACAGCTCGAGTCCTGTGTCCAGTTCTGGGCCCCTCAGTTCAGGAAGGAGATTGAGGTCCTGGAGCAGGTCCAAAGGAGGGCAACCAGGCTGGTGAAGGGACTCCAGCACAAGTCCTGTGAGGAGAGGCTGAGGGAGCTGGGGGTGTTCAGCCTGGAGAAGAGGAGGCTCAGGGGAGACCTCATCGCTCTCTACAACTCCCTGAAAGGAGGCTGGAGCCAGGGGGGGGTTGGCCTCTTTTCCCAGGCAACTATCAGCAAGACGAGAGGGCATGGTCTCAAGTTGTGCCAGGGGAGGTTTAGGTTGGATATTAGAAAGAATTTCTTCATGGAGAGGGTGATCAGACATTGGAATGGGCTGCCCAGAGAAGTAGTGGATTCTCCATCCCTGGAGATATTTAAAAAGAGACTGGATGTGGCACTCAGTGCCATGGGCTGGTAACCGCAGCAGTAGTGGATCAAGGGTTGGACTTGATGATCTCTGAGGTCCCTTCCAACCCAGCCGATTCTATGATTCTATGATCACTTACACTAGACTTCAGGTTTGGGGTTTGGTTTTGTTTGTTTTTATTTTGTTTTGCTTCCTCTCACATCAGCTCAATATGTATTACCTAAAACCATTTATTTTCATATCATTTGCCCTCATTCAAGTTTTTAATCCTTTAATACTTCTCTTGTGAAAACTGCATGTTAACTGTAGCAAAGTCCTCTTCTAGAATGCCATCTAGTGGTTTTATGTCAGAAGAGACCAGCCTTCCACCTTTTTCAAGACTGAAAAAGCCCTCAAAACCAACTAATGAAACAAAGTATTTTCCACGGTGTTTTCAAACTTAAAAATTTCCATAATTACTGTAAAAGTCGAAAAAACAAAACAAAAGCTAAAGAGTGCAGTGAAACTAGTTGCTAGAGTAAATGCTTTAGTATACCTACTGTTTTTCTCTTCTACTTTGATTCCCATAATACCTCGATTATAGGAAGGTATAAATTAGTTAATTATGAGATCTATTCAATAATAATGTCACAGGCAAGCTTTTAGCCCTAATGAGTATAAAAACACAGCTATGATAAAGTATGTCTGGTAGTGCAGACAAACACTATCATAAAAGTTTTAACAAACTGCAGATTTTTGTCTTATGGTTAATATTCTGAAATTAACAAGGACTTTCATTAATGGCAATTAAAAGCACAAGTAAAGGCAAACTCACACAGTATCCTTAGATCTAGTTAGGATATTTTAATGGAGGCTTATGTCTGTAACCAATAGTTTTCTGAAGAGGCAGGCACTAATTTCTATTTAAACATTTGCAAGAACACAGCCAGAAGTACCAAGACCCACTGTTCTCTTTCTGAAGTAAAATTCAAGGTCTGCATGGATATACAAATAAATCTATTACCTATATTTGTTTATATACCAAGCCTTTGCTAGACCCCAGTACTAAACTTTGTGCCACATGTAATATGCTACGTGTGGTAGCCTACCTGCCCCTGCTGCCACTCTTCTCTCCTCTCTTGAGCTTTCCTTCTCCCCCCATCCCTCCAACCTCAGGTCTTCCCAGTGTTCCCCCAAGTCAGAATTGGTGTCTCTGTGGGCAGCCTAGTCAGCAGTTCACAACAGTGAAACAGCTCAAATCTAAGAACTGATTTTTTGTAAGCCTTGTTTTCACTGCATCAGACCCTGATCTCAGTATCTGCGTGGCCACAGAAACACCAGCGGTGGCTAGCAAAAAGCACACAACCAAAAGCTGGAGAGAAGGGCAGGATCATACTTTTCTACAACTTTGGTCTATAATATCTGTATTTCTTACACATACAGATTGTAAAAATGACTCTGAATGAGGCACAAATAACCCGTTGGTAAGAAATTACAAAAGGAAATAAAAGATTGAACAACATGAAAAAAAATATTCTGAAAACTATTTTTGCAAGAAATTCAATGTAGTCATTAGACTGCTGACTGTAAGCAGGGATGAGGGCAAAACATTTTTATGAAGTTATAATCTTTAATTTAAACACAACTGTCAGTAACAATAGATTAATAATTATATTTTTTTTAATTTTTATTTTCCAGAGTTGGCACCATTTTCAAAATTATATTGGCCATCTCCACTGGTCAGACGGAGGTTCTTCAACCAGATTCTCCCATGGTTTCCACTGTACCATTTTTCTTGCCAGGGAAAGCTCATTTTCAGCCTGTTAATAAAAAACATACACAAATTTTTAAATTCCATACAATTGCCAAAATATAAAATTACTTCTGTTTCAGCTCATTATCTCAGTAATGTCACTACCTATCACAGGGGCTACCACAACTTGCATCTACAAATATGAAAAGGAACTGTGTGTTTTAGGGGGTTTGGTTTTTGGTTTTAAAAAAAGGTGAATCTCCTCCAAATACCCAAACACAGTCTCTTCATCGAGTCATCCCCAATGACAATTTCATAGTACTTTCTAGTCCATTTTGATTATCACCCAATATTTTTCAATCACCTTCTGCCCTTTCTACCAATTTAGACTCTGTAAGAAGCAATACCTCTATACCATGGTGTACATGTAAACCTAATATAATAAACAATTTAAATAAAATAATAATAAACAATTTAAATAAAATAATAATAAACAATTTAAATAAAATAATAATAAACAATTTAAATAAAATAATAATAAACAATTTAAATAAAATAAACAATAGGTTTTAGCATGGTCATCCCAATCACAACATGACAATTTATTTTAAGATTTGGGGTTTTTTTCCCGTTTGATTGTTTTGCAGCAAAGGAAGATAGGCAAAACTGCCAGTTTTCCAAACAGAAACTCAGAAATACTGAAAACCATAGCTCCCTTTTGTACCTAACTTAACACCATCCAGCTTTACCTGTACAATGACTTCTTCTATGTGACCACTATTCAGTTTATCCTCTAGTTTTTGCACATCAGTCTCCTGTGTAAAAAAATAAACATTTCATTTTACTGAGGACACATAAAGCATGAAAGCACTAATTTACATAGATCACAGTCTAGACTTTCTCAAAACTAATATAAAATTATATTATCAAAGTCATCTCACACACTTTTCCTATTGGAAAATAAACAGACTCTCAATGACATATACAAAGAAAAAAAGGACTATTTAATGATATCCAAAGACACGTTAGTGGCTAAGGGCTTCAGTGTACAACTTGAAAGAAAATTTTGGTCTCAGTTTTTTATAAAACTATATGCAACCTTCCAGTTATCACCAACACCAGTATTGCTTATTTTAATGTACCAAAAAGTGTTTTAGAATGTCGAAGACAAGGGCTGTGAAAAGATCCTATATTGGTAAGTGCAGAGGCATTTTTGTGCAAATATGTGGAAATTGCCACCATTCTACATCTTAAAAATTTTGGCTTTTTATTTTCACAGAAAACTTCAGTAAGAATTTAACAATCCTTTTTAACATACCATCAAAGCATCCAAGTCAATATCCAAAATAAATCTCAAAACTTCAATTATTTCTGAATCAATACCTGAAAGTTACATGCACTTCTGAAAAACAGTTATTCTGAAAATCATTCTTCTAGTCTTAAAAATCTTTTCATGCGTAACCTTTATGAAACAGCACTGTACTTACACTTTTCACCAAATTAAACCGCTGATTTACAATCTGCTCAGTGTATTTCCTATATGCTGCATCTTTGGGAATGTTTTCAAGAACACCAAGGATCTTTGTGTACAGTATTCGGAGTCGCTAAAGTGAAGACAAGACAGTTAAAATATACACCTAGAATTACTTAACTTCTTGACCTACTTAAGCTACTAGCTACCTATCTATATACAAACTATAGAGGGTTATGGTATTCAATCCAGAAACGTAGGGTTAACAAACTAAGTCTGAACCACAGAACTCTGTCGTGGGTAAGAATGGGATTTATTGAGACTGGGAAGTTACCACTGTCAGACTCCTTGAAGAAACACATGAAAATTGCAATCTGAAGTACATTAGATTAAATATAGAACCAATAAAAGCTGTTTTTCTAATACTAGCTAAAAATACTTTAAAAAAAAATTTTCAAGCATATTCATGTCTAACCCACCAATTTCTGAAAAATTAACTGGGAAAAATAAAAAGCACATAAACTACCAATGCATAATTGGATTCATTTTTTGGTTTTGCAGTTATCCTTACTCTGGTGCTAAATTCTCACTGATGGATGTAAATTAAACTAAATCCTAAAACATTTACTGGTGGATTTCAAAGGACATTCTGGGGTGAAGAAACTGCAGATTTTGGACCATATGTTCACTGGGAACTATAACTAAAGAGGACTGAACATCCTATAGGAACAAAAACAGAAGCAGGATACTCCAGTCAAAGAAATACAAAGAAGAAAAAACAGAGAATTAAAAGGGGGCTGGCACAGAATCTATACTTCCAAATAAAGCACTGTTGATTTCCTTACTCTTGGCTTTAAGTTACTGGAAAAAAACAGAACAAAATGGCAAAAGCAAATTTGAAATAGAACTGTTGCATAGTGGGAAATTTCAGAGCATGGACAAATTAAATTACTGAAGTCCTTTCAAAGCTCACGTGTCCTGAATAAGCAAGCAAGATGTGGCAAACATCAAACATACTTTCTTCACTGAGCCAAAGGAAGTAAAAAGGCAGTATCCAATTCCTAGGAAAACCACCTTGTGGAATACTGAAGTATAACAGCCTCAACAGTCCTTTCCATCACAGGGCCTTGATGCAGCTTTGCACCACAGCTGAGCCTCTGTCATTTAAGACCAACACATCCCTTAGAATAGGTTATTTCAGTACTAGGTAACACAAAGTAACAAGACAGCAAAAATCTGTATGCTTGTGAAGTAGAAATTACAATTATGAAGAACTGAATTTAAAGAGTTTTCTCTTTTGCATTGGAGATAATTTTAATAATAATTTTAATAATGCATTGGAGATAATTTTAATTTGCATTTGGAGATAACCCAAAAACTGGTTCATACAAGTACATACACAAAACAAAGTTTTCAAAATCAGCACAAGCAACAAGACGTACAAATACAAAATAACTCCCAGTTACATGAAGTAAACCATTAAGAGTTAGTTTTCATCCTTTATCACTTCGACGCGTTTTTACACTTTCATTACGCTGGCACGGCTGTACCTGTGTGTACCTACATATGCAAGCACCGAACCAGAAGTGTTGACCTCACCCACAATTTCCATTAAACGCAGAACAAGACGTGACCTACCTCATGAGGGTTTTCAGCTACAGCCAATCCCACCAGTCCCGTGGTCTGCAGAGAGCACAAACATGTTTAATATACCTAAACAAACATGTTTAATATACCTAGATATCTCTTCCCACGCCGTCTGCTGTTTTGGTTCAACGCACACCTGTCGGGGAACCATTCTGTGACAGGAGCCTCTGCCTCCCACCACACAAGGATCTGGTTCCACAGCTGGGAAGGGAAGGGGAAGGGGAAGGGGAAGGGGAAGGGGAAGGGGAAGGGGAAGGGGAAGGGGAAGGGGAAGGGGAAGGGGAAGGGGAAGGGGAAGGGGAAGGGGAAGGCCCGGCTGACAGGACACAACAGCTGCCGGCAGCCCTTGGGAGGGGGGAGGGGGGGGTGAACTCCGGCCTCCTGACAGAACGGGTCCGCCCCTCCGCCTGCGGCCGCTGCTTCCCCGGCGCACTTGGCGCTCCCCTCAGCATTTCCCTCACAGAGCGCCCATTCACCTCATCCCGCCGCTCCGGCACCCCCGACCCTCCCCCCAGAAACCCGGAAAGAGCACAGGCACGGCGGCAGGGAGCTCCCCCGCGAAGGGAAAGGGCGCGGCACCCCGCCCGGCTCAAGGACCTCAGCGGTGCCTCACCTTCCTCAGCGCCCCCGCCATGGCTGCGCTGCGCTGCGCTCCTCTCCGCCGGACACCGCGGGCACCGCCGGGCTCGGAGGGCACGGGAAAGGGCGCGGGGCTGCGCGTGCGCCCCGTTGCCTCGGGCCCCGCCCGTGCGGCGGGAAGGGGGCGGGAAGGGGGCGGGAAGGGGGCGGGAAGGGGGCGGGACGGGCCGCCGCGCGTGCGCCACCGCCTGCGGGAACAACAGCGCGTGCGCGGGGTTGCGGGAGCCTCCGGACCGGACCCGGGTCATGGAGTGCTCGGGCAGGGTGTGGGACGGTGGGCTCGGCTCGGCTGGGTCCCCTCTGAGACCCGTGTCTGCGTGGCCTGGCTGCCGCTGTGGGAAGCAGGCGGCCGGGCCCTTCCTTCTGGAACCGCAAGGCCCGGAGGCGGTGGCGACGCCGCGGAGTCCCCGGGCTTGCCCTGCCTGGGGAGAGGCTGATGGGCCCGATGGTCCCGATCCAGATCCTGAAAGCCCCATGGGCCGGCCCCTGCTCAGTGCTCATTGAGGGGTGATGGCCGGTCAGAAGCAGCCCACGTTTTGGAGCCCAGAGATTCCTGCCGAATGGGCTTTGGTGGGTTTTAGATGGCTCATGGGTTTGAGATGGGGATACCCGAGCTTGGTGTACCATTGCAGTACAGCAGAGTTCATGCTTTCCCGCACTTACAGGACACATTGGGATATCCCCTTATAAATATAAACCTTAATCTGTTACTGAAGTTCTCTATATGGAATTCCTAAAGACTACTTACAACTTACTTAAAGACAACTGCCCCTGTACTCAGCCCTGGTGAGGCCACAGCTCGAGTCCTGTGTCCAGTTCTGGGCCCCTCAGCTCAGGAAGGAGATTGAGGTCCTGGAGCAGGTCCAAAGGAGGGCAACCAGGCTGGTGAAGGGACTCCAGCACAAGTCCTGTGAGGAGAGGCTGAGGGAGCTGGGGGTGTTCAGCCTGGAGAAGAGGAGGCTCAGGGGAGACCTCATCGCTCTCTACAACTCCCTGAAAGGAGGCTGGAGCCAGGGGGGGGTTGGGCTCTTCTCCCAGGCAACTATCAGCAAGACAAGAGGGCATGGTCTTAAGTTGTGCCAGGGGAAGTTTAGGTTGGATATTAGAAAGAATTTCTTTACAGAGAGGGTGATCAGACATTGGAATGGGCTGCCCAGAGAAGTAGTGGATTCTCCATCCCTAGAGATATTTAAAAAGAGACTGGATGTGGCACTCAGTGCCATGGTCTGGTAACCACAGGGGTAGTGGATCAAGGGTTGGACTTGATGATCTCTGAGGTCCCTTCCAACCCAGCCGATTCTATGATTCTATGATTCTATGAACTTGTAGACTGTGGCGCTGTCCAGATGAGGAGTACTCAGTTTGGAGATAGTGGCTGTCCCCTCCCTGGAAGTGTTCAAGGCCAGCTTGGATGAAGCCTTGAACAACCTGGTCTGGTGGGAGGGAACCCTGCACACACGGGGGGGTGGGATCTTTATTACCTATACTGTCCCTTCCAACCCTAACCATTCTGATTGTATGATGCTATGACTAAGCTTGGACATTTTTTGAAAATAAAATAAATCAAAACCTATGACCCTATAATAATTCAGAGTACTCATTACTGGCTATTAGTTACCTATCACTTGACAATACCCAGCTGACTTTAAGTACTCTGACCAGCCTTACAGAACACAACAAACGTGTATCATTATGAGAAATGTGGTGAAAATCTAAATGCAACATACACCACTAAGAACCTCTTTGTGGTACGTTCCTAGTAACAGGTATCTCCAAACTGAGTACTCCTCATCTGGACAGCGCCACAGTCTACAAGTTCATAGAATCATAGAATCATAGAATCGGCTGGGTTGGAAGGGACCTCAGAGATCATCAAGTCCAACCCTTGATCCACTACCCCTGTGGTTACCAGACCATGGCACTGAGTGCCACATCCAGTCTCTTTTTAAATATCTCCAGGGATGGAGAATCCACTACTTCCCTGGGCAGCCCATTCCAATGTCTGATCACCCTCTCCGTAAAGAAATTATTTCTAATATCCAACCTAAACTTCCCCTGGCACAACTTAAGTCCATGCCCTCTTGTCTTGTTGAAAGTTGCCTGGGAAAAGAGACCAACCCCCCCTGGCTCCAGCCTCCTTTCAGGGAGTTGTAGAGAGCGATGAGGTCTCCCCTGAGCCTCCTCTTCTCCAGGCTGAACACCCCCAGCTCCCTCAGCCTCTCCTCATAGGACTTGTGCTCAAGTCCCTTCACCAGCCTGGTTGTGCTTGGGGCTCTGCCAACCCAGTGCAGGACCTTGCACTTGTCCATGTTGAACTTCATGAGGTTGGCATGGGCCCATCACTCCAGCCCATCAATGTCCCTCTGGAAGGTCTGCCTTCCCTCTAAGGTGTCAAGCACACTGCACAGTCTGGTATTGTCAGCAAACTTGCCGAGGGTGCCCTCTATCCCACTGTCCATGTCTCGAGTCCAAGCTTCAGAGTTGATTTTGAAGGTCTCTTTCATAAGCCAAACAACTGTTTCAAGCTCTAAAACTTCAAAAGTACATTTGACAGCTGCCAAGAGCCCTTTTATATGATGTGTACTTAGAAATAAAACTGTAGAAATAAAGGTGTGTACACTGCGTAGCAGATGTGAGCTGAATGTTTCTGTATTTAGGGTTTGCAGAAGTTTCATGTACATGAATTCTAGTCTTATGCAACATAGATCTAAAAAATAAATACCTTCAGATTACAAACTGGTGCAGTGTGTAACAATTTTTATGATAAACAATTAGAAGATTGTGTGTGTGTATATATATTTATATATATCAAAATCATTATATTAAAGGGTTTATGCGCATGTAGTTATCAGTCAAGTCTTCCTGAGGTTGATAACTTTATACCTTAGAATAGTTATAAGTATTCTGGCATTTTTTTAATAACCAGAAGCATGCATATACCTTCTATTAATTTTAGCAGTGCCATTGGTTTTACCAAGAAATTTTACTGAGAGTAGGTAATTAACAGCAGAATCAAAAATAAGGATCACTGTGAAATAATACAGCAAATTGGCCATTTCTGAGTCAATGTGAAGAGTTAATAAAGCAAAAAAAAAAAAAAAAAAAAAAAGCTGTAAAATACTAACAAAGCAGAAAACTCAATTAAGGGACTTGAGATAGAATGGGATAAAAGAAAAATAAAAAGACAGTTTAAATTCTTGGTGGAAGTAAACATGGTGTTCATCTGAAGATCCCACTGGTCTTGTATTAAGTCTTGTCTTTATGGCCTAGCTGCTAATTTAAAGGGTGGGTTTTGCATAGTGAGTAAGATTTGATAATAATTGTGTTGTAACTTTCTACTGTATTGATTCTGCACGGTGGTTTGCAATTCCTTTGGCCTGCTCTTGAGCTCCTCTTCTCTGTAGCTGTTGAGCAGACTGAACAAACCAATTTTCTCAACATCATGGATTTTTCACTGAAAGCCAGTCTTTTAATAGGACACACACCACCTCTGTTCTATAACTAAAGCAAAGTGATTAATACAGCTTACATCAGAATTCAAGGTTTGTATTTCTACCCTTCTGAGTGTTCTTTGAGGTGGCATCAGAGAGACTTGGGATTTCATTCCAAGGCATTGAATCTCTGATCAAAATGCTGTTCTCTAAAGAATTCAGCCTTTTGTATTGCATCATCCCTGTAATTTTCCCCTCTCTCTGGTGGTTCAACCAGATGGTCTATCCAGCTTCCTCCTCATCCCATGCCTGTGATTTAACTGACTGTGTACTACTATTCTTGATGTCACTCCTGGGTTATTCTGCATTTGCATCACTGCCTTCTGTGGTGCCATGTCTCCTGCTTCTTTGCCCAATTTCAAGTTACTAGATCTAGTCAAATAAGTACTGCAACTTGCTGTCACTGAATCTCTAAATCTTTTCATCTTATTGGCCTCAGCACAAGGGTTAGCGTTTGGTGATGCAGTATGGCAGGATCTACAACTGGTTAAAGGCTAAATCTTGTCAGACTTGTTTTAATTTATATAAATATGCACTAGTTTTATTAATGTAACCCTTGAGACCAAGTTGGCAAATAATTTATTTTCTTAATGAGAGTTGTTGAACCAATGAGGGCACAGATAATCTTATTAAACCAGCCAGACCTCGTGTTGCGCTTGATGAGATTTTAGAGAAGTCATGTAATACTTTCCTGTGGTTCCAGTCTGCTTATGTTACAGTTGTACAAGGTCAGACCTTTATTTATCTAGCAACTGTGTATTTAATTTTAGAAGTATCACAGGACACATCAACTTGCAGGTCACCATTCCTGCATTCAAAATGCAGGCCCCAGAGTACCAGTGGCAAGATAATGGGTTGAAAAGGTGAGATTATGTGGTATGCTCAGCAATTAAACTAACAGTGAAATAATTTAAAACTGTAATTTTTAACAGACTGAGTCCAAATTTTAGACTGATAATATTTATTTTATGGCTACGAATAATCTCTTTGCATGCCTGAGGACCTTCTATTTATAGGCAGTAAAGCTAGTTTAGTGTCTAGTTTATTTTGAGGATAAGAAAATAGAATAACATTAACACACATAAAGTTAACTTTATACCTATGTATTTAAAAGTGATGCACACTTGATACACTTCTTTCCAAGGAAAGATGGAATTTCCATGATTAGCAAGTAGATCAAGTGTTTATTTTTATGAACAAACAGTAACTCAATGTAAAAGAGCAAAACTTTTTTTTATTATTTTTAAGGAAAACATCAAGAAATAATCTCTTTTTTTTTTCAGGGATAAATGGAAAAAATATCAGAAAAATACCAAATTGCTCCTAATTTGGTTTAAGGAAAATACTCTGTGTTATACAAACACTAAAACTTGTTTAGAGGAAGCATTTGCAATTGTTTGTGATGATCTAGTGTCTTCGGTCTGGTAACTGCAAAGCTTCTGTTCTTGAACAGAAGGAGATTTTAGTGCTGAGATTTTTAGCCTTTTCATTGCCACATGATGGAATGTTGCAGGAATGTCTCTGCTCCTGCTGAGTGCACCAGCCACGCTGTTATATTCCATGTGTCCCAGTGCCATGCTGTTATATTCCACTGTGATCCTAGTGGAACATCCATGCTTCAGTCGGACCTTGTCACCTCAGCACACAGCTTATTACCAGCAGTGATACAGCACACCAGGCTCTCAAGGCACGTATAGACCCTTGGCAGTGTGTCCAGCACTTGTGCTGTGGTGAGCTGCATGCCTTATACTTGGCTCTGCCATGTCATTTGCTATCCTTCTTACTTTCTTATTTTATAATAGAGAATTAATTTTCGTGGCATAAAATAATTTGAAAATAACGCACACAACAATTCTGAAACACTCTTCATCTGAGACATACCTGTATGTGTAGGTTTGTGCTCAAGCAGAGCTCTGTGTCACCTGTGGCATGTCAGTTCTGGGGAATACAGCAAAGCAGGAGATACCTGACCAAATGGGCATCAATTTGTAAAAGCAGAAAAAAGAAAACAAGTTTCTATGATGACCTATAAACTGTTTTCTTCTTCTGATCTTTTTGACATAAAGGGGAGATAGAAAGACATTTTTTCTGAAAACAAAAGTAGATTTTCTTACCTAAAGGACTATCCTGCAATATGCTCTCTGCTCTTAATTCCTCTTGCAATCAGTGATGTTGGAGGCTATTGATCACCTCACAGGAACAAACTTCATATGTGAATAGCCTCATAAGGAGTTTGCAATGTGAGGGCCTAATCTAAGGCCTATGGAAGTCTTCAGCAGTCCCTTTGATTCAGGCTCCAAGGTATATATAATATGATGGGCTGTAAGATAATTTTCAGTCTCAGTTCTAAGGACAGCAACTTCAGTAGGGCTTGCAGGGCAGGGAGATTGTTGCTTTATTTTGAAGTTGCTATATTTTGTATTACAGCTTGGAAGTCTGCCATGGGATACCGTTCCTTCTGCATAAAACAAACTGTGTTAAAAAAAAACCACCACCACCTTTCTTTTTGCTGCAAGAAACTTGATAGGCTTTCATAAGCTTGTTTTGATCATAAGAGTTTCCAAATATCATTATCATTGCTTTTAGAATTAAGAAGTTCATATTGCCCATTGTGTCCAGCAGGATGTCAGCTTTCTTAGTAATTTTAGAAATCTTTTTGTGTGAGAAATTCTACCTAAACTTCAGTATGCCAAAATATAATTTTGAGAACTTTAGTAGCATTAATAGGATGTGCAGCAAATTTAATATTAGTTAATGAGTGAAAGATTTGGTTACTCGTGTCTTCGTTGTGGTGACAAGTTCACCAGTCTAACTTCTGTAGGGAATATTCTTTTGGACTGTTATGCTGAAGCCTTGATAAAAGACACAAAAGGAATGGATAGAGAACCCTTCAGAAAAGCATTATCTTGTGAACAACATAAAGGTTTATTCTTCTAAGCCCCAAAAGATAAGTCCATAAATGTTTTTTATTCTAATTTGTGAAAGGTTTTTTGCAGTCAGAGATGAAAGTCAAGACCAAAGCTGTATGGTTTTTTCCTTCTAAGAAAATGGGATTGAAGTGGAGATTTTTTAATTCCCTTCAGGTTGTCTGTCCTTGCAATTAAAGACCTGGGCCATGTTTCCAGTACCAAAGAGGTGAGAAACTGCATTATGTGAGAATCTGAATCCAAGAGACCTTTAGCTTATGAGTCAATCTGACTGTAAGCCCTTACTAATTTGATTTTGAGATGCAAGCTTTCTCATAATGAACATACTAGTAAAGTATTTGTGGATGGGATTAAAATACTGGCTATGGTACTCTGACTAACATTCTTTTTACAGAGACAATACACAAATTAGTCTGAAAAGAAGTCTGGTTAACATTTTCTGTCCCATATAGGACAAGATACCAGATAAGATGTATGTGTATAAAACAGGATTTTTAGTCAATAACAAAGGATCTTAAAAGCTAGACTAAAAAGGTATAAATTGGATTACATGATTTTTAGGATATTAGGGTATCGAAACAAGGTGTTAGGATAACAAGCAATAAAATATGCAGATAATAAAAAATCTGGATAACTGTTATACAAAGCTTATTGTTTGAGTGCTAGCAATTTACTTACTGATAGACTTCATACTAGATCTAGAACAATGGTTAAAATAATACCTATAGGCAATATGACAATATAATGACTGCAGGTTTTGTAAGAATCCTTAAGTCTTAAAGTTTAGAATTCATATATAGGGATTTAATGCTTCTTACGTTTCAGTGGCTAAGGCTGGGTATCCCTTTTCTTCCTCATCAGCAGCAATCACTCAAGTAGGTGTACTTGATGGGGGGAGAATGTCCAGGACACCTAAGGAAAACCTACAGGATTCTCATGGACCTAAAGATGGGACTGGACTTTATAAAGTGATTGGCTGCTGTCATTTAACAATTTAGCCATACCACCAACACCTTCTATTGGAGAACAAAAGGGAAACAAACAAAAGGCTCAGGAAGCCTTTTCCCTCATTATACCAATTCCTAAGTTTATCTGCCTGTTCTTGTTTGGTCCTTGTTCAGCCTGGCTTGAGCCCAGCTGGGCTCTGTGTTTTTCAACATTGGAGAGCAGCTGGTGCCACAGGTACCAACTTGACCTTCTGTTAGTACTTTCAAGATTGTTACCAGTTCAGAGTCTGTCATTCCTTTTGCTTTCTGTGGAAACTCTCCAGGCTGAAGGCAGTGAAGCTGAAACAAAGAGTGTGAAGCTGAAAGACAAAGAGCAATTGAATCATAAAGGGAAACTGAGGTACTCCCACTGAGGCAGAGCATCCTGCTGCCCTTTTCCTTGAAGATAGTTTTCAGAAAATAGGCTCCAAGTAATTTCTACAACATTCCTTATCTATTTGCAAAATGACTAGGACACCCTGCTGTGATCATTCTGTGAGAAGCATACAAGAGATGCTTCGCATAATTGTTTTATATTTGTGTAACACTTTGACAGTGATAAGTGTTCTGTGTGGTGGACACTGCACATAACTGCATAAACTGTGGGAGTAGTAGTTGAAAACTTCTTAAAAAAATTATTCAACTTCTGGTGTCCCACTCTAATTAAAGGACAAGTAACTTAAGCCACTAAGATTGAATCAAACAGATCAACTCTGTCAAATCTCAAAAAACCACTTGTAAAAATTTGAGTAGGTACACATAGATGTATATGGATTTGAGTTTCTGTTTCTTGTATATCTTACATAATACAAAAATACTACATTGGACACTTCAAGAACCTACAGGAAGATGTTTTAAAAATTCCTTCCAATGATAATTGACTAGCAGGGCTTGATATGGTATCATTAGCAAAAGGCATAGTGAACATAAGCCACAGTTAAAATTAGTGATGTGAGCTGACTGAATTTAAACTAGTGACTATAGTTTAAAGGTTTGACATACTTTGTTGCTAATCCACCGAGCCTTCCAACTACTCTCACACCTTGAAAATAATAGTTGGCATGGCTTGACTGTCACCCGGGCTTGTATACCAAACTCCTGTGAATGTCCATTAAACTTCCTGACTGCAGAAATGGTGCAGAGACTCCAAAGTCCTTCGTCTGTTTTGATAGACCATGCCTACGCAATGCAAAAATAAGCCAATATTTGCAAGTGTTTGTGTTTTATTTTGTTTTGGTTTTGGTTTTTTTAAGTATAATGATAATAATTTAAAACTATATTTAATGAACACTATAATCTTTTCTTGTACAACTATCAGTCCATCAAGACCAAAAATACTGTGCACTAATATATCAACATAAAGTAGGTTCTGCATTTGTTAACATCTCTCTCAAATATTTTGGACTGAAGAAAACATCCCCATCCAGCTGCAGGAGAGAAGAGGTGAATACAGGTCATATCTGAAAGCTGTGAAGTTTGGGTTGGAAGGGACCTTTACAGCTCATCTTGTCCAACCCCCCTGCAGTGGGCAGGGACATCTTCAACTGGTTCACTGTTCTCCCATGGAGAGTTGGTGGATCCATCTGATATCTGCTGCCAGTGTCACCCTGGGTAAAGAAAGCAGGAAAAAAGCTCATTCCTCATGAAAAAGAGTCAATTTAGTTCAGAGCGTCTCTGAAATAATTGAATGTTTGTGTAAATCCTGAATCAGTACAATGTGTGATCAGGTGTTTCATTCTGAACTGCAGATCCTCTCTGTAAATAATTTTCAAACAACTTGAGTATATTTTGTGTCTATAATTTTAAATGTATATATGTTTCTGTATATATTCATCAATTCCTTATGAATGCCCATGTTTGATAGGAATCATTCATGAGGTGATAATTTTGTTTACTGTGCATTATTCATGCCTGCATGGAAATCTGATATTCACTGACTTGATAACCACAGATTTCTAAAGAGAAGTTTCCTTTTAGGGCTCACAAATTGTCTGGTATTTGTGCAAAAATGATGGATGCAGTGTGTAAATAATAAAAAGAGCTTTTCCTAAAAGACATGTCTAGTACTAAATGTTTCTAGGATTTTTTTTCTGTCACCATTTTTAAACAAGTATTTTATCATTTTAAAGTAGGAATAAACCCATCAAAACATGGAAACACCTGATTTTGTAATTAAAAAATCCTTAACCAAGATATGGTCCTTAACAGTATATTTTTGTGTGTGTTTCAAAATAGCTCATCACTGTAGCTCACCATAACAGATAATGGATGAAGGAGAAGATCTGGTTGAAGATCTGCTCACGGAGTATGCCATACAGCTTAGCATTCAAGAATCAAATGGGGCCAAATCACCAGTGCCTTCCAGCTATAATGAGAGGTACCATCAATTCAATATGTATTAGAGATTATGCCACATGTTGACTGTGTTTTGAGGCATTGATAATTAATTAGGGCCTCATGTCATGTCTAAAACAGTTCTTAGTTTGACTATCACGCCCTTCTTCAGTGAAGCATTGGCTGAAGCAACGATTCAATGATGATGAAAACTAAACAAAGCAGAAGTGTTGATTTTGGTTTTCTCTTACATTTTAAAAACCTCATACTTGAAAGACAATAAATTAGGATTTGTTAGTGGTCTGTCTGCTCTGTAATTGTAACAGTGTCCCAGTCTTTCCCTGTGCACTCAGCAGATACAAGGAAAATCTAAACTGCAACAACAACAAAAAACCCATGGGAGTGTTCCAGCAAGGGTTCATATATAACATGAATGTTCTGGTTAAAAGTGGTTTTCATGATTAGGAAATGTATGGCTGAGCAACATGGGTGATGACAGCTTAGTAAGGTGAAGTTCAACTTGCTTAAACTAGTACTTCCCTTAGCTTTTCAGGCTATTTACCAATCTTGAGAAAAGTCTGTGTCAAACAAAGCTAAACTTTGTTTTAAGTTCTTTGGCAATAATCCCATAACTGCACTTTGTAGGTTGCTCTGTCTAAAACGGAAAGACACACAACTCCAAGGTTTGGTGGACTGTTAACCTTGCCTCATTTCCTGTGAGATCTCATGAAGGTTTGGGTCCTCATGGGGCACCTGGTGCAGGACTGGAATCTCCATTTTCACTGAAGGCTCTCAGCAGAGCCACTGGGCACTCCTGTTATCTGGCTGGAATTTTTTGTGCTGATTTCTTCTTTCCTTTTAATTAAATCTGATCTGAATTTGTCACCAAAATATCTTCAGGAACTAGCAGGTACCAGCATGTAACTTGCATTTCTTGGAAGCTTAAATAATACTGTTAAAAACATTACAAGCCTTTTTCAGCGAAAATGGTACCAGTGATATTATCAAACTCTCTTTCATCAGTGATTATTGACATTCTGATGCTACCACATTCTCATTCACTGTCTAAAGTTTCTGAATCTGAATGGTTCATTACTGTAATGTGGAGCAAATATGGCTTTTTAGTCCACATCAGAATTCTTTTCTAAATTAGGAGATTTTTCAGGTCATCCTGCAGCACAAATTGCACCTAATTCAAGAAACTTGGCTACTCTGAAGGTCCACTGTACAGGCATAAGTTAGGAGGTCACAAGGTTCATCAAGATTGTAGACGATGTATTCAAAGTTGGCTCAGATGAGAACCTAATGGAAAATGTTCTATAAATAATATAATGCACCTATGTTCTGTTTATATTTACTATTTTCTGCTCTTTTTTTGATAGTTTTGTACCACCTAGTGAGGAAAATAAGAAAATTGTAACATCTATAAAGCAAGGTAATACTTCTAAAATAAAATAGTCCCTTTTCCAAATTGGGCTTCCCTTATATTATTTTCCAACTGCATCTTATTTATCTGTTTAAATTTTTAAGGTCAAGTGTTTGGGCTCCAAGAACTTGTGAAACAGAAATATGCTTTGGATGAAGCTGATGAAAGAGGGTGGTTTCCATTGCATGAAGCTGCAGCTCAGCCAATTCAGCAAATACTTGAAATAATTTTAGATGGTGAGTAAGATTAAAATATCCAAGAAGGTAAGGGGAGTAGGGAAGAAGTATAGAAAAGAAACAGCCATCTATAATAAGAGGATAGACCTGTTTACCAAAAAAAGTACTATTAAATCTACCATGGAGCATTTTTATTATATTGTATAACTATTCAGAAAAAAATTTCCTTTTGGGAAAGTTACATCACTTCATACCAGCAAAGAACCTGGACCTTTTCAATCGTTTTGTTCAGAAATCTTCAATCAGGGCAAAAATTACTATTCAGTATTTGGTGCATTTGACAGTACTAGTTAGGTTAAGTTAAAGATAATTAAAAGTAATTTTCATAAAGACAGCATTTAAGGATTTCTGGTACATTTGTATGTGTTAACAGCCTTGTGCTTGAATTTTTATTTATCTTTTCTCACTTTCTTGCCTCTAGCATCTTATAAAACAATGTGGGAATACAAAACATGTGATGGAGAAACACCATTAACTTTGGCAGCAAAAGCTGGCTTCGTGGGAAATGTACAGACATTACTGGAGAAGGGTGTTTCGCCTGATACCAAAAATGACAAAGGAGAAACACCACTTCTTATTGGTAATAGCCTCCCCTCCCCAGGTTTAAGCAAAGTGGAGGGTAGCACTCCCCTTCTGCTAAGGACTCACCTTAAAGACTCCCTCCAGTTGGTTTATGTGGTTTAGATGCTGGTCATCTTTTTAGATGAAACTAAATGTCCAGCACTTGGTGAAATGTACCCAGCATTCAGTTCAGTACTCATTATGCCCTAGGTGATCACTTGAGCTGCTCATAAAGATCCTCCTTGTGCTTTAGGTGAATGCTCAGCTCTTCCCTAGAAACTGGACCTATTTTTTTGTTCAAGGTAACTTCAGGGTGCTGTAAGACCTTTAAGCAACCTGGCGCTGTTTGGCCATATTAAGGTAACAGTATAGTACAAGAATGAAGTGTTACTTTAACTTAAATATGTCTTTACTGTAGGTCTGGAGGTTTTTGGAGATTTTCGGGCATGTCAGATTATTTTTTCAGGAGTAGGCAGGTATTTTCAATTTCAAAATCTCCCATCTCATTTTCTTTCCCTTTTGCTCTGAAGATAAACTTCATCTGCATTTCTAAGTAATATTCCAATCTAAAGAAAGGTGATTCATTTGGAAAATATTATGCTATTGGTAGACTTAAAGGAACTTTACATGAGTAATTTAGCTATCTGAAATCTTAATGTTGAAGACTTAAACATCTCAGCTCATCTGAAGAGAATTATTCTGGGAAATTAGTACCAGTAAAAAACACAATATAAGAAAATACAATATATAATACAACTATCAGTATTAAAATATTCAGTTGTCTGCATTTTTTTTTTTTTACTTTCATCAGATGCAATTGCTGTAGTAGCATTTTAAGGTCCTCGGGCATTTCTAGAGGATCCTCTGCAATGTCTTGCTTTTCATTGTTTCAGCTCTTTTCATTAATTGTAAGTCTGTGAAACTTCTGACCTATTTTCAGCTTTTACTTTTAATGAATCCTGCAAAGATTAACTAGACCTTATGAAAAGGGTCTTTCCCCTTATAATGGCAATGTATTTTTCAAAATGTTTCACCAGGCAAAGTCATCTCTGTATTGTCTGATATATCTTGTTTATGTGATGCTTTTTCATATTTTTGTGTCACTTGGCACTGAGAATGTGGATGTAGATACTGCTGTGCATCATACATTCCAGTCCTAGTCTCAGTGAAATAATGGATCAGGTGATTAAAACATTTAGTGGATGATGCTCATGATTTAGTTACTCCTTTAAATTTTAAAGCTTGGGATTAAAAGGTTCTTTAGTCAAAGGTAAATGCTGGACAAGTATTTATCTAGTGGAATCATTTTTGCTTCCCAGTACATCTGGTAATACTCACTTCAAGGCAATTGTGGATAATTGTAAAGTCTGTTGCCACTTCTTACTTGTATTATGGGACATTCACAAAAGTTCAATTTGCTAGTCCTGTGACACTGATCTCTCTCAGCTTCCCCCGTACTCTGAGGAGGGATCTGCTATAATAAGGGGTAGTTCAGAAGTAAAATGACTCAGGATCACTATTTCTTATGTAAAGAATTTGCAAGTATACTTATCCTTGAAAATTTCAAACTTGGAACCTCAAAAGGGCAGAACCTGGCCTTTAAGTATGGCAGATGCCACCTGTACTTTGGTCGGCAGCAAGCACTGGCTGCATGCCTGCAATAGAGTTACCAGGTAGCAAAGTCAAAAGTAGCATTTTCTGGGGACACTGTAATATTTGCATCAAATTTAGAAGTCAGGACTGTATTTGAATAGTATGCTAATTTGTTTTGTTGCTTTTCCTTGCAATACACCTACTTCTGCTTTTTTGGAATCAAAGCAGTGCTGCTTTTTCCCCCTGTGCTGCAAATATTTTCCATTTTGTGTTTACTTTGATTTCCCAAGGAGCTGGCATTACCACATTATTCACCAGTAAACTGGATTTCCATATTTCTAGGACTGGAAATCTTTTTCTCATATCAGTACACAAGGAAAATTCTTTTAAACTTACTAAATTTTTTTTTTCACTTTAAATATAACATACATGAAAACGTAATTGTACTGTTTTCTTCCTTTTAAAAAATATCTTCAAGCTGTAAGAAAAGGATCTTTTGAAATGGTATCCACTCTGCTGAAACACAACGGTAGCATCCACCAGCCCTGTGTGAAACGTTGGTCAGCAATGCATGAAGCTGCAAAACAGGGACGAAGAGACATCATTGCTCTTCTTCTAAAGAATGGTGGAAACGTGAACCTTAAGGATGGATATGGAGTAACACCATTAGGTGTTGCTGCTGGCTATGGTCACTGTGATGTGCTGGAGCATCTTATTCACAAAGGTATGTGACCAGGTAAAAGCAAACTACACCTCTGCACTGGCATACATCTTGCCTTGTTGCTAAGCTGTTTTAGGTTGATCATGGAAAATGAAAGAGTAGTGATGAATAAGAAGATTTGGTTTCTTGGAAGGAAAGGAAACATATCTGAGTGCTTGTGCTAGACTAGAGAGATGCTTACACCTTTCCATAATTCATGTGAGAGAACAGGCAGAGTTTATACCAATCAGTTTCAATCAAGAAGGGAATTCCATGCCATTCTTGCCCTTATTTATTTCTTTTTATTCCCTTGCCCTTCCCTCCCTCCATCCCTCCCTCAGCTGAACATTTGAATTTGTATCTGTATAACTCTTGTTTTGCCTTTGAGTTTTAAACTTACCACAACAAATATTTCCTGATTTAGTGAAGTTTTAACTTAAATACCTCTGAAAATGAAGAAGTACTCTGAAGTTGGTTTCATGTTGATCTGCAGATCAATTTGGATATAATTATAAACTCTATCCTCCTTCCAGGTGGAGATGTCCAGGCTTTGGCCGATGATGGTGCATCCATACTGTTTGAAGCAGCTGAAGGAGGTAATCCAGACTGCATAGCCCTTCTTCTGGAATATGGAGGAAGTGGCAATGTTCCTAGTAAGGCAGGACTGCTTCCCATACACAAAGCAGCTTATGAAGGGCATTACCTGTGAGTATGATCTTGGACTTCACATTTTCTTTAAGGTAGAGTTGCAAAGACAAGGGGCACAAGTTGCTCCTGGTAAGATTCCAACTGAACACAAGAGGAAAATTTTTCACTATGAGAACAGTCAGATATTGGAATGGTTTCTCAGGGGAAGTGATGGATTACTCCAGTTTGGAAAGTTTTAAGTCTCAGCTTGATGGAGTGCTGAGACATATCACAGAAAATAATACTAGAAGGGTTGGACCAGATGATCCTTGAGGTCCCTTCCAACCTGACATTCTATGATTTTATGATTTATATTTCAGAAGTACCTATGTTCATTAATTAAGTCAAGTATTTTTTTTAGCATAAACAAAGCAAAATGCAAAACCTGCTCCTTTAAACTAAGTGAAAACTACTGAAACAACTTAAACACAAGGTCCTATTTGACACGGATCAAAACTGTTGCTTTTACGTTTGAATCTTCTTGTGTAAAGTTCCTACCTGGTAACTCAAGATATAGCTGGATAAGGGCAATCTTCTCCATTCAAGGTATGCCTAACTAATTTCATTCACTGTTTTTTTAGTGCCCTGAAGCATCTCATTCCAGTCACATCTCGAACTGCAATACAGAAAAGTGGGTTAAGTCCTGTTCACTCAGCAGCAGATGGCCAGAATTCCCAGTGTCTAGAGCTCCTCATTGAAAATGGGTTTGATGTCAATACTCTTTTAGCCGAACACATTTCAAATGGTTACGATGACAACAGGAAAACCGCACTTTATTTTGCTGTTTCTAACAATGACATTCTTTGTACTGAAATACTGCTCAAAGCAGGGGCAAATCCAAACAAAGATCCTTTAAACTGTCTTCTTGTGGCAGTCAGAGCTGGCAACCATGAAATTGTAAGGCTGCTTCTATCTTACGGAGCAAACGTCAATTGCTACTTTATGTTGGTTAATGATACGCACTTCCCCAGCGCCATTCAGTACGCCTTGAATGATGAGGTGATGCTGAGGCTGTTGCTCAACTATGGATACAATGTGCAGATGTGTTTTGACTGTATGCATCAAGATATCTTTGGGAATTCTTTTGTGTGGTCAGCTCCAGAGGAAGAGATTCTCCCTGGATGGACTTCGTCTGTAATAAAGGATAATCCAGTAAATACGTAACCTTCCTCCCTTCTCTTCCTTTTCCTCCTTTCATTACCTATCTTGAAACATATCAGATTGCTGTGCAGAACTAAGATTACCATAATGGCAAAATCCTTTCATAAAGCACCCTAAAAATAAAACTGACATTTTTCATTTTCGGCTGTGAAATAGAGAAAATTATGTACATAGAATGGTTTTAGTGTGGGATTCATATATGAGAGATTTAGGAAGGAAGTTTCAAGAAATCATGAGGCAGAGTTAAGGAATGTCTGCTCCTATCCTAGCCAATGGAATAGATGAGTTTACAGAGAGATATCACTGTTGAACAAAACTGTTCTGCAAATTATAGTGATCTTATAATAATTATTGGCCTTCAGGCTTGTCCAGATGGATTAAGGGATCAAAAAAGTTAAGAATGGAAGAAAATGGCTTTTAAAGCAACTTATGTAGGTTACTTTATATATATAGCTTACCTATATAGGCATCGATTTATCACTGTTAAAAGTTGTTGCTAGTACGTTGTTTTAATTAATTTGTATAATTGCATTAAAATGTGTTAATTTGGGATTCCTATGCACATATTTCAAAATTATGACTTGATATGTTTTCTCTTTCAGTTCTGTGACTTTATTGCTGTTCCTTGGTTGAAACATTTGGCAGGAAGAGTGGTTCGTGTTTTTATAGATTACATGGATTATGTTCCTCTATGCACAAAAATTAAATTTCTTTTAGAAACACAGAAAGAATGGACAGAGATACATCAAATATTGGGTAATTACCTGCCAGTTAATGTTGTCATGTTGTCCTGATTTATTGTAGGATACTTTAATTGCTAATATCAGGTCACATTCATCCAAAATGTTTCAGTAGTCCAAATGTGTACCAGAAGAACCAGGTTGTGCCCGTTGTCAGATTGAGACAAATCTTTAATAATTGCCTCTGCCATAAATTAGTTAATGGGACTGGGATATGGCAAACATGCACCTGGTGAAAATTAATCTCAGAAGGAATGTCACTGTTTTGTAGGAAGACCTTTTAGATAAGGAAGACCACTGAGATACTTCTCAAACTCCATATTAAAAAACTTGTGTTGCTCCAGTCACTGGACAGCTATGGGGCACACCTTTTTTTATGGAGGAATATAGCTCAGAATTCCCTTCTCTCAAGTCTATTAATCATTCAAGGGTTCTTGTCAATGCATGTTTTAGATCCCATTCTATTCAAGGTGGATACAAGTGTGCCATAACAATCTGTGTACCACCATGTACCATCATCAAGGGTTGGACTTGATGATCTCAGAAGTCCCTTCCAACCCAGACGATTCTATGATTCTATGATTTCCTAATTCCGATGTACATGACATACATCTAGATCTGCAGTTACTAATACCATAATTCAATAATCCTATGTACTCTTTACTTTTGAAGTTCTACACATTAGCCTGGGCCTTCAATCACCTTAACTTTGTAAAAAATATGTTGTGTAGTGTATTAAATGTTCTCTTTGAATGAATTAATTTCTTTAATTTTTAATTTCTAATTTTAAATATAATTTGATTTAACATCAGCTGTTAATGAGCAACATATTAGTGATTAAAACTGGCACATTATTTAATTTTTCTTTGGTATTTTACACTGGAATGCATAGGAAATATTTTTTTTTTTTGGTGCCATGGGAACATCCAAATAATTTGGTGGTCTTAACTACAGATATTTCAAGTACCTTCAAAGATTGTGTTATTTTCAGGAAGACTAAATTACACTGAGCTCTTTGATGTAAATTCTGATAAGAAGTGGTTGCTCAGAAGATTCAGCAGGCCCAAGCATGGTCCTGGGCATGGTGACCTACTGATACAGCAGAAATTGAAGTTTCCATGGCTGGCCTAAACATGCAATTTTTAAAAGGTGCACCTAGGGAAAGGAGAAATCATCCATCAGTTACCATTGATTATGGTAAATAAAGTACTGGTTTAAGTGTTCACATGGATGCTTTGGAGACAGTGTACCATGTGCATATTTCCAAAAGTGAGTCAACAATGTTAAGTAGATATCTGACAGAAGAATCTTGATTACTGTCAGCATTGTGTAGCATGACAATTCTGATGTGAGAACAATGCTGCTCTATTCAGAAGCGGCAATATAATAATACTCTTATTTTTATATTTTTATATTAATTGTATTAGAGCATGTTTTGAGGTTTTCAGTTGTCATACACTCATTGTTAATGGCACCACCATTGTTAATTTCCACCATTTCTTTTTCACTGTTGTTTTTAGATAATCCTCGCTCGTTGAAACATCTGTGTCGTCTGAAAATACGTAAACTGTTGGGGTTAAGCAGACTCCAGAAACTGTCATCCATGAAGAACTTTCCACTTCCACCACTTCTCAAGAATTATATCCTATATAAAGAATATGATCTGTATGGACAAGGGATAGATTTAGAATAATTTTTAAAAATAACGACATGCAGTCTGTCATTTGACTCATTTCCTCACTATTTTTTACTAGCCAAAGAGATGTTTGGTGTTTCATATACATTCACAACATTCTGATGTTTGTTGTTAGTAGTTCTTTTATGGGAACAAATTTTTCTTTAAAACTAGTATGTTAAAGCTCATGTTTTAACACAATATTGTACTGTCCAAATACAGGCTGAAGTCAGAATTCGTATGCTGTAATAATTATGTAGAACACTACAGTCTGAGTGGGAATTCAGATGAATAAACAATAAAAAAATATTTCATTATGGACTTCTCAATGAAGATAATAAATGCAATATCTTCTCTCAATTTATGGCATTAGTTAACCTGTAAAATAAACAAAAATCTCTAACTTAGCTTGGCAAAAAATTTAAACCACTAAGTGCATGTCTCTGTTATGTAATTGGCCTAAAATCTAGCACATTTTGTATTTTGGAGATCATGGTCCTATTATAAAATTGTCCAAGCATTAAAAATATCCTTTTTTTCCAATTTTGGCAAACTCTTTGCTCCCAGGTACAACTACCATGTGTGCCAGTACCGTGTATTTCAAGGCTTGACAAAAATTGAGGAACCTGAACAGGCTGTTTGAAAAAAGGAGTAGATTTTGATAAACAAACCAGGAAATCAAACAGCCTGTTCCCAGGGTTGAGAAGTGTTGCAATTTCATAACTTTAATTATGGTTCTTACAGGGTTCTGACAAGTTAGTACCCTGCCAGGCTAAACAACACCCTGAGTCAGGCTGTGATGCACTTGGCAGTATGCTACTTCATGTCTTGTGAAAAACTCAGCTGATTAAATATTCTTTAAATTATTCTATTAAAAGTGGATTCTTCTTGCTCCTTTTGCTGTTCTACCATCCCCTCCATCTCAGGGGGGGAGGGAGGAAGAAAAAAAACCCGAAGAAATACAAGCCCCCTAAACTAAGAAAATATTTCAGTTGGTGAATGTCAGGATCACACAGTGCATAGAGTTTAGTTAAACATGTAATTTAAGAATACACTGCTTTTCACATACATACACAGACTCATACAAACCAAAAGCCATCTGAAGCATCCTTCTGCCCTGTTCCCTGCACTAGGGCTCCCTGTCCTTCAGAACTTCTTTTTTGTTGGATGTCATTATTATATATAACTTATTAACACTTCAGTCAGAGATATAAATTCCACTTCCAAAGTGCCCTGTGGATCTGTCCTTCCTAACAACAGATTTGCAGAATCAAATGGAAGGAATGAAAATAACTGGTCTGGGACATATAGAGGGTTGAGCAAGAGGCTTAATTGATGCTTCTCCTCTCACTAGGGCTGCTATTCATCTGATTTTCCAAGACATGTCATCAGGGTTTTGTTGGTTTTTTGTTTGGTTTTTTTTTGCCAAAAATTTTAACCAGGATGAAAAAGAAAAATTTAGACACTTGTGAAAAGTTTCTAAGCTGCATCAGTGGCAGCCCCTGACAGGACAATGTCCCAGGGTGACTCTTGACCCCATCCATGGCCTGACCAGAGACTGCCCATTGAATCCCAGCACTCAGGGCTCCACTGACCACAACATCCTGGATATACCAGGCTAAATGCTGATAAATGCTAATACTCATCTGTAAACTGAGACTTCTGTGTGGGAATTGCTAAAGAGAAATATGGTCTTAAGAATACTAAGTCTTAAATAATGGCAATTTTAATTGATACAGTGACCACAATGCAAGAATTTGGGTAATCACATATCTGATATAGTATACTGCAACCAGCAAAGGAAACCCGATCAAACAGGGCTTTAGACAGGAGATTTTTAAACCCTTTCTGTGGCTAGAGCCAAATACCACTGGTAATTTTAGTTCATGGGCCAAGGTTTATATTTAGGAGTTTATAGACTCCTCAGGCAATAGTTACATTGCCTGTGGCATCAAAGCATTCAGCTTTAGGCCAGAGCATCGCCCCAAGTGTTTAAGATATCATGAACTAGTCCCTAGAATATCATTAAGTAAGCTAAAAAGATTGGTATTGTTTTTTTATCTTTTAAATAGTGCACCGTGGCCCTTTTTGTTGATTGGTAATCTATTATAGAAGGTGTCCTTACCATGTTTTAAAGCTGTTCTGTCCTTCAACATTGAAGTATTTTATTTTCAGAAGTCTTTTTCCCTTCTCTGGTTGCTAAAGGAAGTACATTATGAGAAAACATCTTTAAGGCTTTCAAGGCATCTGAACTGAATGGAAGAAAAAGGCATAAGGCTTTGTTTTAAATGGAATATGAGGTGAGATAGACATGGAAAGGGAGTAGTTTACCTCATGGTAAACGTGGAATTGAACACAAGTCTTTTGATTCCTCTGTTTTCCATCAAGGCCACTGAATACCATTTTTAAGGAGTTGAATACATAGTGGAAGGAGCAAGAAGTTTAACTGGTCCAGGACTGGTAGTTGTATGAAAAGAGGCAAAGGCAGTAGCCCAAGCTGGAAAAAGAAATTGGTAGGAAAAAACTACTCCCTTTTTTCCTGCTTGGACTGTTATTGAACCCTTGCAATTCTAGGATTTAATTTTCTCTGCTATTTGGGTGTGACTCAAGGGGTGTTCCACCGCAACCCAATTCCATGGCATGCCCATCCTATGGGTGACATTGGCTAGAGGTAATTAAATGCCCTGGCAATGATTCAGGTATGCTTTGGGGCAGAGACTTCTGTCAGTTTGGGGACAATGTTTGAAAGCAGCAGTATCATTTGGTCTCTGTTTCTCATAAAATCTGACACAAGCAGCTGCACCAGACTGATGAGCTCTCCAAGGAGCCAGACATTCAAAAGTGGTTACATCAGCCTTTGCAGCACCAGCAAGATAGAAGTTGTAGCTGTGAGTGTTTTCACAGCTTGGGTAAGTACCAAATCATAACCATGATTTTGGTATACGACCAGCTATTCCCTGAAGGGTCCATAATGTTGTGGACTTTTCATAAAAGTTCCATGGATTGGCTACTATTTAATTTTGGGAGCTGACACAGTAGATCTTTGTTCTAGGTATCAAGAGGGAAAAATTTTAGTTTCATTGCAGCAGTTGGTTTCCTGGCTTGGGCTCTTTGTGCCTTAGCTGCCCTTTCTCAGGCTGTTGCTGATAGTACAGGAGTCATGCATGGAAAAACACAGTCACAAAGCCACAGACTCTTTTGTATCTGTGTTGGGGTAGAACAAAGGGATTTTTTTTTTCTGACCCTTATTTGGGGTAGAGAAAATCTTCCAAGATCTATCTTTTTAAAGTTTTCATGGAGAAAATTGGCATAAATTCATGAGCACTTCTGTAGAATAGGCATTGTCTCTTGTTTTTCCATTACTCCTTTTAAGATGCAGCTAAATAACTGTTTCTTGCCGTCTCCTTTGTGTCTTCTGCATGGCCAGCTTTGCCTCCCTGGTGTACTATGCCTGCTGAATCAGTGCTTTTAAAACCTTTTCCCACTTTTTTTTTTTTTTTTTCCCCTGAGCCTCAGGATGGATAGTTCTCTGCTCAGAAAAATTGTATCAAGAAAATTAATTCCATCTTAAATGATTTTCAGCCTTAGTGGCTCTATTCTGGCTTGTTCTTACCCTGACCTTTCCCCTGGAAAATGTTTGTTTAGGCTGTAATGGTTAAAACAGGCACCTCCCACCCAAGGTGTCTATCCTTCAGTGTCCTTTTCTGCATCCTACAGGTAATGAACTTCATTGAAAAAAATATACTACCTTTCTTCAAATGCAGATTAATTAAGAAATTAATCCCAATTCTTTACCAGGACCAAAGCAAATCAGAAAGATGGGTAAGTGCAGAAATTTACTAGATAAATATTTAAATATATTTTGCAGTGGGAAACATTTTCCCTCTGAAATGCTTCCTGAAATGTCACTCATGTTAGTGAAAGAGGTACTTAAATCAGGAGAAATATTCCCCGAGGAACCTGTATTTTGTGGTTCTCCTGAAAAGCTATAAAAACATATTAGAAAATTCTTAGTAAGGCTCATATAACAGTGGAGCTCTAGTGACATGTACAAGATTTTTACATTTAATTTTCAAAATTCACATTTTCAGTAGAAATCTCCACATTTGATTGGACAAAACTATGGCCTTTTGTTTGCATACTCTGGGCACAGTAAGTATGGTGCCCAGAACTTCCCCCCCATCAGTAGTATGGACAATTTTAAAATAGACATAAATAAAACCAATGAAGCAGAGAGTTAGTACTGCTGCATAACCTGGGCATGCAAACATGGTATATTTGCAAACACCACCACATATAATGTAACGTGTAGATTGACAGATGTTACCTATTTTATTATGTGTATTTCCAAGAAAGAGTAAGGTAATTACAGATGCCTAAACAGTGTTTCCTTCAAGCTGCACTTCCAAACCCACAGTTTTTGTTCATGTAGTAGTTCCTCTGCTACTTTCTTTGCAGTACAGTGGCCTCTACTTCCTGCCCAAACCTGTTGAGCAATATCGCGATGTAATTCCCAACAGCTGCTGTGGTCACCCTATGGCTGTACATCAGTAGCAAGTGAAATGATTGCTATATATAGTTTGTAAATCTAATGCCAGTGTTTGTAAAGCACAGGGAGTTTCATCCTGAGAGATAAGAGCAGCCATATGAAAGCAAGAGCATTAAGATTATCATTGCTTCCAAAGCAGTTTATCTTTTTGCTGAGGCTGAAACTGGCTCCGAGGAAATGGCCAGTCTGCAGGAATGTGGAGAAGCATTTTATTTGAGCAAAACCTTAGCAAGAATAGTTTGTGCTGTCAGAGATAAGCAGGTTCATCTTGCACTGCTATTACAGAACATGACATTATATTGACACAAGATGATTAAAAAACATCAGCTGTGTAGGAAGAAAAGAAAACTGGGAATTATGTTTATTCAGTAAAATTTATTTGACCCCTTGCCTTCCCTGTTTTAGTTTGAATCAGGTAGGCAAAAGGGGCAATAAAACCTGAGCCTGCTGCAACCCTGGCACACAGCTGCATGTCTGCCTGTGGAATCAAACAGGTCTTCAAGTACAATGAACAAAGGATACTTGGTGACTGTGCAATGTAGGACATGGATTTTCCTTCTTTTAATCAGAGGCTGAAAAATTTGGTAGTCCAGAAACGTTATTATTTGCACCCAGGTGAATTTTTTTCCCCCTGGTGCTTCCCTGCAGCCAGGTCAACCTCTTGTCTCTCCTTCCAAGACACATCTTTATGTTCTTCCCACCAGCAATGCTATCAGAGCCCATTCACTCACTATGACTCCTCTGTCTTCTTGATAAGCAGGGCAACTTAAACACTCCTGCCATCGAAACACATTAAATTAGTGGTTGTTCCATGGCTTGTGGGTATATAGTGTTGTATATAGGCTTCTGGCTATGTCCCCAGTAGCTCTTTGGAATGCTGTTTTGAAAACTTATCTGAGAAATAAATCAGCCTACAGGAACATTTTTTGAGTGTAAGATGATAACTGTTTGTGATGGCTCTGAGTTTTCAGGTTACAACCTGCACCTGCAACCTGCTCTCCTGGTAGCCTGTATGTACTGCAAGGGATTACCAGGAAGAATCCATCTTTGAGTTTATTAAGTCTCATTTCCAAAGATTTCTTTTGTATCAGGTTTAACGTCAAACTTACCCCATGTTTTTGTTTCCACATCACAGATGGAGGAAAAGGTCTTTTTCTCCTCCATGACACCCTGTTTACTCCATCACCAGGAGACATGGACTGGACAACAGAATCATCTGGCATGGAGGAAAAGCAGCTGAAAAATTGTTCCTTCAAATGCCTTCAGTGCATGCTTCATCCCATTTGCTCTGCTGATGCCACTGTTAAATGTAGGTGATGACACATCCTTTTCAGGGACAGTGTGGTGTGCACAGTTTTCACAAGTTACATGGGTTGCCTGGGAGAAAAAGCTACAGCTTGTCCCATCACTCTGCCTCCCCATCCTGTTCGGGTGCCACATTGCTGACCCTTTGTCTCTCCCAGGCTGATTTGGGCTCTGTATTCAACCTGGGCCTGTACAAGCAGTAAAAATTCACACACACACTCGGTTGATCCAGGAGGGAAGGGTAAGGCAGGCAGCAAGGAGCAAAGGGGCCAGAGAGGGGATGTGTGAGGAGGGGAGGGCAGGAGAAGTCAGGGAAGGGGCTGCAGTGGAGGTGAGGACAGTGAAGGGATGTGCAGGGAGGGCAGGTGAGGGGAGCCTGAAGGGATGGGGATGGAGAATGGAGTGCAGCAGCAGGGCCACAGGGGAGGGGAAGGTGGAAGAGCTCAGGGCTGGCACCCCAGGGTCTGCATGAGGGGGCAGCAGGAGAGACGGAGCTGGCTGAGGAATGAGGGGTGCCAAAGAGGAGGGGGGAGGGAGATGGGAGTGAGTGCCACAGGCAGAAGGGCAATGGGGGAAATGGGGGAAGCCCAGACGTGCCATGGTGAATTGTTTTTCATGTGCTCTATGGCAATTGGACCTGTTCCTGCAGCGTGGGACTGCAGCTCAGCGCCAGCCAACGCATCTGTCTGACAGACTCTCCTCAGGAGCCATGACTGAAATAGCCACTGTCCTGGGGCCAGCCGTGTCCCGTGCCTGACAACAAGGTTGTGCAGCCCTCTCTTTGCTTGCTTGGAGTTGTCTCTGCACTCGCCCAAGTGGAAATAAAATTTAAGCTGAGGGCTTTGATCTGCAGGGGGGTGAGAACCACGCCTCAAGTGTTACATCCTTTCAGCCATTGGACCAACAAGCCCAAAGTATGGAAATGTGAGAAGCAGAACAAAGTTTCCTAGCCTGTTGCTTGAAATTTTTAATTGCTTGGAAAGAAAATAATACAAACAAACAAAAAAACAACCCCACCTAACATGTAGAAGTTTTTCTGATTTTAAAACAAAGAAAATACATAACCTGGGCTAGAAGAAATTGAAAGCCTTGTCTGCAATCTAACTGCTGCTTCATGGGCTCTGTACCACCTGAGGGCAGGAACCTGGTTCCAGGTATCCATAATGGCAGTGTGCATCCTGCTCCTATAAAATGTGGGCTCCCAGTTCTTATTTTCTTTTATCCAGCCCAAGTCCTGAAGGGAACAAACCTGTCAATAATTTTGTTGTTTCGGTGGTGAGTTTTCGTGGCCTGTACATGAAATGCTTCATTCCCTGCATTCAGGATTTCAGCAGGACAGCAGGGAGGTGAGATTGGGTTTTCTGTCAGGAGGTGGTGAAGCACTTTGGAGGATTCATCCCAGCCAGTGGTCAATGAAGCCACCATAAACCTGCCCTCACATACTACATAAAGCTCCTGCTCTACTCTTGTGCCTTCTGTGATGGAAGGCAGTTCACTGTGCCCCCTCACTATCACAAAGTCTTTTCCTGAATTGTTTATAGTGGTATGACCAAACATGTATCCTAGGATGCATAATAGGATGCTCAGACAGATACTATTTGCTTTCTTTTTACAGAAATCCAGATGTCTATAATGTCTGAGTAATGGAATTGTATAATGAGAACAAAAGGTTTCAGTCAGGGATGCTCGTAGCAGAAAAACATGATCACTCCTGTCTTTGCAGCAGGGTTTCTCTGGGAAGCTGAACAAGTCAATTTAATCATAATTAAGTAATTTAAGTGATAACTTGCTCTAAACTGTTGAAATGTTGGGCAGCTTTAGCAGTGGCTAGTACCCGCAGGACATGAGCCCTGACCAGCTGAAGTGCTGCATAATGCCAAATACCACCAAAAAGGGAATCCTAAACATTAAATTAGTGGGCACTTTTCAAATAAATCAGTCATGACTCTCTACCTCTAGCCTTCCTCCTTACAATGGTGGTAACACCTTCACAACTCCTGAAATGGCTGCTGGACAAAGAAATCCATTGATAGGGGCAAAAAATGTTGCTGAAAGGCTGTTTATGAAGTGTGCATGATCTCTATTGTACACTGAACAAAAGCAAGGGTCCTGGGGACTCAGGGCTCCAGGATCAAAGTATGTCACTACAGTCTTACAGAATTAAGAGCTGTGGTTTAGTGCTCATCAGCATGTGAAGATAAATATTATCCCCACATTTTCTGACCTGTAAATGCTTGGCTTTACAGTTTTAGCATCATTTTTGTGTATGTGATGTGCCATGTGTTACATTCTACATGTGTCCACATTCATGAGACTTCATCCTTGGCCTTCTCCATGTAAAGAATGCAACCTAAACTACCATGAGTGACATGTACAGGAAGGATCAAGAAAGGACCCAAACCTCTCATAACCTTACCTAGCTGCACTGATCTTCCCTCTTCTTTGGGCAAAACATTGTCAATAGAATAGCTTTTCCATCTTTAGCAACAACTTTAAATTCCCTTATCACATGGCCAAGCTAATTTGGATGAAATGCATATAGAAAAATTAGCAAAGAAAAAATTAAATTTCTTTACCAAATCTGTTAATGAAAATCATGCTCAGCCTCCTCTTTCCATTGCCAGTAAAGCAATAAACATAATAGTAAAACTAAATTAACTATTTGCCTAAACATCATTCATCAGTTTTAGTGTTCCATCCATACTAACCAAAAAGAGATGATGCTGGACAAAAACAATAATTCAAATTATTTTTTCTTACATTTCCACTCAATATTGACTTGACTAACTAATGTGTTATCATTTAATAAGGTTGACATTTATCATTACAAACATGTTCCTGCTTCCCTGTACAAAAATCCACTTTTCTCTGTCTCTTCCTCTCTCTCCCTCCCTCTCACACACAAACATAGCACAGGTTTGCAGATATTGCTGGCTTGAATGTTTCAGAAAATGATGTTAGTTCACCATCATTCACTGCTAACAGAGAAAACTGCAAAAAGAACAAACCAAAAAACAAGAAACAAAAAACAAAAACCAAAAAAGCCAACCAAAAGAAAAAAAACAACACAAAAACACAATGAAAAAACAACAAAGTGTGTGAAGTTGAACCTTTTGTTCTTCGGTTTCTTACACTGGAAGATAATCTTGTCTATAAAAACAATAACCAAATCATATATCATTTATTAGCACGCATGAAACCTTTAAACCTGAAACCTTTAAAATTAGGCACTAAAGGGCACTCTCCAGCTGCACACAAGTCATCTTCAGCAGGCAATGGGCATTAACTAAAATAGCCACTAGAGGCCTTCATTTGCTTCTGGCTGTCAGAAGTGATGAAGACAGAGTCTGCCCCGCTGCCTACCCAGGGAGGGTTTCCCTAAAGCTCTGGGGGACTCTGCTCACTCCCTCAGCAGAGCACGAGAAAAAAAATATATCACATCAGCTCTTAATGTTTATTTCATGCTGATTCTCCCTTTTCTTCTCCATCCTTGGGGAAAAAACAAACAAACAAACAAAAAAAAAACCCCAAAACTAAACAAAAATACAAAAAACCCCAAACAAAAAAAACCTATTAAATAATCCAGTTGTGTGATTTGTTAGAGGTGAGGCATGACACTGTGTGAGCAGTGCTCCCCACAGGTGCCAGGACACCAACCTCCTCCCCACAGGCTGCCTTCCTACAGACCCCAACTTCCTGCAAACACCTTGGTGGGACAACTGGCAGTTCCCTTCAAAACCCATGAAACCAAGAGGAAGTCCGGTGCAGAAGGGCACGGGCGTTTTATTTCCAGCCCCAGTGGCAGCTCAGGGTTGAATGGATTTGCATTATTCTTTCTCTACTGCAGTTTGGAGCCCAAGGCAGTGTAAATGTGCCCAGGTTTTTATTTGGTGCCTCCCCCCCATCCACAAGGCTGCTATTCTCCCACCAGCCGCCTGATCTAAATATGGCCATGACCAGTGTGTCAATAATCCCCCTCTTTAAGGAACCTGCAAACACTAGTGTTGGGACATTCTTGCTGTTCAGATGTCTAGATGACGTCTGATGCTTAAAACGGAGCATGCTTTCATCCCTTCATGCATTGTCGTAAGCCCCTGATGATTACTCTTAAAAGGGTGCCTCAGCTACACAGGAAAACAGTTGCTGACCAAAAGAGACACAGAGTGCTTGCTGCAGCCTTCTTGAATGCCCAGTCACCTCAAGTTTGTACCAGCCTGACCCAGAGGGACCATGTCTACCTTTGGCTACAGAAGAGAGCTCAGTAAATATGAAGATATTGATGAAGATGAGCTCCTGGCTTCCCTCACAGAAGAGGAGCTGAAGGAGCTGGAGCGGGAGCTGGAGGACATAGAGCCCGATCGGAACCTTCCTGTGGGACAACGGCAGAAGAGCCTGACCGAGAAAACACCCACGGGGACTTTCAGCAGGGAAGCACTGATGGCCTACTGGGAGAGGGAGACCAGGAAACTCTTGGAAAAAGAGAGACTGGGTGCGTGTGACAAGGTAAGACACTGAGGCATTCACTGTTTTCTTGGAAATAGTTAGGCTTGCTCTTTCCTGGCAAGATGTCACCGCTTCAGGGTTTTTTTTTTATTTATTTATTTTCAGTGTCTTGTAACATTTCTAAGAACATCACTAACAGCACTTTTGTGTGTGCTAAGAGCTTTTGCTCTCTCTGAAGGTACTTTAAAAATTTGGCTGGGAACAGAAGAAAATTCAAATTCTTGTAACTGATTAAAATAGGAATAAATGTGGAATATATATATATATGTGGAATATAGGAATAAAATGACTGGCATGTCAGAAATTATTTCCAGGGAGTGCTGTGGACTTCTAGGTATCATCTGACTTTGTTTAAAAGCTTAAAAAAGTGTCTTTTCCTTACCTGCAAAAAAAATCAATATCAATGTCTGCAAAGCAGATTGGGAAGATAATTTTGAATATGTGGTATGTCAGAAATCAAGTAAGGATTCACCAGGCTTTGTGCTGGCTGGAAGGAAGCTGCATGGCAGTCAGCAGCTTAAGTTGCTTTGTTCCTGCTGCTGATCCTTGGTACAAGTCAGGAATCTGCTGGAAACTGGTGTCAGAGGGTAACTGTAATTTATTTTAAAAGTGGCCTAGGGTAGATTGATCAGTTAAACCATTTCTGTGTATTCCCAAAAAAGCAGTCAATAAGGCCTGTGTGGCAGTTTGTCCCCCAGAATAAAGATGTTAATAATACAAGCCAGTGTCTGAATTGCAAGTGAACAGGAGAGAATGGCTCAGCCCTAGCAGGCAGTGAACACTCTGAGTCTAAGCTGATGTCCATGTCTGCATCCCCCAGGCCCTTTCTAAAATTATCTGTGAGACAGCTCTATCAGAAAACAACTGCTGTTTTCATGTTGGCTCCATGTCATTTCAAAGCAATGTAGGGACCTGGGGATGTGAGTAGGTTTCTGATTTTTAAGTTGCTTTGTACCAAGTTCTGCGGCTGTTCATAAGGTCACATTTTCCCACATTTAGTTAGAAAACAATACAACAAAGGCAAAGACAGCAAAACTGGGCTCAGAACTTCTAACAGCCTTGAATCAGGAACTCATTTCATTTGCAAGGAAATAACTGCAGTTTTTGCATTAGATAAAATAGTGTCCTAGAGAAAAATCATATGGATTAAATTAGCCTGCAATGATAATATCCAGGATTTCTTTACACATAAGTATTTTCTACTGCTTGTGAATGGTGGTATAACACCTTTGCAGGCAAGTGCACAATATCTGTCATCAGACCATTAGTATCAGCTTGCAGACATTGCTTTCACTCCCTGTTTGTCAAGTCCTAGGGAGGGAATGGCAAGATTAATGTTTATTTCCAGCTGAGCCTGTAACTCAAAACCTGAACAGTTCCAAAAAAACCTTCTGAACAGGTCTAGTTTGGTGTCTTATATAATGGCAGTATTTCTTTTTTCTTTTTCCATGTCTCTGCAGAATTAACAACGGGTACTGGCTAAACCTCAAAGTGCTAACAAAAGCCTCTGTATACTATTTGATCTGAGAAGAAACTTCATAAAAGCATCCATAAATATGAAAATGTTGATATGCTGAGGTAGAGGGTACAAAGTCTCTCTCCACTGAAGACAGTAGGAAAGCTCCTTCTGAGTTTCTTTAAAGCAATTTTCTTCTTGCCCTCAACTGTCTGAAAGTTAGACAGCTTATCTAAGATGGTTATTTGTGCTCCTTTTAGTTAGTAGTGAGAAGGCAGCCCCACCCGAACATCCTGTATGTAGCTTTTTCGGGTGAATGTGAGAGATATTTATTTTATCAAGAGATATTTACCTCTCTGCATTGACTATCTTAGTCCTAATTTTTCATGAGGTTACAAGTATGCAGTAAAATGAAGCCTTGCAGGCTGCCTGAATGCACTGTAATGCTGTCACAATAGCAGAGCATGACTCTGTGGATCTGTAAAAAGGAGAGGACTCGATTTAAAAATTAAAAATTGTCCAGATTATTGGTATGACACCAAACCATGTATGTGACTAAACTCCCCCTCTAGCCCCATAAATGCTACTAAAATAAATAAATAAATAAAATTAATCTAGTGTCATCAAGCATATTAGCTGTCCATTTACAGACACCAACTTATGCTCATCTGAAGCTGGATAGATAAAAACATAGGCACAAAGATGAGTTCCTGGCTACATGGTGTTTTCAGCTTTTAAAAGTCTGCATATATGTACAGAAGATACATACATAAATCTTAGTGCCATAATCAACCTGGGTTAAACACAGCCCTATTTCTGTGAGAAGCACAACATCTCTCAGCACAAGGGTCTTCCTGTTCCTGATCCACATGAGAAGCAATGGGACTGAACCCTGCAAGACCCCCGCATGCAGGGCGATGGGGACAGACCCTGCAAGCCCTCCAGGTTCCACTTCAGGAACCACAGGCTGAAAGAGCTCCATGCCCTGTTTTATTAGTCTTGCTTTTGCAAAAACAAAACAACAATTACTGTTTTAAATGTGTCCCAGTGCAGAAATCTGATTCAGATGGTGCAACAGTATCACGCAATCTGCCATTATTATTATTTTCACCTTTTCCTGCATTTTTTAGAACCAGATAATTAAGAAAACCTAAAAATGTACAGGTTTTCTAAAAACAGGCTGTCATGTTAGTAACCCTTTTATTTTCCAGAAGCACAAACAGAATCACTGCATCTCTGCAGAGCAGTCACTTTGTGAAATAACCCTTAATATTTTACAAAAGCTAAAATATGAATGGCAATGAAGTAGTGCATACAGAGAAATTGCATTTTTATCCAAAATTTTGTAAACATTCACCAATGTCAATAGAAAGGCATATGCTGTGGCTTGTGCAGTAGATCAAATGGGACAAGGGAGGTTTTGGGGGGAAACAAGAGGTTTAAGTTTGGTCACAGTGTGAGGGTTCTGTCATGGTCTACACACTTCTGGAGTCATCCAGATGGAGAAGGAGACTTCCCTGGGGTACAATTACAGTTGTCCACTGCCACCATCACAACTGCTGAGGACACTAGTCAGAGCTTTGAGAAGTAGATCCAAATTTTGCATTTTTGGTGCCCACCAAACACACTGAAATAACCTTGAGGTGTAGAAAAAGAGTCATTTTACCCTGTAGGCAATGAGCTATAATGAGTTACAGTATGGCAGCTGACCTGCCACAGCTGTTCGTGAGAACAGTCTTAGCTCTTGGCAAACCTTTGTGGATTATTTCTAAGTGATTGGTTGCTACCTGTGCAAATGTGTCTGAATCTTTTCTTTACAAATAGCTTCTATATGTGTAAAGTCCATGCAGTGAATCCAGAGTCTTTACGCCGTGACTCCTGTAATTCTGTATTATTTTGCATGACAATACACGTGTACATAAGCAGACACTATTTGTATTCTAAGTCATGGCAGTCTTTATGCTTTTTAACATGCAAGGGAGATGGAGCGCAGACACTGATGTCTAATCCTTATGAACTCAAGAAACTTGTTGCTCACAGATCATGTCCATTCTGAAACTGCAGTCTTATGTTTCTGCCGGCAAGTAGCCAAACAACATTCCCTTGTGGATATGCCAACACATAGAAAGCATGAAGTATGCCCATGTTGCAATACCTTGTTCCAAATTTTCTCTTAGCAGAAATCATAGATATCAGTAAAATTGTTTTAGTTTACACAAAGCATTTGCCTTCTAAGGAATATGAAAGCAATAAGATTAAAAAGGTGTTAGGTTCTGAAAGATTTTCTGTTCTCCTTACTGTCTCTGCTTCTGGGGATTTATTTTTTTCTTTCAATATTAACTTACTTGTTTTTGTGTAAAAAGGCAGTAGCTATATTACTGCAACAGTGTTTAACACCCACAACTACATTCCTATTCAGGATTCTGAGCAAGAAGAAGACAATTCAGAAGACATTCAAGAAGAATATTTCACAGAAAGCAATAGTGAAGTGTCTGAGGAGGCATATACTGAAGAGGATGAAGAAGAAGAGGAAGAAGAAGATGAGGAGGAGGAGGAAGAGGGAGACACCAGTGATGATGAGGATGAGGAAAAGCAATATGCTGCAGCTGGTGAAAAACCTGAGGCTGGCAGGAGTTCTGACCGCATCAGACACAAAAGGTGTAACGGGGAAAGGGACAATGAAAACTTACTCAATGGCCATGATGGAAAAGACACTGACAGTCTGAGCTCAAAAAGCAAAGCCATCCACCCTTGTGGAAATCCAACAGTTATAGAAGATGCTTTGGAAAAAGTTAGGAGCAATGATCCTGATACCACAGAGGTAAATCTGAACAACATTGAAAATATCACTTCACAGATGCTTATACAATTTTCTCAAGCCCTGAGGGACAACACAGTTGTTAAGTCATTCAGCTTGGCTAACACACATGCTGATGACAATGTTGCAATAGCTATTGCTGGCATGTTAAAGGCAAATCAGCATATAACTAGTCTAAATATTGAGTCAAATTTTATCACAGGCAAAGGAGTGCTGGCCATCATGAGAGCTTTGCAGAGTAACAAGGTTCTAACAGAACTGCGGTTCCACAATCAAAGGCACATCATGGGCAGCCAGGTGGAAATGGACATAGTTAAACTTCTGAAAGAGAACACAACTCTGGTCAAGCTTGGATACCACTTTGACCTTGCTGGCCCAAGAATGAGCATGACAAGTATCCTGACAAGAAACATGGATAAACAAAGGCAAAAACGCATGCAGGAGCAGCGCCAACAAGAGTCTGGTGATGGAGCCATCAATGCAAAGAGCAAAGTCTTTCAAAAAGAGACGCCTCGGTCCTCACCTTATGTGTCCCCTAAGAGCTCCCCTTGGTCCTCTCCAAGGCTCCCTAAGAAAGCAGTGCCTGTGAAAAGTCAGACTCCAGCTCCTGCACCCCCACCTCCCCCTCCACCTCCACCGCCACCCCCTCCTCCTCCCCCAGTTATTTCAGAGAAGAAGGCACCAACCAGGAATATAGCTGAAGTCATCAAACAGCATGAAAGCTCCAAAGCAGCCTTACAGAATGGACAGAAAAAGAAAAAAGGCAAAAAAAGCAAAAAACACGAGAACAGCTTATTGAAAGAAATTAAAGATTCTCTAAAATCAGTCTCAGACAGAAAATCAGAGGAAGGTTCACAACCTTCCACCCGTCCCTCCACGCCACAGAGGTCTCTCCATGACAACCTAATGGAAGCAATTCGTTCAAGCAGCCTAAAGCAATTAAGGCGGGTAAGTAAAAGATCCTATTTCAATAACTGATTGGGGCTCAGATATAGCACAAGCTCCATAATTGTGGTACATGCATATTTAAATAATAATAATAATAATAATAATAAACATTGTAAAAAATATGTGCATAAGAAAGCACCTTGGGTGAGGCTTTCCTCTGATCGTGTTTTTATCAGCACATGGATTTCTGTTTGACTGTGATTTTGACACGAAGTGAGATACTTTCCCAGGTTCAGGCTTGTTACTGGTGCATAGCACACAGCTCTTGGGAGTGTTTCTCAGGTATGGAATTTTGCTGTATTTTTTACTGTAAAGACAATGTACTGAACACTGTCCCCACCCTCACTTCATAGGTGGAGGTACCAGAAGCTCTTCGGTGAAAGTCTGGACAAGAGAAGAAACAAAACACTGCAGTGGTCAAGGAGAGGCTGCTCATCTGTTAACAGAGACTGCCTAGCAAACTGCTTCCAAAGCACACTCTTAGATTAAAACTATTTCTCCTTTCTTTCAAAGAAATAAACCTGCTAGAGACAAAAAAATGCTTTAAGGATACATTTGCTTTGTAATCTGTAAATATGGAAATATTTTTTTTTTTATTTAATGAGATTTCTATTGAGAAATTGCTGCTTAATTAAAATATTCTTTTCATTATCTGATTGCACATCACTGGAAAAGTTCTTCACACTGAGATGTAATAGTTTACCAACCTGTGTTTTTTTCTTCTTCTTTTTCTTTTTTTTTTCCTTCTTCTTTCTTTTCCCCCATGAATTTACAATAAATGTTGTTTGAAGCTTTCAAGAGTAGTCCTGTGTTCCTGTGAGTGAAAAATCAGATGTTTGCATCAAGTTCATGAGCATTAGGGAAGTCTTCAGAGAAAGACCCTGAGATCTTTCTCAGCTGCACCCTTCAAGCCTGCTTGAAGGATAATATCTGAGCACATAGGCTACTGCAGGTTCATACTGACATGGGGAAAAAATGCTTCATGAATCCATATACAACCAAAATTGGGCTGTACCAGGTCACTGATGTTGCATACCAGGTCCCATACCTTGATCTAACAGAAAGGGAAGTGAGTGGTGAATAGAGCTGCAGCTCATGTTGACTTAAAGGTCAAAAACTAATGTAGATATTTTAAGGATGCAGCAGAATTATTTAACTGAGATCCATCTAGTACAAGTGCATAGGACTGGATCCAGGCAGAAGTGACCCCAGTGCCAGAGAGAGAAACTTGATGAGCAGCTAGCATTCAGGTGAAAAAAGACTTTCATATGGTATCAGTTGAACAACAAGCAGGGTGTGAACTATAAATATGATATGGTAAAAGCAGTGCCAATGTGATTTGCAGATGCACAGCTGGAGGTATCACATCACAGGTGATGGCACACACAGCCCTTCTTTGTGTAGGAGTAGACATCTCTCCCTGTCAAATCAACTATGGTTTTGGGTGCTCCAGTTGGTATGAAGGAGGTGATAGCATGAAGAAAACTGAGCAGTGGCCAAAATATTGAAAGGTAAGAGGTACATTTTGATGCACTACCAAAATTCGTTAGTTTGCTCATTTCAATAAATTATAGAATTAATATTTCTTTTACATAAAACCACACCACAGAGAAATAATTACCCAATATCGTAGTGGTTACCTGTAAGCTTGTAGCTAGCAATATTAATGAGACAGATTTTCCCAGAGGCAGAGACACATTACTGGAGGGAAATGAAGCATAATGGAGAGGGGATCCATTGGTGAACTGCCAGGAATGATACAGTTATGGCAAGAAAACACTGAGGATACCTTTTTGGTTTTATATTTATTGACTAGAACCTACCAAAAGCAACTCATAACTAACTGAAACACTTTCCAACTTTTTTACTTTTGCCTCAGGATCACAACTCATGAGTATTTCTAGACCAGTATCAAAAGAAATATGATATGTACAATAAGTCTTCAGATGCCTTTGTAATTGCATAGGCTCCTATCACATAAAAATCAGCCTACAGTCAGTCTTCCACAACCAAATGAAAGGTGAAGCTTGGGATCTTCTGACAGTGGTAGCAATACTTGAATGCAGACCAAGGTTGCAATCCCATCAGCTTTGTGAATTATAAGAAACTGCAAAATATTTAATCAAATTCCAGAAGCAGCTAAGTGGTTGTAAGAGAGAATGAAAGATAGGGAGGGAACTCACGATGGAGAGAATTTGAAGGAAGATAATAAAATGTTAAAAAAAAAACCACCAAAGCCAGACTTTAAGGAAAGAGGGGCAGGGGGGAGTGAGGAATCTAACTGAACAGGAGGTAAAAATGCATATGGGAAAAAAAGGTGATACAGAAAAAAAGAATACTGAAATGTGGAACATGAGAATGCAGAAGAAGAAGAAAACCTAGAAAAAGGGAAGAAGGAAGGAAAAATGCATCATTCAGGTTGGTAAGAGGTGTTGGAGTTGCTCTTTTGCAGAAGAAGAGAGTGATGAGCATTGCTGTTGAGATGGAGCTGCAGGTTGTGGTTACTGACAAATGGCTCATGGGTCCTCTCTGGTGTGAGGCCTGCTCTGATGATGGAGGTGAATATCTCAGCTAAAAATGTAAACTCAGGGAAGTGGCATACACGTGTGGTTATTTAAGCTCCTGTGGCACACTCCCTTGCTAAATGTCAGTCTTGTGTATTAGCCAAAGTCTAATCTGGGTAATTACCTTCTGCCTACATAAATTTTGCAGTGGTTTCACTTGGAGGCATTTCAAGGCCTGTGTCCTGTTTTCAGAATTGGGAGGCAGAGCCCCTGAAGACTCCTTGGTAAGGTTTTGATGTCCAGCTGAAGGGAAGGTCAGACCCCTTCCTACCTCAAGAGGGTGTCAGCCCTGCCGCCGATGATGCTGACCTCCCGCATGGATGCTTCCAAGGAGCAAGCTATTTTCCTTTCAAATAGGCAAGTGTGTACCATACAACAAGGTTCCAGACTTCCCAGACTGGGAGATGGCTTTGCAGGAGCCAGGAGGTGCCAAGCCATGTTTCTACCCAGAGAACAAATACATCCACACTGGGCTTTTCCCCTGGGGTCTGAGTCCTTCCTGTAAGCTCACTTTCCATACCCTTCCCTTGAGTTAGGGGGAGGCTAATCATCTCCTTTGGAGGCCTAACTGGCTCCTGTTTGACCTGTGGGGAAGGTGGTCCCTGCGTCAGCTCCTGCACATCCAATGTTATTCCTCTCTCAGAGCTGGACATGGCATCTGGACAAGGGAGCTACAGGATGCAGGTGTGCTCCTCACTTGGATTCACAGGATTCCCTGCAGTAGGTGGTCATCCACCTTCTCTCAAAGGCCAATCAGAGAAACACCTACACCAAAATCTGCCAAAATTAGTTGGTCAGCAATAAAAGAGCTGCAAAGGATAACCAAGAGTTTGTTGTCATCAAAGAGGTAAAGGGATAGGAGAGGACAACAGGTTATAATGCTTATAGGAACAGCCTGTATGTCTTTAAAACATTACCAGTATCCTCATGAGTTGCAGAAATGACCAGCCCATTGTAACGCAGAAATACTGTAGCTTTCTGAGGGAGAAAAACCCAAAACTTCCCTCCCCTTCTTACACTGAGCCAAATCCAACCTGTGAGTGTCCCCTCAGATTTGGGCCGGAACTGCACAGACCACACAAGCTTCACACTGACACTGAGACTGACAGGAGGTCCTCCAGCCACCCAGAGCTACCCTGCCCTGAGGGATGGGGGAGGACTGAGCTGTCCTGAAAAGCCCCATGCTATGGGCAGTCTGACAGGGAGGCACTGCTTCCCTGCAGCTTCATGCTTCTCCTTCCCTCACAAAGTGTATCCATGTGAGCAGCCATGCTGGGTAACATGTCCTAAAAGAGCTGATTTCCTGATGCACCAGAAGTATCAGAGCTTGACAGTATCTTGACAGCCCTTTAGTCTGTTCCTCAGCACCTAGGGAAGTGTCTGAGCTTGTAGAAAAAAAGGAGCTCATAGAAGTCCAGAAGATTTTATTTCCATGTCTTCTAGAAGTTTCCTGCCTCCTGCTGAGTCATTCTGGATAGTGACCCACCTTGTTCTGCAGATGGAGGGCTTGGCTTTGCTTGTCCTGGTCTGACAACCCTGCAGAGGTGCTTCCTTCCCACCAAAGAGGCCAAGGAGATTCCTTCCAGGAAAAGCTACATCCATCTGAGGGGGCCGAGTCTGCTTTGCAGACAGCTGGGAAGCAGAGCCCCAGAATGGTGTGGTGGGAGCATGTATGTCCTGAGGTGTAGGAGGATGTGAGGTGGAGAGGAGTGGGATGCAATGGCCAAAGCCTCTCCCTCACCCACATGCTAGCACAGCATGGATGCAACCTTCCCAGCATGGAAAAGGAGATGTGAGTAGTATTCAAGACTTCCATACCACCACCTATATGGTTTCCTCAGGAGTCCATCAGATACATGGAAGTAACAATTAAGGCAGAGCAGCTCCACAGCCAAAACAGAGAGAACTTGTCTGCAGGTTGTTTAGAGGGCAGTACCTAACTACCATTAGGCAGGCCATGAAGTGGGTACCTGAAATGCTGGGGTGTGAGAGGTAGCTCTGAGAACTGATCCCACGTGCAGGCCCAAGTGAAACAACACCTGAAAGACTGAGTACAATTCCAGTAACTTACAGATGGGAGAAACTGTTTTGAATCAGAAGAGGGTTAGAAGATGCATGTGAGATGGGCACCAGCACCAGAGCAGGTGCCCTCAGACAGGGCAAACACTCCTGCCTTTCACCCCAGCTCACCACACATGTATGACTGTGTCACCAACCCCTGCTTCATGATTCTGACATTCCATGGCAGGCTTAACTTCTGTCTGGTCATCCAGGACCTAATCTTTTCAGTCTCTGCTATAGTACAGAATGACCAAAAATAGTCTAAGAGATATCCAGTCACTCCAAATATCATTATGGATGGATTTTAGTTGCAACATCAGTCAGAGCATCTCCAGAACAATTCTGCATCTGTAGACAAATACTGCTGTGGTCCCTGTTGCCCCTTTCATATCTGCCAGTCTGTGCATTGCTGTCTCCTCTCTTTCACCAAACCTGCAATGAGTCAGTTCAGGAAGGAAAGCCAGCACCAAAAAACCTAATCAATTAAACAAAAAGGCAATTTGTTCTGCTGGTTTGGTTCCCCAGACCTCTAATTGTAGTGTCAGCTCTGCGTTGCTGGTGCAGGGGAAGTGCTGGGAACCTCTGGACAGGAACAGAGGGAGGACAGCACTGGACAGTATGGATTTAGTTTGGCTTGATTTGTTCTGGATCCATACTATAAGCTCTCTGTGACAACAAAACAGGGGATCTTGATAGTTCAGCACAGCTGAGCAGCCCACATCACCTCACCATGCCACTGGCTCTCACTGTCAGATTCCCACTGAGATGAATCCCAGAGGTCACATGGAGAACTGAGCTTAGAGCTGCGTGTCAGACAATCCTGAGCTCTAATCCTGCTCTGCTGGCCCCATGCTATGGGACATGGTTTGCCTCAAGGGCATTGAGCAAAAAGTGTCAGCTTCCTATCTCTGTAGAGCATAAAAATTTCCCAGCGTGGCTTTTGCTCCAAGACAAGACCAAACATAATTTTAAAAATCCTCAAAAATACATAATAGACATTCTAGTGTCCCTCAGCAACCCACTGTCCCATTGGAAAGTCTTAGTGCTTTGACATCTTCTCAGGTGGAAAGTAAGCCATTTAATTGATACTAGATAAAATGTAATTGTGCTGGAATTAAGAAGCAATGAGCAGAGTGTACTTCTATCACAAACTTCTGCAAAAGCCACAAATAGATACTTTTTGTATCAATCACACTTGGCACGGATAGTTTTTATTTGGCTACCTTGGAGTGGCAATGTGTGGCCTCAAATGTCACAAGTGTAGAGCATGTTAATACTACAGAATGGTGTACCTCATTCTCCTGCTTAATTAAATGCAGGGTGGCCAGACCTATTCAAATGGCCATCCATTTGAAAGCTAATAGGGCCCACCCTGCACATGCTAGCCAGCTGTGATCCCACCAAGTGCATGATGAGCTCTCAAGCAGTCAATTTTCCCAGCAGTGTGATGCTCTGGAGTTCCTCAACTACATTTCTCACCAGAAGAGATATGGTGGTAAGTAATGAGGAACATGGGGTCATTATCAGATTCGGGGATCTGCATTCCAAGATTGCTCTCCCATCACTTGCCTTGCCTGTCAGATTTCTGATGCTGTCCTCTCATTACACTGATACTAGTAATGCCACCTGGGGTAAGTGCTCATGGGGTTATGGATGCAGATGTGGCTCTTCTATCAGGAATTTCAGGGTAGAATTTCTGGTCAGAGGGAGAGACTCAACCTGGTCTTCCATGTCTTTAGTGCTGCTGCTGTGATGGAGCTCACATGCCACAGACTGCTCAAAATAAAGGTGTGAACTTCATTTTGGCATACTTATGCCAATGAATGCTTAAACTAATTTGCAAAATCAGTCATTTTGTGAGCTGATAAATATTTAACCCCGAGTTATAGTGCTTTACTCAAAGTGAAGCAGTGGCCTGAAGAGTATTTCAGTCTCTAACTTTGTTTATAGGGTATTTACTTATTTGAATTTCAAGGTTATTGCATCTCTTGGGCAGATTCAGTGTGTGTCTCTCACTTTTCATGAAGAACTCCAAAGGGTTCATTTCTTCCTGGAAGAAATGGTGAAACTGTTCAGCTCTTCAACAAGCCATGGGTTGGAAAGCCTCTATAGGGACATTCACTCCTCTCTTTGAGGCTTGGAGAACTGCCATGATCTCTGTGCAAAGCAGAAAGAAGAGTCAAATACGTCCACCTTGTTGCAGTCTTTCTGTCAGCAAGAGATGCCGCCTGCTGCCCTGAGGTCACGGGAGGTCTCCAGGGCTGTTGCTGGCATTTAAAAACAAGCAATGGACTTGGGTACGTTATTTCTGACACAGACCATCATACTTTAAAAACAGGACATCTGATTTAGTTGAAACCAGCTGGGAATGACCTGAAGGCAGATCAGGAGTTGCATAATTTATTACGGTCAGCTTATAAGTGAATTTAGGGATTTAGCCTAGAAATGCTGTTGAATCTGTAGCTCTTTTCTGATCACATGCCTCTCAAAACAAATATTCTATAATGCTTCAAAATGCAAACAGTGAGCTAAGCAGTGGCAGACTTTCCTGCACAGCCTCAGCACAGCTGCCACTGAAGTGCATGGAAGAAGGCTGCATTAAAATACATGAAAAAGTAAGGATGTTGCAGTCCTTTATTTGCCTTTCCACCAAATGGTGTGGGAGGGATCGCCTTGCTGGGAGGTGGAGGTGGGCACCATGCTGCTGGTGATCAGTCTTCTCAATCAAAGAGCTTCCTCACCAGCTTGGCTATGCCCCATCACTTCTATTTCCTCCTGGCCCCCCCTTGCCCCCACCCCTTTCCTTGATTCCCATGTTTTGCATAGAAGAGGCTTGCTTTTTTCCATGTTTGCTCTGGGACAATTGTCTGTCAAATTAACCTCTCAGAGACATACTCAGTGTGATCCAACTGTTATCAGCTCTGCATGCCATCACCAATGTCAATCCTTTCTTCACACGCCTCTGTGCTGGGCTCCATGTTGTCATGTCATGTCCAAATACACCCTGCAAACTTTTCTTTCCCCATTAATCCTCATCTGGCATTGCTCAGGCCATGGGAGATGCAAGTACATGAGTTACGGAAAAGCCAAGCCTAAAGCAGGAGGAAAGTCTGTATCAAAGCTCCTTCAAGCTGCTTTTTTCTTCTGAAAAAAAAAAACCCAAGAAAGAATAACAGCTTTTCACCTTAGGTCTCACTACCAATGAAGAAAGTATTTTTAAAGATTTTATTGGAAAGCACCTACATAAGTCACATATAAAACATATAATTACAACTCAGAGGATAAAGTAAGTTGGTTCTGGTATTTAAAATTCTATCAGAATAATTTGCTAAACATAATGGCGTATGCAAAATCAGCCTGATTTTTATTTTAAATGCCTTCTTCAGTAGTAGGGGGTACATCCCTTATGCATCTCAAGCCTCCAGACGGCCAAACAATTTAGCCAGTTACAAAGGCCAAATGTTTTGTAGTTTGGAAGAATTGCCAAAACTGTAATATGAACCTGCTGATCTCTTGATAAATTCTTGTACAGACTGATGCTTTTCTGTGTAATGGGGCACTGCCTCAGGTGGCCTAACAAATCCCTTCTCAAGACTGTAATTCCAGTCTTTGTTTCTGCTCTGTGAGTTCTGCCAAACCCTCATGTGCCCCAGGGAAAAGTCTGGGGGGGCTTTGATCGTACATCCTGTGCACATTGCTTGAGATGTTCCCATCTCCAGTGTAATTTTAGATTTTGTACATCATCTACATTCTTCTCTAAGATAGAATACATTTAAGAGGAAATGGTGATGAAATGAAGAGGCAACCCCATACCATGCGTCTCCAGCAAGACCAGTGGTACAAGAGAGCTGCTAACCCTGTAGGGACTAACTACAGACTAAGATCTCTACTCCTTACCACACCTATGTTAGAAGTATCACACCAACTAGATATATATTCTACTCTGAGACTGAGCCTATGGCCAGTTAAGTAGTGCCATAACACTGTGTTTGCTGTTGCAGAGGTCCCATCTCAGCTATTTCCAGAACTTCCCAACAGTCTGACAGTTCCAGTCCATACCACGACTTCACTCCAGTGTAGGATTTCTAAATACAGCTTTGTGGAAAGTTTTCATAACTAGATAAAATGTAATTGTGCTGGAAATAAGGAGCAATGGGCAGAGCACGTACTTTTATAACATCATCTGCAAAAATGTGAAATTAGTCTTCTGTATTTGCAACTTGAGCAGTAACATTTCATTGTCTGAGCTCTCTACAAAACCTCTTGCAATCCAGTCTGGTTAGTGTTGGGAAAATGTTTAGGGGTCCTGAACAAAACACAAACATGAAGAAAGGAACCAATATTTAAACTGAATGAAGAACTTTGGAGTTAGCATGTCTATGAGCTTCCATTTTGCAAGACCTTCAGAAGCCGTTTTTTAGGCAGAAACATTTTGCTGGTTTCAGTCACATTAGCAACACAAAAGATAAAGTTTTTAATTTTTTCTTTTTTCCTTCTTCCATGCTGTAAAATAGATGCTGCTAAATTAGAACTCAACTGTCTTCACAGTAATAAAACAGGAGGTCAGATTTAAAGAGCTACATTTGCACTTGTGTTTCCTGGAAGACCTCTCTGTCTCTAAGTTGACAGTGCAGCTGTTCACTGAAAATTATGCAGAAAGATTAATAGTTGGCATCTTAAAACATATGGCAAGTCCAACACTTTTAAGTAAGCATGTAACACATTGTTCAGCTGAAATAGCTGACACATTTATACCCTGTGGTTCTAGTATTTATCGAGTGCAAGTAGTAGAAACCAAAATAATAGAGGAACATAAATCAATCTGATTTCAGACGCACCCAGTGGTCACACAAATTCTCTTATGCCCCATGATGATCTGAGAAGCTGGGGGTTACAGATTGTGACTGTCATCCTGCAGCAAAAATATTATCACATACACTTCAAAGCTAGTGGCTGACTTTCCTCAAACAAAATCAGAGCTTTAATGTGCATCCTGATGAAAACAGGATGTCTCCTTTCAAACTGTGATGATAAAGACGAGGCAATAAGACAAATCCAGCAGGGGCTGGCAGACACAGAGCTGCAGGCAAAGTCAGCTGTACTTAAAAACCTTCTGAGGCCCCTGAGCATTCTCCAAAGTGTGGCAGCAGCAGTGCTGCACCCCTTGGTCTGCAGACCTGCATGGATTCAGGAAAAGCACTAAATTGAATTGATTTTATAATGTCTTATCCCCCTGAAACTAATGAACTTTACACTGTTAGGTAGAAATGTGTGACTGTTCACAGCCTGAGACATTAAACAGGCAGAGCTGGGGGGCTGTAGGGCAGGGCCATACATAGATCCTCAGCCTGCTGCTGGGAGCAATGCTGCCTGCACTGAGCACTCCCTGGGGCTCGTGTGGCTTGTCCTGGCAAGGACTCCCTGTTCAGGATCAGTTAAGCTTCTGACACTGTAAATCACTGTGAAGTGCTCCTGATGGAAGCTGTGGGGAGAGGGTGTCCTGCAAACCTCACTTGTAAACCAGGGGATTAAGTCACTGACATACAAGTCCCCAGACCAATGTCTTTCACACAGTTTATTCAAACATTTTTAGTCTATTAAAACTAATCCCATGGGGAACTCATGCTGTGGCTGGGTTACCAGTGTTCCAGTCACACAGGAGGTACTAAACTAACAAGAACAGTTTAGGACAGCTCTAGAGCATGACCCAACACTTGTACGTTCAGAAAACTGAATTGCTTGGGTTTAAGACATGATTCAGGTGAGTTTTTTTCTTTTTTCTTTTTGAAAGCTTAAAAATGGCTGCTGATTTTGAAAATCAGGCCTAGTAGAAATAACAGTCTTCCCCAATGTTTTTGCTCTGAGGCAAAACTGTTCTCTCTGAAATGGCTGGTGTGTTTCACAACAGCCAAATGCTGTAGGCTGCTCAAAGTGTTTGTCAGGCAATTGTGCCCACTGTATTTCTGAGCTCAGGTCTGGAGAGTTGGCCAGGAGTAAGACCCTGGTAGTGAAGACCAGTGGTTGAGCATAGAAAAAGCAGAGATGAGATAATGTATCTGTGGGAAAGAGACACTTCAGTTATCTGGGAAGGACACTAGTTTAGCAGGAGCCAGAAGAGTTTCCCGATAAGGTCAGCAGGATGGATGCTATAGCACAAAATATAACCTTTAAACATTACAGAATTATTCCATAGTTTTTCTTCATCTTTCTCTACTCTTTATCATTCTGCAGACTTATAATTAGATATATTTGGGGTTTTTTTGAAGGTCTCTGAACGATCTTTGTATGTGTTTTGGCCACTAAAGGATCACCAGGCTATACCTTCTTCCCAAATGTCTTGCTGGCACTGAAGTCATAAATTTTGTTGGTAGCTTTCATTTTTTTCCTAGTCCAATAAGAATTCTGCTTTATCTGATCTCTTGCATTAAAATTAGGGTAATTCATAAGGAATATATGTTAGGTATGTAAGTACTATTTTATCCATAAAGATTAACCCACATGTGAAGTTGCCTGGCTATGGACTAGATTACCAATGTAATGTACCATATTCAAATATTTTTCTGAGAAGTCTACAGGGAGACCTGCCAATTAAATCAATATTTCCCTCTCCAAACCACAGAATGCCATTCAGACAGAAGTTTAAGAAAAGCCATCTAGAAATACTTCTAAAGATGCATTATTTCTGTTTGTCAAAGTGTAGACATAGTGAAGGAATGAAAAGGTCCAGGTACTATCCTGCCATGCTTATCATCCAGGGATTATATTGACTCCCATGTGAAAAGGGCAGCACAGAACTTAGAAAGGAGCCAGATGGAATGCTGAGAACTAATGAATAACACCCCCATTTCAAAATGCAGCAGCAATATCATGGACTACACCTTTCCAACCATCTTGGATACAAAGAGCTTGTGCTTATACCAGGAAAGTCACTACTAGCATAGTGAAAAATATCAAATGCTGGCCTGAGTGCTTTAAACACAGCTGAGAGCAGAAGCTTGCTTGTTCTCTGGAACCCATCTTCCTCTCACCTGTCTTGGCAGCACCAGGTAAGTTTCAGTAACTTATTCTCCAAGGATTAGGTACTAAAAGCTACTACAGCTGAAAACTTAAATCTGGATGTAAGTCCTTGAGAATGCTACTACCTCACAAATTTCTGCTTTAGCCACTTGGCTTTCATGCTTACACACATCACCCTCGGGAGACTAACTACAGAAAACATGTTTTATGTTAGCTGGGTCTAGGCTGCTTTCTCAAATTCATTTTGGATTTAAAACCAGACAGATTCTCTGCTGACAGATGAACAGGCATGACCCTGACAAAGGATTATATGCTGAGGATTTCTCTCTTGATAAAACAAGCACTGTTGTGGTTTGAAAGTCTATTATAACCAGAAAATTCATAGTACCATGTGGGGAAAAGGAAAAAAAGGAAAAAGGAAAAGGGAAAAGGGAAAAGGGAAAAGGGAAAAGGGAAAAGGGAAAAGGGAAAAGGGAAAAGGGAAAAGGGAAAAGGGAAAAGGGAAAAGGGAAAAGGGAAAAGGGAAAAAGGAAAAAGGAAAAGGGAAAAAGGAAAAAGGAAAAAGGGAAAAAGGAAAAAGTTGCAGGTCTGGGAAAGCCCCAATAACCAAGGCACTCTAAATCCAGCTGAACTGCTCCATCAGTTTTCCATTTTTTGGCATCACCATCCAGAAGAGCTAATTCCTCATTTGGCACCCCTGCTGATGTCATTTAAGCAAATATTTTGTGTCCGGTATATGAGACAAGCATTATCATATTTCTTTAAAGCTTTAAACTTGAGATTACATTGTGTCTTCCAGCTGGCACATACAAAAATATAATGCTGGTGATGGCTGTTTCTGAACTTCTGTTTTTTTAAGCTTCACTGAAGTTTTTGTCCTCAGAAAACCTTACAGCCCCTCATCTAGTCCTGAAGTGACAAGTTTAAATTTTATAGTGTTTGAGTAACAAAACTCAGAAAAGGTGATAAAGCTTCAGGGAGGAAAAAACTTACACACATCAACTAATGGCTCTTGAATTTTACTCCAAAGAGACTCCTAAAATTCTTTAGAACACTCGCAAAAAGGCCCTTGTCAGTACTAATAGATAAAAAGCATAATCAATGTAAAATATCAAGTTTCACAGTTTCAGGTGTGTATTAAGGTGGGTAAGCCCTGCAGGTATTACCCAAAACTATGTTAGAGAAAAATTAAATAGCTGATATATTACTATTTCAGCAGCTTGCTTCTGCAAATACTGCAAAATTTAGCATGTAATAAAATCTGTCAGGAAACAACTCATTATTTGTATTTGGACATAGATGCAATGATTCTACTTCTCAACATGTATCTGCATTACTTTCAAATCTGTGACTTCAAACATCTAATGGCTTATTTCTCTGAGGACAAAATAGCACACATGCCATAGCAGTTTGGTAAGTTTTGTTTTTTTTTAAATAAAAGGTCTCCTCCACAACTGTATAAACATTCTCAAACTTTCAAAGACTACCTTGGAAAGAAGCATCAGGCTGGTATCACTGACAAGCAAGTTTAAACATGGACACTAAACATCCATAGCTCACATTTTAGTTCATACTGTCCAGTCCTTCTCATCACTCATAGAAACCTCCAAGCTGCAACCAAATACAAAGGAACAGGAGTCCTTACTGCAGTGCTAGAGGATAACACCCATACTTTGAGAAATAGAGGCTATCTTCTAGAGCTTCCCTAAACCATTTTCACTTTTCTATAAATAAAGCTACTTATCACTGTACTTAAGCTTCAGGAACTTTAATTAGACCAGGAATTCCTCTAATGATTAGATAAAGGCTGTTGCAATGGATTCGTAACAGTCCTAAACAAAAACAAAAGGACCTCTCCTCTTTCTTCTTTACATCCATTTTACATGGCAAAGTAAACACTGTCAAATTAGAAAATGGAAAGAAAAGCCTCCTTTCAAAAGTATGTTTTGAGCTTCTGTTTACTAAGCTGAGAAGAAATAATTATATACCTCCTCACACCCTCTAAGTAACAATTCCAACTCTGCCTTGCACTTATGTCCTGAAAAAACAGAGAAGTAAAAATCTTCTGAAGATAGTGTAGCCCAGAAAAATTTGAAATGCTGAACTCTTTAGAAGGAGAAAAGCAAACTTCTGCAGTACCGTGCACAAAAACATTACAACATACAAAACACAGATTTCCATCTGGAAAAACCTCGTAAGCTACAGAATTCATTGACAAGAGCGAACTATTTAGTATTCATTCTGGAGTGTTTATTAATGAACCATGTTTGTTTGACCTTGAAATGTTGCTGAATTACTGCACATGCCTGCAGCCGTAGCTGCTTCCAGAGAAGCTGCTGAGCAGCTGTGAGATCTGCCAGAGGGACAGGGTGTCACATTCTTACTCATTGTGTTTATTCACTAGCACAATCCAACTTTCCAGACATGAAAACTACTGTGATTTGACAGCAGCTATTTACTGCTCTGTGAACTTGGCTAGGTGACCAAAGGTAATTTAAAGCGTGTAATCAATATGCAGATCTATTTTAAAAGCTGTGCCACAGTTAGCACTTAAAAACCACACAGTTTTACGCTGGTTGGGTCAAATTAATTTTATTATGCTCCATGATGAATTGCCACCAGTGCAACATCCTATTCACTGTACATTTCAAAAATTCACATACTAAAAATTTCAGTTTGATAAATGGAAAACTGACTGATTGAGAAGTTCTTACGGATTTCATACGTACAAGTGGCGAGCCGATATATTGTCTATGCACATAGAGTGTTGAAATACAAAAGCCTCATGCTAGTTTGTTAATTGCCAAGGCTATCTGGACAGTTATTTAACCAGAATATATAAGAGGCCTTCATTACAATGTTTAGCAACAATGCACCAGTATCATGAAATGCTATTTTCTGCTCACAGTGCAAGTGGTGGAGTGCTGAAGCATGCAGTTATGACTAACTTAACCGCCTTTGCAGTCTTTATGCCTGAAATTTATCATGTACAAACACTACTTTAAAGTAAATATTAACCTGGACATCACAGAATGCAAGTGAACTTTTTGTATGAAGAGAAAGAAATGGAAAAATCAAAAGCTTTCTTTGGCCCGTGTCTACAAATCAAAGCGTTATTCAATAAAGTAACTTCAGAGCTCCCAAAACCTGGAACAGAAGTTTGATTAACGAACTGTGATGCTTAATTATTAACTACATTACAGAAATGTCAATTCCTGGAAAACAACAGCTAAACATATCTATTAAGTAGCATCTTAGGAAAACCTCTAGGCCTCATCTGCTTAATTTTTAAATGCCCTATATGCAATAAAAGGGAGCAGTGCCAGAAGTTATACAAAAGCCATACAAATATTTTCCTTATGCACAAGTTCTTAACTCCACTGCCATTAGCTACTCCAGGCTGCACTTGCACTTGATCCAGTGCTCAAGCCATTACAGCAACAAAGCTAGCAGGAACTGTTTGCAGCAACAGAAGGCAATGCAAAGTTACGGCAAGAAAGTGAGACCACTTGGAAATTTTTTTCCTCAAGTTATGTGCTTGTAAGGAAGTCAGCAACCTCTGAATAATTTAACTACAACCTTACCCCTCCCCACTACTTTTGAGCAATTTTTCCTTTCTTCTCATATGACTAAATTAATTTGCTAAAGACTAGGTTATAACAGGGTTAGAAATCCAAGCCGTATCATGCAGGGCCAGCCTGTCAAGATCAGGTCAACGCTGGGTTTCAGTCAATACAATTCTGATAACTTAAAATTTAATTTGATAATTTGACTACAGTCAAAGACCCAGGACACTATGCATTAACTATGCTCCAAATATGACTGACTTAACTAAACATTCTGTGTCAGATAATGTGGTTTTTAAAAAGATTTTCTACCTGAAAATTACAGTACGTACAGTAACTAATGCTGCAGATATTAAATACCCACATAGCATAGATTAGTATTTTTTAATAGGCAGATATGCCAATATTTACTGCACTACAAAGTACAACTTCTATAAATGTGCAAGCTGTGAAATAAGAAACCCATTTTCCATCCACTTATTCAAATACTATTGTTGTGAACTGGGTTCTTGATCTTCATCACAACCCTTGGTCTTAAAAGCCAATATATGAAGACAGAATATTGCCACAAAGTTCAGTACTTATTTGAAGTGTATATTCTGAGTAAATGGCTTTCCAACTTTATGGATGTAGGACTGGTGTTTCAGCATTTGTTGTGTACCATAACGCAAAGACTGCAAAGTAATACCACTTATGTTTACTTTATTAGTACACCAATATCCTACAAATTTTAAAAAGTAATTAAACATTATTGAAGCAAGCATTAAACTCAGCCCTTCAGCCTGAAAACCACATAAAATTGATTTTAAAAATAAATCAACCTGTAGCAATTGCCAGCCTCCAGTATAACCCCCAGTAATTTACACATCTTCATTCTGAAAGTAAGAGCTGGGAAGAACAAAAAAAAAAAAAAAAAAAAGACTGAACTTATCTGCATCTTTGATGCCTTTACCACTATTACAATAGTTATCCTGTTTAACTTCAGATAGAGTTCCCTAATTGAAGGATTACATTTCTACTGCTCTCCAATAGCAGTCAGAATTGCTACAGTAAGGGCAAGGTCATCGTCACAACTAGCTGTGCATCTCTGCAATGACTTTGTTTTATGTGAAGCATACTGCTAAGATTTGAACTGCAACATTGTGATGTATTTGAAACCATGCAATGCCATAAACCAGCCTCAACATTCATGTAGCACGGCATTTGAAATTAAGGGGCTAAAATAAACTAAGAGCTGCATTGCTTAAAGAACATGGTGCTATACTAGGTTTTAATAAGAAAATTTAGATACAGAAAAAGTAGGGTATGAAAATAGTTTTTTCCTTCTTGCATTATAACTAAATTACATTAAGGTTTTTGTCAGTCTCACATATTACATTTAAACTCCCTTATTGATGGAATGGAAAGTATTCACATGTACATGATCATCCAGGTGTAAACTTGCACACATTAACAGGGAGTAGCTTTGTAGAGGATTATGACAAACCTTTACAGATTAAATGAGGTATTGCACAGATTAATAAAAAAGCAAAAGGCAACAAAAATATACAGCAAATTGGTAGAACATTTACATGATAATTTTACAGAATCCATAGACAGAAAGTAGTGTTTAGTATATCATTCACCTTAAAAATATATATATAATAATATATGATCAATCATCCCATTCATCATCATCTTCAAAGTCTTCTTCCTCATCTTCATCCTCATCTTCATCTGCAAGACAAAAGATGGAGAGAATCACTTGTATGCACCAAGTGAATATGACATAAGTGTTATTAATGTCTCCCACAACTTTCTGAAAACAGGTCAGTTCAAGGAGGTCAGGACAATACATTTGCTAATACTCTATTTTTAAAGACTGTTAGACATGACATTCAGATAGGTATTAGCTGGAAGTTAAATCTGTTTCTTTTCTTACTCCTTTACACAGGTAGGAAAAATGGAGCTTGTTTTCTGCTGTGACAGACAGTACCAGAAATTCTCATCTAACATTTTTTACCATTATGATTTCTTAGAGAATGCAAGACTGGCCAGCCTGTTCCAGATTGGGTATTAAACTTCAAGGACAGATTAATTTCTGCAACGTAAGAACTACTTTCCCAGGTTTACTACATAATGGGATTTGTTTGCTGTACAAGCAGACAAAGAAAAGGTTGTGAGCTCAGGTCTCTGGCAGTTACTGGTAAATTCTAAACTGTGTAATCAATGTTTGTTATTAACTTTATTCAGCCTTCCACCGTTTTTATATGTATCATCATTTAAAATTTAAACTACTTATTTGCTAAGCAAGGCCATTTCCCTCCCTAGGAAAATGCTGTATTTAGCACTTTTCTGGTACTGAATTTACATAAAGTACCAAAACTTGAGATTACTACATAGGGCAGTAAATCCAGGAACAATACTGCACTTAAGTCAAATGGTCTACAGATTTCAAGTGCAGTTTTGGTATCAAGGCAAGTTCTGAAAGAAAAATAATACCAAAAGGTTTTAACCAAACAACTGCACTGCAGCTACTCAAGTGCATTGATTACAAGCTGGTATTTGAGAAATATAAATCCTGTTGCAGCCTTATTTTTTTCCAAGCATTGAGGTGTGAAAAGTTGTTTCAGTACTAATATGGGCACTAGTTGTGTACCACTAGTTATCTGATTATCATCCAGCAGGTGGCATGCAAAGCACACTGGAAACCAGTCTTAAGAGCATCACTCTTTTTTTGTAAGAGTTTTGGTTTTTAGAGACATAATTAAAAATCCTCCTTCCAAAATATTTTGACAACTTATTTCATCAGAAATCTAGAAAATAAAATGTCAGTTATTAAAAAAAAACTCTTTATAAGGACATTAACCTTGAGTAGTCATTTTCAATGCAATGTTGCTGTGAAGTACTAAACATTAGTAATTCAAAGTATCACAAAGAAACCATTCAGCCCATCATTACAGGCTTGCCTAGAGTATTCTGTATTGGACTGCATGCTGAAATTCATGCTTTTTCCAACAATATCTTTCATTGAATACAAGTGGTTAATGCTTGAAAACTTGACACAGTGAGGTCAGAAAATTACCATCACTTACCTGAAGAATGAATGGCTTTGCTCCTTTTCTGCATAACTTCCATTAATGCACCCACAATTCCTGAGGTGGGTGCAGGTGTAGGTGGTGCACTCTCCTGGCCATCAGATACCTTGGTAAAAAGGTTACATTAGAAAGATGCAATTAGCAAAACAGAACCTGTGGTTTTCTAGAGAATTCCTTGCAAGATTAATGGGTTTATTTTCAGACAGGAGGACAATTGAAACTGTGGTTTGTTTCTTTAGCTCAGCTAAGATTTTATCTATTAAAAAGTCACCCTTCTCTTTTGCCATATAACACAACTATAGTTAGTCCATACTCGGATTAAAAATTTCAGCTCTATCATGCAGTAAGCACTCAACTAAAGGAAAGCTTCTTAATATGGTTTTACAGGCAGGATTTGTGTGACTGCATAATCATTATTTATTTTATCCTTCAGAAATATCACAAAATATATTTTCTTTTTTAAAGTTTGTTAACCAGGTCTGCTTTGATTTGATAATCTCTTCTGATGGCAATTGACTGTGATACTACAAGCCTGTAGTGGCAAATAAATATTAACATGCACTCATACTTTTAACATCAGAAGCCCCAAGTTCAGAAAAGTGGCAAAAAACACAAACCAAACCAAAAAACAAACAAACAAAAAACCCCAAAGAAGCAGAAGTGAGACTAGATTGGGTTGACTACAAAATATCTGAAAGTTAGATGACATCTATGAGAATACACAATCTAAACCAAATGTGTGAAGAACACAAGGATGCTGAGAACATTCTCCAGATGTCAGCCAGCAAGCTCTTCCCTCAGCTTTTAACTATGAATACATGCTATGCAACCCAGAATGTAGAATCAACTTAATAGCTCTCCAGTAGCTACAGGTAAAATTATTTAGAAGTTACTCAATGACAGGAAAAAGAAATAGCAATCTGAATAGCCTAAGCTGCTACAGAACAGCAGAGGCATCCCTCAAGGCCAACACCATCTTACATGCCTCAACATCTGCAGAGCACAGGTTCATTTTAAAATTGAAATTAAAAAATAAAAAAAGCTACTGTTTGCTTTGCACTACCATTACTGCTGAACTCGACCCTGCAAATCATTTAGCTGATTTTACGGGATAGCAGCAATTTTTCATGGAAAAAGCTTTTACTTACGGATTTCAGCTGTATACCCTGTCGTATCTGGTCTAACAGTGCATCTCTTCCTGAGCAGGACACTGGTCTACTGTTTTGTTCTACTTTCTTTAACTGAGCTCCTTCTCTGATTTGATCCAGGAGTGCAGCTTTGTTTCCTGCAGGAACTGGAAGCTGGTGATCAACCTCTGATGACGGAAGGCCTGGGGGTGGAGGAGGACCAGGAGGGGGTGGAGGAGGAGGAGGTGGTGGAGGAACAGCTGAGGACCCACTCGCTGGTGGTGGCGGTGGTGGAGGAGGGCCGGAGGGTGCAGATGATGAATGCACTGGTGGTGGGGGAGGATACATCCTGTTGGGAGGAGGGGGGGGCACTGTGGCACCAGGTCTAGATGGAGGTGGGGGTGGAGGGGCTGCTGTGGGAGCTCTTGAAGGAGGTGGAGGTGGTGCCCCCCGGCCCCTAGCAGGGGGAGGAGGAGGGCCTGAGCTATGGGGAGGGGGTGGTGGAGGTGGAGGGGGTCCTCCTCTGCACGGTGGTGGCGGAGGTGGAGCTGAAATGAAACAAAATAATTTACAATTACATGCTAATTCCATACCCTTAAGTCTTTCAGAGACTAGCAGAAAAAGGGTTTTGCTTTGTCTTGCCTTTTGCAAGGATCTCTGTGCCTTTGCAAGTTTTATCAATTCTGAATTGAGTATAGTTGAATCTAAGTTACACTTTTATGAACACACTGAGCTGAATACAGTCCATATGTCTGCTGGGTGTTCTGTGAAAGAATCAATGCTGGAGGAAGCAAGTGTAAGACCAAAAAAAACCTGAGGGTGACAAGGCACTGAAACAGGCTGCCCAGGGAGATTGTGGAGTCTCCTTTGGAGATATTCAAACCCCACCTGGATGCAGTCCTGTGTAATGGGCTCTAGGTGATCCTGCTTTAGTGGGAGAGTTGGACTAGGTGATCTCTAGAGGTCCCTTCCAACTCTGATAATTCTGTGATTAATTGAAGTCACAAACCAAGCTTGGTCATAAATTTTGGTTTGGTCCTATTTGGTCCTAGATATTATACCTTTAAGTGCACCTTAAGTTGGTGCTTCAATTTTTTATGACAAAATGTAGAAAAAATTCAAAAGAATACTCTAAAATTTTGTTGAGCTAGGACAGAAGGCATGAGAAAGAAAATAAACATAAAGTGAAATTTCACTTTATGATCTATTACTTTATTAGTGAATTACAGAGGCAAATACTAAAAGGTGATGCCTTTATGGAAAGCACCACAGAAAACAAACAAGTTCAGGGATACCTCATTGCACAGGATCATTTCTTGATTTCATTTTCATGCCTTGAAATGCACTTAATCTGCTAACAGAATTTTCAATAGCACCATTTCATTTCCTCTTCCATTAAGCACCTAATGGCTTATGGTACTTTAAGGTTGGTGTGGTTACTACACCTAACTACTTCATAATCCAGATGCTGTCATACAGCTAAGAAAATTAACATTTGATTGCATATGCTATAAAAATTAAAAAAGTGTTGCGCTCTAAGATACTTCTTTACCTCTTCTCCTTCCTGTTACATCCTGAGAAAGTAGGCTGTCTGAACTGGAAAACAGAACAGACACCCCTAAAAAAGGGATTTTGAGGAAGAGACAGTAGGGCCTTGGTGCCTCCTTCCCTGCTCATTTTACAAGAAACATAGCTATCCTAAAATTACATGGGTTTAAATTCCACAAACTGCTCTGTTTTATCCCATCCCTTCAAAAGAAAAATATGAGGAAAATCTCTCAAACTTCATGTATTTTACAAGAGACATACTGCTAACATTCTTGTTTTTTTTTTTAAAAAAAAATCTCATTTCTTGGGGGAAATGACCATAGTTGACTTTTTTGGCCATTGGAGGCCACTATTTTCAAATATAACTTATTCAGCAAGCACTCAAGACAGTTTTTCTGTATTACTGAGAAAATATACAACACGGCCATGCTCCAGAGTGTTAAGTGACTGTAGATTTTGAACACAAGGTTTAAGTTATTCTATGGGAAAAAATTTTATTTGCATTCTAATCTAGAGAGAGATGACACACCCCATCTGTGGAAATGGGAATTCAGGAGTTTTTATAACTCTTGTCTGCACACAGCTAGAATGAAATGAGGGAGCAGGATTAATGAGGGAGCACCACTAACTCATGCTCTTTCCTTTCCCCCAACAGATGGTGAAAGCAAGCAAGAAAATAATTGCTTTTTATTGCACATTAATCTGAACATGACTATTAAAATAAATGGTATGTAAAATCTTCTACTGAAGGTTTTTCACCAAAAAAACCCTGAAAACAACCAGCAGTACCAAAACTAGGGAAAAGGCAGGAAAACAGTAATGTAACTTCTAACTTGAGTAGAACAAAGTGTCTGCACCTCTCTAGTCAGCACCCCAGCAGGGTGAACGCAGAAGCACAGAAATTCTTGCAATAAACACAGGAAAAAGTGTTTCAGTTGAGAAAGAACACTTCAAACAGCAGTCAAGCTTACAAATCAAATAACACAACTGTGGATAAAACCAGCGAAATACTGAAATATTTGTTTACCTCTATCAAAAAACAGAGGTAGATTATTATCATGCGTGTTAAAGACGATGCAGATTTTCTTTTAATTGCGTACATGCAAATGGCCAGAACTTGAAATTAACACATATGTAATAGAGAAATAGTCATTTTCAATGTATTTTGAACTAGTCATAAGACTAGAACAAGTCTTCTCAATTCAATTTTATGGCCATCAATCTGGGATCAATAACTCTGCAAACATTTAAACAGAGTTAAGATTTCATAAAGAAACTGACAGGTTTCTTAAGAGAAAAAAAATCAGAACTGAAATTTTGCTTGTAATTTAATCAAGAAGTTTGACATTAACTTTTAGTATTGCAGTCAAACAGATACAGAATAAAATTTCTCATCTAGGAAAGAAATCACACAGCAGCATGAATACTTTGAAGCATATGCTTAGATGCCAGTTCAAGTACATACCACTCCACCGGGGGGGACCTAAAGAATAAATGTAACAAGTCATTGTACCCTGGATCTTCATCTCTTCAGCCACTTGAACAATTTATTCACTAGTTTCAAACTGCTATAATGGCATCTATGTCTTATTTCTCTTGAAAATGCTCTAAGCAAATTTCCGAACGTTTGACACTGGCAGCGTAATTTTCAGACCGACTTGTGATGTTCCACTAGATAATGAATCAGTGGAGATCACATTTAAAGGTTAAGCAGGAAATGGCTTATTTCAGAATTTTCTTGCAGCAGAAGCCGGGTCAAAACAAGTACTCTTTAAATTAGAATGAAAGCTTTTTCTTTTTAAAAATATTCGTATAAAATTTGCAGGCCCGTAGCTGTTGTAAGGCTCATTACACGGTGCTGCCAGGGTAAAAGGGCACCACAGATACACCTGCCAGACATGTGCTATTAGGATAACTGACAACAGCAACATAGGTTTGAAGATTTCAATTTTTTTATAAGATTGAGATGATAAAATAAATATGCAAACACAATCTGGAAAATCTATATGGAATGTACTGTGTAGCTTTACAGTCAGACTGTTACTGGAAATCACTAAACTGACACTGATGAGATCCTTGTTTCATTAGAGAGCTCTCACGAGTCATGCACGAGCATTTTTACATAGCATATGGTATGCAGAAACACTATGAAATCCAATGGAATTACAATGATATGAAGTCCAAAAAAAGAGACCAGAAAATTGATCAACAGCTACTCTAATCCTTCAGGCGAAAAACTGAAGGCCTGCTAATTTTACATGGAAATAAAAGGAATCCCACCTTGTCTGCGCAGTTCATTTTTAACAGCTTCTACACCTCCTGTTTTCTCAATGAAATCATATATGACCTTTGAAGTTTCCTTGTCTTTTAGTTGAGCCTCTGAAATTCCACAGAGATCAAATAAGTTTTTCAGTTCCGGGTCTAAGTTGTTCACCTGCAAGCCAGATACATTAGTTTTAAGTACCTTGAAAAAAAGGAATTTTTAAAAGTATCATTTGTACTTGGGGAAAAACACCCACAAACTACGTAGTTAAAAGCAACAGCAAAGCCACAGACATGCCTTTGGGTTGACTTTTCTATCAAAAAAGACTATTTTAGGAGAGGTAAGTACCTTGCACAAGAATTTAAGTTTTGTATGTTTTCCTCTCAATCCCAGATCTCTCCTATCCCCTTCTACTCCAACATCTCTCTCTGTCTGAATCCTATTATAAAATAATAATTTATAACTATTGTGTTGTTCAGTTAATTTAATGCCAGTCTTCATAACTTGTATTAAGAAGGCTCTGAAGCTTTTAATTATTCCGTGTCTTGAATAACTTATTAAATTACTTACATCAAAACCTGTGTTTGGATCCCAACCGACATGTCCGATGTGTCTAAAAAGGCAGAAAAATCCATATAATTAGCCTATACAGGACCTTGTTAAACAAAAGAACAGGACACCAACTAGGAATTACTGTCAGCTTCTACTTCCAGGCTACTAAGCATTTCTTTCTTCTGAGTGCCACACTTGAGAACTGAATAGTAAAACTTCTTCACTTCAACTTTGTGTCAAAAAGACCAAGGGAGAAGTAATTACCCTCCATGTGGTGCATATGGAAGGACTGCACAGAGATCAAGGAGGGAGTTGAGCCTTTAAAGAGTAACTGGACCTGGTGCTACTGCCAAGGTCTTCAGCATCATGCAGCTGGAAACTTCCTCCTCCCTACCATCACTGTTCTCTCACCACTTTTCTCCCATTCATTTCCTTCTTTCAAAGAAGACAGGTCAGGAATCTTTTCAGCTGTCAACTTCTTAAGCCTTTAGTGGCCATTTCTGTGGCTACTGAAATATTATTTTCCATGATGCTATAATCAGCTAAAAAGGCAGAAGAGTTTGTGCCCCTCCAAGCTACTTTATGCAACTGCTGCTGGCTACAGGGGAGTCTAACTAGGAGTTTAAAAATGCCAGGTGAGCTGTTAATAGCCAGCACAGCTTGGGCTAAGCTTGTCAAATTACAAGAACTGTTTCTCTGTCCTTGTGCAGCACTTTGCACAACAGACTTTGTATTCTTGCTTGGGTCTGCTGGTACCACAGTTTTCCTTAATGAGAATACTGAAGCTCAATGATCAACCTCAGTCCTTGTATAACTATAATTGGTTAACTAGTCTGACATAAAAGAAGAAAAGTAAAGGACATAAAAATGACATTTAAAATGACGTTATGCTACAGAAGAGGCAAAATAAAGGAAAGCCCCCTGACCTGCCTAAATATTTAAATGTCTTTCACTACCAAAATATGGGACAATTTGTTGATTACAGAATTCTGGATGTTACGGTACAGGTATCTTCATGTAAATTAGACATGCATTTCCTATTACATAGCCTCATATCCAATTGTAATGTATTAACTAGTATATCTAATCTGAAAAATCTACCAGCAAATACAATCTTACCCACATACTTCTGCACATCTGAGCAACTCGGGATGCTCTCTTCAGAGGTTGTGAGCATATGCTATGGAACTAAGTACACCTGACTGATCCTAAGGATTATATGGAGTAATGCAAGCATAACTTCTCATCTATTTTTCATCCCTTAAGAGTAAAACAAGGTGCCTGTACACACTGACTGTAACACGTTTTCAATGAAAATTCATACTTGCCAGGTAACTGCAACTTTTATGATAATGTATACAGCAATAAGTTATATTAATGGCAAGTAGAATTCAATTATTTTTTGCTCAGAACACAAGTCCACATCTGCTTAAAAGATGGAGGTATTTAAAAATTCTGTCCATTGATTATAACTTTGGTATAAACAAACAGTGTTGGTCTTCACCAGTATCACAGCTCAAGGGACAATCAATATTTTACCATCTTATTCTCAGTCAGGTCCTATTTCTAGGTCAGATCCTGACAGAGTCTCAAAATGTCTGTGCTGTTGCACAAACCCTTTCACAAATTCTGATCAGAGGCACGACATGTTAGTGCTAATCATTATTTGCAATTTTGTCCATGTACATTGAACTCTGCATTAGTGGAGCCACAATGCTGGCTGGCTGGGTACCACTCACTATTTTTTTTTTTTTAAACTCTTCCTTCTTTTCTGCATTTTTCAGTGTGACAACAATAGATTTAGCACTTAACTGATACTTAGTATAGAAAGAACATGGTTGATGTCATAACTATCTAAGTATAGTCTGATTAGGGAAGCATTTTTGCACTTTTCTCCTACTTTCTGTCCACTACCCCCTTCTACAAAGGGCTCTCCAAACACTGTGCAGTAATATTATTGTAACTGCTATTACCTACAGTACTTTTATGAAGTTTTATTGTGAGAAAGTGATGCAAAATTGATTCAAAAGATGATGCAAAAAAAATATTCAAAAGAACCACGACATTCACTTGGCATGTAAGCCTCACACTGCTTTTCTATTGCCTCACAGAAACTGCTCTTTTCTGTAACTAATTCAAGCTCTTTAAGTTCCTGTTACTTTAGCAAATACACTTACTGTAAAAGGCAGGGGATTAAAATACCAAATTATACTTCAGTATATCAGTAGTTAACTCAGTCAAGAGACCAAAAGCAAGTTTCACAAAAGTGAAGCTTAACATGATACATTATAAGTATTCCAAAATGTTCCAGATACAAAAGAAAAAAAACAGGAAAAGAGAAAAACTTGACCCATTTCCAATACATGCATGCTGTACCTTCAACACAAGGCAGGGGTACTGGTCCACATATAATAAGTTTGTAAACAGAAAGCCAGGGATAAAAATATGGCTACATCAATTCAGACAAGTCAGGACCTGCATGTGCATTTTGTATGTCAAAGCACAGCTAAGCAGGCACAGCAATAAGAGTAACAGTGTTAAAGAACTGAGCACTGAGGCTCAAAACCAGTCTGCACTGAGCTGATTACTTCCAAGTAAGGCATCTTTATGCAGCTAAATTGTTTTCTAAGATATTTTAGGACAGCAAGTTACTTTTTCTTTACAACAACAGTAAAACTCTCACCTGTGTATAAACTAACTTGCTTTTAAGCCTCACAGCATTCCAGCTAGCATTCTCTAGTTCAGGTTACACACAACAATCTCACATTTAAGTCTTGACACCACAAAAAAAAAAAAAAACACCAAAACCCAACAAACCACCCCCAAAACCTCCAACCAGCAAAATCAAACCCAAACTCAAGAAAGTCCTTACTGGAAATTAGACGGTGTTCCAATATCCGCCTTTGTCAACCTTTTCTTTTTAGGTTTTCCTTTCTTCTTTTCTTTGGTATATGAAATATTATTGACTTGTGGAGTATAAAATCTGTTAGTTGTAATTTCTGGGTTTTTGATATCAACAGTTGCCATTGGTAGATTCGGGCCTGTGAAAGTAAAGTAACAGATTTTTCACCATTGTGTTTCAATAAAGCTGTATTTAACCTACAACTTTTGAGTGACATAATACTTGTACTACTGCAGACACAGCTCTACATGTCATATAACATCCAGCTGGGTTCTGGATGTCAGATGCATACATTAAATTACCTCCTGAAATAAAAAAATAAATGATGTTGCTAGCAGACAAATGGCAGAAAAAATTTCTAAACTAGACTATTTTTTTTCTAAATTTGGTGAAGGTAGTCATTTCAATTAAAGAGTTTTCATATGCACAGAACACATAGAAGAGACACATTAAGGTAGAGCATAGCTACAGTCCTAGACAAGATAAAGAAGTTAGTGGCATGAACAGTAACACCCAGCAAATCATTACCTTGGCAGCACTGTAAACTGATTTTAAAGGAGAGAGAACTTACTAAGCAAAAGCCCCACCTGGAGGGCCTACATTCTGCCACTGCATACAGAACCTCCATGCCACAAGAACTTCAGAAAGCCACTCTGGACACACTATTGTCCTCAAATGCAGAACACTATCTATGAAACTATTCAGGATTTCTTGTTTTACTCTCTGAGGGGGTTGGAAAATAATCAGTCCCAAATAAAAAGCAAAACTTGAAGAGTAGTGACAGTAAAAACTGCAAGAGAAACACATTAGATACTCAGAGATGTTCTCAACCTCATTCTTCATTTTAAACAGTACTGAATCATGATGCTAGTTATTTAAAACACATATAAATTGTATTCCTGCCAATTTCAGCATTTTAGTATTATGTTACTTATGTAATACTACCAAATAAAGATTCTAGGATGTTTTGCACTCAGGTTTTTTTTTAGCTTTGACAGAACATAACTCTTGACATAGTATTTAAATACTATGACTTGCCTAAGAGCAATTTATGAATTTTTCAAAAATACACAAGTATGTGTGTTGAGATAAATGTGTATTTGCAAAGATACCTGCAAAAAGGATAAGTAATTTCAGTTTTGGAAGAATACGATTAAGCAGCCAATTTAAGATAGTCTGAAATTCAGAGATAGTCTGAAAACATCCTCTTTTTCCTTGTGCATTAGCACCCAAGTAAGCAAGTCAACTAAAGTAAGACTTATGCATCCAGTCATACTGGGAGATGATTTAAAAAAGTCTAGTGAGACTTTGATAAATCTGGACATTTTTTTGACACAATTCTTTCATTGCATTTCATATGGGTAATTCAAAGTTCTCCTAAGCATTCTGAAAAGACCAGCAAGGTTTAGGTTTCACAATCCAAAGTCCAAAGCAGATAAAGCAGACAACACAATGGATAACAAAGCTGACATCTGGAGTTTCACCACTTCAGTGGGAAGCAACTAGTACAAGAACCAAGAATCAAAACACAACACTGAGTAGACAAAAATCATCTAAAAAGATAGGACAGTTTCAGATTCCTGTAGGAGTCTTAAAGGTTTAAAACTACACTGAAACTGCAAGAAGAATTTCTGAAATGTTTTCTGCCAAGCAGAAAAACTTTGATTTAGAAATGCTATGATGTAAACAACTCTCCTTTGAGAATGCCAAAGCGCACTTGATAAAATATGGCTATGCAACACAATTTGCATTGTTAAAGTTCCACATTTAAATTTAGCATTAAATTAACGATCAAATACTATAAACCCAAAACTTAAGAAGTAGACTTAAGTGGAAACTTCAAGATGAATTGAAAAATACAATCTTAATTTTATTAGAGGCAAAACTAAAAACACTGCAGGAGCTCATTTTCACTTTAATCACCTATTATATTGTCTCTATGATAGTCTATTTTGAACCATTATTAGTTTCAACAGCTGTACTGACATTCAAAAAGAAACCTATGCCTTTGCAACACTAAGAAGCTTACAATATTCTTCAAATAGTCTTTAGAAAAATGCACATTTCTGCATGTAAAATCCTAAATTAACCATACATGGTTTTAACCATGTAAAGCAGCAGTCATTTGCAAACTGAAGGTTTTTTCAACTGAGCTCAAATTAAGGTTTGGTAGCCTGATTGTTTGGTACTAATAATATCCATACAAGAGATCACAGTAAACTCAAAGATGAAAATTCTCCTTACCGTCAGCTCTAGACCTTGGATGTCCACGAGGGATAAAAGAACCTTGGAAAGAACTGCACTCTTCTAGAACTGCCATATTTATATCCAGTAAAATTTTTCCCATCATAAGACATGCACCTTCCCCATCAGGTGTACATAGCTCAATAAATGAAGATGAGAGAGGCATATAGAGCTCATCATTAGGAAGTACCTGACAGTACAGTGGCATTAAGCATCCACTGTTACCAGTATCGGTGGCATCTCCAGAAGGGGCTCCAGAAAACGTAGTACAGAACATATCAAAATGTTAATTCTAGGAAATTCTCTGTATTCTATTTAGAACCTTTCTAGGAATCTGTCCCAGACTAGAGACAGCCCTGCAATAAATATAAACTGTTCTAGTTAACAGCTGAAACAATATTCTGCCACATGGTTCCTAAAGATTCCCTCAAAATCTAACTGACAAATCCTTGTTTCATCCAGAAATTCACTAAAATACGAGTTCAACCACAGTAACTCTTCTTTATCTGCATGAAGAGACCTAGCTATTACAAATGAGTAGAACATAAATCCCAGGAAATCACAGACTAATACATTTTACATAACTGTTAATGCCAATTTGATTTTAATCCTGCAATTCTAAAAAAATAAATATTTTAAATCCTTACTATTGAAAACGTCATATAAAAAGACTGAGAGATTTTTCCATGCAGCTTCAATGTATGCAGAAAATCCAGGTAAACAAGCTCCACGAAAAGAAAATTCCCCACAGTATTTCAAGCATGGATCATGTGAGTACAGAAATGTGACTGTTCTTGTTCTTAAGTTTTAAAGGATTATACGCATTGATACCCAGTACAAAAAAGGGGTTTTTTTCTTTTTTCCCCAGAATTGCACTGCATATGCAGAGTAAAACAAAAAGCAGCTGATATTACATTTTTTTCCTCAGTTCCATGCTGATAGTATATACCTGCTCTAGTTTGAATTGTAAATGCTGAAATGCAGAGGCTATCACTCATGCTTTGAGTATGTCTCACCTGGAACTACAGAGGGCACAAACATACTCAAACTCTTTGCCAGCAGAGAAGCCAGGTATTACAGAATTTGACAAAATCAGAAAAGGAAGATAGGTCAGGGAAAACATCTCCAGTGTAAAAGTTTACTAAAAACAGAGATGCTCAAAGCTTTGTCTAGTGTTTATAAACATGTAACACTGGGTATAAGCCTACTTACTACACGGAATGTTCAAGGTAAAGGCATAGTATTAACAAATGCATGTTTAGTGTGCAACATTTTTCTCAAAAACGTGTTGTTGCCAGAAGTTTTAGAGGATAAGTTATGAGAGAATTTTGAGCATAATTTTTGCATATTTAATTATCTTAAATCTTATTCCAATCACAGACAGAAAACTAGACAAACAAATTGTCTGTCTTCCAGTTTGTAACATGTATAGTAGAAAGTCTTAAGTTTTGTGGCACTGCACAGTCCCCACTGCTGCTTTTATTTCCATCTACTGGGCAGATGTTGCTATCAGGGACACACTGTTTATGTGAGGAGAAGCAAATGTCACTCAAGAGGCAGAACAGCTAAAACCTTCTGAAAGCTCAGAAAATCTGGTAAGACGGTCAGGGATGGCATAACTGTGATTGTTTCAAAACTAAACAACCAAGTCCAAGTTGAAGGAACCGATATAAAAAAATGTCTGGCCTAAACTGATGACTGTCTGAACTTAACCAAACAACGTTTATGAAAAAAAAAAAAAAAAAGTAATTTCTTAAAAAGTATTTGGATACTTGGATGTAAAACGTATGCATAGTTCCCATAATTCAAGGATCACCTATTTTGGTGACCTGCTGACATGCCTGGATGCCTTGGTTAGTACAAATTTAAGACTAACTCCTCGGGCTGTAATGGGACCTCAGATGATCAGCTGCATACATCCTTGTTCAAGCAGCAAACCAACAGACACAGTGATATGAGCTATGATCTGAATCACTAAAAAATACCAGAGGACAAATCAGTTTTTAACTTTAGTAGGAATTCAGAACTACAAAGATTCCAAACTTCCAGTTCATTGATAAGTATTTTAAACTCTATTTTAGAAAAGATGGTAAGAAAATGTTTGGATCAAATTGATACATAGTTTTAATCCCTTCTAATTTAATGAGAGGGTCTCCTGAGGGACCTGTATCTCTATACCAGTGAGATGAATTCCTGAGAAGCAAACAGACTTTCATTCAAATAAGTTTAATACTGACAAACATGAAATATGATTTAAAGGCTATGTTATATGGTTAGTCAGACATACAGCAATTGAAATTTTATGGATGTTTTATGAAATCTATCATCATTATGCCTTCCCTTAGATAATCAGGCTAACTTTTGAAGCAGCAAACACAAAGTCTTGTTTTCAGTTTAAGCTGAAGGGTGTCTCTCCTGTTTGCAATAAAACATGCTCCTCCAGAAACATTCTTGACACATGCCAGCTAAACCAGGGCTTTGGTATTTGTTTAGTTCTAGCTTGAAGGAACAGAAACAAAACAAATATACTAACCTCCAGAATAGGAGTTTACTGGTTTTACCAACTCATGACTATCCTAAATCCAAAGCAAAGCTATACATAAACTGCAAATGACAGCAGTAGGAAAAACCATAAAATGCAGTGACTGATAGAAAAAGCTTACCATTTGGTGGGTCTCGTCTTTTTTCTGTTGAAAAAGAAAGAGAGCTGTTTATTCATAGGTACCACAGGAAAAAATTATTCTAAATCCTAGTTTCTAGCAAAGCTTACAATGAAGTTAAACTCAAGAATCTATTAATATCCTTAAGGACTTACTGAGCAGCTGAAACAAAGAATTACAGAACAAGAAACACCCTATCTCGGATAATAAAGATTTCAAGTGAGCAAACCAAGCAGGAACATAGACATAGCTACTGAGGTGGTTTCAGTTATTCTGACTCCAAAGTAAAGTGAAATATTAAAAAAGCATCTGTTTCGATACAACCTATCAAACCCAGATTTTTTAAACATTAGCCTTCTGATTTCCATTGGATGAGACTGTTTCTTCATTTTTATTTAAAATATAATTATTACTTTTATACAGTATTACTATGCCAAAGAACCTAAAATACATTACAATTATTTTTGAGTTTATGCAAAAAATAGAACACAGAGGAATAAGTTACTTCATCCAACAGGTAACTAAACAGTATGAAACAGAATTAGAATCTCTTTAGTACTTATCTGGTATTCTAGTCACAACATCAAACTGTTTCACAGACCATGAAGAATACTCCTAGATGATTTGAAATGTACTTATAAGCATTTCACACCTCGACACTTTCCATCTATAATAGCAAATTCTCCTTTAATGCAGATTTTCCCTCACATATATTAATTGCTATCTACAATAAATAACTCCCTGTATTTTTTGCTGGGTATATAAACCATTAATTTGTGGCCCAAAGTAGATCTACTTTTCTGTGGTTCCTGTTGCTGATTGCAAAACATGAACTCCTGTTCTGAAGGTACTGATGGCCTGACTGGAGATTGGCCTATTTCTCCTTTTTCAGGAAATGGAGATGCCTATTGATCCAAAACTTCACCAACTACCTAGGTCCAAAAAAACCCACAACTCATTTCAGTAAGTATTCCTGGAAATAAGAATGACCTCTACAGAGCCTTGAATCCAATGAAAGCTGAGCACTCCAGAGATGCTCTTGTCTCCAAGGCAACAAAAACAAAACCTGTGACCAAGGATGCAAGAAAATGTTCTCAATATTAGTGTATTAGAAAGGGCATCAGAAGCTAAAAGCTTGTGGAGAAAAAAAAAAGTTTCAGAAAGGGCTAACAGCTCCCACCTATGGCCTAAAAGTGGTCCATAAAAATTAGTCAAGAGGCCGCCTACTTCAAAAAGGCAGTTAAGAAAAAGGCCCTGGTTCCACAAATCCCTGCTGCCTTTTTAAAGCTGAGTGCTCAGCATGTGAAGAGGACACTTGTGTGTTACACATGTTAACATTTCTGAGGTAAGAGAGTAAAAATAAAAACTGATAGTACCTACATGAAAGAATACCTAAAGGCAAGATGTATGACACTGGCAAACACTGAGAAGAGAAACACTTTGTTCACTCTGCTTACTGGTGCAATTATTTGGGATTGGTCTAAGAAGTAAACGGAGATACTACTGAAGTAAGTCTACTAGATAAATTAACTAATTACAGTAATTTCTTACCTAAGATTAAGAATTTAATTGAAATTTTTTTTTTAAAAGTATCTAAATTAAAACCATCCTGATATAAAAAAGATTAAGGTGACAATAATTCTTTCTCTGCCTTTCTCCCTCATTCTATTCTCAAGTAGATATTTTGCTCATTTGCAAACTATTGTACAATCTGTTTGGAGGCAAACTTCAATCTCTCTGGAAATCCAGATGCAATTACTCAGAGCTGCCTGTACACTAAAATGCATTTCATGTGGAGTGAAGAGGAGCAGAATACTGCTGCTGCTTCTTGCAGCTGTTAAGACAATATTTTGTGTACTAATTTCAGCACACAGCCATAATTTTGTGAGTTAGAACTGCTGTTCTTTCTACTTTCCAACAACATAAGCTTCCTGGAAAAGTCTCCTAGTAAGCCCTTATGATAACAGGCTGCTGAGTGATAATTGGGAGTCATTTCAGTTGAAAGCATGTCTGGTAGAATGGCTATGAAATTAAACATATTTTGGAAGGCTGGGGAGTAAAAATCCCAGTCAACAGAAAGACATCAAAAGTACCGTCCTATTACCTCTGAGTCTGTGAAATTAAGATACATTAGAATATAAACACACGATTTACATACAATTATAAATAATGTACAGCTGTATCATTTGCATTATATACAAATCTAGGTATAAATTAATGCTTTATATAAGCATTTCCCTATAAAAAAAAAACATTTAAACACCAACAACAAATTAGCTTTGACTTGGCAAGTGTAAAGTCTGTTAGTTTAGACTTGCAATTAGATGCAGTCACATCAATGAAAAATGCAGAACTCCATCTGGTGGCTTGACTTAGGTATCTCATGAGTGTTTTCAATTCTTGTTTTGCATCTCTCAAGAAAACATACACTTGGAGTTTTCTGGTCTGCTTCAGTCATTTGTTTTGTTTTTTTTATTTTAAATTAATTTTGGCTTCACGTTGTATGTGCTTGGGGAGAACTAGTTGTTTGTGATTGAAGGAATAAGTAATTTATTATTATGGAATAAGTAATCTCATCCTACATGAGTTTGAGCACACAAGGTATCAAGTCAAAGTAAAAAAGAAAAACATATGTGATCCTATAAAGAAAAACTGTGTGGAAGGAAAAAAGGGAACTCCTTTCTCATGAACAGGAGGTTTTACTGAACCAATGGTTTAAAACCAAGTTTGTTCTGGCCAGTAATGTAAAGGCACTTCCTTCCCAAGTCACGTCTGTGCACTGTATGTAGCACTCTGTTTTAAACATATCACAGCTAGAGTGAAACTTCAGAAACAGGAGATGCAAGCTTATGCAAAATTACTTTTCACAAGCACAAGAAACATTATTAATGCCACTTCTTAACTGCACTTCTTCTCATGACACCCTATGAACTTTAATTCTGAGAAGATGCTATCTTAAAGAAGCCATTTAAGCTTCTAGAACAAATGCTCTGCACCTATGTCAGGATACCTGAATGAAACCCAAGCAAATATGTATAGATCACATAGGTTGTTCCCATGAATACTTGCAAGGATGGCACTCCAAGATCAGTGCTTCCTCCCTTTACATTAGTCTACACTGCATTACTAGCATAATTCAAGTCCAGAGCAGACTACACAAACACATCCTATAGCTTTGACACCAGTCTGCATCACAGATTATAGCAAGCCTAAGCACATCCATGTGTCACAGCCTATGTTATATTTCACCCTATTCTTCATAGACATATGGCTGTCAAACAGGAAAGATGCTTATGGGCTCCTGGAAAAGGAGCAAGACAGTATCTGTAGGAAGCTTGAGCTCCCCTTAAAACATTAACAACAACCCTAAGGCATCTTACCTTGCAGCTGTCAAAAAGCATGCACTCCTTCAGACTGTCCTGTGCTGTGAAACACAGTATAGGCACATTTTGTCTTTTGTTCTTGGCTTCAGCCAAGATCAGTAGTTTTGAATAAAAAATTTCTCTACTAAATGTTGGTCCAATGCCAAAAATTCATTCACATGAACTACTGAACATGCCATATGGTAAAGTCTTTGTTACAACCCACTTAGGCTGAATTTAAACAAATGAGTTATAAAAAGCCCAGAGTTAATAAAAGAGGCTTTAGTCAAATATGAAAACCACTTACAAAAAGATTTCTAGTTTTCCCTCTGACAGCTTAGCACTTTTGCTCTTTCCTGATCTATATTTTCAAACATCACAACCTTGAAGTCTCGGTTTACAGGGAAACTTACAGTAAGAAGCATAAAGTTATTTCAGAAAAATATTATTTTGCACATTAGAGAAAAGAAGCATGTTTCAGTAACAGTTCTTTCTAAATATTAATATGGCAATAGTGCCTCCAGTAGCACACATAGAAATAACTTCCTGTCTCCCCCCAAAACAACATAAACAAGCCTGAATTTGAGATTAATTTGAATATTTACCAGATTTTCTCTGCCGTCGTCCAAGTAAATCTGTTACTGTTTTGCGGAATAGTTTAGCTTCTTCTTCATTAGCAAAATTAAGACCAACTTGACATGTCTGAAAAACATTAATATTCCCCCACCCATGACTAAGAAAATGTTTCAAAGGCTTTCTTAAATGTCTTCTTATACCTTCTGAAGGTATAAGCAGAAAAAAATCATCACCGTATTTTTGGAAGCAGGTCTTAATGAAACATTCTAACTTAGGAGTATCTGTTTACTAATCACATTTATAGAGAACAACAATAACAAATGTGAGCAAAATTTTGTAGCTTGGAAGTAAAAGGGAGGAGAGGAACATTTGTGCTTTAAGAATGTATGATTATTTCTCAAGCATCATCTGCAAGTCAAAATGTAATCTCATTAAAGAGAGTTGAAATAAAGAACTCTATTTTATTCTTTTGTCCTATGGATCAATTTTCTAGTTGAGATCCAAAAATAACCTTTTATAAATAAACTTTAAAAGCTTTAATGAACCCAGGTAATTTAGTTCTGCAAGTCATTTACAGAAGAAAATAAAAACCCCAGTTATACTAAAGAAGATATCGTTGAAGTAAAAAGCATTTTAAAATAGATATTCAAAGATGTTTAGACTCACATCTCCAGCGAAGGTATGAAAATATCCTCTAGGACTATTATATACAAAGTTATTGTACAGCTCCTGCTCCCACAATAATTTCCCATCCTGAAAAAAGAAAATAAGATTTTGAAAAACTTAAGACAAATTGCAGACTTTAACTTCTTTCACAATAAAATCTATTGAGATTTTGAAGCTGCATAGTGTTAAGCATCTACACTTTGCTTGTCACAAATGAATGGGCTCAGTCAAAATCAAAATATACTGGAAAACTTGAAGAGCAAGACTATTCCATCAAGTCACTGAGTTGTGTTCAAGTTCCTGGATGTTTAAAATAAAAAATTATTCAAGTTCTAAAATCTTGCAATAGCAATACTGGAAGCAGTAACATGGACCTATGACAGGAATACAGCTGTAACAGCTATAAGAAGAAAGACTGTCACCAATATGTTATTATTTCAGACTTGACTTGAGAATAGTTAACTCTAAGGGAACAAAAATCTTAAAAAGGGGGTAAGTTTTATGTATTTAAATAGCATCTTATTTCAGTGCCTAAAGGAGCAGATTTCTCACCAAGTCTGAGACTCAAGTGACCAAAAAAAACAAAGTCAAATGCAAGTGTCAACTGGCAATCCTGAACAAATCTGAGAGACTTCCAACACTGAATGCTGTTGGATAATGAAATGTTCCAGGCTGTAGAGATAACGGGAAGCTTTAAAAAGTCTCAGCAAAGTCAGTAGGACTTATGTACCTAGAGTATTATTTTTTTTTATGAAAACACATTTTGGTCATTCATCTCTGATTTCCCACTGTCTTGAGTAATATACTATAATAGGACAAAAATCTTCAGTATGAATGTACATACTGTGGGGGAAAAACCCCACTCTTGTTTGTCCCACAGTTTTCATATGCACCAACACACTGATAAAAAAAGATTTCTACCCCTACAGAAGACAATCTATTTTATTAATATTACCTAAAGCAGTGACACCTGCTAGAATTTTAACAGCTGTCCATATCAGTGACACTATGCTAACTTTCACTAGTTTGGCTAACCAGATCTGTAGAGGACAGCTTCTGTAAGCTCTAGGAAAAATTCTATCTGAATATTTATTTGAACTGTAAAAGCTGATATATATTGAATAACTTAAATTTAGAATAGCTGAGAAAGTTGCACTTGCCTATTAATAAGCACTATAATTGCAGCACTGTAAGCACAACCACTTCGGAATTTGTAAGTTTGTAGCTATAACAACCTACAGTCATTCCATTAAAAATGAGCAATGAATACAACTCAAGCTTAAAGAGTCTGAGGAAGAAAACAAGATGCTTACCTTAATGTCAAATATTCTGATAAAATATGACCTTTGTGGATTGTCCTTTACAAGGCAAGCTACACCACAGCATTTCTTCGACCACATGGCATTGCGATCCGCTGCGTATATTTGAACAACTGCTGAAGACATCGTCTAAAAAGAAAAGTTAACTATTACTTTTAAGGTAAGAAAATCACAAATTCTACATTTCACCTTTTATCAAAGCATCTCAATTTTATTCCTTCTAGTTCCAGGCAGGAACTTTGATGATTTCTTATGTGGTAACACAGTAAAGTTCAAATGTCCCCAAATGATTTCTACGTTTTGTGTTTTAACTTCTACAGAAGATTTAGACAGCTTAAGAACCCAACTGAATTTTTTGTTCTTGCTCATAAAATCAACAAAGAGACTTGGCCTGTAAGGGGCAGACCAGTACAACGGAAATTACACTTCTTCAGACAGAGAAGCTGCTGCACAGCTGAATTTCTGTTCAGTATTTCAGACTAGATACAGAAACAGAAATGCAATAGTCAGGCTAGAACTGTTGATTAGCCTGTGCCTGCAAACACTCCTGGATACTGAAATGCAACTATGCCTATGTTGCTTAATTGTTCAGATGGTCTCTGGCATGATTTTAGCCTATGCCAACTAGCACTCTCCTAAAATTTCTGGGCACAGTTTGAGAATTCCCATGAACTAGGCTTGTTCCCAAGTTGACTATTTGAAATTGTCCTGTTTTTGAAATGAGAGATTTTTAATAAGAGATGAAGATTATTCTATGTTTACATAGATCTATTAGAGCTCCCAAGACCCCTCTGGAGGGACCATATCTAGCTCAGAATAACAGGCTCCATATTAAGTCTTCCTTACCCACTATACAAGCATTACCTTCCCTTCACAAACACTGACTACTTGCCAAAACAGCTGACATCTAGATTGCAGGCATGTCTTGTTGCATTATAAGATTATCTACTAAATATCAGTATCGCCAATGTTACACTTTTCAACTGGTTTAAACTAACTAAAAAGAATGACAAATTTCATGGGATTTTTTTTTAAATCAAAAAGGCTTCCAATTTTGTTAAAACCAAGTCAATACAGCCATTCTGAGAGCCACTTCTTGAAGAAGCTGTATAAACTCTTCCCCAAGAACTGTGATGTAACTTTCACAAGTCAAGATATAATTCTGTTTCCCTTTGCAAATACCTCTTCAGAAGTTGTCAGACTACCTTTCTGGCAAGCTACAGAAAAAGGTAAAACATGACAGATCAATGAAAGGAAAGATTTGCAGTTGCCTCCTCAAATGCTCTACCAGTAAACACAGAGTAAAATTTCTCCCTCTTACCTAAAGAGTAATATGAATAATTTAATCTTAAGTGGACTTGCCAGATGAATAAATTGCAGACCCTGAATTAATCATACTACCACAATGAAACAGAATTCTGTTTCATCACTGCCTTTTCTCTCATTTCTCCAGTGTTACCTCATCATTAAATTAACAATCTTGTAGGCACAAGGCAACAAAGAAGAGCATAGGTGGCCATTCTGTGTCTGCAAGGAAGGCACCACATTTGACCACAACTAATGCCACTGTTCATGCAAGAAGCCTTCCCAACCTTCCAGAAGTTCATCTCCACTAACCTCCCCCCAACAGGACTAACCAGAGAAATGGGAGGTCTTGACAGGAACGATGCAACTTAAATTTAAGGCACAGAAGATAGTGAACTGTGTCAAGAAAGGGCTCCCTATCTGTTGCTTTTTAATATCTAACAGCAAAAGCAACAAGTGGGGTTATCATGACTCAATGAGGATTGCACATAAGACCTTGAACCAGCACGTGCTCCTTGAGTAGGCAGAATATTACACAAAAAGAGTGTCTTCATTCTTATAATAAATGTAATGTCCACTTGGGTGCTCTATGAGTAATGCTTAATTTACAAGCTAGAGAACAATTTCACTGAATCTGAAGTAGGTGTTTTGAGGCCTACTAAGCTTTAGAGTTCACTTATATTAACTTCTCAATTTGCACCATGCAAACTCCTAGTGCTGACAGACTGCGATGAGGCTTTTAAGTGTTAGAACATGTAATTACAAATTCTAATGTTACAACACCATTTTTTTAATTTAAAAAAATATACAAGTCATATTATTGAGGGGAGAAGGAGAATAAAACCCAACTACTTTTATTTCAGCCACTGTTCATTTTCATCACACAGAGCAGTGGTGCTGCACTTCATACCATTCAGCTTCTGAAAGACAAGTGGCAAAATTCCATCATCCACAGCCCTTGGAAACTGCCAAATTTCTCAAAATTTAAAACAAGTCAACCTGACTGGAGAACATGCCACTGATTCCATAGACTGGTCACACCCCTCAATCTGATGAGCTATGAAGAAGTAAGCCTGGTATTGTCAGCTGCAAACTGGCAATCTCGACTGCACAACTGGGAGAGCTGGTCTCATTCTTGAGCATGAACACTGCAGGATGTGTGGCATCAACAAAAGGCTCATGAAAACACCTCCTGCCTGCAAAAGGTAGCCACAATCAGTCATCACACATTTGCAGAATGTCATCACAGCAGCCACTGATACTTTCCAACGGGGCAGAAGGTATCTGTGTACTTTGATCAGCTTCTGGTGTGAACAATTTGCTGCAGTAGCCTGTCAAGTTAATGACTTGCTGTAACTCAGTGTTTCTCAAAAAGAGTAAAGCAAGCCAAATCAGGCAGTGGCAAGGCTCCTTACAAGAAAGAGCCATCACACTAGATTGCTTATGATTGACACGGATTACAAAAAGCCAAGAAGTAACAGGAAACCACAGACTTTAAAACACAGTGGGCCAAAAGTCTCAACAAAGAGCAGCAGTAAGATTAAGGCTGTAAGAGAATGTTCACCCACCTCGGTATTCACCAGAGCAGAAAGCATTTCAAAAGCCATTGGGATGGGTTTTGTGTCCACAGACAGCTGTCAACTGCTTGTGGCTTTAAGATCAAAGACTCATAAAATAATTTGGGTTGGAAGTGACCTCTAAATTTTCCAATCCAACCTCCTGCTCACAGCAAAGGTAATTGAAGCCTAGAGCTCCAATTGCTCTAAGTCCTGTCCAGTTAAGTTTAAAGGCTGCAGATCACCTCTGGGTGTTCTAGAGCTTTATCACTCCCATTTTAGTCGTTGTAAAAATGCAACCAAGTTTCATGCATTCTTCTAATGGTTCAGTATTGTTATATGTTACATGTTGATAGTCCTAACCAAGACACACCAGCAGTGATTTTCAATCTTTTTCAAATATTAAATCAGAGTTCTGTCAATAAAGGTGCAGATCCTTGCATGCATACATACATAACTTAATTGCACCTAACAGGCTCACTTCTCTCAGTGATCCTTTCCAGCTTCTGGAAGTATACTAAAAATAAAACTGGGGGAAAAAACCTGGGCCCTGTAACATAAGACCACAAGTAGAAGTAGTTGTTTCCAAGAACAGTAACCCCTAGAAAAAAACCCAAAACAAAACCCAGCAAACAATATGCTGATACAATGCCTGTAGCTTGTTCATACAGTCAGCCTGAAGACTTCTGCCTGAAAGTCACAGTGAACACAATCAGCTACTTTAAGGTTTCTGTGAAAAAAAGTGATGGTAAATAGTTGTGAACAATCCAAACCCTGTAAGAATATAAATCAATATTTCTATTATCTTTTCCTTAAAGTAGGTATCTAGAAAATCTGTCTTATGGATACCACAGCACTCACTCTATAGGTGAGAAAGTACCTCTGGCAGGTATTTTTTAAGATCTACTGTGTTTGCACTTCTTACTATGGCTAAGCCAACATGCTGGAACCTGAGCAGGTGATGCTGGGTGCCACCTGGGTTACTCATTTCTTCTTTGATACAAAACCAGGAAGATAGCCTGCAGTTTGCTTGTAGGCTGACTGTTTCAAGAATAAAAGGGTATTGCTTTTCGACATTGAAACAGCGATCAGTAGTAAGTCTTCCTCAGAAAGCAGGGTTCAGGAACAGAGATGTGCTAATCTCAAGTACTGCTTCGCTGTGGAAAACACTTAGTGAGGTGTAACCCTAATCTTGGCCACAGTAAGGACAGGAAGTATCAGTAGCCAGGCAATCTCTAATAGCCTAGCATTATGTGAATCATGGAAGGAGATATGGAAACTCATTAGATTCATGAATGAGAAAGACAGGAAGCAGAAGCCAGAATGTAGTCTTAACTAACTCTAAGAAATCAAGAGTAATTGACAGAAAATTAGGCAGAACGAAGCGGCTGACGTTGCTTTCTCTATATTACAAGCATCCTGCAGGAAAAGCCCACTAAACATAGCACTGACTAATCAAGCAGAAATACTGCTTAAGATCTTAGTTTATCTAAAAAAAACCTCATGTTTAACCAATTACACATTTATAAATTAAAGAATTAGTGTTATTCAAAGCAAACAAAATTTGAATTACTGGTAATACCTCTCTGTAGCTCTGCAATCACTGTATCTTCAAGTGCACTAAGCATATGGAGTTTCCAAAAACTTTTCTGTAGTGCTTAACAGAGCCACGCATTTTCTCTCATCACTCTTAATATAGAAACATAAACAAAACCTGCTGCAGGGACCAAGCACTGGAACCTCCTCCCCTCCTCTCAAGGGAAGGCTTTCAGTGGCTTACACAACCAAGCTCTGCTCACTCTTTTTCTGGCAATTTGATTTCCCTTTCTGCACAGTGGTCCCATCTCAAGAGCAAATGTAGCTATTTTCTTGGCACTGAGGGTGTCTCTCCTGCCATGTGGGAACTGTGTGTTCCCTTCCTGCTAGGGAAGGCTGATAACCCACTTCCAGGGTGAATGTTCTCATCACGACACACTCCTACAGAAGGCATGCACTGCAATCTCCTCCAACGGTGCTTTTAAATGCACTCGATAAGACTGCCATTATTCAGATGATCCTTGAATAATCAGGCCACAAAACCCCCACACAAGTATGGTTCCCTAACAATTTCCACAGTATAAGAAGCAGAGGCATTTGTTGGAGTTGACAAAAAAATATTTCCTAACACTCTGACAGAAACTTCAAAAACTTGAGTTTAGTTAATTTCAGGATGCTACAATATTTACTAGGCCTAGGTAGCAGGTAACCCAATGCTGTTAGGGATGAATGGTTGTCTAGTATGATGGTTTAGGTGCAACTCAGGCAAGAAATATGAATACAGATCAACACTTTAACCAAATTTTAAAGGTCAAGCATGAACGATATAATTACTTTTTTTTTTTTTTTTTTCTGGTTTAGATGGGAAGGGATGGAGATAGGAAGAAATAGCTTTTTTTTTTTTTTTTTTTTAATCTTGCTTGGCTAACTGCTTTTGCTTCCTGCTGACACGTTCATTTGAAGGACCACAAGGATTACAGCCCCAGATGACAGAAGAACAAGTCTGACTGTATTTTTAACCTTTTCACCCTTAAGTAAAAGAACTAGGTTATTGATGAATACTGCAATCTCATTAAAAAAAACACCACACCACCCCCCCCCAAAAAAACCAAAACAAAACAAAACACCAAAACCCAACCCAACAAAAACACCCAACAGCTTTCCAAGGACTCCACAATATTTTAATCACAAAACCAGATTTTAGTAAACTAGATTTTGCAACTCTCATTCAGGCTATTAATTTGGGTCTTTGCTTCAGGTTTTCTCCAGAATCTTCACAAATAAGTTCAACATGTACAGTGTTTATACACAGGGGATACTACTTTATTTGGGTAAAATTCAGTTTTTAAAGCTAATATCTCTAGCATAGCTGTTAGAGATATTAACAAATTACTAATGAAAGATTTGAAACAAATTACTGTACTTTACTGTAAGAATACTACTAATGTACTGTACAGTAAAGACAATTCTCTATTCTAAAAAGTTACCTGCAGATGCTACAGACAGAATTTTAAAATAGTCTCCCATAGTAAGAAAAAATACAGAACTTCAGAAGTTTGCTGGCAGATTTCAACAAGCACCTGGAAACAATCCTCTTAATTTTAATGCCATTTACAGGACATTATTGTCAGATGACAGACTGATTGCTCCACAGACAGGAAAACTAAAGCAAGATTTCACCTTATTTGACAGAACTGACATGAGAACCTTTTGTAAATACCCTATCACATGAGAAAAGCCTTATTTGGAGCAAATAGAAAAATTACTCAACTGAAGATACTGAGGCTTTGCTAGTTCTACTGCTTGTGAAATTCTTTGCTACAATAAACAACGACATTTGTTTTTTAGGCTTAAAGTTTGCTTTTAATGTCTTAATTTCCCATGACTGCCCACTGATTTAGCAATGTACTATGCATTGATGCTAAGAAACAAGTACTTTTTCCACCTATATACAAGTTAGGCTATGTTAAAAACAAAGCCACAGCATAAGAGATGCTGCTTTTGTCTTATCTGAAGGGAGAATGGAGAGAGGAAATTTTTTCTGAGATAGCAAAAACCACTTCAGGTATTTCCCATACTTATTGAAATAGAAGCATCTTAATCTACATTAAAAGACAGCTCTATGCAACACGTAGCCTAATACGTTTAGGAGCTCAAGAGACCCACCCCACCTTTTTTTTTTTTTTTTTTTTTAAATATTCATATTCAAGAACAGATTCCCTGCTTTGTTCTGATTAGCACACAAGTCAGCTGCAATATCCTCATTGAAGGTCTTTTACTGCTGTGGAGAAGGTACCAGCCATCACTAAGCAATGTTAAAACATAAAAGAAATGAAACAAGGGACTGCTAATTTAGATTTGTTTACCATAAAAGTTTGTCCAGACTTAAACTTAGCAAAACAATCCTCCACTCCTAATCCTTGGTCAGACAGTTACAAAGAGCTCACTATTTTTTAAGTGTCTTCAGATACAAGTTCACTTATATTTCCAAACCTCCAGGTTTAGCTAGACAGGGCTGACCAACTTCTTTCCACTCATTGCTCAATGTGGATGACAAAAGTGCAACAATTAAGACACAGGCAGAGAGCACAGCACATAAAACCAAACAGCACATGATTAATTAAGAGAGACATGCTTTTATCAGACACAGAATAAAAATATTTTTTTAAATCCTACAACCTCAGTTCAGACACCACATGCAAGACCTTAGCCTTCCAGAGATATGATGTAACCATAACCACAGGCACGCTCCAGATGATAATATTCCAAGCTATGTCAGCTTAGCAGATCATTTCCCAGATGACAAAGCCAACTGGAGGCTTTCATTGACCAGCAAGCTGAACACTGTCACTTCCTGTTTACCTGCTCAGCATCACCAGTAGCTTCCTCAGCTGCCTCTCACAGATTAACCCCTCTGAAATCTTGCCTGGCCAGAAAGCAGCAGACATAAAACACAATAGTTTGTGTTCTGCTGTTAAAGTGATACACTTAAGTTACTTGCAGAACAACAGAAAGCATGCTGTGAGCAGGCAGTCCACAAATTTGTCACTGTCCTACTGCCATGGAGCAAATGTTCTTGCTCCAGCAGGCATTTTGTCTTGCAGTTCCACTGCCAGCCCCAACCTCCCAAGATACTCAGAATCTAGGTCTAGAAGACTCTTCCTTCTCAAAGCTCAGGGAATTTTTAGATTAAATGTTACAGTCTACCTTTCGATTTTCAGCCTTTTTATATTAATCAAGACTAGGATGATACACAAACAGAGCCTTGTGAAAACATGTAGATAAACTTTTTATCAAAACTATGTTTCATGGTCACACCCAGAAACTGCAGATTGGTGTTTCAAGTCACACAGATTCAAGGCAAGAATCACAAGTTTGATGCAACCCATGGGATAAAATTGGGCCTCAAATCTGATGCAGGTCCTTTGACTCTTCTAGCAGCAGCCCACTGCACTCATTGCACTATGGTTTCTCCTTCTTCAGCCTTCACCAACCATTCAGTATTCTGTGCAGCAACATCTTTCCAGATGCTACATCCTAGTTCTGTATTTAATGCAGGTTCTTATAAGCAGTTCCTCAGATGCACTTCAAACATGCTTCAAAAATGCTTTGAGAAAATGTTAGAACTAATTTCCCTGTCATATATTAAAAAAACCCAAACAAACCTGTTTTGGTTTGTAAAGAGTTAGACCCACTGTTGTTCTTTACAGCCCCACTTAAGGTACCTGGATTATCATGTTCCCAAGTAAAAATCCTCAGGACAACAGTTAAATTGATTAAAGAAATTAAGTGAAACATAAGCACCTTAGGAATACCTGAGTCATTCCATCTCTGGAACACTAACAAGCTACTGACAACTACATTTAGCATTCTACCGGTGTCCCAAGGTCCAAATTTAAAAAAAATAAAACAAAAAAATATTTGCTTTGCAGAGGTGAGATTTAGGTGAACTTTTATCATATTGAGGTTAGAAAATAACACAGAATTTTGACTTCAGATACTTCAAGAACACAAATAAAACTGCTTAAATTGTTTTAAAAGAAAAAGAAGAACTTTTATAAGACATTATCTTCATGCCAGCACAAAACAAAGAGCCTCCTTCAAAACAATAACTAACTTGAGAAAAGGCTATTAAAAGTAAAACCTCTTTAAATAATAGCCAGCAACTAGTCTCACAATCATGTATACAACTTGGGGCCTGTCCTGCAAAGCAGACTCAATCCACTTACATAAAGGTACTTAGAGAGGCAACCCCCCTCGCACTTCGACTGTGCCACAACTCAACATATTTTAATCACCCCTCCTCCAGAAGCTTCATGTTTGCACAGAACAGTCATGATAATTCAAATCTGATATAAGGAAACTCAACTGTACACAAGATTTATTTTTTTAAAACTAATAACTGAGTTTCCTATGAAAAGTTATTCCCAGTTGTAAGTCTTAAAAATCAGATATATTATAGGAAAAAATACCATGAGGATGCAACAGTTATATTATCCCTGGACATATTCAAAACTCATTCCAGGGATACAATGCTAAAAGCTCTTCTGGATTACTCTTACCTAATAGTGAAAGCATCAGCTGAATGTTTGGAAGATTGCCATTTTTCATTTAGTACTGGCAACAGCCAATTGCATGATGTTTGTGTTTTTTCCTTCCCTGTGTCTCAGATTCCTCATCTATAATTTGGAGCTCTACCTGTGTTAAGTGTGCTGGGAACTACCAATGAATAATTATAATAAAAAAGCATTAAGCTGTCACAAACAGAAATCCCTTATTTTGGAGGTGTGTAGGGTGTGTGTCTACATTATCTTCTCTGCTAATAGCAAAGATTAAGACAGCTTAATTTCCACATCAGTAGTGTTAGTTTAGTGCCAAATAGCTGAACATTAATTAGAACTTGATAGCCTGTTCACTGATGAATGTCTTAGAATGTCCCAGGCTGCTATAAGCATGAAGATAAGGAAATCAAGATCTACCACGAGAGATGCTCCTTGAGTGAAGTGATTTTTATTCTCACTGCCAGTTACAGCTGACACTGCCTGTGTGGGCTGCTTCTTTGTAGGTCCCAAGTAATGCATTTACCAATGCACTGTGGAGGCCAAAAGCCACTTCAGTTCACCCGCATGTAAACAGACTCTGTAGCTGGGAAGCGGTGTCACAGAATGGTGGCCATAAGTGGCCAATGCTATGCATATCTCTGGCTTAAGGTAAGTCACCTATTTCCATTGCAGACAAACAACTACTGTCATTTCTTTGTAACAAATCTATTAATACTTTTATAAGATACCACCACATTTACTTTTACACAGTACATTTAACACTTATGATGAAAGAATAAAGAACCCAAGGCACACGACTCAGAAGTTAATAGAAAAAGGAAAATTTTTAAAGGAAAGTTATTTCCTACCTACCTGGCATTTCTCAGTTGTCTCTTCCATGATAACTCAAACCCCTGAGCAACAAAACCCCCTGAAGTCTTAGCTCATCAAGACTGAGAAAAGCATGAGACCATGCACCAAAAACCCCATGTAATTTGATGTTGGCAATACCAGAGGAACTAGATAATCACCTCACAAAAGTGGTTCTAGGCACTCTATCCTAGTTCCAACACAGCCTTTCCATAAGGGAACCATTACTCCATACACCTAGATTCTTTGATGACAGATGAAGGCTACATAAAAACAAATGCTAGAGATAGTTTAGTTTAGCTTTCAGCATTACTTCTTATCCCTCTTAGAAAAGACATTAAGAGCTTGCCCTCAGCATTATCCTGTAGCATAAGCTCTGCAACTCAAGATCTGTGTGCAAAGTTTCAGGCCAGGTATTACAAACCCTCAATTTTCTACTAAGAAAAGCTCACCCATATAACCTGTGTTTCTGTTACGCTTTCTCCTTGGATTATCTAAATGAATAGTACAAATTTAATATTTGAGTGTAGTTTATTGATGGGAAAAAAAAAATAAAGAAAGGAATTGCTAAGTTTGCTATTCTCAGTTTTCAAGGTGAATAAAAGAAATGGATATAAATGACCTCTGGCAAGCCAGGACTTAAAAAAAATTCAGATGAAGAACAATTTTGAAACTTCTTCATTAACAGTAGAGTTGACAGCTTCCTTTCTGAACCTACTACTTACTACCCAAAAATAAATGCACAGAGCGCTGCTAAATAGAAAAGTTCCTTCTCTGAAGCTAAAATACTACCTCTGTAACTCTGTAAGGCACCAGAATGTTACTGGCTGCCTGCTTTGCTGTGCTCGATCAGAACAGGGAAAGCAGTAAAGAATCTACTCATTTACAGTTAATGATACACTGTTTATTTATACAACAAAAACATTGTAGAAAGAGGGCAAGCAGGATGTATTTTCCCTCTGCGGTCAACACTTGGATGCCCTTGTCCATACACCAGTTTCTAGTTTAAATTAAAGAATACTTAGTTTTTCCTTCAGTGCAGAAATGGAAGTACAAGTTCACATAGCAGTTCTGATGAGCAACCATAGGAAGGATTGAGAATCAGAAGTAGAATTAGCTGTTTTCAATCTTCTATTCTTAAATACCCATGTGTGTATGGGTCAGAACTAAAGCATTTCCAAAAAAACCCCAAAAAAATTAGATCTCCAGAACTGCTGTGTTCCTTGAACAGCAGTAACAGATACACTATATAACAAGCTAAAAGTATGCACTAGCCTGAATTTACAGATAAAAATTATTTCACTCTACTTACATTTCTGAAGTAGCACTATAACTTGTATGAGAAGCAAAGCTTACGATAGAGAAAATCAAACTTATTAGCTCAAGAGCCTAGAATCCACAAAAATCACACAAAGTTATACTTCATGTGAACACAGCAGTTTGTCTGAATTACTGAAACACATTGAGTCAAAATAATAACTTATTAATTAAGATCTTAAGATAGCTTTGCTTTTGATCCCAGTGAGAATTAAATACTGAAAACAAACTGTATTGCACTGGCAGCCCAATCAGACAGTATCATTGCCTTAATCAAGTACCAGATTTGAAGCATTATATGCTTCAGTCTGTGAACTACTTTTCTTCAAGTCTCTGTTCTAGAGCTGACAGGTTTAACATGCTCAGTGTCATTGGTTCTTGCTGCTTCTGAAAACTGGCAACAGTCTTACCATCATGTCAAGTCTGGTGCCTCTGTTTATGCAAAGTTACAGTGCTTTTATGACAGCATAAAGAGAGCAGGTATATTGTTACACCACACTACCAGAATAAAAATGTCCACTAATACTGGTTGTAACCATTAAACAAGGAAAAAAAACCCAAACCAATGTTGTTAATGACGGACTGATTAAGTTTTTTTGATGTGTGACTGATTAAGTTTTTTTGATGGATATTTCTCCATAAGGGCACTGATACAACCTCATGCAAGTGACTGAAAGGAGGTTTACTTTGTAAAAGCAGACACTTTTTTCAGATTTTTATGAATATTCTCTTTGTTATCAACTACATCAACTGATCTGGGCACCTGAAATGTGTTAGTCTGTTAGGACAGAAACAGAAAGCTTTTTATGTCGAGTATATGAAAGATAGGATCAGTCCTAGGAGCACACAGTTTAGAGAAAGAAGCTGATTACCTGATTAAGGCAGACTTCAAGAAAAATTATACCTTACTCAAAATACTTTATATGAATATACAAACAGGGTATCTCTTGCAGTGTCCTGGAAGAAATAACCATGGGAGTGGGACCTACATAATAGCAATGCATCAACAGGTTGCTGGAGCTTCATCACGGTAACTTTTATGAACGGACTGAAGGCTGTGTAACTGGGTCCTCAAACGACAGATGAATCAAATTGCTTGACAGAAATTTAGACATTGCATTACAAACACTGATTATCTCTCCACAGGAAAACAGTGATGGAGGCAAGCCAGTAACACAGCAAGACCTAGAACATGTCTGGGGAAAAAAAAAATTGTGATTTCATAGTAGTCAAGACTCAACTCCTGGGCACACGGACTATTTACAGAAGATAAAAAGTAATTACAGAATAAATTGAAAGGCTTGCCAGCTTCACTGAAGAAAATGTCCCGTATAACATCTGTTATTCAAAAGGACATCCTTCAAAAGAAGGCCTTTGCCATTCACCATGTGTTGTATCATATGATACAGAATTTGAGAGTTTTATACTAGCTGATGTGAAACTAAGATCTCTAAATCTGTCAATTTCCATGTAAAAGCTTCAGTTCTGTGACAAACACTACAGTTCTCTGAAAAATACCAGAGTCACCAAAATGACATGTCAGTCACCTCACCTCAGAACCATGTTACTCTGACAATCCAGGGCAACTTCCAGTGCTCAGAGCATCTGAAGTAAAAAAAACGGATCTGAAGCCTTGATGATGCTTGGCAGACACCCTTATTTATGATTGGTTTGAGGTTTTTTGGAATAAGCCAACTACATAATGCTCTTTTCTAATTCAGACTTGCATCATAGTGACATTGTGTGTATGTGGTGACCTTGGGAAGAAGTTATTTCCTTTGATATGGATATTGGTACTGTGCCATTTCACTGCTAGAGCAATTATTGCATCCAGAATTGACATGCAAATCACCATCCTGAAATTAAGACTAAAAGTACTTAGCCTCTAAATCCTTGATAGATTGTTATGTTCCTTCTGCTCTGAAGCAAAGGCTACCTGCTGTGGTAGAAGTACTTGTATAGCACCAAGCATCACCAGGGGTCCACTTCCTGCTGGTGATGACTTATAAATGCAGGCACTGGAAAAATATGGCTTGGGGGGGAAGCAATCACAGCACACTAGAAGTGGAAAAAAGATATGATAAAATAAAAACTTAAGGTAAGTGTCCATAGAGAACTGAGGCATCTAAACACAATCTAACAAATCTTCTAAATACGAACAAATCTAGTGGATATAGAAGACAGAACTGAAAAGATTCCCGAGCTCCCAACTTGATATCCCACACAGAAACAATGATTGAGGTGAGGCATCTGAACAGAGTATGGTATTATTAAATTATCATTAATTATGCTACTTCGTGCCCTTAGAACTGTCGCTGGAGCTCAAGTAGGAAACAGACTGTTGCATCTGAACTGACAGAAAACTAATATGCTCCAAAATGCAGGTGCATGGAAGATTCCAAGAGACCTCAGCCTATCCCCAACATTTCTCCAGACACACAGAACTTTTGCATTACCTACAAACTACACATCAGAAAAGAAAGCTCTAGACAGGAATTAATTTTCTTGATAGGACCGTACTCTGTAATCAAGGAGTAAATTAAATGCAGCAGCCCTTAAGGTCACCCCTGCTGTACCTAATACAGTTTATAGAAGCATGGGTACAAATTAGCCATATCTTTTTACCAGAAGGCAAAGTGTATTTTTTTCTCCTGAAATCAGAGAAGAGGATTAAGAAGCCTTATGAGCTTGTGTTCACAATTTATCAGATGCATATGATAATTTGTCCACTTTGCTATATGCACCAGCAACCTTTCATCTACTGGAAGCTTATAGTCACTAACATTTTCTTAGGTTTCCAAAAGCAATTTCTAAGAGCAGGGAGACAAGATTGAATTTTGTTGCTGGCAGGAAAACCAAGTTTAACTCTGGCTTGATGTCAGAGGACATTTGAGAGCAGCAATAGAGCTGACCCTTATTCTGTGATGTACATGCTACTGACAATGCCAGAACAGAGAGTTCACTTCTGTCTCCCCATCCCCAGCACTGCAGTTGCTTTTGACTCCTGGCAGCTTTCACTGGTTCTGCAAATACTAGTGACAAGGATGAGGAGCACTTTCTGGATCTGACAGCAAGTGGTACAGCAGAATGGATGGCTGCACAGAGGAACTCACTCTCCTCCCACCACAAAATGAACTGGGCAAGGATGGCCCTACCCATACCATCTACTAGGAGCTGTGTTTACACCATTCTGTTTCCCAAACCATGCTCATTAATTTGGGCAAGTACTAGCCATCCTACTACTCAAACCTTTGCCAGGAAGTGTGCTTACAAATTAAACATCACGGTTAGTCACAGAACCATGCCTGAATTCCTGCTACTGCCCTACTTAAGTTTGTCAGCATCACTAAGTTAGCACAGCTGGCTGATGGACCAGAGGCAAGGCAAAGGACAAAAGGTATCTTTCTGCTATTAAACTTCAATATACTCTGGCTGGGTATCTCACACACTGAGTCTGTCAGTTCTATTAATATCAGGGACAGAAAGGTATGGTCCAGATAAGAATGGCCATCATGAGGGACGGACCCCTCAGTTACACAGTGTGAAACTTAGAGCAGCATTAGGAACACTTGTTCAATAAGCAACCCTCATCCAAACAATATGAAGAGAGGGCAGAGGAACAAACAAGAATTGTTGTTTACAGGCAGCAAAAGCCAGAAATCTTCAGAGACTTTTATGGACAAGTCTCAGTGGAGAACTGAAGTGCTGAAAGAAATAACTAAATGACATAAAAAGATAAAGTTAAAATCATGGCATGGGATAAGAAAACTCTACATGTCCTAGAAAAATATTCAGCACCAGTCCACCTCCATCCATCCTAACAAATAAAACCATAATGCAAATAGGTATGTTGTATCTTCTGCACACTTGAACTAAGACAAGGAAAGGCACAGTCTGTGCAAAAATAGAGGTAGTTAATGGTTTCTCAAGTATATAAATATCAGTACTTGAATACAATATGGTGATATCTCTTAAAGACAAAACAAAAATAAACTATTTTTTAAATAGGTGTTTTGTTGAATAATTACTGAATTTTAGAGATCAAGTGCAAGCAGTATTTTCTGTTCCAACAACCCTTTAAAACCTTTTCCAGTTTTAAAATTCCACCTACAGAAGCTGAGAACAGTGCTATTGGTGCAGTATAACACTTAGAGGCAAAAATTGTTTAAGAAAGGTCAAAATGACACCACCTATAACATGAAAATAGCACCTGATACAAAATTGCATAAAATTAAGCCCCAAACCTGTAATTTTTTGAAACAGTTAATTGCCAGGTTACCAAAAATATAAACACTAATAATTCAGTGTGTTGAGTTGCAAAATGTATCTCACACCTGAGATACTCTTAGCTACAGACTAAAGACAAATATGGAAAAAAACCTGTTCTGCATTTTACATCTCAGAAACTACTGCTTCCTTCTTTGCAAACACAAGGGGAAGCTTTTGCCTGTGGTATTGCACAGAACACATACCACTACAGGATGTTCATAGTTTTCTTCCTCTTTTTATTTAACCACAAAAATCAAGCACAATTTTACAGAGAGGGACCTATTTGGATGTCTTTGTGTGTATTTACTGTCATAAGCCAAGTGATGTTTCTATTTGCTTTGGCTGACTGAGGGGGAGTAAAGGAAAAAAATGTCTACTTTACAAAGAATGACCACATCTTAGCTGTGCTCAGAGCGAGTTGCCACATGGTTAGAGGAGCAGGAAATAACTTGCAGTTCACTCAAAGTAAGACTAAGCAATTCTGTGGTTTCAAATGTGAGCCTGTAGAGTTGCTGAAGATGTGTCTTCCAGTATAAAGTTTCTTAATATAGCAGCTTACCAACTGGAGAGTCTGGTCCTCCCTGGAGAAGCAGCTGAGGAGGGTGGAGCAGAGCAAGAAGCACGAGGAATATCATACTCTGTTTTTTCCTTTCTCCTCACTTGTCCAACAGAAGTGGGTATGTCTGATGATACAGATAGTTCATCAGTAAGAACAAAGTACTTGTGGAACTGAGAAGTAGGGGAGTAAGGGAGTAGGAGAGAGACACTTCTACCTGGAGATCGTTGTGCAGCTTATGGATGGAGAGGCTGAAGAGAGAAAGCAAGATACTGAAAGCACTTGAGATACAAGATGGAAAGCTGACATAAGGAGGGAAAATCCTTCTGCTGGGACAGAAAGACAGAAAAAAAGAGCACATGACAAGAGAGTGCAAGCAGACCCTGATGAAAGCTGAGACACAAGATTCAGACGACAGAGGTCACTCTGAAGGACTTTGAAGCAAATGAGCAGGATGGGGTCTCGGAAGAAAAAGTGGCTAAATTGATTCCTAAAACACCATTGCCAACTTTACAGTAATCTGCTGAGTAAAAATCTTAAAGCTTTATTTTCTAAATTGAAACTAAGAGTCTTTTTAAGACAATAAATTACTGATTCTGTGATAAAATGTATTAGGAAAGTTGTAAAACATCTCTTATCTCTATCCCTAAAGTAGAAAGATATTACTACAACCAGTAAATAATTATTTTCTAATCCACAAATAATATACAGATAAATTAACCTCTTGGGAATCACCTTGAGGGGGAAGAAAGCATTTATAATTTAGTGCCAAATTCCCATATGCAAATACTCTTGTTCTTCAGTCTAGGCAGCAAGAAAAGTACTAGGCCTTGTTACTTAATACTCAGAAATTCTACTTAGGAATCCATATTTTAATTGATTTTTTTTTTTGTAAATAATCATACCAAATGCTGGCTAAGTTCTGGGAAAATCCCCATCAGTAACATTTGAAATAAAGGTATTTTTAAAAAGTGTCTGCAATCTTAGAAGTATGAGTTATTGATGGAATACAGTTTTCTTAGATTTTCAAATATGAGAAAGGCACATGTTTGTTCTTTTGGTCAGTGTTTCTCAAATTGCAGGCACAGTACCTCACATACAAAATATGCTTGTTGAGCACAGATATGTTCCCATGTAACTATACCACTCTGATGCTGCTAATTAACAGGGGGAGTTAAAGGAAAAAAAACCCTCACTTTGAACTGAAATGAGATGAATACAGGAGAATTCTGAACTACACAAAGTTCTGAAGGGGAAACTGTGTGAAACCATCTTACAGAAATGGAAACACTTATGACCTTGATTAGCAAGCCTTAATGTGAGGTTTCAGCTTTACGCTAAACACACTGGAGAACTGGAAAATGCATTAATGCTGTTTCTCAGAGAACTGAAAAAAACCCCACAAATCTTCCTTAGAATGAGATTTTCAGGACAGCAAAATAAATAGTACAGGAAAAATAGTCTCTACAAGGTGGGGATGCATGTATGAAAGCAAATGCCTAAGGTGAGCTGCAATCTGCAAATCTGCTAGAATGTCATCGAGCTCTGCAGGAACAATTTCCTTGCCAGCAATGATCTCTACAGAACACTAAGTCTCCAGGAACTGAGTAATTAATTTACAGAACCTTCTTCCAGAATCACATTATGCTTAACACAGGCATTCTAACTTGACATGTCTGAAGTGTCATTCATTGGATAAAATGAAGGGGTGTCAGGAAAACTGCCTACCTTTAGCTCATGGGTGGCTGAAAATACACTACTGAATTTGAAGAATTAAGCAAGTGAGCAGCTTTCTAAGAAGGTATGCCTATGATTGTTTGCATTACATTTCTTCTTTTTCCATTTGGCCCTACTAGCACACTGCTCCCACCACATGAATATCACAACATACTTGAGGATCTTAAAATTTTAATTGCAACTGTCCCTGAAGGTAACTCCACACCTACTGTGCCCATTTTACTGGTTATCCAGGCATAAGCAACATGTCTGGAAAACACAGAGTTTGTGTGGCTGCATACCCAAGCAAATACTTTGGGAAAAAAACACCTTAATTTATACAGCATCTGACTGAGTCATGCCCTGGTGGAGTGGGCTCTTTAAAACCACCCACAAAGATACACTCTTAGTTCCATTAAATCTGCTTTATATGATTTATTGTTACAAGGAAAATAAACTGGCCAATAATAATTTAAAAAACCCCTCTGTGCCCAAGTAACACAACACCAACCTCTCTTGGGGAAACTGTACCCTAACCTACCAATAAGCAACTGTCTAATGCCCATGACATTTTTTGTTACTTCCTATATTTTATCATCTAGGTATTAGGTCATGAAACCATAAGTCTCCTGCACTATACTAAGTTTTATTTCTGTACTACAGATTCCTCTTGAGACAAGCCTATGAAACATGCTCACTGGAAGAGAGGGCACCATAAATCTTACCATGCAGCTTTAGGTGAACAGCAAACTTTCTCGGCCAAACTGAGCACTGAAAAGCTCACCAAACCCTATCTCCAGTGCAGACAGCTCTGCCTATAGTAGGTCAATGAAAGAATCAAGCCTTTGGTCATGATGGTTAATGAACTATTTGCAAAGTTCCTAAATGATATTCACTCATCATATACAAACTACTTCAAGGTTTCACTCCATCTCTTCCAGCTAGGTAGGAGCTGCCACTAACAATTCCTGCCATTGTTGGCAACTGCAGCCACTACTTACCAACAACAGCTGTAAACAAGTTCTTAATTTCAGCACCACTGGAGACACTAACAGTAGAGCAATAAAGGTCATAAGAAACTCTGCACAAAAGGCAGGTAACTTTCTTTTCAGGTATAAGTACCAGAACACCACTGAAAGAAGACACTTGACACCCGAAGTTAGAAAATTCTCCATTATCATCTTTTTACCTTGAAATTACATGGTATAAGATGGATCTAATACACTCTGCTTTCTACAAACTAGGATTATACTAAACCCTTGAGAACCCCAGAAGAAACATTCTAGTGATAACAAATTTAAATTTGTAATTATGCTCACATAATGCAGAGAAATCACATCAACTCCATTAAAGGAATAAAAAAAAGTCTTTCCATTTACATATTTGCACCCAACAGTAAACTCAGTCTTTATCCTCTAACAAGGAACTACCTCTTCCTTAGGTGCTCTCCTAAACAAATGGTATCTGGACATCTTGGTAAAAATCTTGTAGTCAAAACAGGACTTCTCATCTGAATCCTATGTTAAAACTTTGCACTCTTCTAAATTCCACCACCTAATTCTTAGCTGTGAAGAGCTGGTATGTAACAACAACACAGGCTTGTGACTACAAATTGTTTTCATCCTGTTGCGTCTGTACACTACAGGATTCCAAAGCATGTTATCAGGAGCATGAGTGGTATACTTGACCAGCTGATTAATCATAGAGATGTTAAGAGACTTTTGGCACTTGACTACCTCCAAAACAGAGAAAAGATCTACAAAGTAGCTCAAAAGAGGATGAGAGAGGGCTGAAGCCTTAACAGATTGAGGTACTTGTTCCAGGTCTGTATTACTAGATCACCTTCTGTTTAGCAACACAACACTTCACAAGAGAGAAATACAACGACTGAAACTTGTAGCAGGACTTATCTTTCCGTGTCAAGACACAAATTTATCTGTAGAGCACATGATATACAAGCATGGTCAGGAGAGGAGGAACTGCTGCAGTCACTGAAGCAAAGACAGACTCAGCTGATTAAAGTTTCTGTCTTAAGGTAAAGTTGAATCGATGATTTAGTTAAGAGCCAGTGATGCCTACTGACAATCATGGAATTTTAGCATTTAACTATCTTGTCTTTCACTCATGAACCAAATCCCACACTTTATGAATTGATACTTTGTCTCAAATATTACAGCTAGGAGACACAATGCTTTGTAGAACCTTCACAAGTGTTTTCAAAACGTTTCTCATCCATGGGTAAATAATCTGTTTACAGCATAGTTCACTACCTTAGCTTAATAGCAAGCTGTGAGGAAAATAAGCATGAGAAACACTGTGACAAGTAACCCAACTGTAGATTGTTGGAGGCATTTTCATTACTGTGAAAATCAGTTTTGTTGTCACAGGTTTTATTCAGAGGAACTGTCAAAACCCAATGTAATTACTTCTGAAATGGAAGATTATTAATGACAAGTTGTTTAGAAAGGGGACTCCAGTGAGGCATCTGAAGATGTTACATGTCTTATGATGGAACAGGACAGACCTCAGAAGAAATCCAAGCATAACTCTCAACATTCCTCTGTTCCAAAACATCTTATCCTTTAAACTTTGACTTCTCCCTCAGCATCTCATTTAAAAACACATGCAAAGATGAGATAACCACCACTGAACTGATGACTCAGTTCTTCCTATCTGTTCATGACTCCTTTCCAAACTACAGTCTCAACCTTTTTCAGATGTACAGCCTGCAACATAACTTCTTAACTGAAAAGCCCCAGCACTTTTCAGCCACATGAAATTTCCCATTACTCAGAACTGTAGTTCCCCTTCAAGTCTTAATTCATGCTATTTCATATATATAAGATATCTTTAAAATTCCTTTCTTGATAAAATGTTTATTATTTAAGCGATGTAACTGCAATTCAGGTTTGATTTTAGATCTGAACTATAACTGTAATTAGTGTTTTGGCTCAGATATTATTTGGGTCATGTGCACTTCAAAACCATCCAAAACAGTTTTCTCAGTTTACTGGTGTGTCTGTCACTTCTCCATTTTGCATTCTTTACCAGTTCCTGTTTACTAGATCAACTATGGCAAGATCTTAAAAATAACAACTCGTTTCTAGCCTTACTTACTTATCCAAGTGTTGAGTCCTACTTCTAAGCAGTATAAAATATCCATACTCCACTACCTACTTCTTAAGTTACGAGTACATGCTTATGTTCTATTTCCTAAGGCCTCTCACAGATATAAAATCATTTCTACGGAATAAACATTTTTTTTCAGTGACATTACTCATCAATATTAATAATGCAAATTATTAAAGTACCTGCTTTATTAAAAAATCATTAATGGGACACCTAGTACTTGCTTTTCCTTCCCAAACTCACTCTTGTTTATACCTAAGCAGATTTCACAAAAAATTTTCATGTCTGACAAAGCTATGAACATATTTTATTAATATGCACAAAAGTGAAGTCATAGCTCACCCCAGTATAACTTTACATAGACATTTCTTTCTACAACATGACAAAAAAGGTATTGACAAATTTCCACAGCTACTAAATTCCATACCTGATGTACATAACACATCATGTACCTGAATGAAAATTAGTTACATGTCTAATCAACAATGATAGTCCTAAAGAGCTAAATTAGACTGGGTACCTGCTGTAATTCTACACTTCTACATTTAAATTCTACATTTCTACATTCTACAGTTCCACGGTTCTAAAGATGAATTCATGTTTCAACCAAATTAATTATAGCTGCAACTTTGACCGTTACCCAGGGGCTCGGTTTTGAAAACCTGATCTTTCATAGGCAAAGGTATTTTAATTGCTTATACATTCAAATAAGCATTTTGCAGCTCAGCAAGTGGCGAAAAATAAAAGGGAGTTAAAAAAAAAAAAAATAAAAAAATCAGTAAGCTTCTGAACATTTGCCTGCTATTCAATGAGACTCCCAAAGTATCAGTAGGAGTCAAGAAAATGGTATTGGTCTCAGCAATACAAACACAGCAACAGCTCTTTACTTCCCCCACTCCCAGGTAGTTTTTGTGTTTACCTGTCAATGTTACTTAAGATGGCACTGAAGTTATTAGCAGCATTGGAAGTTCACAGGCTGCAAGTACTCAATCAAAATAAAGTTACTTGATAAATTCCTCTGCTTTTCTGCAGAACAAAACCCAAGTAGTTGAATCCTCAATGATATTTCCAAGTAACTGCCTTGTTATCAGTCAAAAACAGAGCCAAAGACTCAAAACAAATCAGGTCCAGAGAGCCACATGCTTTATAATCAAGCCCCTAAGGACTGATACCAGCACTATGCCCTCCATAAGAGCACTATAAATTATTACTACTACGACATAAGGAGTATCTAGAATCAGTTTAATGTCTCAATTGGCATTCATTTCACTACTGATGTAAACAACCTAAAATTATTAATGGTATGGCAGATGCACATCTATGCCCCACACTAACAGAACCACTGTAGCAGCCAGGTAATTCAGCTGATGGAAACCCAAGCTTGTAGCATCTTAAGAAACTCAAAAGATTTTCCTTTCTTAAAGAGCTGCACTGAAGGCTGAGGTTTCACTAATGAATAATTCAAGCATGGATATTAAGAGATCAAATATCATGTACATTACAGCAAAAAGGCATTTATCAGCACAGCATGCCAACACTGATTCAACACTACTAGAAGGTCAAGAGAATCAAGAGTACTCTCAGGCTCCAACAGACAAGACACTGTGGACTGAATTCCGACTGATGAAGCTCTCCAGGTGTCCTTTCCACTTCTCTAGTAGACATTACCCTCCAAGAGACAGATGTGTTCAACCTGTTCGTTAATCAGCTTCTGAATTGTCACCATTTTTGGCTCATGGCACACAAAGTCACAAAAGCTCAAGAGCTTCAGCATTCAAGTCCCCAAGATTGAGCAGAGACCCTCAATTACAGCAAGATGAGCCTACAGTTGACCTAGAGAACATGGAGGGCTGGGGGGGAAAGGGGAGGAGAATGAACAGGCCACAACCAGAAAAACCTCGCCTGGAAATTACCCAAGATTCTGTGTAAACCACAACAATGTGTAGTTTCACGAAAAACACAAAGCAAGTCATGTCTGTGAAGCTATCAACCTGTAACAAATGGTGTGACACTCAGATACTGTGAAGATATTTACCTCCAAAGTCTGCCTTCTGTATGCTATTTATGCAGAGAAGTTGAGAACTTGAGTAGGTGAGTGTTACAGCTGAGAGTAACAAAAATGAAGTGTGTGTGCTTGACATGGAAATCCAAGTTGTAAAAAACAAGCAATAAATCAACTAGCATGCACAAATTCACATACTATTTTTTAAATTTAAAGAAAAGTTGAGGGAGAAGGTGGGGTACAAAGGAGCTAGACATGAAATGTGTTCCTGAAAGTTCTTCAATTAATTCAAGTTGTTTTGTACAAATTTTTTACTTTTCAAAATACATGTTTCATGGTCACAACTTCTGACCCACTTAATTTAGTTACTATGGCTGCAACTTATTTAACTCACTGAAATGTAAATATCACCTACTTCCTGTTCAGTTACTACATCCTATACTTTGCAGTCAGTTTAACAAAAACATTTCCAAGTCCAAAGACTTATGTGGAACTGTCATGACTGCATGGATATCCTGCTTTAAATCAGTTTCTAATCACAGGTCATGAAATACTCTTATAGCATAACAGCAAGATGCACAGTCCCTGACACAAGTATGGTGGGTGTGGGGACACCAAGCATCAGAAGACAGCCAGGTAACAATTTTAAATTACTTCCAAATGGCAATATTTTTTTAAAGAAAAAAAAAGGTATATTCTTTCAATTTTTTCTAAAATTTTCTAAAAGCTGCTTCTTTTCTAAAGACTATGGTTAACTTTTGAAGACTTCAAGCAGTTCTTTGATGCAGATAAGCACACTTTTAATAGTTTTATATTAGCAAGCAAGAAGGTATTTCAAAAACTAAGAACTTACTGATACACCCGGTAATGCATTTATGCTACTACTATGTTGCCTTACATGTGTATACATATATAAACAAAAAAGATTTTGAATCACAGAGTATATGAGCCTGTTGTTTAGGCTAGGAGAAGCACAGACTGAATCCAAGGCAGGCCCAGCATTGATAAGAGCCTTCCTACAACTTCGTCAGCGTCGCCTTGTTGTACTGCAGGTGCACCTGGGGCTCGTCCCAACCTGGTCCAGCAACAGAACATTTTCCTCCGAGCCCCGCGGCTGCTCCCTTGCTGCCCAATTCCCCCTGCAGAGCGCGGGGCAGGACCGAGCCCCAGCAGCCGCCCCCCGGCAGCTCAATGCCGCGGACACCGGAGTGCGGAAGGACGGAGCCCTCGGAGGGGGCGAGGCCGGGCCCGCCGGACGGGGCAGACAGCCGGGCCGGGTCGGCCGGGGGCTCCGCAACCCGCGCTGGGGGCCGCGGCCGCTGCCATTCATTGCCCCCCAGCACCCCTGCTCCCCTCCCAGCGTCCGGGGTGCTGCGGACGGGGTGGGCAGGGAGCGAGGCCTGCGGAGGCCGCCCCGCTCCCGGACACCGGGACGGGGAGTGGTGCTGACCGGGACGGGCGAAACTTCCGCAGCCCTCAACTTCCCGGCGCCCTCCCGCCGGCCCGTCCTCACACGCCCCCTGCTTGCCCCGGCCCTCGGGATGGGGACGGGATGAGGGTCCCCGGCCCGGGAGCTCCGGCGGGCTGCCCCCTCCCTCCTTCTCTTCTCCGCCGCGGGCCGGGACTCACCACGCATTTCTTGCCGAGGAAGCTGAAGAGGCTCTCGTTCTCCTGCGGGGTGAGCAGCAGCGAGCCCACATTGGTGACCCGCCGCGGCTGCGGGGGCTGCTGCTGGGGGTTGCCGCTCATGGCCGGGGCCGGCCCGGCGCTGCTCTCGCTGCCCTGCGACCGTTGGCGCCCGCGGCCCCCTCCTCCTCCTCCTCCTCCTCCGCTGCCGCCGCGGCCTCACAGCAGCCGCATCCCGAAGGCTTCCTCTCGGGGCCGGGGAAGGAGACAAGCGGAAAGGGGCGGCGGGGCCTCAACCAGCTGCCGGCGACCCGCGGAAGTGTCGCCGGAGATGGGAGCAGCCGAGCCGGGGCCGCTCCGCGCTGGCGGCCGATCGCTCCCGCCCCTCCGAGAGGCGCTAAACTTCCAACTCCGGCCCGGCTCCGGCGACCGCACTATCCAACATGGCAGCGGGGGCGGGCGAGACCACAACGCGCGGCAGCCAGAGGGGAGGCCGGCGATCGCGCTGCCGCCGCGACCATGCGCCGTGCGGGGGGGGGGGGGGAGAAGGAGGAAAGGAGAAGGGGGGTCGGGGAGGGGGGCTCCGCCTTCCGCTCCCGCCCCGCCGCGCCTCGGCAGCCAGCGGGTGAGAGCCACCGCCCGGGACCGCCCTCTCGGTACCTGCCAGGCCGGCCGAGCGGGTGCCGGGTGGAGGCGGGTAGCAGGGGAGGAGGAGGAAGTGAGAGGAAGAGGAGGAAGAAGAAGAAGAAGAAGAAGAGGAGGAGGGGGAAGAGGAAGGAGAGGTCGTCGCCCCCCCCCGTGGTCGCCTGCCCCGGCTGGGACCGGCGGCCGTGGGAGCTGCCGGGGCTGCGGGCGAGGAGGGACTGTGCGTGGGGTGGGCAGGCCTCACGCAGGGGCTCGGGGTGGAGGGTGCGTGGGAAAGCCTTTCAAAAAAAAAAATTTTTTTTTTCTTTTTTTTGGAAACCTGATTTGACTTGTAACTCGGAAATCTTTTCACCTTTTGTGACAGAAATGAGAACGTTCCCTCGTGGTTACCGTACCAATTACCGGGTGGGTTGTGTCCCCGCCGTGCCGCCCGGGTGCAGGGGCGCGGGTGGGCTGCGTGTGCGGCGGGAGGCGCGGGTGGGCTGCGTGTGCGGCGGGAGGCGCGGGTGGGCTGCGTGTGCGGCGGGAGGCGCGGCCCCGCCCCGCCCCGCCCCGTCCCGCCCCGGCGCTGCTGAGCGCGGGCTGCCGCTCCCTGAGGGGGGAACAGATAAAAATAGCGGTGATAGGTACCTCAGGCTCTCCGGGGGTCGGCTGCTGAGGAGAAATCAGCCATTGTCAGCTGGAGTTCACTTCCCCCGCGTTTCTCCGTGGGACAGCCGCGATGGGGTGGGGGGTGGAAGACCTTTCAGAGCCCTGAGATCTGGAGCGCAGCTGCCTTATGCCCCCACCTGGCTTTTAGGTACCTGAAATGCTTCTGCTTCTCTCTTGTAGAGGTGCAAACCGCGTGTCGAAGTCAGCACCTTGCTAGTTTTCTCAGTGGTTTTAGGTGAAGAATGTGTGGGCTTCATCTCCTCTCAGAAGTTTTTTTGACGTCTGGAAGGTGGTGATTTTGTTTATATTGCAGGAAAGGACTGAAGAAGCACAGGAAGAAAACCTGTGAACAGCACTCTTTGTACAGAGGTGTACTGACTGCTCATATCTTCCAAAAGATCAGGTGGGAACAAATGGCAACCCTGTCTGGTCTGCAGCAGCCCCCTCAATACCTTGTAACTGTCCAGAAATGAAAGGAAAAGAGAATGTGGTGGAAAGTCCTGAGCTTTCACCATAAAAAAAGCATTTAAAATTTATGCATACACAGGACTCAATCTGCAGTTCTTGCACAAGTGAGCTGGGCCTTTGCCAAAAAGGAAGTACATTATGAGCCAATGCTTTCAAAGTACTCTTCAGCAATCCTAGGTTCTTCAGTTTGCACAGAATCACAGAAAGTTAGGGTCTGGAAGGGACCTCAGATGATCATCTAGTCCAAACCCTCTGCCAGAGCAGGGTCACCTACAGCAGGTCACATAGGAATGCATCAAGGTGTGTTTTAAATGTTTTCAGAGAAGGAGATTCCACAGCCTCCCTGGGCAGCCTGTTCCAGTGCTCTGTCACCCTCATAGTGAAAAAGTTTTTCCTTATATTTATGTAGAACATCTTATGCTCTGGCTTGTACCTGTTTCCCCATGTCCTGTCAATGGATGTAACCGAGAAGAGCCTGGGTCAGTCTTCCTGGCCCTCTCCCTTCTACATGCTTATAAACAGTAATGAGGTCACCCCTAATTTCATGCCTTTCTTGTGCAAGTATGTGCATATTTTAATGGAAAGGGAAGTACTTAAACTGAAGGATATTGGCAGCATTTTGCTCGGTGAAAAAGCATGTGAAAAGATAAAACATGGAAGCTCTTTACAAGACACTTGATGTTTTGCTTTTATTTTATAAAACATTTTTTTGTATCTAAAGCTGTTTCAAATAGATTTACATACCTTTGTTGGTGGTTACAGTGTAAAAAGCTAAAAATATACCTTTGATGGGTACATGCTGCTACTGTCCTCACGTCTCTGACCACTTATGTTCCTTGATTTTTATTTTTTTTTTCTCATTTCTGTTAACTTTTACTGTTTGTTCCTTATTGTGTAGATTTTGACATTCAAAGAAAGTTCTGGGTGTTCTGGGTGGTAATGTTTTGCTTCACACTGTTCTCAGACCAGCTGGCTGGTAGCTATTTGTAAGGGCCCCTCTAACCTTCAATCTCTATTGTTAGGATTTTGTTTGCTTTTTCAATAAAGGTATGCAGGAAGGGGAAGAAAAAAGGTTTATTTTCAGACCTGGTGTTTCATTAATTATGCAAAAGCTGTTTCTGTCCTTGTATCGTGGCAAAGCAATGAGTCTTGAAGGGAAATGGAAATATCAGTGTTTGGTTATAGGTCCAAAGGTCCCACTGAAAAGTAGGCATTTATGTTTTCAGTAATAGCAGCAAAGAGTTGCTTATTCCTGCGTAAAACATCTTGTTTCAAGCAAATGTCTCTCAAGGAAAGCCACAAGCTAGAATTACCTGTGTATAACTGGAAGAAATTGCAGTGCTCTTTCTGACCTCTCGTAGGGAAATTGCCATTGCTGTTTATCTGAGGCTTTCCTCTGAATTTCTCACTGTAATCCTTTGGGTTCCGGGTGTGCTACCCACTGCTGATATCTGTGAGTGTTATAGAAAGCTGCTTTTTGGTTTGGTTTTTTTTCCATTTCAGGATACCAACCTGTTAGTACCAAGGCACTGAAATACATTGGAAGTGATGTAATGTGTATCAATATAAATGAGTGTAATGGGTGTGAAGATTTATATCATAAGTACTTACTTAATAAACAGCTTCTATTATCCTTTCCAGACTTTGACAGAAAATGTGAACCTCTGAATTTTGTATTTACATGTATTTACCTCTACAGTAATGTTTCATACTTTCATAGTTTGAATTTCAGAGTTTAAATATTCACACAATTTCAGAAATAATATTCTGCAACAGAAAAGTCAATAAAAATGTGAGGAAAGCTTTCTGCTTAAAGCTCCATTTCTTTAGCGGTATGGATCGTATTTTAAAGATTTTATCAAAATCTGATTTATCTAAATGCAGGAAGATGTTTGCTCCCCAAGGATGATTTTTTTTTTTTTTTGGTGTTTAATTAGAGTCGATGCATTTCCTAAATCTTGGTTTTGTTCCAGTCCTGAATTTAGAAAACATAGTTTGGTTTTCTTACTTTCATAAAGTTTCACGAGAGCTGATGACACTGAAGATCAGGCAGGCTTAATGGAGAACATGGCTCTTGATAGAAAAAGCTTTCCCACTGTCTCTCTTCCACCTCCTGCTCGGTGACAAATAAAGCAGCAGGGGACAAGTGCAAACCTTGCTGCAGTGACCACATACACCTAGCTGGGGGACATGAGGGGTAAGAGCTTGTGATTACTGTCACAGCACAGAGGTCTGTCAGCAGGGCAGCCCAAGAATGAACAAAAGGGAGGAAGGGCTCGTTTCCTTCAACATCTTTTTTCACCAGGCCTGTAGAAAACTCCGGTCCACTTATCGCAAAACTGCCTGTGGTAACCAAAAAAAAGGAACTGACTTTGTGGTGGGAAGTGCATTTTGAGCTGTGAAGACAGAAGTTCTTGCTCGCTCTCTCTCTCTCTTTTTTTTTTTTTTTTTTTTTTTTTAAAAGTAAACCATGTTATTTTTCTCAACAGAGACCTCATTGAAGAGGACTGGGTTTGCATCATTAGTGAATTAATAGCAAATAACAGTTATTTTAATGGCAAGAGGTTAATTCACTTCTGTGCACTGAACCTTTAAATGTTTAGGAATCCCAGCCTGCTCTGGAGGTAACTGAATCATTTATTAAGTTATGGCTCATTTCAGATTCAGTCACTGGGTTTTCTTTCTCACAGAGATTTTATTTTATCAGTTTCAGGCAGGTAATAGTCTGGAAGAAAAGGGATCTGAAGTGTATGGTGATTCTTTTCTCTATATTTAATTTATATCCTGTAGTTTTCAGGTACAGAAGAACATGAAGTATCCACAAAAGTTGCAAAGTTAACAAGTTTTATTTTAATTAGTCAGGAAAGCCTCTGCTAATGCCATGTGGATGGAGTAGTGTCAGTAGGAAGAATCCTCTCCTTTTGTGAGCAGGCCATGAATCAAAGTGTCCTCACTGCAAGAGTGAGCAGGCTGGACCCTGAGAACCAATGCCATGGGACAATAGGTTCTTTCATTTCTTGCACGAATGCTGTCTTTTTCTCTCAGTGTAGCCCCTGTTACATGTAGCTTTCTGTTTGCCATATCTTTTCTAGTCCTCATTTTTTACCTTAGGCTGTTTACCTGAGGGAAAGTAATTTGTACCTTCCCTTTTTGCTCAGCAAAGGATAATGTTTATTTTTCTTTGGATGTAGGATCATACTTTCAGTATGCTGAAGTAAGATGAGCAATTCTGTTTGAACTTTGAAATCAGTTAGGGAGAGCTCTAGCTCTTTTCAAGAGCTCCTCAAGAACTTTGTGGCCTGAAGCATTGAATTGTATCACTCCCCTTTTCAAGACTCTGGAAAAGATGGACCAAACAAGATATTGCAAGTTGAGGCATCCTCTCCCTTTTCTTAATACTTATTTGTTGATCACGGCCTGCAGTAACTGTGCAACAGTTCTGTCGCTGCTCTGCAAATTAGAGGAGAACATTTTTCTCTCTCCATCCCAGCTAGCATCTAGCCTTGCATCAAAGCTTGTCTTCAAAATTGCCTAGCACAGTTTGTTGAAACACTCTTTTTATTCTTTTTGCTTCTTTTATACCTCGGCAGAAGTCTGACTTCTGGGCTTTACACCCAGCAATACCCAGGAGTGGAGTAAATAGGTTCTTTTTGATTTATGCACAGGTATTAAAAGGAATGTTTATTCCTTCCTCTAAGTTTCCACACATTTTTAAAATTCAATGTAATGAAATCTCCATCAGCCATTAGTCAGCCACCATAAATCTCAAGAAGTTCACCAGTTAAAAAAAAAAAAAAAAAAAGAAAACCATGTTCTTTCCTTACTGCAATCTGCAAACCCATCGTTAGAACACGTTTCCTTAACAACAGAAATCTTACTGTGGCTTTGAAACGTCAGTTCTTGTTTGCAGCATGACTGACCTCCTCCCCTGATCAACGTGGTTCTGACAAGGAAGCCTCAGCTCTACTGAACTGAGCTCAGGCAAGTGTGCTCAGAATCCACCCTTTTTTACTCTAAGCACTGGGTGAGAGTATACTCACCCTCTAACAACTGGCTTGAGATCAGTAGTTTACTCCCAAAAGGTCAATGAACAGCTGGCAAATATGCAATGCAACTCAACAACAATTGCAGCTTGGATGCTGATGGATGACTTGGCTGTCACGTAGTTGGTTTTTTTATGTGTGTGTGTTTATTGGGGTTTTTTTGGGTTTGTGGAGTTTTTTTGTTTGTTTTTGTTTGTTTGTTTTTTTGGTTTTGTTTTGTTCTAATTCTGTATAAAGCCCCTAAGGAATAGGCATGAACTGGACCTCAGTTTTTGGGTTGTGCTGGGGCTCATTCTACCAGATCCTTACTGCAGCCCTGTGATGTGTCAGGGCTGGCTGTGTCCTGCCAGTCCTGTTCTCCTGCTGCTGCCACCCTCCAGGAGACCAAACAAAGAGATCCCATCAAAGGTCAGCCTTCATCTGGCAGATGGACTGAGGCCTGGGGTTTCACAGTTGCACCAGACCACTGTCTCTGGTGCATTAGTGCTTTTTTAATCTCCTTGCTTCTGTGTGTTTTTGCTAGTTGATGCAAATACTTATGGGGGAAAAAAAAAAGAACGGTCTTTATGCATCAGTGTTCTTGAAGGTGTATGGCTCCACCTCATAAAGCAAGACTGAGAACATGTATATCTTGATCAGCCTGGTTTTTGTATTCAGGGAGTTTACTTAAATTAGCTCCAGGTCAACTAGAGCCACTGGTGTGTTGAACTATGTTGTTTTTATAGGAAAAAGAGATTATGCTTAACAAATACATAAGCTTAACAAATGTATGCTGTAAGAGCCTTAACAAATATAAACAAAACAAAATTAAACATGCTGCAAACTGGCCTGAGAAGATGGATAAAAACCATCTATTTTATTCTTTTTCAAAACTGTATGTGCAATCAATTTACTGTTGATGATGTTTTATGCATCAACAAGAAAATCTGCACTCTGTGCAGGTGTTTCATCTATAAAAGTAAATCTCTGTTTTTCGTTGCATCATGGTAAGTAAAGATAAACAAATTTCCTTATGACATTAGGAATGTCTAGAATTTAGCACAGCCAGCCATGTTATTTTAATAGGTACTTTCCTGGCTGCCCTATTATTACTTTCAATTAAGAACTCTTCCCAAGGAATGTTAATGTGGCACACACAAATTATATCAGTGCTTTAGGTGGATATCTGCTTTGCTCATTGTCATCAACTCAGCCTGAAGGAGAAGTTATCTTAGGAGAAGTAATCTAGCTCATTTTTTCTTTTTCCCACCTAAAACATTGCTGTGTGTATAACACAGCAGTGCCTGAAGCCCAGCACAGACCTGGTGTCCAGGTGCCCTGTAAACACATGGAAGAACCCAGCAGCTGATCTGGAGGGAGGTGACATTAAACTTGGAGAACCATCTTCGAATAAATATTTGTCCTGTGTGCTATAACCTGAAGTATAGAATTTAGTTAAGTTCCTTTAATCAGTTTGCTTTCTGTACTTCTTCATGACAAATTTTGGAGGATGTAACTTTTTTTTGGTAGACGTCATGGTTCTTCAAGCCTATCATGATGTGTTAAATTATATATATATATATCGGCTTCAGACCAACTATTTTTGGCTAACCATCAGGTTATAGGATGTTTTTCTGGATTTTGAGGGAGGCAAACTCATTTTATTTGAACCCCAGACTTGTTTCTGCAGTGTTTGCTGGAACAGCATAGCATACAATCCTAACCTGCTTTGTCCAGTTAGCTTTCTTGGCCTTGCATTTTCTCATATCTCCTTAAGAGATGAAACCATAACTTTAAAAATACTTTCACAATAACTGCAGTATCATAAGGTGCTGTTCAAAACCTAGAAACCTACAGCAGATTCAGTAAGGTTTTCTGGGAAAAGTCTTGGTACTGCTACAGCAGTTCTTTCACAGAGGTCATGGCGGGGAGCCAGAGGAGGTTGGTAGACAGCTAGGCAACCAGCAAAGAACAAGTTTGTCAGCATGTACATCTAATTACCATGAGAATAATTTTCCATAAGCATAGCCTGCAGAGCATTTGCTTAAGGGGGGGTTTTAATTTTCACTAAACTTTCCAAAAGCTAAGCTGTTTTTAGCTGTGGCAAAAAGTAATTTATACAGATCAGATGGAATAAGGCTTAGTACAATTTTTATACCCTTTTAACACTACCTACAATTTGCAGTAGGATGAGGTATTGTATTTTAGCATATCTAGGCAATGTAAGATTATTTCTGTAATTATATATTGTGACAACTATTTTGGATAGGTGTTTTGATTTGTACTAGCTACGGTGATCAGAACAAGAAAACATGAGGCGTGTTCTTAGTGACAAAAGAGAGAGCCTTTAGTTACTTCATTCTCCTGCTTGTGAATGTCATCTAGATTGCCAGCATGTAACCATAAGAAATAAATTAATTTTCTTTTTTAGGTTGCTCACAGTTATAACTGTAGGGTAACTCTGTTGGAATATGTGTGGTCTTGTGGTGTTTAATTTTTTACGGTGTTCTGTAACCCAAAATCTCTAAATATAGCTAAATTATGGTTCTGATCTCCAAGGCAGGTTTAGGTGTGTTCATCTGCTGCACTGTACTCATATTTCTCATTTCTCTGGTTATCTCTGTGGTCAAGGTCAAGGCTGAAAGAAACCATAGAACAGCCCTGTGTCACATGGAGACTTCCTTCACATTGAAATCATCTGGTGATAGCTGATTGCCAGAGGAATGGTACAAAGCAGATGCACTGGAATAAATGAACAAACTCAAACTTTCCAAAAGATAAGACAAAAATCAATTCAAATTTACAGTGAAAAAATGCTTTTGGTGAGATAATAACCCACTCAATTTTTAACATAATTTTTGAATGTATAAAATGTTTGCCTAAGTCTCTATAAACATGTGTGGTTCATTTCAAATACGATGCAATCCATAATCTGCAGATTGCTTCATTTTTGCAATATGAGCCGTCATTATCAATTATTTTGCAATATGAGCTCTCATTACCAATTATTTATTGTCTTAGAATATGAGAATCAGAATATTATCCAGAAAGAACACAGTGGCTTTGAGGGTGAGTCATGGGAATGAGATGAAATTCAGTACTAAAAAGCACTGTGCTTCAGTGTTTCAGTGTTTCAGTTGAGGATGACTGAATATGGTTGGGAGCTGCCCTGGCAATGTGGCCTTAGAAAGGTGAACACAAGTCCCAGGGCCCTGCTAAAGCCAGGGAGATATTAATGCAAGTCTCTAATGCACCTTATCAGAAAGAAGGTTCCTGTTTTCTCTCTGCTCACTTAGTAGAAGATGAATTTAGATTGGAACAGGTTCAGAGGAAAGATAGTAGTTCTGGGAAAACAGGAAAGAGGAGATGAAGTATCACAGCAAAACAAAATGACAGAAAACCTGAGAAAGGATATAACTTTTATATATATATTTTATATATTTTATAACTTTTTATATATATTTTTTAAATATAATTTACTTCCTGATGACTGAATAGATACTCTTTCTGTTGAACTGATATAATTTCTGTGCATATGTGTAATTTCTAAACCATCCACAATGACTGCATCCTCGTGTATCAAATGATGAGGGACTTTACGAGGAACGCCTCAAAGAAGAAATATCTTTTTTTAAAGAAAAGGGCAACATTTGTTCAAGAAAAATGTTTAGAAATTAGGAATGGCTACATTTAGACAGAAATGTACAGATTCCTAACTGTGAAGGTAGTCTGTAACATGTATCCAGATGGATTAAGTGGGGGGAAAAAACTGACCTGCTTTTAAGCTGGAGCTTGAGACATTTATCAAAGTGAATCTGTAAGATGTTGCTGGTAACATCAAAAGACAAGACTCAATAATTCAGAAAATCCCTTAATTTTTTCTGTTCATATTTGTCTTTCAGGCCTCTTACCATCTAGGTAGTAATAATAAAACCGTTCACTGCTATGCAAGGAATTCAGAATCCTTCTGTCTTAAGTTGTGTAAAACTAATAAATGATTTGGGGTCTGTTGGAGAATAGTAGCTTCAAAATAAGTCTGTCAAATCTTAATTTAAGTCTCTTTAGTCTGTAGCAGTGAAATGTCTCTGAATAGAAAATACAAGATAAAATATGTCTCATGGGTCTTGTCAAAAAGTTTTTCTTTCTATTTAGCACTTCCCAATAACAGGAAATTTCTACTGCATTTGATAAAAAGTAGTAAAACTACTGAACTGATTGCTGGTGCATTTAAAATTTTTAAAAGTTTAAAATCTATCTGTACAGTGTACTTGCTCTCTATATCTAGAAGTCAATAGTTAAGTAAAGTCTCTCTGGGAGGAAGTTTCATTCTGAGTCTTAAGTACTGGATCGACAACCTTGATAGAAATTTAAATGCAATCTTATTAACCAATGCACTTCTAGAAATGCTGAAGGATAGATATCTTTCCATGTGTGCAGAGGCACTAAGCTGCAGTATCTCAAAGAATTCTAATTCCATATGCAGGGAATTTGTGTAGCTATGCAAAAGCAGTAATGCACTGCTGGGCTAGAACACTTCTGGCATCCCATTGGGAAGATGGACTATCTAATGGCACTGGACCCACCAGCCGGCACCAATTATCTAAGTGGTGTTTTCCCACAGAAATAAAGCAACAATCACATAAATAAAAAATGGGTTTTCTTTCAATTTTCATCCCATTGGAGATGCTCATTGATCTTGCAAGCATCATTTTAAACAAGTGCATCAGTTGAAACTGCTGCAAATAGCTACCACAATATTTCTTGGTGTGTATGTTAAGCACACAAAATTTAGAAAAATAATTTCCTCTAAACTTACATTGTGGATTCATCAACATTTTCTGTATCTCTTCTAAACTATGACCTTAGCTTCAATTTGGCCACAGATTTTAACCTTTGTAACCTCTGGCTAACCTGTAATTGAAAAATAATTTTAAAAATTTCAAACTTTGTCACAGAAAAATAAGATATGCATAGCAAAAATTTTTTTTCTGTATCAATAATTTTGTGAATGTGAAGATCAGTCAACCCACTCAATATGCTAAGCGTACACACTGAGTCAAAAACTAGAGAGATCACAGATGATGTACTGATGCAAAGGAAGAATGTAGAAAAAAGGAGATGGGAAGGTGTTGGACACCTTTTTTGAACAGCAGAGAAGACAACAGCAGCAGGCTGGGAGTGTGTGAACTCCCTGTTCTGATTAAATCCCAGCACTTGCAAGTGCCAGTGCATGATCACACTTCTGTGAAACTGCCCCTGAACACTTGGCTGACCTCAAGGAGGGCAATTCTCAGAGCAGTTCTCAAGGCCTACACAGATATGTAAGCATAAAACCCACTGCTCCCTACAGAAACCTCTTCTGCTGGTTATGCACACAATGCTGCTCAAGTAATTTCTTGTTTTCACCCTTCTGATACTACAACCTCTATAGATCACTTGAGATACAGCACTGCTATTGGCATCTCAAGGTGATGGGCAGCTGTATGTGGGGACACAAGCCGTGTACAGCTTGGCACTGGGTTTGTCAGAAGAGATGAGAGACAAAAGAGAAGTGTGGTAAGGCCCTGCTGCAGTTCTAGTACTGCTATTGACACTTTCTGTCTTGTAGCCAAAATTTTGTTCACCAACTCCACATTTACATGTTATTTCTTCTTTCTTAGAATCATAGAATTGGCTGGGTTGGAAGGGACCTCTGAGATCATCAAGTCCAACCCTTGATCCACTACCGCTGCAGTTACCAGACCATGGCACTGAGTGCCACATCCAGTCTCTTTTAAATATCTCCAGGGACGGAGAATCCACTACTTCCCTGGGCAGCCCATTCCAGTGCCTGACCACCCTCTCTGTAAAGAAATTCTTTCTAATATCCAACCTAAACTTACCCTGGCACAACTTGAGACCATGCCCTCTTGTCCTACTGACAGCTGCCTGGGAAAAGAGCCCAACCCCCCCCTGGCTCCAGCCTCCTTTCAGGGAGTTGTAGAGAGCGATGAGGTCTCCCCTGAGCCTCCTCTTCTCCAGGCTGAACACCCCCAGCTCCCTCAGCTTCTCCTCATAGGGACTGTGCTGGAGTCCCTTCCCCAGCCTGGTTGCCCTCCTTTGGACACTTGAAAGCAAACAGTTGCTTAGTGTTAGTAGTTCGTCAGTCTAACTATCCCTTCTCCCTCAAAAGCACAGTTACTAATAAAATTCAAAGCTTGTGCTTTGCTGTACTGGTTTGTAGTCCCGAGGAAGCTGAATAGCTAAAGTTATGCCTAAAGTTTTAAGAAGCAATCCAGCAAAACCCAGTAAGCAATCTACACAAGTGAGTTGTGTTTCCACATATGCTTCTAAGCAGCAATCAGAAATGTGAAATATTTTGTGAAACAAAATTGTCCATTAACTAATGCAGTCCATAAAAGTTAATCAGCTGTAAGGTACTCTCTGTAGATTAGCAATGCGTGTGCACAGGGGAGTAACCCCTCTGGCCCCAGTGAAACAGGTTCTTTGCAAGTCTGTAATGCATCAGTACTTCATGGCTCATGACAGCCCACCATCACAAAAGCAGCATGCTCATTTACAGTTGGGTTTCTTTAAAATTGTCATGTATTGCAGAGACAGGAACATTTTGTGTGTATGTATGTGTGTATATATATATGTATTAGTGCGTATATCATCACTGATTTTTCTTATCCTGCACTGCTGTTCCAACAGGGATGCATCCTGCCCACTTGAGGAATGCAAAAGTCTCACCAGAGAACCATTCGCCTTCAACAGTCTTGAAGAGCATAGTTTGTCTTTGGCCTGACAAATACCCATTATACTGGAACTTTTTCACCAGCTAAGGCTTTTTATGTGGTTGGACTGTCTGGATGAGATCTTACAGCACATGGCCTGAAGACAGGAAGGACTTCCAAGAAGGCAGAGCTTTTTCATAAGAAGCTTTGAATATCTACGCTTCCTCACATGGGAGTTTTGAAGTTGCTGCTGGTCATCCAAGACAATTTGAATACAAAATAATGTGAAAAACTCTCAAAGCGCTGATGTGTTTGCTGGTTTTGTGAGCAGCTGGCATGTGAATGTAAACCTCCTCCTATGGTAAATATTTACAATGAATCAGAGATTTGTAGTGGGTGCAGGTTGAGCTCAGTAGATGTTTGAGAATTTAAATACACTGTGAACCTGACTGGTTCTCCAGTGTGTAGTCTTATCTGCAGTGAGGTAAATGAGAATTTTACTAATGAAAGGTTTGAGAACAATCTTGGACCCCCAAGCACCCATAGCTCGGTGATCAGCCCTGAGTATTCTGTTTTCAGCCACTGATAACCTGATCATAAATATTAAGATATTTAAAATCTATAATTATTGAATGAAGACATTCCAAAATGTGTGTGCCTTATTATCTGAATGTTAAATATCTCTTTTTGAATGATACATACTGATTATGAGAAATCTGGATGAATCTTTTGGTGTCTTCCATTTCATAGCAACAGTTTTTCTAATGGTCCCTCATTGTGTCCTGTCATAAATGCTTAAAAGGAAAAACTACACACAGGTGTTGCCCGATCTAATAGAGGCAGATAAGGAAGTGCAGGGAACATTACAATTTACATGATAATCAGTATGATGAATGATCATTACCAGGCTTTCTGCAATTATAGAACCACTCTGGGGTCGTTTGGTCTCACTCCAAATTTTTGTTTGAACTGTTGAGGCCAAGTTTAAAGTTTAGAGGATTTTCTATTGATATTACATTCATGTCTTTAATCTGCAATGATGGGCTGCACATAGCACATAGCAGGAGAAGAAAGATCCCAGCTGCACCATGCTCACCATCCAGCCCAGGGTGCTGCAGGAACAGCTTCTGCTCAGTGACATTTTCAACCCAAGAAAGAGAGCAAGCGATGGAGAAGTGGGTGACATGGCTGGCATTTAAATGAGACAAACTGTTTCTAATGTGCAAAGAGATTCAGTCCAAGAACTGGTCGAAGTATCAACCAGATTTTTGCCTTGCCTAAAACAGAATTTCCATAATGATTTGGTCTGTTCAAATGCTTACTACAACCATGCAGGCAGAGAGCCTATGCGAGCTCCTAAACTTGCCAAGGGCTTTTTGTTGGGTTTGGAAGTGCCCTCTTCCCTTAAACATGGGACATTTAACTTCTGGAAAGTCTATCTTAACTAAATAATGTCTACACTGTGTTTCTGTGTAACCTTTTGTTTTTCTAATAAATGCTCTCGGCTTACTGTGCAGGGTTCTCATGGCGTTCCTCATAGAGTGAATAATTGGGCTGGTTTGCTTTATACACTTTTAATCTCTCTTGCTCGATCCTACAAATTCATAGGCAGCTAGTTAAGGCCTTACTAATTAAGATTTTGGGGAAGTACTTTCTTATTGTTTGCCGTTACAGCTATACATATATGTATATATATACACACACACACACACAAATAAAGTTTTACTTTTTCATGATTAAACAGTGACATTATTTTACAACATACATTTATATGGTGTCCTTGAACATTCCTTCCTAAGATAAGAGAAGATCATGGGAAGGAGATCTCAGATAGGAATTTGGCTATATCTCAGATACTTGTAGGTGTTTTCTGAGTCAGCAGTTCCAAAATGGAGACCTCCATCACCCTGAGGGCAAGGTGTGGCATAAAGACCAGATGAAATTCCCTAGCAACCTAACCTTTAAGAATTGGAAGCTCTGAAATCCATGTCCAGAAACATGTGGCTGCCAGGTTTGCCCAGCCAGGGGGGTGAAAATGAAATGAGTTGGACATTTTATGTTTTTCCACATGAACTTCGGTCAGTAGTAGGCTCTGAACTGATGTTCTGTGTCACATTGGGAAGATGGGCAAGACCTATCCCACCTCTTCCTCTCACCAGAGAGTAACTCCACAGCTTGCAAGTGGAGGGGAACCATGGGCAGCAAAACCAACCAGCCTTCTTTTTTCTGCCCATTCTTCTGGGAGTGGTTAGTCCTGTGATGTGCTCAAAGGAAGGAGCTGTACCTGGGTGCTGTCAAGTTCAGCTTTCTGTTCAGCAGCAGGGAGGTAACCTTAGTCACAAGGAGTAGTACCAACACAAGACTATATTCTTTGCATGAGTTTCTTGATTTAGGAAGGAGCATACTCATGTCTAGCTTTTGCTTTACAGCCCAGCTCATATTATAGCACTTTGATTTTGGAAAAGAGTTGCAATTAGCAGGAAATATCTTAGGACTAACTTATATTTCAGTGATTAAAATGCTCAGTTATTGTAACTTTGAACATTAACTTTTTTGAATGCCACTTTACATGTACATTTGTCACAAGGAAAAGGAATTGAAAACACTTCTAAATGTAAAGCTACCAGTGCTATAATATATAGTTCCTTTCACAGGTTCACAACAAAGAATGATTCCAACCTCTTGATGCAGCATGTGCAACCCTATATTAAGCTGTTTTAATGGCTCTTAATTGAGTTTTGATCTTTAGAGCTTGTTTTTGAAATCCATATTTAAGTTAGTCTGTATTAAGTCATTTGGAACACTGAATTAAATACCATCTACAGGGCTCAGAAAAATCTTGATAATGTCATTTATATGAAGCACACAGGGTGGTATTCATTTAACTGCATGCAGATCACTCTGGGAGCTATCTGTGTCTACACTAATCACATCATTTTCCCTTTATAACCAAAGAAGAGAAAGAAACACTTTAGGGGTATGAGTCAGCTGATCTCTTTCAGCTATCTAGTGTAGGATGAGATGGGCTGCACCTTAAAAACAACTTCAAAAGGATCCTTGGTGACCTTGGTTCAGGTATAGACATTTGTCCTTGTGCTATCTGAAGATCTGAATCCCTCTGAGATGACTGACAATAATTATGGATATGTCTTTAAATAAATAAGTTCAATTTCTACACATTTTACTCTCTGCCCTGCAGATGTTTGCATATTAAACAAGCCAGTCATACTCTACCCTCAATAGTACTCATGGTCTTCTCTTTTCTTTGTCCACAAGTCTGACTAGTCATTTAAAAGTAGAAGAAATCAGAGTATGAAAAAAAAAAAAAAGACTGAGAAAAACGAGTCTACATCTTGATAATTCTCAGAGTGAAGGTACAAGTCTTTAAGCAAATTGAAATCCTCTGTATTTAGTTTCGAACAGTTTTGACACACTCCTGAGAGCAAGGCAGAGCCACTGCAAGTGTAGCCATTATTTTCTTGGTAGGCATATTTTACCTTGCTGGTTTTGTTTTGTGGGTTTTTTTGTTTGTTTGTGGTTTTTTGTTTGTTTGGTTTTTGGTTTTTGTTTGAATGCTGTTTGTTTGATTTGTTTTAGTTTTTAATTTTCAGGGGTTGACCTCAAAAGGGTTTTTCAAAAACCACTCACAGACACCATCCAATGTCTAAGAAGTCTATGTAGCCTGGTAAGTTATTCAAATATTTTGCACTTTTTGCATAATAAAGCACCGCTCTGTTGTAAAGTCTCCTGAAACAATTATTATTTTTAAAACTCTCTAGAATTCTGAAAACCAAATAGAGGGGAGGGGAGAAAAGGGTTGGGGAGAGGGCGGGAGAGGGATGAGGGGAAAGTGAAACCAACTGAATTTACTAATGGAAGAACACTTTCATTTTCACCACAAGATGGTGCCACTTCCTCAACTTAAAGTGTTTCCTTTGAAAACAATATAAAAATGACACGAAAATTCCCATGGCTAGCATGATGAAAAGCAGAAGTCCTACTGGACTTTAAAAGAGTTTAAATGGGATTAAATGACATGGTCCTTACACTGGCCCCCTCCACAAGAGTAGGACACATCCTGCATGAATTCAGGGATGTATTTGCTAATCTGTGTGGCAGACATAACCTTAGAGAGCATATTGTCACTGCTAGCTCTGCAGAGTCAAAGTGCTTGGTCTGGCTGAGTTTTTGTTTCTTTCTGCACACCATCAAAATAACGATTTAGCGAATTTCAAGGTATTATATTTAAGGACATGTGCTGAAGAAGGGCAATCTGCAATTTAAAAGGTGTGTGGTTGCCAATATATGGCTGAGAACATCTGAGAGACTTCATTGCTGGAAAAGATTAAGTGGAAAACTGTCAGCTTTCCTTTAGGTTGCTGCTGGGTTTCCAAAGTTGGCACATAGAAGAAGCAGCCAACAGACTGATAGATTTTAAATGAAAAGTGTAAGAAGAGTAAAAAAAATCAAACAGTCAGAGTATCATTTTTACAGACCCTTCAGAAGAAGACCTTTTGTGATGGTAACTGCTCTTTGTCACCTTATTAAGGGTGAAAACGTGAAAGATTAAGAAGCCAATTTGCACAATGCTTCATCTGTAAAAGTATCTTCAAGTCAAACACTGAAATGGCAGGAGGTGGTGTAAGTGGCATCACCTATCTGTCCCCGTACTCAACTGTGTGCTGCTCATCTTCCTTTGGATGCTCTGGGCTTTGACCTCTTCTCCCATCCACACCACAGCATCTGCTACCTGGTTTCCTCGTTGTTTTCTCTGCTTCCCCTCACACCCATTTAGTAGCTGCTTCCACTGTAGGGCAGCCAAAGAAGTGCAGGGGAGCAGAACAAAGTGGAACCCCTGATTTTGTTTGGGGTTTGAGTAACACCCAAACAGTGTGTAGTGATGCGATAACATTGGGCAAACTTGAGCCCATGCCAGTCCAACACATAATGAGAATATATTTTAATTTTCTAAGAGTAGAGGTGTAGTTTTAGGTTTTATCACAGAAATTCCAATCTGTATTTAAGGTGGAAAAATCAACCTTTAATTGAAAAGAACTGTGTCCTTATTCCTACTGAAAGTCAAAACATATAGGCTTCTACATCTCTCAGGCAGTCTGAGTTTTGTTTGGGGGTATAAAATCCAAACCTGTTTCTCTTCAGATGTCTAAAATCAGCAGGAACAGACTGGTTAGGAACAGACTGAAATAATTTCAAGTGTTTTTATTGTTCAACTGAAAAAGAGAAACCCCTATACAAGTAGCTGGATGACAAAGTATGAATTCACTTCCCAACCATGAAGAAGTCATTATTGTCTCCAGGTAATTCCCCACTCACACCTGGCTTCTTTCCTGGCCTGGGTGACACCGTGTCATACCTATGGTAATCCCTAATTCTTTAAGAAACAGGTTGTTCAGCACCTGAAGCACTTTACCATCCCAGTGGGTGTCAAAAGTCATCGTTTATTTCAAATTGCATAAGTATGGGATATTGCATGAGTCAAGGTAGTATGAGGTCTCCATACCCAGTTTATTTAGGCAAGCTGCAAGCCAAAGGATGTGTCCCAGGCTAAGTCACACAGGATGTTTCTCCCACGCCTAACTAATCAGGTTCCTTATGGGACTTCCCCATATGGACAGACCTGTGCTTGAAAAATGAAAATTAGTTTTAAGAGGAAACACAAGCAGTTGTGGAAAATGATTGTGCTGTTTCCTTGACTTGCACAGAAATCTGTAAATAAAAGGTTATGTTTCAAGGCCCTTGGTTTTTACTGGTTCTGGATGAAGCAAAACTACATTTCATTTCTTTTAAAATGACCAAAAAAAGAGAGATTAATAGACAGAAGTGAAAAAGGAAAAACAGCTTCAAAATTAAGGTTAAGGTTTTCAAAGTGGATGTAATTTGAGTTAAATTTTATTAGAAACTTCACTACAGCATATTTCTAAATAGTTTCACTTTATAATATCATATCTTTTATATTATACCATATTTTTGAAGGAAAAAGCCCTCTCATTGGGTAGTCTTTAAAGTAATAATTAATGCCTTTTCTGTGACAAAAAAAAAAGTGTTAGTTTCAGACAGTGGCTTTTGTGCTTCACAGTTAAAACTGAATCATATTTCCTTGTAAAGCAAAACAAAGCCCACTGGTAGGAAGGGGAAGGAAGAAGGAATAGCAGAGGCAAGAAAATATAGCTTCTGTGTCTGGGTAGCTTTTGAAGCACATGATCCAAACTGTGTTCTTCAGGCCAGGAAAAACATTTGCCTTTTTGCTGTTTTTTTTTTCCTCTCTACAATTCATGGAAAACTTTGTTTTTTGGTTTTTGGTTTTCTTTTTTAGAACAAGATCCCATTGTTTTGTGCTGTTTTTTAGCTTGCTGCATCAAGCTAGATGTAGCAGGGTTAAAGTGATCTGCTGGGCTAAGATGGGATTCTCATTCAGACAGAGAGCAGAAAGACTTGAGAAAAAACAACACAAAGAAGGGAAAGAAGCTGGAAAGGAAGATCATACATAAATAGGGTGGTTATTAAAATGGGCTTGTGCCAGAGGCATGAGGGGGTTCTCATGAGGGGGTTCGTGAGGGGGCTGATGCATTTTTTGTTCCTGGACCACTGAGCATCACCACCCCTGCAGATGCAGCTGCCCCAGGTGGGGTGAACATTGCCCTTTGCTCTCTGTTGTAGCAGAGTCTAATGGGGAGGGTGCAGCACTGGTGGAGTCTGGGTGCTCGTTCATGGTTTCCCCATCCTGGTTTCATCTTCATCACTTTTTAGAGGCTTTCCTCTTTCACTTCTGCCACACAAAGCTCTTTTAGAAGGCCAAGGGGCATGACCAGAGTGCACACTTCTGCAAATACCTATATTTATCGTGTTTCTACTAGCTGACAAACAACTTTTTGACAACGTTCCTGACTCTGAGTGTTCAACAAACAAAAAGGGCTAAATAATATCAGAAAAACAAATACCCTGGTTTTGTCAGTATCTTATTGTTACCCCTCCCACCTATCCAAGTTCTGTTTTACACCACAAACTTTAGTCTTAAGAGTTCAGTGCATTTTGTGAGCAGTGGTTTTCTGATTGTGATTTCTGTATATGTAAATACACAACAAGTTTTTTCTCAGGTGCTAATTGTTTCTGTTAGTATCTTGAAGTACTTCCTGTGGAAGTGAAAAAATCTTTCTCCATAGGGAGAAATAATCTGAGCTCACAAGTTTTCTACAATCCTGCTTGTTTTCATATCATGTTAGAAGATTTATAACAACTGTGGACAAATTATTTAGCTGCAGGCCCCAGCTTCTGCTTTCTGCCTATACAATAGGAACAGAAGAAAGTTACTTTGCATAAGTGTGTAGGAAGTTATGGCTGTTCTTTAGCTGTGACTTTCATCAAAATAAATTGACATTTTTTCCTCCTTATTCATTTATCTCCTGCTGTTGCTTGAAAGTACCATCAGCTGTGCAGGCCTGTGAGTCAGCACCTCTCTGTGTGAAGCTGAACAATAAATTCCATTTCTTCTTCCTTGATATTTAAATATAACTTCATTCCTTTGTTCAACCAGGAATGAGGTCTGTTACTTACTCTCTTCATGTGTGACAAGTTTACCAACTCCCTTTGGTGACAACAAAATTTTGCCTACTCTCAGAAAAAAGTGGATGGACAACATTTTTTTTTTTTTTTCTGAAGGAGCACCAGAATAACAGCAATATCATTTAAAAAATTAGGAAAAAGTCTTTTAATAAACTATCACTTCAGAAAGCAGCATCTCAGACATGGTGACTCTCAACTTCAGGGAAATATGTTCAGCAAGTTAGTCTTAGTCTTGCATCTGTTTGAGAGATGTACCAAGAATTGGGGAGCCACAGATCTGATTTTCTGGGAGCTGTTAATAAAACATTTTTCTCTCTAAGACTATGTTCTGAATGTGATAAGCTTATAAATGCTTGTAGGATTTGAGCTTTAAACATATTTTTGATCTTTGTATTGTAACATAACCATCTCAGCCTTCTGAGCAGAGGCCTATGCTGAGTGTTCTCATGAGCTCCTTGCAATACCTGAAATCTGAGATTGACCATATCACTGGATACATCCAGAGAACATTACTAAAGTGCACACTTGTCGTATTTGCCCACAGAATTAAAAATTTGCAGAGATACAGAGACATTGCTGCAAGAGTCTCTGTCTTAAGTGGAGTTTTAGGTTCTTTAAAAAATATAAAGAAAGTGAAGGGATTTTATCTTTAATATCTTATGATTTTCATAAGGCTAGGAGGGAACACTGGTTCCTTGGACAGAACCTCAAATCTTATAGCAAGATTTCCTTGTAACCCTGTTAAAAACACTGTTAAAAAAACAGATTGCTAGCCTAGACCTTGCATTGGTGTTGGCTGACTTGTAATATCCTTGGTATTCACAGGTGTGGGGTTTTTTTCTACCCTAAAGTTGTGGCAGAAGTGCCACTCACACTTAGGTATCACATATGGTATTCAGGGACACTCTAATTGAAAATAGTTTATATATATGTGTGTGTGGTTTGGCATCTGTGGTTTACATTGATGATGAAGCATCAGGCAGCCTTATGCCTCTCAGCAATATAAATGCAGTAGGTAGGCTGGATTTGGTCCTGCAGCCTGAGGGAGGTAACTAATAGTTGGTACCAGCATTCCAACTTGTCACCAGCATTCCTCAACCAGACACAGAGCTGGTTGAGGCAGATTATGCTGTCTCACAGTTATCTACATATTTTTAGGGTGTGTTTTAGTTTTATTTTATATAGCAATCAAATTGAATGTCCAGTATTTATGATTAAATGTGTTCAGAAATGCAAGAGAGGGACCTAATTCTTTAACCCTCCAACCCCTTAAGGGATAGACCTATAAAATTATGTAAGGGATAAAAATACAGAAAGCTATCTAATAATATTTTGAAAAACAACAAATCCAGTTCGATGCTACCAGTCTTAAGCCCAAAGATAGCTAGGTGCCTGTCTGCATTAAAATCAACAATAAACAGGAATTGAATCTTTCAATAATTTTACAGACATGAGTCCTTAGTCCAATGAAGTCAAACTGCTTTGAACAATGTAAGTGCCTGTTTTCAACTTTAGGCAATGATGTGACTGGGAATCTGGCCACAGGGGCACCAGCCCTCTTACTTCCCATTAGTTTTAAATAAAATTATCCGTAGGAACAGTTTCAGGTACATGTCTGGGCTTGAAATGAATCCCATAGCACAAAGGTCTAATCAACTAGACATTATCTATTTTAGAAATTGGTATTAAAATTCAGACTACCTTGCCTCAACCTGTGAGGCAAGAAGTTTGGAATTAGTTAATTGTTAATTAATTAGTTAATTGGTTAATTAGTTAATTGTGTCCTTTCAGTCCAAACCTTTCTATGACTGTATGAAAAAAACCCACATCCCTACCAGTTTTGCATTTGAGAACAAACTACATTTTACTCAAGTGCCAGCCCATGTTGCTGCCATGATTTCATGAGGCATTTATCTCTTCATGCATAGGAAGATGGTTTATATTTATCAGGAATGAAAATTTAGTGGAATGAAAAGTGAAAACCCAAAACCTTTGGTGGGCTGGAATATTAAGTTGACTTTTATTATATTAGTATTGTTATCAAGTCGTATTATGAAACAAAAATTACTTTTCTCAAAGCTGCTCCTTCTTCTGTTGTTTGGGGCTAGTTCATCACCCTGAACAGGTGCTTTTGACTCATGCTGGCTTTTTTTTCCCTAGTGCTTGGGGGGAATTCTCTTGCTCTGATATCTTGGAGTGCTGCCTACCTGACTCGTGATGCCTTCCAGTAGCAAATTCTTCAGTTACATTTGTCTCCTGTTTATCTGCAAGATTCACTTTTTTTGTGCTATTTTGAGTAAAATTCCAGAGTGGGTGGTATCTTGGTGGGTGCCAGCCATTTATTTCAATTTTGTTGTTCTCTCCCACATTAAGTGAAGAACTGAAATATTTTCTACTAATTTATCTGAGTTGCTTTTTCCAAGCTACCACTCTATTTCAAATGTCTGTTTTTTTACTATACTAAAGAATTTACTTACATATGTACATAAACCAAATATATTGCACAGTACACATATATATTTTTTACTCTTACATACTGATATTTTAAATAACATTTAATTGGAAAATAATTCTTTGCCTAGTATATTTAAACAGGTAGATCAAAGAGAATAACGGAAATCAATTCCTCACAAATTATGCCTAAATTTGCATCATATTGTTCCACTTGAGCCCAGGGTAAGAAAAAGGCAAATGTTTTAGTGAAGTAAAATGAGACCTAGAACAAGAACGGAAGGAAAGGGAGGGCTGCAGGGCTGATCAGGCTGAGCTGTGCAGAGCCAAGGCTCCAGGAAGATGCTAACATTTACAGGTAGGGTAAGGGTGTAGTATGGGGAAGGTGGGCAGCACCTGGATTAGAAGACACTGTCCAAGGAAAGCATGCAGCTAGAAACACATTGAGACAGAGACATTTCACACATACTTCATTTTGGTCTCCACTCCTGATCCTACAGGCTGAGGTAACTGGGAGGAAGAAACCTTTTACAATGGCTTAAAAAGGAAGAGGAATATAAGGCCAAATATGAAAAAGCTGTCTGCTTAATTTTATCCTTTGTCCTATGTTCTATTTCAGGCACATGAGTGGCACTTTGTTTTGAATAAGCTCTTGCTAAGTCCTGGCAGGTGCTCAGGCAGAGCCATGCTGCCTGCGTCATCCCTTCCACTGTGCTCAGGGATGGGGAAGGGGCCCTGGGTGAGCAGTGAGGGGCAGAGAACACTCTCTGAGCCCTGGCACAGCCACTACAGATGTTAAATGCATCCTCTGGCATATCTGCTGAAGGTGTTGTACAGCTGTCAGTAATGAGAAAGTATTCCAGTTCTGGAGCCTCCAACACAGAATGGACTTGGAGCTGTTGGTGAGAGTCCAGAGGAGGGCCTCAAAGAGGATCCTATGAGGACAGTATGAGGGAGTTGGAGCTGTTGATCCTGAAAAAGAGAAGTCTCCAGGGAGACCTTATTTATAGCAGCTTTCCAGTACCTGAGGGGGGCCTACAGAAAAGCTTGGTCAGGACTTTTTACAAGGGTGTTTAGTGATAGAAAAAGGGGTAATGGTTTTAAACTGGAAGAGGGTAATTTTAGGTTAGACATTAGGAACAAATTCTTCATTATGAGGGTGTTGAGACACTGGAAGGGGTTGCCCAGGGAGGCTGTGTCTTCCTCCTTCCTGGAAGTGTTCAAGGCCAGGTAGGATGGGGCTTTCAGCAAACTGGCATAGTGGGAGATGTCCCTACCCGTTCAGGGGGGTTGGAACTAGATGACCTTTAAGATCTTTTCCAACCCAAACCATTCTATGATTCTATGATTTCAGTCTTTCTGACTGTAGAAGAGAAGCTAAAGCCCTTGAAGATTGTGCAGCTATAGGCACAAGCCTGCCTGCCTGTGTAACTCTATTGTCTTTTCTGACAGCTAACATCAGCCAGACACTCAGGAGAGACTCAGGTCTCAGAGACCACCTCGTCTCCACCCAATGATGGAAGCAAACTGCTGAGTAAAAGGCAAGAAAAAAAAGGGATTCACACTGCAAGCTGGAGAACCAATGGGGGAGAGAGCCTTTGTGCATGCCTCAGCCCTGGGAAACCTTGGTTTGGCTCTTAGTCAAGGATAAGACACAGGCCCATAGGAAACTTGCCTTTATTTTTTCGAGGGCTCAGGGAGCTAGTTATTTCCTATTTAGTTCAAATAGATATGAAGAGTTAGAGACAAATGTGGCAGCAACTACAAAAATGTCTGTAGCTGTTCCAATAATTCTCTGAACTTCTTTCCTGTATTTATTTCACATTCAAAACTGAAATGGCAACAGTCATGCTTGACAAGATGAGGAAACACAGGGTTTCCTTCTTTTACACTTTGCATTTCCCACATGGGGATATGGATGTTTCTGACCTCCTTGTCTGCACTGTTATGATATGCAAATACCCTTGACTGTCATTCTTTTGTATGTAGGGACTCGTCCTATCCACCCCTATACATCTGATGGGGTTTTGACTGGTCATTGAGATAAAAAGTAGATGTTTAAGCTATTGTCATGCTGAATCATTTTGAAAGCCTCTTTGGTCAGCAAACAAGGGTGCTGTGTTATTTCTGGTCCCTCCTGCCCTGCTTTGGTTGCTCATACCATCCCATGGTGCTCAGCTACCAGGATCAGGAACTAGCAGTCCTTGAGATCCTCTTGCAAAAACTGACCAATTCCCATTTAATTTCAGGGAGATTTATACACAAATCAGAAAATCTGTTAATTTGGAAAAGACCCTTAAGATCATTGTGTCCTACTATTAACCTAATGCTACCAAACCTACCACTGAACTATGTCCTTAAGAACCACATCTACACATCTTTTAAATGCCTCCAGGGTAGGTGACCAGACCACTTCCCTAATCAGCCATTTTCAGAGCCTTTTGGTGAAGAATTTTTTCCTAATATCGAATATAAACCTCCTGTTGTGCAGCTTCAGGCTTCTTCCTCTTGTTTTATCACTTGTTACCTGGGAGAAGAGACCAACACCCACCTCACCCCAACCTCCTTTCAGGTAGCTGTAGTAAAAAGGTCTTCCTTGAGTCTCCTTTTCCCCAGGCTAGACAATGTCAGTTCCCTCAGCTGCTTCTCGTAAGACTTGTGCTCCAGACCCTTCCCCAGCATTGCTGCCCTTCTCTGATCATGCTCCAGCACCTCAATGTCTTTCTTATAGTGAGGGGCCCAGAACTGTACACAGAACTTGAGGTGCAGCCTCCCCAGTGCCAAGTATAGGGGCAGGATCACCTCTATGGTTCTATCTGCCACACTATTTCTGATACGAGCCAAGATGCTGTTGGTCCCATTGGCTACCTGGGGAAACTGCTGTCTCATATTCAGCTGGCTGTTGACCAAAACCCCCAGGTTCTTTCCCTCTGGGCAACTTTCCCACCACTCTTCCCCAAGACTGTGGTGTTGCATGGGGTTCTTGTGACCCAAGTACAGGACCTGACACTTGGTCTTGCTGACCTTCATACAATTGGCCTTGGCCCATTGATCCAGCCTGTCCAGATCCCACTGTAGAGCCTTCCTACCCTCAGGAAGAGCAACACTGCTGCCCATCTGGGTGTCAGCTACAAGCTTACTGAGGGTGGACATGATCACCATGTCCATATCATTAATAAAGATATCAAAGAGAACTGGCCCCATCACTGAGCCCACTTGTGACCTGCTGCCAACTGGGGTTGCCTGTATGCATCACAACTACTTGGGTCCAGCCATCCAGTCAGTTCTTTAAAATAGCTCTTCCTGAACTCTTCTGTTTGCTTTCTTCTGCAAGCATCCCTGCTTCAATCTGTGCCACAATGACCGAGCTGTCCCTGCTGTGATTGTGTCACTGATGAGTCCAGAGCATGTAACTCTCAATATACAATTTAATTCTTCTCAAACACTAGTCTGGTCATTCCCTTATCAGGCCATAAGACCAGGCAATACAAGATTCTTACAGAAAGAGCCAGGCTGCTTACAAGGATTATGGATAAATTTTTAATGAAATTATTTACTTATTTCTCAATCACATGACAAGTGTTTAGATAACATTCTGCCTTTATCTTCAGATGCCCTCAGTTTCTCATTAGTTAAAAGCCCATTCATTTGGAAGAGCACATTCCTGGGACACACACATTAGCTGTTGTAAATTGTTCCACCAAAGTTTTTTGCTGTTCACTGATTTTATGGAGGTAAGTCCCATGTTATTTGCTCAATTAAATATCAGTAAAGGCAAAATTTTCACTTCTGCTTATAGCCTACCTGTTCGGAAGTCTTTCTGTGTCATGTTCTGTTGAGTGTCACTTCTGGACCAGCTTTTATTTCTTTTTTGTTCTGTCAAACAGATATTTGGTGCCTCAGACACAGAAGGCTAACACCAGTTTCAGACTAGAAAACTGATCCTGAAATGCTGTCTGTGAATAAAATTCTTGTTTTCAAAAACAAAACTAATGCTTTGATTTTAAAGATATTTCAGAATCTGATGAACCAGTTTAAGACTGAAGTGTACTCGGTTGTGCATGCAACATTACACACCTAGAAAGCAGCTAATCATATGCTGGTCATATATTTAATCTCATATGAAAAATTTAAAAAATGCTTCTTTATTTAGAAGCAAAACATTTGGGTTAATTGTTTTAAAGTAGCTCACAGTAAGGCAGTATATCAGCTACAAACAGTATTTCAAAATAGTCTCAAAAGGAGCCCAAAAGAGGATGCAGTTAGCTTTTTGACAATGAGTTCTGTTTATTAATAATTTGTGTTAAATATTGTGCTGGGTATTTGTAGAGATTGAGATATTTTTAATTCATTTATTTGAAACAATGTAGACACCAGATGATCTGTGTATTGGCATGCACATAATGTCTGAAGTTAATTTCACCTCAAATGCTGTATGCATATTTTCCAAATTGTCCTGAATTCTGTTCAGCAAAGCATAATATTTCCTTTTGTGTTATCCAAAGAATAGAAATTGTTTTCTGCAAGCAGAGATTTACAGTGGAAATACACAACTGTTTTAAGCATTTGCCAACATAGTAGGTTTTTTTAGCTGACTAAAGGACACATTTTTCCTCTCACAAGATTATAAATGCTTAATAACTCCATTAACTCAACTGGATTATTTCCAGATTCACACCCCTCAATTAATTTCAATTGAATTTTCTTGAATTACACTATCTGAAAGCAGAATTTATCTTGGAGAGAGCTGAAGCTAATTTAGCTTGCAGCATTTTCTCAGGGGTATGCCAAGGCCTGATTATAGAAATTCTCCACATTATCAATTCAACTTAATTTTCTGTTTTGTAAGGGCCCCTAATAACAACAAATCTTTCAGAAAATGAATGTGTAAATTAGGCAGATGGTGTGAAAGAAACTAAACTATTTTAAATGCTTTGCAACAATGTAAACTCATGTATTATTTATTGTACAGTATTACCCATTCATACATTCTTATAAGCTATTAAAAATTACATGCCAGAAGGTAGGATGTACACTGTTAGTGCCAATTAATGCCCATGATTTTCAGTTAAAAATAATTAGTAATAAATTGGAAGGAAAATCTATAAAAAGGTAAGAACTTATTTTCAGAGTACTGTCAGTAGGCACTTCTATTTTCAACCACCAAGCACCAGAGCCAGAAGAACATGTACTGAACACTCCTGAGGACATTAGACTTAATTATTCAGAGAATTAAGACTAACATTTCTAACAGTTAATATGGGTCCCTGAGAAGGCAAAAAAATGCAATTTCCCTCCCCCCCCCCGCTTTATTATTTGCATGTGAGGAAGAAAAGAATACTAAAATAGCACATAAAAGGTCCTACTTTTAACATAAACTTTACAACTTTGAATATTGATAGTATTTTTTTTAATATTGTCGTCTCCAGTTTATAATGTCATAGATGCAGATGGAATGGAATTGAAAATAACAATACATCAAGCCTTTTCACTAAAAAAATTAGATGAGTGCTTCATATATTATATACAATCTAAATTCATGTATTAGATATGAAAAATTGTATAATACTCTGGATTTTTTCAAGTTGCATGCACTCAAGCAAGACTTCTGTTACTCAGCCCTTCAGAAATTGAAAAAGTGTTTCTGACACATATATATATATTTAATCTACCTCCACTGTACAGACAGATTTAAGCCATATTAGTTTCTATTTCCCTGCTATTCAAAGTGTCATCAATAATCTGCAGTAATGTAAAATGACAGGACAGTCTTTTAACTAAAACAGTACTGAGAACCATGATTTTTTATCTTAATTTTTGCTGTCACTAGTTGGCTAGTAAGTCACTGAGAAATTGCAGTATCCCAATGGGGAATGTTTTTCTCTACAAGCAGGAAATGAAGAATTAATATTTGAAGAACAATTTGAAGTCCCTGTGTTGAAGGCAGTGGGACAGTGAAGGAGAAGAGCAAGAAGGGAAGATGTTTAGGGTGCCTAAAACTGCAAATGTGAAAGGAGAAAGGCCAAATGTTTCACCAGAGGTGCTTTAGTGACAACATGCAGATTTAGGTGTCTTTATCTGTTTCTGTGAGAGCTGGAAGAGACCAGAACCCAAGCCTTAAGTGGGAAAAAAAGCACTTTTGATGGCAAAGCCCAGTGTGGCTGCAGGCTATGCTGAAGGTCTGGAGCTGTCAGCAGGGCACTGGGTTAGCCCAGCCTTTCTGCCCTTTGCTGGCCTGAGATGGTGTTTTAAACACAGCTAAAACCTCTGTCATTCTGGAAATGAAAAGTTAAACTGGAAATGGAAAGTTACAAGTCTCCTGGTTTTACTGAGGTTTATTTTATTGAGGCTTATTGCACTGGAGTGCAATAGCCTAAAGACTATTTTGTGTGTCTATGAAACCAGCCCTACATCTAAGTGTGGGGTGAAATGCCATCACCACCTATGCTGAGCAGCCCTCAGTCTTGTTGGGCATAAGAAAGAGGCATAAAGACATAACAGTCTGGCCCCTAATGACTGTCTGAGCAGGACATTACAAGTAGGGAAGGATAGACCAGGATGCATGAGGTATTGAAATGGTTATTTTGAACAGATGAGAATTATGTGTTCCATGGGAAGAACATATTTTCAATACCAATTCTTTTCTCTTTCATTCCCATGCTTCCCTACAGTCTTTTCTTTAAATTTAAGGCATGACACAAGCTGCATATAACAGGAGCAATAAAGCTAAACAGGAAATGGGTAAATGGATCTCTGGTCCAAATATAACTTACTGTGAAAATGTGATATGAACCCAAGAATGTCCTCTGGAATTTTCCATCTGCTTTAAAATGAATAATCCACAGTTTACAAAAATGTCAGCAGTGATAGGACAGGCCTGAATACCCACATCCTTGGTCTTTCACTTTCTTTACAATTAGCTTCCACAAAAATAAAAGGATAAAAGCTTCATGACTTCCACTCACTTGAAGTGAACTGTGGTATGAATTGCAAAAGAAAAGATCAACCATGTCTCAGTTTTTGTACTTTTACTGATTTGTAAGGAAGACTGCAAACATGTTAGTGTTGTTTTTATTCTGTATATTTTTTAACTTGGAATCTAGACTGAGAAATAAGCTGGAGAATTAGGATGATGTGTTAGTTAAGAGACTAAAACCTGGTAGTTGTGAGGATGCAGTGAATACTTCATCTCTCTCTCTAATGCAGTTTTACACTGCATCCTGAAGGATTCAGGGTGGACAGGCAGTCCATGTTCACCTTACCACACTATTTAATGTAGGCCCCTTTTCAACAAAAGCAGGAAAAGCAATACTTTTGAATTAATTTTCAAACAGAAGAATAACAGCAGAGGACAGAAGACACAGGCAGGATGTACAGATTTGGTGTTTTTTTTATTTCCTAGGAGGACAGGGAAATCCACATACATGTGTAGATGAATACATGATATCTTGTAAATGTAAATTGTGTGTATATAAACCATATATGATAGAGAATGATGTGTAAGTGCACAGGATTTTTCAAATTGTTTGCAAGCTACTTTTACAGGTGATGCTATAGTTAAAAAGTATGTGTAAATGCAGTTGAAATGTCCATATTTCTCAGACACAATAAAAATCTCTATCCCAAATATATTCAGAAAAAGACACACATTTTAGAAACCAATTTTACACATTCCTCAGTGGAATGTAAATAGTCCTGTTACATTGATTTCCTTTTAGAGTGTCATCATATTTAATTTATTTTCCAAGCAAAATTTTTCCTTACAGATATGGGGAATATTTGTTAAAACAAATGTGTCCCTACAATGAAAGAAAGTTCACTGCTAAGCTTGGCAGTTGTAAAACAGGAATCAATAGTGCATATGAGAGGCTGAAAGCAAGCTTGGTAAAGTGTTGTAAATCTAGTTTAGGTCCCAAAGCATGACTATTTTCTGCTAATTAAGTTGCAAAAATTACCTTTCTGATACTATTTAACCATAACTCTTTCCTAGTCTGGATTGCCCATTGACATTAAACTGCATAAGCAGTCAAAACACTTAAAATGTCCCACACTTACAAGATGAATCTGTATGGAGAATATAGCCATACAAATAAGCTGTTCATCCAGAAAGATTGAAAACCTTGGGCATCAAGAACTGTTAAACTCATCAGAAAATGAACAGAGAATGGTATTACAGTTAAATGTATGGATTATACTTCACTGGAAAGTCAACGTGTGGGGGAATCTAAAATGAGAGGCTGCATTTTCTGGCTGTTATGAGGTTGCATTTGCATGCTATTATATGACCAATATATGAATCATAACAAAAGTACCAGCTGGAACATCATATGTTACAGTGAAAAGGATAATAAATAAAATCAGGTATAGAAACAGAACTGGCCCTCTGAAGAAGACCACTGGGCTCTGTTGGAACACATGGTGTGCAAATAGGTTTCTTTAGGGTGAGAGTCTATATTTTTGTTAATTTTAAGCTGTTAATTTTGGAATCAACGTGTGCAATTAAGATTTCTGGTTCAGTTGTTATCAGAAATGTACTCAGTTTTTCTATTCAAGAAATGATTAATTTCACCACAAGTATTAAAGGATATATTGAATTACAGCCATAGGCCTCTTCACCCTAAACTGCATAGCAGAAGTTGATATACATAGAAAGATACATACTATTTTGTGCAGTGACAGCATGATCCAAAATTTCCTGAATACAATAAAAAATATGTCATCAGCTTCAGTGGATTTGTGATCAGGCCCTCACTTAATTCACTTACAAATAATTCATTTTTGTTCTTAAAATATAGAGCAGAAACACTGAATACAGATTCTGCTACGAACACACTGTAGTGCCAGAAAGCTATGTGCAGCTTTGGGATGTGAAATCAACCATGACAATATGTCATTGAAACAGAAAAACAGGAGGATTTGAATCAAGGTTGATAATGAGCTTCAAGAAGGAATCTTTAGTGTCTGTGCTCATTAAAAAAAAAGGATGAAAGCAGTCCAATTAGTGCCTGTGTATGGCACTAAAAAAGCCGTAGTCCAAAGATACAGTGCAGGAAATCATAACTAAAGATGCATTGTTCGTGTTTAGAGCATTTTTGTGCATTTGTGAAACAACAGACAATTTATTTTCCCCTCTTTCAGAATTATAGAGTTACCTGTTTCTTTGGAAACTTATATTACTTGGTTTCACATTGCTTTGTAAAGCCTATGAGTTAGTAACATAAGAAATAAACCCAGATTAATGTAACTGGATTGGAATTTTTTTCACAAGACAGTTTTTTGTGATCCCACATGGATTCTGTGATCCCACTGTTCCATAATTTAAAGCTGTCAAGGACAGTGATTAGAACCAGACAGGAATTAAAAATATAACTTTAACTTATCCTGCACTAGAATATATTTCCAGGATGTTTTCTGTTACAATTTACTATCTGCAGTGCTGTAATGCCCAGGGCTGTCAGATACAGATGAGAACTGTAGTGTATTAGTCACTAAGACATGAGGAAATGATCTAATTATTATTATTATGTTATTGTGCTCATAATAACACAAGACTGAACAGTATCAACATTTGGATTGTGGCAATAGGCAGCTGGAATCTTTCCCTTGATCTTTTCTTGCAAAAGCTTTCACTAATGGTGAAATTCTTCTCTTTTGCTCATGTTGCTTTTTCTCTTTCTTCTGAGCTATCACTTTTTGAGAAAATCTTCGTTTATATTATTGATTTGTTCTCATGTACTGCAAAGCAACTCAGTCTAAACCATGAAAAAGCACTTACAAATGTACAAAGTCAGTTTGCTTCATCAAGAGAAGGAATTCAAAGTTACTCATTCATCACTTTGTATAAAACAGGAAGCAAAAGGCATTCTTTGTGAATTTTTTTCACCCTGTTGCCTGTGACATTACTTAGATGATTATGCAAGACTCTGCGGAAAGCAGAGAAAAAAAAATCCACCAGTTGCAAGCATAAGACTTCCTTCCAGCAGAGCAGTGGAATGAAAATAACCTGGCATCCTTTTCTATCAGGCACCAGTGTGATGGCCTGTAGCACGCGCCCATCTCATGCAAGAATTTTATTCTGAATGAGACCCAAAGGATTGTGAACAAAGTATTAAGATTTGTGTGCTAAATTCATAATTAGGCATGCAAAGCAGGCAGCCAGAGAGCAGGTGAGGAACTAACAGGAGCATATATATCCACCTTGATACTAGAGTGTTGGCTCCTGGTTAGTCCTGCTCTGTGGCTTCTTGTGGTCCTGTTCTTCCCTCACTGCCTAAATCCACCAATTTATGTGAACTGCCTTCCCTCACCTCCTGAAAAGGTGCTCCTGTGCTAGCCCACTGGTCAGGGAGACTTCATCATTTATGGGACTGAAGATAGAAAAATAACAGGATGGGAGAGAGGAGAGAAAGTTTGTTCTGTAGGAGATAGGCACAAAGTAGCAATTTAAGTGAAAGTCAGAGGATTAGGAGAGAAGTGACAGAAAAAAGAATCAGTCAGAGAAATCCTGGAATCTATCACTTATGAGAACCACAAAATTTTCAAACAGTGGAAAAGATTTTTTTTCTCTAATAAGTCTGCTAGCAGATTTGGACAGGGACACCTGCATCCCTCTTGTATGTTTGTAATCCCATTAGAAATTAAAAGGCAATATCCAAGGAATACTACAGAATCTAGAATTTAGAGTGGTGTGTTGACTGTACAGGTTTGGAAAGCAAGAACCCTAGAAAACCCATCTGGGAGCTAATGGATGGATAGGTGTGAAGGGCTCACCTTGGCCAGGAATTAAGTGATTAACTGATGTTACGTGAGTGAGAAAAGTTTTGGGACAAGTGAAGCTAAAATAATTACAATAGGATAATGTGGGTCTGACTTTACAAAGTAGGAAATCATTAAAAATGGATGCAAAAATAGGAAAGTATCTATATTCAGGACATTTCACATTCACATGACTAGTGTTTAAACTGGACCTGCAATGCAGACAGCGATTGAAGTTTAATAGTATTTAGAGTGAATAAAATGGAAAAACTTGAGAAGTGAATGATAGTAAAAACTGAGAGGGTAATCAGTGTCATACTATAGATATTCATATGGGCAAAAAATTTCTATGACCTCTGGATTCAAGTTGATATAACAGCTGGACCCCATTGTGTATCATTTGCTCCTTAGCACCAATAATTACTTTATTTCCCAGCAAAGACATCTGAATAACAAACAAGAAGCTCAACTTCTTGGGGCAGAGTTAGGAGCAGAGGAAGATTCAGAAGAATCTGTTGGGAGCAGAGGAGCAGCAGCCCCATGGTGTGTGTGCCTGGGTGCCAGCATCCCTGCAGCTCTGGCAGCTCCCAGTACTAGTGGTCCCCAAGCCAGTGTGCCTGTAAGTCAGGGAAAACAGCAGACCCTGAAAGGAAAAAATAATAATAATAAGCCCCTACTTCTACAGACTAGATCCCATTTTCAAAGATGTGGCATGCTTTTCCATCTGGTTCGGAACCACTTAACATTATTTTCTTTGATGTGTTGATATTTAATTTGCTTTCAGTAAAATAAGTAGCTTAAACCATTAAGTCATTAACAATATCACCCTACTGCAAATTAAGTATCAATCTTGCATCTATTAATTTAGAAAACTAAAATTAGATTCAGGGGTAGAAAACTACTTTTTTTTTTTTTTTTTTTTTTTCAGATACGCTGAAATTCTCAGCATTTCTGTGTTCTCTTCATTCATCTGTGTGAGACAGAAATTTCTGCCTATTGTATAAATTAACTTTCCTATTGTGACCATTAGTATACACAGAGAGTAAAGAAGCCTTTTGCCCCACTGTGATGATGTTCTAGGCAAGTTAGACTGACCGTAGCAGAACATGCTTAGGTGCTAACATTTCAAATAAACAGTGAGTTCTTTTTTATACTGTGCTTTTTAAGTTATTATTTTATAAACTCATTTTTTGTAGACATCAAGTTGCAAATAAGTGCTGCGGGAAGGTCTGAATCAGCTGTGTGAGGTGTCTGGGTGAGGAGGAAAACAAAAAAAGCTGAGCATCAGAACACATTTCCAGACAGAAAAATCTATCAAAAAAGTCTTTCAAAGCATTTGAAACTAGGCCAAAATCACAGTTTAGCTCACTTGCCTTTTTGCACTTGGTATGAAATTTAACAGAGCAAATCCAACCAAAAGACATCTGTCCATCAACCAACCTCCAGGGTGGTGACTGCCCTTCTAACAAGTCTTTTCTTGTTCTTGTTTTCAAGGCCACATCGTAACAATTCCCCAGACAAATAAACCATACCATGGATGTTTGGACCAAGCAGTTAGCAGTGACACTGCTGCTTGCTGTGGTTGATGCTCAGCTGCTGAAGCCATCACGAGCCCCTCTGGCTCTGCACAAACCCTTCATGGTCGTTTGGAACGCACCGACCGAGCAGTGCAGGCTACGGTACAAGGTTGACCTGGACCTCAGTGTTTTTGACATTGCATCCAATGCCAATGAGACTCTAAGCGGGTCCAACGTGACAATCTTCTACCACACTCATTTGGGATACTATCCCTATTACTCAGATCGTGGAGATCCTGTGAATGGAGGAGTGCCCCAGAATGAAAGTCTTATCAAGCACCTTAACAAAGCGAAGTCAGACATTGACTACTGCATACCCATGAAGAAGTTTCAGGGACTTGCAGTCATTGACTGGGAAAACTGGAGACCCCAGTGGGATAGGAACTGGGGCAATAAAAGCATTTATAGAAATAAATCTCTTGAGATGGTTAGGGCACGACATCCTCAGTGGCCAGAGGGCAAAATTAGGAAAGTGGCTAAAGAGGAATTTGAAAATGCTGGCAAGAGTTTTATGAACAGCACAATCCTTCTTGCAGAGCGTATGAGACCAAATGGTTTGTGGGGTTACTATCTGTACCCAGACTGCTACAATTATGATTACAAAGAGCACCCCCAAACATACACAGGGAAATGTCCAGCCATTGAATCTTCCCGCAATGACCTCTTGCTTTGGCTGTGGAAGGAAAGCACTGCTCTTTACCCTTCTATATACCTGGATTATATACTGAAGTCAAGTCCAAATGCACTAAAGTTTGTTCACTATCGGGTTAAGGAGGCAATTCGTGTGGCCTCAATTGCTAGAAAAGACTACGTTTTGCCTGTTTTTGTTTACTCCAGACCATTTTATGCCTACACTTTTCATGTCTTAACAGAGGTAAGCAGTCAGACTTTAGAAATTAGAATTTAGAATTTAGAAATTTAGAGTTTAGAAACAGCCTCTTAGAAAAAGCCTTTTCTAAAAGTTTTCATTGTATAAAAGTGTTTTTGCATTTGTTTTTTATATTTAAGACAGCCTCTCCAAAAGGAAGCACTGTACTAACAGAAGAAAACTCTACACCTTTCAGTAGTTAATATTGCAGTGCTTCTGTGGGTCTGCTTCTGTAGGATAATGTTGTATATTTTTAATGAGGGTAATTCAGAAAGAAAGTACAAAGAAATAATTTCCTGAAGGAAGTAATTCATTCTGATATTTTAATTCTTCAGGACAGCTTGTGAAATAAACTTCACAAATTTACTTGACATTTAAAACTAATTAGTGAAATGGAAAGATAAACTTTCATGAGAAAGGAGCCTCAGGGCTTTTTTGTTTCTTTATTCAAATGTACATTCGGTCAGTTTAGAAATAAACAGTCAAGTTAACTAGTCTGGCATGGAGTTCCTGACTCCATGCATGATGAGAATTGGCCCTCTTGCTTTTCAGAGGTACAACACATTCAAATATCATTGTGGTGGAACATTTAGTGCTAACACTGTGCAATATTTTTAATAAAGAAACTATGTTTTTGAGTCACATGGTGTTCCTTCCAATGATAAAGTGCAATAAATATAATGGCCACAACATAGATGTATATAAATCCCAGACTTTCTGGATATGTAATACTGATTATGGCTCTGACTTTGTTTATGCACATAATAGGGAGACATAAATAATTATTGATTTATGAAGTAGCTGTTCCATGTGTGAGAAGATTTGCTTAGATTTGTACCAATTCCACAAGAGAGGAGAGGTGATGAAATCTGGGGCAGGGAGCTCATGGAAATAACCCTTTGATGGCTAAGGGCTCTTTGAGGCTGTTCCATCCGTTTAGTTTACATGGGAGAGAACTTAATTCTGATGCTGACAGAAACAACTTCTTGGCTCAAACTAGAATAGCAAAAGAGAGAGAAGGGGCAAGGGAAAATGTAATGATCAGTCCAGAAAACCATAGGCTGCATGCAGCTTCAGCCTGGCCCTTTGGAGGTGTGTTAGAGCTCCGATGGCCTGGCCTGCCACCCAAAAGCAAATGGTTCATAGAATCAATGATTAATTAGATCTGCCTCATTCTCAGCAACCAGAGCTTCTTTGGGGCTGCTGTGATGTGGAAACTTCAGGTCCCAGTTGACTTAGAAATTGTGGGCAAGTAGGCAGAGACAGGTCCCACTTAAGGCAGGAGCCACTGAGCTGGGTATGGGCAGGATTTAATCCAAAATGCCTTTACTGGAGAACTCAGGCCATGGAATAAATGAGAATTCTTCAAATGCAGTTTGAAATAATGCATTTTTATAATATATATCAATCCCTTGATCAGTATAAAAATACCACAAATATCACTGAAAGCTATGGAAACTAACATGCTGTTCCCCATCATATACAAGTTCAAAATCTGTGGTGGTACGAAGTTACTGTTTTACCCTAAGCTATTTTCTGAACACTACAGTAGTAACGTGGAGTGAAGTTCTTCTTAAGTTATACTCTTTAACTCATTGGCTTGTTTTTCAATGACATGTAGCTGTTTGGGTGCTTTAAAGTTCATTTCACAGCTCTGCAACCATGGAACATCCAAGCATAGCCAGAGAAACATCTTTGGTTTATGCTGTGCTGTGTATTTTCTAATAAGGACAGTACCTGGCTCTGCAGGCAGCATGGGGACAGGGCTTGATGTGTCTCCAGGCTATAGACATTGTCTCTGCTAACATCCTGGGGATTGCCAGGACAGCCTAGGAACTGCATGGCTGCACTTAAAAAAACTCAGTAAAATACAAACATTGAGGGAAATAATGTTCTTGTTTTCCCTCATAACCCTGAAACCACTGAGATATTTTAAATATGTGTTTTTGTGTTCAGATTTTAGACTAGACTGGAGCTTCTCATCTGTCCAATGATATGTCCCTATGTGAAGCTCACAAACCTGCAAATGAGGCATGAAATCTCCTAGCTCCATCAACAACGTACATGAATGGGAAAGGAGCCAGTGTGGTGGCTAAATGACCATAGAAAAATCGGGATAGCAGGCTAAGAGGTACTTGAGGGACATGGACTGGGGCCAGGAGAACCATTGCTCTGCTTCATCAAGCTGTGCAAGGGCTGTGATGTTCTGGTTCAACAGAATTGATTGCTGACACATTCAAGCTATTTGTGTGAGCCCTTTTGCACAAAGTATGAAAAAATACAGTAAATATCATAGTGGAAGAAAATAGAAAGAATAGGTGTAAGTCAGAGTCAGTGGGGGAGAGCAGACCTTTAGAAAGACAAAAGACACAGGTGACTCTAGCAATGTACTTTTCACCCTGACTGCACCTGGAAATGAGGTGAGTTGTACATAATGTACCTGAGAAATTCATCCTGCTTTTTTCTTTTTTTTTTTTGGGGGGGGGGAAAAGAATTTATAAATTCTGAATTGGGATTCCAATCATTGTGAAAGGTTTCTGTATTGCCAGAAATGCACATAATCAGTTTGCCATCTGATTCTAAGTACTAGAATCAGATGAATCTATCTGCCTTGACAATTCACTACTAACTGTGTGGGAGAGGGAGGCTGCACAGTAGCATCTGTGCTTCCTGACTGTACGGCTGAAGTCATTAATAAAGTTGGATGACAGCTAACAAATTATAAATAATAGATATTATAATAATAATAATAATTCACCTACGCATTGTCTTCTCTGCTGACCAAGTGTGGAAGTGTACAGACACCATTACCTGCAACCACAGCAGGATTTCACTACCATTCCTGAATATAGAAAAAGCATGTGAAACTAAGACTGCTCAAAACTTAAACGAAAGGAAAGATTACAGCTTTACTTTTTTTTCTTTCCTCACATGTAACTAGAACTGGCTGTTCTGTTTCCTCTGCAACTGCAACAGCTCAACTCCCATTTTTTTAGCAACCAACAAAATGACTTGGCTGATCAATATATGGAGAAGCTGTGATAAGACCTTTGATTGTTTTACACTGCCCTCAAAAGCTCAAATGAGGAAGGGCATCAGAAGAGAAGGAGCCTTGATGACTTGTTATCACTTGGAGAAAGGAACAGACACGTCAGTAACTGCTGACCCCAAAAGTTGTCTCTTTAGGACAGTCCTCTAACATGGATGAAGGAGGTTCTGATACATTGAGTGAAATAGGATTCCCACCTAAACAAATGTCAGGATGGTTATAATTAAAATTAGGAATACAAATTTTTTTAATTTACATATTTTTTTCCACATGAGGTACCTTCTTACACTCACATGTCAGAACCATTCCATTGATGCCTGGCTGGGCTGTGTGAGGAGTGCTGCAAGGTTCAGTCCCCAAGCCAGGACTGCTCTGAGGCCACTGCTGGAGCTCCCGTGCCTCACCTGGGGTTTCAGGGTTGCACCCCCTAATCTTTGCTCCTGATTTGTCACTCTCAGCCACCATGAGAGGAACTTATGTTTCCTTTTCTCAAAATACCTGAATGGGGAGTAAGAAATATCTTTTGCTAACCTTGTTGGGAGGGGGGGATAGGAGGGGGTGTGTTGGTGGTGGTTCCTCCCTCTTTGTGCAATGGTCTGGTGGTCAGAGCACCCACATCTGGCACAGGAGCACTCAGCTCAGTTCTCTTCCCAGACTGCTCAAGATGAATTATGTTTTAGAGAGTAGGAAAAAGTTAAGGAATTGCCAGATGAAAAAGAAAAGTGTACAAGAGAGAAAAAATGAAAGAGAGGGTGTAACCTCCTGCTGATAGCTTATTCAGGGTAGAGCCCTTCTGTGGTGGTGTTCTTTGAGGTACTGAACATGAGTCAGTCATTCAGTAGAAGGTGTAGCTAGGCCTGCAAATTAGATCAGAAACCTTATTTCCTCCATTGTAGTCAAATTACCTAACTAAGCTGAATTATTCATAAGCTGTAGTCAGGTTCCCACTTGTTTCTCTCCTTTGAACCTTAAGTGAACTGATGAAAGGTGAAATGGCATTGGAAAGAGAAATCACACCCCTCTAGATGCTGTCTGTAACCTCACAGTGAAGATAACCCCCAGTGGTGGGTTACCTGGAGGTGATGCATCTTTTAAGCATGAGGGAAGAGACATGTCTTTTCTAATTATTTTTTCTCCTGAGGAGGGCTCTTAGCACTTGACCTTTTTTATTATTATTATTTTTTAAGGAATACAAGAAGAGGAGATGTAAAGTGAAAGGAGAGTGTTTAAAATCCCACACAATTCTTTTTTTGCAGTGAGCTGCTGTTTTCTCCAACATCCAACATCTGTGCAGGTGCTAAAAGTGCCTTTTAAACATCCCTAAGGGAATGTATTCTCCAACAAAAAAACAGATTTTGGCCTTAACTTGAGAAAAGTGTTGAGTTACTCAGTACTGACAAGGTGATGATTCCAAGTGGGCACAGAATTGGAAGTGCCTGAGGAACTTCAGTTGTGAAGTTGTTGCTGTCTCAAACACCCAGAGGACTGGGTGAACTTTAAGGGTCACCACCTTGGAGATGATTATTTTATATCCATATGAATCAGACATGAAGTGCTGAAATACCTTTGTGGATATGAATCTAAGTTATTTCTACAAGTAACAGAATAAAGCTGTGGAATAAATGGAATAAAAACTGGATTTATTGACACCTAGTCAAGCATCATAAATCCTAAAGCATATTACTAACAACATCTTTATTTTGGGTTTTCCTCAGGTCTTACTTCATCTAAGTTAGCTAATTAGTCTATTGATTATTTATTTTGCCTGCCTGAAAGGGTTTCATTAATTTGTTAATAAGATCTGAACTATGTTAATGTTAATCACTCAAGCATCATGCAGCTGATGTAGAATCACAGACCAGGGTTTTTGTCTGGCTAATCTTCATAAAATGCTTTGCAGATGAGGAGACTGCCAAGAGATCAGGATGTATTTCATATTTGATTAGCATTTGATATATTGATCTTTAATTCACGTACTGTTTTGTGGGAGGTTTTTTACTGATAAATGAATTCCTATTGGAAAAAAAATCCCCCACATGAAAGTAACACCTGCAGCCCACATCACTGTCCTTCTACAAAATGAGCACCACAATAGAAATACTTGTAAGGGTAATGACATTCTTTGAGGAATTACTTGGATCATCAGCAACACAAACTTCAGGGGGGACCAGTTATACTTTATATCACTCTGAACCCTTCACTAAGAACCAGTAGACAGGCCCTACACATTCAGACTTCTGCAGATTTTCCTGCAGTTTTGATCAGTCTTTTAAGGGTCCAAGTCATGGCTTGCTCTGACTTCTCTATAGTTTCAGCAGATCCTCACTTTCCCAAAATAATTGTGTGCCTTCTTTTATATCTGTGGGGCCATAAATGTTTCAGAAAAAGGGACTCCTCATTTACGTATTTGTAAGCCGACAGGCTCACTTGAATGAAATATATTGTTTAATATTAAGTAACAATAATAACATGGTTCTTCCACGCCTATTATTTTGCATTTCTAAGGTGACACATATCGTGATAATTTGGTTGGTCTTTTGGATTTTTTTTCTCCTAAAAAAAGGTGAAAAAAGTATATGGAGGACCATCACTAACTTTTTTAAGTAATTTGGTGTTTCTTCATCACATTAAGAAATAGTGTAATATCTGTCACTACAAACACTGATTGCAAATTACTTTCTTATTAGTTATTGTAGAGAGAAAATATTTTAGATGTAATTGATAATGCCTCGAAATCTGGGGGTGGAAGAAGATCCTTCCTCCATGTTTTCCAAGGCTTAATTGCATTTCTCTTGACACAATGTTCACAGTTTCAGGGAATGGCTTTAAGACACTTGCAGGGTACATTTCTGTGTTGTTGGCAAGGCACCAGTGACTCCTGCTCTACACACAGCCTGTGCTCTGGTAGAGCTGTGTTACTGCTGATCACTACAACTCAGCTGCTTACTGGTGAACCTCTACAAGTGGAGGTGGTTAAGTATATGCTTGTACTATGTAGCACATATAAAAATTACACTCTGGGAATTACCCAGAAGAGCTTTCTAAACTAAACAAAAATTTTGGTGTGAAGAATTTACCGCAGGCTTGGTGCTTCTTCTGGAAAAAAAAATAAATAATAAAGCGATACTTGTATCCTAGACCTGTTTTGCTTTTATTTATCTTTGGTTTTCTGATGTCCAGTTTTGAACTTCTTTTTCAGAGGGATCTGGTCAATACCATTGGTGAAAGTGCAGCCCTGGGAGCAGCTGGAGTTGTCCTCTGGGGCAGTATGCAATACGCCAGCTCAAAGGTAGTTTATTAGTTCTCTGCCACAACACTCTCGGTAGCACCTATCTATCATTATCAATGTTGTCAGCCACTAAATGAGGATCATGGCTCACTACTACTTTGTTGCAGATGGAAGGAGAGACACACTTTACTCATGAGAGAAGCAACAATACACTTTATTGATATAAAATAGTGAGTGAACAAAGTTCAATAGTAAATGAAACAGTGGTTTAATGAGATTAGATGGCAAGGTACACTTGATTATTTACTTCATGGATAACAGAGTAAAACTAGACTGTCAGGGGAACCCTTCTGCTGAGTTCGAATCTTCAGAAAGGATGCCCTTGCTTTCTAAATGCTTTCTAAAGTCCTTCTCAGTGAGGGGTCTAGGTGTGGCTGCATCCAATCCTAGTCCCAGTCTTGGTCAACAGTTTGTGTTCGTATGTGTGCCATCAATACTTCATATCATCTAGCTAAGATTTCAGAGCTTCAGTGCTTACTCCCACTTCACTTATGGAGTATCTGATGCAGTAAAAATTCTATCACCAGCCTCAAGTAGTAACCTTGAATTGTGTCCCTGCTCAAGGGGAAATCCTGACATGCAGCCCACTGTCAATGCAGGAAAGACAAACAGACCCTGGGTTGCCCAGTTCTTATAGAGTAAGATGATTGACTTATATTTGTATATTGGCAAGATATCCAGGTTGCTGTTCCAGACAGCCCTTGGAATCTTGTCATGTGTTCCCAAAAGTTTAGCCTAAGCTGGATGCAGCCATCATGAGCCCCATTAGTGGTTATAGCATAAGCAGGGTGGGGGGCAGGAGCACATCCCCCCATACTTACAGGCCTCACTAGTTCTGTACTTTCATCAGGCTGAGAAGTCCTGTTGCTTCAGAGCAGATTCTCTGGGCAGGACATTGGTAGCATTGTGCAATAATGAGTCCACATTAGAAGACAGAAATGTTTCAAAGTAATACCATACAAATATAAGCACAGCTTGTTTTACAGTGTTCTACTTTGTAGCTATGGCAGTCTGTACAGATCCACAGATAAGGAAAGGAGTCTGGAGGAGGAGGGTATTTTCTCTGGTAACTAGTGCTAAAATGACACATGGAAAATTGTTACTACAAGAGAAGGCCTAGCTCCTCTTCCTAGGTTTGTGAGGCTTTCCCAAATTATCCTTCTTGGAGTGATGGAGAAGGCAGGAGACTGCACTGGGGTGTCACAAGAGGCATGATCCCAGCTCCTCAACCTGCATTGGGCTTTGGTGTCCAGCCTGCTTTTTGTGCAATCAGGTGTCATCCCTGTGAAGTCTCAGACAAAGCATCACTGATGGGCAGAGGAAGAGGGAAATCTGAACTGGAAGTTTCTAGATGCAATTGCAACAGCTTGTGTGCTGGTTTCTGAAAATGATGTGGCTCCTTGTAAACTAAAGGAGTTGAAGAGACCAATATGTCACTCCAATATATGAATCCAATGAGACTTATCTCAATAGGTTATTTTGGCAAGAACAGCTTTGTACCAGCATCTTCTTAGGTATAAGTAATTTGAACATGATGGTAGGTACTGAGAACTATGCCATGCTCTTTTATTTTCTACAGGAGAGCTGTTCAACTGTGAAACGGTACATTGATGGACCCTTAGGACATTACATCATTAATGTGACCTCAGCAGCCAAACTCTGTAGCAAAGTCCTGTGTAAGAAGAATGGAAGGTGTATCCGCAAAAACAGTGACTCCTCTGCTTACCTCCATTTGTCACCCACTAATTTTAAGATCCATGCCCAGCATTCAGAGAGGGGCCCCAGGTTCCAGGTGACTGGTAAGCCCAGCCTGGAGAGTATTGAAGCCATGAGGCAGAGATTCATGTGCCAGTGTTACCAGGGCTGGACAGGAATATTTTGTGAATTGCCTGATGAAAGGCTAATGGAGACCTGGGTTCATGTTGTTGGCAGTAGATCAAGAAAACAAAAGTTTTGTGTGCTCCTCATAGGAGCCATGCAACTTCATCTTCTTTATTCTACACACTAAAGTCTTCCGAGACAGAGGAAGGGAATAAATGGTGCCACTAAGACTTTTTTTCCTTAGGAAGTTTTCCTTGTGAAGGGAAAATGCATAGTTGTGATTTAATGGTTTTGTATTGTTTTCCTCATCTCCTACTCCTGGAATTGCTCCTGTCATTAAACATTTTGAAAGCAGCCCCCTCTTTTTTATCATCTCCTTTACCATTAAGTCATGTTTTACTCACATGTTCAACAGATAAAGCTTCTGCTGCAACAGTGGAAGCTTTACTTGAGTCAAAAAGTCTAATAAAGCTGTACAAGAATTTATCCATGTAGAAGCTTAAAAAAGGACACAGAGCCAGTTTCAGGGATGGATGATTTCATATATGCAGATAAAGACAGTTTTCATATGGACCAGGGATCACAAGCTGTTCACTGCATCTCTTGCTGAAGTCAAATGGCATTTTGTGTGAGGAGCAGCAGCCTGCCCAGAAACACATCCACTGCAACTCACTAATCCCACTGCTTTTGCATAGACACGTAGACACGTGAAGAGTACAGAGTTATACACCAGGGCACACTGTTAAAAAATTTATATTTCAGTGTCTCAAGGTCTAGTTTTATTATTATTTTATTATGTCACTTCTAGAGGTGCCAATATTTGCAGTGGTAGTTTTGTACCATCAGTTTCAAAGGTACTGTTTGACTGAAAATCTCTGCAATTTCCGCCCATGGGTCAGATGTTGATTTTGCCACAGTGCCAGTCAACCAGCAGAAAGTGTATGTGCTTAGATGTGCTTAGTGTATGTGCTCCTGAGCTCTGAGAATGGCACCAGCACCTGGCAGTTCTCCTGCCCAGGCAAGTGATGAGAGAGTGCTTCTCCTCCTTCTCCAATCCCTGGGGAAGCAGGCAGCTTTGCTGCTTGGCATCACTGCAGCCTTTAGGGCTGCTGAGGACCTTTGCTTTCTGCTCTGCTAACTACATGGGTCTGGTAGTTCTGCTCTTCTGCTGCTCTTGTGCAGTCACTCAACCAAACTGGCTGGTAAGCAAGTGGGAAACAGGAACATGCTGACAGACCCCACTGCCAACAGGCATCTCATTCATGCAGGGGAGGAGAAGAAGAACTCTGCTTATTAGCAACATTTTTGGCTTGCAGCCTTGGGCTTCAGACAGGGACCTCTTTGAAGGTGTTGTCCCTCAAAGAACCACTGATTACTGGTTAATCTAGCATCCATAAAACACTATCCCATCAGCTTGTGGCATGTCCCGTTGCAGTTATTCATTGATCCATAGTGATGTGGGAGCATATACATTCCATCGAAGAACTATCTGTGTTCCACACAGCTTTTCCATGTTACAAACAGTGAATGCCTGCATGGAATTGATTATAAACCCAAGAGTTTCCCTACATTTCTGTCTGACTTTGGGAATATATTAAAATAATTTTCTTCTGAGATTTTCATGATATGTTGAACTGAGTGTCATTTCAGAGCATGGACATAGAAATTAGTAAGAAACTCCCATGTTTTTTACTCTGACTAGTGCCTGGTCTTTTTGTCAAGACTTCATTGCTTACATTACAAATGGTCCTATCCCTGTGGCAGTTTGGTTAAAATCAGCAAGGCTATGAGGAAAGGATTCTTAACTGAGTAAGGAAGTTTGAATCTGGCCCTTAGCCAGTTCCCCTTCTTGATGCTGCCCTAAGTTACTTTAAACATTAACCTATCTTTATGCATCATAATCTGCTGGGCTGTCCTATGACCTTTGTAATCTCCTGTTATCTCTAAATATTTTTTCATGGTAGCCTCACAAAAAAAAGCTTTCTTTGGTTTGCCAGGAGTAGATTCACAGCTGGTGTGAACTACGATGCTCAGATCCCCTTGAGCTGAAGACTCAGCTCACAACAGACACGGGGGATGTGTTAAGGCTACTCTGATCCCTTAAAACCTAGACACTGAAAAGGGACTGACTTCAGTGAAATAGAGACTTAATGCTAGCTATTGTGAGGTGCTCTGTAATGATGTGTTGTGCTGAGAGCTTTGCCATTGACCTTATGCTTTGTAGTGAATAATGGCAATGTATGACAGCCTAAGTGACAGTAAAAAAATTCTTTGTGTTGGTGTAGGAGAGAAAGGACTGGAGTTTAGAAAAAATGAGTTGTTAGGAAGTACACCTTCAGACTAACACTAGGGTGTTTACCTTTTCAAATACATTTTATTAATTATATATATTCTGCTTTACTCAGTTCAGAGCTTAGTAAACTTCAAGGGAAACTTATACACAATTTGGTATATTAAAAGCATAGAAACTAGTCCATTTTTGCTAAATACTTGTCACTAGTGCAGGTCTGCATTTAAAGTGGGTGGTCTGAATTAAACCAAGGTTGATGTGGAAATACAGTAATGCCCATACATTGTGTCAGTGAAATGTGTTTTTATAATACAGTGTTTTGCTTTGTAAAATTTTTCCATTATTTCTGTAGCCTTATAAGAATAAATTTTGTAGAGACTTATATATACAGTATATTTAAATAGGATAAATTCCATTAAAACTACTTAACATCTTCACCAGATGAAATTCTGGTTCTTCATGTGAAGTTTATACAAACAATACAAATGCTGTGGGTAAAATGGCAATATTCCTGTTTCAGTTTATGAAGAATATATCACTTAGGATACACTGAAAGAGCCCTACAAAAGTCCACTTTATGTGAAATGTAAATTTTTCCAATGGCTCCTCTTTATTCTAGGTTACCACTTACATGATGTTTGGGTGTCTGTGGTAGTACATTTGCCTGGAAAAAAATTGAATTTGGCTCTTACGTTTCTATGAAGAACCATAAGCTCAGTTCTGCATCCTCAACACCAGGCTGTCTTAAGTAGCACACCAAAGTTATATGTTCTGGGCTTCTTAATAATTACTGATGGAACCAAGCATCTAAGCAAACATAATTTTACAGACTTTTTTATTTTGCATAGTTAAGGTCCTTCCTTTTGTAAAGAAAATAAGATTTACTATAAAACAGTGTCCCTGGAAGATGTTCACAACCACAGTTCCCAGTTGTGTGGCTGGAGGCAGCTGTGCTGTTGACTGAGGGCAGGCAGAGATTGCACAAATGCATGTAAAATGTGTGTAATCCCACATTTTGCATGCTCCCATGTGGAACAACTACCTACGCTGGCCAGTACCAAATCAGGATGCATTTGACCCCCCTTAGCACCACAGGTCATTTGACCCCCCTTAGCACCACATACAGGCCACCCATCAGGATAGTGTCACAATGTGATGCCACATCAGTGCCCTGTGATAGGGTGGGTGCAGAATGGGATCATGCAAGGTTGGCTGGAGCCTGACTCTTGGCAGGACCACAAAGAACACATCACCCTGCAGGACCAGCTTGCCAGATGCCACAAAAGCAGAAGAGGCCAAAGGCTCCTGTGCTTCCTTTCTTTCTTTGTGGGTGCTTTGTGCTCATCCGAGGACTCAGAACACTTCCAGTGGAGGCTTCACTGACATGGTGTCTTTTCTTTCTCTTCCTCTCTTCCCTGTATAGAAATGTGAAATAAATGGTAGTGAGTAGATTTTATCTTTCATTACTATTAAATTAATATTAGTCTTAAAAATAAATCTTTAACTAATTGAGCCACTTAATCCAGGTCAAAAGACTGGAACCAAATTCAAATCTAGACTTTCTAGCAAAGCCCAACTACCTGGAATGTAAGAGAGATGTATCTCTTTTTTCCCCCCCTACTTAACTGATCCTCCTAAACAGTATCCTGTAGTTACAATCATAACAATTTATTTCTTTATAAATGTACTTCTGTCTTGGATCGTACTTTGGATCAAATCAAACGCCAGATGATACTGTAGAGGACATTAATAGCAAACAGAGAAAGCTTGGCAAAGTGCATTTCCCATTACAGCGTATTTAATAATGTTGTAGGTCTTCCCTGATAATCCTTGTACACATAATTTTCACAACAATATTTTTTTGTTGTTTTGGTTGTATGGTCCAGTCTTTGGAGGGACATGATACAATTTCCATCTGTGTTAGAATTGTTTGGAGGAGGGGGAATTTGAAGCAGCAGAGAACTATGCTATAACCTTTATAATGATGTTTCTAGCTAGAATGAGCTCTTAAAGTATAGCTGATCTAGGGAAGTGGGCTCTGGTTTCTGGAGATAATAGGAACAAGGATTTGCAATATTTCATCTGAACCAACCCTGCTTCAAGACGATAATGGACTCAGACCATAAATCTTTACCCTTCCCAAATGCTGAGAAGTAGATTCCTCTAATCCTCTGCTTCTTGTCAGAAAATAAACAATACCAACAGAGCACTACTGACATGGTACCAGCTTTTCTCAAATGTAATGATTTAGCATTCCAAAACTTGGAAATTTTGGGAAATGTGTTCATTTCCTTTCCTCTCTCACCACTGCTCGGTGTTGAGTTTAGTAAAATGTTGTATGAGTAACTCATAAATGTATGGAAAGGCTGGGACTCCTTTCATTCCACTGCAGTCTGATAGGTAGATGTGTGGGGATGCAATCCCAGTTTGACCAGCTTTACATGGTGCTGGCATCCTCTTCCCACTTCCAGCCTATCCTCTCGCTCCCATCCCTGTAGCATGGTGTTCTCTGCCCCTCTTGTGCTGGTACACATTTTGGGTGCCCTTGCACTGACCTCTACTGGGGAACCATCCAGGTCAAACATTTCCATGTAAAAAAACAGGTGCCTTCTGCCCCCTTCATGCTTTTTCTGAAGTCAGAGTAATCCTTCAGTCTTACTCACATTGCACTCCTCACAGAGCTGAACCGGGGCCAAGGAAGTGGGGAAAACACAGAGAGAAATCGTAGCAGAGCCATAGGTTGAGTGTTGCCACTGAAGATGATACATGGTGAGTCAGCATCCTTGGGATGAAGCTGACAGCATCACCTGTGGCTCACCCAACCAGTTCCCCAGGTCGATGTGGAAGGGGAGAGGCAGTGCTTGGTGGTGTCCTCTGTGACTCAGTGGGTGACAAAGCACACCTTGTTGGTCCAAGGATGGGGGGTATTGTCATGTCAAGGAGGCTGCTGGGCTCCCCAAGAGCTGAGGAATTCTTGAGATGACCAGCACAGGCCTCGTTGCCTCACCAGATACCTAACAAAGGACTGGTCAAGATCATCTGGAATGGCAAAACCTCGGAACGTGGATTTTTATTATGTTTTTTGAAGTGCCCTTTTGCCACTGAGGCTTAAAGGGGAAAATACACAAGAAACACTCACTGGTTGAAAGTAATTATAATGGTATTTTTGCATTTCATCAGATTTTTCCAAATCCAATGTTCTCTGCTAGGGTCAGTGACTTTCAAAAAATAGGAATTATTTTGTTATAGAAAAAAAATCCTCACAGACAATATGAACAGAACGAGAACCCAGACCAGTTTGGATTCGCAACTCTGTTTGTAAATAGGCATGTGTGCATTTTTTTTCTGTTAACGATTGCTATAATAATTTAAAAGTTACTTCAATTAAGCATTACCTCAGTTTTGCACTGAAAGTGAATTAAAACTGCACATTATGCATAATAAGGAGACACGTGAAAGACTTTGCCAAAGAAACTTTGATACGTTTAAGAGACTGTGGCAGACACAACTTCTTTTTTGTTTACATTTCAGGAAAAGTAATTTCCTGTCAATCTGGGCCAGACTCAGAGAGTGGGAGTATTTGCAAACACATGTTACTCTAAAAATAAATTGGAAACCATAGTTCTGTACACTTTGAAGAATGATATAATAATATTGTCTGGGAACAGCATAGCTTCTTTGGAGAAAAAAAAAAAAAAAACAACCAAAAACCAAACCACAGAAAAACAATGATGTTATATATTGCTTAATGAGATTAATTATTCTTATTCAGCAATGTCACCATGTTATTTCCACATACCATAACACACAGCAGTAAGGAGCAACTAGAGGTCACTTTGCTGCTTCTGATAGTTACAACACACCAGTTTATCCCCTGTGTAATGTCAACTGTTTACTTAAGGTAGCATTTTTCTGATTTGATGAAAACCCTGTTTTAGCTGTAATAAGAAAAGGTATATGTGTGTGTGTTAATGTATGTCCATGTGTATATGTATATATGAATGAGCATATGGCTGTGTAGATTATAACATACTTGTATATGGGCTCAACCCAGAAGAAGGAGAACATTTAGGAGGGGTGTGATGCTTTGTTTTCTGCCTGTTGGGAAGAGCTTGGAGGCAGTTGTGTAACCCTATAGCTTGGCACATATGGCCTCGGCTGCCATGTGGATTATGTCCATTATGTAACTGTGTTCATACAGGAAGATAACAGCATCTAACAAGCTAAAAATAAACAGGCTTCTATAATTTCAAAGGACAATATTTTAAACTTTGCTCATGCAGCTGCTCCTATTTCAGCAATAAATGTAAGCCTCTGCAGACATTTTGTTTATTTTTTGCCTGGGATGATATTTTAACATGCTGGCAGCCTGTTTTCTTGAGAGAGTCAGAGATCCTTTCTCATTTTTCCATTACAACACAAATTCTTCAGGCTTTTATTTAAGGTTCTCTCCAGTATGTGCAGGAAGCAAAGCAGCCCAGAGTATTGGTCCTGCTTTCTCTCCTCAGAAAGTCAAGCAGTCTGACATTTGTGGGCAGCTTTTGGAAAAATTATGTTCATTTCCATGCTAGTAATAACCTCCACAGTCAATTAGACAGCAGATTATTAAGAACATTTTTTATATTGCTCCTTCAGATGCTGGGTTTCCAGGACAGAACAAAAATTATTTAGTTTTTTCCTTTACTGAAATTGCTCCTTACCTTGGCTATGTGTTACTTGCCCTCTTATTTCCTGCTGTTAGGGGGGAGGTATCTGATGGAAACCCTCTGGGGCTTACCCCTCACTCCTTGGCTACAATATCATGCACACAGAGGGGAGCTGCTTTTTCTTAATCTGACACTTGCCTTCTCTTTGTGTTGTTACCCCATGTCCCCCATATCCCCTCACGGCTCTCTTTGTAGGGAGTGGCAGCGAATGTCAGTACAAACGTTTCAATGTGCAGGGAATCCATCCCTCTGTTTCTGCACAAGATTCCTGACTGGGATGTTAAAACAGGCCCACAGCAAGTATCACTTCCCCCATGCTAGGCTGCCTTGGCATAGGGAGGACCCAAGGCCCTGGTGAAGGCTGTTTGCTATGGGGATCCCATGCATGGGAAAACACAGTCCCTGGTGAGGATGCTGACCTTCCTCCTGCCCCTCTGGTGGAGATGCTGACCTTCCTCCTTCTCCTTCCCATCCTCAGCTGGATGCAGTGGTAGCTGTGAGGGACCACTGCCCCTCCGTGAGATGCAATTTGACCTCCTGAAATTCTTTGAGTACCTACAGTGGTAAACAATGCTGATCACATGGGGTTAATTAGTATAAGCACGAAATGAAGCCCTTTGGAAACTTTGGACTGCTCCAAGGACAAGTACTTTTTTTATTAAATCTCAGCATCAAACTTTATTTTGTGGAATTTGAACAAGTAACAGATTTCCTGAATCTGGAAGTAGAAAGAAAATAGGCAAACTGTCCCTGGGCCTCTGCAGGAATTTAAGTACTGATGCACCTTGAGCTGGAAGTAAGTGATGTGTAAGCCCTGGTGTTTCGTTGGTACCTCAGCAGCAATATTCAGCTCTGAGTATACTTGGATAAAAATCTGATAGTAAACTGATTTGATTGAAGTAAAGATGCTAATTTGAGTGGTAGAGTTAACCCACTTTTGACAGAAAGAGCTTGATTTAGGATTTTCCAGAATGCAATCTCCAATTTTAATTTTGTTGTCATTTCTCTGCTCTTAAGGGAGCACAACCTTGTCTGCTGTAAGATGGTTTATCTTTTTGATTTGTAGTAGCCGAAAATCCAGCATGAAATATTCATGTTTGCTTTGTTCACCCTTAGATTTTCCCTTTTAGGCTGGCATTAGTCCATTAGTTCCTAGCACCCACCAGTTGCTGCAAGGACAGTCAGCAGCAGGTCCTTGAAATAGCCCCCTGTGTTCATACAGGTGATACAGCAGCTGATAAGAGCTTGATGGAGGGGTGGTGCTGGGGCACAACCAGGGAGCAAGCCTTGGTAGGTTTGTTCAAAGTCTCTATCCATACATGAGGCTTACCAAGATTTATATGACTCCTGGTTTAACGTAATTGCCATAATCCCTAAGACTGACAACACCGAATTCATAGAATCATAGAATCATAGAATTGGCTGGGTTGGAAGGGACCTCAGAGATCATCAAGTCCAACCCTTGATCCACTACTGCTGCGGTTACCAGCCCATGGCCCTGAGTGCCACATCCAGTCTCTTTTTAAATATCTCCAGGGACAGAGAATCCACTACTTCACTGGGCAGCCCATTCCAATGTCTGATCACCCTCTCCATGAATAAATTCTTTCTAATATCTAACCTAAACCTCCCCTAGCACAACTTGAGACCATGACCTCTTGTCTTGCTGATAGTTGCCTGGGAAAAAAGACCAACCCCCCCCTGGCTCCAGCCTCCTTTCAGGGAGTTGTAGAGAGCGATGAGGTCTCCCCTGAGCCTGTTGTGTTTCCTCCAACAATAACATTTAGTTCTAATGCAACACTCAGCTAGGGAGTGGAAAATCAAAAGCCTTTCATTGTTGTGTTACAGTTAGGCTGTAGGAGTGGGAAGAGAAGAATGTCACCCGAATCTGCTGGTGCTGGGTGCAAGCTGTAATCACCCCTGCGTGCCCGTGGGTGTTTGTTCTGCACAGTCTGGGGGCTCGATCTTATCCCAGTGTAAATAGAAAGTAACTCTGCTGGACTCCCTGGAAAGTTAGTGGGAGGAGAGGCACCTCCTTCCTATTGTGCAGGGCTAACCATTCGTTAAATTTCTGTGAGAAGAATATGCTCAGAACATCAAGCATCCTTTATTTAGTTTTCAATGTGGATTTATGATACGATTGAATCAGGCAAATGGACAGAGGGGAAAATGACTTCTTAAAAGAATCAGTTCAACACAATTCAAAATGCTATGAGGAATAAGAGTAAGCAAGCACTAAACTGTTGGTAGTTTCTCATTTCTCTCAGTAAGCTCAGAAACGCAAGGAGAAGAGGATGGTAATGGCATGACATGCCATCACACCCATATCTGGTCCATGCTGCATGGATTCACCCTGTGGTCAGGAGCTCCCTGGAGATGGAGAGTCCAAGCAGTTCTGGTGCTTTAAAATGGGTTCCAACTTGTTTTACTAAGGCAGCCTGGAGACAGGTTGTGTTGTGGGTATTTTGAACTACAGAAAAACGAGCAGTGTGGCAGGAAACCTGGGCATCCTGGAGGCACTTTAAGCGCACTCCTGGACATGGTCTTCGTGTCTTGAGGCTGACATGAATTTCCTCAAAGAATGTGAATCTTCCTGCTTTGCACATGGTATAATCCATATAATTTTCTAACATGCAATCGCATGAGGACAATGTGTTAGCACCACTCAGGTTTTCCAGGCTTCAGGCCATTATGTTCATTCTATAGTACAAGCATCCAAAATATAGCTCCTAATGCCAAGGATAGCCTCTTTGGAAAAGGAGTGGTACTGGAAAACCTCTGAGCTTAAAACAGGAGGAAAATTGTTACATGGAGCATTGTCAGGCTGGGCATAGGACGAAGATGCTTCATAATTATCTCAGAATGTGCCAGAAAATAACCCAGTCACCAGCACCACAGAAGTACAAGCTAAGCATGGAAACTGATTTTATGGATGGTTCAGTGGGCCACTAAATAATCCCATCAAACTTTTGCTTTTTTGCTAGGACTAAGCATAAGTCTTCTTCCAGGCTAAGTAAGGAGTAATTGTCTACAGAAGAGAGATACCTGTGCATCATGCTGTGGAAGAGAACTAAATAGCCTAAGGACACAATAATTTTTCTTTATTTTCCTTAATCATGAGTCCAGCAATCCAGCAGGACACCAGAATGCAAGGGTTCTTGTGTACATAACAATAAAAGTCCACTTTAGTGGAAAAAGGAGATGAGATGACAGAGCACAGATGACTCCACTGATGAACTCCACAAAGTTTTGTAACTCATCTGCTAAAATCTACTCTTCTATGCCCAACAGTCCCAATTCATCATAAGAAGTTAAATTTTTCTATGAAACTGCTGCCTTCCAACCTGCCATACATATATTAAAATTCTGAATTATAGCTTTTGGTGCTTTATTCACCTTTTTCCTTACAGGTGCTATGGGAAATAGCTCTGTTGCAACAAATCCATACTTTACTTTGTAGCATTTTGAAGGCTCCCAGCCCTAAATTGGAAACACCATAAAATGTCTCCCTGCAGTTCATGATGCTTAGGATTCCTAGCACCTTCAGCTGGATTAGTGAAGCACTGTACTAAAAGATTTTGAATCTCAGTTTTAATAAGCCATAAATGTCACCACATCTGTCAGAAAATTGTGAGGTGAAGTCCTGCTCCATTTTTATTATTAATTAAACTTCATAATCAGTTCTCCACATTTCTAACAGTACTGTCATTGAGGCAAATCACTAAAGGATGCTTGGGTCTAATGAGCCCCCATCCATATGAGAGAAGGTAGAGGATGGCAGCCATGCACCTTTTCCTGCTCTCCTCTCTAATGCTGCTGCAAGCTCTGTGGCTCTGCAGGTCATCTCCTCTGTCACCAGTTGTGAGTGTATTTGCTTCCAAATACAAATCCATCACAGAGAGCAAGATTTGCTGCTGACAGCCTGACTTCAACTGGACAAAACTTGTTCCAGCTCATCAGACTTCTGAGTGTATCAGCTTTAGCTTCGCTGATAAAAAGGCAACAAAAGGATTATTCTATAGAAATGCAGGGGTTTTATTGGATCTCCGTGGGTGTGAAAATTTTTGTTTTAAAAACCATGCATGTTGTTGATAAGGGTATTTGGCAATTTGCTTGCCTGTTGAGACAGACTGTTTTAAGCTCATCAAGGCTGCGCTATGTCAGTGCCATATTGTTGTAACAATGTTAACAAGAAAGGAAAAAATGATCATTGTCTTTAGCCATCATTTACAATTTTTCCAGTCCTTTGATATAAAAAGTGCAACATCACTGGAGGAGGTTTTTTAATAAGATAAATTCTTGAAAGTACATTCCTCAGCTCTAGATGAACCAGGGGAAAAGGATTCAGTGTTTATATCATGTGATGAATGCTTAGTCTTTTTCTTATCACTTAGACAGCTACTTTTTTTCAGCAATATCCTGTGATCTGGTTCAAGTACTCTCTATGCCTATTCAATTCAGAACTACCTGTCTTAAGATGATTTTGCTTAGTGTTATCTGGACCTGATTGTTGTCTAATAAAGACACGCAGTTTCTGCTGTCTCTCTGTTGGGAACTGCTGCCCACTGTGCATTTTCAGTGTCAGCTGGACACCAAGGTGCAGGGCTTGTCTGGTGTTTCTTTGCTTCATAGAGGAAAATATCATTAGCAGAAGGGGTATAATGGGATGCATTCATCCCGGTTTTTATCAGCTGTGACAGATGCAAATGAAAGCAATACCTAGCAACAAGAAGAGAAGGCTTTAACATGTTGTAATCCTGCACAACTAGAAGCCACTTTGAAGAGCCTGGATAAAGGAAAGAGTACTGAGCAGAATCTGGGCCCAGGACAACTTTTCTACATGCTGCAAACAGGTAACTTCAGAGCCTGCTCCCAGGTAGAGCATATGTGTCCTTGTGTGATGGCTACAAAGTGGCATAAAATTGGAACTCAGTAAACCTCAATGATTTGCCCTCACACAGAATATAATGTGGTGTTTTCTCCTTAATAAGAGAGCAACTATGAATATCTTTCTGTGTTAAGTTCCCCATGACAAGACACAGGTAGCAGGTTTTTTGTTGTTGTTTTGGGGGTTCTGTTCTGTTGTTTGGTTGTTTTTTCTTCAGCTTGCTGATACTGCCTTTCCCAAGTGTCAGCTCAGAGGGCCTTTTGGGCAACAAATCAGTATATCTAGCAGGTAGTAAAGAGTGCAGCTAATGGCACCCCTGCCTGCCCAAGGAGGGATGTGCTGACCCATGCATGGGCACTGCTGAGCCTCCCACCTTTCTACCTGTGGGCAGAGCCCAGCAGGAGTCCCTGGTGAGCCCTTGGGTTTTGGTGCAGCCTGGGTGGGCAGCTCTGGGCCTGCCTTGCCCAAGAACTTGTGGTGCACCAGGTGATGCCACAGGATGCCCCAGGGCACGAGTGGCCACCGCACATTCCGCGGGTGCCTTGTGCCAAATGATACAGGCCCTGTGTGGGAAGTGTTCCCTGAAACCTGGGGTAAAATACCCAAGGGATGTGCCCAGCCCAGGCAGTGACACCTCCCCAACCCAACTGTCCCAAGCACCCGAGCAGAGAGGCAGGATGGAGGTACAGCTCCCACAGGGGGAACCCAGCCTCCCGCAATTTAGAATCATATCCTGCAACTCCAAATAAATTAATTGTAGGGTTTTGCTGCCCTCTGCCAGGATTTTCTTACATTCTCTGTGAACTCTAAGAGAAGTGCTCTGTGATGATGCTCCAGCATAGCAAGGTCTCTTTATTTCCCAGATGGTTGTAACCAAAGCAGAGCAAGTTGCCTGGCACCACTGGCCTCCCTGATGATGTCCTGGTAAGCCCACGCTGATCCCAGGCAGGATCTGGTGTAAGGGACAGAGCTGTTGGGCTGTCAGGAGAGGGCTTCTCTCTGTACCTCTGGGGCAGATGGGGCAGCAAGCTTAACTTCTTACAGCAGGTCATCTAGCTGGTCGTGTCCTTGAAAAAGCAAGTCCACAAGCTTCCATCTTCAGCTGTACATCCTTCTAGCAAGAAACTTCAGCTTGGCTTCTAATACTGACAAGCCCTGAGTGATTTTGCTGAGTTTGATTTATTGGCATGGTATACACTTTCTGAGAGATACTCAGCAAACTGGGCTAATTTTCATTAATACCATTTTCCAAAAGGCCCATTAATATCAATATAGCAGTTGTGGATATGTGGATAGTGGTTTTAAAAATCTGGAACTCCACTAAACTCAAAGTATAGTGAATCTCATGGAGTGAGACTGCTTTGATGAAATACTGAGTTCTGCAGCTGAGCTGAACTGGCCCTGCCGGGTGCTTGTCTGCTCAGCAGGAGGAGCAGGCACATCTCCCATGCTTCAGAGCACTCCCTTGTCTCACACAGTCAGATAACTGCATCCTAAAGCACCCACAGCTCATTAAAAGTTCTTAGTTTGGCTACCGTGGATGTTGATATTTTTGCTGCAGGTACCTGAAATGAGGTCATGCTAACTCTACCCTAAAATAGCACAGAAATTGGTGACTGGGGAGGTTCAGAAAAAGCATGCCAGGTACATAACTACGACTGATTGTTTTTCTGTTTTGAGATGAAGGAAAGATAACATAGATGAGCTATTCACAGTAGTACATGGAACAATCTGGCTGCCTATATGAAACACATGATCCCCACCTCCAGCAGGTCACAATCCCAGAAGAGATAAACAGGTTGACAGAGACTGAGGAAGAACAATTAGGACTCTAATACTAATCCATGAACATCCCTGAATGTTGAGTGTGCAGCTCTATGGGATTTACCCAGGGTTTTGAGTTCAGGGTGGAGCCTGGAGCTGCAAGGGTGGATAAGACTCTCTCTCTCTCCCTTACATACATAGTACAAGCATGCAGATGTTTCTGTATACCTGGTTTCTTTTCTGCTTAATATACATATAATTGTCAGGGACCTTGTGACTAATGATTCTGCTCATAGCAGTGGCCACAGGCCTTAGCATCAAAGTCAATATTGCACAATACTGGTCTGTAAGACACTAGCTCCTCTTCTGTGATGTTTTACAGACAAACTGAGAGATCTGCCTAACATTATCTCTTAGGTCATGAGAATGTTGCCTGAATCATGCCTAATCATCATTCATCTTTCACCCCCTGGGATGGGTGCACATAGCAGTCATTGGGACCTCCCTTGCCATGAAACCAGCCCAACTGCAGGTTTGGGAGAGGGAGAACTTCACAGCCATCTGGAACAGCTGACAGACCTCTGCTCCCCCATGTACAGTGTCATACTGAACCTGGAAATTTTCCATATAATAGGAAGCCCATCAGCTAAAGCAAGAGGGCAGAACATTACCATAATTTAGTTTAATAGGCTCAGCTATTACCCTTGGTACACATCACAGGAAGTCCCTGTGAATGGTGGCTTACCCCAGAGCTCAGTTTGCAGACTCCTCTGGAATAAGCTGACTGTGACATTAACTCTTACATCCAAGCTAAGGATTAGTTGTTATATCCTGGGGCACTGGAGACCTCAGTGAGTGTGCAACTGGGATGCAAAAGATGCCTATAGAAGAATGTAAAGGAGACTCTCAACAGAAATTGAAGGGAACATTTCAGCAAATGATGTTGAACATTTAGCCAGACTTTCCTTTGAAGAAAGTGCTAAAGTTTTTATGAAGAAAACAATTGCATCAGGAATGGAAAGCAGTCCAAAGGGCTTGTGGAGATGCTATTTATACCCTAACTGTCCCAGTTACAGTTTCCATGAACTACACTGGTTCTTGCCCAAAGAGTGAAGTTGAGGAACAATGAACTTTCCTGGCACTGGGACAGCGGTGCAGCCCTGTATCCTTCCATTTGCATTAAGAAAATACTTGGAAACAGCAAAAACATTATGTATTTTTATTAGTTTAGGGTGGATGAATCCTAAGAATTTACTCCATGACATCCTAAGGTTATGTTTTGCCCATATTTGCGTATGCTTGAGTAGGTTATGGAGATGAACATTTATTATTTCTCTGTGGTAAGCTTTTGCTGGAACAATGTGGGCTGCGTTTATGCTTTAACTGTTCTTGCAGATGGTGCATCAGGATGGAAAACCTCCTACTTGGACAAGCTCTACTGGTTCAAGTTAATTGTCCACATGCTTTAAAGTGCTCAGTGTTCTGAAGTAAAAACGCAGCCTCAAATACGTATTTTTTTTTGCTTTAGTTCATCACTATGCTGTACTCAAACATGCATTTGAACGGATTAAAAGGATTTCTGCAATTTGATGTAGTATTCAGGAGGTAGTTAATACATTAATCCTCTTGAGGTACTTTCTTCTGTTCAGATATGAAATCACTAATCCCCAGAAAGCTGCCCTAGTATAGGAGGGAAACTGAGGCAGAGATGTTAGCAGCTTGCTCAGTGTCACATCAGAATGGGAAACTGAAACTAGCAGTCTTTCTGTCTCCATCTCAAAAACATTTAATTTAGTGCCTTACCCTATTTAGAGCTGGCAAACCATCAGAACCAAGGAGTACTGCTCACACCAGCTGAACACACACAAACACACACATACACACAAGCATTTCCAAGATAAGTTCCTTACCTTTCTCTTTCTCTATATGACTCTGGACATCCTCACAGAAACTGGATGAAGATAGTATGTTTTCTGCTAAAAGCAACACGTCATACCTGTTGCAGCCCTGACTTAGTTTGTTTCAAAGGTTATCGTGAGCTGTGTTTACTTTTCAAAGGTTATGCCCAGTCTTTAAGCCCAGAGGCAGAGTCAGAGGCTGGCCCCTTGCCTGGAAAGGAGCGTTGGCTTCCTCTCTTATTAGGTCCCGCTACTCACCTAGCACTGGCATCACTCACTAAACTTCCCAGTTTAAACTTCCCAGGCTGCACTTCTCTTTGGCTTAAAGGCAAATACCTATTCTTAGGCATTAAAGGAGGTTAGGTACCTCCTTTGGTGCTTTTATCCAGTTTGTCCTGCTTTAGCTTTGCAAGAAGAGTGTAGTGGACATCCATAGCTGTTGCAGGCTGGTGTTCATCCCCTTTGCCATTTTATGACCTGTTTCTACCTCTTTTTCCCTTCAAGCAACTAATTCCTGTGAAGTTTTTCTACTTTGATTCTTAATGTGCTGTGGCCCTCAATCTCCCTTAAATCGATGATGGTGTCTAGGGAACCCCCTGCATATCAATGCTCTTTTATCTGCAGTGCATGTGGCATAGTAATTCACTTGCTGCTGGTCCTTAATCACTGTTCCAATTAAGGATACACTTCCAAGAACCAAATAGCCTCTCCATAAAGCCTCCAATATGAGGGAAAAGTACACTGAAAGATATCTGTCTGGAACAAATCTAGAAAGAATATGAAAATTGAAACTGTGATTATGAAGATTCAGCAAGTGTTGCATTTTCTTTTTAATTTAAGTTTGCGCAATGCTGATATTCTCCATCTGTATGAGGGAGATGGTTTGTGTGACCAGGTTTTGGTAATATAGGAGCTACAGGGGTGGCGTCTGTGAGAGGATGCCAGAAGCTTCTTTCAGAGTCAACACCAGATGGCCTCAAGATGGACCCACCACTGGCCAAGTCTGAGCCCATCAGTGACTGTGGTAGCACCTCTGGGATAATAAAAGGACAGAAAAAAACCCAGACCTGTGCACCTTCAGCCAGAGAGAAGATTGAGAATATGTGAGAGCAAAAACACTTCAGACACCAAGGTCAGTGAAGGAGGAGGAGGAGCAGAGATTCCCCTGCAGCCCATGGGGAAGCCCATGATAAGGCAGGCTGTGCCTCTGCAGCCCAGGGAGGGTAACAGTGGAGCAGATATCCATAGGTATCCTGTGGAGGCCCCACACTGGAGCAGGCTGTGACCCTCTGGATTAAGGGTCATGTAAGTAAGGTCACTTACCCATGCTGGAATAAGTCCCTGGCAGAACTTGTGGATCCACGGGGGACCCAGCTGGAGCAGTCTCCTGCAGGACTGCAACCCATGGGAAGGACGCACGCTGGAGAAGTTAATGGAGGACTGTTTCCCATGGGATTGACCCCACACTGGAGCAGGGGAAGAGTGTGAGGAGTCCTCACCCTGAGAAGGAGTGGCAGAGACACCCGTGATGAACTGACCACAGCCCCCATTCCCCTGTGGTGCTGGGGAGAAGAGGCAGAGAACTCAGGACTGAAGTTGAGCCTGGGAAGAAGAGAGAGGTGAAGAAAGGAGTTTTAAGATTTGGTTTTATTTCTCATTACCCTTCTCTGATTTTATTGGTAATAAATCAAATGATTTTCCCCAACCTGAGTCTGTTTTGCCCATCATGGTAACAGCTGAGGGATCTCTCCCTGTCCTTATCACACCCTATGAGCCTCTCATTACATTTTCTCTCCCAGTGTTCTGAGGACGAGGGAAGTGATAGAGCAGCTTTGGTGGGCACCTGGAATCCTGCCAGGGTCCACCCACCTCATTCTCCTATAATGTGTGGCTATTTGCAGTGATTTTTTCTAAGGTTTTTACAAGAGGCTGAGTGAGCTCCTAGGGAAGGCAGCAAGGACAATGCAGGCCTTTGGAATCACATCTTTCCAGCTGGAGAGGGATGGGTAAAACTACTGATTGACATAGTAGAATGGCTCGCTCCTTCCCCTTATCAGCAAAAACAGACTTGAAGGAATACTTTAGGGAATTCTTGTGTTAAAAATCCCGCTTCAATGAAAATATTTTTGGTTCTTCTAGCAAGTAGGAGGTATCAAATAACTATGTTAAATTTTGCATTGAAGTAAATTGTGTCCCAGTATTTGTTCATTTGCTTATTATCAACATCATAGGCAGTACCTAAATTTGCACCTTACATAATAATCTTTGTAATCCAGTTAGCAAACCTTCAGCCACAATAGGATACAGCTCATAGATCCAAAATAAAAGAAAATGTAGTCGAGGGGATAGCCACATAACAAACCATTGGATTACTTTATAAGGTCTGTGAAATATTGAATTAGCCTGACACTGATGTCTTTACTGTTTTCAATGTGGCAAGATCTTATAAACATTTTTGAGAGTGTGCCCTAGCAACTGCAGGCATTGTTATTTGTCAAGGTATGAATTTAACTTCACCAGAGGAAAGCCTGTACCTGATTTAAATGCCACATTTAAGATCCATGTTTTACCCTTTTTACAGACACTACCTGATTTCCCAAGTTTCAAGGACTCAGCAACAGCTGAGCTGACTGCTTAGCAGTCTTTGCCCCCAGCCAGGATGACCAGAGGACATGGTCACTTCTATCTGCCTCAACAAAGCCTTGTGAGGCTCACAGGGAAGGAAGCTAATGGCTCATATCAGGCATCCTGGAACACTGTTGCTCAATATTATCCCTTGCAGCTGGATGAAACACCAGGAAATCACCAGAAGTGTGATTAGCACATCAGTCATTAGCACACACTAAGACACATTAGCACACACATTAGTCATGTAGCACCACTACAGCAGTGGTGCTCAGCAATTTGGTTGTGGGAACTCCATTTGTGCCTGTGTGTGGGCAACTAAAATGAAGCAGGGGGTTGAGATCAGATGGAGAGGCTTTGTATTACATGATAGCAGACTTTGCCATGCTCAAATCAAAGACTGATTTCTGAGACTCCATCACAGTCTGGAGCTTTCAGCCAGCCATCGCATCAAACTTTGTCATGAGAAAATACTTTGTCATTAAAGCTGTGTGAAATGGGTGTTCTGGGCTGCTTTTCTCTTGGCAGATAGTACAAACAGCCCAGGCAGCATGAGAATGAATGGCTGAAAATAAGTGTTCAGTTGTACTCAGTAAATTCAATCACTTCAGCCAATTTTTGTAAATATTCAGCTGTGATTTCTGTCAGAGGTAATGTGAATAAAAGGGTGAAATTCCTTCCAACCGTGTCAAATGACAAAGGCATCTCCATCAGCCCTGGACCCCCATGCTCTTGCCATACACCCATTCTGTCACTACCTGACTTTCTAGTGTAAATCATGGCCTCCTTTTAGATCTACAGGCTGTGGTATTATCTTCAGAGTAAAAGTTGCTGAGGCCCTTTGCACCTCCATTGGGTTATGTTATCTGTATCAAACTTCCTAACAATCCTTTAAATTAGTCAAATTTAAATTAACTTGAATAATTCATTAATGTTGCTTATACATTTCAGAAACAAAAAATAAAAAATAGAGTGGTTTGTTTCACATCAGCTAAAAATCCTTTTCTACTATTTAGAGAGCAGCTGCCCAGAGGTGCAAAAATTTATTGATACTGGGTTAGAGCCCTACATTATCAATGTCACAGCAGCAGCTGAGGTGTGCAGAGGGCATCTTTGTCTGCACAATGGACAATGGATCTCTGTGAAGAACCTGGAGAGTCTCAACATAACTACACTTGAATCCTAAGAACTTCCAGATAGATGCCTAAGGGAGGAAGTCTACCCTTATCTGCCTCTTACTGGATGGCATAATGAACAGAGCACCATCCCAGAAAAAGATGGGAGGGGGGAGGTTTTTAGCTAACATTCCATCTGAGTGAATTAAATTCCATGTTTTCTTCTTTCATTTCCCACATAATAGAGGTGCTCACACTTTGAACTCTTCTCTAGGTAGAAAGGAAGGAAAGAAGGGTTGGACTTGATGATCTCTGAGGTCCCTTCCAACCCAGTCAATTCTATGATTCTATGATTCTATGAATCAGGAGATCAGGAAAAAAAAAAGACAAGCCACACTTTGTTGATTAGCATATTTACTGAGAAATGAATGCATACTGTCTAGTCCAACAACAAAAGTTCTCATTGTGAGTGTTTTTTGGTCTTGTTTATTTAAAATACAATTGATAAGTAGTGTTGGGAGCAGCTCCATCTCAGCTAGATCTGCTTCCATTGACCATTACAATACTCCAGTGACTTTTAAATTTAAAATTAATGATAGCACCCCATGACTATTACAGAGATGTGATCAATAGGACCAAGCAACTTCATAATCTTTAACAATAAGTTTATTTATGCCACAACTGTCATTGTAAGATTCATCCTTTGGAAGCTGTGGAAAGGTTTCCAGGGCTCTCCTTCCAGTCAGCAGGGAGAAGAATGTTCTTGTAGAGGTAACCATGAGCAGAAAGCATACCTGGCACGTGTTCAGGGCACTCTGGGAACCTCCAGCTTCGCAGCTTCCCATGGGTTAAGTACTAAAAGAGAATGTACTCGAATGAAACAATTAATAACATACATAAAAATAGGCATATGAACACAGATATATATGTGAAAGAACTGTGTCTTTAGAATCTTTGTAGCTGGAAAAAGAACAGACAAATAGTCATAAGCCAAATAAGAGACTTATGGGACCTATGCTGTTTCCTGCTTTTTGTCTATTTGACCCAGGCAAACATGGGAAAGACATTACCCAGCTCCCACTAGTCTCTGTTATTCCTTTTGTCCCAGAACCTTAAAGAACACACCAGGCTTAGACTTCTGTGATTTTGTACCTTTTAACAGCTTTTCATTCTTCCAACATATGCTATTATCCACATATCTAACCTCAGTGAGGCATAATAAATAACTGTGTTAAACAAATGATTGTGAGGTGAATAAACACTATGTTAATAGAGCTCTTCCAGGCAAATGGGAAAAACTTTCATTATTTTTTTGATAGAACTCCACTGTAGGAAGAAATATTTCAAATTCCATTTAAGTTAGATGAGACTGTGACTAAACCACAGCCAATCAATAAGAAAGAAATTGAATTTAGACTGGTCCTTCTTTAAAAGAAAAAAATATAAGTTAAATTCAGACTTTTTTTTTTTTAAATTATACAGATCCACTAAAAAATTTCTGAGGTTTATTTTTATAGAAAAAACCCTAAATATTGCTGTAGAATTTTTTTTGGAGGAAGTGCTTTCTCAGAAAAACGCAGTTTCTTTAAATAAAAGTGCTAAAAGTGGTGGATTTTTCAAGGGAAAGATGTAAAAAATATGTATTTGACACACTGCTTGTGCTGTGTATAGGATGCTAATAGGAAACAAAATGTCTTGATGTTTTCTTATCAGCAATGGATTAGATATTAGTTTTGACTCCTCTTGCTGTTTTCATTAAGGTCACATCTTACTGCTCATAGTAACTGAACAATGTGGAAGAGAGCCATTGTTTTATAACATCAAATTTCAAACTCTTTTGTGAATTTGTTACATTAATAATCTCCTATTAGTGCATCTTCTATAAATTTTATGTTATTCCTTGTTATCCAAAGAGGGATCCCACCACAAAGGCCAAAATATCTCCCACCCAGTATTTATAGAACTGGAACAACTAAGTTAGAAACTCACCTGTTTGGAGGGTGGGCATCTCCTGAGGACCACTTCAGGTGCAGTGGGGTTTTGCTGGTTTTAAGGTTAGTAACTTGGGCAGTCAATGTTGGAGACAGCTGTTTTGTTCAGAAGGCTCCATGTTTCCAGGTCAGTACTAATCAGTGTATGTAAGCCTTGGTTAGGATCTGGGCCATGTTTCCTCTGCAGGTGGAAGTATACTTCTTATCAAAGCACAAAATAACTCTGTCATATTAGCTCTTTCCATTGAGACATAGAGGTTTGTTTTTTGGTTTGCTTTGGTTTGCTTTGGTTTGGTTTTTTTTGTTTGTTTGTTTGTTTGTTTTTTTGCAGTGACTCAATTTTTCAAGTGCTCTCCTACTGTTCTTCAGTCAGAAATCCAAGTTACACTGAGAACTGCAATTCTTAATTATTACAGACCAGGCAGGCAAACAACAAAGCAAAAGCAAATACAATGAAACTGAGCTTGTAGATACTTCAGCAGTATCTATCAAGTGTCAGTCTTTCTCAATGGTATTGGCAGGCCAGATGTTTTTTTGAGGTTAAAGTAGCTGAGATCTGCAGTGAATCAGTGACACCCTGCAGTGTGTTACACTGATGAGATACTTGCCAAGCCACAACAGGTTACCCAACAACAGGGTACCCCACATGCAGTCTGTTCTCACAGTGAAAGCTGAACCAGGTGCTGCTCCTTTTGACTCCTCTGCTTTTGAGGCTGGTAATTCAGGCTGTGAAATTTGGTATTAATTCCTACCTGCACCTCAAAGATCAAATCACTTCTGTTCTCCTGTGAGAAGTAATTCTGATTTCCAGTTTTATATCTGTTTGAAATTCTGCTTTCTTCTCTTTGTGTTTCCTCTTGGATATGTTTCATGATCCTCCACTGATGTGGTATTTGCAGATTTCCTTCCTGGGACCAAATTGTCCCAAAGCATCCTATAAAGAATGTGACTTCTTAAACTTCAGACTGTGGGCTCCTCACTGATGTCCATACCAGATTTAGGCATGCCAAAACTGAGCATTATGGTCACTAAATTTTTTTATGGATTTCAGTAGTTTGGTACCTAAATAGGCCTGAGTTCTCACAGCTGGGCTCTTGGAAGTTACACGGTTAAGAGTTACTCATGATTCATAGAACATAATGTAGCATGTCATGACAAAACTGAAGGTGGAAAAATTATTCAGGCTGTAGGCTTTTTCCTGTCAGAAGATGAGATCAATTATTGTTATTATACCTACTAAATGGTAGTGATAAAATTAACTAATCTTTGTATATTCATGAGAGTGGATGGTTTTAAGAATAAGAAACATACTTTCTCTTATTATAATAAAAACTGCTTCTTCCTTTCATGATTTGTGAGGCTAAATATTTTTTAGTAATATCATGTAAAAATAATAATAATATAAGAAATCAAAATTCATAGGGCAGATAATTTTGGCACAGGAATATTTTAGTCAGTGCTTTAGATGGTCTGACCCAAAGGCATATGAAGTCAGTGGTAAGCTTCTTTTTCTGGGATGCCTCTTGGGAGTTACACCATAAGGGACTTGAAAACCTGATGAGTGCCTCTTCCATGCTAGAACATTCCTAAAATAGATCAGATGGTATAGAGTACCAATAAACACAAATTTTTAAGAGCTTGTGTTGTCCCCTTGTTAGAGTTTTAGCCAATAACTGAGTGAGCGATGCTCTCTGTTATCCCCCCACTATTCTCCCAAGGGAAGATGAAAAGGGAACAAGGGAGAGAGATTTTAAGGTTGGCAAAAAAACCAAAAACAGAACAATAGGTTTAATGAAATAATAAATAATAATGGCGAGTTATACACAAACATGTAAATATGGAACCCACACTCCTAAAATGGTAATCACTTCCCAATCAGAAAAGTCTCAAACTGGACTCAGCAGCAAAAATTCCACATCCCAGCAAATTCCACAAAAACACCTCAAGGTTATTGAAATGCTTTTGTAGTTGTGCATGAGAACAGGACATAACAGGCACAAGCTCAAACACAGGAAGTACCATTTAAAAATAAGAGAAAACTTCTTTACTTTGTGAATAACAAAGCACTGGAAAAAGATGCCCAGTGATGTTGTGGAGTCCCCTTCTCCAGAAATATTCGAAACCCACCTGGATGCAGTCCTGTGTAATGGCTCTAGGTGATCCTGCTTTAGCGGGAGAGTTGGACTAGGTGATCTCTAGAGGTCGCTTCCAACTCTGACAGGTTTGTGATTCTGTAATAAAGAAAACTGCTCTGATGTTATTGCCTGCTGATCACCCTCCTAGGCTCCTCCATGAATCATTTTGAAATGGGAAATCAGACACTAATTATGGATTTTGAGTAATTTGGAATCGCTGTTTGTAGTATCACCTTGTATTGATGTGCTGTGCCACATTTCCCACTGACTTTATGTTGATAAAGATATCTTCTCTTTTTGCTTCTATTTATTGTCAACCTGGCAAAGGACAGATGTTTGAAAATGGCTCCTGTTTGCAGTCAGACCATAAGGTGGCTGTAAAATTCATAGCTTTGTTCCTTCATCTAGATTCAATTGGGCAAACCCCATCTGCATGTGTAGCCAGTTAGGAGGTACAGATCCAAGTGACAGCAAGGTTAAGTTAGTGTCTCAATTAAATCAGAAATTCTTATCCGATGTAGGCAGCCATTGCCTCCATCTTCCTAACATATTCTGTTCTAAACTGATTTCTTCACGTTTCCTTGAGGCAGCTGAGGGGTAAAACTGCACATGCTTGCCTGCTTCTGCAGCTTGATCTCACAGACAGGGTTTTTTCTTTGTCGCTCAACCAGTTCCAGATGTCTGGATGTATCCTGTAATCCCAAACTGGGGCTTTGCTGCAAATCAGTTTGACAGTCAAGTACAAAATAGATTTGCCTTGGCATAATTCAGGTGCTTAACTCTCTTCTACTATGGTTAAACTCATAGCAATAACACTGTTAAATAGAGCATTTTCAACATGGTACAGATTACCTTTCACATCTATTTTTAATTGTATTTGGTATTGACATTGATTGGAATAGGAGTCCTAAGTGCACTTAATGAGTCAGATCAATAGCTAGCAGTTTGTTTCTGTTATTCTCATTTTCATGCAGAAGGGATTAAAGAGAAATTATTTATCTGAGTCCTAGTACTCTCAGGTATGACAAGTTACTTTATGGTTATATTGAATAATTTAATCGTCACTGTCATTGTACTGAGAACAGTGGAACAAATTACAGATCTCTTGTGTCTTTTTGCATGTGCTTCCACCTTGTGCATCATTGGTGGAAGCCTGAGTTAAATAATTTTCTGAAAATCATAGAATTACATTTAAATCTTAATTTATCTTGAACTCTAATCTGCCAAGTGTGTAACTAAATTTTCTATGGGGCTCCCTCTTTAATGCAGGATTTTCTGAATGACCTTGTGGGGGGTTTTTTGTTTGGTTTTTTGTTTGTTTTAAATATATTTAGAGGTATTATGGCTTTCCTCTGCTATGTGGAAAATGGTGTTAGAAAATGGTGTTGCTCCCTTTTCACAGACTGGAAGACCCTATGAACTCCCTAGAGAAAATGAAGTCTCAGCTCAACACAACTTCCTCAGTATTTATATATGAGACATTAAGTGTTGCTACAGACTGTTGTTCTTCTGATTACTTGGGAATTTGTGCTTGTGTATTGCCTCAAAGCATGTTTTGAGAGAGTGTCAATGGAGAAACACAGCTGATAATCACTTATTAACACATGTGGCAAGAGATTCAGATTCAAGTTCTTCCCTTGTTTGGACACGAGTGTCACACCAACATCCTATCCAAAAAAGATGTTCCAGATCATTATTCAAACAAGATTTGTGGTTCAGCCCATGCCTCTCAATAAACTAAAGGTAAGCCTCCTGATCAACAAGTCAATGCTCTGGTATTCTATGGACTGCAAAACCTATGTCCTAATGATGGCAAGGTATCTATTTCCTCTTATATACATATGATTCCAGGTATACACCACTTTTTGAAAGCTGAAGCTTATCAGCTCTTCTTGAAATCCATGTTTCTGTAAGGATCTTTTCTCAGCAGACAAGCAAGATTGTGTTGAAATCTTCCAGGACTGGCTGTACCTTAAGTGTCACTGCAAAAAATGTGGCTCACTCTGTAGCCCTAACTGGATGTTGTCAGCAAAGGCTTGAATGCTGATTCTCTGAAGATTTGTTTAGACCTGGAACAGCTCTGCAGTTCCCTGCTGCATGGGGAGTTTCCTCTTTAGCAAAGAAAAGCCCAGCCTTTTCCCAAGTCTTCAGGTCACTGAAACACTCAGTGTACTAAAGGTGAAGGATTCCCTTGTCATCACTGCATCTGTCAGGGTCACCACGTGAAACAAACTGGTTTGTTCCTCCCAGAGTAGGAGAAGGGATGGCAGCTGTGCATTTAGGGAAAAGTCTTTCATTTTAAGACATTTGTTTAAGTCCAAAAGGCTGTATTTCTGAAATGAAGACTACTGGATGCCTCTGACACCAAGAAAATCACTCTTTATTAGAAAGAAACACAGACTTAACTTGCATTCAGTTATGGCAACAAGAATACAAAAGATTTACTTGTATCTCCTGGGAAGAAAGAAGTGGGTGTTTCTATAGGGGGCAAAGTTCTTTCCTCCAGCTTTCTGAGCACACTACCTTTATATTAATACATATTTTCTATTTGTATTTTATATTTTCTATTTGTATTCTGCATTATGATTTATTAAATTTTTAGAATAAAAAAGGATCTGATTCCATTAGAATCAGAAAAGGCTTTGGTTATGCTTTCAATGAATACAGGGTGAAAGAAAATATGTAATTTCCACCCCGGTCTTGCCTTAATCTAAATGATTATTAGAGATTCTGGCTGGTAAAATGAAATATCCCCACTCTAAATAGCATATATCATGATCTCATTTTGACACAATAGAGATTCAGTATCAGTGACTCACTTGCAAAACAATGTGTAGCAGATGGAGAAAAATTAATAAGGGTCTGTACATATGTCCAGGAAGAAGATGAATACACTGAAGAGCAGCAGTCCCAAACTATCCCTGCTTGATTACAGAATCATAGAATGTTAGGGGTTGGAAGAGACCAGTAGACATCATCTAATCCAACCCTCAAGCCAAAGCAGGATAACCTAGGCCAGGCCACACAGGAACACATCCAGGTGGGTTTTGAAAGTCTCCAGAGAAGACAACTTCCTTCAGTTCCCTTATTAGGAAAAATAGGGACAATAGGGAAAACTGCAGTCCGAATTACCAGGTTTACAAGTTTCCTAAAGTATAAAAGTGGTAGAGGCAGGTGTGATATTAAACTTCACAAAAATTACGAAACCAGTCCAGGAAATATTTTTATACCTCCACAGAGAAAGTCTCTCTCTATTACCAGAAAAATGCCAACTCTAGAGTTTCCCTCACCTTCCTGTACCACCCTAATTCTCCACACATGCATGCATGCGTTCAGACCCCAGGTATTAGTTTCATGAGAAAATTTATCTGGGACAAAGATATATTGAATCTTCTGAGAAACAGAAAGGAAAAGAATAAGGCACCAAAAATGCAAGAGCTGTGCAATGCAAAAGAGGGAGATGTAGACAGCTGAAGAAAAATGGGCTAGAGAAGGAATGCAAATGCTCTTAAACTGGTCTGCCTGAACCCTAAAAAAAAATGGTCCAAGTGTGCTAGGAGCTCTAGGCTTTGTGGTTCCCTCAGCCTTAGCCCTAGTTGTGATGGCATCTTAGGGCAAAAGCTGAGGACCCCAGAACCATGGGGGGCCCAGATGAGAAAGGTATAGAGGGAGAAATGTTGGTTGCCATGCTCCCCTTGGCATGCCTTTTCCAGCACCAGTGTCCCTGGTGCTCTAGGCATTGTGGCTCTCTAAACCCCTAACCCTAACTCATCCTGGGAGCTGCAAAACAAGTCTTCCTTAGCATACCACAGTGTCTAACCTTAATGGCAGCTCTCTGATGCTTACCATATTCCTAAATAGCTTCAGAATGGTTCAATCAAGAACCCCTGGACCCCAAACAAATGTGCTATCCCCAAAGGCAGAAGATGAACAGGATCCCTTCTTACAACAAACTGCTTTCTCTGTACCTCCTGCAGAAGATAATATCCCCTGGCACAGCAGAGTGGGCTCAATGGCCAAATGGTCCTTTCTTTGCCTCAAAAATCTATAATGTTCCCTCTGAGGTCTTTCTCATGCTTTTTTCAGTGCATGCAGTTAAAAGCACTGGCATAGCTCTTGTCAAGTCAATATAGCTGTGGCAGTTTACATCTGATGAACTTCTGATCCTGCTTGTTCTCAGCAAAATCAGCTGAATGTGAGGAAGGGTTCCAGAAATGACCTATGGCGTGTCTGTATAGGGTGTATTCATTCAGTCTTCTAGTCAAAAATAATCCCAGAGAGACTTGCATAAAAAGAAATAAAATTGAGAATTGCAATCAGCAGGGGCTGTCAGAATTTGCCAAGTGAAGCTCTGAACAGTTTATCTGTTTAACTGGTTTAGCTAAACTACATTGTATACTTTTTAGCAAGAATTAGCTTTAATTAATCCTATCTCTCTTTACTGTTAGAGTGACTTAAAGCAGCTTGTCAAGGGCCCTTTACTTTTCAAAAAATCGCCACACTAGTGATGAGTTTTAATATAGTCAGTCCCACTCACTTTAAATGCACACTTTTAGCTAGGTCACAATGCCACTCCCAACTCTCCCCATCTGCCCACTTGCAGTTCCAGATGATGAACAGAAAAATCCCAAATTACTAACTTCTGACACTGTGGAAGCAAGCCTCGAATGATGGTTCACAGGAGCAAGATCTGGAAAGCAAGGAGGAGCTCAACTGAAATGCATCTTTCAAATATCTGCAAAGTGAGCAGCCTTGGTGTCCTACCTCACTGGTACAGGCTGTTCACAGGGAGCAGATCTGCTCTGGTACAGCCTGCTCTGCAGTGGTGGGACAAAAGCCTCCCTGGGCACATACTTTCAGGCACATGGCACCACTGGGAGAAGAGCTATTAAACTCCCATGTGGTGCCTGGTTAATGTTTATTTAGTTAACAGTATTAAAACATGAGCTATAGAATCATAGAATGGTTTGGGTTGGAAGGGGCCTTGAAGATCATCTTGTTCCCAACCCCCCTGCCATGGGCAGGGACACCTCTCACCAGACCAGGTTGCTCAGAGCCTCATCCAACCTGGCCTTGAGCAATTCCAAGGATGAGACATCCACAATTTCCTGGGCAACCTGTTCCAGTGGCTCACCAGTATCACAGTGAAGAATTTCTTTCTAATATGTAATGTAAACCTACCTTGTTTTGTCTTAAAACTGTTACCCCTTGCCATGTAAGGCATACAAGCACTGTGAAAACTTTCTTGTCTACTTGCTGAAGATGTTATTACATGTACAGAATTGAACTCCAGTCTGTGAAATAGCAATTCTTTATGTTGCCACCAAACCTATAAAATAGCAACCTGCTTTAGTTGTAGCAGAGCATCTTTATTTACATGGTCTACCCACTTCTTGAACATAATGCAGTACCTGAATTTTACGTTAAAATCTTTACATTTTTATGGTCTGTCTTTTTTTCAGCATCGACTAGTGAATAACACCCATGATTTTATTCTGTTCCCTGAGTGACTTGATCTCTTTGATGAGATCAATAAAATTCTCTCAATCAAGCTTCAAGGCACGTGTTAATGGGGCAACACGTAAAATTTACTTTTTAGAATTTTTCCCTCCTTTCAAATAAAATTTGCTGTTTCCTCAAGAGGTTCTTCAATGAAAACTTCCTCATTAAAATATTAATAGGAAACAGACAGAAAAGAGTCATGAACAGAGTCATATATCTATTGAAATTTGCCTAGAGGAATGTGATTACCTACTTTCTCAGATAGACTTTGTAGCTGATCAATTCATTGCACTGAAAAACATGGCAAGATAACCTTTCTCATCTTCTCTTTGCTCTGTGGAAGATTTGATGGTGCAGAAATGAGCAATATAGTGAGAGATATGACTTTTCATATTATTTCCTGGGAAAGGACCATTTCCAAAATAAGGTGAACCTTTCAGATGATTGAAAATTGAAGAGCAATATCACCTTTTCTTATGCCAGGATTCTCTATGGAGTATATATTTTTACGTAATGCAATCCAGATCTTTTCTCAGAATTTCTCAAATGATAGGGAAATAAAAACCCAACCCAACCTTTTTTCTGACTGTGTTTTCCTCAGTAATTCTCTGTCCCACTGCTGGCTTCCAGGCCTCCACTTTCTGAATGGTTCTGACTCCCTGCTGTGGGCAGGGACCTGGGCAGCTGGTGAAGCATCACAGCAACAAGGTCAACAAGCCAAATTTGGTGTGATTTGCCTGGTCACACAAGGAGAGGGAATCAGAAATGCATTCCTTTTACACTGTCAGAGGTGGGCATCCATTTGCTTTGCTCCAGCTCACAAGGAGCAGGATTTGTACATCTCCTTGTGGCTTCTGTTGGGTGGGGTTTCAGAGCAGTCAGAAAAGTATATTTCTGGGTCTTTAGCAGCAACCTGCTATATGGACAGAGCTTTCATAAATGTGCCAGGGCTGCCCAAGCATCCCCATAGTCTGCTATTAGGTAGCATTGCTTGCCAGCAAGTCATGTCTGTGGACTACAGAGGCCTGGTGCAGCAGTTGAAAAGAAGTCCAGTAAAAAGTACAAACACACTCCCCTCAAGCCTCTATCTGTCTGTCTGTCACGCTTTTGATTCATGCTGACATTTCAGAAGCTTGCAGAGTTTCCAGTGGCTGACTTTCACTCTGCTTATGTCTCTTATCAGGGACTTCAGCTTTCACAAAGCGCCTGTCTGCATACCAAGAGCCCTCACCCCTCCTCATTTTGAAGAGTGAGAGGAGGTTGGGATCACTTTGTTTACCGTGCCAAAGAGTACAGGCTGTAACAAGTGAATGTGAGCATAAGTGGTGTGCCACGAACTTCTCTCCCTGCCACTTAGGGAAGGACTGGAAGAACTGGGTTTCTGCCAGCCAGTATAAAGGTAAAGTAGCCTAGGAACAGACAGTTCTGGTAGCTCTCTCCTGCAAAGCCTTGTAAGCAGCAGATCTCATCAGAACCAGGTAAAAGAACTGTATGAATTTGTTTATTTTGGTTTAAGTCTTCTACTGTTTGAGCTGGGTCATTCCAAAGCTAAGGGGGGATTCAGGTATTTCCCGCTTGGCCTCCAGTTGCTCTCTGAGGGAAATGGGACTTGTGTGCATCTTGTGTCATACCTGCCAACCCCATGGAGATACCTGGGATAGAACAGAGTAGTTATAAAGTACTGTATAGAGACAAGTAAATAATCACCAAGTATTTTTATAGTTTGCACAGGGGTTTTTGTCTGCATACATTTGCGTTTAGAAAAAAAAATAGCTGTGTCCTACTGCATGGAAACACTCACAGAGATGGGTTGTTTCACTGTGCTTACTGATAGATACGGACTCGTGGCAACCACCATGGGCCAAGGTGCTTACATCTAGCATGCAGATGTTACCAATCCTCTAAGAAACCTCTGCTCAGGTATTTCCTGGAGCTCTGAACTGCAATAATCCTTCAACACATCAGAATTTTCCAGCAATGCCTCATCACTGCTTGACCCCTCTTGCTGCCTGCCTACTTGGATACCTATTTCATACTGAACATCTGGTGGGATTCTCTAGAAATCTCATATATCTGGCTTCCAGGTGGTGAAATACCAAGTGTTCTTAGAGCCCATTTCTGGATATCTGAAGGAGAGCCAGCATACTGGTAAACCTCAACTGTATCTCATTTTATTCAACAGTCTGGTATTGTAAGAAAAGTGTTTCAAAGTCCTGTTTGTTGATCTTGTTTAGGAGCAGAGACTTAAACCCAGGCCTCCTCACTTCTAACTAAGCTTGCTGAATCATTACATAGTGACACAAAAAAACAAGAAGTACTTTTGCTGAAACATGACAGTAGTGGGAAAATTTGAGAGCTTCTGTTCTTTGTGCATAATAATGTCATTATTTTCTCAGAGTACAAAGCCAAAGATGAGTGTGTTGGGACTGGATCCTCCAAGAGGGATGGCAGCTGAGGGTGACCCCTGAATGGGTCATGTCCCTCCAAAAAGGCACAGTCCCATGGGGGCTGGACATGAAGGGCAGAGCTGGATGATGGTTACAGAGCCCAGTGGCAGCCCTAGATGAGGCATGTGACCTGTAAGTTCAGGGGCTGTGCAGGGAGCCTCCTGAGGTGCAGAAGACAACATGATGCATCCAAGGCATCCTCCCAGGAGATGAGGCCAGAGACAGGGACGGAGATGGGCAAGGATGTCCGCAACATCTGGGGCAAATACTTAGACCACTAGGCTGAGCTGCCATGGAGCTGCTGGGCTATGGGCTAGGGTGGAAGAAAGAACCAGGGAAGGATGAGCAGGGACAGAAGGAGCATCAGTGCCTCCAGGGCTGCAGCAGAGAAGTGTCTGAACACCTTTTGTCAAATTGGCACCAAGACATGAAAGACAGGGGCTGCAGGAATGAGATGAGCCATATCCATGAGTAGCCTTGGACGCTGTGACATCTAACACCTGGATGCAGCAGGAGGAAGGCTGAGGTTCACTAAAATCCCAGCAATGTGCCCTAGCTGGGGGTTTATTTTTGAGAAAAATGGACCAAGAGAGTTTTTTTGATGCCTACGAATAATATGTTTTTAAACTGATTCCTTCCTGTAGGGTGAGGGCTCTGCAGGCCACAGATGAAGTACTGGGTTCAGATCTCTTGAAATTTCTGTGTCTTCTGTCCTTAAAATATTTTGTGGCCATAAGAAAAACTGTGATTTTTTTTCACCTTCCGAAAATTTTTTAATTCATCATCTTTGTGAGTTCTGCTGTGGAAACATTAGCACAAATTACTCCTAATACAATTTCTTTTTCTGACTGGAATTTACCTATTTATGAGAGTGTTGTTTGCTTCATTTAACCTTAAGATTGAATATAGAGAAGTCAGGAATGCAGAGATCTAGAAATGGAAGGAAAATGAAAGATGATTCAAGGGAACCTTCTTTAGTAACAAGCTGAAGTAAGCTAAAGAGTAGATCTATCACAGAGATTCTCTGCTGATAAGCTTGGAAACCCCTCTAAATCACTTAGCATCTAAAAGGCGTGAAAGTTCATTTGTTTATGTAGAGCCCTCTGTTTTTTAGCACATTTTAGCACAAAGTTTCTAATATTCTAATTAGTCATGAAAAAATTAATAAAGATATTTATGCAGAGACATAGCAAGAAACTTAAAATATACGTTTGGAGGAAAAAATAGCTGAATTATGTGAGAAGTATCTACTACTAAAATGTGTTCTGGAGGGTACTGAGCATAGCTTCACAGATGTGCTTAATCTGTCAAATTTATTTACACAAACACAGGCAGGCCTGTTATAAACTTCACAGCATTGGTTACTGCTCTTAGCAGTGTTAATGTTGATAACAACACTGTGTGTTTGAGTTTTACTGTGCACATTAATTCCCACTGGTCTGACATTGTAGGTCTGACATCTATTTAACAGACCATAAACAGGGGATACAATATCAAATGTAACTCTTAGAGTTGACACATACTCAAGATGTTGCCTTCCTACTAAATTAATGACAATAGTAGAGGGATTTCAAAAAGTCTCATTCTTCTCTTGGAGAGGCACAGGAAAGGCAGTGCTGGTGGTTGGTAGGCAAACTCTATAGGTACAAAATAGTAGAGACTGTTACCATTAGTTCAACTAGTAAACAGGGTAAAGCAGCCCATAAGGCAAATTAATGAAGGAAGTGTGAATACTAAGGGATTTTTTTCATTAAATCATAACTAAAATTTCACCTGTCATAATTAAAATATCAACAACATACCTCTGTCTTTTCCTAAAGAGATGAGTAGCAAAAAGAGAAAAGTGTAATATGTAAGGAAGAAAACCAGGCAATGGCTGCAGAATTTAGTTGGTTTCCCTCTGGATTAATGTTCTGGACTGAAAGGCTCTGGCCATGACATGGCCCCAGCTCAGAGCACCCACCCTGAGCCCAGCCTCAGGGCTACAGAGGATGAGCCCAGAGGAGGAGGTGGTCCTGGTCCTGGTCCTGCCCCTGCCCCTGCCCCTGCCCCTGCCCCTGCCCCTGCCAAGGGTGAGGTGTTGGTGCCCTGGTCCAGGTTTGACCTTCAGAGCCAGGGAAGAGCCAGGTCTTCTGACAGAAGCTCTCAGGCAAAAGAGGACTTAGGGAAAAAAAAGAAAAGGTTTAGAATGATCCTGTGAAGGATCCTTATTTTCAAGTGCATTTTCCAGCAGTTATGTCCTCTTATATACAAGTAATACATACCCAAAAATGTTGGGTAATACAGCCCAGATGCTTCTCTGGCTTTCACTTTAAAGACTCAAAAGATTTTTTCAATCAGGAAATGAAAAATCCTTTTATAATTGTTTCATTTCAACAAATGGTTTTGACATCAGCTTTTTACTTTCTAAGTGAACACAAAATCAAAATTAAAATGAAGTAATTTGAAATGACCAAAAAACTTTTTTCCCAGAATATTTTGATGTTTCCACTTTCTCTCTCTTTTTCACTGAGATTTTATGTTGAAGAAAAAACAAACAATTTCATACATCTCAGAAAAATGTTTGATTAAAAACTGTGCCCTTTTCAAATGCAAAACAGCTTTTCTAGAGGCTCTAACTTGTGTACTTTAAAAGCTAAAGTCAAACTACTCTCCAAAACATTTGCTGGATGCAGTCTGCAGAAGGATAGGTATCATTTCCTCATTTCCACCCGTGAAGAGGCTGTTTAACCTTTCAAAGCCTGAGATATTTAAAATGCAAATAAACAGGCAACGGGGATATATTTTCTAACATTTACACTGAGAACTCTATGATGCATGTTTAAGAATGTACTTTACCAACCAACTCCAACTGATATAAAAAGAATTCAGGCTTTGAAATTCTTTAAATACTTAAGTGGGTCAAAACATTGCTTCCTCTTGTCTGATGTATATTGATAATGCTAATTCAGTTATAACAGCACTGAAAATAAGAACAAGAAATACCACCCCAATTTGAGCAAGAACTGGCTCTTAAAAGCAGTGTTCAGTAACAGTCATCTGCACCTTTCGGTGATCCTGGCCCAAAGCCTCAAGAAAACTGAGCCTGAACTATTAGGAAAAAAAAGTTTTCTTTCAGCCTGCCACAGTCCATACTACTTTCAAAAATTTCATTTTTTTTAAAAACTGGAAATAGACATGGCCAAAAATGCTACAAGATAAGCTACTCTGGTGATCTTACTAAACTCAAGGACAGACATATTACTGGAAATTCCATTAGAAAACCTCACCTTGGAAAGTTGCATGGTTCATGAAACTTAGATGAGTTTTGGTTGCAGATGGACAACTTTTTGCAAGTTGAATAAAACTTCTGAATATTCAGGTCTCTGAATTTCCTCTTATTTATGAAACCATGTTGTTTAATACTTATACTGACGTATATAAAATCAGGTTGTATACTTTAACCAACAATTTAGGATACATAGAAGGTTTAGCATGTAAAATGGTCATGAAACCAGACATTGAATTTACTGGCTTTGAGCAGAATTAAAGGTTCTTCCCTTTGGGGCTGGAATATTGTTAATTTTCTGCACTGCAAAAGAGAAGTCAATAAAGAGCAAATACCTCAAAAAAAGGATCAAAAGCCAGCTGTTCCTTTCTATCATATATAGGCTTCAAAAGTCAACCATCATTATTCCCTGCTACTGGCGCATTTGCTACTGCTTTAGCAAAGTTATTCTTCCCACTTCAATTTTCTGTTTTACTTCTGCAACAGTTCCCTATGTCCCATACCAAGAGGTTATATCCAGCTGGGTTCTATGACAGACATTCACCCATGGGCAAACACAGCTGCTTCTGAAATTCTGCTTGGCTGAACAATATCCCTGTGTGGTGAGAAGGGTGATAAGATTTTCTTTCTTGTAACAAAACCTTTGTGAAGCTCCATTCCACATCATCCTGCAGGACTAAGCTAGTTAAGAATACTATAACAGCTGCAATACCTAATGGGCTTGTCAGATGATTTGCATAATTAAAAATCTGTATTACTATTAACTAATTAATGTGGAAAAATTATGTTTGAGAGAATGTATATTCTACCCTTTGGAAAACAGTAAAATATGTGGGAAGTTCATGTGATCACTTTCTTGTCAAAAAGGCTGAGTATGATGCTAAAGATGGAGAGAAAAATTCATGTTTTGTATTATAAAACATGGTGATCCAAAAGAAAAATGTAGGTCAAAGGTTAGGGGAATGTTACAGTGGATACAGAAATATAGTGATTCTCAGAAATCTTTAAACTGTTATTTTCCATACAAAACTTGCAGAGGCATGGTTGTCAACTGTGCAGGGAATTCAGCTTGCCAGGGCCACAGGCTGGAAGGGTCTGAATTTCTGAAGAGGGAGAAAGCACAGAGAGCGAGCCCTGGTGACAAGATAACTAGGTTAATCCCTTGCACCATCTCACATGCCAGACACTCAATTCCTATATTAAGGGACTTTACACACCAATGCCCCATCAATTCCCTCCATAAATGGAAATCACACACTTTTCACCAGTGGATTAATAATTAACATTATTCTTGTAATTGTCCACAAGGACAAAGGTGGAATAATGACAAAATTAGAAGGGGAGTAGAATCAGAAATGAGGAGTTCAAGCAGGTTTAGAGTGATTTTCTTCCAACACGTTGGACCCTGAAAGGGCAGGAAAGAGCAAGGATTCTGTCTTCTTGTCATGGGCCCTGGGCAGCCTCCTCGCTGTGGTAAAGAAACTTCAGAGCATCCTGTCCCCCAGCCCAGGGGCAGCTGGCCAAGGTGGTCTGTGAAAGACTCTTGAATGTTTGTGGCTTTAGGCACTTTGTTGCTTGACACCTCTCATCTTTTATTGACCTGTATGCATGTTTTTGCAGTCACTTGAGGGCATTCACAGAAGGCTGACTCCACTTTGAAGATGGAAATGTCATAAATGTCACTCACCCCTGGGATTATTTACATGCAGCTTTACACCGTATCAGTCATTTACATTATAGCAATCAAAACAATGAGGTCAAAATTCAGCCAAAGGTCAAAATTCATCCAAAGCTCAAAATGCAGCGTTTTCTGTCTGAAAATAATGTGCCACTGAAAAATATTTGACCAAGTCCTGTTGAGTTTGGGTTGAACAACGGATAAGTATCACACATCATTTCCTCAGATATCAGACATGAAACTTTCAAAATCTACAACGGAGTTGTTACACACTGCCTTCCTGTGGCTCCTGAAAACATTTTCACTCCAAATTTTACCATAAAAATGCCTCACTGCAGAGAAGTTATACCTGTCATCCCCTTAAAAAGCAACCCTCTCCCTTAGCTCATGGCAATTTTATGGCCCTATTCCACTAACTTCTTTACATTCTCACTATTTTCGTAGCTCTAGAGCCAAGTCCTACTCATAATACAGTCAATGCAAAAAAAGATATATGTTAATTTTGATGACACAGGATAAGATCCCTAAGCAAAGTATTTTATCAACTTTTTTTTTTTTTTTAAAGAACTGGTAATGACTGCAGTAAATTAACATACCTACTTGACTTCATCAGTCAATACACACTTATTTTATTTTATTTTTCCTTTCTATTAACATTCTATAAATTCTTACCATTTAGTGACCTTAAGCTTCCACTGTATTTCTGAATTGCTCCTAAATTCTCCCTTGTAAAGCCAAGATCTATTCCTTTCTCCTCTTTATTAAGAAAATTCATCATAAAAGAGTGTTTTCATTATTTTTAACGTGTATTTCTATTCTGCAGTGTATTAGTTTTACCTTGTGTAAATAAACTTGAAGTTACTAAAAAATGAAAACAAGAAAAGATCTATCTCTGCTTGATTTTCCCTCGGAGACAAAAAGAGCCACTGAATAAGTAAACTGCCTTTGCTGGGAACCAGAGTACATTTTCTGAGTTAGTAGCAGTTCTCAGGGTATTAATTGTTGTAAATTGCTCAAGTTTCACATGCCAGTGGGTAAACTTAGCAGTATCAATTAGAGGAGGAAAAATCATTCTCCCTCAAGGAAAAATAGTTGGAGAAAAAGAATATAAAGCATTTTCTCAGGGAAAGAGGTGTATCTGGGAAAAAGAAATGCTAAAATAGAACAACAGCAGTGGCTTCATCTAACTAGAAAAAAAAAAGATACTAAATGTTATGTAGTGGTGGGGCATCACGAAGCATTTGCAATATTGCAGTATTTGCACACTGATTGCAGGACCCTACCCCAAAAATATGGCAAGCATTATAAGCAATTTTGGGAAAATGAACATGTACAGGAATTGAAGAAACCATTATAAACACACTAAACAGATAAAAATCATTGATTACATAATTTGTAGTAAAAGAAGGGAAAAACAGGCTATAATAACTGATGTAAATACAGGGGAAGGAAGTATCTATCGTGTGATGTCAAATAAAAACAATGGACTAAATCTAAAAAGGAGTAAAAGTCTGGTATATATTCGGGTAAAATGAAAGTTGAAAGATTGTTTTGTTCTTGAGGAGTATTTGAGAAGAATATGAGTTGTTAAAAAACAGACTATGTGACCTATTATTATTACAACTTTATCACATCTGTAGGATTCTGATAGCTATATTCAGAGATCAAAATGTCATTAAGCTCAATATCATTGATACTTTCAGTAAAAAAATGTTAATCTGGCACCTTGTTCCTAGATAAGGAAGACAGAAAAAAATGTATTTAACATGCAAGTTATTATTATCTGACTTATTTTGAGGGAGAGAACTAAGTGAAGAGAATCATTGTAGGCAATCACAACACATTCTGAAGCTTTCTAATTCCTGCAATGTGATACAGACACATTCACTTGCAACTGTAGTGCCATCATCTGCAAAAAGATGCCAGGGTGTTTCATATCATCAATGTAAATTCTCCAAGCTTCCCTTTGCAGAACTGATGGGGAGAATGATGCTGACTGTCAAACATACTTGCTGGGCCAGAGTTTATTATATAGGGTTTGGGCTGGTTTAGACCTGCTTAAGATCCAGCACATGACAATGCTCATGTGATGCATGAATGATGAGCACTACCCTACTAATGCTTGATGTAACCATCAACTCAAGGGCAATAATGGAGAAGGCTTTAAAGGAGGTAAAATCAGTTTAGCATAGACACTCTTTGCTAAGTGCCAGCTGTTAATCCAGAGTACTCAGTTAACTTTTAAATGAGGAATTTGCCATAAGGAAGTTGTGAATGCTCCCACAGCTCCTGGAAGGATTGCACCTTGCTGGGATCCAGAACCCAGTCTGGGAGCAGCAGTGAGGAAGACGCAAACAATTTTTCTTCCTGAGGCTGTCTGTTGTCATTACCTATTTTGCTACATTTTATGAGTCCTTCTTCCAGATGGCGATTTATAGCTTAGCTGAACACAAAAATTAAATAAAATAACAATAATAAAAGGATGGGTAATTTTTCTGTTTTGCAGATACACTTCATTTGTAATATATAATGTATATCCCAGCAAATGGGTATTGTCTTTTCAAGTGCTGCTGAAAAGGCATGGGCCTTGAGTGATTTTTCCCAGGCATATTTTTACCTATGGTCCAGAGAACAGAATGAACAAATGCTGACCTCTGCTTTATTGCATGGCTGGCATGACACATTTATTCACATGCCACAGCCAAGAGCATATAGAAGGGCAGCCACCCTATATACAGCAGGATGGTATCTACCACTGGATTTCTTCTGGACATTTCCTTTACATTGTTTTGTTTTAGCATATCTTTTAAAAAGTAAATTAATTTAAGAATGTAGTTTCTTTGCTTGCAAAGTATTTTAGGCACAAACCAGCTTTTGATTGCTTCCTTTAGTTTATGGGCAGATGAACAAGTGCTTGGTGATGGCATTCATGAAGCACCCAACTTGATTTCTGGCCCCACTAGTGTAAATAATAGAACCAAACTGCTTGTCCATGAGTGTGCTTGTGGTGGCATCTTCATTTATTTTCTTGGAGTCAGTCATTATCAAATCTTCCCTGATTGCTGCTCAAGCCCTACTGATGGCCATGATGTCCTATATTTGTTCTTTACAAAAATAACTTGTACAGTGTAGTACTGCAGCCATATGATAACCATTGTTTATATAATGGACATCTTTTGAGCTAACTTGGCACAAAAAATATTTTCATTAAATTATCTAATGATGTATGGAAAAGCTGACAATACATGTTTTCATTTGACTTTCTTTTTTTCCCTTTTAAATAAGTAATTACTCTAATTTATATATTTTTATTGAAAATTAGACTAAACATCAAGTATTCAGCTAAGAAGTATCTTGGAGAAAATGTAGATGAGCCTTTTCCTGACACTTGCTGCCTAATAGGTCCCTAGCACACCTTTCAGCTTGTGCACTGATTCTCAAATTGAGTAATTTTGTGTGATATTATTCACATTGTCCTTTATCATATCCTGAGTAGTGCAATATAGGAAAGAAAGTGCTTCCATCTCCTAGGGAGAGAAATCACTTTTAATTTTCTGTGTGAATTACTGACTCTTTAGGTCTTGAATTCATCTACATACCTTATCTTTCATATGCTAATTAGAGGCCTGCTCTCCTTAGATTCCATCTTCATGCAAAGGAGAGAGACAGACACTTCTGCAGGGTGATTCCTCCCCTCTAACTCTTCAGGTAGAGTCAAGGTATCTCCTGGCAAAGGATAAATGTACTGGATGGATGTTGTACATAGGTGAAATGAATCATGGTCTCAGGGTTTTTTCCTTTTTTTGTCAATGACAAAGAATGTCTGGAATGACTTCCTTGGAGCATGGACCTTGCTTTCAGGTGGCTGAGAGAAATACCATCCTAAGTGATAAAGAAATGTTGCCATTTGGTAGCTCAATAACAATCTTCCAGTTTATCCACCAGGATAAAAGGCAGCAGGATGCAAAATTCCCTATAACGTTCTGTAAGTATCATTCAAGGCCATTTGGCTCTGATTTGCCTGAAGAGTGGGAAAATAACTCAGTTTTAATTGCCATTAACTCAGTTACTTTGAGCTGTAATGCAAATTTTATTACAACGAGGTGAACAGTCACTACACTGATTTTATACCATGCAGCAAGTAGCTAAGATACGAACTGGATAGACTGGAACTGAAAATTCAGCTTAGTTGTGATGTTGAGATAGAGAGGAAAAAGAGATTTAACTGCAGCATTCTGAATGCATTAGGAGAAAGGATGGAGGAAGGACTAGTGTTGTTTAAGTATGATGTAAAGATTACAAGCTTCAGGAGGATTCTAATGTTCTCGAGTCTTCATCATCTGTTTTTTGTAACAATGCCTGAGATCATTCTTAGTAGTTTTAATATCTTGTGTTTATAGTATTTAAAGTCCTTTAGAAGCCTTAATAATTCTGTAACCATATTGCATGCAAGCATGAACAAAACTCCTCACAAGTCTACACAGACCAGCCTTGGACACTTTGATTAGTAGTGGCTTGTGCAGTCTTAGATGAATTCTGCAGTACAGAAGCAAGATCAAGTGTGAATTTAAAGTTTAGGTTATTCTAGTGTTACAGGTTGCCTTGCATAGAAATTCAAAGTTTGGCTTTACTCAAGGAAGAAATAAATGACTCAAAAGCTGATGTTTTCATCTGGGTAATTGGAAAAAAAAAACAACCATGGATTTATATTTTTAAACACTGTCAGTAATCCTGTGTGGTATGGTGTCTAGTATCTTGAGACTCTACAAGTTAAAACTTCTGAATTAGCCTTACCCTGGTTTAGGTAGCATAAGGAGCTTTTAATGCTTCTGGAGAAAAAGATGTGGCACCACAAACTGATAAAAGCCTTTGAAAGGAGGACATTGGTTCTTGTATTCCTACAGTGGTTTGCTGTGAAAATGTGAGCAGTCTTTAAAGGCTTTATCTAGCAAATAATTCTTCAATAAGTCTCACTTCTTGAATAACACCGTTGTCTGACATTTCTGCAGCCAAGAAGTATTATGTATTAGGTATCAATCAAACTAAATAAAAGAATGATAACTCAAAGAGATGTTTAAATTCTGCCAAGTTCAGCATACAGTCCTGAAAGTGTCATTTAGAGATCATCTTATTATTCTTTGCTTTCCAAAGTAAGGATTAATTATGCCCATAATTACCTTGAAAGATTTCCCAACTCTCCTAGACAGAGTACTCTACTGTTTATCTGCTCTTACTGCTACAGAGTTTTCTAATGTGCAGTTTAAATCCTTGTTACCGTGACTGAGATTTGTTACTTCTTCTCTAACCCATAGTGGACCTGGAGAATGGAAGCTTTTCTTCAGCCCTTTTTAATCCTTTCCCCCTGTGCAAACCTGGAGCAGTTATTTAAGACAGGATCAGGGTGCAATGTATATTAACTAAAACTGTCCCTGAGATATCCAGTACTGGGTTACAGATAAACATGTGTTATAAAGCTATTCAAATTAGCAAAAAAAAGTTGATCTAATTTTTCCTTGAAAATTAGTATGATAAAATCCCTGTTTAAGAATTGAGAGACTAACTATTGCCTAATTCATTATTAAGTTCTGTTTTTATCTGGCAGCAAGTGAATTAAGGAGAAATTTGTCAGAAGACAGATGCTTCCTAACAGCTTTGCATTGTTAATATAATACAAAGAGTGGAGCTCCTACATTTGTAGGCATTCCTCCCATTGAAAGATCTTTATCCTTTTTCAGTAAATTGATAGTTTCCTTTCTGTTCAGAGAAACATCTGTCCTGAATGAATTATTCTGCTTGCCCAATTTAGATGCAGGAAGATAGAAAAAAAAAAAATCCCACTATTAAAAAAGATCCTACTAAAAATTGTGAACTTTTAAATCTCTATCTTGCTCTCACAGTCTATTTGTTTCATAATTATCTAATTACAGGTGGGTTTGTTAGCAAGTTCAAATAACTGTAATTGGGGTCTGAAAGACACGTTTGGAAAGAAATTATTCACTCTGCTTTATACAGGCATTCTAGAAGTTCATAGATCACCTTTATATAGACAGTTTCCACATAAAGTCAAGCATAGAAAAAACTAATGGTTCTCAGATGACTAGTTGAAGAGTACAAAAAATACCCTCCAGAAATTCTATTTCTATATTGCAAAGAATTAAACTATAGAAAATAAAATGTAGTATAGACATGAAATTCTCTTTGAAATTGCTGTTTCCCAAAGCTATTCCTTTAGGGCCTAAAGATATTGGGCAATGACACCGTGAGGTGTAGTATATTTTTTTATAAGGTACAACAACGTTTTAAGTCCATGGAAGATAAAGAACCCATAAACACTGACCCTGCTGCCCAGGATTGCCATTTCACTTAGCATGGGTCTTCCTGAATTTGTTTTGGCACTGGTCTTTATGACTCCAAGTAGCTCATTTTATGTCTTTTATATGTAGATTGCTAGCCTGAGAAGACACTTACTTTTCCTACACTGCTTTGCAATCCAAATGAACTGCTACCTCTGCAGCTTTCAGAAGTCATTTAAATTTGTTTCACAAGCAGGTGAAGCAGTTCAGAGGCAGTTTATAATGCAGATTTCCTTTAGGGCCACATTCCAGCTGTGTTAGGTGTGGAAACTTGCTGGTACAAGAGCTCACTGGTAAGAACCCTTCTAGCCCAGCCCCTGTGAAAAGCCTTGACTTTTGTTTTTAATTCAAATTCGGGTAGTCAACTTCACACAGAACATTTGTGACCTTCTTTAATTAGCACTTTTCTCAAAGGGCTTAGTAAATTGGGCTCTTATTTTTTTGAAGGTAACAGGCAAGTGGATTTAACATTCTAATAAGCTGATAATCCTATTTCTTTAAATTATTATTGTTTTCAAAGTTATTTTATGAGTGACTAAAGACTTTGTCAGACTGGATTTACAATTATTTGCATTATTGTTCTTAACATGAAAATTACAAGGAAAACTCCTTGGGTCTGACTCCTCTATTGTTCTGGCAAAAACAAATATGGAATACTCTCTGGTAGGCTGTGCAAGATGAACAGACCATTTCTAGACAGATCTAGTTAGAAATGGGTACTAATCTATTTTTTATTTCTACAGATATGATAGGTAAGCCAGCAACAGGTAAATAAAAAAAAATTTAGAGAGATCTCTGGAATTTCTTGTAAAACAGGTACCTTTTAGTACAAACATTTCATAACTCCCTTCCAGTGTATCAATAATTCCAGCAGAGCTGTAACGAGTTTTTATTCTCCTTGACTTCATAAAGGGCAGGAGCAGATTTAGCAGAGAAGTTTTGATTGCAGGAAGGTCTCAAAAGAAAATCCTTGAGATCAAAGTCCAAATCAAGTTCAATAGATGCAAAGGTGAAGAGAACAAAAATTTCTCAGTGTTAGTTTTACGCACTGTAAAATACTGCTGTTCTTTTCACAGAAGATGCCAATTTATTTAAAAAAAAAAAAAAAAGAAAGAAGAGGAAGCCATGCTAGTCTGCATCAACTAGTCAAATACTTTTTATGAGGCCTGTGTAGTCACAGAACAGGCGTCACTGGTGTGCCTGCTCCTGGCTGCTGCAGCCCAGGGCTTTTTGTGTTGGGTAAGACAAAACTGAAGGGGATTTTGTCTGAGGCTCCCTGCATACATCTGGGCTACCTGGCTCTGCTGAGCACCAGAGAGATTCCAGGTGGGAAGGACAGCAGGAGACTGCAACACCTTCAGCTTCAGGAGCTCTGAGTGCATTCCCAGACATTTGCCTTCCTCCTCTCCTGCTCTCACCTGCCTTATTTTACACAGCTTGTCACAAAGCAGCTGCCAGGAAACAAAGCCTCCTTCCTCATGAGCCTTGCATCTGTCTTTGCTCGGGGCAGTGATACCTTTCTGTGTTTGGGATGAAGGTCAATATTGTTTACCAAAAGAAGTCTATTCCTGGTCAGAATTTTATGTGATATTTTCTACCCCACCATATTCTCTGTGACTATGGTATGTTAATAAAAACACATCCTGAAATCAGGTGGGCAGCAGGAGAAGGGCAGTGATGGTGCCCCTGCACTCGGCACTGGTGAGGCTGCACCTCGAGTGCTCTGTTCAGTTCTGGGCCTCTCACTCCAAGAAAGACTTTGAATTCCTGGAGTGTGTCCAGAGAAGAGCAACCAAGTTGGTGAAGGGTCTGGAGAACATGTTCTAGGAGGAGGGGGCTGAGGTCATTGATATTGTTTAGTTTGGGGCTGAAGGGAGACCTCATCACTCTCTACAACTACCTGGAATGAGGCTGCTGGGAGGGGGGTGTTGGCCTCTTCTCCCAGGTAAGTAACAATACAACTGGAGGAAATGGCCTGAAGTTGCACAAAGGGAGGTTTAGACTACATAGTAGGAAGAATTTTTTTACTGATATAGTAGTCAGACACTGCAACTGGCTGCTCAGGGAGCTGATGAAGTCACCATTCCTGGATGTATTAAGGAAACATGTAGATGTGACATTTCAGGACATCCTCTAGTGAGCATGGTGGTTTTATGGGGGGGGCTGATGGTTAGATTCAGTGATCTTAGAGAGGTTTTGTCCAAACGTGGCAATTTTGTGATTCTGCACTCTGTTTCATTATTATTTTGCAAAAAATGTGGGTGGAGAAAACTAACACAGAAGTGCATGTCCAAATGAATGACTTCCAGGTGGGTTATATTTCTATAACTATATTTCTGGCTTGTGATACACATTCTGACACATGCACACACACAAAAGTAAAGTCTGGTGTCTGAAAAGGAGAAGCATGAGTTCTTGGGATCCTTGGGTATCCCAAGTGAAAAAATTTAAGAAGGGAAAGACTGGAGAAGTGCTGCTTGTAATCTGCAATGGCAAGGATGCAGAGTGGCTCAGCTCCTTTTCTATGCCATTGTGCCTATGAGGTGTGCTTCCCTCTCTGCTCCCATGTATGCTTTGAACCTGTCCATGTGGAAAGGATCCCTGTCTAGCCTTCCACATCAGTGGACATGAGTAGGTCAGTGGGCTTACTCATGCTGAAGGCATGATTCCAAATGTCCACTATATTAATGAATGTGGGCTCATTGGTATAAATGCACAGAGCTACCTGCACTGCGTGGATTTTCAGCTATGAGAATTTAGGATTAGATAAGCTTCAAAAGCATCCTGTGCTGTTGCTGTTGGCTTAAGCTGGAATTTAGTTTCCCAAAACTTTTTGCACTTGGGTTGAGTGAGGGAAGGATGTTTCTTTCTTTACTCCCTTGTTAAAGCTGCTGCTTTCAATATGTACACATGACACACAGGAATATATATTTCTTGACATAAAGCCATTTCAGTCAGATTGCTTTTAGCTCTAGCACCTGAAGATATAACTTGAAAGTGCTTTGGCGTGGATTGACATAAAATACAATGAGACATGAAAGGCAATCAGGTAAACAAGAAAATTATTATTTACTAATTTTTACAGTGTCTATTGTCATAGCATCTTGGCAAGGGATTAAAAACATTTAAATGTAAATTAGATGTGTCATTCTCAAAACAAAATTGAGTTAGTTATTCAAAACTGAAGTGGAAAAAAAAAGGCAAAAGAGCCTTCTATGTTATCTTTAAATGCTTAGATCTAAATCCTGGAAGGCACAGAGTTCAAACCACATTGTAGGAGGCCTCCCAGGGGAGAGCTGTGCAGCCCATCATAGAATTTCTTTAGCCTGCACAGAAGAGTACAAATCAAAACTACCCTTGCATATACAAATAAGCCAGAACAGGGAAAAACATAACTGCAGGAGTGTGGTGCTGTGCTCAAACTAAAAGCTCTGAAGAAAGAGCAACAGCAGCATAGCTGCTCTGCAAAATTCCCAGAGAGGGACTAAAACCTCCCAGTATGAACCACATGAACTTTTAGGCTTAGGACGTTCAGTGCATAACTTTTCCATGAAGACAAAAGCTCCAGCCCTAAAAGTAGTCCAGACAAACTAGAAATGCTGAATAAATATGCTGAAGTTTTTTTATGTTTTACCAGTTTCAGGACTCAGGCTGCTGTCTCTGAATTGCATTGTACCATCCAGGTAAACTGCTTTATTTGGAAATTAGAGGAAACTCTTCTCTGGGCTCCATTACCTCATATAAACATAACCACAGAGTAGGGAAGTACCACAGTGGACAAAGGCAGTTTTTTTAATTACTAACTTCTGTAGAAAAAAGGAGGGCTCTGCTGTCTTGCAGGCATTCAGGAGATATTTCCAACTGGAAAGTTGATACACATATAGGAAGGAAAATGTTCTCTCATGTTGAATGACTGTATGCTCCCAAGCTCCCTGGCTTTGTTATATGCTTAACCTACATCCTGGGGCACTGATTTCCATGTCTTTCCCCCACTGCTCTGGTTTCTATGCTAGGGAAAGCTGGTGAGAAAGACCAGAATGAGACCATGTGAAATGAGGTCAGATCTCTGACACACAGATGCTCAGAGAGCAAGATTTGAGAATATCCATGGCATATATTTGTTGATCAGATCTCCCTTAGTCCTAGAAAGACAGCCTCATGAATATCTGAAGTGGCTCCCCTTCAAGCAAAAGAGAAGAGAGATGATATTTGCTTGTAATGGTTTGTGGGTAGCTGAACCCTGTAGCACAGGGGAGGTACGGAGATAAAAAGCAGAATAAGGGAGAGAGATTTTAATGTTGGGAAAAAACTAGGTTTAATGAAGTAGTAATTATATTTGTAATTCACTGTCATTATTTACAAATATATCAATATGAAACCCACACTCCTCAGCTGGTAATTACTTCCCAACTATAAAAGTCCCAGACTGAACTCATCAGCAGATGGGGATGCCCAGGTCCAGGGTCCCAGTGACTGTCCACAACAGCCTTGGAGCAGCTGACTTCCTGCTTGGGGAGGCAGAAGAAGGTTATCCTGGTGAATTATTTTCAGTGCAGGGGCAGAAAGGGAAGATGACAAACAATCAAGCCTCAGCACTCCAGCCAGAGGCCAGGAGAAAGTTCTCCACCCCCCCCCCCCCAATGCATCTGACACTGCCTGGCAGGAGCTGGGGGGTCCCAGGAGCTCTCCAGTCACTATGTTTGTAGGTAAATTTTATCTCAAACTGGGACAAAGCCATAGTGCTCTAAAAAGCAGTTTGAATTCTTTAGGCTGGAGCTGACAAACCACTGTGGAAAATATCTAGAAAATCCTAGCTAAAGAGAAAGAAGTGGTAAATCATGACAAAGGCACGTGACAAAGTCATATCTAAATGGGGAAAGCAAATCTCAGGAGTGCACAAGGTATGCCAAACACACAATAATAACCAACCTGAGTTGGTTGCTCAGTGCAACCTGAGCTCCCATAGCTTGCATGCAAGGGATGCAGTGTTGCTGGGGTCTGGCTTTGTGTCAGGACAATGCACACCAACAGCAAGAAGTCTGGGAGTGAGTCAGGGCAGTCAGCCCTTTATTTTGAAGGGCTTAAGGAAATTAACATCCTGAGGGTTGTAAACTGGAGAATAGAGTCTGTCTGACAGACATGGTGGGTAAAATACTATAGAGTAGGTCCTTCTGCCTAGGGGATCTGGAGGTTAAGATGAACAAAATTGAAGAAGTTTGGAGTTGAGGACACCCAAACTGCTGGAACAGAGGAAAAGAAGGGGACCTCAGTGAAGGAAAAGGAATATCCAGACTAGGATCTGACATGTGTGACTGAGGCTCAGAGGACAGCTTCTGAGAAACAGGTTACAGGTGTCTTAATGCCTTGCTTTGCTGAGACATGATGTGCCAGGAAGGCAGGATTCATCTCAGTGGAACTGGACTGGCTGGAGAGGTGGGGAGGTGTAGAGAGAAGGGAGACACACACTCTCTACTCATCCCTCTGTCTCCCTTCACAACAAGCAGTGCCTTTAGCCTTGCAACCTGTTTTGCTAAAATGACAATGTTGAGAATAACAATGGGATCGATTCCTCTATGCTTCATTCATGTGCCAGCAAGAGCTCAGTTTTTGCCCACACTGCTTAGAAACTTTGGACCACCTCTGCCTTTGCATTTTATACTTTAAATAATTTGTAGTGCTCAGTGATATAAGCTGGGTGTTATTTGTGTATCATTACCAGCTTTTCTTCCCATCTGGCTTCAGACACCTCTTATTAGCTGCCAGCTGTGGCTTTCTATTTTTCCACCTTATCCTGCTGCCCCACAGCCAGCAGGAGAACCTTCCAATTTGTGTTACAGATGTAAGCGAAACCAGGAGCCATCCAACAGCCCTACCCTTATGATTTGGAGGAGCACAAAACCATTTAGCACCAGGTTATTGGGTGGAATCCATATCACTCAGCAGCAACTGGAAATTTTGAGAGCCTGCTGACAGGCTGGCAGCTGTGAGGTGACACTGGTGGCTCTTATCCAGTTGCTAATGGACAGATGTCTACATAATAAAAACACAAACAAAATTAACACTTTTGCTGGCAGCTTTGGCAGGGGCTGCATTCAGCAGGCAGTGAAGCTGTTCTTAATGCTGACCACAGAGAAGCCCAAGAGTACTGGAGTGAATAATTTGCAGGCCACCCCTCTGTTGGGCTTGTTCTGGGGATGGGAAGCTTCTGTACAAGCAACTGCAAGTCTTGTTTTGAAAGAAATAGTCTGATGATAGAAGCCAGAAGGGAAGTTGCTGGGTGTCTCAAACAAACAAGTAGGTTAATGAGGTGTGACAAATTATTTGGTCCTGTGCACCTCTTCTTTTTCTTTTGTTTCCCATACTGCTGGAGATCCATATCAATGTCTCCCCAGGCTCCTGACTTTATTCTATTCCACACCATCACTTCCACTAAGATTCTTCCACATGTTGAAAACTATTTAACTTATTCAATACTGCAGCCAGCAAGAGCTGGCTTATTCTGTGAGGAAATTCCTATCTGACTAGGAAGTGGATCCTCCACCATAAAGATACAATTTACAGGAGACAAAACCAGCTGTTACAGGCCAAGCAGAAAGCTTTGTAGTCTATAGCCTGGGTTGAAAGAGCAATGACTTTTACTAAGTACCAGGAATATCTCAACAGTAATTTGACCCACATAGTCTCTTTAATGTGTATTTTACTTTCCCTGTTCTTCTGATACACAAAGCTGGCTGCGTATACTTAATGAAGAAGAATCGTATTTTCTTTTACAAAAAATATCAGGTGGAAGAAATCTGCTCAGGCAAAACCAAATTTTAGCATTAACATTTTAAATACCAAAGTTGGTTCTTTTGTGGTTTTTTTTTTTCCTATTTTATCTAGACTTTTACTAATCAGTATTATTTTAAAATTCTTATGTAAAATAAGAGTGATGTACAATAGCGTATTACTGACGAATGATAAAGTATGTATTTTGAAAAATCCTATTTCACCTTCTTTCTTCATCACAGCAAACTGCTTTATATTTTTTCTTACAATTTTAGAATAGTTTTAGAAACTGTTTTAAAACAATTTTTTTTCAAAATTTTAATCCTAAATAATTATTTGAAATTGCTGTTCTACAGCTAACCTTAATAAATAAGATAAGCAAATATTCTGACTTGTCTGCTGGTTTGGGCAAGGCTATGTCATGGAGTACCAAAAACTTAGCAAAAATATTACACAAAGAACAGACAATGTATGACATCTTTATGTTGATGGAGAAAAGAAACAGGTTTTGCATTTCTGTATTGCAAGTGTAACAACAGGTCCATGGCTCAAGCCAGCTGTAACATGTGGCACTGCCTGCCCTCCCATTGCTGTGCCAGGCTTCAACTCCAAGTGCTGTGTGAGCATCATCAGAGCTAGGAGTTTAATGACAAATAATAGAAGATTGTTCAATTAGCTTTATTTCTTGAATGAATCACCAAAGCTGGTGAAAGTGCTGGAAGAAGAAGTTAAGATCTTTGGGCTTGTCCAGTTTGGAGGAGGCTTAGGGGTGACCTCTTCTCCCCAGCATCCAGTGACAGGACATGTAGGAATGGTTCAAAGCTGTGCCAGGGAAGGTGTAGAGTGGACATTAGGAAACATTTCTTTACCAAGAGGGTGGTCAGACATCAAAACAGGCTTCCTAGAGGGGTGGTCAATGCCCCAAGCTGGGCAATGTTTAAGAGGCATTTGGACGATGCCCTTAATAACATGCTTTAACTTTTGGTCAGCTGTGAATTAGACAGAAAGTTGGACTAGTGAGCTTTGTATGTCCCTTTCAACTGAAAATATTCTATTATTCTCTTCTATTCTAATGTGTGTGTTAACAAACCCAACATCAGCATCTTCTAGGGGTGGAGATCTTCTAGTGGTCTTTCATGAATATGCACACAGAGGGCCAAATCTGGCGCTCAGTTCAGCAATCTCCAAGTTTAGCAACCTCAGTATTCACCCCTGTGGAGTACCTCCACCTGTGATTCTTTTTCCTGACAAGCATGGATGCACTGCCTGAGGGTACTCTATGCTTTGGCAATTCAGAACACAATTTTCTTCCTCCCTACCCTTTCTGCTTAGCCATGAAACAAATGTTTTACCTCCATTGGTCAAACAACTGATGCACCAAAAGCAAAACTAAGTCTACCTATATTTCTTACTTCAGAAACAAAAAAAAGAGAGATCTTTCAAAGCATTTGTTTGGCATTTGGTCAACAGACGTGGTTCAAGATCTCTGACAGTGTGAGTGTTGTTATACTACTTACTGCAATCAGCTGTGACAGGAGACACCTTTAACCAACTACCCTGTAATTATGCTAAGGTTTTCACCAAATGACAAATCCCAATTGGCTGGGGCAGAGCCCTGCCTTTCTAGACAAGGCTAATTATTTTGTCCACTCACTCGTTCATTCACTCTAGCAAGCTCCAACCTGTGGAATCATGTAGGTGAGTATTTACCGCTTATTTTATGTTGCTAAATTTTTTTACTATTTTGAAATTTAAAGATCAGAAAGGGAAGGTAAATTTTGGTAGGACTTTCCAGAAGGATTGTCAGGAATCGTGAGGTTGAACAACCACAGTTATGAACAATGTGTGATACTATCACCTATTTCTCTCTCAGCAGGTTTTAACCTTTTCATTCCAAGTGATTCATTAAACTGTTACACACATGAAAGGTTACTTACAAACTATATAGCAGTTATAGGTCTTGAGTAAAATCTGTCTCTGTATCAAGAAAATTGCTAAACCAATCTTACTTTAAACAACACTTGTGCCAAGCTTTTTAGGTTGAGCTGTTAGTATAGGCAATTTTTCTCTGGGGGTGGGAGTAGGGAAGAGATTTTTGTTTCTTTAGGAATCTAATTACATAAACTTATACTTTGTGAAGTTTAATAAGGAGTTATTTGTCCCTAGTGAAATCTTCTACTCAGGGTGAAAGAAAAGACACCTGAGTTTTTCAGCCTTTCAACTCGGGTAAATTATACGTTCCAGTGTAATAGTTATTTTTTATATGAAGCTACAGATGGGCAAGACAATCCACAAAATATTTGAGGCAAGAGATTGGAGTTAGAGTTGCTTATAAATAACTGAGCACATGGTGGGCAGTTTCTGCATAGGGGTGGGTCTTTACTGAAGCCTCCAAGGAGAAGTAGTATCAGAGAGGGTGAGCACAGGGGTGATGAGAGCCAGGTCTCAGTCACAGATGCTGTCCAAGTCCCAGCTTCCATGGCAAGTGGTTGAAACTCACTGTCCCACCATGCAAGACATTGCAGCCTTTTTTCCTCAAAAAACCAGGAGATTTCGTTGTGTCTCTCAACTTTGCTGCTTAGCTAAAATCTGTGAGTGTCTGAAGGTTATTTCAGCTAGAAGAAGACATGGTGTTGAGGACAGGTGTCCCAGCTGTTTGTTCCTAAGGACTGCACCAGCTTTGCCTCCCTTGCACTAGCAGGTCCAGACAAACAGAAATTGCTCTTTTCTCAGAGTCACAAACCTCTGCTTTCCAGCTCCCTCACTGTAAATCCTTTTCCTTAGGCTTCCTCCCAGGGTTATGCTAATGTGCTTGCTCAGGCAGGTCTAACTGCCATCCTTTCTTCTTTTCAGTTGAAACTGTTAATTCTTTGCATAACCATTTCCCCAAACAGTGCTCAATAATGTTAATGTCTCCTTTATAAATCACCAGTGTTCTGCATAGCTTTGTACTCACCTTTGTTTTGAAAGTCTGACATCTGCTTACCCATCTCCCTGGCTTATCTCCAGGGTTGGGTGGCAATTACACTGGCTCCTAGGTATTAGTAGGTTTATCAAAATGACAAAAGACTATGAGGATTGTGAAGAAGCAGCAAGTGAAAAGGGACAGCTAGGAAAGAGAAATTATTCTTGAGGGAAGGTTCATTTTTTACTGTAGTTTCATATTTTCCACAGATTGCATTTATTTACGAGCATGTGAGAGAAAGGGATATGGAATGAATTACAGTCCCAGGAGAGGAAGTTTAAAAAGAGAAAGCATTCAGGTGTAGCACAAGATAACTTGAAACCACACACTGTGAAGAGAGATGTTAATATATAAACTAGTACTGAGGTTTATAATACATATTTCTTTCCAAGGATAATTCTCTTTGAGGACCTCTCTAGCTCTGCCTCCTGTTGCTCTAAGTGTGGCTACTGAAAACCCAGGAACAATTTCATCCATGCAGGTTTGATTTACTCCAGGGGTACATTGCTCACCTACTTTTAAAAGGAAGCATAGCTATCACCTTTCTTGAAAGATCTTTTTTCAAAAGAAGAGGGCGTAATTTTTTGACAGAAACAGTTTCAAGTTCGGTATTAGCTGCTGCGTTAATTTAAAAACTGGATTACTTCCAAGGATTAAGCCAAAACCAGTTCTGCCTCTTCAGCAGACGTCCTCCAGAACAGTCTCATTTCTGTCAAAGGCACAGCTACTTTTGTATAGTGTAGATAATTTTTCATATCAGTCTTTAGAACAGGTTAATAATTTGCTGAGGGTAAAAATATATTTTTGACTCTGATGTGAAATGTCATTTGTTTTGACCAAAAATGTATTGTCGTTAATTCCATGCTTCATGAAGGCTTAGAAGGAAAGAATATTGTATATTTTTATGTCCAGTTGAGACTTTGGGTTTTTGTTTGTCCAAACAAACAAAAAAACAACAAAAACCTCCTATGGGGAAGGTTTTATATACAAGATACACTTGAAAAACAAGCAAACAAAACCATACAAAAGCCAAAATAAAACTGCACAGGGCATCTTAGATGGAATTTCAAATCGCTACCTTGATGAAACCTTTCAAAGATTATTTAATTGACTCAGTTGATGTCCCCATAGAATAGGGGAATAGGTGAAAATTTTTCTTACAACTTCGTCAGGTATTCAGAACAAAGAAAATGTTGAATACAGGATAAAGCAGAGAAAATTTGGGTTGGGAGCTTTTTTTTTTGGCTTTTTTTTTTTTTTTTTTTTTTTTGTTGTTGTTGTTGTTTATGGATTCTTTTGAAGGCTCCTAATTAGAATTATTTCAAAGAGTTCAGTTTGATACAGAGAAAAATATCTTCCTAAAAACAAAGCAAGGAAAATCAGTAGTTGCTTTTTAAAAGTGGGCTCTGATTTGGGCAATATGAGGTTAGTAGTAGTGCAGTACAGATTCTGTGATCCAGATACATTCTTAGGCTGATCTGTGTTTTAATTAGATGTGTATTACTTGATATTAGTAGAAGAGACGTAATTGTATTTCTTCAATGATACTGCCTAGTAGTGTATATTTTTGATGAATTCAAATCTTGCTATAGAATGTTTGGACTCATTTTGCCACAAAGCACTGGAGATTTAGTAGACAGTGAACATCTTGCAGAATAAACTTAGTAAGATGAAATACTCTGTGAAGTGATATGTGACGGAGTCTTCATCTTGTCCCCAGTTCCTCTGCAATGGAACCTGTCATGACAGAATTTGATTTCTGCCAAGTTTAATTATGCATCATACAGCAAAGGAAAATTTTCAAATACTCTTGGACATGTGTTCAGACAGTTTATTTGGCTAACTTGCTAAAAAAAAAAAACAACCAACAAAAATACATCAATAAACAGGCTATTAGGGTATTAAGAATTTTTATGAAATTCATAATTAGAACTTGCAAGAGAAAAAAAAACAACCAAGAATGAAGAGAACAGATTTTTTCCTAATGTTTGAAATTAGTCACGGAACACTGCAGCAGTCACTGTAAGACTATAAAACTAATTGGACATATTAGTGAAAACATACAGCAGACTTGCATTTAAATAACTGAACAGTAGCTTGACTAAATCTTTTGCATATGCATTTTGATGGGGAACTGTCTACAGCCTGGATCCTCAGCTCCCGACCTTTACATCACTGCCATATTTTCATTTTTCCGAAGGTGACAGTCAGGAATGCATGCACAGAAATTTATTTGGAGAATTTCCCAGGCTTCAGGTCCTCAAGTACTCATTGACCTGTACTCTGAAACAGAACTCAAGGATGGGTGTAAGCAATGATGAAAGCAATAGTTTGGAAGTTCTTGATGCTAAGGACAGACATGGCACGGGGGTGTAATTTGACAAGCATATTTCAATCAGACATGCAGTCTAAACTAGCCAGTTTTACTGGTTCAAGTACTTAGTCATAAAGAAAACCCTCTCCTCTTTTGGCTGAGTCATTTTTTTACCTGAACAATTCATTATGTGACTTCATAAACAGTTCCCCTAACCCAATGGAGAAGATTATACTGAAGCACAGGTGGAGTTTTAGAAACCACTGTCAAAATAAGTATTTACCAAATTCTGACTTTACAGACAAATGCAGCTTAATGGATTCATAACGAGGTTAACTCCTGCTATTCAAAACCATTCTTCATGGTTAATGTTTGATCAGGTTAAATTTGACATCAGCACAGATGTTTCATACTTCCAGAACTAGATTTTCTTTCTGAGGAGCTTCCTATTCCTCACAAGTGTTAATGTTATCCTCGCAGCACCTATGTGTGTTTTTGTTAATTGAGTATCATTGTTGTCTATTTTAGAAATGCCCAAATGCCCAAACTGAGGAATGCAATGTAACAATGTTATTATCCCGTTTCTTTCCTTATTCTGACAAGTTGTTTGTAACAAACAAACATCGTCTAGCCTAGGACATGCACCTTCAAACAGAGCAGAAGGGTTGAAATCCTCTGTATATTGAAGTTCCAGCAGTGATACTGTGGAGTTCCAGCAGTGACACAGAAGAAGGGCCCCTCCAGGGCAGAATGTAAGAGAATGAGGCTGCTTCTCACACCACCCTCTGGGGCACCCAAGGACAAGGCAGGAGGGATGTCAGACATACTGTTTTCCACTGATCCATGAAAAATACAAATATTGACCTCAGACTGTTCTGTTAGCAGTGTAGACTGCTTTGATCCTATTGAGAGAAACTAAATCAGTAGTATTATTAAAAAATTAGTATTATTAAATACAGTATATAATATATTATATAATATATATAATATAGTAGTAGTATAGTATATATAGTATAGTATATATATATAGTGTATATAATACTATATATAGTGTATATATATAGTAGAGTATAGTAGTATTAGTACAAAAAATAATTAAAAAAAAACCCTTTGGATTCTGCTTCAGGTTTCAAGTTTAAATATGTTAACACTTAAACAAATCCTTAGCCTGTTCCTCCTTAGGAGTTTAATTTATCTCTTCTTGGGACTTGATCTGTGCTGATTCCTCACAGAAGCTGGAGTCGAGTCTTTCGAAATCCTTCACAGCTTTATATTTTCATAGCCCTCAGATAAAAGAATATAGAGCAACTGGTTCCAAGACCTCATAAAGTTATTCTGTCTAGAACCAATTTTTTTTCTGTGATGTTAAGAGGCCAATTTTCTCAACAGTATTTTGTGTTATTATTTTATGTCATTGATTAATTTGCAATAATATTGTTTGCAATTCAACCAACAATTTATATACACCTGAAAAAGATGTCATCTGTAATCTAAATTGGTGATTATATTGATAATCTCAGACTTGGAAGAGAACTTATACACTATTGTTACCAGAGCTCTGTAACATTCATCTTCTACCTTGGAAGTCATGAAGAGCATTCCTGCTTCCTTCGGTTTCAAACAGAAACAGGGCAAACATGAGATTTTATGGACTTTGCTTGAAATTTGATAAGTGTGGCTAAGACTATTAACAATAGAATGCTAGGCTGTGATTATTGGCTTGGGTTTATTTTCAATATTAGCACATCTGACTTGACTAAGTGATGTGTAATTATTTCAAGTCTAAACGTGGACTCTAATGTCTGATTTTCATAAAACACCCAAAGCTGAATTTTTCTAACACTTAGTGTTACTTCTTGAACATAAGCCAAACAGCATAATCAATGATTTCTGATGGAACACATCATCTTGTTGTGAGGCATAATATTTGTGTCATCTTCAAGCATAGGTATAGTACTCTTTAATTTTCTATCTTCCACCAAGCGGAGCATTTTTTTTTTTTTTTTTTTTTTAGGGTCAAGTGGCATGGCACTGTTCTACAACCATGTAGCTGCCAAAATACAAAAGCATACTTGAATTTTCAATCACTCGTGTTTCTGCAGCCCAGTTTAGTAATGAAAAATGGTAAAACAATTAAACCAAGAAAATTCATATGATTTCCCCTAATGTGTAACCTTTACAAATGCCAATTCTGAGAAAATATAAAGCATAACTTATTTCCCTAGACTAAGGGCATTTAGATCCATCAGTATGTACTTCTAGTCAGATAGTGCCAGAGCAATTAATTTTAATATATTGTAAAGATATTGAATTTTTGATAAATGCAAGGGCAGCTACATGACTCAGCTCAATTAGACTGACATTCAAGGAGACTGAAAAGAATAACATTTATCAGAGATGTCATTACTAGGCTGGGCCAAAGGCAATCCTTTTAACTGGAAACTATAAAGTAAATGAATCTATTAACTTATACCCAGCAGTGTAAACTACAGCAAGGTTTGGAGAACAATTTTCCAGCAATCAGTTAAACCAAATTTTTCAAGATTAGGCAATGAGTTCTAGCTAAACTAGTAAATGTAGTATTCAAATGCTTTCCTCTCTTCTACATCAGATTAGCCACTTCTAAAAAAGCTTAAAGAATAAAATTTTTGTCCTGTAGTTTTCTGACTTTAATGGAGGCAAGAAATTGTTTATAACCAGAGCCAGAGGCATAGTAAAAGCTCAACTATGCCAATAACTCGTTTCTGAAATAATCCCATTTTGTTATGACAAAACAAATTACATAAAGGATTATTGTTGTGGCAAATGTCATTGTAGATCAGCTACAGATCAGTCACTGTAGATCAGTGATAATTTGATTTCACATTAATAAGCTGTATTTGCATAAGTGGAAAGTACTTGCCCTCAGAATTTCTGTATGGAATTATTTTATTTCTCCTGAAGTCTCAGTCTGTACTTTCCCCAGGAATGTCACTTTGGATCCTATAGGAGCCAGGAAGCAGAGATGCTCTGTTGAACCTCATGGTTACAAACAGGGAAGTAAAGGTCTGGGATAGTCTTGGCTGCAGTGACTGTGAGATGGTGGAGTTCAAGATGCTGAAAAGAGAGAACATGGCAAATGGCAGGATCAGAACCACTGGCTTAGGAGAGCACACTTTGGCATCTGCAGGGATCTGATTGGAAGAATCCCATGGGAGACAGCCCTGGGGAGAAGTGAGGTCCAGGAGATGGCTGATTTTCCAAGCTCAAAACCAGTCTATATCCACATAGAGGAAATCAAGGCAAGTCAGGAGGAGATCATAACAAAAGTCAGACGTGAAAAGGAAGCATGCATCAGATGGGAACAGGGGCAAGTGAATTGGGAGGAATACAGAGATACTGTCCGAGCATGAAAGGATGGGTTTGAAAAAGCCAAAGCCCCTCTGGAACTGGATCTGCCATGAGATGTGAAGGGCAACATAAAGGGTTTCTACAGGTCTTTCAGCAACAGAAGACCAAGGAAAACATGGGCCCAGTGCTGAATGAAGCAGATCTAGTGTCAAAAGTACTCAATGGCTTTTCTACCTCAGTTTTTACTGGTAAGAGTGGCCTTTTGGGATCCCAGGCTCCTTACACCCATGGGAAAGGCTGGGAGAGGGAAGTCACGTTCAGTGGGGTGGATGAGGTTACATTGAAACAAAAAGGACATACACAAGTCTATGGGACATGATGGGATGTGCCCTCAAGGATCTGTATTGCTGAAGAAGCTGGCTGATGTAAGGACACTCCTGATAATCTTTGAAAGATCATGGTGATTAGGGGAGGGTTCTGAGGACTGGACAAAAGCAAATGTCACAAAACAAAAGAGAGGGGGGAGAGGAAACAGGAGGATCCAAGGAACTATAAGCTGGTCATCTCAGCCTCGCCTCAGTCCCCTGGAAGGGAGACAAAGCAAATAATTCTAGGAAACATTTCCAAATGTTAAAGACAAGAATGTGATTTGAAGTAGTCAGCATGGAATAACAAAGACTAAATCTTACCTGCCCAACCTGGCAGCCTTTTACAAAGAGATGACTGGCTTGGTGGACAGAGGGAGATGTGGATATTGTTCACCTTGATCTCTCTCCTGGAATATTCTCACTGTTTAAGTACAAACTGGATAAATGGAGAGTGAAACTGAAAGCTGGCTGATCAGCTGGGCTCAAAGGGTTGTGATCAGTGCCAGGAAGTTCAGCTGCCAGTTCATCAAAGTGATTTATGCTAAAGGATCATACTCTGTCCAATACTATTTAACAACTTGATCAATTATCTGAACAACAGGACAGAGTACTCCCTTGGCAAGTTTGCAGACAATGCAAACATGGGAGGAGCAGCTGATAAACCAGAGGATCATGCTGCCGTTTAGACGGACATCCACAGGCTGGAGAAACAGGCTGACAGGAGCATCGTGAAGTTCAACAAAAGAAAATGCAAAGTCCTGCACCTGGAGAGGACTAATATCATGCATCAGTACACGTTTTGGGGCTGACTTGCTGGAGAGCAGTTGCAGAAATGGCTCTAGGAGGTCATGGCAGACATTGAGTTGATGAAAGTAAGCAATGTGTTGTTGCAGTAATGAAGACCAACAGCCTCCTGGGTGGCATTAACAAGACTATCTATTGCCAAGAGGTCAAGGAATGTGTTTATTCCTCTCTACTTGGCACTAGTGATGCCACACACAAGTGTCCACCCCATGGCGCCTCAGGACAAGACAGAAGTGGACATATGGCAGGAAGTCCAGCTAAAAAGATGAATAAGGGGTTTGTCATATGAGTAGAGGCTGAGATAGCTGAGACTGTTTAGCTCAGAGGATAGGTGTTTTTTTCCTGCTGTCAGCTCTGGGCAGCCGGGGGATGTGCATGAAGCCCTACTTTGTACAAGTCTCATCAAGCTGATGATATGCAAATGAGGCATTCCTCTTGGAACAATTTAAATGAACAGAACAAATTTCTTTCCTGGTGACCAGATCTATAATCCAAGTCTAGCTTATGAAACTGCCTATTGGAAGGTTTCCTTTTGTTATCACATCAGCAGTGGAATAAAAAAATATCTGTATGGATGTAGACTTAAGTCCAATTGCTGCTTTTTTAACAAGAACTTGTTTGCCTCCTGTGATTGATAAGGCTTTTGTAAGATAAAAGGGAAATGGACCTTCAAAGGCTGGGTGAGGGAATCCAACATAGAACTGAGAGAACTCCTGTCGGCTACTGCTTTTTCATCATCCCAAGAAAACCAAAGAGTTTGATCACGAAAGAGAATCCAACTTTCTGAATCTCTCTCTCTTTTTTTTTTTTTTTTTTTTTTTTTTTTTTTTTCTTCATTAGTATGAAAGCAATAAGCAGTCATTGCACACACCTCTTGATCCTAGGGTCTTGGGTATCTCCAGTTTCTCTTTTCCTTTGCAGTTCTTGGCCTTTCTGACTGGCAGTTTAGCCTTGCTTTCTCCATTTTCCAAAATGGTGATGAAAATTTGTCCATTGAAGAAAGAGCGTGAAAATGTTTACTGCAAAGAAGAGAGGAAAAACAAACAAAAAATTGAAACTGAACCAAACAAAAAAAGCACAGTTACATTTGACCAGAGCTCAGCTATTTGTGAAGGCCACAGAGAGCTCTTGCCAGATACTCACATAATACTGCAGACACTCAAGTGTGGTGCAAAAGCAATTTGTATTAATGTGGGGAGGGAATTAGGATGACAGGGCCAAAATTTGAGCTGAAGTTTGCAATAGTCTGTGGAATAGAGGTGCTGATAGCATTCCTGGTAGAGCATGTAGGATGCATGTAGGATGTTCTTCCAGTTTCTTGACTTATGGTGAGAAACAGGGCTCTAGGGGCTCAGCAGCAGTGCAGCTGAGACAGAGATGCTGTCATGACTGGTGGCACAAGGCTGTAGCAGTTCTAGCTCTGCTGTATGTTGCATCTTGCCACCTATGCTGTTTTACTTCCTTACCTGTTTTTCATGTACCTTCAAATGAATTCTGAAGGGATGTCTGACACTCTACAATTGTGTTTTCTGTTCCTACTTGTACGTCCTACTCCAGGACTGTAACATTCTGTATTGAAAAAAAAAAAATAAATCCTCTTCTGTCTAACTCTCTTGCAAGAAACCTTGCTATTTGTGGTATTTTGCCAGTCTTTCAGCTGGGCATGCTTGTGCTTTTGAGCAGCTGGTTTCATTCACATGTGTTGGTACCTCTAAGCCAAAAAAACTGAATTGGCTGTTGTTCCCTCCTCAGCTAGGTTGGAGATCTGGCAGCAGGTCTGTGCTTCTCTACTGACATGGTGACCAAGAGCTGGCAGCTGAAGAAAAAGAATAAAAGGGAAAATATCCCTACTGCCTCTTGGCATCTGAAGTGATGGATGAGGAACAAGCAAAGTGGGGGCTGCTAAACAGACTGGCTAATCTGTGGAGCAAAGTGTCTGAGTTTTGGCATTTCTTGAAGAGCCCTGTAATGAAAAACCTCTTCTCTGGGAAACTCAGTTCCTAGAGATTTCCTCCATCACAACTTTTCCATTTGTCCTTAGTTTCCTCCAAATCCTCAAAAAAGGAAAGCTACTCTTGAATGAAGGATCCCAGAATCATCTCTAGACAGTGTTACATCTGTGACCAGAGTCAGGATCTAGTTAGTCCATTTGTTGGCATACATTCTTTCATTGTTTCAGTCCTCCAGAAGTCTAGATTTCACCATTCAGGCAGAAGCTACAGTGCAGTGCTCAGCCACATTGCTTTGTTCCCATCCCCACCCTGCCCCTGATAGTTCCTTTTCACCCATGCTTTCTCCCACAGTCAAAGCAAATCTGGAGTTTTCTCTAGATTCAGATATGATCAAACTCAGGGAAGACACAGGGAGTCTCATTGTACTACTACCACAACAATTTCTGCTGTGCACCTGGCTTGAGGCTGGATTTAGGAAAGTTCAAGTCTCCATCAACCTCTCATTATGCTGTCAAGTTTTTTTGGGTACACAACAATTTGATGGATGGAGGCATTCTGCCATTTTATGGAAACAAATTAAAATCATGCAGCCAGTGGGATGATCCAAAATGATGCAAAATGCTGGACAAAAAAAGCCAAATGTGTAATACCTGCAACCTGCTGTCTGTATGCACTGTTGGGGGAAGACAGAGCTACAATTCTGTGCCCATGATGCTTATAAATTTTACATTAAGTAGTCACAGAATAGACAAACAGAGGAAGAGAATTAATTCTAATGTAGGGACCAAAGATTTGCAGTTTCCACTTCAAGTTGACTTCAGTAATGCAAATTAAATGGCTTTTTTCATTCTGTCCTCAGCATTTTACATTTCCCACTACCCTGTGGACCACTTCATGGTAACTCCTGTATTTTCATGCATACTCATATACTCCTTAGACATTTTATGACCTCATCACGAGGTCTCTATGGAAAGTCACAGATCTAGGTTTGAACCATTTCAAAATCAGGAGGGAAATGGGTTCAGGTGAGTTACCACACAGAGGAATGCCTTAGCTACTGGTCTACTATGTAATAGTTGCTGTACACATCATGACTACTACCACTACCATTCTGCTCATGAATAAAAGTCTGACTGCTCCCTGTGGGTGTATGGGCCACTTCAGCTTCCCTAATGAATTATGCTCCAGGCAGATTCGGAGTTACTTAATCTGTAAATCTCAAATGGCCTCAAGCAACATATAGATGACCATATAGCAAGATGATACACAGCTTTTTGAGACTGTTTAAAAGACCTCTGGATAGAAGATGAGTGCTTATAGTATGTCAGCTACCTCAATGAGTTAAATGAGTGTAGATGGCTTGTTTTCTCGCATGAGTACAACAGCTGAGGTTTGTGTAATCTTGTATTTTTCCCTTAAGTGCTCTGTGAAATTAGTGCACTAAGAACTAGAACTTTATTTTGAGATAGGTGAGAAATATTAGCTATAGATTACTGTTGGTTCAGAGAAGACATTGCAAGACTGCTCACATTTGCAGACATCATTCACTGGAACAATCAGGACTACTACCAAGCATACTCATTCTGATCCATAACTCACTGGATAGCATTCTATTGTCAGTTTTATATCTACTTTATATATATATATACATATATACACACACACAATTTTATATGGAGAGTGTTTATTTTCTCAAAGATTGCACATTGCCCTTTTCCTTCAAAGGGGAATTTTATTCAAAGATTACAATGTATTCAAAATCACAAATGGTATTTCTTTCATGGTTAGAAATGAAATATTTGTCATCTTTTACTTTATCTACAATTGTTTCTTTTTCTGCATTAGGTCTCAGAAGTTGTTGAAAGGTTTACTGCAGTCTGAAATGACAGAGAGCCTCATATAAGAAAAGTCCCTATTTTAAACCTAAGAAATATTGCTTAATAGGTATAAATACGAAGAAATATATTGTATGGTAAAGTTTTTGTCAGGAAACCAACCTTCTGAACACCCCAGGGAGCATTTCATTTTCATCTGGTCAGAAGCACCTAGTGTCACTGCACATATTACAATGGAAACTCTAAGACAAACACAAAATTTTGGCATCTGTGTTACCTGTACGTATCCTGTAGCATCCGGCATGGTGTTCGCCACTCTTCTAGTTTCTTGCTGCTCATCTCTGAATGTAAGAGCTCGTCCACTTATTTCTAATTCACCCTTCCTTTCTATCTGGAATGCTCCTACAGAACTTTGTACTGAAAAGACTGGAGTGCAGCTGGACATGAATTTTTTTTCTTTCATTGGAAGCACACTGAAGACATCCATTGGGCAAAATATCACTCTCTTCTATCCAGACAGGCTTGGCTACTATCCTTACAAAAATGAAGACACAGGAGAAGCGTACAATGGAGGACTCCCCCAACTTATGTTGCTGGAGAATCATTTAAAAAAAGCCAGAGAGGACATCGAGTTCTATATTCCTTCAGATGAACAGTTTGGATTGGCTGTCATTGACTGGGAAAACTGGAGACCTGTGTGGATAAGGAACTGGGGATCAAAAGACATTTATAGACAGGAATCTATTGAACTGGTTCAGCAGAGAGACCTCAGTCTATCAGAAGCTGAGGCCAGGACCATAGCTAAAATGGAATTTGAAGCTGCAGCAAAATCAATTATGTTGGAAACTTTAAAGCTGGGCATAGAAATGAAGCCAAATCGTCTGTGGGGATATTACCTTTATCCAGACTGTTATAACTATGATTACAAACAAAACCCACATAATTACACAGGAACCTGTTTAGATATTGAAATAGAAAGAAATAATGAGCTTAATTGGTTGTGGCAGGAAAGCACAGCACTTTATCCATCTGTCTATCTAGAGACAGCCTTAAGATCTTCCACAAATGCCCAACTCTTTGTTCGCAACAGAGTTCAAGAAGCCATTAGGATTTCAGATGTTTCTAATTCTACTCATCCCCTTCCAGTTTTCGTATATACACGGCCAGTATTCACAGATGTCCATGAGGAATACCTCTCCCAGGTGAGTGGAGCTAGGGCTTAAATATTTCAAACTTAAGTGGAAAGAAATTACTGGGTGACACTTACGTAGCATATACACTAACTTGTATCAGAAAAAAAGAGTGTAGATTTTTGTGTAAAATTTCAAATTATTCTATCAAATAAATTTGGTCAAACAGAACACTGAGAGTTCTATTTTCAAACCTTTCTCATGATATTTATCAAACAGCATTTTATTCTATGAGCAGTTCTCACACATAGCAAAAGATTATCAGAACTAGAAAGTATATTTAGTACATTAAATCAGAGGGAAGAAATTTGAGTACCTTCTTCCAAAGAGATTTAGTAAAATTGAGATAGCCTAATGTCTGTTTTTTAGGTTATAAGGAAAAACAATAGAAGAGAGTTTTTCTTTACCTTAAAAAAAGAGTTGAAAATCTAGTGAGAAAATCCTGTCCTTGTACTTGTGTAGCTTTCAAAATGAAATTTCAGCATCTTGGGTTAGTCAAGGTTAGGCTCTGATTAAGGTCTAATAATCTTGCTGCAGTTCTGGCTACTCTTATCTCCTTCACATTTTCATATACACTCACTCTATCAAAAATACCACTAATTTGGGGAATCTCTTCTTGTTTATACAGGCTATGATGAATGGGGAGTTAGAGGTTGTGGTCCTGGTGACTGCATTATGTCTGAAGTCCTCTCCCATGCTGAACAGAGCATCACCAGGCATTGCCCCTCAGATCTGTGGATACCTTTGGGGGCCAAGGGGGGGTGCCAGAGTCCCTGTTGGGCTCCTACTTAATCATTTAAATCCTATAACTCTTACAGTCTCCATTTGCATGTGATGTGCCCCACAGCAAGTTTTGAACTTGTTCTTTTTCTTCCCATAGTTGCCTTCCATCTCAGATGAGCTTAAGGAATTTGTTAGGGCTGGGCTGATAGCTGACCCTAATAGGAGAATTGAACAGAAACAAATTTCTCAAATCAATCTCTGTAAAAAGCCAGAGCCATTCCCTGGAGAAAAGAGATTCCTGTTGGTGAAAGCTCTTTTCTCTTGCTACTTTTCTGCTGTAGCACTTCTCGTAACTGAACTTAATGCAAAAAACAAAACAAAACAACAAAAAACAAACCAAAGACTGTGCTTTCCAGCCTCTGCTTCAAGCAGCATTACTGAAACCAGTTACTACCAGCTCTGAGCTGGCAGGAGGCAATGATGCAAAATAAAATGATTGGAGGAGTGTATGTCATATGGCTAACCACTGGCTCAGCTTTACAGCCTTGTTTTTCTGACCAGATGACATACATAAGTTGGGAATAGTTGGCAACATTTTCTGGCATGACCTGTAGAACCTTGGCTCAGAATAAAATAGTGTAATTAAGAGCAGAATGTTTTCATTGCTTGCTGTCTTCAAAGTAGTCATTCTGGATATGTAATTTACAATATGCATTATATCTTTTGCTCTTATGTAATAGCTTTCTTACCTTTGCACGTTTCCTTTTAGGATGACCTGGTAAACACCATTGGAGAATCTGCTGCACTAGGTGCTTCTGGAATTGTGATCTGGGGTGATATGAATTTAACACAAAATAAGGTATGCCAGATGAATTACATGACATTTTTAAAGAGCAATAAAGTGAAAAGGATATAAAGCATTATGATTACTTACACTTCAGCTTTTTAAATTTTTAATCCATATTGCCCGCAGTCTTATTTAGTTAAAAAATAAGCACATGTGAAGCTCTTAGTAGCCGGACAAGCTACCAGAAGTCATGTTAGTACTTATTTACTTAATTTAAGAAAATAATTCCTGTATCTTCATTCCATTCTAGTCACAAAGTACAGAAAAAATTACTTGTGCTTGCTCAGAACAATTTTTAAAAGGCACTTCTGTTTTTTAAAGTAGTGCATTTAGAAATCATTTAAAACACAGGGAGTCAGTCTGAAATTTCATCTCTAGATTGTTCTGTGTGTTGTAAGTAATACTTTGATTACTTTCATTGAAAGAAAGCTCTGAGTCAGAAGATTAAAAAAAAATCAAATTTATTTTAGCAAAGTCAAAGACTTAGTTTGAGAAAAATACTTATAAAGATGTTCAATAAATCTTTTGAATTAGCCCATTCATACCCAGGCAATCTAGATATAAAAAACTTCTGTATGGACAGACTCTTCTGAAGTCTTCTAAGAGCAAAGAAGTCTTCAACACTGCTGGGCCTACTGTTAGAGAAAGCATGGCCAAAAAAAATTCTGCAGCTCTGGAAAGGTGATATTCTTGAATTCATCCCACTTTGACTCCTTTTCTTTATGTTCACGGCTTTGAAAAAGCATACCTGTTGCACCTGAAACAACTACCCCAATGCCAGAATGTAGAGGAGCAACAACTTTTATTGCTTGAATATTGAGATATGTAAAAGCAAACAGAATTTTCCACAGCCCAGACAGACTATCTATTAGTAAAATATTGGATTGTTTTTTTTTTTTTTTTTTGCAGTTATCACAGTCAATAGCCATTCAGCAAGGAAACACTACTGTGAGCCCCACGTCTGCAAGAACTGCATCAACCAAAATTTTCAGGCAGGATTGTAATATGTACTTAAAAGAAACCCAATAAACTTTACATACACCTCAGATTCACTGAAGTGAATGGGTTTAAGTATTAGCTTTATATATGCCTGTTATCAGGCAAATGCCCTAAGGAAATAGTACCAGAAACAAAAATTTGGCAAAGCTTCTGGTTGTTAAAACTGTGCCAATTGTACACAGAACACGTCAACTTCATGATCAATTAGAATGATCCATTCCTTTAACATACTTTCCATTTGATTATCCTCCCAAAATTCTTTCCATTAAAAAATGCTGTGAAAGTTCCCTACTCCTGCAGCCTAGCTATTCAGGTCAGGGGAAAATTGAAATCTTACAGAGATTATTTGTTTGAAAACTAATTTGTTCAGGCTGTAGAAGTGAGATGAGTTCAAGACATATAAAAAGGAACTTAAAATGCATCTGATTCAAAATGCTACATAAAACATACTGATAAAATGAAAGGTTAGTCATCTACTTTCTGACATAAGTGTTTTTCATAACATCTCCAGCAGCCATCCCACATAAATTTGCTGTGATGCTTATTAACTTCTCAGATAATCTTGCTTCCAACAACCAGTAGTGACTGTTATCCAAGCCTCAGAAGGAAAACTCACAGGTATCCACTATGGTACTAGAATGACAACATTTGATTAAATGATTTAATGATTTCCATACTAAACACTGCAAATATGGTGCTCTTTCCACAGAACACCTGTAGAACTCTGGACAACTACCTGAGGAGGACTTTGACCCCATACCTCATCAATGTCACAATGGCAGCCAGAATCTGTAGCCAAGTGTTATGTCAAGACTCTGGTGCTTGTGCACGGAAAAAGTGGAATTCCAGTGACTATCTTCACTTGAACCCTGAGAATATTGTCATTCAAATGGCAAAAGATGGAAAATACACTCTGCGAGGGCAACCAACGTTTCAGGATCTGCAAACATTTGTAGAAAAATTTGATTGTCACTGTTATGCAGGACAAAGTTGTGAACCTAGAGTTGATATCAGTGACATCAATTACCTCCATGTTTGCATTTCAGAAGATATTTGCATTCACATATCCTCAAATTCACTTTCTAATATAGAAGCCTCTGAAGAAAAGACCCTGTCTAACAGTACGGTATTTTCACTTGCCCCCCAGAGTAAGGTTTCATTATCTACACATCCAGAAACAGAAGATTTTCAATCTACTTTGGGGGATAATATACTTGATATAACAATTGCAGAATATAACACTGTCACAGCTGCCAGAGGATATGATTTAGAAGCAAATGATACTCGTACGTTCAGTAGTTCTTCATCCTATAAGATAAAACTGTTTAATATGTTTTTTTTAACTCTACTTTTGAGAACCTTAATATAAATGACCCATGAAAGTGAGAATACTCTTTTCCATAGCTGTGTTTGAGATTTTAAAGGTTTTATTTAAGCAGAAAAATCATTCTTGAAAGGCATAAAACAGCTGCAACTCTGTGGTCTTATCTGTATCAGGTAACCTTTTCTATGACACTTCAGCTTGAATGTGTTTCTTCAGTTTAGTTCTATAAACTATTTGTGCCAAAGATATATTGGTATGTATATATTGATTTTACCATTTTTTTACAGTTTACATTTTAAAAGTTATATTTGGAAGAAAAAAAAAAAAGGAAAAAACAAAACAGATCTGATAATCCAGTTTAAACCAGCTAAATCTTAATCTAGATGTCAATGTGAAAATTAGCTCTTAAAACTATTTGGCTTAACCTTAGATCTGTAGGACTTTGAAGCATAAAATTTACCTGATTAACATACTGTTTCTCTACCTTTCACTATATCTACAGGGACATTGTGGTTTTTCTTTTAATTAAGTATATTCACAACTCTTCAAAGGGTTCTACCTATAATATGTTGACTTCAAATGTTACAGCTTCATAATTTAAAATCTGAGCAGTAGCAGTTTATTCTTCTTTCTTTTCTTCTTCTCTCAAGCCCTCCTCCTTATTTAGATGTCCCCTCCTTGGCTTCCAGTTGGTTTGTCGGACCAAAACTCATAATTCATCTGATCTGCCTCTGGACTCCCTGCTGGCACTGGTCACCAGTCATGACTTTTCCAGCCAGCCCTAGCAACTGGATAGGATTGTCCATGCCATTTGGACAAAAGACTGTGAGTGTGGGACCTACTCTATGCCTGACTGTTCCCTGAGCAGCCTCTTTGGTGGAAACCAGTTTGATCCTTAGGAAGACTCAGCAATGGAGGCTGCCAAATGCAATGACTCTGGGAACCTGGGGCTCCCTTTCTTCACTTCCAGTGCGCGGGATCCCTTATCTCAGGACCTTTTTCATCCAGTCAACTGACAGAACAAAGACTTAATATTATTTCATTGCCAAAAGCAATGTTAAAGTAGCAGAGATGCCTCAGAAGAGAACCACTCCCAGTTTCATATCGGGTCCAGTTATGATTTATGTATAGTCAGTTTAAGCACTTAGAAGCAATTAACTGTAGTTCATTTGATAAAATACCCTTTCCAGATTATGTCAGATGCTTAATAGACAGCTGGACTTCTCATGGGTGAAGAGTGGCTGCTGGCATGGATAGATTAAAAAAGTCTCCCCAAAGCTAGGCATGATCTGCATAAATAAATCACCACCTCTCAGAGATGCAACCTGCCTCAGTGATGGAAATACCTAGGACTTCAATATAGTAGACCTTTTTTATAAAAAGTTAGTGCCTAAATTTAGCAGAAAACACATATTATATCCACTGCCTTGGATTCTACAGATTGATAGTCATAACAGACACAAAGAAAAATAGATAAAAACTTTAGATTTAACATGGAGTTACAATGTTTTATGGCCTTTGGACAACAAGTTATCACGAGGCAGTGACAATTTTTTCATCACAGTTAAGGTGTTGAGTCCACAATTCAAAACTGTTTCTGCCATCAATGTTCCAAGTAGAATAAAGAATAAAAAATATGTGTGTACTGGACTATCTAGCACAGAAGAAGCCAGCTGGTTTTGATCACATTTTCAAAAACACAGCTTCTTCATTAGAGTTTTTATTTCAGTTATTGATTTTGGTTAAACAAAAGCTACAGTATGTCTTCTGCATAATTCCTGTACATGAGGTCCCTCCCTTTCACATTGTTCTTGTGGTAACCATCAAAGAGTTTCTAAAAACTGGAAAAGCGCTGGCAAAGTCTTAGTGCTTTTTGTATGAATTACTTGAAATTTTATTTTTTCAGCACCTAATTGAGATGCACAGTTTTAGTTCAAATCCTGCAGTGCTTTGCACTGACTGGCAGTTTCCTGAAGTTAAGCTGGTTTATATCTAGTACTATGAAAGACACTGGATCAGTAGCACTTTGTGATAAGAGAGCTTGCAGGCTCACATCTAGAAATCTTGCCAAAATTAGTTTTCACTCTCAGACAAAATATAGTAAGTAGAGCATTCTTATGAGAAATGAGTGAAATCACCAGAAAAAGAGGTGAAGAGAAGTCAAAATCACAGAAGAGTTGAGACAAGTCACTCAGGATTTACCAGGTTATGCAGAAGATGTGAACTGAAGAAGTGAAAGAGTGAAGAAGCAGTCGGGAATGTGGACAGACCAGTTCCCATTCAATAGTTTTTACCTACCTGTTATTTAATACAGACAACATTTCCCTGAGGCCCACTGTAAAGATAAAGGAACATGGTAACTGATATGTCAGATTAGACCTATCCACCTGATCCCATCTATTTTTTCTGTAGAGCAGCCAGGACCAGAAAAGTAAAAGGAAGGTGATAGGAAAGCAGACTATTGAAATAAACTGTCCACAGAAAAGTTTCTTTCTCAGCTCCATCCATAAATAGAATTTCTGATATTTATATTGCCTACTGAATGTGAAATTCATGCTTTTAACTCCTACAAACTTGACATAGTGTGATTCAGGCTGGTTCTGTGCTGTGTAAAATTACACTATTTTCAAAATGGATTATTTTGTTCTCTATTGTATTTGTATTGCCTATATTCTATGCTAAAGAGCCACTGTGTAGTCAGCCAGTAAGGAAGGAAAAAAGACAGAAAAGGGGTGCTATGCCTTGCATTGCTGATGACTATCTGATGTTCAAAGCCAAACTTTTATTTTCCTAAATAGGACCCAAAAAATCCCAAATACCACCTCCCATTCACTTCATATCCTGTAATCATTAGTTGTCTCTGTAGCCTCATAATTTCAGTTTTTTATGTTTCTGTATTTTCAAAAGATTAAATACTAGAGGGACATTCATTTCACTTTGATTGCCTTTCATTATTTTGTACTTCCTTTTAAGAAGGAAGAATTCAGGCTGGCAACATTAAGGTACTAGGAAATGCTAAAATGAGTTTGATGCAGTGGTCTAAATGAAAGTTGTCTGAAATGCAAGCACTGCCTCCAGTGCCCTCCTTCAATGTCTAGAAATTTTACTAACATTTTAATTGAAATTATTCTTCTGTATCTGCAGAATCTCAATCTGGTTTATGGTGCTGTTTATTCTAAGACATCCAAACTTATTGGCACTTTTAAGAGAGATGGCTACTGTCACTTGGAGAAAATAAACAGAACTGAAATTATAATCAAATCCCTGCCTTGCAGTTTCTTGCTTCTCTCCATAGAAACAGCACCATGGAAAGAGAGACAGGATATTGAGAGACAGGCCAATGAGACCACGTTGAGGCAGCCTAGGGTGTGAGTAGCATCCCAACATGTCCAGCAAAAATTGCTTTAATCCCTGCATCACACTGGGAAGCCCTCTTGTTTATGTGTTGGCAAATAATTGTGTGGGAAGGTTTCAGAGCTGTGCAATATGCACTGGACAGATGAGAATTGTACGTGTGCCTATGCATCACCTTTCAATACAAACAACAAAACAGCAAAGACAGTTACCTGATTTTAAAATATATTCCATCATGCAGGGTTGATGATATTTTTAAGAAGACAACTGAATTCCATTCTTTAAGCATACACACTGAAAACTTACTTGAAAGGTTTTCACACTGTGCTTCTCCAGGTCCTTTTGTATTGGCAGATACTTGTCATGTCAAAGCAAAACTTCCTACAAAACTAGGGCCTGAGATTTCATACCAAAGAATAACATTGATATAAAGCAATATTTATTGTATGGGTGAAAAAATATAGTACTGCTGTACTACACAGTAACTTCATCTTCCTTAAAAGCATTTATTTTTTTCTGTTCCTTGGCATTTTTTCCCTATTTTATTTAAAAAAATTGTGTAAGTGGCTGGAAACAGATTCAAAAAACTTCTTGGTCTAACTTCATCCCGTAACACTTCTAAATATTACCCAATGCATGGCCTTCTCAGATGCTTCTGTCTATTTTTCTGGAAAGAGTACACTGAAATTTAACACCATAGTATTTGTCTTAATGATGATAGTCATGTAAACACACAGTATTTGATATCAATCTTAAGTTTTTGTGAATACCAGTCAAGGATCTGAGTCTTTAATTCTTTCATAAGAGTTGTTCTGAACCTTTCACAGCTACTTTTCTCTTCACTGTCAGTAGTACTCAGCACTGTAAAATCTTCCTGCATTTGTTGTCCCCTTGTTACATATGAAAAAGTAAAGGTCAAGGAGGTAAATGCTCTCAATATTAGCATCCATAAGGGAATAACTTTGGGTTTCATTTATGTTCACTAATTACCACCATCATGGTATATTGATCATAGCTCTCCTTGGCCAGTAGCAATTAGATGTAATTTTTCAGTGCATGCCTGTATAACCCTTAGTTAATAACTGATAAATTAGTTATTGATTAGTAAACAGACACAAACAGAAAGTATGAAAATTAATGTGAATAATTACTCCATATGTTCAGTCAGCATTTTTTTCTGTGCACACAACTCCAGAGTATTGTGTTCAGCCATGTGAATATATGCAGACATCAGACAATAAGCAGTTACCCTTCTCTGCCTTTGTTGTCATCTCAGAAAATGTATTTACTCAACAGAACTCCAAGATCCTGCAGAAGAAATGTACCCTTTGTTGGCAGTCTCCTTCTGAAGCACACTGCTCCCTCAGGCTGCTAGCAGATTAAGACAAGATGATAGATGGCCAGTGTCAAAGTGATGATTTCCCAAGGCAGGGACCTATCATCCACCCTTTCAAAGGGATGCTAAGGGCACCCTGCAGTCCCATAACGAGAATATTGTTAAAAAAAAAAAAAAAAAAAGCAAGAAAAAAAAAAGCAAAAAAAAAGCATAAAGTACCTTACTGCTGGGACTATAATACATAGGCTTTCTGTAAGTGCTATGCACTATTTCAGTTATCATGAGGTACATAACAAACTTAGGTATGCAAAATACAAAGTTTTTGAGTTAAAAAGCTTAAGTTTGTCCCACCCTGTCAGTGTAACAATCCTTGCAGAAATTCCTTTTCACTCCTTTCACTGGAATGTGAAAAATAGCAAGGGCTTCAGCCAGCAGAGGGCATTGATGATGCACACAGGCAGGTACACTAGGCTTTCATTCAAAACTTTGACACAGTCATTCCTCTCTTTAGCAAAGCAGCTGCTTGACTCTGCTCTACAGACAGAAACGATGAGTAGCCTCTCACTAACGCAGTGCCTCATTAGCAGAAAAGATATACAGATTATTCTTCAAGTTTCTTTTCTCAAAACATCTGGTATATTAGGACAAACTTGAAAATATCAAAGTGAAACATCACTTCTCAGGCTCTCCTCCCTAGAGATGTCAACCAGCTTGAGGCTTCTTCTCATTAGCATCTTCAGCTGTCACTGAAATCCATGCTTAAACTACAGATAGTGTGATCAATCTCTTTGGTAGTACCTCAGACCAGAGATGTGGGTCTCAAACATCTTGTCTCTACTCAAATGTAGAAATACCTGGACAGGCAGTGTTGATCTAGGTCAATTTTTGTTGACTATGTATTTATAGCATCACCACCATTGTAATCTGACATCTAAGATCCATTGTTACAAATTTTTATAGCACAAATAAGTCTATGCAATGGAGTAAGCCACTCTATTATCATGTCAGACACAGATCAGCAGAAAAGCTCGATGTATGAGGTGCAACATGGGCCTGTAATATTGCTAAACTCATCCCAAAGTGTGTAAATCTCGACAAGAGAGAAAAGTGAAATATTTTATCAGTAGTTGAATGTTTCCTGAAAAGATTAAGTGGCTTGTCACACAGTATAATGAAGTATGATATTCTGTGCCCCAGCTCAGGCTTTTCACTATATGAACAAATGTCCCCTGAGGTACTAATTGTAGCAAGGTAGCAATATTTATAAATCCAGTATTCTGTTACCAAATGGTCTGTAAAATAAAGACTTGCCTTTCATAGTCATAGTTTCTCAAAAGATGCATTTTAAAACAGTATAACAGATCTTTGAACTTGGACAAACTCTCCAAGACTTTTCCATGTATTATATTTTGACCCCTTTAACACTGTAAAAGACCTCAGCCAGAGTACAGCTGAACTGTTTTAGAATTTACTTGCCTATTCTCTGCTGGTCTTTTATGAGGATATGACTGAAATATATTTTTCCAGAATATGTTACTAATATGTTACTATATTGCAATATATATTTTTAAGCTTCCATCACTATGAAGCTTAAGCACTCCTGCAGAATTTAAAAAAATTCTGCAAAAATTCTTGCAAAAATAGAGCTTATTTTGTGTGAATTTTCCTCTGTGTAGTAATCAGAATATCTTCATTCACAGAAACCACTCTCACAAGTGGGTTGTCTTTATTACACTCATCACCTGCTGGTGATGGAGATGGAAGACACTCTTGTGTTTTTCAGTTTTAAGGTAGAGAAACATTTCACCTAATCACTCAAAATTTGCTAATTACTTTGGCTGAAAGATTTAAAAACTGTTGTTACATAGTGGGAAAATAAAGAGAGTAGTGTGTTGACTGTGAATTATTTCCCATTTACTTATCCAACAGAATAATCTTTTTCTCAATGTCAACTTCTCCACTCATCTCTTCAGTGATCCCCCCAGTTTAATGTTTAGAGGAAACAGTAATCAGCCAGTAAATTTGTGACTGCTGTTAAAGTGAGAAGTTATGTATGCATGCTCTAAACAGCCTCCAGCTGCTATGAAGAGAAAAATAAAACAGCAACTTCTACTACAGTCTCCCTCAGTGCAGGACCTGATCAGGTTCCTCTTTCACTGTTCCACCAATTTTTTAGAAACATTGAGAGCTGTATCATGCTCTGAAACTGCTGAAGCTGCTGAAACTGCATCTATGCCTCAGGTTTCAGAGTAGCAACTAAAATTCTCACTCTAACCCCAAAGCTAGGGACAAATGGAGTACCTGTATCAAGAGCAGTATCTTATGCTGCTGGGGAAAAGAAAAAGGCTTTGTTTGGGACTCACCAATTAAATCTGAAAGCTTTCTGTCAGGTTTTATATTAAGACCAACAATGAAAAACAATTGAAAAATAATTCCCTAACGTTACCAGTGGGTGGCATGCTCACCTCTGGTGTCCCATTTCCTTCTGGAAATGTTCAATTCAATTTACAAGTGTAAATAACTATCTGCAAAAAAATCTTAGAATTACACTATGTATGTTTTTGACTGTATCTACAGTCGTGGCATGAAGAGGCATGAAGTTGTTTTTTTTTTTTTTTTATGGCTAGCCCAGAACCAGCTGCTCTTGATATCATTTATAAGAGTTTATAGTTTTTGTGGTCTGATGTAACCCATGAGGTTTGTCAGACACTGCATTCTCTAAAGTGCTGAACTAATTCTCTAATAAGAGCATGAAAAACAAATTTCAAAATATTTTGATTAATTTGCTATTTCAATTGTAGATCAATACAATTTTGCCTTGTTTATAAATTTATGAAAGCCCTCTATCAAACAACGCCATCGATAAGCATTGCAACTAGAGAATAACATAAAATTTCAGTTACAGCTTTAAAAACTGGCATATGGACACAAGAGAAGTTTTGACTCTTTATTTATGGGGATCATAAGCATTTCTTTAATGCTGTGTGGAAACACTGTACACTAAATGTTGCTTATCCAGTACAGACAGAAGATTCCTGGTGAAGTGGCATGTCCTGTCATTGCCCACTATACAAAGCCACCATCACACGTGTCTCTTGGTGAGGCAAAGCATGATAACGGAGACTCACCGAAACCTGTCAGAGAAAAATCCAATTAAAACCATGGTAAGCCTTGGATCTGAAAGCCTGTCCCTACATGATGAACAGTGCAAGAGTTTCATTTGAACACTGGAGGTCTGAGGAATGGGAGAACCGGCATCACTACAGGTGAAGAACATACAAAATCAAACCTGTCACGTCAGGGAGGCTCAAGTCGATCAACCCTCATAAACCAGTTCTGCAAACACAGCCCTTGGCCATGCGTGTTGGGTAGAGAGTGCTGTACAGACCGCTGATGGTGGCAGCTCTGCCAGGCCACCCTGCTCCCTCTCACTCGCGCCAGGGACCCCACACCACCCCCGCGGTGCCACACCCGCCCATGGCGATGCTCGGAGCCACCTTGCCGGTCCCTGGTGCCTCTACGTTACCGCTTCAGGCCCTTAGGACCTGTGGGACGTCCCCCTGTCCGCCGCCCCGGCCCCGGCCGTCATTTCCTGGGGGAGCCGCCCCGCCCGCCCCCCGCTGCAGCCGCGTCTCCATCACCTCACCCGGCGGATGCCTCCGGACAGCGCCGGGCCCTGACTCACGCTCGCCTGCCCGGGCTCCCCGCGGGGCTCTCCCGCCGCTCTCCCGCCCCCCGGCCGGGCTAAACCGAGGCAAACCAAACCCCTCCCCTGCCTGCAGCAAGCGGCAGCGGGAGAAGGGCGGTGGCGGCGGCGCCATCACGTGAGGGCCCTGACTGGCGCTGGGCTCCCCGCGCAGCCTCCTCCCCGCCGACCCCAGGCCCCGTCCCGAGACCCCGACGCCTCCTCGCCTCCCCGGCCCGGCGCTCCCATGCCCAGCAGCGAGGCGGTGCCGCTGGGGCTGGGCGCCTGCCGCAGGTCGGGGGCCCTGACCGGGATGCTGGCTCTGGTGGCGCGGCTGCTGGAGTGGCTGCGCTCGCTGTTCTGGAAGGAGGAGATGGAGCTCACCCTGGTGGGGCTGCAATACTCGGGCAAGACCACGCTGCTCACCGTGCTGGCGGTACGCGGCCGCAGCCCGGCCAGGCGCAGGGCAAGGGGCAAGGGTCGGGGGGTGCTCGGGGCAGGGGATGAGGGTGGCCGCTGGCGGAGAGGCGGGGGGCGGTGGCCCGGCAGTCCGGGCGGGATGGAGGGGTCCGCCCCGCAGTCCGGGCGGGATGGAGGGGACGTCCCGGCAGTCCGGGCTGGATGGAGGGGACGTCCCGGCAGTCCGGGCGGGATGGAGGGGTCCGCCCCGCAGTCCGGGCGGGATGGAGGGGTCCGCCCCGCAGTCCGGGCGGGATGGAGGGGACGGCCCCGCAGTCTGGCCTGGCTGGGGGGTCCTCTCCGCCCCGATCCGGCCGCTCCGCGTCGGTTCCCGGGCAACAAGTGCGGGCTGTGCCTGCAGGGCCCTCGGCGGGGCCGCCGCCTCCCGGGAGGTGCCGCGGTGCGAGGGAGGGAGGGGAGGGGCGGGCGGGGGGCTTGGGGCAGCTCTTGAGTCTCTTGCAACCTGGAAAATCGCAGAGCAGGCCCAGATGGGTGTGACACTCTATTAAGAGGGAGAAAAATTGTCTCCTGTGTCTGACTGCAGAGCGTGGCCATCTCATAGGTGTAACTGGGCACGGATTCTTGCCCGTGGTTCAGAGTTGGCTTGTCAGGGCCAGGGGATGTCACAGTAACTCGGGATGTATTGCACGTCCTCCAGGACCATAGATTCCCAGACACTGAATTCCCCCATCCCATTAGTTGCATCAATATTAATGCCTCCCACAATTCCTTCATTTCTCTTTCCCAGCATTCGTGTCTGATTTTGACATTCCCTTCCCCCTGTGCCAGTGGCCTTGCAGCCTCGTTCCTCTCTAATGCTGAGACCTACCATGACATTTTAAATTTTGTTGCCGTGTTGAAATACATTCCTGGTGTTTGTTTTCTGTGCCTTCTGCCCAGCTGCCTTTGGGTCCACCCCAAAATTTACTTTTCAGCAGAAGTTGGAAACAAATAAATATGGCTGGTAGTAATCATGAAACTTCTCAGTGCATATCTTTTTCTGCAAGGTGATCACTGCTGTTAGGTGTATTGCAGCTTCACCTGCCATGAGATGGAGGCTTCCAGATGTTTTTCAGTCCTTCTTCTGGAAAGTTACTGGTTCAAGAATCAAAACTAGACTAGGAGGTGTATGAGTCAAAGAAACTTAGAAAATTATGGACATGAGTTTATTACATTTATTGTTTTCTTTCATATATGATTAGGGATTAAGGGAAAAACAGGAGATTAGTTTGGAGAGAAAGAAAAGGAGAAAAAAATGTTGTAGGAAAAGTAGAGAAGGGAATAAAAATATGTGTTGGGGGACATTGATGATCAATAAACAAATGCAATCTAAATCAATCAAAACCAGAAAATACATGAAACTGGTATTTTAGTTAGTTTCTTAGGCATTCAGACTGTCTTGCTAACACAGGGTTCAGCACTCCTTGTGCCTGTGGAAGTGTTCATCTCCCAAGGGTGGGTTTGTTGAAGGAGGAAAAAGGCATGACAAATTTTATTTTCTTGGGCTGATTTCATAAGTGGAACAAAGAAGAACACAGTACTCTAGAAACCTCTCAACAATAGTGTGGCATTAAATGTCTTGTGAAATTTTTTTCAGTAATTATATTATTAGACCACCTGTGGAATGGCATCATGTATTTCTCTCTTATGTGCTTATATCTTGAATACCAGAGCACTGCTATAACTGCAGGACTGATTTTGCCACTAACTGTGTTGCTTAAGAATATTCTACAAGACATTCATGTTTTGTGACTTGGGGGAGTATCACAGATTTCAGGTTTTGTAGCTTTTGGCTCTTTCAATCAGGAGGTGACACACCACGGTAATCACTGAAGAAGACTGAAGAATTTGCAAGTAAGGCAATAGAAAATAGCTTACTATTGAAAACAGTTGATAGAGGATGACAAATAAATCAGGTATTTTAGGTATCTAGGTGCATTTGTGTGTATGTGGCTAGAGTGTGGTGAGATGAAAATAACCATTACAACATAGTGGCTACTTAAAATGCAAACTGTGATAGATCATAAAAAAAATGGAAGTAAATTACTATTTTTTCCATTTTACAGTAGTATTCAGATTCTGCCATGGTAACACTCAATAAATGCCCTTTGTGACAGTCTTCTCCCTGAAGGCCTTGAGTCATATTTCATCCTCTGTTACCAGTGGAAGTCTTGGATACTGTCAGTACAGTTTATCATGGACATGCATTGGTCCAATGGAATAGAATCTATCCCATGGACTTTATGGGAGCAGCTATAGCTGTATGCATTGCCAGTTCAATATTCAGCAACATTCAAAGAGGACATCACAAACTTCTTAGCATCAGTAGTTTTAATCTCTGTTGGGGTGTAATCTCTTTTTTACTGATACACAACAATAATCTTATTTGCTTATCTTGAATAGCCACAAAAATAGGTAATTTGTCATGTAAAACTTCCTTAGCAAGCAAAATGGAACAGGTTTTTTTACTTTATGGACCTTACAGCACTTGAAACAAAACACAATAACCAGTTTTTGGACTAATGAAAGAAAATTATTCAACATATTACTTTCTTTTCTTCATTGTTTGGGGAAATAAAGAACTGCAAACATAATGCTTTCTTTGTAGCTGGTTCCATTCATTTGTAATGGAAAACTGTTAGAAGACTGAAGACCAATAAAAGGGGACTTTATGATTCTTTGCATTCTGTCCCCAATACCAGATACCCCAGTAACAGTTACTCTGTTTTTTTCTTGAGTAATGATGCTATGCTCTCAGGGTTTATGTGTCCATATGTGTATACGTCTGCCCTTCACAAATAAATGAACTATACATTTTAACAAACCAGGCCAGTACCTTCTACAGAAGGTGGTTACTAATTATCCTTGTCTTACTCCATTCACTTAAAAACTTCTGTCAGTACTGGGTATCTTTATGAAATGCAGGTGCATTTGTCCTCACTGTTTTTTCCTACTGTTGTTGACAAGTCATTGAAACAAGGAAAGAGGAGGTGGAAAAAAAGAGACTTCCAAAACCAAAAGACAGGGAAGATGTATAGTACAGAGTTTAGCAAGAAGGTTTCCATACGTAGGGTTCAACAGGTAATTGATGGAAGTTTATTCTTGCCTGAAGGATCTAATTCCAAACCCCAAAATCTTGTGAATAACTGCCAAAGGCCATACAGGTTTTAAAATAATGGATTAAAAATAATTAATTGTAGTCTGTGAACACAAACTGGAGGCATAGTCTATTCTCATGCTGCCACAAACAGTAAAGAGAAAAGTTGCAGAAAGCATCCTGAGCATGCAAGCATGCACTAGCATCAGGGGTAGCTGCAGGCAGTGTGTGCACTGTGTGGCATGTAGCTGTTCTGGAGCACCCTGAAGCTCTGATCATCCACTTCTAAGGTAGGAGGGACCTGTTGGAGAATGCCTGTTTCCCTCCTTGTCTACATATCCTATTTTTTTCAAAAAAAAACCAAAAACAAAACCCAAACCCCAGGGGCACACAGGACTGTGAAATAAGAGAAGGGAAAATGAGCAGATAGATACAGAAAGGAACTGGGACGTCCAGAAGGTCCTGTTCCCCTTTCTAGGGGACTATCTACTCTTTGTAGACAAAACTTTTAGGTAACCTCTGTGTATTTACTATGTATTTAATGCACCATTCCTAGGAGATGCCACACTAAGGATGTAGTTTGAAAAGGAAGAATGAATAATAAGTTACCGATCCAAGTTTCACCTTTCTCATCAAAAGCTGTCTTCTTTAGTTAGTAGACATGTGGAAGGTTCCTGTTGGTATGATGATAAGCATCTCTCTTGTAAAAACATTTTTTCTGAACCGAGGGAGAAGGCAACACTGGTTTTTATGGTTTGGGTTTATAGTGTGCTGAGTTAGTACCTTGTTTTTTTCAGTCTCTTGGCTTCCACAGCAGGACTCCTCTGTCAGTTACTCAGAAGGAAAGGATCTCCATGTAGTACTCTACATGAGTAATCTTTCATCATTTATTACATTTATTACCAGTTGTAACAGTAGTGAAAAACTACAGGGAAAAATCCTGGTGTAGATAGTTTTGTTATACTGTATCATATTTGGGGTTGGACTAGATGACCTTTAAAAATCTCTTCAAATCCAAACTATTCCACAGTGTGATTAAATAATTATTCCACAGCTATGATTAAATAATTTAATGGTGCTGCTTTCTGCTTGGCCTAGGGATCAGATGAAGAACTACCTGAAATCTCATAGTTTCTGGCATGATCTTTGTCACTGAGGACAATAAAAGGTCATTTATAGGGACTGAAATGAACAATCTTCCTTGACGTGACAATGCATTAATTGAAGTGCTGGCCACTGCTCTTGTAGAAAAGAAATGTGATGTTTTAGTGTTTTAAAATTAAAAAAAGAGAATGCAAACAATAAAGGAATCTGCTGTATATCAATTTTTTTATAATAATTTTTTTAATGTGTTTTTTTTCTAGTCAGGGCAGTTCACAGAAGATATGATTCCTACAGTAGGGTTCAATATGAGGAAAATAACAAAAGGAAATGTTACCATAAAGGTAAGTGTGCATGTTTGAATTAATACAGAGTGAATAACTAATAGACAATCTGATTTCAACTTGCAATGTGAAAACTTAGGAAATTTCTTTGAAGGTGATAGGTTCATTTATCTGGTTTTCTACCTCAAAAATAACTTCTAAAAATCATATAATAATGTATTTCTTTGTTTCATTTACCTGTTGGACTTAATGATATCCATGCCAGGCAGAAGCTTTGTTGCTGTCTTTTGAGTTAGAAAGGTCATAGACTTCTGAGATAGTAAGGGAGTTGAGTTGCCTTCTGCAGATGCCTCTTTCTCCTGCTCTCACAACTGTGAGATCTGAAGCAACTTCACTGATAACTTAAGCAAATCAGTAGAGATTGAAGTTTAAATCCTATAATATGAGTTGTATGGAAATAGACCATCTAGTATTAAGTGAGTGTCAGGGGACTATCTCTTAGGCCTATAGAGAAGTGTAAGACAATAACAGTTTGGTTGTGATTAATGCCACAGGCATCAAAATAGAAATAAATCACCCCAGTAGCATCAAGGCTCAGTCTGTGGTTTGATAATAAAGGGAGGTTGGTTTATTAGTCTAGATCAAAATAATAACTTCTATCTAAAATTAGTATATGTCTTTGCTTTTACCTTGACTTTTCCCTCAATTTCCTTAATTTCCTCTCCAATCTCCCTCATTTCTAAAGATATTATTTATTCTCTGGTTTGATATGACTCCTAAACCTAGGGAGGATTTTCTGAAATGTGAATATAAGCAGTTTTTAATTGTCTGCCTGCTCATTCTGAAGAGTGGGCAGGTAAAGGGTAGTAAAAAAGAATAATTGAATTCTGTTCATTGGGAGATGCTAAAGCTGAACTTTTTCAAAGGTCTCAGGGTACACTGAAAAACAGCCTCAACTTATTATAAGAGTGAGGCTGAGCAACCATCTGGATTAAAAAGCCATCAAGTGAAAAAATGGTATTCCAGAAGACTCAAACTAATCACCTTAGGCAAAGAAGTGATGCTAATCCCTTATGTGGGTTTTGCAACACCTTGGGGTAGACCGTTAAGACGGATTCCAGTGCAGCTTCACCACCAGGTTTCTTGACTTATAGTTCTATCCTTAGACTCCACACAGTTCCAGAAGGCAACAACTTAAGAGCCCAGAGTCTTCTTTACTTCTGTCTCATTTTGGCAGTCATTTCCAGAGGCCAGCAGCTTTGTTCTCATATTTAGTTTCTAATCGTAGGATATAGAAGGATGGTTGCTGACATGCCTAAGTGTATGAATAGCTGAATCATGCTGAAAGAAAAACACTTGATTTATGCAAGCTGAAACTTTCTGTTGGAAGATGCCAATTTTATGTGCTCCTTAACTGAAGTTGGGGGTGATCAGAAATGTAAAGCTGTCAGCTTGAACCATAAATTGTGAATTTTTGGCTTGTCAGTATATTTAATAAAACATATCACCTTTTATTAAAAAATAACAAAAAGAAGAGGCAAAGAAGACAGATTTTACCAGGCAGTATCTGAAATTTGGGAAGGAAACTATGGGTTTTGAGGTTGTGGTTGAAGGTTTAAATTACAGGATGATTTCCAGCATCAAATACTTAGTATAATACAACTAAAATCTGTTCAAACTTTTTTGATGAAGTTGGTAACAAAATTGATGGCTATCACTTTTTTCCTGTAAAAAAAAAAATTGATTTTGTGTTTTAATTCCAAGCAAATTGTATTGTTTGCTGAGTGATTTGATTGTGGTGGAATGTGGAATGTCTCTATTGTCTTATTAGCTCAGTATTAGTAATCTTTTTGCTTTGGTGAGATTTACTATTCAATAAGCTAGACAGCAAGTAAAAAAATTCTTTTACCAAAGCAATTTTCAAGAGCCTCAGAAGATACTCATGGCAAACTGTTGTCTTAAATGATTGTGAAGCTTCAGCTCATCGATCTTCGGTTCTTGTAGTGATGGTCTTAGAATGGTATAAAAAAGAAATAGAGCAACACAAGACGTGCATACGCACAGGTAATTCAGCAGCTTCATTGTCCTTGTTTTTTCCTTAACCTTCGCTTAAGGTTACCTTTCAGCTAGCACTGCCAGGCAGTCTCTGCTCCATGGCTGGGCATTGCAGTGCGGAGGGAGCACTTGGATGCTGCTCAGGGACCGGAGCTAGAACAGGTGATTCTTTAGGATTTGTTTCCCCCGGCTGTCACCACTAGAGGCCACCGTCCTTCCACCGGAGCTGCCAGTGCTCACCAGTCTGCTGGAGGGCCAAGCCAAGCTGCTTGCTTCTACCTCTGGTGTGGCAGGAAGGGAGGCAGAGGAGGAGTATCCCGGCTCTGTGCTTCCAGCTTCATTGAATCACTGCTCCTTCCTCCGGATAGCAGAGTTTCCAAGTCGTCAAACATCCTCACAGAGCCTTCCTGCTTTGTGGTGCTGTATCTTGCTATTTGGCAGCTATTAAAAAACATCTTACTTGTTATGTCACTATCTCACCTGTCATGCTGTAACACACACCTCTGTGTGTACTGCCCATATAGCTCCAGCAGTGTTTCAGCAAGTATTACGTATGGCTTGGGTCACTTGGGAAAGACTGGGATATTTCAAGTCAGAGTGGTTATTTCTATAAAAAATTTCTGGGGGGTGTCCCAGTGATTTATGGTAGTTGCGTGTAAGGAAAAGCTGTACTGCTGATTCCAAAAGGGCTGTGGGCCACTGCAGGAAGGACAGTTACTAGTGATATTCCCCAGGGTTTGTTTAGCATCTTCATTACTGACCTGGACAGAGAGGACAGGAAGGTGCACCCTCAACAAGTTTGCTGACAGTACAGAACTGGGAGGGCTGGCTGATAACAGCAGGAGATTATGCTGCCATGCAGAAGGACCTCAACAGACTGGAGAAATGAGCTGACAGGACCTTTATGAAGGTAAAGAAAGGAGAGTACTGAGTCTTGCACCTGAGAAGGATCATCCCCAGGCACCACTACAGGCTGACTGGCTGGAAAGCAGCTTTGCAGGAAGGGTCTCGAGTCAGAACAGGGAATGCTGAATGGCTCACCAGTTGGTCAGATGGCTCATCAGTTGGAGTTGTTAGGACTCCTAAAAAGGAGGACCAAGAGTTGTTACCAAGGAATTGTCTAGACCAGATTTGTGGTCTGAGGTGAATTAGGTATTTACACAGATATCTCAGGTAATGGTTCTTAAAACATGTTCTTCCATGAAGAAGGTTCTGCAGTATGCCTTGTTTTGTAGTGTTCTTTCACTCATAAGTTTTAAAAAGCTTTTTTCCTAATACCTGACATGAACTATTGTCATCACAAATTGAGCTGGTTTTTCTTTTCTTTATATCTGGCACCCATTTTCCGAGAATCATTGTAGTTTTGCTTGTTCCTTCCATCTTTATAGGTCATATTTTAAAAAATTTCTTCTCTCCCTTTATTTCCTCATCTGGCCTTTTTCAGACTTGTCTGTGTCTCTTCTGTTCAAAACCAATATAGGAGTCTCCCTGACACTGAGGATACTTCCAAAATGTACACAACCTTCTGCTAGTAGATGCTGATTTAAGATCTGAAACACTTGAAATATTTGCTTTGTGAACTATTCAAACAATTTGTCCTGCATTTCTACCTGGTTATTACCCATTTTGCGCTAGTGCCTTTGGTTCCCTCTGCCCAAATGTAGCATTCTGAACTTGTGTGTGTTAAATTTCAGCTACCTTATTTCAGACCATCCCTCTCCCTGGTCTGGATACTTTAAGATTCTGATCTTTTCTTTTTATCCACTCCCATCTTGGAAATTATTTGCAGCTTATATGAATGGATGTTCTATTCCTCCATCCTGTTGAGACACATAGGAACCATAAATGTTGCCCCTGGTTAGCTCTGTCCTCAGCAGCTTTGACTCATTGCTAAATGCTGGGAATCTGTCAGCATTGCTCAGAATTGAGAGATAGAGGGCAAGGAGTACAAATGAGGAGAGTGCCAGGGAGCTGCTCTGTGGGGTTAAATCTGTGATGGGAGAGTGTCCTTTTCTTGTCTAATCTACCAGAATTAGATTACCTTTCCCCAGCACACACACTGCTGCACATCCTCCTGGCTTTTCTGTGCTCTTGAGCAAATACTTGTTTTTCTTTTCATGGTTATATGTTCTTCAAAACAGAATTAATAATCACTACAGTAGTTATTGATTGGCTGTTCTTAGGTGTCAGTGTCCTTATCTCTGGTCTCCTTGCCCTCAGTCTTCCAAAGGCAAGTTCTGCCTACAACTTAAAACTACTATATACCTGCTTTCACCAGAATTTCATGGATTTTAATTTCCAGAGGCCGATCAATGAACACGTGAAACAAATGTACAGAGGATTCCATGTCAGAATTGGTGATTTCATGCAGAATTGGGGATTTCTGCTTCAGGGAGGACACAGTATTGAGGCTGGGATGGGTTTGCTCCTGTTCAGAGTCCTGTTACATCTTGACTGAGAGGGTTACAGTGTTAACTCTAAAGCTGGCTTCCTGGTACTGCCTTAGAACACACCCTGGAGGTAAGCACCACCAGCTTCAGAAAATGGTTTCTTATAACACACATCCCTTGTCTGTCTTCACCATTATTGGTCTTTCCAACATTGTACTTCCTGTCTCTAATAAAATGGCAAATCTAATTGCTCATTGAGGAATCACTCCTCCCATTAAAATGCTTCCATGCCTGTTTTCAGGAGCTGAAGATAATCAGCTGTTTTGTGTTGCAAATCTTCAGTCCCTTTAGTATTCTTCAGTGAAAGTGCTATTATAAACTGTGAATTGTTTGTACTCATATAGTGTTTTTACTGTCTGACTGACTAAAATAAAGTATTAGTTGCAAAAATATGTTCAAAATTTGGAATTTTATTGCCAGTGAGGAGTGACAACAGGGGTCTTTAAAGATCCTAGTCTGATTTCATAGAACACAGTGTTCTGGGAATATTGCATGCAGAAAGTATAGCCATGTGGCATGTTTTATTTCAGCTTTAAGAACAACTGTAAAGGCATTTCAAAAATGCAGGATAATAGGTACATAGTAACTATTCTGAGATAGTAAAGTATTCTAACTTCCATAATAGGTTGCACAGCTGGTACTATAAATATGGCTCTATTGCCACAGGGCAATTTATTACAAATTTTAAGTTTATTTGATTTAGCTCTCTTGATTCTTACACTGTATTTGATGGGGAAGCTACACATTACTGGTTGAAAATTCCAGTCTAGAACAGGTGATTCTTTAGGATTTGTTTCCCCTGAGCTTAACCAGCTGAAAAGGAGGAAGCTGGCCTGAGCCACTTTTCTGAACCTGGTGGAGAGCAGCGAGTGCTTTGAGTTTGGTTCTTCTGGTAAGCAAGGTGGGTAAGACAGATGGAGTTGTTTTCTTCCTGGGTGCCCTCTGAGGTCTTCAGTAGAGAGATTCTATTCATTTGGATTAGGTGCCTACATTAGGTGGCTGAAGTTGAGAAATATGGATCCCACACTTTCCAGTTACTCCCTGTTTTTACTCCCTGTTGTTACACACTGAGTTGGCTAGGAATGCTGTGACTGCTTCCCATGTATATGTGAGCTCATTAGTAATATCATAGTATATGTGAGCTTGTCTGTGTGCAAGGTGTTGGATGTTGCTGGTGCTGCTTTATTCTGTCCAGATACTCTTGAGTTCTGATATTTCTGAGTTCAAGAATTTGTAGCAGGGATTCAGCTTGCAAATTAAGATGGCTGAATGTAAACAGCTAAATGTCTGCAATGAAGGTTAAGATCCTTTAGGAAAGGAGCTCTAGTCAGTATTGTCAAGCCTAGTTTCTAATTCTGTCATCCTAAAGATGATGTTACATCTGCTCAGTTGCATACCTGTCCAGGCTTCACTGACTACCATGAGACCATAGGTACTGAACCCATGAATTGACATCCAGATATAAATGTGTCATTCTATGCATCTTTGTCCACAAGAAATATTCTACCCAGCATGTCTGGAAAAAAGCCACATAAAACAGACATCCAGAAAATACTGGAACTTTCTCATTAGCCACGAAGCCTTCCCACGATATAAGCTCATTAAAAGAAGCACAACTAGAGTGTTAACAAATGTTCCTGCAACTGAAAGCTTTTGAAACCCCTTTTTTTTCATTCAGCTGTCAAGAGGGTTTGCTCCTTAAACATAGCTGATACCTGCAGTGTTAAGAAGGAACCTTGGATTCACAGGAAAAATTTGAACAAGAAATAAATCCATATATTTCCGTCTTAGAAGAATGTGATTTAATAGGTTAGTATAAGCAAAATGGTGATGATTCCAAGATACGGTGTTTAATCTAGTTTTCTAGTTTTAAAACATTGCATTATTTTATGAGAGTGTAGACCTGAAAGCACAAGAATTTCAACTCAATAGGAGTAGACAGGAACAAATAAAATAGGGGTTTATAAATTTCAGTAGAAATAAAGATGCCTTTGAGACTGAACCTAAACAATAATTCCTTGAGATTTTAATCTCCTGTGAGGCAGAGGTGCAGGGTATTAAACTTTTCTCTGTTTGGTTTGATCATTCTGTGGGCATTTTCTGATTCTTAAAATCAGATGGATAAGGTTAGCTGTTAAATATGATGAACATTTTATTTCTGAGGGGTCAACAAAAGTCATAGGAGCAATTTGATGGCCAGTTTCTTTTTAAAAACACTTAGACAAAATGAACTTCTTTTCACACCTAGCAGTATATTCTTTTAAGGTCTAGTCTTCTGCATCTCCCAAATCACACTCACTATATACTTTCTACCTATGTATTAAATACTGGAATACAAAAACAGGTGATGTACCAAACATGAAAGTTTCATGCAAGAAAATCTGCCTTAACTCTAGGACTTCTTCCCATTTCTTCCTAAATGCCTCTTGTATTCTCACAGTTCTGTCCAGTTACGTACAGTGTAAATGGTTTGGGACAGAGATTTGTTTTGAAAAAGTAGTTAATGGCTGTAATTGGCTATTCAGTATAATAAAAACTATTAGAAAGTTGCTGCTAGCACCATTTTCATTTCATAGGCAAAGAGGTGAGGATTTTTTTTTTTATTTCATGCATTTATTTTTTTCCCTATTTCAGATGATTTTAACTTAATATATTGACATAAACTGGGTTCCCAAGCACTTTTAAGAACAGCTGCTCTGTCTTCTGTCCTTCCTGTTGTATTTCAATGAATAGCTATAAGCCTTACTAGGGAAACTGATTGGAATGGATTACCTTTCCAGTGTTTCAAGGTGATTCTCCTATTGAGAATAATATTTGTTCTACAGTGCAGTTTAGTGTGGTACATATATGATATATAATCAAGCAAGAGCAAACTCAATATTATTTTTAATTTGTATAGTTTCTTTTGTGATTAGTCCAGGCTACATAATCTTGAAGTTTTTTCTGGCTACCAGGAGTAATCTCTGTCAATTTCCAGAAATCTAATCTTACTACTGGCCTTCCCTGTCCTCTTTCCCTTTCTTTCTTCTCTGATCTACCGTGAAAAGAATTTGGTTTCTTTTTCCAGGCCCACAGATGTGCACCAGATGGTTACTGATAGTTTCAAGGTCCTGATGAGTTATTGGAATAATTAGTGTTGGTATGAGGTTTGTCATCTAACTACAATACTGAGCTGTGTACTCCTATCTACTAAGCTTCATTTTATTAAGACTTTTGAAACAGTGCTTCAGATGCCTGTGCAGATAATCATTGATACCCAGTCCAAGGTCTGAAGATCACTCAACTCTAAAGTGTAAATATACATTCCCTTATAAAGGGGCTCAAAGGCAATCTACATTTAGGTGCTATGCTAATTTTATGCCTGAAGGAATGTAAGGTATCAATCAGGGAATTATTTTAATGGTGAACTGGGAAATACTTCTTTCTAAATTATGAACATAAGGTGCCAGAAATGATAGAGAAATTGGTACATAAATACAATTTATGAATTGTGGAATTAAAAATAGAGCTCATATTAGCTGAAAAAGGCCTTATCCCTTTGCTGCCACAGCAGGTTTAATTTGTTTGGATTCATACAGTATAAATATGAAAACAAAAGAAAATGCTGTGTTCTTGTCTCTTAAGAAAATTTCCTTCTCTGCTACTTACGAATTTATTTTGTGCTGTAATGGATATGCCTCTGTGATCTAGTATAGGGTACCTATTATGTTGATAGATAAATCTGATTAAAGTAAGAAATAATTAGTTTTCTTTGACGTAGGAGCAAATACATTCTTTTTATTTGTCAGTGTTCATCACTTTTTTACTAGGTGTTGTACTGCAGCTGCCTTTGGATGTAGCTGCAACAGCTGCATCATCATGCAGCCCTTGCAAGCATGATTTAGACCATTTCTGTGGTATTTTGACCTTGGAAGCAGTTTTGAAACAAGATTATTGTCATCCAAAAAAATACTGAATTTTTGCAAGCTAAGTGGAATAAGTAACTCCTGTACAGAAATAACTGTAACTGTAAATAATAAGTAACTCCTGTCCTAGCTAAGGGATTCAGTGAGATTGCTGGGCACTAATAGCATACATAAGTATTTGCAGGATTGAAGCTTTATAAAATCCCAAGCAGAATTTGAGCTTTCTTCCCTTAAGATTCACTGATTAATCACTTCAGGCCTACCCTACAGTACTGTTTCCCTTCTGGTTCTGATCAGTTAATCCATATGTCTTTTAAAGAGTGTTTGATGAACAAATGGGGAAGCTGTGGAAGTACTGCAGCTCCCTAGAGTGTATCATCCTTCACACAGGCTGCATCTGCTCTCTGACCAGCTCTTTACACAGTGTCACTCTATCTGATGAAGGCCCGATGCATTTTTTACTCAGGTCTCCCTACAAATGTGACTTCATAATTGTTTTCATACAATAATGCTATTCTTTCTGTATTTTAGACTGTGCATTTGCAGAATTCACTTGGTATCAGAGTAAGACTTGTCTTGCAGTGAGTGGGGAAGAGTAGAGTTCATTGGAGCTGCTAAGGTCACAGGATTGATTTGAATGTAGTTCAAAAAAGTTCTGGTGTTGTGGTGTTCTTACCTTTTCCAGGTGTGGGACATTGGAGGGCAGCCAAGATTTCGAAGCATGTGGGAACGTTATTGCAGAGGAGTCAATGCAGTTGTGTGAGTTTTCTTGTGTATACTCACAGAAAATATAGTTTAAAATATATATTATTAATATGGATAGGCTTTTCTTCCTGTCTATCTCCATCATATAAGAAGACCCAGTGCAATAAAAGTAGGGTGTTTTACACATCCAGCAACCCAGATATACAAATAATTACATGTTCCAGACCATATATTTCCCATGGTCCGTATTTACTTCTGTATCTTCCTTTATTAAAAAATGCAGGGCTTACACAGCTCATGGCTGTTACAGTGCTGTTGTCAATGTGAACACATTTGTGACAATTCAGATGTTTTAATGTAACTTTCTGACAGTAATGGACAGTACCATAAATAACCTTATTCCCATTGCAGTTACATGGTGGATGCAGCAGACTTAGAAAAAGTAGAAGCTTCAAAGAATGAGCTACACAGTTTGATAGATAAACCACAATTGCATGGAATTCCAGTAAGTATTTTGATTATTATTCTTGTCTGCTTATAAAGAACATAGCCTAAATCAGCAGGAACTGCTTCCTCTGGACTCTTGAAAATACTGGCTTAAATGTGATACAGCCTTGATGCATTAAATGCTCTTACAAAAATTCTTGTGACATTTTTACAGAGGACTCAGCGTCTTATCAGTGCTGCAGTGTGTTTGTATATTTTCTAGTCTAAAGGTCAGAATAGATTTGGAAAAAACTCATTTTCACACGTGGCATTATCAGATAATAATTACTTCCAGTCAGTCCCCTTGTTGGCTGAGTTTGAACCAGTGCCCCAATTCTGTGCAGTATCTTAACACATGTGAGATTTTTCTTTCTGAATGTTGGCAGATACTAACATCAAATAGTGTCTTCTTCCAGAGATTGTGGAGGAGCTTGGTTTCTTCTGTGTCCTGACATTTACTTGATTTTCTTAGTTTTTCAAACTAAACTGTATGAAAAAAATGCAAATGTGCATCTGTTCTCCAGTAGGAAGTGTCAAAGACTAGTACGTTCTGCTGAAATTCTAGTGAGGAATTACAGACTGATGTTGTTTAATTAAATATAACTTGCCAGTTTAGAGCTAGTGGGTATCAATCAGGCTAGTGTTAATCTTTGATGCTGATATCACCAGGCAAAAGATCATGCCTTTGATCATAAGAAAGAAAACAATAGTACACACAAATCAGGAAGAAGTTACGACTGGATGGCTTTTGCTTGGCCTCTTTTTTCTAAGCACATATTTGGACATTTGGGCAGCGCAAGTGATCAGAGTCATCTGAGGATAAGTAGACAAACAGCCAACATGAAACTGTTGTGAGAATGTTCTCACATGTCCATTCTCAAAGGAGAGTTTTTCAAGTGATTCCTCACCTTTTAAAGTTTGCTATTATTGCTGAATGTTTTTATGTTACTTACATATTGAATTGAACAAATCCTATGGAAATGTACAGTTATGCTGTTTATAGTGAATGGCATTGTCTGTCCTTTGTACTGCCTCACATCCTTTTTTACTTCTCACTTTTCTGTCCTGAAATGATTAGTCTTCATATCTTCAGAAATGCTTAATTAAGTTCTTTTGCTTTTATATGTTATAATATCACATTCCAATTGCCCATCGTGACCAGCAGAGTAATGGTGCAAGGTGCAGTAATGTATTTTTTACTTATTTTATAGGTAGTAACTAGTATTGAACTTTCTTCAATTTATTGTACTCTGGCTTCAGTATTATAGATTTTATGGTAGCTTTATTAATCTGAGAATGTAAGTAATGAGTTTTAATATGTTCCAAGTCCATGGGAAATAATGGAATAATCTTGACTCAGAATTGTAACACATCTGAAAAAAACAGTAACGCAGTCATGATTAGAAAAACCTTCCAGTGCCTACTTTATCTTAGGATGTGCTCAACCCATTCACCAAATATTTTATAATTGAAGCCTTAAGTGTTGTGTAAGAACTCTGAAATTCCAGCATCTGTTCAGTTAAATTTTCTCCATTTCTCAGTCTTAATTCCTAGTGGCTGCCTGTCTGACCATGGATGCTCAAAGGGAAGGGAAAGGAGTCAGTCATTTGGCTGAACTTGGGTGTTACATGGTTTGCATGCCTAACACAATGAGTGTTTTTAGTATGTCAGCATCAAGAAACAGGCGAGCAAAGCTGTAAAGAGAATCATGTTTGGGTCTTGAGGACCCAGACTCTGCTTCTGGGGCCTTACTTTTGGTGAACCTTAGTCTGGTCTGAACATCTGTGGGAGGCTTCAGTCCACCAGTTTCATGCAGTCATACAGGTTTAGGTGCATGCAAAAGCAGTCCGCTTAGTGCAGCCTGGCACCATCTGATAATGCTGTCTGGAATTCAGAGATTCACTTCCAGAGTAGAGTTCTGATACTGATACACCCAGAAATAATTGGATTCTGCTCTCAGAAGGTTTGCATCCAGCATCTGACTCTGGCTAGGAGCAGCATTTCCATCATGGTCCCACAGTCACTGGTCATTTTGCATATGTCCACTATCTGGTTAGAAATACATGGCTTCAAGATCCAAAATAATTCCAACAAAGGGTTAAAGAAAAAAAAAAATTATTGGTCCTTGATTTAACATGAATATGAAATATTTCTTTCAGGTGTTAGTCCTTGGAAATAAAAGAGACCTCCCAGGTGCACTGGATGAAAAGCAGTTAATTGAGAAATTGTAAGTAGCTTGCCTATGTAAAAAGCTGATACACTATGAAATTCAGTGTGTAGAAGAAAATCATAAGTAGTCTATGTTGATAACCAGCTATAACTGATTCCATTTTACATTCTCAGATACTCCACATCAAGTTCTGTTGGCAATTGGAATAGCAATCTATACTGATAACTGATTGCAGTGGATTTGAACCTCTCAATTATTATTTTGGTTCTACAAGTTGTTTCAGATAATCCTGTTTTCCCATCACTGAAGATCCAATGACTGTATATATTAATAGGCTCACTTACATTTCTAAGAGTATATTGAAGTGGCATTCTAAGGCTCAGATGCCATTGGAACAGAACTATTTCAAACTACAGTCTGTAAATTTAACCAAATCAGAGATTTTTGGCATAAGCATATACTTATGGGTTACTGAAACTAACTAAAATTGATGCATAATAAAGTTATTGTAAAATAAATACTTTTCTTTTTTAAATTATCAGTATAGCAATAATTTTGTAAAATGGGATTCTCTATCTCAAATCACATAATTTTAATCAGTTGGAAATGCAAGTGAAGTGAAATGAAGTGATGTGAAGAGGTGAAGTAAGGTTTCAGTAGAGAGGGATGGTCCAAAGGCTAAGCAACCAAAAGGGGCTTAGGAAACAGAATCACAGAATAGCTGACATTGGAAAGGACCTCTGGAAGTCATCTTGCTCCAACAGAACCACCTAGAAATGATTGCCTGAACTATGTCCAGATAGCTTTTGAGTATCTTGAAGAATGAAGGCTCTGCAGCCCCTTTGGGCAACCTTTGCTAATGCTTAGCCACCCTCAGAGGTAAAAAGGTTTTCTTTATGTTCAGAGGAGATTACCTGTTTCAGTTTGTGCCCATAGCCTCTTGTCCTGTCACTAGGCTCAGCCTGGAAAAGAGGAGGCTCTGAGGTGACTTTATAGCAACCTTTCAATATCTGAAGGGGATCTACAAGAAAGCTGGGGTAGGACTTTTTACACGTGTGTGTAGTGAGAGACCAAGGGGAAATGGTTTAAATTTAGAAGAGGGAGGATTTAGGAAAAAATTCTTTCCAGTGAGAGTGGTGAGACACTGGAACAGGTTGCCCAAGAAGTTGTGGCTACCCCCTCCCTGGAAGTGTTCAAGGCCAGGTTGGATGGGGCATTGAGCCACCTGATCTAGTGGGAGGTGTCCCTGCCCATTCAGGGGAACTGATGATCTTTAAGGTCCCTTCCAGCCCTAGCCATTCTATGATTCTTTACAGCATTCCTTCAGGTATTCATACACATTAATGAGCTCCCCCCTGAGCCTGTATTTCTCTAAACTAAACAATCCCAGCTCTCAGCCTTTCCTAATATGTGAGATGCTCCAGCCTCTTAAGGATTTTAGTGGCCCTTGACTAGACTGTCCAGGACCTTCACATCCCTCTTGCACTGAGGAGCCCAGAACTGGACACAGCACTCCAGAGGTGGCTTCACCAGGGCTGAGTAGACAGGATGGATCACCTCCCTCAACTGGCTGACTGCAACACTCCCAACGTAACCCAGGATACCATTAGATTTTTTTTTTGCAGTGTTGCTAGGTTATGTTCAACATGTTTGTCCATGAGGACCCTCAGGTCCTTTTCTGCAAAGCTTCTTTCCCAGACAGTTGGCTTCCAGCATGTAATGGTTTTTCTCCCAGAGACAGGACTCTGCCTGTTTTGAGCTCTGAGATTTCTGTCAGCCTGTTTCTACAGCCTGTGGAAGTCCTTCTGGATGACACTATACTCCTCTGGTGTGTCAGCTGCTCCTCCCAAGTTTTGTTTCATCAGCAGTCATAGTAAGAGTACTCTCTGCTCCATCATCCAGGTCATTGATGAGTATGCTGGATAGAATTTGACCTAGTATTTATTCCTGGGGTACACAGATACTTTTTGACCTCCAACGAGCCCTTGTGCTACCCATTGCCACCCTCTGGACTTACACCTCCTGGCTTTTTTTCTGGACTCATTTGGATGGACTGCTCCTGACTCTGGAGATGATCTTGAATATTAACCAGCTTTCTTAGGCCCTTCTTGTTCTTTACTACAGAGCCTTATCCCATGGGAGTCTTCCATGCAGATCCCTGAACAAGCCAAGTCTGCTTTTCCGAATTCCAAGGAGGTCCCTGTTTAGTTCTCATCTAAGTGTCCCTTGTGTGATCTCAAGAGCCTTTTCTTCTCAGTGCCTCCACTCCCCATCTGCTCCAGGAGCATAATCTGCTTCATTCATGTCTGTGCCACTTGTATGAGGATAAATAAATGAAAAAAATAACAAAGTGCTCAGAAATTCTGAAGGGGATAGGGAAGTACCCAGAAGGAAGCAGAAGTTAATCAAGAGTCAGTTTCTTCCGAAATACAGAGGTGTCCTTTCAGTGGGAATCAGATATGATATATGTTAGGTATGATATAACACAAATCCTGAAGATTAATGGTGTGATCATTTGAGAACTGTTATTGATTATAAGAGGTATTAGAGATCAAAACTCTGAATTATAAAGTGAAAAGAAGTGAATGCTAAGGCATGGTACCATTACTTGGTTGCCACTACAGAATGTATTTTCTGTATTGGATGTCTGGGGTTTTATTATTCACTATTGCATTGACTTAATGAGTAATCTGAATTTTGTGAAATGACTTTTTAACCTTTTAACCTTTATAGTTTAAGAAATATGAGTTTTTTTGTGTGCAGTAGCATATTTCAAAAATTTAATATCTGAGGGGAGAATAGAACCCACTGTGTAAAAAGCAGAAAACATGTAATTTAATGGAAATTTATGTTCTCAGTTTTTGTGGAGTTATAACACTACCTATTTTACTTTATTTTTTTTTTCTGTAGAAATCTTTCAGCTATTCAAGACAGAGAAATCTGTTGCTATTCTATTTCCTGCAAAGAGAAGGATAACATTGGTAAGTTCCTTTTTCTTACAGTATCATCAATGTATATTTTGTATTTTGGCTTATATGTTAAAAATATTAGTGAGATTTTAATATCTACCTAATACATAACTAAAAATCTCAATTTACTTTGAAAGATTTTGTTTCAAATATTGCATGCAGTTGTGTTTGTTTTCATCCACAGTGATGTGTAATTTAAAAGTCACTTGAAGAATTATTTAGTTCCATGGTACGTTAAGAAATTAATTTGACAGGGGCCTTAGAAAAATATATTTAAAATCCAAAGTAATTGAATCCCTCACAAGACCCATGTTCCTTCTGAAAAAAGTTGTAACTGGATAGGGAGGCCTTTCAGTTATGAGGTGTTACTTAAAAGAAATTTTTTTATGTTTTACTTCATCACGATTTTGCTTTTAAGCAATAGTTACCTGCATGTGGCTGTATGGCAAAGTGAGGGATGGGAGGATTGGTGCTGTTGTCCTGCTGGAGATGCACAGCCTGTATCCTGAAGGCAGTGAAGATCTGTAAAAGCCACATGAAATTGTCTCCCACCTGCTTTTGCTTTTTGCCCATTCCTATCTCTCCTCCCCTTTCTTCCCCTTTCCTCTCCATTTCTCTCAGGTTTTCTCCTTCCTCTCCCTCCACAGGGCCAGAGAAGGGGGTGAAGCAGAGACTGAGCCAGCAGCAGCAGTTGCCTGGGGCCATGCTGCCTCTACCCCACCCTGCTTCCCTGCACACTGCTAAGACAAGTGCTGCTGCATGGGAGGGTTACAGCCTGGCTAGATTTTATAGCTGCTTCTGGAGGAAGGCAGACACTTTAGAAGAGCTATGCAGCTCTGCAGGGCTCAGCTGAATGAGAGATTGTAGGAATGGGAATGGGAAGAAAGCCAGTTTGTCCCAGCAGCAGGGGAAATTTCCATTCTCAGCAGGTAGTGGCAGTGATGAGGCTGTGCCATGATGCCTTGTCTTCAGAAGGCTAGAGGAAGATGTCAGCTGTGTAAAGGGATGTGTTAGACAGTGAGGACTTCACTTGGAAATGAGGTACAACATTTGGGTAGCAAGTTTGAGGGAGGCCAAACCTAGGTTTGCTGCAGCTTGGAGTGCAAGAGTTACCTCTGAGTAACTGAACTACACAGAATGTGATGTTATACAGGGATATATTAGGCTTTGAGATATAAGGACTGAGAAGGACAGTATAGTCAGGATTATCTACATAGCTGAAGTGCAGCGAAGGTGATTGATGTTTTTGAAAGGCAGGGCTTGATCCTTATCAAATTGGCAAGGCTGCAGTGGAGGATCTCAAAAGTTAGAATTGTGACTTGTGAAACCAGCTAATTTCTGAAAAGGTCCTAGAGGAAATAGGTCCTGATGCTGATTCGATTATATAGATGGCCTAGAGAAAAAAATATTAAAATTTGCAAATGGGAAAATAATGTAAGGAATGATCACTAATGCAGAGCATTGTAGATTATTTATTTATGGAGATCCTGGTAGCAGTGATGAAAAAGACTTAAAATATTAACTAAGAATTAATCAAGTATTTTCCAGTGTAACCTTGTGCCTTGAAAGGGTAACCTGGCTCCTGAATGTTTGCCCAAATAAATAATGAATGGGAGCATCTGTTTGAACACTGGAGGCATTATTGGAGCACTGTGTGCCATATTCTGAGGAACACCCTGAGTAGCTGAAAAGAAGCTGAGCAAGAACCTGTGGAGATCAAACAACTGGAAAAACTATAATGAAAATATATTTATCTTATTAAGGTGGTAAAACTACTAGGCTGTTAAGGAGAAGACTGGGAGCTGTCTGCGTCCTCTGCATTTTGATTTGTGTCAGTGCAGTTGGATGGGGTTATAGTAATTTTTTAGTGAAACTGCAACCTAACTAAACTGGTCTCATCAAGAGATGTAGGTGTAAGACTGCCAGTTTCTGTGTCCTGAGAGACTATGGAATATTATTAGTAGCTTTGTTTTAGATGCCATGGGCTGCAGTGTTAGAGCCCAACCTGGTCTGCCAGGATATTCATGGAATGCTGTCTTGAACTTTGGACAGATGTGGCAACAAATTTAAATGTGAGGGCTAGAGATATTGCTGCCCCCTGACAACCTTCTTACCTCCCTGACAGATGTTACTGCCTTGAGGCAAAAGCATCTAATATGCTCATGAATCAGTTTGTGAACTGCTGCAGTCTTCAGCCCAGAACTAGACTGTGTCAGGAGTGGTACCAGTTTCAACTATCAAATTTAAGTCTAGTGTTTCATGTCCTTCAGAGGCCTTGGACTCCTACAACCTACCTAAATGGCTTCTTAATGCTTTTTCAGATGTTTGCCCTCTTTTCTCCTGGTTGGGTATTTCTGCCTTTGCTCTTATACTGCATTTCATTCAGTCTGGATTCATTCCTCAGTCTGGATTTTGCTGTTAATTTTATGGTCATCTTAAATAAATTCTTCATCTGTGGCTCAGAGAATTTTGTATCAGTCATCATATTTTAAGAATACAAAATGCACGTAACTTAAAAAACAACAGGAAAATAGCCCTCTTGAAGTCTTAACTACTGAATTTTTAATTAGGTGTGAATGAGAACCAGTTCTTTCTGGGCTTTATTTGTTTGGGGTTTTTATTTGTATTAACCTACTGGTGTTCTGTTGTCCCTTTACACTTTGCAAACAGTCTGTTGAATTTTTCATTTTGTTTTATCTGTCCTGGCAGACATAACATTACAATGGCTTATTCAGCACTCCAAATCAAGACACTGTTGAAGAAAACTTTTGCTGAAGATAACTCTTTCCCAATCACTTTGACTCCTATCATCTATAAACAAGCGAAAGATAAAGAATGCAACTGCATACTACCAGGACTCACTTTGATTGTATTTGTTAACAAAGTAAAACAGTTACAGCCTCTCTCACTATCTTGATTCTTTTTTTAAAAATCCAGGTACTTGTCTGCCTAGGTGAAAATCCTGGATGCCTTAATCCAAGACTCAAAGAAATCAATACTTTTTTTTGTTGAACTGTTTGAGTTTATGCATGTGAATTGTCAAATACTTAGTAATTTTTATTCTAATTTGAAACTTAATAAAATGCACGGTGGAAACAGATATGACTGATTTTTTTAACATATCATATGTTTTTTCATACAAATTGCTTTCCCTGTGAACTCCTATAATTACCATTAATTAATTAAAACCATAATTAAAAGCATCTTATTTGAACAAAATAAGACAACAAACAACACTTTCAACTGTTATAATTTATGAGAAGTTGTTTCCAAGTAATGTATGTGTAGTTATCTAATTTTTCCAGTCACTTATGTAAATTATTCCTATAAATATTCTTTGGGAATTAAAACAAATTCTAGATAATTCTGTCCTTCTCTGTTAGGAGAGGAAAGAGTGTGGAATTGCAGTGGATGTTTTTCTCTCTTAAATGGAGGGGAAAATACATAAAGAGAGCAGGTGCTTATGCATCCTTTCTGACATTATTACCTCCAAAATTAATGGATTTCCTAAGCATTTTTACTGTGAATGAAATAATTTTTGAAGTGCTTCTGGACTTCTCTTATTCCTTAACCTTCAGAATTTTCAAGTATACAGCCTAATACAGCTGAGCTCAGAAATAGGATTAGTTCTTTTAAAAGAGATTAAAGGAGCAATTAACTTTTAAAATTTTGATGTATTTCTAACATCTTACCGATACCTGCTTCTGAGTGCCTCATTTAGAAGTACTCTGGTCAGAATTATTCTGTGAGTTTGGAAATACTATTAAATATAAAAAGTTCATGTCAAGAAATAGTAGGTAGACTTAAAACTTATGCAAGCTAGATGGTCAGTGGCCAAGTATTTAAAAAACAGAAATCTAGGAGGGAGAACTTTTGAGATGCTTGTCTAAAGCTGTGGAAAATAAACTGCTTGCTATTAAAAAGATCGTAAGAAGTTTGTGCAGTTCTTGCAATTATTGTATGTGGACTATAAAAGTAGCAAAAATTTTGTCAAATCTGTTTGAGGATGCTTTTTGGCTAGTGGCTCTGATAAGCTGCTTAAAACATGCTGGACAGAGTTGTTAGAATCTTTCTTAAATGTGACAGGGATGCTACTACAAGTGCAATATCCATGTTCATAAATGTTTGCAGTATTACCTGCAGAAGTCTGACCAGAGACGCTTGTGGTTTTATGGCTACATTGAAATAATTTGTGTTAAGTGCTGTGTTAAGTATATTTAAGTGGATGCTGCTGAAATGAGATGTTGGAAATGACCTTTCAAAATCTGACATGTAATCCATCTAGTGACATTTTGTATGCTGAAAAAACATCATTTTATGGCTAAGACAAGGAATTTGAAGCACTGGTGTTGCTCATAGACTTTTGAAGTATTAGAGCCATTGTAAAGGCAGTCATTATGCATAGAAACACCCGAAAAGAACCATTAGTGTACCAGCAGTCTTGATACGTAGTTGTGCTTTTTGATGGTAGTGCCTCACCCATCCAACCTGCTACCATGACATGCCAAGTCCTTCTTCTAGCACAGAAGCTCCAGATCAAATCTTACCACATCACTCCTTAATCTGGCCCTCTCTTGCTGCCTTGCTGCAGGTGGTTTGTGGATAGATTCAACCAACCTCTTTGCAGGCTGATTGGAACCAGTCAGTTATCTCAGATGGCACTGGTGAGAAAAGCATTGCTGTCTGCTGCCCTTCCCTTGCTTTGCTTAATGTGGTATTTCCTTGGGATATGACCAAAGAAGTTGGCTTCCCGAATGCAATGTGCACATCAGCAAGTACCAGTGCAAGCTAAAAACAGCCTGTGGAGGAAGGAGGTTAGTATCCAGGCTGGCTGAATGAATCCCTGTGAGTAAGAGATGAGAACAGCAATTTTATTATTATAATCATCCCATTATATTTAATTTCTTGTTTCTTATACTTTTTTTTTTTTTTCTTCTTCTACTGTGTGACCTTGTATCCAAATCTAAGGCAAATCAGCACAAGTGCTGACCTACTGTTTCCCCCTGAAACAGCCTGTCTGTTTTTCAACTTGCCTTCAAGTAATTTTTCAAAACAGGCTTAGGTCAAGATGAGTGTTTACTGTCACACTCAATAGCTTTGTGGGAAAGATTGATTGTAGCTGACTGACAGCTCTGACATTGTATTTCTGAGACTGCATATGGCCAAGAAGTGTTACTGAGGTCACTGGAGACCACATTGCAGCAATGTTATTTGCAGAGGTCACAGACTTTCTCTGCAGAGGAAACTGTGCAGGGAGTGTCCCCTTGCTCAGACTGCAATCTATAGTGCAGTGCCTTGCATGGATCCACATTAAGCGTGTTTCAGAAACAGGGAGGGCATGGAGACATGTGGAGTGACCACGATGTGATGAATTTCCACCTCTCAGCACTCCTGACTGCAAGGCAGAGAAGCAAAGGCTGATGTCATCGTCTGACCTTGCTGGGAGGTGACAAGTGTCAAACTCCCTCAGAAATCCTCATCCCTTGGCATGGATGATGGTGGTAACCTGGCCTACATGCACTACATCCTCCAGGATATGGGAAGAGAACAGTATTGCTGGATGTGGACAGCTGAGAAAGTAGGACTAGCCTTCAGTTTAGGCACAACTTGTAACCCCAGACTCCACAGCATCAGTAGCCCTTCACAGCATCAGTAGCCCTAAAATAACATGAGTGCAAAAATGATGCAGACATGTTTCCCCTCCATTTTTGCTTTCTTTCAAGCATAGGAACAGCTTAACTGTCACCCAGGGCTATACAAAACCACCAGGTGCCAACTATCTGTTTTACTTCCAGCACATTTTATTTATTTTTTTTTCTTGCTAGCAATGTAATTTTCCCCATATTTCTTTTCAATTTGCATTGCCTATTGTAAAAAACAATGTTGAACATAAAATTTTAGTTAAATGATATAAAAGAAAACCAAATCAAAGTCGAGTGTCTTATCAAATGCACTATAAAACTTTCTACATTTATTGCAGAGAGCAGTGACACATACATAATTTGTTCCTGAATAAGCTATTTTGTAAAATACTGGTACTTCAGTCACCTGAGCAGCATACTAAGTTTAATGCCTCTGCTCTGTGGTCTAGGACAAGGCGTACTTACCAGATGTCAGGAGACATTTGAGCAGGACAATGAAATATGAACAAAACCAGTCTATAGTGACCCCCAAATTTTAAAGCTTGAGAAACAGAACAGGCTGTAACCTTGTCTGGGATCACCACGAAGACTCTTCTGCCTCTTGGTATGACCCAGTCTGGTCTGTAGTACACATGCTCTGATCCTGCAAGGGCCTGCGTATAACAAAGTGCCCAGCTCAGCACAGAATGTCCTGGTTTAAAAGCCTGTAAGGGGAGTGGGATAGTGATGAAGGGCTGACTTCTGGCTGTTAGTTTTCTGCACTGTGGTTTCCACGTCAGTTCATGCCGTGGAGTCAATGCATGACAATCTATACACTATATCTGTGCATCACTTCTTCCTATGGATTTGTCTGACTCAACTGCTTTCAAAGAGTGGGACACATTTATACCTTTCCCTTCAAAGACCCTGGGGGATGCTGACAGGTATTGCTGTTATGTTTTTGTTCTTGGGACTTGGCACTCTGACACCCTCTCCTGTGGGGAGTGCCTGCAAACCAGGTCTAGGGGCAGAGGTCATGAGCATGGTGTGATGCAGGACAGGCTATTGAAAATAAAGATGTTTAAAGAAGTATGTTCTTATATTCTCCTCACTTATGGGAAAAGATGGCTTTAAGATCTATGGGGCCATGAATGAGAACAACATTATAAGTCATCAAATGTGATATGATCAAATACTATTCCTGGTAAGATTGTCTCATTATGGTCCAAATCAAATAATTCATGCCATCATGCTGTCAGGCTAGAGGCATAGAGTGACCATCACTGGTAAACAAAAAGAAAATAGTATTTCAGGTTCTTGGAAATGATGGTCATATAAAAGCCACCAAGGAATGGGACAGGGTGAAACAAATTTCTTCTTCTGCTGCAGAGTACTCTGAGCTGGGACATGTGTGGAGTCAATACACCACTGCCTCAGCTCAGCCACAAGGTTTCCATGAGAGATGGAGTCTGTTATGGTCTCCATGAAAGACTGGGCTCTGGTCAGACGGGATGCTGTCCTGTTCTCAGCTTTCAATAGAAACCTGTCTCAATTATTTCTGACCTACTGGTGATGGTATTGCCCTCAAAAATACTGAGCTCTGCCTTTCTCAGTTGGCCCTCTGCCAAGACAACCATCTTCTCTCACAGCTGAGGCAAGTGACCTCATACCTGCCCATGGCTTTAACCCTTCTTCAGGAGTTGTTTGCATCTCTAGCAGGTTCTAGCACAATTAACATGGCTTTGGTGTGTGTGAGAGGCAGATTCAGACTCAGCCAATTCCCAAGTCTTGGAGGTGAAGGTGCTGGAGTGATTTTTATGTTGTTTTTGTCCATTAACAATCTGGTCCATTGTTCCCATTCTCTCTGTTTCCTGAAAAATGGCTATAGGACACAGAGTCTTCTCAATGCCAATGTCATGTTGGAATGTCATGTCTGTCAGGACTATTGTGGCTCATGGCATGGTCTGCAGCATTTTTGCTCTCTCCCAAAGTAAGAGCATTAAGCTAGCAATGTTACTACATGAGCATTTTTCAGATGATCTCGTACAGAAGAGTCTGCAGATTGGGCAGGCAACAGATCCTGTTTTAGTATCCCTATTCTGTTACATTAGTCTCAAAATAGTTAAACAAGAGGAACACAGCTGACCTGTGGCATGAGCTGATGATTATGGGTATTCTCAGCCTGAATATAGAGCACCTCTTTGTCTCCTTTGCCCTGGACAGCATGGTCAGTTGAATGAGAAGATACATTCTGAGGCTACCCATGCAGTACCCATGCAGTACCAGCATTTGCAGGCTGAGTAGCTAAATGTTTCTCAGAAAGTGGACTTTCATATATCAGCCTAGGGATGTGGATAAGATAGATGTGAGGCAGCAGGCAGATGGCAAGGTCATAGTCTAGGAGAACAGTGGAAACAAGGTGGGAAAATTAGACCAAGAGTTGGGGCAAAGCCAAGCAGCAGGCAATGGCAGCGCCCATGTGCTGCATGCATTGCCCAGTCCCCTCACTTTCCTTCACCTTTTCTCTCCCTCTCTGTCTCTTTTATGCCAACTGGCTCTGGCAAATGCTGCCTTGCACCTGTGGCTGCTGAGCAGGTCTCTCCTGGTCAGTGGGAGAAGGAAGAATGCTGATGCCACCATAGCCATAAAGCACCAAAGAGGGCTGGGGGCTGCCAGCCCTTCGGGGCTCAATACTTGCCAAGCCTTGCATGCCTGCTGGCTTGAAGAGGCCAAAGGGCAGGAGATGTGCAGCTGGCAGCAGCCATTGTGGGTCTCTGCTCTTGACCTGGGAAGGAGTCAGGGAGCTGGATGAGGAAGGCAATTGCCCTGCTGTCTGGGATTCGCCAGGCTGAACTGTGTGGCAAGCTCCTCGTGGCATGGTTTTGTAAGTCTCCTTGCAGGCACGTCTTGCTGGCATGAGAGCATGCTCAGGCTGCTGAAGGAAGGGTCTGAGGTCACTGCTTGTGTCTGACATGTTTTGCAGCAGCACTGCTTTTAAGTCCTGCAGTATCCAGTGGTGCAGGCTCTACCCTGCTGCCATCGGGTGTGGACTGTGACCTTGGTTCCTCTGGACAGGGCTGTGTCAGCATAAAATGTTTGAATTTACATTCAGAATATCCTCTCAGAATCTACACTCAGAATATTCAGCTATATCCTCTGAATAGGTTGTAAATGGCTCTTCAAGGCCACAGTAGGATGGAAAAGGCATGGGGCCTCATAGCAGTTGAGATTTTTCTTTGGGCACCTAAACCCTCATTTGAGAACTGCTGCTCTGGATGATTCTGCTTTCCTGGGCTGTACTTCAGTGTCCAGCACATCTTGTGATGGAGTCTGCATTCACAAGCTGAAGAAAGAAGGAGATGATTTCTCTATCATCTCTGAAGACCTAATCCTTGCTGCCAGAGACAACTCATCACTGGGGCTCATAGACAGGCATTTAGAAGATGGTTTTGTTTTTTGACTGAATGGACCAGATAACACATAGTGCATATAATTTTACAAAATGGTCCCCAAGGAGAGTAGCTCATCTGTCTTCCAGTTTTGAAAATTGAAGCACTTTTACACAGTAGACTTTTTCAGGAATATTTACAGATAAATGCACTTTAAGTGGGTTTGTTAGGCAGCATTGCTTGACTCTGTGCTCATTGTTATCACAGATTGCATGGAAAGTGTTTTCACTGATGTAAAACAAGTCAGTACATTTCTCTAATCCTTCGGTGTAAAAGCAAGCACATATACTGCAGTTATTTAGTTATTCATCAATTAAATGACAAGTAATGCAAGTTTGCAGCATGTTGCTAGGTTTGGAGGCTGCATGGTACAGCCATATTGGACCAAATGCCTTGTTACAAAAATTCAAGAATAAAACAGCTTCCATATTTTGAATCAGACTCTCCTCCATAATGCTGATGGCACTACATATAACCCCAAAGCAAGGTTGTCCCTTTTATATGCTATGGAGAGTTGATCCTCCATTCTGAAAAACAGACTGTCTCAAGGTTGTCAAGACCACTATACAGTATTGTACCTGCTTTCATCTGTCTTTTCCCCCAGCTGTATTGCAGTAGGACTTGAATGTTTTGAAACAATCAAGTAACTGGTTTTGTGTTTTGCTTTTTTTTACAGGTGTGGTGAAACCTAGTGGAGAGATACTGTGTGTTTGCTTTTCTTCCCCCTTTTTACTCATGTACATAGAAATCCTAGGTGTGAGGAGGTTTCACATAAGGTGAAGAGTGGTTTCTGTACCCAGAAACACAATTTGCTGGCTAACAAAGAGGTGATCTGATGCCTCTTCGGCTCAGAAGACAACACAGAAAAGTATATATTAGTTCAAGGTGTGACAGAATGAATCAGTTATAGGCAAAAAGGATTTCTGGACATATGTTGGTCAATATGTGTTTTCTTCAAAATATAGCAAAACCCGAGACCTTTATGAAAACAATATTTTGCTTTCTGCCTCAAGAGATAAGAAAATTGGGTTTTGAAGGCGTATATTTTACCGTTATTTTTAAACCCTTAACCTAAATCTACACACTAGGTCTTGATGCAGAACGCCAAACTCATGTACAACTACTTTGATTTGATGTACAAGTGTATATTGATGTACTTTATATGTAGTTGTACATGCAGATGGCTAATTGGCTACCTGCCTATTTGAATGCAGTCAAAATTAATCATATTTTATTGAAGGATAGGTCATTAGCCACAAGAAAGACAGAGCCAAACATATCCTGTGTTTTTGTTGACATTCATGCATATTGTCTGTATTTTATAGGTATTTAACTGTATTGACAAGTATTTCTGCTGCACTTACATCTCCACAAGATGGCCCAGGTCCATTTCAATGTTTATTATACACTGCACCACAAAATTCAGCTTCCAGATCAGTTTAATTAGGAGCATGTGATACTACTTCACATCAGACAGGCTTCAGTATGTGCTGTCTTGGCTCAAAGTCCCATTCCTTAGCTCCCAAACCATCACTTTGTCCATTTCCTTGGTGATTGATATGTAGCAGATGGAAGATGCCTGGAGCATCCAGGGTCTGAGTGCATATCTGAAGACTGACACATTAAGATACTTTTCATGTTTCTACAACCTCAGCTTCCATACTAAATGAAGGAAAACATTTTTATCATGCACCTGTTTACCAGCCAGTTTATTATCCTGTGCTATACAGAAAACTCCACCAGTTTGCTGGAGGACCTCCTGAGGAGTGGAGAAATGGCTTAGTCAAAAGTGAGTTTTATTTGACATGCAAAACTGTATCATCCTTGAGAAAAGTGAATTACTGTAAAGCAGGTCTGCCATGAAATGAAATGGAAGAAAAAGTATTTTTAATATGAGCTGTTCAGGAGAGCTGTCTTCTATTTCCAAGTCCTGATAGTTTGATTTTATTAGTTTTGCTTTTAAGGAAGACAGATATTCCAGGCACCGAGCCTTTTAGCCTTTTTATTACCTCAGATCCTACCTCTTTGACTCAACACATACATAAAATCTGTGTGTTTGGGGATACTTTTTAGTTAATGTAGTGATTCTTAAACATGTGCCAAGCACCTAGAAGTTGTGTTTTGCCCACAGCCATCAGAAAGTTGCACATGATCTATTGTGAATATGGTCCATAGAGCTGCTGATATACTAGATCTATTTGTTGAATAATACAGAAAGCAAAGATATCTTATCTGCAAGAAGTTAAGGTTAGCCTATCCACTCAGGCAGACAAGGACTAAGTATTTGTGTGCATTGGAAGAATGAAATCACCTAACATATTCCTAGCCTTCTTTAACTCCTCAAATTTTCTTAATTCTAATTTTTCCTATAACAAGAGAGTCTTAAAGCTGTTTTCATGCATTTGACAAAGCACTATTAAATGCTTTTTTTGCATCAATTGCACAAAACCCAGAGCTCAGCAAGATCTCTACTCAGAAAGATCTCTGGTGCTAAAACCAACCAATCTTCCTGAAAACATTTTCTTCTGGAAATGGAAGAACAAACAAAGAACATGGAATACATTTATGATTTATGTGTTAAAGATATTGCTAATGAGATTATAAATTAATCCTATGTACGTTTTCAATTTTGTTGCTTAAAACCTTCCTTTTTGAGTTGTTTGAAATATAATTAGAGTAAGGTAATTAAAGGTCTTTTTTGCCTTTTGTTTATATGATCATTATTAAATATTTTGTAAGTGGCTTTATAGGTCTCTGTAAAAAAAAAAATTAAAGGGAGTTGGCAACAAGGAAGTCTTCTTTGAGGGAAAGGATTATAATTCAAAAAGACTTTGTTTTTCTAATAAAGTTTCTTACTGGTGTGAATTAGTTGCTTTCATTGAAAATAAAGTCAAAGCTGTCACACTGCCTTACACATACCAAAACAAAGTTTGAAGTTGTAATTCGGTCTATGTTGAATTAAGTATAAAAGAGGGAAATGCTAACAAAATAATGCTGCAGTATTTGATCTGTTGGAAAACTGATTCCTAATTAAATCCAGCAGAACTGTCAAAATAACTGTGCAGTACATGTGAGAAATGAGACAGAAGTTGCATGTAAGAAGTCTGAGCATCAGGCTTTCTCAGTTTACCAAAGATGTAAAGTAATAAATCAATGCCTTCAAAACAAGAGATGAAAGATGAGGGAACAGCAAAGATATTTTCACACTGTACAGAACAAAATACATTGATGTAGTGGATAGTTTTAATTACATTTAATTGTTGTACTTTAAGCCTTTGACAGAGGATTTTTAATGGGCATTGTAAAATCTTTGCCATTAGTTTTTAATGCAGTTGGATGCCTGATGCCAAGATGCTATAGATCAGTGAACCACCACTGAAGTCAGTGGAGTTGTAGATGCCCTGTTTGAGTATCAAGTCCCTTATTGTGCATTACGTGTATCCAATCTGGTCTCTTAGACAGTGTAAACAGAAAAACATACTGTGTAAAACCTGAAGTGCAGGAATGGCACCTTTTGGGGAGGAGAATTGGAGGTCATTTTGCTGGCTGAGGTTTGCTGGTCCAGGGGCTAATGAAAACTGACAGATTACTCCTCAGGAAAAAAAAAAAACAAAACTCCTCGCAAAAATAACAACCATGCAAATTAATATGCTACACAAAGGGAGTGAAGATTTATGTGACTGTTTCCCTCATCCCTTTCATCTGGCTTCTTTTTTATGTGCTGTTCCCTAATGATGCTCATTTGTCTGCTTCAGTTACTGCTGCCGGCCCTTCCTCCTGTGCCTCTCCTTTGTGCTGGGCTCACATGGGGTTGCACCTTTCTGATCTTGATCTCCACTGATTTTTTTGATTTTGGTGCTGGTCGAGCTGTTGGAGCTGAGGAAGCCCTTTTGCCCATCTCTTCCTGCCACCTCTCAGCCAGTGTTGTTCTCCCAGCAGCACAGGTGGTAGAGCAGGCGGCAGCCCTGCACTACAGGCACCGCAGAGCATCACCTCAGTGCTGTGTCAGGCAGAAATGGGTGGCAATTTCAGTTGATATACCAGGTGTCTGAGCCACAGGTGAACTGCTTTGCTGCCTTCTCAGCTAGCCTCTGCCTGCCAGGCTTAAACATGATGGAAATGGTGAGGCAGAGCTGGGCTGGTGAGGCTTCAGCCCTAGTCTGTGGAGGTCAGTGGGAAGATTCTTGCCTCTTTCAATGTATTATCCCTAAGACTCCATTCTAATGTGATAATTACAAAGAATTAAGAGGGTGTCCCCCAGGGATCAGTGTTGGGCCCAGTTCTGTTTAATATCTTTATTGATGATTTAGATTGAGTCCCTCATCAGCAAATTCACAGATGACACTAAGCTGGGGGGGAGTGTGGATCAGCTGGAAGGCAGGAGGGCTCTGCAGAGGGACCTGGACAGACTGGAGAGTTGGGCTGATTCCAATGGGATGGGGTTCAACACGGCCAAGTGCCGGGTCCTGCACTTTGGCCACAACAACCCCATGGGGAGCTCCAGGCTGGGCACAGAGTGGCTGAGAGCAGCCAGGCAGAGAGGGACCTGGGAGTCTGGATTGACAGGAAGCTGAACAGGAGCCAGCAGTGTGCCCAGGTGGCCAAGAAGGCCAATGGCATCCTGGCCTGTATCAGGAACAGCGTGGCCAGCAGGTCCAGGGAAGTGATTCTGCCCCTGTACTCAGCCCTGGTGAGGCCACAGCTCGAGTCCTGTGTCCAGTTCTGGGCCCCTCAGTTCAGGAGATTGAGGTCCTGGAGCAGGTCCAAAGGAGGGCAACCAGGCTGGTGAAGGGACTCCAGCACAAGTCCTGTGAGGAGAGGCTGAGGGAGCTGGGGGTGTTCAGCCTGGAGAAGAGGAGGCTCAGGGGAGACCTCATCGCTCTCTACAACTCCCTGAAAGGAGGCAGGGGGGGGCTGGGCTCTTTTCCCAGGCAACTACCAGCAAGACAAGAGGGCATGGTCTCAAGTTGTGCCAGGGAAGGTATAGGTTGGATATAAGAAAGAATTTCTTCACGGAGAGGGTGATCAGACATTGGAATGGGCTGCCCAGTGAAGTAGTGGATTCTCCATCCCTGGAGATATTTAAAAAGAGACTGGATGTGGCACTCAGTGCCATGGGCTGGTAACCCATAGATAATTTGCTAGATTCCTTATTTATCTATAGAAAAACTTTCAAATAAGTGCTCAAGGGTTTTTTTGTGTCTGCACATTTGTGGCTTTGTATTTTGCAAAACGATGTTTTCTGCTTTGTTGTTGAGCAAATAATCACTTCTGTTCGCTTTCGTCATAGCCTGCCCTAAGATAAAGCTATTTTTAGGGTCACTTTCAAATGTCAAGCCAGCCTTTCACTGCATATTTTGCCACCTTTTGAAGTAGGAGACTGGGAAAACTAAAAACTCCTTGACTCCTCAAAGCATTGCTCCAGGGAGTCTGAGAGGTAGATGTGTCTTCCCATGATGGTCAGAGCATAGGGAATCTGGCTGACCCACAGCAGGGTGTGAGGCATGCATGTGAAATGCAAGAATTTTCAAGGTATTATGGCAGTCACAGTATTTGGTGTTTGAGAAAGCTTGTGAAATCCTCTATTGAATGAACTTAAAGAGTTTTGCCATGTTGACAAAAGATTTGGGAATGTGAAAAATATTTTAAGCAGATGTCACCATGGTGTACAGTAAAGACTTGCAAACTCTGTCATGGACTTGTGTCTGCTCTCTTTGCACAGACTTCTGTTAAATACTGAGTTGATGTGAAAACAACCTACCAGTGGACAGAAAAAAAATCTAATATCTCACAAAATTCTACAGGGTTTTTTTTGTCCTAGGAGTGGAGATATTATAACAATCTACATGTGTGGAATAATATTTACCTGAGTCCTTGACAGGTCTGCCTACAGAGAAATAACTTCAGAACCTGCATATTATAAACCAAAAACATGCATAAATTAAACTTTTGTTTACAATCAAATAATATTTTGTGAAGTTTCAGCAACCCCAAATAAGCTGTTTATACCTTTGGGGTAGTTATCTGACAGACCCAAGAGTGTTATCCACTTGATTCAGTCTTTTCCAACAAGCCATGATCCTTTTAACATAAGTATATCAATGAGATGATAAAGCATCTTTTCTGTCTGTTGCAGAAACTTATTTTCTTTGGCACATTTGTGTTCTGCTGTTTTTATTGAACTGTATTCATAAATATTGTGAAAAATAAAGCTCTGGGGTAGCAAGAGTGTATGAACCAAAGATATTTTTTACTACTCATTTGCTGTAGCTGGGGTTACACATAGAGACAGCAGATCAAAGAAAACTCAGTAGATACTATTTTGCAGCCACAGAGAAATGAAAATTGCTTTCTAAGTCAATGGACTGTTATTTTTATTGCTTGTTTTTCTTTTCTACCTTTTATTAAAAGCTGAATATTTGAAAAAATGCAGTGCAAAACTTAATCTGAATAAATTCTTCTGAGAAATGCACCATACCAAAGCCAGTAAACAATGCAATCTGTGCCCTCCTCTCCTTTCAGGAGGAGAAAAATAACCTAAAGTGTTTTGAGATAAATATATATGTATAGATGCCAAAACAAACTTCATCTTGCTCTTAATAATGCAGTCAGCATTGAGGATGGATACTATTTATTTGGAAGCTAGGAGGACTGAGTGGCAGAAAGATAAATTAGTTATCCAGAATCATTCACTTGTTCTATTTGCCACCAGCTGATCTACCTTCATCATTCTCCTGAGACTTAATAGTGAGATTTGCCATTGCTGTTGTATTGAAAGAGTCTGCAGTGAATTTCAGGTATTGCAGCAAGATAAATCTATTTAAAACAACATAAATCTCTGTGAAGCCTTGCAAATGTGTTTTTTTTTTTTTTCCTGTGGGCTTTCCTGGACTCTGCCTCATAGTTTGTTAGTTTGACCTCTATATCTTTTTTTGGGCAGAGCAGTAAGGTTGCTGAAATGCTGTCTCTCCAGTGGAAAGATCAGGAAGTCTGTAGTCCTGTGCTTAAAGTTTGGGAGAAACAGAGAAAAAGTTTAACTCTTTGTACTATGTGGAAAGTCTATTCCTCTCTAAACTGAACTGGATACAGTGGTGACAAGAGGGACTTTGTTAGTACCTCACAATTCCTTGAAAATCTTAGATTTTTATTTTTTTTCCAGTAAATGATCCTAGAATGGTAGCTTTTAGATAATATCTTTATAAAATGCAAGTTGTCTCATCTGGCAACACTATCAAGGACTCTGCAATACGCAGAAAAAAAGAAAAGAGAATATCTTTCAGTAGAGCTGATTTTGTTTGGAGTGTGGCAGTGACACACATGTTTGGTGCAGGACGTCATCGATTGAGAGGCAGACCTGACAGAGCAGGTACCAGGCAGATCCTGCTGGCACTTTAGGCATAATGGGATGAAAGAGCCCACAGATTTGGGGTGGATCAATACTGTCTCTGCTTGTGCCAGTTCAGACAAAGCAGAAAATCGGTTTTTTAGAATACCTGTAGTATGTTTTGGACAAGCACAAATAAGAAGTGTTGGGTATCTTCTTTATTGCCATTTTGCTGACTTTTATCACATATGTATTTAAGCTAATAATCTGCCCTCCATTTGTCATATCGTGGTAAAAATGGCATCCCTTAGGTGGACAAAGATTCATTTTTCTGTTAAATTACATTGTGTTTTAACAATTTTGTCTTCTTACCTGAGCATCTCATCTATTTTGTTTCAATCTTTTTTTTAACTACCCACAGATAGCTGTAAATTTTCCGAATAGCTGTCAGAACTGTGGTTAGGATTTTGAGAGCCATGGGCACAGTATTTCTGGAGAGGACACCATCATCCCAGGCAGATACCCTCTGTGAGCAAAGAATAGTTATATGACATGCACAGTAAAATCCAGTCAGAGTCTTTGAACATATGGCACAGCAACAACTGTCTGCCTGCACAGATGGAGCGAATCGGGTGATTTATCTGTTCATGTGCAGTAGCTGCTTCTGAGATGCACCTCAGTCAGGATGGGCATGGAGTTACATGAAAGATGCTGTCTGGGATGAGCAGCCATTCCAGTACTGATTAATGTGCCCTGGTGACCATTCCGAGGAGGCATTCAGCCTTATACACAATGGTAACATTAGCACTCTGTTATCTGCCTATCTATTGTTTTAGGAGTATTTCTTCTGTTGCTTTAATAAAACATTTTCCAACTGGCTGTACTTGGCAATCTCCCCTACAGGCCAAGAGCTTATGTGCCTCCTTATGTTTTTATCAGAATAGAAGTAAAAAAATGTATTATTAGGAATAATAATGGCAACTGAATCCTTATGTTTCAGGAGAGCAGTGCATATTTCAAATCTGTGTGTTTCCAATGTGTTGTTTCAAGAAACCAGTGAAGCATATTAAATCTCAAAGGTTTAAGTAAGAACAGGTGAACAATCGTTGCAGATATAAATTCTGATAATTTTTTCAGTTACTTAACAGTCCTCTCAGTTGCTAAGATTCTCAAGAAAGTGCAATGAAACACAGCATTATGCTGCAATCAAATTACCCGCTTGAAAGCTTAGATACTTCCAAACTTTTCTTATTTAAGTAGAATTATTATGGGTATTCATATCAACTTTGTAACTATTCAGTAATTTCCTTGAATTCGCCAAAGCCTAGTAAGGTTAAGTTCCACAAACAAATGGTGCGTTGTTGGAGGGCCCTTAAAAACCTGTACCTCTCTCTTCTGTATGGGGAGCTTTATCTCAAAAGCTACTGCATGGTTCAGAGACCTGAACTGTTGAGTAGGGAAGCAGGTTTATCTCTGATGGGAGAAATGAACAACTTTAGTTTTGCTATAAAGCTCCAGACATTATAGACAGTCAGGTAATATCCTGACTCTGACAGGATATCACTGGCAAAATGTCTGCTGACTTTATTAAGGCCAGGATTTCATACACAACATCTTTAATAATCTGTGTCAAAATGAGATAAATTCTTTGCTGTGGGTGGGAAGACATGAAATTGTTCTAAAATGGAAAATGGACAAGTTGCCAATAACCAGGAGACATCAGAGAATTTGAGAAGCTTCCATCTGGGAAACATCCTTGGTCAGTCTTTCATATATTAAAAATATGTTTCCTGTTTTCTACAGCAATTAGCTGAGGAAAAAAAAATCTCCTGGTGGGTATATCCAGTGATCATCCTACATGATAAAATCAACTAGTCTATCAGTGCCAGAAATAATGCTGCAATTTTGACTTCATGCCCCTTTTTTCATTAGTCCCTACCACTGTTATTTTTTTGCCCAGATGAACAAGCAGTGTAGGCAGAAGCTCCTTAATCAGACTGCTTTGAAATACCATATTTTGCCTTTTTTGAGAAGTCAGTGCCACTAAGTTAATGGTGCAAGATGGATCAAATCTCATTTCAAAGATATTCACCAAAGTTCACAGTTTAGCCATTCAGGGACAAATGAAGTTCTCCAGTTTTGTTATGTTAATTAAGTGGTTATTAAGTTACCAATATATTTTTATATTGATAAAAAAATTAGGCAGGTGTTCTGGTAAATTTTTGCCATTTGTAGACTTCAAAATATATACATATTAACCCATAAGTTAAAATATGCTGAATTTGCTGTGAAATACAACCAGATTTATTTTCATTTCATGTACATGAGTTTTACTTCTCGTCTTTACTTTTTAAGCAATGGCTGGTAATTCATCTGTGCTTCTCTGCAGCAATCACAGCTGTTTGCTTGTTGGTTTTGGATTTGTCTTTTTGTGGGTTTTTTTGTTTGGTTGTGGGTTTTTTTGGGGGGTGTTGGATTTTTTTTTTTGGCTGGTTGGTTGGGGTTTTTTCTGTTTAATGACAGTAATCGTGAGTCAGTACTTGTTTGCTCTATAAAAGTTGTTTTCTTTTCTTTTTACTCTTCTGTAGAGCTTGTAAAAAGTCAAGTCAAACACTCTTGCATGAAGCAAATACTTCCAGAGAGGCCTTAAACAGCTTTAGCATCCTCTGCTAAAACTGGAGTTCTTCAGTAAATAAAAAAAAACCAAACCAAATATAGTCTCTGAAAGAGATTAATTGCTCTCTCCTGTGAAAAGGGGAGAAAACAATGATACAGCAGTCTGGAAAAAGTGAACAAAGTGTTGATTTCTTTTGTGTTCCTATTTATTGGGGTAATCCTATCAGCAGGAGAACCACATGATTGGGAAGAGGAAAAATGGTGCTTCTACCCAGTTTTCTAATAGCTGCTAATATGGTAAAAATTCTAATATAGTAAAAAACATAATGCAAGGGAAGGACTTTGCCTCATCTACTGTTGGCTTGCAGTCAATGTTTCTGTAGCATCAGCATATCTTTCTCATGGAATCATGGAATCGTGGAATCATAGAGTGGTTTGGGCTGGAAGGGATCTTAAAGATCATTTAGTTCCAACCCATCTGCCATGGGGTGGGACACCTCCCTCTAGACCAGGTTGCTCAAAGCCCCATCCACCCTGGTCTTGAGCACTTCATGGATGCAAGTGTATTATACATTGAGGAAAGGAATGTTATCCAAGGAACAGGCAGAAGCAATTGGATGCATGAGGTTACTTCACATGCATGTGTTTGCAGGTCAGTCATGCCTACCCATAACAATTGTTTATACCCTGACATCTGTAGGATTAAAACAGGAATCACCCAAAGAATGCAAGGCATTGCATGACTTTGTCATTTTTTTAGTAAGTGTAATCCTCTATTGAAAGTAGAGGTCTGTCAAGCTGCCATTCTCCCATATCAAGTCATGTTCTCCAGCTTTATTGTGATTTGCATGGATTGGGATACATTTTCCCACCATGGATGCCTCATCTTCTGACACATGGTTGGCCTCCCTGGATGAGGGAGCTTGGGCAGAAACTCTCTCAAGGCTTTGGGCAGCCTGGATTCAGGTCTTGCCTTTGCTTGGCAAGAGTCCCTGGACAGTAGGCTACTGTGCAAGCAGACAGGCAGCAACACTGCTGCATTTCATGTGCTAAGAGAAGAGCTGAGAGCTTGTGCTTAGTGATTGCTATTGATTAGCTCTAGCTGGCTGCCTGCTCAGCTGTGTGGGGACAAGTAGCACTTTGGGTCTTTATGAACACTGAGAAGTTGAGAGACGGGAACTCCTAATTTAGGCTCTCTCAATTGCTCTCTGGAGGTGTTCAGAGCTGTCTTGTTCCACCTGTTGTGCATTTCAAGCAGGTGGGTGTGTTTGCTGTGCAGGTTGTTTTACACTGAAATGGACAGTTGTCTGATTTTAAGATGAACTTAGTTTGGACACAAGCCTGAGGAGGAGTGCAATCCAGTTAAGGTTCACAGTATCTATGTTCTCTGCCTGTGATCTGGAAATAACAACACTGCATGGAAGTTGTGTAGTTTTGGATATGTTAAGAGACTGATGTGCCTCTCATTATGCTGTTGTCTACAGCCTAGAGACTTGAACCCCTTTAGGCCCCTGTGACCATCTGGGCTGTATCTTTCTCTTAGTCCTAGTGCCCAAGTCAGTTTTGTCCAATTACTTCTTTTCTGTGCCTTTAAAGAAACATTAACTGGGATATGATTGCAAATCTATTGCTACTGGTGAAATGTAAAGTTTGTGGAATGGAACTGTTCTTTCTTTATTTGCTTCAATCTTCTATGTGTGAAACATCACCTATGCCACTTAGCAATTTTTAATAGGACCCAGAAGACTAATTGGCAGCTCACCAGGTGAACAAAGGGTATAAAAGGCTACCAGGTCTCCAAAGACATGCCTAGGTATGAAGAATACATTCATTCCATGACTCAGTTTTCATAAATACTGAATTTGTAGCTGAATACAACAGTTCCATGTGGTCAATAGCTCTGCAATGCAGAATCCAAGCAATAACATATATTAAAGTTACAACACATACTCCTACATTTTACTCTAGCACTAAGTTGTGCTCAGGGTTGCTGGTTTTATTTTTTTCTGAATTAATTTTTGTTCTGAATATCCTCTGAGACAGAGACAAATCAGCTGTTAAGTATTCAAGACTCAAGGTAATGTTACAGGTAATTAGCATTCCAGATGGATAATAAAACACTAATGAGGGCTAAGGGTCAAACACTATATAACTATTAAGAAATGTGCTTCATAACAATACATCAGTCTCTGAGATAATATTTTATCTCTCATGACACTGATGACAGAGTGGGATCTCCTGTCCATTCCCAAAGTATCTGGCTTTGGTTTTATTATGTATGTGTGTGCTTTCAAAAACATACTGCAATCTTTTCAAGTTCTGGATGTATGGTGTATTTAAGTTTACAAAAATTATTCATTGTTGTTGGTTTTTTTTATTTAGAAAAGACATTAAAAGAATCTAGGCAGTGTATTCCAGAAGGGTTTGAGAAAGAGTATTTTTAAGAAGAGATTAAAACACCGATTCTAAGTAACCTCACTCTCTTAGTAAAAAAGAAATGCTGAAACGTAGTCAGACTTCAAGAAGGGCCTTGATTTGTCTTAATGGCTGGAGGAATGCAATCCTGAGTTTAGACAACTTCTCCTTAGATTTAGTGTAACATGAACATTTTGGTTTGAGCCTGGCGGATAACAAAGGACCACAGGGCTGCTCCGTCCCCCTTCCCCATTTTGGGATTGCGAGGAGAAAGTCCACCTAGAACTTTGTGGATCAAGACATGGCCTAGGAGGTTTTCACTCACCAATTAATCAAATCAAAACAGAGTAATGATAAAACAAACCAGAGTTAAATACTTTGCCCCACCCCTTCTTTGCAAGCCCAAATAACTGTATTCTCAATAACTCTACATCCTTCGCCCCTGCGGCACAGGGAGTGCGGTTTACAGCCCATACATCACCCAGACAGGTTGGGTCCTACTGCTCCTTCCATCTCAGGGAGAAGAGTTTCTCCAGCGTGGGGTCCCTCCCCTAAGAGAAAATCCTTCATGAACCCCCCCAAGGTGAGTCCCTCTCGCCAGGCACAGTTCCTCAGGAGCAAACTGCTCCAGGGCGGGCAGCCCACAGAGACACGGACCAGGAACAGTCACCTCCATGGGTGCAGGTCCACATCTGCTCTGATCTTCCACAGGCTAAAGGTCCACAACTGCTTCAGCGTGTAATGTATGTTGATGAATTTGTATTCCTAACCAAGTAAAATTCAGGAAAAGAATTAAATGAGTAAGAAGTAAATGTGGGGTTAGGTAGTATGAAGTAAAACTTCTGTAATGAAACAGAGCAAACCCCTAATACTGCTAACTCCCGTCTCGAAGATAATTACATTGCCAAAGACTAACTAGGCACCAAAGGAATGCAAACACTTATAATTAAAAAAAAGTCCACAAAGATGTCACAATGAACAGATAAGAGACAATGATTATGGTCAAAGTCTGATATTGTCTTGCAACAACATAGTGGAGTCAGCAGAGGAGTCAACAGAACCAAGAAAGGTAAAAAGTTCAAGCTTCTTACTTCCTCCAAAGACCCCCTGAAGACCCTGATACATCTTCCCCAAAGAAGACTCTGCCCAGACTTTGCCCAGACTCCACCTATCATGAATATTATAATGAAAAGATGTAATCTCATGAGTATGTATGTAAACCCACTTTCTTTTGAATATGTATAGAATTGTACTCAATATAAGATAATGCCAGAGCTTTGATCAGTGTGCTTGAGGGATAAAGATTGTGTCCCCTGCACCCAGTGCTTCTTTGCTTGCTGCAATTTATTAATTAAATTGAGCTACTAAAGAGAATATTGAGTCTTGGTCTTTGGTCATTTTGCTGTGGTCCTTCAGGGTCTGCTCCACTGTGATTCTCCATGAGTGGCAGGGGACAGGCTGCCATCAAACCACAGGAGGTAGAGAAAAATCTCTGTTCAGGCACCGGCACTGCTCTCCGCAGGTGTTGCTCTCCCTTCTGGTATTCTGGATTCTATCCCCACGTGTTGCCCTCACCTCCCTCTCTCCTCTGCCCTGCTCTTCATCACCCGGTCTTTCCCCATCTTTGAATATGTTAATTGCAGAGGCAAATGTCTTCTTGTTCTCTGATGGCCTGAGGCAGGGCCAGGCATTGTGGAGCAGGGAGAGCTGTTCAGAAGGTTCTTATATCAGCTGCCCCTTGGGGACCCCTTCCCTGACACCAGAAACATCACCACCTCAACCCAGAACAGTGAAACAGTTGGTGTGCCCAGGAAATAGCTCTCAACTGGAAGTTGTGACACTGCTTGTGTCACTTCATGTAGTGACAAAAGCTGCAGTTCTGTTACCAAAATGATCTTCAAAACCCTTTGTTCATTGCCATTTGTTCATCTTACACAAAAAACTGCCAGATCTCTGCTGGCCCCAGTTTTATGTCTTTCTTCTCTTCTCCCATAACAATGCAGGCCTGATGAGTGCTAGTCTTACAGGTAAGTAGAGCTCAGAGGCCTCAGTCTGCAAGCCCTGCTCTGATAACATGCACTGCAAACCACACCAGGTGCCTTGGTGAACACCTATCGCCTGCTAATGTTTCACTTTGTCTTGGATATGTAAACTGAGAGAAAATCTCCGTGGAGTATCTGTGCCTAAGATTGAGTGACCTGCAGTGGTTGGTATTACATTTTGGAGAGGATTTAAAATAGCCAGTCAAAGAAGTATTAGTGCATGAAAGAATGTAAAAAAAACCAAACCAAACCAAACCAAACCCCAACAAAATAGCTGAGCTGTTGGCATGACTTAAAACACTCCATCATACATGGCAGGTGGCTGCGTGTGCAGTGTATCAGTCAGTAATGGTCCTGGCACGCAGCCCATCCTTCTTCTGTACCATCCTTTGTTCAAATTTATTATTAAAAATGATCCTGTTCTTTAAAAGGTGTCCATGATGTTAAAATGCAAGTAGGGCCACAACAGGTGTCCATAGTATTTTTTTGTTGGCGTATATCTGCATCTTCTTTTATTTGCCATGAAGACATTTCTAGCACATGATGAAGGGAGGATAGGCTTCCTGCCTGAGCTGTTTGATGCTGATAGGTAGACAGGCTCTTGGAGTGGGTTTAAAACAAGGAATATAAGAAATCTGTTAGTGAAATCCAGTCAGCATGGCTTCAAGATCAGAGATTCAGTCCTTCAGTGTAACTTACAGAAATAAGGGGCCACGTGGACTGTCTTCAGTTAGCAGAGGTAGCACTTCTTTCATCTTCACAGGGGAATAGGCTGAAGCTTCCTCTACTGCTTTAGCTGACAGAGCACCATCTCTTCCAGATGCTGTTTGCTGACAGATTGTATTTTCAACAAGATGTGTCATCTCAGTATTCTATTTATGAATACATTTAATTAAAATCCATTCATGCAGATTTAAAAGCGTTTACCATTTAAGGAGGCTATGACAAGGACATAGAGAGGACTTCTATTCCTGTATCTTCTTTTCCTCCTGCTTTTGGGCTTTTCAGAACCTATATGAATTTTCCAGGATATTATTAGATTACCTGTTAGACTGAAGTGGCTTTCAAATGTAGACACTACACAGAAATTCTCACAGGGAAACCATTCCATAATCAAAGTCTTTCATTTCCAATCTCTGAGCTATCTGCTGCTTTAGAAATGCAGCCTTGTGAGGCTGACAAGGGCTCCATGCTTAATTGCCAAGATTGAAATTGATGCACCTGCTGCAAAAACTCAGCTTCCACTTCCATAAAGATTCAAAGATATTTAAGTAATCACAGCATCTCACAAAAAAATCCCCCAAAGCCTGAAGGGTGTAATCCAAATTAGATCTAATCATACAAGACAAAGCAATATCCTATAATGGTGTTAAGCTACAAAACTAAGCATTCCAAAGTGACTGGTGTCAAGCATACCTACATACTCCCTGTTGCTCAGGGCTGTCATGGTTCAGTCTTTGCTTACAGGAGCACATACTGTTTTTAAAGAACATTCATGAACCCTGAACTGCTGAACTGGTAATGGCCTGTGATGCCTGGACTTGTCACTCTTTCCCATGCCAGGCAGAGGTATCCTCATGCTGCTAGTATTAACACTTCAGAAGGGCAGGAGTATGGAAAGGAATGTCTGCACAATATCCACAGGCAACTGCTGTTTATCATTCCGTGTTACCAAAGCTGTTTGTGTCTTGCCCTGCCTGCATCCAGATAGGTTGAAACATAAACACAGGTTATGAAATTTGAGTAGGGTAGAACTGGTAGCTTTTTTAAAGCACTGGTTAGGAACAGAGGGCATGACACAGAGCAGCTGATTACTAGCACTAGGGTGGCTAGGGGAGTTTCTTGATTCTAAATGCTCATTTGAAAGTGGAAAGTAAGCTTCCCCACTTGAATGGACTCCAGTAATGGAATACCAGGTGAGCAGAGCAGTTCACAACATTTTTGCTAGATAAAATATCTCCAGAGTATATCTCATTTAAGCCAAAATGTTTCATGGAAGTGTAGAAATGTATTTAAAAATTTCTTCAGAGACTCTGTGCTTGGTAATTTGGGCATTAGGGTAAGAGATGGGAGAATTGTTTTCATTTTCTGGCTTCCCTAGGTGAAAGTGATTGGGGCAGTAAAAGAAAAATTGGCTTGAATTAATGTTGTGGCTGTATGATTATGCTTGGCATATTCCATCTCAAGAGATAGTTCAATACAATGTCCTTTCCAGCAACATATTTGAATGATTTTCTTTTAGTTTCATAATAAACAAAACCACCTTTCACATTTTGGAAGCTGAAAACTGGACTATCAAGCCCCAGAGACTTCTGCTTAGGTCCTTCTGTCTAACATCAGATGTGAGATAATCAGTCTCTGGTGGAGACCAGTACGTGTTGAAGAGTATGTACTGTGAGTCTGTATACTCCAGATATGCAGATGGGCTGTGTGGTACCCTGGAAGAGACAGCAGATTTTTGATGTTTAGGAAGGCTTCCCAAATGTTCACCAGATTTTCAGCAAATTAGGAAGAAGTCTAGAACTGCAAAACATTTTAAGGACTCAATTAATGGAGTGGCTTACCATTCAAATAGCTTCACTCTTTGGTGTAGGGTGGCTTCAGTGGGGACTAGGAAGAGGATAATTTTTTTGGTTCATAATATAGCTTCAGGCTGAACTTTGATCTAGTAATGAACAGAGATTATTTTGTTTTTTTAAATGAACTTTATATCAGTCTGTGCCACTGGGAAATTCTCAGATGTGTAGAGTAATTCATTATTTTGTAAAATGTAAGCATTTCTGTCTCTGAATGCTTACACAGTGAGCATGCATAGTCAGGCACAAAAGAAAAAGCTATATTCCTTTAAACTGAAAGGAAGGGATGGCATCTGGCTCTTTTGCTGCCACATTTGCAAAAGCACAAGAGAAAAAAAGTCAAAGATCGAGGAAGTCCTTGGAAACAAGATGAAAAACATTTGAGCTTCTGGTAGAAAACCAGATAATGGCATTAAAGAAGTGTAAAAGTGTGTGGAATAATAGCAATTTTTCTACCACTGCTGTTGAGTAAACACAACAGATTCTTCTGCCTGTGACAGTTCTGCCATTAGCACAAGAGAATCATTCATACCACAGCATCGAAGAAAACAGAGATCTGTATTTATTTTCAGTGAAACCCTGGGACAGCAGCCTCAAGAAAATGAGTTCAAAAGACCTTGACAATACCCTCCACAAGCTGCACCTAAAGCATGAGTGAAAAGAATATGTGTGATCATAGAATCAATGAAACATTGGCAATAAAATCCAGAAACTGTCAACCAGAAGTAGAGGGGGTGGAGCATGTGTGCACAGGATGGGCTCAAAGCTCACAGGGTAAAGGAGGTAAAGTGTTCCTAGGACTGAGGAAAAGTTACAGGAGACAGAGGGTGGAGGTAGAATAATCTGAAGAATTATCAGACAAAATCAAACTGAAGGGGATCTAGCGAGGTCACTAAATCCACCCACTAGCCCAAGGCACAATCAAGCAGTTCTGTGGGCTCAAGGAGGCTGAAATCCACATCAAATTTCAGTTCCTTCACGGAAGCAAGTATGATCATTTTGCATTACTGTGGAGGCTAGTTGGTATTTTAAAATGTCAGACAGCTACTGCAGTCCCTCTCTTTATTAAGACCTTTCACTTTGTGAATTATCAATTCGACTGCAGCCCCAAGGTCAGACAGAACAACTGCTCATCAGATAGATGTCCATTCCTAAGGTGGGCAAGGCCACGTGGATGACCCCCCCATGACTGACACAAGCTGATTCCTTCTGTCAGAGGACAAACCATTCATCTTGGATTAGCTCTCCACTGATCCGAGACGCAGGCTGAAAGGGCAGTGCTGGAAAAACAGCCTGTGTCACATCTTTTTTTGTCAAATAAAACCTTACTCACTAAAGCTGGAAAGTTAGCACTTTTGACAACCACTTGTATTCATTTCTGAAGATGTAAGAGACGAGTGACACAACGGATGTCAGTGCTGGGGGGGGTTGTCTTTTCTCATGGACTAGCTAGTTGCTAATGAGTAGTGGGTATTTTGCATCTTGTCTGGGATTAATTGCTGCATCTACAGCTACCCTGGCAGTTCTGTCAATAACAAAAACCTGTCAAAACCAGTGACTATAAGGGCTATCCAGTGAAAATATCTACAAAGTGCTGAGGGATGCTGGGCTTTGAAAAGGAAGATGATGAAAACTCAATCAGTAACACTCCCACCTTTCAAAAATATCCGTTTTTTTCTGAAAGTGAATAACTGTAATGATTTTTACCTGAATAGGGCTGAGTGGAGATTAATTTCATTAAAAAGAACTCATTTCTAATCCCTTTGCAGCTAACTAGGTGTGCATAATTAAAGACAATAAATTAACCATTTCCCTCTAAACAAAATCTAAGAGTTACAATGAAAATTCAATTGCCAGAAAAACCCTTTGACAGTAAATAAAATTTTATAGCACATGTAAATAACAGTTCAAGCGACTCAATTTAGTAGTGACAAAAGCTGTTTTCAGTGCAGAGTAATTGTTCAAATTGCCCCCTTTCACAAAAAAAAAAAGCAGTTAAAATGAGCCAATTTATGTAGCATTGACAAGAATTGTTTTCAACTGTAGGCATTCAGTTAAAGCTGTTTAAAATTAAGTAGATGGTTGCCAAATTGATGCAATTACTTAGACATCATAAAAAGGGTTTTAAAACTATAAATGCATCTGCTAACAGTATTAAATTGAGGCAATTAGCCAACAGGAGTTTTAACCTTCATCTAGCCACTGGGAATCTATTTGGACATAAGAAGTACTTTCATATGTTTTACTGTACTTTATATTGGTAATTAAAGAGGGGAATTACCTAGAGATAAATCAGTAATATAAGCTTCCAGAGGTGTTCCTATCTGCAGGCAGCATGAAACCACGCATTGCAGATGCTTCGTTCACCTTAATTGGTGCTGCATGAGCTCTACTGTTGTTATTCACCATTATGTTTCATGTATGTACATTTTTTTATTTATCCAATAAGTCTTATAGTAGAAAGCATCTGGAAGCAAATCAATCCAGTTAATGGAGAGCAATTGTATGAAATGAGGCCTGTGAAATTCTTCCAGTTGTCTCCATCTCTGGAGGAAAGTTTGGTGCCCTGAAGACTGGGACCTGTCTGGCTGCAGGCCACCCCTTGCATCTACACTCCTGGCTTGAGAGGTACTGTGTGTGTGATGGCTCTTACAATATTCCCAGAAGAGTGACCTGGTATTAACCACTGCCAGACTGGATGGGGCATTCTTACTGGTCTTGCAACACTCGCTCGGTTCTTTCTAGGTTGTGCTGTGTGGCTGTGGGCTAGTAGCATATAACCAGAAACACCAAGTTACAACAGTGCAGATGGCACTAATATGATGATCTCTAAGCCTCAATATTGTTATATTAGTCTAAGAGTGTGAGGTATAAAACATTCAGGTAAATTTTCAGAAGTGCAGATTTCAGTTATGAAACTTTCCTGGCCCCATTGGCCTGCTTTGGTAGGTGTTTATCCCAAACCACTGGTGTCCATCGATCAAGGAGGTAATCAAATAGAGTTCCATATCTTAAATTCTGTTCTGATATAAATACTTCAGTTCGGAGGAACTTTGAGTCCTTGCCCTGAGCCTGAAGTTAGACATCAAAACTCTAGAAAGAACTGCAGTTTAGATAAACCTTTTTCTTTAGCGTTTCCTAATGGCTATCTTAGGTAGCTCTCTTATTCAATAAAATTGGTCTTGTCAGCTCTATTTGGAGATGCTTCAGTTTCCCCAAATGCTGCTCAGGCACTTCTGAGCAGCAAATTCCTTTACAGGATCCAGGCAACTTGCAAGAAAGGCCTTGAACCTTTTGGCCTTGCAGCACCTCACCCCATTTCCAGATAGTTATCTCTGTTCCCATCTGTTAGTGGGAACAACAGTACTGTTATACTTTCATGGTGTCGAATGGGTATCTGGTTGTCAGATGTTGTAGTGAGGAAGCCATATGAAGGAAAAAGACGATCAGCTGAGTTAGACTTGTTATTTGATCAATCGTGTTTGTCCATGTTCTCTCCCAGGGGGAACAAAAACTTCACAGAGGAATAGTACATGCCAAAAAAAAAATTCAGTTGTCTGAGCTGCATTTTTCGTGGGCGTTTGCTGTGCATATTGATAGAAGTTTTGAAGTTCAAAGTTGTGCCACTCTGTAGGCAGCTAGCAACACTCATCTTTGGGACTTCTGGGAAGCTTTGTCTTCTGGGGCTGAGCATCCTCTGCTACTACTGAATGACTTTCAGTCAGGCTTCATTATGTCCCTTTGTTTTTTTGTGCTCATCCTTTAGTTTTTCAAACTATAACAAGGCAGAGACATTCAATTATGAGTTAGAGGGTCAAGTAAGGACTCTGACTGTGTACAGATCACTTTTTCAAAAAGTGCATTTCCCAGTGTGTGATCTTATTGCTACCTTCTAAATGACCTCTGGCACAGGACATTGATGTGACAAAGAGAAAAGTAGCACGAGATCCAGTGTCTTTGTTCTCAACAGGGCTACACCCATAAAAGAAAGGATCATTAATCAAAAAATCTGGCTATCCTATATACTACGTACAAATGCATAAAAAATAAGGTGGCTCAGTGGCATTTCAGAAATTGTATTTGAGTCCTATTTATTAACTGTAATGCAAATAAGACACCTTAGAGATGTGGAATGAAAATTACAGAAAAACATTTTAAATAAGAATTCATCTTCTGTGTTAAAACTTGTTTCTCATATCTGTAAAATTTTAGGCTAGTATCTTCCTCATAATATCTGCTCAATTATCCTTCGTGTGCTGGTCAGATTCTGATATTTTGTGTAAAATGAGATTATTAGGTCATCAGAGATCAGCTGTCAATAGCTAACTGTCAGACTAGAAATTTTTCATATTGTGTAGAGTTCCATGAATCTCTGTCCCAAGTCCATTCAATATTTTCATTAAAGTCTTGGATGGAGAAACTGAGAGCTTGCTTATTAAATCTGCACACAGTTTCAGGCTGGGAGGGGACAGAGGCACTTTGAAGGACAGGTTTAGAATTCAAAATTATCTCAACAAATTTGAAAAATGTTCTTAAAAAGCAGGAGAATATTCAACAGGGAAAAATAGAAAATGTTAAATGTGTGTAGGAATAATCAGTGGCACAAAATCAAGACAGGGAAAGAATCACAGTCCCCCAAGAAAAAAAAAAATTAGTAGCCTATATAAATGGTAAGTAATGTAAAGCCCATTTAGTATTTCTCTCATTCTGCTCAGAAGTAAATAATACCTCAACTGAAGTGTTGTGTCCATGTGGGTCATTGCAGGTCAAGATAAATATGGAAAAGTTAGATCAAATTTCAGAGAAAATAATCAGAAAAATCATGGAAAAAAATCTTTGTAGGCAGAGAATAAAGGAGGTAGGTTTTTCTCATATAGAGAAGGGACTAATTCTGGAGAAATAACTAAAGTCTGAAAATATTTAAAGGTTTTTGTGAAGAGGAAGTAAATAAACGTTCTCATACACATTGGAGATAACAGCAAGGTCTGAGAAGCTTAAACTGGAGAAAAGAAATTTAAGATAGTTACTGAGCAAAATCTTTTAAGAGAAAGTTAAAAAATCAATAGACTGTAACAGGAGGCTCTGAAATCACTGTTTGTTGAGGGTTTTAAAGAACAAACTAAACCAACCTCCCCAAGGAATGGGATATTGTGGCCCCCACTATTGGGCATGACAGAGGGAAGATTAAGGGATGACCTAAGGCCCCTTCCAGCATTGTTTTATGTAATTCTTCACCCAAGAGCATGCTCAACAAAAACTTTAGAGGAATCTTTCAGTCTCATGTTGTTACTTTATTTGCTGCATTTATAATATTTATCAGTTATCGCTGTCTGATTCAATATTAATCAAATGCAAGAAAAAAACATTTGGAGTTCATGGACTTTCAGTTCACCAGAATGTGTTCTCATCAATGGACAGCATACAAGAAAACCACTTTTCTCGTAGCCCTTGATTTTTAATCTTTTTCCAGTTTCAGCTCTTGTTGCATCACAGTTCAATGCATTTGTTAGAAGGTTTATTCTGGCTTCTTGTCTCCAGAGCCTGTTCCTGCATTCCTCAAGCTAGTAGGATTTCACAACATGTTTTGCCTGTTTCTTTTCTGCTTGAAAGAAACAGCTTGCTGCCTTCTTGACGTTCTATCTTCCGTCTATTAATTTTGTTGTTGTACTTTCTCAGTTTGAGGAGTCATTATATGCGACTATGGTATGTCAGCTGGTGAGTAGTTTACAAAGGATTTTCTCATGTCTTGACAGTATTAATGATCATCAGTGTTAATTTAAACAATTAGCTTTTTTTAAAAAAATGTTTTCTTCACATTTTTTCATCACTGACTTAGATCTCTGAGTGGTCAGTGGCTTTCTTGTGCCCAGGAGTGATGCAGCAGAGTGCTCCAGCTGAGGCCATAGCTGATGTAGATTTATTTTTTGTAAAAGGACCACATTTTATACTGCAGAGTGACTTATTCCTTTTTATTTTCCCCCTGAAATGAAGTTTGTAGGCATTCAAGTTTTAAGGTTTTTAATGGGAGAATTTCTGACTATTGACAGTTTTTTTCCAAAGTAAGAAACAAAAATATAAACTGTTGCTTTTCAGTAGATCACAGAAGAACTCAAAAGCTGATTTCTCCATGACTTTATGCTGCCCAGACTCCTAAGAGTCTTTGTTGCTTCATTTTGCCATGCCTGATTGTATCATATTTCTGTGAGGTGGGTTGTTTGTTTTTTTTTTAAATTACATTTCTCTTTATATTGTGAGCTCTGCAGTGAAACAATTGTCTTCTGTGTCTGTGCTATGCCTAGCACAGTGGGATTACACTCTATTTCAAGCATTGAGAACTTACTGTACTACAGATAATGAATGAAAACAGACCCAGATGCAATGTAAAAAATAACCATGGAAATGACAACAGCTCTTTTTTGAGCTCTTAGTTTTCTCCTACTGTGCAAGAAAGCCTCTTATTCATGAGAGTTTTGAAGGCAGAAGAATGATATTCTATTCCTGTTGTTTTCATTCCTAGTGTCCACTGATCTGAAAAGACCCAAAAAGTGGACGAAGTGACCAAGCAGAATAACACTCTCTAGAAATGTCAGGAAATATGTTTTCTCTGAGAAGTAGCTGAGACTGCACGTTTCCCGTAATACCTGGTGCTGCCCTAAGCCTGTGGCTTTTTGTGGGGTCATGTGGTCCACTGTACAGAAATGTCACTGTGACTGTAGTCTATTGTATGCAAACGGCTGTGAATTCCTTGAGCATTTCAGTGTTATTTTTCTGCTGGTGATTAAAGTGCTGGACTTCTGCCTGTCATTCATTATTCATTATCCAATATGAAAAAAAAGCTCAGTCACAGACAGAAAGCAAAAACAATACCAACAGGCCTGGGTAACATAATGTATAATTAAAATGAATAATTTCAGTCAACAAATTCAAAATCTAATCCCTTAGCAATGCTTCCACATAAGGTGTAGGTGATGAGAAGAGATGACATTACAAATTTCTATCAAATATATAATAAAAAGTGAGCTAAAACTTCACAATCTTTAAGAAGCAAGTAATTTAACCATTTGTTTCACCATTGGTCCTGTTTCTTATGCATCTGTATTACAGAAGCTATTGCAGCCTTTAAGAACAGATTCAACTAGGAACATTGACAATGAAAGGAGATTGTAGTGAGTTGGAGGACAGTCTCTTCTCCCAGGTAAGTAGTGATAGAACAAGAGGAAACAGCATGAAGCTGTGCCACAGGAAGTTTAGATTAGATATTCACCAAAAGGGTTGTGAAGCATTGGAACAAGATGTCCAGGGAAGTGGCTGAGTCAGCATTCCTGGAGTTATTTAAAGACATGCAGATGTGGTGCTTAGGGACATGGTTTAGTGGTGGCCTTGGCAGTTCTAGGTTTATGGTTGGACTCAATGATCTTATAGGTCTTTTCCAAGTAAAATGATTCTATGATTCCATATTCCTTTTTCAAACATGCATGTAAGTCTGCATTAATGAATATTAACTTACTCATTAATTGCCCAACGATTGTACTTCTGATATTTTTGCAGGGAATTAAACTTTTTATTTCCAGACCTTTGATGCTGTAGAGATAGCATTAATCAGTACAAATGCAAAAGTGCAAGAATTTCCTTTAAGAGGAAAGAAGGAATGAGACAAATCAGGGATTATGCTAACTTTGAACTTTTAGAAGCATTATTAGAATTGAAATTTCCAATTACAGATTTAAATGAAGGGAACTTACTACTTCCAAATGCTGAAAGATCATTTATTAATTTCAATCTTGAAATTTCAGCATTAGAATTCAAAACACAAATAGCCAGGGATGCTCTACTGCTTTAAGTCATAAAACTGTCACCAAGAGGATGACATTGTATACTGACCTACTTTTATACTCTGTTACCCAGAAGCATCTCTTACTTTTAGCATACTAATGTCTTAAGCAAAATGCAGCTGCAGACATGATCTGAACAAGTTTGATAAAACATACTGACATCTAGATTCCCTGAACCTCTCCTGAATGCAATTAAAAAAAAAAATCAGCTTTTATAACATGCATCAAACATATTTTTGAGTTTTGATGATCCCAGCTATGTGCATCAGCTCACAAACTATAAATGTAAAAGTACCTCACATAAACCTCTAGCAATTGCAAAGGCCCAAACTTTTATGGTTAACTGGAATAGAAGATCTGCAGTGAATCTGAATAGTAAATGTATTAACAGAGCAACACTCTCTGCTCCTCAGTTTGGATGTACAGAAAAGAAAATCTGTATTATAAGCTTTTCAACTCCCATCTTTACTAGATTTGTCTTTCTGAGGACCTTTCAACAAAACATGTATCTATAGCCCATCAAGTTTTCTCCAGAAGTTAACCACAGCAATTAAGAAACTACTTGCCAGTTGAATTTATTAATTGTTTATTAATTTACTTGGGATTTGTGAGGCCTGTTGTGTCTTAACTCTTCAGCTAGACTGACCACTGGAGCACAGACTCATTGGTGGATTACAGGGGGGGCAGATACTGCCTAGGCTAGAACAGCCAATCACTGCTGGGCTAATGGGAGGATTCATCTGCCCTAAATTAGTCATTTAACAATTAGACCTTATATCTGTGTTTAATAGCCCTTTAAATTCAGTGGAAAGAAATATTAACAGCCAGCAAATTATTTTATCTGACCCTCATAAGGAAGACTCATCTGCTGAAAGCTCTTTCTCTCTGTTGATACACAGAACCAAGAGTGATTATCAAGGCTTGAACATGTAACTACTAGAGGTCTTCAGGTAGGACAGATGAATCTCACCCAAAATTTTTATACTTCTAAACTTCTAAAATTAGGTAGTTCAGCTCTGCAGGAGAATTACTAATGAGAGTTTTCTTGGCAGACTGTTAATGTGGATATTCAGTGGTTCACTAAATTTTGGTTTGGGTTAAACTGCTGAGTGTTTTCCTCTAAGTAATGCCCATCTGAAGATAATTACTCAAGGAGTAAAATGCCACAAAATTTGTTGTGCAAAAAATTATAGCACATTTTTAGGCAGCATTTGAAAAAGTGGCTTGGAAGAGAACATCTCCATTTCCCTCCATCTGATAACACCATATCCCTTAATCAACTAGTTCTTTCAACTTTCTTGTATAAATATGCATATAAAACTGTAAATTTAACTAATTATTCTCTCTAGCTCTGCCTTCTTTATCCAAGCAGATTTCTGTAATTACAGAATCCAAGGGAGATTTGTATTTTATACTTTACACAAACAAAAATTGCGGACTTATCTGTTTGGAGGTACCAATTACTCATAATTTCTAGAGAGCCACACAAGGATAAAGAAGTTAGAAGCAGGAGTTGTGTAGTTACAGTCTTGGATTTCTTTTTGTCTTTGTGATCAAAACAAAAACCTAGAAAAGTGACATGAATACAAGAAGGTTGTTTTTATGTGTGGGTTTGTTTTTTTGTTTTTTGTTTTTTTCTGTCTCTTTTTTTTTTTCATTTAAAGAATTAAACCCCAGCACATGGTGATGTCAACATGTTTAACATAGGAATTCTTGAGAAGTTTCAACTCCACTATCTCATTTTTATGACAAAAAACTAATTGCTAATTCAATCCTAGTCTACTGCTCCTTTTTTTCTTTACAACAAATTATCAGTGCAACAAAGGTTCAGAACATCCAAATTTAGTTGTCTATCTCTATCTTTTCAGATGAGATACAAGGGATACAAGACAATAGGGAACACAAATACGAGCTGAAGAGATTAATATGGAAGAAGCAGGAGAATGCTGGAAGCTTCTTATTGGTTTTACCATGGTGGATTGCAGGAGCCTTCTTCATATTGCTTAAAACTCAGCCATGGACACTTTCTAAGGGGTTTAACTAGAGCATTTTTGTTTTTAACGTATAAAAACATAAAACCGGCTGCATAAAGACATTGTTTAGATTAGCTAAAGTGATAACTTTGTCGAGTTAGTTAATGGAAATGTGTTCCCCAAGTAGAAATGGCTTCAGAAAGTGACTAGTCAAATCATATACCCACTGGTTCAGGCACAAAGGTTTTTTAATTTAATTTATATGTTAAAGGAATTTTGCTAACCCACCTGAAAATTAACTGTTTTCAGATAGATGCAATTTTAGTGCACTTTAGCTTCATTTGTAATATTCATGTTACACTTTTAGCTCAAGTGCTTTATTTGTAATACTGATATTTATTTCAGAAGTTCAGTCTTTGGTTAGCACAAGTTTTTTCACTTCATGTTTATAGGTTTGCTTGGCTACCTGACTTCAAAATTTCAAGGCAGCATTTCAAATTTCAAGGCAGCATATGGTTTAACAAACTCAGTGCTCTCTTTGATTGTGACTAGAGTAAGATACTTGCAAAATATTCCCTCTATATTTGGGTTGCTAAGGTCAGTGCATCCTTACTTGATCTTCAGACACAGTCTACTTTAGGAATACTCCTCATATCAGCAGTGCCATCTTAGGTGATGGCTAAAAGTCAGGTCCAAACGTCTGAGAGAATATGATGAATATGTTATGGCTCTGAATCTTTTACCTGGACTTGGTGTTTATTCTCACGACTTGCAATAACCCTGAGAAGACAGCAAGTGGTAGAATCTTACTTTTTTGTTACGGTATTTTGTATACTATTTATTTGGGTTTATTTCACTGCAGGGAGAAACTTGGTTTTTATACTATGTGTAAAAGTCAAAGGCAAGCTAATTGCTCCAGGGAGCATCCTGAGTTGCTCCCTTTTAACACTAGAGGGAAGTGTATGTAAAGACACTAAGAACTGTGCAGCCTACACTTTGGTAATTTATCATATAATCGTGGAATTTTGTTAGATGAATGGCATTTACTTTTAAATGGCTGGAGATTTGGCAGCAATAATGATGAACAGTGATGGCAGTGGTGTAGGCCTGAGACAACTTGAGTCCTGTGACCAGCCACCTGGGTGATTTCTGGCCAGGCACTTTACCTCCCTTTTATTTGTTTAGACTGCCTGTTCTTTCAGGGCAGAGGTTCTGACCAGTTTTAGAGTTGACAGAGAGCAACAAGCACTCCCAGAAGCAAAAGCCTACAACTGTCTTGAGAATAAGGAAAGACATGAAAACAAGAATAGAAACACTTAGGGCTTATCAGATGCAGTTCCTATAGCAGTCAGCCTATGGCAAGATGCCCTGTTTTACCCACAGCTACTGGTGGCAGCCCACCAGTCAGGTCCAGAACCTTTCCAGCAGCATTAAGAACTTGAGTGAATTTCCAGCTCCACTTTGGTATAGGGAAAATATTGCCAAGTAAGAGTATTTTAAAGATGTTAGCTCCATGGTATTTATAATAGATTGTATGTACTCTCCACATTAACCATAAATAGAAGTATTTAATCTCCTTTACCAGGAGAGCTTTAACCAATAAGTGCTATTCTTCACTTGTGTTGGCAGATCATGAAGTAGGAATGTGCATATAAGAGAAGGATACCATGGTGATTTTTGCTGACCCATGTGAATTCTGATCCAATGCCCATTTTAGTTAGACAAGAGAGTCCCATGACTTCAGTGACCTTAAGATTTGTACATTGAGATACAGAATTATGCTGCTCAATTGTCAGATGAAGCTGAATAATTAAAGGAAATCAGAAGAGGCTTAGGAAGAGGAATTGCATTCAGAGGGTAAAGATGAACCGAAAACTATTTTCCAGCTCTTGTTATCTGTGTGACCATCTGCCTCACATCAATATCATAGAAGAGGAATTATTCTTTCTAAAAATTTTGCATGGGAGCATGCATCACAGGAATCAATAGGCAGGTGTGGCATAGAGAGTACCTGATTAACAGTGGTACTTCAGAATTGGTTCTTAAAGTTTGTCAATGTGTGAGAAAATAAATTACTTAAATGGTATTAATTTAAAAAATTGAGCCTGCTTCTGAGATAAAAAAGAAAATAATAATACATAAAATAAGAAAAGTACTCAATTTTCATAGCCAAACATTAGTGTTTTATTCAGCTACCAGTGAACTGGCTTTACTTAGCTACTGTTTACTCAGCTACTGGTTGGAGCACTTGTTTCCAATGGGTAAGCTGAAATTCAACTCTTTTGTCTACCTGAAGGATCTTCAAAGTGCATCTTCTAGAACCCATGAGCTCCAGGCAGGTTGAGATCTCAAATATCTCTTCTGGTCAATATTATTCCGAGGAAAATGCCACACAGATCTATTAAGAATACTTACCGCATGATATTGATTAAATGTTATGCCTAAACAAAAACCAGCTGTGGGTGTACTAAGACATTTGCTGACTGAAAGATAACAGAAAGAAGCATGATGTCAGAGAACAGTTCTCTTTTGTGAGTCGACAACATAATCACTGGATTTGGGGTACAGTAGTAAAGCTATAATCTAGGTGACAGGAGAAACCTTTGTGAGAACACTTCAACATCGTGTTAAAGAAGCAAGAGAGGATAACAGCACTCTGCTCAATTTGATTTGCCAGGGTAGGAGAGACCAGTATTTCTACCATATGAAGATGGAAGGAAAAAAAGGTTTTTTCAGAAAAACACCTCACCTAAAGTGCACTTTTTTCTTAACATCCAAGAGCTGAATGTGCACAGGACTGAAGATTATAGGAAAGCTTGGATGAGTATTCAAGCTTTGAAGCCCTTGACATATCCTTGCCACTTGATTTGCTGTGTCATTTAACCTGGAGCTGGTGTGTATTCACACGTGCCTTTGCTGTTTTCAGGCTGGATTATTATCATATTCCATGTGATTTTGATTCATAGGCTTCACTTTACTACATACATGTTGTGTAGGGTTCTGTTAGTAAACAAACAGACATGTTGCCACAACAGCAACATTTTTCTAACCCTCAAGTTTACTTCTTTTCAGTTTTTCAACATATCTGCATAATTTCCCTACCCCTTACCCCAAGTAAACGCCCCCTGAGGTCAAACCAAAGGGTCAGAGAGAGAAATGTGTATTCTTGGACCATTTTAGGTCTGTAGATAATTCATCAGAAGTCATTCAGGTGCAAGTGACTCAATCAAATTTTTTAAACATACAGCCATAAGACTGCCTGTTGCAGCTTCATGTTCTTGCATGACAGCAGAGACAAGGTCTGTAATTCAAGGGCAGCTGAAACTTACAATTCTTTACTGTCCTCTTATGCCAAATAAAAGCAACTCAAAAGCTTCTTGTACAATAACATTTGGTTTTCTTAAGGACTTTTTTCTTTTTTCTTTTTCTTCCCACAAAGACTATTTTTCTCTACTTTTCATCTCCCTGCAGGTCTCCCTTAATTTTGTAGTGGTGAATAGCTGCAGTAGATACCAAAATTGTTATTTATCTGAATGGGAAAACTGAGCGGGTGATAATTTCAGCTACCTAAATGAAACAGAAAACTGACTATGACTGAAATGGAAATAGTTCTCACTTTATTGTTGTGGGCACTAAATACTTGCACATATCTAAAGGATTATTATTTTAGCTGTTCATGAATTGCAGTTCATTCAGAAAATGTGAAGTGCTATCATTTTCCTCTCACTAGGTTCTGAGATTTTAGGTGACAGAGCAAATTTTGCTCCCAGAAGTTACAACAGACAAAAACATACTGGTCTCACAAAAGTCTCAAATAACTAGTCAAGAAGCCTAGAATAGAAAACACAGGTGTCCATTTAGAACCAAAATTCAGGTGCATACTCAAAGTGAAAAGATGGGGGACCTGCTAAAAGATAAGAGGATCTCTTCAGATCTGTTTTGGACAGAGGAATAAATAATAATGTGGAGCAAATAATAATGTGGAACAAACCATGAACAACTTATTTCCTCTGCCCTAGCACTGATGAACCACTCACAGAAGGTTTTTCCTGCAGATTCTTTCGAAGCTATTTTTTGTCTGCTTTTACTGATTGAAGATTCTTTCTTCTACATCTAACATCTTTTTCTCATCTTTTAATTTATACCTAAAAACATGGCAATATCAGGGCCAGGGGGAGGTAAGCTAATAGGTAAATCAATGCTGGTTTAATACGAAATTGGAAAGAGGAAGAGAAGACAGGGAGAATTTTCCTCCATTTATCCAAGATTACTCCTACTGTTAAAAAAATATTTTTTTCTAAAAACAACTGTGAAGGTTCCTATACCAATGTAGCCTTCTCTCAGGAGGAACTCTGGCTCCCTTCTCTCTTCTGAGTCTTTGCTATCATGGTTCATGATGCTCCCTGCCCAGTGACACCTCTCCAGGGAGTCAGGGGAAGACTGATCTCACACTGCCTATCCTATGTCTTCAAGGTACTCATGTGGAACAGGAGACATGTGGGCACAGTTCTCCTCAGACTGTCTAAAGGGAATCTTTCCCTAGGGAGATTTCAAGCACTGTGTCTCTCAAGCCCTACCATCATTCCCTTTGCTCTTCTCTCTTACCTTTGTAAGAGATCCCTTCAAATTGGATGCTGGGTGCATGAAGATTTCTACTGTTTCCATTTGAGTCACTTGTACTCTCAGTGAGAGTAATAGTTTGCAAATCTAAGGAAAGAACCTGACATGTAACTGACTGGAGTATAGAGACACTTTTTGTAGAATTATAGACTTAGAAAATTATTTTTAATATCATCATGTAGAATTGTAAGCCTAACACTGCAAAGTCCACTCTTAAACCATGTCTCTAAGCACCATGTCTGTAAGGCAGACTCAATGTTATACAGCTAATTTTTTTCTCCATTAACTACTCAAGAGTTTGGACAGTTATTTGAAAAGGGTTGGAAAATATTCTTCTTCTTTTCCTTGTCCAGGCCAACATGAAGCCACATTGAGAGTTGAGACATGAACTACTCAAATGAGATCCTACCCCTAATTTTGTCTTCCTGACTTCAAGATCTAAGATAGATATGGCACTGAAGGTAATAGAATCTGGCTCCCATCCTTTTAGAGTATGCCAGCTGGTGCTAAGTCTGGTGTACCAACTCAGCCACAAATGTATATAGAGAGATATCTGCATTGTATGAACTATATTGTGATTTCACAGCCTATCTTTCTGGAACACAAGGAAAATATTACATTATGGAACTGTTCTAGTTGTTTGTTGCTCTAATATCAAGGAAAGCTCTTTAATATAGGGAGATCTAAGAAACTTATTTTGGCAGGACTTCTAGCAAAACAAAATAAACCAAAACAAAATAAAACAACAAAAAAGAAAAAAGTAATTCCTACTTTCTTCTACTAGGTAGTATTCAGTTGAAACTTATTCATCACAGCTGGTAGCATTTTGTCCACCCAGAACAACCTGACTGTCTAGTGCTGAGCACTCGGATTTCAATGCACAGCTTTTCATACAGCCCTGTTTAAGCAATGAGATAGCTCCTGGGAAACATATAAGCTTTTTTGTATCAGAAGGAACATCTTTAGATAATCCCTTCAAGTAAAAACTTGGGGTTTAGCTACCTTAGCAAGCAAATAAAATATATGAACTATATAACAGTCTGCCAAATGTGTGCAGTTGTGATGAATTGGTGCCACAGCTAATTCAGCAGTAGAACATAACCGTAGGACTCTCTAGACTTCAGATTTGTCAGAAAGAAAATCCCTTAGAGACAAAGCAGAAGTTGATTGCATGAAGTGCATAGCACTGAGAGAAGTTTATTTTTGTCCTCAATTCTGTCCTTTATGAATGTTTTTCCAGGTTTTTTTCTTAGACTGTTATAAACATTCTAATGATTGGTAATAATGCAGAATTCTGATGAATATTTCTATCTAGCTATAGGTTGAAATATTTTAGGAGATTAGTTCCTAACCTGCTAGTTATGGATGCAAGTAGATAAAATTGTTTGAGCATCTACAGTTTTAGCGGAGTTATATCATGCTTGATCAGAAATTACATTAGGATACAATAGCTGATGGATTTAAAAAGGGAGGACATACTGGCAAAATGGTGAATTTCATGCTCTAAATGTTGAAATAACTTAAGGTAATGAAAAGTAATAAATTAAAAAGTAAATCCTTAAGATGGCATTTTTCCACTATTCTATTTGGAATGCAATAATCAGCTATAAGTCCTTGATGTTCAAGCTCTGATATATCATTCTAACATAAATGTTACAACAAACCCAGATTAAAAATTACTGTTAGGAAAAGTTCCTTTAGTCAAGCTATTCTGTCTTTGTCTACTGTTCTCAGAGCAGGCCTGAGACCTTTTTTTTGTTTGGTTGGTTGGTTTTTTTGGCGATGTTTTTTTTCCTGAAACTTGATTTAGGTTGCATCTGTAAGCCAGTTCTATAAATGACTTACAGGCAGTCACAATCTCCTCTATCATCTTCCTCACTTGCTAAAATAGAATTAGAGTAATTAAATAAAGAATCAGGGAAATTAGATTTAAAGTCCTCAAACCTCTGCGTTTAGTCTTGAGTGTATTTTGGCTGATGAGAATACATTTACTCAGACTAGGGTGAAAACTTCAGGATTAGCTTTCTGCAGATATGGGGTCTGGGGAGGTTGGTGGTTGGTGTGGGTTTTGTGCATTAGCAGAGAAATGGGTTTTGTGCATAAGCAGAGAGTCTTTGGTGGCAGCATGTGGCTAAGCCAAGCCACCTTTCTCCCTTAGGTGAATGTTGCTGAAGAACAAACTCACCAAGATGGCTTGTTGCTGATGAAAAAGGGAAGAGTTCAGAAGGATGTAGCCAAAGGGTAACAGATCTGGAGGTAAAGTAGTATCAAGAATAAGTGATCTTGCTGGTTCCAAGGCCACAGGCAAAAGGAGTCTTGATGAGCAGAAAATGAGCAGAAGGCCAAAAGTATTAATCATGGTGACAGTTTGAATCATATTTTCAGATTATGTTCCTGCACTATCTCACATGCTAATTTCTTTCTGAGCAGTCTTTTCTCTTTCCTCTCTTGCTCTTAAATAAGCTCAGATGGAAGACCTGGGGATGAAGAGTTAGTGAGATGAAACTGGAACTGTCAAGTTACACCTGGTAAAAGTACAGTTAAAAAGCTGTATGTCAGCACAGTATGTGTAATATCCTCAAAGAAATTTTCCCTTAATATAGAAAGATCAGTATCTGCAGGATAGTATTCTGCACATTTGTCTCAATTCTTTATAATTTTATTCTGTTCTGCTGCTTAGAAGAAGGGAACTTCAGTAACTGCAACTTTTGCTGGGGAAGGATTATTAAATTGTAATTGTTTAAAAAGGGGAAAACAATACTGAGGAGGAAGGAGTCTTAGTGATTGTGGTTCATGCAAGGGTTGGCTTTCATAATACTTTAAAGATCTCCAAAACTTTTAATAAGTCTTTGCAGTGTCCTGCTTGTCAAAGTATTCTCTATAGTGAGATGAAGCTAAGATGATTATATGTTACTGAGACTCCTATGCCAAAGTGACCTTTGATCTACTTTTATCTTTCAGCAGATTTTATTTGTTTATTTTGTAAAGAAATAAGTTCAGTGCACAATCTAAAACTAGCAATAGAGATTTCCCATTTTAGAAAAATTAAGCATCTTTGAGTTCATGTTATAATTTATTCATTCACTACTGCAGAAGTAATCCACTGGATATAAAGAAGTTACGGCATTTGGAATTGTATAAATTATTATGCCCTATATTGGTTTTGTGCAGCATATTGTTAATTTAAATGTAGCCATGCCAGATACTAGTGAAATACTTTCACGAACACACAGAAATACAGAACTAGTCAGATCATGAAGCCTGAAAAACAGCAATGAATTCCAAACCCTAATACTGATTAGAGATAGGCTTAATGCATTTAAATGCCATATGGAATTCAGCTCAACGAGTGTTAGTTATTTAAAGCTCTAAGCAAATAATCTAGATCCTCTTTACAATCACAGCCAAGAGAAAGTGTCCAAGTGAACAGACTTCAGTTCTAACTGCTACTCACTCTCCTTTATTAACTACTCTGGGAACAGTGAAACCCAGATTAAATGAATTGGTTGATAGGTCCAAATATTACATGATCTTAACTAAAACGAACATCTCTAACACCCACCAGAAATCAGATTAGATAAAAAACTTGGGTGTGTTATTCCAAGACAGTGAGATAATAGTGCAAAGAGTATGATCCCTTGGTCCTGGTTTAGCTGAGTATTACAAAGCTTTGGAATCTAATGAAGAGTGGTTACACTGAATTCAGTGATCTGTGAAAATGGTTGCAGAACAGGGGTATGATGGAGGAAGTGTCAACAAGGGCATAATGTAGCGAATGAGTTTGGTTGTCTTGGGCTCTCATTTAAGCCTAATTTATAGCAAAAGGACGTGAAGTCAGACTGAAAGAAAAATCAAATACTTTTTTCACTTTGTAAGATAAAATTGCTATAGAATGGGACAGCACATACCACTTTGCCAGAGAAATTTTTGAGGACTTGCAGCCTTCCCATTGTTTTCCTGTGGACATCCTCAGCTGCCAGTGACAAAATAGTAAAGGGAATGAATTCTTCAGAATCTAAAACTGGAAAGGATTTTATCTCTGCATCACCCCCTGCCCAGACAGGACACATTGGGCAACTTCTTTTTGATGTTAAACAATTTAGTTCCAAAAATCAATAATGCAACAAGCCACCCATCCAGCACACCTGCTTTCACAAAACAAAGATTTCACAAGTAAACACAGACATTTTTGCCAAATGTTATTCCTTAAAGTGATACTGGAAAATGCACTGCTTATAGGTGCTCTTCCTGCTTTTGAAAAGAAACTAGACATAAACCCTAACATGAAATAAATATATTTTTGCTAGAAGAGGAAAAACTTTTTTGTTTACGCAAAAAAAAAAAAAAAAAAAAAAAAAAAAAAAGAAAAAAAAAAGAAAAGAAAAAGAAAAAAAGAGAGAGAGAGAGAAATGGGCACTAAATAGAGCTTTGCACAGTAATAGCTGCAGGGAAGAGAGATTGATTGTCCTCTCACTAATTAAAAGCACATAATAAGCTTTCAGTCACCACCGATGCAATTATTCAGACTTCAGCAAGTGCACATTAAAGGCTTAATAAAGTTTTTAGGTGACAATTCAATGCAGTGCTAGGGATCCTTTCTACCTAAAATGTTTGCAGTTTAGAATTTCTGAGTATTGCTTTCTCTTAAACAGATGAATAAAACAATAAATAAAAATTCATTGATTTCAAACAAATTTTATGTTTTGTTTTGTTTTGTTTTGTCTTTGCCAAACCAGAAAAAAAGTGAAAAATAGTCACATGTTTGCTGAAACATTCAATTGAACACAAACAGAATATTTGATTTTTGGAACCTTTAGAACAAACAATGTAAGGAAGAGCTGGAATCAATTATAGTTTAATCACTGATCTTCTTTTACCCAGTTTCTAGGGGTTATCAAAATCCTCAGGTAGGCCAAAGGCTCAAGTTAATTTCTATACTTCACTTGAGCAGTTCTGAGACAATAAATATCAAGAAGCTTCCCTAAAAACATACCATGCTGGTATAAATACCGTCACCCTACAGTGAAATGTCCTTTCTCTGTTTTGTTGGTCATACGATGTTTCGTATCAATATTAAGACTCACTGGAGCAGGAACCAGAATGAAAATGTTCTGCAGCAGATCAAGATGCCCAGCAGGTCAAGCTAGATAGTGAATTAATTCACTCCTTCACATGATGATTCAATGAATTTTAAATAGTTTACACTGAGAACGGAACCTCTAACAGACTGATATCACTTTATTTGTGTGTGGCAGATGTGAGTTTATATCCCTCCAGGCAGAAAGGCTTGATCCTTGGTCTTCCATCAGTGAACAAGTGCCTAAGCTAGTGGATGAAAAAGAATGGTGATAGCACCATTCCCTTACATACACTTGTTAGGCTACAAAGATTTGGAGAAATAGCACCATGCTAATGAAGAAGTTCAAGTGGGAAGAAGCAATTTTTTTAATGCAGAAGCTAGTCACATAAAATTTAAAATCAAACATGAAACTTTAAGTTGATATACAGGATCTCAATTTTTTTTCTGTGTTAAAAAATGTTTTGTTTCAGTTGTGCATCAGGATAAATTATTCACATGGTTCCATAAGAGTCTTTCTTCACCACCCTTAAACATCACCACCCTCCATCACCACTCCAGTGTTGTGCAGAATCAGTACACTGTGTCAACAGCTATTTTCTATGTGACTCCAGGTGAAAAACAAAAATATGGAATGGTGCAGGACCAATTATTGTCTTGTGCAGAACTCTTGAGACTACTTCATTGATAAAAAAAACCAGAAGCTTCTCATCTCAGCATTCTTAAGATTCCTAGGCCCAAATGTTATTTAAAATCTTGGTTCTGGCCTGAAAACTGTCTTCCAAGGATGGATTCCCATAGGACGAACTTTCTTATCAGGACCTGATCAGCAGGGCTTGACAGACACCTAAACACAAAGGAAAAAGACAGAATATTCTCAGCTATGTTAGAAAAGTGGGCAGTTCATTTCTGGACCATATGGATGAAGCAGCAGGACAGAAGCTGTGCTGCTGTTAACCATGTCATGGCAGTTTCTATTTTCTGTCTCCATTATTGCCAGTTTGGTCTCATCCATCGTAAAATTTAGTGAGGAAGGGGGAATATGAAGATCTAAAACTTCATTTATTTGTTATTCTAATGAGTTAGTTCTGCTGTTGTTAATCTGCCCAAGTGCAGAAGGCAGACACTAGAGACCATTTTTATTCTTTGTGTCAGGTACAGATGCTAACAGGCCCCCCCTAATCCCTTAGTATTACTCATTTTCCTGTGAAGGGACTTTTCTGGTGCTGGGCAGAAGGTGGCTCATCCAAAATCTGATGTGTCTGCACGGTGTCACTGAAAATAAAAAAATTCTATACAAGAGAAGAGGCTGTTCCTAAGTCACAGACATGACAAGAATTGTCTGTTTCCTTTTCTTTTTTAAATATTTTTTTTTTTTTTTTTTTTTTTTTGCCTTGGGGTATGCAGTGTAACTGTAAAATCCCAGAGCCTCTCAAGATCTGTGAGAATGTATCCAAACTGACAGGAGAGATGCCATTGCCCTCTGGGACTCTCTAGCTTTGTCACATATTTTACAATGTAAATTATGGGTAAACAACAGAGAGCTTTTCAATTTTGAATTAGAGTTTGGTAGGCCCAGTGGGATCTCTCCCCATGTTCTGAGGTGTGATAAGAAGTGAGTTACCAGGTTACTTCAGGAATTTTACTGTGCGATGAAGCAGCAGATAAACCATCTACCAAGGCTGAAATTATTCCAAAAGAGGGAAAACTCATTTCCAGTGACTTTTCATATCACATTATGACAGTGATGGAATGAGCAAGATGTGTGAGTGTCTCTCCAAAGTACTGTGGTACACATTCCATATGCTTTCACTGAGGTTATCATGAGAAGTTTTAATTTTTAATATTTTTTAATGAGCTGCAGTTGCTACCAATCGAAGGAAATAAAAACACGGCAAAGATTTTCTCCCACAGGCAGGTTAATTTTTGAGTGCATTTCTTCAAACTGTAGAAGACAGTTTTCATTGCTTAAGGAACAAGCGTCAATGTAAGTCACTGAAAACAAAAATATTCTAAGCTGATTTTAACCACCTTGAGATATGTAGACCCTTACTGATTATAGTCACAGAGATTTATATCCCTCCTTCACATTTTTCGGTCTCAGACCCGGCAGGTAAGAGACCCTGGAAGTTATTGTCTCCATTTTATATCTGGATTACATCCTGTTTGTGTAACTCTGTGCAGGTAACTTGATTCACAAGACAGCAGAAAGGATTGGGACCACCCTCCTCCTCTGGTGCCCTGGGCTGACTGCAGATGTCTGGCATCTGCCTGTCCCATTGGCACAGCCAACCCAGGGGCTGCAGCCCAAAGTGCCCTGAGGTGGGCAGGACTGCTGTCCTCAGCAGGGACCTGCAAGGGGGGAGAAAATGTGGGGAGGGCTCCAGTCCCTGAAACTGATCCTGAAAGGAGCTTTAGACAAAATAGTTGGTGCAAAGATACACTGAATGCTTCAGGTTACCATCTCAAATGGTAAGAGACCTCATCGCTCTTTGGGGAGACTTCATCGCTCTTTACAACTCCCTGAAAGGAGGCTGGAGCCAGGGGGAGGTTGGTCTCTTTTCCCAGGCAACTTTCAACAAGACAAAAGGGCATGGACTTAAGTTGTGCCAGGGGAAGTTTAGGTTGGATATTAGAAAGAATTTGTTTACGGAGAGGGTGATCAGACATTGGAATGGGCTGCCCAGTGAAGTAGTGGATTCTCCGTCCCTGGAGATATTTAAAAAGAGACTGGATGTGGCACTCAGTGCCATGGTCTGGTAACTGCAGAGGTAGTGGTCAAGGGTTGGACCTGATGATCTCTGAGGTCCCTTCCAACCCAGCCAAAAAAAAAGAGAAAAGAGAAATGAACACAAGGGGACATAAGGGACTGTACATAAATTGATTTATGATGCCATAAATCATATCCTTGATTATATTAATCCTTGATGATATTAATCAAAGTAGGAAGGATACCACTCGGGGGTTGCTGTGGAGGACATGTCAGGCCTGCCTCTGGGGCTGCAGGAACAAGGAATGTGTCCTCTCTGCATCTCATGTCTCCCCAAAGATCAGGGAACACAAGAGGGAAAACACCACTGATTTAAGCCAGAAAGACCTTTCTTAAAGGTCACACGATAGATTTGATATTTAACCTCTATGTGCATTTGCCCTTCTGGATGATCAAATAATGTTCATAGATGGTCACAGAGGTTCAGATGGGAAAGTATCCAGCCATGGCTTGGCCCCAGGTCCATTAACACTTGGCTCAGCCTCACCTGTGCTCCATGTAAATGCTGCCTGACCAATTAACTGATGAGCACAGAGCCCTAAGCAGCCTGGGCTGACTCCTTTCTACTGCCCTCCTGACTTTCTGGGCTGAGCCACTCACATTGACTCCTTCCCTGCCTGGGGGTCTGCCCTCCCACACTGCCCACACCCCAGTGCAGAACAGATCTGAGTTTTAAATGAACAAACACTTAGAGCTTGGACCACCATGTATATTTATACACTATATATACTATGCTGATTTATTGTTGACCATTTCCTAGTAGACCAAACTAGACAACAGTATTTGGCATGGGTAAAAACTATTGACTGCAGGATGACCAGTCACTGAAGATTTCATACAGGAGCTTGGCCAGGTTTCAAGGTCTGACTCTACAGCACTCTCCTAGTTCTATGCCCTAACAATGGCAATGTTACTGTTTGGTTGTCAAAAAAGGGGAAAAAAAAATCACAAAAACTGCAGACACTCAGAATTGCAGAAGTTACTCTGTTTCAAATGAGGTAAAGTCTGTTCTGAGCAATAAAGACCCTTTTTCAGTTGAAATGTAGTATTTTAAAAATGCCATAAATATGAATATGCTGAAAGCAGAGAAGTTTAAAGTACCACTGTGTTCTTAAGTAATAAACAGTTGTGGCAAAGCTGTCAAGGTCCAGCACTTCAGAGTAGCTTGATAACATTCAGCAAGGCTGAAGCAATAAAGGCAAATGCTCCATACTGATACTTCAGAATTTATATACATTTATGGCAATACACACAGAACAGCACCTCATCTGTAGTAATGAATTTAGACAAAACAAGTGTTTAAGAAACCTACACTGGATGGAAGCAATGCTTTAAAACCAACCATAAAACTGTGAACCTAAACCAAATCTTATCTGTCCATAGAGACAGAAAAGATGACTACTTTTATGGACTACTAAATTAATAGGTGATTCCAATTTTTTTTTTCATTTTTACTTTTTTTATTCTCTCTTGCTATCCCTCTCTCCCTTACTATCAGGACAGAAGCCAGACCAGGAAGGCAAAATGTTTTTTACAAGGAATTGAGCTGTGAAAACTTCATGTAAATCTTGTTTTAAAAACTTGCTTCTTTCCTACATCAATGAGCTTGAGAGAGCTGGTAATTTTCCCTAGTTTTGCAAAAACTTAGATTTTTTTTCTCCCCTACCTATATAGATAAGAAACCACCTTGGTTTTACTTTTCTGTTATTGTTTTTGCTATTGTTATTTTAAAACAAATTTACTGTCAGTACAATTCACTGGGAGGAAACCTTTAAAGCCATGCCTTGGTATTAATAACATAGCATAGCACAGCACATCTTCTTCCACACAAAGCTCTACAAGTCTCAACTCTGTAGTAGCCAGGAAAGCAATATTCATTGAGCCAAAGAGCTGAAAACATTCAGCTGAGTTCAGCTGCCCAGGAGCTGGCAGGCTGTGCTTTTGGCAGCCTGCTAATCCAGTCATACCAGCTTTGCTAACATAGCATGATTTGAGTGAACAGGTAAATATTGTATGGCATACCTACTCAGGACTGATCAACTCTAGTGGTAAAGCACATGTTTAATTTCCACAAGAAAATAACAAGCTTGATGGGTAATCTGAAGATAGGCTTAGTGTTTGTGTGTCCTCTAATGGATTTCAGATCAGCTTATGGGTATCCCCAAACACTGTGCTAAGCAAGGTCCCTTTCGAGAGGCCCCATGGGGGATGCTCTGGAAGCCAAGTAGTGTGAGAAAGTCCAGTTATAACATAGACAGAACTACTCTCTGTCAGTGCTGCTACAGCTAATTATCCATTTTACAAGCCTGCTATAGGGCACACAGGGCATATATATATACATATAATATGTAGAGAGATATATGTATACAGATGTTCTGGTCCTTAGTCTATACCCATTCTATCTATTGCCCATCATTCAATCCTCAGTGAGCTGGGACTTGATTTTTCTCATGTTATTTGTCAAATGGCAATAACTGTGTTTGTCCTCGTGCCTGGTAAGTGTTATGAAGATTAATGGGTAGCTGTACAGTGCTTTCAACACACAAGTCTGCTAGGAGTTATTACCATTGCCTATTTTGAATACCTTATGCATAGTATACTGGTTCCAGGTAGCAGGCACATTTTAAAATTTCTAGATAGACCACAGCAGGGCCAGATAAATGAAAAGGCATGCAGATGTATACTTGGCATCTCAAAAATGAGGAATGTTCTATAAAGTGTTGAAAAGTCAAACTTGAGAAGAAAAATAGATTAACAGAATGTCTTTAATCTTATTTATTTATTTGCAAACTCATAAGGAACATATTTTGATCAATTCTTCAGCCACTTGGCTTGTGTATCATCATTTACTCACCAATTTTGTAAAAGAGCTGCCTGGAAATGTTGGCATTTTATTTGGTGTCCCCATAACCCTTTTGAATCCTCAGTCTTCAAAATGTAGTAAAAATACACATTCAGAAGTATATATTAATGATAAAAGACTGTTGTTCTCTTCTACTTTGCATATTAATCAATCTCCTCATGAAGGATTTGATGCTTTTTCTACTGCAGTGAACTGCAGGATTTGTCCCAAAAGATTAAGCTGCTTTTCTCCTCTTGTTATTTAGTTTTGTTACCAACTCTGGAGATGGAACTACTGAAGAAAACAAATATTAGATTTAGATAAATTTATTCTTTATCCAACTCAAGTAAATCTAAACTGTCAAAATTAAGTAAATTGTAAACAATCTAAGTTCTCAGTAATGGAAATAAAATGCTATTTATCAGTCTCTATGGTGCCAAAATGAGATGCAATGCCAAAAAGGATGTAAATTTTGCCATTTGTAGTGCCATTAAAATGGAAATTAAGGAATCAATCATAGTTTGTTGTGCAATTCATAATTTTAGTGAAGCTTGTTGCACTGTTTGATGCTGCAGATTCAAGTTTTACTGTCTGAAGATGATAACACTCCATTTTTTCATCAAATATTGTTGAGCCATGATGCTGTAAGTGGAATTTACAAGTCATATTTTAAAGTGTGATGAAATGCAGACATGCTCTAGGTAGTCACTAATCTCTTACTTAGGCATTAAATAGCAGTCTTGGCCATTTGGGATAGTTTCTTTTATAGTTTCATCTTCATAATATCTCAGGACTTTCTAGTAATTGATTAAGCACCATGACAACCATCTGTTTCATGTGGTTCTCTTTCTCAGCCTATTCATACATGCAGTATCTGCACTGATTTTTGATAGCAGTTTTGGGGTTTTTTTTTAGTATATACCCAACTGTCCATGCCAGTCAAAATGCTGCTGAAGAATGTGCCTTGCCTTTGGACATGAACATGGGCATGCCACTTCTGCTGAACAATGAGAATGAAATAAGTGGCAAAATACAGAATTTTATATCTGTACTTGGTGTTAGAAATGATACCAGACAGTCTTGGACAGACATGGATAACTGTGTTAGGCTTCTCATATAAGCAAAAACATCTGTGAAAACATCTGAGAATAAAGAGAGATGAAAATCTGATCACATTTCATTTTCATTGTTATAATGGAGTCTTTTCATTTAGCACTTTTCTTCAGCAGTCTCCATATTTTGAAAAAAAAATACAGACTCACAGCAGAACACTTCTGCTCTCTTCAGACTTTCAGGTTGATATGATTTAGTGTTTGCCTCATAATTCCACATTATCTCCTACAGTAAGGCATGCAATATGTTGGAACAGTTCAACAGAAGACAAGTTCCATTTTTTGCCCTGACTGTTCTAATTTCCATAAATGTGTTAGTGAGAACACCGTAGGCAGAAATCTTCTGACTTGTGCTTATCCTTTGGCTTTATTTTTTTTTTTTTTTTGTGCTTGTCAGTTACTTGCCTCATATATTTATAGAAAGCAATAAATTGCCCTCTTAGGTTTCAATTTGCTATGCTTACTTAGATTCTTCTTACTAAGTATAGAAACTCAACCCTATGATTTCTATCCGTGTCTCCTCTGTTTTGATCTCATCTTCATTTTTGTAGGGTTTTGTAGGGTTTAGACAAGTTTTAAGTCTCACAGGAAAGGATTTAGCAATGTCTTGTAAAGTGAGGCAAATATCTGCATTTTTACTGCTCTACTAGAAACCTCCCTTCTAAACCATTGTAGAGTCAGTTTTACATTACTCTGACCATATCACAAGGGTTACTGAATTATTCCTGAGTTCAGAAACACTCACATTACCTTTCCTTGCTGTTTCTACACAAAAAGCTCCCAACTTAATGTTGTTTTTCCTATGAGCTCAGAACTGCTATTCCTAGTTAATTTTACACTATTTAATAATTTTTTCTGATCCTTTAATCATGTATTTCTCTTTTTATGATACTTCAACATTCCCTGCCTTGATGCTACTTTTAGTGTTGTGCCAGAGATGGATTTCATGAGCGTGGGTTGCAGGATTTTGTGGTCACTATGTAAACAATGCCCCCTGATGACTTGCACTGGCTACCCCCAAATAATCTTCACTTCATCCCTATCCATTTTCCTTTAGTGTTCATGCCATTCTTTTCTCTGATGTGACAGGACCCTGAGTCAGCTACAGCTTTGAAATGCAATAGTTAAGACCTCCTTGCTGCAAACTGCCCTAAGAAGGTCATAAAATTTTGAACTCAAAAAAATCACCTTGAATTAGAATATGAATAATTAACTTTCAAAGCAGAGAAAAAACAGTGTTATTAGGCAAGATAGGTTATTAAAAAATGACTAATAGATATTTTCTTCCTGTCCTTTGCAGAAACCTCTTTCCTTCCTGTATTTACCTTCAGTGAGAAAAATGACTTCTGAGTTGCAGCAAATTGACCAGCCACCCCTGGCTGACTGGAATCTCTGTTCCCTCTGCTTGTTCTCTCCCATCCTTACATTTGGGTTCCTTTGCTTGCCCTTCAGCTCCCAACCCTGTGCATTGTTTCTCTCCTTCCTTGGGCTGTCACTCGGGGCAGTCTCTCAAAGCTGCTGATCTTCAGGCATGTCTATTTGCCTCTAAAAGAAGGGGAAAACCTCTGTTTTTCAAGGATTTGCACCTTATATACTCTTTTAACAAGCTGTAAAATAAATGAAGAAGAATTAATTAAAACAAATAATGTATTTTTTATAATGTATTCCTTATGGTTCCTTTGTAGACTTCTGTCAGCTTAACTAATTTTTGTGTTTACAGAAGAACATCAAAATATTTACTAAAATCCAGATAAGTAACATATACTTTATATGTCAAGAAGTCAGTATGTCAGTATGTCAAGAAGTGTCCTTAACACTTCATCTCAGTTACCTCCAAGTTATCACTTATCCCTTCATCCCAGGCTTGTTCTCCAGCTTGCTACACTGGAGTTTATACTCAGGTGCCTGAAACTGCTCACCTCACTTTCTTAAATATGGATTCCTTGTTTTCTATCTTCAATTATGCAGAAACACTTGCTGAAATACTGAAATGCTGTGGGATTTACAAATTCCATACCAATTCAGAGGAAATTATGTCACTACCTGTCCTATGTTCTGTAAGATTTTTCTATGCAAGTTATGACAATTTCTAGTTTTAAATATTCATTCTCATTATCTGATTTCATTTTGATTTTGCATTCATTTTCTACATTACCAGTCTTGAGGAAATCAAGTCTAAACAGCATCCTTATTCTTGTTTCTGTGTTTGTATAAAGAAGAAATTTGACAACTATTATGGTCAGAGGTTTTGTGTAGTTTTTTTGGCTGGGTTTTTTGTTTTTGGTTTTGGTTTTTTGTGTTTTTTGTTTGTTTGTTTTGGGGTTTTTTTGTTTGTTTTTGGGGTTTTTTGCTTTGTTTTGTTTTTTTTTTTCAAGCTGTTTCTACAAACATCCTCTGTGGAAAAAATCTGGGTAATAATTCTCTCTCTAGTAGCATTACAAATTCCCTATGCATATCCAAACATGCCAAGAGATTCTCTGCTAGACTGCTGGCATCAGTCCAGGGGAAGCTGTTTTACCATCTTTGTTTAATGTCCTTATAAAAAGTATATATTAGGAGACAAAATGTGAAATAATTTTATTCCCACTTAAGGAACTTTTGCCTAAGTGGAATTCATTATTTGGTTTGGGGATACTATATAGATCTTTGACTAACTCTGGTATCTGCATCCCAGGGCAAAATTATTAATTTTAAGTCCATCTTAGGTATATCATGTCTGAAATATGCTGCTGCAGTTGGAGCAGGTGATGCATTCTGCATCTCAGAGATACTGATGGGCAGATACATGTTTTCTCTCATGTTATCAATATAATGTGCCAGCTTGACACTCAGTGCAGTGACAATGAATAACAATATGGAGGGATGCCCCGTGATTCTGAGTTGGGCAACTCTGGATTTTAGCAAGTGTATGTGTAACAAATAGCTGCAAAAATTTCCTCTACATTTTAATAAACTGAGAACAATTTTGTACGTGACTATTGAATGAGTGGGAAGCCCAGAATGCATTTGGGTGTGAGGGGGAGAAAAAACAAATGTAAATAAAATTGAACTTTATATTGCTGATTGCCTGGTGCTGAGCCCTAACAGCATGAGCTGCAATGTTTGTATCTCATCTAATTAAAGACGAATCAAAACAAAACCCACATTTTCTTAATCATCCAGAAATGTTTGGTTTACAACCAATTGCTCTCCCTTGGAGTAGAATTTTGCCACTGATTTTCCTTATGGTGAAGTTATACCAGAAATTTAAATTGTTCTAAGTTCACACTGCCACCAAAGGACACTATTACCCTGCCCATACCGGCTAAAACCCAACCACATGCCTCCAGCCCTTATGGCCCTATTACTATCTGTGCATTCTGAGAGGACCTTATCCAGCTGAAATATTCAGCAGTTCCCAGTTGTAAAGCAAAAAGGTCTGAGGTGTATAACCATAAATTCCTGCTAAAATACATGTTTTGCAAGACATGCACTCTCTGCATCAGGAGAGAAATCAAATAAAAACTACTGACAGCACTAGATAAGACTTTCTCTTGACCTTCATTGCCAAAGGAGGAGACTGTAGGCAAAAATTTGTTTTCTAGCCTTTACAGAAAGCATTGCAAATTTAGGTATGTTTCTGAAACCTCTATTGGCTGCTACATGAGGTTGCTCTTCTTGAATTCTTCAGGTTTGTTCCCATTAACTGCTTTCCCTGTCTGTTAGATGCTAAGAAGAAGAACATCTCCAGTGACAGGGACAGATTTCTTTCTTGACTGGTTCTTTTTCAAAAATTTATCCTGTGGCAAAGGGAGGAGGAGATTTAGGAGCCAGAGACTGCAATATAAAGCATAGGATAAGTCTAGATCTTATATGATCTATATATGTTTACAAGGAAATATTTCACACCAAGCATAGTTTGTTGCTTGCCATAGTTCTGCTACTATGGAGCAAAACTATATTCTAGCAGGGGTGTTTGCTCCCTGTTTAAGTATGTGTTGAAGAGTGAGCTTCTGCAGCCCCAGAGAAGGTCATACCCACCACTGGGAACAAATGGGGGCACCTATCTGCAAGAATTTTCCTCCTGCTTCCAGGAATTAGTGTTAATGATGCATATGCAGAGGTCTTATATGGCCAGCATTCATGCTTGAATAACTTCATGTCTATTTTTTCTATTTAGTGAGGTGATTTTGCATTTTCATTTCCTGAGAAGTGTTACAGATTCAGTTCAGCAGCACAGGTGTTTAGCACTGACAGAGTACAGTGAGCTGTGCTACAAAGAGGTGTTGCAGGTGCTATCAGGAATTTGTGGAGTAAAACTATGTGGCCACCACAACAAGTCACAGTAGGTCCTCAGTAACTTGTAATAATAAATAATAATTTGCAATAATAATAATAAAAAAACCATAAAAATTACTAAAAATAATAATTAATAATTTGTAATAATAATGTAATAATAAATAGTCATCATGGCTAGAAAACTACTTTTCTCTTATTGCTTTCTCAATTTGTTTAGGTGAGTTTAGCTGGCCTAGGTTGTTTCTTTTTGACAAGGGTACTGAAAGAAGGTATCATAGATTTCTGATTTACAGAGATATATGTGAGTAATATATGTGAGTAAATTTCCCTGTTATGAATGCCACAGGACTGTGTAGCACAAAAATGAAACAAAACTGAGATGCCCTAGTTTGGGTAGGATGGCCTCATCACTTTGAGAACTGGGGTAGATCTGAGCCCTTCTAATTTTGAGCCATTTTCAGTTCACTTTGGAAATCAGCAGGTTGCTGTTTGAAATGTCATTCCAAACAATACATTGAGATTTTTTTTATACATGTATAAAATGCTCAGAGGAGGGTCATGAAGATGAGCAGATGGCTGGAGCATCTCTCCTGTGAGGACAGGCTAAGAGAGCTTGGGTTGTACAGCCTCGAGAAAAGGAGGCTTCAGGGAGACCATGTAGTGGCCTTCCAGTGCATGAAAGGGCCTACAAGAAAGCTGAGGAGGGACTATTTACAAAGGTGTGTAGTGACAGGACAAGGGGCCAAGGCTTTAAACTGGAGAGGGGAGATTTACGTCAGATATTAGGAGGAAATTCTTCATTATATTGGTGGTGAAACAGTGGAACAGGTTGCCCAGAGAAACTATGGGTGCCCCATCACTGAAGGTGTTTAAGGGCAGGCTGGACAAGACACTGAGAAAACTTGTGTAGTGGGAGGTAGCCTTGACTATGGCTTGGCCATGGTTGGTTGGAACTAGATGATTCTAGTTCTATGATTCTGTGATTCCTTGTTCTGGAATTGCTAGTGCTTGAATTGAGGGGAGGGATGTGCCTTCCTGTTATCACAAAAGCATTAACAGACTTTATTAAAGGAATCTGAGGCATTTCACAGTTAATTCCTATCAAGGAACGGACACAGAAGAGTAAAGTAGGGTTTTTGTTGCAACCATCTGTTTTTTTCACCTGGATGAACAAGCCAGCACTCTGCATTGTCTTATTGGTATCCTGGCTGATCCAGTCACCACTGCAATATAACACCTGAGAGTCCATGGGGATCCTCATGCCTTGAGCATTTGTCATCTTGGGAGTAGTTTCTCTTTGGTGGGTCTGGAGGTTTCCTCTGCCTGACCCTGCAAGCAATGATGGGATGAGGAGAGAAATGAACTAAAGATTTACTGTTGCTCTAGCAAGCCAAAGCTACAGTGAAAAATAATAGAGAGGGAGTAGCTGGAGCTGCCTGATAACTCATACAGATTCATGGGGAGTCTGAAGCCAATGAATTTAATCTCTTGGTTCGTGGGTGGTGAGGAGCAGAGCCAGGATAGCATGCAATGTCATGCAATGCAGCAAGAGAAGGAAAAAAAGAAATAATCTTAATCTGGAGACTGGTTTTATTTCTGAAAATAGCCTTTTTTTTTTTTTTTTTTTCCCCTACTTTTTTTTTTTTTTCTGTTTGTTTGTTTTAAACATGTTTACTGCTTGTGATTGTCCAGGCAGGCTGAGAGGATAGGTGGGGTTATTATGCCCCATCTGTCAGATCTACATGCACAAAGTCAGTTTGGAATGGGCTAAGAATTTTATAAGCCGTGTTGTCATATTGCTCTCTTTCCTGTGTAGCTCTGTATTTTGCCTGTAGTGTGGAAGCACAGTCTTCAATCACACACGCAAAGACTGCCGAGATAGAAGCTGATTCATCTGAAAAAGGGGAGAAAATAAACTGCTGCCAATCTCAAATTTGCTAGTCACTGCATTCGCCCCCTCTCTTTGCTTCATAAAGGTGAGAAGAAAGGCATCCTACAGGCACAAGGGAAGGGGCAAAACTCCAGACTCCAAAGACTCAAATGTGTGGTGTCATCCTGAATATATACAAGTACTCAGACGAGCCACTTTCCCTAGTTCTCCTCTGTTAATTTTCAAGAATTCCACTTAATTCCATTGCTTTTGTTGCACTCAAAAGCACAAAGTAGCCAACACCAAGGGCAGGAGGTATGTTAAAATCTCTGAGGCACTTGAAGTAGATTAACAATTTAAAGACAGAAAGCTGCAAAGGTGAGTTTTGTGAACAAAGCCTGACTAATTTATTGACCCTTGGTCCAGTTTTACCACAGGGCTGATAAGGAGCAATCCCACAATTTTTATAGCTAGGAAAAAGGAAAGCTATAAAGCACTTAAGCAGAGAATCCAAAAAAGGCCATAGGTGTTTTGGTCCGGAACTTAGCTCAATGTTTCAGAGGTGGATCCACAACAACCTCCCTGAGTAAGCAATAGGTAAATGGATAATGTTCATGAAGGAGCTGGATACTAACCAAGGCATGAAATTCTTGACACCTCTGTGTGCCAAGGGCTGCTGGGAATAATTGCTGCCTAAGGCCCAGGTTACCCCATCTGCTCCAGGGATGACACTGGAATGAAAAAAACACTGGAATTTGCTTTCCTTGTTCCATTCTTGTACTTTGGAGTCATTATGTCCAAAGATGTGTCTCCACCTCTGGCTTGACTGTGAAGAAGATGGTGGCTGCTAGTCCACTCTGTGCTGAGCCCACGACTGCTTGCAGAACATTCAAAAATCAGAGTGGATTAAACCATGGAGGGGACTCAGGTGGAAAGACATCTGGGTTTGGGATTTTGCCTTCTCATCCTGAAGCAGGTGCTACACTGCCCATACTGAGATACTTCTAATTCTGCAGAGGTGAACACTGCAAAACACTGTCTCTGAATAGTACTCCTTGAGTATCATTCCTGATAGTATTCTTGAGGATTGAGACCAGAGGTGCTTGGAAAAAAATGTGACTTCTGCATCTTGAGGACAACTTATTCTAGGGATGAAATGGATTGTTTTGCCACAAACCAACATTGTAATCTAAGAAATTGGGACATAAAAATATTTAAACACTTAAAATTAAAGGTATTTTCTTTTTTTAAAGTTTTTTATTCTGAACTAAACCGTTCTTAAGCATTGATGAAAACATAAAAATTATTCTCTATACATTTTTTCCTCAGGAAATGAATTTTCTTTCCAAACTTCCCATCATGAGATAGATTCTGTTCTTATCTACATACACCCAGATCTGTTGGTTCTTTACTACAGGGGTAGCTGCAGACATAGTTTAGCCCTCAGATTTAGAGTTAAGTCAGAATCAGTATCAAAGGCATGGTCAAAATCTCCCTTCATTACGTTCACACAAGCCTCCCCTTTCACAGCATAAATGATTTTTATTGCTTTGTGGGTTTTGCCAAGCCCTGAGCATTATTGTGCTGTGGGTTTTATACTTTGAAATAGGTTACAGGATAAGAAATCATAAATATTCACTCCTCAGCAACATCCTCTGAACATCTTCTTCACCGTTGCTGTCTGGAGTCTGCCCACAATCACATGCTGTCAGGCTCCCTGCCCTTTGCCCTTCTCCTTCAATCAGGACAGGAAATAAGGCAAAATAATGAAGGAAGAGCTTTTAAATGTTGATTTCTGTGCATGGGGCACACCATGTGGTATTGCTCGCAGGAAGAAAAAAGGTCTGATAGAGGCATTTTTAGCTGATGAAATGTCATAGGTAAGCTGTGGAAAAGTGGTTGCTTGCACTGGATTCCTGGGCAAAAAAATATCCTGAAAAGCACCACAACACACAAAGGGCAAAACCACAAAATATACAATTGCTTTATACAAAAAGTCCTTTCTCAGGAACAGTTTAAAGATGACTTGCTGATAGAATGCAGCAACTAACCTTTAGCCATGCTTTGTATTCAGACATGGGTGGAATGGTCTGAAGCACAAGGAGATGGTATTTGAACATTCAGAGAAGCCTCTCATTGATCTTCTAACCTTTTGGGGATAGATAGCATATGCAAGCCTAGAGAAAAGTTGCTTTAGAAAGAGAGTTGAAAGCTCATGGCTATAATGAAAGGCTTTTTAAACTGCTTTGCTGAAGTCATCCTTCTCCTCTTTAGTTGAGGATTAACAGTCCATCAGTCCAGCTCAGAAAAAGGGCTGCAAAGTGCATATCCCATTTACAACACACATCTCTGAAACACCCTATGAATACTGCCTGCTAAATGCAAGACCCATGACAGTAGTTTTCTCTGCTGTTTTTCTTTGTTCTGGGCTTCTATTTAAGGCATTTTGCCTATCTATTCCCTGACTTAGTCTCTGTTGAACTTGTAAAATAAGAGATGGTCATTACTGGGTTGCTGTGGAGCCACACAAATGTGGTGGGTTGACCCTGACTGGATGCCAGGTGCCTACCAGAGCCACTCTATCACTCCCCTCCTCAGAAGAGAGAAAATCTAACAAAAGCCTCATATGTCAAGATAAGAACAGGGAGATATCACTCAACAGTTATTTTCATGGCCAAAATAGAACATCACTTGGAGAAATTACCTTAGTTTGTTACCAGTCAAATCAGAGAAGGGTAATGAGAAACAAAGCCAAATCTTACAACACCTTCCTCCTCCATTCTTTCCTTCTTCCCAGGATCAACTTCACTCCTGATTTCTCTATGTCCTTATCCCCAGCAGTGTAGGGGAATGGGGGCTGTGATCACAAGTTTTCTCTGCCTCTTCTTCCTCCTCAGGAGGAAGACTCCTCACATTCTTCCCCTGGTCCAGCATGGGATCCCTCCCATGGGAGACAGTTTTCCATGAACTTCTCCAACATGAGTCCTTCCCATGGGCTACAGTTCCTCATTAACTGCTCCAGCACGGTTTCCCTTTGGGGTCATGATTTCTGCCAGCAAACCTTCTCCAGATGAGGTTCCTCTCTCCCTGAGTCCACAGGTTTTGCCAGGATCTTGCTCCAGTGTGGTTTCAGGCATCCATGGAGCTCCATGGGCTGCAGAGGCAGAGCCTATCTCACCATCATCTTCACCACAGGATGCAGGGGAATTACTGCTCCTGGAGCTCCTCTTCCTCCTCCTTCTTCATGTACCATGGTGTCTACAGAGTTGTTGCCTTCACATATTCTCATTCCTTTCTGGCTGCTGTTGCTCTTGAGGAGTTTCTTTCCCCTTTTTCCAATATGGTATCCCAGAGTTACTATCACTGTTGCTGATGGGCTTGGTCTTTGCCTTGGCTAGTGGTGGGTCCAGCTTGGAGCTGGCTGGCATTGGCTCTGTTGGAAGCTTCTGGAAGCTTGTCACAGAGCCACCTCTGTACCCTGATGATACCAAAACCTGGCCATGCAAACCTAATAAAGGAGAGAAAAGGAAAAAAGCATGATAAACGCAAAACTCAGAAATAACAAAAGTTTCTTTGAAATCAAGGAACTTCAGGGCATTTTTTCTTGCACTTTGAAATGTGACTTTTACTATGTTACAGGTAGAAAAGGGTGTTCTTCTGTGCAGAACTCCGAGATGAAATTGCCTTCAAAAAAGAGGAGTGCATAAAACTACTTCTTCCTCCTCTTGATGTGCTGTAAGCTACCAGCAGATATTCTTTGTCTTTTCTCAACTTCTGAATATTCAGGCTGACCTTCAAGGCTTTTGTTTTTCTTTTTTGAGCTTTGAAAATATCCTCCACCTTTCCTCTCTAATGCAGTGTATACATGATTATAATCCTGATAAGTCACATTTAATTCAGGAGTACTCTCTCTGCCTGTGTCCCTCTACACACCTTGTTTCTTTCCCAATATTTTTCCCATTTAAAGCTGTACTTAAAAACATGCTGAAGTTTCTAAATCTGAGATCACTCTTGAATTGACTGATTTGATTTCAAACCTGATACCAAAATTTCTGAACTCACATTTTAATCACTTAAAGTTTCACACGTTCCTTTGAAGTCTCCAGTGATAACTCACACACCAGCATACTCTGTGGCTACGTGTCACATGTCCATGAAATGCATGAGGGGCCCATTTCAGAGAAGTGATCAGTTTCTGAAAACCTGTACTGAGTCATGATGACTACTGCTCTTCTGAGTGAATCAACAATAAATGGTAAAGTGGAAACAGAGAATCCACGTGGCTATTGAAGAGAACATCAAGTAACACATTTGCTTTGTAGATTATGACACTTTCACAACAAACTGTGGAAGAACATGATTGTAAGAATAGTCCTTATGAGAGCAGTCTCCTTGGTTTCAGTGTGATGATTCAGCTGAGACGAGTTTTCAGAAGAAGGCAGTTGCTAGAGTTATGATTAGATTCATCATTCCTGAGTATTCATTCTGCTTCCTCTGCATGCAAAATTGCATTGCAGAGGCACCGTAAACTGGCACAAGGCAACAGAAATACATATTCAATTAAGAGTGTGACAGTGTGTTACCCCTCTATCTTGTCTTTTATTTGGTATACTAACAGAATACATGAGCTTTCTTAAATTGTTAGCAGTGCTTGGTATATAATCCTCCCAGCTCAGCTATAATTGTATGACCCCTAAATGAGAAATTAAATTTGCTGCATTGGCCAGGATACAGACTCACAGTAACAGTCAAGAATGTTGAATGCCTAGTTGTTTGTCTTGGAAAATGTACAAGACCATGTTTGTCTAAGGAAGTACTGGTAGATTGAGTAGGACCTAGATCTGCAGTATTTTGCTGATAAATCTTTGCTCTGAAGGTGGCACGTTCTCTTTATTTTTCATTTTTATTTTTTTTAATTACAATGTGTTCATGTTAATGGGGCCCTGCTGTTCGCATTTTCCAGGCTGCCATCAAAAGTAAATGCCAGCAATGATGCTCTGAAAAAGTTTCAAAAGTTAGTGCTTCCATCTGGCCGCAGCTTCCTACAGGCCTAATGTCATGAGCCTTCCCACCTCTGGGCTGAACTCTCTCTATTTTAATGTTTAATATAGCAAGCAGATTCTGCCTCTAACTTTTTACCAGCTGACATGGATATGTATTATCTCAAATTCCTTTTAGGCCTTATTTGTGCTACTACAGACATTTACACTTTATAGCACACCTAAATAATTTGCCCTACCTTGTCTCAGGGCTATATATTATTTAATTAGTATCCTAACTCTCTTTATACAACCTCAGGGACATGCAAAGTTTTGGAGTAATACACTGCAGAATTTCTCATATCACTACAGCTAGGATTCCCTTTCTCCTGTAAAAGAAATAATAATAATAATAATAAAGCAATTATGCTATTATTTATAAATGATAGACTATTTATTAGTAATTACTTATCAAGGTAATGATTTTCACCCTCAAAACCCTTCAGAATAATTTTGAAGAAGGAAACAAACTATTAATGTGTCTTCAAAAATGTGTATTTCAGTTTCTAGAAACATGAAATGTGAAAATGATTGCTCCCACTTCTGGGATGAATTAAAAAAAAAAAAAGATTGCACATCATAATCAGCAATCGATAAACTGCTTTAATCTTTAAGAAATATTTATTTTATCTACATGATCACTGTAAGATTACCAAAGAAGTACGGTAAAAATAAGTATGCTGTGCTTTTTCACAAAGCTTATCTCAGAGGAATTGGACTTTGAAAGTATGTATCCTGATTAAAGGTGGGCATAATAAAGTTCAAAAGGTATAGGAACGTTTGGGTGTAAAATACGTGTAATTTATACTTTTCAGATTTTACATTCACATTGATCATTCTAAAAATTAAATAATAAATCCCTTTCTTCTTTGAATAATTTTCTCCCTGCAAGTAGGAGTATGATGAGGAAGATAAAAGCAATCTTTAGAAAAAGACTGTGTAGAACCAGTCTCTGCATTACTGTTATCATTAAAGATGAGGCAGTGTTGTGTAGAAGCCCTGGCACTGATAAAGTACACACATGGTGGTACAATAAATGAGTTCTTCTGCAGCAAAAATGAGCATAAGCAGTCATAGTAACCAGTTTCAACACAGAAGGTTATCTCTGGTGTTATACACAAATTTGGTGCATCAGTTTTCTTTTACTGCATTCTCCATCCCATTTTTGCTGTGTGGATATGCTTTCAGTACTGTAGACAAGCCTGAACTCTGAATATTGAGAATTCATTTCCCACAAGGTCCATAGCTAGCAGATAAGAATATTATCATTAGCATTGGCTTGCTATATTTAAATAAGACCTTATGTCAAAGTGCACATTCTTTTTACTGTGTTTACCACTAGTTAATGAGGGAAATCCATCTTGTACTTTTAGTAGAGGTCACTGATTTGCATGCAATGTCAGGTTATTGTTAACTACAAAACAGACACAAATAACCCAAATATGGGTAACTCCAGTAGTTATAATTTACTACAGCTTACTCTAGACATAACTCGAGGTCTAGAAGTTGTTTCATTTCTGCTTTTCCCTTTGGTCATACCACAGAAAATAATAGTGGAGATTTTCAAGATGTGCATGATGCATTCTTTCCAAGCACAATTTTTGCTTTGCTGAGTTCAGCACTGAAACTCTGTTAAGAGGAGCATAGAGTTTAATTATTCGGTTTTTAACTCCCAAAATTTAATGTCAGACTCTGCCATGGTGAGGCCACCCCAGAAGAATATTAATTCCCCTCTCTAAAAGTTCAGATTATTTTGGAAGGGTGCAAACCTCTGACCTTGTATTTATATTGTGGTTGGGCAAGAAGTGCTAGGTTTGTCCTGAAAGTAATCTGATGTCCCACAGATTCCACCTTCTGGATAATTCCTGTGAAAAATGCACTCTACTTCCATGATAGGATGCAAAAGACTTCCTCTTCTTACTCTATTTGTATTCCGTTCATTCCCGAGGCTTCTGGCTGCATATAGGGACATGTAAGAGCACAAAAAGTTAGAAGAAAATTCTGCCTAAAGCTGACAGTTTTCAAGGGTAGGAGACAGGAGACTATGTTTGTCAAATGTCCATCCCCTACAAAATGCATTGCAGAGAGGCATTTAGATGGCATTTGAGTGCAGGACAACAAGCTAGAGTGACATGGGTATTTATCACTGGCTTTTGGGACAAATGTTTCTGTGAAATCTCCATAGTCCTGACACTTCTGTCATGGTTTCAAAGAGGTTGTTAAGCTAAACAAATTATAGGTTTTAGAAGATATTCTTAATAAAACTGCCTTATTGTATGCTCTCAAGTCTGGTTATATTTCTTTGTTTTAGATGAGTTTGCACTTTGTCAGGCTGTTAAATGAATCCTCTCAGTCCTTCCATTTCTGAGTCCAGACATTCTTAACAACATTAAACATCTTTAGATCAGGAGGCTATTCACAAATGTAACAGCAGCATGCTTCTTTTTCCTTTATTTTCCATACATCTCAGATTCCCTTTCAGACTTTATTTCAGAATTCAGAATTCATCTTCAGGTTGAAGTTCAGAGTGAAAAGAGCAGTGATTTTCTTTGGGCACCCAAAGCTGGAACAAGGTTGAGGTCACCTGTGAGTAAAATCAGTAATACACAATGACACTGAGCATCAAGGAGCTATAAAAGAGGACTATAATATAAGGGAAGAGATACTCAGTGGTCTAAAGACACCAAAAGCAGAAAGATGGCTGGTGGAGAGGAACACTCCATGTTCTTGATAAAGAGTGTGCCGTGGGGTAAAAGAAATCTTCTCATCTTCTTGTATCTAGGTCCTGATATATTGTGTCATTCTTTCATTAGTCACTCCATATATTCCCTAAAATCAATGTGTATTTGTAACAGAACCTGTGAAGTGCTGATACATCTTTTTACTTCAGTTTATTTCCCAAGCCATGACAAACCAATGTGCCTGAGCAGTGGCCTTTTTGGAAGCGGGATTGTTTGAGCAATGAGTGTTTTACGTGTTCAGTATAGTCTCGTGGCTTGAGGAGATGAGAAAATTATGTCTTAACTCTTATTTACTGAGCAAAACTCATAGATACGACGTCCCAAACAAACAAAAGACATTATGGTTTCATGCTGGGTAAGTGTGAGACAACTTCCCTCATGATGTTGTAGGTAAAGTAATTAGACAAATTCATGGAGGGAGAACTTAAAACAGGAACAATTACAAAGTTAAAAATTTCACTCAGGAATTTCCTAAGTCACAAGTCACTGGACAATGTGAAGATAATCTGAAGATAATTTACTTTATATTTATTGTTTTTCTGTATTCTTCTCTTGGCATCCACTGTTGCCACCAGGGAGCTGAGGCAGGGAGCTGAACTATACAGTACAGCTGTTTTCATGTACTGGTGAGGATAAAAAAAACTCTTGCCTTTGGGTGAAGTCATAGCTTCTGTTGAATTGGGAACTCTGTAGGAAATGTCAGTAATCCTGACATTTGGAAAGAAACACCAGCTCCCATGTAACAGGTCCTGTTGAGCTCAGTGGGAATAGAAGCCTTAGACTTCTTACAAATATTTTCTTGCTGATTTTGGAAAGAAAAATGCCCTTCAGCAATAACTCCTTAAATATTCCTATCCTTTCCCTGCAAAATAATATTTTCTATTCTTAATTCTAATTTCCCTCTGTGTTTCTTCAGATCAACTCTGTAGCAAAGAAGGTATTTTTATTGTGCTACAACAGCTGGTGGCTCAGCTTGTCTTGTGTACTGCCTCTCACAGATCTGTGCCACAAAGGAATTTGAAAGAATCACATCAGCAGCCAGCAACAGAGGGATGGGCTCTAGAAAAGCATCTCCATAGCTTCTCATCTTTGTTATAAATAGGGTCATCCCTAAAATAGAAGACTTTGAGCCCCCTTCAGGAGAGGTTTAGGCATATTTTATAACTTTGTTGTTGTAAGCTGTGCATTTTTGTTAACTCCATATTCAGACCAGCTTTTTGATTTTACAAAGAGTTTAACTTTCTATTGTTTTCTCTTTCTTGTCTCTTTCAATCTCTCTGGAATGCTTGTTTCTTTTGAATGGCAACTTCTTTCCTTTTTTTAAATTTTTTTAAATTTTTTTTATTCTTATTGGCCTCATCCCTCCTCAGAAAGTGCTTGTATAAACAAAATACAGACAGCTGATACTAGAAATCATGCTTAAAGAAAAATCTTTCAAATGAAGCAGCATACCACCAATTTAACCACCAAAGTGTCCCCAAATGAAGAATCATAGGCAGTCTCTGAATCAGGCAATATTATTCATGAACAAGAGAGTTTGCCAGCTTCTGTGGAATTATTATTTAAAATATAAATGAAATTATTTACTGCTTATAATGCTTATATAAAGTTTAACATTATTTAGAATCTTTATGTGATGAAGCAAAAAAAAAATATATTTCATTTTGTTACAAAATAAACTAAAAAACTTTCTTTTTGCGCTGCATTTTTCTCTGCCTTTATTAAACCGAGATCAGTCTTCTGAGCAGGCTCTCTGTCAGATACATTTTTGAAGAGTGACATCAGTCTGTACAATGTATAACTCACATTAGAATTCATAAGTATTATTCATGCAAATACTCATTGCATGGGAAGAATCTATACTGTATCTATTTTTCTTTCCTGAAAAAAGGTCTAGGTGGAAAGAAACCAGAATAACTTCTTCTTTGGTCAAAACTGCTATATTTGATAGTATAGAGCTAGTGGGACATATCAGAGAAGTAATTAAATATCCATATTGCTGAAGCTTTTGAGAAGGCATAAAATGAGAGCACAGAACTTGATTTGTTTAGAAAAAGTATCAAAGATAAACCTTATTAACTTAGTAACAAACTTCCTAATAGTGTGTTCAAGCAACAGAAAGAGACAGGGATTTTTTCACGTCAGATTCACTCTCTAAGACTTTGAAGATAAAGAGAAAAGAAAATGAGAAAATGTTCAGAATGAGCCCCAAAGAAGAAAAAATATTGATGAGTTTATATGTGTTCAAAGCATATGTTCAGAAGCACAGAAAAATGCCTTTTCCTCCAGGAAGAAGTCACTTGTTCCATGTCTCAATGCCATCAGCTATCCTAAACATGCAAGCCATTTTCTTATGCATATGAATAGTATAATATTCCAGTTGGGTGCTTATGTCTCAAATCAAAATCTGAGTTAGCATATATGTTGACTGTGACTTAGAAATAGCTTCACTCTATGCATAACAATCATTGATTCTTCTAAATATAGCAAATACGGATTTTATTATGCAATGGAATACCATTTCCTAGCTGGATGCGTATGTCTTAAAACTGAAATCTACATTTTCATGCTTGAAAGTTGACAGCTGCAGAGGGTCTAGGAGCTCTTAGACTCATACCCTTGATATTGAGGCTTTGCACTAAATACTAGTACTGACAAGCTTTAGTGTCTGTGCTCTATCTATAATGCTGTCAGCTCAATCAGCTGCTGTAGAAAAGTGGCAGTAGCACTGCCACACAAAGCTTCTTTAAAGCCTCTAAAGATTCCTGGGGTGCAGGTGAGGGGGTAGCAGGAAAATGCTCTGTGTGTATGTGTGTGTGTATATATAAATTTTGGAAGGATCCTGGTGAACAGCTGCTGTAAACTGTATATGAGCTTCTTTAATAGAACTGATGCAGATCAAATTTTGCAAGGAAAAGAGCTTAATGAATCAATGCATAAGTCTGTCCACAGATTGCAGCTGAAAGAAGTGTGGTTTCAAGGATGTGGAGAACCATATTTAACTGAATGCCTGTTCTTGCAGTTCTGGTGGATCAGAATTTGAAAATGAAGTGATTTTTTTTGTTTGGTTTTTTTTTTTTTCCTTCAAAATCATGGAGACCATTAAAAAATATGGTGGCCTAATGCAATGCTCCTTGGAACATACAGGTTTGAACCTGTTAACATCTTGGATGGCATCCTGCTGAGAGAGTAAACAAGGCTTCCTTACTTCTTGCATCAGCTGTCTTCTCCTCTGTTCATTAACTTACTTTGGTCATGAATCCTCATTTATATTTCTGGTTCTGTGTTGTCCTTTATCACTGTCAAAGAGCACTAAAAAGTCTATTGTCTCTCCTGTTATTCTACTTGTTCATTCTCTTCTCACATCATCCTATTCCACCAGAGACTTTAAAAATGGAGGATCTGGGGAGAGGTGAAACAAATGCCTCCATATTCTTTCCTCCATAAAGCATCCCTGCTGCTCAGGAGGGACTCTGTTGCCTGGGTTTGCTGTTGATCCTTTCCTCCAGTGGGTAGGACCCAACCAAAGGAAGAAAGTTCTGCAGAAACTACAGTAACTAAGAGGTACTAGGGGGTCACTTGGCCAGAGCAGAAGTAGATGTTATTTTTCATATCCAGTGGGATTCTTCAAATCCACTAGAAAGGCCCTGGCTTTTTGGGTGTGAATCCTAGCTCTGCCAATCTCAAGAGGGCAGCACTCAGATTTTCTCTCTGGGACTATGCAGAAAGCAAAGGGGAACTTTGTCTCTTTTACTTCAACATGGACAGGAAAATTGGAAACATCTCAAAATCACATAAAGTGTTATTGAGGCTACTGAGATAATCCTTCTGCAATTTAAAAAAAAATCTTACCATTGTGCTTTTCTCACATTCTCAATCTTATGTTTTGACCCACATTCAGGATTTGGCAGATTGGAGGACCTGTAACTACTGGACCATGAAATTGTTGCAAGTGTAATTAAAAATATATTAGATAAAAAAATAGATAAAAATATATTTGATAAAAAAATAGGTAAAAATAGATTCATGCAATGACATTTGATATTGATGACAGACAGACTGCAAAACAGGAAATCTTCATGCTTCCTTAACTTTTTATTAACTTTGTGCTTTGTTGTCTTTTCCTTCTAGTCCTGAATAACGAAGTCCAGACTTGCAGGTCTCACCTTCATCACTTCTACAGCTGGGTAAGATGATTTTGTTTGGCAAATATGCCCTGCTTCTTTGTGTACATGTGTGAATTTTCTGTAGCAAACTATCAGTTCTATAAATGTCATTCCTATTTGTAGCTGGAAGGCAGATCTTGACTTTGTTGAGACCATCAGTTTTGTTTGATACACCTTGCTGTGTTAACAATGAATTTGAGAGGGTTAGAAAAGTGTCATCTGTTTTGCTCATACTTGAGCTACATTCTCAAGTCCTCATATAAAGGAACTGGAAGGAACTTTCCAATAGAGAAAAATGTTTGCTTGTATTTCCCACTATTCTTTCTTTTTACTAATGTTTTTATGCACTGATTTTTTTGCATTTATTTTTTTTCTGAAATTTCATATCCATTATCACGCCTTCTAACTTCTCTCCAGGTATGTTACTCATTCCACCACCCTCTGACAGTGCATTTCACCAGGTTCCTGTCTGACTGTAATTTCTCAGCCAAATTCCTTTTGCAAACTATTTTGTCACTGAGATCCAGCAGCTCTGAACTCTTTTGTTTTATTGTTTTATCCATTCCCTTCTTGTGTTTGTTCTGACCAAAGCCAGCCAATTTCAAAATTATGTTTTTAAAGTAAGTTAGTTATGGTCTTCTGAACAGAATATTTGTTTGTAGTACCACATATTTGGTAATATAGTTGGAAGTAATGACCAGCTGCTTTCCTGAAGTTCTCCTAGAAAATAATGCTTAAATGAACAGAAAACTGTTACATGAAGTATTGTATAAGGTAAACATTTCCTACAAATGCATTACCTAAATTTGGGGTTTTATCATTACCTCTCATTAAAAGATTGAGTAGTAACATTTGTATTTTATAATATGAGGTCCATATATAGTTTTGCACCAAAAAAAAAAAAAAAAAAAAAAAAGAAAAAAGAAAAAAGAAAAAAAGAAAAAAAGGTTTGTGATTTATTGTGGAGACAAGTCTTGAGCAGCAGATTTTTTTATTTGTGCTCTTTCCTACCACCTGACATAAATATCTCTTACAACTAAGTCCATGCTTTTGTTATGTTTCCAAAATGAAAGTTACTGTGGAGGTTACTGGTCTAGTCTGCAGAGTCTTGAAGTTCTTGGCATGATAGGGTAGTTATTTTGTGATTCACAGCTCTCCCTGATTAGATTTTTCATACCTGTCAATTCCATCTTCTATCAGGACTTCTTTACACTGTGACATCCCTGCCATACTTGATCCTTGCTCTTCTACATTTGGTGAGTTTGGTGCTTGTGTTCACCTCACCAGGACCCCCACTTACTCTGTGCAATTCCACAGTCTGGATGTCACTCTGTGGGAGTGGAAGAGAGAGAGACTTGAGAGAAAGATTCCTGTGTTGTGAAATGGCTATTCTGGACCAGGAGGCATCACACAGTCATATCTCTGTGCTGCCAGCGTGGTTTTCTTTTTACTGAGGACTTTGGCTGTGTGACTGAGGTTTAGGTGTGTATCTTCCTCAGCATTTTTATACCACTAATAAAAATCAGAGTCTTTAGAAAATAGGTCTGGAAGAAATTTCAAACACTAATAGAACCATCCAGCCTCTGAGGAGGATGGCTAAGTCTCCAGAATTTGTGGAAGAGGTATGTCTAACTTGTCCTTAAGATCTGACTTTGGAATTTAAATTCAGATGATGTGATGAGCACAAAGAATGAAATACAGATTCATCTAGGTTTTGGATAGACTTCAGCAATCATATTTGTTGTTGTAATCTGTTTCTGGACCTTCATCCTCATACATGGGGCAAGCAGCAGTGCTTATTCTCCGTGACCAATTTTTCCCTTTCAATTTCCATTAGCAGTACTCAGGAGGTAGTTCCTTCCTTTTCTTTTGGTATAGACAACATTCATCTACATCTCACTTAAAACACAATTTTCCAAAATGTTATCAAGTCCAAAAACTATCCATACTAAACAGCAATATCACTCATGGGTGCTTTCATTTGAATGTTCACTGATAGCATAAAAGGAACCAAAATAGAGCTTGACATACTGGACAAGAAGTCAAGGATGGAAGTAATAACTGAACTCAGTGTCCTGGCAGGCTCTTATATGGTCACATGAATAACCTACTGAAGTGTTCAATATAACTTTATTTCCCTGACTCATTCACTGTGATAAGCCCTAAGCTTTAACTGACTTTGGATTCTGATATTGGACTTTTCATCCTGTACCAGCAGTTGCCCTCCTCAGAGAAACTTGTCTGTTTTTCCAAATTCAACACCTGGTTTTCTTGTGGGACCCCAGAGAGTAATAGTTCCTTCTTCCTCTCCTAAGCAGTAGCTATTTGGCTTTTCAGCTCTTCTTTTTGATTTGTGGTTGTATCCATCTGTGCTGTTTCCAACTTCCTCTGCCCTACTCTGATCTCAACTCCTTAGACACATTCAGTATTACTAGGTAAGCAATTCTAATTAGAATATCTTTACAAATCGTTATTTATCTACATCTTCTGGACCTTGTCCCATTGAATACACCATCTTGGATATCAACAGTGTATGCACAAAAAAATTGTAAAGGAAATCTGAATACTTCATTTCAAAGAGTCTCTCTGACTGCCTCTTTGTGGCATTCAACCAGCCAATATCAGCAAATATTTCATCCACTCTTGTACTATAAAGCTTGATTTCTATTGCTCACCCTGTAGGTCAAAAAGGACTGGAAAGGATCCAAAGGAACTGGGCAATTTCTAGAGAAAAATGTAATGATATATCAGAAGAAATATTACTAACTGATGTTCAGAAATACTTACCCTCAATTTCAGTGTTCCCACCACAAAAGTGGTTTTGTCAGGGTTTTGTACTGTTTTTTTATTTTTTTTTTTATTTTTTTTTTCAGGAGTAAAAAGGTTTTTATTAGAACGAGAATTTTCCTTGTTAGCATGAGGCCTTTCAGCTACTGCACTGAGATATTGATCATTCTCTTATTACTATTTCATGTTATGCTCATCATCTAAGGGAGAATTTGTGCTGAATGGAAAGGTAAAACAAAAAACAAGTTTGGTCCAGGGCTGAGGTATGTGTGTTCTGCATTGAAATGGAAGTAGTCCCTGACTGGCTGCCAAAATTATTTTGGTATCAGCTTAGGTGTCAGTCATTTCAGCTCTGTTATACTTTTTCTTACTCTGAAATTTCACTAATTATCTATTGTTAAATTATTTTGTGCAAGAGGCACAGCTATTTTGTAGCTCCAGCTAGATGTTTAGTTTTATCAATTCCAAAATAATTTAAAAGAACTCTAAATACCAAGCACATCAGAGGATTACTCCTGCAAAGTCAATGCCAGCTGCAGTATATTTTCTCTTTGATACTCTGAAAACAACATGCTTTATCGTTTTTAGCGGCTTATTATTTTTTAGGAGATCTACATTCTTCATTAATCAGTGTTCGGGCAAGACACTAATCATAAAACCATCAGAGATTAATATAAAAAAAATGGAAACAAGCATCTTTGTGATAAAGACCTTAAAATGTCTTGGTATGTAAATAAAACAAACATAAGAAGAATCTGCATAATCTCCTACAGCATTATCCAGGCAGAGAAATCCAATTGTTCTGACATACTCTGACATTATGAGTTTAAAAACAGTTCAAGAGACTACCAGATATCTGGATATTTAAATAACATGTTTCCAATTTCAACAAATAACATTATATTCTACAAATAATTACAAATATATTATATCAGTATTTACCTTACGATTGAATAAGGAGATCATAACCTTCATTAGAAGGTAGAAGAAATATGAATTTTTCACTAACAGGAAAAATTGCTATGTGTATTAGAGGAAAACCTTTTGACAAAACCACTGGCAGCTGGGCTGTAAAATTTGAACAAGGACTCCACTCTGGACCCAGGGAGCAGAAATCTTCTCAAGCAACCACCAGCCAATGTCAGCCAATATTACAAGATATTGCACCTTTTTCAACCTGTCCTCTTTTGTCACCATTCCTGTGAGCAGTCTGAATCTCAGATTTATTTAATCTACATTTCAAGACTTAGTATTTAAATGAGAATTGTAGGCACAGGGACAGATACTTACTTAGCTAAAAGAGGTTTGATGTGGAGGTGTCTGTCACTCTCTGGGGGCTATAGCTCATGCCTAGCTCCTGGTCCCAGTGATACAGTGGCTATCATCTCATCTGTTTTCTGTTCTCTGAGTCTAAGGCTGAAAAATTCTGCATGCTAAAATTGGGTGTAAGTGCGTGGAATCAGATACTGAACAATGAATTCTTCATTTATGTGGCTTGGGTTTTGTGCTACAATGCTGCAGCTTATGTCTAATTAGATCTTTATCATGTCTAGCTAAGTCAGTAGGTCAACTATTACCCTCAGGTGGTCCATTCATGCAACCAAGCATGTTGAGTGTAAATAAAGGAGCACAAAGCAATATGTTTGTTTTCACACAAATGTTTCAAATATTAAATGTCCTCTGATGACACAAGAGAGAAAGGCTGCCTTCCTGGATAGCTTTCCAGAGTCTAATTTCTGAGTTTTAGTAATGTCTTCTGATAATTTTTACTGTTTGCAAAAGCCTAATTTTTGTTTCCCATTTCCAGTGTTCTTCCAGGATGCCCTTCTTTCCTGGGTCTCAAAATTTCCCTGGGTTCTTTAATTTCACAATATACACTCAACCTTTGGAGCCTGCTCCTACTTTATTTTTCAAGTGTGACTCAAATTCTTGCATCTTTGTTTTGTTCCCAAGTCCATCTATACTCCAGACCTTGCACCAGAGCCATCTTTGCTTAACTGCAGTTCTTCAGAGTGTCACATCCCAGCTTTGGCTCCACCCCAGCTCCATCCTAGCCAGGACAATGGCTGGGCACCACCTCCTATACTCCAGTTAAAATTCCATGATTTGATGGAATTAACTGAAAACAGTTAATGACCGTATCACTGACTTTGCACCGAAAGGTATTGGGAGCTGTCACATTGAATCTAACAGTTGCAGGAGCTGTTGTGCCTCCGAGATTCCTTAATTCTGTCTTTCAGTTGAAATCACTACCTGATTGTAGCAGCTTGTATTGAGGTCTAATAAGCCAGTGTAAATGAAACTTTGGTGTGTAAGAAGGCATTTTGATCCTGTATAGACATGACAAGAAACTGATGCAAAAGTAACTAAATATAAGTTGAGTAACTGTTGAAATTCAATTAATAAGGTAGATTTCAATCATCTTTTGAGCAATGCAAATAAAACTTGTCTTTCCGGTTAAAGGAAAAAGACCCCTATTTTTAGCTAAACCCTTTAAAATATAATAATGATTAGGCTCTGCCTTATATTATTCAGTTCTATTAAAAGAAGCATACCCTTCCACCCCAAGGAGCAATATGTTCTTGTTCAAAAAAACTTGGTTTGCAGTCTTGGGTTTGTGAATTGGTCGATAAAAGAGTGCCATTTGCAACAATGGAAAAGTAAAATAATCACTTCTTGGCTAAAGTAGTTATTATTGTAGCTTTAGCCATTTAGGCACGAAGGCAGAGATAGCAAGGGTACAAATAGCAGTCAGGATTTTCTGAAAATGCACATTATGTAGGGAATCCTACCATTAACTTAACATTTATTCAGGCTCACAAAACTTCCAAGTTGATAAAACTGCATGTACACTAATGATTCAGCCCTAAGCTGCAATCTCAGCACATAAGTGAACAATAGCTGGGTTTGTGAAGTGACTGGAAGAAGTCCAAAGAAAACTGCTGTTCCACAGGAGGCAGTGGCTGGCATTCAGTGTACTCTGGATCTCTGTTGAACAAATAATTCCCCAGTGAGGAGTAGGTAAAGTTCCACTGCTGGAGACAACCCTTTGTGAAGAAATAGTGAACTCTGGGAGCCAGAGTGCATGCTAATTAAAAATCCCATAGCAGAAGAATGTTCATTTCCACATTCTAGCTATCCAGCACTCAATCTTTTGCATTTTGTTTTTCTCAAAAGGTTGCATCAACTGCTTGTATGACCTGCTCATTATCTTGAGGATAAAACTCATTGCTATTTTAGTGATCTGCTACATTTTTTAAGCAATGACTTACCAACAGGCTTCACTGTAAGAACAGGTAAATTACTGACAGAAAAAAACAGAGTCCTTCCAAAGGAGCTGAATCTCAAGACACTCACCAAATAACTATCACCATTTCTGTTTTTTACCATTGTACAGAAGTCAGTCACCTGCCTGGGCAAGCAGCTGGGAACCGTGGGAGGGGGGCAGTACCAACAGCATGGGGAGTGGGAAGATGGGGATGTGCAGAGGGGCAGGGAAAGGGGAGCTGAGATAAGCTGCTCAGGGTGGTGTAGATTGGGACTGGGTGGGGAAGAGACCATAACTGGAATGGTGGTTGGGAAGGAAAAGAGGGAAGCTGGCTGCATAGGAACAGGTTGAAAGGACTGCAGAAGAGGGATCTGTTGGAAACAGGCAAGGAGGAGCCTGAGGTCACTGAATAACATGGTCTCCTAGAGCCTGGAAAGGGACTTGCAGCTCCAGATTCTCCAGTGGCCTGTGTATGTTGTGGGTTGGTTGGTTGGCTGGTTGGTTTGGTTTGTTTTTTGATTTTTTTTTTGTTTTGTTTTGGTTTTGGAGTTTTTGTGTGGTTTTTTTGGTTTTTTTTTTCCATGTATGTATGTATTTATTTATTATTATTAGTGTCTTTTGTTGTTATGATTTGCTTTGATTTGCTTTGGTTTAGGCTTTTTTTTTTTTTTTTTTTTTTTTTTGCATTGGTTTTGGTGTTTTGGAATTCTCATTTATTTATTTATTTATTTTCTGGTTCAGGTTTGAGTTTTTTAAAGGAAACTAGAAGCACACACATGCATATGAGAACACACACAAAAAAATCTAAAGCCACTGTAAAAGTTAAGTGCTCAGAATTTAGGAAATACCTCTGGGGCTGTGTCTCCAATGATCCCTAGGTGCACATGCAAAATGATTACTGAGAGTTACTGATTACTTGTAATTTTCCAGGATACAATTAATGAAGTAGCTTCAGAAACTGCTGAACTTTCCAAACCAAAATGCTTTGTAGATATTAAGTAAAAAGGAGGTTAGAAAGGTTTTGTCCCTCTTCACAGACAGGCTCATAGAAGCCTGGGATCAAACCTGTGACAAATCTGCATCTGGGCAGCTGTGCAGCCTGGCTCAGCACCTGTGTGCCCAGGGCCTCTCATGTTTGGCATTTCCTTTTTTCTTCATGCAGACTCAGGGGTCCTGTGGCTCTTCTTCAGGGCACCTTGAGCTCCCACTCACAAAACCTTGTGTTTAAATAAGAGGGTGTAGAAGATTCCAACAGCTCCACCTTCCAGTACTGAGGTTTCCAGCGGTCACCTTGGGATCTTTCTTGGGATCAGTGTACTTACCTTTAATAATAATAAATAAATAAGAATTAAATGCTTTTACTGACTCTAAGAGTTTCTCATTCATTAGACTTTTGAAAATTCAAATTTTTTAAAAAAGATCATTTATTCTGATTTTTTTTTCTAAATCTGACTCTTGACCAACTCCAAATATGACAGCCTTACATTATCCTTCACCATATTTTTCATCATTATTAAATGCACAGGATACATGGTAGATACTTAGTGAAATAGTATTTGATATTTGTCTCATGTTTAGTCATTTATTTTAAGGCCCCTTGGATATTCACTGCATACTACTCTGAAGAGAGAATGAGAAAGCTCAGGAGTTTCTCAGAACTTAATCTAAATGTTTCACAGATACTAAAAAACTATTTTTTTATTATGTAAACATCGCATAGTTGATACAAGCCTGGCTGTTTATCTTCTTTCATGTGTTTTACTTTTTAATCCTTTTTAAAAAATATACCTAGTGCATATTATTTAGAATCCAAGTGTAGAATAGTCATCTTCTTCATGCTTTGCACAATTTCATTAGAGAAGAAGGCTATTCAGCATAAATCACTAAATAGAGGATCAGAGTACCTAAAATTTATGCTAAGGTTTCTGCTACATAAGTATAGATCAAATAGTGCTAGAAATATGAATATTTTCAATCAAAGAGCAAACACAAGGTGCTGACTGGGCCTAGAACAAGTACACATTGTACAAAAACGTCTTCCAATAAACATTACAAAACAGGGGTTGTAATTTTCCTTTTCTCCTTTTTGTCCCCTTCACTGTACTGTAGGAAAAAAAACAAACCAACAAAATAGGTATTAAGGTACAGGAGAGCCATCCCATAACTCAAAACCTGATATGGCTCTCAGGAGATGGATTTACATCTGTGTATGTAGGTGCACTGTAGGTAGTATATCTTAGAAGGTGCATGATTGCCCTTGAAAGAATTTTCTACAGAGCAATGCAATGAAAACCAGATATGTAAAAAGATGTTTCTAACCAGAGGGCCTGGAAAAAAACAATCACTCAAAAAAACAGGACTTCTTTAATTTTTTAACTTTTTTTCCCCTCAGACTTTGAAAATGGTCAGCAAAATAATGTTTATTTAAATTTCCATAAAGAAAAAAAGAAACAACACTCCTACACATTTAAGAAGATACAGCATCATGTACGTAAGATAAAGTTAAGAATGAAGTTTTCTTTCATTATTCCATTAGGCTTAAATTCCAAATTTAGGCAAGGCAAGGGGAAGAGTGAAGATACTGAAATAATCAGAAGACAGTCTGGAATACTCATTGTAGAATCAAGTCTGCTCTTCATTGTTGCCTTTGAGAAACTCCATTATCTGCCCCTAAGGATCTAGACATTCTCTTCTTGCAACTACTGTTAGGCCCTGTGCCTTTTTCTACAAAATGATTCTTTTCTTGCTTTTTTTTTTTTGTGTGTGTTTTCTAGATATGGCTGCAACCTCTAGACAAAAAATGAAATACCTCAGCTTGGTATTGCCATTTTAAAAATCAGGTTTTAGAATAATACAGTGAAGTCTTTACTTGATACAGCCTTGGATATGTATACATATACTTCCTGCAGCATATGTATGAGTTAACTGAAAGTGTCTTCCCTGGGTGTTTGAAGTCAAAACCCATCTCTCTGTACGATTTGTTCTTTTTTCTCCTCTGTACATTATTTGCATTTCTCTTCATTGAGATTCTTCTGCTATTGTTTTCCTTTTTTTCAGCTCTGTTAAATTCTTCTGATATTCTGCATTTTCCCAGTTAGATTTGCCTAGTGAGACTCAATTAGCCTAAATAATTTTGCATTCTTTGTATCTCTACCACCTCTTTATTCACCTGCTCTTCCAGGTCAGCAGTAAACATTCAGCATTATAATTCCTCCAAGAGCCACAGGGCATCTGCATTTTGACCTACTTCTCTTGAATTCTCCTGACCTGTCATTGATCTTTTCGTGTCACTTAGCATCTACAGCATCTTTCCTGCTACCTCCCAAGCAGCACGCTCATTAAACTGTGTGGGCTACTGAACATGCAATATGCTTTGCAGTGTACAGCCCTAGAGACCATGACATTCAGATCTGGTAGCAGATGTCTGTGGCCCATATGTTTCTGAAATTAAGAAAGGATAAGGTGGGAACAAAGGCATTGCAAGACTGAGAGGCTTTACACAGCCCTCTGCAAAAGAAAATAAATAAACACATGTGCACATACACAATAAAGCCAATTTCTCAGTGACATGTGAAAACATTTAGTGGTTCTTAAGCCAAGCAGCTTCCAAGAGGGTCAGGAGCACATTAAAATCAGGGAACTGTGGCAGTGAGAAGAGGTGGAGGTGAGCACAGCAAGGGGTAAGAGGCTGGAGAAATGAGCTCACAGGTGGGTGAAGTATGGAATATTAATAGGCCCCTAGGGAGAGAGGGAGACTTCTGTGTCCTTGAGTGTCCTTTGAAATAAACTTTTGTGTAAAAAAAACAAGAGGCAAGATTTATAAAAATATGTATATAACATTTGACTTAAAAGAATGTTTTTCAGCACTGGATTTCAATCTCTACTCAGGGTGCTTGGTGATTCTTCAGAAATTTATCATTAGGTTTGTTTTAAAATTCTGAATTTTAAAAAAAAAATATTTTTTTTTCAAAAGGCTTGTACTTTCAATCAAATAAAGAATTTAAATTGCTGACAATTATCTTAATTTAAGTAAAAATATGAGAAGATCCTATGAGGATAGAATTTCTCTGGTGATCCTTATGAAATACAGCTTGGTTTAAAAGGTAGGATTAGAACCAAGTATTCAAAACATTCAGGAAATGTGACTGTCAAGGGAAACCCTGTAGCCCGAGCAGGATGAAGTTCTGCAAAGGCAACAGCTCACATTTTAAAGTGATGCAGATCTTTGAAACCCTTTCAAAATAGCTGCAGCACAAAGTAAACTTATCAAAACTAGAGGAGAGGCGTTTGTTAGAAGGAAACAGTGAGTCTATCCTGAGGAGACTGAAAATGAAGGTGACATTACAGAAAATCAGACTAAGCAGCAGAACAGATAAAAAAAAATTAAATGGGATTTCAGCTCAGGCAAATAAGAAAATGAAACCAGGGAATAGCTTTAGGTGAAAAGGAGTCAAAATGGGTTTAGGAGACACAAGAAAGTTCTGGTCACATCTGCACTTACTGAACAGCAGAAGCTGTGGGCTTCCTTGTTGCAGGTTACAGCCATTCATTGTAAATGTGATTTTAAAAAGCAAGCAAACAGATAAACAAAAAAACCTCACAAAAAATCAGGTTCCTTAGAACAGTCTGTAAGCAAAAGCTGCAATCAGGGGCTCAGTGAGAAAGCAAGGCCATGCTATTTGTTAACATGTGATGACATCTGTACAGGGATGATAAAAGGAACTGTATTCAAAAATCTACCCACAAAGTATGGGCAGATACTGAGCAGTCACGAGGCAACTAATTGATGGCTTTTTCTCCACTATTTGAGCTACAGAATGAGTCTTTTACTGAATTGAAATTCACCTTTTCAGCACTTCCATTTTAGGGATTTTCTAGTAAGTAGAACACTCATCTCTTTATTGTGTTTTCTCCAGTTTTTTTATTCTTTGACTGACTTACAGAAGTACTCTTGGTCGCTTCAGAGAAAACTGAAGCTGTTGTGAATTGTCAGCTTGATTTTTTTTTTTTCTAAAAGGAGTTGAGAATGCTCAGCCAGGATCGTAAAAAACTTGAATAGCAAGTTGTAAGTAGATTTTCTGCAGCTAACCTTTGGCAGAAAATGATGTGAACATTGTGGGCCAACACTTGAAATGTGAACTGAACAGTCACTTGAGAATGCAATGATTTCTTCTCACCTTTCTTGGTTCACCTACCAAGAGGTAAAACCTTACTGAAATGAGTCAGGACACTACTTTGGCTGCTGCTGTGTTGCAGATGCATTTGGCACATGCAACTACTACTACTGTAGTTTTACAAACCAAAATGAAATCTCTTTGGAGATGGAAGTTTATAAATAAATGTGTCAACTAATTACACCTAATTCAGTCAGTCTGAGGTGGCTGATTAGTATAATATGCACCACTGTATGCATAAAACTGTGGAGTATCTCCAAGGGTCTGGAGTAATTGAGTATGAAGTATGAATAAAAGCACTTTTGAGGCCAGGGAGACAATTCAAGTTAGTGTAATAAGAAGTTTAGGCAGGGAAATTAAATTCATTACTTCCATGAGAGCTGGAGGCCTTGTGAATCTAGGTTGTCCTGTACATTCTGATTCTGAGATACAAAGAAATCTTTTTGGTCTGGAACACAAGCTACCCACTACAGTCATAAACTTAATAGAAAGCAGTACCTGGCAAAATATGAGAAGGACAAGGACTGTAGCTTCTCCTGTTTGTTAAGTGTCTCACTACTGGAGCCTTCAGGAAACCACATTATACAATTGGATTAAATTTGCTGAGATTTATGAGGTTTCTCTTTCTGCTCCCTGTGGTGTGGTTTGTTCCTCAACAGGGTATCAGATGCAGGGCATCTGATGAAGGAGGACTGTTGTACAGTGTAAGTTTTAAACAGCTGCTTATTATGTCCTGGCTTTGAGCAAACTTAACGTACTTTCCATGGGTAGATGTTTCAGATTTCGCTATTATTTCTGTAGATGACAAAATAATCTGTGTCTCCAGGAGAGTGAAGGAATGAAAAAATCCAGCCCATGATCATCTCCAGCTCCTAGGTATGATGTCATTCAAGCTGATGAATAGAAGAATTGTAGTTCACGGCACAGAGGTTTGACATTCAGGAAAGCTTTCTTCTTGCTTTGTTGTTGGTTATGCTGTTTTGTTTTGTTATTTTGTAACTTGCTACCAAGGCCAATAGACAGAGGGCTAAAACTGCAGAGCAAACAAGTGATTGCTCTGAAAAGTCAGTGAAAATTAATTACAGGAGTTCTTTCTTTACTTTAAATGTAGAAATACTGGCTATGCTGCTTGATGTGTCTGGTGCAAGTGTCCTGTGTATCTGCATAAATGATTGGTTTCTGTTCTCTCTAAACAAAAACCTGCAGGTGAACTCTTTCCAAATCTTTATTTTCTATAGAGATATGATACAAAGAGCTCTGAGAATTACCTCTCTAGAAAAATTCTGACCACCAAAGGTACTTATTTTTATCTCTGCATGAGTCTATATAATTTGTTCAGCCTTTTATAAAGGTTCTTTGTGTGTAACTGTTATGTCATCTTTTGTCCTCTACTATAAACTCTGAATCCCCTCCATTTCTCTTTCTTTGTCTTGAGGGCTCTGAACTTTCAGAGCTTTCAGGAAAAAAGCAATAATAACAGAAGGAAGTTTGAGGCACTATAATCTCCATCTGTATCTGTATCCTTCACATGTACCACAGTATGCTCTAGAATTAATGTCACCTGTAATATATTTCCAGATGTTAGTCTGGAAGAATTTTTGTGTGTAGGGCACTCTGTGATGATTCTGGACCACCTCCAAAAGAACTGATGTTTCTCAGTGCGAGGAATCCTCTTCTGCCGGATGGGCTAGCTAAATTTGCACAGATTTGGCTCATTCAATGAAAAATGTGAGTGGACATTAGATAGAAACTATGCTGTATTTCCTGAAAGGACTTCATGTACCATCCACCTATGAAAATTTTGGAAAAGTTTTACTATTCAGCTCAAGTGTGGGAATGAAAGTTGAAAGAAAAAAAATAATCAGAGGGATAATTTTTGCCAATGTATATGAAACGTCACCTCAGTTAAGCAATTGCCAACCTTTCTTAGTATCAGAGAAATAAGGAAAGATATAGTGAGAGAGCTGCTTCAGATATCAGCAAGCAAAATTTCATACCTTACCATGTCTTACATCACCGAGATTTAAAGACAGTGACAAGAGGAGGAAATAAAAAAAGATTTATTAAAAACTTGGTTCTTTCATTTTTCCATTTATTAATGTTTTGTAACAAAGTCTGAGGAAAAAAAATATCAGAGGATGGAGAGCTTTTGGCCACCGAATTTTTTAAACAAGTGTACTTATAAAAGGTTATAACAAGGTCTTGAAAAATCACCTATAGCGATATAACTGACAGATTTCAACAATTGTAACTTGAAATTAGATCCCTCACACTTTTATTCCAGTATTTTTCTTCTAGTATTTCACATCTCACACCTCATTTGTAATCATATGCTGAGCATAACATCATGGACAGGATATCATTTAATGTGTTTGAGCCCTGCTTCAAAGAATAGTATGACACTTAAAGCTTACATGTCTAATTCATTTATACTGTTCACTGCAGTATAGAAATAATATATATACTGCTTAGATCCTTTCAGGATTGAGCATCCAATGACTGCAGATTCACATAGATGGTGTCAGTCACCCAGTAGCAGTGTACATACTACACAGTGTAACAGAAAACTTTCAGGTAAAATTTTTCATTTGTCTTCATTCAAGGCTTATACAGTCAGGCTGGATTCTCTTGCAAGAAAAATAACTCTTGCAACTGTCAATTACTTCTGAACAAAAACATAACAATAACATTCTCAGAGGCAGGGTGCTAGGGCTTTAGCATTCCAGAGGAGAAGAGATTTTTCATCAATGAACTGAATCTGTTGTACAGTACCTGGACAGTTTTATTTGATTTCTGTGGCAAAATGTTGGTAGCCCAGAGGTTATAGGGATGAGAAGACACTAGAAACTGTCTCCGTGTTGGACAGACCCAGTTCCAGCCAGCTCTGAGATGGTCCCACTGCTGGCCAAAGATAAGCCCATCAGCAAGGGTGACAGCACCTCCCTGATATCATATTTAAGAAAGGGTAAAATATACTGCATAGCACCAGCTAGGTTAGAGGCATGAGAATACATGAGAGAAACAGCTTTGCAGATGCCAAGTCAGTGAAGAAGGTGGGGGAAGAGGTGCTCCAGATGTTGGAGCAGAGATTCCCCTGGCTGTGGATCATAGTGAGACAGGATACCCTTCTGTAGTCCATGGAAAGTAATGGTAGAGTAGATCTCCATCTGCAGCCAATGGAGGGCTTCCACAGCTGAGGAGGAGGATGCCCTAAGGAGGCTGTGACCCTGTGGGAAGGGTGGGAGGCTGTGACTCTGCACTGCAGCAGGCTCCTGGCAGAACCTGTGGCCCTGAGGAGAGAGGAACCCATACGGGAGCAGATTTTCTGACAGGACTTGAGATTCCACACTGGAGCAGTTCATTCCTGAAGGATTGCATCCCATGGAAAGGACCTATGCTGGAGCAGTTCTTAAAGAATGGGAATGACCCATGCTGGAAAAGGTCATGAAGGACAGTATTCCATGTGAGGGCTTCCAGGCTGGAGTGGTGGAAGAGTGTGAGGAGGAAGGAGGAGCATTATGAGCTGACTACAACCCCTATTCTCCATCCCCCTGCACTGCTCTGTCTGGAGAGAAGTAAAAGACTTGGGAGTGAAGCTGAGCCAGGTAAAAAAGGAAGGCATGTGAGGGGTAAAGATGGTTTTAGATTTGTTTTTATTTCTCATTATCCTACACTGATACAGCTTGATGGGCACTAGGGGCCAGCCAAGGTCAACCCACCACAATGCTTTAGCTGTTTTATAACCAAGAGCACAGTCTTCAGTGTACTTAATGGTGTAAGTAGCTCTATCTTCAGATAAAAACTTGGTGCTAGGGTGGCTGGAAATGTCTGGGTAGGTATGGAGTGCACTATATTGTGTCACTCTCTGATGAAGTGTTTGCTAGACATTTTACTGTTGTAAAGTAAGTGGAATTTGGAACATATTACCCAGTTATACTTCAGTGAAAGTAGCTGCTTCAATGCCTCCTGGATGAATATATTTTCCCTGTGGTAGTTTCCAGAGACCTGATTCTGACTAAGAGGCTGTTGTATTACATTGTGGTATGCAGGGTGACATTTTCTACTGAGAGGAGGTGACATTTAGAGATCCCAGTCTTGCAGAAATTTACACTTGTGCTTGTTTTTTAGACCACTTAAGTGAGACTTAATTTCCTAAAGTTAAAAAGGTGGAGAAGTCCCTGAGGACCAGAGTGTACTTCAGTATTTATTGAATGAAAGTTCAAAAGGATGGTAACCTAGACCAGCAGAGTGCTGAAAGAGGTAATTGAGGTACACCTGATTGATCTGAAAATTTAAGAAAGCTGTGCTTCCAGTGACTGCTGTTACTGGGAGAGGTGGTGGGGTCATAAGTAGTGTTGCATTGTACCATAACTATACCTGAGAATCAGTGATTCCTGTAAGAAGTTCTAATGGTGCAACTCTGAATTAAAAAATGTCTGGTGCTGCTGAGACCTTGGGAATAATATAGGGTTTTATGGGTAGATGCCAACAAACTCTCATCTTCACTGTCATTTTGTAATGAACTTTTCATAAATTGATAAAAAGTTGCCACAGAAGTTTTTAAAGCTATTTCAAAATACTTATTGTATACTTTTTATCCTGTACCTCTGTCTGTCTCCTTTGTCGTTTTAATTAGTCACATCATACACAAGAAGGAGAGAAAATTTTATCTACTCATGGATTCAGCATCCTAAAATGTGTCTTTTTCTTCATTTATGGAAGTGCCAACATCTCACGTCTGCTACCTTAGGATCTGCTGAGCTAAGAGAGCAGAAGGATTTTCATATTTGCAATGGTTTGGTACATCTGTCTCCAGCCCTTATAGTTCATGAGATACTGGATATGAAGTCTGTCATCCATCCACGTGTTTCCCATTGCCTATGTTTCTATGTCTGTTAGCTGTCAGTAATTAAAAGAGTTATTGAGAAGAGCTGGATAGTAGTTATAAAAACACAGAGTGGCTGGAAAAGTGCCATCACAGTGCTTCTGTGTTCTCTGTACTGGGTTAAGAAACTGAAGAAAATGATTGAGTCTTGATTTCTTCCTGAGGTGAGTTTCATCCAAGCTGTAAAATCTGTGCAGCTAACAGCTCAATATGTTAAACCAGAGATAGCTCTGGTGAGATGTATTACTGAGGCTAACCCATCTTTGAACTGAGAACCTTGTTTAGACAGAGGTGAGGATGTGTAGTGGTCATGTCAGGAAGTAACACCATTTGTCTGTTACCTGAATATAATGGAGATGATAACATCCATTCTAGATCTAGATGATATCTCAGCCAGATGGAGCAGAGAGGCCACAGGACTATGTCAAAGCTGTTGGAGGCCCACTTAATGTTCTCAAAACACTTCAGTTCTTCAAATGAATGCATTGAAGCAATACTATACAGAACTGTCATTGCCAAGTGTGTAGACAGTAGGCATTTTGAAAAGCATTCAGCAGCTGAGTGTAGTTCCAGAATAAATAACTATTCCTTAACATGTATTTTTACAGCCAGTTCCAGGACCCATGCTGTTGAGCAGGTAGACATCAGTTAGATAAAATGAATTATCTTTTATCTGATAGAAAGATTTACATTATGTGTATCTCAAAATGGATGCTCACTTGAACTGCTCATGATGAAATCGTAAACACTATTTTTTAGAAGAGAGATCTTCATAGCCATGATTGGAGGAATAATTTGATCAGTCTGATTATGCTGGTGGAGGTTTGGGTTCATCAGAAGATCCACTTAGGGCAGTTGATGGATGCATGAAGCATGCACATGCCATTCCCATGAACTTAGTGTGTGCATGAAAGCTAACATACTTGAATCATGTGGAAAAATACCTGAGACTTCTGCAAGCAAAAACATTCAAATGGTGTTTTATTAATAATATTACTGTTAATGTTCTGCAAGCACGTGTGTCAAAAATGTTACTGGATATTTGTGTATTTCAATGCAATTAGGTAAGATAAGATTAAATAATTTGCAAGAAAATTGATAACATTCAGACTGCAGCTAAATTTGTAACTGTTGGAGGGGGGTTGAACAGCACAGAGAATGGGATGTTGTCTATGTTGAAATACAGGAAGTGAAAGCTTTAGTGGGTCTGTTTGGATTTCAACTGTACTCTACTAAGGCTTTACAGCAGTGACAGGGATGTCAAGAAGGATATATGGGAAGAAGACACAATAGAAATTTGAATCTGGGTCATGCAGGCAAATACATATATAGCCCTCTCCTATCTGATTTAGGAATTAAGGGAGTTTCACTGAGAGATATTTACTAGCTTTGAACTCATTTTCTCATTTAACTATAAAGTCATATCATCCCTGTTTTATATTACAACAGTTATTTGTCATTAGGTTGCATATTTTCCATATATTGAATGGAGAACTGGATTGGAACATATTAGTCATTGAGTTCCTAGTAATTGCAGATAATTGCATGAAAACCGTAATCTAGATTAGCTTCAGAAATATTCATTCTCGTGTCACAGACTTGTCTCCACATGCTGTAATACATACCTAGGAAACTATGTTAAAATTAAGAAGCCTTTCTGGGATGTTAAGGTCATTACAACTATAAGCAAAAAAGTGAGCATGTGCTACTGCATTATTGAAAAGTGGGAACATATCAAGGTGAGAGAAATCAGCAAGGATTCTGAATGCAATCCAAATGTGTTTTTGAGAGGGAAAAAACCAATGTATCTTACATTAGTAATCACTGTATTGACTAAAACTCCGTGGAAGAGTACCCTAGGAACTTTTCCTTTAAGAGTCAGCAAGCCTTCATTTTTGGAAATGCTCTTTACTGTTTGTTATGTAGTGCTTTTATAGAAAAGATTATTGGGAAGAGAACTATAAGGGAGTAAATGCCAAGTTTGTTCTCTGCCATGCTTCCTGCAGTCAGCTATTGGCCCCTTTGTATCCAATATTTGTGTTAATTGGTGCAATTTCTGGAAGAAATGATTGCTAATTAACTCTCAGTTTCATTCTAAGAAGTGCGTTGGGATATAAAAAAACCCCTTTGCATTCACTGTATTCTGACTTCATCTTCATCACTGCATGCTGACATTTTCATCTCCCAAATCTCCTGAAAGTTCCCGATATACAAAAAAGCTGACCGTGCAAGACACTTTTTCATGGCCTTAAAAATTACCCAGTAGTTTATTTTAGTCACATCTACTCTTTGTTACTGTGAACTTAAATATTGCAAGGAATAAAGTCTTCCCTTACGTAGCAGATAATACAATACCAGATGAAATCATGGGGAAAAGCTTGTGAAAGTCGTGTTGGATTAACTTCTTACTAAGAGCAGCATAAGAAGGATTTTCTTAGGTTGGGTAAGCATTACTCCTGACCCAGTGATTATTCACTCCTTATGATTCTTCTCTTAGCAAAGGAATAAAATTAGTTTAAAAAAACCCCAGCAAACAAACAAACAAAACAAAACCAAAAAAAAAAAAAAAAAGAAAAATGGAAAAAAGAAAACAAAAGAAAAAAAAGCTACAAACATGAAAAACAAACCAAACCAGAAAAAAGTGGATCCCAACATCATCATTTTCTAAATGTATATAAAAGGAAATATCATTGACACATCACTTCTCAACCTGAATGGATCAGAAATTACATAGATCTGAACCTGTATGTGATAAATATTGGAAGCCATTGGTTAATTCAACATAGTTTGAAGTCAGGTAGGTATTAAAAAATCACTACTGTAGACACTGTTCCCAGCAAATATCTGGTAAATAAGTTTTGATAAAGATGGTCTGCCTTGTGCCTTATTAATGAGAAATGACATTTTTATACAGCTCTTATTTTCAGAGCTTGTGAAGAACTAAAGCTTTAATTTATCCTGTGCTACAATAACCAACCTATGACACTTGGAAGCCTTTCCTGAGCTCTTATATATGTTGCTTTTACAACTCTTAGGCCTGTTGAAGGCATGTAATTGAGGATGAACTACAGGAGTAGCATGAGTCAGCTATCATGATGTATTTGAAGAAAAGATTTGTTGACAGCCAGAACAAATGGCCACATCAGTCTTGGCCTTTTATATCAGCTCAGCAGCATTTGGTTCCAAAGCTTTAGAAATTGGGCAGGAGCAAACACAGTGGTTGTCATGACCACCGTCTCAGGCAATGTTGGTTTCTCCCTGTCAAATATTGGTAAAGCAGCAGGAGACTAGCCTGTTATCATGAATTTTAAAAGCTTTTGACATCTCAGCACACCTTTTACAGGGTTGTAGAGACCAAGCATTATCTGTTGAGTTCAATCCTGCTCTTGTCGAATCTGCATGGAAAATGAGGGTGGCTTTGGAGATTGACACAAAATAAAAGATTAAATGGAACATGCAGAAGTGCACCTAGTTTATCACCTCATTGAGGGAGGGGGCAAGGAAAAGAAAGGAGGAAACGATGGTTTAGCATCCCAGCTAATTGTAGTCAGTGGTCACAACAGCAGGAGTTTGGCTTTTAGGCACAAATGAGTCGCTTATTGACATCTGAATGGTTTATTTTTGCTGCTTTTAGACTTGCACGGTGAAAGAAGGAGCATAGCAGTACAGGGGGAAAATGTCAAAGGAATTTATTGTTAAGGGAAGAGAGGGAGCAAGTTCAGATTTCATAGGTAACCAAGGAGAGGGAAAGAGGAAGGGAGAAAGAGAAGGGGGGAGGAATTCATTTGGTGCATCAGTTCATCAGCTGTCTGAACCAATACAGGAAAAGAGTTTTGGAGACTGATGACTAGAGGCAAAGATCTTGAATTAATTCTGTGCCTTCCCTACAAATAAATACAAACACCTTCCTTCCAGAAAATGACATTCGTGAGGAGATTCTTCTACTTAGCTTATTCTTAAATAAGCCACTGCTACACGCTGAGATACCATGGTGATGTGATTTGTAGTTGCCACAGGAGATCATCTCCTTTGCTTTTTCTGAAGGGTATTTTGAATGTAAAATTCTGTTATTATAATTTTTCTTATTATACTTGTAATGATGCTTGCTGTTTAGCAACTTTCCTAGGATCTCTCTCCTCTACCAGTTTCTGTCCCTTTTTTGTTGTTTGATGCACTATTTGTTTTACCTAACTTTCCTCCTTGATACTTACAATCTTTACAATTAGGTGACATCCTTAGGGCTAATTATTTGGGAGAAGCTCTTGGTGGTGTTAATAAGAATAGTGGAAGTTGGTTTTCTTCTGAATTATGCTTACTGGAAGTTCTCTGAGTACAACATTTTACAGACTTAACCCTGTGCTTAGGATGGTAACACACTTCTGCTCTTTCTCTAGATGAAACTTCTAGCTATTGAGCTGCACTCCTTCTCCTTTCTTGCTCTACCACTATTTACATTTACTATTTATTGTAAAATAAAGGCATCAAATCATTAGATATGTTCTGCAATGGATTCATGTATACCTTAAGGATGCAGCAGGCAGTGGGGAACTGAATTTTACGTGCAGAAAAATTTTAACCCTGTGCTCAGTGTTACCTGCTGGCTGACAGTTCAGATTTTCATTTTCTACAGTAGCTGAAAGAGAGTTTATTTATCCAGCTGACAACAGATCAGTCTTGAACTCCCAATATATTTTTAGGTGCTGCATTATTTAAGTTTGGCATAGTTAGTCTCCTATATCTGGCTCTACAAGCTGTTTGGAAAAGACAGATGTTTGGGAAAGAAGTTATGTGAGATTCAAGGTTTTTGGGGTTAAAAAGAAGAATGCTCAGAGGCAAAAGGGTGTACAGATCCAGAAACTTGTAATATGAAATAAAAAAATGAAATTAATTAATTCCCACTAAGGAGTTTATTTGTAGCTAACCTTGTTAATCACAGACCATCAAGGGCTGCATTTTGTACTCACTAACTGGACCCAGGCCCCAGTTCATGCTTCTGAAGGGACTGAAGGAGCACTTAATATCTTGCTTGCTACTGTTTCTATATGGTTTTAGACCTGTTCTTTCATGAGAAGTCTTGTATGAATGAGAATTTCTCTTACAACACTATTCTCTCTCTTGTTCATCAGTCATGCCCTTCTGTTGATGAATGCATTTCATATTTCTGGCTTTAGATTTTGTCACTTGCATAAAGTATTTAAAAGGAGTTAATGGAGATGAGGGAAGCTTGAAATTTAATTTTAATGAAACCTACTGGTTTTCCCATCATGTCTCACTGTCAATGGTATCCATGACCTCTTACAACCTTGTTTACCTCTTCTTCTGACAAGTGCTCTCTGCTTTGCCAATCAGCTCCTCTTTAGCTGTCTCCTCTTTTTCAGTTCTAATGGAAATTCAGCCTGTTATATAGAGATCACTAAATCTGATCTTTCTTTTGTTTGTTCTCCCCCCCCCCAATTGCTTTGACATGCAGAGAACTTTGCAGAAAGCTCTGGAAAAATTGTCAAAACTTAAACCAATTTATTTACTTGTTTATAAAAATTTAAATAAAAAGAATATGTTATATAGAGTAGCTTAAACTGATCTTAAAGATAAAGAAATGTATGAAGACACCTCCTCCTCCCAACTTTCTTTCATGATATAGTCAGTGTACTTGATGGTTGCCAAGATGAATGTTTGCCACCTTCTATGTCATTTTATTCCACTCTGATTTTATAAAGTTTTTGCAGCTGTTGTGTTTCTGTGTCTTCTCTATCATAGGCATCTTGGGAATCAATATAGCACATCACTCTGCCTGCTTTTAAAAATTATGATCTACAGTGTTTTTTTCATGCACTAATAATAATTTTTTGACTGAATATGAAAAGAACAGCTACATTAATCCAAAACAGCATCATTATTTACTTCCTAAGTTATCTTTTTTTTTTTTTTTTTTCTCCCTTATCTACAGTCTATTTCTAGAACTCCCTAATCTTTAATAAAATTACATGTAGAGGGAAGGCATGCTTAATTATATTAACGTGAACTGCAGTGGGCTCAACTTTGAGGGCTCTGGCATCTCAGCTCATGTTTACTCCAACAAAAGCTGAAAGCACAAGCTGTCATTTAAGACTACGCTCCAACATCCCAGGCAGCTTAAGAGCGCTACTGGCTGTTCATGTTATTTGAGACACATTTAAAACTTGATCTTGCATGCATCAGGGAGTCGATAGGAAACTTTAATGAAATTTGAGTGTCCAGAGATGTAGAAGTAAACAGATATAGAAGGATATGCAGGATTAAAGTGTTCCAAGTGCATAAGGGAGATTTTTGAGTGTATATTACATTCTGATTTACTTGCTCTTCTTGTTCGCTTTTCTCCTCATGATTTACTTAAAATGTTGTCGCTATAGTAAACAGATGTGCAAGCTGGAAGTTATCCAGGAAACTGGAGTTCTCTAAAATCAGAATCTTACATTTTATTGTCAATATGTATCATAGGAAACTTCATCAGCAGGCTGGGTTGATCGAAATGTGATGGTTTGTCACGGTTAACCTATATAATTCCTTTTGGGACAGCTGTCTGCCTCATGAGTGTTTGGATCTTTTTCTTGAAATATTCTTTCCTGATTTATTTGATTGAGACACAGATCTGAAATTCACTTTATCACATCTAAGTAAGTAATCCTGAATCTGGAGCTCCTGGCTGCTCCAGGCTAAGGGAAGGATTGTTTTTCTCTTCTCTCAATTTTGACCTTCATTTCTGTCCTTGTTGAAGGCAGAGCATGTGTTACTGTCGAGAGGTTAGGTTTTGATGAACTGACATTTTCCACTTGTCTGTAGTTTTCTGACAAGCACCACATGATATGTGTTTCTCACATACCTGAATTCTCCATCCAATTCACTTGTGGCTTTGACTACTACACAAGGAATGTGACATGGGTTTAAGGCTTAGATTTTTTCCAGGGAACATCAGCATTCAGTTTCAGCCTGTCTGCACTGGCTTTTGCTTTTGAGTCATCAATGCCTATAAAAGTCTTCCCATGGAAATTCGGTGTTTGTAGGCTTAGACAGTATTTATTCACAAGAAATCTTTTTTTCTTCTTTCTCTCTTCTGATAATGATATAAATGTAAACAAATACTCTGCCTCATGTTGACTTCACAATAGATCTCTATATTTCTGTTTATGTTGTCCTAAAAAATAGTTGAGTGTGGGTGGGTTTTTTTGATTATTTTTTGTTTTTCTTTAAAAAAACAAATCCATAGAATAAAGAGTGAGTTCATTAACAATTTAGGGAGGTTTTGATTGAGGAATTTGTCCTATACTTTCTTTTTTACTATAAAAACACAGCATAAACAGTAATGAAGCTTTACCTTGCTTCTTGTTCTTATTGTGATTGCACATATGAACACAGCACCTTCAAGCATGTAAAGCAAGAGTACATAATAGTAGATTATAGTATTTTGAAGCCCACACCTTACCCTAAGATTTCCAAGACAAATAAAAGGATGCAGTGGAGAGCAGTAAAGCTTTCATATACTACAAATCACACCTTTATATCTGAGACATGATTAGCCAGCTATTTTTCTTCCACAATCTTTTAGTATATACAGGATTACGTAAGAGAGGATTATTTATCTTTGCTTTACCTAAAGGCCTGCTATACTTCCTTTTTGATTGTTCTCTGAATAAGAAAGGAAAATATTTTCACCTTTCTTTTATTTATTTTTTTTTTCTTCTTTTTCTTGAAATACTTTTCCTGTTCTTCTAAACTTTTATTTCTAGGGATAAATGACAAATGAAGATATCACTGCTAAATTCTTCAGAAATAGATTACTGTCCATGTAATGGGCTTTACGAAGTCAGTTTCCTCTCTGTATATGTAGTGCTACACCTCCTAAAAGGCTGTCTCTTCAAATTAGAAAAGGCTGAACGTAATTACTTAGGAGCTATGGTAAAATGTGAAGGTACAATTTATATTGGGAAAAGTGACTCTGCTGATCTGAGATAAAGAGAGGCCCAGGTAGCTGAGCAGGCAAGTGACAAGTATCATGATAAATGGCACTGAATTCTTTATGGCTTGCATTAAACAAGACTCATAGATAATAGAAAGTAGTTGTAGCAACCAGGAGAGCTGTGCAAGAAGAGCAAAGCTGTGCAAGAAGAGAGCAAAGGAATGAGCTGGAGTAGAAAGTTCATTGAACTGATTGACTACAGTCAGCTTTTTGTAGTCATCCCTTTTCAAAGAATTTGTCTTCATGAATGCAGGAATCATGACCCCAGTGGTGGGAGGCTCACAGAATTCAGTGCCAATGATTCCCACTCCTGAACAGGAATCTCCAAACGTCCCCGTGGTTACAAGACACAGCTTGAGAAACAGCACAAGAAAAACAGGCATAAATTAAAATTTCTGTGTGACTTACCAATAGGCTTTTTTTTTTTTTGCCTTTTTAATTGGGAATGTATTTGGCATTTCTCCAAGCCTGATGATGATAAGATTTGTTTTTCTCCCTTTGATTATTTAATTAGTAACATGCTTATGCCAGTCTGTTTTTCAGACGCTACATAGTACTGAAGCATTTGAAGTACAGCTGTGGAAGGAAATGGTGTGCTTGTTTTTTAAATGTTCAACTGCAAATCCAATGTGAGTCTGACCTTCCATTGTAAAAGGTGAACTTATTGAGCTTAATTAAGACATTTGCGTAATCCTCTGAAAATCCTTAGGATTCCAGTGCCCCCCCAAAAAAGGAGAAAGAATATTTCTAAAATATTTACTTCCATCACTAGCCAGACCTGTGGTTGCTTTTCTGAGCTGGGTATTTATTAGCATTCATTAATGTTACTCTAAGTATTGTTTGCTAAGGAAATCTTGGTGAAAGAGTTCTCAAAACAAGAAATGAATTATTAGGAGCAGGAATGACCTAAACAAGGAGAGAGGTGGCCTAAGGGAACTGAACCTCCTCCCCTATTTATACAGCTTGCTCTGGAGCATGTTTTGTCTGAGAAGAAGGGAGAGAAGCTGCTCTTGAAGCGTTTGGTGCTCTCTTCTTCCCTATCAGCATCATTGTTGCAGCTTTCTCTTAGGGGAAGATGGATATTGACACCTCCTGAAACCTTGATATCCTCCTGACAGTGTTCTAGCTGAATTAGGAAGGATTATGCATTTTTCGACACAAAATATGAGCTGTCAGGATATGCACACACTAACATTTTTGCTGTTTCAGATGTTCTCACAGGTTTAGGGAGTGTACTACACCTTGGATCCTGCTTTAGTCTCAGCAGCTCTATGGTTTGAGGAGAAAAACCTAAAATATTTGTATTTTATACTCACAGTTGTCTCCTGCAGCAATTTTGAAGGCAGCTCAGAACCATTTCAAATCATAAGTTGTGCCCTAAGAAATAATCCAATTAGATTTTGTTAATAATATTAGGTTGGGTTCTTTCAAAAATTATTTTATGGTTTTGGGTCCTACACATTAATTCTTAGAATATATTCAAGTTCGGTTTCCCCTTGAGACTGTATTTGAAAAAAAACTCTTTAACTGAACTTGAGATTTCAGCTAATAGCCCACCCCTTGAAGTAATGTAAGAAACATTTTCAAATGCCATATGACTTAAAATGAACATGATGTTTGGACAAAAATCCCAGGACATACTACTTGAAGGAAAGTCCAGCCATCCACTGAAATTCTAGTTCTGTGTTCCATCAGGAATAATGGGAGTGTGAGAGTGCCCTCATTACTTCAAAAAACTGAATTAGGTTAGCTTCTGAATATCATTAGGTTGTGTAAGGTGTCAGGTTATTTCTTGTTGCATGCAAGATTTGCAGAATAATACAGGAATGCTGCTTATTTCATGCAGAAAATTTGAGAAAGGATTAAAACTCAACTTAAAAAAATCCATATATTTAACCTAATGAATTCTGGTAAGTGCCTGCCCTAAAGTTCTGGTGTCCTTACTTATGGGAGTGTGCATCTGGGAATGAAAGATTCTTGGTCATGCAGCTGGGGAAGAGATTTGTCTTAAAGAAGAGTTTGAGGACCTGGAAGTTTTAATGGCTAGAGAGTAATCAACCTATTCATATGAGTAAGTACACAGCCAGAAAGCTGCTGAGCTGAGCCCTGTGGGAGGCAGAAGTCACAGACTGAAAGTTAATGATGCTCTGAGCATTATGAGCTTTCTTGAGGTTACAGAACAAATAGTCCATGTTTCCCAGGAAACATGCTACCTATGGTGACTGATTCCTGGCTTCCACTGGTACAGCTGCCTGGTCACTGTCACCATGCTGAAACACAAACATACTGAGCACAGAAAAGCTCCTGGCATGTAGAAAGCATTATAATTCAATAGAGAAAAAATAGCCATGTGGGCTCAGTTACCTTAATAAAATGGAAAAAAAAAAAAAAGAAAAAAAAAAAAAAAGAAAAAGAAAACAAGTGCCCTGTGCCTGTACTTTCCTGTGTGTTCTGCTTGAATCAGAAATTAAACTGCAAGCTGAGGATGACAAATCTACTTGCCAAGATAATGTTCTACTGCTATTTGATAGCTAGAAGTTGGAGAAAAGCTACTTATCTCCAGTATTTATACGTCTGCAGCATCTGAATATCTAAGTAATTGTATGTAATATGCAAAACTCCTGTTCTACTCCTGAGACAAAAAGCTCCAAGTTGCCTAATTTTGGATGTAGGCTTCAACCTGATGCTAAAAGCAGCCCACAGGTTTCCTGCAGCTTGTGGATCTGGGTCAGCCAGCACTGGCCAGCTCTGACTGTCAGATTCCCAATGCCTTCAGAAACCAGACTTGAGGTTTTTAGCATGAAGTTGAAGATTCAGCAATGTGTTGGTGTACTTAAAACATTAAGCTTTACATTAACATTAAGATGTAAAGCTAAGTTTTATTTGCTATGCAAAAATTGATAAAATACTCTTTTAAATGTGATTATACAGGGAGACTCTGGTGAAAAAAAAGCAGGTCACCATAAGAAAGTAACTCAAACACAAGCTTAGTCTACCTAAACTGAAGCTGTCTCTGCTACATTGCACATTTTCACAGCAGCCAAATACAATGTCTTTTAGGATCCTTCATGTAAGTAAGGAAAAAAGCCAAGAAGTGAAAACTAATTTGAAAATACTCTCCCTTAAAAGAGAGAGGAAAATAAGTAACAAATACATTAAATGAAACAAAATTAAAAGAGAGAAAAGAGAAGAGGAGAAGAGGAGGAGAGGAGGAGAGGAGGAAAGGAGGAGAGGAGAGGAGAGGAGAGGAGAGGAGAAGAGAGGAGAGGAGAGGAGAGGAGAGGAGAGGAGAGGAGAGGAGAGGAGAGGAGAGGAGAGGAGAGGAGAGGAGAGGAGAGGAGAGGCAAAGAAAGGCAAGGAGACAAAAATTTAGCTGTCTCTGTGTAGTTGTTGATGTTTTCAGACAGTGAGATAATGAGAATTTAGATATTAAGGATACTTGTGGATAGCACACAAGACAAACTGTGTCCGTCTGAAGAGGCAGCTGGAGGCCAGGAGGGCAAACTAAAAGTTTCTAATGCCTCTGTTTAAGAAACTAAATGCTAACAATAGTTTCAGTCATAACCTTCTCCCCAGCTTTTAGTTTTATGTAGATTTTTTTGCAGTGAATCATTCCCTGAAGGTCTTTATAAACAGTTTTTTCTTTTCTTATAGCACCAGAGAGTAACAGCATGTAGATCTAGATAGAAAGGGATGGTTTTATATATTTTTAATTACATCATACTTACTGAGTCTTGTTTAGCCACAGAGTAAGATAATCTTTTTCAGTTTGACAAAGTAAAATACTGTCATACTCATGTGATTTACCTTAACTTTCTTTTTCACATCTTGTTCTCTCCTTAAGATATTAAAATAAAACTAGGAAGAATGAAGACTCAGACTTTAATTTTAGTAAGTTTAGTTTTCTCCCCTCTTAGTTACATCTAACTTCTTTGACAATTTATATCAATTGTCTGTAATGTTTATAGTTCAGCATTGGAGTTGCAAACAGTAAATTAGGGGAAAGAATCAGCAGTAATACAAATGGAAATAAAAATGCAGAATCTGTATTCTTGGACTTCACTATTCTATTAAACTACCGGAGAAGATGTGTCGTGTGATTTGTGGATGGAGACAACACTCTAATATTTGAATCAAGAATTTACATCCTATGAAGAAACTTTTGCAATTAGGTGATATTTCTTCATTTTGAAAAAACAAATTTCTCATCTGCTTTTTTTAATGATGTATGTGATACATGTGATTATATTCACACAAGATATCTGAGTGTATTCTTTTTTTAGTCTTAGACATAACTGAGAAGTGATCAGTTAGGAACAAAAGAGCACAAAGTTAATGAATAAAAGAACTAAATATCATCTAGTGTCTCACATGGAGCACACCCTTACAAATACTTTTGCCAAACCAAAAAAAGAAATTCCAGTTTCTTAAAATCTAAGAAGAGCATTAATTTTCATGTTTTGAATTAAAAATTAGTCCAGACTGAGTCAGTGGAAGCTGAATTAAATTCTCCATGCATATCCTTATATGCAAATTACTATATTGCAGGTTTATGACAGTGGTTAAATAAATTATAGTAATAACTTTCCATAAAAAATGTTTATGTTAACATTCTGTCACTGTGAAACTTGCCATTTTCACAGAGAAAATGCCAAGAACTTGTTTTGAATTTCCAAGTTTAAAGTCATCTCCAGTTCAGAATAGATTATGTTTTCCTTTTTAAAATACATAAATGTCTTGCAGGACATGTCCTAGTCTTAGACACTTATTTTGGAAAATATAGTCTTACAATTCAAGCAGCATTATCTCTCATCTTTAAATATCTATTTGAATGCTGAACTTCTGCATTGGTCAGTCTTCACTAGAAAGATTTTATTACTATCAGTATTATTTAGATAGTATTTCACAAGTGATCTTGTGAACGGTTTACTCATAAAGTTTTGTTCATATTTTTAAAATGTGTGGAGGTGGTATTCTACCCACTAGAATACCCTGTACAAATACATTTAATTGTTTTTAGGATTTCCTTTGCTCCCTGGGGTGCAGATGTAATTACTGTTCAACCCAAAGTGTTACATTTTAAGGAGAGCTTATCCAGGCATTTACTTTGCACCTGTTCATTTCTGCATACAGGCAACATCAGTTAAATACAGAACTGCAGTAGCCCCTGGTGTTATCTGACTTTTTTGGTAACAAATAAACTCTGGTCATTTAATTTTGCATATGAACACATTTAGTGCTCTATTAAATTAATTAATTGCCAGATTCCATGTAGATTCATGCATACAGATAATATTTTTGAGAGCCTAGCTGTACGTTTGCACAAGAGGGTCACTTTTATAGGTTCACTTGCACCTCCAATTATAGAGGCCACATGGCCTTGTACTTCCAATTATGGATGGAAGTCAGCCTGATGTTTACCTGATTTCAAAAATGTATCAGAGAAGGATTTTTTGCTTCACTATTGGCATAGATTTGTAGCTTGATTCAGACAAAATAATGAGTGGAACTTTTGATGAGGCCTTACTTGTTCTTTAATTACCATGTCTGTTGCTCCTTGGAAAATAATTTATAGTCTGCTTGGAACTGCAAGCTGGAAAAATGTATTACCTCTTATTTGGTAGATTCATTAGTTTTGCAAATGAGCATCAGGTTCACTATTGAACAGAAATTGGAGTTGTCAGAGCAACACACTTGGGAATTGGTTATGAAAAGCAAGACAATTTTATCTTTAATGAATATTATGTGATCACTGGCTTTGTTGTTCACATGGGACAGAGAAACCACCTTTAGTAGATTACACAGCTAAACCAATTTACATAATAACATCCTATGCATTAAAAATACATTGCCCTTGTGGAGGCAGGGTTCAACTGTTGGAAAGATAAAAATAACTACTACAAGCCAGTATTTCCCAACTACACAGATACACTGGGATCACAAAATTCTCTTGGACGTCATCTTTAGTAGATTTCAGCACTAAGGCAGTTTCCTGAAGCACATTATGCACTTAGAATTAAATATATTTTATCTCCTGAGAGATACATGTATAATTCAAAAAATAAATTCCTTCTATTAAAACTTTTCTGACTAGCTCAGGTCACAAGGGATCATGTAATCCTATGAAAATGGTCATTATAGAAGAAACTTGATCAGTAAACTAATTTTCCTAAAAAGGTTGGTGCACTTGGACCATACATAAGAATTATATTAATATCTCTTCTCAGTAGTGAGCTGTGACTTGTTTCCAGTTTTTAAGTAAGTTATCAGAAGGGACCCTGCTACAGCCTTACATTAGACAATTTAAAGACATGTTTTGGTTGATGATCATATTTCTTAAAGAAGGATTTCTTTCATTTGAGGATCATTGATTTGCCTGCACCAGGAGGAATGAGTCCTAGAGCAGACCAAGGACTGGATTCATTAAATCATCTGGAATTCTTTACATATTTCATCTACCACACTTATAAATTATGACTTACTCCTTTCAGAACCCCTAAGAACAAAGAAGTCTGCCCAGTTACCAGCAGAAGGGAGATGGAGCAGTCATGTACTGGGATTTTGTAAGTGAAGTGATATGACTCTGAAAGGGTTGTGTAAATCCGTTTTACTCCTTTATTTAGACAAATTTATCTTAAGAGCAGTTACTTGTAAGCATCCCACCCCAGTTTAGCTCATGAGTAGAGTTCAGTAGTCCCTGTCAGCATTTGTAGGTAGATCTTTCTCAAAAATTGAGAGTTAGTCTAGAGTAAAAAATAGGTGTCTTCACCTTGGAGCTGTGTTACATATTCCCCTAGAAGTTGATCAGGAAAGAATTTAGAAACCTTGATATAAATTGCTGCCAGATATGAGTAACAATAATGTGTTGCTTGGAGCATATTGGTACCCATATGTTGTTACTGAGTTAATACTGAGATTGGTGCCTGATGTAGGCAGGCTGAGAGCAGGCAGGCAGGCTGAGACTGCATCATGGTCCAGGCTGTCTCACAGAGGAAGAAAGAGACCCTCTCACCCAGGGGGGATATGATAATTTTCCATAATTTCTGAGGCCTTGCTAAAATAGAAGCTTACACATCCAGCAATAGATTTTAATAACTTTCTTGTGTACAGGCCTTGATGTGCTTTTGCCAGTCCTTGATGCTTGGGACCTTTCATTATTACAGACATAACTTGTTCTGGATGAGCCACAATCAGGATGTTACCATTTTGCAATTTTTGTTACTCTGTTGGATTCCCATGCCTCCAGTAATTTTGTACATATTTACTTTAAACCAGTTAATCAGACTGTGAACATCAGTAGCTGAAACTTAAATATTCATTCTCAGCTGCCCTGGAAGTGGTGAGCTCTGACACAAGGAAAACATAGAAATACAGAGGCAAGCTTGCTGTTCAGGACATAATCCATCAGATTTAGGTCAGATCAGAGGCACTACAGAGTTAAGGGCACAGGCAGGTAAGCTCTCTTGGAGATCAAGACATCATTTATTGATGAAGTTTGACTCAGTTTACTGATCTCTATACCGTGGATCAATGACAGTTAGAAAATAATCTCTATCAGTAGCAATATACATAAAAAGCAGGAAAAAATATGCGATGCATTGTTTCATACAAGATTTTAATTAAAAAAAAAAAGCAACATTAATGTTCAAAGAGGTGGCTAGCTTTTCAAGATGAGGAGTCTGATGAGGAGTCTTTTATGCAGTTTTTCAAAAGTTCCACCACATAAGAAGTGCCTGTGACTATTCTCAGCTCATTTGTTTAAAAATTCATAAACTAGAATTTCTCCTTGTTTATCAACAATTACACTGCTTACCTAGAATATTTTATACCATGCAGCAGAAATGGAAAACAGCCCATAAAACCTCACATTCATTTAATAATACTGTTATTGTTGTCAAAATTGTTAAAATACTGTTGTGAATGAAATTTTATCTCAAGTGAAGCACAAATGTTATTTCCTTCAGATTTATCCCAGCTGTGAAGTTTAAAACTGTTTGGGGGTATCCCTTTGAAATAGTATTGTAACTGTAATAACTATTTATACATGTCCTAGATATTTTCTAGCAGTGTTCATGGTACAGAAATAAATGAACAGGATTTGTATGCTAAGAAAGAGAGCTGTATGTTCCTTAATGAAAAAAAATTGACACAACCCTTTGTCTTTTGAACCAGAAGGAAGAAATATGAAAAGAAAGTAACTTTTAGAAGAAGAAAAGCTATAGAGAAAGAAGAGTGATGAAAGATTTTGTTGTAAACTTAATGTTGGATTTGAAAGCACCTTGGTCATACAAAGTGTGATGGATTACTGGGCTCAGCCACCACTTTAATGTCTCCCTGTTTGATTCTTGTGATCTGTGACCAGTACTGAGCAACTAACAACCTTTGTCATTAGATGAAAACACTCACACACTCTGATCTGTATCTACAATATTATTCTTTGCAGGGAAACATAAAAGGATTTTTTTTTTCCTCTTCTGAAATAAGACTTCCCCAGAGTTTGTTTTTGTTTGGGTTCAGACTCCAGAGAACTGAACAATTTTTTGTTACTTCAGTCAGCTGCTCTGTGATTCTTTTCTTGCAGTATGAAAACATGGCACAGCTTATACTAACTTTCCTGTCTTTGAAAATGTGGTGGCCCATGTTCAGCAGACAATTCTTGGTTAAATATTTTAGATGCATTTAAATAAATAAATACTTCAAGGTTGACTTTTTATAAAGGCAGAGACAGGTATTCTGTCTCTAACAACCCTGCTCTAGATTTTCTACCTGCTATATTAGCCCAGGTTGTGATGTCTTCTATTTTCCCTTAACAATCCAACTGAAGAGGGGTCTGTGCCAAGACCTTCTGTTGCCCCAAAGCTCTCTTAGAGGACTGAAAAAAATAATTGGCTCAAAGACATGGCCAAGAATAATTAAGACATCAGCTAGCCATCCCATTAAAATGCCAGGCTTTATCTCACCTTAGTCACAGGGAAAGGCTGAAATGCAGTCTTTAATCAATTAATCATTAATTTCAGAAAATGAGTCCACAGTTCCCTCTCTAGCATGTTTGCATGGAAACACACCATTCCAATTGGCCCTTGGAAGTGTTCTGCTGGGCCATGTATCTCCTACATGACATAACTCCCTGTCAACTCAGCCTATGCTCACACCACCCTCAAACTCCTTCAAACCAGCTCTTCACCACTGTGTGCTCTGGGTTACCCATCACTCCCATCCAAGCACTGCAGCAGCTGTGTGTCTCTATTGCTTCCTAAAGGAGGTTGCTATAGACAGAGCAGTTTCTCGGAGGCATGTTTGCTTCGACAGCAGGGATGGAAATTAATCATCACATATGACATGTGAAAAACCATTTGTGGCAGCTGGAAGGTTTGCAGAATGAAGAAAATGTAAGGGGTAGGAAGGGGCAGTGTGGGGATAAGGACAGGAATCTTTAACAGGAATAAGAGGAAGGTTATAATGGGAAGAGAGGGAGGGGGGAGAAGAGAAAGTCTATCACTAGGTAAGGGAGAGTTGAAGATTTAAAACTACAGGAAGGCAAGAAAAATGGGTAGGAAAATATAATGGAGCACGACAGGTAAAGTCAGAATTTATTGAGGAAGGAAAATAGAAGAAACAGAAAATTGAAGAATCAGCTTTAGTGAGCCACATCCCAGCTTTTGGCCAAATAAAACCAGTCTGATAACCCTAACTTTCTTCCTCTTTACTCCAGTACTCCTGTGTCTATCTGTAATCCTCTTTTCTCCCTCTCTTTCTCTGCTCCAGTGCCTTCCGTGCTTTCAGCCTCCACATCCCTGTGTGCTTCTCCATGGTCCTTCAGCCAGAGCTGCTTGGTTCCATACAATTTCATGCTGCACTGATGGATGCCGTGGCGAGGTTATTGCATGTCAGGAGCCAGGCAGTCAGAGCTAAAGAGTCAACAAATGGGCTGGAAGGATCTTTCTGGAGATGTGGGGACTGGTGATGTGCCAGGCTGGTGGAGCTGACTGAGGAAATGTGAGCAGATTTGGGATAGGAGAGACTGACATGAGGACTTTGGGAGGACTGTGGCATGCAGGGTGTGCAATGGGACAGTTGTTGCCAGGGGAGGTTTAGGTTAGATGTTAGAAAGAATTTCTTCACAGAGAGGGTGATCAGACATTGGAATGGGCTGCCCAGGGAAGTAGTGGATTCTCTGTCCCTGGAAATATTTAAAAAGAGACTGGATGTGGCACTCAGTGCCATGGTCTGGTAACCACAGTGGTAGTGGATCAAGGGTTGGACCTGATGATCTCTGAGGTCCCTTCCAACCCAGCTGATTCTATGATTCTGTGATTGATTCTATGATTCTGAGTGGGGTGTGGTGAGGAGGTGATGTGTGTTTTGTGAGGGACTTTGCATGGTGTACAGGGAGAGGCTGCAGTGCAGGGCCCCTGGGGAGCCTGGCACGGTGCTGAAGCTCTGCTGATGGCCAGGCAGGGAGAGTCTCCAGCTGCCAAACATCTTATGCCAAACACAGTGAAAAGCCTAATTTGATAAGTTATACAGCTTCCATTTCCTAGAGTAGAGGAAGGGAAATACTGGTACCTGGAAAGATTTCTGCTAAGGAGGGAAGAATATAGTATATGGAGCTCCAAGACATGTGACAGGGAATTTTGATGCATTTCCCAGCTCAGACACTTGTGAGGTCTTTAACAATTTGGTCTCTCTAAAATGACATTATATTCCTCAGCTACAGAGAAATTCTCAGACTTAAAACCCCTTTTAAAGACAGTGACGTGCTCAGGCAGAATAGTAGGAAAAGCTGTATAGTTGTAAAGGTAGACAAGTGAGGTCCTCATTAAGAAATAAAGTGGTGGTAGAATGTAATCTCTTCATTTTGTGTGTGGGTTTTTTGGTTGGTTTGTTTTTTTGTTTTGTTTTTGTTTTGTTTTGTTTTTTTACCATGTGGCTGTATGTAAACTGAAGAGGTTATTTATTTAGGGAAGACTTTTTGAAGGGGAAAAACGTAATCAGCTAAGCATTTGCCTCTTGTCAAAATTGGATGCTTTGGATGCCTAATTGCAATTTGCTCTCTGAAAACCTTTCTTTATTCCTATAAAAGAGAAATATGGAACAAAAATTTATTTCTTTACCAGCTTTCCTGTCTTCATTTTCTGACAGTGTTTGAAGGCTGAATGCCCAAATTTTCCCTATTAGTCAGGTGATAAAATCAGCCTGGCTATCAAGACCAGACTTGGAGTCAGCTGTGTTGCATCTAATGAACCAGGGAATAATTCCTTTGACTTGGGTAATAGTAAACACTTTCAAAGGTAGAAGGTAGAGATGCTGTGTCTGGAACTGGAAGATATGACAGTGAACACCTCTCAGTGACCCAGAAGCTTCCTCTCACTCGAATAAGAGACTAGAATGGACTCTTGAATTGTTCCCAAACAGATAGTTAAAGCAGTTGCCTGTAACTCTGTAAAAAACAAACTGTGCACTTGTATTTCAGTCACAGTTTGTATTTCTCATACGCATTGCAATTTGAATTTTGAACCTGCCTTCAAGCCTGGGAGGTCCATTCTTTCCTAAACCCCTTAGAGAGTGACTAGAATCTGCCTGTGGTGAGTAGCTGGGAGCAATGAAGATCAGTTTACTGTAGTGCTGGGGGCCATGATATTTAAACACTATTCTCCAGTGCAGTGAAGCTTTAATAAACTATGAGCATTGTTAGCAGACTTAGGAAATTCAGGCTCCTGAATGCTAAATAGGAAAGATAACAAGAAGGGAACAGATGTTAGTGTGTGTAGGAATGTCACATAAACCTCCAAAATCTTGACAGCTTTTGTATTCATCATTATGTCAATACTGCAAAAATTATACCTATTGTACGTGCTTTCTTTCTCTGCCACTTAAAAAAAATTTCCATTGTATCACTGGCAGCATTTCACAGTGAGCTATATTCAAAAGCTGACACAGTTTTCTAAGTAAGTGTACCTTATAAGATTTGTCTGGCAACTGTATAATTTCACACAAAATATTTTTTATACTGTGTTATAGTTCAGTCACATTATGACTGAAATGGGAAAAAAAGGTTGAAAATTTTGTCTGCTATGAGTATAATTACACTACTGTTTTGTGAATGCTTTTCGGATAGGTTTCCAAAGCTAATCATAATTCTGTTCACATTTTGTTTTTATTGTACAAAAAGAGAAACATTTGGAGAGGAAAAAAAAAATAAAAGAAAAAACATACAGTGTTACAATATATACAAATTACAGGTGGTTTGTGAAAAAGCTGTATTCAATGAAGATTTGCTGTAAGCATAAATTAAATTAAATTCATCATCTACCTTCCCTACACTTACAGCTAGTTTCTCAATGAAATACATGAAATTATTTCCGTTCTATGGAAGATGGCCTCTTAATATGAAAGATTATAAAAAATTCCAGTCTCTTGACCTCCACCCTGATACAAACACCTTTTTGGAAGAGATGACTCATTTCTGCAGGAGAATAATTTTGTTGGGGTCAAAAGCTCTTTAGAACAATTACTGATTATTTGTATGCTTATGGTGCTTGTGAGCACCTGTCACGAGTAAGTAATTGAAAGTGGGAATGTGAGCAAAGTCAGAAAAAGAGTGACTGGGTCTTCTGAAAAACTTGCTATTTGATAATTTCATCTTTTGGTGATGAAACATTTCATTATCAATATTTTCTCAATTACTTTGCTGACCTGAAGGCTACATAAGAAAGGACAAAGTTTTTGTACTCTATGAAAACACTGAAACAGATAATTAAGCAGTCTCTTCAGACCATAATGTAGCAGCGTTCTTTTTGCTTTGACCTTACTTCTTGCATATTTTTCTGCATCAGACAAGTCTGAGAAAGTATTTTACATTGGATTTCTAAAGATGAAGGATCTAAGGCTTTACAGATTACTTTCAACCTATCATTTCCAAATACTGTCCACTCGTCTCAGCAGTTCCTTGATTGCTTGCACTTCTTTAGTCATTTGGCACAGTAATTGGAAGACTTTCTTCTTTTGAATAAGGACTGACTCCTTATTTTTAAGATATTTGTGATGCAGAAATTAGATCTATAAGTGAATAAATATGAACATTAGGCTGATAAAGCAGACAGTAAATATTCTTTTTTTTTTTTTCCCAATTGTAATTACATTATTCCATTATATAAGCTCTAGGATTGGGATAAACTGCAAATGATAATCAGTGTCTGCAAAGATCTAATCATCATTGGATTTGTCATGAAATTTCATGACATTTCCCATTCCCAAAATTTCCTATCTATTCAGTAGATTCTATATAGATTACTGCTTTGGTTCCTGCCCTTTCTGTGTGTGTTTCCCAGTTCTTGCTATTGGTTAATAGCCTGGACACACTATTTTTTATCAGAGCAAAGGCTCAGGGCATGAGAAGACACAAAAGTTTTTATCTGTAAATTTTAGACTTGCTTGATAGGTGAACCTTTGATAGGTGAACCATTATGAGCCTTTGCTAATTTGACTTCCGTTAGTAAAAATAAGAGTAAGACAAATGGTCTACTTAGCCTTTTAGTCTCTGCTAATACAAGATTAGGAAGAGTGTGTGACTGGTCACAGTCTGTACTGTGCTTTAGTTGTACATTCCTAACTTTCAGAATCATTGGATTAGGGATTTTTGAGGGCATGTCTCTGTGCCTTCCCTTTACTATGTGTTTATGAACTGGTTTAACGTGTCTCTCAGTTCAGTTTCCCAGGTATTATATTTTCTATTACATCATGACTGTCACTATCAAAGCCTTGAGAAATGTTAATGTAATTAACAGTAATTTGTTATCCAATCCTTTATTATGTTTTCTAATAAAGGAGCAAATTAAAATGTAGCCCCTGTTTTTTATGAAGAATCTAAATATAAATGGTTTTATACTTCTTCACGTTTCATCATCATGTGAAAGAATTGATTAAGTAAGAAATCTTTGTTCTATACCAAAACCAGAAATAGTCAGGGAAGTTTGAAGAGGAACAAGGAAAGACCTAGAGTTGTTTAGAGTTGTGAAGTTTTTCCATTGAATTATGACTGCTTGTGTTTCTCTTCTCTGGAAGAGTCCTCAGACCTGATTTGAAGTCACTGAGATAAAGGGCTCTTGTTTGTCCCCATCATCCTAATGTTGATGACAATGCTGCGAGGATCATTCTTGAGAATAATGAATAACATTCTGTTGGTTGGACTTTGAACCATCAGTCTCCACACTCTGGCCCCATCTCTTCAGTCTGTTGTCCACCATATCAAGGTCTACTCACCATAATGTATTCCACTCCAACTTACTCCAACTAGTAGTTCCTAGTTTCACACTCCTCTGTTGTACCTTTCTCCTTCACATCTTGCCATGAAGCATGGCGACATTGAAGGCCTGAGAACAGGCATTTCCAGTAAATAGTGAGGCAAAAATTGCATCAGGTACCTTATGTGTTCCCATATTCTTCATCACTAGGTTGCCTGCCTTGCTCATCTGCAGGCTCATGCCCTCCTGGGTTTTCTTTTTGATGCTGATGTACCTGCAGAAGCTCATCTTGTTACCCTTTTGCAATCTTTACCAGTCTCAGCTCCAGCAAAGCTTTGGATTTTCTGGTTTCACCACTGTATTAACAATTCTATGACTACTGTGTTTCAAAAGCCTACCTCATTGCTTTCTTCCTTACATTTAAAGTATTTTTTAAATGTTAACTTTAAGGCATACACTTTTGCAGATTTTCCTCATATTTAGTCTCTCTAGTGAGTTTTTTTTTGCATGCACATAGCCAAAATTTTCTTACCAGAGCAACTATTACAGTGTCTTACTGGGTTATTTCTCTTTTAATCAAAGCAGAAATTCTCATGTGCATATTTGACTGATACTAGGGTGTTAAGAAGAAAAGCTTTTATGAATTTAAATGAAGTTTTGACACTAAATTCTACTATTTTGGAATCAAAATGTGAAGCTGGCTAAAATTCTGTAACTTGTTGAACCACCCAGATGAGATTGCTGCAAAAACAGTCAACAGTTCTGAAATGCCTTCTTAGAAAGCCTTTTAATGCATTTCACTGTTCAGAGGACAGGCATTGACTTTAATAGGAATCCCATGTAAATTGGATTAAATGATCAGCACATTAACATCTATTTCTGTAGTAAGACACAGTAGAATTAAAAAGCAAGGCACGGACAATGCCTTCTGAAATTCACATACTTCCCATTCTTCAGGGGTAGGAAGGGCTTCAGGGGAGAAAATGTATGGAAAAGCAAACAAAAATTCAAACACAAATCTTATTTTCAATTGAAAAATATTTTTATTTATTTGCTAGTGGTTTTATCATGTTTGTTGCTTTTGGGTTTTTTTTTTTTTGGGGGGGGGGGGTTTGTTGTAGTTTATTAATTTATAGCTGCATACATTTACTACAGCCTCTCTTTCAGCATGGTCATAATATGAATACAAAATTGTGGGGTTTATTATATTCCTGTTCCTCCAGACCCTCAAACAGGCCACAGTGTCAAAGCCAAATTAATACCTTCTTACTGTCCTCTTCTGCCTTGGTGCCATGACCCTGATGGAGGCCAGATTGCAGTTCTTCTTTCCCTAGGAATGCCAATAGACTTTGTCTAATATGAGAAGATACATAGACTCAGTAAGCTGGGGTAACAGCAGCACCATAATTTTTTCTGTATGTTCAGGCATCCTGTTAAGCATTCACTTCTGCCCCTCTTACCTGCTGCCTCTATTGGGCAAGGCACTGCTGAAAATTTCTATTCTGTACTGGCATTTGTTTGTGCGACAAAATTATACTCTTATGAAGAGAAAGCTTTAATTTATCTTAATTTCCAGAAAGCGACCATGTTCTATTCAAGTAATATCAGTTATGGAAATAAGATGGTCAGTACTGATCATAACAAGCATGGATTTGAAACTGAATATATGTCAGAGCTTCTCCTTCCTCTGAGATGCATTTGGTTCCATATGTCAGCAGTCTTGAATTTCTAGATTAAAACTTCTAGACTTGTTAAAAAGTCAGTCATCAGGTGTGGTTGTCATTATATGTTTTAGTGAATCTTGTTGGGTTTTATTGGCACCTCTGTTTTAGTATTTCTCCATGTCCTGATTTTGGCTGGGATAGAGCTAATTTTCCTCTTACTAGCTACAATAGTGCTATGTTTTGGGTTCAGCATGGCATCTGTATGAGAAGAATGTTGATAATACAATGGTGTTTTCAGTAGTTGCTAAGCAATCAAGGACTTTTCAACTTCCAATGCTTTGATAATATGTGGGTTCACAAGAAGCTGGCAGGGAGCATATCCAGGACAGATGACTCCAAATGACCCAAGAGGTATTCCACAACTTATGATGTCATGTTCAGCATACAAAGCCCTGGGGAGGAGGAAGAGGGGGGACATTTAGACTGATGGTGTTTGTCTTCTCAAGTACCCATCTGATGTGATGGAGCCTGGCCACCCTGGAGATGGATGAATGCCTGCCTGACAGTGGGAGCTCCTCAATACATTCCTTGGTTTGCTTTTCTTGTGCATGCAGCTTTTAGTTTACCTATTACCTATTTCTCTACCCAGGAGTTTTCTCACTTTTACCCTCTGGATTCCCTGCCCCCTGTAGCTGCCATCTGGGGTTAAACCATGGCACTCCATTATGCATAATGCACTGTAGAGGTGTTAAACCTAAACCAGATTGAATAATAAATTTTCTAGCTAAGGAAAAGAAGGAAACAAAACCTCAAAACCACCAGGTTGCACATTCATTTTCTATAGGAGTAAAACTTAGTGTAGCAGTTAAATATTCAAAACACAGAAAACATGCAGTTTGGGAAAGTTAGCTAGGGGAGAAGGGAAAAAAAGATATCTCTTGTTCAGTATATGACTGTCCTGCTGAGCAAGAATAATGAGACCATCTTAATTGCTCCCCAAGTATATATTACATTGATGACCTGCATCCAGTCTCAAAAGAATGCCTGGTATATTGTTGTCTCTCAGGAAGCCATAGTCTTGTTTTTTGTAGATGTGTCACTATAGCTACCCATCATAACTAATGATGTTTACTGAGGGTGGGCAGTCTTACCCATTCAATCTGTAAGTGAAAACAAAACCTTCTTTCTGTCTTTAGATTTTCCCCCATCCCAGGAAACTACCCCATTTTGGTCTCTATTGCATTCCTGGTTTTGAGAGAAGATACAGAGTTGTGTCTTTTGGAATCTCTTTCCAAACAGAATTGTAGATAGGAAACTATGCACAATAAAGCCATTATTCTTCAAATATATAATAGCAATAATAAACTTCACAACAGTAAGCCTGAATTTGTTTTGACATTTAATTATTTTGCTCTGTCCCTCCACCCCTCCAGTTCTCTAAGATCTTTAAGATGCTGGAAAGACCCATAGGTATTCAGTTTCAGCAATGGCTTTTTTTCCTAATATGGCCTTCCTAGACAGAGTGAAGGTACCTTGTCTCACAGCATCCAAAAGTGGCAGAGCAATAACTGTGTTCAGTAGCACTGTAAATGATACACCTTGGACAGAATAACTGCTGAGATTAGAGATAGCTACTTGTCCTGTAGCCTTCTCCAGGGGAGTGAAAATTCTCTCTCTAAAATGAGGCAATTCAATTGAAACTCCAAAATCCTTATGCTTCATTCACTGGGAGGTGAAAAGACTTCCCATTGCTAAATAATAAGAGCTTTATTACCAAACTTCTGCAGTTTCTTTGGATAATACAAGGCAGGAGACAGAATCTAAGATGAATTTTCAGGCACTCCTTCACATTTGGCAGCCTTCAGGCAGGAACACCAACACGATGGACATGGGCACTAACCATGCAGCAAGGTGGTTGCCAGGGTTACTACAACCTGTCAAAAAAACCCAGAAAATGAAAGTGAAAGAACTATGGTGCCCAGCATAATTCCTGTCAAGTGCATTGCCTCACATGCTGCCTTAAGCTGCAGGGGAAGGAAAGACAAGTCTTCCACAGGCATGCAAAAAGCAGGCTGCATCACAGCTTGCAGCTTGGTGGAAGAGGCTACTGATCTGAACATTGGAAAGTCACCAAATATCCATCCCTACAAATGAGATCATAGCTGCAGGATACCTGAACAGAACTTTGTCAGCTAGAGAAATAATTGCCTTAAAATAAGTGCTAAACCACAAGCATAAAGTCTAGAAATCAATAACTGGAGAAGTTAGCATTGCAATAACTTTTTTTTTTCTTCTTCTTCTTTTTTTACTTCTCTCTTTTTTTTTTTTTTAAATTATTTTCTTGAGATGTATTAAAATGACTTTTTTATTTTGTAAACTCTAATTGCATTTTTTGTGCCTTGGCTGTTTTGCAAGATTAGTATAGAGATGTAGTCTAGACAGGCAGACAAAAAGATAACAAGCCTTCATAAAAAGAAGACTTTATCCATCACTGCTACTGCATCACATGAGAGTAGGAGAAAGACATCTTAATTCTTTCAAGGCAACAACTCCCTGAAACTGACTTCTGAAATTCAGGAATAAAGTGGCAAAAAAATCATGACCTACTAACAGGTAATACAAACTTGAACCAAATCCAAACTGCTGAATCACCAGTTGCCCCTGTAAAGCATTGAATGAGACAAGTGATTCCAGTTCTCTCCACTGGAATCTCTCCAGTTGTCTCCACTTAAGACTGACCTCAAGGAGATCTCAGTGACTAGCTTGTGAGCCTCCAGAACAGACGTCTAAAACCAGGTGAGATGAATTTCACAGTGAGGCTTTAAAAGGTGAGTAAAATCTAGTTGCTAAAGTAATTTTATATCTGTCAGTCCATGACACCATCCCTACTTATTTGGCTTAGAAAAAAATGTATTTCTGTTCTAAGCGTACAATTTTTGTCCGAGACAAAAGTTCAAATTATTTGGTTTTTGACATGACTCAAAGGGGACACGAGTTAGGATGAGCTAGTGTTTTGGCCTTCCTTGTTATGTCTTTTCTTCTCTAGAAATATTGGACCTTTTCTTCCTCTCTCTGCTATCCTAGCCTGATAATACAGAATTTTTTTTCACTAGTTTCTGGAACAGATGTAAATAGGGAATAACCAAAGGGAAAAGTGCTGTTCACTCACTACAGATGTCTGCTTTACTGACACACAAAAAAGATAGCAATATCTGGTTTTCTACTTAAATTAATGAAATACAAGAGTGACATTGAAATATTTTATTTCTAAGGCTTCAAAAAGAGCTTTCCTTCTCAGTACCAACTGATTGTGCCTAGTATAATATTTTTCTTTATTTTCTTCCAAGCAGCACTTAGCATGATAGATGTACACAGAAGGAAGGAGAGAAAATGATGGTCTCAGGAAATCTGATGAACAATACAATCACTCTGTGCCTGCAGGAAAAGAAAGTCTATGAAGTTCCTTTCCTATTGTATGTGTATTTAGTGGCAGCAGATTCAGTGGCTTTATTTTATCTTTATTTTTTGTTTTGAAGTTGGAAATATTTGAAGCTGGGAACGTGACTAGAGAGATAGCATTGCACAAAATGCAGAGGCACAAAACTTCCTGGATCTGAAGTTCCTCAGAGATTTCTGTCAGAGGCTTCTATCTGGGAGAAGGTCAAATTGGTCATAGGCTGGTAGATCTTCAGAAGGGGTTAATATACGTTTTCTCTGCATAATAAAGTGAGAGATCTCCCTGGGATGGTGCAGCTCAGGTATTTCTGAAAGCCAAGCCAGTATCTGAACCTACTTGTGCAGCACTGCCCTGTGCACGTGTTAATTCTTTGGATTAAGATGACATGAGCCCAGCATAATTCAGCTGTATGGCATGCACCTTGAACCTAAAGACTTTCAGTAGGAAACAGCTGTTCAGGTGTCATAGTTTATCCAGCAAAGTTGTTTATCTTACAGCAGTCATTCCTGAACAATGGTTACCTCAACTTCTTTTATTTAACAACTGCTGACTATCTCACACAGTTGTTACTCTCATGGTGTTCATTTTCTACCCAAATATGAATGCTCTTTTTTTTTTTTTTTTTTTTATTTCACCCCCTTTTTTTATAGCTTGCATTAGAAGGTTGTAATTTTTTTCCTTTTCATGGCCCACTTTCTCATACTCTCCTGAGCCACTGACTCATTGTTGAGATTCATTGGCTTAGAGCATTATAGAGATAATTTATTGATATGTTGCTCATTATGATGTCTTAAAAATGGCTGTGAGATTTCTTAATGAAGCCACACAAGGGACTGAGCCCTCTGTTTTGTTCTGCATTTGTATCATGTCCTGATCTCAGAGCACTTCTGTACTATGTTAAAGCAATTATAATTCACTCTTCTCACCATGTTACTTTCCATTTTAATATAAAGTAGCTTATTGGAACAAATAAGTTAAAATGGTACTTCCACTTGACAGAGGTATTTTGAAGATTAATAATTTTGAAGAGTTATTATTAAAGAATAATAAGACATATATCAAAGAGAAAAAGAAATAACCATAGCATTGCTGGCAATATTAGACTCAAGGGCCACATCTATACTAATAAATTAATTATAGACAAGAAATTTTCTCATGCATAGGCCTGGCACTGTCTCTGCTTCTAAATGGTTGGATTGGCTTATCAGCATATCACCCTTTCTCAGATGTGACTCAGGGAGCTGGAACAGGTAGGGAATCATTTCCTAAAGACAGGATGAAAGAAGCTATCCAGTTTTGGAGAATGAGTCCAATGGTATGAAAACAGGGGTCCCTGCATCATCGTGGACCCAGAGGTTTATGTGCCTCAGGCACATAGACTTGCCAGCAGAGATACAGACAATGTTTGTGCAGAAGAAAGTCCTTGGGTTTAAATTTTCCTTACAGTGGCTTGAATGTGGCAATGATGGTAGACATGGTGGTGATTGGTATTCTTGACCAACTATATTTAGGAGAAGAGAAATTTCTGGTATAAACCAGTTCTGACAAAGCTCAACAGGCAACTATGAGGAAAAAAAGGAAGGTTCAAGACATTATTATTTTGTTTCTACTTCAACAGCATAAGGATGGGAAATTATCAGTCATATATCATGTCAATACCTGAAGTTTAGGCTGGTTGAAATAACAGTATATTTTCAGCAAGAGATTTTTGTTTTGGTTTTGCTTATTGTTTTGGTTTTGTTTTTCTTTCTAAAAGCAGAAAGCTTTCTCTGTGTCATTTTAAGAAAGGTACAAAACTTGGCTGTAATGGTTTTGTCCACAGACAGCAGGGATGGTCTTCCAGCAAAAGAGAACTACTTTTAACATTTCATTTAACTTTAAAAAAAGCAGATTAATTCTTCCAAGCAAAAAGCTGTTCCAAAACACAGAGCACATATTTTCATCTCAAAGATTTCCACAAAATTATTTTGATCAATTGTTTTCTAATGGTATTACTTGTGCACACATTCAACTGAACAAACACTTTTAATTTTTACTTGATGTACACGGCACCTGAATTTCTCAAGAGTTACAAAAGAGTGCGAAACAAGTCAGGGGTTTGGCACAGAATTCAATGAGGCTTTCTGCAGAGAACCTGGAAGGGACTTTGGCTAATAGCTGGAGCTACTATACCATCTTTTCCTTTTTAATGCCATTATTCACATCCAGAGGAGGAAAAATGTATTATATGGCAGAAAGAAAGAATATCACATTATGAAGAGATAGAGAATTCAAGAGAATGAATGTCACTGGTGAAACATTTAAAGCCGTTCTCTAGATAAGTAATCATGCACTTAAAAATCTTACTGGAAAATTATGTTAGCCTCTAGAAAAGAAAGACAAACCATGGCTGTTGAAAGACACCCCTGAGAATGAATTTTCCAATTCACCCTTTTACAATACTTCGTCTCCTTGTGCAGGAAATTGTCTTCTATTGAATTTTTGTGTAGCTTTTTTAGTTGCTAATATAAGCAAATATTTATTATAATATTTTTTTAGAAATGATAAATTAACAAATTAGAAAACCAGAAAAAGACATCCACTGCAGTACAGTGCTAAAATTCTCAGGGGAAAATAAATAATAAAACCCCCTTTTAGCAGTGAGGTGCTGAGAACTACGGCAAAATCCTATTCCATTTTTCAAACACTCTTCATATTAACAAAAACCCAACAGTATACTGGATTTTGATAAATTCAAAGATGAAAAGACAGAAAAGGTTATTCGTTGACCATTCGGTTTTATCCTTCCTATTTTAACTTGATTTTGGTAGAGATTTTGAAAGTCCTCCTTGAAATTGGCCCCTAGACTGAAGAATTGCAATACATACTGACTGGTGAACGTCAATGTCTTATTTAGTCAACCTTGAAAGGCTGATTCTCAAACAAACAAATTATCTTTACCATTTTCCTGTTTATTACTTCACACAACCAAACCCTTGATAGTTTTCATTTATTAGGCATACAAGAGTATCTAAAGTTGTTAGTTCTGAACGTTAGTCTCTTAGGACTGTTTCAAACATGACACCTTCTGATGTTGCAGAAAGCTGTGAAAAATCCCTCTTTTAATGGAGGTAACAATTTTAATTCTTTTGCACAGTATAAGTGACTGAAGAGGGCAGGGGGTGGGAAAATTGAATGGAAGATAATAAGAGGTTGGGCATCTGACTTAAGCAGTTCTTTGGAAATATTTGTACCAGGGATGTGTAATCTACCCATGCTCATTTAAGAAAAAAAGCAAAACCAACCCCCCGCCCCCCCCCCCCCCAAAAAAAAAATAAATTATTTTCTGGCATTATAATTACAGGAATCTATGGCCCTTCTTAGGCCCAAGAGAAGTAGAACATAATTTTAAAATCTCACATAATGGGGAAAAAGCCAAAAACTGAGGTCTTTTCAATGCATGAACATTTAAAGACAATTTTCAATAGACAGACAACAAGGCTGAAGTATTTTTTGAAAGTGCCTACAAATGTTTATTCATGTGTGCTGTGCACTCTCCACAGCTATACAGGAAAAATATCTTATACATATGCAAATAGCACTGAACTCTGCATTTGTATGTGAAATTGCCTGATTGGCATTTCAAATCACTGTGTCTGGTGAAGTCACAAGACTTGTTCAATTGCCTCCATTTAAAGATTCAGCCTTAAGGCACATTTTTACTGAAAATGAGGATATATCCTAATGCCCTCTGTCAAACTTTGATCTCTTCCAGGACTTTTTAGCAATACTGTATTTGCTACTTGATGGAGATTGCCCCTGTAGAGAGGTAATTGTGTTACAATTTTAAGGCATGTATTTATTTTGATGTAAGAGCCTTACACAATGAAAAATATTAAACATAAATGACAGCATAATCCAGCCTTTGTTGCAATAAATTATTAATTTCTTTTTCTTGAGTATTTGGATTCTAACAGTTGAAGAACTTTCCCCCTTCCTGCAAAAGTCTCTACAGTTTTCCAGGCTTCTAGGTGCATTTTCTTAGTCCTAATCTTGTAATAAAGAGGACAGTTCATTACTCAACAGAATGTAAAATTATTTTGCCAGCTCATGTCTTTGTCCTGTCAATTTATGACATATAGTTCTTTGAGTACATTAACATCTAGAGTGGGGTTCATCTTATATGGTCACACTTCTAAGCTTCAGTGTCCATACTCAGTGGAAAATGAGGGTTCTACGAAAGAGTCCACACTCTGGTCTCTGTAGCCATCTGAGACACCACAGGGTCTTAACGACATGATACACTGATGATAAATATGGCAAAGGACCAGTGGGAGGTCTATTTCTTTCTGTAGAAAAATCAGGAGTCCAGGCAGGATAACCTGTCCTAGATACCTACCTGCAGGCAATAGAATCAAATTTATCAGCAGCGAAGTCTGAGATGACCAGAGGAGGTGCCTGAGTTCTCTGAGAGAGCAGACACTTTTCTGTTCTGTATTGATCAGATTTTCAGTTAGCATAATGGTAACTTAAGAATTCTTTTGCTCTTGTAAGTAAGGAAAAGTAGTTTTCTCCATCTGACAAATGAAACACACCTCTAATGCCTTTGCAAAACTCTTCAAAGTGAGACCGTTCAATAAGAAATGCAAAGAAATGCATATTAGTGACTGTTCATGTAGATGCTTTCCTTTTCTTAGCTGTATTCCATCTACCTGCCTATAGCTGAAGAAACTTCAGCAGTCAAATAGAAGGTTTGAAGTAATCTCCTTGACACTATGTGCATGTACATATATATATATATATATACACACACTTGCCCATTCTCAGGTTTTCATAGAAACGAAGGATAACTTCTTAGTGCTGTTACATTTGGCTACAGCCCAACTGAAGCTGGATCCAAACAGTATCCATGGCCCAAATTCTTCATAGCCAGCTTTTTCTTAAGTTATTGAAAATCAATTAGATAGAGTACTTGATCTACTCCTAGAGACATTGTCATGAAAATATCTCTTCTTCAGCTTAATAGCTCAGTGAATTATTGCTTTTACTATTATTAATAATGTTATGTAAAGTCTTTTGATTCACAGATGTCAAAATATAGTAAGAAATTTGCCAAGGTTTATCGTGGAATGACTTATTAACAAAAAAATTTTAATGATTTTCACCTTTCTTCTTAATTTTGCCAGTAAACACATCTGCAAAATCCTTTAGCTTCTAAGTTATTTTATATCATCTTCACTCATATATCTATATATACATACATATATGTATATATATATATATATCATCTGAGCACTCAAAAAGTTCTGTTTTCATTAGGAAACCTTTATAGGACTTTCTGTTACTAAGTCTATGAGTCCAGGAATACTATGCTTATTATCTTGAGGAACTTGCTACAACAACATGAACATCACAGATTAAATCACAGGTCTTGGTAAGGATTTATTCATGTGGAAAACTTGCAGCAGCAGTCATACCTTTTGAATTTTTCCTTCATACTGTGTTGAATGAAAATTTTTTCTTGGAAGTTGTTAAGGGTCATTTTGCCTTTTAAGAGTAGTTCCTGACCAAAGTTTCTACTTAGAAGGCTTGAGTGGAAAGAAGATGCAGAGGCTCAAAACCCAGCAACACATTTTAGGAAGTATTTAATAAGTGGCTTTCCTTTAGTAGAAAAGGATTAGGGGATAGAGGAGCTGAGGGGGGGTAATTATCTCTGAGACACCAAACAGAGACCAGTAATTAGTGTCAAAATAGAACTGAGTATAGTCCTCTATGAAACAGAAATATTATAAAGATTTTCTTGCTACCTACTGCCAATGTTACCAAAAAAACATCTTTTGTGATTTTTTTATTGGGATATTAAAAAATTTGTCTCTTCTGGGACATCTGTCTTCTGTTCACTTTTCTAAAAGGTTTTTCACATGTTACAGATTTCATATAACCTTTGAACATTTAAATATTTCTATGGTTTTATAACTTACGCTGGAATATACTGCAAACTACTTTCTGAGGAATAAAAAGGGATTTATTTGCACTGTCTAAATATAAGTGAGATCTTTCTCCTAGTGAATCCGAAGTTAGGATCAGTGCTGCTTTGCACTTTGGTGGGGGTCAAACCAAATATCACATCCCACAGAGTGGGTACAGTGTTATGTCCCACATGGGACATGAGTAAAGTTCCCCAGAGCAGGGGTCAACCCAGGGAGATTTGGACTGGACCCCCTTGCTTCCCAAACTCCTTCACAGAGGAGCCTAGGTGGAGCTGGGCCAAATCTTCCACTATTAATGTATTTTAACAACATATTCAGTGAGATTAAGTTCAGGAATTCTCTGTGTAGTACTCAGGAGTAAGGTTATTTATTACCCATGAGGCTTGTACAAAACACAACTTTACCTATAAGTAATATTATAAAACATGTCAGATTACAACCGGAAGAATTAGAAATTATGGCACTTTCAAAGCAATGGATTGCAAATAGCAGAATTTAGCAAAATTTAAGAAAATTGTATAAACAAGAGGTTACAAGTAACAAAACTTAGGTATTGCAAAAGGTGCTGTAAAACATGTTGTAGAAACCCTTATATGTTACCCTTATATGCCAAGATAAACTCAGAAACAGAGAGAAACGAAGAAAAAAGAGTGAAGATAGGAAAGATATCACCACCTTTGGATCCAGTGATGAGTCCTGTTTATCAGGGTGGTCACCCAAATGGGGGACTCTCCGTCACAAAACAAGAGTACAGGTGGCTTATCAAATGAGGCCTCCACCCCAGTGCAATGTCCATTTTGTCAGGGTGGCTGTTTTGAGACAATTATTGTTTTAGGGACACTACAGATGTTATCAAGAACCACAGCAGTGCATTCGCTCCAGAAGATACTATCAAACTTGGAAATTACACATTTCAAAGGAAAAAAAGAAAGATTTACAGATATTTAATAATACTCCATTACCTTGGAGTGCAACTAAACTGATTATTTAGCAGGAGGGATAGGCTTCACTATCTGTTCATAAGTTACTATATTTGTTAAAGAAATCTTGCTAGAAATTTAATGAAATTAAATGTAATGAATTAACGTGTATTCAAATAAGAATTTCACAAAATGTGATTGTTATATAGTGATGAAAAGTGAGAATTTGGCTCTATATTGAGATCAGTTAGCACAGTATTGTAACACGGTAATTTAAAATTGTATTATCACAGTGTTTTTTTAATGTCTTTATTGAAAGAATATTAATTCTTCTGATATTCTTGTTCATCTTCCCATTCTTGCACTTATCTTTGTCATAAGAACAAGACATCTGAATTCCAATTCCTGACATGGGCTTATTGAGATATCATAGCATAACTAAGCTCTGCTGCCTTCACCTTTTCAAAATTCAGTAATTTGACTGCCTGAGTCTGTAGTTTTTTCTGGCAGCTGCCAAAGCTTCAAAAGCAAAGGATACCAGTCAATCAAAATCTTGAATAAGTAAAAGGTCAGAGGACTCGATAGATTGCTGTCCTTCACAGGCTCTGTGAGGTTCTAAGAGCCCATTCATGTGACATGAAAGGGAGAAAATAACTATGTGATTCATTGACACACTATGGAACATAACAGGAAACAGCACCAGCTTAACTATTTACATTTGGCTTTTACCTTGGCAGTATTATGAACCTCTAAGGCTCTAAAACACAAATGGACAGATAAGCAGTGTTTCTGTTAGTTGCAAAAATGGTTTGGATTCCAGTTATGAAAGCGTTTTTTCTCGTTTCCTATTGTTTCTATCAAATTTGAATATTGCCTTTAGAAATGCAGCTTCAGACTGGGAGCTATTCAGATACTGCCATGACCAGGCCTGAGTTTGTGTCTATACTCATCAGCAAGTTTCACAGTGATGAGGAACATTTTGAAGTGCTTATTAAGGCCACAGGTATTTTCTGTCTAAGACCTTTTCCTTTAAAATAAAATAATAAAAAAAATCTGGAGTTTTCTAACCTCACTTGTGATTTTTTGTCGAATCCCCAGATAAGACCAAACTTTTAAGTCATCTTCTACAGATAGCTTGTAAACCTCACCAGCAAGCTTGATTTGCATCAGTTGAAAGCCCCTAGGTGCAAAAATGCATTGTTGCTGTTGGCAAAGAAAAATAAAACCAAGAGCCTTAACTTGAGCCAAACTTCACAACTTTCTGTTACCCTCTCTGGTACCAGCTTGGTTGTAAATTGTAAGTATTTGTAAGTATTAAATACTGTAAGTATTTGAAATCACCTACAGGAAATAAAGAGCAGTTGCCAGTGCCAGGGGAAGGTGCCTCCCCCCTTTTTCCAGCGTGTCTGTGCTTCTCGTATTTCCATCTCTGTTTCTGTAGAAGGACAAGGAGCTCGTGGGTAGCCAGTTGCTGCTTGTGTGTTGCCTCAGATATTGGTTACCTTCACTGCCTGCTTACGTGTGGAAGGTATCATGAGACACTTGCTGAGCTGTGGAGAATGGGAGAAGAAGCAGAGGACAGATGGGAGAAACAGCAGGGGTCAGGTGGAACAAATAACACAATATAATCAAATGTTATGGAAACTTTAGAAGGAGGTAAATATGTCAACAGAGAGACAAATGAAGGAAAACTGTGAGAGTGAAAATAGGGACTAACTCTTAGGCTTTAAAAATACATATTTTTATTGTAGAGATTGTACCTAGTGACTGTAATCAAGATTATTTTTCTTGAGCTAGGTCCTCTGTAAATCCATTAACAGTTTGATTGTACTCAAAAATTAAATACCTTAAAATACCAAGTACATGTCCACAGAGTGCTATCAGGAAAGTAAATTATTTGTCAATAGTTTCAGACGAGGTATGTTAGAAAGCCAAGAAATAATGCTCTTTTTCAGTGGTATTTGATGGTAAATAAGTCTTAAATATTTGAACAGTTGTCATATATGCTACATTAAGTACTGTGACTATGCAAGTCTGTAGTGTACTGCTGCTGCCTGTTTATGCTATGTTGGTGTCAAAGTTAGTGCACACTAGGTGTTCAGAATTGTCCAAAAAGCACACAATAAGAAGGAAAAATGTAAAAAGAAGGTTACACCCAAATTCCCTAAAGATCTCTGAAAAAAAAATCAATTAATCTTCACAAAAAAGTAGCAGAAACCTCTACTTTTGAGGGATCTGCAATGACAGAACACAGTAAATAGACATGTTAACAGAGGCTGCTGCAGCTGGCAAGGAGAACAAAGTCTGGTGTCACCCTCATCAGACAAATTATTTTGTATTGTTCCCAGAGTAATGAAGCTTATAAATTTTTGAATTTGCATAATATTATGCTTTCTATTGATTCAAAATCTCAAAGTTTTGTATTAAGTGTTTCTTAGACGCCTATTGTTGGGTGGTTCTGGAGGGTATGGTGAAAGTGGATGTTCAGCTAGGATATGAAAAGAAAAGCAATAAGAAACTCGAGCTGTCTAACAGAAACTTCTGTGTATGGGAGCAGCCTGAGGAATGATTTGAAGAATACATTGGGAAGTGCTGTCACAGGGTGAAATGGGGACTTGTTGGTGGCAGGGACAAGACTGAAGGCAATTCCACAAAAGTAACCAGAGCAGACAGTTCGTGATTGTCAGATCTTTGAAGATCTCTCTTGATATTATGATGGAAAAAGAGCATGGAGAAAGAGTCAGAGCCAATATTATGTCCTAATTGTCATTTCAGAAACATGTCTTTATCAGTACAAGGACCTTAAGCATCTCCTCAGTAAATTCTGAGCTTTCACACCAGTCTGACTTCATTTTCAATGATCAAGTGTCTTGGGGTAAGACTATCAATTTTTCTCCAGGAAAAATTATTTTTTTTACAGCTATTGGTTGGAGAGATTTGTCTCTATGAAACAGGGAGCCTACCCACACTAGAAGAAGATAGTAGACGGTGTGAAGATGGAATCAAAGGAGCTGTTGTTGGAGTCTAAGGACTGAGTAAATCAAAATAAAAGGCAATATTACCTACTACACATGGAGTAGGCGGAATTACTTTACAGTGTTATACAAATCACAAATGATTGCCCTAAATCATTTTTCCATGGTGGAGCCATGGCAGTATTACCTTCTCTGCTCTCAATCTATTACATTTTTTATTCCCAGCTCATGTTCAGGACATCTTCAGATGGCAAAGCACCTGCTACCTGACTACATGATGAATGAAGCACCATCATCTTAAAACAAGCAGAGCCCATCTGATGAGATTTGCTGGGCAAATGCAATGAGCCTTTCGCTGTTAAATCTGCAGTTTACTTGTCTTTAGTTACCTTTATTCATCTGCATGAACCTGAAATTTGCAAGGTGGCACCTTTTGAATAACCATCAGTATGGTTGCTTCTCTTCACCGCGCACACAAAAACGCACACAAGTATTTCTAAAGGAAATCTGTTCATGCTGTGTAAATCAGAGGCACCACATTGCTAAGTTTATCCTGGGATTTCAGAGTACTTTTAAAATGAATTTGAGACTTCAATAATCTTCATGGTGGATCTCTGGGACATGCTGTTGAATTATTCAGGAGCTTGTTGGATCTTCCCTTAGCTTTTGCCATAAACAGATAATGTAGGTAAATATGAGATTTTTACTGAAATGTACATGTTTTTACATGGACAAGAGTAATATTCATTTATATGAGACTGAAGAAAAATGTCTTAGGAGTATAAATTCAAACCTGAAAAACACAATCCAGGAAGTTACACACTACTATGTAGTTAGTAGTCACTGTCATAACTGGGACAGTGAAGTAAGTGAATCATTGTTTCATTTTTCAGTGACAAATTTATTTTATTTTTCCATTTTGAAACTGCTGTGCAGACCAATCTTTCCAAAAAGTAAAGCTATGGTAATGGCTCCAGTGTTACACACACTGCTGACCTAATGGTATGGCTCCAGTTCTCAAAATATTGCTGGACAACTACTTATTAAAAGGATAACCCCTATTTCTATAAATATAGCTAAAATTCGGTTGGAAGGGACCTCTGGAGATCATTTAGTCCAATATCTTTCTCAAAGGATGCCTAAATATGAATTTAAATGAAGTTGCTCAGAGCCATAACAAGTTTTAAACCTGCAAGTGGACATTCCAGATTGATAGAATAATCAGATTTTTTGATCACATCCTTCACACTTCATATAACTTGCATCCCTTCAACAATATTGCTTATTGGAGATAAGTACTCAAATAACACATATGTTTGTTAATCAACACAAAATAGGAGAAACAAGCTAGGGAGATCAGAGGCAGACAGAAGAGAAGTAGTCCTGAAAAAGAATCATGTGAAGGCCGGGGCAGGTAGAACAAACAGGGAAACTGCCAGGGAACTGAGAAACAAGAAATAAATTTTGTTCTTATTATCTGCACATACATATAACCTGCAGTGCTGCAGAATCACTAGATTTTTCAAATGAGCAGACTGCAGGATATGTATATCAAAACATGATTTTCTGAATAACCATGGCAGAACTTTGTTAAACTGTACTAATCATTTAAGCTATATAAATAATTGCTGTGGTCAAGAGCACAGCTCAGCTCAGTTACTGTCCCTAGCTCCATTCCCATTCTCCCTTTCGAGTAAATTTGCATAGTGTAGTGACTCTGGGAGCTACTGAGACAGGCTTGGATTCTCACTGAAGAACAAATAGAAAAAGCATTTATATTCTGTGATTCAAACAGCCAGAGGGTTGGGGTCTACCAACACAGGGATCAGCTGCCACTGCTGGGACCTGTGGATGGAGAAGAGATGTAGTAAGTGCAGCAAAGAAGAGGTGCTGGCAACCATGAAGGATATCATCACTGGAATGAGAAGAGGTACAAGTTTTAAAAGAAACATTTAAAGGGTCTCCATGAAGAAAATGGTTTTGAAGCCGAGAGTGAAAGAGCTGGTATGGTATTTCAGAAAGGAGTCTCATGGGACTGCGCAGGAGAAGAAAGAATTATTATCCATTTGGTTAAGCAAATCCTAGGAGCTGACCCTAACTGAACTTCTGACTGCTTCCATGTTTCACCATTATTTGATCACTCTGTATAAATAATCTTATTTGAATTTATAAAAGGCAGCAAATTCAAAGACCGAAACTCCATCCTTAACATCCGTCTCCTGCTGAGCCTTTTCATTTCCTCCCACATGGTAGTTTGGATCAAAATGCTTTGGAAAAGATGAGCAATAATATCTGGGCATGATGATAAAGAAAGAAATGCCTGTTCCCAAACTGACAATTAGGACTTTGTAGTTTTGTTCAAACAAAAGACATACTGGCTATTGTGAGACTCAAGAAGTCATGTCTTAATGGTCTGCAGGGGCTTTTTAAGAGTATATAAACATGAAAAAAAAAGTAGTGACTTTGTTTAGTGAGCTAGAAATAATTCAACCATATTGATGAATCATGTTACTTTGGCTGTAAGAGGAAAGGAGGGGGTCTTACTAAGGGAGAAGGCAATGCAAAGTCTTCTGCACTGTGTTTTACTAAGCTGAAGCGATAATATTAAACAGGTATGATACAAGCTTATTTTCTGCTTTTGCTGTAATAAATAATTATGCTTCTGTATCCAAATACATGCTTCTGTATCCAAAAAACCTCACAGTAGTGTTTGCTAATATGTTTGGGTATTTTAGAGCTCAATTAGGCAGTAATCAGTAATTTTATGCTCAGGGCAACATTTTTTATCCCCAAATCCACCTAGTAAATATTAGATAACACTTACAGAAGTATCTCATTTTAATATTTTACTTAGTACAGCAATCATTTTCTTATTTCTGTTCTTGTAAAGTCAATGATTGTTTCCAGTCCTTCTCTGTTTCAATATTTACATATAGAACTGGTGTATTACTCTTTGCATGGGAAGTAGCAGGTGATGTATATGAGTTAATAATAAGATTCTTTGAGATGTGCAAGTAGAACTCAGCTGACTCTGATAACTCTGATAACTTTATCCATTAAAAAGTTAAGGTTAATTGTGTATTCTCCTTCTGGAAACACTGGTTAAACAAAGGCAATTCCAGGAGACAACTAATCTGCATTAATCTAATCCATTTAGACATTTATCTTATGATGAAATTATTGTGTCCAGAACTGTCTATGACAATAGAGGGATTGGATATTTCAGCTTTTCAGACATCTAAATTTAGATGAGTTGAGTCCCTTCTTAGGGCCTAATGTGTAATTTCATTTTCTTTATCTATACTCCATACTTTTTCTGCCACAAGTTTTTCTCTTATGATTTCAAGTGCAAGAAACCATGGATTTTCACATGCCTAGTCATGCAAATCCAATATACTTGTCTTCTCCTTTGAAGTCATATTTCCTTCGTACAAGAACCAGCTAGGAAAACGAGCAACAGCATCAGAACTTACCTCTAAAAATATTTACCCAAATCAAGCATACATTTTAGTATGCACTAACTCTCCCACACTTCTCTTGCAGAAGCTCATTCTTTACTTTTCTTTACCTTCACACAGAATTTCCAATGTTATCTCAGCCCTCGCACTCTCAGTAGCTGAGGCAGAAGAGATGGAATAAGTAACTACTCCTTCTCCTCCTGCCACCGTGGTACTTTTGAGCAGCTGTGAACACTTACATACCACTTTCTCTGCCTCATAGCAGGGTCACTGTTAGCTGCCACCAGCTCATCTATCTTGCTGCCTTGCTTTTGCACAACAATGGAGGTTTCTTACTATTTCCCTTTTTCCTGACCCTGACTATTTGTCATGAAGGTGGAAATAATGACCCTAATGGCTATAAAGTCCTTCCCCTGTTTCCCCCCCCGGTGCCCAGTGTGACTCTTTCATTCTCTTGACCACAGAGGGACAGAAATATCCCAAAGGCAAGTAACTGTCTACTCCAAGATTACTTGATTTTTATTTTTTCCCTTTTTTTTCTTCCATCCTTGCCTCAGAGGAGGAAAATTACAAAGGAAAAAGCAGAAACCAAGTCCAGTGAGTTTCCATCATCCAGGATGTTCTTGAACTAGGCAATTCCCCTCCCCCACCTCTTATTATTCACTTCATTTGGATCATTATATAAAGCAGAAAAGGTTATTTTGTTGGAAAAGAGCCTGTGTTAATTGTATAAAAGCTGCTACTGTTCCGTTTTGGCTTAGATTCTTCTCTGGCTCCCATCAGCTAGCTGGAATTTTCACTGAATTTGTAACTTCAGGCACATCTTTACCCCCAGGATCTCTTTTTTTTTTTTTTTTTTTTTTTTTTTTCAGAAGTGAGCCAGACATCACTGAATCTGGAGCCATTACCCTGGCTGTGAAGTCTTCACAGTTGTTTTGTTATTACCAGCTTGATGAAGACTGCTTTCTGTTTGCCCTCTTGCCCTCCATGGCAGTGGGAGTGCCTGGGGCTGGAGGAGCTCGGGGGTAGCACAACTCACACTGTTTTTTTTTTTTTTTTGTGTGTCAGAGGAGGGATGGTTGAACTCCAGGAAAATGGATTTCCTTGCCTATGGGAAGTGAGAGACCTTATGAATGGTTTGGGCAACCACCACACTCTCCTTGTTTCCCTGCACAGCTCCATCAGTCTGCAGGTGTCTGTGTCTGCTCCATCAGCTCTGCTGAGCAGGGATGGTCTTTGTATGTACACAATTATTTGTTAAATCCTGAGATCTTTAAAACAAGTGCTTTAGTGAATGTGAAGACATTAAATGAGAAGCTATTTTATTTTGAAATGCTGAACATTTTTGAAGTGCACAATATCAAACCAAAAGAATTTAGATAGTTATATAGTGCTTTCATTTCCTTAAAGAAGAACAGAATTCATAGGGCAACAGAACCTGTTGCTTTGTAGTTTGCCAAAGCTTTTGAAATTACATTTTGGAGAAGAAAAGAGCATCTGGCTCCTTTATTCCCACTCAAATGGTAAAGCTGACATTACAAATTAATAACAAAAAAAAATATTTTTAGAAGTGATTTAATGAAAACAAATACTTCCTGTGTTAGATATTGTCTGGTAGTGTCAATCTCACTAGATTATCTACAATTTAAAGTCACAGACTATTTATGAGGTAGTTAGGATAGAAAAAATGTACACTCTTTCACTCCTAAGTCTAGAATTCAAGAAGCAGATTCTTAGATGACACAGTAGAAGCAACAGGAACATAGATAAATATATTATGTGATTCTTCATAGATAGTAATATTGGTTGCCTTTTTAATATACTAGCTTCAGGATGAAGAAGAGCTCCGTCATCTTGACCACTGCAAAATATCCTCCTTGATTAAAGCAGAGTGATGAGTTGTTCCTTAGGAGTGCAAGCTATGTGAGCTTTTCTGTTACTTCCCAGCAAATTCTTCATTTTGTTCAGTGTACAATGCTTCTTTTACAAAACATGTTGATATGTGACACCCTTTTGACATACTGAATTTTGAAAACGTTAATATTGACATTTATGGCTTGGCTGCCATATGTAATGATATGTAGATATTACCTTATTATAGTAATGAAGGCAAAGACCTTTCCACAGCTTTCTCAAGTGGATGACATACTGCCTCTGGCCATGTTGTTGTTTGCAGTGCCAACATGGAATCTATATATAATCAATCAAGCATACTAATATGCAGCGTTCCCATACTGTGTAGCTGCACTTAGCTTGAGAATAATAGGCTTTGATGATGTTGTATGTTTGACACATTATGAACCTGCTTACATCCCCCTCTCCGGAGAGGAATGTTTGCTTACCTGCTCCTGCTTGGCATCAGGTCTCCAGCAGGACAGGGCAGAAGGCACGGGAAGGTTTGACATGACCTATGAAGATGGAGAGGTGGGAGCAGCCCAGCCACACTTCTGTTCAATCACTTCCCTGCCACTGGACTGGAAGACAAGGGGGCAAAGAAGGAAAGCAGAACCTCTTTTTGTTCTGGAAATATTGGTGATCAGAAACATAGTCTTCAGTTTTTGGTCACTGGAATTACAGCAGATCTGTTCTTAGGGTGAATCTGAGCAAATATGATTAACTTCAATCTTCCTATGGTTTTGTTTTAATATTGATATAGTTGGAATGGGAAAATAAGGACTCTCCAAACCCTTCAACTGTGTAGAAGAACAAGTGATGAAGATATAATTTTTATCTTGAATAGAACTTTAAATCCGGAAGATTTAAATATTCATTTCTCAAATGGAATGTCATCGAAATAAAATTACAAGCCGCCTATTCAAAATGTTTCAGTCTAACTTTCTGACAGCAAGTTAGGAAGAACAAATACAAATGTTAATAACCTCAACTATACCATTTTGAAAATATTTTTTGAATTAACACATTTTGTTTTCTGTACTGAGAATTCAGTCAATCAGGCAAAATAAAATTGTAGCCTAATGACTCAAACTTTTTTTTCTTTTAACTGAATTTAAATGATAAGGCTACTCAGATAAATTCAGTGCAGACAAGGATGAACTATTCTTAGCTCTCTTAGCATGATAAGAGTTGATGCTTGCTTTTGATATTTTTAAATGTATTTTTATGAGACACTGATAGTCTGAATAAATAAAACTGGCTGCTCAAACGAGTTTACTTTCAACCTCTCAGTAGCTGGGTTTTGAAATTTTCTCTTGTCTTTTTTTCACAGTTTTCATAGTTTTAACAGTCTATGGATTTGAGTTATAGTGCAATGTCAGACTTTATTTATTAAGGATGTGACAGAGATTAATAAAATGCTCAACAAGCTACAACTGATAAGAATTTTGAAAGGTACACTGTAAAATTGAATGGAGATAGAAGTCAAGATAACAGCTGATGGACAGAATCCATTCCAACTGCGAATACCAAAAAAAAGACTGTAGGATGCTGTGAAATTGAATTGATCACCTGGAAAATAGGGTTAGAGTAGGAAAATCAGGTGTGAGGTCTGGAGAAACCAAACCAGTCTTCTATGAGAGCATAATGAGGGCCAGAAAGTGGATATCTTTCAGTTTTTTTAATGTATGCCATACATTGCCTCTCATCACCCTAGTGTCATCAATTAGATAACACACTGACATGGTATTTGTAAAATTCACCTCTTTTGGCCTTCAGTAGACAAACTAAACAATAAAATACTAGTAGGAAGCTGATTTAAAAGTGACCTAGTTTTAAGCAATTCAAACTAGTGAAATTACAAATTAAGTGAGGCCTATTGGCTGAACCAGAATTCAGGTAGCAGAGATCTCAAAAAGAACATTTAATACCATATTGCGGGGAAATGGCATCCTTGATTCTAAGAAAATCAAAATAATTTTCTACTGTACACTTTTCTATGCTGTGTCAAAGTTTAGCTTGATAAGGTTAACTTGCTGAAGCCTTAGGTTCATGTGTTTCTGCTGCCTCCAGACATGTGAAGCATCTAGATAAAAAGATGAACTGAACATGGACTATGAAAAATGTTTTTTATTCAGATTCTAAAGGGTTTATTTTCAATAATGTAGACTGTCATTGCCTTTCCTCTTAATTCTTAATACTTATTGCCACAGAGCTCATTTAGCTGAATTAATGTGATGTGATAAGTTAGTATTACATTTATTATCATAATTATCATGTCTGATTAATATTGCTTATTCTGGAAAATCATGTAAGTTTCTTACTGGAGGGCATACTTTCAAGTTTTAATATTCCAGTATAAGGCAGCTGACCTGAAGATTGAAAATAATTCGTCTGCATTAAAGGTGTCTGTAGTAAATCAAAGACAAGTATGCTGGGATAATTTCAACATCCATTGTTGACCAAGGTGGGATGAAGATACATGTAGTGTGAAGTCAGAGGGCACGGGGATTTGCTAGAGCTGTATGCATCAATTCAACACCACCCAATGAGGTTTTAAATACTTTATTTTCAAATTTGTCTGAGTGATGTAGCACTTCTTTTGGGCTATGTCCAACCTCACTTAGGCACCTCTGCAGATGTCCTTGGTTCTGGCCATGTGTAGGATCTCCAGACAAAACAGTAAATGCTGAAATCAGCTCAGTGCAGGACATGACTAAATAAAATTCAGTGATACAATCATACATTATATATTGTGAATATAATATATTCAACAGGGCTGAATTATATATTACGAAACTAAACTGGGATAAAAGATCTGTCATTTAAAAATATGCAGTCATTTTAGCCTTGGTTCATAAAGTTTGTATGCCTGTTTTTTGGTGGGATTTGAAGCAGAAATGCACAACATTCAATGCCATTAATTCTCTTAAAATCATGAAACACTGATTTTCAAAATTCAAGGCCAAGTGGAAATCCTAGTACCAGTTCAGACAGTTATCCCCTGACCTCCTTCCCGAATTTCTAAACCTTTGGCAACTAAGCTCTTGCTAGGCCAAATTAGTCATAGTACATCCACCCTGCAGGTTGATAGAAGTTGAAGTCACTGTTTCAAGGGAAGAATGGATGCATGAAATTAAAATGGATATATCAAACCCACTGTACACTCCATATTCTTAATATTCACTGTTACACATCTTTCCCTCAATAGCCAGAGAAACTGCTAATAAAAGCAGAACAAAGTTGTAGAACAAAATCATAGTGCACTAGGCTAGCTCATAACAGTCCATTTATCTTCAAATTTTATTGTAATATGGCAGCATTATAGGAGACTTCTTTTAACTGAATGCTAGAATTCTGTGCTATGAGCTGTGAAAAATTTATTTAAAATATTTATTACTCTGCTGGGGAAAAAAAAAAAGTTGGTAAACGTGTCTTAGAAATTGTCAGTTCAAATAACAAGTTCTGTCCTTTTATCAAGGAATGTACTTTTGCAAAATCAAAAAATCTACTATGCAGCTGCCAGGATGCTGAACATGGCACTTAGGTGGTGTGGCAGCTTGTAGTAGCACACTATGCGATTTCTGGTTCTGAGTCCCTTAATTCATTGTGATTTGCTGCTGTGAGGGATTTGCCAGAGCATTTTCTGAATGAGAAAGCACACAATATTATAGGGTCACGTCCTACCTTGTTATATATGTGTCAGCAGTTCACTTGTCGGAGAGGAGGCGGTATTAAATCCATGATATGCCTTGCATTGTGGCAGGACTTATGCCAAATCTTAGATCTAAATTCAAGTTTTTGATGGAAGAGACTTTGCCAATAATGTTGACTTTTCAGAAAATTCTGATCACTAGCAGTGACCCTAGTAAGACTTCAGGGCTTGGGGCCTCCACTTTGGCACCAGGGATGGCTCGTGCTCCCATCTTTGAGGTGGGTCATGTGCTGTGAGGAGACACCATGTAAGGGAAGAGATGCACCTTGGTGTTGCTGCTGTTGCATAGGAAACCCTGGCTGTACCCCAGTGTATCTCCTCTGCACATCCACTGGCCCTGTGGACTGAGAAGGAGTGTGGTTAGACATCAGTATGCTCTGATAGATCCCACCAACCTAATGGCCTTCTGGTGAGACACTGCAGCATGCCACCTCTGAGACTATGCTTGGGGCCAAACTTCTGTGCTTGCTTCTTGGTTGAAAAGATAAAAGAATGCCACATTTAATACTCACCACCAATCATACCAGGCTCAGATAGTGGTGCCCTTCTTGTGCAAATTATTCTAGATATAGTTTCCTTTCATCTTACTGAAGCAAAAAGTTATTCTCCTCTTTGGGACGTTGATAAGGTAAATAAATCATAAACATTATCTATGCATGAGACTTTCACAGTTAGTCAGTGCATTTTTTGACAGAAGAATATTTGTGATATCCCTCTTTTAATTTACTTGGGTTAGAAGCTATAATGACCTATGGTAAAAAAGCATAGGGCAAAAGAGCTAAAGCTAAAAAAAATTGTCTCGGCAGTTCCTTATGAAAATAACAACAATAAAAACATCTGTGAGTAAATTATAAAGTCTCTTGTGTATGTAGTAGATTCTTCCTTAGATATACAACAAATGAATCTAATTAAACATAATGAAAATACATTTTTTACCTGGGGACTTCCATCAGAGATAAGGTAAGAAATTTGTGCAAACAATAAACGCAGTAGTGGAGAGAAAAGATCAAAGTAAATCTATTAATAAATGGAATAGAGTTTATAAAATCCAGTAGCAGTGCACAACTGCTGTGTTGTCTTTGCCTCCCTTCTTCCCTTCCTCCACAAATGCTGCACAGTGTTTTAAAGAAGCATCATAAATAATGAATGAGTAATTTTTATGCTGAACAAGCTTGAATCTAATTGTAGGTGTAAAACTGAAAGATAAGAAATTTAGATGAAATCACGTGGGCCAAGGTTCATTTTGCCTAATTTCAGGCACTGACACAATGGATATGGACTCCAGAACATCTAACATTCCTAAAGTGGTTGGAGAAAGGAGTTTATATGCCTACAGTGATCTAGATCTTAGATTAGATGGGTGGTTATAGAATATATCTAGATCTTTCCATAGACGCTATGGGAAGACTAAAGGCCTAATGTACATGCTCAAGCATGTAAAGTAAGATAAACAAAGAACTCTGATCTAATTTAATTTTGAACTGAGTGCATGTCTCTCTGTTCTCTCAGTAGTCATACCTTGATCTTCCCTAAAATACTATTTCTTCACAGAATAAAATATATGTAGAATTCTTCTCAAGTTACTTGATTATACAATAACTTCAAAATTAAGGAGACAAAGGAGAGATATTCAGGGGACAAAGTGATTGAAGGTGGGATTGATAGCATAATACTTGACATCTTTCTCCCGTTAGTAATAAGTAGTATCTATGGTTTTCTGTGCAAAGTTTGAAAAGAAATGTCGATGACACTATGGCTTCATCATCTTGAAAATTTCTTCACTTCTTTTATCATAAACATGCTTTTCTGAAAGAAATGAGAAATCCACCTGCTCAGAATGCCTATCAATCAGTTACCAATTATCAATCCCTTCACAGCAAGGTACAATAAACTTTTAGTAACTATTATAAACTAGTGTGCCCAAGGGCAAGCATTCCTCCCAGTGCAGTGATGTATTGTCTAATTTTGTCATGCAATGCTAAGCTGTTGTTGTTGTTGCTGATGTTAAGGCAGAGTGCCCTAGAATATTCAAACAGTTAATGTCATCTTCCTAGCGGAGGAGGGCTGTAAGTTGAGAACACATGAGAATGTTTGTTTTGTTTTTTTTTTAACTTAATGTCTTTGTAGTGATATGAGAATGTCAGATGTGAAATAGAATTAAACTGTCCCTGTAATTCTGCCAGGAATTTCCCCAAAATTTGAGAGACAAACCTTTCCACATGCAAATCTCAATAAGTATGATTCATAGATGAAGTTAGCAACTGTCACTATTCATGTTTCTCCTGTTCAATTCAACCATTTTCTGTTAAAAATCCCCCAAACTCTCTATCTACAATTGAAATAGATCTGTTCAATCACAGAACTCAATATATAATAAAACCTCAAATCATACAGACAACAGGTTGTCAATTCACTACATATAATGACCACGACAATTCTATACATTTTAATGTGTTTACTTGCTTATTTACATTTTTTATGCAAATACAAACTTTTCACAATCTTTACAGCATTGTCTGTTGTCATGAGGCTTGTGTTATTCCTTCCAATTTTGATGCAAGGAATTAGGTTTTAGAGTTCTTCTACCACAGTTACCTGAAATTTTATATGAGGAGAAAGGAACGTAACTGAAGAAGAAAAATATTCCTTCTTTACTCTGCTAGGAGGTCTTCATGTCTGCAGTTCTATTCTTCTTAGTCCTCTTGTAAGGAGATAAAGAGTAAAAATCAGTAGGAAACCTTTGCTACCTTGAACGTCAGGGGTTATTAATGCTTTTCAAACAGATTTACCAGTGAGACAAAGAAGGTGAAGTTCATACCCTCCTCAGCACCAGTGAGACAAAGAAGGTGAAGTTCATACCCTCCTCAGCACCAGTGAGACAAAGAAGGTGAAGTTCATACCCTCCTTAGAACCACTGACAACTGGATATACTTTTCCCTTTACCCTCTAATTTCACCTCATTCCACAGTTTCATGCAGCCTTGAATTTCCTAAATAAGATCATCCATATTATTTTTTTTTTCTCCTTACTCCCCTTTCTCAAGGAGAGAGACTAAAAATAGATTTGCTGATGATGAGCAAATACATCCAGGAAGTAGACTCAAAAAAAAGAATAGGCTGCATCAGTAGGGAAAGAAGCTGCAGTGCAGAAAAAACCATAACTTTTGACTCCATTACATCATGAGGGAACAAGAATCAAAACCAGTTATAGTAAAGCCTTCATTTCCAGACTAGCAAATCAGTAACTGAGTATTGCAATTATAAGGAACATTTCCTTGATGAGAATTGAATATGAATCTTAAAAAAAAATTTAAAATTTAAAAATAAGGAAGCCACTGTAGGTAGCAACAGTTGCTTCCTTTCAGCTGCAGTTGTCATTCATGCACTGCTCACTGCTTTGCTGTGTTGCTGTTGTTTTTCCCCACTAGCTGGAGAAATCTGTGCAAGACAAATTCAGAGTGATTTGATTTTCCCCAAACTGTTCCCAAATCCTTTAAAGGTGTACCAGTCTTCTTTCACATTTTTCATAGGTTAAGGTAAGAAAACAGACTGAAATGAAATTGGATGGGAAATGATCTGGCAATACCTTCTCCAATGGCTGAAGTACATCCAGTAAGATGCACGATCCAAAGAGTGCAGTAACTGAACTATCTACATAGTAATCTTAAAATTTTCTGCTTCATTGCTAAAAGAGTCTGATCCACTGTCCACTGAAATAATGAAAATTTAGAGCAACTTTATGGAAACAAATTGATTTCACTTGACATTTTCAGTGAAAAAAAGAAAGAACAAAATGTGTACCTGTATTTTTGGTGAATCCGGATGTTGATATACCAGTGAATTGTAAATACAAAAATATTTTTAATGAGCATCCAGTTAAACAAAATATCAAATTAAATATTTTGTCTCTCACCTATAGCTGTCCTACTTAAAATATATATATATATTTTTTCTTTGTTTGCTAGACACTGAACAAATACTGAGTCAAACAACTATGAGTTCATTTGGGATATTATGGCTTTCTTTTCCCTTTTAGTTCTCTGGTTACTGAGTTTATTGTGGAAGAAATATACAATGCACCTGATATGAATACCTATCTTGGAAGAGAGGTGGAGAATTAAACATGATTGTGACTAGGTTAATTGTTTCAATAGGTAGAAACAGGTGGGAGGCCATTTGGACTGCAACACATCTTTATTTTATTAGCTGTTGCTCTGTGTGATATTCTTAAAGTGAAAAACATTTCTGGAGATGATATTATAATGTTCCCAGTTCTTTAGATTATATAAAGCAGTTACTGAAAAAAACTGCCTGTATATAGATTCTCATCATTGTTTTAGAGGCTATGTCATTGTATAGTCATGGAATTAAATATTTCAAGCATATACATGCTGAGGTGCTGTGGTTAAGTGATAAAGACAGCCTTTGAAATTTAAAAAAAGGGAAATTAAGAACTCGAAGTTTTTCCCAGAAAGCACCAGGACTTACGAAGTATTTCAGTTTACAAGGATGAGGACCATATGACAATATGTACATACATGCACAAAATGTATGTATAAAGATATGTGTATATCTATATATATAAAATATATATGCATTGTATATCCATATATCCATATGCAAGACTTTTTAAGAGTACAGAGACTTGTAGAAAAATAGGGCCCACTGAGTCCTGACTGTAACAGAAGCAGCAACTGGTTTTTGAGGCTTTTTCATGCCTTGAATCTGATTTGGTACACAGGCTTAGGCTGTACTTCCTTTCTAGCATGCATTTTCTAACCTGGTAATTCAAATGGTCTAGTAAGAAATAAGACAGATTCACAGTATGAGGGCTTATCCTTTAAGTATCCAGCTTATCCCTTCCACAGCTTTTCAGGAAGCTTCCTTTTCCCTCTTTCTGTTTAGGCTCACCCAAAAACCAGGCAGCACTCAGAAACAAGAGGTGGTTTTGCCATCACTTTGTGGGTGGGACAAGGAGAGGATTCAGCAGGGGCAGAAGGCATCTCTGTCTTCCCATGGACACAAGGGCAGCAGCAGGAACGGGTGCAGCTGAAACGTGAGCAAGCTGGGGTGGAGGCTGTTGTGTGCCACATTGGGATATGTGGGATGGGAGAGTGCAGGAAGCAGACACTAACCTTGGCAGGATACAAGGAGGAAGGTGAGCCTTCTGAAAAAATGATGGAGAGTTAAAATGCATCTTAGAATAATAGAGCCATAGAATTGTTTTGGTTGGAAAAGACCTTTAAAATCATTGAGTCCAACCATTAAAGTAACACACTGCCAAGTTCACCGCTAAACCATTTCCCCAAGCACCATACCTACACATCTTAAATGCCCCCAGAGATGGTGACTCAACCACTTTGTTAGGCAGCCTGTTCCAACGCTTGATAAGCCTTTTACTGAAGAATTTTTTTCTTAATATTCACTCAAAACCTCCCCTGGCACAACTTGAGGCCATTTACTCTTGTCCAGTTGCTTGTTACTTGGAAGAAGACATCAAGAGCCACCTCCCTACAACCTCCCTACAGGTAGTTGTAGAGGACTAAAAGGTCTTCCCTGAGCCACTTTTTCCACAGGCTAAACAACCCCAGTTCCCTCAACTGCTTCTCACAAAACTTGTTCTCTGGACCCTTCACCACCTTTGTTGCCCTTCGTTGGAGACATTCTAGCCCCAAAATGTCCCTCTTGTAGTGGGGGGTCCAAAAGTGAACAGAGTACTTGAGATGCAGCCTCACCAGTGCTGAGCACAGGGGACACTCACTTCCCTGGTCCTGCTGGCCACACTATTTCTGATACAAACCAGGATGCTGTTGGCCACATGGACACACTGTTGGCATCTTGAATCACCCTCGGGATGCTCATGTGCAGGGAAGCAGAGGATTGCAGAGTCCCTTCCAGCTCTCACAGACGTATCTTGGTGTCTGATATCTTCTGTAATGTGTATGATTGATATGATATGATACAATGATACGATGATATGACTCAGCGCTGGGTCAAGGTGAGGCGAAGAAAGTGGACACAATGCTTCTCTACTGATGAAATACTCCTTTTTAGGTGTGAGATATTTTTCTTCAAAGCACTTTAACTAAGTAAAAGAAACATGATTTGGCATTAAAAAAAAAAAAACAACGTATATTCATGCTTTTAAAAATTCCTTTTGAAAGTCAAAATAAATGTCAGTGGTTTCCACAGGATTCATTCCTTTGCCTAGACTGTAAATTTTTTGCCAACAAAAGCAACATCATTTTGCCACAAACTCTGGAAGGCTGCTACTGAAACAGCGTAAAGTGAATATTAGACATTTACCAAGCAAAGATCTAAAAGCCCACATTTGAAACACTGACAAGTAATAATCTGGTAATTAAAGTTTGCAGGGGATGTGTGTGGGGAGGGTTGACCCTGCTGTAGTCAGTTTTTCACTCCTCACCAGCCTTAATTTCACAAGTACAATATCTTTTTGAACATTTTATCCCAACAAAATAATTCAACTTAGTTAGAAATGCAATGTCTCCTCAAGGCAATCATCCAGAAAGAAATGGACAGAAGAAGCTTCTTAAAATATGATCTGGTCTCAGGCCATCCAGTCAACCATGGCAGACCACTATTGAAAATACTTATTGGTAAGATATTCACTCAACCGTAGGAGACTTCACATGACAAGAAACCAGCAACAGATCAAAGATTAAACTTGCATTTCCTTTGTGTTGAATGAATCACAATTTTTAGAAAACAGAAATCAGAAGTAACAGCTTGAGTTTATTAAGAGATGAGAATATTTTTTATAATATGCTCGTGCTTCTTTTTAACCACTACCTACTTTAGCCTTTTTTCAAGCTCTCACATGTAACAATTTTCAAAGTGATTTTCAAAGTAAACCACAAACTGGTTCTCAGAGAATTTGTTAAATCTTAAAATAAATTTTTTAGTTTCTAAAACGCTCCTATATCAGGTTGAAATAAATTTTATTAAGTTCTAGTAAGTTCTTCTAGAGAGTATTTCAATGCATAGATAACAAGAGCTTCCCAGAATGGATGAAAGGCATAAGAAGGAGGTAGGAAATTCAATTCTTATTAAATACCATAATTTCTAAGAAATAGCAGTATTCACTTATAATAGGCTGAGTTTGAGGAGTCCATTATAAACCAGCTATGGTATAGGTTGATCGAATGTTATTATAACCCTCGAGCAATAAAATACTATTGCAAGACAGCTTTTTAATTTTAAAACTAATTTTATAGCTTTTTATTTTTTTATTTTTATTGCTAACATAAGGCAAAATTTACATAAGTCTCAAGGTTATTTTTAATTGTAGATCTGCTCTTCTGCATATGTGATAATTTGTGTCTGTAAAAAGCTAGAACACATACATCTTTAATGATGTTCTTATTTTGTCAATCCTTCATACAAAGTAGATTGTCCATCCCCAGCATGACCTTTGTCAGGAGTCAGCAGTCTCATGCCAATAGCCAAATAACATTTAGTTCCCTAAGAATATTAAATCAAGATTATTGTGCATCTCCCCATTTAGGAAGAGCTTTTAAAAAGAGCTTTTATGAAAGATAATAAATGGCTTAAGCAGTCAGCTGGGAGGAGAAGCTGGTTTTAGAGGAGAAAGGATTACATTGCTATTTTCAAGAAAACAACTCTCAAACATGACTATTTTACAGTATGTATTGCACATGTTAGAATGATTGCATATTCCAACACTGCAATCTGCTGTTGTGCTGCTTTCCTCCCCTTTCTCCATGCCATTCCTTAATTTTGTATTCTCATGGCAGGTCAATATCTCCTACCAAGATCAAATAGTGACTTTATGTAAAAGTTTCTTGTGTGGCAGCAATATGACATCAGCAAAGTGCCTCAGCAAGCCCCTCAAAAATCAATATGGAGAAATGAAACCCTCTTTTCCTTAAAAGTGTTTTGTAGCTATTACTGACTATGAATTTGCATGAATTACTTGTTGCCCTGCAGGACCAATCTTGAGAATCCTACAGTCATATGATGATTTCTATAAAAGAACAGGTATGCTTACAGAGTGTAAAATCCCAGTATACAGCAATAGATTTAAATGAGGATGTAGCAATTGCAACAAGTTGGTCCTCCAAGATTTGCTGTGCAATGACACTGAATAGTACTCATTCAGTATGCTGTGCTTCCCCTTAATATCAAAACTTACGAATTCACTTACTTATACCCAGCAGAAGCTAGAAGGCTATAGTTTGATTTCTAAAGCTGAAATATTGTATGCTAGATATATTTCAGTGTGATTCAATTCCAAATTATGGCTTCTTAGGTTGAGGAGTGGCATATCAGTTTCAAAACATGTATAATGTACCTATCCCATTGTCTTCAGAATTATTCTGGAATGGCAGTCACCTCATACAAGAATACCAGAACTGGAACTGCAGTAAACAGCACACTTACAACTTCTTAAAATAAACTATTAATACATTGATTTTATTTTCATTTTCTTAATAACTTAATCCAAAATTAGACATTCTCTCAAATTGGTGTCATTAACAGATGGACCTTCTCTCTAAAACATTTAAATAACATCTGTGTAATAATTTCCAGTCATAAATTTGATAATAATACCATTCTTTTCTGTTGTTCACAAATTATTATAACCATTTAAAGAGATCCCCATAGAGATTTGAAATTTGGGCTGGAAAATGACAGACATATAACTTCACTAATAGTAAAAAAATTAAGCCAAATTTAGTCTAGCTCAACCCTAACAAAAAAGCAAGGACAGAGCAATTTTCCAGTGATTTCTCTTTCTTTCAATTCTTTGCTGCTGTGATGTCCTGCACCAGATATTCTTTCTAGCTAGCAGATGTTACACTGTCAAGTGTATTTGTTCACAAAGGAAATGTAGAGGCAATGCTGAATATATTAGCATTGCCTTAAGAGAAACTATAGGCTTTTAATTAAAACATCCAAACACTGCCCTGAAGTACTAGGCTGTGTTTGTGTCTGTCCCTCAGAACACAATGAAAGATACAGGACTGCTTTGAAATGCGATTACTAAATTAAAAGACAGCATCATAATTCAAAGTCACAGAAGTATGGGATTACAACTGTAGAGGGAATCCTATCACAGGTTCATATTGATTATTATCTACTGGGCATAGTTGTAATGAAGATTCTCTAAGGTAGACACGGTATTTCTTGTCAAAGGTTGTTTTTTCTGCTGACGTGACTAAATATTGCTTGTATGGCACATAAACTAAAGCAAATGTAAGTTAAGCAAAGCATCTGTAAGGTGAGTTTTAGGGTCTGGACTGGATGAATCACCTTAGTAGGTGCTACTTGATTGGCAACACTGGAAGCTTAGACAGTCATTTTGGCTGAGGCTAGAATTCAGTTTGCAGACCAAGTAATCTAAATGTAGATATCTCCTTGTCCATAAAGTATTTGTTCTCTTGTCAAAATCAGCAAAGTTTCAGTTAACACAGTCAGTGGACCATAGAGAGCAACTCAGCTCATCCTAAATCAGAGTCCCAGTACTTATGTAATTGTTAGTACCATCTGAGATGCCCTAAGACATCATGCTCAGCTTCACCTCCTGCAGTATTGGTCTTTCCTACAAGTCTTATGTTATACCTGTCATATTTATGTGTAGTTATAATGTTTAATGCTGTAGAGTAATTCAAACGGTTTCTTGAAATCCCTCTCCTAATGCCCCTTCCTTACAGTGCTTTCCATGAAAAATCTACTAAGGTGAAACAAATTTTGTATTTGCTGCAATAAACATATTTAAAATTAGTATTGTTTGCATAAAAGTAATTTTTTCATTAACAAGGGAAAAAATTTACAATTTTCATTTTCTTTATCAAGATATATTTTCACAAGAAACTGAAAAATATTAACTTCTCTGTCTAAACCAGAATGATATACTGGTTTAACAAGAGTGGTAAACTTAGAAAGTACCACAAGAAATTATATATATTAAGAAGGAAGAAATATTATGATGGGACACCATTTAATCCATGCCTTTGGGTGAAATAGCAGTTGAAGAGTATAACAGACGGAAGCAAATGATCTGATGTCTTAATTCCTTACTTATTATGCATTTAATACAATTAAAAAATTATCCCAAATAAGTTATTTAAAAATAAATGAAATGCAATTATAGACATTATTCACCATACTTGATTAAAATATGTAAAATATTTTTAACATATTCCTATTATTACTACACAATATAACCCTTTTTGCGTGGAACAAAGTAATAATTCTCTTATGATATGAAAGAAAAACAGGCTTTAATTGTGATGAAGACAAGCTGATTGTATAGCTCAAAATAGTGTGATGTTGCTTTTTACCCTTTTGATGCCAGCTCATATCCTGCCCAGCCATTGGGTCTTCTAATTCCTCTGGGTATGGAGAAGCTCTGCTGAATCCAGGACGAATTCTCTGCACAGAAGTTACTGTCTGGGATTTCAACTCTTTCTTTAATGACTATTAAGAGTATTATGACTGTAACATGAGTTCTCAGTTAACACTATTCACCTTTTCATCTCAGTTTAGAGGCCCAAGAGGACAGTCCTATTGCTGGAGTTTGGGTTTTTTTTGTTTGTTTTTTTTTTTATCTGAGGCTTAAATTTAAAACATAATTCTCATACTAACTTCCCTATTTAACGTCTTTTTTAGCCTGAACGACTGTATCAAAAATCAGTACTGGACATAGAAAAGAATATTTTAAATCAATGATAGAAACTTTCATGGGAGGATGAGTCATCATTTTCACCTCAGAATGTTTTCCCTTCAAGAAAACTGTTGTGAGTATAATACAAAAAAAGAATTAGAAACTTAATGTCTCTGAGACAGTAACTGATTCAGACTTCTGGTTTCTTGCAGAGGAATTAATCCCACCTACTTTTCAATATCTACAGTGATGATGTCTACTCTTGAGCTGTCATCAAGACTCCACTGGCAGTCAATGGAAAGAAGTCAGCACTTTTAGGGAATGATTCATCCACTGTATTTTAGGCATCCTTAGGATAACATGTAATGCTTCCTAAATTTGATCACATAAATCTTAATATATCACTGAAGAGAGCTAAGAGGTTTATTGGAAGTTGATGGCAGTAACTATACACTGAGAGTAAAAAGAGCTAATATTTCAGAGGTTGTTGTAATAATTCAGTCGCATTTTTGAGAGGGATGCTGAAAATTGGAAAACTATTTTTTAAAGCTTCCATAAGGATTAAAAGTGTAGGGAAAACCTTTACAGTGAGAGTCTAGAGAACCTCACTCTATTCTGTTTCTAGGAGAAGGTTAAAAAATTTGCTTGTACAAAAAAGGGAAAGAAATCAAATCACAACAGCTGCTCATGAAACATGCTACTGCATCAAAAATAAGACTCTCTGTATAGAATCGAGTTCTGGATTTTAAGACAGTTTGATTTTGAGTTTTATTAACAAAATGGCTTTAACAACTAAGAGTATAAAATATGACTTTAATATATGCCTGTATTTTGACTGAATGGAGAAAAAAAATTAAAATCTCTTAGTAAAGAAAAACTCAGGAAGTTTTGATGCTTTATTTCATTTTGTTCTAGTATAATATAAAATCATATATTAAATTTCTATTGAAGTTGTTTCAAAACATGAAGACTCCAAATGTTTCTGCCAAGAGCTCTCTTACATGAAGTAAAACCACATCAGAAAACAGCATTTTGTGAACTTTGATTTCATGAGAGAGAATCTTTCTTGGGAGGGAATGATTGAGTCATTTTTTGCAAACCAGGTTTAGTAATTGACCACAGGAACAGCTTATTAATGAGGCAATTTATTCTTTGTCTCTTTAATTCTTTAAATCTGTTCTGGATGTGTTTCTGGAATATCTGTCATTGTGTAATGAAAAGTTATGGGTTTGGTGTTGAGATGATTAGGTGAAACTGCAAGATCTGAGTTATTCAAAAGGTCAGACTAGATAATCATAACTGTTCTCTGTGACCTCATAGGCTATTAATCATATGCATTAGGCATTTTGCATTTGATTTTAAATATGCTTGGCTCCCTTAGACAGCAATGGATGCTGTTAAATATATAGATGGAATTTAAAATCCATTCTCTTTGCTATTACTACTGCTGATCATTTCAGGTAGTGTTACCTCATCTGAAATCTCTCTGGAGAGGCTAGCCTACAAATAAAAGGTTGGGAAAGAGGAGATACATAACAAGAATCAAGATTTTTATGGATTTGTGATCTGCCCTGGTAATGTTAGAGATTCCTATGCAACTTGATAATAGGAATTTCCACAGGTTTATCTTTCTCTTACCTGTCACTTGTCTGTCATTGGTAACTGGCATCAAACACAATAGTTAGGGGAGAGGATTCAAACTAGCCTTAGGATGTAAAGAAGCCCTTTAAGCTACCATTGCAAATGGTAGCTTGCCTATGGGTCAGCTGTACCCCCCTTGAAAAAAGACCTTATTTTTCCCCTACATACCACTCACAATTATTGGCACTCAGTCAACATCAATTCAAATACAGGACTGTCAAACAGGGAAAATCAATTCAGAATCTAACTTGAGAAAACAGAGGGAAATAAACATGGATGTGAGCTGCAGGCTAATTTGGCCCATTATCTTCCCTTGCGTACTTCTTGTTATTCACCTTTCAAATATTTACTCTGAATCCCCTTGCAAAAAGTAACCTCCTTTAAATCCTTGATTTGAATTTATTTCCCTAACATTTGGCTAACATTCTCCATGTTGCACTATTATTGCACTGAAGTTTTTCCTCCACATGCTGCTCATCAGCGCAATTTATTGACTCATAGAGTTACTAAGGAGATGCTTATCAAGCAGAATAAACACCCCTCTGCTTGCCAACTGGTACTGTGTAAATTGGCTTTGCTTCAGTGTCCAGCCATATTTTAACAAACCCTTGATGGTGACTCAAAATGCTTTGCTTTGTGTCTTGATTTGCCAGCAGACTACATTTCAAGTGGCACAAAAGGGGTCTGTATTTTCAAGTCTTTTTTTTTTTTTTTTTTTAAGCTTAGCTTTTCATACTTTATCCCCAGCCCACCTCATTGTAGTCTCTAGCAAAACATTTTGCATAACTTATTACTGTGCTATCCGACATCATTAAATTTGTTCACTGATGCACATATGTAAATGTATTTTGTCACATTGGCTATTAACAGATTGACCTGGCAACCAAATATTGCATTAGAGTTGAGCAATTCTGAGTTACTGAAGTATACAAGTCACTTAGTGAACCTTTTTCCTCTGGTACGTTGATGGATTGTTGCTGTGAAGATTCAGTAGAAGTATTGTGTATATTGATTAGATTGATGAAGTTCCCAGAGGCTTCATCATCAAATCTGTAAACCCTGAGTACTAAGAGAATAAATGAGTTATTCCAATGAGCTGTGCCTTCTGCCATGGTCTGTGTGTACTTCGGAGATGCTAGGGGTTTTCTTCCTGAATAGCTCTGAGTCCATGCTCTGCCACGCAGCAAGAAATCATATCACAATAACAAGGGGTCATCTAATGCTTGCTTACTTTCCTATTCCAATACTTTCATGTTCCTTTAAAACACAATCACTGAATTCTTCACAAATCAGAGCACACAAAGTTCAGTGGCACCATGGGGCTGCAACAAGCCCTTTACTCTCTCCCTTTTTCTTTCGTTCTTGTAACACAGCTGTTTATACAGAAGGGAGACAATGTTGAGTTTGTTAACAGCTGGCAGTTAGTAGCAATTTATTATGGAATGGATCTTGAAATGGCCCAGTCTCCTTGACGATGAAAAACTAAAAGGCTATGTTGCTTTCAAAATCTTGCTTAGGGACTAGAAGTGGAGCTTGAGGCTGTGCCAATTCCAGACTCATGAAAGCTGCATAGAGAGAGGGAGCCAATTCCTCAGCTCCTGCTTAAAGCAAAATGAGCTTTCTGAGACAGGCTTTCTTTCCACCTGCTAATGTCAGTATGTTGTGCTCCACCAGCACTCATCAAAATCAAAATAATATTCTTACTGGGACTTGGCACATCTCTTTTACTATATTTTGAAACAATAGAATTAATTTGACTTCTTCTGTCACTTGGGGCCTCCACACTTTTCATTCAGTCTATTTTTTTGTTCTTCCCATCAAGAGATACAGGAGGAAAGTCACTCCTTATGATAAATAGTGGCATATATCAGTCTAATGGACATAAGCTTAAATATTCTAGGGAAAAAAGATGGAAAAAGTTCAGTAGATATAAGCAGAGAACAGATTCAGGGATTAAAACTGCCTAGGGGTAGCAGAAAACAGGGGAAAGATTATACAATCACAGACTCATTCACAGAGTGAGAATGTTGAGCTTACTGAGAAATAACCCTTCCAGACAGACTTGATGGATAGGTAAGATTCTGCCTGTCTATGACTGCAAAAGCTCTTCTGGCAATGTTTTGTTGGTTTGGGGGTTTTTTTCCTAAAACAATCTTCTGGCATTCTGAGGAAGATGCTGTTGCGTAAAGTAGCAAGATGCTTTGCCAACACCTCTGCACATTCTCGACTTCCCAGATATGGAGCTGAGAAAGACCATGGGGCTTGGGAGAACCAGCTCCCCTCTTCTGGTGGCCAGAGCCAGAAGACCACACTAATCCCTCAGTTCCAACACAGCACACAAACAGCAAATGGTAGAGGCAGATTAATTTTCTGCCATGATAAAGGTCTACACAGAGAGAAGCAACTGAGCAGGTTTCAGAAGAAACTGTGGTTAGTCATACAGATGGTAGGAGGAGTACACTGAAGCAACTGAAATTGCAATTTAAAAAGGATCAGGGTTTACACAGAGGTTACTCAGGTTATTCACTGTATTTCAATAGGAAAATTTTTGACCAAATAGTTACTGTATTTTTCACAGAGATATGAGGACCAAACTTGTAAAGTTTCTTTAAAAATATATTCTATGCCTTAGAACCTAATGTATCATTTAAACAATGATAAAGTGTAAAAGGAAGACAGAGACTAATGGCTATATATCGAAGTTGTTTAAGGAAAAATTCAGTCCTTATTTCTGTGTTTTGACCAGTAACTTATTGCAGTGAAATGCAGGTTTCTAGAAGTACAGATATTTTACTGAATTAGACCCCTGGTATTTCTGCATTCCTCACTTTAAACAGCAGAAATAACACATTACTGCCTCAGGCTGTTTCAGATAAGAAATAAGGGAGTCTTCTGTCATCTCATTCATTGTCACACTCTTCCCTTCACCATTTGAGGGAACCTCAGTGTCGAAGAAGACTGACAAGTTTTTTAGGTTGTCAGAAATATTATCACACCATGATGCACTCACGACTCACACATTACCCAATGTATGTTCTTTGCTTTGACATGCAAAACCAAAGGGAACTGCAAGTTCTATCCTAGCCCTGTGCCTTCTTTAAAGAACCCACATTTCAGACCCTCAGAAAAACATTTTGTTTATCTCTAATTTTTAAAATGTATGCTTGTGTACCTGTCTTGTCTCAAGATATTGAACCACCTTCTGCTCTTCTTGTTTACCTTAGTATGTTTGTTCCTATAGCTCACTACAATACTTCATCATTCTCTCTTGTGTGTTTAACAATTAAAGTGATCTCTCCCAGCCTGTACAAATCTCCACAACTCCTCTCGCTATTAGGTACTAATTAATTTATCTATCAATAAATCATTTTTATTATGCTGGTAAGTATGGTGTTTTATCTAGATCTCTAAGTACTTATTTGCCCTTCAAAGCAATTGACTGAAAAAAGTAAATTAAACTCAAACAGTTCAAAATATCTCTTGCCAAAATACAACCCTGCTCCTGTCAAAATCAGCATATGTTTCCCTGATGGGAAAGGAGAAGGAACATCCAGGAAGAGCAGTGAGATTTTGCAGTCATGTTCTCCAGCATCTGATACAGGACCATATCCTTCACTGTATAACTTAAGTGAGTAGTAGGCTAATATTTCTTTTGTCTACCAAATAAATTCACACGTTGCTTTTTGTCCTTTGTCATACCATGACTCCTTTAAGCTGCATTTCATGCACTGTCAAATTTTATTGCCCATATCACTCATCATCTTTCAAAAAGTTAGTTTAAGATCTTGTCCTGTTTTCAAAGGTGCTGGTTTTACACATATGCTTATCAGTAGTGAATTTAGTGGTGACCACTTTATACTGGGGTGAACTTAGAGACACTCAGGCCTAGAGGCCATAAAATATCTGGCAAAGTATCAGCACACAAAAGCAATTTGTACAACATCAGACAGCATAAATCATGGCTGATATATTAGCTGAAGTTATTTTTAAAGGAAATAATTCATAAAGCTGAGAAGTGTCAAACAGTGAACATAATCTACATTGACTGGGAAACAAAAAAGCTGTACCTCAGAGGAGACTGAAACAAGGATTTAGCAACAAGCTCAGAGAGCATCATTATGGTCAGGACAAAGATCTGTCTGAAAGACTTTATGCTGGTGGTGCCACTGCTGTGGGAGGGAACAGGTCAGGGAGATGATAAATGAAAAATTATACGACTTAAATTTTCTCCTCACTTACAAATGACTTAACCAGGGTGACAGGATGTCCACTAACTTCCAGTGTGTGTAGAATACCTTATACTGGAGCCAAGAAAAGGTCACTCTATTAGCTCAGCTTTTCCTGTTCACTTTACTCTTGTGTGTCATCGGTACAGGTGGCTATATGGGGAGTCTGGCAATTCGGGATTAATCTATTAAAAAAAAAAATTTAAAAGAAACACAAAGAAAAAGACTAATTTTGAAAGTGAGATAATTTTTAGACCTCAAGACCAAGGCTAGCAAGTAGGGCTTGGTGTTTTCTGTAAATAGAGCAAGGAGAAGTGGAGGGTTGGAAGAGCAATTAGAATTCAAATGGCAAAAGACTAGCCTCAGCCATCATTTAAATCAGCATGACCAGCTCCTGGATAGTTGAGGGTGGAAATGGATCACTGACCAGTATCTCTTCTCACTCCCAGCGCTGTAGATAAAAAATAACCTCAGATATTATTTTTTTTACAACACTGATAAGGGAAGAAATAAGCTCAGTGAGGAAATGTCTGGGTGTTCCTTGGGTGTCAGGGAGATCAAAGACAATTTGGAGCAGAATGTTGCTCGTGTGACAAGAGAAAGAACAGAAATGAACATAAATTACTTCATTCTGCAAAGGACATTAGGCCACATTCTGGCTTATATGAATGTCTAGGGAAATGAGCCAAGACTCAGGTACACTACCATGCTTAGCTAGGGCCAACTTGGTGTCGCAGGGACTCTGCAAAAGCAGAAGAGGGCACAAAGAAATATGCAAAAAATGATGACAAGGCTCAAGGGGATGAATCACAAACAGAAGCTGGAACAACTGCCACTGTAATATATTCATGCATTGTGTCATCGCTTAATGTCAGAAAGTAATAAGGGCAAAAAAATAAAATATCAATTAAGCACTGCAAATGAGCTAAACAGTTCAGAAAATGGTTTTAAAACCTCTTACACTACTAGTAAAAAAAACCTTAACAGATGCACAAATGCACCTTGGGACAAATGCATTATGCATTATAGATTCAGGGCTACCATTAGAACCCTCATAATCACTTTTTCACTTGCTCATGTATTGTACATCTGTGACTTGTTGGCAAGATGTTGCAATGAGAGGAACTCAAAATTTTAGCTAACCTTTTCTCTTTGAAGAACTTGGCTGCTGTTTTTTGCACTTCCCTTGCTTCTGAACCTCTGCAATGCAATGTTTTCAATAGCATATGCTGTAAATGAACTATTAGTGCTCTTTTTAGATACTTCCATATCTTAGTATCTATAAATAGAAAAATGAGACCACAACCAACAAAAGAAGTCAGGTCTATGACCTCATATAAACTGTGTAAAAACCAGCACTACACTTACATTAGTGGTATGTCTATCAGAATCTGATGGACTACAGAACATAAAGCAAACTTTCACCAGTTATGAGGAGATTCCTCTGCTCTTTCTAGAGTAGAAACTGGCACCTCCCTTTGGCAAAATCTCTCATACTTTCCACAGGGAGACAATATGATAAAAACAATAGAGAGCCAATAGGGGAAAACATATGTGCACAAATATGTGACTGTGACTCCTTCACTTGCAGCCAAAAGCATTGACAACAGCCCCCAGGCAAGTGCTATGACAACAGGACAGAGCTGTCCAGAGACAAGATGAGTTGTCTGTTCACTATCTACTGCAAGAAGATGCATTTTTCTTCTCCAGCACTGGAAGATTTGATAGTTTTGACAGTGCATCCTCACAACAAGCATTTTCAGCATCATAGCCATATGCACTATAGTTTTAAGCACTGCAGGGACCTCTCTCCTGGATATGGCTTGATCACAATAATGCAGCACTTTTTATAGATTCATTTACTAGTGGCCAATCAATCTAAAGAATAAACGAGAAATATATTTTTTTTTTCCTGATAGTCTTTCCATGTTATTTCTGATGTCTAGATAATCCATCCTTGCCTGAGTTTAGGTAATAAATAAAACATGTAGAAATCTACAGTGGGTAATCTAATATATTTGCATGGGGGTGAGAAGAAAGACTATGTTGATCACATAATTAAACTAATTGCAAAAGGCAAACACTACTCAATTTTAGCATGGTTAAGATTAATACTTACTTCTCCCAGGATTTTTTTGAACAAAATTAAGGAGTTAATAGAGTAGAAAATCTTTCCTGGAAAATATATTAATTTTGGTGCTAGGTAAACTGTCAGTGTCTTGGCATGCATGGTGAAATTAATTCAGGAGGGTGAGATTCATCTCTGCTAATGTCTAATGTCAGCTGTAAGGTGGTCTTTCTAGCTGCTCTTTATAGTCAATGGAAAGAAAAAAGTGATTTTATAACACGACTGATGTGTTGCTTTTAAGGCATTTGCTTTCAGAGAAGATGAACTCAGCCATAGAAGTCTCACTGTCGATAAGAGAAACAGAGATAACAAACCCAGGAGTAGACACTTCCTTCAGAAACAGGATGGCCTTTAGTTTCCTGTGTTTTTTGCTTTAAATGAGAAAAAGGGATCTCATAAAGTTCCAAAGTGTAACTATTTATGAATAACAGCATCCATAAAATAACAGCCCAATAGTCATATTAGATGGATCTCAAACTGTATTCAGAGGAGGCAATATCCTTATTACATTTTTGCTGAGAAGTGTGACAACATCCAGTCTGGGTGGTCATGCTGAAGGTCAGTGAGAAAGGCAAAAGCAGAAGTCAAGTTTCCTGCCTTCCCCTGTATTTTTTCAGCTCAACAAACCTGCCCTTATTTTCTGTATTCTACTTATGAGATTTAACTTTATAGCTCTCGTTAATCTTACTGAACTTTCCTGAATATTTCCACAGACACTCTGAGAGAAAGCTATCTGTCTTGCCTCCTGGTGTTTAGAGCTGTGAATACAACTGCATCACCTTGGAAGGCATCTTAATCTCCCACATGTCTGCTTTTGGGGTCATTTGGAGAGTTGTCCCTCCTCCTATCTGCAGCAGAAACTCAACAAGAATCTGCCAAGAGCACTGACATATACGTGGCTGGTTGCATCAGTCTCTCTGGCCCTCTTAAAACATGAAACTGGACACTGGAGAGCATCTGGAATAGGAAAGACATTAAGAAAAAAGATGAGAGTAAAAATGACTGAATGATGAAATTCTTGCTGGCCAAGGCTTAGGATTGCAAGTTTTAGAAATGTTTCAAAGCATATCAAGGTTGCTGCATTGTAAAGTTGTATGTACAAACATGTGATTAAGTTAAAACAACTCCAGAAACAGAATGCATTATTTTATCTGAAATTTCTAGAGCTTTGTGACTATATGAGGCTTTCTGAGTCAGAAGCCTTGACACAGATCTGAAGCAATTCTCTGAGACATACAGCTTTCTGAGCTCTGCCAAGGAGTGCCAAAAGATTTACAGTGTGCACCAATTTTTATGCAATGAAACAAATTCTGTTCTGCTGCACAGATATGTAAACTTCACTTAACTCAGCAGTTCTCCAACAAAGGTATACAGAGAACACACGCACAGAGCAAATGATATTTTATTTCTGCTCTCCCCCAAGCCCCTTACCCACCCAAGAGAGTGGACTCAGCAGCCTGAAGACAGAAGACCATTGTCAGCCTCATGGTGGGAGTTGCAGTAGGGCAAGAAAAGGGCTAATTCACAGATTTCTAAAGATGGAAAGGTTTTGTCCAGTGTTACTACAAGTTAACAAGACTTAGGCAAAATGAAGCATATTCCAAATCTTTACTGTTGTTTTTATGAACAGAAAGTAATTCCACTTATGGATATGTGAATTTTTCTCTTCAGACTTGTAACAGTGTTATTATTGTCCAGACCTGGACACAGTCTGCTAGATTGCTTTTTTAAAACAAATAAAAAGCAAATTGAGTTCAGCATCATATCAGTTTGATACACATAAATATTAGTTCCAGCATGGCTTAATTACAATTAGATGACATGATGCTGACTCTGATCCTGTCAATTGTGTCCATCTTTGCAATTATAATTGATTGCTGTGGAAGGAACAAAAGCCTTTGGTACTCTCTTCCTGTAAAGGAACTTGCTAGCTAGAATGGTAAGCAGTAAATCCGAGTTTCCTGCACTGCTTAGATCTTTCAAAGAAGCTTCATCCATTAAAAATCTGAAACGACCCTGCTTTTAGCTCTTGGATCCAGCATTAAAAGTCCAAGGAGTTTGAATCACTGATTTGAGCAGGCTGAACAATAACATTCTGTTTAAGAAATTTTTCTTAACTTCTAGGTTTGAAGCTATTCCTTTCTTCTCAGAACAGGGGAACCCAGAAAAACAAGTGTGGGAACCTGTGAAATAATATTACTTTCAGGAAAAATGAGAAAGCAAAGTAAAGCAGCAATTCCTGAATCATTTATTGAAACCATATGTATCATATTATAATTTCTGGCACATAATTTTTAACATCTACCTACAATGTGAAATTGTCAAAAAATGGTGGATTAGAGTTTAGAATGACAAAATCTGTTTCCAGAGTGCAATTGTTGCAGAAGTTATGATACCCCTTTTTGGCTTCTTCCAATGATTAATTACACTGCTGTTTAAAAAAATTACACCTGATGATATATGATAATACGTCTCTTTTGTGGAACACCATGTACAAAACCATTATAAAATGCATAAATTAAATAATAAAAAAAAAAGAAGCAGTGAGGATACATGGATTTTGAAGGTGCTGTTCTATAAAATGCCAGGCTTGTTTGCCAAGGTGGTAAGTACATTATATTACTTTTAATGCCAATGGGGAATAACACCAATTACTAATTCACCAGAACAGACTCATAAAGCGTGTCTGATACAATTTTCCTTTTAAAAAGTTATGATGATAAAATGACAAAAGGCAATAATACTTGCAAACCATGCCATTCTAAAACCTGGGGTGATATTTTAGAACCTGTCAGCAGATTAGGTAGGTCACTGCCTTTGTACACATCTGCTACAACAGCACTGTACAGAATGCATAACAGCCTGGTTTCTATAACAATAATAGTTAGAAATCAAAATGTATTACTTACTTGCATTACAAATATTTCACAAACTGTTTAACATAAAAGTCAAATGTTCCTGCAGAATTCTGATTCTGTCTTCAGCTCAGCTCTGAAAATAATAAAAAAGGTTTTGTAAATGGATTGTAACCATTTCCTCAGTGCTTGTAACAGTCAGAAGTTAAAATCATTCAGGAGCCATTCAAAGTTTTTTGAATAATCATTTTTTGTTGTTATGCCACGTAAGTTGCAGCTGCTTACTGAAATTTACAGCCTTCTTAACATCTACCAACACTGTCATCCCCTGAAGGATAGATTTTTTTGTTTGCTCTGGCCTGTTTCTTCTTATGCTCAGGATCAGTCATGTTGCTGTAGATTGGTACATTATAGAATTCTACTGGAAAAGACAAACTCATGTAAATTACCACTTCAGTACATTCTAAGCTTGGTTTTCTGTTATACTGTGCTTTAGCAGATGAGTTAACTTTTGAGCTATAAAGACTCATACCTGAGGTTTACTTTGTATTATTGGTGTGGCCACAACCAAAAAAGGCATTTGGAAATGGGAAATGTGAAATTCAGTTCTGGTAGTACTGGAGCAGTCCACACAACATTTGTACTTCAGGCTCTTGTTGGAGCTTTGTGGAAAAGCTTCTAAACTTGAAAACTTCAATACTGGTGCTTTGTCTATATGCACTGGTGGCTAGAATAGACCACAGAAATCCTGAGTCCCATGGATGCAGGAGAAGCCTGGCTGAAATGCAGTGTTCTAGCACTTGCTTAGAAAAGAGTATGAAACACCCAGGTAAAGCAGTGAGACTTTGATCTTGAATCTCTTCCACTTTTTGTTTTCAGTTCTTCCTTCTCCAAGATTAAAAAAAAAAAAAAAAAAAAAAAAAAAAAAAAAAAAAAGTGAAAAAAAAAGTGTGTCTTTGAAAATGCTTCTCCAGAACCTAAACCTTGAAGAACCCATATTATACAAAATTGTTTTCTTTGTTATATCAGTTCCCATAGTTCATGTTTCAGGCCCATAGTTCTTTATAACAGTACTTTTATATGATGCAAGTTAAATGAACTTAGAGTAGAAATATTTATATCAGCTTCTGTATCAGGAATGTCATGATAAAATTCCCAAACAGAATCCATCACATTTTAATATTTCAAACCAATTGAAGAAATAATAGTATCAGGAGAAAAGCAAGTAAAATAATAAAAGCTAAAGATAAATGTTTATGCATTATACATATTCATATATTACTTTTTGAAAAGTAATGGAGTGTGTGAAAATATAGCAAAATTAAAATTGGATCTGGAAAAAGTGATGCACCTGCCTGCATTTTCATAATAAACTGTCTATACAGGCAAATATGTAGATGGTGAAAGGTTTGGAATTTGTATCCATGTCAGCCAAAGGAATCTGAACTAAGCTCTTTCCAGGAGAATGCACTAGCTACCTGCTGTAATCTGAAGTATGTTAAGTATGTTAACTCCCCTTTTTTGTGGAGTTGAATACAACACAGAAGTTCTGTGGCCATAGAGATAAGCAGGGATCCCTTGTAGCACATAGTACCGTCATGATATCTGTAGAGTCAGTATGGGATGTCTGGGAAAAGGAGATTCAAGGGCAGACAGCAACTGCAACAGTGACCTGAGGACTTGGCAAAGCTGCTGCTTGGGGCAAACCCACATTTGTGAGCAGCACCACTTGGGCACTGCCTCATTAGCAAGGCAGCTGGAAGCAAACAAAACCATCACACACACACAATAATTGAAAGGAAGAAAGCACAGATGCTGGCTGAGGCTTACTTACTAAATATATATCCTCTATTCATCTCAAAGGAGTAACTTTGTCAGTCGTGGTAGTGGCAAAAAGAAGAGGCAAAAATGACAGTAACAAGAATGTAACAAGAGAGAAAACAGATGACACACCTCTTTTCCAGTTTATAACCAATTACAGGATTTCCAAAGCCTCCATGAAGCAACTAAATAGTTATGCTCCAGTAAACAATTAATATTCACTTGACATCATCAGTTTACCAAAGTCTCAGAGAAACATCTTTGTTGTCTCTAGTCTGAAGTAATTGCATTACAGCACAGTATCCACACACAGACACACACATAAAAAAACCCCAAACAAAAACACCACCAACAAAACAAAACAAAAAGCCAAATAATCAAACCAAAACAAAAAAACCCCAAACCACCCCAAACAAAACAGTAAATTAGGACTTTCTTGATTTGGTGGACAATTTCTAATCAGTAAGTTATAAAATGCAGGAGCACTGGAAAACTATTTAGAAAAGAACAGTAGGAATATATGTATGATGAAAGTGATACTTGGGAAAAAAAAACCACAAACCTCAAGAAAACCCAAAGAGCAGCAGAGGAAGACTGACTCACTAACTAGTCAGAGCTTTCAGGTACAATCTTGAAAGCAGAGGAGAGGCAAATCCCGTATAAATCACACTATAATTAAGAAGTATTGATTTCCACTTGATTAAGAGAAGTTCATAAGACCAAATTTATTAGTCCTTACTCGACAAGCATCCTATTGAGTCACACTTTTCCTCCAAATACCGGGAAATGGGACAAAGGAAGCAATAGATATAGGTTAATTAGACTGTAACTCAATTAATTGTACTCATTTATAAACTACCAGCAGTATTTTTTCCTTTGCTTATAACTTATGTTTTGACTGCTTCCCACTTGGAGGTGTCCCCTTGGTTGACCTGGCAGTGTCCACCTCTGCTGAAGCCTGGAAAGGGCTAAGGGTGAGGAGGCTCCTGCCTTGGGCACCCCCAAGAGGCATCTGGCACTGTTGGAGGGACACAGTCCAATGAGAGTATTTACAGGGCACATTGGCATGGGCTTGCTCACACAACACCCATCTGACTGTAGATTAGCCTCCCAACAGACAAGTCCTAAAAGCAATTTTTACCAAAAGCTAAAGTTTAGCACCCAGGAAATGAGTTTCTTTTATTCATGAAGGTCCTGATTAACCACTCTGAGGCCTCTGAAAGGCTGCAACTGCTTATTATTTGCTAATTAGAGGGATTCTAATGTTTTTAGGTTCCCTGGGTTACAGTTAGGTTATTGCAGGGTACTGCCAGATTACTTTTATCTCCCAAAACAGTCCCTAGTTTGAAAGAGCAGAGTCATTCACTGCCTAAACCCCATTTAACCCTGTCAGGTTGTACCAGTGAGTCACCCTTGTGTCAGCTCAAGAGGTAATAAGCAATACAGCTCTGACTCAGTACAAAACTCAGATGACTTCAGGTCAACTCTTTAGCATTTTGTACGGTTGACTTAAGGTGCCTCACAGCTGACATTCACAGGTGAGTGCTGCAGTCACCAATTTAGAGGTAGGGTGAGGCTGTGGCCCTTATCAGTGCCTGTTGAAACTGGGAATCAGAAAATAAAAAAGTCAGAAGGTCAAAGTGAGGGAACAGGGACAGCAAAACCTGCAGAGCTGGGCAGTTCCTGGAAGAGATGACTACTACTCCTTTGATTGGTTTTATGTTTCATCCAATGAATGTCTAACAAGAAATGCATAAGGTGTTCAAGACAAATGTGATCCTGGAAAATACTGAATTTTCAAGAGAAAGTTAATCATTAAGACACAGATTTATGTCTTTCCTAGCTTGTGAGTTATCCCCCAAATCTTTCATTCTCTGCTGCAAAGTGCCATGGCTTTCCCTTGAGCTGTGAAATTCTGCTCCTTACTGTCTTTCTATCTTCTCTCTTCCATACTTCTAACTAGCCTTGTGCTGGGGTACTCTTCTGGTAAAGCAGAGACATGTGTGAGAGTATGGACACTTACATAAAACCTGAGTCCAACTTCTTTTGAACGATTCATATGGAAAGAATGAAGCTACCCAAAGGCTGAAAGAGAAGTCAACAAAGAAGTTCCCAGTAACACCACACTACAGAACCATTCCTAAATCCACAATAGGGGAGATTTCAGTTCAGCATATTTTGGTGTCATTTGAATAGTCTATAAAAAAGTCCGACCTTAGTAAATGGAGACAAGTGAGACAAAAGTCTTCCCCAATGTATTTTCAAAAGGAAAAAAAACAACTATATTGTGTCTCTCCAGATTTCTGTGTAAACCAAGAGAAAGTACAGAAGAAAGGAAAAATTAGCTTCACCTGGTTGCATTGCTTCCTTTCTCATAAGACACTGAGCCATTAAATATTGAATTACATGTGGGATGCCAGATTGTCCACAGAAATTAATACCCATTTGCTGGTGTTTTTATTGTATGGTTTAAGGAAAAAACAACTCCAGGAAAACTACAGAAAACAGGACAGAAGACCTGACCTAGCAAGGAACCAAGCACCTCAGCCCTTGGATAAAAATCAGTGTGCATACAAAATCAGCACTGTCTCCCGTTTCTGCTTGGAGTTTTCCAGAATAAGGAATCCAGTTAGCTTCTGAAGGAGGAAGTGAAAGACAAGAGTCCTTCTTCTATAAAGCAGTGAAGCTATGGAGAATTCAGAGAGAAAACCTTAGACAGGTTTTCTCTGTAGTTTTTTTTTGTAGTTCTCTGCAGGTTTTCTTGTGAGAATGTGTGTGGATGTGTGTGGAGGAGGGGACAGAAAAAACTGTTTAAGTTGAATTCTTCCTCTAGTAGTAGGAAAAGGAAAAAAATTCTAAAGCTGGAGTTTTATCCAATTTAAATCATCATTGCTTCCAATGGAATTACACCGGTAACAGAGGCTCAGAAATTTCCTTTTTTTGAGAGAGAGATTTATATTCAAATAAGCATTTAGATAACTTTAGTTTTTTCTTTGTTCACACCACTGGGTTTCTAGTTTGTGTCATTGCTTTCTTTATCACAAAAGAACAAAATCTTTTCTCTGCCAAGTTATTCCTCTTTGAAGAATAGCTGTGAGGAGCAAGAGAAGGAACAGCTTGGCAAAATTTGTCAGTGCTCATCTGCCTTTATTATCTCTTGGGGTCCTGTTTTCTGTGTTATCTTCCATTTTGCTTGGGGAATGCTCCAAGTTTCCAAAAGAACCCTTAATAATTATTGCACTATTGGAGTTTGGGCAGAAAAGCCATATGCATATATGAGTTTTGAGGCTATGCTGAACTTCCTAATCTTTTGTGAGGTAGTTCTGGGTCATGCCAATGCAGTAACTCATGAAAATCTCACCATTTTCATCTTCTAAGAATGAAGTCAGCAAAGGCTGAATGTTAGCGACCTCCTCAGAAGTTATTCCCAAGTATTGGCACTGTGCAGCAGCCATTTTACTGTGCTGAAACATAAGGTAGAGCCCTACATAACTCTTTCAATGAATTTCAAGGTCTAAATATTTATTACTTTAAAAAGACTATTGACCTCAAGTAATCCATTTAAGAAGTGCACACATCATAACTTTGGGTTACTTAAAGGTTTCAGCATATTTCTCGGAAAAAAAAAAAAAAGAAAAAAAATTATTAAATCCATTAGCTGACCTTTGGTCTGTGATTTTTTGACATTCTGAACACGAGTTGCCCTGTGTGGCTGTGAATGTACCCATTGTCTCTCTGTTCTCTTCCTCTCCAAGAGGAAATCAGTATTACACAAGCAGTAACACAATGCACTAATGATTATATGTTCTTCAAGACCGTGAGCTGCTTGCCCACTTAGGTTTAAACTGTTGGCTTGCCTTGTCTAATAGATTTAATGACTGGATCAATGGATGGATGTGGAATTCCCCACAAAGAGAAGACATTTTGAATAAATTAGAATTCAAGCTAAATCAGAAAATGAGATTACTAAATATTATCATACTTACATATAGTGCATTCATTACATTCACAGCTACAGACAGCATTTCACAGACAGCTTGCTTGTGTATTTAACCAATCCAAAAAATGACAGGTAAAAGGACATATGTATCAAGTTAATAACTAATGCTGCTGCAAAAAAAACCCCATATGAGCAGTCTGAGTATGCAAAAGCTCTTGTTTACACCCAAAAATACTCTCCCTGTGTGTGGAAAACCAATTATCCTTCAGGGATCTTTGCAGTGAGTATAAAGAGTTTGGTAGAAATGTGAATAGCAGAATGAGAAGATACAAATTAATTGCTCAGTGTATCTGATAATCACAGAAGGTAGGAAGCATCTCACCTAGCTTCCAGCATGTGCTTCACAAGTCACCAATTTAAAGCAGAATCCCTCAAAAGACACGAGGCACAGACTGATCCTTCCTGTTGTTCATGCTGTCCCACAGCTGGTGCTGCCTTTCACAACTCTCCCCTGGCTCTGAAGGGAAAGGAGCAGCTCGTTTAGATTAACTCTCTAAAATTGTAGGTGGCTGCAGTCAGGTGAAGAGGAACTCACCCAGGATAACAAGGCTGCAGATCAGCTGGGGCTGTAGGCTGGCTGGGGCCCAGGGCAACACTTTAAAAGCAGCATCCAAGGGAAGGACTGCTTACTGAGGCTTCTAGCTTTCTTCAAAGTCCTTGTCAATGCAGCTGGTCTTGAACATCTGTTTAAATTCCTTGAAGAAGAGACAAGGGCCTGCTGGTTCTCCTGGACACATCTTGCAGAAGGACCATTGGGCCTTCCTGATTAGAAACTGCCTTGAAACAAAGAGTAAAATTACTCCTGATGTTATATCTGAGGTATCTAGGGTTGAGATCAGCATGAACGGATTCATTTAACACAGTTCATTTCCAGCAGTTTTTTTGGTAAATGTTTTTGTAACCCCTTTAGGTGGGTGGAAGACCTGAGAAAAGCCAACTTCAGCCTCATGAGTCAAGTTTCTCTGAGGGATAGAAGCAGAGGGCAGGGAAAAATATGGCCTGTGAAAGAACCCAAAGCACTTTTCCCTCTGAAAGGAAAATTGCCACATTACGTTGTGTCCAGGAATGATCTAATTATTGTAAGATAGGGAAATTAAATTTTATGCAAGATTATAAAATGCAACAGAGAATGGTAAGAAGTAAGAAAAGTAGAGTCTTCCTTGTGACAGCTTGACAGCCCTGTGTGGAGTCTTGAGAATGAAAAAATGGAGTTTCAGTTTGATGCAGGCAAAGAGTGAAAGCTGGTGAAAATATTAGTGAATGGAGATCCATGACAAAACATCAGGGTGATAGGAGGAAAAAAGCTTGCTTGTCCTGAGAAGTGTGGCAGCAAAAATATGCAAGAGACATCTGAGGCTGTGTGGCAGATTATGAATATGAGAAGAATGTAGTGGGATGGGTGGAAGGATGAGATCAAAGGATATGAAGGGAGATGGCAAATGGGGGCTTCTTGATCGAGAGAAGATGAGAACATTTTACATCAAAGAGAAAGGAGGAGGCAAAGACAAGATGTTGTATAGAAAGATGAGGTCCAGATGATATTATTAAAATATCTACCAACTTCCTTTCTTGGAATACTCTCAGGCCTCTTGAGAATTCCTTTCAAAGAATGGGAAATAGTTTGGTTTTGTTTCTGCATTATACGAGTATAATGTATTTATTCTGTGAGCATAAATAAAGAAAATTATGAGCAGAGCAGAGAGCAATGTTACAGTAAAGTGTTTAAGAGATAACAACAGGGAATCAGACTGTCACTTAGCATTAGTTTTAACTTCGTATCTTCTCATCCAGGCTCATTTTCAGTCATGCCTAGTGAATTTAGAAAGCTTGAATTTATCTTACCTAGCTCTAGTCACTCAGCAAACTAATAAAATTAGGAACCGTATGGTTCTCAACTGCCTGATAATAAACAGAAACAAAGAGGCAGTCAGGTGTGTTGTGTTGCCTTCTGCACTGCCTTGCTTTCTCCATGATAACTGTAGCAGAAGATTAAGACCTATGGCTGATAGTATAAGTGTCTCAGTTATGACCCTAAAGTGGGGTGAAACCAGACTGAAGGAACATAGGTGACTCTATCAGTGACTGTCAAGAACTGCATGACTACTCACTCTACACTGAAACTCAACAAGCAGCTGTGTAATGACCAGGGACAAACTCAGTCAAAGCCTTTGTCGCAAAATGGTGTGAATGTTAAAAAGCTGTCAGAAAAGTTCGATAGCACAGATTTATAAGGTTCCCTCCCTACTGCTTAAATGAATTAATAAAATCTGGATAGGTTAGGGAATATGGAAGAAAATCAGAATGTAGGCTAACCTAAGGGAATCTGTGTTCATGCACTACCAGGATAAGTCTTTGGATATGTTACTCATAATATTTAGAATTATGACCACACTGAAGAACTTTCATAAGCATATTATGCTGCCTTCAGTGGTGCTTTCTGTCTCATACACTTCTTTCCATGCCACTTTCTCCATTTCTTTTCTGATGCTAAATAGTGTTTCAGAGAAACACTAGCTGTAACCCCCTGCAGTTGTTTTCAACTACTGACTCATTAAGAGGACCACATGTTAAAGTCTTGGTGCATAATTTTTCAGCACAGTATTATATTTGTTTCTGTTTTAAACACAGTAATAGACATATCATCTGATTTTAGCAGCTTCTAGCTTGGAGGAAGTAGGCCAGGAACATGTGAACATTAAAGAATAACAAAGGAATCCATGATAAATTGCTAATTACCTGTCACTGTATTTGTTTTCAGCTTATATAAAAACATGATGGTATTCCCAAATAATTCATAATACCTTAGGCAAACAATCTAGTTCTGTAATACTTTGGCATAACTGAAAGTGATGAAGTGGAAGACTGGAGATTTTTATTTCAGACTAACAGTGTTGAGGTTAAATTCCAAAAGACAGAAAACCACTGGAGATCTTGAAAAAAGTGAAGAGAAGCAAAGTATCATGGTCCAGAACAGACAGAATCATAAACAGCTATGGCAAACAATTTATCTGTATTTTAAATTACTCATAAGAAACAAATTAAACAACCAATGAACTTGTGATTGTTAAGTTTCTTGGCTTGGATATATATTCAGTTGTCATTTATGTCTTTCCAAAAGCACATTTTACTTTGTGCTGGAAGGCCTTGGTTTGCTAGATGTAAGCCACATAATATTAAAACACAGCAGGGAAAATTCTGTCCTCGGGTACATGCCTGAACAGCTTCTCAACAGTGCTTGCACTGTAAGGAAAAGCTTCAAAATTATAAATATTTTCTTACTCCTTTTCCAGTGAGACTAAAAATGTATTTTGCTTTTCAAATACTGCAATGATGCTGTTGAGAGCCACACAATACCCATTACAAGACTGAAAATGTTTCCTTACCCAAGTGTCCATGTGGTTAACAAGAGGTAAGGTTTTCTTTGTTTGTTTGTTTTAATTTTTTAAAGGTATTGTTTCCTCAGAATCTGAAATAATTAAAGATATTAATTTTCAAAATTTTCTGTGTCAAGAGTGCCATACTTGAAGGCAAGGACCCACTGAACAGGATCCTTGTTTCCTTCAACAATAAGAGGGAACCAGGGCAATGGCCAACTACTGACATGTATTTGAAACCCCTTCCTTTATCTTTTCCTGTTCTTATGGTTGTGATGGCAATCTTCTGGTAAGGCCAGTCTATGTCAGAAAGGAAAGGAAGAGAAAACACCATGAAGGAGCTGGTATGCTAGCCTGCAGCTGCAGCATGGGTTTGCTGGCAGGAACCAGGTAACTGCCCACTGTTTATGAGGAGGCAATCAGTTTCTGGATATTGCAAAGTGCTGTACAGATTCATGTGGTCATTTCCTTCTCCATCCTTTTAGTCAACAGTGACTCAGGTGCACAGAGTTTTAATATGATCCCTTACAAAACTTTTCATTAGGTCATTGACCAATTTTCTACAGGCAATTACACTTAAAATATCATAGCTTCTGTATGGGTGTTCCAGGTCACTTGTGAGCAACATTGATTTCTGCTACTCTGCATCATATGAAGCCAAATTTCCCTTAACAAAGTTACCTGAAAGAGGAAAAATGGTACTCTGCACCTCCCTTTGGAACATCCTATGGCAAAGAACAAAGGACAAGAATAGACTGCACAAGAAAATGGTTAAGTCACTGTCCCTGGAGGTATTTAGAAGACCTGTAGATGTGGCACTTAGGGACAAGGTTTAGCGGTGGATTTGGCAGTTATGTTTACAGCTAGATCTGATCATATTCAGCATCTTTTCCAACCTAAGTGATTCTATAATTCTGTGATTCTGTGACAACCTTTGGTTGTGAGGAGTTTCTATGTTGAGGCAGGGTTGGGAGGCAAATGATTTCTTTCCATTTTGTTCCTGTATTTATCAGGGACAAAAAGTAGCTACAGGCTACATGTCTCATCTCATAGCTCACCTCTGCATTAATCACTATTGGAAGATATTATATAATATTCCTGTGCCTAAAATTGAACTGGGGATGGAGAGTCAGAAAAGGAAAAGGGTAAGACAGAAGCATTTGTTATCACTGCCTCTCTTCTATCACATCTTCTGAAGTGGTGTAGGACAAACTCTCCAAATTATCTCATTTTCTGACTCCAGAGTCGATTTCTTTGACAAGAAGAGAAGCAAAAATGTATTTGTATTGTGAATTACTATATTGGTTTAAGAGGGATGACATTCAAGAAAACTAGGACACGTTCTAACCCAAGATACTTATGTGGCTTTATATGAGGCTTCAATGATTAATGTGAAGCAAACTCACAAAATTTGGCCAAACCCACAGGCTCAATTCAACAATACTAGTATTTCAGCATTTGAATGTGAGTTTCATTCGTGATTTGATGAATGCTCTGATATGAAGATGTACTGAAGGAAAAATTCTTCAGTAATCTTCTCATGTGGGAAATGATGAGAGGCAATATGCTGAATCAGCACAGAAAGCCACAAATTTTCTCACACAGAACAGAATCCTTTTCACTTTCTCCTATCAATGATGTGTGGTTAGTAAATAATACATGAAGAGGAGTCAGAGGTATGGTTAAAATTGGACCATATTATAGAAATAAACATATCAAGCTGTATTTCTGAGGCTGGCAGGGGGAGGGCATCAGCAGAAGACAAGTAGATGCTTGTTGAAAAGTTGGAAGAGAATTTGTGTCAAAAAGGTGAAAACCGTTGTGCAAAAGAGCAATAATTGGTGTGAAATTAATTGTTAGATTCACCATAGATACATAGTCATTACTTTCATCTTTGGCAAATGAGGATAATGCTAGTGTTGAGACCTTGGTGTCATCTTGTAGCTGAAGCTGTGTATTGGAATGTATTATTGGCCCCAAAATTACATTTTTTTAAAAATACAAATTGCTGAGCTGTAAGCAAATCCTCAACAAAAAATAAATAACTATTCCCTCATAATAATGGCAAATGACATTGCTAATACAATTCTAGACCATTTCCCTCTGTGTTTTGAGACCTACTAAAATTGATATTTACTAGAAAAAAAGAACAGCAGCAATTCTTTCCTTGGTGTATAATATTGTACAGTGAAACTGGCATGCTGATAGGTACCTGCTGGGCTGCTGGCAGAGGAACAAGAAGGGTGTCCCATACACAGAGGTGGGAACACGACAGTATTCCTTGTGCTAAAGATGCTCCAGTTCAGACAGAACTGCATCTGTTGGAGCAGTGGTTTAAGCTTACTTTTTCCTCAAAATAAAAGTAAAACAGAATTTTTTCAAGAGGAAAGAGCTGTGTAGTTGATATTTCTCATCCATCATCTTAGTGGAGTGAAGTTCCTTTGGGTGGCATTCTCCATCGAACCTCAAAACTGATAAGGTAAAATTTTAAGTGCTCAGATATTTTCTTCATACTTTTGAACCAAATGGAACTACTCCTTTGAAATTCATGTTGGAAGACAAGATATTCTGAAGTGTTCTTCAGGCAGATAGGAGTCCCAGATCACCCACTGGTGAGGACTGAATCACTACTGGGGGCCCAGAAAACTTCACTTTCCCCCACTTCCCACTTTTACTGCATATTCCTAAGCCACAGAAAAGCATATGGACTGACAGCATCTACACCTTATGTGTCAGTTTCAGGAAAATATTCTGTCCAGTATCTAGGATTTCCATGAGTAGAAACACAGTATCTCTCTAAAGGTAAAATGTCCTGTGTGGATTTAACTGAGACCAAGACAAAGGGATTTTGCTTGCTTTATGTCAAGCTCCTTCAAGTTTTCCACAGAAGTAGTAGTCATCTCTTATTTATAAAGGTTAAAGAAAATTCTGATCAATTCCTGAATAAAATAAACACCAGGATGCAAATTACAGCTATTTTTGGAGGTTATGAGTTAGACAAACACAAGAACTTGTTAAAAAACAATAATAATTTAATGACATTGTGTGACCTGTGGTGAATTACAGCTTCCATTCCCTAACCTGGGACAGTGTGAGGCAGGATCCCTACAGGGAATTCTGGGAGTGGTTAGTTAACCAGAGCTTGCAGCTAATGCTCCAAATTTACCAGTGTCCCACTAGTTATCAAACTGACAATTGCTAAGGTGCTACAAAAGCACTGATAGTCTATTACACTGAAATGAGAATCTCCTTGTCAGACTACCAGTTTTCACATTTGATTATTTATATTGCAAAACAAAGTTCAAAAGAAATGAATAAGCAAAAAGTTGAGGTCAGTTTACATCAGTTGAAAATACCAGTCTCCTGAGAGCAATACAATGTAATGGAACTCCATGGTTAAAAAATACAACCAGCTTTTCTTTCAGAAGGCCTTAATTCTTACTGAGTTTGTAAAGAAAGCATTGTTTTTCTTGTGTGCAATGGCACACAATCAATTTTTTAAAACCCATTTGCTTTAATTGATACCACATTTAACAGGAAAGTGTTATGGGTTTTTAGTATCTTCAAGGGTGGTCTGCAATTTTGTGATTTCTAATATTCCCCAAATTATAAAACATCTGAATACTGTTATTTGACACTAAGGAGAATATAAGATGAGCTCATTATTCCTTTAAAATAAGAAGGCAGCTTTACTCACTTTCAATACAGATTCAGTGAGTAATATTAGCATGACACTTAATGCAATGAAGTGGTGTTGTATATAAATCCATATTTTATTAAAACAAAGAAAAAAAACTTGACGTTCTATGAAAAACCAATTTGAAAAGAGCTTGAGAACACTGGTGTCTGACAGCTTATGCATCCAATTACTGATATGTCACCAGAAATATGTGGGAATAAAGTAATGAGATGGCAGTTTCTGTAACAAAGGCTAACATTGTCTTCTTACATCTGGATCACCAGTTTCATATCTATAAATCTACGTTTTCCTGTTAACTCTTTACAGTCACACAGATCATCATCAAAACCCAGAGTGCAGTAATACGTATGCAATTGAATTAGTGAACATTAATGATCACTCTTACAGGTACATGGAACCACGGTATTGATATTGCCTTCACACAAATGTATGTTTCTTTAAAGGAGGTACTCAACATATTCTCATCTGAAATAGAGACCCAAATTTGACCCAAAAAGTTATACTGAAGAACACTAATTTTCTTCTTTTGTTTCTTCAGGAATCTTCTTCAGCAGTTATTTCTGATGTATTTTCCCTAGAAACTTGCTCGATTTTCAGTTGCTCTTCTCAAATTTTAAATAGAACAAGCAAAACATTTAAAAACAGTGTGACACCACAAATTTGATTCAAACACAAACTATATTTTCCAGAAGAAAAAAGCTCATAGATTTGTAATGATGTTTGAAGCTGCCCAGATCTGTCCAGAATTTCAAATCCAAAGGCCCATTCACCACAAAGAAAGATGTCTTCGTGAGCCAAAGACTTTTTTCCTGTTTGCACAGACACAGCATCCTAACCCATCTTATTCATCAGTGCCTGAGTATGTTTAGATACATAACTGGCTAAGATGCCTGACAATAAAGTGAAGGTAGAAGCGTCCCAGAGTATTTTTTATTTATTTGCATTTTTTACTTAATCAGACCCTAGGCCTTCATCTGTCTTGTGGCTTTCATAAAGAAACGCAAGTAAAGCAGCCTACACGAGGTGAGAATGTACCAGAAGGCTGTAGTCACAGCATCACATTGAAGACCTGGGCTACAAACAGAACTACAGCACAAACACAGCAGTATTATGACATGCCAGAAGGGAACAGCTGCAGGAATGAAATTCTTCCTTTGCAGCAGAAAGATGATGGGTCTAACGTCAGACAGTTTTTTTGTTTTTGAAAGTTTACCCATCTTAAAAAAGATGATATCATGAGTGTGTGGTAAGATCACCAGTGTTCTCGAGTATCTAAGTTGAGACTTTTTGTGCTGCAGTTTGTGGTGTTCGACTGAAAAGGCTCACAGCACCACAGCACAGTTTGCTGAGGGAGGGAAAGCATTGTTCAGGTATAGAGTTTTGGCCCATATTCTGTCATGCAGATTTACTTATTTTACATCCCTGTGAAAAAAACAACCAACCAGCCAACTAAACAAACAAAAAAAACCAACCAAGCCTGCTTGTGAGTTCACTGTATTATCTGCCTCTTTTGGCCCACTCTGCAAGACCTCTCCTGGAGGTCTGGAGTAGCAGCTGTAGAATTACCTTTGCAGTGATTACGGTGTTAGGCTTCTATGATAAAATTGTGGTGTAGTCTTTCTAGAGAAACAGCAACACATGAGTCAGCACAGAGTGTCTGGGCAAAACCTTCCTCCTCAGCCCGCGCGCCAGGGCCCTGGCACAGGCAGAGCAGGCAGCTGGGCCGTCCGCCATTTACCGCCCCTTGCTGCCGCCTGTTCCTCCGAGGCCTGGCCCTGAGCCTGCTTCTCTTCCCCTCCCTGACTTCACTGCAAGTTGGAGCTTAGTCTAAACACATTTATTTCTTCTTTGGAATCAGGCAAACTATTAATGTGTCTTGGAATTAACACAAGTGGGTATAATAAGGAAATACTGGGCTGGGGAGAGGTCGTGGGGGGGAATGAGACTGCAAAGGGTTGTACCAACAACAACAGCAGTTTTGGAGCAGTAAGAAGTGATGCTAAGAAATTCCCATGCAGTATTCACCTAAATTTTCTCATAATGCTTTAGGAGAGCTGCAGATGGAAGAAGGTGAATATTTATTTTCAGAGGGTATTTGTGTATTGTGTTTGCAGCACATCCCTACTGATATAACCAAATGTCTTGCAATTGATTTCAAACACTTGTAAAGTGTTTCTTAGTGTGGCCCTCAGGGGCTTTTTTCGGGGGGAACTATTTCAGATTGTCCGTCCAGTAAAATCTTGAAATATTTGAAGTAGTAATTACAGAATGCCAGAATTAATGTTTCTCCAATAGTTATGTGTGTGACAATCCCAAGCGGTTAACTAATTCATTAAAATTCAATAATGATTTCTCCTATGGTTTTCACTAGCAGTAATGACATATTTTATTATGCATCAACAATTTCCATGAAGAACAATAAAGCACTATTTTATTGGCATCTAGAATTATTACACTGTACTTTGCTGCATTCCTTTCAAGAGATAATAAAAGGGAAAGTCGAGCAGTCTGGATTAATTTTACTTCTTTGCAGGCATTGTGATGTTTTGCTACATCAGCAAAGTGTTAAATAAACACTGAAATAATCACTTCATTGTGGTTGAGATGAGCATCCAAGTTCTTAGTACATGTAAATTTTCTTAACTGTTGAATGCTTAGGAATTTTTAAAGTTACAAATACAATTTAAAAGTTATCCAATCTTCAGTTTAAAATTAGATGGATTAGCTGAAGTGTTTGAAAGGGGTTTTTTTACCTTTAAAAAATTGTTTGGCTTTTCAGCTTTTATTACTTCTTCTAGGGGTTTCTAGGGCATCCTGTGAAGATGCAGGACTCTGGCACTATTCTACACACTGCTACCCAAGGCAAGCACTTACGTTGCCTGTTCTTGCACCTAGGCTTGACTGTATACTCCTGTCTGTTTGGGATGGGTTTTTTGTTTGTTGGATTTTTTTGTCCTTGCATAAGCATTAGTATCCAAATTCATTATTTCTGCTCCTGCTTACAGTGGTGGAAAACTCTGTCAATGAGAAGTGTTTCTATCACTGTACAGCCTGTGAAAGCACAAACCCCATCCCACACATGCCACAGTATTAAGTCCAAGCTACCAATCTATTGCTACAATTATAACAGTGTAACTAAGAGTTTAAAAGGCTTACTGGCCTATTTGCAGTCATAATTTATGTAGGATTTGGCACACAATACATTTAATTATTTAGCTAATAGATTAATTCCCTAGTGGAATAATAAAGCAAGAGGATTATAAATGTTTAGAATTCTTTTCCTTTTCTGCCTAGTCGAGACAGATCAAGTCATCCTTTTAAGTGTATTCTGCCCCTGTTAGGCATTTAGGTCAAAGCAATTGTTTACTTTATCTGCCTGTAATTATTCTGAAATATGCTGAATTGCTAGTCACATTTCCCACAGCCAGGAACTGAGGGCCAAATTCATTACCCTGGCCTGCAAAAACATTACGGCAGGGTAAATTTTACCTATTACAATTCAGCTTTATTTAAACTGAGTAAGAATGACAGCCTGTAGTACATTACAGCTTCAAACCCAGATGTGTATTCCTTTGGGAAACATCAGTAGTCTGGATTCCTTGTTCAGAAATAAAAGCATCCGAATTATCATTCCACAAAAGCTGTGTCTGAGCTATTTTCAGCAGATTGCTCACTGGAATCAGGGCAGGTTAAAAGATGTATCATGAACCACTGAGATCTAGTTTCCTCAACTGACACTAGGGAACTTTTAAACTTCAAAACATCATATTAGATCAGGAAACTCAAGGATAAACTAAACTTTCAGGCCTAACTTTTTGTCATCTGAGAACTAGAAATGGAGGTTTGAATATTGTTAATTTGGATTAAAATGATTGGTGGTCCTATTTACATCATGTGGATCTTCATTTCCACAATGTTTAGTGGGGAGCTAGGGTATTTCACCAGAGTAAATTGTTCCTGCAGGTGTGAGATTGGATCAGAAGTGGAGAGTAAATAGTTCTTCTATACAGGTTTTGTTATGATCCATATAACAAAAAATAAGGTTCCATTTTTGTTACTAAAGTCAGCATATTCACTCGTTTAATTTCCTACTAATTGCATGCTCTATGTAAAAATGATTTGGTTCAAAGACAGTCTTTGTCACTTCCATTCATCCAGCTCTTTTCATCTAGGTATAACTTCATAAGTGGTTCATTGTAATGTCATTTAAGCAGAAAAAGACCACGTACATTCCTAGACACAAAAAATACTCAACTCTTGACTTATTCTTCAATACATATACTATTATTCTAGGAAACACTGCAAGCTATCAAGTTAGCAGAAAACTCTTTGTTAAAGATTAGCTCACAACTATGTCACAAACCAGTGTAGTCTAGATGAAATTCAGACCACATTATGACTGACATCTACAGCAGTCTTTCTAAAAGTGACTCTTCTTTCTGGTTACACTACCAGCAACAGAATTTCCAATCACCTTTATGTTAAAGGAGTGCTACCTCTACACAGCTGACATGTGGAGTGCTATTAGGAACACACTAAAGAGTGTTCTGGGTATCAGTTGATATTTAATTGGGCAATACAGAAAGATAGATAGGCAAGATCTCTTTTGAAACCCTCTGCCATCAGATATGGATCTGAAGTGCTAAAAAGTATAAGAAAGTGGAAATTAAACTCTGATTAGTCTGAGCTGGACTTTTCTCTGTGGATCGACACTGCTGTCTGATTACTTGAAAGCATATTTTCATCAGCGTAGATTCCCAAGCATGTTCACTGAATGAAAGTAAATAACACTACCAGTCAGGTTTTTTCCCCCTATAAAATAATTCTGTGGTTTGGGGAGGAGGGGAAGTATGTTATGGGGATTTTGTTACAATAGAAATCAAAAACTAGTGGATGGTTTTGTGCTGGGAAAGATAAAACAACAAAAAATCTGAAACTATCAGTAAGCGGACGTGATTTCTTTTTTTAATGGAATATCTTTAAAAAATATTTTGAAAGAGAGTGATGGAAGTCAAACTGTGTAAGTGAATGTAGGTAGCTGCAAGGATGATTAAATGGGTGCCATTTTCTCACTTGTGTGTCTGTTTGTTAAATAATGTCAAGGAACACAGGAGGAAAGGAAGGTGCCAGAATTTACAAAATGTGACACAAAACAATGGTGGGATCATTCATACTAAATTCCTCTAGCACCTTCTGTACTGAGTTCTAAATCCAGCCAAGAGGCAGCTAAATATACTTTTTTATTTAACATTAAGTATGTTCAACACTTCAGCACACACTGTTCCCTCCAAATAACAGGGGCCTTTTAACAATTCTTTTTAACAGACTTCTAGAAAGTAAATAGCCATCTGTCCTACGGTGACATCAGAAGATAGAGGAATTTTACAAAGAGAATGGTAACACAAAGTGCTTTCCTCAAGCATTACAAAATTTATTGACCTGCAGCGTTGGTGCCCCGGGTCACCTTGAATTTCAGTGACTTTGGAAAGTCTAAAGAATCAATATTTGCAAAGACATGAATTTGCTCTCAAGCAATGACCTGGATACAAACACACCTATAAAAAATAGGGATGCTTTGCTAATCTTTCATCAACAAGAGATATCAAGAATGAGATGCTTTATCTGAAGTTCTTTAAAATTAAAAATTTAATTTAACATTAAATTATTTGAAACATCTTTGGCCTTTAATCTGAAACTGATGGAAAATGTCACAGGAGAGAAAATATTTTCTACACATGAGGTGAGGAACAAAAGGAAAATGAAAGCTGGTAAAAGTAACAGCAGCTGTAGACAGATTTATTTAGTGTCCAAAAATATTAGATTCAAAACGCTGCACTAAATATTCTGGTTTGCATTGAACACAAATGATTTATTTTGCATTTATAGCTTCCTATAATGCCATTAATGCTGTGTTCTTGGTGATGTGGCTTTCTGCTGCTTCTGAAAATTTTAGTGCTTTTTGCACCTTTGTTGAATGAGAAAGGCAGCAAAACATATTTTGTGACGGTAACAATTAAAGATGCTCCCTGAAGAATTTTTCTGGAAGAGCTGTTGATCAACAGGCTGATGTAGCATAGAAAAGGCACATGTCACTTGTCTGCAGCCACCATCGTTGTTGCAAAATGACAGTGAGGAGGTTCTTCCATTAACACAATAGTCACATGTGTTCTGAGGTGTTCCTAAAGTGCTTACAGGAAAACACAGATGCATACTAGCTTCCAGGTTTGTCTTCACTGTTAAAAGAGTTGTGAATTCCTCTCTCAGGGCTCCTTAGGAGTGCTAAATATCCTAGGATGAAAGTGAAAACAGTCACCAGCGTGTTATTATGAAACAAACACGTGAGTCAGCTCTGTCTTCTAACCCTTGAAAAGTTTGTCTGATAGCAGAATAGAAAGTACCTCATCTTTGTTGTGCTTCTTGGGTTTGCTATGTTGATGGAGGCTGAAATCACAATCCCAAATGCAGCCACTCCTGAGATTTGTGAACATCTAATGCTGGATTCAGAACTGTGTCCTGATAAATACTTTTGACATCTCCCCATCCTTAGTTAGTCCAAGGACTAGATAGAATCAAGAATTGACAAGGCTAAGCATAACTGTCTAATTCACTTTGATTTTTGCAGGAGTCTCAGACACGTATAGAAGTTCCAAAGTGACTCAAGTCAGACACATAAATCTTTATAACTTCTTGATTTTTTCCAGTGAAAAAGAAAGGCAAAGTAAATTAATTCTCAGAGATGTTTATCATACATGAAGAAAAGAAGAAATCATGAAAAAAGCCTAAATACTGCCCATGTCTGAGCTGTATAGAGACTATACAATTAAGGGAGCTCTCCAGAACACACGTTTTGCATTTACAGGCAGCGTGCAATCAGCCTGAAATCTGTCAGTTGTAAAATTCTGTGGCAGGTAGAATTGATGCCTTTTCAGGTAGAATGCCAAGAATGTTTATGTGCATCCCTCCATGGCCATCTCCTCTGTGCAGCACCACAGCAGCAGACTCCACAGCTGTTCCAAATCTGTCTTTGCATGGAAAAGAATATTGCCTTCCTGTCTGCTCTAAACCTCCAGATTTATCTCCGTCTTTCTTCCAGGGACACTCCAGCTGGGTCAGCTTAAAGCCAGCCCTGCAGTCTACTTTGCAGATAGATAATGCAGATGGAAACAAATACAACTTCGAGCCCATCCTCAAGATGATTTCTCCATTGGACAAATGCAGCCATAGGGTAGTCTGAAACTGTGAATGAAGTGGAAATTGTCATGGTTGAAAAGCATTGTGCAGAATAAAAGATAGTGTATTGGCTGCAAAATCTGTATCTGGATTGTAATCAGGTGACAGCAGCTTTGGTGTGCTGTAGGCTATTGGTGCCTAGAGGAGGATTCCTGTAATGCTGGCAGCATTGAACTGTGAGCTCCTGTGATTCCACCAACCCTGGGCAAATCACGTTTATAAGGACATGTGTGGTAATTGGAACTGAGACTCATTTTTCTTAAATGTAATATAAATTTAAATCTAATCTTGTAACCCTGAGCTTCTTCTAAAGAAAATGGTGTGTATTGAAGAGATATCTAAAATAGGCCACATGACTCTCTCCAGAGGTGCTAATCTCTCCTTGTCTCATCTCACTTATTTGTCTAACTGTCATAGGTGCATAGGAGGCATACCTTCAATATAGATAACTAATTTTTCAAGGTCTAAAGTTGAGGAAAAATCACCCTAAATTTCGTTAACAAGGAAATACAGATGCCCTATAAATTGCCATTTTTTGCCACTGATGAATCGTACTTTAGCATCAGTCTCTTAGATTACTTTTTTTTTTTTTTTATTGTTTAACTTTAATTAACAAAAAAATTTAGGATGGCTACTGCTTATTACTAGGTGTACATACAGTTCTTAACTAGGAGATTTCTGATTTTAATCAAGGTTTCTAATTACTGCTGTTCCATAAAAGACACTCACGGTACTTAGAGCAATTATTTTGTTGCTATTGTTTTAATAAGCAGCATAAGACCCACTATTTCTTTGCTGGTGTAATGATTTAGGCTGAGTCCATTGAAGGAAACTTTTCAAAGACAACCTTTTTGTTGATAAAAAGCCCTACATCCATAAGAATCCTCCTAGTATCACTGGATCAAGCCTCAGAAAACATGTGGCTGAAAGAAAAAGAAGAAATACTTTTTACTTATTATTTTTCATTAAAAAAAAATATGGTCTATATATTTAAATGTTTCATTAACACTAATATTAAATTAATAAATTTTAATTAAAAAGTGCAAGTTCTTATATCTCTCTTGTGACACTTACCAATTTCAGTGTCCAACAGAAAGGGGTGGTTGCAAAATGAAGAAATATATATGAATAGCAATGATCTTTTCAGACAAATTTCATTCATTTTCTGTACTAAGATGAAAGTCAAGTGCAAATATTTTATTGTTGTTTGTATCAAGCTAAGATAGAGGAGCCCAGGACATAACCTATGACATTCCTAGTCTGCCTTCTAGAGCACGTGAGTATATAGCTACAGCACAGATCCTGTGACAAAAAGCATTTCCAGTTTCAGGACACCTACCCCAAACCCAAGAACTACCATTTGTATGTACGCATTATTTGACTTCCTGATCCTAAGGTTTCTCTCAGCATTAATTTTAAAAGAGAGAAGCTGAAGGTAGAAAAACTTTTCATGCAGCCTTGTAAAAAGATGAAGGAAATCAGGACCAGAAAGGACAATCCATAGCATTCACACAGTAGTGGACTTGCATGAGGACTGATCTCCCATTCTCAGCTTTCTGCCTGGCATCCAGACTCTGCAAAGATTACTGGGCTTTCATATTCAAAATCTCAGGATAGAGAATGTGGTTGTGCCGTTTTTTTCTGCTGGTTGCTACTGAAAAAAAATGTTGGAAATTTGGACAGGAGATCTTTATATCACTTCCCCACAATTACATCAAATTATGTAAAAACTGTGAAAACAAAAGAGGTTCTTTTTTCCAACTTCAGTGACTTTTTGTCAAATTAACCCAAAAAGGCTACTGGGAAAGAAAAAGTTAATTGTTCCCTTTAGCTGAAAAATTATTACTATCGATGAATAAACCAAATCCCAAGCTAAATGGCATTATCTTTTTCTGACATCTTCTCTGCACAAGATATCAAGGAGTCTTACGCCCAGAGGAGTGGATGTGTCTGCAATGCTTTTGGGTCCTGGCAATCCCTGTCATTCTAATGGACTGTTTAATTCTGTTACTAATGGGCATGCATTATGCAGCCAAATGTAAGGTATTATAAAATTAATAGTATTCTCTAAAAGGCTAGAAATTCACTTGTATAATAAAAGCACCCTTTACTACAATAATAAGGGTTAAACAAATAAAATACAAAAAGTATTTTGAAAGCGATATATATATAACTGGCTCAAGAAGCTAACCTGTAACTGATGAAAATTCCCTTTGTGTAGTTTCTCCATAATTCCTCTCTGCTGGAGAACTTATTGTACCTTCATTCAAAACGTCTGGTCCCAGCTCTATCACTGACAATATATTGGCATATAGAGGCAGAGAAAGTCTCTTCCAGCCAAAGATTTATAGATTTATAATGGGGTTTAGGAAAATATGACTTTTCAATAGCCTGCAATCAAAAGACATTCAACAAAAGCTATATAGACTGTGAAAGAATAAGCAAAATATGATCATTCATATTCATGAGAACACATTAACCCACTTACCTGAAGTATTCAATTATTTCCCTATTTATGGATAATATGTGTGTTATAAATGTCAAGATGAATTTAGAAAGTGAGTAAATTGCCTTTTTATGTCCTAGTATTAAACACTGTCCTGCATGCATGGCTGTCCCTCCAAAATTGTTTAGTTTTCTCCGATCTGCTGCAGATATTCTATTACAGTACATGAATAGGAAAATGGAATGCACAGAGTACTATCAAGTAGTTAATGGCATAAACACTTTAATGCTTCAGACTATGGTATAGTCACAGTTAGTTTGACAGTGATGGAGAAAAGGAGGGGGTCATACCTGCTGTGCTTAGTAGTATCTAAACTGAGAGAGCACAGAAAGAGGTAAATACTTCAGTAGTGTTTGTGAATTCAAATGAGCAAGACACGTTTATATTGCTTTCCATTATATATCCAGGAATTTCTGGTTAATATCACATGAATTCTTTCTTATGAAATAACTTTCTGTTAAAATATTTTGGATAAAATATTTGAAAGGTGAAAAAAATTCATGAAAATGCCATAAGCATGAGACCTAAAGAAAGGTGCTTTTGGATGAATACCTACACTACTAGAAAGGCTTAATTTAAAAAACATGTTTCAAATTATTCAAACACCATATTTGGAAACACCTTTGCTATCCTGTGACATTCCTGTATAGCCATTACACAAAAAAACCCAAACAAAAAAATGCCAATCATAGACTACACTTTGATTTAATAAGTGAAAAAATTATTTTGTCAACTACATTACTGATCCAATATACATTACCTCTCCATATCTCTGGTTGAATTTCCATGGAACAATGCACAGAACATTCCATGCACAGAACAATAGCAACAAAATTAACTAATCTTGGACAGAAGTTGAGATTATTACCTTATATGGACATTTGCAATTTGTTTGATTTGCTTCTTCCGTATTTTTCAAAGAAACAAGAAATGAAAAGTGTGTGTATGTAGGTTTCTTGTGTTTGGTCGTTTTGTTTTGTTTTTTCCTAAAAACAACATTTTCAATTTGGATTGTCACAAAGACATGGTGGAAATTTTTCTGATAAGCTTTTTTTTTCCAAAAAGTCATATGAAAATATTCTGTAGTATTCCCACAGCTACACATCTCACTATAAAGAAACCTAAAAAAGAAATATGTTCATTTATCTCTTCCTTTCATCGGTTAAATATCTGCCCCAGAGGCAAATGATCTCTGCAAAGCTGATTAAAATGGTAGCACGATAGTAGCTGAATATTCTGGTTTGGTAGTTTATTTATACGCTGTTTTCAGAGGGAAATTATTGATTATGAAAACTATGAGGCTTTTAAAGAATCAACCCCATAATTTGTAAACCATATGTAAGAAAAAGTAGACACAGCCTTTATTTATGATTTTGAATATTTTGTGTGAGATCCCTCTCAGTGCTCCATGAGATAGATAGCTCAAAAATGCTAGTATTTTCAATTGAACTAAACAATAGCTTGATCCTAAATTGTTTTATTCAAGTAACTACAAGCCAGTCGTTTCATGCTTTCATCAGGTGTAGCATATGGAAAGATGTAATGCATGATAAAAATCAGAATAAAGCTTTTTATGGCAGCAGATTTCTTTTTTTAATGATACAACATTTCTGTGCAATTTGTGAATGTTTAAACACAAACACTTCATAGAACAAATCATATGCTCACATGACCTGACTTTCAGATCAGTTTTCCACTAGTATACCCTACTCACAACATTTAACCACTTCCACAACAGGTCAAAGCCTTTCTTTTTTTGATAACAACCAAGTAGGAAAATTCAGTCCATATTTTGCCTATAGTGATCTAGGAAAACCAGGGAAGTTTGATGAGGCAAGTCTGATGTTATACTTCTAAAAATACTGTGAATTTAATGAAAGTCAGTGTAGCTGTCAGCAGAGTGAAGAGATCAAACTGTCATTCAATGTCTAACCCCAATTTCTTGCATTGGTGAGGGCACCTGCAGTTGAGAAAAGCTGTTTTTTAGAGTCTGAATTGAATTACTTTACTTGAAGTTTTTTTTCTTACTGCAATTTAAATAGGCTTCCATTCCCGGTCTAAAAAACAGGGACGATAACAGGTGTCTTCAAAGATAGCGCCTGTGAGGGTATTCCAATTATATATTAATCAAACTTTATAATACCTATTATAGTCTATAATACAATAACTCTATAATATTCACTTTGTAAAAATTATATATTTTCTGATATGAGTTTCTCCCGAGGTCATGATGAATATATCTTAGAAATTGTCACCACCAAATAAAAGCAATAAGTATGGTCACTGAGACAAAAATGTCTATTGAGATAAACATTTCCATTCAGAACCATTAAGGGAAGAAGATTTTTCTTCACAACTCCTAGTAAAACTATGTTTTCCTTCCTATGTCCCCCGCAGATGTATTTTTCTGGCTTTTTCTTGAGCACAAACTTTTGAAGGACAAGGTGTTGTATTAGGTCAATAGACAAAGTAACATAGGAAATGGATGTACTACTATTGATTGAGGTATGGGATGCTTGTACCTATTCTTTCTTTAAAATAACCACTTCCAGCATCTACCTGCATCTGTGCACAAGTCAGACAAAGCTGAACATTCAAATGCCCACCCTAGTTTTGAATAACCTTTGAGATCCATTTTGCTTTGGGACTGACCAGCAGCCACAACTGAATCGTAATTATCTCTTTCTTATTTGTGATCAGGATAACTTGGAAAATGGAATAATCATATAACATGACTAATACTATTTCCTGACCTGCACAGATTGTCCCACATCAGCATAGGTGTCTCAGAAACACCACTTCAGCTGCACAAATACTAATATTAACTCAACCACACCCCTGTGAGACAGTGTGGGGCCAGCTGAGACAAGGAAGTGGTATACAGCACAGTGTGCCTGCAGCTAATAAGTCCTTCCAGAAAAATAGTTTTTTCGACCCTTTTTATTTAAAAACCCCAATAATCTACCTACAAATAATCCAGAGCTGACTGTATTGTCAAGTTGTTTTGTGTGCATCTCCACTGGAGTCAGGTCTAGCAGGAATTTCATGGAGCATACCACCAGCAGGTGCTTAGTGGAACAGTGTTAGGTGAATTTGCTCTCAAATAGCATAAACCATTTCAGTCTCAGTTCACATTGTTTATCTCCAGTGACATTTCTGTGGTCACCCTATTGAATGGCTGGAGGGACACAAAGAAATATCTTTGTATATCAAGCCACAAAAAAGTGCCCCTAGCCTACTGTGGAGGACTAGGTTTGTAACAGAATAAACTGTATTATTTCAGTGGCTGATTCCTTTATTCTCCCTCTGCCCCTTTTCCATGTTCTCTGTACTTAAATAATTTTTGTATAAAAGGCTAAGAGATAAATGTACAAGTTTCATAGGAAAAGTCCAGAACCTGAGACAGAAAGAATGGTCTTCTCTGTGCTCAGATTCTAGACAGCAGATTAAAGATGTAAGTAGAGGGACTGATACTCCATGAGGAACAGTAGCTTTTACAGGCCCTTACAAAACAGTTAGCCAAAAAGAGTTATGAAGGTGTCCCAAATAATTAATAACTAATAATAAATAAATTAATAAGTAACAATTATCAACTTATTTCCATCACAAAGATAGTTTCAGAATCTACCCTTTCTTGGCCTGAACTTTTGCAGCAATATAGAAACAGAATTTACATTATTTTGCACTGTAAAGCAATGGAAATGTTACAGACTTGGTGAAAATGACCTAATGAATCACAGATTCTTTCCACACTAAGAAACCCATGATCTCCATATGGAGTTTTTTGTATGGAAGCATTGAATGAAGTATTGGTGGCAGACTTTCAAGACTTGTGTAAGGACTTCCTTAGGTTAATGGGTTCATTCAGATTTAATATTTTTTTAATGATTTAAGTAGTCATATGGCTTTTAAGGTTTACTTGCAGTGCTTAAAACATTACAACCACCTACATGGCTTTAAGAAGTCAGGGTTTGCCCACTGAGAGAGTAAGAGTGTCCCTGACTCTGTAGTAGCAAGGAAGAAATCTTAGTAAAAAAATTCCAACTATGTCCACATCTCTACAGATCATTTTTTGACTCTGTAAATGTTATCAAAATTCTGTCTCCATTTGTTCTTAATTCTAAGTTATTCTTTTGTCAAGGAAAAGAAAAAGATTCCCAAAATAGTTATAAAATATTTAAATAGTAGTAAGGACATCTCAGTTTTGAATTTCCTGGACATTAATAATGATGTGGGTAAATGGCCTAAAGTGGTGTCTAGACCTGTAAACCCCCTTCTAGATAGTGATTTATTTCCAGGAGATACCTGGCACCTTGTTGCTTATTGCTCTAACAAATGACCCCATTAAACATTTCTCTCCTGGACATCATTTTATTAAACTGAATATGTAGGTTTGTGTAATCTACAATTGCTTGTGGTATAGAATTATTCAAAGTCAGGACACTTTATTTCATGCTCACTAATTGTGATTCCTTTCTTCAGCACAGCTATTTCAGATTAAAAATGTGCCAACATAGGGAATAAAAATAGCAAGTGAAAATATATCATCCGTTGTTACCAAAGGGTTCATGAGATTTTACAAAGGAATTGTAATGTAGTTTTGCTTATAATCTCTTTCAAAACTATCTTACTCTTTTTATCACAAAATGCATTTGTTCTTTTATTTCTTATTTATTTATTTATTTAAGGAATGACTACGTCACAGCTATGTAGCAAAGACAGTAGGATATCTTCCTCAGAACTCATGGATTTGAGACCTTTGGTTTTGTTAATTCCAGTCCACAACTGGACTTTGTCTCTCAGAAATTAATATTTCATGACTGAGAGAGACAGCTCTGGTTTTCTGTATCTCCTTTGTCTTTCAAAGCATGAGGAAAGAGCTATGCCACATAGTAGGTGGAAATGTGGTGAGAAAGAGTTGGAGCCTGACAGTTGTCTCTGCTGTCTATAGCCAAAGAAAACTACTCTAATGGCTGAGCCAACAGCTTTTTAGTGAGTAGAGGAGGATGGAAAGTTTGTATAGAGACATCTTTGAATCAAATCTTCCCCCACCCTAACATGGTTTATCTCCAAACAAGATTTCACTTGGAGGAGGTGTATCTGCAGAAGACTGAACTGAGCTTATCAGAATGCATGAACATAATAGGCCAAAAAGAATGATGAATTAGTTAGATTGGGAACTCAGCCATGTTAGTTTGGATTGACTTATTTTCCAGGTGGCAGTATTCTAAAGGTTACTTCTTAGCATGAGGCACCCAGCCATGCCTGGATTTTCTGATTATTCTTGTGACTTATATATTTCGTGCTGATAGATGTTGCAGCAGCAAAAAGAACTAATACAGTCACCGAGCACCTTGTTTTTTCTGAAAATCTATACAGAAAACAAGAATGACTAGGACACACTTTTAAAAATACATCCTCTGACAAACAAGATCAAAGACTCATAGAATCATTTAGGTTGGAAAAGACCCTTAAGATCAATTTATCCAACCATTAACCCAGCAGACTGCCAAATCCATCACTAAACCATGTCCCTAAGTACCACATCTACTTATCTTTGAAATACCTCCAGGGATGGAGACTCCACCACTTCCCTGGGGAGTCTGTTCCAGCATCTGACAACTGCACCTCCCCTGGTGCAACTTCAGCATCTTTACTCTTGTTCTATCACTTCTTACTTGGAAGAAGAGACCAGCACCCACCTTGCCACAACTTCCTTTCAGGTAGTTGTAGAGGGCTACGACGTCTCCTTAAAGCTTCCTTTTCTCCAGAATAAATGACCCCAGTTCCTTCAGACACTCCTCAGAAGATCTGTGCTCTAGCCTCTTCAACAGCTTCGTTGCCCTTCTTTGGATACTTTCCAGCACCTCAATGTCCTTCTTGTAGTGGGGTACCCAAAAGTGAACCCACTACTCAAGGAGCAGCCTCACCAGTGCCAAGTACAAAGGGGCTGCATACATTTAAATGCTATGTGCCAAGTAAGTAGTTCATACAGCTAATTGGCTCAATGTCAGTAATTAAAAAAGCTATTAGTTTTTTTGAATTTCTAGTGACAGGCTGGATTTTAGTATGTCCTGATTTGCTAGATTCGTGAATTACCACCATTCTTTTCATAATCAGAGGGTTATCAATGGAAGACAAATTACTTATTACTTTTATTAGGGTGTTAATGCTGCCCCTAAGTTTTTTGCAAACTTGAGTCAGTGGAGATCTCCACAAATTCCTCATCAAATATTTCTATATACAAATTCTAATGTTTTAGCTATACCTTCATAATATAGTGAGTCGTGCATGTCACCAGGTTAGAGACTGACAAACCATAATGTTTACAAGAAATAATGCTGACAAACAGATATCCTGAGTTCCTAGGAAACTTTCCAGTGTTTTACGTGGGTGAAACTTTTGATATACAGCAGAGATTCTATAAACTGATAAAGTTAAAAAGGGAAACAGTATAATATGTTAGGTAACTTTATAAGAAGAAATTGGAATAATTTATAGCCAAAGATCAAGTAATAGATAAAGAACTTTAGTATTGCATGCTGATGGGAGCACCAAAATTTTTCAAAGAAACAGCAATTTGTAGGAAGTGTGTTGGATTAAATGGAAGCTTTGTTATTCCTATGCCTCTTGGGCTTTCTGTATAATGTGGGGTAAGAAAAGGTAATTAGATTTGGGATATGGTTTTGTATCTTTATGAAACCTATAATTTAGTAAAAATAATGTAACACTAGGACTTGGGTGGCTGCCTAAATTGGAGAATTAAATTATTAGCAATTCTGTTTCAGTGACAGAGTTGATGCTTACAAGTCTGACTAATAAAAATTTGCTTTTTAAGACCCCAAAACCACTCAGTGAGTGAAAAGATTTCTTTTGTGCTATCTTAATGTGTCAAATATTTTGAGAAAAAGCAATAAATTTACTCTTTTGTCTATGGAACAGCTTTAATATTAAAATCCCCTTCTTCCTACATCTCAACTCTTACACCCAAATATATACCACTACCCAAATAGCTAACACCCTTCCTATATGTCAGTTTGACATACCTTTTGCTTGATATATTTTACCCTAATCTTCTTAAATAACTCATTGGAACACCCTATTGGAAGGGATTTTCTTGTAATATCAATAGCAATTTTTATGTATTACTAAATTCCAATGTTTGGTTTCTTTATTTAGAATGAAATTCCTGATCATAACATTTATTCATTATGAAATCTTTGTAATAGGCAAATATTTCACTAATTTTCTGACACACCTTGCAAGCGATGTAAATATTTTTGAAGAAAAATAGTCCTTTCTTTACAAGCATACAATCTTACAATTATGAAAAGCTGAAAAGTCCCATATTCTTCATCAAAACTGCTAATTTTGACCAAACTTACCAGGACTCCTACTCAGTCCTATTCAAATACATTTGGAATTCCAAGTAAAAAATTAATTGTGCTTTATCAATATGTGGAATGAACTTGCAGAGTCTTTTTGAGGAATATTTTCATTTTTCAGAGTATTCCAGAATGAATTCACAACAGATGCCTGCTAGTTATAAAGGAAAACAGTAAAGAGTCAGTTCAATAAAAAAGCCTTGTGCACCTTAAAGTTAAGGACTGCAAAACTGACATTTAGGTATAAACTCAAAGTATTTCAGTCCTTTAAATCACATTTAAACTCCCAGCTTCCCATTCTGTTGAACAGGAAAATGAAGAAAACTTAGGACATAAAAATCTAGGGATTTTGTTGGAGCTAGACCTTAGCTGAGCCTTTCTGCGTCGGGCAGAGAAAAAGTTGATTCTGGTGAGTACTCCAGGAGAAGGTGAGATTACAGCATGGTCTGGATTCAGAATATATGTGACAAAATCACATTTGGGTAAATGTTTTTCATCCATCAATGATCCTTTTGTAAGGGCAGCAAAGGCAGACAGGCACAGCTCAGACTCTTCCTGAGGTACACTGAATTCAGTTTTCATATTGTTTTTTGAGAGCACAAATGGACCTTGCCATTTCTCCACAATTCCTTTCTTGGTGGGAAAGAACTGAACAAATTTTGCATGTTACACCATGAATGAATAAAATTATGGATTGATATTTAAAAGATTTGCCCTACGTCATGATTTGCTATTAACTTCCTGAATGACTTTTGACTATCACCTCTTTATTTGGATTTTCTGTTCACATTAGCCTCAAACTCATTTTGGCACAGCTCTATTGTTTCTAATTACTACTATTTCTTAGATAATAAAATGTCACAGATGCCACTCTGAAAATTTAATAAATCATGTAAAATGTAATCTGTACCAGAATAGTACATCTGCTATGATTCCACAATAGTCTGGTCTGCTTTGGAATTAGAAACAGATGTTGCATTTAGAAGGGAAAATCTGGCTTGTAGGGAGTGGAGTAGAAAGAAACAGGATTCTTTACCATTACCATCTGCTTTTTCAAACCTTGCTGCATACTGATTTGGTTCAAAAAGATATCTCACTGAAATATTTTAAATTGATTGAATTTATACTTGGGATACTCTGAACAACTCAAGACACAGGTTGGTGCTTTCAGTCTAGTATTTTAGTTTGAGTAAGTAAACACTCTAGAATGAGTTTCTGTGAATTATGAGAGTAGGAGGAAACTTCAAGTGAGTCATCTCTAGTACTCCATCCTCCTGAGTCATGGTAGAATTTATGCAAATATTCCTTCATGGTCCCAGGACTAGATGTGAACATTTCAAATGAGTTTACTTCAGTCATCTGCTTTGCAACTGATTCTTTTGCCAGAAATAATTATTAAGCATTCTCTAAGACTTACACACATTCTCCCATGCCAGACACAATTCCCTTTCTTTTCCTCTTCTAACAGATGAAAATGGCTTGTGACATAAAATTTCCTTCTTCTAAAACTGTAGTATTTGTATTGTGGGTTTTTTTTTTTACAATTTATTGTATAGGGTTTTCACACTGTCCCATTGTTTTGTTTTCTTACACCACCATCAAGAATTATGTTTTTAAACATCTTAGAAAACTTGCTGATCTTTTGTTTCTCTGCAGATTTCTATTCTCTTTTAAATTCAGAATCTCAAAACGTGGGTGTTATTTCAGGAAGAGCTTAAAGAGGTACTATATACATGTGTTACCATCAGACTTGATTTACTGTGATAATCCTATTGATAAAATATAATACAGGAACTGCCTTTTTGTGATTGATTACTTATCTGCATTTTATCTTTAATATTTACACACACCTTGATGAACCCAATTTAACTGTTCTTGATTTTTATTATTCTCCCATGTTTGAACTTACTCCCATTTATCTTTACTAAATCTCCTCATTGATTTTAGACACTTGCTCCAAATAAAGAAGAGTATTCCAAGTTTTAATCCTACCCTCCAATAAAAAATTAGATCAATTTCAATGTCAACTTTCCCATAGAAAAGTTATGTATGCTACACATCACCCTCCAAGTCTTCCGTGAAATTTTGCCATGTGTTGGAGTCAGAACTATTTAACAGAACCCTCCATTCAATTTGGCACAGGAACATCAGAATTACTTCACTTGGTTTTCTTAGAAAGTCCATGTGGACATTACAGGATTTTCATCTAATTCCTGTATGCCTCATAACCATACAGTTTTTCAGATTTTCCCTAGCAAGTCTCTTCAGGATGAGAGCAGTAAGCTAGACTGAAGCCCAGTGGTGATATTAACTCTGTCTCAAAAATCTACAGTCAAATATGAAAGGAGGAAAGAGTCATTCTGCTGGCTACATAACCTAAAAGCACCCTCCTATTTGGACAGATCCTCTGCCAGTCTCTTTCAAGTGTCAGTGCATAACTGACAGATATTTACCCCTTCTAGCTTCTTGAACTGACTTATCTAAAAGCCCTTACTGTACTAATATCTTCTGCATTAACTTTCCTTATTCCTTCAGTTTCTTGTTCCTCACAGTACTCTATTTTCCCCCAAAGCCAAAATTATGTAATGAAAATTTTCTCCGCCCCCCAAAAGTTTTTGTTCCCCCAATTTATTCTGCCTTGCCCGAATATATATATAATAATAAATTTAAAAGGAGAGGGCCCTATGCTAGATTCTTCTTTTTTCAGCTCCTCAGAAAATTACTTAGACAAAAAACACTTAGACAGCAACTGGGTCTCACAAATAATTTCTTAGCTGAATGTTCATTTCATGAATAAATATTTCTTCTTATCTATACAGACTGGAAGTTAGTACCAAACTTCAAAAAAAACTTAATCATCTTCCCAGCTCCACTTTTACTATGAGTCTTCTCAGTGAGTGTTGCTTAAATTTTAAGCATTTCTGAAGCCAGAAATACTCAGGGTTGCAGCAGTGGGCTCTATTGTCAATGAACTTTGATTGTACTTGGTCTCTTCAGGCCATTTGACCAAAGTTCTTGTGGAGTGTTTCTCAATGTATTAAGGCACAGAGAAGTAAAACACTTCCTTGCTCCAGCTACCAGTAATAAAAAAGTCCACAAGACCAAAACCACAATTCCAAAATAAAAAATAAAAAATAAAAAAAAAAAAAAAAAAAAAAAGGAAGATAAAGAACATGAACTGTCTCTTTTATGTAAAAAGTGGTAAAAGCAGAGCTTATTCTCCCTGAGGAGTGGGAGACAGTAAGTAGAGCCCATGTGACTGAGTAACTTTCTCAATGAAGGATTGAAGTACATTAGTGCTCTCAAAAAACAGTATGAAAACTGAATTAAAGTTAGTACATTGACCAGCAGCTGAGTTAACTCTCTACACAAAATTAATTGTACTATTGGATCATATCCCTTCAGAAAGATTCCTAATGTCACTATCACAAGTCCACAGAGATCTCCCAGAGGTAACAAGAAAATTTACTGGTGGGTATAATGTCAGATATGGGACACCTGAGACAAGCATAAGATTCTTCATTGAACAACTGGTGAAGCAGAACAGAAGAATGTTCTGGTTTAGTCCATGCTGTCAATCTAGCTGTCAGCAGAACCAGCAACACCAGACGATAACAGAAGAAACCACACACAGAAAAATTACCTAACAGTATGCCAGATAATTGTTGTAATCTCTTGAAGCACAAAATTTTATATTTCAAAAGTTCTGCCCCACAAATTTGAGGAAATATCTTCCTTTAGATGTGGAACCAGATGTTGCTTAGGTAATATGGTACATGGGACATGCATAATTTATAAGATTGTAAGAATGTATAATATTATAAAAATCATGTTTTATATTTATTCAGATGCACATCTGAAGATAGATATTTGGATTTCAGTTACCTTAATATTTATCACTGCCTTAAAATTGTTGTGAAATAGTCAGGAACAGGAAAATGTAAAGAATGGCTGCTCTATTTATTGAATGCACTCTGAGGGTAGAAGATGCTGAAAAGTAAAAACGGCAATGTTAAATTTAATTTAGACATTGTTGGTTTTATACCACTAAGTCTGTGCAGCTGAATTCCAGATGTCAAGGCTAGTATAGCATTCTATATTAAATAATGAACTTTTTCCCTCAACAATGCCTGACATACCAAATGGTCTTTTACAGAAGAAATTTATTAAAATTAATGAATTTCATGTTCAGCCTAAAAAGAATCACTGATGCATTGTTCTAAGACTTAACTCAAACATTCATATTTGCAGTTTCAGTTAATTGTACCTTATTTTTTTAATATAGTGCCAATGCATCCATTCTGTTCGCTGTATATAAAAGTCTGAGGATCTAGCTCCCAGTGACATTTTGCTGATATAAAGATATTGCACCACTAAACCTCTTTATATTAAATGCAGGGGGAAATTGCAAATATTATAGAACAAATTGTTCCTTGCCATATACCTCTGCTGACCCTACCAAAGTCAAAGCACAAAGATTTCCCAGAAAAGTCTGGTCGTAAGAATAAAATGTTATATTATGTGACTTAGAGCTATTTTCATCACAATTTGAAGCATGAAATACGGAAAAAGAGCCTTTTAAATCTTTAAAGAGAACTCTGAAATGATCTAGTTATCTTTCTAGTGATTCTCTTGAAATCCTATTGAAAATCAGTTGGACTTTTGCCAAATAAATAATATACTCATGATTCATGGGTACATATTTTAGATAAAATCTTCCACGGTACAGGAGAGTACCAAGTCATCTTTGAAATCAATGGGACTGTCCCCACTAAATTATTCTTTATCTAATTCATTCTATCATTTTACAAAATTTTAATTGGATTGAGAGAATAAAAGTGTGAAGTATGACAGTCAATAGTTATTCAGATCTGATTAAGAAGTGAACAAGAATATTGACACATTTTCCTTCTCAATGTTCTTGCCAACTGGAATAAGATTTGAACCTTACACTACAGGAAAGAAAAAAAAAAAAAAAAATTTTTGAAGTGAGCTACCCCCTCATGCTTCCTTGAATTCTCAGAAAAATCACTGTCATTTGATAAACATCAACTTACTTGAAAGCTTGGAAGGCTTGTATACGCATACTGTCCCTCTCTACCTTGAGGTTTCTACAAAGTTTCTGTGGTGCTTGTTCTTCTTGGAGATATAGTGAATGTCTCCAACCTGCAATAGCATCTTTTTCCTCCCAGGTCTGTGAAGGCAGAGCAGGAGACAAGGCTTGGTAAAGGGGCTGAGCTGTGCCACTGACCAAGTTGTGCCTGTGGAAACACCAGCTTCCTGGTAACACTGGTTAATAGCAGCTTCTAAGTATGTAAAAGACTTACAAATTCCATGAAAAACTGGCTTGAGCTCATCTCCAGTTTTTAACATTCTCTGTCCTCTGTGACTCTTAGAAAATAAACACTGTATGGCTCCTAGAAAATAAACAGCATTGCTGGTTTCTCTATCATCTGGTAACTATTGTTTAATACCATCTGCTGTACCAGCCATTACCTGCAATTTCTGTGCAAGAGCAAAAGATATGTATCATGTTGTATTTTTGCAAAGCACTTTTATGTCCTACTGCTCTAATTTATAGGCTTTAATGGAGCAACCTGTTACCCATTTCTAACAGTACTCATTTGGACCCAGCAGAGGAGCTCACGTGAAGTAGCGTTCACAAGGTTGACAATTGGGTTAACAGACTGTGAAGCTTCCATTATACTGACTTTCCCAGAAGCAAAACCAGAAGTCTCTTGAGCATCATGGAGTACAGAATTTCTCACAGAAAAAGTGGTGTCATTCCCATAACCTCTAGTTGAGCAGAAGCAATTTGCTCAGCATCACAGCATACTGAAGCAGCTGATGATACACCATCATAGCCAATGCCATAAAGGGATGGTTTAATGTCCTTTAGCCCTCATAATGGCACTGAAGGTAATCTTACTGAATTAATAGTATGGGAAGAAGAGGAAACCTGATGAGATGCACAGCATAATCAGCAGAGGTCTGAGATGAAGAGAGTCCCCACTGTTAAGTATTTATTACATGCACCTCAGACAGTACTGTGAATTTTACCTTTAACTACTAATATTTGCCTGGAGACAAAGTGATTCAAACCTGACAGCAGATGTTACTAAGGGAACAGGGAATCGGTGTCCTAATAGTTATTTGCTCATGGAACAGCTCTCTGGCTTTTCAGTAGCAGGCAAACACAGCATGGTACCACTAAATGATTACATGTTAATGAGTACAATAATTTAAGACCAGGCAAGAGCTGGAGAACAGTATTCAAGTGGGTTGAAAATCTGTTCAATTGAGCAAACTATTTAAAATCTCTGCTGATGGGCTGTGTTTCTGTTGCCAGTTGTATGACTGAAGGATATAGTTTTCTGGTTTCCTATTTTAAGGATATCCTATAGTTCTCATCTTAATATCTTCAGAGGGCATCATGCAAATATACACGAGTTTCATCTGATCAGGTAGTTATGAGAAAATAATAAAGTTGTGGAACTTTTATCTCACAGCCTGTGTGCTAATGTGCATAGTTCTACCTACAGGCAAAGAGGAATTAAAACTTTTTTTTTCTTTTTTAACTGGTGTCTAGAATTTGTATAAGAAGTAGGGATCTAATAGTCACAGTCTAGGACTGGACACAGGCTACTGAACTGCACTTCATTTCTAACACAAATAGACCAAATTAATTCACCTCCCTCCTCCTGATGGAATTCTCAGTGATACGTAATACATAAAACCCAAAGATAGGAGAAAACACTATCCCACTATAATAATTTACTTGCTAGTACAATGTATTTCAACCATTTTTCCTGCTACCCTCTCCACTTCAAACATTTAAAGGTGAACCTTTTAAAACAAAGCTGATAATTGACAGAGAGATTTGTTGAACAAGATCAAATTAGATCTTCCATAAACACTATATATACATCTTCAGTATCTTTTAAAGTCTGTTGACTAAGATATACATGGTAGTTCTTCTTGAAAAGTTAGAAGATTGTTTTTAAGTTCTTTCAAGTCTTTAAAGTACCTTTCCAAATCTTGTTAATTTCATCCTATATTCCTCCTTCACTTTTGTCACTCAATCAGATATCATAGGGGGTGTGTAATTTACCTGGACCATGTTAACACCTGGAAAAATAATGTGTGGCGTATGGCCTGATAGTTTCTGAATACGCAAAGACATTTGGCATTGCATGAAAGCTTAATTTCAAATTCCTGTGTGAATTAGTGGAAAAGAGATGTGATTTTTTTCCAGTTCATACACACATCTACAATAACAAATTGAGGTTTAAAGCCAATAAAGTACCTGCCACAATAGAAAACTACTTTGCTCAGTCTGCATCCCTCGATAACTTCTTTCCAAGCCCAAAGTAACTTTTTGCATGTATAACTTAAGAAAAAAATAAATTAAATTGACACCATATTAAAGCATGCTACTGATAATCATATTTTTTCATCACATTTTCATTTTTACATGATATACGATACATTTGCTGTGTGAAATAGCAGTGTCTACCTAGAACCCGGTCTAACAGAGTCATATTTAGTCCAACAATTCTTATTACAGAAAAAAATTAGCAAAATTAGTGAAATAAAAATGAGGGGGACATGTTCTTTCTGTCAGATTTCTTTTTTAGGAAATTTGAAGGAACCTCATGTGCAGGAACCTCTAAATTCCTTCAGATCACCATTAAGTAAATCATTAACATTATATGAGCATTTGATTAAATGGTAATTTTTTTTCCAGTTTTGAAAAAGCCACAGCAGAACAATATTACACATTTTGTTTTCGTTTTACATTTCAAATATTCACATTTAAAACACACTGTTTATTCATTGGTAAAGTCGGACAATTTGAATAGCACTCAAACTATCATCTTTATATCAAACTATCCCTTTAACAAGGTAAACACCACTGGCCTGCTTGTCACTGTCAGATATAATGCTTCACCACCTTGTCTTTGCTTGGCACCTTTGAAAAACGGAACCTAACTTGAATCTCCTGAGTTGGAAATGATGTTGTGTTCAAACTTCCCTCATGAGATAGATTTTATAACCTACAGTCACAGCTGCCAGGGTGATCACACAAGGTTGGATGAAAGGCTGACCCAGGACTCGGGCTACTTCTCATTTTCTGGGCTGGCTTTCAAATCCTCTGAAGAAGTTACCTCACCACAGGTATGAGATGAGAAATTTGAAGGGTTATTACACATTGTCAATATTGATGGAAGGCTGGTGGAAAGCGACTGGGCACAGCAGGGTGTAACAAGAAATTCACTTTCAGCTCAGTAAACTTTTTCATGCAGCTGCAGCCTCACAGCCAGGGTCACATTTTTCAGACTTTCTCTCTTTGGTTTTGAAATAAAAAGCCAACAAGACACATAATCTTTTTTTGAATCATACAGTGACACATCATTATGAGAAGAATATAGCATTAAAAAAGAAAGTTTGAGAAGACTCTTGATTCCTGCAACCCTCCCAGCTTCTACCCGCTTCTTTTTTACAGACCTTTTCCTTTTAACATTTTCTGTGGTATTATTTTCTGTTGTTTCCTCCTTGCCTACCTATTAGTCCATTGCAAAGATTCTTCTTCAACCTGACACTTGCTGTACTGTTCTGTCTTCTGGTTTGAATTTCTGTGTTTTGTGTTTCTTCCCAGCTTTAATGTTCAGCTTCACAAATTTCATTTCCCCACTCAGAGCTAATCTTTAGCTGAAACTCAGACCTCTGCAGTCCTCCAAGTCCACATACATTCTGCTGCTTGCCTAGTAGGTCACATTTTGTTATGGTCTTGAATACATCCATTTGGACTGTGCTGAAGACACTGTGAACTTAAGCCACCTAGTTGGCAGGAGATGGCAATCCTGAGAGTACAGGAGCCAATATGTTAATTGGAGATGAAGAAAGATGAAGAAAGTTCATGGCCAGTAGAGAACAGACTGAGGTTGTCAAGGGAATATGACAGCTTTGGTGATGGATTCTTTTAAACTGGTGAAATTAAATTTTGCTTTTTTTGGTGGATGATTCTTTATAATTTTTTATTATCCATATATATATGTGTATATTTAATTATCCAGATATTTCATTGAGAAATACAGCTCTAATAGCTTTAAACTGGAAGATGGTAAATTTAAGTTAAATATTATGAAGAAAATATTCACTATGATGTTGGTGAGACTGAAAAAGGTTGCCTAGAGATGTGGGTGCCCCAACCCTATCTCTGAAAGTGTTTAACGGGAGGTTGGACAGGACTTTGAGCAACTTGGCCAAGAGGGAGATGTCCCTGCCCATGCAGGGTGATTGGAACTAGATGATCTTTTGGGTTATTTTCAACTCAAACCATTCTATGATACAATGAAATATGTATTTAAAAGATAGTTGGGATTTTCACCTATCCAGTGCCCTGGAAAAAAGAATACTGGCAAACCTCTTAATCTCCTTGATGTTAGTGTATATCATATTTTCAGTGTCTGAAGATTATTTACTGAAATGTGTTTTGCTAATGGAATAATCAGTAGGCCTGTAGTTCCTTTCCTCCTGATGTGTCATGAAAATCCTATACCAGGACCAGTCAATTCCATTTTAGTACCAACTAATCCCAAGAGAGATCTAAAGTCAGGGCTCTTGCAAGTTTGCTTGGGCTGTCTGGTCTAGTAGGTAGTCAATATAGTCAGTGGTTCTCTAGAAAGTTTGCTCATTGTATAGACCTGGACTCATACAAAACCTTTCCTTTTTACCTAGGGGTCCTCAACCCCTCCCTTATTACCAGTCTTCATTATTAATTGCCCATTTGCACATTTTTCACCTTCTTTGTCATTTCTGTCTCATTAGCAGTCTGGTTTCTTCAGGCCTTTGATGAATAGAATACGTTATGGTTTGCATTCAGCCCTGGGTTTAAAGCAATGAAAGGGTGAATAATTGCTTAAGAAACTTCCCAGACAGCTTTCAGGAGACCTGGGAGTATCATTCTGAATTGTGGCTGATAGCAACAGAGAGATAGTTTTCCTTGGATTTATGACTTCGCCATCTAGGTTGTTTTCACTTTAAAAAAAAGCACTTATTGACATGAAACCACTTTCATAATTATATAAAAAATAAAGAATACTGACTGACTTTGAACTAAGATGCAGCTTCAAAGGTGTAAAGAACTTCTTATGATATCAAAATGTCATTTTCCTCATGATAGGAGCTGTTGTCTCCTGCACTTCTGTAGACTGCCATTCTTATACCCCCAAAGGTATACTAATCAATTCTTAAACAGTCTTGCATCATCCATGTTTTAGATGTCTGAACTGCTGAGTGATCTTTGTAGCAGACACATCTAAAAAAGCAGCATTCACAATACTTATGCATAATTTACGGTATAATTCTTTACACTTATCTAGCACCTTTCAGCTCTGGATTCTAAAGCCCTTTGCAAATATTAATTAATTTATTCTTCCAGTGGTGCTTCCAGATAGGACATGTAAGTGTTCCTCAGGAGAGGCAGTGTTCAAGAAAACCCAATTAATGTAACTTTAAACAAGTCAGTTTTGCTCTACAGCTCTATTTTTCATAAGCAAAAGGGAAGGAAAATAAAGTAATTCACAAAAATGTTATTAAGAATAATTATTTTGCTTTCAAGAGAAGACTGAAAGTTTGTGGTACAAAATATATTTTTTTTAATATGCATAAGCAGAGGCATAAACATCTGAAAGCCCCAATTCTTGCATTCATCTAACAGCCTGATGCAGACTGAAATAAGCAGAAGATGGATATTGTGCCCTTGTGGTCACTTCCAAACGTCTTGTTCAAAGACTCAACATTATGAAGTGGAGTATATCAAACCCTCCCAGTCCTGCACTGCTTAGAACATAAATTGAAGGACCTCACTGTGTAGTTTTACTTTTAAATATTATTGCTCTGCTTTTTTGCTTGCTCATGTTTTCTTCTGTCTTTCAAGACTATTGTCTGCTTTGGAAACCAAAAATCAGACATTAAAACTCTCCACAGTTTGAACTTCTGAGAGCATTTTAACCCTTAATCAAGTCTTGCTGATTCACACTCCTTTTATTATGATAAAGCATGATACCAAATTGAAGATGGCAAAAAAATTACTTGGATGATGTCTTAATGCATTAAACTAAGGCCTGCTCTCACAGAAGCCCAGGGTTAGACTCCCATTATTTGCTTAATGCTGATATTGTATTCTCAGCCATGCTATACACCAAAGAAAAAACAGTCAAATAGCACTGGATATATTAAAATGTTAACAGTTTTAAGAACTTGAACTTCAACTCCTGCCCTGGTGTACTAATTTGATATCTGACACCTTGTTAAAACAGAGCTTCCTTGTCTATTTCTAATCAGTTATTCTCATGTCACCTTCTACTGACTGAAATATTCAGCTGGGACTTTTCATTTTAAAGGGATCCCATTTTCATACTTCTCTTTCACAGGACAGGTGAATAAGGGAGAACTTTTTAACTTCAATGATTCTTCCGTGGGCAATGCTGTGTTTCTATGATAGCTCCAGAGGCCAATATTTATTCCAGTGTAGATTCACATTGGATAAAATTTCTTCTAAGCTTTTGAGTTTTCACTTCCAACTGAATCTTTATCTTTGAAGGTAAACAGACACTTTTGTTTTAAAAGATAAACCAGAGAACACAGAATTTACCTCTTGTTCTCATAAGGAACCAAATCAGGAAAAGTCTTTCTAAGATTATATTTTTTATTAATAATAATTCAAGTTACCCATCTCCTCGTACTTTAGCCACTGACAGCTTTTGTAGTTATAATTTTAAACAGTTTTGGGCTGGGAGGTATAAACTATGTTATCACTGGATCTAACTGGCAACAACACAGTAATGAAGTATGGAACGAAAGAACAAGCCAGAAGCCTAAGTTTTTTAGAGTGGCAAACTTTTTATTAAAAGTGTTGAACAACTGTGTAAAAATTGTTATAGTATGGAAATGCTATATAAGATTTTTGCATCATCCATACAATAATATATATAACTCACAATATAAATCTAAATACCACGCTATTCAGTACACTGCCATTAAGTCTTAGCAGTAGCTAAGAATTTTTTGTATAGGTCTACTTGCATTCATATAGAATAACACTTAATTTGTTAGCAACAAGCACCTTTTGTGTGACATAGGTGCTTTCGTGGCTTACAACTTTTAGCATCTCACATTGTGGGAAGTCAGCATTTACAGTTTTCCCACAAACACGTTATTTTTGATAGATCCTACAGAATGGGCAGAATGGGCTTCAAACCATAATAAGAACAGGTGTCATGGCCATCTGGGGCTTTCATTTTGTTTCTCTTCCACTCACTTTAGCGAGTCAAGAAATTCTGTTATGCTTGATTGAGTACTTCAATGAAATCCAGGGGCATGAGTTGCTGTTGATGCAGGCATGCCAAGCCCTCTTTGCACCAGCTCACTCGGTTACAGCAAATCATACAGCTTCAGATTTCAAAGTGATATATGATGGGCCTGCAATGCACACCAGAGCAAACAGAAATCTGGCTAATCCCCTGGTGGTGTCCAAGTGGGCTGGTTTAAAGCTAACTCAGGTTTGTGCTTGTGAGGTATACAGCTTATATTGCAGAATTCCCCGGCTTCTCACGACACAAAGGGTCTCAAGACTGAAATAACAAGGATGACACATGCAGGTTGGATGCTGGGGGTAGGTCTCTTTCCACTGTCTCTTTGGGTCTTTCCTATCTCCCAGGGCTCTTCTGGAGTACTTCAGTGCTGATAACTGTAGTTTGTGGAGACTTCCAGATGATGGTTGTTAGGCCACAGTCCTACATGTGTTAGAAATGGATCTACCTTGCACAACAATGCAGCTTTGGGTTGCATCATACATGGGCAAATGTCCTGTCCAGCAAGGATTTGTGCTGGCTCTGCTCTTTTATGCTGGTTTTGTGCCAATTAGAAAAGAAGTGGAAAAGCCTGATCTGGCATAAAGTTAGAGAGATGCAGACAGTTAATACTTAATCTGGCAGGCAGCCTGGCAATACGAAGTTAGCTTATTAATATTTTAAAATAAACTTGAGTCAGCAAAGTCAGCATATACCACATTGGTGGTTTTCATCCTGTGCCTGCCATGCTTCTGATTCTGCAGCAGGACAGTTAAGTCATGATGGTGTATATGGGGCTGCAAGGACCATCTGAATGTGGTTCAGAAATAAGTCACAGGCTATAAGTTTTCCATGACTGATTTTCCCAAGTCTGCCACTAATCTTGGTCTTCCTAAGAGGCAGAGTTCTGAGGTGTCTTTCCAAAGACTTTCATGGCCACACTCTGGAATTGCTGAGCTCAGTGTAATTGGTTTGTCCTTCTAGTTTCAAAACAAGTTTCCATTGTTTTCTTTTTCATTACTGCAGTACAGCGAGTGAACATTATTTTAAAAGTCCTAATCACTGAAATGCAATTTTCTTCCTGCAAGGACAAAACTTGTTGCTGTCATTACTGTTTCACACTGAGTGAGACACATATAACTTTTTATTTACTGTCTTTATCCTCAAATATTTTAAATCACCTTCCTGAATTCTAATGCAGATAAATCTTAACACAGAATATTTGCACACAGATAAAAAGACACAGATTTATGTACACTTTCAGAGGGTTTAATCATAATGTGACTGTTGACTTTGTTGTGTGTTTACTTGGCTTTTAGAAATTTAAAGTCTATTCCAAGGTACAAAGCTTTGCCAAAAGAGATTGCAACTTTCACAACAGGAACAATCTGCAGTTGTGCTCAGAAACTTTTTTAACTCCTTAATATTACAGTATCTTTCTGTGAACCTCAGTACAATTTCTATCCCACATCTTTTAGCTTACAACGCTGGATGAAGTTTCTATTCAAAGTGTCTTGTAAGGTAGCTGCCAGGCAGCTGACCTGAATTTTTCAAGTAATTAATGTTTAAAATCACTTGCTAAGAGAGGGTAATGTAATAGAGGCAAGGTATGTCCATTTATAAACAACAAAAAAAAAAAGAGTGTGCAAATTAATTACTAGTTTTATGAAATTTTGTGAATAGCTATTTTTACTGTGTCATTAAAATTTATGTGGTTATCTTACTTTTCCCCATGCAAGCCTTTTGTTAGAGAACTGGGGGAAGATGGTGAGAAAAAAAAGAGTTCTGAAGTGCTTGTCTTACAGCAATTCAAGTCTCTCTGACTTTACCCGATACCACAAAACCTCACCATGTTCCAAAAATGGTCTGCTATTAATATATTTTATGATGTATATACAAATTCATTAGACTCTGCCTGGTTTCTGGAATGAACACAGAAAGGGGAGTTTCTCCAGACTTTAGTCAGAGCCCCCTTTTTTTCATGTTCTTTCCCAGCTATGTTATTCATAGAAACTTAGAAAAACAGGGTTGAGAGAGACCTCAAATGATCACCTGTCCAGTAGCTGGCCCACAGCAGACTCTGTCACACCTAGGTCAGTCCTAAAGACTAAAGTTTTTTGTTTAAACTGTGGTGAAGACCTCAATGATAGCCTCCCAAGGCTATCTGTTAAGGTTGCTAGAATGAATCCAAGTGAATTTCAAACTAATTCAGATGTTGCAAAATTGGCTCTGGACTGAAAGCTCCAGAGTGTTTCAGTGTGGAACTACAAACAGCTGTGTCAGGGCTTTGAGGAACCTTCTCTTCTTGGCTCTTGGATCACATATGTGCAAAGCTGAGAGTCATTCACATTCCCAGCAGTGAAAGCATTCTCAATCTCCCTCACTTTTACAAATACAGCCTCTCTTGTCTCTACTAGAGCCAGCTTAATGCTTCTCCTCTATCTAATGATCTTCCCTTTGCATCCATCACAAATAGCTGTGGGGAGAAAACACAACTACATCCCATAATCCCATGTGAAGCTGTCAAGAATTACTTATATGAGAAAAATAGAATGAGTCATAAGGAATAGCCACAGAGGATCCAGCAGACACTTACTCATTTTCATCTGCAACTTTTGTAAAAACTTTGAAAGCTGGAGACAAAAATGTTCCTCATTCGGCTCCAGCCCTCTCTGTCATGAGCTGTGAGCATAAAACTGCATGTGCATCACCAACCTAGAGTTTTGGTTCCTTCCAAACCTCTGCTGACATAGTTGCCTCCTGAACAGCTCAACTAGCAAGCTTTCTTCAATCAAATATGAATAAAATAAAGACAACCGAGGTCAGAACACCCTGGCAATGTCCATACTGTTAACTTAATTTTCAGAGCAGAAATGTGTGCAAAACATTTGGAAATGATAAACAAACAATATTCCCTAGTCATCCCAGGCTTAAGTTTGGAGGATAATCATGATCAGGACAGTTCTGAAAATGTAGCTGTGTAGCATATGGGTAAAAATGTATAGAGCATTCCTGGAGAAGGCATACATTAATCCCATAGGTATGAAAATGTTTACTTTGCTTCATGTGAGAACACAGTTTTAACCTGTGCCCTATGGATGCATGTATCATCTGGTATAGGCATAGAAAAAATTACATAGATTGGTTGATAGATGGATAGATAGGTATAGACAGACAGGCAGACTGATCGTAAGAGCATAGTTTCTCTCCCAGAACTGGAGCTATGTTTTAATAAACCTGATTGAGAAATTCCCGTGGTTTGCCTGAGTTAGAGCTGAGTTTCCAGGATGACATGCAAACAGCAGTCAGTGTTTCTGATTCCCATCAGCACTGTGAGCTGGGAACACCTGCAGCCCTAACTTGTAATCTGGTGGTAAGGTCTCCCCAGATTTTCAGACATTTTAAGATTTGGAGTTGTGGCTTGGGATTTTTTTTATAGGCCAAATTTATTAGGGAACTGAAATAAATCAGCTTTAACATTTTTCTCTTGGGGGTCTTCTGCAAGTCATCAGAACACCACACAGCCCCAGTAATGGAGCTCTTTGCCCCTTTCTGAAGTGCAACATTCTTCCAGCTGGACACCCAGCTCCCACAGATATTCCTGTGCACGTTGCTTATTCCCAGTGCTCCCACAGAGCTGACTGTAAAGTCAATTCTTTTCAAGTTGAGCTCTGACTGAGAAGTAGAGAGTGGCTCAGAACCTGAGCCAGGTTCACCATCCCTTTTCCCCTCCTCTCTTCATTCAGCCACTTTAATCAGCTATTCCAGGGAAAAGGAATCTTCCTCACAGACGCATTCTGTGCACATCAGAAATGTTAAATAGCAAAGTTTAAAGTCAAGCAGGCCCATGAGACTACAATGCCACCAGCTCTTCAACTCTTCATTGCTGATTTTGATATTTGAGATCTTCTACTCCACAGGATTTAAAAAAAAAAAAAAAAAAAAAAAAAAAGAGAGAGAGAGAAAAGAAAAAGAGGAAGATAGTATTTAAATTATTAAAGTCCTTGGATGAGGTTTTCAAAGAAGTGCGCTCCAAGGCTGGAGAAACCCAGGAGCTGCATTCACTTTAAATAATTCTAGTATTCCAATTAGGAAAGCTGTGAGCTTTTTGTTTCTTAGCTGCCTGAAGACATGGCAGAATTTTGGAGGCTTTTAAAAAATCCCTATAGTTGTAATTAATGTTTTTTATATTTACTCCTAAGGCAACACCTACATAATACAGTTATTTGCAGTTATCTTTGGTAGGAAGAGATGGTAAGAAAGCAATCATTGGAGCTGTTCAGGGTGCCCAGCAGGCTAGCTGCTAGGGAGAGACAGAATGAAACCCTCATCAGGGCCAAACAGGAGAAACAAGTGGTCCAGAAAGGCCCCAAGGAACAATTCCACTGCTGTGGGCTGCCTTATCCTCAGATCAGGATTACTGCCATTTGTCAGGAAAACCAAACTATGGATGAGAATAAGCAGCAAGATTTATCACATCAAAGATAATTTTTTCCTTAATAATCCTGCAGGTTAAAAAAATATTACAGCTTGCATTGATAATATATGTTTTGTGCAAGAAAGATTGTGGCTTTCCAAGTGTGTCTAGAACCCAAAGAAACTTCACTTCTGACGGGAAGCTTTCAGTATTATAAAATTGCTATTCATTGTAATTTACTATTATTATTATTGTTGTTTTATTATATCACTGCATATCACCAAACATTATTGGATATTATGGTTATAATGTGTCATTATAAGTATCAATAATAATAATAATATGGACAAATTAATTTTACCATTAATGTTGATATTAGTAATATGTTCAAAGTGTAAAATAGCAACCAGATTATCATCAATAAGAAAACACTTTATGTTCTAGATTTTCTTCCTCAGTGTGGTGAACCAGAGTCACAAGCTTTCTAATGCTGACAAACTTCAAGCCACTTTTCATGAAATCTAATTTTAAGTATACAAAGCTCAAATCAAAATAATATGATGTGGTGTATTATAGAAGATAATGTGCAAATGTCAGCCTACAAATCTCTGTTAGGAAAGAAATGAGTCTTTATCATCAATGATAGGACTTTTTTTTTTTTCACATCTCTTTTCAGAGTAAAAAATTTTTAAACAAATATCTGTTCTTCAACATTTGTCATAGAGCTTAAGTATACAATTTTTTCCACTAAAAATTAAATCACTCACACAAGTAAATCTTATATTTTCAGTTATTCTCCTATTCAAAGGTTTTCTCAAATAAATTGTTACTTTGTAGTCTGCTATCAAATTTTTTTAAAGTAATTTAAAAATTTAGTTACCGATATATGTTTGGTTGCACAGGTCTATCTATAGAGTGTAGTTCCTGTCTGAAAAAAAAAAAGGCAGTTTGGGAGTACAGGATAAAATAGGTACAAAGTAAAAAACTGACATGGAAAAATATGGTCACACACAATGACTCCTGCCACAGCTTATTGCTATAATTGGTGACCCATTGGTCTGGCTGGGCTGGGTCTGGAATTCTGCTTTTTTTTTGTCCAGCAAAATACATGGATTTCTGGCATCTCCCATGGGATGGAAGGATTCTTCCATCAGCACCATCATTCTTGTCATAACTTCTAAGTATCAGTGGGTTTAATCAGTTTCAACTGCTACACTTTTGTACGTAGTGAGCAGTGCAGGTACACTCGTAAGGAATGCGTTCATCCTGGTTAAAATTATGGCCTTGATCTTTCCTCATTAAAGTGTGTGGCAGTTCTGATGATGATTTTGCAAGAACAGGTTGGGGTAATCAACAATCAGAAGAAAAACAAACATTCATACCAGTGAGATATTAATATTCTGATTTTCTGTCAAAGGTGTATTTTTTGGATAGTTTTACTTAAGAAAAAGACTTAAACATATTTAACTTTGTGTACTTGGGTCCCATTTATTTTAATGGTATTCAATCATATGCTTAAACAATTTGGGAATTACAGTCTATAATAAGAATTGTAAATGCGAAAAAATGATTTGAACCAGTAAAAAGAAAAAGAAAGCTACACCTGTATGAAATAAAAGTAAATACTTCTCTAACCTGCATTTATGTTCCTCCAGCATTGTCAATATATTGCTAATCAAAGTGTGGTTTGTACTCTAAGTCTTCAAAAGATAAAAATTAAGTTCTCCGAGATGAAAAATTCAGGGATGATTTTCACTGGATATAGCTCTTCTGCACATTTGGATCAGCACCTAATATATTTAGATATTACATGTTTTTCCTCTGCAGAAGAAGTCTAATATAAGAAAAGAGATGTGGTTGGTTTGGTTTTTGTGCCATGACAAAGCTTTCCATTGATGAAACTGTGAGGTCCTTAGGATGTCAAATATAATATATACTTTAGTAAACAATGAGAAGGGGCAAAGAAGAGTGGTTACAGTTCTGAAAGTGTGTATGGGCTACAAAGTCATAAGTACTATCCAAATTACCAGCTTTTGATGTATTAAACACATCAGCATAATTATGATTATTCCTGTTTATTTCAGTTTTAATGAGGAAACAAACATAACACATTAAAGGAAAGAACGATGACAGGTGTTGTAACAAATGGGCTTATGGAGAAACAGATGCAATTTTATTTTCAGCAGGGAGTTAGAATAACAAAAATAAAATTAAAAAATACATAGTCAAGATCAAACATTCTCAAGCCATCTTCAAATATCTTTTTAAATGTCCTTCATCTGTCTGAGGACATTAAGAATAGCTACAGTAAAAAATATTTTATGATTTTTTTGTGGCATGAGGTTTTGAGCAACCAGATCTAGCAGAAGCTGTCCCTACCCATGGCAGGGGGGGTTGGAACTAGAGGATCTTTAAGTTTCCTTCCAAACCATTCTATGATCCTATGACTATGATTCTCAGTACTTATTAAATATGTTACTTAAAAGTAAAGCATGCTCTGTAGCACAATATCCAGTTGAACAATGTTGAAAAGCAGGCAAGAGCAGTTATTTTCTGTCACAAAAAGTGTGAGTTCTTTCTGTGCAACACCAAATTTATGATACGTCCAGCCTATAGCCAGGGCATAGGATATTACAGGTCTTTCACATAGTGGCACAGGAACTGTAGAAGACACCTATGTGATCTATTTCAAGACTACAGGTAAGATTTGGATTGAACATGTAAGGTCTGCAATGTGGGAGACAGGCTGTAAATATAAAGGGAATGTGTTGCAGTGTTAGCTCACAGGACAGGAAGCTGTTATCACATAATTATGTCCCTGGGCTATCCTGCAAATAAGGATTGAGAATGACATCTATCAAAGCTCTCAGCTTTTTACCTTTTCCAATAGCATGGTACGCATTTAAGAAGCATTAGATCTCTATTTCACAAAACAGGTCAGCATAACTCTTCAAGATCGATGAATAACAGAATATCACCAAAGAATGTAAATACATTAAATTATTGGAAGCACAATCAGGAAAGTTGTAAACATACATTTAAATAGTTTGCTTTATTAGTTTTTGTCATTAACAGGAATCTGATCATCTGGATCTCCGCAGCTTCATTTGCCATGTTCAGTAAAAGAAAAAGGACAGAGAATGAGAATTTTTATTTTTAATGTAAAAAGTCCAATTTTTCAGCCAGAGATTCCCACTTTCTGTCCTTTAATATCCACATCTGGATGCTTGGAAAGAATGTGAGTACATAGATAAAAACTTTTGTGAGAGTCAAAAAGATATGGTTTGGGGAGCGTCAAAAGGGTCAGCCAAAGTCTTTCTCTACTGCTTAATGCATTTTTTCATGTCGTGTTCTTCTATTTATTATGGGTACTTAGGGAGTCAGAAATTTCTAGGCAGATTTAATAAATTCCACTGAAAATCTGAAAAGCCATATTCTAAAAAGAGTATAATGAGCCAAACAGAACCAAAGCATTTACAGTGTTTGCAGCTTGAAAAGACTTTTGGTGATCTCGGTAATTTCTATGTCAGACATTATCTATGACCTTTAAAGAAAAGCCTTTCATTGAAACATTGTTTTGGGAGAAAACAATGTCAGACTTCAATAAAAGTCTTGGTTTACTTTTTCTTAAATAGCCTATTAAATCTATGTTCTGAAAGCAACAAAAAATTACCCTAAACCTCTTTTCTTTTAGTTCCCAGATGAATATCCTTGCTATCAGGCTAAAAAATTCTCCATTTGAGGATCATTTTGTGTGCCTACAGGGTCTTTGTAGATTGTGAAGGAGTGAACCTTGGTTTCTAAGCAGTCTGGTGTGGATGTACCCAGGTTCTCACTGTTCAAAGCCATACTCTCTGCGGACCCAAAAGAAACTTAGCCTGTATGAGGAGGAACTAATTCAACAAGATACAATAAACAGAGCAGTATAAGCACAGCATAGATGACCAGAAAAATAGAAATTACATAGCAAAACAGGCATAAAAGTTAAAAGACAGCAGTGGAATTTAGTGAATTTTTACATCAAGTAAACGCTTCAACAAGTCAGAATGCGAGGAGCTCTTCATATTCCCCTAGTTCTTAATTTACATCAGTCACCTAATGTTTATGGGAAAGTCTTTTCCTGAAAATGAGAAAAGCAGCAAATACAAACCTGCATCTCAAAAACCAGTCATTAGATAAATAGATATAGTGGGGTAAAATGTTGGGGTTTTTCTGCAACAGTAGCCTGCAATTTATTCACTTAACTCCCCAGATGCTTTTAAATGATATGCCCTTTGCACAGAAAAGGCACCTGCCTAATCAGGTATAAGTATTTTTAAATAGGAAGACAAGAATTGTAATATTCAGTGATGCAAAAGAACCTATGTGGATATTGCCCAAGGTAATATCTTTGACCTAGATTTGTTGCCTTTGGCTTTTAGACAAATTATAATTTAATATTCATCATCTCTTGCATGCTGAGTTGTTAGCTGGGGACAGCATCACCGATAAATAACTTCAAATAAATAAGCACAACCAGATAAGAACAATTGTGGTCAAAATGGAAATAGAATATGTTTGAACTGAAGAAATAAATAAAATGAGGCATCTACCTAGTACCTTTGCTGCATGAATTTAATTGCTTGCAATGACTGATGCCATGATAGACCTGAGCTGACAATTTTCTGTCAGGGAGATATTAGTCTGCCTTAAATTATTCCAGACTAATAAGCACATTAATATTGTGTTGGTCGTTTATCTATGTCTACATATTAACAGAAAAAGGAAAGAAAGAAGAAAATTATTAAAAGGTGAAGCCAAAATACTCACCTAAGTAGTTCCATTCATCTGGAAAAATATCATCTCTTGTTCCTTTTTACTTTAGCAAATTATCCTTAGAGTCAGTAATTTAAAAGGTAGTGTCCTTTGTGTTTCATTGGCACCACACCTTTGTAGCTCTGAGGTCAAAGAGGTAAACAGCTGTGGCAAATGAATCCAAGTAACCAGCCTGGTAGCTCATCATGGGGATGGATTGTGGCAAGGCATCTGTAAAATTCCCCTAAGGCCATCATGATGCAGCAGCTTAAAATGACACACAGTTTTGCAGCTTCCAAGTGATTATTTAGATTAGGTTAACAGAAAGATCATTCTTTGTAGCAACAGGAACAACAAAAAGCAACCAAAACTATTGCTGCTTCAACAGAAACACGTTGACTTAAATTGCATTGCTGATGCCCTACAGAGGGGAGAGAAAGCCTTTTAGCACTCTTAAAAGTGGGAGACAAACAGCACTGACCTGAGCCAGGTGTTTCAGGGGTGGAAGCAATGTGTGAAACATCTCTCATCACCTCAGCCAGTGCCTCCAATTCCCCACGCTTCCATGCTTCTTGCTGTGAGGCTGAGCAGGCTGCCAGCCCTGCTTTGCCTTTGTGCTCAAGAAGATGATGTTTTTATGATGCAAATGAAAACCACTGTGCCAATCTTGCTTCTCACCACCTGCACCACTTTTTCCTCCTCTGAGACCTGGGATCTCCTTGATGAAAAGTGTATTCAGTTTTACTATGGCTGTTCTTGGTGACTCTGAAAAAGCACCTGCTTCTCTGCAGAGATCTCCTGTATAAATCAGTATAGCCTCCAGAGATTAGGGGAGTCAAAGATGAAAAGGAGTGAGTGCCTATTTCCACCAAGGCCCAGACATATCTAAAGTACAGCAACTGTAGAATTACTCAGCTTCTTCAGGCAAACTTGTTCTCCTTCTTTCTCCAAAAATAAATATCCATGGGCTGGGGGGACAGGCTTGGTCCTAAGCAGAAAATCTTAATGGTGATATAGGTTGAATGGCACAATCTAGTTTTTTTTTTTCCCTTGCTGTGGCTTAGTATATTCATAACATACAAAAACAATATTTCTGGTTTTACAGAAGTGCTTTTCTCCATCTGCCTACATCATTACCATCAGCAGGAGCTGCCAGCCTGTGCTACCTGGAAAGGCTACACAGTGCAACACACAGTACTGCTGGGGAGAAGTGGCCTTGATGTGGCTGCAGCCATCTAGACATTCTGCAAAGGGCTTTTGATGCTGATCCTTCAGCACATGAAGGCTCTTTTACATCAGAACAATCTTGGAGCATACAGCCATAAAACTGAAACAAGCCTCTGCTTCTTAGCCCTGGGTCTTGAAACATATTATTAGCATAAATGATAGCTGAAGTGTAGTAAATTTTATCTTTAGAAGAGCAGACTATGGGTTATGTAATGTTCTAAAAAGAGTAAATGACCATGATGAATTTATATTAACTTGCTTATTGACAGCTAGAGCTTTTTTGCTACTTACCAGATGTTGCCTTTTAGCAAACCATCTCCTTTAGCTGACTGAGGAAGAGTTAGTATTGAACTTCATCTTTACAGTAACCATTGGAAGCAGAAAAAAATATACACAGAACATGGGTGAAGAAAATGTGAGGACTACCTTTAGTTGACAGCTTTAAATTCAGAAGGAATATCTTGGCTAGATGATAATTATGTGAGATCATCTAAGAGGCACATGCTAAATTGAATTGACTGTGGAAGATGGAGTAAACAACAGAGTTTCAGCTGAGGAAGGAATTACTGATAATTATCTTGCAATATCATCAAAACTCATATATAAGTATCTACATATGATACTTAATGAGCTTATGTATACTTAGCTTAGAAAACACTTCAGCTTCTAATATTAAGAGTGAACAAGATCCACTCTCAAGTTTGGTTATTCCAGTGTAACCTGAGCCAGCTCCATTTGTATAACTAGATTTACTTGAATATGTACTATCAAAATTATGATAGGTCTGTTGAGGTTATAGGATTGCTGTTTTCTGAATGAGTATAATTAGCACTAGAAGAAAATGGAAGTGAAGAATTCTTCATCTTGACTGAACAATTAGATCTGCGACTGCTACCCAAAACTGAAGCAGGACTTTTGCATTAGAGAAACCAGATGAAATTGTGGTGGCTTATTATGCAAACGTCAGCACAGTTTATTGCCTTTCTGTCCTCACACTTTTATGTCTCTGGATATTTAGCTCTAATGGAACAAGAGACATTCCTACTTCCTGTATAACATATATTAAAATAGTTAGCATATATATTATAGTATGTAGAAAAAAGTTCAAACTTTGCTTCTTCATATTTATTTGTCACTTGAACAAATATGCTTTGTCTAGAGGCAAATATCAATTTTACCTCATAATATTCTTCTTGAGATAGTGATTGTTAGGAATGTGTCAAGATGGAATTAGGTTTGCCCATAAGGAATTATCTTTTAATACTTTTAGGTTTACAGTAATATTTGGTTTAGAAGACAGAATCAAAAAAATAGTTTTTGTCCTCCAGCAGGACCAAAAGTTTGACAGCCTGGCTGTGACTTGGGGGTAGAATACATTGGGTATGCTTTGATAAAAGAGACCTTGGGTTTGTTTTTTTTTTTGTTACTCCACTGAACACTGAATATTTCATTTAAAATACCTCAAATTTTAACTTTCACTGTGTTCAAGATTAGTTCCAATGAATGGACTCTCATCTCTGTTTTTGAGAGGTCCATCTCAAGGCACACTTTTGCAGGTGGCTGCTGAATGGGACTAGAGAAGCCCACAGTAATGTTCATTTTACCAGCCTCCAGGTTCTGATAGCTGTGGGTTTACTGGGAGGCTGCTTTAGTTTCTGGATTTTATATTGAGCAATTTTCAGCCAAGACCCAAAAGACCTATGTACATGGTAATGTAGTGATCTGGAAGTGCTTATTGGCTTCTTTAACCCAGCTTTTACTTATTGAACTCAAGCTCTGATTAAACAGGAGCCACTGTGAGGTGTATAGAGGACAGCACAAAAAATTCAAATTCTCTAGAAGACAAGAAAGAGAGATAAGGAATAGGATGAAAGAAGATTGCAAAGGAAAACAGAACAAACAAACAGAAAGAATAAGACATTTTAAGAATTCTTAATCAATAATATTGTGATAACATTAATTATAATTATATAATTATTATTATATATAATTACAATTAGGGAGTGGTGTATTGAAACCAGAAAAATGTAGATTTTGTGGGGGGGTTCACTTGGCTGACTACCTTCTGCAATGTAAGCCCTCAATTTTGCATTCCTGTTTATGATTTGCCATATTCAAATCTCTATAGTTGCTTCTGAGTAGTTGCTAGGCATGAATGTATTTGACATTTCTGATTTATGCTGAAGTGGTACTCTGGAAGGAATCCAAAGCTAAGTCCTCAGACCTCAAAGTGTTAACCACAACTTTATTTTTTTAAAATTTTTTATTTTTATGTAAAAAAAAAAAAAAAAAAAAAAAAAAAAGTTAGGAAAAGTTGTGTCCTGTGGGCAGTGGAACCTTCACAATCTGAACTTGTACAGTGCTGCCTTGTGCAGACTGAGGACAGCCTGAAACAGGCACCGAGAGGGCACAAACTGCCTCTGTTCATCTGAAACCAGGCTCTGCTAGAGCAAATGTGAACATTTTTAACCCTTTCAACACCACATGGAGGCATCACGAAAAGGCAATCCTGCATGCTCTTCATGTTCTGTGTATTAGAATGGGTTCACCACTTGAACAGGAACTGTGTGTCTGGGAGCAAAAAACATCCAGTGCTCTCTCTGGGCTCTAGGGGCTGCATTACCAGGGCCACTGGCTCTATCCTTGGCAGCAGTGAGGAGGTCTGTGTTGGAGTCAAAGATTAAGTGTCCAATTTGCTTTAACCGTGGAAATCTAAAATACAGTTACAGTTGGAGAATTCTATCCAAAAGGAAGAAGTCAAGCTAAACGTTATCTGAACCTTTCTGCTTTTCTTCTACCTCCTGTCTTCTTCTTCTGTTGTCAAAAGCCAGAGGGCACATCTTCCTCCAAGAATGTTTAAGGAAGAATTAATAGTTTCAGAGATCTGCCACCCCTTAAACTTTTTTTTTTTAAAGACAATGCTATAGAAACCTCTAAAAACTGGTTGGAGCAGACTTGTCACCAAGTTGTTGTCAGCTACCAGGAGGCTGGAACCAAATGTACTGCAGAATCATTCAGTATCATTGCCTATGAGAGATTCCTGTCCTTTAAACTTGTAGATGCAGCCTCAAACAGTACAATCCATAGGCTTACCTTATATCACAGAGAGGTCAACAATTAATGTTAACCCTCATCTTAATCATGCAAGTCTTAATCAAACCTCATGATCACAGGGGCCATGAGGGCATCTAACGGATGTTTTACAGATTAAAATAGAGAATCAGTAGACAATCACCATATTAAATAAAGACATTTGGGTCAACATTATCACACACAAACCTCCTGTGTTTTGGCAAGGACATGGTGCTGTTGTCTGTTGGCAGAGCCTCACAATTTGTATGTAGGTGAGCCAGCTTTAAGTCAGAAATTCACGCTGTGATTCTGATACTCTGCCCATAGAGCTCATACAGATTCATGAGATTTCTTTTTAGTTCTTCTAGCTTAGAGAAAGAAAGACTACAGCTTCCTTATTTGTAAATACTTTCTGTAGAGAAATTAGCTGTTCACCTTCAAGTTTTCCAGAGGATAGGTTATACAAAACAGAAAAGACTTACAATCGCCATTTAAAAGAATTGATCAGAAAAACAAGAAAGGATTTTCCTTTGCTCAGGGGAGAGTTAGTAAATGGAATAAGACATTGAAAGGACTGATAAGAACAGCCAGAAGAAATTGTTTCAAACAAAGTAAGGACACAATTTAGAAGAAAAAATGTGAAGTGTAACTGTTGGCTACAGCTATAGATGGGACACCTCCTTTCTTAAGCTTTTGTGTTCCCTGTACACTAAAAGCACCGAATACATTTTTTTTTCTAGAACGTATATATATAGGAAGCCAAATTGGAAGCACATCTTAGGGAAGAATTTAGTTCTCTGGTGTAATAGCTAACAGGCCAAAATCTATTTCTTCACATAAATAGTTGTATTGTCTTAAGTGAGGATTATCACATGCATATCCAGCTGTTATTAGATCATTTTATTTCAGACTATATATATTCTGGAGTCCCTTGTGATAGTCATGAAATGCAACCAAAGCTATTGTTGAATTTTATGAATCTCTCATATCTTAAAAAAGATTAGGCCAAGGCCATAATTATTAAATATATATATATGTATATATATATATAGCTTTACTTTACATTACCATCTCAGCATTCAAAGCTTATTCAGATTTAATCTCTTCAAGATCAAGATAGTCATTACTATGTTTCTATGTGAGTATTTTGGCTTCTTTCTCAAAGAACAATGGCCTTAATTCAATGTGGATATAAATGAAGACACTTGATGTCGGCCAAAGATGGAATTTCTCTAACTAGACAAAAGAATGAGCACTTGTGGGTTTTTTGCATTTTGCTTCAGAAAAAAAAATCTAAACAATGGTAACAAGAAACACCACAACAAACATTAACTTTGTAATCACAAAAAAATAAAGGATAAAAAATTAAAAGCTGGGAAGAAAAATTGAAGCTTTCCCTTTAGCTGTCTACTACCTTAATTAAAAATGCTGCCACTTCTGTTAAACACTGTAAGTAATTTTGACAGGCCAGATTTCCAGTAAGAAAAAACCACAAAAACCAAAACAATGCAAACATTTTAGTTAGGATACTATCTTCTAGTTTTTGGTAATAAGAATCTCTGGTGCAAAACTAAAGCCAAAGTACACAAGGACAGAAATGTTTGACTTCAGTTAAGAAAGAGGCTGGAACAGCTCCAGGAATATGGATCCTGGCAGTCTGGGTGACAGAACATAGGGAACATCAGGAGACACTGTCTCTCAGTGCTGCCATGGACGTGCTGAAAATGCCAGGGAGTCCTTGTCCCAACTTTCACTGCCTGTCAACCAAAAACTGAACCTACTATAGTGTATCACAAGGGAAGGAAGTAGCTCTGATTTCAGGAGTTAAATGCAGTACAGGGTAAAATACAACTTCTCTGGGTTGTTTGATTAACCTTTGTTTCTCAACATGAAGCAGTATTTCTATAGCAGAAACATCTGGGTGTCTTGGAGTGTCTCAGTCCATGTCTTTTTCATTGTTTCATATTCACTACAAAACATATCCACCTTTTGAAGATTTGACATCTAAGTATAGGCGTTAAAGGATTCTCTCAAACAAAAAATGGTACAGTTCCTGAAGCATGAGGAAGTGCATGGAGGATATAGTTAAATTTTAATGATTTCACATTGCCTGCTCACATTGACTTCGGCTGAGCTTTTAAGGGGAAAAGAAAGATTGGAAAGAATAAAAGGAAGAAAAAAAAAAAAAAAAGGAAGAAAATAAAATGCGTTATCAGAGAAAATTCATGGTATAATTCCTCCTAATCACATTTCTTAATGCTATTAGGAAAATGTCCCTTTTTGCTCACTTACTGTAGTTCCAGCCTGCAAAAGAAAGATATTCTCAGCATGAAGATGTAAGAAGTTAGGACATGGAATTTCTACTTCAAGATCCCACTTTGCCTTTGTAACCTGGGCAAATCATTAGGTGTAAGTTCTTATAGAGCTGAGGCAAACCACATTGTTGAAGGCAGTTCAGTTGATGGGTTCTCCCATCCAGCATAAAGGTAATACACAACTTCATCTGTACTTGCTAAAATCTTCCCAAGGCAGAGGGACCACATCCAAAAGTTTTAAAGATGTGAATGGGGGCATCGGCCCAGAATTGCCCTGATTAACTTTCAGAAGTGCTGCCCTACTGCCTGTCAGATATAATTGTCTGAGGCCAAACACTCAGAATACAACAGATAGAGAAAAGCTAGGCAAGAGACAAGTGATGAAATCAACTATTTGCTCAAATAGGAGGGGGGTTCCCCACCCAAGAGACAAAACAATCCACAACTTTCTACCAGAGAAGAATCAATAAGGCCAGGGTAGCATATATATTAACAAAAGAGGCTTGGGTCCAAATCTCTGGGTTACTGCGGGCACTTGCAAAGTGATCATTTCTCCCCTCAGCTCTTTACCAACCAACCTGCCAGATACTCTTGGTTCAATTTTTTCACTTCTCTGACAATAGCTGTTCCCCTTAGAAACATTCCACTAACCAGAGTGAGCAAAAGAGATTGCACAATGGCTTAGGTCAGCGTTGGAACTGAGACTGAAGTCCCTACTTCAATATTTAATTACTAAACATTTGGAACAATTACAACAGGAGAGGTAAAATCCTTTTCACCAGCATACCTACTCCCACACGGCTTATGACTTTCTAATGGGATCTTGCACCACTTAAATTCAAATCTCAACAATAAATTAAGCAGAGCAGGACTTTCCATCCAGACCTTCCTAGAAATAACAGAACCTAATTTTTTATTTTTTCAGGACATGCACAAACACATATATGCCAATGCTACTGTGATAAGCCTGTATCTACCAGCTGTCTGCAGCCACCTTAGACACACTTTCTATATGCACACAAGGCTGGGCCTGACTAAGGAGATACTCATTTTGAGCAGATTTTGTCTTCAGTCTTAATTCCAACACATGAGCAAGGGGAGTGATGTGTTTTGTGGGTTTGGTTTATGTCCTCAGGCAAAAAAAGCCAAGAAGCAGGTCAGTGTTGTATTTGAGAACAGCAACAGCAGTTAGGTGTACATAGGTCAAGTTGAGGTTTTTGTACTGTGCCTAAGACAATGTATCAGAGATCCTAGGTGAGGTTTTGAATACCCTTGTTGTTTAATGAATTTGGAGAAGCTACACAGTTTCAATAGCAACTTGCATTTCTAGGAATCAAGTTTGCTTCCGAGTGCATTTGGCCTACACAAAGATTGCGTTTTTAATACAGACACAAAATCTGACCTGATTGGAGATACAGAAACTCATATTAGGGTTTTATGGATTTTTGTTTCTTAATGGGATCAGGGCTGGGACAGTAAGTATCAATGTATTAAAGGTTTTCATACCTGAGAGGTATAAGGCTTTCTTACCTCACAATCTGATTTTCTATTCCACCAAATCTTCTGTTATGTTGATTACCATGCTCTGCATGATTCTATCTTGTAGGTAAAAAAAAATAAATCCTTGCCATAAGCACTTCTCAAGCTTCATTCATCAGTCCATTAAATGTCTTCTTTTTAATAGACAGACGTCTTACAGAACTGGATTTAAAGCAGAAATGGATTTTAAGAACACTGAAGAAATTAGAAAAGCAAACACCAGGGAAATTTAGAGTTCAGACCATCAGTCCCAGAAGTAGGAAGAAAAGCAACGGAGTACCCAATCTTTAATAAAAGGTATTATTTATCATGACACTTAAAACACATTAACAAGCCATGCCTGCATCAGAATGGCTGCCACAATGCAAACCTGCTATTGTGGGATTAGTTCAACCAATTTAGAGAACAAATTAGAATAAAAGGGTGTAGTGCATATCCAATTGCTATGAAGGCCTAAGGCAGGGGGGAGAAACAGCTGTGAAAAATGTTCTTTCAGCAGCAGAAAAGACAAAGCTACGCTGGGTATGAAGAAGTCTCAATGAAAACAGGGCTGGAGAATGCTCCATAACACAAGCAGGAGGGTTATTTTCAAACACAGCATTATTCATCTTCAAGTTCTACCTTATCCAATGTTTTTTAAAATATCTTTTTTTGACAATATATTTTTTCTCTGGTAGGAATAGAATACATACCTTGTGGAAATGTTTCTATAGGGCAGAAAACTGCATCACCGTGGGACACAGAATATTCAGCCCCAGAGTGAGCAGCATTCCTTGGTAGAGCTTACAAGTACCCACTACAAACTGGAAAGCTGGAAGCACCTAACATCCAAGGCAACTGGGGACTTTTCCTGCTGCAGTGCAATCTCACACCCAGATTAGAAAAATAATTTAATATTCTCAAGTATTTTCAGGACTTCCTTCTTTAAAAAGAAACATGATTTCTCTTGTTCTGCTGTTTCTTTCTCAGGTCCTTGAGCCACCACTCCTGCTGGGACTGAAAAAGCAGCTGAGAGAAGCAATTCAGCAAGCAACATGAGGAGGGAAAAAAAAAGGGAGGGCTTTTTTTTCCCCCATTCTTTATCAACATGGGCACATAAAATGGAACTATAATACAAATAAAAACATTGAGATGGGATTATGCATTCAAGGACACACAGGGACCACAGCGAGGAGATTTTGTTTTTGTTTTTTCTCTTTAATTCGTTTTATAGTTTATTGAATGTGATCAAGCAATTTGAAGTCAATGAAGGTTGTAAAAAGAAGGGGAAGTTCCCCATCTTCAGAAGTGATGGACCATCTTACAAAATGGTTTAAAAAAATTAGATAAGTTAAGAAAATTCTAAAGAGGAACACATACTTAAATTTAGGCCTTTGCTTAAAGATCAGTTTGCTAGAGTCCAAAGTCTGAATCAAAAATTAGAAAAAGAACTCAACTGTATATATATATTTGGATTCATAGTCAGATTAATTAATTTCAACTGCTTTTCAGTCAAAACTATTAGAGGTTAAAATGGTAAAGAAAGAGAAGAAATACTGCTTGCCCAAGCAGATACAAAGATTAAACATACTAAGTCCAGAATCTACAAATAAAAAGACTTCTTTCCAGAAGTTAGAAGTTCTTTAACATATTCAGAAGCAAGTATGAGGAAATAAAACTACATTGGTTACAGTAAACGTTAATTTCAAAGGACAGATGAATGGGATTTTACTTCTGCACATACTGTTGCAATTGTATTATTTAATTAGTATTAAAATATAAGCTAATTATAACAAATTCTGTTCCTCAGCATGTGCCTGCACTTCAGCCTATTGCCCAGTGTAAACATGAGCCAGCTTGCCTGCCAAGAACAGCCCGTCTACTTCAGCCCAGAAGTGGGGCAAAGCAGCTCTGCTGATCCAGACAGGCATTTTCCAGTCTCCCACCTGGCTTGCTTACACCAGCTTCAGAGTTTACTTTATTGCACTGTTGCTGACAGTGTTGAAATACCCTGATTTTAATAACACAGTGGATAACGAGAAGCCATCAGCAAAACACACCTTGGTTCTCAAAAACAGCTTCTGAGCTGTGAGCTGCTAGTGAATAGCAGTCTCTGTGAGAGCAGCAGGATTTATAAGCAGTATACAGAGCCCCCACGATTAATATTCATGCTACATATCCCAGAATAAATAGGAGATGCCAGTCTGATCCAAAGCCTTCTGAAATTGCTGGAAACCTTTCCATTGACTACAATGGGCTCTAGGTCAAGCCCCAGGGGTTCAAGTGTGCTTATACCCTATAAAAACCAAGGAATTCACTCTCCATGTTTCAGTCCCTCACATTTATTGTCAGCAAACCTCTAGCTAAATAATGTCTTCCTCTGCAATGGAACTGTTACTGAAACCAGTAAGAGATATACTTAGAAAGACTGAACACAATCTCAATGCAAAACCAATAGCAAATTGAAGAGAAACTTGATTTTGAAATCACACAAGACAAACTTTAGTGAGAAACTAAATCTTTCTTTGTAGTAAGTACAAAATAACTCAAGTTTTGTATAACTGCAGGTTAAGAAGGACATTTTCAATGAGGCACATTAAACTTTTGGAATATACATTAAAAAAAACCCACTCATGTAAATCTAATATCATTATAACCATCTTCCTTAAATACTGTTATTATAGCCTCCAAGGGTAAGTACACAAATGGTAAATTAAATATAGCCACTTAAATTATTTTATGCAAAGCAAAGATTTTTTAAAACTTATTACAGAATTTAATACTACTTAGAGGTATCCTTGTTAAACGCAGATTGACCATGAAGTTAAAGAATAAAATCTCATTTATTTTTATGCTACTTTGTAAATTTTCTGAAGTCCAAGTCCTCTCACAATAATGCACAGTAATTAGATTAAAACTACCTTCAAATACTTTCCACCACATCTTTTACATGAAACACCTTGCAAAACCCACAATGTCTATGTAATCATTTTACAGTGATTATCAAAAAACTGCTATGGAATTAAATAAAAGTGGATTGATATGGATTCTCCTCCACAAACAATAAACTTCTAGCACCATACAAAATATTAAGATTTAGAACTGAGTGCGGTCTCTCCTTCTCTTTCATTTCAATTACCAAACAATTTATTTTCCAAAGCACGGCTGTTAATATGCAAACTGGTTTTCAAAGTAGTTTTCAATAATCTTTTTTTTTTTTCTTGCATTTTTTTTCAAGAAGAAAATTATTAAGTGAAAAAAAAAAAAGAAAAAAAAAGGAAAAGATGCAGTAAATAAATTCCTAACGTCAATTAACAGTGAGTCCCCACAGAGGCAAAAGTGGACATTTCACGACGGATGGTACTGAAAGGGGAGAGCTCCAGTTCTGTGGTGTACTCATTGTCATTGTCATCACTTGTCACTGTTGAAGACTTCTGGATGCATTCATCACAGCAGCAACAGCAACACTCCATAAAGGCCCGGCTGAAAGGTTTACAGAGGCAGAAAAGGAGAACTGGGGTAACGCAGGACTTAAAGAACAAAAGGAACTGACTAATGAGATGGAGGAGGTCCATAGTCTGCCGAGAAACCCCTGTGGACATGTAGGCAGTCACAATGTTGCAAATGTTTTCAGGAATGATGCAAAACCCATACAAAATGGTCAAAGCCACCACTGTGCAGTTCATCTGGCTTTCCAGCTGAATCTGTCGCTTGTTCCCTCTTGTGCAAGCCTTTTCCGCCCTCCTGATTTTCCTCGCGGTCACCAGGGAGCAGGTAATAGTGAAAAGGGTAGGCAAGCAGAAATAGCAGCCAAAGTACCACCAGAGCCTCGCCCCGTCGTAAGTGAGAGCCAAGACGTAGATGGTGTCGGGAAGCGCCGTGGAGATCTTCACCACGCAGCGCTCCCCGGGCGGGCTGCCGCCGCCGTACTCCGGGCCCTCCCTGGCCAGCTGGCGCAGCACCACCTCCGGCAGGGCCAGCAGCAGGGCGCCCACCCAGATGACAGCCAGCTTGGCCGTCGTTGAAGTGCAGTTCTCGATCATCTCGTAATACATCTGCACGTTGGTGGCAGCACGGAATCGGTCGATGCAGAGGGCGCAGAGGGTGAAGGTGGTGACTCCGAGGGAGGCCACCTGGGAAGAGAAAGGGGAATAGGAGTTAATAGAGGTGCTGCCAGGAGGAAAGGAAAAGGAGAGCTACAAGGGTACGGCCTGTTTCTCAGTGGAGAGTGGGAAAATTCTGCCTCCTTCAAAATTCTGCTGGTTCCCTATTGTACACAGTCTTCTTAGAGATCAGAGATGAAGGCCTGAACTCACTCAGGCTGAAGAGCAAATTAATTTATTGTACTTTGGATGAAGGCTCTTACAACTGAGCTGTTCTCTGGAAGACATTTATACTCTTTCATAGTTAAGGAGAGTTCAGTTTGTGCTCTGAAACACCAGCGCAGTCTTGCCCCTTGCTGACAAAGATAAGGGAACATCGAGTTATTGGTACAGGACACTGTTAAGCACCACGGTGATCAACACCATCCAAAGAAGCATCACAGATCAAACTTAGTTTCCAGTGCTTTCTGCACAATCATTAAGCATGCATTCTACATCCTTCTGTTTCTCTGCCTACATATATTTATTTCAGCCTGGTGCTATGCACTTTGATCAAAGCCATGCAAGCATCTGTATGCACAACAGTGAGGGGGGAAAAAAAAAATTGAGGAACTGTCCAATATGTAAAACTAACCTCATTCCTCCTCCCCATTCCTAAGGTGTGTTTTTCAAAAAGATCAGTATCACCACGGAGGCTGGAATTTAAGTCAAAAGAGGAGAGGGTGGGAGAGACTTCCCTCAAGAGACATATGAACTTATGCTCACCTTATATGCTCATCAAGCACACAGCAGATCACAATATCACATCCCTCCATATCTACAGAATTTAGGAACCCTGCAGATTAGGCATCTACTGAATGGAGGAGTAAGGTCCAATGACTGTTTATGTGGACTTAGAATTTTAAATTAAATTTTGATGGGATGTAGGCACATAGTCATCCTGTACTGTGAATTCAGAGAGACTGAAGTCTTTATGCTTCCAGAGCCTTCCAAACTGACCTTCACTATATTAGCTCAGCTTTAATAAACTATCTTCAACATTTAATTTGGAAAATTCACATGAAAATCTAGGCTTAATTTCATAGAAAACATCCTGTGGGAGGGTGTACTGCAGAACAGGAGAAACACCAGAAATTTGTTGTTTAAATTACTAAAGATGAATTGGACAAAGCTCTCAATTATACACTGGAAGAAGCAATGCATATATTCTCTTGCTTTAATAACCATCATTCTATGCATGAACAGAGATCTTGTACTGTCATGAAAAGTCATTTCCTAATATTTTATCCTGTTTATAATTAGATTTCCTAAAAAGAAATTTGCAAGAAGACTATATACATTTTGGCCTAATCCTATTTCAAATAAATTCAACTTCAGTTCAAATTCAAAGCAGAACTCCCATTAGTTTCAATTGCAGAAAGATTAGGTGCCCTGCTGCATTCTAATTCATTTACTGTCTTGGGTTTGCATGCTTGTGTTGTCCTGAAAATGTGTTAGTTCAAAAGAAAAGAAATTTAAATAATATTCCTAAAAGTAAGAACTCCTTACATGTATTATAATGAGTGAACCACGTGTGTGTGCAATTAACTAGGAAATCTAGGTTAATGATAGGCCATTCACTATAATTTGCCCACCCATATTTGATGTGCAATGATATATTTACATTTCATAAAGGTAAATTTAAAAAAAAAAAAACAACCCACTTTCTGAATTCCACTATAATTCATATTATTGTTTACACATCTCTTGTAAAAAGCTCTGCAAAGATAATACAGTTATGCACAATTATATAAAAGTATAATTAATTTTGGCCTTCATTAATGGTCATACCAGACTGCTAAAACTGAGTATCACTGAAAAATATTAGGCACTTGGGATTAGAACTGCCAGGAATTGTCTTATTTGGGGGATCATTTGAAGCAGCTTCCTAAAAGATGGGATGAGTAAAATGCAGTTTCTTACTCATTAACTTGCTGGCAAAGTTAATGATGATAAAGCAGTACAGTTAACATTTTTAATAGGCAAGTCTATTGATTTAAGAAGGTAAACTGTCTGACAAGATTCAAAGCAAGCTTGGTGAATACAGCAAAAATGAAAAACAATTTAAGAAATATTACAGTAAAATCTTAATGAACAGTGACAAACTTAGCTACTGAAAGATGATTTTCATGTGTAAGTGCTAAGAGTGAGATTTATAAATTCTAGACTAGTGACTTTGTTTCCAAAATATTTAAATGTGTCTGCAGTCTTCAAAATCCTTAGAGTCACAGCAAAACCTTTAGCCAGAATGCTCAACATGAATAATAAAAGGGTCAGAACTCATCTCTCTACAATTACAGGAGACAGGGAAATAACTGACATTTGGAAATGAATAGGGACTGAAATAAAAATCAGCAGCAAAACAGAAGAAAATCTGAGGTTTTGTATGCTAACATCTTCCCTCTCACAACTCAAGTGAGCCTCTCCCCCTGTCCCTAACAAATATGTTTGTTTTGCTTCAGCATTTCTTTGCAAACAAGCTTTTATACAGCAGCTAAAGCATTAAAACTGCAGCTGTTAAGGCTGGACTAATGAAAGAAGACATGCCTACCACGAACGAACTTGACCTACGGGGTTCCTGTCACATTAATTGACCAAGAAGTTGGAGGTTTAAGACAGTGAAATAGAGCAAGAAGAAACAAATAAGAATGGTGGAAGCTGACTTTGAAAACTCTCCTGTGGATTTACTGATGAAACCAGCTAAGCAAACCTTGAGTTTTGCTGGAACAGGCAGTGGTTTCCTATTTTCTGTAGATGAATGGAGTTAGTGATGCCATGGAAAAGCTTGCAAAAAACAAAAACTCCCAAGCAGAGGAAAGGGATTTGCCCCAGCTGACTCGCATAAAGACAGTACAGCAATTTTAAGGGTCTGACTACTTACCGTGTATTGCAGACTGCAATTCATATCCAGCAAAACCAGTGGGCACTGCTTATAGCCTATCTGAGCAAGAATTAGGATGTGCATTCTGCATGTTCACACAATTTCAGTTTAGGGGTGTTTCTTCATACTAATGGTCACACTAATAATTTGGGTTAGGCTGAAAACATGGAAGAAACCAGAGAAGTTTACTTTTTAATCTGTTACATTGCCCTAATAAAACCATAGAACTAAGAGAATTCATTTAATAGTAGATAATAGGTAAAGACCACATTAACAAGTCCTAAAGCAGTGTGAATCTGCATGGAGTTTAATGGTGCTCTTCTTGTTGTAACAGCTGAGTTTATAATATGCTGATGTGCTGCTGCAGTCTTAATTCCAACAACCTGGCAGAAAATGAGGCAAGGCAAGGGCTAATCAGGATCAGTAGGTTTTGATCATCATTTAGTTGCCCGATTTATTTCCATATGGTTCATGTGAGGATTTTTCTTCAGTCTCTAGACATTAAGAACGACACCAGCTTACATCTTCCTCTCACCAGATGATATCAGAAAAGTCTCTAAGTGAACAACCACCAGTCTGCTTTGAGGAGGTGACCAAGTAACCCCTGCTTTGAGCAGGTCACCACACCATTTAGCCTGAGAACCACTGTTGAAGGGACTGCAAGCCTGAGCATAAACAAAACAAGACTTCATCATTACGAGAGTCTCTTAACACTGTTGCTCCTAAAAGGATTGACAGGAATGTTAAATGCACACTGTGATGCTTCTTCAGGACACCACATAAACCTTTGGTCATTATCAGCTACTAGTCAACTGTGTCAAAGCTCATTTGGGGACCTGAGGCCAGAAAGAACAACAGTTAAACTCATGAAATGCTCAGCTTAATTGCATCTGTTCTCTCCATCCTCCAACATACCCATTTCCCCTTTCAAGAACTTTAACAATTACTGAAATGTTCCCAGGCTTTCCCTGGCCTGTCCTACTTCTTCTCTTGGCAGCAGTCCCACAGCTCTTGCCCCTGGCAAGGGCCTCTGGCTGACCAGAGAAGAAATGCAGATGTAGTATGGTGAGCAACAGAAGTGGAAATATGACTCTGAATTCTCTCTCACTAGTATCTACTTGACTACATAAAGGAAACTTGATTAGAAAAGGTGACCTGGGTGAAAACTTCAAGAAATTCTGAGTGCAGTAAGATGAAGACCAAGACATGAAATTGCTGCTATCTACAAATAAGTCTATCTTGAGATACAAAGGTTATTCAAGCCAAAGGACAGTGAATATAACAGGATAGGAATCAGCCAGCCATAAGCAATTCAAGGCTAGAAATGAGAGACCATTCATCATCTCGGGCATCATGCTCTTGAGCATGCCTTCTGATGGAGAAGTGAGGGGGAAAATGTAAACAGGGTTTAAATGGAACAAGGTAAAATAAAGGAGTTATAAGAAGTCACTGCTTCAACAAGCTGAAGCTCAATTTTCTAAGACAGAATGTATTCTCTATTGATAACAGAGATTCTTAATCCTTTGTTACAAGGCAGGATCTGAAAGCAGTCTATAGAAAAGGTTGATGACTACTAGCCAAGCCATCTCTGAGTTCAGTGACACCCTGCAGACTTTTTACATTACTGTTCTATCATATAAAGAACTAATTTTTTCCCCTAAACCATTATAGCCTACAATCTTGTTATGGCTGTTACAACATCTAAATCAGACTTCACATCTTTAAAGCATGGTAATGCAATATACCATGCTGGCTTTTGCAGACTTGTCAGTTTTGCCTAAGATAAATAAACAAGTTCATAAAGCCCAGAAAACTTTTTTTTTGTGTGTGTTACTCTACACTTACAGTACACGGTCTAGTAAAAAGGACAGGCACAAAATAAAAGGTCACCTCATTGCAAGCAATTATTTACGTTTACCTAGATTTCTGGTTTCTGTTGTTTCAACAAAAACAAAATAAAAAAACAAACAACCCAAACAAAAAGCAAAGACCAAAATAAAAAACAAAACAAAAAAAACCAAACCAAGAACAGTTATAAAAGAGCAAATTTAATTAAATATATAATCTCTATATTTCTTACATGAAGTGATATTAAGCATTAATGGCTTTATGCATTAAACTTGGAAGTGTCGCTCAGTTAAAACACTATGGTGGTGTGGTAAAAGTAACTCAGTAGCTAAGGAGTACTGGGGCCAGGATACCCTCTGACATTAGCAATTAGCTTAAGCATCCTGGATTAAAATCTAAATCACCTTAATTATCTAAATGACAAGACAGTAATTCTGGAAATTACTATTATGGAACAACGGGTAAAATATGGTTGTTCCCTTTGTAATACTGTCAACATTCATATCAGGGAAACAGAGCACATGCACTTTGTATGTTTCTTATTCTTCTTTATATCTTTAGAGTAATAGTGTTCAGAAGCAGAATCCATTTTGAAGAGCTATGCTTGAATTCTGTTGGAAGCAAGAGCCAATCAGACTATCAGGGTACTAGAAATACTGACTAGTACAATACACGGTTATCCAGAGGGTTGGAAAAATCACAGAAGGATTTAATTTTTGTTCATTTTCCTGTTTGAAATCTACTATGCTACCATATAAGTAAGCTTGATTTAGTTATACATATATTTTATTTTTTCAAGTAAAGAAATAAGTGCCATTCTCCACTGAGGACCAAATTCTTATCATGCCACACAAGGGTCTCCTACAATAGTTTTTAATAACCACAATATGGAACCTCTGCTAAAAAGCTGCCTCTTCCTCATTTGCAAGAAAAACCCTGTCATATGGAGAAATGACATCCCAGTGCTCAGAGTCAATGGTGCTGGGACAGCAGATGCTGCCTTTTTCTCTCCACACACATGTAACTTAAATATTACTGACCTAATTTTATACTTAGTCTGACACAAATTCATTTCCATGCTGAAATGCCACATGCAAAATTTAAGCCAAAAGCAAATTTTTATGGACAACTTACAAGCCCCTAAGGACAGGGCTTGCAGAGGAAAGTAAGACTGACAGGACAGTCAGCATGGCAGTTACTATCACTGTGCCTTTAGTACCTAAAGGACAGAGATATAGTGAAACTTCTGTTTTAAATAATTATTTTTTGCATGATAAGTGCTGGAGATATGCTGTTCACTAACAGACACACGGAGCCATTGCCCTAGAAAACTCTGAATATGAAGCTTTGAAACTGCAAACCTCTCTGAGGATGTGTGTCTACAGCCCAGAGGACTTACTGGAGGTTCAGGAACCTAGATCTGACTAGAGTCAAAGCAGAGACGTAAAGAAGATGAAGCATAACAAAAGACACAGCAAAGACAGATAATACACAGCTTTTATAAACGCCCATAAAAAATGTATTTGCTTCCCTAAAGTGAAACTTGGAATAAAGATCTCTCCTGACAGCTTTGGAACAGACAGAGAATGGCCACTTTCTTTGGTACTCACTTGCCTCTAACAAAGTAAAAGAGAGAAAGAGGAGAAAGCCTCACTGCAAATTGCTTTGGAGGGTCAGCTCCAGGGAAAGACAGTAATTTGTATTCCAGGCCAAATTCGTCCTTATGCTTGCCATTACAAATACTAATCATGAGAGCTTTTCTGGGCTCAAAATTACCCACCAGAAAGAGAAGTGATGCCACAAATTGGGTGCCAAAAGCACATGCAGAGCCTAGGCACCAGATTTCAGAGGCTTTCTCTATCAGCCTGCTCCAAGTCAAGACAGTCCCATATGCATGATACGGTCCAGATGAGAACACCATAAACCCTTGTCTTTCTCCTCTGTGTTGGGGAGTATGAAAGGCAGAGGAGCTCACATTTGTTAGCACTGAGTTCAGGGCTGAGTACCATCACTGCTCTGAGCAACTTCGTGCCCTGTGCTGGACTGCACAGATAGTACATCTACTTCTGCAAACCCTCATTCTAGACCCTTCCCCAGTTCTAAATCCTTTCTCCACTGTAAGTAGTTTGTCTCAGTCTCCCAACACAAAAAGTGATGTTTACTTTCAAAGACCTCTCCCCAAACTCATCAAGCTTACAGCATAACCTCCAAAAGCAGAATGCATACAACTGATGCAAGCTTGCTTTTGGTGCCCAAAAGATAGTTTCTAGTCCCAGATGACACAATCCATTTGTCATTTTGTGTAAGTTGCTCTGAGCCTTAAACAACTTACTTAACCTCTTCACTACAGACTTCCAGCATTAAAATAAAAACTAAAAATGCTATTTCACAGGACTGTTATATTTAACAGCTGTGAAACATTCTAAAGCACAGTAAAACTACTGATTTTGTCTACATCCACACTTCTTTCTATTCAGGCCTAGTATAAGTCTATAAGTAGGGGAATTGGAACTGTGCAATACTGATAAAAGAATACAAAAGACAGGATAAACACAGTATGCAGGTAAACACCAGACATGCATACCTAAAGCCAGACTTCTGAACCATCTACAAAAAAGTGGCAAAATTCTAAGCACTCTTGGGCAAAGGAATAAAACTACATAGGAGAAGCACTTCTCCACACCTCCTTACAGGCAGAGCAGATGCCTCAATTGTTCTAATTACCTCTCAGTGCATTCAAAACTGCTCTTCCAGGACACTGCCATTATCAGGGTCAAGTGAAGTCCCTGGTGGAGCTAATTTCATCCAATTCTCCTAACCATCTGTCTTTTTCACCTAAAGACTTTGTGAGAAGCGCAGAAGAATTAACTTAGTTCCATTCTCAGTCATGTGCACAGAATTCCTTATGCACCCATGACACAGTTTTAAAAGGTAGTTAGAAGTGACCAAACTGTGATACAATATATGGATGAAATGACTGCTTAATATATTTGGTCATAGCCAATCTTTACTAGGTATGGGTAAACTGCCCTTTAAATCAAATACTGTGGAGACCTTCTGCTGCTGGAAGCTCAACACTTACCTATAAAAATGTGTAACATTTGTATGTAAAACATATTCCCATGTGTGTTATCACTGGCAACAGATGCTTTGTTGAAATCCTGTGCAATATCCATTAAAATGCACAAATGAAGAACGGTTGACCACAAGAAGCTAAACTAAAAAACCTCAAGGTTCCTTACTGGGATAACTTGAAACCTTCAAACACAATACAAAGTATAGTTGAGTAATGATAAATTGCCATGACCCCCATATCACTTTCTGTGAATAATCAGATATCTCCTGTCCCCTTGTTTGGAAAGTACAGGCTCGTATGACAAGGGGCTCAGTCCAATAAGGGTCTTTGATGGTTGAAAACCAAGGTATTTCTGGATTTTTAACTCTGGATGAGACACGTAGCTCCTTAAACATCATTTGAGGCAAACTGACATGCAACAGAAAGATGTAAAACATGGAACAAAGACACTTAAAAGAACAAAATGCTGGGCTAGCTTACAGAAAACACAGGTAAGTGCTTAAAATTTCAGAGTCTTCAGGAAGGTCCTTCTATTTGTATATGATCAAGGTCTAGGGACCTCTCCTAAAGAGAAACAGCTATATCTTTTCCCTCAAAAAGCTAAAAGGACTTCATTCTCCAACTGTGTGAGAAGGGGATAAGCCTGCCCAGGTGAGTTACAAGAGCAAACTCAGTGTTGTTCACCTGTCAGATCAACACACTGCTGTGAATAATCCTTCAAAGAACACAGAGAAGCAGCCACTCGCAGGGCAGATTTGATGACATGCTCCAGATATGCACTGCTCCTGGTGATGTCAGTGTCACTGTGTAAAGCCTGTGAGGTTAGAACAACGTTTGGAAAGTGATGAACCTTTGCTCTAATTACTTTCTTCATCTCAGCAGGATTAAATCCTGATTTGAGACAGTGGTTTTTTTGCTAAGCTCAAGACATGGTGTAGACAGTCACAATCCACTAGTTGTATTCAGTACCTGTCATTCATAGCTACCATTTACAGAGGGGTAAATTCATACTTTTACTTGCTGCTCCCAGGGAGATGAATGTACTTTACATACATGAGTAGTACAGTTATCAGGTAATGAATGAAAAACATGCAGTTCTGGGAGCAACAATGAACCCCAAGGCTATATCTTTTTATATCTGTACCCTAGACATAAATTAAACTTCCTTAGGGACAACAAGATTGTTTCACTTTTAGCCTCCTATAGTAATTAAGGCTAAGACAGGTGCCACACCACTGGCCCATCATGACTGGGTATGAGCTAATGCTTGAGTAAGACTTCAGCTTTAGACATGTAAGAACTTTAAAGTAAAAAAAAAAATAAGGTGTCACTGGAGATAGCAGAAACTGATTTTTTTTTATGATTCAGTTTTGAATTTCAACAACTACATTTCAGTTAAATAACTTTCAGTTTGACAAAGTCTTTAGTGCCCAAAGCTGCACAGCATAAGCAACTAATTTTGAAGAATACCATAGCTATGCAAACAGTTTCAACAATCAGTCTTTAATTAGAATCAGCATTATAAAGAATTATTTCTATTTTGTATATGAATGCACTAAAAAAAGGCTAGGAAGCGTGAAATGTTGTAGGAAACTCCTCAAAACATCTGAGCTACACTACCTACTTTAATTGAAATGGATATGCTTTAGCAGAAAATTACTGTTTATTTTACTGGTTAACATAGTAGCCTCAGAATCAAGTCAGAAATTTTAAAAGCTCCTAGTACTATCAGTTTTTTAGAAAACAAAACAAAACAACAACAACAAAAAAAAAAAAAAACCAAACACCAAAAAACCAAACCAACATATTCACTCCTTTAAGTCTTCTAAAATACAAATAGATTAAGTGTACTCTTGAGTTTTTCAGATGTGTTGGCATACAACTGGCCGTGATTTTATCTAAGTGTAGCACAGCTCCACCCTTTGTCCAATACCACCAGAGATAGTGTATCACATGCAAAAGAAGTAATGACAAGTTAGTGGGTACATGTCACACACCTTTCTAAAGACTTTCTTAAAAGTATCAGTTACTATTGTCTACCAATGTCTTGCTGAAACTCCTATACTGTGTATTAAGAACAAGTTGTTTTTTGCTGAGGGGATGTTTTTTGATATTTCCTGCCCTCACACACACCCCCATTACCACCACCCCCCTCCCCCAGTATCTCATTCTTAGGACAGGAGACTCAGGAGTTATTTTCTCAGCTTTCAGTTACAGAATAATGTTGAACATAGTGTTTTGGGAATACAGAAGCACCAGACAAATTACAGGTTACTTCTCTACCAACAAGCTTCGGTGTTCATTTCCAGTAAATAAATAAAGTCGACAACCTGAACGCTGCCGGCAGGACTCCGGCCAGCTGGCCCAGAGCTTCTGTGACAGAGCATCTGAGCAACTGCGAGGAAGCTGCGATTTAAATGGACCTTTTAGATAAGCTAAATAAATAATTCCGAGTATATACATCCCACTGATGGGCCTTGATTACAGTCATCTTCTTGCAGTCTAACCCCAGCCACCCCCTCCATCCGCTTTCCCGACTCGCTGTACTTTAGGAAAAGAACAAACGCAAAGCTTAAAAGATTGAAATCTGAATCTAAGAGGATTCTTCGCCTTTCAGGACCAAGTAAAGTTTGGCAGAAGTCGCGCGAGTTGAAAGAAGAGGTAAACGCGCGGAGTCCGGGGTTACAGAAATCCCACAGCCATGCGGCCAGAGCCTCAGCCCCGTCACTGCGGGAGCCCCCAGGAATGCCCGGGAGCTCCCCAGGAATGCCCGGGAGCCCCATACCGTGCCGCACCGGGACGTTCCCGGGCCGGCAGCAAGGAGCGCGGGCAGCGCCGTCCCCGCACATAGCGCAGGCTGGAGACGGCGAAGCGACGGGAGCGGTGCCTGGGGGGCCGCGTCCCATCGGGCGGGCGGGCGCGGTTGGGGGCTGTGCGGAGGGGCAGGGGCCCGCGTATCCCTACCCGCCGCCATTACCTCGATGTACGGGACGATTTTGCAAGAGAAGTCTTCTAGGAGCCACTTCTTGGTGAGCTCCTGGAAGATGACCAGCGGCAAGCAGAAGAAGACGATGAGGAAGTCCCAGAAGGCCAGGTTGGCCAGCAGGGAGTTGGAGATGCTCCGCATGTAGTAGTTGTGACAGACGATGCACATCACTGCCATGTTGCCCATGATGCCGATGCCGAAGATCACCACGGAGAGGCACATGACGGCGTAGGCGCCGTACGACTCCTCGGTCAGCGGGTAGAAGGGGTTGCGGACGCGGGCGCGGCGCCCCGTGGTGTTGCCGCGGCCCCCGGCGCTCCCCTCGCCGCCGGCGGAGCCGTTCAGGGGCAGCCAGCGAGGGCCGCCCTCCGCGCCCCTCCCCGCCGCCGCCGCGCCGGCTGCGCGCTCGCTGCTCCGCGCCCGCCGCCGCCCGGCCCCGGCCGCCCCTCGAGGCGCGCAGCTGCCGCCCAGCCCTGCTGCTCCGCCGGCCCCGCGGAGGGGCACTGCGCGCCCGGGAAGAGCCGCGGTCGCCCGCCGGTCCGGGGCGAGGGGCGTCGGGGCCGGCGGGGAGCGGGGGCGCTGCGGGGGCGCCGGCAGCCCGGCAGCCGCGGCGGGGGCCAGGGCGCAGGCAGCCCAGGCGCCCAGCACCTGGCAGAGCAAGGCGAGGGGAGCGCGGAGGGGCTGCATGGCCAGGAGGCGACGGGGCTCACCCTCTTCCCTTCAGAGGCGGCGGCCGCCCCGCTCGGCGAGGCTGGGGGCGGGAGGCATTGCCCGCCCGGCTCCCGGGAACAGCTTGCCTCGCTGGGGCGGGGGCAGCCGCTGTGCCGCTGGGGTCTGCCGTGGGAAGCTGCCGGCGCTGGGGAGCGACGAGCGGAGCAGCGGGCTGAGTCTTCTCACCGCCTCCTGGGGCAGACCCGGAAAGTTGTGTCGTCGTCTCCGACGCGCCGAGTTAATGTAGCAAGTGCAGTGCCGGGAGGACCCCCCTCCGGCGCTCCGCCCTTTCCCGGGACCGCTGCCTCCTCGCCAGTAGTCAGTCGTACCGGCTTCGTGCTGCCCAGTTACATCCTGCCGCTGCTGCGGGCACTTGGTGGCTTTTTGGTGAGGAAAGGTCCCTTGTGGAAAACCCCTCCCCTCTCCAGATAATCGCAAGCACTAATTCCTTCTTTCCAGCAGGAGAGAACAGGTTGCTGCGCGCAGCTTAGGCTGGTTAAGAGCGAGCTTTACAAAACTCTTGCTAGAATTAATCACCACGCCGCGTAAGCGCTCGCACCGCAGCGAAGAGCGGCGAGAAGAGCCGGGGCGGCAAAGTTGCTGGCGGGCACCGGTTGGGCGCAGCCCCGGAACCGAGCCCTCGGCGCTGCACCTGCCCGCCGAGCCTTGCGGGTGGCGGCAGAACCGGGGCGGCAGCGGCGGCCGCTCGGACAGGCAGGGGCTGGGCGGAGAGCAGCGAGGAGCACCGCACCGGCTTCCCGTGGCTCCGGCCCCGCTCATCCCGGTGCGGCTGGGCTCGGCTCCGGGGCGCGCCGGGGGAGGAGGGCGAGGAGCGCGGCGGCCGCAGTGCGCAAGCGCCGCCCGGCGGTGTCGCGGGGCCCAAGGCAGCCGGGTGCAGGCCGGTGCCCGGGAGCCGAGCGAGGGGACGGTGCGGGGCTGTCCAGCCCTGCCCTCCGGCAGCCTCTGCCTGCAGGGAGGCGGCGGCTGAAGCCGCTTCCCCATTGACGGCGTCCCCACGGTCCCGTCCCGCCGCTCCCGGGCTGCTCTGCAAGCCGGCCGGGTCTCCCCACGCTGCCGCGGGCGCCTGCGTCTCGGGGTCTCGCTCCCCGCCTCGGCTCGCAGGTGGCAGCTGGGCCCGGGGGAGCGACAGGCGAGCAACTGTGTCCAGTTCTGGGTCCCTCAGTTCAGGAAGGAGATTGAGGTCCTGGAGCAGGTCCAAAGGAGGGCAACCAGGCTGGTGAAGGGACTCCAGCACAGGCCCTATGAAGAGAGGCTGAGGGAGCTGGGGGTGTTCAGCCTGGAGAAGAGGAGGCTCAGGGGAGACCTCATCGCTCTCTACAACTCCCTGAAAGGAGGCTGGAGCCAGGGGGGGGTTGGGCTCTTTTCCCAGGCAACTTTCATCAAGACAAGAGGACATGGTTTTAAGTTGTGCCAGGGGAGTTTTAGGTTGAATATTAGAAAGAATTTCTTCACGGAGAGGGTGATCAGACATTGGAATGGACTTTCCAGTGAAGTGGTGGATTCTCCGTCCCTGGAGATATTTAAAAAGAGACTGGATGTGGCACTCAGTGCCATAGTCTAGCAACTGCAGCAGTGGGTCAAGGGTTGGACCTGATGATCTCTGAGGTCCCTTCCAACCCAGACAATTCTATGATTCTGTGATTCTTCCGGTACGGGGAGTCCCGCACCCCGACACGAATCCCAGGCAATGGGAATGGAGGGTGAGAGGTGATGAGGGAAGCTCGGCTTTGGCGTGGAAGATGAAGAGAGGTTTTACCGGCACATGGCACCTGGGTTGTGGAGGCAGAGGGCACGCCTGGAAGGAAAAGGGGGTGTTGGTATATTCAGTGCCTGGAGAGGCAAGTCAGCCTTTCTTTCCTGGGTTGAAAACTTGTGTATGGATTTTATTTCTTGACTTTGTGCAGTCAGATAAACTTGACGGTTCTTTCTTGTTTCTCACATTTTTACTTAATTCAGGTGACAGTTTGCCAAAATTGAATATAATGTATCTTTCACTCTAAGTAGCCCAAGATTCTCTATCTCCCTTGTTTCCGTTTTAAGAGTTTTAGTGTAGCCTATTCTCAACATGTTTAAAAGTTTTAAACTTTTTCTGTAAAGCAGTTTGAGAAGCATTTCTCCCCACCTCCTCAAACCTAGCCCATTTGACATAAAGATTGGAAATCCAGCCAAAGCTACCAGGGCTGCCCATTTTAGGGGTTAAAATCAGGATGGTGGCTCTAATAATCCTTTAAATTCTTTTCCTATAGGCTAGTTTAATTTAAAGTCTTGAGATCCAACTATGTGCTTGCAGGTTTGGTTTTTTTTTTTTGTTTTTTTTTTTGTATTATTGATCAACAGAAAACATGCAATTCTACAACAATAGAAAATAAATACATAGAGCATGCATGCAAAAAACCCCATCAATATCATAGGCAAAATTAGTGACACTTTTTTTCTCGGGTTGAATCAAGCTGTAGTGTCCAAAAGATCCTTTTGTATGAATTGGTAATTTTTGTTTATATGTAAAAACACAGCTGTGCAAACTCAGCCAGCTGGTGGAAAGGTGAGCTTTACATGGCAGTACTTGCTAGGCTGACCTTGCTGTCACCAGAAGAAAGGGCCTTCTTGAGTTCATTTCTCTGATATTAATGTCAAACATGTTGGTATAAATCACTGTCTGGAGGTGCCACTCGCACACTGCCTACCCTAGAAGGAGCTTAGAAAATTATTTGGCATGATAAATGTGACCTTACATCTGCTAAAACTAGTGAGTCCTGTCCCATTCAAATCTAAGTGTGGTTGAGGTCCCCCTGACTGTGACAGTTACCAAAAAAACACACAAAAAGGACAAACAAAAAACTCTTCTGTTTTCCCCAAACCACTCTCTCCCACATGTAGGTGAGGTGTGATTGTAGGAATCTTCAGACATTTCTAAGCTTATGAGAACAAGTGCAATAAGTTAGGTACTGTTGTGTTCAATGTCTCTTAATACTTAATGTTTCAAGCCATTTTATTTTTCTTCCTTAGCAACTCCATTTCATGGGGTTAAATGATCAACCTAATTTTAAGACATCCTAATTATTATTCATGGATAGATTTATTAGATAATAAAAACCCCCAAATTTTTAAAAACAAAACAAAAAAAAAAGCCAACAAACCTGCCAGGAAAAGAAGGCACTTGTAAATGTTACCTTTTTTCTTTTTTTTTTTTCTTATATTTTTCTCCTATTTGTTTCTTTTGAGCTCAGCTGGTGTACAAAAGGAGTTAATGATGATAATGAGCTTACACTTACTGTGCCTTTCTTTCTGAAGAGTCCCACAGGGCATTATGAACAGATATGATAAATTCACTGCTTGTTCTTAAAGGATACTGAGGAATATTGCTTCTGGCTTTTGTATGACAGGAACAGACAGCAGTTAGCAGACATATTGCCCTTCTGCATACTTCTGCAAGAAATATGGATCACAAAGAAGAAGGTTAAGCAGTGTTTGGTTTACATCACTTATCCTTTAATGGTGAGATAAGAATTGAGTCATGCATAGGTTTTCCAGTGGCAGCATTCCACCTGCTTTTATAATAACGAAAATTTATCTCTAAACACAAAGAAATTTCATAAATTATTATCTGCTTAAATTTTGTAACTTTTCTCTCACTTCATTAAGGAACTGGCTTGTTACAAAGAACATGCAAAAAAAATCAGATTTTGTAGCTTGTAGCCATATAAGCTACCCTGCCTGGAATGGAGGAGCTTCTCTTCATATGCATGTGATGGAAGTGTGCTTCTGGGCTTTAGTCTCACTAAAACATTTATATCAAAGAGTATAAGAGGAATGATGTTTCCTAGAGGTTTCTTATCCCATCAAGACATAGTTTTGTGTAGAGTTATTTGTATCTGCACCCCACCCATAATTACCTAATTCTGCTAGTCTAAAAAGGTCTGCTTTTGCTAGCTTGAAAACCAGTTAATTTGCCATGGTGGTGGTCCTCTTTATATGTAATTGTAACTTTGCTGCATTCTATACAGTTCCTGAGATTTTGGGTTGGTTTGTTGTTGGTTTGGTTTTTTTTTTCCAGAGTGAGACTGGTTGGGTTGATTTTTTTTTTTTTATTTTTTTTTTTTGGGGGGGGGAGGGGAGGGCGAGGCGGGTGTGTGCATATGTCCTGTGTCTTTCAAATATTTTTGTTACTTATGATGAGATCTTCCTTTAGGATAAAGCTTCTACTCTCTCATACTCTTACACAGCCTCCAGTTCAGTCATGCTTTCACAACTCATAGTGTGCTTCTCTTTTAAGGGAGTTGTATCTGTTTTGACAGTCTTTCTACCAATTCATACATCAGCCTAGAAATAGTCTTACTAAATCACATGTAGACATATATATTTATAACAAATTAAAAAAAAAAAAAAAACCAAAACAAAAAAACCAGCCTTTTTCTGCTGGAGGAAGGATCTGAAATTTAGAGAGATTTTTGCAGCCAAAATCTATAAAGGAAAGCAAATAAACATACTCCTACATGAAAAACTAAATAAACAAGGGAATTTGAAAGGTTTTCAAATACATAAATTCTTTTTTGTTGGTGTTCTATGATATTTCAACTATGATGAAGAAATCAATGGGCTTTCAATGCCTGCAATGTAGTTAGTTTGACATTTCCAGTTTTCATTACCTGAATAAGTGATACTCTTAGGCTGAATGTGTAGCTGGGTCAGGCTCTGTATTAAAAAATAGAAGCTGAAAATTTGAAATTGATATTCAAAAAGGAATTAAAAGTTTAATGATAACATTGGAAGTTTCTTGTAATTACTGTTTTGATGCTGCAATTATTGATGCCCATGAGGAGAGCTTATGATGGGTCCTCTGTATAGATAGCAATTCCTGTCTAGTTTCACATTTTGAATTATAATACTTTTCCTTTTAACCTTTCTGTTTTGTTGACGTTTGAGTTCTCTTTTAAAGGGTAAGCACCAGTGCTCATAACACATATTCCAAATAGATTGGTTGTTTATATTATCCTCATCTAAAAGATAAGTGCCAGCAACATTTCTATTACTATTAGTAATAAAAAGACAAGTGATCTATGCTACATGGAAAACTAAAATGGTTTTGGTGCTTGCATTGCTCCTTTTCTGTCCTGTTTCATGCAAAAGGCAGTGTTATATAGAATATCTAACTACATTGATTGTTGGAAAGAGAAGTCATCAATATTTTTCTGTATATATTTCTATAATGTGGAGTTGGGTGAAAGAGTATCTGTTATTAGCAAGGATCTTTGATAGACCACATATTAAGATGATGAGGGTGAAGCCACGTGAGTCATGTCTATCCATATCAAATTATTCTATTTTAGGCTCTCATGTTTAGCATAAGCCCATTTACCTGTGATCATCTTCAGAAGTTTTTGTGCAGAGAAAGCTCAAAATGATTAATCGTCTCAATAATCTACAATAGTAGAAGTGAGTTGCAGAGGCTTTTTTTTTTCTTTGCCTGACTCTGAAATTCACATGAGGAAAAAAAAAATAAACCCTTTAATTTTTTAAAGTTTATCCAAAATTCTCACTCTGTAACTAGTAAGAAATGTAGAAGGGCAATAAGAATCTTATTAATACAGGTTAAACCTTCACAGACTTTTGAAATTGTAGCTGGTGTCAGCTTTCACCCTAACAGTCATTTATCTAAAATGTCCATTATGATTAAATTATTTTGATCATTGCATTTGAGAGAATTTTTAGATATTTTTGGTTGGTTTGTTTGTTTTGGTTTTAATTGTTGTTTGTTTTTTGCGCTAGATACTTTATACAACATATTTTTTCTATAATTACCAGATCTTTTTACTTTCCCCATGCAGAAAAATGTCCATAGTCCTCCTCATTTTCTTAATCTCCAAGCTTGATCATTTCAACTCACTTGTATTAGAGCCACAAACCCTAAGAAGCACAAACTGGTATTCAGAGCTTCAAGTGAGACTGTCCTTACAATACAGATAATCACCAGGAGCATTGCTCCAGTTACTCACTACTTCCCCTAGTTTGTTATTTAATGCAAAATTGAAGTTCAAGGGAAATTAAGACCTGAACTGTGCTGACTTCTAAATTGTGGTCCCTAAACTAAGGAAGAGCTGTGAAGCCATAGCAAATTTCTCAGGTGGGCAGAACCTGATGTAGGAATGAAAGCTCCACCATTTCCAGTTGAAACTGTGCTGAGAAATTCCAAAGAGTTGGCAGTAGCTCATAGATCCATTGGAACAGCACCTCCTCCAATGCCACCTTCAGTCCAGCTCTCAGACTGGGCAATAACATCTATCTCAGAGTAGCAGAGCCAACTGAATGACATCTCAGTTACTGCTTTCGAGGAGTCAGTGCAGCTGTAGAGAGAAATTCAGAAAATAAGGAGAAGGGCAACTGAAAAAGACTCTGTGATGGACAAAGAGGAAGAGAAATCAAGAAGGCTGACAGAAAAAAAAATTAAGATATCAGTGAGGAAGAAGGGGCGATACTGAGAATATGAGCAAAGAAAAAGAGATAAAGGGATAAAATGGAGAGGGAGAGCCTATGGTCTAGAGACTACTTCTTCAAAGTGTGGAGCACAGAGCTGTAGGTTACTTGTTCTTAGCCCCTGTTTTTATCTCCCACTGTTAAGGTCTCTTTGGCTCCCTTTGCATCTCAAGATTTTTCTCTGGTTTGGAATGCTAAAATGTGTCTACTGTAAACACTTAAAACCTTACATTTCCTTCATGCACAGAGGATTTTCTCCCTTCTTGTGCCATATTAAACTACTGAATATGCGTCCCAAACATACATTAGCTTTTGTGTCCAATGGAGTGCACTCCAAACTCTCATATATATGCAGCTCTTCAATCCTAAGGGTAAGTGTAGGCCATTGCTTTGCCTAGACAAGATATTTGTTTTTCTGCTGTGGTCTATCCTTTCTCCAATGCAGTAGCTTGCTGCCTTTGTTTTGGTTTGTGGATTTTTTTTGTTGTTGTTGTTTTGGTTTTTGTTTGGTTGGGTTTTGGGTTTTTTTTTTTTGTGTGTGTGCTTTTTTAAAGTTAGACCTTAGTCTGTTATTTTCTGCCATTTTAATGTTACTCTATTTCTAGTTTCATATGCAGAGCTCATTTACATGCTGTTTGCCTTTTCTTCCAGTTTATTAATGAAGTTATTACAACAAGAAACAACTTCATAACTTGCAGTAGACCCACTGAATACTTCCCCACAACTTAGTGCTGTCTGTTGCCATTTCTCATCAGCCAGTGTTTGTGATCCTTCAACCTGTTTTCAATTTACATGACAGTTCTTATGTCCAAAGCAATTTGAATTTATTTTTGGAGATTTAGTGAGACACTGTATTAAATCCTTTATTAAAATCATGCTGTGTATATTTCATCCAGGATTTCTGCAGTTCTATCAAAAAAGCAATCACGTTTCCTTGGCACAACATGTTCCTTACAAACCCATGCTGCTTATTGCTTATCGTTCCATTATCCTTTGGATGTTTAGAGGAGTGTTTTGAGGTTGGTTTTTTTTTTTTTCCCTTTCATTTTCTTTTTCCCCTCAGCAATTGTTCTGTTCTTTTGCATTACAGAATAAGCTTGAAATTAGACTCCTTGTTTAATAAACCACTCTTCTTCCCCTTATTGATGTTTAAGGCTATACTTGCTATGCTGTATGACTTTTGAGAAATAATTTTTGAGAGCTTAGTATTTTCAGTGTGTACCCAGTGATGCCTCTAACCTGGACTAATTGGCTGGATACAACTGTTTTTCTTATTTGTGCACTATCAGTAGCTGCCTTTTATTTCTCATTTCCTGTCAAACCTTCTGCTTTCAATAAGAACAAATAATAAATATGCCTATTTAGGAATCATGAGTTTTGCCCACCTCTCTCCTACCAAAATAACCCTGAATTTGGACTATGTTTGCATTTATTTTAGACTTGTACAGAAATCTTTGTCTATGGCTGTTCTTTGCCAATAGGAATGGAGTTAAAGAAAGTTGCCCCTTAGCTACTTGGATACTAAAGTTTCTAAAAACTGCTTTGGGGTTCAGGGATGCTGTCAGAAGTAGTGATTTGGACTGTTATCTGCAGTCCTCTTCCCTCCTGAGGGCTGTCACAGAACCACCCTAGATAGCACTTGGCAATCAGCAATTTTCTTAAATCAAGGAAGTTTCACTTGCCTTGTTTTAGGTACTTTTTAATATATGTACTTCATACATAAGGGGACCAGAAAACCAAGGCCAAGGATCCAGTTTGGTCTCTGTGAAGAGCTTTAGAAATGCATTATTGACCTCTCAAAGAAATTAATTCAATGGGACCTGAAAAACAGAGAAATCTGTGTGTTTTCCAGAAGGAAAATATTACTGGCTTGAAGAGGTGTTGAAGATTGTTTTAAAAACTAAAGCTTCAAAATGCACTAAATTAATCTATAAACCCTATAAAATAACTATTGTTTGAAAGAAGGCTAATAGTATTTATTTGTCTCTCTATTTTTCCTTACAGGCTGTAAATTGAGAAATATTGTAATCTAATTCATCATATGAATGTTATCTGTTCTAGGTTTTTTTCTGTTTTTTTTTTTGTTTGTTTGTTTGTTTGGTTTGGTTTCTCTTTTATTTTGTTTTTTTGTTTTGTTTTTCCTTTTCTTTTTTTTTCCTCTTTGCAGCCACCGTCAAAATGTATTTCAGTTGAGTGCTGGCAAAATGTTAGCTTGATGTAGTGAGACACACATGTATCATTTCATGTGAAACACACATGTATCATATAGCCTGAGCCTGGCTGAGTTGTACCCTGCTAAGGTTTCTGTCATCTCCCCTCCAACATTGTAACAGTAAGGGAAAGCAGGAGTGATTTATGCGAACAATTTTTAAAACATAATTTAATTAATAATTTAAACAGGAAAAGGATGTGCTTTTATGTTCATAAAGATCCCTCCTCCTGGTTTTGAGACTGAGCCCCTCTGAAAAACACTCATAGTTCAGCTCGAGTCAACCATTTGACCATTGCTTAAAATGAGGGGCTGCTCTTTCCAACCTCTTGCAGGGAAGGTTTTAGATGGAGCCAGGAAACAGACACAACCCACGCTGCCAGCTTGTTAGCGTGAGAATCCTGCCTTCATTGAAGTCTTTGGATTAATGACTTCAGACAGACAGATGTGAGACTCAGAGGCCATGTGTGGGGGAAGGGTTTCTTGTCGGAGGGCCCTGGAGTGTTCTTGGTGGCGAGAGGAGCTTTATTCCCTGAAAAAATGTGGATTGGTGACTGACTGAGCAACTGTGAAAGAAGGCTTGCAAATTGGAAGGAAAAATATAAATATTGCAAGTATCTTTGCTCTGGGAAGTAAAGCACAGCAGCTCTTCTGAGTCTATCCAAGAAAACCCTGTGCTTTCTTTATGTTCGCTGCATAAATCTGAAGCTAAAATGAGTTCTTAACATCTGAATTCAGTAATGTTACCAACGCATCGTTGCTAATGGAAGTGACCTGAGTTTCCCATGAGCCATCACTGCAGAACAGATTTCTATGGGGTAGATTTTATAAAACTCCACATCTGTCATAGCAAATCCATCAAGGTTATCCCCTGCATGCTAGCTTTCCTGCTATGCTATAAAAAATAAATAATATCAAATAAAATCTAAACATCTTCATCAAGCACTTTTAAATTAGGGGATACCCTCTGGGGCACAAGTCACAGTATGTGCATCTTACAATAAAATATTTACATATTCTGTGACGTCTGTATAGTGTAAGAGAGTATAATTGTGAATAGCATTTGGAATGCAATTGTGCATACAGACGAGCAAATAAAAATGTTACACAGTATTTTATAGAGTGCTTATAAAATGATCATAGGACTATAAAATGCATAACACTGATGCCCTGAAATCCGTACAATATAATTTTTTTTAATAGATTGCATTTTCCAATTTACTATTAATTAAATATTGTGGTGCACTAGGTTGTAAATACATGTATATACATGTACTGTTCCACACAAACACGTGCACTGTCATACACTTACTGAGGTGTGTGTCACACTGTCTATTTTGTGTTTTATGTTAAGGTGAAAACCAAGAAAGTAGAGACATATTTTCGGTCTGGATTCATAACACTGGGAGTGGATAAATGGGAACAGATGTGATGTGGCAGGAATTTTATTTTAGAGGGCTGTCATAACAGAATTAAGTTATCCAGCTGACTTGATATTCAGTGGTAGAAACTTTCATCAGTGGGTGGTGTATGAGCACAGAAGCACACCAGTTTAGAGCTCAGCAAGTAGTTCTTAAATATAGCCAAAGTAAAGCCTGGTGAAAGATTTAGAAATAATAAGCAGCAGCTGATGCAAAAGATTTGCTGGGTGGACATAATGTGCCACAATAGTCCATCACATTGAGATAATGTACAGCTGCAATTACGTCAACTGCCCTATCACGAGTCCTGTGATGAGGTCTTGGGATAATGTGACTGAATAAAAATAATAAAAAAGGCTCTGTTAGCATACACAGTGTGGTGACAGGCTGGAGACTATTGAGTAGCCTCTTGAGGTGTGCGACCTCTGCCAAGATCACAGATTTTCTCAGATTTGGGAATGAATAACTCCTGATGCATCCAGCTAATGGTGTCTTTCAAAATTTCCCATGGAGTGGGCCTTGCAGTTTACAAGGCCAGAAAAATGCACCCTGCATCATCAGCATTATGGTAAAACTGCTCTGTGTTCAGTAGTGATCTCACTGAGAGACTACATATTTACAGCATGGGAAAAGGGAAATGTGAAAAAAGTTTTGGAGGTGCCACATTTCAAATTCTTTTACTTGGACACTTAATTACCATAAGACCCAGCCATCTCCCATTTTTTAAAAAGCTGGAAAAAGCTTTATCAAAAGAAAAACCATTATCAATAACCATCTCTGAATATTGCCTAAAGATGCTATAGTTATTGTCATTGAAAACTCAGCAATCCTGCTGTGGCAGCATAAAAATTAAACTGATGAAGTGCAACTTAAGTATTTAACAATAAGATATCAAGCAAGTCAACTATTCAAATATGCTTCAGCTTAGCAATTCATAGCTGTAACTAATGGAGAATACAACAACAAGTATTAGAGATATTAGTGAGAAGCATGCAGTGTGACTGCTGGGGAGGGCATGAAGAAATGAAACAGCAAAGATAGATAATTACTGAAAGGACAACAGAGTTTAGTAGCTCTAAAGCTGATGGGTAGTAAAGCATTAAATGTCTGATCCAAACCAATTGAAGTTGATGATACTGTAGGAGTACAAGACAAATTTTCTGTTACTTTCTGATGACTAAGGTGCTTGGCCAGGAAAAAAACTGTTTTCAGACCAATGCAGCTTTTTTTTTTTTTCAGTCAGGAATGCAGGACTTACAGGAACAAAATGGAAGTATGAAAGAGCAGCTCCAGAATTGGGGGGTTGGATGCTCATGTTTTGTATAGCAGGTTAGTGAGTAATACCTTCTTTCACCTGCTACGGTGAAATAGCAGCCTACATTGTCTTCCCTCCTTGAACTCAGACACGTTTCTCCTGCCTACAATCTGCCCCGGAATGGGCTGCCCAGGGAAGTAGCGGATTCTCCATCTCTGGAGATATTTAAAAAGAGACTGGATGTGGCACTCAGTGCCATGGTCTGGTAACCGCAGCGGTAGTGGATCAAGGGTTGGACCTGATGATCTCTGAGGTCCCTTCCAACCCAGCCAATTCTATGATTCTATGATTCTATGGTTAGCACTTTCCTGAAAAGTAAGTGAACATGGCCCTCATCTCTAGTCTCCAGGGCATTTCTCTATGTTACATTATTTACTCACTGAGAGGTAATCTCAAGCAACCAGGTGCAAACCTGTGCCATAGAAGCTTGCTGGAGTCAAGCAGCTTGCTGTCCGTCCATCCATCCATCCATCCATCCATCCATCCATCCATCCGCAGGAGGAAGCACTTCTTAAGCACTATTAGCAACAGAAATCTCAATGTGTATGGAAAAGGAGATGATGGAGTCATTTGGGATGGAGTGTATGGGATACTTTGTCAGCTGTATTCCAAACTGGGGAGATGCAATTCTGGCAGTCCAGAAACTTTATGAATTATGGAGCTCTGATGAGTTCCAGATGTTCTCCTGAGGACTTAAAAGCTCCATTCAAAGACTCAGGTTTTTGTTTCTGTCTTCAACACAGGACAGTACCTCTTTACTCTAGATGAGCATTTCCTAGATCCAGAAAAACACACGCAAACCCCCCTCCCAAAACAAACAACCCCCCCCAAACAACCAACCAACCCCTCCCCAAACAAAACAAAACAAAACAAAATACCAAGAAAATAATTTGATCCAAGACTCGATTTGACAATTTTTTTTATAATAATATTTTTTAATTGTTGCTAGGCTACTTTTCCTGGTTTTACTCAGGCAAATAACCATGAGTGAAATTAGAGTCAAGCTGTTAAAATTTAGCTGAAAGGGTGGTTTTTATAATCCTATTTACTCATTTGTCTATCCTGTGGAACCCTAAACTGATGTATGCATGTGATTACTTATTACATTGTTACTGCTTTGGCTGACAGGAGGGAACAATTCAAGTTCCATACTAAGTTCAGAAAAAAAGGATCCAAACGTAGGTATTAGATAGCTTTGAAGCTCCTTCAGTTCCATTTTTCTGAGTCAGTAAAAACTACAATACAAAACTGGAATTCAGAGGAGTTTGTTGCAGTATATTTGTCATAAAACTGAGTGAATTACAGCAATACTTGCAGAAAAATACTGTATCAGGAACGGCACATAAATATCAGTTTTAAAATGCAAATACTTATCATTAATCTGTCTTGTAAGAATATATCACTTTTTTTTTTTTTTTTTCAGTAAAGCCCTTAAAAAGTAAGGCTGTATCAAAATTGTATATTGGTAATAAATATATTAGGTGGTGAACAATATTAGGTTCCAAGGCAAAAGCAAGGCATGACTATTTCTGTAGCCTGAAGAACCTCTCAGTATAATAATGAACACAATTCTCATGTTTTCCTTCAATATCAATATGTTCAATATAGACACAAATTGAGCTTTAAAGAGGAATTTGCAGGCAATTTATATTGGTGTTTGCAGCTGGTTTTGCAGAAGCAGAATTTGCACAGAAATAAAAAGTCCATTACCATCCATAAGTACAATTGCCCAGGAGAGAAAAAGGATAGAGGAAGAAAAGGATGCCATTCAAAATTATGAAAATTACTGAAAAAATTGTTTTTCTCTATGCTTCATAACAACCATCAGTCAGTATGAAAGTGATTCTGTTCTTTATTGCAATTTTTTTCCTCCAAGTTGTGGCCAGGTTGGCTTGCTGAGATAAATTGGTGGGCTCCTGGCATTCACATTGGAATCTAAAGAGAAAAAAAAAAATAAAAAAAAGAGAGTTTTAACATTACATTAACATCATAAACCAAAAATGAGAACAGAGGAAGTTATATTTCAGCCCTACCAGTTTCAACAGTGTCTCCCTCATCTGAAATTGCAGTGGGTCTATGAACTTGGGAGACATTTGATTTTTTGCTTGACCTTTTGTACAAAGAGGCAGTTGAAAGAATATTCAGTCTTCTCTGAACATGTTACACTAATGAACACAATCTTAAGAAGGGAAGGCAAGGGTGAAGGGATGCTATAAATCCTAGGAGGTTATTTTCCAATCCCTTGCCTCCTATCCAGAGGGTGTTCAGAGCTTTTCAGAAAGTGTTTAGCTGATAGAATCTATCCTATTGTGATTTTCAATTTACAGTGCAAGTGATTGACTGATGTTGCTAGTTAATGTGGTGAATATGTTTCTGTATATTTTTCATCTGTGTGGCTTAGCCTGTGTTGAAATCACATCAATATCCAGTGTTAACTGTTATGCAGCATAAATAGGGCCTGCATGGAAGTTTGAATTGGGAACTAAATGAAAGGAGGCAGAGATAATTCCAGCTGTCACTTTCAATATTTCCAAACGTGTTTGGGTTTTTTTTTTGTTTGGTTGGTTGGTTTTGTTTTTCTTTTTTTTTTTAATTCTCCCATTTTAAATACTAGTTGGGGGCTACGTGTGGATAAAGCAGGAAACCATTATTTACTTGGATTTTGCTCCTCCAGGTACCACACAGGTGGATGTACACACAGAGCACAGCCAGCATTGCCCACATTCTGGTTTGCACAGAAGGCACATGCTGCCTGCCCTGCTAGAAACCTCTGTAATTTGCCCAAAGATTTTTGTGTTATTGATACTACAGATGAAGACATTACCAATATACAAAAAGATTCTCCTTTAGCACTTTGTGACTTTCCAGCTGATAGTTTAAGGGCCTTTAGTGCAGCATTCATGTGGAGACAGACCCTCTGAGAGGGCACAGATTGCCAGATGGCAACAAATTGCCAGGATTTTTTAGAATAATTCTATTTTTAAAAAACATTATATTTCGTTTTTATTGACAGAAACAGTTTGTGGAATTAACACCATCAAACACGAGCAGACACATTTACCTATAAATGGACCAGCTAAATATTCTGGCTCAGCTAAATATTCTTTTCTCCCTAGATAAGGCAGAGACATAGAGACAAAGGTGGCTGGTACATGTTGTTAGGCTGAAAGTCTGTGGGAAAGAGCATTTCCTCTGTTTCTGTCATCTCTATTTATCTGTTTTAATCTTGGAGACAGAACAAAACACTATATGTTTCACAGAAATCCTTAGCCTACAGAGCATAGCTTCACTGCTGGGTGTTTGTCTTCAGCACACTGAATAATTTTTCACATCCACATCACATATGTAGGGAATAGCTCCCTCCCCTGCAAAAGAGAAGGTATTGCTGCAAACCATGAGGACCAATATTCTGCTTATTCCTTACATGTTAGCTGGAAAATTATCTGTTTAAATGGGGTTGCAGTTGTAAATTGCACTAGTTGATCATCTATACAATATTTACAATATTTAGAATATGTAATTTGTGAGTTATAATCAGACATTTAGGTAGTAAATTCATTTATAAATATAATAAGAGACTTTAAGAAACACAACTGAAACATCTTGTTAAGAAAATTCTTCCATAAGAATAAATTAACTTTTCATCTCTTAGACTTCTCCTATCTGATCACAGGGCTTTTACATTCTTTTAGTAAAAAGAAGATAAAAGAAGCATCTGTTTCTTAACCAGCATGTAGAGAGCATAGTAGTGTAAGGAAAATAATACAAGAACTGCAGATGCTGAGTCAGTCCATATATAATATTTTCTCTCAAAAAGTCCAGCGCTTCAAGAAGAATGTGAGACTAGCATATTCAGAGAGTAGTCTTTTACTAAAAAAAAAAAAGACAAACCCAAAGCCCTGGAAAACCCACTTTCCTGCAAGATTGGGGCTTGATGCTCTAGAGTCCATTTCCATGAATTCTGACATGTCCTGTGTTTGCAATAACATGTATGAAGTAGTTTAACAGGTTATGCGTCCTCTGTTAGAGGTATGGCCTAAGAAGTCAATTAATGGGTTTACCATTAGCTGAGAGGAGGCTATTTTCTAAGGGTTGGTAGTCAGAATACATAAATTCTTTTTTCTATCTGTCCCTTAGGTCAGAAAATATTTCCACACTTGTCTTTTTTGTTAAGATACATCTGATCTCAGGCTGCTGCTGTCATTAATAAACATAGCATTAATAGTCCATTTTATCTTCTAAGTGCATTGCTTACACTGTAAGCATCCCCCAGCTAAATCCAAGTCCTCAGCATGTGGTCTGGTGTGGCCAAGAGTTTCTAAGGTACTAGCCAGCTGTATACCTAAAACTCTTCTAGTTCAGTTGTATTCTTAATCCAGGCTTAGTCCCTCATATCAGAGACCTTCCCATAATTACAATACTAAATGAGAAGACTATAATATTGAGCATACTCCACTGAAATTTAGGGAAGTGTTGCCATTAGCTTGAAATAACTACAGGATCAAGATCCTAAACAGCCAGAGGCCAAGTGCTCCACCTGCAACTGCTGACATGTAATGTTCTCTGACTTTTCTTTGCTTCCTGACGAGTCTTCCCAGATGACAAATAGGCAATAGGAATTAAGACTGGATCACAGTCATTACCAATTTATTACTAGAATAAGAGAAGTAAACCTGGCAGAATAAGTAGCATGGAGTTCTTGATGTACTTTTATTTGTTTCCTTTTCTTTTTTTATCCAGTACATATTTTAAAACCCCAAATTAATTTTTGGGTTAGGTGGGTTGCACATCCTATTTTTACAGTCTTTTTTTTTGGTCACAATAAAGGGCATTAACCTTGCAGACACTGATTATGCTGTCCCATTTTCTTTCAAATAACACACTGGCCCATAGCTGAAGAAAGTATCTAAATATGCAGATATATATATTGCTTGCAGTGCTGCATATCTCATCTTTCGAAGATATCCCTTTAGCAAAGACAAAATGGTGAGAATAGTTATTAATATTGGAAGCCAAACCCATTTTATAATACAAACGGAGGCTTTTTTAAAACTGAGTAGTTGGATGACCATTTAGTTTTACTGTTGAATTAATACACTCTACTTCTGCGAAAAGAAGACAGTAATATCTCATTAAAGTTAACAGCTTATCTTGCATTTTAAGACCTAATGGAAAACTGTAATGGAATATGCTGAGGCTTATGAGAACTGGCTAAGGTCACTTGGTTTGTCCAGCTTGAAGAAGAGAAGGCTGAGGGGTGATGTCATGGCAGCCACAGCTTCCTCAAGGGGCAGTGGAGGAGGAGGAGAAGCAGTGATAGAAGATGAAGGAATGGAATGATGTGGCAACAGAGGAAGTTCCACTGGATATGAGGAAAATGTTCTTCACTGAGAGGGTGGCTGATCACTGAAGTAGGTTCCATAGGAAAGTGGTTACTGCACCAATCTTGTAAGAGTTCAAGGAGTGTCTGGATGGTGGCCTTAGTTATATGGCTTAGTTTCAGGTAGTCCTCTTTGGAGCAGAGAGTTGGACTCGATTGTTATGAGTCCCTTCCAGTTGAAGATATTCTAAGATTCTGTAATTATAAGTAATGGCGTTGAAGAAACAATTGATACACTCATCACAAAGTTAGAAGGGGAATTGTATACTTAAAAGGTTTTGAGTTTCCCTCCAGATTTAAATGAAGGATGATTTCAAGTGAAATAAGCATATGAACTGGTAAGATGTAGCCCTGTCTCTCCTCTCTGACAGAAGATAAGGAAGAGTATAAGAAACACTGCTGATGAATAATGTCCTCTGATGTGCCTTAGTGGTTCAGTGATGTCCTGTGCCACAGACTTCATACTTCTAATTAGTCAATAGTAGCCCAGAAGTAGGAACTGCAAAACAATTAGCTGTGGGCATAAATTCCACCAGGAGTTAAGCACAGACAAGCTTTTGGTGAAATCCAGCCCTTCTTGAAATGGAAAGCAAAACACACCTATTGATTTCAGCTGGATCAGCAACGTATTGACTGCATCATTTACCACTTCATCAGCCATTTTGTCCTTGACCTGTTTGTTTTAATCTTAATGCATCCAGTGTGAAATTCACTCTCGTTTCATGCTAGAAAGGTGGCATGACCAGCAGCTTTTTCAGTTCACAAGAGCAAAAGGGTTTCAACTGATTCCATAAAACCATGGATAAATTAATCTACTGTCTGCTGCAGTGAGGTAGTGTGGCTGCAGTGGGGCAGCACCAGCCTTACCTGCTGAACAATCTTCATTGCTTGTGGCCTTTGGAACTAAAAAAAAGTGAAAGCCAAAAGGAACAGGGTGAAATTAAAAATTATGTCACCTCTGGTGCATTGCCTGGGAAATCATTCTCTGACATTGCATAGAGTAAGGACTCTGTTCTGGTCTAAAGGGACTGGTGGGCTTGTGCCATGACAGCATTCAGCTAAAAGTTGTCTTCTAGTTGTTTTGTTGATGGCAACATCAAGAAGGTCCCTAAATGTTTAGGGGAAATGTGAAACGTGTTATAGATTTTTCAGTCTTTACACTAGGAAGAGTTATGTGCAACATTAAGCTTAAATTGATTTTCAGTGTTTCAGCACCAGCCTGGACAGTGGGTCTAATTAGTATCTGTGATTATTTAAGTAACAGTATTGACTGTCTGGGTTGCAATGATCCCCATCTTAGTTTAGAATTATGTTTTGTTGTGGGAACTGTTCTTGTGCTTCTGAACAATGAGCTTATGGGGGAACTTTAAACAAAGCAAAACAAAAAAACTTGCTTTTGCTATTTAAGCTGTGATAAATTTGCCTAAGAACTCAGCTTAGATGCAAGTAATGAAAATAGAAGCTGAGACACAGAAAAATTCAGCTTTTGAAGAACACATCCCATGGGAACCCTGAACATAAATATCCTTCATATTTAAAAGAGCTTAAATCTGCCATGATCCTTTGTTAATAAACTTGGCCTTTGTGCAAAGCAAGCAGAAAACTGGCCTGAGTTGTACCTGTGGATCATCAGGAAATGCCAATTCACTTTAGTCTAAACCACAAGTCCTTTTTCCATCCTCTGTAAAGAAGGTATTTGGAGACAGAAAAACTGCCAAAATGGGGTCTCTGAGACTCGTGGGTCTCTATGTTCACTTGAGAAAACAGTCCCACAGGAGCTCCCACACATTAAATGAAGCAGCTGAATCAAAGAAGAAAGATCCCAGTCTCACCCTGCGTTGCACTCCTTAGACACTACTTACATTGGAGAAAAAAAATTGTACATAGCTGTTACATGCCCATTTCTTTTCAGAGTGAGGGAAGAAGACAGCTTTGTCACTAAATATCTATGTCAGAGATCTTACCTAATCCTTTAGCTTCTGAGCACCCTCAGATCCCACTGAGGGCACATGAAATACACCTAATAAAGTGTATTCAGGGGTTGCAAGTTCATCAGAAGCACAGGCAGAGCTTCAGTACAGGAGTAACAAAAGGGATGTCACACATTTTCCTTCTGTTGTGGTTACATTTCTGAACGAGTTATATTTAGATTTTTTTCTCTCTCTCTCCAGAAATCATTATGGACTTACCGTGATAGAAAAGCATAATTTCAACCTTTATGCTTTGAGTGATGTTCCTCTAAATTGCAATCAATTAAGGTCTGACACAGCTCAGCTATTCTCTACACTTCCATTGGCTGACCATCTGGGCTTCACTAATAAATAAGCATTTTAATGGCTGAACTGCTTAATAAACTTTCAGTGAGAGGAGAGGGAAATTAAGTCAATTCTTTCATTATGAAAATATGCTGTGCCATCTAATTGTTCAAAAGCAGATGTCACTAAAATTCAATTAAGCCATTTAATGACCTGCATGCTTATTACTAACCTGACTGAAGATTTGACATAGTTAAAATAAATACAAATGGCTGGTGATTTTTTATTTTCTCATGTTTCTGTGGTTTTTTGCTGCTTTCACAAAATATCAGCTTCAATCTGTGGGTTTTTTTCTTATGGTACATGACAAAATTACACTGGCTGGTCTGAAATTAGGGTTTAGGCAAAATGTTAACAACCATATTTTTCTTATTTTCAGTTCCAAATGCATAGTTTTCGTCTCACAAAAAAAAAAAAAAAAAAAAAAAAAAAAAAGTGTCAAATGATTAATCTGTAAAGCAATCATGAAAGCTGATGCTTAGATAGACAGCAATGCTCCCTGAGCAAGATGTTTGATTAGTGATTTAGCTTTTTTTGATTTGTGACAGATTGAGAGAGATATTAAGGTTACTTTCTCTCTGTAAACAATTTCTTATAACATGCCAAGTTTGGGAACATGCTGATGAAATCTATGTACAAGTTCGTCTTGGATTATTAAGAAAAAGACATCCATTATTCACTCAGCACTTCAGATTTTGTAATGTGCTTCCTTCTGCCTTGTTTTCCTCATCCTCTGGATATTTTTTTTTAATTACGTAATTATCACAGAGCACTTATTCCTTACACAAAATTCAGGATGGATTCCCTCTGTTACAAACTTAAAGTCACGCTGCAGATTTCCTGGCTCACCCAGTCTTTTCCAACAGCCATAGGAAGTTGTGTTGATGAGATGTAGGTCATCCCAGTTATTCAGTGATATAGAGTTAAGGAAATTCTACAGATGCTGTGCCTCCCACAGCAACACATACTTGCAGGCTGTTGCCATGCTGCATAACTTAACCTCACAGTATTCACTGTTCAAGTGCTTTTTCTTGGCCTGGTTATAGGCAGTAAAGTCAGTTAAAGCTGGTCAAAGAAAATATTTTTAGCATAGGTCTAGGCATAGATAATATCTGGGAGTGGGAGAAGGACTAGAGGGCCTTTGAAAATCTGATTTACCATGCAATCCTATGCAAGAACCTATTTATTTTAAGCAAATAAATTCTTTCAGGTGTGCTGATAATTCAAAAATGGTGACTTAAACAAACAAACAAAAAAATGCTGAAGTAAACATGTTTGGACAAATGTTGATGCTGTGAATGGATGGCAAGAAGCCTATCCTTCAGACATTCATCTTAGGTCAAGGTGTTCTTGTTTTCCAGACTGCATGATGGGAAGCATCAACCTGGAGCCCTGGAAGCCTAAAGCTCTCCACATGGTGATGCAGCCCTAGAGCAACAGACTGAAAAATAACTCTTCAGCATCTGGTGATGCCAGGCTGCTGGCAAGCCTCCAGCTGAGCGTTGTCTACATTGCAACAGAAGGTTTTGAATGAGATGTGTTTCTTTCTGCAATATATTTGTGTTTAGAATTAGTTAGCATTCTGCATTTTACTAAGCAATTTTTATCTTAGTTTTGCCACATCACAGCTCATATTTCTGTTGGGTCAACAACCCTCAGCAACACATCTCCTGTCTGTTTCTCTATCCTTGCAGATTATGGAGCTGTCTGGAAAGTGCTGCTCCACCCATTCAAGCCTTGATTGCACCCATGTTCTTTGTTACATGTGAAACAATTTAAAACACATCTTTACAGGAGTACTTAACATATTATGTATGTATACAAAAGCTCCTTTTTCTCAAAAAGGTAGAACACAATGGATAGCTCATCTGTTAAAGGGATAAATCTGTTAGAGGTATTCTTTATCATGTACGAAACCAAAATATAATATACTAGAAAGTTTGAAATATAATTTTCACTTTTTAAATTTGAAAGAATGAGCTCTAGCCTTTGCCAGTGAAATAAGTTTTGAAGTTCTTTCATCTGTACTGGTATAATAATACTAACTTTCCCATGATGGGGCCAACAAGAAAGCTTGGGAGGGACCCCCAAGAAAGGAGGGACTTTTTATGAAGGCATGTAGCCATAGGACAAGGGTAATGTCTTTAAACTGGAAGAGGGTAGACTTAGGCTAGAGATTAGGAATTTATTCTTCATTGTGAGGGTGGTAAGATACTAGCACAGGTTGCCCAGGGAAGTTGTGGATGCCCCCTCACAGGCAGGTTCAAAGCCAGGGCAGATGGGGATTTGAGCAACCTGGTCTAGTGGAAGATGTCCCTGCCCAGGGCAGGAAGGGTTGGAACTGGGTGATCTAGGTGATATCCCTTCCAATCCAAATGATTATGTGATTCTATGATGGTTTTGGTAATTGTGCTACTTGAACATGATTAATTACCATAATCATGAAAGTCTTTATGTGTGTTCACATTAAGATTACTTTTAAGGCTAAATGTCTAAATAGCAATCAGGAGCAGTCTAAAGCCAAAAGTAAGTCTTTGCTAAAGCGAGATATGTTGAGGTCTTAATTTCATTATTTAGAAAGAGCCATACATACTCCTGATTCACAGGAGTGGCCCAGCCTACCTGTAGTATAATTGCTTTGAAATTGCCACTATTACACAAGAGATTAACAAGGCTCACTGGGTTTAAGGGAGCAACAAGAGGACTCATCTCTGTATCTCTAAAGATAAAATGTTATAAGACAGTGAGCACTAATCAGCATTCAAAGACAGGCTATGTTAATATTAACTCAAATTCTAAGAGTGGTGGCTTAAAAAGGTGTTTAAATTGCTTGAAACTGAAAGGTAGAACTGGATAAATTGGACCAAAATTTAAAAATTGATTCCTTCTTCAACTGGATATGCACAAAAAAATTATCAGACTCAGTCTCCCCTACCTCTGTATTAATAATGTCTCCTGATGCCTTTGTAAGCCCCTCCCATCCCATCCAGTTCCAAACTCTACACATCCCTTCCACTGAGTAAGTAATAGAGTGAACCTTGCCATCAAATTGTTTTAAGCCACACTTTCATATATCTTTATTAAAAATCACCTTTTCTCGATGTCTTTGTCAGTGTTTCTTTAAGCAATTTTAAGACCTTTCACTCTCATCTGTGACAAGAAAGTAGGAGCTGCTTCTATTTCTTTTAGAGATATTAAATTGAACAGGAACTTTAATTAGACTTGGTTTTCTCTATATACAATAGTTTTCCTACTATAGTTTTAACAGAGTAAAGTTCTATTTCATACTTTGTACATGATACCCCACTATTTTGAGTCTGTTTCTTAGGAAATGGAATAATTCACAAGTGCTTCAGAGCTCTGAATGAAAGCTTGTAACAAAGTCATTGGGCAAAAACCCTTGCCAGCTTTTGAAAAGACAAGCTGAATAGCTCTCAAAAAAAGCACTTTTGAAAATGTAGTTACTTTCTTGAGTGGGAGATGAACAATACTAAAACCTTGATCTGTAGCACAGATAAGAAAGGAAATGAAGTCTCTTGTACTCACTGGACTTGAAATGGAATGATTCCTCTTCAGGGAAAATGGGCAAAATGAGCTGGCCTGTAGCTGCTGTGCAAGTCTGTTAATTATAGCACCATCTTTACATCCTGTCTTTCACAGCCCCCCCATTCATCTGTTTCATTTGTGTGTTGCATCTGATCATAAACATATACAACCTACCACAAGGACTATCTCCATATGCTTGTCTGTGAGGGGTATAATGTGCAGAATTCCTATCTCTGGCTCTGGTTCCTGCCTTTACTGACATAAAATGATGTGTGTGAGTCAGATGTTTGCTGTCCAAGGAGGTAAAGTAGCAAATACTTCAGATGCACTTCTAACAAGATAACATGACTGGTCAGGCTGACATCTTCCTCTTCTAAGTAGATTACAATGAAATATAGTTGTTACTGTGGTTGTCTAAAGGCAATTTGACTAATCAGTATCTTTCAGCTCATTGTGTCAGAATTTATTTTTCACTGGTGGTCTCAGTTAAATTTGAGATATGATCACAAATGCTCCTCTATCGCTATGCTGATGTTGGTTAAAAAACCCCAATTTCTTAGATAGACAGGAATAGGTTCATCTGACTGTTTGTTTCACTCACCAGTCCTGAATAACTATCTAAATTTACTCATGTATCTTGAAGTTTTTTGTTCAGGATCAGAAAAGTCTTGGCATCTGAAGTGGCTGGAAAATATTATAGTTGAATTGGGCACAATGGGACTGGACTGCATAGATTTTAGCCACTGATTTAAGAAATACTACCTAGGTGTTGACTTTGGATTTTAACTAGGTGGACACATAGCTACCCAAATTAATGAGCCCGTGGCAAGACGTAAAATCAGTCCTGTTGAATAGAACTGCAGATGGAGTCAAAACATGTGTCCTGGGATTTTATCTGTGTTTAGCTTCCCTTCTTTAGATTCAACTTTCAGTCATCATCATCAATTTGTGTAGCTTGAAAGTGGGTTTTCCTTTAAAAACATCTTTATGCAACCAGAACAATAGGGGTACAAAAGAAAAGCTTAAACATCCTCCAGATATATGCTGAACAGGCTCCCATTACAGATTAAAGGAAAGAATAAAAGACTTACCCTAGAGGGTTTGTCTTCAAGACCTTATTTACCTGAAAAACAGTTTCTTAAAATAATAATAAAATGCAGATTAAGAGAAATCTGTGAAGAATTTTTCAGTTCCTTCTTTTACACATTTACAAATGTAACATTTTCTTTCAGTGAGTGTATACACATTTGGAGCTGTGATAGTTCCACTACCATTCGTAGAAGAGAGGTGATAATAATTTGCTCAAGGATTTGAAGCCCTTTCCTTCCACTTGCACATGGTTTGGTGCTAGATGAGTTAATGGAATATAGTGCCTCCGTCTGAAGTACAGCTGGGTAGAAGTGACAACAGATTGTCTGATTTCTAAGGAGTTGATTTAGCCTTAAAAATACCACTCTGGTTCTGCACTGCACGAGACAGATGGGTTATTGGTACAATTAGGCCTTAAGTGCTAAGTTATTTTCTTGATTAAAATACCCAAGACCTCCACTGCCAACTGCCATTTATGTGCATCTATTACAGAGAAGGATATACCCTTAAGTATTTAATAATGTGTTATCCAGATAGGTGGGGAAAGAAGGGCGGAACACTGCACATTTCTATCTCACATTATTTCTGCTCCTAATTTGGGAAATCAAGCTATTTGTGGATCATAACCAAATATATTTGTGCTTACCAGAACCTCACATATCATCACGAGCCTGGCTCTCCTCCAGCAGTGAACAGGCTAGAATCGTTGGCGTAACAGCTTTCCACATTATTTATTACACTGTCATTTTCCAACCTATTCTCTTTAACTAAAATCAGGACATCTCAGCTACCAATGGCAAGATGTCAGCATCTTAGAGCACGTCAGCCTTCTGCTGTGCCTCTGAAGTCAGAGACCACATTGTGTGGCAGTGGTGGCAGTGGGGGCTGGGGTTGGCTGCTGGGAGAAGAGGCTGGGGCTGCCCTGGGCTGGACACAACCAGGTGGGTTGACCCACTCTGTGCTCCTGGCACTCAGGTACAGACACATCAGTCTTTGACAGCTGTCAAGTTTGGAATCTGAGCTCAGCTTTGATGTGTCCCTTGGACAGTGTACTCCAGCACTCATCTCAGAAAAAAGTACGGGGCCCAAAGTGGTGCATATATTATTAGAAGTGAACAAGGTAAGGCACTGTATGATCGAATACATATTGAATGCATGCACATTGGTCTCATGCATATATTATGTATTCTTTGATTAATTATGGTATTGCATAAAGCAGTTGCATGTTATCCGTGGGAAAGAGGCATTCATGTGAGTAATAATGGATTACATTGTTGGTAGTGCTCACAGGCTCTTCAGAGTACATGCAGAAGGCAACAAGCACAGAGATCTCTGTCTCCTTGTACAAGTCTTCCAGTCACCTCACTACAGATAGGAAAGAGTGCATGGAGTTGTTAGTGAATAATAGTGACATTTCCTATCACTTGATATATTCAGGGTAATCTCCTAGATCCCAAAGCAATGCAAATCTCCAAGCAGTGGTGGTTCTGTGCTGACAGAGATGGTTAGGCTTCAGTTCACTGGAAAATCAAAGAGCTGGTTGGACTAGCTTGTGAACCTAAGTATACTGATTATGAGGAGAAATGCCTCAAGAACCAAACACTCAAGGAAGAAAAGTTGATCTTCAAAAAGAAAGTGCTTCTCAATACCGTGCCTCTTCTGAGGTCTCTGCCTTATTTGAGCAAGTGGTTTCATTACACTTTTCATCAGATTAAGTTTTTATTTACTATTTAAGTTTCAGACCAGAATTCTCTACCAAAGCTGAACTACCAAAAGCAGAGTATATCAAGTCACATTTTTCCTAGTTTCAGTTTCAATTGGAAACAATTTCCAATTCTGATTTGCTTTGCTGCATGTGTTCTTGACAGGAGTATTTGGTATAGCTCCATGCTTTCCTGACATGTATTAGCCAATGACCTCAATTTTTAAAATTATGCTTGCACACTCTTGCCATAGCCACTAAGAAATGAGTTAAGAACTCCCTGCCTCATCACATCAGATTGCCCAGCTTTTTATCCAGTCTGAATAGTCCCAAGACATTATTTTTTTTCCAGGCCTTACAGAAGAGCTAAATGAGCTTTGAAAAGTACTGGTATTTTTACAATGCTTTGGTAAACTTGCTATGAAAAGGTAAACTTACAAGGTATCACTGTGTAATATAGTCCTTGACAGAAAAAATAATCTGATGTGAACAGGCCCTGGCAGTTGGTGAGGTACAAGAATGCATATAGCTAGTGACAAATATTGTCACTTTGACAAGTTTGTTTTTTTTTTTTTTTTTTTTTTTACACATTCAACTTTTGAAGGAAAATAAAAATGAGCTCTCTCAGATCAGATAGAAAATTTTTCCACTAACAGGATCCAGATGAATTAAAGTTTAGAAACAGAATTGTGAATTAGCAGTCTCGTTATTCACTTGTGTAGAGATTGGAATAATATTCAAAAGGTTGATCATTAACAAATCATAGAGGTTAAGGCAGTTGAAAGATTTCCATCAAGATTTTCAAGCTACAATATCTGAGTTTTAGGAGCACACTGTTAGATATTCCTAAGCTGTCCTTTCATGTGCACTTTCTGACCTTTCCCATCCCTTCAAAGAAAGGAAGCGCTTCAAGGTGGTGTTTTTTTTTTGGGGGGGGGGTTAGGGTTAGGGATTGTGGTGTTTTTTTTTTTTTGTTGGGTGTTTGTTTCTTTGGTTGGTTGGTTGTTTTTTTCTGCTTTCTCCTGCAAGGACTGCAGCAGCATTGACTGACCTCAAGGGGGTAAGCAGTTCTTCACCTTTCCCCTTCTAGCACTGGTTGCTTTACCCTCAACAAAACAGGGAATAGTGACAGCACAGCCATCATCCCTTAAGACAAGTGTAGCTTTATGAGCAGTGAGTGAGTGCACACCACTGTGTGTACCAGCCTACCTTTGCACAAGGAGAAACCAAAGGTCAGCATGTCAAGATGATCTTTGATGTTTCTTTATACTGTGGGTTTATGTCGAACGCAATCACTGCAACCATTTCGGTTTTTTTTGTTTGTTTTTTTTTTTTTGTTTTTTTTTTTTTTTGGTTTTTTTTTTTGTTTTTTTGTTTTTAAATGAGATTTCACACCTTTAGCACAGTAAATGGTGATAGGAAAAGTGTGGCCTTCAAGATGGAGTATCACAATATTTTATGACTGAATATTAGCACTAAACACTGCAGGCTGCTGCAAGCACCTCACCCAGCTCCCTGTTAAAACCAATAAAACCCCTCTGGTAACACACATCCCACATGGAACTGATTGTAGGTGTCATGTGAAACACTGCTCCAGAGGGCCTGTGAGTAGCTGATGGGGTCATTCGTAGACAGAAGAAAAGTCTCACTTAGATCTGTCTGTCCAGCAGATTTCAGTGTTCAGTTTCTACCTCTTTCAGTCACAACATTCAAGCAACATTTCTAAACTTCTGTTATTCAGAGAATTCCTTCCAGTAACACCTTCATAATTCAAAGCTACCTGATAGCGACTCTTTGAAATTAGTTAAATATGTGTGAAGGTGAAACTTGTGTATCATAAAACTATTTTTTTACAGTGGTAGTCCACAGGCTGTTCACACACAAGAGAAGATATCGAACAAATTTATGCTCAAAGCTTTGTGTATAACAGAACAGTTGTGAGAATTATTTTTTTTCCCCTCTACGCTGCATATTTCCTCATAAGCATTCTAGTTTACTTGTATAAAATTTCAAATTTAAACAAATATCTACTAAATGCAGATTTACACCTCAATTTCCAGTTTCCTCAGGCTATGCAGCCAAATGGGAACACTGCAGCATTTACAGGAGGTACCTCTGCATGGGTGTATCCAAGCTGTAGCAGAAAACAAGGAGAAGATGCACATTCTAGCATCATCCTGGGATGATCCTCCAGAGTTTTACCACAAAGAGGAACTAATGAATTACAACATTCTGCTGTACATTTAAAGCACTTAGGATCTGATAATCCATCATGGATGTTTGCACTAACCATAGTTCTTACTGGGAATTTTCTGTATAGGAAATGCTGTGAACAGGAGCTGCAGCAAACTGTCTCAACTTCTTCCCTTTGCTACTCTCCTCCAAAACTGCTCTTCCCTTAGCCATTTTCTGCTGTTCCCCCCCCCCCCCCCCCCCCTTGTTCGTAATATTCACTGTTCAGGACACTTGGAATAATACTTATTTGAAATCAATTAGTATTTGAAATTTCTCCTCCTCTGGAGAATATATTTGGCAGTGCTGCCATTTCATCTGAAAAACATATTTGCCTGAGTTTTGCACAACTCTGTTTTAGTATTTGGCCTTGTTCCTTATTGCAATGTCCCACTTATTGCCAGTTTCAGGTATTAATGCAATGGCTTTGGCTAAAATGTGATCCAATGTTAATAAATTCTTGTGGTGTACAACACCAGGGTATCAAAGGGCTAACCACTCAGCCCTGTAAACACCATCAGCTCTCTTCCTTCTGTTGCAAACCTCCATTTGGTAGCCTGTGGACTTCATTCTTTTTTGCAATCCCACTTTCTGCTGCTCTGTAGCCAAGGGAATAGTATTAAACAAAGCATTTCAAAGTCTTGTCTGTAAATCCACAACAAAAGCTGATGAGAAAGTTCAATACTGAACAGCAGGTGACCTACCAGGAATGCCTCCTGGCTTCTGCAGTATATGTTATTTATTTACATTCTGTCTTTCCAATTGGAGTTTCAAGAGAGTGTGAGGCATACAATAGTTTAAATTCAACTGACTTTGCAGAAACTTCCAATCTGAAGTTTTAAAATCCCTTTAAAGCAAGGACTTCAAGGAGCTCAGTCATATAAGGTGTCCCTGAAAAGACTATACCACATTCATTTTGTTTTCTGGTGTTTAAATTATTTTAAATTCTATTTTATTACAATTTTACCACATTCATACACTTACCTGTGCACCTGGAGGGGCAAACGTTCCTATGTTTGTTCTTTCATAGTTTTAAAATTTTGCCTCACAGCTCCTCCTTCACAATTAGATATTTTTTGCCCTTGCCTACGGTGATGTTGCTGTGCCCTATATCCTTCACATTCCATGCATATTTGCCATTTATCCCACATTTCAAGTAAGCAGCTGATGTTTAGATGTAGTTATTTTGCATGCTGAGATATTTGTGAATGGAGGAAGAAGATGAGACACCAGGAAGACATTGGATCCGAGTGTACCAGTGTTAACCTGATCTACTATTGGTTCAATTTTTCAGTGTCTTTAAGTATTTCAAAACTATTTTAATACTATATTTTAAGCTACTAACATAGACATTTTACCCTTCAGTGTTTTCAAAACTCTAATCACATACCCGATTAAAAAACTAAGTGAAATGTGACTCCTGTTTCTATTCAGGAGGGTGCCAGAAATGGCTGTAAGTTTTTGTTGGCTGAGATGCTCAGCTTTCAGCAACCAGTGTCTGTCAGTGCTCCAAGTTGAAGACACAGCAGTCTCAAGACTTCCATCCATCAGTCAGCTATTCACAGGCCTCAGTGCTGATCAGGATAAGTAACTAAAGGTTCAAGCCCTATCTCAGTGACTTCCATTGCTTTCTATAAAGGCTACCAATGAGACACAAACATTTCAACTGTCTGTGCAATAGTTCCTTTCTATACAGTGACCTTTAGTACTGTCCAGTACATAATTTTTAGTTACTAATTAAAATTATTTTATGAAGTACATTTAGAAAGAGGATTACACGCATATTTCAATTTAAGAAACCATACAAACATTCATTTGGAGCATTTTCTTGGACAAAATCTACTGATAACAAGGTTTTCACAGTCTTATGAACAAGTAAATTAAAAGTGAAGTACAGGAAAATATTTGAAAAAAATCTTTATTAAGCATTTTAATACAATATTCAACAGTTAAATAATCAAGTTATATACATGCAGAATTTTCTGGCAGAGATCTTAGACAAGGGATGTGATGAAACTGATTTAGTTTACAACAAAGTTTGAAACATTCCAATTTATTACTTTACAAAGACTTATTTAGAAAAAATGTACACCTACCTATCAGAGTTGTAAGCAAAAATCTAAAAATAAAAGCATTTCCTCCCAAAGTTTTCATACACTATATGCAAGAAAAGTAAAAAAAGGACTGACTTCAATTTAACCCCTATATTCTGAAATAATTTGGTATATGGCCAATGTCTAAAATGATATATAATTTTAATAACTTGTTTTAACTATATTTATGTGTTTATTCACAGATTCAGGGAAGCATTTGTAAGCCAGTGCCGCTCTTTCGTAAACTGCTGGTTCAATTCCAATGTTGTTTTTTTCCCTCTTTTTTAAATGAAATATCCACAAACCACTTTTAATATTGGTTCTTCCTATATATGAAGCACTAAAAATAATTATCTGGTTTATGACACATAAAACCAGTATAATATTTCAGAGTATGAGAAAATTTAGAAGATATTTCAATGAAATTTTAAATTATGAATTGCATAATCTACTAGTAAATAGCCCAGAAAAATTAAAAAATGACACCTATCATAAAAATAATAATAATCTACTTACAAGTATTCCATCTTAATTCTGAACTTGCTTAAGTGACAGCTGTTGTAAATATGAAGTAATATTGCTCTGACTACATTATCGTGGAAAAAACATGTCCTGAATTTGTCCTATGTATTTCTGAATGTAAAGTAAAACCAGAGCAGTTTTTCTAGTCCAGCAGTATTTTCAAGCCATGGTATCACTAGATCAGTTCTGTATCCCTAAATTCAGTCATAGAACTTGATAACGCAGACAGAAAATGCAAATCTGGGCAGTGGAATCTGACAGTGAATTTAGCCAGATATAGGAAGGACTTTGAAAACACTGACCCAGCTAATAAGCATGCCAACAATTTGGTACTCACGGTACACAATAATATTAACCATGATCTAGCAAATGCTAATATTGATTTTACACTACCCTATTTCCATGGCTTGACTTTAATTTTGATGATAACCATTACATGGTCCCATTCTCAATTCCAACATCTGTAGTAACTGGTATACACAGCAGTTATCTCAGCATGATTAACGGGAAGAGTTCTGTCTACATGTAAATTAATATCAGTGCAGAATCAAAAGAATCTCTAAAAGTGAACCTCCTTGTTAAAACTGGCTTACTGAGAACAGGAGCATATGCTTGCACAGAATAGTCTGAGAGAGAGTTTACTTAAGACCTCTTTTTCTTCTCTCTCTGCTGACATTTATTTTAGAACAGAAGCAGCACCATTCTGACTATAATTCTAAGTAAAACTCACTTGTTTAGAGTAATTTGATCACTTCCTTTATGACAGACAGATGGGCACTAGATTGCTTTCATGAGCCTGAGCCCAGCAGCCTCCAGTGAACAGCTCAGCACCTCCACTTGCATTTCAGATCATAAGGTTGTACAGTAGAAAAGTAGTAAATACATCAAAGCATAATTCTCATTTTCATCAATAAACAAATTAAAACTTCATACATACAGATTGACTTCCTCAGAAAGGAACTAAGATTATTTTTATGCAGTCTAATGCAAGAAAGAAAACACAACCTGGATTCTTACCAAATTGCTTCCTATTAGCAGCACATCATTATACAACATCTTCAGCAATTGTAGTGTCAAAAATTTGGTAACAAACTTGATGTTTCATCTCATTTCTGACATTATAGGACTTGATGAAGCATTCCAGCCATGGCAAGTCATCTACAAACAAAACACAAATTATTTCTTAATATACCTTTCCAACTTTTATAGGAGAGAAGTATAACTTGACAAGGACCTTAACTAGGATATCTAAGTATGCACAACTTTAATAGGAAAAGAATTGTTAATATTGAAATTCCAATTTGTATCTTAAAATCTCCCACACCATCTAAAAGGGTGTTCAGTGACACTCCTCCAAGCCTTGCCCTCCTAGGCTCAATGTTGTGTACCTACTTGGTACTGGTAGATTTTATTCAAAAGTTAAATCTTGCCCAAAGCATGTACCATACACTGAATTCCCCAACATTTTGTACAAGGGGGTTCTGGTTAAAGTTGATATAAATTCACATGGTATGTAAGTGCCTGCACAGACACGACTATTTGCACACCACTGCTTCCTACATGAGAACTTACTGACTACTAGTTTTCTTTCTCAAAAGAGAGTCCACTAAAGAAATGCATCAAAACAAATTATTTGGAACTCGTTGCACTTCTCTGTTCTGAGTTTTGCCACGTCAGAGTTGAATTCTAAGAATTTGCATATGGAATAGCAGATTGAAAGATCCTTTCCCTTCCCATCTCCCTTTTAAAATAATGGCAAGCTGACCTAATTTTCTTCCTGGAGGACAGAGCATATTCATGGTCATCTGCATCTTTTCCTGAAGGAAACTATTAGTTAAGATTTCAGAGGCAGGAATTTGGAAAAATTTCTCCTGGAAGAGAACACATAAGTACAATGAGTTGGAAGAGCAGTAAGAAAAAATTTGCCAGAACCCTGACTGCATATTCTTTTATCATTTAAGGAACTTAAAATTTTTCATTTAAGTAACACAACAGAAGAACAATATTATTTCTATCGTTGTGCAGATAAAGAAAACCCCCCAAACTTTCTGAAAAAAATTATCAGTTTCTATTTTAGTACCCATGAGTATTCTGGGACTACACCCATCCAGAAAGCACATATGTGGGCCTATATATATAACTGTCAGATATTCCTCATATACCTCCATAAGCTGACAATGTTATGGCCAGAGAGGATCATCTGTCCTCCTCAACAGTCCCTCATGCAGTGAGAACATTTTTTGAGAAGAATGAAGTCACTTGAAAATGAGGGTACACTTGAATCTGGCTTTATAGAGGTGGAACTCCTTTAAATTGAGTTTCATTTTTTGTTAAGTTTTAGAAACTATAGAGAAAACATTGTATTGTGGGACACATTTCTGAATGGGGGAGAGTAAAATAAAGAATGGAAAACTGTAATATTAAATAGATGTCTTCTGTGTATTTTTGAATGATATTCAGTAACATGACCAACAAAACTCCCATTCTTGCCAAATTTGTTACCTGACTTCTTACCTCTGAAGGCTCATAATTTTATACCTTCTCAGAGGTACGTTTTTTGATGGCCATTTGTCCTTTTTGTTAAAAGATACAAATACAAAATAATCTGCCTTTGTATAATTTTAGTGTGACATTTTTAATGGGAGTGATCAGAGGTTAGCTGATAATCCAGCAGCAAACTTGACACAGATATCTACTTTTTCCTTTCACTCTTCCAGTTCTTCTGACTATAGAACTTTTCCATTTTTCCTTCAATGACTTTTCTGATATAAAGGAGAAGAAAGAAGACAACTGAGGGCATTCCTATAAAAGTGCAATTGGCAGCTAATATAAAGTTGGATTTCAAAGTAGCCCAGTTCCTTTTGCAGGTTGTGCTGAAGAACATCAATTCAGGCTCAGAAGGTACTGGTTTGTGTCTGTTTGTGCCACCAGCAAGAATGTTAGCAGTTGGCACTTAGAAGAAACTGGTTTTTAACCCTAGAGCTAAGCTGTGGTACTGTGCAGTATCTGAGAAGAACCTGATATTTTTGAATTCTGCAACATGAGATGGTTTAAAAAACTTCTCCCCCACCTTCCTTTTCAAGTTTAACTTTTCAATATAAAAAGGAAAAAGGGCAGAAGAAGGAAAAAATTACTTGCTGCAACAGAGATAGCAATCTTTGACCTCCTTTACTGCTAATACAGTGTGTATTTAAAAACCCCACATTTTTCACAGTATTATTTTTAGGTATGGTCTTTAAATTTTAACAAAAGAAGAGTGTACCCTTCAAAGTTCCATTCAAATTCTTTTAGCACAATGGTAGAAAATATGCAGATATATACATATTAAATAGTTATGCATAGGGGAAAGCAAAATAAAACAAGAACCAAACTACTACATTGTTTCTTTGTCTGATTTTGGACAAGGTTAGAGATCAGAAGTGCCACTACATTGATTATTTTCCATTTGGGTGGATAGATTACTCCAAATATATATTGTGAGATCCTGACATTTCCAGCTGTGAACTGCTGGAATAAGAAAAGGTACAAATGCACCTACAGAAGTACAAAAGGTGCTATTTTAGATTCTAATTCTCTTTTTTACTAAGTTGCTCTCACTTTTTTATCATTTTCCCTATTCAAAATGGTTGACATACCATCTTGAAATTTAGGATAGGAACTTAAAATGTATTATTTGTGCATGTGTGTGTAAAAACCAGAACAAACAAACCAACAAACCCCCCCAAAAAAGTAAACCAAAAGGAAATAAATCAGAAAGTACATAGCATATTTCTACACTGCACAAAAATACATGCAGAAGAGTAAGTTCACTGAGGAGGATGCTTGACATACACAATTCATACCTAAACTTGATGTATAGGAAACAATGACTAGCTCTTGACAGCCATAAATCCTCCACCTTCAGTATCACAAAAAATTCTTAACTCAAAATATCTTTCGATATTAGCACCTAACTGCTACTCTAATAATAATGTTTACAAATGAGAGTAAAAAGGCAAAAATAAAAAAAATCTGAAGAGTAATTGGTAATCTCCAAAATGGGAGATGTTCAAAGTGGATTCTTTAGAGGATTGCCCAAAGTCTGTAGATTTAGAGAATACTCCTTAGTGACATGCCTTATGGAATAGCAAATATGCCACTATGTTTACAGAAAAAAACAAGCTGGGGGAACTACATATGTACAGGAGCAAAGAATTAGAAATTATTTTTACAGACTTAAGAGCTATAAGAACACAAAAAACTACTCTTCTCCCTTCACTTTGCACCAGAAACATGTATCAAATACTGCTTTTAAGCAAGTGAAATCAACTGCTCAAACAAAGAAGGCGGAATAATTTCTTACAGCCTAGGTTCTACTCAGTGATGAGGGAATTATACCATGAATCAGTCAGAAAGAAAACAAGTAATCACCATACTGTTTTATACATATAGAAGCATTATCTGCCAATGCCTCCTATTAGGCTACTGTTTTAGCCCACTGAGGAAGATGTGGGCCACCTGGGAAGAATCCAGAAGAATGACAGTGAGGATGGTCACAGTTTTCAAAGAACTCTGATATGGTACAAAAAACTCTGATATGGAAGAGGATAGAATGAATGGCAGTTTATTTTAGTCTTCAGATCATAAAATCATGCACTGTGTGCTGACAGAAAAAACATCTGTTCTTCAGTGTCTTGGGTAGAGTTGCTTCAGAGAAAAAAAAGATAGGTTAATTCTAAGGTTAGCAAAGACAGTTGAGTAAACTGCTTCTGAAATCTCAGTCAAATATCAGCATAGCTATAGCTGAGTCGTGCCTATGTTCAGGGGAAGGAAGGCCTCTTCTACCTCATCGTCATACGAAATGAAAATCAAGAATGACCAGAAAGATAGATTATAATGAGAGTTAAAAAAATTGATAATGAGATTTTGAACAAATTCAAAAGTTACCTGAATAAATTCTGAAAAACAAACATCATTCATACAGCATTCAGGCTGTGTAATTTTACATTGCCAACAAAAGAGAAATTCATCCACAGAAATGTATTAAAGTCAATCGAAATGTAAATACCAAATAAGGTATCTAAAAGCTTGTCTTTGTGCTTTGATATTCTATGCTCTGGTATTTTATTGACAAGTTACTAAAAGTTACATTCTATACATCCTCACTGATAGTACCGATAATATTACAGCACCTCTAACTGTCCCCACAAAACACTGCAGATAACACAAAATGAGTATTCCTGTAAACACATGTACTACTTTTACACAAAATAAAATCCAACCCTATGTTATTTGTAATCTAGTTGTATCTAGATTTACTTACATAATCAAAAAGGTATGCATTTAGTGCTCCTGTTCCATCAACTAGTGTAAACTTCATAATAAAAACATACTGGAGTGGCTCAATACCTAAAACTGAAGAGAGAAAAAAACCCTGTTTCTTGGTGTGAAACCTGTTTCTTAGTAGGAATATGCAAGAAAAACCATAACTCAAGCTGACAATATCTGTCCTTTAATAGTAATTGACTCTGAATACTGTTATTAAAAGTATAAACTGACAGGCCAAAAAGAGGCTCTGAAGAGCAAAACATCATTCGTATTTTGAGAGCACATTTCAATTTCCCTAGAAACACAATAACAGGCGAGTTTAAAAAAATGTATTTTTAAGCATTTATTCTCATCCTAGTAAATTAAATGCTAATTTTTGCTTAGATCTTTGATCCCATTTTGATAAGGTAGATTAAAGTAGACTTGCTCTTAATTCGGCTACAATATGCTACCATTCCAGCTGAAAACTGAGTTTTAGAGCTTTATAATTCATTCATAACCATAAATTACATGCTTTCTGCACAAAACTGCAACTCAGAAACCAAACCATGTCATATAAACACTTCAGAATCAAGGCATAGAAGTGTTTCAGGATGGTATCATGCCAGCTGACCTTGTGCTATTTCAGTTGGTTCCCATGATGGTTGTTGCTTTGCTGCAATGGAACTTAGACTCTTCATAGGCTTTGGACTGGAACACTGCTTGCACCTAGCATTTAAAACAAGACACTGAGACTACCCAAACAATGATTCATTTATACTAGAAGTTTTCTGCACAGAGCAACAATTAATTCTGAAAGAGGGTAGAGTTAGATTGTACAAAAGGAAAACATTCTTTATGATGAGTGTGGTGAAACACTGGAACAGGTTGTCCAGAGAAGTTGTGGCTGCCCTATCCCTGGAAGTGTTCAAGGTCAGGGTGGACGAGGCCTTGAGCAATCACCTCATTAAAGATCATCCTGTCCCTGGCATGCTAGATGAACTAAATGATGTTTAAAAGGTCCCCTCTTGCCCAAGCCACTCTATGATTCTAGGATCACAACATTGCTAAACACATACCACATGTTACTCCTAAAGATGTATCTATATGTTGCTATTTTGTTTCTCAGCATAACAAACATCTCATTATGTAAAAGTGGGAATGAATCTGAACCCGTAGTACACTCTAAAAACACAGCAGGGTTAGAGGAGAAATTTTGCTTTACCTATGTTAAAAATATTAACTATGAAAACAATCTCTATTTACACCAGTGATTATAAATTTTACATGGGACACACAGTAAGCAAATGTTGCAAGTTGAAGAAAACAGTGAAAAAACGTTTTCAAAGTTGTTCACATTTGCCTCAAGAAATAGAATTACAGAACTATATTTTTCCAAAGTAAGCTGTATTACACTTCAAACTTAAAATAGGCATTTATTATCTTTTAGAAGTACATGCAAAACATGTCATAAGAAGGAACAGCATTTGTTCTGCTCAAGTGATATGAAGCCAAGCTCAATGAAGTTACTTTTTTCCTTTAAAAAACTCAAAGTCCAATGAAGTAACTTAGTTGTGAATAATTATACAAGTGTGCATGTGTTTATTTATATATATGTCAATATATATATTAATAAAACTACATGTATATATTAATATTCCTGCATATGCACACATGCATATTTATACAGATATTCAAGGTCATTCATACAGCAAAAATAAGTGCTTTTCATCTATTATACAGAATCTTTTTTAGACTTTGTTAAATATATGCCACCGAGAAAAAAGCATACAGAATGAGACTCCAAAATGTCAATGTCCTTGTGAAGTTCCCTACTAAATATCCTATAAACAACCATGGACTATCTTACAGAGCATTGGCTTTTATAATACTGCCATTTATATACAGAGAAGAATGTCTGAAGGTGAGTTGTGTGTAGCTGGGGAAATATATGGATTATGAAACTGCAAGGGGAAATACTCTGTCCTGGTGAAGATCCAGTCCCAGCAGGAATACCCACATATTGCCTTTATTTAAAAAACCTGCATACAACCCTATCTGGAAAGGTCAAAACAATATATGGCAAGGAGAAACAATTATCTGCATTCATTTGATGAGGCCCTTATGGAAAACTTTAGGGATCATGTGAAACACAGTATTTCTGCACAGAAATTGTTTTACTGCCTACATGACTGAGGTAGTGCAATACAGCACTTCACTTGAACATACTAGGATTGCTGAGAGGAAGGACTCAGTTGATTGCATGAAATACACTGGTATTTCTGAGCTTCTGTTATGTATTTGGCATCAAAGAATCTTTGGGTAAGTTATCCCTTCAGCACTGTGATTTGAACTATTGAAGAAGATTATCGATTATTGTAACGACTAAAATATCAAAAAATACTTTTAACATACCCATAATATTTTGTTTCCCCTTGTACAAGAAAAGGGACTGAAAGATCTAATAATTCAAGGTCGTTGTCTGTGGACCTCACAGGAATAACACATTTAAATCTTTTTCTAAGCTTCCAGATTTCCTTTAGTGTTCCACCTATTAAAAACAGACATAAAACAAAAACAAAAACGTGTAATCAAGAATAAATTGAACAACTTGCATATCTTGGTTGATGCTCATTTCAGGACCTTCATTAAAATTGAGATACATTACAGACAAATGCTAAATTAGTCCATAACCTTCTCACTCTTACTACACAACAGACTCAATGAAGAAACACAGATGCACATTTATCAGAGCAGATGCCTGTAGATCACTGTAACCATGAAGTTGCATTTAGTTAGCATTATTTTCATATATGATTTTACTAGCAATTTTCATCAGAAAACAAGAAACTGACTTTTTGCAATTGCTCCTGTATTCTCAGCCTTTGAAGTGGCAAAAGTTTATTAATATTTAAGGAGTACTTTATGAAAACATAGTTATTCAACCACATCATAATTGACATGAAGTGAAAAATGCAGAACCACCATAACTGACATGAAGTGAAAAATGCAGAACCACCATACTTCATGCTAATTTAAGTTCTACAAAATATGGTGAGGTGATTCTGCCCCTCTGCTCTGTGAGACTCCATCTGGAGCACTGTGTTCAGTTCTAGAGTCTTCATCACAGGGAAGATGAGAGGAAGGCCACGAAACTTATCAGAGGGACAAAACTTCTAATACTTAAATACCTTTCCAATACTTAAAGGCAGCTGATAAGAAAAATGGGGACAAACTTTTAAAAACGGCCTGTAGTGACAGGGTTATGGTTTTAAATTTAAAGATTTAGCCTAGACATAAGGGAGAATTTTTTTACAATGAGAATGGTGAAACACTTAACAGGTTCCCCAGAGAGGTGGTAGAGGACTCATCCCTGGAAACATTCAAGGTCAGGTTGGGCAGGGCTCTGAACAACCTCATCTAGTTGAAGATGTCCCTGCACATTGCTTTTAAAGGTGCCCTCTAACCCCAATTATTCTGTAATTCAATCCTATGATATTTGTTACTTGAATTGCAGAGGTAAGTAGAGAAGAAATAAAAATCTATAGAATTGCTTTAACAGTGATGAAAGAACACACAACATGAAACCTTCTCAATGAACTTCACTTCCAATTAAAAATAATAAAAAAAAAGAGGCACAGGTATTTGAAATCGCTTACTGAAAGGCCAGGAAAAAGAACACCTTTTCCAAATACAGTGATATAGATAAAGCCTCTCTATGAATAAAGTCTCATTCAAGGAATTAACAAAAAATGCAGAGTAGTTTCAACTGACATTGCTATGAAGTCTCCAAAATTTCAGCTTTGATACGAATCACAGTGATTTAATGAACAAATAATAAGGTTATGCAAGGAACACTGATCTTGTTAAACCATAACATTGCACTCTTTAGTTCAAGTAATCTGTAGCAATGGTTATGGATTTCCCTCACTACCTATGGAGGATCACGTAAAATTCTGCCCTGTATCCAACTATTTCCTCAATTTCAGCACAATAGATGCCAAACACTCAAAAAGATGTTCCTGCTTCAGTGTAATGAATCTGGAACAATAGAGTATTGTGTTATAGAAGAGCAAATTCCTTGTATTTAACAAACAAGTAGAATCTAGACCCTGTCTGTCTAATAAATGTCATAATGTGTTTGATCTTTTTGAGGGTTGTCTGTACGGGAAAAGTGCCTGGAAGATTTCTAGGTAGACTTTAACATCTCCACCTCTGAAAACTAGAAGGTAAAAATTAAAATAGCATGTGGTTTTGGTACGTTTTATGAACAATGCTCTGGGAAAAAACTGCTGAAACACCGATTATGCCTTTTCCTTGTATTCCCAACAAGAAGCACATATATCCACATGCACACATACTTAGCTGTTGGCACATTAATATCTGAAAAAAGGTTATCAAGTTATATTTTTCAGTTATTTTAGAAAAATAGAGTAGATATATATTTTTTTTTTCTTTTGCTTTCAGAAAGATAAGGTTAGATTGAAAAAACAATATAAAACAAAAAAATCATTTGGAACTCGCAGAACTAAAACAGCTATTGGAACTAGCTGAAAATAAAATAAAGCAGAAAACAGAAGGGGCTTTGTCGATTCTTACACAAAGGACCACCTGATTTACATTTACTTATTCACAGCATTACTTGAGCACAACTGAAGATTTTGTTTTAAACTCAGAATTGTACTACATGAAATTATTTATTGCTTTTATTCTATTAAGAAAATTCCTTATTAATACTCTTGCTAAATTCCTTCGTTAAAAATTCTGTGTCTATTTGTCTTCACTGAGAAAATCTGACAAAAAGAAAACCAAACAAAAAAACCCTTGTGCTGTGAGGAGCTCTATTAATCTGAAACAACACTGACATCCAGAGGCTGACAAAGTTAATTGTAGGCTTGTATCACACCAATAGCCACCTAAAACTTCTGCACATCAAGACTAAAAATAGGTTGTTTTTAGAACACTCAGTGAGTTTTCATATCAGAACTGAAAAATCAGAAAGCACAGCTAGAAAAAAAGCATTCAGATGTTACTTTTAGCAGAATCAACAATAAACTTACTGATACAGTTTTTAAATAGACATAGAACCTTACAAGACCTTAACAGATGAGTGTTTCTTGTTGGCCTCACAGTTCCTTAAAATTCCAGCTGAGGTTTTCTTTCCAATGAAGATGATTTCATGATCATCAGTAATTACACTGAATACAACTTCAACATGTCTTAACTTTGTAGATACTCATAGTGGACACCAGTCCAAGAGAAGTAGTATACTTGTAGTTTTTCTTACCCTCTATCATAAGCAAAGTATCTTCAGGCTGTTGAAGCATTTCATCATGCTTTACAAAATGGATAGTTATTTTCCTTTGTTTCTGGTCTTGTGTAGTCCACATTACAGAATCATACCAGGATGTATTGTGTAGTTCTAGGTTTGGGGCAGTAATGGCAGAGCCTTGTAAAATCGAGTCAAAGTTATCTCCATCTGGAACTTCTCTCCTAAAACCATTTTCAAAATGAACATGTAAATCCAAACAGCATCAAGGATGACAGAACTCTGTATAACTATGAAGATGCAGTCAAGACAGTTAAAGTATATATAGGAAAAAATAACTTTATTGATATAGCAGTTTAAACATTTAGAGCTGCATAGTAAATGATGACGGGTTAATAAATTTACATACTAATAAATATTCTAATTAATCTAATCTTACCTAGAGGCAAAAGCAGCCTAGTGGCTTTATCCACATATATCCATGTAAATCCATGGAAAAGCATATATATATATATATATATATATATATATATATATATTAGCTTTATGAGTTGGGCCTTAAAAGGGCCACACAACTCCACACCACTTCAGTAGAGGGAAAAGACCATATAAGCTCATATAATTTCAAGTTTTATGTTCCAGCCTATTTCAATTTGCATAATTAAATGGGAAAAAAATGGAAATAGGGCAGGAGCAGAAGAGCTTCATGAATGAACTACAAAAGGGAAAACCTAGACTTCTTCACTACAGTTTTTTTACTGCCCTGCCATAGAGTGTGCCACTTGTGCATTTCCAGTTGTCATCCACCCACAGATAAGTAATGCAAGCTATTTGTATTTTACCAATATTACATCACAAATTAAAAATGCATTAGAATGTTTTCTCCTAATAAGACAGACTTGGTGGCTTCAGGTGGAATATGAGCCATGAAACAAACCAAAAGGACAATGAAAAAAAGGCAAAAGTTTGGGCCATTTTATAAAACAACAAAAAGAGTAGGTGTCAAGCTTCATTGTGGTAGTAAACTAAAAAGACCATCAACTCTTCCAAATTGTTCTGACAATTTCCCTTTCAAAAACAAGGGGAGCTGCTTCCACCAGTGAATAACAATTCCTGCCTACGAAACCAATCTTTGATATTTTGCTATGACTTCAGGACCAGCACACAAGAGGTCTTTCTAAACATGAATTCTTTTCATGAGCACAGTACTATTCAAATGAACTCCTTCCTCTTGTGTATTCTGGATTACTGTTTTAAATGCAAAAGCAATGGACCTAACATAAAAGGTCATCTTTCTAGATATACCTATTAAAATTCTTCCAGTCTCTACAGCATGCTGGTAGATCTCCCGCAGAGGCAGAAATGGAATCAATTTGTTTTGAACTAAACTACACATGAGGATTGAAACGTCTGTAATGTGAATACATGAATAAAACCACATTCATGTATATAGAAATTTCACTTACAGAGAGACTTCCAATTGAAGTCAAAAAACAAAAACTGATCTCTCACAAGGATTTTATATCCTAAATGCATCATACTGCATAGTTCTAAAGGATCAAATCTGCATTGAGCCTTGTTCGGTCAGGCTTTCTGGAAGATGCTTAAACATGAAACAACTTCTTCTGACTCAACAGAACATTCAGGTGAAGATGCCCCCAAATCATGTTTCTTTCCTGGGCCTCTTAACTCACCCAGTCCACGTCACAGTACAGCTCTGCTCTGTTTCACTCTTTCCTTCCACCTGATGCACACGGTTAAGAAAAGAGAACCTAAATTTCTAGAACACCTCTGCAAGTAGCCCCATCATCACAGCAGGATGGTGGTAGTAGGAAATACGCTAACTAAAACCTTGCAAATGTATCTGGTTAAAAGCCTGACAAAGAAAGAGAAGGCACCAATATGTGATACAGGAGGAAGCTCAAAGCAACAGAAATAAAGGCATGAACAAGCCAAGAATACATTAAAAGGCTACAGTAGTCATGGAAAATTCTGGGATAAGTTCATAAGGAACAAACAACAGCAAATATGTTAAAGAAGTGACGAAAAAAATAATCATCATTCAGATGATCATGAATAGCATTATAATGCATGTAATTCTGTAGTTTTCTAAAAAATAGGCCATTTCAAACAAATGTCCTTTCATTTTTGACAAATATGCACCAGAAATCGCATATGATTATTTGACCATGCATTATTTAATACAATGAAAAACTGCAGTAAAGGGGAAATAACAATGATAAAACTGTCAGTGAACTGAGTCAAGTCAGAAAAAATCAAAAATACAGAGGTGAATGGGTGTTTCTGGTATTTTTGAATGCAAAAAAGATGCTTTCTCTGGAAGATACACTTTAAACAAAAATATATTAGTAATTCACTTTGAGACTATCATACCTTTTTGTGCATCCTATTTTAAAACTGCAAGACAGAAATAGGTACTTAAGTACAACCTTAGTATTAGAATAAATGGACTGCTGAAAAAAATTATTTTGAAAGCACTCAAAAGGTTCTGCAAATGAAACTCATCTGACAATTTAAAATTTTCCTACCTATTACTGGTGAATTTCAAACCTGCTCAAGATTATATACATTTACATTCAGCTCATTTTACACACAAAGAAGAAAACACACTGAAAATATAGACATACAAGAATTCCTTATTTCTTCTATTGTGTGAAACACTTACAAAGAGTTGCATTTGGAGCAATGAAGTTTAACAGACTGATAGAGCTTCTGGGGTTTATAAGTTCTCAGCTTTGCTCTAATGCGATACTGTTGAGGAGCTGTGCTGTTCAGAATGGTTTTCAGGTCTGTGTTACTCAAATCCTGATGATCTGTTAACACTGTAAAATAACAAAACACATACAAAAAATCCATGCATACCTATCAAATACCATAATATTTGGAACATGGGATATGGCTATTGCAGGTATGCATTTTTCCCTTAACTTCCAGCTTCTCTTCCCTTCTCTGATGCAGCCTCAGTTTTATCAATACGTCTTACTACAGTCTTTAAGAGAAATCACAACAGGTTGGCAGAGCATGGAATTCAACATTGGGTTCAGAATACTAAACATGTAGAAAAAACCCAGTGAAAGTGCAGTATTTAAATATGCGCTGTTCCTTTGAAAACACAAAAAAACAATTTAACATTCATAAATTTATATTCTTAGAATAGATTTTCCTATAATAAGTAAAAGACATTATTTCAAGCATTGAGCTGATGTCTCAAAATATTTTTCTTCTTCAGTAAAAAGAAAATTCACTTTGAGTTCAAAAAGTTTCTTACCTGTCACGGATAACTGCTGACATCTCTCTAAGTCTAATTCATGATCTAGAATAAAAAATAATTTCTTAATTATTTTCCTTTCTTCTTTAGTCTTTATCATGATAAATAGATACAAGATAGGCAGATAGATACACAAAACCAAGAAGCTGAACAAAAGAAAATGGAAATCCTAATAATGCACGAAAATGAAATAGTAAAAGGAAAAAGCAAAGTAAGCAGGAGACAAACACTAGACATTAAGAGTTAATCTATTTGAGGAAACATACACACATCAAACAGCAATTCTCATAAAAATGAAGACTTTTCAAATGTGTACTTTGAATGACACTGCTGACATAAGCTGTATTCATCCCCCTGTAATTATTCTGGACAAGAGTAGAAGTACATTATTCTGAAACCAATATGGACTGCCTGGTCTCTCCTCTGCACAATATTTATTACACATACACAGTGCTGCACATATGTGCAAAATTATTTCTAAATTTGCAGTTTTATGTTCTGGACTTTAAGTATTTATTTATTCTTCGCTTTTGCATCTTTGTAGAAATATCTTGTCAAAGTATGTTAATAATGGGTAAGTAATAATATTGGATTTTAAAAGCTAGAAGCAAAAATGGAGACTATGTCCAACCAGCTTTAGAGTTTAATTCAGTTTAGTTATTCTAGTTCTGGGCTAAAAATATTCAATAAATAACATGGGATCTGTAGAGTTGTCTGCAAGATCCTACTTTTTCATGCACCATGCAAGTCTGCAAGACATAACATTCCACCTAATGCCTTTAGAAGGGCTCCTCAGCAAGCAGCTCTTTATAGTGTTTTCAGTGCCTGTCTCTGAGGAATCTCCCTTTAGAGAGAGGGTTACATCACTCTGCCTTATGATCTAATATAGTATGACTAAGAACACTATCCGTGTTTAATAATTTCTTCATTACCTCTTATGAAAATATTTTTCCATGTATATGAAAGGCTTCTGCTGTGAGACAAGGGATGTCGATTTCCAGTCTAATAATCCAAAGATTTCTCTAAGACTTTGTATGTGAAAATAATAGTATACACTCAGAAAAGCAGTAACTGTGACCTTATCTTGACCATATATATATAAGTATATATATAAGAGGACAGAGCAAATCAGCTTTCAATTGCCCTTACCTGTAAGATTGTTAAAAGTGCTGTCTAATTCCAGTGAAGACATGCTTTCATTAGTCTGACTGTCTGCCAGATCCACAGATTCTAAGAATCTGAAAATAAATTATGAAACATTTTATAACCCAGAGAAGTCTTTGACATATATATACACACACACACAAAAATAAACATGGGACTATACATACACTTGTATGAAATCTACTGTTTACGTATACACAAGTATAATGTTCAGACATCAATTTTCCCAAGGGAGACACAAAACTCAAGCCAGAAGCTGCAGGAGTGTATAACAATGAGAGAGATGAGAAACTCCTTTTGAAATCACTTTTGGAATTTTAAACACAATATAGTGCCAAAAGACATTTGTGTTACTGGAAACAGCTCTCTTGATAATGGAATGTGGTCTTTGGTTACCTGGCCTTTCCTAAAAGGAAAAAAAGAGAGTTTCTGACCTCTGGATGAAAGGGCAGATTACTCAGGAGTACTAGAATAATGTCATAAGGTAATCAAGGGAGAAAACTAAAAAGGACAAAGCATAATCTGTCTACTGCTGCAAAAGACAATAAAAATGTTTCTCTAAATACCTTAGCAATAAAAGGAAGACTAAGCAGAAGCTCAGTCCTCGACTGGACGTGGGGGGGATACATAGTGACAAAGAATGAGAATATGGCTGAGGTACTTAATGCCTTCTTTCCTTCAGTTTTAATTTTTAAGTTCAATTGTTCTTTGTGTATTGAGTTGCCTGAGCTACAAGACAGGGATGGGGAGCAGAATGAAACCTCCATAATCCAAGGGGAAATGTGTAGCAAAACTGCTGCACCACTGAGGTGCACACACATCTATGGGGCTGGATGGAATCCATCCAGAGGTATTGAGGGAGCTGGCAGAAGTGCTCACAAAGCAACTTTTCATCATCTATTAGCAGTCCTGGCTAACCTGGGAGGTCTCACTTGACTGGATGTTAGAAAATGTGATACCACTCAAAATGAGGGGCCAGAAAGAAGACATAGGGAACTACAGTCCTGTCAGTCTTACCTTGGTGCCAGGGAAGGTTATGGAACAGAGCATCTTGAGTGCCATCACATGGCACCTGCAGGACAACAAGGCAATCAGGCCCAGCCAGTGTGAGTTTATGAAAGGTCCTGCTTGACTATTCTGATCTCCTTCTAGGATAAGGTGACTTGCTTAGTGGATGAGGAAGAGGCTGTGGATGCTGTCTACCTGGACTTTAGAAAAAGCCTTTGACACAATTTCCCAAGCATTCCTCTCAAGAAACTGGCTGTTCATGGCTTGGGCTGGTGTATGGTTTGTTGGTTAGAAAAATGGCTGGGTGTCTGGACCCAGTGAGTTGTGTTGAATGGTGTTAAGTCAGTCACAAGTTAAACAGATACATATATATATAGCAAGAGGAAACAGCCTCAGGTTGCACCAGAAGGTTGCACTTTCTTCACTGAAAGGGTTGTCAGACAGTGGAACAGGATCCTCAGGGAAGTGGTTAAGTCACTTAAGTGGAAGTACTTAAAAACATGGTTTGGTGATGGACTTGGCAGAGTTAGGTTAACAGATGGACTCAATAATCTTTAGATTTCTTCTCAACTAAAGGACTCAATGATTCCTTATGAATATAACAATTCAGTAGACCATTTATACTACATGATTCAATTTTAACATCTGCAAGTTTCACTATTTCCAAGTAACACATAGGCACCTGCTTAAAATGTGCTCAATTCATTTGCTTAACCATTGCTTTTATCTTTAAAGCTGATATGCCACTAGAAAACAGAATAAATAAGTTAATGTGGTCAGGCCCTATTACAGCACTACAAAATAGAAATCTGAATCTTCCCTGGATTTCAAATGTGAAAAATTAGCTTTCATTTACCTATCCTCCCTAATGCTTCCTCTTCATCTTAATGGTGCTGAAAACATACCCTTTCCCAGAATTTCTGGTTCTTACATATATTTAGAACTCTGAACTGTACAGTTGTTACTTTAGCCTAGAGTTTTCCAGAATCTTCTAGAAAAAAACCAAGAATGTACAAATAAAACTTACGCTTTTAGTTCTTTAACATCTGGGTTACTTTCTGGTAAGACTCCTATTCCTCGACCATAGCAGGTGCCACCATGAAGATGAAATTCTAAATGTGAGACATCTAGGTGAGCACTTACTTGTTTTGCATGAATACTGTAAATTCTCAGAAAACTTCCAATCTTAAGGAAAAAAAAAATTGATAACACAAAGTTAGCTATGTACTTGAAAAAGTCAATGCCTCACAAAGCTTCTTCCTTCTTTTCACTGAATTGAAGAATAGCTGAAGAAGTCAGGGACCCTCTGGACATTGCCTAATCCAACCCCCGTGGCCCAAAGGAGAGTCAAATAGAACAGGGTGCTGTCTCCAGATGAATTTTGAATATTTTCAAAGAAGGAGACCCCTAAACGTCTGTGTGTGACCTGTTTGTTTTGCTTTATCAGACATTACTGGCAGCAAAGGCTGATTCAGAACCAGTGCAAGCCTGCTGGCAAATCTGATTCTCAAGCAGACTTTACAAGACAGATCAAATGAGGCAATATATTCCTTTCCTGAGGGCACAATTTGTCTTCTTTATTCACAACGCAGCCCTCCTGAGACTGACAAGTTGTGATTTGTCCATGTATGATCCTATTCAACAACTGACCTCATGTCCATCATGATGCATGACATACCACCTGTTATGTACAGACACAAACACATCTGCTTACCTAAATGTCTTTATCATATCTTACACTTACATTACAGCTAATATTTTTTCAGCATCAGGACAAAAGAACACGTTAGAAATTCAAAGACTTTGTCACTGTTCCTATCTGTGTTAGGTGGTATCCTCAGGTACATGGAGAATATACTTCTTGTTTTGCTTAGAATTATTTTGTGTTCTTTGAAACTGTTTTGTCAAGCTACACAAATGGACTTAGGTTAACTTATACAAGGACCTATTAAAGAACTTATGGAGTGCTGAACATCAAACAGATCTTTTAACTTTGCTTTCCCAAGGAACCCCCCTCTTCCCCCCAAAAATCCCAAATCAAGGTTCTAAAGGTAGATAATCTGGAGACTTACACAGCTAACTTCCCTTTGATGTGTTTTAAAGACCTATGAATCAAAATAATTACCACTTAAGTATTTTTTTAATGTATAACCTAGGATCCAGTTGATACTTGGCAAGCTACACACATTCAGTAACCCATATTTATGTTCACTCTATGTACCTTTTAAATATGCTTATACAAATGACTCATTATTTTCAATTTACTGCAATTAACATGAACATTATAGTCTGGTAAATCCTACTTCAGCTTTAACCCTTAGAAAACTGAAAATTATTCCTATTAGACTTCACTGTCCAGGTACACCATTTATAAATTTATGTATGTATGCATAAAAGCAGATAAAGCAGCACCTTGATTCTAGAATCATCCTCTGCTTCAAGGAACAGACCATGACTACACAATGCTGACATCAAACTGCTCTTTTAAAAAAATCACACATTAAAAGGCAGCATATTTTCAAATTCAGGCACCAGGGACACAAAAAGTGCACTTCAGAGCCTGCACCCATTTTGCTTCTGGCATGGAGCTCTTACCAGAGTTTTAATTGATCTTAGGGGGCTGCTCATTCTGTTAATTCAAAGCATATCAACAGGACAGCTTGTGCATTTAGATGACAGTTAAGAGGCTTATCTGCAGGCACTTTTAATATTCTTACTTCAAAAACAATGTATGAAAAAGTATTTACTATATGTACAAATTTAAAAATTAAACGTGGACGAGGAAAACCCAGAAGCCAAAAATATTTGCCTTCTAAACTTATGTGCTACATGCATGAAATTCATGCAAAAGTCAACTGAGGTGCATGTTTTAGTGCAACACTCAACTTCAAGATTTATGATCACGATAAAAATGTATTTTATGTTCCTATGTATTTTATTAGATCACTTTTCTGAAAATGTTGTTATTTGTATATTTTACTATCGCTTAGACCTGTACTGCAGAGGCGAGTTTTAATCAGAATTACCAAATACTGGAAAAGTCCGAGAGGTGATGAATGTGAAACCCAGCACCAGATCTGACTGTGCAAGACACTGCAATTTCCCTGAGCTTCTCTGGGAGGCAGCATTGCTTACTCTTAACACTGAGGAGTGAATGTGGTTGCTGCGCCTAAAAATGTTACTGTATTTCTGTTGCTTACAGAATACCTGCAGACTGAGCACACTTCATTATTTGACTGAGTAGAAATTATAACCTATATTAAAATAAAGACTATGGTTTACAGACCCATTACTAAAATCAAGTATAAAACCAACTTCATACTTGGATTTTACAGCAGTTCTGTTCATGAACTACCAAACTCGTTAAGAGTAAGCTAATTTAAAACTAAATTAAAGCAATTACAGCACATCTCCTTCAGTAATTTAGAATATACTAATTCCTTATTTTCTATCTAATTCAAATGTGACTATTTTAAAAATACTTAAGGCTAAAAAGAATTAGAATGAAGAAGTCACATATGTAGTTCCCTGTAATTAGCCAACTTCAACAACTTTTCAGCACAGTAAATTCTCATAACTATTTCAAAACATACAAGGTTGCATCTAAGACACTGTTGAATTCAGAATGGTCATTTATCATTGAAGATATATGATCATTTTGGCCAGAAAGTCACTTATGACAAAAGGCTGTTCTGTATTTACAGGAGCCACTTATGACAATAAACTGTATTAATTTTATGCCTGTTTTTACAGATGATTATTTTCAATAAGATTTTTCATCATTTTATCATATCAACAGTCTAATTTTACTGAGTAAATGATGATACTAGAACAGCAAGCAAAATTTCTCAGTCCTAACTACTATCAATGAAGACATGACATTGTATACAGTGGGAACAGCTGACAATACTCATGTTCTGCATCTGAAGATATAAAACACAAAGCAAATACTTTGAAGCCATGGACTAGGACTTGGAAGCATGCTCAAGGTTAATTGTATTAACCAGAAACCACATGGCAGCACAGAGCTGTTGGTATCAGGCCATAAGAAGAACTCACAGTACAACATATCCAGTGAATGACAGTACATAAGGAAATCTCCAGCCAGTGGACAGCTGGACCCTCACTGTGCACTGACCACTGATGTTTACCATCTAGCAAAATGCCCCAGATGGAGTAACTCATGTTACAGACCTGTAATCCTGAATATAGGTGGAAAAAATGGAAGAAGACTGGCTGAAGATCAACAAACTAAAACCTATGGGGAGCAAATGTTCTATGGGAGAGTTAGTTGCAGGCTACACATGTGCCTGCAAATACACTTTTAAAATAACAACAAATATTTCATCATTTTTTTCCAATCTGCCCTTCTTGGTATAAAGGCTGCACTAAACAATTGTTCCTACATGAAACATCCCTTTGGAGCTGTAACTCTCATTGCAATGGTACACAAAGGACATTAGAGAGCGTAATCTAGCAATTCCATAACTTTTTACTTACAAAAAAGCAACTCTAAGATACCATCAAATGCAGAGATGATGTCTGAAAAATATTACACTTCTGCTGTTTCTGAAACCATATTGTCAAAACACCTAGCACAGTTTGATATCACAGTTCTTGCATTTACACTCAGGATAGTGTCCATGCACTAAACTCCTCCGTTTTTTTATTCCTACATCAATGATTTTTTAAAAAACATCTTTACATAACAAGACCCTGCACTAGGTAAGATATTATACAGACTAATACAGAGTATTTAAATTATACTTTCTTATGATATGACATAATTTCCACTGTATTTAAAAACAAACTTTAATTAAGTCTTTCATTTTAGGATGATTCCCCTCAAACTTCATTATCTTTAGATTATTCTGTGAAATAAAATTATTTGCATGTGTTGAAAACTGAGGTTTAACTGTTAGGATATCAGTACTTTTTCTTCAATAACTCCTCTAAAACAATCCACTAGAAAGCGGTGTTCAAAAGACATCTAACTTAAAACTTCTACAGCTTGCATGAGGGAAAATTCTGCAACTTTGGATACAACCATAAGGAGAAAAGCAGCCCATGTTTCTCAAACCACTTTTCTTAAAAGATTCTCCTTTGACATTAGAGCTACTGCTATGCAGTATAAAGCAAAGGCACAGATGCTTTTCAGATAGGAAAGAAAGGAAAAAAATTTAGAGAGCTTATGTTAGATGCGGGTACATCCCACATACCACATATTTATGAAAATATGTTTTATTAATAGTAAAATATTTTCCTCTTAATTTTCAAAACATACTACTTAACGGGAATAGTAGTAGTTACTTGTATCAATAGATCACACCAGTTAGCAAGAGAAAAAGTACGGAAGATAGCCTGTAAGTAATTAGATACTTTTGTTAGTTTTGTTATCAATTCTTATACAAAGACAAGTTAATTTGCTCTGTTATTTACTTATGAATAGGCATTAATATATCAAATTGTTTTAAATTTTTTTTACCAGTTATCTTTATTTTATGGTAGACACTTCTTTAAAGACAATGCTTTGGTTTGGAGGGCAAGGCATAAACTGAAAAATGTGTACTTTGCTAAGGTACTGTATTCAGAAGCAAGATGGCAGTGTTGCTGAAGTTTACTTGTTTTCTCTAAGCTTAGTCAACATCACTGACCCACTACATGAAGATGGCACTGCAAACTGCTTAAGTTTGTAGAACAGAAACCCTTTTATTGACTTTAGAACTACAGGTCTTTCACAGGACTACAAGTTTAACACCACAAGTTTAACCCCACTTTATATCACTTAAAAATAATATTAACACACAGAATACATTTTCTGAGTTCAGTATTTTCACAGGATTACATATGATATTACAGTGCCTGGAAGGACCTACTTAATTGGAAAAAAAAATTTCATGGCAATTTTAAAGTCATGAGGCTGTTTTACTCATGTTGAAGGTGTTTTGCATTCAAACAAAAGGTATGGGAAATAGAGTAAAAGAGGTACACATGAAACTAAATAACAGCAGAACTGAATTGATAAATTCTCTGAAATGAGTTCTAAGCATAAAATAAGCAACAAGAGTCAGAAATACCATATTGTGCATTACCTGAAATGATTTTGCCAGTTGGACGTGGTTATCATAGACTAGAATGTCCACTGTCAGTTTTCGCAGCTGATAAAGACGAATTTTATCTCCTTCCATGTCTCTTGCTTCCACTGGTACCTTCCATGTTGGGTAGGGACACTTTGTGCCATCCCAGACCTGCAATGCAAATACAGTATTTCAATATACTCAGAATTCTTTATCTGATTTATAAAAAAATAGTTGAAATTAATTTTAGTTTTCTTTGAAAAAATCTCAACTAATAACATGAGCTCAATCCTTAAAATAATTTTTATAGTACAATCAATTGTTAATATAACATAGACTTGGAATGACAAAGTAAATTTAAGCCATTATTATAAAATGTGTAAGCAAAGCAATACAGTAACAATATTGATCACGCCATTTGAGCTGGTTTTTCAGTTTGGTGGGTTTTTTTAGTGTAGCAAATCAACAAAATAATAAGACATCTGTCTATGGGTTTTAAAAAAGGATTCTCCTCTATAACGAGCAATATTTGATATGAGAAAGGGATTTTGCTCTCCTTGAAAAATGGAGGAAATTAGCAGCAGCACACCAGTGTTAATCTATCATTTTTAAGCTTTCCTGACATATTTTAATATGGATTTAAGTATATAATATTTTATGCTACTAAAAAACCATACTGTCAAAGGAATTACATATCAGAAAATTTGATATACTGATATTTGATTTGAAACTTTTAACTTCCTAAGTATATCCTAAGTTTTTCTCCCCAAGTCATCATCTTTACCACACAAACCTGAAAAAAATTGACTTCAGGTCTGACAACACAGGAAAGAATATAAAGAAATATTAATAATTTAAGAAAGCCAATGTCTCTGTCCTTGCAAAGGGTCCCTCAATGCTAAACATAAGCTTAATAATGAACAACTTAATTACGACCCCTGAAATTTTACTGGATCTCATTTGCCATCTATTTCACAAGGGACAATTAAATAGAAATATTTGTAACAGCTGCAAAACATATCATACGATGACAACTAAAGATTTGTTTCCGTGTAGTGCATGCATTGTTCTGCACTGAAAAATCTTTGCTGTCCTCATGAAGGAATAATGCAGTCTGCATTTTCTAAAAGTTTAACAATACAGCTTAATACATGAGTACCAGTAAGAATTGTATAAAGTCATAACATGGAAAATAAGAGGCTGTGCATCAATCACATTTTAATGATCAACTTATAAAAAAAAAGAAATACAGAGGAGTTTCACAATAACACCAGATTGATAAATGTGCTGCTAAAAGCTGAAAAGTTATGCAGAACTTTTTATTTAGCTGATGTTAAGGATAACTTTTGGAAAGCACTCTCCTGTTGTGTGGCACTTCGTATTTTGCACTTTCAGTGAGAATTGATCCCCAAAGTGCTTATGTATAACTAAAAAAAAAAAAAATCCTGCCAAAATTTTTTAGATAGTGCTACCTATGCATTAATTTTATCCAGCAGATCTAGAAAAATGAGCAAATGCTAACTAAAATTCAAGGTTAAAATTTTGACTTAATAATATATTTCAACTCAAAGGAAAGTTTCTATTTCTGCAATAAATCTACAAATGTTTGTGAAACAATGATCCATACCGATGCCATCTTACAAATCCTCTCAAGAAATAAATCAGATGAACAACTTTAAAGAGAAGTGGAACATCTGTTTTGATTCACAGAAATATAACGGTCATAAATTTGCTTTGGATATATTTATCTACATTACATTTAACTGAATTATATGTTTTATCAAAAATTAAATCAGAATATTTTAATAAATAAATCTATTAAATTATTAAAAAAAAATTACCTTTAGAAGAAAAGAAGATCCATCCACTTTTGCTTTTCCTACCAGCTGGCAAGTGAGATCAAAGAACAGCATTGGCTGAACACCAGATAATTTTGCAGCTGGTCCAGAAATAGAAAGATTACTGGCTGCCCAAGCACGTAACTCTTCTATCACTTTCTGTTCTTCATCCATGAAAGTGTACGCTTTGCTAGAGGTTCGAGGAACTACTGGTGCTCCTACAGTTCCATCAAATGCCAAAGATGAAAATCCCCCACTAGTAATTCCCTGCATCTGTCCATTGTATTCCCTGATCTGTAACAAAACATGAAGGAAAGAAAAAAAAAAAAAAAGAGGTTACACTGCATTAAAAAACATGTATGCTTCTGGTTTATCATGTGAAGAAAGAATGAAGCATTGATAATTTTGGTCTCTGGTGCTAGTAGGAGAAGGAAGCAAGAAAAAAAAAAAGGAAATTGACATTATTATAAAAACAAAGTTAATAAGCATAAAATCTACACAATTTCTTTTTAAAATAGTAGGCTGTACAGCACCAGTACAGGCTATTTTGTTCACAAATCTCAAAATGTTCATGTAGGAAACACATCAGGATTTTCACAGCTGTGAAAAATGAAGGTATGAGAATGGGTCACAGAGCAGAGTGACGGCAGAACAAAGTTATTACAGATTCCTGTTTTCTGCCTCCATTTCCTGATATTACGGAGATGAAAAAGGAAATATTGGTTTTAGGTGTTATTTTTTTTCTAAAAAGCAAATAGTGACCTGCTTTCATCCCTTGTATTATGAATACAACTTTCAAAATTACTCCTATGTCTACTGCCCAGCACATGGCAGGTCCCCTCTGTTCTGCTGATTTAGCTGTGTACCTGCTACCAAACAAAATACAGTGTCCAGTGTCTGAAGCATTCCTTCATGGATCTAGTCTAATATTACTGTTCCCTGCACTTCATATATATTAAAGCACTCCATGACTCATTAACAAGTACTCTCAAACCAGCTCTTTTGATTCATCCCTTTTAAATTAAAATTTGCTTACCAAACAAGGAACAAGACTTCTAATATAGCGTTTCTGAGACAATCTAGTTTAGGATTCCCACTGCTCAACTTCCAAATGGTTGAAAATCCTTATTTAAAAGTATAGATTCAGAAAGATATGACAGAAGTTCTAAACAGAAACATTTTTTACCAGAATACTGCCAATGATTTGGTCCTAAATTTTATAAATATACTGAAATTTTAACAGCGCGCAAACCATGTAGTTTTTGGAAATTCATAAACAAGACAGTTCAGTCTTGCAAACAGGAACTTCTTTAATCCCTGCTACTTTGATATAATACAGAAATGCATTAAGGATCATTTCTAGCTTAAACTTCCATCTATTTCAGCATTCTCCAGACCTGACCAATTGGGCACATCAATTCAATATATTCTTTTTCTTCATTGTAACACTGAAAAGCTATATTCCATAGCTTCTTTAAACAGGCCTCATCCAGAGAGGAGGAAAACTCTCTCATCTATTTACTTATTTTTCTGCTATCAAAAGATACTTTTAACTACCGTGTCTGACATGTCAAATGTTCCTCAAAGTGTTCTAATTTCCAGTTTACCTATTTATATATTTCACCAGTCCTTTTAAATCATGATCAATCTATCTTGACTTCTTTATTGCTAAAAATTCTGTCCTATTTATGAAGGCTCTAAATCTTCCAGGAAACCCAATCAAGAAACTACTTTGTCTCCCTGGTCTTTCACTAACATTTCACCATAGCATATTTACCCCATGTCCCGAATTCTTTACATCATGTATTGAGCATTCACGAGGCTGCACTTGAACACACCAATACCCTCATCTCCTACTGCCCTCAATTAGGTGATTTGAAATCATAGAAGTCAGCCTTAGTGTATGGAAAACCAATTATAGAATAACAAAAGAGATAAAATGTTGGAGAGTTTTTGGAAGAAAATGGACATGTGAGCAATCCTGACTATTTAGCTTTATCCAGAGTGAGCTAAGGGCCTTGAGGCCCAGCTGCAAGGTTACTAAAAGATCAGCTACGTGCAGAAGATAAGGGAGTTGGCAGCAGAAAAGAAGAATAACAGAATGGGAAAGTGGATGTAGCCAACCACAAGAATTTCTTATCTAAAGAGGTGTGGCCTTTGAGGCTCTATATAACGCTGTGTGGTAATCAATCAATCAATAAATAAATAAATAAGAGAGCTGTATTTCAACCATATTGGTTTTTGCTGCAGTCTCCATTTTTCTTTGAGCTCTTCCTGACAATATGTAGGAAGGCAAACCCAAAGCATTACAATGAGAAAATTACCAAATGTCTTAGGCATAGACATATGGAAAAGCTTCGGAGAAGTCTCAAAGTTAAAAAGTGTTCAAGAACATTATTTAGTGAACAACACACCAAGTAGGAAAAGTAACTGTAGGATGGGTAACAGAACAAAGTATTTCATAGCTGGAAAATTACCTACGTCAGAATCACACAACAGATGACGGTCAACAGAAAATCTTTGGGCTTATCCTTTAAAAACAAGTCATTGATAAAGAGATGAGGAATCACTGAAGTATACAATGAACTCTAAGTAGATCTCTGATCAAGTTAAGTACTGATACTGTAAACTAGTTATATTTTCCACAAATTATGTTGAAATGGAATTAAAGTTAGTGAAACGAGCTAATTGAGACTTCTGTATATAAAGATAACTGCTTCTCAGCAGATTTTGTGTTACTTCTAGAAGCCCCAGGGATTTTTTTAAAAACCTAAGAGGTACAGAATAACAGGGAAGGAAGGCAGATGGCTATAACCTTAAAAACTGCCTGACAATTGTAAATTAATTCAGTAAATAGAGGTAGCTAAACAAAACCATCTTCTGGGACAAAATAGGAGCAGATAAAATGTATTTTGTTTGTTCTAAGCAGGCAAGTAAATTCCAATACATATGGCAGGAGTCTTAGTCATAGTTTTTATAAACTGAAGAACAAACTGTGAAATGTCACCTCAAGAAATTGCACGGACAATAAATGCTATTGATTTCTATGGGGTACAATTCTACCCTGAATATAGTCATCAAAAAGAAGCTAATCTTGAAATATTTATAAATAAATTTACAGCAACCTAACCCCCCAGGTTTATTTATTTATTTCAGTAAAGGTGGTATTTTTTACCTCACTCGACGGAAAACTGTGATAGTAAGTAGTGGATAAAGCTGGACTAATAGCATCTCCAAGGTAGTTTCCATGAAAACTGATAGCTAAATTGCATAAGCAAAGGACTATTATGAAACAACTGCAGTCACACTTCAGCTTAGAATATGAAAAATATGTTGCTTTAAAGGCATTTATTAAGCTATGTACATGTTTTTCTATTAAGAAGGAAGATTACCCAAAATAAATTTAAATATTGACTTACAGAAAGATCAGCAATCCAAGAGACTATTTTGAGACCCGAATACATCAAGCTTAAAACTTGATTACTACCTACACATATACAATAATTTCAAGATACCACGTCGTGGTTTGTTTTCAAGAAATTAAAATGTCTTAAACTAACTGAAAAAAAAACTCCCAAAAGAATTGTCCTGAAGTCTTTTAGGATATGAATGTCTCCAACAATTTGATTCTTAAATGGCCCATTAAATTGGAGTTGCTCCTTTGCTCCTTTGGACTTCGTAGAGAAAAATTAAAATCCTGGATTTATGATAATTTGTCCATCTCAGAGACTGTAGCCACTGAATATAATACATGGGTGTTCTTGCATGACCTACAAGAATTTTAATACCCTTAATTTGTCCCTGTTCATCCACTGTTAAAAATTTTGAGCTTTATTAGGAATTGCACATGACTAAGGGTAAAAGAGTGAGACATTTGGGGATGCTTTAGTCACTAGTCCTCTCCAGAGTTGGCAACATCTGAACAACTTCAGTCTCTCAGTTTGGAAATCTAAATTTTAAAAATTAATTTGGAAGCAGGAAGTAATTGAGGTTCATTATGACTTTCATGTAGTGCATAAGCATGGGATGGGATGAAAGACTAAAAAGACTCCATCACGAACACTGAAGACAAACTTGCAAGCTAAAACAAAGTTGAAAATCAAGCATTTGAATAATCTACACATGCCATAAGGGAATACACAAACAAATACTCCAATACAAACAAAAAAAAATTATTATGATTCCCTAAAATTGTTACTGATTTTATAACTTAATTAAATTATTATTCAAAAATATGATAAACTGAACCCGAACCTTAGCACCATTTCATATCCAGAAATTATTTTATATGTAAAAGTTTGATGACTGTCACTGATGTTATTTATATAAAAAAAGTTTATATATATACCTTTATATTTTGTAAATGTTTTCTCATATTAAGTAGGGTAAATCACAGTCTAAACAAGTCTGTATAACATGGTATGCTGATTATCTTTACTTGTATTTAAAATAATATAATCCTAGTGTATTTGTAGGTCCATCTGTATGAACAGAGAGGTAATAATGAAATAGAGAAGCACTAAAGTAGTAAAGAGTATTAGAAAATAAGCTGTGCTCTTATAAAAAAATTAAGCCATTTTGAACACATTTAAATACACCAAGAAAACTAAACTACAAAAACTGCCTGTAGATGACTGCCAAATGAAAGTTTACAAGGCTGGTGATAGGGAAGTAAAAAGAATTTGTATGAAGATGTGAAAAACTAAACCTACATATTAAGATGATAAATTAGAGCTTGTCTTCTACTATTGCTGAGAACTATTGTTCATGAAATAAGATTACCAGAAATGTCTGCAGCAATGGTAATACAAATTAAGGAGAAAAATTAACAATGCATTTAAGTATTTCATGGTTCACATGAATGTATCACAAATATTCTATGAAAAATCTGAATATAAAAAGAATATATATTTAAAATAAGTGAAACATTTTCTGTTTTGATAATAATAAATTAAAAAAAACAAGGCATTGAGACACTTTAGAAATATTTCTCAGAGAAAGTAGGCAGTACATTTGAGAAAATTCTAGTCAAGTAATAACTTATTTTTTTGTAAATGTTTCCTATGTGTTTAAGATATCATTGGTAACTTGAACAAAAGTACTCAGATGAAAACTTCAGAAAACACATGAGCAAACAAGATTTCAAATTATGGAGGAATTCTAGTGTTGCCTATAGGAAAAGGACTTGATTTTAAATTGAACTCCATCAAAACACCAAAGCAAGTTGGAGGCCTTACATAATTTTTAAGGGAAGCAATACTCATATTTCTGAGAAAAATGTTGGTTTCTCTGTGTTAAAAATAATCTCCTAATTGTTTACTAAAGAAGTTTTAATTGCTTCCACTCTCCAGAGCAAGAATTTGAAAGCACAGTTGCAGTGCCATATTTAGCAGGTTTCTTGACTTATTTTAGCAAAAAAGTCATAATCCTAACTTTGCCTGAGTTTATGTATTTGGATCACACTGGTAGCTAAGTCTGGCAGCTAAATGCTGTCAAAGTTTAATGTTCGCTCAGTACAATCTGTATCTAAGCTCCAGACTTACTCCTGTCATCCTTATCAGTCTGACAGCTGTGGTCAGAGTTGCCTAGGGATAAGAAATGAGTAGATACTTGCATGTGTCTCCCTCAGTGCCTTCTATATTGCATGAAGTAGAAAGGAAGGGAAGGAAGCAACTTTCATGGGAATACACAGAGACACAGACACTGCTAGTAAAGTGCAGAAGTAAGAGTGCTCTTAGAAATAATGGCAAAACGGTAGGTAACATAGTGGGACAAATGCTATATAAACTACTACTAGGTTAAGGACAATGATGCACAAGACACAGGATAGAACTGTAAGGATAATTAAAAAAATGAGTGTCAAGTTTTCATTAAGCCATGCTCCGTGTTTGGAATTCAGATTCCCACTCCTCTGCAGACAGAGAACCATGGAAAATTACTAGCAGAGCATACATCTTATACTTGCCAACTGACTGACCTGTGAAGGGAGTAATCCTCTATATTATGGCTATCAAGTCCTTTCACCCAAAGAAGCAGTGCATTTATATTGTAAATCTAAAGAGTTTGAGCCAGGTGAATATACAATTGATAGTGTGAAAGGAATTTCTTTTTCTCTTTCTGTTTTTCTGCATTTCAATATTCTAAAGATCTAGGATGCCACATCTACAAAGCTAAAACGCTAGAAGTATAAAACATAATTAATTCCTAAGTTCATATATGACATGGTTACTGTTGTCTGTGAAAACATGGTTCAGCTCATGGTGCATTTATATTATTTTACTCCATTCCATTACCCTATTTTTCTACAGGACATTTTTCCTATGCAGGGCATGACTTGAGAAATGCTGTGGTGATGAATTAGTACTGTGTGACAAAGCAGCTGTCATCTTTAAGACTCTTACTTCATTTGTTACAGCAACTGTAACCTACCTGCAGAAGAAGTTTAGGCAAGAAAATAAGAGCAGAGAATAGTCTCAAGATTACTATGATAAAAAGCTAGAATATTAAGAATTTGTAATTGCTACAGAACTTACATTATGCAGAGGAAGTAATGTAAGTAAAATTTACAATGAGATCACTCCCTTGGTCTTCATTTTCCAAGTGTCCCACAAGAGTCACACTGCTCTATAATGCTGTGTATTTGGCAAAAAGAGACACCAAAACACATCCAAGACAGTGACTGCATCAATCAGCTGCAGTAAGTTGAACAAGATGAACACCTAAATAAGTGAATGTTTCACTTTTCTCCAATTCTCAGACACTGAAATGGAAATCAAGCATCAACTCATTACATTGGAAGTGAGGAAATAAACTCGTTTGTGAATCACTTATGGGTAATAAAGAGGACTAAAGAAAAGCCAAAAAGAAAATAAAAAATCCTGTCATCATGGCAGAGTTTGAGTAATACACAAAAGGCAAAATACATGCCAAAATTCCCAAGTCAAGCAAGGATGAAATACTGCAGATTTAGTCAGTACCATCAGGTTGCCACTTCCCTCTCCTTAACAGCTTAAACATCAGGCATTAAGTCTAAGCTTTTGAGAGCATCTACAATGAGCCACAATAATAGTTCCAAGATAACTCCACTTGAGATAACTCCATCTTTGCCATGAAGATAGAGGGAGGCTTGACAATCAGATGACAGGTTGAGCTTCTGTGTTGTGGGGTAGGGGAGTCCCCCACACTGTCATCTCTGCAGAGCACTGACTGTGGTTGAAGACCCAAATACAGTACTGCAGTTCACTAAGTACTAGAATTCATGAGAAATCATCATAAGAAGTCATAAAAATATGCTTCAAGGAACATTAGCAGAAATGTAATTAATACTGGATAATATGATAATCTTTTAATTCTATTACTTAGACACTTAAAATTTTCATTCTCTTCAACAAATACTGAGCAAATAAAATGATTCTCTACCCCAACAGAATCCTCTCCATTAAGTTCATATTAGCTCTGAACCACTGGACCTTGCCAACACCAGAATTACAAGACTGAAGAGAAGTTACTCATTAGCAGATGAGAGTGAGCAGGGAGCAGTCATTTTCAAAATGTGTTTGCTATCAGTGTCAACTTCTTGGAAGTCTCTCAAAAGCATATCTGAGACGGGGAAATGTGAATACACACTGTTAGGACTATGTCCTCATTGGTAAGCACTGCTCTGACAGACTATGGCTTCTGCTATGCTCTCTTGCTTTTGATTCAGCAAGCTAAGAGAAGGTAATAAGGCCTGAAGAAAAAAGGAGAAGAGAGTGAAGGAAAAACTGCAGACAATGTAATTAGAACTCTTAATTAGAGTAGATTTCTTTTTTCTTGTTACAAACTGTATGGCACAGCAATCACAAATACTATAATGTTGTAGCTGAAAGAGAGGAAGACATCACCCCCCTCCCAGTTCACCCCCTGCAGCTGGCATCAGGCTTGCTTTTCAGACTTTTACCTGATTAGATCAGATAAGAAAATTTCCAAAGTAACTGTTAGCCTGGAGTAGTCAAAAGAACCCCATAAAGAAAAAGCCAATTAAGTGACTCCGGATCATTCTAAGTTAGAAAGTAATTAAACAAGCTACCACCTTATGCATTTGACGAGATAAAAGGCTGTGAGCAGCTAGAGGTCAGTTAGGGCTGGAAAAAACTTAAAACAGCTCAGCTGGAGTGAAAAAATGCATATGGGGAGAATTAAAGAATTCTACCTTTAAAAACCTAAACATTATATTGGAGAATTATGAAGTAATAGTTGCTACAGATTTTACAGTGTTCTCAAAAATTAATTTCCACATGAGATGAGCGAGGTTCTTTATATGTACTATATAACAGGTTTCCTTAAGAAGTTTATGTTAAATATAGACAGTAGAGCTGAGACACTATTCTGTTTCATTAAAAGAGTGTGCATACATAACTTAGGTGGCAGTAGTCTGCTTTGGTTTTGTTAATCTGTAATTCCTATGTTTAAAAAAAACCACAGACTTTTCAATTATCTTCCTGTAACCAGGCTCCTTTTGACTTTCTCCTTTTTCCCATTTATGTGAAATGACAATATGTATTTTCATTTCAGAAGCAATAAACATGTTTCTACTTCCACTGGATTTCACAAAAGCCTATCTGTGTACCACTCACTGCTGCATTCAGTTTCCCATCTGAAGTCAAATCAATGAGCTTCCAGTACTAACAACACATCTCAGGTACTGAGTGGCAATACAAGCCAAAATCAAATATGGTTTAATTCCACTCTAATTATACATAAAGATGATGTTAAGAAAACTTTATGTTAACACATAATAAGATAACTGATTTCTCTTTTATTTAATATTTATATTATACATGACTTACTGAAATTGTTTCTGAATCTTAACATGTTTTTCCTTAATAACCTGAGTGGTACAAACCTCAATTACTGGATAAATCTCACCACTTTTTTTCATTTATTGTCTTTTTGTTCTCCTGCAACAGCATATCAAAACGTATGTGCTTAGTACTACTGATCTTAATCCCTTTCATTATGCTTTTGTACAATCCTAAATCCCTTAGATCTCTCAAGTATGTTCTAATATGCAAAACATTATTTTTAACTGGCCTCTTTCAGGATATTTACTCATTTCTGCTATAGTTACCTTAAGCAAAATCAAAATCATAATTAGGTATGGTTATCTTGCAAATTAATATGTAATATGGTAAAATAATGTATTTGATACTATCCTGCAGCTCTTTAAGTATGGTCCAGAATTACAAGACTTTCATTCAGTTTTTCTAGTGTGGTTCAGCTTCCTTATGCAGTTGCAGCAGGCATAAGAAAAACATCCAGTAGAAGCAGTACCAAAGCTATAAATCCTGCTTCCTCCATAGTTTTTGATACAGATAAATACTGGGTAAAGAAGGATAAACATCAATTTAGATTACATTTACTTAAGTAACTCTTTAGCAGATCTAAACTGCTCCACAATATAAGCTCTAAAGTAATCCCTAAATTCTATTAGTTTAAGGAGGATTAAATTTTGCAGTTATGTCAGTTAAATTTTGCTCATCTAGAAGTATTGCCATGTGATTTTTTCCAACTAGTTTAACAAATATTTAAAAAAGAATGTTTTTCTGGTGTCATCAGTTAAAGAGAGATATCAGCTTAGTGATGTCTTGTTGTTAAAAAACATGACAGTTTATTTTGAATTTTGGTCCACAGAAAAAACATATCTGTTTTATAGATCAGCTAGCTGCTTTACCCAATGGCTTCATGTGTTAATTTTATCCCTACAGCTCTCTCACTGCAAAAAAAGCAAGCACATAAACCCCCCCACATCCTAGTGCATACCTTTATTCTATGAAATCGAACAATATCTCCAACTTTGTAAATTTTTGGTAGGGCATCTAGATTTCCATTAAAGAGAGTGCACGTTAACTTGACATTTGATGGGTCCACAAGTGTTACAACTGAGCAATAATCTGTAAAACATAAATGTGTTTGAATGAATAATATGCATTGTGGAGTTATTAATATACATATATTAAACTTGGGATGAACAACCATATAGCTATTTTTTTTCCTGCTATGATCTGTGTAACTCTTCCAAAATCAATTTAGTTACAGTGACATAACAATTGAAATGTGGCCCATTTTGTCAATAATTAGCCCAAATAACTGAAAATGAAATGGATTACAAGCACAGGTCTGGGAGCTAGGAACACATGAAACTTTTCCTTCGGCCTGCAACAGGAATGCTATTATTTCAAATTTCAATTATTTCTCATTTTCTATAAGATGGGAAGGATAGCGACAATCTTGTGCAATCCTTTTCTAAGAATTATTTTCTCACCATTTCACTGTCTTCTGAAGAGGTAATGAGTTCTATAGGTTCTAAAATCATATTAAAGAATAAATTACTTATCTTTCATTGCACCAATATATTTATATGCACGATACATACTTTGAGAACACAATCACATACTGAAAGCTAAAAAATATAGTAAAAATTTGAAATGAGCCCTTTTGAAGGTTAACCAGTAATAGAATTTCACTTGTATTAGTCACCTAAAAGGTAAACTCAACACAAGACCCAAATATGAACCCAAACAAAATATAGTGTTTGCAGTGACATAAATCAAACCTGCATTTTCACCTTCCAGAAGCAAATGTGCTCAGGTATCATACAGGTTCAGTCTTTCACAGCATGGCAGCTGGTTAATCTGCCTGAGAACTATTCAAATACCCAATATAAATTTGGCTATATGCTTAGAACCTCAAACACCAGCACATCTTGTCCTATTCGCTTTTATTCAAGCAGACAAGAGTGCTTTTGTTTAGGATACTTATTATGGTAGCATTTACTCAAACCTGCAATTCAGGGCTGAATTAAAACTTCTTCAGATTAGTAGAGCAATGACATCATAACCCATTATTTTTACTTTGATGACAACTTTGATATATACACAAAATTTTGGCTTTTAGAAAGGAAAACTCACAAATCCTAGTTATTAACTGTACTCAATGATCTAAAATATAAAATCTCTGAAGCTTGAATTCTTGAGATGGTGAACTCTCACCCTTCTGCTTTCACAAGCCTTTTGTAATAATCTAAGCTTTCACAGGAAATGCTAACATACAATGCTATTCACACTTCTGACCTGCACAATAAATGCAGAAATAGTAGAAGCCTAAATTTAGGCTTCTTTAGATTTTTATGAAGATAAATTGTTTACTCCTTCTATAATTTTACTAGTGTGGAACCCAAGTTCTGTGCCAGAGTTTACAAATCTGGGAACTGAAAAAAAATGTGGTTAAATTAGAGCAAAGTCAATAAAATCTCCATTATGAATTTTTGCAAAGAGACAGACACATGAATATTTAAGTCTGTTAAAAACTTCTGTTAAAAAAAGAGAAAACTTACCAATGGCATAACCTGGCTTAAAAGTATGAGACAAATACGTATGGATTTATAGCTAGGCAAATATATATATATGTGTGTGTGTATATATGTGTATGCATGTGTATGTATATATATACATATATATAAAATATAAAGTTTTTATTTCCATACTAGATTGACTCAGTAAAAACATTTGGTTTAGGCTGAATCTACATACAACTCCAAAATGCACCTATGATTTATTCAATACATTTAATGATTATGAACAGGTGCTCCTACTCAGGTCCCCTTCATGTGAGGGACCATCAGCAATGTATAGCTACCTGCAAAAATGCTTGTAACACCTCAGAATGTTGTTTATGAAAATAAAAAGGAAGGAAAAGCTATATATGGTTTAAATAGGAAATACATAGTGATGTTTCTCCATTGTATACTTCCTATACACTCTCTGAGTAGTCCATAATCTTCTTCAAAAACAAGTATTTTTAAGTTGGTACTTCAATTTTTATTTCACCTAATTCAAAAAAACCCACCACTACTAGGTAAAGCAGCTTTTTAGAAAAAAAAATTTAGGCAACACAATAATTCATTATAATCACAAGGACTATCTTAAAATTAATAAAATTCCAAGTCAAAATTAGTGGAAGAACACTGATCTTATACCTTCTAGGTCCTGACTTTAACTATTTTGAAACATGAATGTTCTGTAACCCTGTGTAAGTGTTACTGTCATTAAACAGATAAAATGTCCTCTACTTTAATGACAGTTTAGGTTCCTTCTTCAGATGATAGCTTTCTTTTTATAAATGCTTTAGCATTTCTACTTTTTTAAGGACTGCTACATCAATTAAGTTTGATTGAGAACTTCAGTAGTTCCTATCAGATGCTTGTGTAATCAGTTTTTAAGGAAGTAAGCACAGATCTAATAATGAATCCCCTTTTGGGCAATGATCCGCCAACCTGGATCAATAACTTTGCCTTGCAAAAAAGATAAAAAAAGATGTTGACAATATTGTTTGCAATGAAGTACTCTAATTAGAGATTGCCTTCTGTTTTCCATATTTCATTACACACAAAAAGAAAGTGAGATTATAGCAGCTAATCATTCACTCCTCAAAACCACACCAAACATTAATGTTGTTTTCAAGAATTAGTGAGGCCACTCAATACACAAGTGTCTTTGCATTAAAACCAAGCAATTGGATCAGCTAACTTACCACATGTTCAACAAAAAACAGAGAAAAATACAAATGTACACACACCCTTATATATGGGTATACGCACATACAGAGATACTGGAGAAGACCAAAACAAAACCTCTAAAGAATCAAAATGAAAACGTTTTACTACAGGTTGTTACTTCTAACATGGTGATACAATAACAAGATACAAACATTGAGTAACCACCAGAAACATCTGGTTAAACAGATGCTTTAAAGTCACCATTTGGAAATTGTAGATAAAAGTAACTGTCCTGAGATTTCTTTCTATTAACTGTTTAATTTTATCTTTCTCTTCAATTTTTTTAAACTTTTATTCACCTTCAATATTTGATGATATGAAACAGCAATTATTTTAAAAATATAATACTTCACTGCATTATGAAAAAAAAATTATCAGCAGGAAGAAAAAAGTGAGTTGGAGAAGCAGTAGTACCACATTGTAACATTCCAAAAATTCCATGGCCAAGCACATAATCTCTGTAATTGGACACTACAAAGACAGAGGCTATTTTCCTTTTGCATTTACTGGTTTCACTCAGGCTAAATACCTGAGATGTCCTTGGCCTTAAGGAAGGGGAGAGACAACAGAATCACCCTGGTTAAAATTTTAAAATACCTAAGACTCTTAAACTATTCAGAAAGGAAAGCTAAAATGTAAATTTGAACACTTCCAATGGACCTTTCAGCAGACAGAACCCCTCTGTCTAGAAGGTCTTCCTTGTACAGTTGTCAGAACACAAAATTCTCTTGCACAGACATTCCCAACTACATGTCCCGAGCTGAAGCATGCTCAGTTAAACCAACTTGCTCTCCAGTAAATAATTTATGATCATAATGAAAACTAACTTCATTCATCAGTGTTTTAACATTTGTCTAATGCAGTAGTGGTAATGGAAATGATGAACATTTAAAAATAAGTTACATAAGCTGACAAGGCTACATTAGGTACCACTTGCTTTCAGTGGGAAAACAGTGCAAAGCTTCAGCCTTAAGTTTTAGGTTCAGCAATATCTCACATCTACAGGCACATACACATAGTGAATAAAGACCAATATGGATTCATTTACATTAGCTTTACTGCCCATACTCCAGGTACCAGCATAAAGCTAAACAATTCTATTAACAAACTGTCAGAAAGAGAAGGATTTAGTACAGTATTATGCCAGACTTAATGTGACTACAGAATTTTCTGACGAGCTATTTCAAGTCTTGGCAATTAATCACTGAGTATTTTGTACCCTCTCAAGAACACGTAACTCTGGATTGTGTAAAAAAAACCAAACAAACCAAACCAATAGATTTAACTGTGTAGTGAATATTTTTATCCTAATATCCAAATCAATTAAAATGTTTTCAATTATGTCATTGAAAAACAAGTGAATCATAGCTATCTTCATAAATAAGAAACTTTTCAAATTGTGGCCCTAAACTCCAGAGATATTGTTGATATCACTGTGTTGCTTTGGGTTTGTTTTTCTGGGGGGGATTTTGATTTTTTTATATTACCAACAGAAAATATAGAGAAGATAGATGAGGAAGTTATTACTGACATCTAGACAACGACTAGTTTTTAAGCAAATCATAATTTTCCCTATTAAATGTGTATTACTTATGAACCTGAAGTGAATAACTTGTCAAATAACTCACTTATTTGTACCTTTTGTTGTGACAGAATACCTTGGAAGTCTGGGCACTTATCTTAATTTTTTTTACATATCTGGAAAGAATAGCTGTCTTAATAATTTCCAGCCGTCAGTGCTCGTCTAAGGAACATGTTCAAAGTCTTCAGGTCTATAAAGTCTTGTTAGAGCAGCTGGACAAATGATGAATCTAGATCATGTGATTCTTCAAGAACTGCCCTTCTGTGATTCACCCAAAGTATAAAAGTAGTCCTTTCTATATTTGATTCATTGCCTTCTTACCCTTTATGTTGTCAGCAATATGAACACAGGAAATAATATCTTTAAAAGATTTGTTTTTTGTTTTTTTTTTCCGTTTGATTCTTTGCTTTTAAGCTTGAGTTTTAAACCTACAGTGTTATTCAAGAGCACGACCATTCACCACTGGCAATATCCTGAAATATTAAAGATAAAGCTAATATTTTCAGTTCCTTATAAACACAGCTAAGAAATCTATTACAATTGCAAGATGAGAATATTGGTAAGTCAAGGTTTTCTAATATATATATATATATATACACACACACATATGTATTCTATTGATATTGCAAGAGTGATAGCATTTGAACAGGTCTAGAATAAGCAAGAAATCATTATTAAAAATGAAGACTGAGAAGCTCACTACACTGACACACAGATGATGTTTAGCAGACTGTGCAGAAAAGCCCAGATAGAGTAAATCAACACAGAAAAAATTTGTCAATCCTTTGCAATCCTTTGTTCTCTTCTTTGCAGAGGCTTAAATTATACATTCACTTTTACAATGAAATGTAGACTTTAGTGGCAAGTCAGGCGGGAAAAAATATCAGTGATGAGATCTCTCAGTCAAAGGAAATGTTTTGTAAACTTTTTAATTTGGTCATTCATTTTCAGAAAAGTATGTAGACTATGTCTTCTTTTCTATATTCTTTATATATTCTTCCTATTTCTATATATTTCTATATATACTTCTATATATTCTATTTCTATATATTCTTTCTTTCTATATATTTCTTTCTATATTCTTCTTTTTAAAAGAAAGATTTTTCATTTCCCTGAGAAGTTTTCATTCCCCTGTTTCCCAAGATCCCATCTCCAGATTTATCCTCATTTTGTTACAATACAAAAAACAGGACAAAGTTTGAAAAACCAGAGGAGCCCCAGCATATGTCCTGGGTTGACCCTGCCTGACTACCAGGGTGCCCATGCAATCTCACTCCGCTTGATCAACAGAAAAGGAGAGAAAATAAAATGGATAAGCTTAAAAAACTTGCTCTAAAAAAAAAAAAGAGTTGTTGGCAAAGGGTTTTTACAGACAAGCACTAACTCTTGGTTCTGATTTAATGCTCACTTCTTAAATTTCTGTATTTTAAAGTCTAATTCAGGGCTATTGACATAACACGAAAACTGCATGCATATTTAAGACAACACAAATCAATATTCACTACCATATACTAATTTTATTTGATTAGAAATATATTTAGAAGGCAAAAATCCCTAACTTTAAAACATACAGTAAGTTTGTAAGAAGCATAAAACACTGATTAATTCTGAAGCATGTATGAAATTCTACTGCTTAATTAAATTCAGCAGGGATGTTACCTAGCAGTATACTTAGAACTACCAAAAATAGCAGTCAGTACATGTTAAGTAGCATGTGTCAGTATGTGCTTAGATATCCCTTAGCTAATTGTTTTCCTTGATGTTATCTGAGAACCATGGTCAAATCATCACCTGATTTTGTTGTTCACATTGATTTTTAACAAACACGGTAAGAAATGTTCTAGTTGGAGAAGATTTTTAAATCTTTTGAATATAGTACATACCAGTTCCTTTGCTTAAATATGGAGGCTTGAAGAATTTCACAATGCCATACAAATTCACTACAGTTCCATCTTTAAGATCATTCAAAGGAGTATACATGTACTTTGGTGCAACAGACTAGAAAGAAATGATAAAATTGTGAAAAAGAAAAAAGTTATTCAAACATTCACCCAGAATTTTGTCTTTTAACACCATCCACCCTCATATATGCTCGATTTTATGTTCAAAAAGTTATCTATTTTTCTACCTTATTCTCTTTAGACTTTTCAAAGATAAATACAAACATATATTCACAGGCAATAAAGCACACTTGTTTCTGCTTCCTGTCATGACTTCATCTTCCTTAAAAAAACCACAAAGGCAGTTCAAGTAAGTTACAGTACACAAAATAGGTTAATAAAAGTCATACTGAAGAACAATAGAAAGTGATTTTAACATACCTATCAAAAAATCTTTTTAAAGCACATACATAAATAATTCTGTAAATCTTATTGGCAGGTTCACTGCATTAAATCACTTTTTGGGGAAGGAGGCAGGGAATTTACTCTCACAGCCATTGCGTAAGTCTATTAAAGAATCACACTTGCTGGAGAAATAAAGGACTACCTTCTACTAACTAAGGAATACCCTCCTGTCATCTTAAGGTTACATTATGTGCTCATTAATCTCTTAAAGACCATCAGTTCTGCCAAACTGACAGAAAACTATACAACTGCTGTACTCTTCATAAAATGAAATGTAATTCTTCATAAAATTAACAGAAAGCCAAGCTGTATCATCTCCAGTACTAAGTCTTAAACTTTGTAACAAACAAAATTTCACACACCAATTTCTATACCCTTAATAAACTATTTCCTGTAGAATTTGACCTTAGAAATATAAATACTTGTTCCAAACAGTAATCAAAAGAAATTTTAAGACTAGTACACAAAGTCTGATTTCAAACCAAACGAAGACTTACATTTCCATTTCTTTAAAGTATACACATATCATCTTCTTTAGAAGGGTAGTGTTACCTTTCTAGATCGTATTTCCTAAAACACCATGCAGCCTATTTTGAGATCAAGATGAGAACTATACTGTAAATATGGAAAAAGTACTACTTTTCATATTTTTCTCTGTTTTTCAGGCATATTATTTGCAAAATTAAAAGCTAAATAAATGACTGCTGGATGAGAATATGAAGTATAATGAACAGGAAACAAGATTTTCACACATTCTTACATACATACAGTTAGTCTCACACGGTGCATGGGTGTCAAGAGGATAAAGCAAATCTCTTTTCAGTGGTTCCCAGTACTAGGACAAGGAATAATGGGTTTAAGCTAGTACATAGGGAGTTCCACCTCAACACGAGGAGAAACTTTACTGTGAGGGTGACAGAACACTGGAACAGGCTGCCCAGAGAGGCTGGGGAGTGTCCTTCCCTGAAGACTTTCAAAACCCGCCTGGATGCTCTCCTGTGTGGCCTGACCTAGGTGATCCTGCTTTGGCAGGGGAGTTGGACTAGATGACCTTTAGAGGTCCCTTCCAACCCCTAACATTCTATGATCCCAAATATAAACTCACCAAAGATGCAGTTTCTGAAGCAGCAAGTTTTTTTGATGTAGTATAAATCTGAGGAGAAAAAAACCCAACAAACTCAATTACAAAACTGAAGGCATTGCAGATATAAAATCTGAGTACTCTTAAGTAAATATAACACTAAGCAAAACAAAATGGTGCTATAAACACTTGCTACATAAATCACCTTGGAAAACAGTAAAAATTAATAATACCTGAAGTTGGCATTTGGAAAAAGTAAAAGTAAAAAAAGTTGAGTATCCACATACATAAATGGTTGATCCAGCTTCTTCTGACACCTTCACATGGCAATCATGTCTACCATCCTCTCTTGCCGTAGGTGATTTTCCCAATTTAAATCCTGCAACCACAAAGGTGTCCTATGGGGACAGGGTGATAGATGATTACATAGGCCATATCATATGCCCTGTTCTAATAGTATGTAATGTGAAATTTCACCCTAAAGTTTCAAGACATTCAAGAAACAAAAATTCTGAACCAGTTCTAAACCTTGCCTCTAAGTTTCTCGGTTTCCAATTCATATTTCCAACCAATGCCAGAAAGTTTGTGGGGGTTTTTTTTCAAATTCTGGTAAAATTTTTGCACTTTTGATACACTGTGATTGAGTGGTAATTTTTGACAAAGGTTAGAGAGGAAGAGTCACACTGAAGAAAAGAAAGCAAAACAATCATTCCCTTTCAAATATACTGAAGACCAATGCCTTTCTGGCTAAGCTTAGCTAAGCTAGAAAAGTAATCACACATTGGATCAGCAGTGACAAAACTCTTTTTCTCAAAGCTAATTTCTTAGTAGTTACAGCTACACTCTCTTTGTAGATATTTTGTTTTGGTCATTTCCCAATTTCTTCTTTATGGGTCAAACAGGTAGATCAATCAACAGATAGGTTTCTGGTAGCAACATTATAATCTTCTCTGGCATCACTCCTGAGGTTCTGGCAAGGGAAGCAATTACATGCACTCTTAAGTTTGGTATGAAGCTCCCCAGACACCACAAAGTAAACAAGAAAAGTATGATTTAATAATATTGATGATGGATGATTCAGTAAATAACTGAAGTCCCTGCAGCAGCTCAAGAAGCTCACCTTTTTAGTTGTAACCTTATAACCATAACAAAAAATAACTGAATACACACACACCAAAAAAAAAAAAAAAAGAAGATAGAAAATATATTCAGGAGACAGACATTTTAAGAACAGTATCTGAACAAAAAAAAGATCATGCTGGGAACTCTGATACAATGTAAAACACCTTTACAGTAAGCTCTTTGGTACCAGAACTGTATAGCAGGACTGTACCAGTGAGATGTGCCAACATTAGTCTGAGAACTCTATGTCTATATAGACCTATTTGACCTATGTCTATTTCTACCAAAAGCACTTCCATAAGCTTTTACTGAATGACTTTTGTTTGTGTGTTTATTTGATTGCAACTAATAAAGAGGTTTCTGATTATAGTTGACAGTTTTAGCCAAACACTGCACTATGATGTTTTTTTTTTTTTTTGCTGTTTCAGCAATCTGACAATGCTACTCTAAATGATTTAAGATTCAAAACCCTAATGTTTTGTGCAAGAGAAAGAAAGATTACTAACTTAAGTGACAGTGATATATTTAGTTACTAAAGTGTTGGCAAAACAAGTACTGCAGAAAACCTAAGTTTAATCAGGCAGTTTAATAGAGAATGAAACTACTTGTTACAGCATGGTGATTTGCAGGTAGTGTCATAAGTGGGAATATAAAATACTAAAAGATAATACATGTTACCCAAGAGTAAGCCATATACAGAGTTAAGTAAATTAAAACAGGCCAAAACTATTAGACAACTCAATATTCCTTCCACCTGGAACACACTACCCTACAAATGTAGTAGTTTCATTCTTTCCAGATACAAACACATGCTTCAGGAAACTCATCTTTTTAACAGAAAACCAGGTGTTAGCACATGTCTTTCCTTTCACTGGTGCTGATGCTACTCATGGTCTTCCTTCAAAAGTGGAATCAACCTTCAGCTAAAAAGCTATGCCCTGCTATACATTATTCCCATTTCAGCATTTTATTAGATTGGAGGCAGCACAAGATTCTGAGACGTGATTGCTGAGTCAGGTCTGGAGCTCTGCACAGCTGACTTGACTTGTCTTGTTCTGTGTCAGAAGGAACTTTGGAACTGCACAGACTCAGGCTTTATACAGATTGATAATAAATGGAACTTTTGTTCAGTGAATAGTATTAGATCACTGGAGGTTACTCTCAGGTAATTGCTATTTCCATATTTGAGAAAGCCCTTAACATTTGTTCATAACAAGTATTTCTAAGAATATGGAAAAAAAGCCCTATTTTCTTCACTAAATAACTTGGAGAAAATAACTAAATAACTTGGAGAAAGACTGGTCACCAAGGTCCACAGTGACAGGACAAGGGCAATAGTTTTAAACTGAAAGAGGGTAGCTTTAGATTGGCCAAAAGGAAGAAAATCTTGACAAGGGTAGTGAAACACAGATGTTGCTATCCCCTCCCTGGAAGTATGCAGTCAGCTTGGACAGGCCTTTGGAGAAACCTATGTATCAAAAAATCCTTCCGTCCATGGAACATGGGTTGGAACTAGATGATCATTTAAGTTCCTTTCCAATTCAGACCATCCTATGATCTCAGTATTGTAAGGAGAGAGAAGAGAAAAAAGAAAATAAAAAAAAAAAAAAAGAAAAAAAATTACGTAAGAAACATTTTGTGGTTTTTTCTAGTTCATATTTACAGATCTGAACTGGCTGAATAGGCTATTTCTAATTTTGGAGATAGCTACAGAAAAACAGATGAGAAGTCAAGACAAATTTGTAGAAAACAAGTCTTAAAATAGGAATTTATGTGTATATATATTTTACCCCACTGCGTGTAACTTTTGCACAGTCCTCTGCCAGTTTTCCATATATTAAGATATTTATGCTGTTGATCCGTGTACACAAGTCATCCGTATCTAGAGGAGAAAAAAAGCAGAAGCAACTCCAATCACCATAACTACCCTAAAACAAAAGAGCAATGGGAAGAGATTTCCAAAATAAATTCAACTACAGATCTGAACACTTGCTATAGGTACATCAAGCACCATATTCTTCGTAAGAGGACCATTTAAAATGTCCACATGTGTACATTAAACAGAAATGACAAAGATTTTCATTAGGACAATTCAGTATATAGTGCTAGAGAGGAAATAGTATCCAGTCATATTTTATTTTTTACATTAATAGAGATCATAGTGTAGAACTATATAAACTGAACAAATTCCAGGACATAAACACATCAGTAAATAGCCTTTCAGGAGGACTGAAGCAGAAATTAAGTTTTCTTAAAAATTTTCTACCTTTTACTGTTTCAGAAATAACACTGATGATTTGGATGTGGAAACTTTTTTTTTTTGAGGTTGTAAAGAAGCTCCTGGCTCTCCTGAATAGCCATGGGACATTGGCAAGGATCAAGGAAGTTCTGTGTCCCTCTTTGTGAACTCTCAAGCCAGCAGGAAAACTGATTCATGTCCCATCAACTGTATTCACCTCTGCTAGCTCCAGTCACAAGCAGTTCTCATGAGGCAGGAGCTGCACCCCTCAGCCTGCTGCTCAGTCAGTCACAGAATTTGTAGAATCAGGAAGGCTCAGGGGGAGCAGTAATGATTCTCTAACTGATCCAAGGAAGAAGCCGAGAAGGGAACGTAAGGGAGTTAAAAGTTCCTTGAATCCAACATAGACTTGCTGACTAATGACATCCTTCTCTGTATTGACTGGAGGGGGTGATGAGCTTTGGACTTAAAAGGGACATGATTTTTTCTTATAATTTATTACATAATGAACAACTGAAGCCTTTCAATGTGTTAATGACTCTATTGCTATTTGAATACCTGAGTAATCAGGGAAAATTCCATTCTTTAGCTGCTTGATTAAGACAGAATTAAATACAAATATTTTGCTGCTAATCAATGTACTGCCCTATATCAAATGTACACTTACATAGTATATACTATGTATATTATATGGTAACTATTAAGTGTGTACTTTTCTTAGCTCTTCTTAATCATAAGCAGTTTAAAAATATACTATTAAAGCTTTACATATGGGTAATACACTTCCAGGACAGTATTTTAAAAGATTCTACACAAAGACATTCACTGAAATATAAAGACTCTAGTCTCTGGCATATGTTTAAAATTATCTATTTTTTTTAGAGAATTAAAAATTTAAAGAGTATTTTAAATATAATATTATTTCTGAACACTAAGAAAGCAGGTACTGATGTAATAGCACGATGTCAAAAAAGTATCAAACACTTCAACAAAATAAAAAATATATACTTAAATATAGTACCTTGAAGAACAACCTTGAAAAAGTCTGTCCCATCTCCAAGTTTTGTTAATGGGTAGGAAACAATAACTATCCCCTAAAAAGTAAACACATGGGATATAACAAAGAAATATTACATGTCAATACTACTTAGATGCTACTGATTAGATGATAAGCTTAGCCTAAACAAATAAATAATATCTACAAAACTCCCTCATCTTAGTTACAATCATATTGCCATGGCTACAGTTTTAGCACAGAAACTGCAGTCAAGATAAAAGATACATATGAAGTTATATAATCTTATGGAAAAAAAAACCTGAATGGCTGGGAGGACTGTATTACAGAGTATTTAAACTGTGGTGACCTTTTCATTTGTCAATAATACAAAAGCTTTAAAAGATGCAAAGGTTACATTAATTATGTAAAAATTACTCTCTTTACAGTGAAGTGGAAGTTACAATGAAGCAAAAATTACAGCTGAGCAACTTCACTGCTGTCAACATCTCTGGAACAAATGTGTTGTGTTAGATAGATGCTATCTCATGAAAAAACGTTCACCTTGAACAGTAGCAACAATGTCAGTCAGGTGTATTCTTCCATGGTATTATAAGTAAAGAACTATACCCTTCATAAGGATGGAACCACCAAAATTGGTTAAACGAAGAAAATATAAAAATTTGAAAACAGACTCTATAAACCTAGACAGCACAGGGAATAAAAAAAAGGATTTCTTATAAAGAGATAGCAGGGGCAATATGTCTGTAAAGAGACCTTAAGAGGATAATTAGGTAAATCATGATTTTACAGTGCTCATATTCAGTGGGAAGCTTGACTTCAATGTTAGTAAACACTTTTAAAATCAAATAAGGTGTCCTGGTTTAAGCCAGGATGAAGGTGATTTTCTGGTTTGTACTTTTGCTTTCAGCTAAGTCTCTTGTAAGTAGCTGCACTTGCTGAAATTAACAGAAGTTTCTCAGACAGTGTCTGCTTCTAAGACTGATAACACTCGATGTTTATAGTTACTGCCAGAGACTGGCATGCAGAGCCAAGGACACTGCTCAGCTCTCAGGAACATTTTGCCTTCCAGAAGGAGCAACAAGGTCCCACCTGAACCCCTCCTCTGGGGAGGACCGGACAAGATAGATGTCAGAACTGACCAAACAGAGTATTCCATCCCATACACGTCATACTCGGTATAAATTTGAGGGATCACAAGGGTCAAACAACTTCCTTACTTCTTCCTTCCTTCCTCCCTGCTTCCTTCGGCATCCTGAGAGGATTCCGTCCGTCCCTCCACCTGTGATCCTGATCCGTGCCAGCCTGAATCTGTGTGTTCCTGCCCCCAGCTCCTGACTGCTGCCGACTCCAGGAGTCCAGCCTGGACTTTCCCAGGGCTGCCCTGCAGCCTCGGTGGTGACGTGAGAGTTATTGGGGGAAAGGGGGGAGGAGCGTGGGATCACTTTTCCTGTATATTTGTATATATTTAGTAATTTTTTTCCTATTTATCATCACTGTGTCATTAAAGTTCTGTAGTTTAGTTTCCAACCCATAAGTCTCTTTTCCTTATTCTCTCTCTCAGTGAGGAGAGAGAGAGATTAATATATTAATCTGTTTCTCGGTTTAAATCTGTTGTTTTGCCGGGCCAGGGTTAAACCGTGACATAAGGATAAAATACACAGCAGTGAACTGTTACTGTAGGGGCTTTTCAGAATAAAATTATTCCTACAACACATTAACTGAGGAATCCAAACCAAATTCAACAATTTATTTTACTGTTTTATAAAGAAATAATAAACTCTCTTTTCTAACCCCAAATACATTTTCATTTTATTACACTAATAAAATAAACACCTGAATTAGATTTATCATGTACCATATTGCTTTTTTCTTTTGAGACAGTAGTAATACTTCATTTAAGACCAAAATGAAAGTAAAAAATCAATGACCATTTCTTTTTAACAGGTATGTTCCTACTTTTCATGAGCACAACAAATGAGTTTTGTAAGGAAACTTGAGTATCAAATAGTTATTCTAAACATCTGCAAAATAACAATGAGATTTGCCTAAGAATACATAGAAGAAGGTCTGCCACTTGTTTCCAAAATTACAACTTTGTTTAAAATTTTAGGTATAATATTTAATTGCTCTTGCTGAGATTGTTTGTCGTGAACTGTATTCATGGGTAAGTAAAATACTGCAGATTTTTCCTTATAATAGCATTGAAATAAAGTCACTTCAGGAACACACTGTATCTACCACATGTACTTTTTTGCCACTAAAGAAATTGCAATCTGCACAAGCATGCTAGTTAGAAGCAGAATACATTCATGGAATAGGGAGTGCTTTCTGACCACTTTTACTTTTTGTTTTTCCTTTTACATCCCAGTATCTTTCAGTAAGTTTTCAAATCCTGGGACCATATTCTTTGCTAATGTAATCTTGTCTCACCACTTCCCTTTGTATCTTAAAAACCTACACCCTATTTCTCTTCCTCAGAAATACTACCCACTGCTTTCTCTAATCTGTTTCCTTCCTTGCTGCTGCTTCATTCCTTAATGGGATCCAACATCTGATCTGGCAGCTGATTTTCAGGTTTTGTTCAGTTTTGCCACATCAAAATCCAGAGGATCATGAAGTAACAGAAGGCACCAGGCTCAGTTAGAGGATATCATGACTGAGGATGCATGGACATTGTTTGTGCTGTGCTACCCTAAATTTAAAATAAAATTTGTATTGTTCAGAAGGATATGAGAAAGCAAAAAAGCTTCAGAAAAATAAGGACTGAGGCATACAAGCCAGACAGAAGCATCCTTAAGAGTTACTTAATCCCCAGAACACACTTCATAAAAATCCTCCTCTCCCACCTACCTCAGAAAAGGACCTGATCCCCATTTTGGCAATTTCAGAGCATCAACGTGCTGTGCTACCACTAAGATAACCCAACATCAGTATGTTTTAAGGTTTCCTTCAAGCTAAGCCTGCAGAACTGGATTTTCCAACATATTTAATGGTGCATTAGCACCAGCTTTATTCGTTCTCCAGTTGCACTGTTTTTATGCCAAGATATTTTAGTCTACTAATCCATGTAGCAGCAGCATGAAGTTCTCTTAACATAAGGCAGAAGTCTGAGAAAGAGATTCAACACTCTTTGAGCAAGCAGCTGTAACACTGCTTATATGCTTTAAATCAGTCCGGTAATAATTTTTCTGCTTTCCTAATGGAAACATCTATTTTGGCAGAAACACTGCAACTTATAATCCGATTTTTATTTCTTCAACATTTCCTTTGTGAACAAGAGTCTCTGGTTCTTCCATTTCTGAGGTGCTCGCAGACAAAGCTCTTAAAAGCAGGAAAGCCTATATGCCCTGCAGGTGAATGCAGACAGAAAACTACACACCGAGGAATAAAAACCTTGTTGAATAGCATCATTGGTTATTGATGTTTCCATTTGTTCCTTTACAAGACCTAAAGGAGCCTGGATCATTCTCAATCAAGTTGCCTCCTATCACAATCTACTGTTGCCCACTTCCAAGAAGAGCAGTTTTGCTCCTTTGCCTTACTTAACTAAATTCCTTCTGACACCATAATGAACCAGTCAAGTAAGTGACAGCAGCAGCAAACTGCCCTCTATCCATCAATATGGATAAACTTCTAGTTTATTTGCCATGAATGAACTCAACCACAAGGTCAGGCAAGCACCAGAACTGAAGCATGGAAATATGGAATGGGGAAGCAAAAATGTTTTCTGGATAGAGAAAATCATTAGCCTAAAGTTCAGCTCCTACCTTTAAAATATTGGTGGTATTTAAAAGATTCAGGCCACCTAAGGTTTTCTACAGAATTAGCTTGCTTTTTTTTTTCCTCCTGTGGTTTTTGGTAACAGACTGAAAGCAAGCCTGGTATGATGTTGACATCCTGCCAGTTAAGCGTCAGGGATGATTTTCAGAATCATTCACAAAAAAAGTTAAACAGGTTAAAAAACAAACCCCTCAAGAACTGACTCTGCATTTCACAGAGTATACTTGTTGTACAGATGACAAAAAAATGTCTGCATTTTACTAGTACAGTAGGATTATACTTCCAATCTGAAATACACTTACAACTACTATAAAGTGTAACTGTACACTTCATAATAACCTAATTGTATCTTGATGGAGGAAGTTGCTAGCGTCCTTTTCACATAAAGCTGGATATTTTATTACTTCATACAAACAGGAAAACTTAAAAATACTTGCATTTGAAACCTTTAACAGGATGCTGGTGTATATTACTATTTTCACAAAGAAAACCCCAAACACTTAACCTTCTCCAATCCCTCCACTTCTAGAAGAGCCTTCTGCAAATCAACATGTACTTAAACATGTCCACAGTTTAGAAACTAAGAACACTTCTCGTAAAATTTAAGTCTGACAATGTAAGAGGAAGGGGCAGACCTGTGGACCAATTAAGTCAATAGCAACATGCAACAAAGTTCAAAAGGGTCATAATTTTGTGTTGTTTAAAGATACACAGAAGATGCCCACAAAGGCACACAGCTGAGCAAGCCACCAACCGAGTTGGACCATGGAGGTCCATAAATATACCAGGAGATATTTCAAAGTAAGGCAGAATTCCATTATTAACAATCTACCTGAAAATATTTGTTGGTATAGTCAAAGCCTTCTCGCAAATGCTTAATATCTTCCTTCTGCAAATGGCTTGGTAGTGGAGTCTCAGATTTTCCTTTAACGATCTTCAGCAATTGAACAGGCATAGCTCCTTTATCTAAGCAGGAACAATAAAATAAACTCTTGAAGGTATACATCTTGTTCCAATTAAAAGTTACTAGAACTTACAATTTACTCAGAAGGGCAGTATTTATCTTTTTCACAGTAAGGTTTAATCACATAAGACTAAAAATCTTCAGAGGGACTGGCCTCACCTCAGCACCATGAATATAATGAAGTATAACACTGAGGATGGCTTTAGGCTTAACTTTTAAATGCTACTCTGCCCTGTCCTTGATTTTCCATGGACTAATTTTCTAGACCTTACATTTCTGACTGTGGAACAACCGACTACAACCCACTAGTTCTTTCTGTCTGAATTGCCTACAGAATATTAACATGTATTCCAATAGCATAAAAATCCATGTTAAACCACAGTACACCAGAAAAAAAGATTGCCAAGTAGAAATGGCTTTGAGCAAGCATTAACCTTTAACAGAAATGAGCAGTGAATTTTACATTTTTTTTCTTCAGGAATGCAGATCCATCAAAATACTGCAGTCACAGCATTCCTCTATCTTTAGGTCCAGAAGCAAGAGGAAAAAATCCTCTAAGGTATCTGAAGGACTTTACTTCATTCTTCTCACTTGCAACTTGAGTCTTTAAACATCCACAGACCTCAATTAGAAATCTAGATACGGTCTGGGATGCATGCAAAAGAAACAAGAAAATCTTTCAGGCACACAGTCTTATAATCAGTAAACACATAAAGAAAAATAATTAGCATTTCATTTTAGGTGTACAACATCCCAGATACAAGCTCTAAGAGTCTGCTAATTTCAGTGTTTATGACAAGATATACAATCAAAGTCTTACGTATGTATAGAATTAGACAGTGGCTCTACAAGCCAAGTGTGATTTAAAAACTGTAATTTTTGAGCTTTGCACTGCAAAATAGGGTGGTAGGAAAAACCTGAGCATATATGTCTTTTTGTGAAAGCCTTGTATCTTTTTTCTCTACGCTTTTAAAACTTTGATTAAAATATAAAAAAAATTAACCTTAAATTCTGTTTGGAAAACCACCAGAATTTAAACTCTGAGATTAGCTGCATTATACTTCAGTGCACATTGAAAATCATTAAGAAACTACAAGCTGCAGTTGCAAGTGAAGTTAATGCCACACAGCCACACACAATACAGAACTGTTGAGCTGAACAGCAGTGCAACATGACTGAAAGAGAGAAACAAAAGAAAAATAAACCACAAGGAATGGCAAATTTGTTCTTATCACCAAGACAATTCATCAGTTCCTTCCCTTTCTCCATGCTTCTCTAAGCAACATGAAATAGCCAAATTTTGTAAGGCAATTAACACTGCAAAGCAGTACAAAGTTTCTAAAATATTCCAGTACAAAAAGCTCTAGCTAGCAAGCTCAGTATTAAAAAAAATTTTCTCATACACTGTCAGTATTAAACTAAAGGTTCCAACATGCCTTACAATAGTCTAAAGCTCCAGGCAACACTCTAGCAGTGGAAAACATCTTATGACACATGACAGGCACATCAAGTTGAACTCCTGATATAACCAGGAATCACTCCCTCTACATTCAAGTTGCTGAACTCCTTTCAGCAAGGGGAACTGCTAGGATTCAGTGAAAATCAGTCAAACTTCCACAGATGGCAACAAGTCATAAGAAAACTCATTTCACTATTATTTGAATTATGTCCCAAAGACCTCATATATTTGAGGATGTGAAGAACAGGTATTATAAGTAAAAGAAAGTAATGATAGAGTTCAACCGAGTCCCTATTAGCACCCTAAATTTTAAATAAGATGCATGACAAGCTTTACCATTTTGAAGTCATACAGCTCAAAATTCAAAATACAAATCAAATACAGAAAACAGAACTTTGTTGTAAAAACAAAGGATTGGTAAACCAATCCAGGAACAGGAGAGCAAGTAAATAACAGTGGATTACTCAGATCTATTCAATATTTGAGCTTTTGCTCAAGGCAAAGATTGAACCTCCAGAGTCCTGAGACTAGATCTCACTGCAACAAGTGACCTATTCCTCTGTAGCCTCCTCTAGAACACAAATTTCCCTGAAGCACTAATTAGAGATTATCTTTGGAGTTGAAAAGCAAAGCAAACACAAGATGTAGGAGGTAAACTGGAAAGATTAGTCCCTTCTCTACAACCAAGAAACACTTCAGTGATACATGAAAATGACACAAAGGGGATTCATATCACTTTGATAAAAGGAAGGTGTGGCAGTCAGAGGCATAAGGAAATTCCTTATCTCTCAAAGCAGATGCTAATTACAAAGAGACACATAATTCATTTTCTGAATCATATAATAAAACACACAGTTCTGTTTCTCTGGAGCAAACCTCACCAAAGTATCATGAAGAATGAAGGACTAAGCAGGAGCATCAGCACCTTACTGACGTGGTCAGCCAGACTGGTAGGTATCTGAAGTCCCTGTAAACACAAAGCCTGGTCAGTGCAATATTTGTACTAATTGTTTAAAAGTTAAAACAGTTATGAAGTAATGCCTCACTTTAAATGTGCACACATACCTAGACACAGACATACACTATTTATATAGTTTATGCAAAAGTTTCATAGAAATAAACATTTACCCCATTGAACAAAGCAGAAAGTACAGAACTACCAAACACTCAAATGGCAACCAGCCACAAGGGAAAACTTTTGCTGTACTGTAGTCTTAATGAAACTAGAACCACTAACGAAGAATGAAGTCTAGTCAAAGATTTTTCTAACAGTTTAATCTTGTAATTTGTGATTTCCTTGAGAATTGTCAGGAGAAAAAACTGACATCAGCTAAGACAGGTGAAACCAAGACAGCAGTGTGACAAATCTTATTCCTTTAGCTAGAAGGCTTCAGCTTGATGTTGCTGCAGAACTTCTAGAAGTCCTAAGCAATACTTAACAGCACAGCTGGCATTTACTTTCACTGGAATCCAAACAGAACTAAAAGCCCCGAACAAAATATACTTCATTAATTTCAGATTAAAATGTACCAATCTGATACTGTGCAAAAACCGTCCACAATCAAATGTTAAATGTGGATAATGGACTCTTACATTTCGATTTATCTCCGCACTGTTTGAGCTCTAGAAAGCAGACACTCGCTGCAAAACAGCCCTCAGGAAGCAGATCCTTCCAGGATGGGAATTGTAAACAATTCAGCAGTTGCGAATACCTAATATCTTTAAAACCAAGACCTTACACGGAGATTAACATCCATATAAGCATAAATGGATTAACAACACAAACTTTTTTTTCAGCATATTCGCTGCTAACGCGAGAAGAGGAAAGAAAAGTAACGAAAAAGTAAAGTGGAGAGGAAAGAACGTCCAAGTGCCCAGTTATCTGTCAAACCAGGGTGTATGGGGGGGGCAAGGGGTGTATTGAGGGGGCTCAATTCCCACAGCAGAGCAGAGACCCTGCGGAGGAGATGCGGGGCAGGGCAGGACGGTGCGAGGCACCCCAGGGTCTCAACGGGGGCACCAAGGCCCCGCAAAGCGCCTGAAGGCAAAGGCACGGGCTCTGCCTCGCCGGGGCGGCGGCCCAGAGACCACACCGAGACCGCGGGGTCTCCAGGTTACGAGAGTCCCGGTCGCAGTCCCGGTCGCAGTCCCGCTTGCACACCGGCGGGCCCCCCCGACACCCTCAGCCCCCCCGACACCCTCAGCCCCACCGAGGCGCCCCCGCCCCACGTGCCGCCGGTACCTCTTTCGGGACGCGGGACAGGCACCACACTCCCCGGTACCGCCGGACCCACTTCCGCCCTCACCGCTCCCCGGCCCACACCGAGCATGCCCCAGCGGACCGCGCATGTGCAGCGGCCGATCCCAGCCCTCCCTTGACCCCGCCGCGGGGCGGTGGGAGCATGCGCAGTGCGGGGGGCGGGCAGCGGGCGGGGGCGCGCAGGGCTGGCGGAGGCGGCGGGAGAGGGGTGGTCAGGGCGGGCAGAGGGAGCGGTGGCAGCCCCGGGAAGGGCGGGGAAAAAGTGATTGTCACAGCGACCCGAGATGGGGCGGCGGGACCCGCTAACCGCCGAGTGGGTTCCTCTCCTTGCCTCTCCTTTTCTCTCCTAACCTCTCCTTTCCTTTTTCCTCTTCCCTTCTCTTTTCTCCCCTCCCTTCCCCGCCCCTCCCCTCCTCTCCCCTTTCCCTCCCCCTTCTCTTTCCCTTCCCTTTCCCCTTCCCTTCCCCTTCGCTTCCCTTTCCTCTTCCTCTTCCCTTCTTCCCTTCCTCTTACCTTCCTCCTCTCCTCTCCTCTCCTCTCCTCTCCTCTCCTCTCCTCTCCTCTCCTCTCCTCTCCTCTCCTCTCCTCTCCTCTCCTCTCCTCTCCTCTCCTCTCCTCTCCTCTCCTCTCCTCTCCTCCTTTAACTTGTATCTTTTCTTTCTCTCTTTTGCCTTGCAACATATTTGCCATAACTTCATGGGGGTTATGTCAGTTGGCTTGTGCTAATTGTAAAATAAAACTTTACGCTTGCCCCTGACCATTGGTGGTTGGATTTAGTTACTGCATATCCAAAAATTGTTACTTCAAAGGATCACCTTTTATTTCGTTTGACAACTGTTGTAAAACTATTTCCAAATACCTCTAGAGCTAGAGGCAGCCCTTTTCTTCTCCTTTAACTTTGTTCTGATGACAGCACTTTTTTTTTTTTTTTTTTTAAATACACTTTTATGGATAAGAGACCAAATTCAGTTACAGGGAAGAGAATCTTTGCAGTACATCTGAAATGATGTGTTGCTTGCTAGAGCTGATGGGCTAACAGAAGTTTAAAATCCAGATTTATTATATATACTGAAGTGATTACAGTATAAATACTTAATAATTTCTACATGATTTCCAAGAACTAACTGTATCTTTATAAACTTAGTTCATGTCCAATGAATCAATAAGAAATCATGATTCTAGTATGCTTCTCACTTCAAAATACTTTGCTTAAATGATCTCTCTTCTGTAAAAGACAGTCAGATCCATGAGTTTTTGTTATCACTGCTGGCAAATCTGAAATGTAGAATCCAGAATTAGTTTTTTTTAAATAAGTATGTATGAAGTACTCATATAAGTAATTCTTCTTTGTTTGTATTATATCAGTGTTGCATGTAATTGAAGTTCACTTATATGGATGTAGTGTATGTGAATGTAAAAATAAAGAGAGCATAAACTTTATAGCTATTTGATGGGTGCATTATGGTAATTTCAGAAACAAGATTTGCAGAGGAGCATAAATCTTTTATTAGACCAACTTGTATAGGTTATAGATTGTACTTGAATGATATCAGTGGAACACTTTCACATACTGTTGCTAGTGTTTCAGAAGCACACTTGCAGAACAGATTCACAACTGGTTCTGTGACCATAAGAACCCAACTTTAAATAACTCATTAATGGGGACGTGGGTGAAGCAAGACATATTCTGAGCTGGAGAAGATTTTCTCCTGTATTTAGGGGAAAAGGAAAAGGGAGGGGATCCAGGGGAAAGCAAGAGACTGAGTGTAGGCAGGGGTGTGAAGATCTCCATTATTCTGATTCTGGAGACATCTGTGCTTGTGGCAGTTCTGTGGTTCAGCAGCTCCAAAATGTGTATGAAAATCTCCAAGTTTTTCAGTAAAAAAGGATCATAAGGTGATGTTTGGAGTCTATCACAAAGGAATAGTTCTTGTACATATTGGCTACTTCAAAACTTACTGGTGTTTTGAACATTAATAAGATTTTAATAGAATATAAGGAGTTATTACAGTCAGTGTAAATTTTGGAACCTGACTCAGTCTTTTGAAGTCACTGTTAGTCTTTCCATTGATTTCAGGGTTTCCTATTCGTTGAATCAACACATATATTGCAGATTAGATTTTTTGTTTGCCAGTATTAAGTCTGCTTCTTTGTTTAAAATAATACATTTTTATTTTAAATTTAATCCAGTCATTAAGTGGGCTTGCTCTGTGGTTGTATTCTTAGCTGATTTGCTTAGCAATAGGATTTTATTTTCCAATGACTGATCTACCCAAAAGCTTTTTATAGAAATGAACAGTAATGGATATTTGTTATCCCTATGCATAGCAGTTTTTCTGTACTTCCAATGAAATACTCCCTGGCTCTAAGAATATTGAAATATTGTTATTCTAAAACCTCAGCTGTTTTATGAACTATAGAAGTTTGGGCTTCCTTCACTGATGCTTATAAGCTTGTACAGGCTAAGAAGGCTACTGCAAAAATAAATCTTAATTCATATAATTTCCCTGGAGCTGGTGTGTTAGTATGACTCTATTTTGGGAGTAATATGATGAAAAGAAACCTCAGCATTTCAGAAGCACTAGATCTTTTGTTGCCAACACAGGAGAAAAAACAATATATCAGCTTATTTCTGAAAAAAAAAAGTACACCATTAATGGGTACAAGGTAAACAAAACCAAAATTAACACTGAAATGCTTAATCTTTTAAGTGATTAAACTTAGTGTTGGAACACTTATTTGTATGTCCAGTCATTGCATGTGAATGTTGGTAAGTGTACTTCAGTAGCAGACAACAGCAAACAGGAACCTAGGCATATATTTTCAACGAAGTCATTAAAGAACATATTAGAAGGTGCAATGGTGTGAGAACAGATAAATAGAACTACTTTTGTAAGAGCTATTTAAGTATTATTTATAACATAGTAAAGTGTTTCTTCTGGTTATTTTCATCATCCGAAGCAATTGCTTTTCTATGATATATACTAAAGCCTGAGATTTTTGTTTTTCTTTTTTTCTGTTTTTTTTTTGTTTTTTTTTTTTTTTTTTTTTTTTTTTTTAAATAGCGTACTTTATGAACCATGTTTTTTTGGAAAATTCAAGTTCTTCAGTTTCAGGAGTGAAAGTCCAACTATGATTATTATCACAGACATCATTGTCCTTCCTGTGGAAATCTATAGATGCCATCATGAGTTGGAATACTTTGGTATTCAACAATGCTATGGCAAACAAAAAAGCATTTTCCACCTTGGTAGGATTACAGTCTAAATACAGTGAGTCAGTTAGAAATCAAGTTAATTTTTAATGAAATAAGATACTTCCTCTGAAACAAAAGAATATATCAGGGTGCAAGAGGACCTGTGAAGAGATGCTACAGGGAAGCTTATTCCCATTAAATTACTTAGCCTTCACCAGTGTGATAATGCTGCCATATTTCTAGATATTGTTGCATTCTCTAGCCTGAAGAAAACATCAATACACAGAATTTATTAAAATTTTATGAAAAAACAGACTTTTTGGTATGTATCCAGTACCTCAAAAAATATCAAATCTGATCATCTGTTTTTATTGACTGTAGTGGGGTTATTCAAAATACATGTATATCTATTTTTACCTGGTTTTTTACATTTATTTCTCACTTTGGCTTTACATCAGTGTATTTTGGGAATACAATAAAAAAAAATGTTACTTCAGGAATCCCAGGCAATGCTACAGGCTTGAGCTGGAAAACTGCCCAGAGGAAAAGGACCTGGGGATGCTGGTTGACACGTGGCTGAATGTGAGCCAGCAGTGTGCCCATGAAGGCCATCAGCATCTTGGCGTGCATCAGAAATAAGGTGGTGAGCAAGAGAAGGGAACTGATCATATCCCTGTATTTGGCACCAGTGAGACTGTACCTCAAGTACTGTGTTCAGTTCTGGGCCCTTCATTGCAAGAAAGACATTGAACTGCTGGAGTATGTCCAGAGAAGGGCAATCAAGCTGGTGAAGGGTCTGGAGAACAAAACCTGTGAGAAGAGGCTGAGGGCACTGGTATTTTTAAGTTTGGAGAAGAGGAAGCTGAGGGGAGACCTTATCACTCTCTACAACTACCTGGAAGGAAGCTGTAGGGAGGTGTGTGATGGCCTCTTCTATCAAATAAATAAGGACTAGAGAAAATGGCCTAAAGTTACACCAGAGGAGGCTGAGACTGAGTATTAGGAAAAATTTCATTATTGAAAGCATAGCAGGGAACTGGAACAGGGAACTGGGGCTGCCCTGGGACGTGATGGAGTCAGCATCCATGAAGGTATTAAAAAAAACATGCACATGTGGCACTTAAGGGCTTTCTCTGCTGGGCATGGTAGTTTTTTCTGGGTTGACGGTTGGACTTGGTGATCTTAGAGGTCTTTTCCAAATGTAACAATTCTGTGAAAATGCTTTTAACAAATACGACACTGTCAACAGGGACAAGCAAAAGATATTGCACTTAAGCAAAGAGAGTCAAGTGTATAAATACATGAGGGTATAAACAGACTAAGTGGCAGTTCTTTTGAGAACAAAGGAGTGAATCACAAGCTGATTGTGAGTCATGTCATTCTGTTCTGAAAAATAAAAAATTCCATAAATAATCTGTAAGATATATAAAACAACATTTCTTTTCAAGAGCTCTGATAAAGTGAACTAATGTGTTCAGTTCCTGTCATAAAACTTCAAGTAAAACATAGGTCAGTTGGAGAACTTCTGAGGGACATGAGCAAGAATGATGAAAGGCTTAGGAAACATGACCCCCAAAGATGGATAGAATGATCTGGAGTTATTTAACCTAAAGTGAAAAGTATGTTTTTCTCATGTGGAGTCATGTGTTACATAAAAAATAGAAACATGAAAGAAACAATTTCTTCTGTTAATATTGTTTCACTAAACCTAAATTCTAAAATTAATTATTCATATTACAGTTGGGCAGAATTTCTGACAAAAATGAAACCATGTTGAGACATGGAGTTATTTTCCTGAAATCTACATTACTGAATTAATTTTTTTTTTTTTAACAAGTTAATAAAATTTTTAGTTTAACTAGCTGATCTGTCTCACAGTAAATGAATGGATAAGATACATTCTGAAGGTCATTTCAGCTCTTTTTCTATGGTTCTAAGATTTGGTATGAAACTTTCACTTACCCTAATTTTATTCACTTCCTAAAGTCTATTTTTCTCATTTAGATAGCATTATTCTAAGCTGTTTATGTTATCCCAAAGCAATTACTAGCCAAGGATGGAAGTTTGTTCATATGTAGGCTGTGAAATAAATATTTACAATTTGTTGCTTTTTTATGGCTTATTATATGTTATTTGGAATTGATTGAATATGTTTAATAGGTATTTACAAGCTGTAATTTAGTTTTATTTTACATAATCTTGCACGATTGTTCATTGCCACATATTCAGTCTGCATTAGGTTTTTTGTTCATTTTTTGTGTATTGGCAGAGCTGTTCAGTTTTGTAGTTTGTGTGTTTTATTGTTACTGTTGTTTTTTACATAACTCAAAAATCCAAGTGCTAAGTGGTTTCACAAATAAATTTTAAAATTTACTGGATAATTTGATTACTAAAAAAGAATAAGCATCAGTGTTTTCTGATATATCACAATTACATGTGCGTTCAACTGAATTGACTAAAACTGTGTGCTTAACCAAGCATCTAATTATTTTTAAAAAATGCAGCTGGATGCTGCATTTGCTCTGGATATGGACAGGAGTTCCTGATACAGATTTCTGCATCTTTAAGAAGGTAGTCAAGCATGAGGGAGCATAATAGCACACCAAACTTAGAGCCTACAACTCTTCTTAGAGGAGAGGCTCAGGTTATTTCCATAGGATTGTTAATGTTGATGTAATTGATGGACTGTGGAAAGGATGTCCAAGATGGCATTTTCTAAGAAAGCAGGATATTTATCCAAGAAATCACATTGGGACTAGTTATGTAGATCACATTTGTCTTAACCTTGGTGAATATGAGTATGTCTCTGCCAGTTCCATATGTATCTTTTGTGTGATTCTACTCACAGGGCAATATTACAATTGATTAAACAATACTTATCTGAATATATCTTCTCAAATGAGAAACTATCTTTGAAGTGTTTAAAATAGTGAGGATGGCAGGACTGTAAGCTTCTCTGTGGTTTAAACAGGTGGCTACTTTTAAGCAAGGTTCATTTCTTTTTAAGAGCAGGGATTAGTGAAGAGGTCAGCAGCATTACTAAAAAGATAATTACCACAGAAGTCTCTGGTGAGTTGGCCCCCTCTGGCAGCTGAGGAGCCTTCCAGCTTCTCATTCACACTCCCTACCCTCAGCATGACAAAAGAGAAGACACAACAGGCGTGAGACATCTTGTGTAAGGTAAAGACAAGCAGATCACTAAACAATTACTGTGGTAGGCAGAATAGTATCAACTCGAGAAAATTAATTTATTGCAAATTAATCAGCCTTCATTGTTCTTTTCTTCTCAACCTTCCTTGCAACTTTTAATTTAAACAAATAATATATATAATGTGCATTTTATAGCAGCTCTAAATTCCTCCCAGGATGAGCAAATTTTCTTGTTTATGAGATTTATTATTGTAGTCAGTAGGAGCTTTATCGGAAACTAACAACACATTTTTCTGAACAACACCTGCTGACAAGAAGCAGAAGACAAGAAAAGGCCAGCAAGGTAATAAGGTCACCCTGATGAGAGGTAGTTTTAGTACAGCAGCAAAGTAGGCATTGTCAAGGTCAGTAGTTTGGTTTCCTAGTGAGTCATCTGCCCATTTGCCTGTTGGTCTGGCAGAAACCATCCTCCACGTGTGAGGACAAAGTCAAGAAGGGAAAAAAATAGAAGACATGGCCTCTTGTGGACAAGATTTTTTTTAAAAAGGACCATAATGAACAGTGCAGGTCATTATTTTCATTGGAAAAATATCCAAAAACAATTCCAGAGGATTCAAATACCTCAGTTAGTGTATTTGGCTAAATTATAGTAGAAATGACAAACAGATAATTCTAAAAAAAAGCAAAAAAGGTCTGCAGCAGTGATTAAAGATGGTTATTTTGTACATCTCCTAAACTCTGAAAATGCCATCACCATCTGTTAGCTGTGATTTTCATGAAACTCTTGTATCAAAAAATAAAACAAGGAGATAAGTGTGCCTGTGTTGTATGGGCTAGTAATCCTGGCATCTACAGAGAGGGCTTTCTAGAGAGATTTCTTAGGCTAGTGGTACTGTAGTTTGGCACATCTTACAAGTGGAAAGATGAAGATATGATGATCATGGAGTTCACAGAAAAGAAAATAGTAAGACATTGATGACTTGGTATTCTGTTTAGAGTGTTTAGAGTGTTATCTCACTCTAAACTTAATAATTACTGAAATTATTAAGTATTATAAAGCATGTCCCATATTGACATGCTTTCAAAACAAAGTATCACAAACTTCAGAATATTAAAAGTCTTCCTTTCTTAAATAGATGTCAGGAATCAGATTGCTCTGGAAATGTTTATCAGGTGGTACTGGTAAAATGGAAGTATTCTCAATATTGCCTCAAATGATAACTTATGTCAGAGCCCAGATTCCACTGAAATCAGCAGGTGTTGATATCAGAACTGATGTGAGCTCTTTGCATACATTGATATTCCAGAAATTACTGGATACTTATGGAAACAATCATTTCATGATTTTTTTAGCTGTCATAGACATTTCTATATGGAAAAACATAGAAAGATGATAGGAAGAACTGAAGAGGAAAACAAGATAGAAAAGGAATAGGATAAGAAAGAACAAGGCTATAAACCAGTAAAAGATACATTTAACATTTTACTATCTGTCCATAGATCAATAACTTCCTGTAAATCTATACCATCTCCCTTAGGTCATAAACTAGGATGATTAAGAATTCCAAGAAAGGAGAGACTAACAACTGGGTCTTAGGTTTATTGATAACTAAGGAGAACTATCCCTAAAGTAGACTTTAAAATTTTATAAGGCTCTTACAAAAGCCAAGGGATATAAACTATTGGTGAGTCCTGCAAAACATTAAAGACAATCAGGTGGGGCTATGAGTCTGACATAATGCTCTTCCTTTAAACCAATGCATTAATAATTAGACTCTTTTTAAATACTGCTGAAGAATGTTCACAATTTGGCACAGAAATAGAAAACATCCTCAGAAAGTAAGAATCAGTAACTGCCAATGGTTGTTCTAGCTGCAAAAATGATAAAACAGCCTGGAAAAATAAAAATTGGTTTGAGACAATAGAAAATATAATAATATGTTGGCTTTTCATCTAAAAAATAAATTTTAACTGCTCCTATTGGCTGCCCAAAATGGTGTTATCATATGCACTCTTATTTTTCTATGATATAAAAATGAGTTAAAGTTTATACAAAATGGACTGTCATGCTTTTCCTTTTCTAAAGAGCTTGAATTTTCTCCACAAACCTCCTCCTCAAGTTCTTGGACTCTCACTGTGGATGTCTGGCTCACTCCAGGCTCTGTTACATGGATCTGTTTGTGGTAAGACTCTTTTTTTTTTCTGTTGGTCCTTTTCTGGTTCCACACTTTTGGAGTTCATTCAGTTTGTCCTTCCACCTCTGGGCTTCTCCTCTGGGCTGACATGCCCCCTTCTTAAATCTGTCATATTTTCTTGATACAGGTATTATATATCCATGTAAGTAATCTTTCATAAGTATACAAATATGAATTTTATATTGTTGATAAGTTTGTTTCCCTAATGATGTTTCTAGTAACCTGTAATATCATATGCCTACTTGGTTGTTGCTATTATTGGTTGTTCTTATTATATTGATTGATGCTATACAATTGTCACACTGTTGATTTTTGCTATTATTTCCTGGTGCCATACCATTCCATACCATTGACTGACACTGTATTACAGATTGCTGCTATTTTTTGATAGCTTGACATCTAAGTGTATAACTTTTCTTTATAAATCATAAGTATACCAGCTAGTGGTGATTTTTGTGGTACTTGTAATCTGTAATTGAATAGAGAAATTTGGAGGATAAAGCCTTCATGTCCTTGTCTGTATGGAATCCTAAGGAGCTGTGGTCATGATCACGCAGGCTGGGTGTGACAGATGACTGGCCTGGAGAATGAGAGGAGAGCAGTTTATCTGAACTTCAGTAAGGTTTTTTACTCCATTTTTTATAATAGCTTGTCTCTGAGGATAATCTCCTTAGGTACAGACTAGGTAAGGGGATACTGAAGTAGACTAAATACTGGCTAAAGAGCTGAGCTCATAGGGTTGCAATCATCATGACAAAGTTCGGAGGGAAGAGAGTTGCTAATGGTGTGCCCCAAGAGCTGATACTGGGGCTGGTAGGTCTTTGTTAATGGCATGGACAAGGGGGCAACGTGATGCAAAACTTGGAGGAGGAGCCAATGGTTTTGCTACCTACCCACCAGAGACCTTGAGAGGCTAGAGAAGTGGGTAAACAGGAATACAGGAGATAAACCATTTTAAAGGGAATTCCTGAAAGGGGATGGTCTATGAAGGAGTGTGTAGAAGAGCCTTTCTCTCACCTCTGGGTGAGAAAGGAGGAACCTGCACAGATTTGGGCCTGAAGTTCCACTTTTTGAAAGGGTGCCTTTGAAGCAGCCAACTTGTAGAGCTGCAGCACATAAAATCAATTTGACAGGAAGGATTTTTTCTGTCACATGGCAACTGATTCTCAAGAAGTGGAATACAGAGCTGAAATGACATGAGTTTCCCCACGACTGTCACCATTTCACTCATGAGTAGTACTACCCAGTGCTTGTCCAACTATTGTCCTGACAGCTTGTCTAAAAGGCTCTTTGGAAATAGCTTTCACATCATTTACTGCATCAAACAAGCTATCTTTACTTTCCAGTTCAGGCTTGACAAATTTGTCAGTTTCTACAATCTTTTCACAGTTCATGAAGTCAATGTTTCTGTGGAGCAACCAGTTCTGAGAGACCTGCAAAGAAAACCCCTGGTGACTGCTTCAAGTGTGGCCAATTTAGAAATAGTCTAAGGTACTTTTAAATCTCAAAAAAATAAAGGAGCTTGGAAGAGGGATTCATTAAAAATTATGTAAAAGCACCACAGAGTTTGTCACACAGCAAAGATTTGCTTCAGAAAAATGTCTACTTGTCTTCCTTACTTGTCTAGGAAAACTCAGCGCTTCCCTTAGGAAGTGTTTAGTCCATATTTGTAAGCTTTTAGAGTGTTTACTATAAAAAATGAGAACACAATGCTTAAGCATTTAGATGAGCAAAAACCCCACTGATTTTGCCGGGTGGATAAACAACTTGAGTCCTGCATTCCTCAAATATTGTTATCCTTTTTAAGCTGTGCTTACAAAGAAGTTTTCCCCTTATTATTTTTTGTTATTTTTATTTCCCTATTGTAGAGCAGTAGGGTACTACATATGGCAGTAAAACAAGGAAAGGTAGGTTAGTTCTTAATGTACTGTTTTCTCTCCTGCTTTTTCACACATGTGTTTCATGTTATTTAAGAGAAATCAATTTTTTGCTATGTTTTAACAGAGGACATAATTTAAAAGAAGCAGATCTAAATTACTAGGGGAAAACAGAATGAAGAGGAAAGATAAAATGCAAGCTTATAAAATAATTCTGACCGTTCAGAGTTCTAAACTGGAATTAAGTTTTATTTACATTATTGTACTTCATCAAATGACATGGCCTATTCACAACAGCATTTTGTGATGTAGCAATTTGGAGAAATTCTATTTTTTTACTGCTTTCTGATTTAATCTCTTGCATGAAGTGAAGAAATTAGTTTGTCTTTTTCAAAACTGCATTGGCTTTTTCTGAGTAACAACAGCAGGCTCTAACAAAGACAAAGCAGATTTGTTGCTTAGCTGAGCAACTTATATGGTGTCGCTTCAGAGGATAAGAAGTGGTGTTTCAGTGCCAGCCAAAGCAGCAGGACTCTATCAGTACTTGGCAGGAGTATGACTTCAAGATTACTTGAATCTGTAGGCAGAGGTGCGTAATTGATATTCACAAAATCACAAAAGTCCTTGGAGGATTTATGGCACAAGCCAGGCTGGGAGTGTGACTTTCAATCTTTTATACAATTGCTTCTGCCTCAAAGTCTCAGGACTAACCAGCACGTTGGGCTCTGCTGTGGCAGTGAAACGTCAGAGAGCTCAAGGTAATAACAAAACCCTTTTGTTCTTGCTACATACATGCAAACATTACTTGAGGTACTGTGATTTGCACTACCACACCTGACATTTTCTCTGTCAGCAGAGGGAACTACCAAATTGGATAAATTGAACCACTCTTGCTCAAAACACTTTTCTGGAAATAGATTTGATTGTTTCATCTAGCAGGTTTGTAAATTCCCAAAAGCTCTTGTTCTCTCCTTGAGATGAATAATACTTCAAAATATGAGCATGTTTTTTTCACTTTCCTTGGGTTTAAGAGATTTGTTCTAGCCTGCAATTTGTGCAGCAGTGTGTTCACAAACTCATCAAAAATTTCTTGTGCTTTGAAACAGTGTTCACTTGATTGATCATCTGAAAAAAGCTACAGGAGGTGATCATGGCTGGTTTTGGCCAACGAGAGCCACAGCGTTTTCTTTATTTTCTGTTACCAAGGAGTGTTTGGTAGTCTCATGCCATGAGGCTCCTCAGCCTGAGGTCGTGGTCTGTGCTCTCAAAATACTTTCCGGAGGCTGGGCATGACACAGCAGTTCAGCTGCAAGTAGCCAGTTCAGGGCAGTTTGGATTTAGTTGGACCTGCATGGGAACTGTTTTATTTGTCTTGTCCAGCTCTTCTCCTTGTTTTTTTTTTATTATTTCTTTTTATTTTTTTCTTCTTGTTGTTGTTGTTTTTTTGGGGGGCGTTGTTTTGTTTTTGTTGTGTTTTGGTTTGGTTTTGTTTTTTTTTTTCCCTAACTTTACACCAATAAAGTTTATCTAGACAGCAGGATTTCTCTGTTGATCTGTGTTATCATAGCTTATACTTATTGTGGAGCCTGTCAGTAGCTACTGGTCTTCAAGTCTATATTGTCCATCATTGTCCATTCAAGGAATGGAGAACTCTGATGAATGGTGGAAGGGTAGAAGGGTTGGCTGGACCACCTTGAGAGTATTCTGTAATCATAACACAGTTAGTTAAAGGATTTTCTTAATGTGTGGCAGATATATAAACCATGTCAGAAGATACATGAAAGAAAGAAGAACATGTGCACTTCAACCACCTTGTGTTTTGCCTCAGTGCTGTGCCCTGTGCCTTGTTTCAGTGAAAATACAGCAGATCTTGAATCGTTGGGTCTTTCATAATTAGGAAGCTGTCTAAAAGGTCAATGAAGAAAATAACTTAAGATCTCTTTTATTGCTTCAAGTTACCATAAGTGTTAAATCTCAGATTCTCAAACTTGTTCTCTGCAGCTGCTCAGGGCTAGGAAATTAATACTCGTGCCCCTCATGAACCACCAGAATCCATACATGGAAGATTTAAAAAAAAAAAAATCATCAGTAGATTTTCCTGTAAATGCAATATGCAACAAAACCTCACACAGTGCAAGAACACATAAAATTAACTGCAGAACTTCTTAAAGGCATACAGTAATTCAGGTGCTACATTATTTTAAACTCTCTCTGTCCATACATTCATATTCATTTAATACTGCTGACATAACTGGTCCTTGTGAAATCAGTAGGACATATCACAATGTCTGATGTCACAAATAGCTGTAATTGCAACAGCATTGTACACAGGTCAAATAAAACTTTTTTTTTTTTTTTTTTTTTTTTTTTAATTCCATAGATAGACTTAGTAAAAAATTTATGAACACAAAATAAGAAGAAACTTACTCTTAAAAGAAAATTGTGAGGTTGGCTTTTCTCTTCCAGTTGAAGTTCATGTAAGAAAGAATGAACAATAACCTCATAAATTTATCTCAGGTTTTAGAAATGTAGTTTACAGTTTCTCATGCTGTAAAATTTTGATTGACGTAAAGAGGAAACATGAGGATTTTACTAAGGAGCAGATGTAAATTATTGCAAGCCTTTCTGGCTAGCCTACTGGGTTGTTGGTTTTTTGTTGGGTGTTTTTTTATTTGTTTGTTTGGTTGGTTTTTTACTATATTAGATTTCCTGATAGAAAAGTAGTTGGCAGGTGTTCAGAGAAATTTGTATTTAGCTCACAACATACAAAATTAAAGCTGGTGGTTGAAATAGATGTCCTTAGTCCTTGGGATGGTAAGCTTTTTTAAAATTTTGTGTAGCTGTGTTAAATAATACTCAGACAGTAAGCTAGGAGCAATGAGTAACTGGATGATAACTTCCCTTCTGTTCTGGTGAAATATGCTCAAAACCAAATTTCTGTTTCTATCCTAATGGTAAGCCAGGAGCCAGTTTAACTTTTCTTAGAAGTAAGAATATCTTAAGTTTATCCACATTTACACAACACATCTTCTATTACAGCACTCCTACTGCTTTGCAAATGCTAAGGCTGATCTAGTGACGTTCTTTCACTGTAGCCACAGTAGTATAAAGGTAAATTAAATATAAGATAAATAGAGAGACTATCAGCTGAAAAAACTGAGGATCTTGAGGAAAGAGGATTCTTTTAAAAGTTATTACATAACTGGAGAAGTATAAGCATATCTGTTACAAACTAGAGAAAAGTTGTGGGGAGAGAGTGTGAAACAAAACTGAAAACCAGAAAAATATTACCATACAGCTTGAACTATCTTGAATTTTTGTCAGATGGAGATTCCCTCTACCACAACTATTTGCAACACTTCAATGTTATATGAAGACAAGCTGTTAATTCTGATAAGTCTGTTCATTCAGTTTCTTTGATAAGCACCTTTGAGACAGGCTCGGTGGTATTTCTAAGAAAAGTGAAATGATTCATCCCTGCCTTGCAGGATGGGAAGTGAAGAATAAGTGAAGAATAGTGAAGAATAAGAATTGATCAGTTTTTACTGATAAAATAAATCAATTGATACTGCTAGTCATAGAATTAATAATTTCTGTTTAAAATCCACCAGGAACACGTGATTTTAAAACCCACAAGTGTTGACAAGTACAAGTTCTGGCTACAAGATATACAAAGAAATAGCTTTAAGTAGCCTTTGAAAAATAACAGTGGCAGCAAAACCACAAAAACCACAAATTACTTCAAACAATAAGCTTGGTTATTTAGGAATTGTATTATAGAACAGAAAGCAAGGGGCTAGAATGAAAAAGCAAGAATGTCTTTTTAAATCTATATTAGGAGTTTATTCATTTTACATTTAGGCAGCACTAATCATGGGTGAAACAGGCAGGATGAGCGATGCTGTTGCATCAGGAGGGAAATGTGAATTATATGGTTTGTGTACTTTCTACCTTCCCAGGAACCAGTTGGAATTGTAATCCAAGCACTATATTTTACTATACCAGGATCAATATTGAAAATGGGAGAACTAATAAGCAACTTTAATTCTTCCCATAAAGTCAGAACACCATCTACCAAATAATAAATAGGCTTAACCATTGGTCTGTTTTCTGGGATGCTACTTATCCAAAGGACCTATTTAATTATTTCTTTGGTTTTATGGGTCTGTCTACAGTCATTTACTTTTTCTTCACAGTCGGTTACCCAAGGTAATTCTAACTCTAATGAGACTGGGATGTTTTGCCATTGCAGTAGGAGGACAGCTCATAGAGGCACTGCTGAGAGCATTTGCCTCTGGCTAACAGTGGAAACTTCTTCTGCTGAGGCTCCTGAATCCCTTTGTGAAATAATCTTAGTGCCCTGACAAGCCTTGCCTGCACCCCCACTCTCTCACCCTGTCCATGTCCAGCAGCCCCATTTTACCTCAAGACTGGGCCCTTATCTGTCTCTCTCCAGCCCTGTCTACTGTTGTTCCTGAGCTGGTGATGAGATTTTCTGGACTGACATTGGATATGACTCGTTACCTCAGCTTTGCCTGCTCTGTTGGCTTGGGTTGTCCTGCACTTCTCATCCTGCATCAGAATCTGTGGGTCTGTGCCTCAGTGGTGAGGACACTGATGCTGTGGTTATCTGTAGCTGTGGTTTGCCCTCCCCATGGGGCTCCCCATGGAGCAGCCTGCCTCTTGCTACTCCCCAAAAGCAACAGTTTTGACAAGGAATAGGGCTTAGTCTCGGAGACCTTCATCAAATCAGTGGCTATTCCAATCTTGTAAAGCTAAATTCAGCAGGTTGCAACATCCAAAAAGATCTGTTCATATCCTCAGAGCAGCTGGGTTATCAGTTCACTGTTCAGGCCTATTCTGAGAGCTAAAGGATTTGGACTGGAACACCTCTCAAATTCCACTTCTGTCATTTCATTTGAAGACGAAACCCTGCTGTATTCTTTTCCAATGGCTGTGATTTATCATTACAAAATTATTTATCTTAGCCACATAAAAGGTTTGTGTATCACTCATTAGTATCAGTGATAAATACCTCTTGCTTCCAAGGCAACATAAGCTAAAGTTTTGTGTGCTTTTGAAGACTTCATCTGTACTAGCAGGCATGTAATCTGGTTGTTAAAATGGTCAACCAGATGGTAGTACAAGGGGGAAGGGAGCAGAGGGGGCTGAAACAGAGTTTTCTGAATAATCACCCCTCGATCTGAAGAAGAACCTTAATTTGGATAGGATAAGTACAAGGGTGAATGTGCACATTTATCCTCTAATAATAATGTCTATGTGTAATAATTTCTGTAGCATGACCAAAAAAAAAATTGTATAATGTAAAAACTAACCATGGAGTCATCCTTCAGCAGACCTGTTTTTAAAAGATTAAATCAGGCAAAGCTAATGGAAGGAGCAAGCAGACTTTCAGGTGTTATATTACATGCCTTTGTTGAAGTGTGAGAACTGATGGGTAAATTTTGCACATTGTCTATTTGCTTTAGTTGTGTTTTTGTGTTTCAGCCCTTTCGGTTTAAATATTTTAACACCACTTCCATCTCACTATCATTCCTGCTTGCTTTTAATAGCTTCAATATCCTCCTTTCAGACAATAAGCTGAAAACTTCTAAAGTGAATCTATGATCCTAGCGAGGCTATATAGGAACATGATTAATCATAACTAATAATTATATTTTGAGAGAAGTAGTTCTCATTAGTCTAGGAACTGGAGATGTTGCATGGTACTAATGTTGTTTGATTGTTGCTTTGTTTCTTAATTACCTCTGAAAAAAAATAGGCAAATCTTTCTTCTTGTCAGGAAGCTCTCTCATTGTAAGCATATTGCACATAGGGGCCCACTTCATACAAAGCATGAGAATACAAAATTAGCATTTTAAACTCCATTCTTTAACCATTTTATTATAGACTGTGCATATTACACCTTGAAGTATTGCAGGCACTCTTTAGAAATGTAGTAGTAACACTACTATAGAAAAACACATTAGAAGAAAATATATAAAATCTTCGATCATTTGGCTTATGCAAGTGAGCTAAAGCTTTAAATGTTATTTAAACATATATTTTTATGACTTCATTTGACTTTTACTGTTATATTTTAGAACATTACCAATAATGCTGTCAGCCATTTTTGTATGAGTAAATGATATGGGGGTTTTTTTCATTTGTTTTGTTACTGATCCTTTTCTATGAGTTTCATCAATCAGCCTATAATTCTTAGTTGAGATTACAGGGGAATCATATAAAAGAAGGCTGTGTTGTATTACTTGTTGGGGTTTTTTTTGGTTGAAAGAAATAGAAACCCTGAACACAAGCATTGACTGAAAGGCAATTGAAAAATCAAATCACTGCAGTCCATTTCTTTCTTTTTTGGTTATTGGAAAGGAAAGAATAAACAAAAGAGATGCACAAGTGTTTCACATTCTGAGGAGACCAAAAGGATGTTTGAACAAGGAGAATGTCTCAACTCTAGTCTAATCCAATTAACAAGTTTCAGTTTCCTACAACAGTTGTTTCAGTTTCCTGCTTCTGTTGTTCCTTAAATACCCTTTCCAACCCATCTTGTGCCAACCCTACGGGGATGAGAATAGCTAGTTTGAAAGATCAGATTGTTTAAATTTTTATTGTTTTATGGCAGCATGATTTTTCCTTTAGTAATGTTAGAAGTTTCTTTAGTAAAAAGAATTAGAGGAAGAGAAAACTTGACCATCATTTTAAATATTTTGTCACTGAACTGTTCTGATTGTGCAATATGGGTCTGAGAACAAGAGAAACATCAGCAAACTGGAGAGAATCCAGTGGAGCACTATTAAGGTGTTCATGGGGCTGCTAAGCTGTATTTATTTAGGCTTAGGAGGTCTTCCACTACTGAAAAGGAGTTAGGGAAGATGGAGCTAGATGCTTCTTGGAAGTGCATGAAAAAGTGTTCACAGTGAGAGCAGCTAAGCACAGGAACAGGCTGCACAGAGAAGCTGCAGAATTTCAACTTGGCAAGTCCTTGAGCAACCTGCTCCTTAGATGTTAGCTCTGTGCAAGGGAGCAGCATGGGCAGGATGCTTTGCAAGAGTTGCTATTTGATCAAGGATAGGCTTAAGAAAGCCAAGTCTGATCTGGAATTGAAGCTGGCAAGGTATGTGAAGGACAAAAAGAAAGGATTATGCAAGTACCTAAATAGCAAAAGGAAGACTAGGGAAGACCTGTCCCCAGTGCTGAAAAATGCTAAAAAAAATTTCCACTATGGAGAGATCTGGGCATACTAGAGAACTGGGCTGAGAGGATCCTATAAAGTTATTATTAGGAATAACCTAATGCACTGGCACACACAGGGGCTGACTAGTTGAAAAATAGTTCTGCAAAGAAAGCTGTTGGTGTACTGGTGGACAAGAAGCTGACCATGCTTCTTGTCATGCAGCAGTGCATTCTTGTAATAATCAAGGCAAAGAGTATCTTGGGCTACATTAGTGTAGTTAGTTGACCCCAGCTACCACTCAAGCATTCACACTGCTGCTCATTCATTCCTCCCATGCACACACACAATGAGACAGGAGAAAATAGGAAAAAACAGACTGAGAAAACTCAAAGGTCAAAATAAATACAATGCAATCACCCACCAGTTACTGATGTGGAAAAAACAGACTTGACTTTAAAAATTTAACTTGTTTTAAAACATTTGATTGCTGATCCAGTGTTGGAAAACAGAGAAGAAAACCATTAAACAATGAAAGAAAATGCCTTTCCTCCCCCTTTCCCATTCTCAACTCCCACCCCGTTTGCCATCTAAAATCCCCTCAGTTCTTTTGTTGAGGCAGTGGGCAGTGCAGGAGGTTGGGCTCACTGTGTAGCAGTTTATTTCTCCATCTACTTGTGCCTTACTCTTTTTTTTTCCACTATGCCTTTCTTAATGTTTTCCTCTGTTCTTCATCTTTCACATTCTGTGGTACCTTCCGTGATTCACAGACTCCTTATGGCTGTACCTCCTTAAAGAAGGGCTCATCCATGGGATGCAGTCTCTCTGAGGGTGTTACTATCTCCACTGTTAAGGTCCTTCTATGGCTGTAGCCTTGTTGTACCTTGGTCTTGGTGTATACTGCCAAGACTGACTCTTCTCAATACTACCCATTCGTAGGACAAGAAGCAATGCTCACACATTGCCTCTTGCAAACGTATTGCTCCCTTCCAGTCAGGGGGTCTATTCCATAGTACCAAAATAAGAAGAGGAGAGCTGAATTGGTGATGGTAACCAGCATCATCAAGGGAAGACTGTAGTGACAAAACATGTTTGAGATCAATCCCAAAAGTCAAGCCAAAAAGGCCGTACCAGTAAAGTTCAAGGCAATGCACACATTGCTTACATTAAACCTCAAGAAAGGATGAAAACCAAAGGCCTGAGTAAAAGCAACTTCTGAGTCAATGTGCAGAGAGTGCATGGTTAGAAACCCCAGATGAGGCTTCTCACTGCTCTTTTTTGCAACTCGGTTATCTTCACAGAAGCCTGAGCCAGGGTTTCACAGTTGTGCTATATCATAGCTGACTTTGACACAGGCAGCTGATCCTTGGGCAAAGAGGTTACAGAAAATGACAGTTACAGGGTCATCAGGGCAATTAGAGCCTTCTGGCTCACATACATATCTGCTTGGAGACAAGATGACATCCAAAGATCTTTTCCAACCTGAATTATGTTACATTTCCATGACTGATAAGTGAAATCCCATTGCTTCTTGAAACAGATTATTTTATTTATTTTGGTTAAAGTACATTTACAGTCTGCCCTTGCTGGTGACAGTTTAATTGCTGGAATATCAGCAGATGATGAACCCTGAGCCATTTCTGAGTGGTAAATTCTTCCTGCTTCTGCAAAGCAGAATGTGAGGTCTGGCAGATACACCTCATAGATAATATACCAGAAAACACTGAGGCCATGTAATGCACTTCTTCAATGCAATATCAATTAGAGCTAAAGCATTTCTACAGGATCTTGATTAACCACTGAAAAACCTCTAGTGAAGAAGATACCTGAGCTTACACTGGCAGTACTTCATCATCTTTAGAGTTATGAAGTGTTTCCTTACTGTCTACCCAAAATGTGTCTTATTGCAACTGAAGCCCATTATTCCTATCCACTGTTGAAATGGAAAACAAATTTCTTCCTTACTCTTCTCAAGAGTATCTTATACATTTAGAGGCTGCAAGTATGTTAATTTTTTTTGTTTGTTTGTTTGTTTGTTTTTTTTTTAATGTTTCTAGATACTCTTACTATTCTCCTCTCATTTTTTTGGTTGGTCATCATCTTTTTTTGAAGCACAGTGCTCAAACCAGAACATCACACTGTAGATGAATTCTTTTAATGACTGAACAAACTGGAAGGCTTAATTCACATATTTTGGCAGCTACAGTGCTGTTTACTTAGAAAAGAGGTTCTAAAAATTGACAGTGAAGTGGCAGAAGCTTTTAAAAAAAATGGTCATACTAGTGGAATTTCAGAAAATCAGACAATCTGTAAAAAACAGCATTCATGTAATGAAAGTGTGTGCTTCGTATGTTTCCTATTTTTTGCTTTCTCACACACATATATGTGTTCATACCACTCATTTGTTATGTATTTGGTGTTAGAATTTGTCACAATCCATTTAGGTACATTTTTAATGTAGATATCCATAGCAACTGTTCCAGTACCATCAAAGGAAAACATAAGAATTATTAATCTGATTTATTTTAAGATTTTAAGATAACATGACACCTACCACAATATATAATTCCTGTTTTTTTCACCACTGATTATAAAATTACTAGCTTATGTACAGGCACTGAAGGAATTTACACATGGTCAAACACTTCCCATCTCCTATGCTTCTGATTATTTCCTGTACAGCAGTAACTTACAATAATACTTGTCCATAAAGGTCGAAGTAATCAATGAGTTTCTTTTTCCTGAAGGCAGTATTTGTTTGACTCACAGGCCGTTTAGTAGTAGTGCTGCAATGCTGTTACTAGGTGTTCTTTGTTTTGAATAGCTTATGTAAACTGAAATTATTGCTGCTGTCTTGGATCTGCTTCTCACATCCACAGTTCAGAAGATTTTTATGTATTCTGATTGTTTCCTATTGACACTGTAATAAGTTTCATATATCAAAAAAAGTGTAGGTCAAATTTTCTTTATATCCATACACACATTCAGTCTGAAGATTTCTCCATAAAATGAAAACAAGCAGTTCTAAGAAGATGAAACAATGTTCTGTTTTAAATCCTTTTTCACTGGTGTTAGAAATGGTTGGACAATAAGTGAAACATGGCATTGAGACTAGATTAGTTATTTCATGCTTCTTTGTTGGACAAAAAGCCATCTTTTGAAGTGAGAGACAACTTTTCTGTACACATTTATATCTCTATCACTAGAAACCCAAAACTAAGAGGCTTTTAATCGATAGCCTGTATTTTCTCAATCTCAGCATTACTGGTGCTGGTTTGCCAGCAAGCTGACTTCCTCAGTAGTTTTGTCAATACCTTTCCTGACAAGTCTGTTAAAACCTGAATAACTAGTTTTAGCTAACTGCTTAGCTAAACCTGTTTAGCTGACTTTAAAAATCACAAAATCAGAGGGTTAATATTCTCTCTTGTATTCAGTTGCAACATATACTTTACTGCCTAGTACAACTGAAGGGCATAGAAAGTGAACTATAAGCATGAACTGTCAATAAAATACTGTCACCTTATAGTTTGTAAGAGACCAAATTTCTAAAAAATTACTCTGCATGGAGGCTAGGTTGTAGGTTTTTTTCCAAACATAATATCATTTCTGTCTTTATAATTTAGTTCTCTTCAGTAACTACAGTATTCATCATTTAACTCAGAAATTGGATGCCCTGGGGCTTGACTTTATCATGCACTAATAAAATGAAGAGAAACAGACCTTTAAAAATAATTGCCAAAATAGTCTGTCATCAAGCATTAGACTCAGCTGTAGCACTGGCTTGAAAAGGTTATCTTGCCCTAGAATATATTTAACAATTACTGGCTTCATCTCAGGTAAACATATAGTTGTTTATATATCTGCAAATTTGTATATACACAATTGTGAATGAACTTAGGAGCACCACATTCATAAATGTATATCTTATCTATTGTTTGAAAAATAAATAATCAAAGTGTTCCATTAGCAATTGGCCAGGGATAGGAAGGTAGGGTATTTGGGGAGCAGGAGCAATTTTCTTAATATGCCCTTGACTTTTCTAATGAAATGTGCTAATATTAATTTTATTTGTTTTGTCTTCCTTCTGCCTCAAACTCTTCTCCATAATCAGTGCAGGTTGGCTTAAGGGAAGAGTATATAAAAGTGAAAAAATTCTGGCTTTCTTTATACTTACCAGCAAGACAAGATGTTCTAAACATGAAATTTCTCCACTGTGATCAAAAGAGATTTGTGAAACAAGATTTCAACAAACTGTTTTTAAAATCTTGCTGAGGCCAGATAACATTGGGAGGGGTTCATTTATCACCTGTAATGTTTTTGGTGTTGCTGGACCATGTAACAGAGTTTTAAAGAAATCTTATTCCTCAGGGCTCATCACTTAATTTGTCGTCAACATTCTGAGCTTCAGAGCTCCTCAGGTCTGTGAACTTAGACTCCTCCATATGCTGAGAAGCAGTCCAGTCTGGGGAAACCAACTCCTAACTCCTGAATTTCCAGGTTAGCCAGTGGACAGAGAACCCCAGAGCATAGCAAAATATTAAAAATGTGAATCCTGAGTTCTCAGGACTATTTCAGTCTTCTGTATAATGTAAATGAATACGTAGTTATAGAATTTGAGAGCTCATCAGTATTTGAAGTTGATTCTGGACCTTGAAACACTCCTCTATACTGTTTTCCAGTTCTTGATTCACTTTAATCTGCTCTATCACTCTCCCTATAACATTATTTACTTAATGTTTCCTCAGCACTTTTATTTTTGGCTATCTGTAACAACAGATATCTTTCAGAAACTATGTTTTATTGCTCTTGCCTGTCTGCTGCTTGAAAAATATGTTTTTATGTCCTGTGTCAGCAATTCAGATTCTTCTGTTTGGTTCCTTGCAACAAGCTTTCTGAGCTTTTTACTGCCCTCACCAAATTTTGCAAGTAAATTAGGTTTCATTCTATCAATGGTTATGTTCCTAGTGCCTTTTTCCTATACATTTTTCTATTTTCCTCCTCCTTCTCTTTCTTTATGTCTTTGATTGCCTGATTTGCCTTTTTCTTTGTACTGAAATAAGGTATGGACATTAAATGATCTTTTACAACTTTCTTCAGTAATTTAGCAATAGGCAGTTTGTCTTACCTGTGTGTTTACTTAATAGATTTCATCAGCTGAGAGAATTAATCCTTAAATACATTCTCACAGTGCTAAGACATCTCCAGCTTTTCACATGATTGAACCACCTTTTCATTTGCGTTATCTTGTCCTTCTCTAGAAAAAAATACCTCCTTGGTCTGCACTTCTGTAAGCCTCTTCTGCAGATCTGTGTAATCCTCTGTGCACCCTCCCCATGGGATGCTCTCTGTCCTTCCCTGCAGTGGAAGGGACAGTCAGGACACCAGTTGTTGTTACCTTCCTCTCCAACCCCATCGTCTACAACTGGGTCATGGCAAGCAACAAGTAATATTAGAAATATCAGAGGGACAGGCTGGCATGGTTTAATGCTGGGCCAGCAATTGAATGAGTGACAGATGCTCTCTATTAACACTCTACAGGGAAAGGAGAGAGAATAAGGGAGACAGACTTATCTTGGACAGACTTGGAAACAACTATGCAGATTTAATGGAACAGTAGTGTTGAAAAGGAAAATAATGAAATATATACAAATATATACAAAAATTATGTCATGTTCCTCTATTACCCTCCCCTCCAATAATGCTCACATCACCACCGAGGCTGCAGGGCAGCTCTAGGAATGTCCCAGGCTCAGCTCCTAGAGCCAGCAGCAGTGACCCCTTTACTCCCTTTTTCTTGCCAGAACATAACATGTTTTTCAGAACCAAGCAGCAACATTGAGCATTACCAGTCCTAGAAGCAGACACTGAGAAACTTGCCATTAATTTCAGCAAATGCATTTACTTAGGAGAAGCTTAGCTGATAGTAAAATTACAAGAAAGAAAATTGGTTCTATTGTAGCTCAAAGGAGGACAAAGGCTTATCAATTACTTCAAAATACGAAGTTTCACTCACATAGATACGCTTCTGCCCAGTCCATTGTCAGAAGTGCAGGTGATATTTCCCTATCTCTCCCATCTAGATTTCTTACCATCTACAGTCTCCAACACTAAATCTTTTTGGTTCTGGTACCTTATTGAGTGATAATTTTTTAACCCTTTCTCCCCTACCTTTTCCATAGATTATTATGACTGACATGTAGGATTGAAAAGCTGACTATCAGCTGTGGTAAAATGCAAGAGGTTTTGTTCATATTCTCAACATCCAAGACACAGGCCTCGCACTTGCAAAGTTGAGGTCCTAGTTCTCAGTGTAAGTAATTTCATTTAAATACTTTGATATATTTTAGGAATTCCCAAAATAATGTGAAAAAATTAAAATGTTGATAATATTTTACATCTACATCTGCATTTATATCTTCTAAGCAGTGTGTTATTCTTTAAATTAGGAAATCTGAAAGGTAGATAAAGCTTAGAGGAATTTCTCAAAAACTAATAGAAAAGCTATTTTTAATATATTTCTCTGTCTTAGCATTAAGTTACATGCTGAAGAATCTCAGTGTTCCCCAGAGATCATAGCTTTACCCTTTCTTTAGGTTCTATTGCAATGACCAGTTTCTCTGGTTGCTGAAAAATGCTGGAGCTCACATCACATTCTAAATGTACCTGATTTGATACAGTGACAAAACCCTTTCATTCTCAGGTCCTTATCCTGTCTGTGGACTAAAACTGGTGCAGCTTGTAAACCGTGTGAAAAAGTGTGCTTCTATCCTTCAAATTGTCATTTGTATTAAACTCCTTGGCACCTGCATGCCATGGGTACAAATAAACAATGGAACTTGGTAAAAAATACTACTGCCATAACATTATAATAAGCAGAATCTCCTCTTGTACAGCAGTTCAGAGTGGTGGCATTGTACTAATTGCAGGACACTTTAGCCATTAAAGAGACTTATGAAGTGTGTTCAGCCTTCTCTGACCAATCTACAGAAGGACTCCCACTGGGGTGTCTGTCTCTTTTATTTGTTAACACCTAGGTAAGCTACAGCCTTTAAAACCATTTTAAGACCTTAGATTCCTCAGTAAGTATAAGATGAAGTTGATAGCACTTTGTGTGAACTGTATCCATTCAAACTCTGTTGTGAATATGACCTGTGATAAGGTTTTGAGTCAAACACTGGGATGTTAGTTTGTTAAAGTGATTTAACAGCATATGCAAGCTGTTGGCTGTTTTTTTGCCATCTAGTTTTCTCCCAGTGTTCCAAGTCAACAGAAAAACATTTACTGTGTGTGATTTTTCTATGAAAGGGAGGAATATATGAAATACAGTGAATGCCGGTGTTGCACTATATAGTATTATACCCCTTTGACACACTTCAGACAAACTAAATAGAAATTACACTTTTGCAGCTCAGGGCAGAACAAATTTCAGAAGATAGGAGGCACCTCTTTACAGCACAAGGCTTGAAATATACATGAGCATTCTTTTGCGTCTTCAGCCTTCTGAAATTAATACAATAAGTATTTTACTAAAATAACAATTTTAGTAGGTACCTCAGGTTAAAAGAGGAAGAAATGGCTTTCAGCTCTTGGTGTATTGTCCCACAATAGTAATCCTTTTGCACATAGTGTGCACAGAAGGGGGCAATAATGTTCTAAACAGTGAGTTTTGCAGTTCCAAAATGTTAAGAAGTGCCCTTGTTTTGCAAAATCTCATCCCAAGCATTTCAAAGCCTCAAGGATGAAGAACCAAAAGGTCCTTCCCTTCCTCATTGTTGCCATAGCTGTGATGCACTAAAACCCAAACTGGGCATTTCCAGATGTGTGACCATAAATCGATACAACTTGATCTTAACTGTCAGCTGTAACAAATCTAAATCCTCACAGTCCAGCACAGAAGGCAATACCTTACATAAATTGCCCAGTGGCGAACAAGAAAACATAATAGAAAAAAGGAATTATTCACAGCATGTGCCGCTATATTTACAGAACTATATTACCTGGTGGATTCATGCCAATAACATGACAAACACTTCACTTTTCATAGCTAACAAGCAGGTTTGTGACATGGCTGTCACACACACAAATATACTGGGTCTGCTGCCTTCCTTTTTGGCAGCAAATCACACAGTGACAGTGCAAATGATTTGAAAGAGGCATTGGCACAAAAATAGCGTCATGATCTCTCAGGGATGATTTGGGAAAACACTGTCCAAGATAATTAAAAAAATATCTTTTGGCTTACAAATTGCACCTTTAATCTTCCAGTATAAATGTAAATATGTCTCAGATAGTGTTAGGTCCATTTAAGAGGATATTCTGTATAAAATCAGATTAGAGGAAATGTAAGAAGATTGTTTTGTGTCTGGCAGTAAGAACAAAGTACCTTGAACTACCATTATACACAGCTTGCATATAGAAATGTAAGACATTTGAAAAAGAAATCTCTGTATTTTCTTAACAGCTAGAAAATACTGTGTGTTATATGGAGGGAGTAGTTACAGAATTAATACATTTTCTTTAATAGTCAATAGATTTGTATTAAACTTTTTACTTTTAAAAATACTTTTAAAGTGAGCTAAAGGGAAAATTAAGAGTTTAGTTTTGCCTGACATTTCTGAAAGCAAGTATTTTAGCTTTTATCCATAATGACTGTATAAATAAGGTTATTTAAAGTCCACTTTTGCAACAAAATATGGAACCTATCCTCCCCCAAGAATTCAGATGTTGTTCAGAAGAATTTTTCACTGTAGAGGTTACATTTTAAGAATCCAGAGCAGTACTTTTAAATAAATTTACTGTAGCCACAAAGCAATGGCTCTTGTTGATGGAGGAATGCACACTTTCAAAAACCACACTTTCACTTTTGCAGGAAAGTCAGTGGCTTGATGTTTCCTTCACAGCCAGAGAAAACACTAATTAAAAACATGTTGTTTGTTGATAACACAGTTTTGTGCATGTAAATTTTGTGGATAACCATTTTCCATTACCCTGGAAAATGATAAGTTAACTTTGGTGACACTTTAATAGGATATGTCTCACCTAACTCAAGCTATATGAAAATTACATGCTTAGCCTAAGGTGGCTGTCCAGATGGCTCTTTAGTCAATGGAGACACTTCCAGAGTGTGGGTCATTATAACCAGATTTCTAACATACAGTGGGGTTCATTTCTCTCTGGATGTGTTAATTTCTCTCCACAGGTTAGAAAACGAAGACTATATACATAGTTAAGTGAAATAATTTACTTTCCACTAAATGAATTAAACCTATATTTGGTTAAACCAAACAAAAGGATTAATTTTTAACTTGATTAACTGACCTTCCAAAATGACTTTATATATATTGCCAGGAGATATTTGTTAACCATCGCTTATTTAAATTTTTTCATGAATACGCATTTGACCACTGAAAATGAAATTCTGTCCCATGTTAAACAGAAAGTAAGATCTGCAACTTATATAAACTGAATCTGCTTAATGATGGAGAAAAGATGAAGAACAGACGTTATCAAACACTAAACTTTGTATAGAACAGTTTAACTTTGGGCCTGAAATGACCTGTACTAGTTGATAACCCTTAAGAGATTGATAAGCAGAGCGTTCTGGAGTCACTGATCCATCCACATGTACAGAATCAGCTCTGTAGAATTGCTCTAATTCTATCTGGGTTTCCATTTGTTTCAGTTTTTTTGTTTGGTTTCGTTTTGATTTTGTTGTGATTTTTGGGGGGTTTCTGTGTGTGTTGTATTCTACAGATTCTTCTGCCTCTGCCTGATGGTTCAAAATCTAGACACTATATTAATTGTTGTGATTATGAAATCAATAATAAAATTTCTGACTCCTTGTATGTCATCAGAGCAGTCTCCAGTGGATGTAAGGTACAAAAAATGTTTGAATATAGTGTCATATTTGTTCCGTATGTATCCCCATCTTTTCTCAAAATTAAATCCATTGGGTTTTCTTTTTAAAAAAATATGCTTTACTTATAGTTAATTTTTATACACTTCTGGAACAAAAAGTAACATTGGTTGAATTCCTTTGACTGACAGAAAAGGAATTTTAAAAGTACAATGTGGTGCTAATGCCCTTCCTTTCCCGAACTAATTCCTTTAAGTGGAATTCCTTGGTCTTCATTACAACACTGCCCCAACAGGGATGTTGATGTTTGCACACAGTAACAAATTGCAAGGAGTACTATATATAAATCTTGGACCAGAACAAAAATGGACTTTAATTTAAAGAGAGAAAACTCTACTAGAAATGCAATATATCATAGAGGGATGGTTTTGCTCCTGTTTTAAATCAATGTGTTTGAACAGGCTAAATAAGTAAATATTATTGGAGAGAAAATGTAGAGACACAAACATATATATGGATACTCTATAAATGAAATTTATACTAAAAAGAGAACTTTTGTATTTATATACTTATGTTTCAAATGGTGCCAAAAGAATGAACAGAGGAAAGGACTTCAAGAGAGTTCAGAGCTAAGAGCAGTGTTGGTGGAACTGATCCAGACTCTGGCCTGCATCTTTCTTCTTTTGACCCACTTTCTTTTATACAGCTATACAATAATTTTGTTCTTTCTTCAGCTGTCATAGTAAGACTGGGAACTATTTGTAAAACCAGACTGAAGTCAGTGAAATAATGAGCGAAGCATCTGAAAGCGTTCAGCATAAGAACATAACAGATAACAGGGAAAGTTCAGGATGGCTTTCTGTAGGACTCTTGTTCTGGACTTCAATGAGCACCAGAGCTGGCCTAATGACTGAGGATGAGAGCATTTTTTAAGCCTTTTCAGAGAAACATTAAGTATATATTTACCAAAGAGAGGTGGTCTGCTCAGCAATTACCTTTTGTCCTGCTGCGTGTTGGAATTTTATGGTGATGTGCTTACTCTTCGATTTCAAAGTCAGTGGAATTATTTTGAGGGTTCCTTCTGAGTAGCAGGGCAGCATTTGACCCCTTATCATCCTTTCTCTTTTGACTGTCAGCCAGGCTCCCTCAACAGCATGCTATATGGGCTGCAATGGAGTCCAGCTAGTAACTATCCTAGTGAGTTAATCAGTGGATGGCAGTGTGGAAATGTGTTTTCCTCTGTCTTGTTTCATGTAACAATGGGGAAAAAGAAGAAAAAAGGCATGTACTGTTCGTATTACTGCAATGACAGGCATGGAGTGGAATTGCATCAGTAACTATGATTCTGTGCTTTTCTTCTTGTTGTTAGAGTTGATAAATAATAATATTAAAAGAAAGAAGTGAGCAGAAGTAAAGGTAAACACAAACTGCTGAATCCCATCCTTTTCTGGATAGGGCTATGTGATTGCAGAGTATAATCTGACATACATGCTTCTGCTTCCCCCAGCAAGTCTGCCCTTGATAGGGCACATAGAGAGATATACAGAAATATGACCACCTTAATCTTCTATTCAGATTACACAGATCCATGTTATTTCTATGTTAGATGTGTTAACCACTTGCCAACTGATTATGCAGATAGAAAAAGAAAAAAAATAAGGAAAGATGGAGAGTAAGTGGGGAAGGTTCTGTGACTGTGCCACTGGCACTGTGTGGCCACACTGACACATGGGCACTGGGCTTTGCATCACTGGAATAAGGCCCAGCACATGTCCACTTATCCAAACCTCTTTTGGAAAAGAGACAACATTTGGAAAATGGCCCTTAGTAGTCAAAGAGCTACATGGGTTTACTAATGTGATTTTGCCAAATGAAAGCAATGCTTTGCCCTCAATAACCTGATTTATCTGGTGAAGTAGACTGAGTAAAGGAATTCTATCCATCAGATGTAGAACAGCATATTGTATGATGTATACCAGCTGGACCAAAATACCGTAGCATGGATTTGATATCTAGCAGAGAAATATCATAGTGAAGAAACTAAGATGGTAGGGAGGGGAACAGGATTGCTAAAGTAATAAGAAATGTATTTCTGTAGACTGAAGTGTAACTTAAGTCACAATCATGTGTGCAAATAGTATATATTTGGTACAGATATAACACAATGCCCAGAAACATGAACACTTCTCGCTTAACTTTGTTATTAATTTCCCATTTCTGGCTTGCTTCTCTGTATGGGTATTTTTTTCCTTCAGATTAGTTTAGATGACCATATTGTGCTGTAGTCCTAACAATGACATCAGAGATGCCTATCCTGCCATAATTACTAAGGGCTTGTTTTATAGTTATCCAAAACTTGTGGTGTCTTTTTTTCTACTAGTTCACTACTCCTAAGAGAAGCAAATATTTTTTTTTTTTCAGTGAAGCTGTTTTTTCACGGAAGAAGGTAATTTGGTAGAAGTGGAGCTTTTCTAAAAATTTGGGGGTTTTGTTTTTTTAAAATGTATTTTTCAGATGATATTTTATAACCTGATACATCGTTTATGCGTACAACTTCCATATTAATTTTTTGGAAGCACATAATGTTATTTGAGAGCCCACAGTTTCCCACTCAGCACAATTCAGTACTTCATGTCTGAGTTTTGTGTCCCCTCCCCTGCCCCCTGGTGTTTCAGCAAAAGGGAAGCATTTGCTGAAGCACAATACCACCTGGGTGGGAAAGACACTGAGACACAAAAGCTAATTGCAAAATTACCTGACCATACCACAAGAGCAAAAGTTATATGAAATGCACTGTCAAGAACAAGTTAATTCTAGAGAAAGTAAGAAAAAATTCCACACCTTGTCAGAATCTTTCCCTGTGCCCAGGGAGGTGCCTGATGCCCAAGGCTGGGGATGCCACTTTCTGCCCCCTCTGGCTTGCCCTGCTCCTGACTGGGGATGGAGAGGGCAGGAATCACAGGCAGAGCCTATCCTACTCCCAAATAGACCCTGGCTTCCAAGTCCTTCCCTGACCACCCCAGGAACAGCAAGTGAGAATTCAGCTGAACATTATAAACTCCTGTAGATTCTATAAAAATTCTATTAGCAAAAAAATCCTCATGAATTGTAATGAAGCATCAGAATGATGTGAAGGGGCTTGACGTGCTACTATGCATGTGGGTTGATGCAGGCACTTCTGATAGTGAAGAGTGGGAAGATGAGGGGAGGGAGTCAGAAAATTCAATGGGGTTCCACAAGAATAATCCAGTACAAGGATAAACATAAGGGAAATAACACCATTGTATGCTCTAGAAAAGAAAAGACTTCAGCCTATGAACACCATCAAGGTAACAATAAAAATGAAGGGAATTCCACTGTCTCAGATGGCATGACAAAAAGTGATGGCCTGAAAATAGGAATGGAAAAGCTTTAGTTAGATATTAAGAAAAAGCCTTTAACAGACAGAAAAATTGGACAGTGTGGGAAATCACTGTGGGTGGAAGTCAAGTCACCAACACCATTGGATGTACACAGGAAAAAAAAGATTACTTGTAATGCTTCTGATAAAGAAATGCATCAGAAAGTGGGATGATGGACCAGAAAATGAATTATTTTTTTTCAAACTGAATTTGAAAAATCATCATTTTTTGTAGATATGACTGTGTTTAGGAGAACTACACATAAGCATTGATTTTTAGAAATAAATGTCCTACTTTTATTGTTATTGATTGAAGTCAGATTCCATTTAGGACAAAGAAACTGATTTTATTGTTTCAAAATACTTTGTGGAAAATGTCTTTATATTAAGATTTCTGGCTCCAGATTTTTGGAGGTAAGTAGCCGATTTCTTTAATAAGACATGGACTATGCTATTAAATAGGGACAAATGACAGATGTGCTAATAAATGCCTGCATTCTGCTTCTACCGATATGAGACATTAAAAGACAAATCATAATCATCTAGGGTAATGCACAGGACTGCAAGTTATGGGAACGAACTGAATTTTTAATAAAGAAAAGCTGACAACTCTTTGTGATTCTGGAGAGGCGTAAAATAAATCTCCTGTCAGTGAATTTGGAAAGGCATAAAGTGAAACTGTGTATGCTTCTCAGAAACAGGAGCTGAGAACTTGATGAATTTGACAAAAAAGAACTGGAAAAATTCTTCAGAGCAGCTCAAGATTACTGCAATGTGTTGGTGTCCATAGATGTTGCAATGCCAGTGTTTCCAGAATTAAACCTTTGTGTAATTACACCTTTGCCAGATTCATGTAGTTCTCATTCTTTGTTTTGATGATAATGCATCTGATTCTGATAGTCCCCAGAAAGTATGGTTTTCTTATTTTCTCTCTTTCCTTCCACTCTTTTTCCAGCAGTCTATTAAAAATAGTGGAAATAATTCTTAACGATTTCAGTGGCCTATGAGGTCTAGTATTAGAGGACTGGTAAAACTTTAGAACCAAAATTTTAATCTTGGGTTTCTTTGTTCTTCACTTGAGGTCATTTTGGATTTTCTTTGCTGAGTCCCAGATGCAGAGATCATAGAGTCATAGAATTTGCTGAGTTGGAAGGGACCCATCAGGATCACCAAGTCCAAGTCCTGTTCCTGTGTAGAGCACCCCCACAATCACAGCATGTGCCTGAGAGCATCATCCAAAAGCTTCAACTCAGGCAGGCATGTTTCAGTATGCAAAATAAAAACAATAAAAGTACAAATATCTGTCTCCAGTTTTTCAAGAGGCAAACTGCAGTAGCTCTCAGACACTTCCAGAATCCATATGTAGACTTCATACGGAACACATGTTTTATGTCAAGGACCTATTTTGATCTTGGTTACAGGCTGGTATTATGAGGAACTGAATTTGTGCTCTATGGATGACTGAACATTCTGTGTGAAAGACTGGTTCTGGAGTGTTTGGGCTTGTTTGGAGTTTGCCTCATATATTTTACTATGATGGTTGAATTGACTGATCTAGATGTTAAAAAGAATAACAGCAAGCATAGTGATAACTTCTTTCTTTTGCAGCTCTATTCAGAGAAAATGTACTGCAGAACTTTTAAACTGAAGATATTGTTAGGAGTACTGTATTCTGATTCCTGGAATGGTGGAAGACATTTTTTTTATAATTAGTGATCTCAGCATGCTGTTCAAGCAGTAATTAGGTATCACAAATCCACGGAGATATAGGTAAACAGGATTTATTGACCCACCACAGAAATACAGCAGTATTCAGGCTGGCATACAGCAGCTAGGAACAGACAGTAGAGTGATGTGCAATTTTGCTCTAAATTAATATCAAGTAGCAGTCACCAGGGGAACTAGACAGTATGAAAACTGAAATCAGACTACAATATAATGAATAATGGCATCTATGTTTGAAACATTTAGGTAGACAGACTGTAAGCACTAGCAGATTCCAGCTAACTGCAAATCAATAAACCTGCCTTCCTATTCTTGTTTAAATACATTACTCTTTCCTCACCCAGTTCCCTTTTTATCTCAAGTCCTTGGTTTTTAATCTTGGAAATAAGAAAGGTATATTGAATACAAACAGTCTTTCTCCAATATTCAGCGTTTCTGAAATTCTGTCATTTAATTGTGACTCTGATTGACTTGTGGTATTTTAAAGGGTCTGGTAAGCATGCCATCCCAAACAATAAAACTAACAGAGGGACTCAGAGCAGAGGCTGCTTAAAAACTACTCCAGAGACCACTAGCCATGATTAATACCCTGCAAGGGAATTTTAAATTAATGAAAAAGATTAGTGCAAGATTTGGTGCACCAGTGAATGAAGACGGGAAACATTTTATATGAAGGTAAGTTTGGCAATGACTGGATGAAAATGTTAAACATGAGTAGGAGGGAATATTCATTAATCACGTGGGAAGCACAGGAGACACCAGAGACACTTAGAAGAGAAGACTCTATGCTATCCATCAGTGAATCTGTGCTTGAAAAGTCTAAGGAAAATGCTTTAGGGGCAGAACTTAGTTGTTTACTTTTTCATGTGTTATTAACCTAGAAAATTGCAAGTCAGCTTCAAACACTGGCAGGTTGGTGGCAGTAGAAGCCAGCCCTGTGGTCCCAGAAGGGCAAGAGGTGCTACTACTGCCAGGGAAAAATTGGTCCAGAGCTTCTGAGGATATTTCACACTGCCATGGAGGAAAGCCTAGCAAAGAATCAAAGATGCCCTTGTTTAACAGATCTCCCAAGCAGCCTCAAATCTGGACAGAAATATTGCAAGGAGGGCACTGGTGCTTGCTGCTCCCAGTGTCAGTCCTGTACTGGTAAATTTGTGTGGTGAATTGGTTTTTCCCTGGGCCAAACTGCCTCATCTTGTTTCTCTAGAGAGACAGTTTGATCCCCCTCTTTGACTATATCTTCAAATCAATCTGATGCTTGCAGGCTCTGGAGGTGAGACTCTGGGAATACCAGGACTTCAAGCAAGTATAGTAATAGTTGCACAGACGCAAGTGCAAATATATTCTTCATGATAGAGGGGTATTTGGCAGTGTGCAAGGTTAATGGTTGGAACTGATGGCCTTATAGGTTTTTTCCAACCAAAGTGGCTCTGTAATTCTCTGTTTATTTTCAGGAATATAATTTTGCTCAAAGTAAAAAACTAAACCACTTGTCCAGACAAAAGGGACTTAAAGGAAGGGCAAGTTATCAAAGTTCCTAGATAATACTTCCAGTTAAGTGAATGGCAAATACTTTTGCTATCTTTACTTCATTTTCTTTATAATTCTTGTACCAAAAGATTTTTATCTAAGAAACAGTTGTTTGTGTTGGATACATTAGTCAGGAGGATATTGGTGTAAAATAGCTTTCTCAAATGTGCAGCTGTAATCTAAGGAGGAAAAAAATGAAAGAACTGAACCTAGGTAACCTCTATGAAGCCAGAAGATTTAAATCTATTCTTCACTCTCATAGCTAATAAGATCTTTACTTAAAGTTAGCCTAGGCTAACATTCAGGACCTAATAGTGGCCTTTTCTTTGCCTAATAGCCTTTATGCATCTGTTTTCTTATCAGGAACTGGAGAAAACTGTGTTAATATTAATTTATTATTATAGTTTAAAGTTTGGTGGTGAAGAAAAATGAAATATTGTATGTTTCACTAAATTTAGAATTAGTACAACATGAAAGTACATTATACTGTCCTCAGTTCTACAATGAAATGTGCAAGCTGCAATAGCTACACTGCAGGATAAAAAACTTTGACTATGTTTTATTTTTTTTTTTCTTTCATGAAATTTTTTCCTAATAAATTCAATCACTAACTTGCCTTAGCTCAAATATTTGCCAAGTAGCACATTATACTTACTATAAATTTACTTGTTCTTGTATCTGACAGACATGCAAAATATGTTTAGAATTTGTATAACTTCATCTTGATTTTACCTGTAGACAGATCATTTGGATTTTCTCTACTGGTACAGAATAAGGATAAATTGGCTTCTGATGTCTTCTCATGGTACCAACATGTTCTGTCCTGCTCAGACATGTTCAGCATATGTTACAGTGCACAGAAGTGTGTGTCCTGGTAGGAGCCAGTTGACTCCTAGGGCTCAGTAGTGGTTCTCTCCTGTGTCCATCATTTCACAAACCAGAAGTGACACATATCAAGGTGTTCAGACAAAACCAGTATCAATATGCACACAATTTTATGACCTGCATTACGATTGATATTTCTGTTGAAAACATAAACTGTGAATGAAACCAGTGCCTGAGGTTTTGCAAACACAGCAATACTGTGTAACATGAGAGGGCCACAGAGATCAATGCTGCATGATAGCTTCCTTAACTGACTCAAATATTGTAGTTTCTTAGTAATTAAAGTATAAAGTAGAATTTTGCATAGAGACAATGAGTGCAGGAAGTAAGTCTTCTATATCTTCTGCATAACTGTAGCAGAAGTTAACTCTACAGTGCTAAAAAAAGTTAACACAGTATTTTAATCTAAATTAACTCATACTCTAATACTGTACATTAATCATCACACTTAAAAAGAATATTCATTACTGTTTTTTTCAGTGGACTGATGCATTAAAATATGCGAAGGCTTCCTTTTATCTGTCACAGGGCATGGCATCAAGATGAATACTAACTTCCCAGATCACTATTGGAGAAAATAAAGTTCTTGTAAGAAATGTCCCAGCATTTCAGAGAGATCCTGAGTCTAATATTATGTGGAAGATTAGAAGGTAGTGTAGGGCACCACATCACACTTTATTTACCCCACAAACCCAGGTAGTGGGTAACTGGGCCACAGTATTTTACTGCGGATGGTTGTGATTATTCTCCTGTTTTGACTTACTTTCTTTTTTATTCTGTTTACCTTCTTCACTTTTGAGTGATGAGTATGGATGTTCATGGTACAAAAATCATCTTAGTCCTATACAGAAACAGATGAATAGTTATCTATGAGTAAAAATATATTAGATATTACCACAAACAAAGCAGAAAGTGACTGTGTGGTTTTAGGCATAACCTTGTCAGCACAGAGTAAAAAGAAGACATCCATACTGGAGAGCAGCTTAGGATCCCTGTAGTTATATTTCTCTTTTCCTACAAACCTCTGAGCTCAACACCAAGACCTGATTATAAACTTCCCTCTTGGGCCATGATCCCTCATCTCTGATTTGAAGGCAACACCTATGTTCCTACAGAATGCTCTCCAGATTTTGCAAACAGCTCCCTTGTTCCCTTATGGGTTTGAAAACTCAGACCACCACAGAAATCTGTAGATAGACAGCAATACATTTCTTCCCTGTGCCTTCTAAGTATAGACATCTACAGGATGCCATTATAAGTAGTATCTTTTTTCCATGAAATTGATTGTTATTGAAAGAACTATAAATATCTGTCAAGGCTGTGCAGGACAGCTACATGTCTGTCTTCTACTGAGCACATTTTGCAAATTCAGAGTAAATTTAATCTTTTTAACAGCATGCCTACACTTTGTTTTCTGACTGTAAATCTAATGTGTTTATTTACTTTTTATTAATTTACTGTATTCTGATTTCTTTGAGGGATGTGCCATTATCAAAAAATAAAAAAAAAATCTGTGGGGTGACCCTGAGTTCCTGTTAGGCAGAGAACACAAGATGATGCTACAGCTGGCCAGTTTGCTGATGGAATGTAGTTTATCTTCTTTGGTTTAGTTTCTTTATTTTCTGGCACGGAATTCCTCTGTGTGAATGTTTTTTGTCTCCTTGCCAAATCTGTGGCTAGTTACAATTACACATTTACTAAAAATTAATATTTTCTCTTGGCATCATCCTTATGTTTATTTTGTTCACATACACAGCATTTTATTTACAGCATCTGTGTATTTCTAATCAGTTTATCTTCAGTATATAGCCCAGGGTTAGGAAGTGAATGGAAAGCTAAAATGAGTTAAACATGTATATTTTAATATGCATGATGAACAGAAGAGTTAAACCGTCATAAGGCTTTCCTGTTTGATAAAAATGCTAACCCTCTCTCCCTCATTCCTCTTTTGTGACTGTTCTTTGTTATTTTTTTTCAAACATCTTGAATCTCTTAATACAAAGAAAAGAACATTAGAGCAATGTAGTGTTGGCTATTCCTTTATAATCATTTTTTCCCTTGCATACTAGTTTCTAGTGGTTTCTTTTGCAAGTCTTATGTGGGAAGTTACATCAAAGATACCATTATTTCATCACCTTCAGTATATAATTGCTTGATATACTGTGAAATAAGTCCCTGAAGCTTCTGTGGTTAATTTGTCCTTATGCTACTCCAGTAATACAAATTAAATAAATAATATGGAAAAGATGCTGAATTTCAGTAGGTGGCCCTATTATATTATTTCTGAAGCATGTAGGAGTATGTCTCCTTTCAGACATGCATAGAGGTGTTGCTCTGTCATGACTATGCAGAACATAGACATCTCTTTTTGGCTGCAATGATTTTCTCAGAGCAGGTTTTGTATATTAAACAATTCGACTGAGGGGCTTCCACCTGCCAAATTATTCCCTTTACAGTTTTCCCATTCTTTTTACCATTTTCTTGTCCTCTTCCAGCTTTGCTCCTGAGCATCGAGAGCTCTAAACATCCTCTTGGTAGCACCTTGGGAAAGAAGATGGGATGTGGTGATAGTGGTAATGATATACTTTAATGATATAAAGAACTATATTATGGATAAATGAGCAGAATAAACATTTCCAGAATAATTATCAAATTTAGAAGCAAGATGATTTAGAACTGCTATGAGATGTTAAGACACAGTATAATATTTTACAGAGAAATTTGGTGTGAAAAAAATGATGGATTTAATAGACTGAGAGCTTGCTGTTCCCTCTGCCTCTGAAGATATGTTTATAGCCAGCTAAAACCAAATCTAGTGTAAAGTGATTTATGACAAAATTTTGTATCTTTATTTCTTTCTTCTTTATGTTGAAAAAACATAGTTTTTCCCAGAAACAAGGTTCCTCATGCATTTGGCATTTTTGGGGTATAGCATAAGATGTCATCTCTGATTTTTAGATAAAATCATCCACTCTTCTGACTGCCTATACAAGCATATGATTGAAATTTCACAGAAGATTTATTTATTGTGATCTGAATTTACATTACAATTGTTACAAAGCAGCCGATTTGAGACCCAGGTGGGTCAAAAGTAGTAAGCAAAAGTAGCCAAGAAATATTACAAAAAGAATGTCTGTGTCTAGGGCCATGTGAACATGGTGGAGGACAGAGATAAAAATCCTTCATCAGCAGGTCTTTTAGTGAGGAATGATGGCCAGATTTCAGAAAGGCTGCCAAATATTCCAGTTATTGAGGCAGGCTGATGTCTCTGAAGTGTTTCCTGGACACATGGTTATCCATTGAAGTAGTAATGTGTTCTAACATGTTGGGTTTTCTTTAAGCAGAACTGTCTTTAAGAGAGGGAAGTTATGTCATCACCATTTTTCAGGGGGAGAAACTGAAGGAGGAAAAATAAAATCCGTTTCTATCATCACCTAACAGAGACAAAACTAGAATCTAGTTTTCCTGACTATGATCTTTCTTACATGCTGTATGTACTCTGGCCATAAGTTTTTATAAGAAAATATGTCAAAACAGTCTGCATTTTTAAGCCATCTGGTATAATCAATCCCTTCAGGTTTTAGTGATGTCACATTTCACATGGACATTCTGGGTCAAGTCATGAGCAGATGACCTCTACCGAAAGAACATGGGGGCTTCAGTGCTGCAGTTCTTGGATGAACTTTTTATAAACTTTTTAAGTTATGTTAAGTTATGGTTTATGTTTTATGGTTTATATTGTAAGGCCAGGCTGGACAGTGCTCCGAGCAATATGATCCAATGGGAGGTGTCCCTGCCCATGGCAGGGGTGTTGGAACTAGATGATCTTAAAGGTCTCTCCCAACCCTGAAAAATCTATGATTCTAAACAGCATAAAAGAAAAGTACTTCTTAGCAGTAGTATTGGGTGCTTTTTACTAAGTCTTACGCAGTTTCAGCAAGACTACTTTAAATAACCTTAATTGCCAGCATGTGCGTCTGCAAATAAAATAATGCAGAAGTTAAAAATGGGGAGATGTTTTAAGCACAGCAATGACTGACTTTATTGCTTGGACTTTTAAAACCTTCCTCTGAATTCCAAACTAGGTTTGTTTATGGCTGGTTTATCTGCAAGAAAATGGTATGTCTGAACATGATTTCAGAGGTGTCACTGGGAAGCATCTGGTTTTTAAAAGTAAATCTAACCTCAGAGACAAATTAATATAAAGTTAAGAAAAATATAAACAAGAAAAACTGATTAATTATATAGACAACATTTTTTTCCCCTGTCTGTTTTTCTAATATTCCAGGGTGAATATTCAATAATTATTTCACTGAAACACACTTTTCATACTATTTTGTCAGAATAGCATGTAATTACTAATGATGGAATGACTATAAAACAAAGGGCATTCCTGATTTATTGCTTGTTTTTGCATTTCCCTGAAAGAGGAAATATGCCAGGTATTCCATTTCAATCTTTAAAATATTTAATTTTTCATTTGGAAGTCATTACACAGGATCAGTGTTTCAGAAGTCTCTGAAGAGCTGATTCTGCAGTTGAATCTCCATTTTTCAGGTGCTCTCTTTTCACAAAGGGATGATTAAAAAAATGGAAGCTGGTATTTTAGTCATCATTTTCATTATTCTTGATGTGAAGACTTTTCAGTATAGCAAAATTTCAACCTGTTAAAGCAAAAAAATCTTTATGTTCTGATCGTAAATATTCTAGAGAGGGTTGAAGAATCTCCTAAGTTGCTTTCTTCTCAGCTCTGTGATGCTGTAACACTAAGCAGATGTTCCATTTTTGGCTGAACATGAGAGGAGTGCCTGGGGAACACTTTGCTTTTCTTCCAACAATCAGCTTTAAGAAAAAGCTAAACAAGTGAGGCCAAGCCACTTAGTAATAAAATCAAGGATGAGATGAGTGCTTAAAATTACAAAGTGCAGGATGCTATTTTCCTTCTTTGGTACTCACTGTCCTTTAAAAATATTGAGCTACAGGGAAGGCAGGCAGAGAAAATGTGAAAGAATGTACTTCTCATGTTTATTTTGTTCTTGCCAAAAAGCTGAACTAAATTTTCAGTGCTTTGTTGTTTCTTTTTCCTTTTTTTTTTTTGTTTTGACCTGACACGTGAGGTAGCATGTTGTCTTTCTGTGATTAGGTTGCTGTCAGCACATACATTTACTTCCCATCTTCAGAATTGTTCTAAAATGTCCTTTTATTTTAATTCGATGAACACTAAGATTCCTGACAAGAAGTGAGAAATCAAGGTTATTAAATAGTAAATTACTTTAAAATAAAAATCTCATGAACTCTTTGTGGAATGCAGCTGCAGACATTGTTTACTTAGGATCAATTTTTCATTAAATTCTGCAAATTATTTAAAGTTTTTCTTCTGCATCTATGGAGGAACTGCTCTTTAACAGCTGCCAGAAGATGGAGCTGTTTCAACAATTCATGATGCCAAGCTTTTGAAAAAATGCAGAAAAAAAGATAATATAGAAAAGTCTTAGAAAACATTAAAAATTACTTTTTTTTTTTATTAATAAGTATTAGTAAATACATATCAAAGAAGGTAAAAACCATAGTCTGTTTCTGCTGAAAAGCAGCTTAGTATATTAACTATATCTTCAGGTTCTCTTCTAATTTTATGTTTTAAACTCTTTTTCCTCCTTCTAAATTTTCCACATATTCTGAGTAGGCTAGAACTTGCCCTTTAGTTAGGCGATACAGAGTTACAAGAGTGGAAAGTGAGTTAAAAAAAAAAAAAATAGTGACTCCAAATCCCTGTGCTCCAAGGTTTGGTGGTGTAAGGATGGAGAGGAAGGCAGCATAGCAGGGCTCTGCAGAGCTCCATGGCTGTCAGACCGAATGGGCTTCTCTGACAACTGCTAAGCAGGTGGGTTTCCCTTCTCCTGACATAAGCCACCCCAGACAGGTGGCAAGAGAGATAAATGTTCCTCTGAAAGTATCCCTTTGTCTCCTGCTGTATTGACTGTGGAGGGAAGATGGATAGTGAGGTTAGACTAGACATCTAACTTTGAGACAGGTAAAGTTAGGCACAATGAATCCAGAAATCTTATTAACAGAGTTTGTGTAGAAAAGATCGAATCTCTATGCACGGCATTGATTCACTCTTCTTCAATACAAGCTGCAACTACATAGAGTAAAAACATGAAGTTCAGATTTTAAGGAGACAGCTGTGTAGCTTGGAAAGCATTTGAGAAAAATTATTGGTTTATATCCAATGCCATATCTTAGTTTTCCGCTTAAAATTGAAATAACCTTTCCAAGAGTGTTGAGCTTAGATGGAAGGATCAAAAATATAGATTATGTTACTTTATATAATTTGTCATAATGTTATTGAGAGTTCATGAAGAATATGCTGAAGAATTCTTACATTGACACAGTACTTGAAGCAATTTAGATCTCTAAAGGTTGCTTGGTATGACAGGATTGGTTTTTTTCATCTATTTTAAGAAAACTGCTTTTGTCTGTGTGAAAATCAATCAGTTTGTGTGATCAGCCTGTCAATAGCTCTCAATGCATTCGTCAATCAGCCTGGATTGCACTGAAAGTCACTTTAGGCCTGAATTTCAAAATTGAAATTGTGTGTGTGTCTGCATGTGTTTGTGTGTTTACTACTCTGCTCCGATGCAGAGATATGTTTCGTTTCAACAGGGATTATAAAATGATAAATGCTTTTCTGTTCTAACCTGGTATCAATCACAATACAGTAATTCTACTTCATAGAAGTAGATGCTCAAATTGCTTTGCAAAGCTTTTATTAGTGGTAGACAGTAGCAGTTTTGTCCTAAATCCTCTCATCTTTGTATTATGCTTCTGTGGATGTAGTTAAAAGCTTTTCACAGCTGTATTATACACTAGAGGTCAAATCTGGAGATTCACACATGCTACTTTGGCACCTTTGCTCCCTCTAAAGCCACTGAATGGAGAAAAGTATCTCCTAACATTAAAAGCTGGGAATGTTCAGAGAAGAAGTTAAAACACTGAATGAAGAACTTAGCTGCTGTTTGCTCTGTATCAATTTTTTAGGAGGTTGTGAACCTTAATTCAGTCCAAAAGTTTTGATAACCCTCCTGCACCCACATGTATTTCCCAAGTGCAAACACCCTGAAACTGTACTGTGAGCTTTGGTTTATTTGTTACTACTTTCTGATACTGTGAAAAGATAGCCCGTGCTTCCATTGCAAATTTTTATACTAATTTAGAAAGAATTTTAAAAGGTCATACCTTTAATTATTGTTATTTTTAGGAATATTTTTACAGTAAATTTCAAAAAATTTGATTGGCTTTGGGTCTTTGTGTAGGTTTCTCGGAGTAGCAAAGAAAGAATCACATCTACCACACAGGAAAATACTTATTTGATGCTAGAAGTGCCCAATGGACACATGCCAGAGGATTCACCAGGAATGCAGGTGCTGTCCATCCATAAATGATGGTGCATAATGATGTGCATATATTATCATTTGAGGATTTTATTACTTATGGCTTTCATATTTGTGCTGACACAATCTCTTGCAGAGTCTTAGTGTTATATCAATCTCCTTGTAATTGCACAACCATATAGTTTATTCTGCTGGATAGTTAAGTTTTCCTCTAGTTTTCTGAAGAGCCTTCTCAGTGTGGGATAAAGTTATGACTTCTTGTATTTTAAGCCCTAATGCAAGCACAGTCTAACACCTTACTTTTTTCCCTACTCACTTTCTCCCCTTTGCAGAGTGATTAACAGGCAGAGAGATTTGTGGCAGGCTTTGCTGTATTGCAGTATTGAGCCTTGTAATTGTAAAGTTTGTAGCATTTTTATCACAAATCTCTCCCACTTCATGAATGCTGCTATTACCACTCATAAAAATAAAACCCACCCTTGCAGTCATTGTGACTGCTAGAATCCATTACTTTGTTCTTAATTTCTTTTGCTTATTTGAGAGCAGTGTTATCCAGAGGGAATTTGAAAGCAGCTTTTGGTACTGGACTTATCAGTGGCACTTCTGGGTGGAAACTGATGCTTTTTTCATCAGTTTAATCTTATTTTAGAACTAGTTTTTCTTTCTTACTGTCTCTGTGAAAGACCACATCTAAGAGAAACAAAGACAATGTGCTATAAAATAAACAAGTTCAAGCAGCAAGGTGGGGAGAAGAATAGAGAAACAATATGTTGTTTTGTCGAGGTCTTCATTACATACACCATTTGTATCACTATAACTGCTGTAGCAAAAGGGTAACTCATCTGCTAAGTATGCACTGAACTCACTGTTAGAGGCATCAAAAGAAGGAATTTTTTTCAAAGGAATGCTTTTCCTATATAGCTTTTCACAAAACTGGAGCTGTGCCAATTTTGGTGATGTAATTACTTCAATTTTTAAGAAAAGTTTTATCCCTAATTAAAATAGTTACAACTGTAACAAATCTGCAAGTTAGCTAGGACTAATATTTTCCTGTTACAACTGTGTCCAGTGTTACTTTTAAAATGATCAATGCAATTTTTCAGGAGAGTTTAAGTTGATAGTGATCTTTAAGGCTTTGTAGAAAATATAAGCAAAACCAAAATGTACAGCATTGCTGTAAACTATAGTGGATCCCATGACAGAAGTAGTAAAAAAAAAAATATTTCTTCTGATATTAAGCAAAGAAATCTGTTAAAACATAGAATATTCATTTGTTCTTTCAAATGTTTAGCTCTGTTTCACTCTGGAAATCAGCTCTATCTTGGCAGACCTCCTTTAACTCTTTTGGAGGAAGGTTTCAGATGAATAAAACTAGTGGAATAGCTAATTATTTCCACAAAAGCCAGCAGCAAAATGAGCTAGACAGGTGTATAATTGATAAACTAAGTAGCTAATAGTTGTGTTTAGAACACCTTGCACAATAGAATGAATATAGGAAAATAGCAGCCCTTTTGGGAGAGAGTGGATATGATTGTGAATGCTTCTACTATATTTCGAGGTATTTCTAAGGCATCTTCTGCCAACTTGTAGAAGAGATACGCACTGTGATGCTTTACAGCTTTTGGTAGCCTACAAAAGGCAAGAGGTAGGCTGCCAAAGGCCTGGAAAGGTAACGTAAAAAAGGCTCCAAATGCTTGAAGGTTAGCTTATATTTTCATTACAAGATTACATGACCATTCCAGGTGAAGGCCTCTTGATACTTAAGTTAAATATACTCACAATATTACATCATCTGATTTAGTATCCTATGCATGCAATATACTTTTTGAATTATTATTCTTTTCCCCTGAAAAAATAACTCCAAAAAGATTTGAGAATTCAGAACTTCATTGATTTTGAAGGTTCATTTGTCACTATGAGCAGAGATTAGTGCTAAAAGAAGCTCATGGTGTCTGTGCTCGTTGCAGCATGACGGACGGTTTGCAAGTAGAGACAGAAATACTTCTCTTTTCCTCTGAGAAGTCATCAGAGTAAAGACCAATGTATTCAGCTGAATTAGGGCTGTATTTTGGAAAATCATGCATCCATTTTTCCAGTATCAGTGGGCATTATTACAGTCTGTAGACCCAAAACCATGCTTTCACTAATGTGAGAGAACTTTGCACTGATGGCTGTCCTGAGTCCCCTCTTCCTTAACACTGAGCAACACAAAATCTCTTACTTTGGCGGAATTTGGATCTGGTAAAAAGATGCATTGCTAGTTTTTTTGCAGTAAAGTAGGTCCTCAAGTTGGTATTGACACTGCTAATTATCACGTCCTCTTCTCAATGAATTTTTCTTTGAATTGCACAGTATCCAGTAAGTAATTCACCTCTAACAGTCCTCAGACTGATATTGTGCAGTACCTTTAGATTTAGTTGCTTAACTTCGAAGTGGATAGCTACAGCAATTTAGAAAAAAAGTGTTAAAAAATGTTCTTGTTGGCTTCAGCATAAGACTGAGCCTATTATTCTCTTGCAGAAGAGGGAAATATATTTGCCCTACCATGTTTTTCCCCTTTTCATTACATGATTATAGACAAATAGATATAGAATCTTCCCGGATCTCATTGTTGTATTGATTGTGATTGATTAGGTGGTGAACTACAACAGAAAAAACCCCACCAAAACAAAGCAAAACATTTTTCTAAGACTTTGGGTAGGGCTGGGCAAGTTCATGAAGCCAAAACTTCACTGGATTTATCACAAAATTTAGCTGATTACTTTGAGATCATATTTAGGCCCAAATAAGTGTTCCTTTCTAGTTGAGCTCACTGTTTTTTTCTTTTTTTTTCTTTTTTTTTTCTTTTTTCCCTCAGTGTTTCATACAAATGGGATCTCAGCTAATGAAGATTCTTACAGCTGCCAGAGAGAAGTTGGATATTCCATCAGATTCCAACAATTCAGAAGATTGCCCTAATTTTACAGTGTAATTCTACATTGATTAATTTGATTGATTTTTCTAAAGCTGATCTGGGACCATGGAAAATCTTTGTATTGTGGAAGAACTGCAGGGGGCTAAAACTGCAGTGCTGGAACATTGTGGAGGATATACATTCTTTTTGGAGGATAGGTAGTAAAAGGGTGGTGAGGTGAAGCAGGCAGAATTTTTTTGAAAACCAGAGATTCACAAAGCTGCAATGCACAGAAGAAAGTGGTGCTTGAATACTGTGGCTGATGCAAAATTTTTAGAACACAAGAGCATATATATAATTTAGCAGAGACAGCAGTAACAACATGAGAAAAAAAATCACTTCAAAGGAAGAAGGAATAGATGGAAGGAGGCGCTTTAAAAATAAACCAAGGAGCTCTTTCTGGCAATGGTTCCTTACAGGATACAAATACATAAGGCCAGACTCTACTATTGATTGTCAACTGATCTGTGTTTTTCCTCCTGTCAAAGTTAGCATATACTCAGCTTTTAAATCTAAGATCTGCCTTTAACTTTAAAAGAGTAAATGCTTGGATCATCCCTCTCAAAGAGTTGCTTTTTCAAGGAAAAGAAAAAACAACAAACAAAACATGACAAAACACATAGATATAACAATATCTGAATGTATAAATGTATTTTCTTGTCTCCAGTGATGACAATTGAACTACCCAGAATCTCCTTTTATCCACATGGCAGTCACCTACTTGTAAACATCTGAGTCCTCATTAGTAAGATGCTCTGAACATGCTCTAGGACAGCTTCTCCATAGCTCCTTTGAGCTGTAATTCAGGACACACTGAAGAATCACTACCATAGTTTAGCCATCAGCCAGCAGTCCCAAATGAACAAGGGTTCACATTGAGGAAAAGCAGAAAGCATCACTGTTCTGTCATTCTAACATGAGATTGGACTCCTTATAGCCCAAAGGAAGCACAGCATCTGCCAGGACCCCCACAGTCCTTTTCTGAAAAGGAAGAAAGGAAGAAATACAGGAAGAAAGCAAGCAATCTGGCTTACTTCCCTTGTAGAATTTAATTGTTTTCCTTGCTGAAATACAAAGAATAATATCACAAACATTTAAATAATTATAGAAGATGCTGAATGTACTATATATTTATTTTGGACTCATCCATGAGGTAGCATTAAAAGCTGAGATTATGCCCTCAATTCTTTTTCCTCCATAAGGATCAGTTGACTTGACCAGAGCCAAGAGGTTTCAAGACTTCACTGCATGTATTTTGGACAGTGCTGTTCAATTTTTGAATGGTATGTTCAGAAATAAAGATATTACACTATAGACATGATATATAGACATATAGACATGATAGACCAAACAAACCAAAAACCAAACAAACAAAAAAACAAACAAAAACCCACCCCAAAAATAAACCACAAAAAAAAAAAACCAAAAACAAAAACAAAAAACAAATAAAAAAACCAAAACCAAAACCCCAAGCAAAACCAGCACAAAAACACCAAAGAAAATATTAGCCTCAGCTGGAATTTCCAATTCATTTTTGCAAAATCTCTTTTGTATGAAATTGTGAATTTAGACAACAAAGCCCTGCATTGCTAAAATAAGATTTTTTATGAAAGGTGAGGTGATGCTGGGAAACAATATTTCAACAAAGACAACATAGCCAAGTTTACATTTTTTCTAGCTATTAATTAAATTTAAACACTTAAATTGAAAGACACCTGACAGCCATGCTTAACATAGTAATAATGAAGTAATTTTTGTCTTGGGAAGACTGTTGTTTCCAGCAGCTGTGTATTCACATTAGCATTGCCATTCTGTTTTACAAAACAAAATCACATGCAGCTGTATTTCTGGCACTTTGTGTGGTTAATATATACCATTTTGTGGTAAGTACTTATTTTGTAATGTGCAGTTACTATATAGCAGCTATTAAGTGTCAGTGTACACTGAGCTATAAGTTATGAAAGTATGAAAGAGTAATAATTCTGACTTTTTCAGTACAGGGAATTATTGTAATATCTCAGATACCTATTAATAAAACTGCTGTGTTACAATACTATAAATATAAGCTTTGGAAAATTTCATTAGTGATGGTAAAGGCAGATCCAGAAGCAAAACTTTCAAGCTCTCTTGGGTTAATCTGAAAAAATTCTATATTAGTTTATTAGTTTACTAGTTTATTGTAAAGGAATTTGTTCATTCAAATATGACCTTTTATAAACACAACATAACAAAATGAAAATTTACAAATTTTTAAAAGAAATTTTTAATGATTTAAGCATGAAGTGATAGTTACTGTTCCTTGGTTTGCTATTTTTTTCCCCACTATACTACTATATTCAGCCTAAAAGCTAAGTTGAGTGACTTTTTAGGTTTTGTTTTGTTTTGTTTTTTTCAAAACAATACCATAAAAATGCACCAACACACCGAATTTTCTGATTTTTCTTATAGAAGGTTTTGATCAGTGCTTTCACTGAAAAGTTTACTGGAAACTGATAAGGGGACTTTCATAATTACTCATTAGTCTAACCTTAGTTGCTAAGGTCACAGAATGTTTTTTCATGGTGTAATGGGAGCAGCTGGCCAGTGAAAAGATCTCTAAACCTCTGTGGCATCATGCACCAACGCAGACAAGGGACGTCCATCCCCCTGAAACTGGGTTTGGTTATCTGGGTTTACCTACAGATTTGCTGGCCATATTTATGTATTCTATGGTGCATAGACATAACTCTGTGATTTGACCCAAAAGACCAAATTTTTTTATTAGTTTATGAAACTTAGCTTTGATGTAGCTAACATATGAGGGAAAGGGAAGACTCTCAGCACATGTATGAAAGAAAAAGAAAGCATCAGCACCAGTGGGACATTTAGTCCTTAAGTGAGAAGCCAGTTCTAGAAAAGGGATGTATAAATGTTGAGTTTATATTGCTTTTACTCAGATTCCCTTTAACTGGTAATTAGAAAGTCTCAGCAAAATACGATTTATTTTAAAAATCTTCAGAGAGGCTGGAGAGCTGATGAGACATATGCTGTATACATGATTAGAAGCCTTTATTTTCAGATCGTAATTTTCACTACAGTATATTCAAACACAGCAAGTTACAATTGATTTTGGTATGATAGTATTAGCAGGGTGATAAAACCAGGGAAGACATCTTTTTATATCCCAAACCCCCTACATCGTTCCCAGGAAATAATTGCATCAGCCTTTTTTATCTAAAACCAGCAGCTACACCAATTTACCAATTCTTCTAGTAGCCTGAGAACAAAGAGGTAAAGATCCAAGTGATTGCCTCTCTGTGTGTGTATTTTTTCCTTGCTTTTTAGTGATACTTTGTGATCCATTGTGTAATAAGGGCAGGCTACAAAATAATACCAGGCATGTGTTTTCAGAATACCTAGTACACAACTCAAAAATTAGTATCAAGCTTTCTAGGTTTCCTTCTTATGTGGCATGCTTTGCTCCATTGGCTTCAGCTTCAGAGAGTGTAGCTCTTCATTTATTGCTGTGTTATTATTCTTTCACTCATCCAGCCTCCTCTCTAGCAGTTTCAGAAGAATAGCATTTTCTTCTGTTCAGTTAAGCGTGAAGTTACAGAAGCAACACTTCAGTAGGGAGAGACTTATACTGATGGGAAAAAAATTTCTAAAGGTCTGGGAACTGGTCTTTTTGTCACCAACATACATAAGAGTTTTTTATCATCGACTTCAAGATGAGTGCATTCAAAACAGAGTGTTTTCAAAAATCCTTCAACAAAAAGTAGCTCTTTTTTTTTTTTTTTTTTTTTTTTTTTTTTTTTTTTTTTGCCTGTTCTGCTTTTCCCTTCTATCCTAAACACCAGCTCTCTCAATAAAATTATTTTGAGAGTTATTCAGCACACACATACCTTTAACTGGAATTTTCAGAATGTAAAAAGTATGCACTGACTTAGTGTATTTATGCACAAAGTAGTCAATGTGGGTATGTTGTACCTCTCAGAACATCAAAGAGGATGACATGGTTTAAAAGACTTCAGATGTTGAATTCTAAATCTTAATCTCTATTGTTGTATTACATCCACTAAGTGCATACAGCACTACAGACAGGGTTTTTAAATTATTACTTATATTAATTAATGTTGATTTCTTTTTACCTTAAATGTTCTGTTGATTCAAAATTTTCATAGCTATATTAAACTAATTCAGTTAGATTTTATTAAAAAAGAAATAGCTATTTGGCTGGTGTATTATTTTCATATAATGAACACAGATGAAGGATTATTTGAAATTATGTGTTGACTGCATGCATCAAGTAAGGTGTGATTTATCTACTTAATGCAAGTGACTTGGAGATTTCATTTTATTTAGATGTACATATACATACATACACAGAGCTGTTTTGTATTCATCACCTTTTACTCTCTATGTCACTTCTCCCACTCACTGAGATCTCATGTAGGAAAGTTATCCCAAGACACTGTCCAGTGTGCTTGGGAAACTAAAAGAAGTTTTCCATCATCATCATCTTCATGGCACAATCATAACAGCTAATGTAGTCCAAATCTGCATATGGAAGGCAGACATATGCAGGATCAGAGCCTTATTTGTCACCATAGTGGTGGATGGATAGTCCAGCTCAATGTTTGTAAATGATTTTCAGCATTTCCAGTGCACACAGGCGACTCACAGGGGGTTATAAGAGCAACCCATTCTTGAATTGCCATCTTGCATGCCGTAAGTTTGTATCTATGAATGCCTATAGGTTGTAAGAGTTTGTATCTGTGAATCTTTGGAAGTTGTAATAATGTGTTCTGTTAATCTTTACAGGCAGAGGTGGTGGGTTCTTACACACCAGTGTGTACACTGGTGTATTAAATCTGCAGGTGCAGTTTAAGTAAATTCTTTGCTTGAGCCTTGCAGTTAAACCTGTAAGTGAAGTACAAATAAATTGTTTAAAAGGTGCAGTGAGCTCTCTTCTCCTCAGAAATGGGCTGGATTCAGATGCCTGAACACAGCATCTAGTGACATTTTAGAAAACCCAAAGTATCATGCCTGGATTCCAGATAGACACCAGGGCAAGATGTGCATCTTGCTGGAGCTATATTCTATTTGCCAGTCCTGTGCAGATACTCCAGGTGATGATGTTTGGACAGAAGAACCTTACACAGTTAATCCATACAGCTCTGTAATGTTTTGAATGGGATGGGGAGAGGATGGGTATATCCATGAAACAAGATGTAAGAGATCCTGAGCTTTCTAATGGCCATATTGAAGAGTTACTGAAAGTACCATTTCCTTCCCCACCCCACTCCAGAGAATTCAATTTCTTTTTTTTTTTTTTTTTTTTTTTTTACAAAATACTGAAATGAGCTTTTCAAGGTGACTTTGCAATCCAAGTTAATTCACAACCTGTCAGAAACAGTTGCTTAAAATAACCAACCCTAGAGATTTTCTATTCTATTCTAGAAACAAGTAAATAAGAAAATAGCTAATCTAAAAAATAGCTCTGGTTGCATTTTTAAGCTCACAATTCAGAAGAATTTTGATAATTAAAGAGTATACATGTAGATTTACAATGGCCTATTTCTTTTGATATTCTGTATGCAAATAGGGTTCCGATTATCATGAATTAAAATAAGGTAATAAAAATAGATAATTGAGGCTCCTGATCATTAAAAATATTTGAGCTTTGTTGCTGAAAGCACCAGTGGACTTAGATTCTGTACCTCCAGTGTACCCTGAAGGCTCATCAAGAAATCTCATTCTATTGTTCTTTTTAAAAAAATTGCCTCCACACAGTGCTAGCTCCCAAGACATCCAAACAGGTCATTCAGAGGTGGTTGTTTCACCTTTTTTTGATTGCTGTTCCATATACAGTCTTGGTTTTATCCCTCCTTCCCAGCCTCACAGTCAACTCGTTGGCTCTGTGCTGCTCCATCCCAAACAGTTACAGATTTTTGTTATGGAAAGATGTCCTTTTCAGGTCCTGATGTTCCTGGGTGGTGAACAGCTGTATCAGGCTTTCTGGATGATTGGTAGCTGCATTCTGCTGAGCTAGACAAAAGGGTATTATTTGTTAAAAAACTCTGTATTTGTGCAATGAGCTTTTTTAGCAGCTGCTGGGACCTAAACTTTTGTGCGGACTAGGAGGCATTGGAAGCTGCAATTTGTTTAACTGTCAGTTGTAGTCCTTACACTGAAATATGTCAGAAAGAAAAGGCATTTTAAGCAAAATGCAAATTTTGGGTTTTGATTCTGCTCCTTCAGAAACAGGTAGCATCAATTATTTTTATTTCAGATGGAACCAGAACCATCGTGATATTGAATTTTTCTCTGTATCTTGAAACTAAATCTGGTGAATACAGTTCTGGGAGAAAATTGTGCTTGAAACAATGCATTGTTTCCACTGCCTAGCTACATTTCCAGTCTAGAAAGCTATCAGTTAATTTTCAGGAAACTGCATATTCTCTGTGTCAAAGAACCATCAGAGTTGGAGAAGTCCATAGGTGTCAGCAGGAGAGAGGTTTCAGAAACTGCTCTGAAAATCTTGCTATATTTTTTCCCATGGCCTATAGTTTTTCTTGTCATTATTGTTCTTGGCTATACAATCTTTTAGAAAACGATAGAATACTGCTTTAGGAAGAAGACTTTCCATATCCTCTCCCTTTCATATCTTTATATGAGACAATTGGTCATGCAATGAACAAACAAATTAAATCTTTAAGGCTTTGGAGAGCATTAGGTGCTCAATGCTGAGTTGACAGAAGTGTTTGTGGTTTTATTGAGGAAAGCAAAGGTTTGTTTTGTTTTCTTTTGTTTTTTCTTAACTAAAAAAAGCTTTTCAAAGTCTGGTTTGCAATATGTGGGAATAGGGAATAGAGCAACAGAAGGAACACCTGTTCAGAGACACAAACATAGATTTAGGAAACCCAGGTTTATCTTGTCGCTCTACATTGAGATTAAATAATTGAACATAGGTATCTAATATCCAAAACATGCCTCAGATTCTTTATCATCCTGGCCAGAGCTCTCAGCCTTTTCGGATTTTGTACAACTATTACTGGGCAATATATTGCCTTTATACCAGTGAAGATAGGGTACCTCGCTAGGAAATGGAGTATTTTGTTTGGATTGTAAATAATCCACATGTTCAAAATACTACAGTCAAGATACTACAGTTAATGTGGTCACAGTAAAACAACAACTGAGGTTTACTCAGAGAGGAGAAGGAAAGCAGATGAGTCTAGTAGCTGTTTCTGTTATTGCTTAACTTTTTTCCATTGTTTTGATGCCAAGCACAGTGTAATTATGAACAGAAGAAAAAAATAACATCAAACTAAAAAAGAGACCACTTTCTGTAACCACTTCTCAGGAGCATTTACCTGTGTTTCCAAGTTGGACAAGGAACTGGATTGTGAATCTGGCTTCAGAGTCAGTACATAAATCTTTGAAATAGTCAAATAGGAAAATGTCTGGTAGCAGTCTGACAACCCAACAACTTCTCTCTGGAAAGAGCTCCACAGACCATCTTAAAAAAAAAAAAAAAAAAGAAATGTTTGAAAATAAGCTGATGGATTATCAGATAAATATACATGTCTTTGGGAACTGTCACTTCTCCCAAGGAGGTGTCAGGCTTCAGTCCCTCTTGTCTGTGTCTCTTGAGCAGAGATAAACATTTAGATGTCAAATAGCCTCAGAAAATCATTTGGAACCAGTAAAGCTTTATATGCTAAATACTCAGACTTAGAAAAATTAACAGCAGCTTTACATGGAAGAAGCCAAATAATTTATTTTCTTTAATGTTAGAATCTAGCAAGTAAAGCTTTTGTGTCTTATGCTGGCAATAATAAACCAGGTTTCTATATTAAAAAGTGTTTCCTTTCATTAAGTATGTGAATGAGGACTGCTCAGAAAATTCCCCCGCATTTAATTTAGTTTGGATTAAGACATATTAGAACCTGATATATATGCATTTATACATATGTGGAAAAATATATATACATTAATATACATGTATTTCTGTCTCTAAGCATGTGTTTTTTGCACGTTGTATGAGTGTATATATTTTCCTGATCAGAAAAAAATAGATTTCTACCTCTGTTGTGTATCCTCTTGGAAGCTCTTTTCATCTCTTACTTGAAGGATCTTCAAGTAAGTCCCCAAGCGACTGTGACAAGATATATTTTCTATGGCACTTTATAGATTTTTTTACATTGTAGACTGCTACAGTAGAAAGCCTGGATGTCTCAAATCACCGGAAAAATGGCAGTCATCAGATGGTCAATAGATGACCTGCTATTTTCTTTTTTAAAGGACTAGGCAGAAATGCACAGATTTTAGATAGGTGGACAAATTACAATTTGCATTTCAATCTATAAGTAAGCCACTTACAAGCTGGCTTTGAATGAAAATTATTCTTTATTTCATGATGAAAAAAATACCAACACTTGGAAGACGTTATTTTCACCATTAGTTGATTAATAAATCACTGTGCAACTAATCAGAGCAGCCTCCCAACTCACAAACCAACAAAAGCACACTACACTGGAAGAACTTTCTGCACAGCAGAAGTGTGACAATACCATTCCTTGTGCACACAAAAGTAAAGGTCTGTTGTGCTTAGTTACAGGAGGGAGCTTTCTGAAGGGAAATAAGTGTGAGTAATGGAATTTCTCCTTCCTGCTGCTACATTTAAGAGATTAGATGGTGAAAAGTATGTTTACATGATTCCTCCTCCACTTTTTCTCTCTATAAGGGCTATACACATAATATTGTTCACTTGAATTTATTTCAGTTTTTTTTTTAGGGAGCCTGATGTTTTCCTGCTTTTTCCCTTGGAGAGTATTCATTGTCATCCTCTACAGACAATTCTTAAAGTACCATTTAAAAATATTTTCAGATACTTAATACGGAGGAATGAGAATGACATAGTTTGTATCCCTAAACTGTAAACCTGCATTGTATGCTTGCTCTTTGTTCTCCACAACTAAATTAATTTGCTCAGTGTTTAGTTTCCAGATATTTTCTGGGTATTCTGGGTTTATTTTGAGTACAGTGAAAACATGACTATGGGTCTTAATGCTCTGGCAATATGAATATTCCCTAATTTTTCCTGAGAACCACTGTAAGTATTTTGGTTTTAGCAGTAACAATGATAGCTGAGCATATATTGTCAGAACAGTCCTTCTGAAACAAAACTATTGCCGGAACACTAAGCAAATCTGTATTACTCATCCAGAACCTATTATATCAACTCAACATGAGCTGGGCAACATGTGCTTGCAGCCCAGAAATCCAACAATTTATCATCATCTGAAGCTTGGCCAGCAGGTCAAGGGAGGTGATTCTTCTTCTCTGCTTCACTCTTTTGAGACCCCAGCTGTAGTTCTGTGTCCAGTTCTGGAGGCCTCAACACAAGAAGAACACGGAGCTCTTGGACCAAGTCCAGAGGGATGGAGCACATCTCCAATGAGGACAAGCTGAGAGGATTGAAGCTGTTCATCCTGGAGAAGAGAGGGCTCTGGGGAGACATTATAACATCCTTCCAGTACCTAAAAGGTCCTACAAGAAAGCTGGGGAGGGATTTTTTACGAGTGTATGTAGTTGTGAGAATCTGTTCTCACTGGTTTGAAATTGTCTGAATAGAACAATTTTAAAGTGAATAGCCCTGGCCAGGGTGGGCCTGGCCTGGCCAGAACTGAGCAGGAGGGAAGGGGAGTTGTGACATCCAGAAAGAAATAAGAACTAAGAACTAACAACTGGGTGGAGACTGCTCCCCTTTTCTGAGGGACAGCCTGAAATGCTGGGACGTCCATCCAGGCATGATTACCCTGGCCCGGGTGAAGGAAGCCACCTTGATTGTACTGATGCTGGTGTACCTGGGTAAGGTGGGGAGTGGTGCCTGGAAAGAGATAAGACCTGTGTGTTGGAGGCCCCCCCTCCTCCAGGTCAGCCTGTTTCCAATGGCTCTGATGCTAATGACCCTGGCCTGGCCAAAGCAGAACAGGGGTGATGCCTGGAAGGAGATAAGAACTGAGGAGTGGGTGGGGGACTGCACCCTTCAGCAGAAGCTCCCCTCCAGGCAGCCTGTCTGCAATGGCTCTGACGCCAATGGCTTCTGTGGCAGCTGACTGACAGCTGCCCCTTTGGAACAAAAGGAACTCAGGGGTATATATGGCTGTCCATGCTGTGGCTGTTTGGCTGTCTCTTGACACACCACCATCTCACATCAGACCCTGTCCAGGATCAGCCCCATCTTGAAGGAACTTGCTGGGACAGCTGGACCCCTGGTGGTGACTCTCTCTCTCTCATTCTTTCTTCCCACTTTCTTACCCTTTTTCTCCACTTTTCTCTCTCTCTCTCTTATATCTTCTTTTCCTCTCTCCCTCTTTTGCCTGGCTCTATAGTTTTGCTTGTGTCAATTGCCAAATAAAGTTTGATTGCATCTGACCCTTCTACCGTTGGACTTTGTTTCGCAGATCCAAAACAAAAATAAATTTTAATGTTACGTTGAACCGTAACAGTAGTGATAGGAAAAGGGGTAATGGTTTTAGGATGGAAGAGGGTAGATTTAGGTTACATATTAGGAAGAAATTCTTTAGTGTGAGAGTTCTGAGACACTGGAACAGGATGCCCGGGGAAGTTGTGGATGCTCCATCTCTGAAAGTGTTCAAGGCCAGTTTGGATGGGGCTTTGAGCAGTCTGGTCCAGTGAAAGGTGCCCCTGCCCATGTCAGGCAGGTTGGAACTAGGTCCATTCCAACCCAAAATATTCTATGATGCTATTATTACTACTGGTATGAGGGAGAAAAATAATAATTGCTCCTTAATTTTGAGGATTTATATATGCAAATCCTTGAACATGAACGTGAAATGTATTAGCCAAATGGGAAGAAATTACTAATATTACAAACACTGTATATGATATTAGAAGCAAGTCCTACTGTTAGGAGTAGACAATTCTATTTATCCTTGAATTGGGCATTTCCTGTAACAGTGAGCCTGTCATAACAGTCTCCAGCTCCCTGACATCTTAAGAATAGTAATTTGGGCAGTATCATGTATGACTCTTCTACACTCATCCACTTTGGTCAGCAAGTATCTTAGTCATCAGATTTGAACGTGGGGCAGGGTTGTGTAGGTGATACTCCAGTAGCCATGTGCTATTCAACTCTTGCTCTCTGTCTTATTGACCCTGTTAAATGGCCAAAATTAAGCCCATTCTCCACTGAACAACACAGGCTCTAAAGGCTATTCCAGCACATAACAGCAGAACTTCATATATCTAATTTTTACAGAAAACATTCATGCCTCTTCACCTTCGCCATAAAGAACCCAAGGTGAAGCCATGGGCAACTATTTGCCCTTTGAGTAGCATCCAGTGGCCATGACAAAGACCTCTATGTTATCCCTTTTTCAAACTCAATTCTATTCTAAACTTAGCCTGTTATCTAAAAACCAAGGGTGAGTATGTTCATCTTCCTTTATTCTCTGAGTACCTTCAGGGTACCCTGAATATCATTTAAGGTACCCTGAGTATCCTTCAGGACATTAAAATTCCAAATGAAGAAACACAAAAGTTACACACCATTAATAAGCAGCATTAAAGGAAGCTAAACACAAAAGGGTCATTAGACACATGACTTGAATTTTAGAAGCAGGAGTACTTTGAAAATTTCCACAAATTGTTTAGTAAGTTGCAGAGAAGGCATATTTTGAATTATAATGTTTATGTTGATATATCAAGTGTATAATGACAGTTCTGACGACTAAAAATCATGCAGCAGGTTCTGGAAACTCTTTTGGCAGAGATCTGCCTCTCATGTACTCCAATACAGGCAGGAGGCTGATTTAGCTGGGCACCTGAGGATGCTCTACAAGAGAAGGGAAGCCTGTGGGGATGGCATAGTTGCAATCACTGCTCTGAATGTAGCTTTCAGAATATGTTCAAGGAAAAGATAAAATGCCTGGGTTGCTCAGCCAGTCCCTGTTGCCATGACAACTCTGGAGAGCAGTAATTTAGATCAGCCTTAAGGCTACTCTATCAGCCCAAGCAGAGGAAGGGACATAAGACCACTTACAGCTGTTGGAGAAACCAGTGCTAAAGATATGATGTCCATATGTATGCACAAATACATTTTATCAGCTAAATAAAATATTGAGGTTACTGTCATTTGCCTTCAGAAAGATGGCAACAATTGTCAGTGTTCCAATACAGAAGTAGAGCCTGAATCTATAAGAAGGGAGAGGGCTCAGATTATTTCATTGAACCCTATCTGAGCATTGCACTATGTCTGAACTCTGTCCACTCTCTTCCTTTTCCTCCTCCCTGCCCTTCTCAGATGCTCCTATGAACCATGCCAACCCTCTTCATAAGTGGTGGCAGAAGCAGGCTGTTGAGGTTGCATGGTACCTCCTCCCCTTGTCACATCCTCATCCTTTCCTGGAGGGTACTCTTCAGGCTGCTCTTTTGCCCCTGCTTTCCTCCCTACAGGAACTCATAAGGACTGCTCCAGACTTTGCAGGAGATGACTCACTGACTCACAGTTTGTTGCTGTTCAAGTAATCCCCTTTTGATGTGGAACAGCTTGTGCTGCAGAATCAAGGTGCTTCTGTGTTACTCACCACTGCTTCCATGTCACTTCTGTTTCCTGGACTCTTTGTACTTACGCTGTGAAAGTGGCAGCAAGGTAAAGCTGATTTCCATTCAGAGAACTAAGCCACTTTAGCTCCAGTCACAGTATGAATCACAGACAATGATCACTCGTACTCTTAACATGTTCTTTTCCATGACATCAGGGACACAAGAAATAAGACTTTATCTGTTTTATACTTCAGACTTAAGGCATTCACAACTGCACCTTTGACACCTCCATGAGGAGAACTCAATTGACAAGGCTGTGTAAACAAGAAGCATATCCAGAGTGTTAATGCAGGCCATTCTTTTCTTCTCTTTTAGCAAAAGACTTTGGAGAGCTGAATGCACAACATTTGTCTCATTATGCCTAGCATGCTGTTGCTTTGCTTTTTCACAATGGCAAGGTAACCTGCTGACACAGCTTGCCAAGCTCCTGCCTCCCTCAGTGGATATATAAGCCAGGCTGATGCAAATGGACTATTGAATTGCATTCACTTGGCAGTCCTCCCACACACAAGATGAAGAGCAGGAACTTTGATTTGCAGGACCTCTTCTCATTTTCTACTTTTGTAGTGCAGTATCTTTTGTTCAAGAAATGTACAGTTCAAACTGAGAATTTAACTTTCTGTCCAATGACCCTGCAGTGAAAAAGAGTTTGCAACTGTTCAAACTATTATCCCTCTAGCAAAACTAGATAAAAAAAACACATTCTGAATTCAGTGGATCTACCTAAATATTTGATAAAATATGATGCCTAGCTATTTTCTAGAGTATGGCTAAAATCTACAGAACAGAATTTAGGTTTGGAAGAAATCAAAGAATGTTCTCAAAATGTACATATTGCCATTGAGCATTAATTTGAATATATTCAAGCGGTAATATAAATATACACCAAAAGGCTGACTTTGAGTAGGAATCTTTGATGTGCAACAGGATTATTTTCCTATTGTATTTTCCAGGTCTGTTAAAACTCATCAAAATATAGAGAAATGCCTATAATTTATTTTTTAAAGGGAGTTCAATTTTAGTAATTTTGAACATTTTTCTATTAAAATACTGCTCCTAGTTAAACATAACATTTGAGTTTTATTGCCTTTTTCCAGTGTTAACAGCAAGAAAGGAGGTATGAAAAATCAAAAACCTATGTCTGTTTTGGATTTTTGGCTATACATTCTTGCTTGGGAACTGGGGTAGAAGAATTTGTAGAAGAATGCAGTTATTTTTCATGGGAAGGGACCCCATGTGAGTTGTCCTTTATTTGTTACATAGGTACTTTAATCCTCCTTCTCATGTAAAGCGAGATAATTGGTGTAATGTATTCCTGCATAAGATAATATGAAAGACAAATTTTGTATCCTTGTGGAACCTGCTTCGTGTCCAAAACAATTCCAGCAACAGCAGTATCTGACATCAGGCTGGGACCTGCAGTAACTACTGAAACATAAGCACACAGGAAGTTTTCAAGAAATCTAAAGCACAGACCTAGCTGTCTCAAGCACTTTCAGTGTGTTTCAAGCACTTTCAGTGAGCTTTGTAATGTAGTTTTGGAGTATTTTTAGACTATGTTTACTGTATTTCGTTCCCCTAGCCCCCTTATCATCTAAATAGGTGCTGCTCCTCACAAGGATAATTGCTGCTTCTAGTCTGTGGTGATCAGTTCTTTTGCCTGCAGTGCTGCAATTAGAATAACATCATCCCAGTCTTGTCTCTAAATGCAGCTTTACTAGAGACTAGAATTTTAACATTTTCCTTACCAGTTTCAAAAAAGAGGCAAGATAGTGTCTGTACCAAAGAACCAAAAGCTTTAGCCACCTTTTCTCATGTGCTTCTACGGATTTTCAATAAATACTGCAGAGGGATTTGTCCTAACCCCAAACACTCCCATTTCTCCAAGAAGCATAAATACTAGTAAACACTGGAAAACATTCACTGAAAATTATTATATTTCTGCCCTCCCAGTCTCCCTCTCCTCTCCTCTCCTCACCCCTCAGGACAGTGGCTGGGATACCAGCCCCACATAGGCATCACTTCTAAAATTTGATTTTTAATGAGAGAGGGAGAGAAGGACTCCCATCTCTCCACCTCTTTGATGCTGATTTTGGTTGCTGTACTTGTCTTCACTAATTCATCTCAGCCACTTTTTTCTCCCTCAGACCCTGCCAGGGCCATGCATTTTACGGCTTTTGATTGTCAATTCAATTCTCACAGTTAGGCACAACTCAATTAGGATCCCACTTCCAGTACTTCAGCTGACTGGCATGTGTCATTCCCTGTCTTGCCATCACAGACAGACGGTCTTTCTTCTGAACTAAAGGACTGCTATTTTTACCAGCACTCAGAAGCATCAAATGTCAAATAAGCAGCATTGCACCCAGTAGCTGCTGGCCATGTGCTGAGATATCAGGGCAATGAGAACTTTATGATACTTACCTCAATGTTCAGAGATAGTGTTGAATAGCTACTGCACCTTTCAAGCCTTTTTTTTTTTTTTTTTTTTTTTTTTTTTTTTGGCATTGGTGTGTGTAGAACAAATAGCCTGTAGTTCTTTTAAATTGAAAAATCTAAGAATTCCTGTAGCTGCTGTTCCTGCCCTGACCAAGCTTTCTGCTGTGAACTGTTCAAAGTAAAGATTACTTTGCCTAGCATGGCAATTATCTTAAAATACAAGTATCTTACTTGACAGGATTTGGCCAGGTTGATTTTCATTTAAGAGCATGTAAAAAAATTTCATATAGTAGTAATTAAATTAAGTGCTGACTTAAGAACAGAATTTGAGCTGTCGCAGAGATTTTGGAATAACAGGATTTCCAGACTCTGTCTTCTGCCTATACTATTGCTGCACAATTATGTTTGCAGACCTCTGAAGCTTTTTCTCTCCCAAGCTGTCAGGCTGAAGGAGCAGATGGCAGAGAGGGGGTGGCAGGTCAGATGCTTGGGTAAGGCCTTATCTCTACCTTCCAGCAAGGTTCCAATGACAGGAGGGCCCCAGAGGATGGACTCTGTCCCCTCTGGAGCAGGAGGAGCAGCTGAGTGCCAGGCTGTCCAGCTGTTTGCAGCAGACTGGGTCACAGAGCAGGCAGGGCTCACACTGCAGCATTGCAAGGGAGTGTGGCACAGGAGATGCTGCTGCAGATCTCCCTTGGAAACTCGACAGACCCAAGTTCTGCTGCTGCTTCCCTTTTACAGCTCCAAGTGGACTCACTGCTTGCTAATTTATTTATATGAGCTTGTTTGGTAAGAGGTGTTGGCTGGACCATTAGTGTCAACTATGTTAGAAGACAACAGCTGTGGAAGAGTTTTATTGGCAGATTTGGGACAAGGAGAAGGCTCTTTGAGACTAAGAAACTAGAGATATTTCAGATCAATTATCTTCTTACATTAACTATAGGCATGAATTCTATGTTCTTTTATGTTGCAAAATAAAAGAACATTTAAGATTGAAAACAGATGATAAAGTTACCACTATAAGTAGATAAGCAAGATTTTTCAATTTCACATTTTTCCTTGACATACTATATTTATTGATCTGTTATTTTTTATAGAATGGAGCACATTTTTACTGCATCAAGCTTGTTGTATCATTCTAGAGTCCCGCCTTTCAGGACATTTACAGCTTTTTCACTTTCTGTGAACCTGGTCCTTACTTTTTGGTCTCTGTTTTGTATTTTCCACTACCTTGGAAAGCTTCCACTACCTTGAGATGTCTGTTTTTATAAGCTCCTTCACTTGATAGGCATTTCAGTATTTATTTCTGTGAAGAGCGCATTCCCTGAGTGACTGATTTCTTCTGTCTAAATGAGGTTGGTAAACAGGTCAGGATCAAACATTAACTGTGTGAAAAGAATGAAGTATGCAAAGTCTGTCCATAAGGACAAGAAAAAGAAAACCTAACAATATTCACACCTTGCTCTGTGCAAGACGATACTTTGCTAGATCTTTAAGACTCTCAAGACCAGCCATTAACCTAGCACTGCCAAGCCCACCACCAAACCATATCCTACATCTACACATCTTTTAAATACTTCTAGGGACCACTTCCCTGGGCAGCCTGTTTCAATGTCTGACAACTCTTATGGTAAATAAATTTTGCTAATATCAAATCTAAACCTCTCCTTGCCAACACCCACCATGATAAAATGTGGTGTAGAGAGCAATAACTTGTAGAGAACAAGGTCTCCCCTGAGGTTCCTTTTCCCCAGACTAAAAAAGCCCAGTTACTGCAGGCACTCCTCATACAACTTGTTCTCTACACCTTATATTAGTTTGTAACTTCTTCTTCAGTTTCTTCTTGTTGCAGCACAATAGATACTACATCTAGTACATTCCAGATTCCCAGTTATTTAACTTCTCAGAGAGGCATTGATGAGTTCTTCCTAGATGGAAGATCTCTGGGAGCTCATTATCTCTGACAAGGTCTGTGTACCTTAAAGATCAAAGGCATCTTTACTGGCACAAATGTTTCCATCACAATTGCATATTTTCCATTTAATATTGTTACATAAATCTCACCAAAATTCCTAGGAGTGGGAGGCTTAGGAACTGCTTGGTTATTTTGAAGATTATTTATGAGACTGTTATCCACATTCTGTGAGACAACCCACACAAATAGGACAGTAAAAAATAGAAAATGGATCCTGATTTTTGGCACTACATTATTTTTTCTTGGCAAAAGCTATTTTTTTTTTTTCCTGCTCTTTAGTCAAATAAATTATGGCAAAAATTTCTTTATATTGTTAAAGAATCTTGACTGTGACTTTGATATATAATTAAGGTGTGAAATTAAACAAGAAATTCATAAACATGGATTAATTCAACTCCTAGATTTGGACAACTTCACTGAAAGAAGGAGAAGTCACTAGTAGATTTCTCTGAATAGATTTCTCTTAAACAACAGCACATGAGCTTTCATAATCACAAAAAAATTTATATTCATATATTTTACAGTTTTGTGGATCGATTGATCAATAGCAGATTTATACACAGTAAAACAGGCATGTAAAGATTATAAGATACAGAAGGTCTGGAGTTTTTTGTTTGGGAAAGAAGCAAAGATAGAATGTCCTGGAACACTTAAAAAGCACAGAACTGAATAGGTGGTAGGAGGAGAAGGTTGCAGGCATTCTGACCTCCCTAACCAATGGCATGTCCTGGTCCTTGCTAAATACACTGGATGTTAGGGAAGTCATGTCTTCCTGCCAGCAGAGGAGTGGGAGGAAGAGTCCTGCTGCTATGTGAAAGGGAAAAGAACCAGTTTGTAATGACATCGATTGCTCCTTCCTGCCAGATAACTGCTCCTACATCTCCTTTTTGGATTTGTGAGACAGCCTGGTTGGCCCTTCTCATGCTGCACTTAAAATTGGGTTGGTTTAGTCCAACCTTGATTTTTTTATCTAAATCAGCTGTGTGAACTAGGTTTCTTTCCTAGGCAGGAAAAAAGATTGCTGTGTTGTGCCTCTGAACAGTGAAATAATGGGCTATATGGGGGAATCCTCCTCCAAAGAATTAGCTGACTAATAAATTAGTGGAGATAGCACTACGTTAGTGCTTCACAGAGCACTTAGTGCGTGTTGTTTCTCAGCTGAGGCTCACTGCAGCCTTAAGTATCACTTCAGCATATTTTCAGAAGAATAAAGGCTGAGTGAGTAGCATCATGATTTATGTCCTAGGTGTAAAATAGCTACCCTGATGCATTGTATTATAGGCCTGCAGCACTATTACAGAGTACTTTTAGGCTCTCTGCCAGATTCATTCGAGTACATTATCTAAGTGATCCTGCATTGTGAGGTGAAACTCAAAATGCTGTTTCTGGCTGTGGATTCACACCATATTTTAATGTTTTCTCCAATACTATTTTACTATACTTATTCTTCTCTGCTTCACTGCAAATCTTGCAACTTAACATATAAAAACAGTCATCAAATTAGATGCTTTTTACCACTAAAGCTTTCAGAACTCCTCACCAAACTACCGCCAGCAAGCATTTATCTGTTAAAAAAAAATAGTACTGCCCTTTAACTTCAATGCATTGAGCTCACAACAGAGAATGATCACTAATTTGTGGATCTATCTGTCTTTCTTGGCATTACTTTTCAAATGAGTGAAATTTTCTAGGAGTTTTCACAGTTGGCCCAAGACTGGTCCCCTTGAAGCTATATGATATTTGACAGGGACCTAAAAGAGGCTATTTGGAGACCCCAACTTTTAGACTAGACAAAAGGCTTAGATATAACTTTTTCATTCCATACAAGTGGTACAAAATTAATATTTTCTTATTTTGTAAGAAGTTCATTTATTTTACAGATGTTAAAATATCAGAGCAGAATCTTTTGCTTCTAATCACAGATATTTTCCACTAAAAATGATAAGCTTCTCTCTCAGTGTGAAACACTATTGTTTTGGTTGCCTAGCAACAAAAAAAAAAAAAAAAAAAAAAAAAGCTGGTAAGATGAACAATAGTAACATCAATGGAGTAAGAGAATTCTTGCTCTCTTGATGATGAAGCAAGGTTATCACACAAGCACATATGAAATGCTTTCAGTTCAAAACACTGACTAAATCTGTATAAAAACTTAGTTTGTCTGTGTCCAGTCATGACACAGCAACAGAAAGATACAATATGTGGTATTTTCTATTGCAGTGGCTCACTAGATCTTCTTCACAATACTGTGAATATTCCAAAGGCAGTTCACTTTGGTTTAATTAAAGAGTGTTGCTTGTAGAGATTGACTACTAATTGTCTTTCCTTTGCAGTCTGTGACATTCTTACATTTATATCATAGCAGTTAGAGAATTTTTCTTATGAACATCATTTTTGTTAGTGTCACACAGTATGCTAACTCATTGCAAATATATGCAATACATTTTTCATCAGATTGCCACAGAATTTCAATAATTCAATATAATTCACAAAAATAGCAGTCCACTTAGGACTTATTCATATGCATTCATAAGCCTGTTTGCATAAAGAACATTTCTAGACTTATTATTGATATTTTATATAATGATTGTTAACATAAAATCTTTGCTGTTTGCCTGGCCACAAACTGCATATTTTCAGCACCCACACACAACCACTAAAACTGACAGGTTCTCTCTCATAAATCATGTCTGACAATCTTCAGCAGTGCAAACAGTAAAATGACACAACAGTTACACAGCACCTTTACACCTATTAAAATGGAGACACGGTCTGCCCAGGTATCCCAGACCCAATACTCTTCCTAGATACATGTGGACAAGAAACTCAGGTTAATAAGATGCCTCAGAGGTGTCATTTTTAAAGCAAAGAAGTGTGATAAAAGATTTAGAAAAGAAGGTTTAATATTGTGAACCAAAATGATTTTTAGGGTTAGCAAAGTGACAATTTGTTCAAAATTAATTGAAAAATACACTGCAAGGTATATGGTCAACAACTGCAGAAAATAACTGATTTCAGGTTCTCTAATTTTAGAGAGGAGCGTGTTTTGATATTTAATTTTTGAAGAACATGTTCAGTTTAAAAGCCATTAGCAAGTAGGGAAGGGAGAAGGAGGAAAAAAAGGTATAAATCATACATGCATATTTGCGTTTGTGTTCCTAGCATATGGTAAAGAAAGAACAACAAGAAAGAGGAAGAAATGACACAGGGAACGCAGAAAGGACAAGACAGACAGAAGGATAAAGCAAAGACAAAAAACCCCTCTCCATCTCATTACCTGAGATGGTATTACCTGGATGCTCATTAACTGAGCAACTAGGAAAAGAAGAATGACATTTTCCCAGAGTGTAGCAAATTTAATCCACTGAAAAACCTAAGTATTCTTTACAGATATTATTATTATTACTATTATTGAGTCAAAATGTTCTCTGTATTCTCTGACAAATCAGATGTACAGTACTTCTAAAAGTGCTTCACAGCTCTGCAGTGTCAGAGTCTCCAAGGACAATGATATTCTCAGTGAATAAAAGCAGTGAGGATGTTTGATTTTTTCACAAAACAGATTTTGCTGGGAAATGGTGGTTTGTCAGAATCGGAAGCTTGGGATGTTTTCAAGCAAATGCCATTTTTTGTGAAAACTTATTTGAGATGATTCTAAAAGTGCCAAAGTCACTGGCATGATCTGTGAGAGACCTGGCACTGTCATTCCCACCACACCTTTTTCACACCTTGTGCAATCTTGGCACCTGGGGTGCGGGCTGTGGCCTATGGCCAAACACAGTGCTGTGGGGATGTTCACTGCTTAGGGTGCTGGTGACAACGTTTTCAGCTCTTTCTGGTGTCATGATACCTCCATTTGAAGAACATGATGTGGATTTACATTTAAAACAGATACATTTTTTTGGCAAATTCTTCAGGTGCATGAATCCTGAAAGATGTGCTTTGTGAGGTAGCCTTGGAACGAGCTGTGGTTTGAGCCTGGCTGATAACAGAGGACTATGTGGCCGCCCACTCCTCCTCCCTCATTATGGGATGGTGAGGAGGAAATCCACCTAAAATGCTTGTGGGTCAATGTCAGGAAGAGCGCAAAACTACGGAGACTGCGGGTTTCAGTCCGCTTCATAGGTCCCAAAACATGGATTGGCCATAATCGCTGGGTGTCCACGTTCCTTCAGAAATTCCTCCACAGGTCAAGACAAGGGCTATGAGGTTTCGACTCACCAATTATGGTCATGTGCAAAACAAACCAATCTTGGGAAGAAAATCAATTTAATTTATCATTAATAAAGCAAAACAGGGTAATGAAAACACACACCAGTGCTTAAATACTTTCCCCCCACCCCTCCCTTCTTCCTGAGCCCAAATTACTTTTTTCTCGATATCTTTACCTTCTCCCCCCAGAAGCACAGGGAGACAGCAAGTAGGGTTTACAGTCATAGAATCATAGAATCATAGAATTGGCTGGGTTGGAAGGGACCTCAGAGATCATCATGTCCAACCCTTGATCCACTACCGCTGCGGTTACCAGACCATGGCACTGAGTGCCACATCCAGTCTCTTTTTAAATATCTCCAGGGAAGGAGAATCCACTACTTCCCTGGGAAGCCCATTCCAATGTCTGATCACCCTCTCTGTGAAGAAATTCTTTCTAATATCTAACCTAAACCTCCCCTGGCACAACTTGAGACCATCAAGTCCAGACATCACAAGTTTATTTGAGCCATCAGTCCAGACATCACAAGTTTTTTTATGCTGCTCCTTCCATCTCAGGAGAAGGATTTATCACAGTCTTTCCCTCCTCCAATGTGGGGTCCCTCCCATGGAAGAAAGCCCTTCATGAACATCTCCAACATGAGTCCCTCCTGCAAGGCACAGTTGCTCAGCAGCACAGGCAGCCCACAGAGACATGAGCTACTTCAGAGAGTCCTCTCCATGTCTGCAGGTCCGCAGCATCTGCCCCGTGATCTTCCACAGGCTGCAAGTTCATAACTGCACCAACAGGAAGAGCATTCACAGGCAGCAGGTCCACAGCAACCGCTCCGCTGTGGTCCTTCAGGCTCTGCTCCATCGTGCTCCTCCACAGGTTGCAGGGGACAGGTGTCCATCTCACCACAAAATGTAGAGAAAAATCTCTGTTCAGACACCTTCTCCCTCCCCTGTGTCACCGATCTTGGTCTCTCTGCTCCTGCACTGCTCTCCTCTGGTGTTGCTCTTTCTTTGAGTGGTGTTCCCTATTTCCACATGTTGCTTTCTCTAATCTCCCCTTCTCCTCTGCCCTGCTCTTAATCACTGGGGATTTCACCTTTTTGAATATGTTAATCGCAGAGGTGCACATCTATTGTCCACTTTCAGAAGCTACTTACATGAGCCACTCCTGCAGGCCCTTTCCCTGCTACCAGAGATGGCCCTGCATCAGCCCAGAAGAGAAGCAGACAGATGCCAGCCGTCGAGCCAGTACTGATGCTGAACTTTTTGCAGCAGAAAAGCCCAACATGAATGTATGCATTTGTGTATATATTATCTCATTTATATATATGCTTTTAATGGTATATATTTATATATGTATTTATAAATTAAAAAATTTATGAGCTGGTCATTAAATTGTAATATATAATTAATCTGACAGATGGCTTGAAATCTGTACATCAACAGTTTAAAGGGCAAGAAAACTTTTATATCAAATTGACAAGGTTAGAAATTGCTTTTGTTTGATTATTTGTTTGAAATACTTGCCCTGTAGTAGAACAGCTGCACAGGGAATAAATGCATGTGACATTTCAGGTTAATTTTTGTGTGTTCTGAATTTCAATAATTTGTGCTACTGCATTCTCAATACAAAGAATAGGAAAGACACTGGAAAGAGTCCTAAGACATTCTTTTGGCAGATTGTTTTTCCCTATTTACTGGATGATTCAGCTCGCAGTCTTGGCTAGATCTGCAAAGCATATTGTTGGCCTATTTCCTTGTAAAATACACAAATCAAGGGTCTCAGAGTGGCCAAATAGAAATTCTGTGTTTGTTTTAAATAGTCCATTGCAGAGACATTAATATCTAAAATACAAACAAAATGGACAAATATGATTTCAAATTATATTGTCTTTCAGGAGAGCAATCTGACCTAACTATATTTCCAGAGGGCCATTCTTTTCTACCTTGGTTGTCAATGGAAAAATCGGGCTTGATTCACGTGATTATATGTGATTTTTGTGATTAAACTGATATCAAGCTGAGAAATACCATGCCATAAAAAAATATATTTCTGTGGATAGTGATCTACACGGGAAGTGCTCCCTTCGTCCTTTAAATTTCTTTCTACATAGAATAAGCTTTTCCACTTCCTTTGCTCTCAACAGGACACAGATGATGATGTGTCAATAGTAATTTGTGGCCTGGCATTTTTCCAAGATTTTTTCAAGATTTAAGGTTTTGCTAAAGAATGATGAATTCATGGTTGTTCTGCTTTGTAATCCTTGTGTGAAGCTGAAAGTGATGTTCCACCACATTCCTGATCATGCAAGAGATTTAAAAACACCACAGGATATGCAACTTCTCTTTTTTCTTCAAATTGTAGAAATGATCAGTAAGGATTGAAGAGCACATTGGTTATCAGTATGTCATCTACATAAGTACTGATTAGTCTAAGAATATCCTCTGTAATGTATAATTGATTTTATATGCAACTAACAGTGGCTAAATAGACAGCAATGAATAAGTTGTTGATACAAAAGTAAAGAGGAAAAAAAGCAGTAAAAAGGTAATTTCCACTAAAACCATAATAGGCTTTAAAAGGAAAAGATGTTCTGATAGGCTTTTAAATTCTTTTAGCTACATTTAAACTATTGTGCAGACTTGGTTTGTCACATACCTTGCATTCTCTGTCTTTGAAGTCTGCACATTGAGGGACCTGGCAAGTGATGCCTTCTTGTTCCTTTGACAGGGTGATGATCAGAAAAGAACATTGTGCACCTCTTTCTTCTTTCCACATGAGATTTGAACACAGTTTAGTGGTGGACTTGTCAGTGTTATGTTTATGGTTGGATTCAATCATCTTAAAGGTCTTTTCCAACCTAAATAATTCCATGACTCTACGGCCAGTGTGGGCACCCAAACTGCTACAAATGTTGTTGTAAGACTACTTGACTTTCCATTTCTTTTCATCTATTGTGCAAGCAGTTTTGGCACTATGGGTGGCTCACTTCACAAGGTGCTGAATTTATCTGAGAAATCTTGGTTAAAAGAATGTGATGTTTGTGTCAGGGGAAACATAAGGAAGGGTTTTGCTGGGTGGTAAGATGAAAAGTGCCAAGACTTTTAAGTTTAGTGTTTAAAGTTGTTTGGATTCCACGTAATACAAAATAATACTTTCATGATAATTCAGAAATTGTTGGTGTGATAAGTGATAAACACATCTGTAAGTGGTTTTGATGCTAAAACAAGAAATCTTAATCCAGACCCACAAAAGGAACTGCCTATATATTTGAAAAATGGTGTGTGCCTGGAGATTAGGGGTTTTCTGGGATAGAAGGGGCTTATACTCCCGTTTTTCAGGAATATTTTAATTTTTCTGTATCTGTCAAATACCAACGAGTTTTAGTGAAATCTGTTTCATGGAATGTGTCATTTTCATTGGACAAGATTATGTTCAAATGAGATAGCAGTTAGAAGTACCAGAGAGAAATAGTTTCTTCTCAGGAACATTTAGGTTTTTTAGCTCTTGCCTACCATTTAGAGAAGGCAAGTACTAGAACCTGCTATACAGTTCTCATCTAAGTGTTTCCATCTTGCTTTCTCACATTTTAGGTCATTTCAGATGTTAGTTGGTTATTGGCTATTCTGAGGTAATTTTTATATAAGTAATTATTAATTTTCTATGCAGGAATTAATTAAGAAACTTTTACTTAGAGCTCTTACATGAAATCTACAAGTGTCATGTTCCAATTTCTCCTCTTATGAGCACAAGCTGAGAAGCAGTAAAAATACACAAAATAGAAACACTCTAAGAGAAGAGACTGGAAGAACTCTTTATCTCTGAGCTTTGAAATCTTTGTAGAAATACCACTCAAATGGCATGTGGGTCACTCACAAAAAAGGTGCAATAAAGGTTCTACATTTCAATTGTGAAAAACACATTTTAAAATCCTGGCCTTGTCCCTGTGAAGAGCTCAGGGATATGTTGCATGGTATGGATACATGATAATTTTGAATACTTTGTGTGTTTGGAATGAACCAAAGTCCCCAATTTTTATTTAAGTTTAAAATTATACCAAGTTGTTGGGGGTTGGTTTTCTGGAACGATTTTTGCTTTCCATTTTAAAATTAATTCTAATTTCTGTCCAAGGAAATATTGCTTAATTAGAACATTCCAAGGAGTGTATTTATTCTTTAATGACAATTTTCACATGACTAGATTCTTTTATTTATTCTTGCAGACTGTGTAAATTTTCTAAATATTCTGTGTAGCATATAATCTGCTATTTTATGCTAGTTTGTTTACCTTGCTTAGAATGGCAAGAAAAAGACACATTATTTTTAATGTATGTAGTTACAGAAATATTTTTAAAGTATTGTCAGTCTTCTTTTTCTTGGAGAAGACATGCAGGTGGAAAAATAAGTCCTCTTGGTTTTATCCTTGTCTTTCACAATAGTAGAGCTATGTAACAGACGGGTATGTAGGTTAGAAATAATTTAGAGTAATTAAATATTTTTATAGCATGTAATGTAAAAATACTTATTACACAACTTTTCTTGATTCCTGTGTATATCCTTCAAGAAATCCCAGCAGGTGGTCATCTATCCACTGTTTCTTTAGATGGTATCTTAATTCCTAGCCTCTAAACCAAAACTCTTTAAAAATGTTGCTAAGTTAAAAAAACAAATGCAATTACCCAAAGAAAGAAAAATAGTTATTTTTCTTAATAATTTATGAGACAATTTTTTACTAAAAGTATTTATATGTGATTTTTACAGATTAAAATAATCACGAGAACTGAATTATCAATAAATGTGAATGAATGGGGGTAGACTCCTGTTGCTTATCCAGATAAGGATTTTCCAATAGTCTAATGGTGTATATTTATTATAGTCACATCTGTAAAGTGCTTAGCATGCCAGTCATCTATTGATACTCTACCTTCCAGCAATGTGTGAAAGTAGTATTAATGAGGATTCTGAGGTCGAATGCTGGTTTTCAGGGTACATAATTCCATAACTAGGGTCTTTCTCTCAAGAAAACTTTATTTTGCTGTTCATTTGAGGAGTAAGCTATTTAACTTTTCTCATTCTAGTTTATCAGTGAGAGACCAGTAGTCAGAAGGAGAATGACAAGAAAATTGGCAGTGAACCAGAGTTAAACTGTAATAGCAATAAATTAATTCAGGTTTTTTTCTTCTTTTCATAAATTTATTCTTAAAACATAAAACGTTTGTGGTGTTCTTTGGGAAGTAATTGGTTTAACAGGAGATACTTGAATTAGAGACAACACAAAATGTCTTTGTAAATAGCATTATTTAGACCAGTTAGCATAAATGCTTTCATACAGAAAGTGTGAATTAATCTCTATGGGGAGGATATTGTTTCTTTCAGAAGAGAGTTTAATAAATTGTGCTTTGTTAGCACTTAGCAATTGCCAAGGCACAAAAGGCAGGCTAAGCTGTGTTGTCATTTTAAGTGCTAGTACTCTCAGAGTAATAAGACCTTGCAGAGAAAAAAAGTTCTTTGAAAGATACCAGGCCAATCTTGATAAGAAATGCTCTATGGCAGCAACTAATGCCTTGTGGGTTTGAGAACAAAGACATAATTTCACAAGGAATTTTCAAAAGTTAAGTCATAAAAATGTATTCCATACGAATCTTGAATAACATATTGTAAGAGTCCAGGAACTCTCAAACAATTCCTCTGTACCTTTTAGTATGCTAATAATCTCTGCCCATGTCTTTCACTTGCTCATGTCAATGCCCCTGAGTGAGCATTTTGTTTTCGTTAATGCTTCTTTCCACCTGGCCATCTGGGCTTTCTGTTTCCTTCAATAAAGAAATTCATTTTGCTTGCTGATAACCAGCCATTATTGCTAATGCTTTATTAAGGTGGAAAATGGAAATACATTTCTCACTGCATGTGAGGGCTTTGTTAGAAGGACATTGAAGGAAGGAGCACTGAATCCACTTGCATGTCCAAGTTAATTTTCATATTAAAGAAGACTAAAAACTAAATTTCTGGTTTGTCATTATATGGAGACAAGCATTTGTGGTAAATAATACTGGAAGACTACAAATAGTTTTTGTGTTTCTGGTGCCTTTGGTAAGAGCAGGTTGCCTGGTGGAAAGGCCATTTTAGGAGGCTGCTCCATGACACGTGAATTGTGTGAGATTTGTATACCAAAGCAATAGTGTATACTAAGACCTGGGGCCTGATAGGAGACCTCAGTTGCAGTCATCACTGGTACCATGCAGAGGCAGTTACCCTCTGGAAACTGCAAAAGAAGAGAGAACAGGCTAACATGTTGCTGAATCAGTTTTGATAGTTCTCCTTAAAATGTGTATGTACATATATTTACAAGTGCATATATATTTACAAGTAGTAAGTAACTCATACAGTTGTCTTCAAAGGAGAGGATAGCAAATCCAGTCTTGCATGAGCCCAAATGGTCAGTTACCACCTTCACAGAAAGCTGCCAATTGGTCTAGATTTCCTGGAGATATATATACCAGAAAACTGCTCTAGAAGTAAGCAAGTGCCAATTAGTCTGAGGGTTTGGTGATTCTGGATATTTTACAATTTCTTTTGCCTTCTTTTACTTAAAAGATAAAAATTAAAAATTAAAGAATTTATGGTACAATCAATTGATTACTTTGATATTTGTTAATATTTACTTATCCAACTCAGACTGGTTTATCGTCTAAAAAGAATAGGTAGGCATCTCTGATTGCATTTAGCTGTGTTGTGGTTTTGTAATAAGACTTAAACATCTTCAAATGAGAATAAAATAAACAGACCTTCATGTGGTTAGATATATGTTTTCACTACACAAGAATGGCATTTCTTAAATAACCTTATTATAGTAATTCTACACTTAAAACAGGGAAACCTAGTCTTCTGCAGTTATATCTGAAGCGGAAGGAAGTGAGGAGAAGTCAGCTGCATTATGACAGCTAACTTGGTACTTCTGGCTGGTTAGGGTCCTAATTCTTTAAACTCCAATGTTGCATGTTCATATTCTTAAAATACTAATCTGACAATCTTGTTTGAAACTTCTTGTAGTGCTTCTTGTAGAGTAGTTTATCCAAAGAATGAAATATCAGTAGCATTGAAATAGGATATAAAATCTGAATGAATGTTTATTCATCAAAGTGACAGTTAAACTAAGAAAAAAGTGGAAAAGACCCAGAACAACTGGAAATCAGAATTATTCAATGCTGTCACTTTTCATTTTCCCTCATTTTTAATGATTCCATGGATATATCTACTTTATTTGCTTTAGTCTTCATCTCTTTAAAACACAGATTGGAGAACTGATTATATACTAGGACAATGTTATAAAATTTTGTAAATTCTTCATTTAAAAATTGAAAACCAGTAGCAATTTGATTTTCTTAGAATTCCTCTGCTTATATGCCTCAATCTGTTCAGTCTGCCTGCAGAAATTTTTTGTGGTTTTGCCCTTGTGTCTACTGTGTTCGGTGGGGGTAGGAAAGTTATTGTTTAAGCAGTGATGATTATTTATGATCAGATTCCTTGAGTCTTCAGTAGAGCTCACTGCATGGATCTTACAAATATTCCAGTTGGTCATAAAAGAGAAGAAAGCATTGCAAAGTGTGCTTTAGAGCATACTTTAGAGAGTAGAGCTTTAGAGATTTAAATTTTTCCTTTTCTCATTAAAGAGCAGACTGTTGAACCTCAACACATCTTAATAATAATGACACATAATAAAACACAACAATACCAATTACAGTTATTATTATTATTATTCCCTGAATGATTGGACAGTTTCTCTGTATTCCTCTCAAGTCATATGTTCATCCTTCTACCTTCTGTATAATTATTTTTATTTTTAAATTTTTTCAAGAGCTATTTGTTCATCCATGCAAACCACCTGACATAATTGATTCACTTTCTTCTTGTTGGGTTAGAAGACACATCCCTTTACTTTAGCTTTCCTGATTAGCACTGTGAACCTTTTATTTGCCTGTTTCTGTTCCTTTCTGGTTTTCCTCATCACTACCCAACATCAATGCATTCCCAGTGCTCAGATTTATGAAATTTTTGAGATATTTTGCATTTGGAGGGTATAAATCAAGAAACTTTATTTTGGTGGGATGGGAATTCATGTTTTTAGCAACATTTCAGGGTTTTTTTAATGCAAACATAGCCTGAAGCATAGAGAAATCATTGGCTCCAGTGAGGTCTGATTTAGCCTAATTTCAGTTCTACCTGTGTATCCTGATTCATAGTTACTATATTGCAGTGTACATTATCAGTGCCAGCAAAGTAAGTACAGGCAGTCTTTGTCTGCTCCTTCCACATCAAAAAGAGAATTTTACTTGGGTATTTTTTTAAAGTGTGTGTGATTCATTCACTGCTTTTGGTAAATTTTTTTCTGTTCTCATGGGAGGCCAAGCAATACTGCATAGAGCAGAACACTGGAGAGGTTCTCCCTAGATTATATGATAAAGTGTGTTTAGTTATGAAGTAGATCAAGATTCTTGATACTGCCTATAATGACACATAGGTATCTCATGCACAGATCCAGATCTGTGAGGCATGGAAATGTAAATTATTTTTATTCCTTTGAATACAATATCCTAGCACAACAGCGTGGTGTATCATAGCCAATTTATATACATTCTGTGCAGTGATTCCCATGACTAGGCAGAGTGGAACAAGTAAATAAGTGAATTTGGTCAGAAGCAATTTTGTGGCTTGTCATTGGGTTTGTCTACAGGAAACTGATATAGTGCTGGCTGGGAAATTGATTAGAGGTGAGAACAATAGACCTGTATTCTTCAGTGTAGTTCATAGATCAATCAGTTTATTAGAGAATCTTATGGCTTATTTCTGGATTGTCTGGTGGTTTTTTTTTTTCAGTTCTTGCACATCTTGGTGTGAAAGGTACAGAATTGCTACTCACAGATCACTTCTCAGATGGAGCACAGAAAGCTTTTTCCACAAAAGACACACTTACCTCCAAAGCTGTCTCTACTGGTGCATGCCAAACAGTTGGTTTATCACAACATGTTTAATATATTTGTTTCACTTGCATCAGTGAGTTAGTAACAACCTTCCGGATATTTCTGACCTTGTGTGCATTGGTTATAAAAATAAGGTCTTCTTATTAGGCACTTAGCAGAAGTGGTTATTAATGGTTTTGTGATTAAATGAAAAGGGTGTGCTTCTCTATGTCTTACAATAGCTCTTCTGTAAGTAAGGCTTGGATAAGTGTATTTTTCTGTGAATTCTCTTAATTTTCAAGGTCATAGAAATAAAGTTTTTTTCTACACCAGTGTCTGAAGTTTTGTCATTCACATGTAACACATGGAAATCACTTTAATTTCAAAACTATTTTCTTCAGTTATTTCAAAGGTACTAATGCAAGTCAAAAGTATGTGAAAGAAAAATAAAAATAAGAATAGCAGTCTAGCTTGGCTGGTTCAGTAAAATGCAGAATATATCTCTTCTTAGACTGTCCCCTGAGTCTTGAGTAGCCCTGCCAGAAGAGTTTATCTAACAAGTAAGGACTAGAACTGAAGTGGTGTCTGCCTTAAGTGGTATCTAGATCTGCTTTGGAGAAAAAAGCTGACTGTCTGCAACCTCCTCTCAAGCTAAAATCATTGGCCAAAATGCACTTCTGCAACTGAGGAAGCCATTGCAGAACTTGAAAGATGAATTTAATTGGTTTTGGAGTTAGTTTGTCACTAAAGACAAAAATCTAAAGAAGGGCTAACTTGTTCAAAAAATGACTGGTGGAGTTGAGAAACCAGTTAATTGAACTTCATGAACTCCTGAGCGATCTGCTTCTCAAATACATCAATAAACACTCTCATTAGCTATATATTTGCATTTAAATCTCCTTATCCACTTACAGTTTTGTTTCTGAACATGGTCAGGTTTTCTTGGCTCAGTGCTGATCTCTTTTAGGAACTATCCCATTTCAGACTCCATGGGCCTGATCTGGGAGCAGTACTCAGAGATGTCACAGACAGTACAAGTCCTCTGAAGAGAGAGTCACCAATATTTTTTTTGAGCATAACCATAAAAGATTCTAACTGTGGAAGCAAAATAGTTAACATACCATCATCATTAATTAAGCAACATTTACAGCTGGTTGTTCTGCCAGACAGCATGATTTATTTAGCAAAGAAGAGAATTGTAAAAGTGTGTAGTGTCTAGAGCCTTCCTACCTGAAGATTTTCAGTTGTTAGTTGCCATAGTCCTGCTCCTGTGATGCAGTTTTGGTGAAGAAATTTGTACAGACTAAAGGTATATTCACTCTGTGACTGCCCCATTTGGGCAGAGTCCGTATCAGCAGAGGCTGCCAAGCTGCTCCTCTGTGTTCTCTCCTGCAGTCATAGTAATAAACTGCTCTGTTCTGACCTGATTTCAAGTGTATTCCAGTTTTCCTGCAACAGTAGGAGCTACCTCTATAGACCCTGCCTCTGGCCTATAGCAGTCTCACAGAGGAACAGACATCCCATCTGCCTCAAAAGAATAGAAAAGCATTGAATGCCAGTGACATTTTTAATTGCTCTTGAAGCAGTATCAAGAGTCAGAAAATACAAAACTTTCAATGGAAGAAAGTGTGTGTAGACCTAATTAGTAACCGAGGTATAAGGATATTCCTTTGAATTTTGGATTCTGATGCTTATTTCTGTAATTTGTCTTAAACAATCTTTGGATTAAGGAAAAAAAGTAATCAAGACTAAATCGAGAATCATTCCACAAAGTGCAGTACAATTTTACTCTTGGGATTAACTGTCTTTCTTAGTTTCCTTGAACTACATGAATGCATTAAGCATGACCTATGACCCCTTTTTAATACTCAGACATTTCTAGAAAGATACTGAAGAATAGCAAAAAAACCCCACGAAAAAAACAGCAAACAAAAAACAATGGATTACTCAATTTAGCTTTATATCATGCTGCTGACATAAGACCTTAAGAACATATTGATTGTTTTGTGGGTAAATCAAAGTAAATGGATTTCATTTGTTAAGGGATTACTTGCAGTACTTTGAGGACAAGATCTTAACAGAAACAATGTGTGGTGGTCATTATTAAAATATGCTTTTCATAACAGCCATTAATTTGACTTCTGTTTATTTCCAATTCTTTCATTCAATCTATTTCAAAGTAAGCATTACCAGGCTACCCCATGCTGAGAAAGATAGTGGCTTCTGATGTCTAAATTTCTTATGTTTAAATTTATAGTATATATATTGAAAGTATATGAAATTTAAAATCTGTTGAATTCCTTTCAAGTTAAAAAATGTCATCAGAAATGGAAAAATGTTCTGTCCATTATATCTATGGGAAGACATAATTTATTATTTTATACATAATAATAATAGCAATTATGACTACTATCATGATTATTTCCAACTTTATATTCAATTATTATAAAAAATTATTCCTCCATAACTTTTATCATGGAGCAGGTATTACCTGGGAACAATTCAGCTATGTAGGCAAATATTTCCCAATCCATCTTTGCTCCTCTACTTTGCTTCATGTTTTTTGTACTGATATGAAGTTGCACTTAAGCAGGAAACACCAACATCATAATTTGGTTAATTTTAAAAGGGCTGTTTTTTCTAACAAAGAAAGGCAGCTTTTTTGGAAATGGATAATTTTCTAAAAATCTTTAAATTCTCATAAAACTGAGTAAACTGAATTTGTGAAATTTTTATTTACTATAAATCTTTTTTTTTTTTTTTCTATAAAGATCCTATTAACTTTATTTTTTTTTTTTTTTCAGTCTGTACTCTTAAAATACAGAATGTTACATTCTGACTTGTATAAGAAACTCACATTCAGTACAGACTGCAATGACCATATAAACTGATTTGGAAAACAAGCATAAACATGATCACAGTACAAAAAATTACTCACTATGACACCTGTAAAAATTGGACTTAGAAAAAGAAAACAAGAAACTAGACAAACGCCCTAAAAAACAAATCCCAAAATTTCCGTTTCAAATATGGCTGGAATCAAGTCCCCTGCTACTATATTTTGTGCCCACATTCAAACCTGAAATAAATTTGTGAAAATGTGTTGAGATCAGTTGAACTATGGTATTTTCATGACTGTAAGAACTGGCCTTAACTGACAACCACTGTGAAGTTAAAGTCACATCTCAACTTCAAACAGGATCAAGGTATTCTTGATTTTGCTTTACTAGTAGACATCATAAGACATTTAACAGAACTTAGAATGGGTTAAAATGAAAAGGTATGTTTAATCCTTAATTTTTAATCATTGTAATGTGGACAGACGGGGCAACAAGCAGCACAGTTTTATGAAGTAGAAATTGGACTTATTTAAAATCTTGCATACTTAAGATACTAATTTCTGATTCAGCACTTATGCTCTTATTATGTGCATTTTTCCAAAGAAAAGAGGCTCAAGTTATGCTTTTATCATTCATTCCTTTATCTCAACTTCAGTCACCTCTCAGTTTCACAAGGAACATGAATTAAATGGCTCTGTCTTCAGTAGAGAACCTTTATTATCAGTCCATGGAGATCTAGCTCATCAAGTCTGAACATAGGATGAGAAATAGAAGGAAGAACAGATGTTTAATGAATTCAAGGGTCCATTAACTATACTGACTAGATGTCTGCTGACTGTGATGTTCATCTGGCTCAAAGGCTGACACACTACAGATACATGGTTCCAGTTCTGAAATGCAGTTATGACCAGAGCCTACAACAATTTTTCTTGTGCTGGATGTTTAACCTTAGATTTTATACTCCTCTCATGTATGCCATTTCAAAGTATAACTTAATCAAGGAAGTGGCATTTCCTTGAATTACAACCTTTAGTTCTCGCTGGAATCTCACAATCTATTCTAGAAGTCGCAAACTATTTTTTATGATTTCAACAAATGCTGTGTTTCTTGATGCCCTATGCTTGTGACTAACCAGTTCATTTCTTCAGCAACCTTCCATTCCAACAGCTTTAATTGTAACTAAAATAAGTTTGTGGTCTTTCGAGTCTGCTGTGTAGCAAAAAACAATTGCAAATGATACTTCCCATCCATGATGCTCCAGAGGGTGAGCACGATGATCCCACACGACTGTGTTACTGGTGAGTTCTACACCACATTCTGACTGGACTATTAAACAATTTCCTGTAAGAAATAATACTGATAAATCCATATTGTCTTTCATTTCTGCTGCTGTAGAAGCCTCTTTTTTGGTGGCAAATTTAGGTCCATATGGAAGGCTTTCTAAGGTCTCATCAGGTGCATATGTCTGTAGTATCTGAGGTAGTCTCCTCCATTAAGTCCTGTTTGTGCCTTCTCAGAAGAAGAAATTATTCCTTTTTAACATCAGCCTAAGTGTAGAAGTGTGAAGCTTAACTAGTCAAATGCTGATATGCAAAGAATTATTCAGCAGTTTCACTTAGGAGGAAATATTGTGTCTGTCATAAGTATCTGAAGAGTGGATGAGACAGAGTGCAGATCTTCCAAATGGTGTTTGTTTTCACAGAATTTCAAGGAGAATGAGTGAAATGTTAATGTGTTCAAAATTCATGATTATCTACCATGCACTCATCATCCCATCAGAAATATTGGTATGTACTAAAGGAAATACAGAAAGATCTCATCAGTGATCTGCATCTCTATCAGATCCCAAGTTTGCAATACTCATTATGGCTATGAATAACTAATAAGCTCCAAGGTATGTTCCAGCCAAGTTATTCCTCTTTCTGCTGATAGATAAAGATAACGCAACAGATAATTTAAATCGCAATAAATGAACATAGAGAATACTTTGAATAAGATCCTTTAAATGGGCTATTATATAGAAATAACACAACATGTGGTTGCAAATCTTTAGCAAATAAGATAATTAATGATAAGGAAGCCTTATGGCACATTAGGAACACATCTCAGTTCTAACAAAGGTAAAACTACTCAAAAATGTTCATTAACAAAGCTGATGCATTGCTGTATGGCCTTTTTCAATCATATGTTAGGTTCCTGCTAAAGAAACCACATTTCTTTCTTCATCTGATTAAGGATTTTGATGCAGCTTGAAAATGACAGACATTGACTGAAAACATCATACATGTGGTTTTCTGACAAAAGCAATATTAAAATAATAAAGATATTACTTCATAAAGCACAGAAATAATACAAATGTTTATGAAGAAGCAAAAGGAATTAAATTTATTTTTCTTAAAAAACAACATCCACCACTTACTAGTGAAGAGTAAAACATGGTGAGGTCTAAAATCTGAGAAGATCATTAACATCATTAGAGTGTAATAGGAAAAAAATAAAATAAGTAAAATTACATTGAGAAAATTTTCCCTTAATTATTAAAACCTTGATTTCACATATACCAAAAAGATGATGAGGTGGGGTTTATCCAGGAAATACTGTATTTGTTTCTAAAGAAATTATTAAAACTGAGAGAAACAATGTAACTACAGAGAAAATACGTGTGCCTGTCCAACAATTGTTTTCTTCTGTGTTTGGTATGGTGTAATATGATATGTTTGTCCATTTCACAGAATCAATCTTCTGTATTACTCAGCTATACCAGCATCTATATTTATATTTTATCTATATGTTGTAATATATACTATATATATTATATTTTATCATATGACCTAATTTTTCTGTCATTATAAAATTATGAAGCAAATAGTCAGGAACGCCTACAGGTATTTTCATGAACTCCTCCTTGAAAATAAACAGAAAGGAAAAACTCAAGAGATGGTGATGTCAGAAAGGGTAGCAGAGTTTTGGAACTCGTGATCAAGAAATGCACCTCACAGATTCCTTCCTGCAGCTGACCCTTGTAAATGTCTGTATTCATAAATCAATTGGCCTTGCCTTCATTAGCATATTTGTCTTCATGGGACATCAGGAAATTTTTCATTCCTCTTGAAGGATCTTCACATTAGCTATCAAAACATTTATACCTTTATAAAAAAGATCCCGTGAATGGGATCGATTTTGCCCCTACAGAGGCTGTTAATTTATTCTTCAAAAGTGCAATTTGACCTTCTAATACCAGTAGCCACTGGTTTATAATTCCCAGTTTATATTTGGGAGTATAAACTGCTCAGAGCAAAAGACTCCTGAGATTTCTCTTTTCACAACACAAAGAATTTTTGTGCCCCTGTCCAAATGATCCATAGCTTGGACCATCCCCCTTGTTAAAAACTCTTTGCCCCACAACACCTGTCACAAACATACCTGTGAAATTGAGTTCAGGATTTGATTTTGGAACAACAAAGCAGACATAAACAGTTAGGGGAATATTTAATGGAAATGGAGCTAAATTGAGGTAATGAAAACATTTAAAGAGTCAAGGGAAATATCTTGGCACTGAGGTTTATTAGATTGTGGAACAGTTCCCCAAAAGGATCGTGCTTACAAAATATCCATTTCAGCAACTTGCTGCCAATACAAGGGCATGCAGGGGGAATATCTCTGATTTGAGACTTCAGCATATTTTGGGAAGAAATAGCATTTAAATAGACAGCTTTGTTGTGAGATCTATATTTAAATAATAGTTCAGTTGTTCAACATTATAATAGAGGCTCCAGGTTCTGTGTCTTGTTCACATTTAGGATGTAGGATAGCAGCCAAATTAATCTTCAATTTTGTTTGAAGGATCAGATAAGAACAATGACCCAAAAAGTGTTAGGGTATGCCCTAGGGTTAATAAATATGCCAGCAGTTATTTGCAAGCTTTCCCCACACACCTCACCACCGACCTCATTAGCATTATCATTCTAGTCCAGCACCTGTCCTAATCACATCCAATTCTACAGTACTCCTGTGGTTCAACTATTTCACTAGAAACCTGGACAAGAAGATAAAAATAATACCACTAAGTAATCTAATTACATTTAAATATTTTTTATTAGCCAGGGCTTCAAGAGGACTGAATATGTTCAACAAATTAACGTGTATTAATTAGGTAATTTTTGTCTCTTTTTCAAGGCTTTCAGGGAGTTATCGTACAGGATATAGTTTTAAACATGAAACTGGCGTCTGCAAAATGTATTTCTATCATTAAACTAGAAATACTCCCAGATTCATGCTAAAAAGCACCCTAAGAAAAAAAAAAACAAACCTCACTTCATTTTTCATCTTAAATATTTACAGTGTTAAATGCCTGCATATTAAAGAGACAAATAGTTCACTGTAGTCAATAGTTCACTGTACTTGTTGTGGAAATGCTACTTAGCCTAAGCCTGAGTTTAGTGAGGTTAGAATATTCCACAAACCAAGATAATATGTACATATAATATATATATATATAAATACAAATTAATTAAACGATTTTGCTCCTATTCTTCTATTAAAAGAAAATCTTGATCATGGTGCAAGTGAAATAAAAAGAAAACACAGTCTGAATATCTTTTGAAATCCTGGAAACACTTAAGGATGTGTTTAACTTCAGCACTTCAATTCCAGAGCCATAGCCAACTGTAATGAGTGAAAAAAATACTATAGCCTTGTATACCTTCACTGCTTAGTTAATAGAAGCATATTCTATACTGGATCATAAGAAGACATTAAATATTAAAATTAGCCATATGTAAGTTAGCTGTTTGAAAAACATGAGATTCCTCTGAAATTGTGCGAAATTGTGTAAAAAATGGATACAGAAGAAAAAAACCTTGGAGTTGGCTTATCTAAGGCTATGCATAATTAAATTATTTTATATTTCTTCAGATGGATTTGTCCTAGACTTCTATACTTTCTGATCCCTTTTTACTCAGTGCAAAAGAAGACACCATCCCTTTTGAAAGGGAAATGTAGATATCTCGCTGTTGTCAACAGAAGGTATTACTTCTTTACCAGAATCTGTTTTCACCATCTTGTAGATCATTAAAAACCAGAGTGGATCTATTAGTCAGTCATATGAATAGACCCTAATGAAAAATCTTTGGGGTATATGTTCTTAAGAGCTTAATTTATTACACACTGTTTATATTACATGCACAGAAATTATCCTTTTAGTGGGACTCAGCCTGTATTTGCAAAAGTAGAGAACGGGAAAATTGTCAAAATGAATGTGCCGGTAATAAAGAAAAGGGATGGGTTTTTTTGGAGAAAACTGAAAAATACTTCTAGCTCTATGGTTTATTTCTTGAAATCTTTGTGGTATTGTCTTCTGCCCTCTGTGGTATTGTTCTTCAGAAAATAAAGGTTGACTGAGTGGGGCTCATAGCTGGGCAAGACAAGGATGTGAGGATCTGGAGAACTGAAGCCACCAAGTGCCCTTAGGGCCTCAACAAACAGGAGGCAGACATTCTCTGCAAAATGATAATGAAATTCTTCACTCAAGATCTCTAATGACCATATTTTAGTAAATGCAACAAAAAATGGTGAACCATGTATTTTTATAGAATTCACATACAAAATGAAACAGGTTTTAAATTAGCTAAGTAAATTATCAACCATTTAGTGTAGGGATTGTGGCCTAGATGACTTGCTAAGATGCAAACGTCTAAGGATGTTTGACATGTGTGAGAATCTCACCTATTTAAATGAAGAAAGACCCTACCTGAATAGTTGGGTACATTACACAATACATTATCTTATGGTGTATGATGCACTGGTAATTACATGTCTGAATTGAAGCATGACACTTTTCTAGAGGACTTTCAATGGCTCATTTTCCTGCCAAGATTATTGTTTAGACCCCAGATACAGAATGACAGAATGGTTCATGTTGAAAGAGACCCCTGGAGATGATCTTGTCCTACTCCTTGCTAAAGCATATCTGTCATATGCTTGATAGTCTGATACCATAAACTACCATATTTATCACTGAGTTCAAATTACTCAGATCAACTCTACACCATGGTCTCACTAGTTGTTTTGCATAAGAGGATGAGAGAAGAAGAGTGAGTACATTTGCATTACTAAATAGCACTGCACTAAAATGAAAGAGAGACTGCTGGAGGACTTCCATCCACTTTGCTAGTGAGACACACAAGATGATATCCTAAAACATAGTTTCAATGATGACACTCTTTGGAGTGTATGATGAGACTCCCAAATGAAGGTTTCACCACAAAGTACTCCTTCTGCATGATTACTTTGCTAACACAGACATGTACAACTGTACCCTTACAGACCACACCAAATCCATGTTTGCACAAAGTTGCTCCTTGAATTTGTGAGTATCTGTATATGCCAAGACTCAGTTTCAATTTTTACACCTGTAGTTTAGATCTCCATAGAGATCTATGCACCCTTTTATATTCACCATCTTTCTTAGCTAGCATAACCCTATCAATATTTGTACAAGAAACACTGTATTTCTCAAAATCATATAGTGGCTGCAATTTATAATAATGAAAATTTGTGATAATCAACAGATGTAATAATACAAATTGCTATCTACTATTATAATAGTATTCATCTGGCTCACACTGGACTGTTGCCAGGGTTTCACAAATCTTCTGGTCCTGCAACATGCAACAACATGGAAAAAAATTCTTTCTTTTCAATATAATTTTTTCCAGAAATGAGTGTAAATTTTAGATCTATCTCTCCCAGTAATGTGCAGTGTTTATTTGTGTAGTGAAGAATTTGTTCCTAGAGTTTTTCTAAAGATGCAGAAGCCTGATGTTTAGAAAAGACTGATTATTCTTTTCATTCTGAGCATGTGCTAATAATAATAATAAACGAGCTGAAATAAACTTATAGTTTATTTTAAGACTGAAAGATACAACTCCCAATATTTATGTTTTCTCAAGATCCCAGAAGAAATATTGCCTGAAATCTTAAGAAATCTAAGAAATTTTATTACATTTCAGTAAAGCATACTGACATTCAAATATTTATCCGTGAACTAAACATTCAAGCTACTGCTGTTTTCAGGCTTACTTTGTACAAACATTAATTTTGATGATTTATTTCCAACCTCTTACTTGACATGTTTAGCTAGTTTAGCAAAAAGACCATTCACATTCAGCTGTTTCTTCTTGGCACAAAATTATATTGCATGCAAAAGTGCAAAGTAGTCTTGACAAGCCAACAAAACAAAAAATAAATTAAAATGAAATATAATCAAAGCTTTTCTCTTATTGAACGCTCCCCATTTGTTTTGTATTGTTCTTTATAATAATATTAGTCAATACCATTAGATATATCTACAAGACTGAAGACTCAGATGTGTAGGGTAAACACTGTTAAAAGATACAGAAACAAAAATGGCTGAAAAACAACTGCAGTGGCCAAATCAAACATACATTCTATAAGTAGTCCTTTAAAAAGTTATTATGTTCTTGTTGTATTCATTAATCAGCATGATTTCTCTTGAATATTAGGAACTGATAGTACTACGTACATTTACTTGTTTTAATTACTTGTATTGTTAAACAGTCCCTTTTATAAGATAAAATTCAGAATTTTACTAGTGATGAAAAATATAATTTCTCTGTATAGTTCCTGCTTTCCTACAATTTAAAAAACCATAGAGCAATAACCTTTCTATACACAGAAATTATATTCTAGAGTACAAAGCAGAAATAAAGAGCTTGAGCCAAAAATCATCAGGAATTGAATGAAGCCTGGGGAAAGATAAAGATAGAAAATACTGTTGGGAACAGGAAAGCTGGATTTCCCACCAAGACTGGTGTATTTTAGTTACCAACTCTTGTTTCTGAGAAGATGTTATCTGTGATAGATTTTTTTAAATCCACAGAAGAATTTACAAGTCAACATTCATTTTGAGTAATATTTTTTTTCTTGCATAAAAGTACAGACAACATGCTTCTTTTTTTGTTGTTGTTGTTTATTTCCTGGTTTCATGCTGTTTTGCACAGATGTATATTTTCCCTAAGCACATATGTACTGAATGTCTCTGGGTGTGTTGCCCATTTCTCCCATTGGACTGAAACAGGTTAATGTGGACAGATGCTTCTGGGGATGCTGAAGGTAGAAAATACGGTGGAGAGCCACACACAGTTATACACACAAAGATTATACCAGTGAGGCAAGCATACTGAGTTTTCATTTTTGATTAAACCTAGACAACTTTAAGGAAAAAGAACATACATTTTCAAATGTCATGTCATAATTTCTAATATATTTTTCACTGGGTAATAATGAAGTTCCTAAATTATAATATATAATAACTATATATTATTACTATCATATATTATAATATATAATAAATATAGTATACTATATATCATTATTACTATAATTTATAATTATTATATATTATATACTATTACTATGTCTATAATATGATTAAAATATATATGTCTAATATCTATTAGATATTTATATTTAATATCCCCTTTAGCAACAAATGGAACTGACAAGTTTGGCAAGAAGTGAAGGAAAATCAGAAAGCACTCAAAAAAACAAGAAAATTTCTTTTTTTTTTTTTTAGAGAATACTTATAAATAGCACTTGTACTAAGCAGAAACATCTCTAGAAGTGGACTGTGACTCACAGTGTAAACTGGTGTCATGTAATAGATTATAAGGAAGTCTGTGTAAAGAACTGATTTTATCAGCAGTGTATTTATTTTCTATAGAGTAATTTGTTATGTTTTTGCTTCACTTAGGAAAATGAAAATAGAAAAACGTATTTAAAAAAAAAAGGAAATAAAAAGATTAATTTGTTTCAAAAGGAACAAAGCAAAAAGAGTCAAAGAATATGTAATTTATGATCTTCATTACTTGTGTGTGCATTGATACACAATAGTATGTTAGTCTGATTTAGCTATTGACTCACAGATAGTATAGTTATTCCTTGACATACAAAGAGAGCCCAAAATGTGAAGATTAGACATCAGCTCATCTTTTTAGTCTTTGATAAATAAATGTAAATTCAGATTATTTTTGATATATTATAAATTTGAAATGCAAAGAGAACATGGCCAGAAAGTTCTGATGTCAAAATTAAGGAAGTGATGCTTCATAGTTGCTGTGTCATCACATTGCTTTTATGAAACTTGTGATGAAGTGAAACTTGTTTTGAAGCAAAAATGTATCTCCCCAAAAGAAATCAACACAAATGGCTTTGTTTCTTTGTCTTTCATTCCATTCAGCCATAACAATGCTGATTATTGTTGTAAAAAATTCTGTTTTCCATGCAAAGTTTATGTATTCATGAAAGTAGCTCTGCATTTTACTTTAAAAATTAGGTAAGTCTGAAAAGTGAGACCACATAATAATAAACAGCAACATTATAAATATTTGAAAAATATTTATTTTTCCTTATCTGTTAAAGAAACAAGCAAACAAACATGTATTAGGAACACAATGAAAGTTTTTGATTTTGATGCATTTATTATGACATTTTAATAAATTGCATTCTGAGTATCACTCAGATAAAATGTGTGTGTTAAATATTTATGCCTGAAGCAGGTGCACAGAAGAAAAATCTATAATCTCTATGCTCTTTACATCTATTTCTGTGAGCAATGAGTGCAATTAGAGCAGGTGGAGAGCAAAGGTGTGTGGTACCAACTATATAGAGCAGTCTGTACACTAAATGTAGTCTATATAGTCATAAACAACTTTAATTATAATTGAACAGGAGTTCATAAGCTCTGCTGCTGAATAGACATATTTCCTGTATCTTCTAACCAGTTTGTACTGAGAAAACCGAGGAACTGAGTAAGAGTGCTTTAAATAAAACATTACTTTTTGCTAAATAATAACATTTTTCTCCAAGCAAGGGATAAACATATATGCTTAAAAGCAGTATTACAATCTGGATGGTATATGTTGTTTTGCAACATTCCACTGGCAAAAGGGGGATCTGATGCATTTCTCTCCACATTTTTCTTCCACTCCTATGCAATGACATTGAGGTATTCCTTAATGAACAATATAGGCTGTTTTAGAAGTAGAATTAAGAATACATACCCATATAATAAAGGCAGTTTCTGTAACAGGATAAGAAAGCATGACAGATGTTGTCAGTCAAAATGCAAAAACTGACTTTGCGACCTCTATGGCTAAACTCATGCAGGATCTGTAACACCACAGCCCTACAGTTTATGAGACAGTAGCAAACCATAGATTTGGTGGATTAGGAGTCAGGAAGATAAGAAACATCAACCACATAGCCCAAAACTGGGAAATAGGGGTATTGTGATTCACAGGCATATGGAACTTTCAAGGCAAAAAAAAAAATAGTGCTGGGGAAACTGTACCAAAAGCTGAGAAACAGAAATAGCCACAGAATTTCTACTAAATTTCCATTTGTGTATGTAGTAATGTAGTGCTGAGGCACTTGGGCTGCAGGATTTGATGTTTGCAAGACCACTGCAAGCAGTATTTAACCTGATAACCACTGGATGCTAAGAATCAGCCAAAACTCCATAGAGACTCATTTCCAGAAAAATATTGAAACTGACTGAATGTACAGAGAGCCTGGAAACATTAAACAGTCTTTGCCTCTAATTAGGGGGGCAAATGAAGTGCTGATTATGTTTTAATCAACCATTGCTTTATGTAACAAAACACTTTTTTAGGATTGCATTAGGATGACAAACCTTAGGATTAAGATGTTTGGGAACATTTCAGGTTAAAGAGATGAAAACTAGTTTAATCAATTCAGCTTTACATTTTATTCATTCTGTACATTTGTTCCTTAAGCAGAATGTAAGTATGGTTGTATGCTTTAATCCTTGTGTCTGAGCTAATATATTCTATATGGGTTAAGTTTATTTAGAACTAGCAGTATTTCTGTGTAGGTTTGTATCAAAGACAACCTGTGTGATAATCACAAAGTAGTAGAACTGCATTTGTTGACATTCTTATAATAATTACTGTAAGTTTAGAAGGATACCAGCACCAATCCATAAGCCTATTTGTATGCTAAGCTCTTACTCAAGTCATAAATCATTAAATGTCTATTCCTTGGTATAGTAAAATTCAAAGATGTTGTTAAGACTGATTCATAATAAAATCATGCTGTCAAGTTTACATTCCTGTTATCAAGGTTAAAATTATTTCAGGACTTCTTCTCAAAAATTATTTTGAAAAATTATTTCTTATCATTTGCCTGTTATTGCTTATTTAGCCAACGGGAGGAATAGCAGAACATTATTAGTTCAGTTTTGCCTGTTTAATAAGGTTCTTAACCTGAAAAAGAAACTTCTTGTTTTTTCTGCTTCCTAAATGAAAGAAAACCTTTTTTTTTTTTTTTTAGTAAATGCACAAATTAAAGTTAAATGTAAACATGCAGTGAAAAGCAATATCTTGCAGTGTGTGCTGAAATTGCAAATTAAGCTAGAATCAAACATTAATTTAGTCACTGGAGTAAACATTGGAGATGTTCAAGTGAATATTCTGTCTTTACTAATAAATTGCCACTAATATTTCTCAGATGTTTTTGTTTTATGCCTTATTAAAATTCTGGACTCTGATACAATTAAAAGAACAGAATATTGTTTAGTGGGAAGAAAACTATGTGCCTCAGGCTGGTAGGGATACATAAATAGATATTAAACTGGCAAGAACTAGGATCAGGAAAAGAGCAAAATATTTTTACTGATTTGTGAACTGGTAATATAACAAAGTCTGCATTTACTACCCGACTTTTTCAGAGGTCTTTCAAAAAGTTATTTCAGACTAATGATGTCTCTGTGGGTTTTATGTAAGACTGTGAGCACTGAGAATACCTGACTACAAATCCTCACTTAGATTTTTCAGTGTAACCAATCTAACTGACCAAGCTTTGAAGATCAGGCTTTAAGAAAGCAAACTTTAATGCCCCTCAGGACATTTCTGCAAAAAGGGGTACTAAAAGCATACTTCAGTACTCTACAGCAGACACACACATGCACAGATACTTATTATGCACACAGATTCATATTGCAGAACACATATTCCAACAAAATATTAATTTTTCTGTTAGTTTCAATACACATTTTTTTTCGAAGGTTTTCAAATTAACAGAACTGTTGTCCCCTAGTAGTCATTTATTTAAACAGTGATTTAGTATTTTCCTCAGAAGATAACACAGGTCCATGTTGCTGAAATGTACTGTTACTGGGTTTTATTCCAGATATGAGTTTCGTATAGAAAATATTTTTATGTGGTGCTTCTTCATTCCATGAAGTCCTTGACAAAAGAAATACAATCATATATACAAACTCCAGTGGATTAATCTAAATAACTCCATTATCTAGGTCTTAATCCATTCTGTCTCTTAAACTCATATCCTTTTCTATTGTCTAAGTTTCCATTTTTTTCTCTTCTTCTCAATGCCTTTTAGAAAACTGCCCAGTAGTAATTTTATCTGGCTTCTTAGTCATACACATAATCTGTTTACCATATATACCAAGGACAAATAATTACAGGAGAGCCTTAGGGAATTAATGACCCTTTATAAAAGCATATTTGCTTTGGATGAAAATCTGTACAAAATAAGTTTATGGCTGAATGCACAGATTGTATTTTTGTTTGCCTGAGCTCTAGTGCAGACAATAGGAAAATCTTACATGAATTTTAAAGCTAACCATACATACATATAGTACAGACTCTCCTGAGAACTCAGCTTGTTTCAAAGTAGTTCTGTCCTAACTGTTCCTGTTCCCTCAACCTAAATAGCCTTAGAAGAGGCTTTTCCAAGACAGCTTAAAGCTGTGACAAAAAAACCCTACCTGAGCCTGTGAAATCCTGTTAGTGAAACTCAGTTCTTTGGAGACATCTGATCAGATGCTCTGTTGCTTGCACTTTCTCTCTCACAGTAGGTCTTTCTTAATACCACCTTTCTAACAACTTCATTTTGGGATCAATGTGAGAAAGAAATTCACTGTGATTTCTTGCTAAGATTTTCCAATAACTTTTTTTTTTTTTTTTTTTTTTTTTTTTTTTTTTTTAAGACATTGTATATTGAAACAGAAGGATAATTAAAAATAAAGCAAAATAAAGAAAAAACAAGCCAAGCAAACCAGAAAACAAAATAATCTTTAAAATAATCTTTATTAACATGAACTAATTTATGTCAATATATAGTAACTCAGAACTAGAATTGAACTTCAGCTGTATCACAGACTTTCTGGTTTTGTAAGTTGTTCTTTCCATACAGTTTTCAAGTTCATTTTACAAATTTAAAGTTTGTACCAAAAGATTTCTGTTTGCTTTCTTCTCCCTTACCAGTATGTTCAACTACAGTTGTCTCAGACTGGATGTTCTCAGTTGATTAACTCCAGATTTTTTTCTTCAGAGCGGGGATCCTTTAAAAATGTGTGAGGTAGTGTGTTACTAATAAAATCAAGAAGTAATATGAAAAAAAAAAATCTTAAACCTGAATTTAGAAGAATGTCATATACAGGCTAACGGCCTTGTAGACACGATGACCTGTGGACTGACAGACTGCAGTACCAGATGTGGAGCTGAACATAAATAGTGGCCTCCACAATTGAGTTTTCTTGTTTCAGTGCCAGCTGATTCCTTTCTCTGACCAAAACAACAAATGTGTGCAGTCTGCAAGTTAGAAGCAAGGGAGCAGCTATCATTCAGCAGCAGCATATGTAAGAGTTCTGAAGCTGGGAATCAGACTTATTTATGTTTCAAGTTAGATGTGCCTGTCATACTAAATGTGTTTTAAAATACTTATCAGGGAAGATGAGAAACTTGTCCTGAAGACAGGGAATTCCTCCTTAAAATATATATTTCTCATCTTTTTATTTTATATCAATCTGGAACCTTCCAAGACTTTGTTTTATCTGTTTCTTTATTGACTTCATAGGCCTGGTTTAGTATCTTTATAATTTCTTTGTCATCTTCCCTCTTGGGAACTGGTGTCATTTTCACATTGTATCTTTGGGTCTTGCATGAGAATACTTCATTTAGACACATTCAAAATTAACAGGTTTGCTTTGCAGCTCACTGAAATTTTTTTTAAAATCCCTGCTTAGTTTGTCTTTCAATATTTTAATTTCAAATGCAAGGGATAGAGGAAGGAAGGAAAGGGATGGGAAGGGGAAGGAGAAAAGTAGGGGGAGGTAGGGAGAGAGAAAGGAGAAGAAGAAAGGAGAGGAAGCAGTGAGCTAGGTTTTATGAGAGTTAGGTGCCCAATTCACTTGAATGTTCAAGTTTACCTATTAATTTGTAATTAACAACTTTGAGATTTTTCATTTGTAAAGGATTTTTCCTAGTCCCAGTCCACCTGGTAACTGTTTTACCATCACATTTCTCTTTCTCTTGTCTCTAGGAGTTAGATTTGATTTTCCACACAGAAGCGTCTAGTGACATATGAAATGGCTGATAGGATCACACTTGGCCTCCAGTTTCAGGTTCAGACAGGAATGTATCCATCAAAGTTCCTTTGTTATATCTGCCAACCCAAAGCTCATATGACCTAACATGCCCCAGATTACAGCAGCTGCCCACAGAGAGACAACTAAATAAATTCACAACACTGTCTCCTGTTGTATCTATTCTCCCTTTTCTCTTTGCTCCAGTTGAGTCTGTCTTTAATGAAAGCACATTTTTGATATTAAGATGCATCACTATAAATCTTTACATATGAGCAAGGTGTGTGAGGCCCCATCATAGAAAATGGGCCCATATATCTTTGAAAGAAATTGAGCTGATCATCTGCTAAAGCTCTTGCAGCTTGCCATCATTTATATATTTCGAAATAGTCAGTGACATCTATTTGCTATTTTCCAACAATCACAAGTGCTTGTAATAACAAGTAATACACAAGACCATTTAATTTTATTGCCAGATATATAAATGAGAATAACAAGGCACTATGCTTTACCTGGATGATGATTGCTTTCTTGTTCTTGACCTTACCAGTCAGGGCTGCTCTACTTTAACAAGGTGCATTCTTGCAGTTTGCCTGTTGTTTTTTTAGACTTCAGATCTCATCTTGGTTGTTCATATAATGATATTGTATTGAGTTTTTGCCTCTAGATAAGAATATCAACTGTGCGTCTAATAGAATTTTTGAAAAATTTCTTTGTCATGGAGGAATTAAAGTAAAACATATTTATAATGATGCTTCAGTTTTTCCCCTGAGAAATTCCGGACCTGCCACACCTTTTTCTTCTTTTTGACACAGTATCAGGTGCCCTTGTGTTACATTATCTCATGTTAATGCTTTGTGCAATAGTATACCATGCAGAGTAATAGAGTATCTCTTCAACCCTTTGCATAACTAGGGGAGAAGTAAGAAAAAGAATAAAAGCGAAACTTGGCAAATCCATGGGAGCAAAGCTTAATCCATGTACACAAAATGACTGCTGGCTCAAGGAAACAGTTGTTTCCCTTACACACCTCCTTCTGATATAAGGCCTGTCCTGTATCTGTCAGACAGCTGCCTATCTTGCTCACCCTGGTATCACAGTGGCATTAGGCCCCTGTGTTTAAACTGAGTCCTACCTCAGGCATGTTTTCTCTGGAGAACTGAATAACTAAGTGCTTTGAATAATGATGTGAATCCCACTATTGGTGTTTATTCCTCAGAACCATATCTGCCTTTCTCTTTGCAGACACCCTAAAAAGTTGCTGATAGAGGTTTGTGTAAGAATATAAGTAGTTATAAATTCTGAGCATGCTAGAATTTGTTTGTTATCACACAAAAAAAGTCAAAACTTGTGAGGGAAAAAAAAAATCCTGTTACGCTCCTGTACTGCCTGCAAAGTTCTGACTGAATTTGAATGATTTCACCTATTGTCCCTGAGCTGACAATCAGACAGACAGCATCTTAGTTTGCTCAGCAGCTAAGCCTTCTAAACATGGCAAAAGAGAAACAGGGCACAATTAGATAATAGCAGAACACAGCTGCTGAAGCAGTCATCCTTGTTTTTCTTGAGTTTTATTTAGCAGGCAAAATAATGTTTTCAAGAAAAAATAAGCAGAAAAAAGTTACTTGAAACTATGCAGAAAATGGTGTATTTAGTATTACCAAAATCTCAAGTGAACTAGGTTTTTTTTTAACATTACTCTCACCATGGTACGCAAACACCTGTAAGAGAACACAGCATGTATTAGATGCATTAGATAATGGCTCCTATACAGAAAAAAACCAAAGAACTGCTTTCTGCTAATCTGTTACCTGAGTAAGATAAATGGTTACTTCTTGAATTTGTTAAAGGTAGATTAGATGTAAATTTGTAGAGTGTTGGTAAAAAACACTTGGGGAACTAGATCAGTTTCTCTGAAATGCAGTAAAGTCTGAGTTTTTCCCTGTGCAAGGGTCTTCTAGAAGTTTGCTAGAGTGACCTATGTAAAACACTGATTTTAATTGTGGCCTGTATAAATGAAGAAGAAGCAAAATAGATGTCAAGATACTGATTGAGAAGGAAAAAAATAATTCTTCCAACTTTTGCCAAAGAAACTTGTACCTAAAAATCCACATGACCCAACTATTTTCACCTCTGCTGGACTGCTTCATAAACAGGAGATGAATCTCTTGATATGTGCTTATCAAAACATTTTTTTATTCTGCATTTGAATCATGCAGTAAGTTTCACATTTATTTTATAACTAACATGGCTTTATAGCAATAACAATCTTCAAAACTAAAAATGTTTCCTCCAGAAAGCTGATTTTGAAGAACCAGACAAAATCTTTTCTCTGTAGTGTCATCACTGTAAAAGCAATTCATTGTGCAGATAATGTAAAACTACCAGTTTCTAACCATGCTTGAAACTTTTCCAGTAAAGATGTTTACTAAAGACTTTTTTTTCTGTCTTATCTGCAATAAAATTTCTGCATTGCAGAAAAGGTTAAAATCCTGCATGAATGAATGTGGTTTGAAACCTATCCCTTATTCTGAACACCTAGGTTATAATTGAAACTAGTCATTAAACCAAGTATGACGTGTTATACTCTAACAGAAAAGTGGCCTGATAAATACCTCTGTAAAATAAACATTCTAGATGAACTGATAGTAGAAGATATAAATCCTTACAGGCAATGAAACTCTGGGAATGAATTTGGATTTTTAATGCCTGTATGAGCAGAAATGGGAAATGGCAGAAATATGCCAGGCACTTTTGAGAATAGAATGAGCAGGTTAACTGCTTAGCTAATATATTCAAAGTACTTTTCCCTCTGTACAACGATATGTATAGGCTGCTGCAATATGACATTTCTACTCCTGATCCACCTATTTATTGGGTGAAAGATACTCACTCAGATAAAAGTAAAAGTAAAAATAAAAAGGAATGCTTTTAGCTAATGGAAAAAAATGAGCAAATATTTTATGGGTGGAGAGAATTCATTCTTCCTTCAGGTCAGCATTTTTCTCTACGTGTAACCCCACAATAGAATAAAAAAAGAGGTATTTTGTCCCCAAATCTATCACCTAAATCTGATGGGTGTTTCTGTCTCTCAAGTAAAAAATGTTATAGGAAATATTTGATCACATACTTCTTAGAGGAGAGTCGCTTTGCAGTGTCCTAGTTAAAAATGTAAGCATAGGCAATTCGTATCCTCACATAGTACCCCGTATAGAAAAACATATTTCATCTGTGCAAGCTATTTTCTGAGAGCTTTTATAATTCAGGAAATGTGTATGCATGTGTGTATGCATTTTAGAAAAGGAGAATGAACCCAAAACACACTTCAGTAAAGTGAGAGATGAGAGTGTGAATGGTGGAGCTGCCGTGCTGGTAGAGCTTTTTAGTCAAATTTTCAAATAAAAGTTACATATTTGTTTTTCTCAAGGGCAGCTCCTCAGGCAATAATGGAGTCTGAAAATTTTTTATAGACTGAGACTTGTCTTTAATAGTGTTTTATCTATATTATACACAGGTCATGGAAAACCTGAACTATGGAAGTAAAAATATTTATTTCATCATTATGCTTTATCCCATACCCTGTTTTCTGATAGATTTTCCATTTTCTCTCCTCTATGATGAATCTATATATTCTTTCCCCCATTATTCTTTTTTGGTTTTTTTCCCAGTGAGCATCTTTTTACGATGAATTAATATGAAGATAAGAAGGTGGCTTTTCTTGGGTATATGCTTTGAAAGGCAAGAATGCTTCTGTATTTCTGAGCAAGGACTTGAAAGCTTCCAGTAAAAAGGAGGATACAGAGTTCCAACAACAGTGTCCCTTTTCTCTCTGAGCACAGTATCACTAAGAAAACCAGAATACTAAATATTTCTTAAAAATAAGTTAAACCATTGCTTGATAGTTTTCAAAAAGGATGTAATTTCCTTTTAGTTAACATTTTTAAAAAAGAATATGTACTTAAACTTAATTGAACTTAATTTTAATTTGATACAGAAATCATCTGCTCTATGCTGCAGCACAATTTCTCCCTTTCTATAAAATGTAATGGGTGATACTTTTAATCAGATAACTAAAAAATTGTTTGTGCTCTCTTAGTTGTGTGTTTTTCTCTGTTCTACTTAATTCAATAGCAGTAGAAAAATACAATGGAAAAAAGTATTAAGACAAGAGGCTTAGAAAGAGAAAAAACAGAGTTGTGGTGGGTGTTGCTCTTAGTATTTAGCTAATGCTATCATCTGCATAAGAATTCCTCCAGTGCTGTGGGCTACAAACAAAAAGAGAGGGTAGCTAATATGCAGAGAAGATAAAGAGTTGTACTGTATGTACATTTTCCCTCTATTCAAAATATTATCCCTATGAAAAAGAAGAATCAAGAAGTGTTTTATAGCAACCTATTTGTGCTGAAACCAGCACATTTGTGCTGAAATTACCAAATGAGCAGCACCTGCATGTGCACCTCTGTGTACATATGTTCTGTGAGTAGCTGAATTGGTAAGTGTGTGGCCTTGGAACCATCATAAGGAAAGAGAAAAATAGCAATAACACTATTACAGTTTTCCTGGTGTTGTCAATAAGACAGGGAGCCCACTCAAATTGCAGAAATGGAAGGGAAAGGGTTTTATTGCAACTCCCACAAAGTCCATGAAGCATGTCCATCAGCTGGTGCTTTTTGTGGGGTGAATGGTCATGGTTAACCCTTCAGCACTTGTGTAGATGGTGGCACTGAAAGGATTCTCTCTGCTCTCAGTGCTCACTTCCAGCATGCACAGCATCTCTAGCATGTCTATGATCACTCTCACAGCAATAACCCGGTGCCTCTGGGGCAGTGAAAAGCTTTGCACTGATTTCACTGCAGACTGCAGTTCGTATGTATAAAACAACAAAAAAAGACACAGTCAAATAGACTCAAAATGAAATCAAGTGCCTGATTATGACTGATGATATAATACTTAAATGCTATCAAATCTTTTAGCCACCAACAGTTTCGGAAGCATTTTGTATTAGACTTTTAACATTAAATAGGCTCCTATACCATGTTTTTGGTGTAGACATGTGAGGTTATTTACAAGGTAGCATCAAATTGTTCAGAGGAAATCAATTAGGTCCATGGGATTTACAGGCTTTCTCTCCCACTTCACTTCTTGATTTTCAGTTACATTGTGTTAATTTCAATAGGTGTTCACTGCAGTCTCTGAAGATCTATTCCCACCAGCTCTCTGCTAAAATTTTCCCTTTGCTTATGGGTTTTTGAAGACTAAATTCTTCTGAGGAACAGCTTTAATTCCTTTTACAATTTTTTACAAAGGACGGGAATACAAAATTTTAGCTGTTAATGTAGATGCCAAATTTTATCAAGTAACACTTTGCATTGAAAAAAAAAGAGGTGTCAAAGATAGTGGTTCTTTGTAAAAACTTGTCTAGACTTATTGCTTAGACCAGCAGTGAGTTTCTGATAAAAAAATGGGCTTTTCATTTTCTTCCTTCTGAAAAAGGAACATTTTTTCCAATCTTTATTTAATTTATAATGAGAAGATATGAGCTCTACACAATTTTGATGTATCTTAACCCAAGAATAAACCTTATAATAGCAATATGGGTAAGGGCAAATACAGTTTTTCTGAATCCTGGTAAAAGCAAGATGTGATTGATTTATACCATCTTGATTCAGAGTTTCCAGGTTTTTTATAAGATTAGCTGTTTTCCTGACCCTTCTATTATTCTGTGTTTCAAAAGCATTTCCAGTTTTTTGAGCAACTATTGTGCCTTTCTTTTCTGTGAATCAAGTGTGCATACTGCTGAGGTTGCATGATGATTAGTTTATTGAAGTGTCACCTCTGGTCACATATGATTCAAGACACCACTCATAAAACAGAGATACATGACTTTAGAAGAAATTATTCAAACTTTATGATAATAGACTCAAACCTATGGAAGCACAGAAGGAAAAAGAGGGACTTTCATCCAGTCTATCCTAGAAGTTATCTGAAGTGAGAAGCTATTTATCAGCTTGAATCTTGTTTCTGGGGGAAATGATTTCTGACAAAGACTTTGAAATTTCACACTGGTGAACTACAAAACACTATTTTCGTTCAGTATCTGTAGAAGATGGTGATTTTTTTCAGCGGAATTATTTGGGTTGGGTTTTGGGTGTTATGGTGGGTTTTTTGTTTGTTTGAATTTTTTTTCCTTTTGTTTTTGTTTTGGGTTTTCTTTAGTAATTTGCTGCAATGTTAAGTATTGAGAAACTCCTTCACTGTTGCTCACTGTTTTCTTAAGCTGAAAAATCAATGATGGCATATGAATAATATTTTTTTTGGCACGTTCTCCTCCAGTTACCAGTATTCTTCTCTCTCATGGATATATTTCCTCTGGTTGCCATCAAACCTCACTGTAACAGAGATGTTTAGTATTTATCATGTGTGACAGAAGTCAAAAAAAAAAAAAAGAAGCAGATTCCAGAACTATTTATGGCTGCAAAGCTCTTGTGAGTTCAGGCAGAGACTTCTCAGGAGGACTAGGTTTTATGATCTTGGCATTTGTTAAGCATTCAATAGCTGTCTGAAATTTTAAGTAACTGAGTGTCCATCAACGAGTTTTCCAATTATAATTTAAGTTTGCCAGTGATAATTCTAGTCTTAAGTAACTAAATTAAAAATACATCTTTTTTTTTTTTTTCAGAAGTGTTTTCATTGATTTCCCTAAACGTTGTGTGGATCTGTCACTTTTCAAATCAGCCTCAACACAAATGTCTGTACCTCTGCTGAGGAATATTCCACAGGTACCTTCAAAATCAATTACTCTGATTGACTGGCCAGTAAATTTGGTAGCATGACTCAAGATTAAGCTAGAAACCAATGTCTGGAGTGCAGAAACCAGCAACTTCCTGTGGTATTTAGTGACTTGGTGGACTACCATTCTACACTGTAGACTACAGGCTATCTGGAGGCAGTATGAAGGCTGCCTGTGAAGCCACTGTTTTTGTAAGGCAAATAGATCTGGAAATAGGTTGCCTTTCCCACAGGCCCTAATTCTGTATAGAGAAGACATCTCAGGTTGGAGGCATGTTAAATATATGGATTCAGAATCAATGTCCTTAGTATTTCTGGTCCATATCTATTTCATCTCTCACTTTTCTTGTCAAATAAGAAATACGCTTATTCTGCATTAAGGAGGATATCAACAGCTTAATTACATTAATGCTTTTAAAAATCTGACTTTAGGTATTGATAAGACTGTTTTCACTCTTTTGTATACTCAGGCTTTCTGGTTTTTGTTTGTTTGTTATTTTATTTTTTTTTATCTGTTATTTTCATTGTACATTTAAATGGATACATTTGTCTGAACTCAAAAACATGTACGATGATTAGATTAAGATGGAAGCCTAGCCCCAGACGCTTTAAAAGATAAGTATAACAACTAACAGGGAAACCATGATCTAGACCTGTACGGGTGGAGTAATGATAAATAATTCTGGATAAGACAGAGATGTTGGTGGGTTAAGAGAAAGAGAAGTCTGCAGTTCAGAAGATCTCTTTGCAGAAAGCCTGGTATAGTAGGCTGGTATAGTTGGCTTAGAAGGTTATTTTCAAATGATCATAGCTTTAAATTTAACCAGGCTTCACACAGGAATCTTATGACCAAAATATTGGTTGGAGTTAGGCTGCATGTCGGTTAAGTAAAAATGTCCCTTATAGCTCATCAGCAAACATACTGCAGTGAATGTGTATTGGAATTATTTATAAAGAAAGCTGTGATTTAAACATTTTGAATTCTAACTGCTGAACAGTTAGACTTACCTTGTAACAATGAAGAAGTTACCTATCAAACATCCAAATAAAGGTATCTGTCTGACAAATCCATGGATGAGTCAAACTTTATAGTTAGAAAAGCCTGAATGTCTGGCCTCAGGCAAAGGTGAAATTCACGGTGAGTCATGAGTCAGTAGATGAGGCAAGAGTCAGTCAGTGTTTGATATCCCTGGTATCATTGGAGACCCAGTAAGAGCCTGTGTGAGAGACAGTTGAGAGAGAAGTTAGCATGGAAGTTTAAGGAAGTTCTGGAATGGTAACTGGAAAGTCTATGAAGTTTTATGTAGTTGATGTAGTTATTATATGTCTGTCTTCCAAAACAGGTTAGACAGAAATACATGATTTCGTTCTGTTATGATCACAAATGACAAGGAATTTTCCTTCAAAAAACAAGTAAATTGTAGTCGGTGATAGGACTAATACATTGTCTTTTCTTACAGTGGCTTCCTTGTTTGCAGAAAAAGTGAAGAATGCTATATTTGCTTATGCAACTAAAATCAGATCACAGCTTTTAAAATTCCCTGATTCAAGGAAAGTGGTAATTCTATGTCATTCTCTTTTATCTTTATCAGTCACTGTAAAAAAATAGTCCTTTTCAGAAAATTAAAGTTAGTAATGATGATAACTGTGCCTATGTTATTCTAATATGCATGTTCACTTTCAAATTTCTCATCTCATCAGCAATCATTTCCTTTCCTTCAGGGAACACACACTATCACTGCACAGTGTTTGTATATTATTTTTGTATCAAGCAATGTGTGAAACCCAATGCCTGGAGACAATAAAATCATAGTTATTCAAAGTGAGTTTATGTATATGAGATAGAGGGACAGAAACATATGGAGTGAAGAAGTGCAATGTGGACATTTTAAATATGATATAAAAATAAGATACAGAATATGTGGATGCAGCTTTTGGATTAATACTTGTCTTTGCAAATGAATAACCAATTTAGAGGGAAAAGAGAAGGACACTAGAAAAATGATATTTAGAATTCTACTTCAGCTTATACTATAGGCACCTTAAATGCTACATCACTGTTCATAAAAGTCTAGGGACGACCACTTGAGAAACCGAAGTACTTCTCATTTAGGATATGGATTTTTGGTTTGTTTTGTTTTGTTTTGTTTTGTTTTTTTCCATATTCTTCCTTCGGAAATGAGCTAAAACAAAGACTGCAGGTTAAAGGAGGTTTCATATCACTGCCCTTATTCTTTATAGATTCAGCATTTGGATTCTTGCAGTGATTGTGACTAAATACTCACCCTTAACTGATAGATCTTAATACAAGTTGAAGAAACTGCTGGCACCTGTGTTTGTTCACTATGGCCTTAGATCTCACAAGAACAATTCAGACATTTTTCTCCACAGATGTGTCTCTTCTCACCAGTCTCCCACACTGCCTGCTGCTTCAGTTAGAAATCTTACTGTATACAAGGGAGGAAAGGCTGCACATGGTAGTATTGTGGTGGTCTTTGTATGCATTTGATCACCTGAACACAGCTTCAAGGCAATAATGCTACTAAAAGAGAGACTGAAGGATGAACATCAGTGTTATGTATTTTGTGTTATAACATGGTATAGCATCAGAAAGTTTCTCTATCTTATCTATATCTATCTTATTTAACTGTTGAGGAAGCTTGTTCTCATTTTCTCATGATTTTATGAATAATTCCATCTGTTTTATGTATCCACTTTTGCCTGACTTTCTCCTGGTTTCCTATTGTCCTTCCAATGTTTTTTTTTCAAAACTGGAATTACCTGAAAAATAGACAAATTTCAGAGTGCAGACACATCAATCAGATTTGATTTAGAGTGTAATATTCAGAGGCAGATATTTAGAATACTTTGTGTATGTGTGCACCTCCTCTATATGTGTATATGTGCACTTTGTGTTTATACATGCCTGCTGTTATATAATCCATGCATGGAAAAGAACTAAAAAGTGAACAAAGAATAAAAATCTGTATTTCAAGTGGGATTGCCAAATTTGTATTGAAGCGGGGTTATCAAGTTCACTTTTTAAAATTATTTTTATTTTTAGTGTCAAGAATCTTTTAAACAATTTTGATAACGTTTCAAAAATTCTTCTGAAGGGCTTGGGGTTATTGTTTTGTTATTCCCATTTTACATGTGGAAAAACAATCTGGTAATGCATTGAGGGAACTTATAGGACACTTCAGAGGAAGATATCATCATCAAACTTTGACATTACCTCTGGTTAATATGAATATGTAATAACTTTAACTTCCTAAATATCTAAATAGTGCTTACCATATTGCCTGTAGATTTTTTCCTCTGTCTTATTAAAATTGCATTAATGTCATTGTAAACTGTTGTAGATTAATCAGATCTGACTGTAATTACATGTATACATGACCTTGTGAAAGTATCTAATCACTTACATATAGGTAAAGTGAGGGGGCAGTTTGTAAAATTGGCATCAAGTTTTATTAGATCTTCTGTAGTCAGATAACATTTACATGTTGGAAAAATCAGATTCGCCAGTTCAGCAAAACAGAACAGATATCTGATTTTTTAACTCTTTTTAATGTGCAATCTTATTGCTCTTTTGACAGCCCAGAGGAGAAAATGTTAACCTATAAAAATCTGCCACAAGAAGAAAACTAGCATTCTAAAAATAGATGTTAACAACAAATCAGAATTGATATAACATTTCTCAAAACATCAGTTCCCTGAAACATATATTTTAAATTAATAAGGGTTGAATTAAGAAACTATTTAAAGTTCTGGCATTTTTTTCTAAATACACAGATACACAATTGGGTTGTTTCCTCTTCTGCTGGAATCTGTAGTGTGTCTATTGGAAGAGTTTTCAAAGAGTTCAGAGAAAGTTTGAAAATGTTGCATGGAAGCAGCCGGCGGCATCTCAATTCCTTCAAGACTAGGGGGATAAGAACACATTCCAAGTACTCTGTTTAGTCTATGGGGAGAGACACTAAAGATCTACCACTACAGTTTGTGGTAGCATATCTGTTTCTTTAGGCAGCAAAGTATAATTTTTTTGATTGTAGTTCTAGGTAATTCTCTCCTTGAAGAACTGAGCAGCTAAAGTGATTGGGAGGAGAAGGTGGGGTGGAGAACTCACAAAGAAGTTGATTAGCCAAGGAGGACTTTCCATACATTTTTATATTTGTTTTATGGGAGTGGGTATATTAATGTGGAATTTGTTTTCTTCCCTAACATATTTATCCAAAAGACACAAAGATGAGTGAAGTGAATAATGAAATTTCTGCCTCTTATTTTTTTTCTGTGTGCTTGATAAAGACTGTTGTGCAGTGCCTACAAAACATCAGCCCTCAAAATGAAGTACCACATATTCGAAAGGATTGCATAAATAAAATTCAGTTTCCTTATAACAAATCCAGAGCAGGGAAGGAGATGTGGTGTAAAAAAACTTTGTAGTGCCTGGGACTTCTTTGGATTAAGGCGTTCTCCAGAGGAGCAGCCATGAACAGAACACAGCAGCAAGGCAGGCTCTGTCCTCTGGTTCTTCTAGGCAAAAAATGCCCATAAACTGAGAACTCCCTCAGGTTGCTTACATGTGCAGTAATTATCTCAGTGGCCTCTCCAGAAAGGAGTCCCTCCTGAGCTTTGGTTTCTTTTGTCCATTACTGCCTGTCTCATGAAGCAATTTTGGTTTGTTTTACCACCTACCACTAGTGAAACTTCTCCCTTTGCAAGTGCCTAGTTATATAAACATTTATAGCTACCTTAAAATGTTTAAAGCTGATGCTATTCAGAATACAAAATGTCAAAGAACACAAAAGAGAAGAATACAAAAATATCAAAGCTTAGCTTCAAAATTCAGCATTTGGGTTTTAAGACTTTCCAGAAAAAAAAACGTTTACTTGAAGCGAGCAACATTTGTGATTTTCTTCTTGTTCACAAGAGATGGCCATTTAAGACAGGCCGACCAGGTTGTCTTCGATATTGATTTTTGCTAAGTCTGAATTGCTATACTTTTGGATTTGTGATGGCTATTTTATATTGCATTAATATAGCAGAGTGGTAATGCTGGTTGTTTGGGGGTTATTTTCATCCATTTCAGTTTAGCATTTATATCACTCTGTTTCTGCAGATGGTTTAAGCCTGTAAAAGATGTTACGTTTTTACTGCATGGTTCTGTTGATAGTGTGCTTGTTGTCAAGGGCCACAGATGGTGAACGCTACTTATTTTTCACTTCTTCAGAATCAAGATTTTTCTCTTTTTGCCTGTATCATTTGAAAATCATCAATTAAATATTACTGGTGAGTTTTCAGTGATTACTCTGTAATTTAAAGATGGGACATGTTCTCAAGTTAGTCTAGCATTTCCGAATGGAGAATTTTTTTATATTTGGCTATATGCAGGTGTGAGTGGAACAGGCCTGTCTCCATTTACAGAATGGATCACTAATGCTTAAGAAGATGGCTAACTATTTATCTGAGAGGGAATAAAAGTGATCCTTAAATGAAAAGGTCTGGTTTAGATTAAAGTATGGAATTGATTCCTTTAATCAGCATCTTTCTCTGCAAGGGAGTTCAATTTTGTTATGAAAAAATAAAAATAGAGTTGTTCTCAGTGTCAGGATCTGGAGGTATTACCAGGCCCTATGGGTCATGACCAGGATGCTCAGGGCCTACCCTCACCCCTGGGGTCCATCCCAGAGCCATCTATCCATTGCCACAGGCACACTCAGCAATTCAGAATGGGGCTGACTTCCAGCTGTGCCCAGCTGGGGTTTTGGACAGGATGGGTTTTCAGGCCTGGCCTGCTCCCTGCCATGGGGAGGTCCCCTCTGTGTCCCTCACAACACTTTGCCATACAGGTGCTTGGAGTCCTCCATGTCTGTACAAAATAAGCAAGCTCATAGATGTCAGAGGAGATGCTGACCTGACTAGAATTCTTACTTGCATCTGCTTAAAGAAGATGAATAAGTTTTAACTGGACTCATAGGCAATAGTTGCTAATCAGTCTGTACACTGTGAGATAATTGAAAGCCTCAGCCAAATGAACTGATATGTCAAATGGTATTTTTTTAAGTCATTGCAAAACACAGGTGGGTCTCTGGTTGAAACAAACAAACAAAAAGCTAAAGACTATTTGCAGGATTTTGGTGATTTTGTGAAGAAAGCCATTGCTGTATGGGTCAGAAAAGCAATCTGAGGGACAGCAGATAATTGCACCATAATGTTATAAACTTCAGTGTTCTGAGTGCTTTACATCATGTGATTGTTGTTTTTTTTAAAATTTAAACTGCACTACCCATTCATATTAATGCATCAAAAGAGGAAATGCTATAAAATGATCTCTTCTGCATATAGGTTTTTCATGAAGCTGTTCATCAGCTTTCCATTTCTTCAATCATTTTGCCTTCTGAGTCGCTGCGTTTTTTTTTTTTCATTCTACTAATCACCAGAGCATTCTCAACAGCATGACTTGAAGAAACAAGTAGCTAACCCTAAATCAATATTGTTGTGCCCAGAGAAGTGCTCTGATCTTCAAACCTGCTAATTCCTTGGAAAACCAGACCATTTTTAAGCACTAACATATGGATTTTTTTACAGCTTTCAAAACAGCTTTAAGCACTTTAACAAATGGTCTGTATTTACATATTGATGTATTCTAAATACTGTTCAGAAGTGTTTACTTCTTTGCAATTTGCAAGTGACTTGGGACAGATTTTCATTTTCTCAAAAACAAGAGAAGAAAAAGAAAGAAAGGAAAGATTTATCTAACTTACGTAGTGTTACCTGACCAAATTAGACAAACTAATGCATCAACAGCCATCTCTTTTAGAAGAATTTATTTTCTGAGCCTAAAGGGACCAGGGGATAACATGGTAATTTGTAACGGAACTATTTGGCACAATAAAAAAGAATAAAACCCAAACGTCTTTTGCTTCAGCTGTTTTACGTGCTTCAGTAAATTAACTATTAATATGTGCTATACAGATCAAAATTAAATGTCAGTGTGGAAATTATGTTACTTTCTTGGCAATGGCTAATGCCTACTGAAAACAAAGCCCTGAGCAGTGGTTCATGCATCTTTCAGATCTTCAAGCCAAGGTAATTTTCTTGCATTCTCTTGCTTATAGGTTGCAATTTTCTAGATGGAAAAATGGAGCTGTTCTTCATCATGCTTGCAAGCAAAAATAGTAGCTTCTAGAAGCCCAAATGTAAAAGGATCATCTCTTTCCATCACCTACTGTACTTGGAAGTTGGTGCCTTTTTAAATTCGGAGACGATTTCATAGGGAACTCATAGTAAGCAGCAGGCCCAATTTGGTTTCCAAAATGTCCAAGAAGGGTAGTGATTTCCAGCAGTTCTATTCCATTTCTTTCACAGAATCACTGAAAGTTAGGGGACCTTGAAAGATCATCTAGTCCAACCACACCTGCCAGAACAGGGTCACCTACAGCAGGTCACATAGCAATGCATCCAGGCAGGTTTTGGATATCTCCAGAGAAGAAGACTCCACAGCCTCCCTGGATAGCCTGCTGCAGTGCTCTGTCACCCTCACAGTGTAAAAGTTTTTCATTATATTTATGTGGAACCTCTTATGCTCAAGCTTGTACCCATTTAACCTTTTGCTATCATTTGGCATAACTGAGAAGAGCCTGGCACTGTCCCCCCGTCACTAGCTTTTTAAATATTTGAAAGCATTGATGAGGTCACCCCTCATTCTCCTCCAAGCTTAAGAGACTCAGCTCCCTCAGTTTTAACTCATAAGGGAGATGTTCCACTCAGTCATCTTGGTCACTCAGCACTGGGCTCTCTCAAGCAATTCCCTGTCCTTTTGGAGCTGAGGGTCCCAGAACTGGACACAATATTCCAGATGCAGCCTCACCAGGGTAGAGTAAATGGGGAGGAGAACCTCTCTTTACCTACTAACCACCCCCCTTCTAATGCACCCCAGGATGCCATTTGCCTTCTTGTCCACAAGGTGACATTACATGGTCATCCTCATGCCCACCAGCACCCTCAGGTCCCTTTCCCCTTTGCTACTTCCCAACAGCTCAGTCTTCAACCTATACTGCTACATGGGGTTGTTCTTTCCCATATGCAAGACTCTGCACTTGCCCTTGTTGTAATTAATCAAATTTCTCCCTGCCCGGATCTCCAGCCTGTCTAGGTCCCTCTGAAAGGCAGCAACAGCCTTCTGGGTTGTCAGCCACTCCTCCCATCTTTGTGTCATCAGTAAACTTGCTGAGAAGACACTCCATCTCATCATCAACCTCATCTTTATCAGCACTGATCCCCGGGAGACTCCACTAGTTACAGGTCTCCAGCTGGACTATGCACCATTCATCACCACTCTTTGTTCTCGATTGTGTATCCAGTTCTTTATCCATCTCACTGTCTCTTCTTCTGCCACATTTCCTGAGTGATAATTATTCCTTTCCTTCTTTTTTTTTTTTTTTTTTTTTTTTGTGTAGAGCATTTCACAGTGCATTCTTTTCTTGATGTGGTACAGCTCATTTCTGCTACGTTGTTTAAAAGACCAAAGATATTACTGCAAAAATAATAAAAAGCTGTTCCTCGAGTAAACTGGTTAGTAATTATTTAAATAAAATATAGTTTACATGATTTATGCTGTCATTTTTCAGAAATCATAATAATAAAATTAAAAGCAATCAGTGCTTCGAATTATTATATTTTTTTCGTCATAATTTTTTATTACTCTCCCTGAAAGTAATATAGGAAATGCTGATGACCAGAAATGGCTCTTTAATAGCATAAGAGAGAGTACATTCTTTTGTCTATAAGAGCAGTTAAGACTTCATGTGTCAAGAATTCCTTCAGTGAGGGTGTCCAGTGTAGAGATGAATCCCATCCATCAAGAAAATGAGTTATGAAAGTTGACACCCAGGTTTTAAATGATATTGAAACCTCACATATTGTTAAAAAATAAAATTGTTAAAATATTGTTAAAAAAAAAAAAATTCCAGTAGACACATAAAATACATATATGAAATCCATAGAGAATAATGAGTCTATTTGTAGTGATTATCATCCCTCTGTTTTGGAGGACTGTATGAGTGATTATATCTGCAGATGGCAGACACTGACTAAAGGCCATAGGAGTTTTGTCATTTTTGCCAGTTGGGAAGGTGGTCCAAAATATCAAAAGTAATCATGGCTGAAAATTTATTCTAATTGCCAAACCCTCTAATTCTCACAGAGAAAAAATGTTCTTTCAATATAATTGTTTCTGTAGTGACATTCAGAAATCAGTAATGATTTCTGCTTGGGAGGAAAGCAAGAAATATTTTTCAATGCATAGAATTTAGCTAGACAATGGCTTAGGGTTTCCTGATGGCAATCGAAATCTGTAGCCCTTGCCATTGCTCTCAGAACCTACATTGACTACTACAGCTGATTAGTCGTGTAGTCAGCTGAAATTACTAAAACCTAATAACTCACTGTATTTTTCAGGATTTTTTTTTTTACTATTACCCTTTTTAGGGAGATAAGACTATTGTGACATATAAGATGTTCTGCTGCCCATCACTGAAGGCCTGAATTGTAAAAGAGGAACATACTCTGGGTGGTTACAAAATAATCATGCCTTTGTCTGTCTACATGCCACAATCTGTTGCCACTGAAAATATCAGTAAATGCTAGACCCTGTGAATCATTGTATGCAGACATATGTTGTTGAGGTAATGTGAATCTGCCAACTCAAATACAGTTTTAAGTTCAGAGGAAAGGAACCAAGAAGTAAGGCTTCTACAGGGAAAAAACAAACAAACAAACAAAAACCAACCAACCAAACAAAAAAAACCCCAAAAAAGGGCATGGCTGTAATTGCTGTATCATTTTTATACCACAGAATCATAGAATAGTTTGGGCTGGAAGAAACACATCCCACTAGATGAGGTTGCTCAAAGCCCCATACAATGTGTCCTTGAACACTTCTGGGAATGGGGCAGCCACAGCTTTCCTGGGCAACCTGTGCCAGCGTCTCGCCACCTCATAGTTTAGAATTATAACTTTATAGTTAATGTAAATGTAACCCAAAGCTGCATGAGTCTTGAAGCCTTACAAATCATCAGGTTTAGACATTAATTAGGTAGGGGATGGTAGATGCATGTTAAATGAAGTAGATAACTTAGGCAGAGAGAGATATTACCAGCCCTATATAGTGCAAAGGTTAATGAGTCATTAATTAAGTAAAATTTAACCCCAAATTTAGGTTCATTAAGCTGTGTTAAATGCACAAGTTAGAATGGGTAAAACTACTCTGCAAAATGTGAACAGGTGAGAGTGACTGATAGTGTTTCATTTTTTTTTTTATAATACTGAAAAATTAAGGTAGCACTGTTTGACTAGTTCACTCCTAGGTGAAAAATCAAAATATTGGAATATGAAACTTTATTTTGAATTACAAACAATTTCTAAAAACTCCAGCATACAGCTATTGAAAAGCAATTTTTTGTCCATATCACACTGGGCTTTCTACTAGGCAGCAAATTAAACATTTATTAGCTGGTTGTGAAGGCATAATTCCAAGTGCAATTTATTAGGTGAGTTTCTGTCACCAGTTAATCTATAACACTTTTAGCTGATATCCAACAATCCTGTAACAGATTAAGAAATTAATAACTGAATGAATGTCTGAAATCACGTGTTTTATGGAGCAAAATCAATCTTGATAACAGTCACTGAATTTATGAATCTATCATCCGTTTCTTAACAACCTTTTCCTCAGAATATTTGCAATTATTTGTTCACAACACTGAAAAATATTTACTTTTCTATCTGAAATGGAAGTACTGAAATACAAGAAAAAAAATTCCTGATTAAATTTAAAACACCCAAACATATTTGGGTTTCTCTAAAATGAGAGAAGTTACTTACAGTTCAACTTGCATGTGTAAATTTACAATTCTCATGAACCTGCCTTTTATATTTTAAAATTTATTTCTGCAAATCTATTTCTAGCAAGAGTCCTGGAGCTCAAATGGCTGTCATTTATCCTCTGCAAAGTGAATTCAGAATGTTATCAGATAAAGAATGGTAGCACTGAATACTTGCTTTTCTCTGGTGAAAGTAAGGGCATAGACATAAAAACTTGGCTTCTGATTACCAGGCTGTTGAGAGGTTTAAGAGTGCTTTTTAGAGTTTCACATCCAGAAAGGAAAGCACTTATGCAAGCAAAACTTCTTTGAAACAAACAGAAAAACTGTACCATCTACTAGGGGAAGAGACAGGGATTGTAGCCTTTCCTGTGACCCAGTCACTGTTTGCAGTTAGGCATGGGATATATTTGGCAAAGCTCCCTAGGTCTCCAGTTTCTTAAATTCTACTATTACCAAGATTTATTTTTCTCTTTCAAATAAATCACTCAATCTACTTATTCCGTTACTAATTTCTAGATAGGAGTTTGCAAGTGTCCCCTTATTCCCTTATTTATTTTTTAAAGAAATACGACCTGAATTGCTTTTCCCCAGTTCTTCCCAAATTCAGGAACTACAACAAAACAGTTTATACTGATTTACTTCTTATGACATTACAATATTGTATAACAAATTGTTCTATTCCACATAAATGTTGTAATGCATACAAACAACTTTTTAATGGCTTCCTCTGAAGCCACTGGAACACAGTTTTAGTTGTAATGTAAAAAGAAATCATGCATGGACAACATAATGGATTAATCATTAGAACTCTGTATCATGCTATAAAAGTTATCTCTGCCTCTGTGCTCTGCATAGAAATACGTAAGTATAGTAGGATGACTTTATAATGTGACACTGTAATAGTTCCAAGATTCTGTTGGAAAATCTAGTCAATTATTTCCAATTTGCAAGAGGAAATGGAGCACTAGTGTTATTATATTATAATAATAGCTAAAAAAAAAAAAACCAAAACCCAACAACCTACGCTAACCATACATGGCTATATATGAGTTTCTCTTACTAAAGTGGTGTTTCACTAAGAAAACCATTTAATAAGTGAAAAAAAACCCTCCATGAAGAAGTTTATCTCTCATAGATCCTTAACGACCAGGATGAGATTCATCCAACCTAACTTTGCTGAGGTATCTAGTATGTCTTTTTATGCATGTAGAGGAGAGGCAGAATCTCTGACTCCTAAAATTTTAGAACTTTACATTAGAACTACCTGGCCTACTTAGACAGTGCACAGATTCCCACTATCCCACAGATTTCCAGATCACTTCATCTAATTTTAGATATCTGCTCTTCTCTAGTGAACTAGTAATCTAACCTTTCTTTGAAACTAATAGAAAGAACCAAACACCTAAAAGGTACAATTTGGCTCATCTTGATATAGATATCTCAGACAGTTAAGATTAATTTAACAGTGTTTCTACTGAGAATCTAGATGAGCTGCTTAGATGGAAGTACCAAAGCTGGTACACTTTCACCCTACCAGAGGCACATAGCATTATTTTGAGAGACATTTAAATCCAAATTGCCCTGACGTGAAACTGAACCCTAGCAAGAGATGGTATTTACATCAATAAACAACTAGGGAAAGAAACTATGTATGAGACATCTAATAAATTGCACTGTTAATTTCTTTATATGAGTTTCCCAACTTTACTTTGGAGCACTCCAGCTAGCTTTAGAAAAGGTGAGAAATGTGTTCAGCTGGGGATGATAGAATCATTTTTTTATTAATAAAAGATACTATGAATGAAAGAGAAATAGGTCTATTGCTCAGTCCTATGCAATTTTACGGCACTATTCCAGATGGCTGCAAACTGTTAGACATCCCACAAAACTTCATTCTTCCCAGAGCAATCAACAAACACTGTACACTGGAAAGAACAGTAAATGTGATAAGTTTTTTTTTTTTTTGGCCATGGAATAAGCACACAGGACAGAAGAGGCAGAACCAGGGCTATGGGTAGTTGCTGGTGTGCATCTTCAGGGAATTCAGCCTAATCAGTGCAAATATGAACTAGTCAGTGATATCAGAGCCAGGAACTGGTCATTGGTCTTAATTTATTTAGTTAATACAGGCATATATTTGTATTTCAGGTATCTGAAATTAAATTAAATAAGTAACATATTTAAAGCCAAAGTGATCTTTGCCATTAAGTTCAATGAGCATAATAAGTGTTAGATCAAAAGTGAATGAGAGGAGCAATCCGCAACTTCCTAGTTATTGCCACCTTATGTGAAGGCTTGAACTTTAGCAGTTCAGAATTTCTTTCTTCTTAAAGAGAAGGGAACTCTCAAAAAGGAATGGACTCAGATTCTACAAAGATTGGGCTAGACTATATGCTGTTCAACTTTTTCATCAAGGACCTGAAAGTAAATTTAAAATCACTACCAATGTAAAAATGTCATGCTAATGGCAGGGGAGTAATTCAAAATAGTTTTGATTGAGACAATGACCGCAGCATATAAAAACGAGAACATTGAAGTGCTATCAGATGTATCTAGGCTACATATAGAAAAAAGAAAGTAAGGATTCCAGATGACTGTGTCTTGGAAAGTAGTGACTCATTCTAGTTCCCAGTGTAATATTGAGGTAAAAGAGAGATTGCAGACTTATATGCTAGAAAGATGTTTAAAAGGGAAGGTGTATAAAGATGATTTTATCTAACTGAAGTATTTTTTTTGATAGCAATACTGAAAGACTGTTTGAATTTTTGGTATTTTCTATTTTAAAGTAGCTTTATAAAACTGAAGAAGATTTAAAAAGATTTCATAAGTGGGTTTAAAAGTTGGATATCCTTAAGATTTATGAACTTCATTATTATAATGTATCAAAAAGAATATCTAGTTCTTATCATTCTTTAATTTTTGTGTGTCTCTTTGTGGATAGAAATGGTGGATAGAAAATGTGGATAGAAATTGTGGATAGAAAATGTCAAAGACATATTAATAACTAGGGACTGGACATTGAAAAGAGACACAATTGAAGCAAAAAATTATCCTTTTTAATGAAAAAGTAATTAATCACTGCTATAAACTGTCAAATGAACTAGTGGAGTAACCATCTCTTAGCATTTTAGGTTTGAGACTGAGTGACAGAAATTATGCTTTTCTCAAATGCAAGTTATGCTTTCCTTAGCACACAAATCATTAGGCTTGATGCAGATAACTAGATGAAATGCAGCACCAGCAGAAAATAAGAGGTCACAGTAGATTGTCTAATTGTCTTCTCTGGCCTTAATTGCAAAGAAACTGTTAGATATTGTAATGGGTCAAATCCCCTGCTGTCAAAAATTGGCATAGAGCTGTTGATTTGAGCTGTTTCTGGTGTATTAATAAAATAGTTTTCCCTCTGGTTAAATGAGTACATTACTATAGCTGCCATTGATCACTGGAAATCTCTTCAGGATTAAAGTATAACAATAAATTTTATTTTTTGATAAAATTAATGTGCTGATATAGTCTTAAGAATTGACAGGATTTCTAATGAAAAGTCTACCTCAAATATGCTTCTTTCTCTCTTTTTCTAAAAGCTCTTCTTGAATAAAACCTGACTAAATGTATTTAATATCAGTCACTATAATTAGAAGTCCCACTGAAATTTTTCACATCATGCTTTTAATCTGTACCCATATCTCTAGCTTTCTCTTTTAAAATATAAACACATAGGAGAAAGTCAAAGGCCTCTATCTCATTTCAGTTAGAGTTTTAAGTTAATGATGCATAAGGAGTATTGGCTTCATAACCACTGCATGGACCAAGTGATTTTATTGGATTTCATCCATGTCTCCATTGGATGGCTTGACATCTAATCATAATGCAGTAGACATGCAAGAGTTTGTTTCAAGTGATACATATCTGTTAAAGGATTTTTTACATGATTTGAACTAAAATGAAGAAACTATGAATTCCATTTCTTAATGAAAGGTCTGTCTCAGCTCTGAGATGTGGATTGGACATTTTAAAAATTAAATTGCTGTTTCAGAGTCTACAGAATTGTGCATAAAGCCTGGCAGACTCTAATGGAAGCTCTATTCATTATAGGAAATGTGGAGAGTTGTGTCCCTCCAGCAAAGGTGAATACACAGCAAATGAAAGAGGACCAGGCCTTATACATCACTGACCTCTCTCTCTGTGTGAAAGAAGACCATGTTCTTGTCATCCAGCATAAACTCCTGCCAATGTTGCCTGTAGAAGACCAGTGAAGATCCAAAGGCCACCTGAGTGGGCCACTAGGTCGACCTGAGAGCTGAAGGTAGTGGCAACGTGTGGGTAGTACTTGAGATGCCAGACTCTGTAAGGGAATGCAAGAAGTGTTGAGTCTGCTGCAGGGTGACTATCACATAGCTGTGATATACTTTTAATATAAAAACTATTTTTATTAATTTATAGGTGTCAAGAGAGCACTAGATGGAAAAATGATCACTTATATACTCCTTTGCCCTAAATCAAAGCCAATGAACTTTGTAACATGCAAAGCTACATTTAAATGAATTTTGAGACAACCTCAGAACTAGAACATCATCTGTCTACTACAAATGTTTTGGGAAGAAGATGTACGTAGGAGTTTCACATAGTATTTGAGGAAGAATCAAGGTATGCATACTTCAGCAAGAGTGCCACAAATTTCGTTTTTGCTTGATGATAAAGTGAAATGTGTGAGGTATAAACAAACCAAAACTAAATGACAGTTCTGGAACAAATCTCTGTCAGTTTGCTGCAATTCTGACTGAGATTACTGCTACTAGAAAAATGACTGATGGACTACATAAAGAAATGATTGATGTTTTTCCAGTTTCTATTAGACATATGAGCAAAACTCTGCCAAGCTTGTAAACTTGTAGGCACTTTCAAAGATAAGGTCAAGAGCTGAAGCAGGAAAGGGATTGAATTGCCCAAAGAAAATTTGAAAAGAAGTGTGGAAGCCATATCTCAGACTTGAGAAAAGGGAAAAAAAATTATATAGCAACTTGCCTGAAGAAAAAAATGTCCAACTCTGTCTGCTCCAGATCTCATCCAAGAGCAGTGAAAAATACTTATTTGGTCTGGAATAGAGGTGTAATTGGAGCTGTTTGCCTAGCAAAGATTTAGGCTACTTTCATGAAGATAGAAGTGTTACACTTCTGTCATTCTCTTCAAAAGAAATTGTGATTTTGATCTATGTTTTTTAAACACAAGCTGTGGGTTAACCCCCTAAAAAATATGGGAAATAAGGGCTTAGACACTTCTGAGATGAGCCCTAAACAAAACAACCAATAAAAAAGAAAATCACTGGTGAGACTGTAGTAAACTTTTAGTCAGTTGAGTTACAAGAGATTGTCTATCCCGCATGATGTGTGTGGTCAACAGAAGAATTGTCTAGCAGTGAAAAACGAAATATTCCCTGCAAGTCATTTGAGTGATAACCCCCAGATAGGCTACAAAAGCAGATCATAAAATTGCCCAAAGCTCAGTTTTCACCCTAAGAGTACTTTCACCTCAGTGTTTTGTTGTGGATTTTATTCCATTTGGTCACAGAAAAAACTTACCCATTGAAAATCACCTCTAGCTTTAAAAAATAGCCAAAGCATTTTTTGCTGAAAAGGATCTTAAAATATTGTATAAATTGTAAAATGGATATCCAAAGCAGAATAATTCCATTCTGGTTATATATAAGATAGAAAAACACAAAAGCCTCGGTTTTGACCTTACCAAAGTTCTTTCTTCCCCTCCAGTGTTTTACTGCCATAAAAAATTACTAAAATTGACATATTTTTTCAGAATATGTAGATTAGAAGAATTTTTGCAAAGTGTTTGTGAGGAGTACTATGCCTTGTATATGATTTATGCATGTGATTTAAGGCCTCCTGAAGACTCATTGCCATCATGATTATCTGGAATCCTGAATATACTACAGTCCTTTGCTGTTGTACACCCTACTCATTTGGTCATGGGATATAGGGCAATGAAGCAACAGGTTCATGTTTTTATCCTGTTTTTTCCACATTTTCTACGAATATGATGATGTCACTGGTGATATTGCAACTCAGATATTTTATCCTGAACATATTTTCCTAACTACATCCTGCCACATAGAGTCATCTAACTTAGAGTAACCTAACAGAGTAAAGCTACACTATTTCTTTCCTCATGAGGAAAGATTCTCATTGCAATAAAAAACTTTTTTTTGTTGCTTTACTTGATAAAAGATATTGGGTTGCTTTGAATCACTCATCCATTTAAAACTCCTCTAATCCTTGTTTCACAACAAACTTAGATGGCAATATTAGTGTTTTCTTCTATGTTGTTGCTAAAAATATTAGAGAGCACAGGGCCCAAAACCAATACCTGAGCAATATCATTACGAGTTCATACTTGAAGTATTGGTTCATAATTGCATTTTCTCATGTGTTATAACACCTAGCTATATAATAGAGTTAAATTTTATACTGGCTTTCTTTTATGTTTTGTGGGACTAAGTAGCTTCACAGAAATACCTAAACATATTACCACAATACTATTACTTTTATAATTTATTTTACTTTTCAAAATAGATTCCTTTAGTAACCTAAAAGATGGATTCAGTTTTGAGCATGTGAATAGAAAGTTTTTTGTGAGTTTTCATTTAGTATTTAAACTTGTTATTATATTATCCAAACTGAGCATCATAATAGTTTACCATCAGGACAGAACACATCCTTTAAAGAATTTCCAGTCTTCAGTGTTAATGCCAAAATACCTTGAGGAGAATTGTTGGGTAATCTGTGAGAGAGGATATGATGAATTATATTAATATAGAATTATAATAAAAACAATTAAAATAATACTTTTTAATAATCACTTTTTTTTCCTTATGAATACATTCTCACATTTTGCCTAGTATCACACCTAGGATCTACTCTTCAGTTTGTTCTGAAAATAAATTCATGTTTGCGAAGGGTAACAGAGAGACCAAACTAAATAAGTGAATGGCTCATTGGCCACCTCTTCAGCAACCTATAGGACTCAGACAGCTTTTCAGGAAGGATAGAAATACTACCAGACCCTTTCTTGGATCAGGATGACCAATTAACAGAAACTTTGCAGATTTTCCCAGAGACTTCCAAAAGTCCTTGTCACCCAGTAAGTCTAAATTTTCCATTCATGGGAGTAAGTTTACGTGGCTAATCATCTGGTCAATATTGTCGCTTAATTACCTTTATAAAAGATTACATTAATTGATGCTTTCTCATTCTGATCACTCATTTTCTATGTGTGGTTTACCTCTTGTTGTTTTAAATATTTTAAACATCGTTCATGTCTGCTGTTACATTTATCAGCTCTGGAAATGGGACTCCTGTACCTCAGATGTTTATGTTGATGGTCCTTACTTTATTGACCATGTGCAGTGTGGAACTAATCTAACCATGGACATGCACAGGAGGTGAAAAGCAGGACCTTCTAAAGCTAGGGTGACATCAAGCCAGCTATATATTTCCTTTTTAAGAACATGTATTCAGTAGCTGCTTTACTGGCTATCAGTTGTACAAATGTACCTAGTGCTAACTCATACAGGAACACCAGCACAATATTTCTTCACTCATAAGCCTGGATGATTCACAGTACCTGCAAAAAGTACCTACGAAGTCATAAATTTCTAGTTGGGATTTGAGCCAAGGCAGAAATATAAGGCTTAGCTGGTGAGAATGAGGATTTAGGATTCTTGTCCAATGGTAGTTAATTATAAGCGCTTTCTTTTCGTTCAGCAGGCCATAAATCAGAACCTGACAGACAGAAGGGAATTATTTTAACTCTGCCAGTCAATGGCAGAATTTTAATATGCAGTTTTCACAATAGAGAAAAACTTTTATTATCATGCAAGAGAAAAACATCCCAGACCAAGTGTAGATGGCTGCCTGTTGCCTTCCTTGTGCTACCTTCAGGAAAACACTGTATTTTGTTAGAGAGGAATTTGTGTCTTGAGTTACTTTAAATCCCTCACATTTAATGCCTTCAGACTTATGAAAAAAAGGAAAAATAGAAAAGATTATAAGCAGGGAAAAATGAACGATTTTAAGACTGATGAAATTAATGAAAGTTCCCATCTTAAAGATATGTGTCCTGTAGCTAGATTTTCTAAAAATGTGTGATCTCAGGACTAAAGCTTGTCCTATGTATGAACTGTTCATAAACATGGTCTGTGGTATGGATTCTGTAGTTTCCACTGAGGACTACAGCCATGTCTTCATCTGTCTGCCTACTTTCTCAAATGCTCTAGGAACTTAAATTTTTATTATATGCAGCCAGCTTTATCAAACTTTTTTATGAAGACAGACTTTCATGTTCACACGTATGTGTACTGTGAAACTGAATAAGTTGCATTTCCACAGGAAACTAGATCAGAAAGCATACTTCCATATTGTTGTTGAATTACTGTTTTCAGCAGAAATGGAATGACAATTTATTGCAAAAACCTATATTTAACTGCAGCATCAACAGAGAATAGAAAGCAGCTGTACAGAGTACTCTGTACCCTGCAATGGAATGACCAATCTAGAAGTGCATTTACATTATGAATCACTATCTTATAAAATTGGTGGTCTCAAATACATGCGTGGTAGGACACGTCTCAGTTGCAAACAGTGATAGTTCTGAAGATCTTTGGGATATTCTGTTTTTAATGCTATGTTTGGCATCACCAGGCTAGTTCAGATATACTGTAATATAATTTCAGATCATAATATTTCTAGGTCATCGCTAAATTGAACAATGCTTGGATTACCCAGTATTGAAGAATATTCTTCCTTGAAATATATTCAACTAGATAGTAATTGAATTGGCTTAATTTGGTTCAATGTCACTGTTTTATGGGCCAGATGCTCAAATAATAGCACAGGGAAATAAACATATTTGTAAAAAATTATAAATCCTTCTCTAGGCTATTGATATGTTTTTCAATATGTTTGAAAATAAAACAAGTCATAATGGTGATGCTAGGAAACATCCCCTTCGTTCTATTAGGTCTACAAAAAACATAGGGAAAGAGGCCATAATGGCATTCTTGGCAACAATATGCATCATTCCTCATATAGTCTGAATCAAATTTAAATTGATTCAAATAGAAATAAAAACCATTCACTATTCCACCCTAATGACTGTGATTTTCTCTCAAGCTGTTACTTAGAGACACAGTATGTTGCACCTTTAAAATAGTCTCTTCCCTGTTTTTCTGTCTAGAGGATAAAGTTTTGCTGCACACATTTTTAATTACTAGTCAAAAAAAATTATACAATCCACTGCTAATACAAAAGTAACCAGAAAAGTAAAATGATGGAGGTATTATGATGGAGTTTTTTGGATTTTCATCTGTTTGGGTCACAAATATCTGCACCTAACAAAACGATACTATTCTTTCTCTTTATACCCAATGGTACTTAATTCCACAAGGATATCTGTACTAACTAGTTAACTCACCAAATAGCTATTATTCTGCTCATTTACTGTTGTAGCTGAAATATCTCTTTTATAACTGCAGGTAGCTTAACTCGTCAGTGCCAGATGGTATACATATTGGTCTCCTCACAGATACAGATGTCATCACACTCACAATTTATTAACATTATGAACTTCCCTCCTCCACTGAACTTAGTGTGACAAATTTATCATATTTAATGTCCAAGTTAGCGATTAATAAGTATCAAAACCCACTATCATATAAATATGCACAGATAAGCAGAAAAGACAAATTTCCTCATTGTCAACAAATAAACACTTAGCTGAAGAGTCAGTGTAGGGATCTGCTGGAAACTGATGAACATTAAAAATCAGATCAGGTTTTTGAGTGCAACATTGGTGAGTGTTAGCTTTAGTACTGCAAAGTGGCTTTGAATATCTTCTCACCAAACACTGTAAACATTTGTTTGCCATGCAGAAGCGTTCAGCTGTTCATGCCAAATGAACAAGAATAAATGACAGCCTACTCTATTCCATGGAAGTTCCTCTCTGTAAAGGATTTATCACTTGGTCTTCATGTTCTTGTACATTACAATTTCAGTAAATTACTGGAGGGAGTTTCAAGACTAATATAACAACACAAGTTTTATCTTCAGGAGACAGCTACATATCATTTTGTGTCATCTTCTATTTGCCTGGAAAAACTTAAATGAGAAGACTTCAAAACAGTTAAAGAGCTTTCTGGCCTTTAATGGCTTTCTGGCTTTAATTTATTTAAAAAATATTTATCTTATTATCAAATATATTTATCTTAAACTGCAAAAGCTTTTCACAGAGAAAGATTAGGAAATGGTATTTCTCCAATATTCTCAATTAGCATTTATTAATCTGTCTTGAATGACTGAATGACAGAAAAAAAAATTTATAAAGTTCTCATAAAATAGCTAACATAACAGACAGGAAACGTTTTGCGGTTTTTTTTTCTCCATATCAGCAGAGCACGTATTTGAACAGAACATTTATTTTTTAGTTCTGTAACAGAAGTGTTCCTTTCATAACATGAAGTGTCTCTGTCCAACTCGGATGCACTTCTTCCTGTCAGCAGGACTTGGAGAGGAGTACAGGTCTTAAGGGAAGATGAATTTGATTCATTTCAGAATCCATGGTTTTCTGTCTTACTTATACACTACATGTGTGACTATTGCACGAGGCTGTCCTTTTCATCCACCTTGATCCCTCTTTTTTTTTACACTTGTCTCCTCCCAGGTATATAAGCCACCTCTAATTACTTTTTGCCCTTTAGTTCCGGTTTTGCACCACCATTTCCTAAACTGTTATTTCTCATGAGATTATCAAAGTAATCTTGGCCACATATCTTTACTGATACAGTTATTTCAGATTATGTTCCTCAAAAGGATCATAATACTTCCCTTCAAACCGGATAGCTGGACTTCAGCTATTTCTCACTAGCTCCCCTTTAATTACGTGAGAAATCCAGACATTTCCCATAGCACTACCTATAACTTTTGGCAGTGCTGCACTTTCTTTTTTTATTATATGTAGTTTATTGCATTCTCATTCACTAGTATGCTATAGTCTATTCAGTTACCTAAACCTCAGGCCAGGGTTCAGTTATCTCTCTTCATACTTCAAGCAAGTTCCCTGATCTTAATAAAACAGACTGCCTAACTACCCCTGCTACACAGATGTTAACCATGACTAAAGTTGGAAGAGCAGAGAACTAGCAGCCAAAAAGTTCAGGAAGTTTGTATGAAATGTGAACCAAGATTTTGCCAATGTAGACTTACTGTGCATGATTAGTTATGTAACCTGAGTTATGTAACATTAGTTATGTGTCCCCCCCAAATATACATACCTTTTGATAAGTGCAATTAATCACAACTCAGTATCTTATCTAATTAAGGATGTCTGGGTGAATTATACGACTTACAAATGTTGCTCTCATCTGAAGTGAAGCAAATTTTTCCCTGTTCATATAACTTGTTCCTACAGGGCGTCTTTACAGACTCAGCTTTAGGAATTCACAGCATTGTGGAAGTCAGCAAAACTAGGTGCATCAAATCTTGTGGATGGTGGGAGCTGTGGTCAGTCTTCTCATGCTTTAGAATGGTGAATTTGTAGGGGAGACAGTTGAAATTCAGAGAAAAAAAGTTAAATCTCTCTTGGTTAGTTCTGATTGTGAATGTTTTTAGGCTAAAAGGTTACTTACTGAAAAGTTCTAGTACACCAATTTTTCTTCAAAAAGAATAAAAATATATTGACTAAAATTCTGGTTTTAAACTACTTTTTAAAGGAAAAAATTCAAAGTTATTAATATTTGCAAATGTAACATATGCATAATTTTGACTTTAAAAGACTTACAAACTATAATTTAGAAATAGATTTCATTAAACATTGCAGAAGTTTTCCGGAGTAATTTTTCCATTATGTTTTTTAATATTTTGGATTTGAATATTGCAATACCCACCCAGAATTAGAAGACAGGACTGGGTTGGTAAAAATTGTTTAAGATACATAGATCCTTTATAACCTGGGGTTTGTTTTATACCTTTTATTGGTGCATACATCAAGGAAAGGTATTCTCTAAAACTTTATTCATTCTCATTCTCATCTCATGTGGTAATTGGAGAGGATGGATAATGATTCCAGACAAGAGAAGACTTTTTTCATAAAATCTGCCAGGCAGAGAGAAAGGTTTCTCTGTTCATAGCCACGTTTTATCCTTGTTTTAATGAAAAATGTCCTTTTAGTATCAGTGGGGTTTCTTGCACTGACATAGATCCAGATTATAGTGCTTTTAAGCACTTCTTCTATGCTGAAATTACATTGGACTTAATTTACAGAATATTTGAGGTTTTAAATCTTTCATAAAATATATTCTATTTTTACATCCTAGAATTAACTTATATGTGATCTCCATAAACAGAGCTCCAAGTCTTAAAACTGGTATTACATTTTTATGGTAAAATACATGTGCATGTTTGAGAATAAGAGTGAGAGTACCAAATTGTATCACATCGGGCTTTTACAAATCAAGCTGCAGACTGGTGGCAGAAGATTCTGTGTGTGTATGTACACAAGTAATAGAATAGTTCTGTAACACGATTGACCAGAATCCTATCTCTATTTTGCACAGGGTGATGTATAAAGTGTTAAAACTGATTAAATAAAAGCAGTGTGCTAATTAATACTGAAATGAAATCATTACTTTATTGGTAAAACAACTTCAGTGATAAGGGGAAAACAAGACTTGAATTCTAGAAATATAATTACAATGACACATAGTTTACTTCTAGACAAGCAGTAATATTATATTCTTCTACAATATTTAAAGATTTATAGTAGAAACTGCAAGTTTTATTCTCAACCTAAGTGAAGGCAATTAAGGATTTTATTTCTCTTCATCCCATTCTTCCTGTGGAAAAGATTGTACATATTAGGTACACATTAAACTATTATTTCTATAATATCTGTGTCCATAGGATGCTTAGGCATAAGATGTGGAAAAATCCTATCTTATTCATCTCAGTAGTATTCTCTATGTTAGTTCATTATTATTATTATGATTTAATTTTAATTGTGTTGGAAGTTTGGTCATTACTTTTTCTCCAGCAAGATAAATGGACCGCTGAACTCTCACAAGCTTTTTGAGACAACAACAAACTCATGTATTTTCAGCCTCAGTTCTAATGATTCTAACAGGAATCTGGAAAAAATTCAGTCCTGGAAGATTTAGAACTACAAGACTCAGAGCTCAGTAGGAAGCATGTTTTCTAATTCTGAAGATCTTGGGTCCAAAAAGAAAGATTAAAAAAAAGGAAATTGTGTAAATGCCTTACTACTGGCATGTTTCTTTTAGCTGTATTTCTTTAAAAAGCTCAGACTATCAATCAGTAAAGGTTGCTTTCTTTATAAAATGTAACCCTAATCAATATGAACCACCTAATGGTTTTCTCATTATGTGATGTTGAATACAACAGTAGCATATAAAGTAAGCCTGAGGTAAATGCATTTCAAGCATAAAATATGTGTGAGAAAATAAGGAAAAATATCACAGATTCCATCACTGACAAGTATCAAAGAAGCAGAGATTTCTTATGTATGAGTTATGGTTTAAGAACTTTGACTTGTAGATAACATTATCTACCCTGTGCTTAAGTTCTTTTCATTACTTTGCAGTAACTTTTAGCAACCTGATATCAGTTCTTGTTATCACAAGTGCATAGTTCCTGTGATTGTAATCTTTAAAGATGTAACAATTTTAAAGCATTTTTTCTTATATACTGTTGTGATTGAACAAATATAATTGTCCCTATATGTGACAGCTCTTTATTTAACAGCTTTGAAAAGGACAATGCATAAGCAGAAAACAGATCTCCCTTTCTTTTTCTCTGGATATGTATTGTCAACAATTAATTCAGGCACGTAGCACAGTTTAGAACTTCTGTGCTCCCAAAACTGTTAATTCAAGTTGTCAACTAAGAGTAAAAAAAAGTTGTCCTAGACTGCCTTCTGGTACAGTGAGCATGAGAGAACAGGTTATTATAATTTCATAAAATGTATGTTTATGTTCTGAAAGCTAAGATGTAGAGATGTATGTTGTGAAGGCTTCAGACAAGTAGATTGCTTCTCATCCCAAAGATGAAAACCACCCTACACAAGTCCATAAAATCTGGAAGGAGAGCAGATGCACAGTTCTTCTGAACAACTTCAGAGGCAATCTCCTTCGTTTGGATGGATAGGACGCAATTGCAAGCATTCAAAATCAGCTAGAAAAGACACTATACCTATATATTATAGTGGCCAGCTTCAAAGTAAAGAAAACCCCATTTCAATCTTCCTTTCATATCAAAACACACTGCAATAAATTTTCCCGTGCCTGGCTTTCAGTATTCCATGTTGCCTACACGGATCAAAAAGCATACAAATGAAGACCTAAATAGCATTACAATGTTGAGACCAGAAGTATGTAATGAATGTAATTTGTTTTTAGAGTCTAGGTACTTCAAAACGTCATGCATTAGCTTTGTGAGTACAGGGAGGAAGACTCCCCAGCAAAGAGGCAAAACTACATCTTCCAACTGTTAGGCAGTGATTTACTTTGAAGAATTAAAAAAAAAAAGAACAGGAGACATAAGAACAGATAGAAAAACAGTATTCTGTTGACTCAATGGCAGAAGTGACAGAAAACATCATCAAGGAGGGAAAAAAATCTGTAGATTTTTTTCAGGGGGAGATCAGATACTTAACACAGTGGACAGAATAAAATACCATTCTAGAAGCTCCCTTGCGACTGGTTGAGAACTCTGATTATTAAGCCATAAATCAGTGTGAGCATGATGATTTTCTTTAACAATTTTATTGTCCACTTCACTGAGGAATTTAAGTATATGCTTAATTTTAATTAATTTTATTATTTAAGTTGTGTTTTATTCTAATAATGACTTCTGCTGTTCTTGTTTTCACACATGCATAAAGGCTTTTTTTTTTTTCTGCAGAGTTTTTTGTTGGTTTGGTTTTGGTTGTTTTGTGCTTATTTTGTTTTGGTTTTGGTTCATTTGTTTGTTTGATTATTTTATCCTTAATGAAAATGTTTGCACCTCTGTGCATGGTTCTAATGAGGTCAGTTGACTTGCTCTGCTGCCAGTCCCTGTTGTTTTCTCAGATTACCTTTTAGCACCTTTTTGTATTTCCAGTATATATCAAAGCAGTTTCAATGAAAACTGGTACACAAGCTGTTCTAGATAGATTTATAATGATCATATAAGAGAAGCCCAAAAAATTATTTATTAAAAGAAATGTGTATCTTTTGATGGTGACTATTTGAATGTTATTACGGTTGTTTCTGCTTTTTAACCTAAATATTTTTATGGTAAATGCTTTGCTTTTGAAGTGTACAACTTTATTTCATATGTAATCTGTTCATTTTTCAGTCTTTAGCATCAATTCTAGTATCAGTTATTTCAAACTGCTTTCTCAACTTGGGTTATTTTCTCTTTAATGTTATTTTATGAGTCTGTGATTGAATTAAGCATTGGTGACTGAATTTAATTCCCCCTATGAAAGAAGAAGAATAGGTGATTAAGTGCTTGATGGCAGTATGTAGACTTCTTATTTCATGGGCAAAAATAGATACTAAATTTTTAAAGCTCCTTTAGAGAAGAGTTATTTCAATATTAATTTCTATTTTCTCACAGTAATACAGTCATTAAATAATTTCCATCTTCCTCACCTTATTGTGTCCACTATCCTTTTTACAAATATATCAGGAATTATTTGTTTTAGGAAGCTTCAATAAATCTGAGATATTTAGGATCTGATTCATAAAGAATGCAGAATGTCCAATGGAAAGTTAGACAGTCAATTAAATTTAACACTGAGGCATCTGAAGAAAAAGTTTTATTTATCCATTTTATATTACAGAATCATTAAAACCAGCATTTTTCATTCAAGGAAGGAACTGATCATGGACTTCTTTCCCCAGGGCCTGCACATTCCTGCTGCCAAAACATTGTGTCTGTGAGAAAATGAATAATTTGGCACTCCTAGAACAAAGCAACAGCTAGATGGAGAAACCTAAGTAAAAAATGGTCCTCAGAAGCCATAGAATCATAGAATGGTTTGTGTTGGAAGGGATCTTAAAGATTGTCTGATTCCAACCTCCCAACCCTGTCATGCTACAGGTCACTGATTTATGAATCTGTCTTTGACAGAGGTGCTATTTGAATACTGAGTGATGTTTCCCAAGTGTATCTTCTGTCTTCTGGAGTGCTAAATCTCACTTTAGACACTTAAATTTTATTTGAATATATAATGTAAATATTTCCTTGTTTTTTTACAGAGGATGTATCAGTCTAAGGAAAAAAGCAATAGCAAGAAACAATCACTTAAAATCAAACACAATTTCCTCCATCATATATATCACATATAACAATAAGTGATATTCCCTTATAGTCACATACAGATTGTTCATCATTAATACTTTTGAAACTGTAAACATTTTAAAAATAATTGATCTTCTTTCTTTTTATTAGATGTGAACAGAGAAACTATATTTAAAAATTAAGTCAACTAATTCCAAATAATTATGGAATAATTTTAAAATTCTGACCTGAATATGTAATATAGACTGTATATTTGGTTGTATATAGTGCAATTACATAGTTTCAGGGAAGAGACAGAAGACTGAAATTTACACGTTTATCATAGAAAAAAATACAATCACTCTCTCTGTACCCTGATAAAGCAATGGTAAGGAAACAGGTCACAGATGATTTTGGTTTAATTGTCTATTTTAAGTGCTTTCTATTTAATAATCTCTGGAAAGATCAGTAATATGTAGATGGTAGCTTTCTAGATGTTTTTTTGTTAATCAGGAAGATGACAATGTTCGTTTCTGTATATCAATACCAGTGGGCACAAATGTTTACATAAAAGCAAGAGCTCTATCACAGCAGAAACAAGTCCAGACAAACTTTGATGAACCTTGGCTCTGTATTTACTTATTTTTGTGTAAATAAGTATTATACAAGTATTAAAGATACTTAGTGTATTTTCACCAATACATGCATAGAAAGAATATAAAAGGATGCCATTTTTTCTTTTAAACATCATTTACCCAGCAAGAAAGGTGACCTAGTGCAGTGTGAACTCATTTAAAGGTTATTTCAGAGATGCACTCAACTCAGTGACCAAAATTTGCAAGTTCCTCCAATGTAAATCTTGTTAGCTTGCCTAAATTTAAAATCACCACTGTAACAAATTGTCTGACTGTTTCTGACATGTACATTTAAGTCTGATTATTAGTTATATCCTTATTATCATGATACAAAGCCAAATTAATAACAAGAGCTCAGTTTCCTTTTTTAACTGTAACTGCATTTCAATTAAGACTGTTTCCTTAAAATAGTAGAGTTAGAACTTTTGGATAATGCTTCTAAATCTAACAAAATATATAAAAGCATGTTAAATGTTATTTTATGAGCTATATTTAAAAGCTGATGGATAAAATTAAACCATAATATTAAATTTTTCTCTTACTGAGCGATGAGACAAGGGGAAATAATGATGATACAGATTTCCCCTTGTGCTGCTCTTGTGGCTTTCTTGTGGGAAAGGATAATCCAGTCTCCTTTTAGAGTTAAGTCCCTAGTAGCAAATGGAAGAAACTTGTTTCCCATCTGCTTTCACAGTTTGGATTGAATCAGGTATTGATTCTTAGAGTAACACTAGAAAGCAAGGCATGAGGTAATGAGATATAATTTTACATTGTTCTGCCATTGCTCTAATACTATTTGTACTGTTACTAGAATTCTCCATGACCGCAGCTGACATGGTTAGATGCTAGTTTTACTTACTAGTTAAAGCATATATTCAAATTACAAGCACAATAGTAAATTTAATGGGATAACTCAGAACATATATTTACACTTATCTTAAATTACTAAATTGAGTCAGGGTCTTCTGGAAGAATCATAGAATGATTTGGCTCTTACATATAAATAATATAAATGGTTTGGGACCTTAAATATCATCTATAGTTCCAGTCCCTCTACATGGGCAGACACACCTCCCACTAGGCCAGGTTGCTTAAAGCCCCAGAAGCAGGCAGTGAATGTCTTGGAAAACATAATCGCAGTGCAAGGACTCTGGATGTCTCTGAAATTTAGCAGAAGTAGATAAGGAGATTGGCTTAATATGTTCATTTGCTTTTACAGTGGTAATATTTGCTCTCTGTATCGAAGTTTTGAACAACAATGTTTCCAGAGGTACAAAAATAAGCAAGAAGCTAAATTTTTGGAGTATTGATCTGCTTTGTAGCTTTAAAGGGAGGAATTTATTCATATTATTTTTTACAAAAAAATAAGAACTGAAGAAAATAAAAACTATTAGTTTTTTTTTAGCAGATGCAAGCATTTGGTAACAAAACAATGACAAAACATAAGTATATAATTCTATTCTAGCATAGGAAAAAGTTAATATTGTCAATGCTGTATTAGCCCCATCTATCAAGAATTCTGCAATTTTAAAATAGCTCGAAACACAAGTGTTTGACACCATTTTTTATTCTGATCATTTTAAAAATGAGAATGATATATATACACTCTTATGCAGTAAAATAAGGTATTCGATGTATTATAGAGTAACTAATAATGGGTAAAGTTTTAAGGGGTGGAAAACCAGAGCTTGAGATTTTGAACTTTGTCATTTGCCTTTTTCTTGACAACCTGGAGGATTATGAAAATGATATCAGGTAGAAAGTTCATGTGTTTGGACGTTTATATAAATGTGGTACAAGAAAGACATATTTAGTTGTTTCTTCAGTGTAAGAACTTAGCAATTCCAAAAATAATTGCGTTTAGATGATTGTTCCAACAATCCCAATTATTTATAAGATATTTATCTGTTTATGTTCATTTAATAGTGAGCAAATACACTGTCAGTTGCAAAATTCACTTTTTAAACTATATTTACTATTTTACTATATTTACTATTTTACTATTTTATGCAAGTAATTTACTATTTTTTTCCACAAAAATGTTGTTGGAAAACAAAGGCAGGTGATTCAGTTATCTTTCAGATCTTTTCCTTCTATTCATAAGTAAAATGCCTTTTAACATAAACTGTACATAGCAGAAATACTCAGACTTTGAAGGCTTTTTGAGAAATGAAAATTCAAATGCAAAAATTTTCATGTAATATTCTGCTCATAAATTCTTAGCCATCAGACATTATTGTGTAAAATTCACAAAGGTCAACAAAGAGCCATTCTATTTATAGACTTTCCAAGGTCTTGGTATCTATTTTCTTTCATTGTTTATTTTTCTTTAAGGAGAGAAATAAAATAAAAAAAAGAAAAGAAATAAGAGAAGAAAAGAGAAGAAAAGAGAAGAAAGAGAAGAGAAGAGAAGAGAAGAGAAGAGAAGAGAAGAGAAGAGAAGAGAAGAGAAGAGAAGAGAAGAGAAGAGAAGAGAAGAGAAGAGAAGAGAAGAGAAGAGAAGAGAAGAGAAGAGAAGAGAAGAGAAGAGAAGAGAAGAGAAGAGAAGAGAAGAGAAGAGAAGAGGAAAGGAAAGGAAAGGAAAGGAAAGGAAAGGAAAGGAAAGGAAAGGAAAGGAAAGGAAAGGAAAGGAAAGGAAAGGAAAGGAAAGGAAAGGAAAGGAAAGGAAAGGAAAGGAAAGGAAAGGAAAGGAAAGGAAAGGAAAGGAAAGGAAAGGAAAGGAAAGGAAAGGAAAGGAAAGGAAAGGAAAGGAAAGGAAAGGAAAGGAAAGGAAAGGAAAGGAAAGGAAAGGAAAGAAAAGAAAAGAAAAGAAAAGAAAAGAAAAGAAAAGAAAAGAAAAGAAAAGAAAAGAAAAGAAAAGAAAAGAAAAGAAAAGAAAAGAAAAGAAAAGAAAAGAAAAGAAAAGAAAAGAAAAGAAAAGAAGAGAAGAAATTATAGCTTATATAAAATGAAACCCAAAGTTTTCAATTGGTTTCTCTTTTAGTTAGTGGTAACACAACTTGTGTCTCAAAGCCTGTGAATGTTCTTTTATTTGTAAAATCCTTAAGCAGCTACAATCTTGACCTTAAAAGTGAAATGTCCAGATGCAATGTCCTGCTTTCAAAAGTTGTATTTTAATCTATCAGAAATTGTATTTTAATCTAAGAAATGTTGATTCTGGTAAAGGGGACACCTGTACTAGGGTCTTTATAGCATAGACTGATGCTCAGTCACAACATAGAGGAAATTTGTTACCTTCCTTACTTCCCTGAAATCTCAATGGTTCTTACACAAGAGGAATGGTGTGAAAAACTGGACAGAACATATTTTCAAATGTAGAAATGACTGACTATAAATGAAAAGATAGTCATAAAGAAGTAAAGCTGATTCAGAGATGCCTTTAGAAGGGGAAAATGAAACTTTTGGTTAGACAACTGACCTTGTTTTACAATAGCATGTTTATGTTGTTTTTTGGTTTTTTTTTTTCTGAATTCATTATATTATGAGTAGATCTGAGAAAATCTGTGTATGCTAAATACTTCTTATTCTTTTACACTGAAAAATTATCACTACCAATTGCAATTAACACTTCAGGACATATAATAATGTGTGGTTCCAATTTATCATGACAATCACATAAAAACATAATTGCTTAGAAGTTACAAGAGAATCTTTTTTGGTTTGCTTTTTAAAACAACTCTACTTAGACTTAACTCTGATACAGGCACTAGCTTAATCTTGTTAACAGTATAGTAAACTACACTTAAAATGAATTTTGTTTTTGAATTTTGATTTTATGATCCACTTAAAATGAATCATAAAGTTCTTATAGTCAAAGATGCTGCCTACCTGAGCCACTGCTGTTGATGTAGGGCAAGACAATATTGATATGTGAGTCTATTCTGAACATCACAAATACTCCTTTGCTGGTTTTACTGAGTGATGGAGTGGCTTCATTGTGGTTCCCTAAAATGGTTGAGTAGCCATGAACAATGGTCTGCAACCCGTACATAAAGCTCAGGGCTGACAATCTGAGAGCACATTGCTTCATTAAGAGCCAAACTTTTGCACTGGTATTGCAGTTCAAGCTCTATTTTGCTGGGAGAAATCCCAGTGCGCTTAACAGTGCATTACAAAGAGAGATCATATAAGAAATCTGTATCACCCTGGGAGGCAAGCCAGGAGGCCTTTCAGTGTTTACTTTTCTATGATAATATGATCTATGACATATAATTCCAAAGAGTTTACTATAAAATATTTTGAGCAGAGTTAGAAATAAACATTTTTCCCCTACTAGCTAAAACGTCTCCTTGGCCTAGATTTTCCAAAGATTCTCAGTGGTATGTGCTCAGTTCTTTTAATTTTGGTTTGAATATGTAAGCACATCAAACACAGGAATTCCTGTGAGATTTCACAAGTCTAAATCATTCTTATCAATTGCCTTCTGTTTTCAAGTGAGCTACAATGAACATAGGTGAGTCTCTTAGAATATAATTTTCATTGTTACTTCATCATGTTTTTTTCTTAATCTATTTACTCATTTATTGATTCCACATTTTGCTTCCAAGGCCACAAAGTTGATATTTTTTAGGAAATGAAAGCTATTCCTTAATACTATTAAAACTTCAAACCAAGTTAGTTTTTCTTACTTGCCCTGCTATACAACGGTTTTGACAGATTCTTATCCAGTGAATAAACAGAGAGAGAAACTGAGATAAGATGGTATCAGCTGGATATCTCCAAGTCCCCAGTACAGTAGGACAGGAAATAATTTTCTTACCCTGGAAAAAAAGAAAGTAAAAATCTTTTCAGAGTAGCAAAAGAATATCCACTCTGCTTATAGATGAAGCCAAAGCCTGTGGAAGGATAGCTGTATTCACACAGGGGAATTCCTTCTCCAGTGTAGCTAATACTTATTGTGATGGAACTTCAGACTGTGATTAAAATCTTGATCTCTTAACAGTGTAGAATCATTGTTCTTGTTCTCAGGGCTTTCTGCACTTCCTTATGAAAACAAAACAAAACAAATCAAAACAAAAGTCTTGATTATTTTTATGGCATCTGATATATTTTCTCAAAAAAACCCTTTTTCTTTAAAAATTCTAAAATTTTGCAGGAAAAAAAAGTCCAACATTACTATCACAAAACAGAAAAAATATTTGTGATAATGACATACAGATTCATACTTGTGAAATTTATTAAGACTGTGATAGCAGATTTGAACAGGAACGTGGTGTTCAATCAGTAAAGAGATTTTTAAATTTGCAAAAGAAAATGTGTGTTTTCTTCTCTGGGTAAACAGGGAAAACACTTTATAGTGTATTAAGATTCTGAGCGTAAGTGCATCAAAAAGAAGTTTTGGGTAATGGATTGTAGCAAAATCTTCAGAGATAAGGAATTGTCTGTTTTCCTGCAGTATTTCCCACCTAAGCAAAGCAATCACCAATTTTATCACAGTAAAAAAAAAAAAAAAAAAAATCATCATATTAAAGACCTGTGAGTTTATACATTTGCAGCATCTTTTTATGGCACAATTAAGCAATCAAAAAGTGGTTTGGGCTTTCTTAAGCTTACAGTTTCTCATTAAAATGTAAACAAATAGCCTTAAAACAGGGAAAGCAAATGAATGCTCGCACATAATGTGTATACCAGCATTTGTTTATGCAGACTAATGAAGTATATGAAATGACAGTAGGAATACCTTAAAACACAATGTAAACACACATAAAAAATTTACACCTATTATCTAATTTGATCAAGGCAACTGAAAAAAATAAAAAAACTTCTTTTTGAAACCAATCACAAAGAACACAAGTGTCAAGTAAGTGCATATAGTGTCAGAGCCTTTACTACCTTTTTCTTAATCAGTCTATTGACATATTTTAGAAAATTCTATGCACTTTACTTTTATCTTTTGCCAGTGCTTAGACTTTGAATTTTCAGTGTGTTAGCTAAGACTACTTTGTGCTCACATTTTGAGGTTTGAAATAACTGAAATCAGTAGGTTAAAAAAAATAAGGCAATCTGTAGTCTTTTCTCCTTTTTCTCTAAAGTGTGTTTAATGATTGTCTGTTTCTGTTTCTACTGAAAAGCTTATCTATATTTCTTGTTTGACTGTTTACATATCTTCCTATCACATTTTACATCCTATAAATTCTACCACAAAGTCACTTTGATGTCAATAGCCTTGACCAAACCCTGCTCTTCCTGAGACTCACTATCCTTCCTTTTCTCTTCCATTTATCTGTCCTCCATTTATATTCCATTGCAGATTATCCTTTCATCCCTTGTGTCTTCCTTCATGAAGTTCCCTACAGCTGTGTGTACTTCTTCACACACATGTCCCTGTACCCCCATCTCAGTGTCCTTCAAGTATTCTTTTCACAAGTCCATATCCCAGTACTCCCCACAGCAGTGAAGGAGTCTCTCCTAGCAGGAAGAAAGAAAGGGAGGAAGAGTGCAGGGGATTCAATCACCACGAGTAAATATTTTCATTTTTATCAAAGAGTTGCCTGATATTTTTTACTTTTTGCAATAGCTGATTAATTTCATTAATAAACATGAATTCAGGACATAGAATAGTTACTGCACATACTAGTAAAAAAATCTGTGGAGATAACAAAACATGTATTAGACTTCATACTGGGTTTGATTATGAGTTCAACTACTTGCTGATATTTCTATATACTCACCCAAGTCATAGTCTTCTGGGTAGGTATTTTTCATCCTAACATCCCTATAAAGACTACAATGCCCTTAAGGTACTGTGTTGTATGAGACAGATCAGCATATGCTCTGTTCATTTTCAACCTTCAGCTGTGCTTAAGAAATTTTGGTTAAGTTTGTTTTGGTTTAGAAGTTTGCCTTTTTATTGGAGAGGCACACACAGAATAAATACACAGGTTAGACTTATTTGATGAGGAGGACATAAAAGACACTGAAGGGATGCATTTTGTGAAATGTGTATTGATTTGCTAATAACCTGTTTTAATTGCACAGTAGAAGGAAAGGGAACACAGTTGTTTTTTGGGGCAAAGAAATGTTTGGTTTTTTTTTGGAAACCATTCCTAACATAGAAAAAAATATAAAATTTTATGAGCATCTCTTCAAGGGATTTAAATGCATATTAACCCTGATGTATTCAACATCTGTTACATGCCACAAAACAAAACCTACTATTAGAGAAAAATAAAATGCACTAAAGAGAGGCACTTCAGCCCTCAAAAATGAGCTAATCAGGCATCACAGCAGTACGGATTAATCAAAGATTCTTTAATTGCTAGTTATCTGAACTTTATGTTGTGAAATATATTGCATTACTCAGTCATAGTAAGCTGAGTGAGAAAAAGACCACTGTGGTTTAACAGGATACAGATTTTTTAATGAGGCTGAAATGAGATGTATAAAAAAATAAATCAGTGGGCTGTAGTTTCAGTAGAATGCAACTTACCTCACTACTTTCATTTCTTTCCTCTTGTTATCCTGAAAGTTCACATCAGCAGGATTGCTGTGTGGGTACAGAACAAGAAAATTGGCCTAAAATAAGGTAGTTTAATGCTTCTTAAAAGCTGTTCTGCAACAAAAGACATAATAGTGCCAGCAGCTAGCTGTGTTTAGCATGTATTTCAGAGATAAACAGAGATTACAGCTCTGTGAATTCGAACTGGCTAACTTGATTTTGGTGTAAGTGCTAGAAAGCTGAGTAGGGCAGTTTTTGCAGTAGTTCTGGATATGATAATGTGTCTTTTAGATATTTCTGTTTATAAGTGTAGTGTATACACTGGAACAGGTTGCCCCAGATGCCCCCTCCCTGGAAGCATTCAAGGCCAAGTTGGGGGCGTTCTGAGCAACCTGGTCTAAGTGTCCATGCCCATACAGGGGGGTTGGAAGTAAATGATCCTTAAGGTCACTTCCAACCCAAACCATTTCTCTTGGGTTAGTGCAGTGGTGCTTTGGAAGTGGCAAGGTTCACAGAGGTGGCATCTGTGAGAAGCTGCTGGAAGCTCTGCTGGATTCAGTTCTGGGGGATCTGAGGGAAGGTGGATGAGCCTCTGTGAGTAACATATTCAAGGTGGAAACAAAAATAATTAAATAAAGACCTGCAGAGCAGAGGAGAGAAGGAGGCGAGAGCAATATCAGAGCAAAGAAGCCAAAGTCAGTGAGTAAGGAGGGGGAAAGTTGCCTGAGCAGAGATTTCTCTGCAGCCCATGGTGGGATGGCAGCTTTCCTCCTGCAACCCATGGAGAAGCATGGTGCAGGAGTCCCTGAAGGATCATGGAAGATGTGGATCTGCAGCTATTGGAGGATAAAAAGAATCTAAGAGGATTTCCTTCTCCCTATCCAACAGGAGGGGGGCGGTTGTTACCAGCTGGGCCTAAGCTGTGGTACCATCCTAGCATTCTGTGAACTTTGTTTTTAGAGAAATGGATAATTTTCTTTTCCTTACTCTTACATGATGTTCAATGGAAACTCACTGTTGCTCTGAAAAGACACAAAGACAAATTCAGAGGTGAAATATGTTTAAATTACATGTATGAATGCACCTTGCTGAATCTAGGCCTTCCCTGTAATACCTGTGGGCTGTTGGTACAGCAAAGTATCATAGGGTGTTTTGTGGTATCATTTTTTTCCTCCTTTCCTGTTTAATTGGAAACAGAAAGCATAATTTAGAGTTGATGTGCACTATCCCTAATACTCAGTAATTCATGCACAATTAACTTCTGCTACAAGGTTTTTTTATTAGCTGCCTCACAATAACTGGTCAAATTGTGTGTGTGTAGCAGTAACATAGAAATGTTACCATTATATTTTAATTACTTAATATAAAGCAGGCAGCAAATATAGAGTTAGTCAATAGCCTATATTTTGTGACTTAATGCAATTTGTACTGCAGAATTGCACATGAAAAGAACAGAACATGTAGATCACATAGCAGTGCTATGTAGCATTCAGGTATCACTTCTTTGGAGAACATCTCTTTCCCTTACTATCTAAATGCAGTCTCTCAAATTTCTTTAAATATTTTTCAGCCACACAAAATTTCTTTTTAATTACAAGATCTAAAGTACTAGCTTTGCCTTTTAAAAATATTTTGTACTAAAAATAAATCTAAGTTGTTTTTCTTCTCAGTTTATCAAATCTTTAACTTATCCATGATACACTTTTGGAGCTCAGGAATGTACTGGAGTACAGCACATACTGTTACAAGGTAGAAAATTAATGTCTCTATCACTATTTCAGATTGATTAAATAAATAGCCTGATTATAGAATATGAATTTAGCTGAGGAGCAGGAAACTAAAATCTTTGTCAGGTTAATACTTTAAAATCTTTAATCTGTTTTGTGAGTGCATGCATGGAAATGTGAAAAGCATATACAAACTATGAATGTAGAAATATGCATGTCCAGATGACATTCAGATTAAACCAAATGAACCAGGAAGGTGAGCATGGGTGAGTCTTAAACCAAGGAAAAAATGCTGGCTGGGGTTTATACTAGGATTGTGCTGCAGAAGCAGACAGGAAAGAGGTAATCTGATCTTTTGAGATTATAGCTTCTTAAATGAATTAGGAATGTAGCTAGTAGATATTCACCCATTAACTTTTTTGTACAAAACTGTTAAAAACAGGCATTAACTTCCTGTATCAGTATCAGAAGTAGCTGTCTCCTCTCAATTACTGAGGAAACCAATAGGATAGTATTGATTGATATATTTTGATATATATTTTCTATATATAGATTGATAGTATTTTGTATTTGCCAGGATGAATGAAGAAATATCTTTTAACTTTGTACCAGAAGAATCAAATGGAGCCACAACATCCCCTACAATAAGAATTGATTCCACTATGGACTCATAAACAATTTCCTGGCTATACTCAACACAAAGTAAAATTCAGAAATTAAGGTGACTATGAAGCACTTAGAAACATTTCCTCTGACATTATATTGCTCATTCAGAGTTTTAAATTTAAATTTTACATTCTATTTGTATTAAATCTCACTGCAATTAAGTGACTGCTCCAGTAGCTTAAAAGTAGGTAGCACATGGTTCAAACAGCCCTGAGAACCTGCTTTCAAAATTCTCATACAGTCCCTTTTCTCCTTTCTCCCAGTTTCTAAAGCTTTTCTAGTAATGAAACTGACCAGTCCACAAGCCATCAATTACCAATATGTGGAAGTATCTTAGAAAGCTAATATTTATTACTAGACTGTTGCTAATTCAAGTTTTTGATGTGCTGTTTCAGCATTCATTTAATATAAATAAATTAATGGATAAATTAGTCAAAGTAAATTGCTTCCTACATCCCAGCCAGGTTTTGAGGATCCCTCAAAATCAGAAGGAGTCTTTCTTTCTTTCTTTCTTTCTTTCTCCAGATGAAATCTATGAAGCTTATTTTTAAAAATGTTAAATACTTCTGATATACTAAACAATTATCCTCATGTTTTACTAGTTCTCAACAAAGTGTCTTAAAAAGTTGGATTGCTGCTAGCAGATGCTACAATGGCTATTAACTGCTTGTTTGATTTCTTCCCTCATATTTTAGTATTTTAAATTCTGCATCTTCATTTTTAATTTTGCATACGATAGCATTAATGTTGTATAGCCACAGATAGAATGAATTCTATTTTCTCTTTTGAGTTAACATAAACAATACTTGGGGCTCTAATTTTTTTTTTTTTTGTGATTAAAATATTATTCATATTGTATAACTAAGTGAGATTGTTATTATGTTTTTTTTTTTAAATGCACCAATACCTTGGCTAAGTACATGACATTTTTTGCAAAAATAAAGCAAATCCTCCTCAATGATCCAATGCATTTTGCCTTATGGAAAAGTAAATGTTCAGATTATAAGGACAAAATAAAATGCTAAAGTATATTTTTAGAAAGTATAAGGATTTCAGTTCAAAATTTTTCTTTTATGAGTGTTCAGAGTAGACTATGATTACTTGAATTCTCTAAAATGACATTCCTAAGGGAAGGATTTTGCTTTATTATATGTTTTAAGACAAAGTGCCTAGGTCTTATCTAGAGAGATTTTTACTATTTTACTTTTTAACCAAAGGTATAGTACATTCCTTAGTATTTGAGTGAATTAATATTTTAATGTGGAAAAGTATTCTGTTGCATAATTTATTGAAAACTAAATGCAAAATATTTTTATTGTGTTTGAAGAAAATTGCTTGTTTCATGGGGATATACTCTCTGGCCCTCCAGCAGTTCCAAGAAAAGTTTATGGGAAAAAACTTCTGGGTGGTTTTGTGTTATGGTTTTTCTCCTAACTTTGTGTTTATTACAGAGATTTTTTATTTTTGCCTTTTCTTATTATTATTATTTTTATTTTTTACTTATGACAACTAGTCTTATAATTCAACCTGAAGCTTTCAAGGGAGAAATTCTAAGGAGAAAGACTAGTGTGTGGGCTGAGAAATGAAGTCAGACAGGTAATTGCTTTCAGGCAAGCAGTTCAGATCCTAAGATTACTTCACAGTTCACCATGAGGAATTAAACAGTTTTTTTGAACTTAAAAGAGATATACTTACAGTGTGGGAATTCACTGTGTAGAAGCAAGAAAGACAAATGTAGCACTGACAGTGACATGGCAATTAAGTTTTATTTAAGTTTCAGCATTATGGTAACAATGTAGGTACAAAGATGGGATTACATCTATACATTTTTCTTCATTAGCTCTGAATCAAGATCATTCTGCACTGCTAGATTTCAGAGTATTTTTGATTTGAACAATGAATTCAATGAATTGTTATTTTGTTTTTGTCTTGTGTTTTTTTGTTTGGGTTTTTTTTTGTTTTGGTTTCGTTTTTTGGGTTTTTTTTTCTTGTCTTTTTGTTGTGGGTTAATGGAGACAAAATGAAGAAAATAAGTTTGCTTGCTTTTTACAGTTTTTATTTTAGGGAATTATACCTTGAAAGCAGTTTCTGAAAATCCATATGAACTGGGTCATGTCCTTCCTATATTGACAGGAAGCTGAACATGAGCCAGCAGTGTGCCCAGGTGGCCAAGAAGGCCAATGGCATCCTGGCCTGGATCAGGAACAGCGTGGCCAGCAGGTCCAGGGAAGTGATTCTGCCCCTGTACTCAGCCCTGGTGAGGCCACAGCTCGAGTCCTGTGTCCAGTTCTGGGCCCCTCAGTTCAGGAAGGAGATTGAGGTCCTGGAGCAGGTCCAAAGGAGGGCAACCAGGCTGGTGAAGGGACTCCAGCACAAGTCCTGTGAGGAGAGGCTGAGGGAGCTGGGGGTGTTCAGCCTGGAGAAGAGGAGGCTCAGGGGAGACCTCATCACTCTTTACAACTCCCTGAAAGGAGACTGGAGCCAGGGGGGGTTGGTCTCTTTTCCCAGGCAACTATCACAAGACAAGAGGGCATGGTCTCATGTTGTGCCAGGGGAGGTTTAGGTTTGACATTAGAAAGAATTTCTTCAAGGTGTCGGTGATCAGACATTGGAATGGGCTGCCCAGGGAAGTAGTGGATTCTCCGTCCCTGGAGATATTTAAAAAGAGACTGAATGTGGCACTCAGCGCCATGGTCTGGTAACCGCAGCGGTAGTGGATCAAGGGTTGGACGTGATGATCTCTGAGGTCCCTTCCAACCCAACCAATTCTATGATTCTATGATTCATTTTTGCTCCCAAATCCCCCATCTCACAATTTCCAGGGCAGTAGACTCCTTCCCAGCTGTAAAACAAATAGCTAGTCAGTCTAGCATTTCCAAATATTCAGTCTGTGATCGGGAGAGTCTCCCAGACAGAACTGATGACAAGCTGTACATTGTTAGCCAGCCAGAGTGGTGAGATGGAAAACTGCTGTTCTTGCCAGCCAGCTCAGTACTTTTCCTGGCTGCTGGTCTATCACTTTTCCAGTGTCTCCTTATATGTTTCCTTCCTATGTTTTATTTGTGGGATCCTTTCAATTCTCATGTTTGTTTGTTTGTTTGTTTGCTAGCGCTTTATCTTTAACCCCTATCACACTCTATGCAAGAGTTCCTGTGTATTTTCCCTCTGTATTTTCTGATTCTCTTCAGCATTCTTTGTGACCCTCTTTCCAATATTTTTAAAATCTGTTTGCCTTTTAAGTTGTAAATCTGAACCAGCCTCTTGCCAATTTTGTAGGTCTTCCTGCCGTAAGAATTTGTGCATGTTTTCCCTTTCCCTTCCCCTTTCCTTTTTCCTTTCTCTTTCACTTCCTCTTTCCCTCTCCCCTTTCCTTTCCCTTTCCTTTTCCTTTTTACTTTCCTTTCCCCTTTCCTTTTCCCTTTTCTCTTTTCTTTCCCTTTCCCAGCCTCCCTCATTCTCCCAGCTCTGGGAAAAAAAACAACCTTTCTCCTGATTCTTCTTACTTATTTCTTCCCTCTTCAGGGTATGTCATGGTCTCTGTGAAAAGTTCTTTCCTCCTATTTTTCTATTGTTTTTCTATACAGGCAGAGTGTTATTTAGGATACCACTGTCTTAAATTTCATTGAGAGGATGATGGGCGATTAGAAAGTTCTGAGATCTTCAGTTTAACACCCTTGCTAGGGTGTTAAATCCTTAACAACCATGTCCATTACTTTTTCTCTTCTGATTTTCTTCTGTGATAATGAAAGCATATCCACCTATTTCTCCATTGTTTTGGTGTTTCTGCTGTTGCCCTGCTCTGCTAAATATTGTCCGTATTCTATTTTTTTCCTGTCCTTAAACATTTTTATTCCCCATATTTTCTTCAAAACTTCAAGTTGATGATTTTTTTTCATTATAACAGCAATGGTACAAAGCCAAAACAGTCTAATCTTCTCTAAATAAATTTAAAAATTTATTCTGTTACTTTGTTATCACCACAGTTCTTTTGTAATTGAAATTGTGTTATAATTGATACTCAGATCACTCTACAATTCTATTTTTCTCCAAGTATTGCTGAAAAGTTCCATGGGCAATAGGAGAATGAGAGCAAAAAAGACCTTCTGAAAGTACTTAAAAAACCAACAACAAACCTCAGCTGTTAAGCCACCATTACCAAGTGCTCTGTCATTAAGAAATTGACTGAACCCTTGTTTCTCTCCATCAGAACAGAAGCTGTAAGCTCTGACTGCTATAAAAGCAAGATGTGGGTGTTTTGGTGGGCTATGCATGAGGGTTTTACTTATCCAGTAGTTTTTTGGTTTTTAGAACACTATTTAAGGTTGAAAAGTTCACTCAACATATGTTTAGCACTTGAAATACAGGCATCAGATTTTCTCAGACTTCACATAGGACTATAGCTTCTTTATTAGAGTTTCAACTGTTTGGGGTGGGGTTTTTTGCAACATTCTTGCAACATTGGAGACAAATTTACTTTCTGCCCCGCAAGTTCTCTCACATTTTAAATGCTTCCATCTGTCACAATGATGTACTTTTTTTCTGAAGATTAGCTTCTTCCTTTTCTTTTTGTCTTTCATATGCCTCTTCTGTCATAAATAGGAAAATATTGAATTATTTTCCTTTGAAAATCCTGCTTTAGGTATTTCTTCTGTCCTTTTGCTGAATTACAGGTAGTTTATAGATTTTTTTCAGCACGTCTGCAGGCTGTTCTCTTGTTTCATCTCACAAGTTAAATGGTATAAAAATTTATTATTCTATTTACTGAGTGCTCAAAGTGTTCTCACTTGGTCATATGCAGTATCTAGGTGACAGATCTGAAAGGGCTGTCTGTATATAGCATTCACTGGAGGATGATCACACATTCAAAATTAGTTTATTGCTAGTGAAAAATTAGTATATATGATTTAAACCAGTAATTGAGAAGTATGGATTACAATTTTTTTTTTCTTTTTCTTTCCATGGAGATTCTGTATGGTTGAAATTTTTAGAAGAAAAATATAGTTGAGATCTTGAATATCTTGGCAACCACTAATCTCCTTGCACTTTAGAGGAACATAATTTTTTACCCTACTTTAATGGAAATAATAGCTTGCCTATTTGAATAGACATTAAAAATATTGTTTATGCCATGTTACTATTAAGTACTGTTTAGCATACTGCTGTTCTTTGAATATTGTCAGTTTTGAATGACAGATCATAATTTAAAAACAAGTATTTCGAAAGATGAGGGGTTTTTAATTAAGCTTCATGTATTTAGAGTGGGAAGTTTTTAAACAGTATGTTTTTCATTCTTATAAAAGGCCTTTACATCAGTATTTAAGAGAAAAATCCAATAGTCTCCTGGTAGATGAGTCTTCTTTTCAAAATGCTATTACTCAGTTTAGCTATTAAAATCTCTGAAAATCTACTATTATGTACTATATCTATTATATGTATATTTGATACTATATATAAAATACTATCTATATCTAATACAATGATCTCATGAAGAATAATCCTGGACAATATTTACTAAAATTATGTCAAAGTAAGCTATGTGATTCAATAGTTTGTATTCAAAATGTTACGGGTTGATAACGTTTGCCTAAGGTTTAAGATCTTGCATATTTTAACAAGCCTCTGTTGTGAATATGTGTCTAATAATAATAATAATGATCTCTGTCACTTTTGGGGTCCTGTTCTGCAATGCTTGCTATGTATGGTAACAATGGAATTTGCATGGTTCTTTAATATTTCCATCATATTTGATAGGTAAAATATACATTGTAGAGACAATAAATTGTCTACAATGACTTGAAATTTCTTGTTCCTGTTTATAAAAACGTTTATGACTTAATATTTTACTGAACTGCAAAAAATTATTTGTGCAATTCCAATTTGTTTTATCTATTAACATTATTTGTCTCCATTTAATCTGAGAATATTTTTAATGCATTGTACTTCATTCTATTAGATTAATTTGGTCAGAAATTTGACACTGATGTCTACAGCTTTGGCCGTCATTTGTATAAAGATGTTCTGAGACCATACACAAGACAGACTGAGACCTAGAGCTATAGTTTCTGTTGCATAAATATTGCAAGTCGTCAAGTCTGACTTTTTCAGGGAACAGTGGCCTCATGAATCCGGATTGACATAACATGCTAGTACCTTTCTGAGCTGACCACTGTGACAGGTTTCCCAGTTTTTGTATGCACATTGTGAAGCAACCCTAGGCTTTTTTGATGATTCTTCTGTCTCTTGTGAAGCCACAGGCTTTTAATGATGAGATTAGACAGAGCTGCTATAAGAGTTTTGACAGTTCTGGAAGCCCTGTGACTGATTTATCTTCAGCAGTATCTTAAACAGGCTACATTTGAGCCTCAAGTGTAAGCCATCGGAATTATATTCAAGCATATCTATTTTATTTGTTATGTTTCACTCTCACAAGATTATGACATTATTTTTTTGCAAATAACCGCATTTGGAGAAGCTATTAGAAACACGGTCATATAAACTAATTGTTTAAGGTAGTTCACTCAATATAAATTATTTCTTTCTGATTCCATGTGTGGTGAGTGGAAGATATTTATAATAGCATAGAGGTGACTTTGTAGCTCTATGATGGGCATTAAAAATTGAGACCATTATGAGAAAACCATAGAAGTTTTCTGCGTATTTATGGTGAAAGCTGCTTATTCAAGACACCAAAGAGGACCTTATTTTTAAGAACTATATTACTCACTTTATCTTCACAAGGTAAAGTTCATTTGCATTAGCTATGTTTCTTGTTGGCACAGAATATTTACATTTCCTGATCAAACAACAGAAAAATGCAGTGACTTTTATAAGCAGTTATCGTTGCCTGGAGCCGTGTTGTGCTCACTGATGGCTTAAGCTTCCCATTAAGTTCACAAAACCAAAAGAATGCATTCCATGAGTGTGGATGCATACTTCAGAAAATAACTTTGAGCTTAATATCACAGTCATACTTTTACAAGCAAATTTTCTGTCTGAAGGGCTCTTGGTTAATTTGGCAGAACTGCTAGAACTTAACTTGGCAGCCATGAAGAAGAACAGAATGAAGAGATAGTTTTTAGAAGCTGAAATGTGTTTTGTGTTGTTTTGTCTTTTAAATTGATATGTTATACTATTTCTGATTATCAGTCTCTGTCACCAGAAGTCAGGTAATGAGCCAGATGAAGCAAATTAACCATTTCTCATTGATTAGCTTGTTTTGAGTAATATCTTTTTCTGAGTAATATCATAATTGAGTAATATAATTTTCTGCTGAAATACATTTTACAACAATCTAGGGAGTATACTGAAAGCCAAGCTTCATCCTAAATTGGTTAAATTGGAAAAGTGATACATTTTTTTTTCTAGCTTACAGCAGTCATGCCAAAAGTGCAGAGAGCAGCTTCTGCTAGGGCAATGCAAGAAACAAGGTTCTGAAGTTTTCTGTAGGAAAAAAACCCCAGCACTTGTGAAAGGCAATCGAGTGCTTCCCAGCTAAAGAGAAGAAGTAATTTGCAGCTAGCGTTGAGAATTTTTTGGTGGTCGTTAGCAGGCTCTCTCCTTTTTAAGACACACAAAAGAAAAGCCTACCCTCTGCACTAATAAAGCATTGGGTTCTGCAGGACAGTGGGGATAAGTGGAGTGCTTTTTCTGTATCTTGACAAAGATTGAATTTTTTATGTGACTATAGTTAAGCTTGGAAGACATGAATAATTTAAGAAATCGCAGCATTTGGTCTTTAGGCCATAGGCCAATCCAAGTTTCATTGCTTCATGACCAGTAAGAAGAGGCAAGCTGTGGCTATTCCTGGGTAACTTCTCTAATAACAGTGTTCCCTAATCACATTCCTCTTATTTCCTCTCCTAATGGCCCTATGTCTATTTTCCCACAGCTGCTGCATTATGTTAATTTCCTGTATGAGTTAGGGAAAGAGAGAGTTATAAATTCTTCCTTACTTTACATGGAAAAGCATCTAATTTATCTTATGAACTTTATCAACTGTCATTACCGTATTGTATAACAGTAAAACTAGGTGTCCAAAATCAGAATATTGGGAGATTTTTTCATTCTAGGTTAATCTCATTTCTGACTAATTTGTTAAAGCTGCTTCTGTGTCCTCTTCTTCTGACCATGCTGAACTACAGCCTCCCTATCTCAGCTGTAACTACAAAAACTGGGTATTTAAATACCCTGGCCTTTATACCTCCAGTTGGTATTCACCACAAGCTGGAGCATGTAATGGTCATCCCTTCTCTGCTTTAATTTACAGATCTCTATATTGTACTTTTATTTGTAAAGACAGCTTTTGGATATATCTGTGAAGAGGAGGTAACAGTAGTTTTCTGTTGCTGCTATGAGAGAGGTAAATACCATAGCAAGTTATAAATTTTGTACTTTATCAATTATACTGACACTATATTTGAATATCTGGCACTATTCAAAGACAAAATATTTTTAAAATGTCCATGGATGGGTAAAAAACCCTCTAGCCATTATTATTTGGGACTAAGTATATTGTCCTAGTAAGAAAAGTAAATTTCCAGGAGCCTTAAAGATGTGGGATATTAGGGAAGGAAATGTAAGGAAGGACTCAAATATAGTGAAATAAATATTTATAACATGAACATAAAACATTTAAGTTCTTTTTCAGATTTTTTACCCACTGTGCCTGTTCAATTATAGTCCAACATACTTGGATTTATTGAGCTCTCCATACTTCAATACTGATAATATAAAGATTACTTTGAGAATAATTTTAATATTAAACAAAGACATAACATACCACTGCCTTTATTATACTTGTCAGTATTTTTTTCTGAGATAATGTGTAAAGATTCAAGGTAGTAACAAATCAAAACAAAATTCAATTAAAAATTTTAGAAATTAAATGCTGCGCATCCTATAAATTATGTCAAAATCAGCTCTTACTGTGAGGTTGCTCTTTATATATTTTTCATTTTAGAAGGAAGTAATCTTGTGAATTTCACTTTTTCTATGGAAAAATACATTCCAATTTGCACAAATGGTATAATTTTTATAGGAGATAATCAGCAGTATTCCGTTAAACTTTCAGGAATCAGTCTACTTGCTGCCTGAGAAATGGTCTGTGTTTTTTCATGTAAGCAATATTTAGAAAGTTTTGTACATATGAAATTGACTGTGGCCCAATAAATATTCAGTCATATTATTAAAACTAATTAGTTATGAATAACCAGGTATAAATAACTCTGAGATATCTAGTTTTTAAGAAAATAAAGAATGCAAAATATCTCAAAGGGCAAAAAGGAGATGATAAATGAAACATGTTTTACCCAAATTGCATAATAAGTAAAACAACTGCAAAAGGGTAAAGCAAGTGTTAAAAAAAACCCAAACATTTAAACACCTTTGGGGTTTTTTCAGAGCAGAAGATGAAAATTGTAAAATATTCCTGTGAGAAAAGATTTTCCATGTCATAATCAATAAGCACGTTAACTTCTTTAATAAAAGTTTATTAATTTTTCCTGTAATATTGGACTTCCAGAATTATCATTAAAATATACCATTGTGGCCAAAAAGCAACAAAAATAGAAGTCCTTTTATTTTTTATCAAATATATGTTGCTGATAAATATATTAATGTAGCATGGTAAAAACTAGCTACTGCCTCACAGAACCAAAGATAAACAACTTCTAATTTAGTTTGGTGATTCCTCAGATAGAAAAATTCTACAGTGTGTGAAGTCAGGGTTCATCAGTTCTATAGGATCGTTTGTTCTAATACAAAAGAAAAAGTAAGGGGTGAATTTTGACACCCACACAAGCAAACGTGGTGCTTTAAGATTCTAATTTCTTCTATTCTGCCTCTGGTAGTGTTTTTAGTTCTTGCTGCAACTTCTGCACAGACCATAGCACTCAAAGCTCAGTATTGTCTACTAGCCAGAACTACCTCGAAGGCACAGGCAAATAAACTGCATTTTCCCTTGTGTAGCATTAGCTGGGCAGTTTTCAGAATTTATAACTGCTCTCTCATGCCCCAGGGCAAATGAGGACTGGGGAGCTGCATAGAGTAAGCTGTAGGAAAGAAAGATGTAAAAAACTTCCATTCAGAGCCTCTGTGACCCTTGTATCTTCTTTATGCCCTGTATTTGTGCTAACACTACTCCAACTACTCTTGCCAACAGGACCAGGGTAGAGGAAATCATCTCTCCCCAAAGGAGGTCATCTATAGAGGGCTGCCACTCTCTCCTGTGTTGTATACCTACATGAAACAGGGATCTCAGCCTTCCCTATGCCCAAGCTATGGAAAAATTTAGACAGGCTTCTCATGAGTTCTGTTTCAAGAAGTGAAAGTACAGTCTTTAGGTAGCCCATGGTCTACATAGTTAAGCTGAATCAGAATACATCAAACACCTGCTGAGGAGGAAAACACACAAGTACTTCACATTCATGCAGCTCATGAAACATACAACTGTAATGAAAAAGGCTATCTAACAATTCAATGTGTTATAATTTAAAACGGGCAGTTGTATAAGTTTTGTGCCTGATGCTTACTCAGTCCTTGCTGAGATTTTTCAAATCTTGCATTAAAGAAATCACAGAAAAATAAAATGAGAAAAGAACACGGAGATGATTTTTGAGCCAAGTCTTACACAGAAGAATAAAGGTATATGGAAGCATTCCTGCAGATCTCATTTTGGTGCCTGATCTATGAGATTATTCCTCTTAATCTCGCTGTCAGAATGTTTTTCCTACTATTACCCTTAATATGACCTCTAAGGTTCTATTAAGCACATGCTGAAATTTATTTTAATCGTTACAGGATAGTATGGTACAGAGGAGAACATTTTGATAAACGGCAGATAATCCTTCTTTGTTCCTATGTAAGAGAATGATACTCTGCTTCATTTACTACACTCTGCTTTTCTATAACAGTCTTTTTAAGGAATGTAATTAAGATCAGTGACTGGCTTTTCCTAAGGAAGAAAACGTAAACTGCATACACATTTAGAGAAGGAAGCAACAAAAAAAGGTTTTATTGCCTGGTCTTTTTCTAATTGCAACATTTTATGGCTTTTTATGTGTTAATATATTGTGTGCTTTCTTTTTCTTCAACATTAACTGTTTTAGCATCCTGCCACAGTAATGGTTGTTATGGCAAACGGTAGCATAAATGAAAAATAAAGTAAGCATTACTTTCTTTGTTATGAAACAAAGAAAAGGTAAACAAAGCAAAATAAAAATATCCCTTGGGCCCACCCTAAAGCTTTTCCTTTTTGTATGTACTTCAAATCTATAGATTTTCCTAGGTATCTAAACAAGAACAGTCTAATGAAGAAGAAGCTTTTTAGAGTGACCAGGTGAATCACAGCTCATAATAATACAAAACTATAATATCAAATAACTTCCTTCCTACAGCACTGTAGGAATTACACTGGGAATTAAAAAGGGAATGAAGAAAGAAAATTGACCTTCGCATTTTACTGTATTTGCATAAGAGGAGAAAATATATATCCTATTGTAGTCTTCCTCCCTGTGAGTCTGTAGAAATCCCATAAATTAGATTACTGCCTTTAAGCAGACAGTAAGCAGAGAGCTTAAGGAAAAAAGATAAAGGAAGAATCCTTAACAACAATTTTGGTTTCCGACCTCAGTATTTAAAGAAAATGTTCCCCAAACAGTTGTTAGCTAGGAAGAAATTCAAAGATGAAAAGGCTGAAACTTATGAAGCTGATTAGCTGTTATTTGATAGTCACAGAGATTTTGTGACATCTAAAAACCTCGGATGGGTTTAAATAAACACACAGAGACCACCTGGAAAAAACCCTTAGTTCTGACAGGAAATATAAGAACAAGATTATGTGCCCATTCTTTAGGGCACAATTATTAACAAGCTTTGTTCAGTCTGTATCACAGGATACTTCTTGAATATTTCAGATCACATCTATTATCTTTTAAAGTTCTAAAGTTTTTTAAACAATATGTACATGAGTTTGTTTTTGTTTTTTTTTAAGGACACAGCCTGTGTCAAAAAAAAAGAGAAAAATGACTGCATATCAAGTCGAGATAAGGACAAAAAATTAAAATTTGAATTGTCTTGCCAAATTCTGTGTGAAAAGAGCTTTTCAAAAAGCATTGAGGTTGTCCAACAGAATGTTGTTCTCCTAAAAACATTGTACTTTTCAGGACAAGATAATATGAGCAAAAGAGGGATGAAGTCCTTGGGAATTGGATTAGAGGTTAAAAAAATTTAAAAAATGGACCTGTCTGATACTATTTGCCTTCTAAAATGATGACCAATTTGGTCTTGAACTAAACCCTCCAATAAAAGATCCATCATTTGGTATTTGTAACCCCACATCCCTTATTATGGAATAGTTATTTTCGTTAGAGGGTATGCTTTAAGGCCATTACTCGTAATTTGAATTAATATTAATATAGGTTGTTCTCAATATTTTCATTACCGTTACACTACATAAGGGCTAATAAAACTAATTCTATAATACTAAAGGCTGAATGAACCATTACAAGACAATGTATACTTCTCCCTGCTGATGCTTCTGGACTATAGATTTCCTCCTCCTTGAACTGGTGCAGTGTGGTGACATAGCTGTAGGACCTGAGTAAAAAGTAGATTTTTTTTTTTTTTTTACTTTTTATTTTTTAAAAAATGGTATTTTCTTACCCAGAAGCAGTTTTCTGAGTGAGCTCCCTGAATGGCTGCCTGTGGACCTGTGTTGGTAGTGGTTGAGGAGCACTGCTTATTTTTCCTAGTCTTAGGACTGCTTAAAGGGATTCTGATATCTGATTGCCTTGGAGGTGCAGTTTAACATTGCACATAACCTAGTGGAACTGCAAGCTGCTGTTAAAAGCAGGATATGGGTGGTCATGTCTAGATATATGATATAGACTGACATCTCTTAGACTAAATGTATCAAATTCTGCTTTGTGCCCAGAACTCCCTGTACACATCAGTGATGCTATATGGAGTTAAAAGCTGCAGTCCAGTTTCTTTGACCTCAGATTTTTAAGGGCCAAAGTCTATGATATCCATTTTAGCTATTACTTGCAAGAACAAGTTATGTGTAGAAAATACTGTTTACAGCTGAGCTTTGAAGGAGAATTTTTTGAGAAAACTAATGCAATTTTAACAAGTGAGATGAAAGTATTTGGTTGAACTTAAGGAGAGCAAGAGCAAATAAAGTCAGAGACACATTTTGTTGCATGTTAGTAACAACAACTGAATCCAGTTTGAACTTTGAAGAGGTTAATTGAAATCCACTAGAAGGTAAAGAAGGGAGATTCATCTTCAGTACTTAAAGTTTCCTCATTTTTCTGGCTATGAAGAAAGTAATAAATGACATGTCGCATGAGAGATCTGCTTGGATACCTCACAGAGCTAGAAATGAGAGATTTCACTAATTAAGAAAAGAGAAAGGGGAGTGAAAAGAATTAGTTATGTAAATTATAGAAAATATTTATTTCCTCACCTAGAGCATCACAATATAAGAGTTAGGCTGAAACAAGTAATCAAGTATGTCCACCTCCATGTAATATCAAAAACTTTCAGGGGAATCTGACAGAGCTATCTGATTAAAATGCCTGTATGTACAGACAGAAGAGTGGAACAATTTTACCTGATTTTTCTTGTTGTTGTTGTTCCCTAGCAATGTCTATTCACTAGAAGTGTAGTATTGTATGATTTGTAAGTACCTGTATGAAATTTCAAATAGTTTTGATAATATGTAAAGTAATCAAATGAATAAGAACTGCAACACATTAATGGCTTAGAATGCCTTCAAACTAATTGAATTACTTAACCTCAGAGGCTTTTTTTATTGATTACTTACTTTTTAATACAACTTTTCTCTCAAGTATCATCATTTCAATATGCCTAATTATGGTTCAAATGGAAGCAAGAATCTTCTTTATTAAATGTTTTTCAAAGTGGATAAAGGCAGATGCCAATCTAAGGAAAAGGACTTGTTTAGCTAAGTACACGGGCTTGTTATTTCTATAAACCTGCAGAGTTCTACATATGTGTGCCTTTAAACTATCTGATAAGCATTTGACATGCTGGACTTGAAACACTAGGCAAAAAAAAATGAGTAGAAAAAGAGAAAAGAAAATCAGTAGTTGAATACATTCAACACTGGAGAATGTAACCTTAAAAATATAAAGGGTTTTCCTGTTTTGTTTGTTTGTTTGTTTTTTAGTTCTCCAGGAACGATATAAGAGGAATGTCCCTGTCCATTTTCCCTGAGAGTTAAAACTCAGCATTTGTATGAAATTGAAGCTATCTTCATTTAACACTGACTCTATCAGGTAGGACTCAATGAACCCATGCTAGAACATAGGATGCCTGAGGATGTATGCTCACTGAGAAGAAAAAAAAAGGGTAAAAGCCACGCCTGGCTTAACAAATACAATTTTGAATACATAATAATTTCAGCTGGCATTTACCAAAGTGTTTGCAAAAAAGAAAGATGAATTATTTTAAACTTCATTTAAAAGCATTTAAACTTTAAATGCTTCCCTAAGGCTTCAAAAAACAAAAACAAAAACAAACCCAAAAAACCAAAAAAAACCCACCAACTTTATTTCGTAATGATTCAGCAGACATAACACACTGACATCTTGAGAGCCTTTGGCTGTCACACACTTTTATCCCAAATGCTACTTTGACACTTCACTGGATGTTCTCTAGATATGATCTGAAAGCAACTATACCTAATGGTATTTCATAATGCTATTGAATTTGGTACATTGCCCAAATGGTATGTGGTGTAATGTAAACAAAAATATGTGATATGGTTACTGTAATTCATTTAGAGATGTTACTTAACACCTTGATTCCATAAAGTATTGAAAGAAATGAGCTTGAGTCTCGAGCCCTGTTAAATGAGAATGGACACCTCCCTGTATGATTAAATCAATTACATTCTTAAGTACTTCTCAGAATCAGAGCCAGCATGGACAGCACACAACACCATTCTACACATAAGCAATTTTGTACTGTCTTTTTAAAGTTTATACAATTATATTTTCTTACATCAAGGCACATCTGACTGTTTTGTATTTGTCTTAATCTGATGCAGTTTAGCAAATAATTAAAGCATCTTTCCAGGTCATTCAACTGGCTACACTGGTGTATGGTTAGTCATGCAAGCATTTTGTTCTGTTTTTTCCAAAACAGCTTTAGAAGCTCTTCTGTCATTGACTTCCTTGCCAGAATAGCTTTTTTCCCCTCTGCTTCCCATCTCCTATTAATAATGACTATAATGAATCAAGTTATCCCATACAACTCAAAAGAACCAGATTTTATACCAAAACCACCTATACTTTTGTCAAAATACATATTTTCACTGTATGGCAGCTTCCTTGTTAAACTTAGGAGAACTTTATTTCACAATATTCCACCCCTGTCTATTAAAAATATTTCAACATTTTTCTTTGTAGTTTATTCTTTGCTTCAAAAGGGATGGGAACATACTGAGATCGATATTTACATGAAAAATTTACTACATTCTGGAGTAAATACTGCATATTATGAGAATGTTCTTAGGGTAACAGCAATTTAATTCAGCTTAGATTTGCTGAAGTTTGGGTTTCTAATATAAACTATCTTTCTAAACTTCTTTTGTAGTGACTGTTGTAAGTACTCTCCACTCTGCAATTAATTTCACCTCTAAAAATCTTTCAGACTGTGTGAATCATATTCTTTACGTTCCTTTCTCCTATCACTGATTTTAGTGGAAACCTGATTATTAAACTACAGTACTGTAGCCTCTGGTTGGCTAATACTAAATGAGCTGAATCCTACCAACTAGTATTCAGTATTTGATATTCAGCAGTTAGTACTTCAAACAAGATTTAGTGCTTTTGTATTTAACTTTTGGATTTATTTTATACATTTGCAAGTTTCAACGACAGCTGAGGAAAAGACGGCTGAGGGCAGGGTAGGTGTGGTTCAAGGACCTGGACCTGTGGCAAGTCATCAGTCTGGCATCTCTTTTAAGGGCTTTTCTCTCATGGCTTTTCTCTCATGGGATGCTGCAATGCACTCACTGCCAGAGATTGTGGTCTTTGGCAAGTTCAGTTGTGTTTTGAGCCCTGCTTTATTGTGTCTTACAATTACTTTTTACCTGTCGTCAATACAGTGGCATAAAGCAATACTTCCAAACAATGCATTAAATAATAAAAAAATTCATATGAGTGTGGAAATGGATTAAGAAAAACAAAGAAAAATATTCCTCTAAGCATATTGTCACATCAGACAGCTTACACATGTCTAAATTACTTTCCACATCTCACTTTCCAAAGTGACAGCTAATCTTTTGCAATCACTGCCTCTTTTCTAGACATCCACTCAGCCTTAATAGGACTGAGATTTGCAGCATTTTTCCCATTGTAGTGTTCAGTTTGCTTAAGGTCACAGGTTAGGACTTCTCCCACTCAAAATCACTGAGACACTTCTGCCTGTTCAAAATCAAACACAGACCATAGTGGTTGTCCTAAGTTTCCCATATGCTTGTTTTCCATTTGCTGAATATTCTACATTCTAGTTGGTCCAGAAATTATACCTACATATAACTAATGGTATCTAAAATTGCTTAGTGTTTCACTAAATATATGTTTATATTTACAGTATGATACAGTAAAATTCATGAGAAATTTAAGAAAACTAATCAGATAAATCACTTCAATTCCACCAGTGTACTAAAGTAGTTTTCTAGATTAAGTAGTTAAATCACAGATGTTATTATATAGCATTAATATATAATTATACATATGAAATTATGTTCTACTGTACATAATTTTCATTGCATACATTAATCTATTATTTTATATCCAAACACATAATTGTCTATCTATATTTGCACCACAGAATCAGGAGGTCTGTCACAGTTTCCATCCTGATGAAGTTTTGTTTTATATCATTAAAATAATTACCTAAATTTTCCATAAATTTCCATTTATGGAAAACAGAACAGAAAAAAATAGGAAGAAAACTCTGCTGTGTTAATGCTATATTACAAATTTCAGCGATAGTTTTGCAGCCTCTTATAGACTATGCACAGACAGGGTGACTTCCTGAACTGGTCCCTGTTGCACACTAAGGTCCTGCTCTCCAAACTGTTATGTCTTCATGTCTTTAGGATCACTTCTGGCATCCCATCTGGAGTGGATACTGAAGTCTCTCCCCAGACTAGCACTGGGAGTTAGCTGGCTCCCAGTTCAGTTCAGTCACCCCAGGAACAATTCTAATGGATGAGATAAGAAGGTTCTCAGAGGTCAGGCTAGGACTGCTTGTGCCAATGTTCCTGCAGGATTCCAGCAGACTATATACCCTTGTGCTACACCCTCTGCACAAAGTATTACAGTTCCAGCATTTCACTGTGAGAGCAGCCTATGGGACAATTTTCATTATCTCGAGTGTGTTATGAACAGATAATAAGGAATTTTAGCCAAGTTTGTAAAATAAATCTCATCCAATGATACCCACATAGTACCTGGAGGAGTAATGGACACTTGGGATTGGGAGCTTTTAGGTATCTCATGTCCTACAGCTAGAGCTAAAGTAGGGACAGAGAAGGGATTGATTTCATGAGAAGAATCTCTGATCATTTAAAGAACTAAAGCAAAGGGCTTTGCATTGCAGGAGTAATGAATATCCTTTGATAACACGACATGATCAGAAAGAGAAATCAAAAAATATATTCATATGGAAAGAAACGTCTTAAAACTAACCAGAAATTAATAACTGGACAAATTTAAAAAAAAAAAAAAAAAAAAAAAAAAAGAAAAAAAATAAGCAGATAAATGTGTGTCTGTCAAGAGACCTCTGAATCAGTAGACCAAAAGGTTTTTAAGATACCACATCACAAGTTGCTCTAGGTACTCATTATGCAAATGGAAGACATCACTATCGTGAGAGCTACCAAGAGCAGAAAGGTCCACTAGACATGGGAACCCTAACAGAGCAGTTAAAGGAATTCATGCTGTAATTGCACGTGCATAACCTTAGCACAGCTTTTCTGCCACTGTATTAATGAATAATCATCTCTGTCCAGGATCATGGCATCAGAACACGTCAAGAAAAGCCTTCGCAGTGTCCCAGCTAAAAGAAAGTTCCAGGAAAATCTACTCATCCCTGAGTAGATTTGTGTTGCTCTTCATACCAGCTTGCCTGGACAGCAGACCAAAATCCTCTCTGTGTAGCCCAGGAAAAACTGTATTATCTAAAATCTAGGAGACCCTGTCTACCTGAGCACATTCAATGAGCAGTCTGGGAGGAAACCTTAGGTGGTGTGTGGATAAATATTTGAATTAGAGGCAGGCTCTGGAGTAGTGCAATACTCTAATCACAATAAAATTAGATGGTTACAAGTAAGAATGGGCAGTCATGGGGACAGAAGAGGCCAGGACATCTTCTAGTACTGGCTGGGAGGGCAAAGCACTCTCCATGAACACAGAGGCATGGACTTTTACCTGATACTGAGGACTTAGTTTGTGTTTAACAACAGGTGATGTGTATGCCATACAAAGACAGAAACATAGTTTAGTCAGACCAAAGGATTAGCAAAAGAGGTACTTTTGCAGTAATACTGTGTTTGCTGCAAAGAAAAAACATGTCTAAATTGCCTTCAGTGTAGTTTAGCAACACTTTCCTTCATTGTCTTTCCTCTATTTCTTTTATAATAACTCCTTAAAGAAATATTTCTAGTTAAACTTCCTCATCTGGGTTCAGTTACAACCCCTAGCTCAGGCCATCTGTCATTTAGCTCATCTGCTGTTGCTGGTGAAACTGACCCCAGAAGTAACACCCAAAGACTCTTAAACATTGGGGCATATGGCATCTAAATCTGATTTTTACATCTCAAAGCAATCACTTCTTGTAGGTCATCTGGGTTATCTGTTGTCCAGATACCTTTAATTTGTATCTATATACTTAAGCACAAGAATACTTCCTTAAAAAAAAAAAAAATCAATCTTATTATCCAACTTATTCCCTTAAGGCACCATTTTTCCTATTTATCATCACTTTGACCTTATAGACATCTATGTCTCCAAGAACCAAAGATCTTTCAAGCTGGCTTAACATGAAAGTGTAGTACTATGGAATTTTAAGGTTGATTTCAACCCTTAACTTTGAAATGAACTGTTTTAGCTGAGATCCATAAAAGAATACAAAGATAGCTTTTATGATTTAATATTATAATTCTATCAGAAACTCTTGAGTTTATCTGGCATGTGTTAAAAGCACATTTCAACAATAGATTGATCCCAATGACATTTTAAATCTCGGGGTTATCTATTTCAGGTAAAAATTAAAACATACTATTATGTATCTACCAAATAGAGTGCAGTGCTTCAGGCATTTCATCTTGTTGGAAAGTGGTATAAACAATATCTGTTTTGTAAATGCCTTCTTTAATGGAATGCCGAACAGTGTGTGTAAATGTTAATATAAAGGAATATAAAGCATATGGAGAGCTATAACAAAATACACATGCAAGATCGTAATAGGTATTTCTGCAAAGAACTTGGTCTCAGAACTGGGAAATGGTACATTAAAAAAAAAAAAAAAAAGTATTTTTTCTACTCCCTTGTGGTTTGTTTACTTCTTTTCAGTCCCACTAAATTTTTCTGTCCTATTATTGAGATGCTCTCACAAAATCATATTGGAATGTTATCATTTTGGGGTTTTCAGTGCTTAATTTCTTTTCTTGGTTGTACACATTTTCTCTTGTCCCCTGTAGCCAACTATAATAATTCCCACTGAATTCAGTAATGAGGGCAGAACTGATTAAATGTAGGCTTCTCTTGCTAAACTCAGCCAACAAGCTGCCTGTCAATACCGAAGGAGTTTTTCTAGGTTTTTTTCCATCAGTGTAGGAGAAATTCCAGATCAGAGTTTTGAACTCCTGTGTAAGCAGGAGTGTATATCAGGAAGAGATATATAAATAGAAATGTTCTGTGCAGAACTATTTTTTGCACGGCCAGGCTTGGACACAGATTTTTTTCACTGATAACAGGACAAAGCATGCTTCTGTCATTGCCAGCTCTATCAATTTTACCCTGTTATAGAGGCCAGCCAGCTGCTTCTTTTAAGAAGAGGCTGCAAAGCAGTCTCAACTTTTACAATGGAATGCGTTAGCATTAGGGAACTGTTTACTGTAATGTTGCAGAAATAATAGAATGAATATACCATGCAGTGAAGAGAAAAGATAGAAAGGACGGAGCAACTGATGTCATCTACCTGGACTTTTGCAAAGCATTTGGTACTGTCCTGCATGACATCCTTGTCTCTTAACTGGAGAGGCTTGAAAGATGGACCACTTTGTAGACAAGAAATTGGCTGGACAGTTACACTCAAAGAGTTGTGGTCAATGGATTTATGTCCAAGTGGATATCAGTGACAAATGGTGATCCTCAGGGGTTGGTATTCCAACTGGCACTGTCTAACATCTTTATCAGCAACATTGACAGTGGGAGCAATTCACAAGTCCAAGAGATGATATCAATTACTCATTCCTTATTCACCAATGCTGTAACTCCATCATAGGAAGCCACCAAATTTGTCAAGCATGGTTTACCCTTAGTGAAGCCATATTGGCTGTCACCTATCGCTTCCCCTATTATTCATGTGCCTTAGCATAGTTTCCATTCTGATCCATGATCTTTCCAGAAAAAAGGTGGGACTGACTGGCCAGTATTTCCACTCCCCAAATGGAATGCTTCACAGATCTGAGTATCATCAGACACTCAACACAGGGTTCATGCTAATCTTCTCTGTATTGTTTCAATTTTAGTAAATGTGCAGCTGGAGCAAACACGCACATACATACACATATACACACATATATATGTATATTTCTATATACAAACATTCACAAATCTATGTATGTGTAATTATACACATCATTATGAATTTTATATGTATATTTAAATATAATGTAAATATATCTACCTAATTAAATTACTGTAATTGTCGACATTTTTTTTGCTAAAATTACAGACCAATGACATCAGAACTGTTGCATCTTAAAGCAACAGATCTTAAAGTTTAAAAGTGCATTCTATATAAGTCATTATTGAATTTGACATTATTGTTTGGATTTTGGGATTTCAGTTTCTTTTGAAAACCAAACATTTCTTGGTAAAACTATCAAAAAACCCAGTGGTGTAAACACTGAAATGTTGGTGGCAAAACCATTGCTTGTAGCAACATAGAAAAAAGAGGATTAAGAGATCATGGCTTGTTTCACTTAACAAAATTAAGAGTGACAGTAAAGAGAATTTCTGTGTGTAAATACAACAGGTAGGCAAACTCCAGAGAAGCAAAAGAGGTAAATAGTCTAAAAAAGACATTGAAACAGGAACAGATGTAAAGACTGGACCAGAAATACTTATGGGCTAAAGATTAGAAGGAAATTTACAACTTTTGGAGCAGTGTGACTTTCCAAATGAACAATGGGAGGAAATAAAACTTACCAATCTTGAAAAGGTATCTGATATAATACTGTAGAAGAGAATAATTTTTTTGACATATAAGATAAAAAAACCCTAGAACTTTATGACACAGAATGCACTTTCTACACCTAACTCCAAAAAGTTTTTGTTCTATTTTCATTTATTTTCACATACTGTTAAAAGATTTTTCATTGTAGGTAATAACAGACAAACAAACATATAAGGTATTGTTTGCTCTTAATAAAAATGTAACTTTTTTCTTTAAATACCAGGCTCCATTTGCTCTCTCTAGCGATGATTTTTTATCCTACTTCCAGTAATATCTTCCTGGGTTACCTGCTTATACTATAAAGTTAGAGGGTAAAAAACTTTCCAAAGGAGTATAGCTAGAATATTGATCGATTCCGTTTGTGTTTTTTCAAGCTTGGCTTTCCCTTCAGGTCTGATTTTGCTAGCCTTGTGTTTCAGACACAAGGTTTTTATGATAAGATTTGCTTTCTCCCATTATACATTAAATCTCACACTCCAATTTTAGTGTGTTGTTATTGTTTGTAGAGTTATACTATTAGGAATGTAGAAACATATTTTGCTTAATTACTTTCCCACAATGAGTCTGAAAATTAGACTCAAATTCTGCCTTTTATGCTGCATTTAAAAATGCTATGGATAATGGAGCAGAAAGGAGAAAAAAAAAATCATTTGGGAAACAAGCAAATAAACAAAGCCATGATGAAAAATGAAATAGAAAGTAGAGAGAATGGCAAAACAAAATTACTTAGAGATGGATGAGAATGCAAAATGAAATGAATTAAAAAACATCTGCAATATTTAGGCTTAAATTTCGTAATCTTGATTTTTGAAAGATATAATGGTAATCTCTCCTACTGTTTATTTTACAATAAATGAATTCTTCAAGCAAAGCACATCTCAAATTTCAGACTCCTAGAAAATTATTTTAAAAAGCAGAATATTTTTTTTTCAGCATTTCTAAAAAACCTCACACCTCCAAAGTATTCTCTTTGATGAGAGCATTTTTTAACATCCCAAGGGCTGAAACCGTATCCTCACCCACCAATGAAGTGCCATAAAGGCATGTAAAGCCTGTCTGACCTAGGTTATAGAAATGTGAGATAAAGGAAAAAGGTCACCTTTCTTGGCCTTGTTGTGGCTGGCTCATGTTGCACTTTTGTTTTCTGTATTACATGTAAGAAGAACATGTTGGATGTTCTCAGCATAGCAATATCTTCTTAGGAGATATTCCAGTGAGAGTCTGAGCTTCCTTTCAGACCATCCCTCTGTTCCTTTTTCTGTCACGTAACTCCCAAAGTGAAAAAAATTACTGTGAATGTTTGTAACCAAGATATTGGTGCTAATGCTTTAAATGCTGCTGAAGAGAAGGAGATTATAAAGCAATATGGATGCCTATGAAGCATGACTGGTGTAGGATCAAACTCTGTATATTGTGTGTGGGTGTTTTGCTGGGGATATATGTATTGCTCCAGGCTATATACATACAGGAGCACATTGCATCACCTCTTGTTCTGTCTGGATAGCGAGGACAGACAGATGCAGCCTTCAGTCTTCATCAGCTTTCAGTCTGATCCTTAAACAGTCTATATTAGGAGGAGGTCTCTTTTTGTTTGAATAGCATTAGCACACATAGGCAAGAGGTACATTTAATGTTAGATTTCCTTCAGTTGCCAAAAGAGCAACAGGTAGCAGAGATCATCAGAAAATCTAGACTTGCATACAGGACAACTGGTAGCCTCTGTGACCCTTTTTGAAATGTCAGAGGGAAGGAAAAGCATACACAAGGAAGTAGTTCAATTATATAGAACACAGAGGAGATGCATGAAAAAAGGGTCTGAATATTACTGTTAAATTACCATGCACAAATTTGCACAGACATGCCAAAATGCTTGGCATGGTATTTTAAGGCAGACAGTCCATATGGCCTCCTTAGCAATGCATAACACTTTTTACTGTGTTCCACTTACTGCAAAAGAAACTGTTGTAATGTTGGGTGTGCCAGATGCCTTGTCAATCAGCCAGTTTCACATTTAACAATTATCCCTGCCTGAACTTGACATAAACACAGTGACACTGCTGAGTAAGTAGCAAATTCCTCACTCTGAGGGAAAATACCATTACAAAAGCATATATGAAATGGCCAGCAACCTTAAATAATCCCTGGTGGATGGGTTTCTTTGAAGAAAAGATACAATTTTGTAATAGGAGGAGAGAATTTAAGGTTAAATCCCAATACAATGAAAAGGAGAGAAGTACAGGGGGTAGGATCCATATGATAATATTTTTTCTGTTTACCTGTGCATTTAGTAATATTTCTGCCCATTTACTGGTGCATTTCTCAAAGCTTGTGGCCACTTCCTGGGAGTTTTACTTCAAGGATCAATTAATTTACCTAAAAAGAGATGTTGCAGGTGAGCAGAAGGACATCTTGGGGTCTAAGGACAAGGGGAGTGACGTGTCACCCCAGTAATGAGCTCCATCCCTTGTCCAGTCTCTCTGGGAGCTCCTCCATACATGATCTCTGTTTTGGAGAGATCATTGTCTAAATATCAAACCTCTGCAGAAGTTTGGCCTTTCGGTAGCTTAGTAATCAAACTTTCCAGGTGACAAGATGTACACATTGGAGAAATGGAAAGAAAAGTCAAGCTTCATTCATGAAGTAGTTAGGTACTTCTCAGGAGAAAATTCACATGATCTTCAAGAATCTAGTGTTTTCTTAGTTATATCGAGTTGGTACAGACAGTATCGATGGAAAAAATGGCTTCCATAGACCCATTCACTTTGGAATTATGGTCATAGTTACGAAGAGACACAAAACATATTCCTCACTTTCATTGAAGTCATTAGCTTTGCTCAGATTTGACATATAAATCTAAATTATCATTTATTTTTTAAAGATAAAAAATTACTCCAAACTTAGGTGCTTTTGCAAAGTAATGAATGTTGTGCAACACAGATAAATCTGTAGCTTGAAATACACATTAGGTTCTGAGCATTCTGGTTAAAAAAGGGACTGAGAAAGAGTCAAAAACTATCAAATATTCAGAGTAATTTTAGAAATTTTTCCTAAGCTCTCAAGTTTAGAGTGGTATTTACCCTTCATCCTCTACTTCTCAGAAGAGATGAGAGACTGTGTGGTGATTTCACATTTGTCTTTGTTCTTTCTTCTGTCTTTCACATTGGTCTTTCCTCCTATAGGAAAGTCAGTATATCATTACTCATTTCTGTTTCTTCCAGAAGAAATACACAAGTATCTTCCTTTTGTGGATCTCATGCCATAAAATCAAGAATTTCAGAGAATGTCAACATGGTATAGATGTTGTTGACCTTGCTGCTGGTTGTATCTCTTCAGAGTGACACGGCAGCTCATTTACCATCCAGCCAATATTTAGCTCAGGCAATGTCCACAGGAAATAGGGCACACAGTACCTGGGAAAGTCTGCTCATGATTAATGTTATAAAAAATATCTTTTGAATTCCCTACAATATTGCAATATTTGACCTCACAGTCACAAATCAGGGTACATAAAATGGGAGATTAAGGTAAAGAAAAAAAGAGTTATTAGTTAGTATGCTAAGAAACTATTTTGCTAAGAAAAATATTTACAGATTTGCCATGTCATGTGTGTCCTTCACTCTTAGAGGATTCAGGTTCTCTTTGACTGAATATCTATAAAAGTCCTTTTTTACTGCTACTTTAAAAATGTAAATAAAAAGTGTTTGTCATCCATTCTGAAACTGCTTCAAGATGTTACCAAATTTGTTTATTCAGTATATTTAAAAGTGCGTTTCTACTTATTTTCAGCATTATTCCAAATTTCTTCTTCTGCAGACCCCATGTAGGAAAATGTTTCTACAGGAAGGATGGCCAGACATTTCAGCAAGTTACCTAATTACTACATAATGTGCTAAACACTTCATATATGCCTGTGTGCTTAGGTATATATGTCTGTCTCTCTGTATGTCTATCTTTTATCTATCTATCTATCCATCCATCCATATATCTATCTATCTATCCACTGAGAATATACAAGTGAATAATTTAGAAGATTGTTTTGACCTCATCAGAATAAAAAGGAAATACATTGATAGGATACTGGAAAATGTTACATTTTCATATTTATATGTAAATAACATTTTCTATGAAAGTTTGTTCTGTAAAGTTTTTTAGCTGCTTCTGAGGATAGTAAATTTACGTATCTATTTAAAACCTTAAACTCCAAAGTCTGAAAATTATTCTGAGCAAGTAAAAATGGATTATTTGTTTGACTTCTGTTTTGTGAAGAACATAAAGAAAATCAGCCTAGCCAAAATAGTACCACATCCATTGTCTTTCACAAGTACCACCCATTGTGTCCTACTGTTATGCTGAGCATAGTGACATAATGACTGAAGAGTTTAAAATTACAAGTTTTGTATTTATAGACCAAAAGTCACCTTGATTTTTCATCTCTCCCATACAATTATATTGCCACTAAAAAAGTGAGAAGGCCTGAGTTTTCGTTTGAAAAGACTGAGAAGTACATTCTGTACATGACTCACTGAACCACAGAGCAAGTAGATGCTGCTGTATCTGATTAAAATGCAACAGTGTTTGTGAGGACCACATTTAGAACACGGCTTGTTTATCTTTATTAATCAGCTAGACAATTCCTGTTATTGTTTACTGTAAAACTATTGTCTCATGACCTCTTCGAAAAGGATGAAACGTGATGCTATTCTGTAGCAGAGAGAAATACAAGGTGACAATTTTAAGGAGTATTCAACACTATTCAGACTGTTGAATTTGAGGTCCTCTGAAAGTAACAGGGGACTGATTTAATTCAAACTTGAGATGTGATACCTATATTTTTTTCTGAGCTCTTAAATATGTCAATTTGTACTGACTATCAGTTTGACCTGTCCTCAAATGGGTGAAATTCATTTACAGCAAGGTATTCTATTATCCCAAAAGGAGAAATCTTTTAGCTATCTAAAATCCACTGTGGGCAGAGGATAGTGTCACCTGAGTTTGTGCTCTGCTCACTTGGAATTTGACATTTATTAGACAAAAGAGCAGATAACATGATGAAATATTGACAGCTTCAAACTGGTGATAAATTACTGCAATAACTTCATTGGAAAGAAGTGTGTGAAGAAGTTCTTCTTTTGGGAAGAAATAGAATGTGGGAAGTGAGATTTGAACATAAGCATTTTCTTTACATGTTGAAACTAACAGTAGAATTTTAATTTCTGAGGCCTTGATAGTATACTTCCTTTTGGAGAATACCATTAGGAACTCACATGCATAACTGCCACAGAATGTCTACTTACTTTTTCCCATAATATATTTTCTCACAGCAGCTATGTTCTGACAGATGCTGCAACAAATAAGAAAGATGTCAGAAACGAGAGAATATTCCATATTCAATCATCTTTAAGGAGGAAATTAATTAATTCATATGTTTCTCATATAATATGCATAAAGTAATAAAAGTAGGAAACTGTAAATTACTTTACATAGTTAGCTGTAAATTTAGCTTTGTCCTTTTACTTTGAAAGTGATAGTTCTAATTTTTTCCTCCTGAAAGATTGCTTGATCCATCAAGCACAAAAAGGTTATTAAATTATAGGACACTTCTTTTTACATGTTTTTGTGGGCAGTGCTACCAGGAATATAGTAAGAACAAACATGTGAAATTAATGTATTTTTTAGCTGACGAAGCCTCTCCCAAATTTCTCTTCAGCAGGAAGTACAGTTAGACAAATGCTCCCTTTCTCAGTGCTCCTTACTACTTTCTATAGTTAATCCATTGCTTATTGTGCCAGCGTCTATGCTGTGCTCTTCTATGGCCATGCTTGTAAACTACATGGGGCTGGGTATACTCTTTGACCTTGAGAAAAATGTACAAATAATATACAATTTGCTATGAATGGTTTCAGTTATACCACCTGTTGGAAACAGTCTCTGGACTGTGACCAAGCAATGCCTGGGAAAACTCTAATTGTCAGAAGCTGGAAACATGCCAGACTTCAATAAACAACATAAATGAGCATACATGCAGTGCTGGAGACCATGACCAGAGCTGTTTACTCTATTAATGTCAGTGTAACACCTGTGCCTCTTGATAAGTGTCTGATTTTTCCTACATGCCTTCTTTGGCTGTGTAGATTCTGATTTTCATCCTTACTACACTGTCAGAGAGATATTATGTAAAAATTTGCAGCATGAAATCTCATGGAAGGTCTGCAACCTAATATTTGGAGTATTGAACCTGCAATGCTCTTTGGGTTGTAGAATACGCTGGTCAGCACAGGGAGTAAATAATTTTACTTTGATCTTCAGGTAGAGAGTTTTAATATGGCAATCATTTCACCCAAATATAGCTTGCCAGAAAAAGGAACTAGAATAATAACTAGATATGGATTTCCTCTGCTTCTGACCAGTATGACTAGACAGCTGATGAAAGATACACAAAAATTGAAGGACATCTTTATAAAGCTCTTAAGGGAAAGAATCAAATCTCAGTATTGAAAGAATTTCCTTAGTTTTCAACAAGGGACCAAGGGAAGTTAGAAGTTCTTAGAGAAATCCTTAAAAAAAAATATTGATGAATCATCTATAACTAAAAAAAAGAGAATCACATTTTTTTAATCAAAGAAATTTTTGAGAGCAATTTTTGTCAATCAGTAAGATAAAGCTCAAAAAGTATTTGAATAATGAATTTTCTCACCTCCGTAAGGTTCAAGCTACAATGTACATGGGGAAAGAACTTTGGCATATTTAAAGGCTGTGACTATTCTTTCTCCTTCAGCAAACAGCATGTGCAAGGAATGTTTCAAGATAGCACAGAATCAACAAATTAGTGCCATATTGTAAATTCCATACTTGATATCAGTTTCTAAAAAATGCTTCCTATAGCATTGTTAAGTAGTCCCTATGCAGCACAAGTATGACTTACAGAGAAGACTTAATGGCTCTGTGCTTCGTTGCACATAAAACTATTGCATGGGCTACTGCCTTTTCAGTCAGTATTGCTATCCAAATCCTCAGTATGCTCAAGGTAGTAGGAAAAGCAAGATTAGTTCTAGCAATAATAAGGATTCTCCGACTTCATTGTTAGTTGAAAAAGATCTTTTTCTCCTTTAATGAAAAAGCTACATTTAATTGACACAAATTTCATTGTCCATTTGTGGAAATGCTGATTTTGCACCAGAAAAGACATCTGAAGAGGTAACAGTGATGTAAAAGAAGAGACTGGAGATAATTTGAAATATTGTGTAAATTGAACAACTCAATATTTGGGTGCCAATCTAGGCACACATTAAAGAAATAATAATTTATAGAGATTGGTTACTCAGTGCTCTGAATATAAGGAGCATAAAAAGTAAAAATAGAAAAATGACAGAATCATTATTCAGGTGTTGGAGTGTGCATGAATATTGTACCTCCTTGAATATATTTGCAACTTCTCCAATATTTACTTTGAAATCTACTGAATATGATTTTTCAGCAATGTAATTAACATCATGTACATGTTGGTGGTTTGTATATGTAAATACAATATGAAGCACACCATGTGTGCACTGTATGGCAGTAATGTTTTACTGTGTTTGGAAGGTTCATGTGATAAAATTCGAGGCACCAAAAATGAGATTTTAAGTGTAAGCTTCCAAATTCACTGAAGAGTAAGACATACATATTTTTCATAAATTGATTTATTCCATCTTAATGTACACAGAAACAGATGGTGCCTATTTCTCTGTTGACAGAGACTAAAGCCTAGCTTACACTGTGCACTTATAGGACCAAACACTGTACTAGCTCAAGTTCTAATCACACACTCTCATTGATTTAGGCTAGATGCTCAGTAACTAATAAGTAATGTTAAACTAGGGGAAGTTATTCTAGCTTAAAAGTATGCAAAAAAATTGTGTCACAGCAGAAGCTTTTTTGTGGAAGTTTTTATTTTCATGAAGGTTTTGAAGCACATCAGATCAGAAGCTTAGCTTGTGTAAATCAGTGGAATTTAATTCATTGCCATCCTTACTATTTATACCAGCGAAAGCTTTGTACCGTAGACTTCACTAATGTGCTATATTTATGTTCATGTAGGGTCACTGCAGCTAGAGCACAATTCTGAAGTCTCCTATGCATGACATTGCAAATGAACACAAAATAATCTCTGTATGTTCAAGGCTTCCTGTGTATGAGTCTTAGTAACTACTTTAAGTTATCTATTTATTTTTAATTGCTGTCTGATTTTTGTAAGTGAAAATAATATTAGGAACAAGAATTGTGCCATTTTTTTTCACATCTGATTTCTGTCTGTATACCAATCAAAATGCATCTGGATGGAAATGGAAAAAAAAATTGAGATAACTTAGTATTTACTAGGTACAGCTGGTCATGCAGAGATATATTAATATAACTTATTGAAGCTACGATGCCAGGGTTAATCTGATAAAGCTCTGAAGATGAGCATGCTGTTTATCCTATTGATACAAGGTTTTAAAAGACTGTCATCACTTCATGCTCCTGCCAGGCACACAGAAGCTATTGCTGAGGCACAGAGTGGCAGTAAGAAATTGCTCACTAAAGGGTTTATCTCTGCTAGTCAGCCAAACAAGAGGTTGCCCCTAAAGCAGAGAAATTAAGTTAAGATAATGGGCTAGTCAGAAGGAGGAGTTTGCAAAGCCTGAGGTAATAAAATAATAATTAAAAAAATCAGTAATTGATTATCAGGACCATTAATTATAGGACAAGAAGTGCTAAATAGTGCATGTCTTTAGTCATAGAATAGCCAGTGATCTTCAGATTGCAAGTATTTGGCTGATATTTATTACCAAATGATGTTTAAGTATCACCTTTCAGTCCCATGGAAAAATTAATTAATGGTCTGCTAGCTGACTGCTCTGAAAAGACCAAAGAAAGCAGATTTTTTCCCTGACTCTTGATTACTGCTTTTCACAAATTTACCTTTAATCTTTTCAACGACAGTTTTACCACTCAGCTAAAATTTAGTTAAGCTTTAGGGTTCATACAAGTGCTTAGTTTTGTGCTTTATGAATAATTAACATGCACAGAATTTAGATGGCATTACCATATTCCCCTCTGAAATCTGTGGGAAACTTTCCTATTGGTTCCATGCTTAAGAATCAAGCATATGGAATTCACAATGAGTTCATAATAATGCTCATACATTTCTAGGTCTTTGGCCTTTCTCAGACAATGGCTGAAGATCAGTGTTCAAAATAAAGCATAAAAAAATCCTTTCTTGAATAAGTACTGCAAGTTGATAATGACTGCCAATCTTTTCCAGCTAATGTTGCCTTATGCCCAACAGCCTGAAGATAGGTAATTTCACTGACAACATAAAGCAAATAAAGAAGAAATTCAGATACAGGTAAAATAAAGTGTTAAATTAATTGAAAGATTAACTTAATATAACTAATTTCTGTGATAGGGAAGGCCACTGAGATAGACACAGAACTTATATAGAAACAGATAATGGGCAAGTAAGGCTATGTGTCATGTCTAATGCTCTGGGCTTGGGACAACTCTCTACTTCCCTTCCATGAGATTAAGACACAGCAATTACATCTCAGTAGAAAGCACAACGGAATAAGAGCCTGACATTTCCTTGTACATTCACTTCTCCAATGTCTCTTTTGGATAGATCAAGGTTTTCTCCTGTCACATAATACAAAATTATTATATCTTGTATGTCTGTGTAAACATATTATGTGGGCTTCTATCAAATGTCACTGCAGCTGCTTTTATGCTTTGCACAAACATCCATTTACTTGTAGTCTCATTAGGATATTCCTTTAATGATTTTGGAAGGAATTTACAAAACTTAATCATATGGAGTATAAAACAATACTTCCTGTAAGCAAATTTAAGAATCTTGTCTGTCAGCTTTAATGGCTGTAATACAATGGGAAAGGTTGTTGCCAGAATATATCTTGTCTGCCACGTGTTTATTCTGTCAAATTCTTTGTCTAAGCTAATCACAAAGGTTTTTCTGTCTTGTATCATGCTGTAATCTCTTAGAAAATCTTGACATTATTTGTTTTGTCACTGTAGACACTCATCATCACTATAGACAGTGAACTTTTATTTGCAATTTAGCTGGTGCTGAAGGAGAGCTTCCAGTTACACAGCACTTAAGGGCTGCTGCCATTCACCAGCTGGGCTTGCCCATGGACAGAGTACTTTCTCTGACAAGAAGGCAGGTGGAGAAGGTAAATAACAGAATGTTCTCATTTAGGCCAAATAGATATTATGGACTGTTGGGGATGAACAATTCACAGGCTGAACAATGTGAGACTCTAGCCTACAAGAAGAGGTAGGAACCTATAAAGATGTCTAGGGTAATTTCTTTGGAGATCTCAATCACTTAAAACTTTCCATTGACTAGAAAGCAAAGTAGTACATTCACTCAGAATCAAGTCTGCAGTAGAAACTGAGATATAGGTGCAAAAATTCATTTCTATGGTGCCTAGTCTCTACTGATGATCAAAGTCTATCAAATAAAACTGAGAATAGTTAATATTCACAAATTATATATCACAAAGTGATATTAAAATAAGGTAAAAGACAAGTAGCAAGTAGTTTTGTCCTATTAAATAACTTGAAGATATTCATAAAACTGGAAATAAAAATGAGATATCTAATTTAAAAGAGACTTAATTCTATCTGTTAAAATGGGAAAGAAAAGAAGCAGTTGATTAAACATTTTAATCTTGGAAATACAAGACTGAGAACAAGGACATTCAGTTTTGGGTTTTTCTTGTAGATGGCTTTGTTCCTCTGCTCTGACTTTGAAGGGACCATAAGTGATTCAGAGTTAAAAAAACTGAAAATTACAGAATATAATTTCAGGAAAAACATGTTTCTCACATTTTCTATCACTTTCCTTACAATATGTTCTCTGATTGAAATTTATAAATGCTCAAAAAAACCCCTCAAAACCATTATTATCTGTTCGAGAAAAAACATATTGTATTAGTGGTGGTAGACCAAAAAATGAAAAGCATCTCCGCATCAAGAAATTATAATATGCCTGTTTAATTCTTTTGAAATAGTAAAATTAAAATATTTGGTAAAGCTCACGTAATCTAGATCACAACATTGGTAGTAAATTGTACAATACAGAGAGAGTATTTATAATTTATTGACTTGAAAAATAACACGGATATTGAATTTCCTATTTAAATTATTCTTTTTTTTAATATTGTGGAACTCTGTTTTTAATCAGTTGAAGGTGAAGTTGTACCTCAATGACTTCCCTTCACATGTTACGAGCTAAAACAAAGAAACAGGATGGAAATTAGAGGTAAAAGAAAGTACACTTGTCTGTAAATTATTAAATACAGATGGGAAGTCCTACACCACAACAGATGGCCTGCAACTAGAAACAAATTAGCATATAGACAGCCATTATTGAATTCAATTAAATGTGAATCTAAATATTAATTGGGATTTAAAAGCAGTAGCATAAGCAAAATAACACTCAGGTTTCTGTAGCATAGGGAAATCTGATTACAGAGGAGGGGTCTATTGGCAGTTACATTGGAGTTTGTCATACTAATTATAGGAGTGAAATGCATCTCTAGAGTGGAAAATATCACTTTTTGTGTGTGCTTTGCACAGAGGTCACTTCTAATCAAATACCCCAAAATGGAAATTGGCCTAAGATTTGAAACAGCAAAAAAAGGAAGGGAAAGGGAAGGGGAAGGGGAAGGGGAAGGGGAAGGGGAAGGGGAAGGGGAAGGGGAAGGGGAAGGGAAAGGGGAAAGGAAAGGGAAGGGAAGAAAGCTTTGAACAGATCACATAAAAGTTAGGAAATTCCCTAAACTGAACATAATCAGTAGCTCCAAGATTGGTTTTATGATGAGCAGCTGAGGGAGCTGGGACTGTTTCACCTGGAGGAGGCTGAGGGGACACCTTATTGCTCTCTTCAACTACCTTAAAGGAGGTTGTAAAAAGGTGAGAATCGGCCTGTTTAATGAAGTTACAATTGATAGGAGAAACGATAATGGCTTCAAGTTGCACCAGAGGAGGTCTGGATTGGACGTTCCAAATATCTTCACTGAGAGGGCTGTCAGGCTGCCCAGGTCTGTGGTGGAGACACCACTGCTGGAGGTATTTGTTTCATACGTAGTACTTAGGGGGATGGCTTAGTTTAGGTCTTAGAACTTGAACTGGACAATGTTAGGATCTTGAAGGTCTGTGATTGATAACAGAAAAAGTCCTGTATGCTATCTCTGGTTTCGTCTGAGTATTCATTTATAGCTGTTGTTGAAATCAGGAAAATGGCTGGATAGAACCCAATTCTAAAATATTATGGCTGCTTTGATGGTTTTTTCTACACTGATTTTTCATAGCATCTAGCATGCTCAGCCTGGGAATGTCTAGAGCAGCCAAAAGATTTAGAGGGAAGAGTTTTTTTGGGGCTCAGGTTTTTACTAGAGTATACACAGTTACACACCTCAATTGAATGGGCTTGATTCAGTGCTTAACATTAAGCCCTGTGGTATTCTAGAGCTTCCAGATTTTTGCTAATTAAATTTTCACCCTGTTGGACTGTTTACTTAGTTGATGTTAGGTAGTCAATGAATACAAAAATAGTGGAGCTAAAAAAAAGAAAACCAACTCCCAGTGGAGTTAACAGTTGACACAGACATGTATTTTCTTGGATTTGTATAAAAGCTAAGTCAGGAAAAAAGTCTTTTCTTTGCTGAATTTGAGTGACATATGAAAGGTGCTTGTGAAAAAAGGGAGAATCCTTACTTAGATCCATAGTGTTCATATATATATATATATAAAAGTAACATTTGAAAATGGAATATAAAATGGGTCTGAGAACATGAGTTTGCCCACACAAGTACCAATATTAGATAATAAAAGCCATGTTTTTACATTTCACATAAGCTTTTCCACAATTTACATTGTGATACTCCATAAAAATCCTAGTGCAGTTATGAGAAACTGCTGTCCACAATTATCTGTTTGCATTGTTGTAGTCCTCTCTACACTAGCCATAGACTGGAAATATTTGTGTATATTTCTCCATCAGCAAGCATGGCAGTCAACGGTATATAAGTATATAATTTTTAAAAACTATATTTGTATTTCTGATTTCTAGATAATAAAACCTTATGTTGAAATATATAGTTCATACATGTCATGCAAATTCACATGGTAAGCAAATGAGAAAAAATGCACCTACGGAAAACAGGAATCTTTTAAATTTTTTTTCATACTTACTATCTCTCTGCAGGATGTCTCTATTAGAATTCATAGTAATGATCTTTCTTGAGCAATGGTTTTATGATAACTGATTTTTAAAAAGCTTTAAAATTGTTATTTTAGAAAAGATGATTTATATGTGTTTAAATATGTTTTTGAAAATCACATATATTTATGCTATCATTTTTATTTTAGTTTAATCAGAAAAAAATGTTTAAAATTACCTTTCATTTGCTGTAAATTGCATTCTAATCTGAATTATTTAGGCCCATTAAATCTATATTTATTTGAAATGGGATTTTTATCCTTTCAGAAAATCTCCCAATTAAAGACCTTATTTAAATAAAGTAAATCTGATAATAGAACTACGTGACATGAAACTGAAAAGAGATGAGCCATGGAATTCTAGGGTGAAAAAATAAATTACATTCGGATTTTTCTTTAAAAATAAGAAAACAAGTATCAGTTGTCACTACTTCTTGCAACCTCAGAACATTAACATTATTTTTTGTGTACAAGGCCCAAAATTTACTGTGCAGTACTGAAAAGGCTGAAATATTACTGTTTCCACATTTACTACATCGGTAGAACACAGATAGACCTAAGCTTTACCTATTACAAGTGCTTGACTTTGCATTTGGGAATTACAAGGCAGAGAAAACTTTCAGAATAATCATGCTTGGAAAGGGGGAAGTAGTACGGGTGCTGTTTTGCCTGATAAGTGAATATTAATCTTTCTTATTTCCTGTTTTTTGTTTGCTTGTATTCTCTAAATTTATTTTTATATTAATACCTTTAGAGAATTCAATAAGCAAGATTGAAAGATCAGCAAATAAATAGAATACCTAAGCAGCAGTAAGTGCATCCTCCCACTGAAGGGGTAACACCAGCATTTATTCCTTAACTTTACTTATCTATACAGGTAGGAGTGAAACTTTCTAACACAATTTCCATCCAGTACTGTTAAGAACACTAATCAGTTGTTTCTATTCTTAAGTTAAGCATCCCTCAACACACAGAACCACATCCCTACTGAACTCTGATAAAATGTTTTCAAGTAATGCTCCTCTCAATTAGGCTTGAAGAGCAAAACACTGTATAGGAGGTAAGAAGGGTCCCATAGGGAAGATGTGCAACTAAATGCAACTAAAGTCTCCACATCTCTTCGATAGCTTGAGGAAGCCTCCTTCTCATAAACATCACTTTGTCATTCACTTGGCTCAGAGTAACCCTCCCCAGCTTAAAGGATCACCTCCACTCTTCTCTTATTTCCGTGAATCAGATGTATCCTTTATCCCCTTCTTTGTGTTACAGAATCACACTATGGTAGGGGTTGGAAGGGACATCTGGAGATCATCTAGTCGAAGACTCCTGCTGGACCAGGATCCCCTCTAGAGCAGGTTACACAGGAGCACATCCAAGCAGTTTTTCATGTCTCAGGGGATGGAGTCAATCTCCTTTTCTTTGTGTTCTTCCAGTGCTTCAGGAGTAGGGTGTCAGGACAAAAGAGGTTTAGCTTTGCAGATGTTATTTTTTTTTTCTATTTCTACTCTAAGGAAATTTCATCCAAGTACTGTGTGGCTTGAATACAAGGGTATAGTACAAATTCAAACTAGAAATTGTGTGAAAATGAACAAAAGGTGTGTGGCTGAGAGGAGATTTGTAGATTGCTGATAGAAACTTATGAGGCCTCAGGGTGAAGACGAAAATTAAGGAGTATGCATCTGCATTCTCAATTTCAAACTGACTTTCACCCCTCCTTCACATTTAGGCAATGATTACGTTAGGTGATTTCAGGAATGGAAAAGTTTAATTGAATGTCCTCAGGGGTATGAGCAAAGATTTTTGAGTTGAGTTAAGTTTTTCCATCTATTGTGTGGCAAAAAAAAAAAAAATAAAAAATAAAAAATCAAGTAACATTCAGATCTATCGGGCTGAAAATAAGAGTATTAAGACTAAAAAATAAAATGGAGCACTGTCGTCATGGTTATGAGGGTGTTACTTGGTTTTGTCATGTGAGAATGGTGTGGAAACAGGAAGATTTTAATGATGCAGCTCAATGCCTAAATACAGTTCTCAGGAGTGTCTGAGCTCTGAGGCGAACCTCCGAAGTTTCCATGTACTGGCTGTTGATCCATTTATCAGACAGCTGTGGAAGGATGGGATACTGAGCCCGGATTTTCCAGTTGTAAATTACTTGTTCTTTATCCAAAAACTATCATCTGCAAGCAGTGAAATTAGAAAATAAGATTATAGTTGTATTTTATATTTTAATATTTTTTTGCTAGAAGGATCAACAATAGCTCATTTCCCTAACCAAGTCAGAACGGAATTCAACAAAAATCCCAAATTACTTTTGAGAGGAAGATTAAGACCTTTGTGCTCCGTGGTTTTATAACAGAATCATAAGCACAGTGAAGACAAATTGTTTTGTTAAGTTGTCATAAGTCCTTCAGTCAGAGCTTGGTCGAGATTTGAAGCTCTAAGTTTCTGAAAGGATCAAAAAGAAGAAAAATTTGATTTTATTCTTCGTTTTTAGGAAGACAGTTCTTAAATTAATTTATTTTGATGGGTTTTCTTTTCTATTTTTTCCTATGTACCTATCACTAAGATAAAGTATATATCTTTATCACTTAAAATATGTTTCTACCATGTTATTACAGTGAAGTTTAAAAACTGATTTATACTAACTTTTTTATAATGGAGCATTGTAAAGGCATGTTAACAAAATTAAATAAATATGATCACTGCCTAAAAATGAGAATTTAAAACAAATTGTTACAAAAACAAACAAACAAACAAACAACAAATATGAGAGTATAAAATTCTTAACATTTACAGTGTGGCTGCAAAGTGTTGTTTTATTCATAATTTAGTTTAAATTGATCAGTTTGGAAAAATCCACCCAAAAGGAAAACAATTATGATAGTTTTGAAGAAAAGAAAAAAAGTGGCAACTTCTTAATATATTTTACTAAAATATGTCTTGTCTACTGCCCAAGAAGTGTATTAATATTGACAAAATTTCAATATTTTAGCATGAAAAGATTAATATATTCTTTAAACATATCTGTAGTACATTATTTAGTCAAATAGCAAAAAATAGAAATTTTGTGGAGGAAAGATGAAGAAAAAGGAAATGAGAGGAAGAAAAAATAACTGTCTGGGCTACATTTTTAATTAACAATTGTGGGAAATTTATTATTGTGGGTGACTGTTTTATGTTGAATGTGCAGAAGGACTGTAGTAATTGCTGTCTAATAGTCATTTTAAAACCACTTGCAGAGCTTGTGAGGTTTGATATTTATCTGAGGGTAAGTTGCCTCCATGGCCAGTGATGGAGCCCATACTCAATTTACACCAGGCAGTAAATGGGCTACTCTAGAGAGTCTCAAGATGGCTATGTGCTAAGTGCTCAGGACTGCTTTCCGGGTAGTTAAGTTTCTTGAATGATATTTGGTGACTATCTTATTCCTTGAGCGTTTAAGAGTGGAGATAAAACTTGACATCATAACATCATATGAATGGGAAAACTACTGAGATTCACTAGAAGACTGCATCATTAAAATTAGCTGCTTTCTTTATATATTATATTTATATTTTATATTTATATATATATTTGATATTGTAAAATAGAAGAGTGAGCTGATTAACATGCCCTTTACAGAATAAAAACCAGCTAAACATAATCTCCCAGGTGCACAAGAAAAAAAAACACATAACAGAAAAACAAAAGTCTAGGTGACTGACTACAATAAAATGCTGCATCCTATAAAATTACAAAAAAATGACATGATCTGTGGGTTTGAGATCATGGAGCTCACAAAACCCTGAGTGAGATAAATGGGGAAGTTTGCAGCTCAGAGATCTAATTTCAAATTTTTTCATCTCAGGAAGACATTTTGTTACACTCTGCTACCTTCCATCCGTTACAGCTGCTGCTCATGCTTTCAAGGTTATAGCAAGGAAGGCTAGAAACAAAGCTATGTTTTGTTTTCCTTTTAATGAATGCTCAGATGATAGAGTCCCTGTTGGACGTGAGAGGTACTTTTTACAGCAAAATATATTGCTGTGAAATAAAGTGGGCCCTGAGTTAATTTATTTCCCCAAGTATTCTTCATATTCTCCATTTCACAACCACTGTGATTTGAAAGAAAACAGCCAAATAATTTTCATTAAATTCTCATTTCCATTAACAGTTAATAGCATCTAAGTAAAACAGTGTAAACTACATGCAAAATAAGCAGAGGTAATGAGCTTGTCTATATGATCTTGAGTGTGCAGGGTTTTGTTACTGCATGTGATGGTAGTCTGCTGGAAGGGGTACAGTCCCTTTTACATCCTAAGATGATGTATATGGACAGCATCAACCTACATATCATCAGACGACACCAAGTGTGTTGCCACATATAGGGTAGAGTCTTCCTTATCCAAGGTAGGAACAGGTTTATATAGCAGTACTATTTCACTGCTATATTAATCAACAAGTTTAAAAGCAGGGACTTCTATATTACCAGACACTTAAATAAATTAAAGAACAGAGGAAGGAAGAAGTGTGATGATAGTAATAAAATTATGTTAAATTAAATTTAAAATAATATTAAAATATCTCCATATATATAATTTCTTCAGGGTGTAGTTACAGTTTTTTTATCTTGAGGTTAATAGTCATAATTTTTTTCATCCACTCAAAGTTACTCTTGAAAAGTGTTCCTGTAATGGTGCTGATTAATGGAAAAATGAATGAACAAGCCAACAAAAATGTTTAGAAGTTCTGAGTCATAAGATATGTTTTTTTTCCTTACTAGTCAAAATTAATGAACCTTTAATAGAGAAAAGAAAAACAACTTTTTGTCTTCACACCAGTATTTCAGATCCAAAAGATCTATAAGAAGCATGTATATATATGTTTTTGATGTTGTTCAGAGATTGCATACTTTTCTATTTTGTTTGTTTTTAAATAGCAGCAGAATGCAATACTCAGATCTCAGTTACACTACTGTAAATTGACAATACCATACTCAAGAAAAAAAAATAAATCAAAAAATCTGCTCTGTGAAGGAAAAATACCATTACAGATCTCACAAATCATTTATACTTCACAGTTATAATTGATGAAATTTTTTCAGTTTATATGAATATCAGATAAGTAACAATGACATATTTAAGTTGCCTAATTACATATACAATGTAAGCTCAGTAAAGTGGTATTTTTAATTTATGTCTCTAAGTTCTAAAACCGTATATTTTAAAAGGATTTTTTCATAGGAGCCAAATTAATATCATAAATTTAAAGCATATTGTTCTTGCCTGGTTTTATGGTAGTTTGATATGCACTATTGTTACACCGTTATTTGCTTTTTGTTACAATAAAAACTCACAAGCCAAAAAGAAAGAAAAATAAGAAAGTTAAAAAAGATCCTGAAAGTGGAACTCTACACTGTCTTAGAAAAGAATGAATGAGAGACAAAATAAAGACCTGAAAAGACCTCAGGAAGAAACTTAAGGCCATAAAAATTTCTTTTGGGTCTCATATAGAGTTTTTTGTTTTTTGTTTTTTTTTTGGTCTCATTTTTGAAATCCTGTGAAAGGTCACAGGACACAGGTGGAGCCCTTACAAATTATTTATTTTATAGAGAACCCATAAACCCATTGCAGTTGTTCAGCTATTGAATGGGGAATGTAATTTGCAAGTAAATGTACTGCTGCTTTACTGTCACACTTTTAAAAGAATGAGTCCTATTAAATGTCTCCCTAAGCCAGCCAAGATCATTCTTGACATCCTAATGAAATTTCTAATAAAAGAAGCAAGACCAGAAGAATACTGTTTTATCCTCTTGATAGCTAATGCAAAAACTGGAAGAATTTTCTTCCATTTACAATAAAATATGCCTAACTGTTTTGATTTAGGAATTGATAGGTTGTGTCAAATTAGACTGTACTTCAATTTTATGGTGCTGTTTTACTTAGAATGAAATGTGTTATCAATTGCAAAATAGCTTGCACATGTCTAAAAAATTTATAGTCACCTGGTGTCCTGAATATTCTATTAGATGTTTTTAATCCTATTTTTTTACCAATCAATACTGTGTGCATGATATATTCCAATTACATCTTACTTTCTTCACACACTAAGGCATTATTTTTCACTGCTTTTGAAATTTTTAGCAAAAGGTGATTACTTCTGCTATTTTTCTGTTTGTAGGCATGACTTTCTAACTAAAAGTAGTAAATTAATTCTGTGCTGTTCTACTCCGTTGTTTGTGTTTACTATGCAAGGGTGCATGATTCTTAAGAGTGCTTTACTTGGAGAGCTATAGATTGCAGTGGTTCTTGTTGGGTGATCATAGAGACAAGTGTTCCACTACAGTAGTATGACTGTCAAAATTCATACTTCAAAAGTACATATGTCAAAACATAGTTTTGTGTAAAAACTTGTAGCACCTTTGCACTTGAAGATATCCTAGCAGATATTTTCCAGCCAACATGCATATTTCAGAACTCATAAAGGTCTAGAGAAAAAAAAAAGTGCAAATGGGTGCAAATGGAGACCTTGTTCAGTGTTATTCTCTAAGCAGAAGTAAATAGCAGACTAAAGATAGAATGGACACATGGTTTTAAAATATATTTTACAGATCTGTTGGTTCTTGCTGTAGGATGAAAATTTCATCCTGCAATCTCCATGTTAAGACAATCTGTCAATTCATTGTATGGAACAGCTTCTGTTGGTTTCTTCAGTTCAAAGCAAAACTGATAATCCAAGAAAAACATGCGGGTACTTCTTTAAATGTAAGTGATAATTCATTGAACCATTGTTATGCATTCTACAGTTGCAACAAGATGTGTGTTCTGAGATTCACAGTGAAAAACTGAAGTTACATATGCCCGTGTGAGCTGTTTAAGAATCAAGTCAAGCTGATGGAAATTACAGCCAATGCAACAGGACTCTGATTCTTCATGGAACATGAGAAGATGTTCTAGTTCTGAGGCAGAAGTCGAACTGAGAAGTCAAAGACAGACTTAAGGGAACAGAGAACATCAGCCTTTCACAAATGCATTTTGTTTAAAAATACCTTATTTGAAAAATATGTGATAGTGTCTGCTCCTGCTTGCCAAAGTGTAGAAATACAGGCTTAGTAAAATCTTTCCTATGGAAGATATGCCTGAAATTTTTGCTTTATACAAAAAACATACAATGTTTTCCTGCCTCTGAAAAGTCTGGTGATATTTGCAAAAAATAAAAAAAAAAAACAAAACAACAAACCAACATCAAAGTTATTTTAAAAAATAAAGGAAAATAAAGGCAGGTCTTGGCATTTACTATTTTTAATATTTTGATCAATATAGGTTTAGGTAATGTTTTAATTTTAACTTGAGATCATACATGGAAAATTTCCGTGTTTACACAATTGCTTTCCCACCATATTGATTTATATATTTTTTTCTTCATTGTATGATAGATGAAAGAACATTTTTAAAAATCATTTGGTGATATTGTCTCCATCGTCAAATTCTGTAAGTCTGAAAGCAAAGCAAAAATAAGTGGGTATTCAGTTTTGATTTACAGTGAAAAACACAAACTGGTCAAGATGTTGCTAGTCATACTGCCTTAGAGAGAAGGAAAGTGAATGATACATTGAAGTGCATCTTGAAACTGATAAACCAAAAGGAGAGAACAAACTGAGCTGACAAAGAATGAAGTTAAAACGAGAACATCTTTTGTACTAGAAGATGCAGTTAGGGAGGTATGACTAGTCTGATTGACCAAAAAAAAAAAAGAAAAGAATTAGATTTTTAGGAGGATTTAAGTTTCTAAATATGTTTTATATACCATGGTATGTGCATAAAATGAGACAAACATCTCCTGCATTTTTTGAAAGGAATACTAATGGTTTCTTCAGTCATAAGCAACTAAGTATGGGGAAAAAAAACCCTACATTCAATTAGTAGTTGAAACTTTTTGTGTGTGTGTGTGTGTGGTGATAACAGAATTTTTACATCAAAATTTAATGTAAAAAGGACTTCCTAATTTTGCAGCCTGGAAAATTAGTAGAACTGTACAATAAGAAAAATTAAAATGAACAGATAGGCAAAAGACTTTCACATCAAGAAAAACATACATGAGTCAGTGTAAAGCAGCAGAATGCAGATTTCACATTGTACAAGAACTGAAAATTAAAGACATTGCAGGACTCACCCTGGATTTGTTTTCTCATCAAAGTCAGGAGCTATTTAACAGGGAATAGACTGGTGGTTTATTGACTTAGTTGTGTGTAGTTTTAAATAAGCCACTTTCCCCACAGTATTTGAGTGCACAGATGGAACAAGTGGAAGAAAATAATAGGACTGATGTTTGTTATTAGCACTGTCATGACCTGTACTTAAAAATCGGCCTGATACATCTCCTGAAGAAACACTGTTTTATCCGATTGTAAAGTGAGAATGACTGCACTCAGAATCTGACTTAGTCCAATATGAAATTAATTTTTCAGTGTGTTTTGATTCATTCTCAGTGTGTGTTCTTAGAGATGTAAAAATGTTCAGTTGTAGGAGGAGGACACAAATGTTTCTTGTGCTTCTTTGTGTAACATTATGATCAATTCTGGGTTAAAGCTCAGGGTATATCGAATGTCTTTTTTAAGGGACTAAATAGGAATTCTCCATCCATCCCTTTCTTCCTTAACTCCATCCCTGAAGAGAGAAAATTGTTCAACTGTTGCATCTACTAATTACTGAATTATCTCTGCTCCATATTTAAGGAACTGAAATGATGAACAACAGGGAAATTAATATGGTTTCATATGACAGCATTTTTGCAGAGAATGTCACACGTCTTTTTTTAAAAAAATGGTCTGGAAGCTATGTTCAAATAAGATTGACAGCAAGACTGACATTGTCAATCAAGCACTTAAAATATCCTGCATGCATATGTCCTGTGTAGCAATCTGTAATGATTTTAATTGGTTGCTTTTTCCTATGGAAACCATAACTCATTCTTTGCATAGGATAAAGTGAGGGAATGAAACAAGGTTGTACAGGACAGAGGCCCAGCCTCTTTTGTAACACGAGATGGCAGGAAATAAAGTGATAAAAAATCCTGAAAGCGAGAAAACTCATTTGATGATGAATAATCTGATGATTTGAACACTCTAATGACCTTCATAAAACCAGTTCTGTCCCTACCTGTTTCACGAGATTTCTTTGTAACCTGGGCAGGTGTAGTATTTTTTTCTCCTGAGTGTTTATTGAAAGTGCAATCTTTCACTGCATTATAAAATTCTGAATATTATAAGAACAAATAATGTAAAAACTATAAGCCCTCTGAACCATCAGGACATAAGGTATCTTAAACTAAAAAACTAATGCCAGTTATAGGAATGACTCTATGCTTCAGTGGTTATAATGGCATCATGTCACACCACAGGTGATGGATAAAACCAATAATGAACATTCAGACAGTGTAGTGATAAATAGCAAAAGGTTACAAAAAGTGACTAATTTTTGCTAAGCACAAGTTATAAATAGTGTGTATCTAAAAAACAATAAAATATTAAGCAGTTGTTCATTATGTGCTTATTCTGCAAACACTGAGCATCTTGTAGTAAGGCAGAAATTTTATGAGAAAAAATAGATATAACTATTGTGGTTTAGGTCCGGCTGACAACAAAGAAGTTGTCACTTTGAAGTCACTTTCTCAGTGCTCTCCCCACTGTAGGATATGTATGAGAAAACATAACTAAAAGCTTGTGAGTCAAGACAAGAACAGGGAAGATTTACTTACCAGTTATGGTCATGGGCAAACCAGACTTATCTTGGGGAAAAAAATCCATTTAATATCAGAGCACGACAAAGAGAAAACAGAACCGGATCTTAAAAACACCTTTCTCCACCACCTCCTTTCTTCCTGGTCCCAAATGACTTTCCTCCTGATTTCTCTACCTCCTCCTGACCAGCAGCGCAGGGACACAGGGAAACAACCAGGGGTTACAACCAATTTGTCACACATTTTTTTCTGACAGTACTTCATCCTCAGAGGGATGATTCCTCACACTCTTCCCTGATCAAATGTGGGGTACCTCCCACAGGAGAGAGTCCTTCACAGACCTCTCTGACATAAGTCCTTTTCATGATGTATTGTTCTTCAGGAGCAGCACAGGCTGCCACAGGATCACAGCCTGTTTCAGGCACAGCCACCTCTCCTGGCATATGGTCTTCCATGGTCACAGTTCCACATCTGCCTCACAGTGCTCCTTGAAGGGCTGCAGGACGGCATCTGCTCCAACATGTTCCTTTACAGGCTGCTTCGCCATGATCCTTCATGGGCTGCAGGGGATGGCTGTTGTCTCACTATGGGCTGCAGGGGAACCTCTGCTCAGGCACCAATTCCCTCTCCTTATTCACTGACCATGGTATCTATGATCAGGTATTGCTCTTGATTTCTCCTCTTCCCTCCCCTGCAGGTCTTTTAGCAGTTTCCTTTTCATCCTCCTAAATACATTGATACTAAAGGCATCATCACCATCACTGATTGACTCAGCCTTGGCCAGAGGCAGGTCTGACTTCAAGCTGGGGAAGCTTCCAGCAGCTACTCACATGAGCCAACCCAAAGGGCCTTTCCTTGATATCAAAGCTCCCATACGCAGACTCAACACAACAATATAATAAATACCCTAACAATCCAGGCTGATTGATGGCTTGTGCAACCTGGTCTAGTGGGAGGTCTTGCTGACCATGCAAGAGGGTTGAATCTTGATGATCTTTAAGGTCCCTTCCAACCCTAACCATTCTATGATTCTATGATTCTATGATTCTATGATTTGATGTTTCCATGATTCTATGGTAACGTAATATAAAATAACAAAGTGTTTGATACTGTTCTTCATTACATCCTGGTCTCAAAACTGGAAGGGTATAGATTCAATGGATGGACTTCTCAGTGGATAAGAAATTGGCTGGATGGTCACACTCAAAGACTGGAAGTCGATGGTTTAATGTCCAAATGGAGAACAATGACAAGTAGCTTAGGTCAGTACTGGTACTGGAGTTGTTGAAAATCTTTGTCAGAGACACAGACTGTGGGACTGAGTGTACCCTCAGTAAATCTGCTATCAACAGCAAGCTGTGTGGTGTGGCTGACATGCTGGAGGAGAGGGATGCCATCCAAAGGGACCTTGACAGGTTTGAGAGGTGGAACCATGTAAAACTCCTGAAGTTCCACAAGGCCAAGTCCTCCACCTGAGTCAGGGTCATGCCAAGCACAAGTACAAGCTGGGAGGAGAATGCATTGAGAAAAGCCCTGAATAGAAGAACTTGGGTATGTTGGTTAATAAGAGGCTCAATGTGAACTGGTAATGTGCATTTGTAGCTCAGAAAGCCAACCATATCCTGGGATGCATCAAAAGTGGTCTGCAGGTCAAGGGAGGTCATTCTTATCCTCTACTCTGCTCTTATGAGATCCCACTGGGAGTACTGTGTCCAGTTCTGGAGACCCCAATCTAGGCAGGACATGAAGAACTTGGACCAAGTCCAGAGAATGGCCACAAAGTTGATCAGAGGTCTGGAGCACCTCTCTTATAAAGACAGGAGAGAAAGCTGGGTCTGTTCACCCTGGAGAAAAGAAGGCTCTGAGGATATCTTCCAATACCTGAAGGAGCCTGAAGGAAAGCTGGACTTTTTAGAGGAGCATATAGTGATAGGCAAGGGGTAATGGAAGAGGGTGGATTTAGGTTAGACATGAGGAAGAAACTGTGTAGTGTGAGGGTGGTGAGACACTGGGACAGGTTTTCCAGGGAGGTTGTGGATGCCTCATCCCTGGAAGTGTTCAGGGCCAGGTTGGATGGGGCTTTGAGAAACCTGGTCTAATGGGAGGTGTCCCTGCCCATGGTAGGGAGTTCAGAACTATGTGATCTTTTAGGTCTCTTCCAACAAAAATCACTCTATGATTCTGTGAAAACATATATAAGATGCAATATAAACTTAATAAAACTGAACTATAAGAATTTAGAACAAATAAACTGAATTTAGGTAGCACAAGGGAACTTTTTTCAGGTAGTTTGATTTCAATATGAGACCTGAATTATTACTGTGAGATATAGACTAAAGTCACAGAAAAAAGCAATTATAAAGATCTTAAACAATAGCAGCAACAAAAGGCACAGTAACGATTGCAATATGCAGTAACATTTCTTTTTCTTTAACCAGCTTGAAATCTTTGATTTGGGTCTTTCTCCTATAACAAGTATATTTTTGAATTCACATACAGTGTGTCTGGTTCTGATATCTTGGTCCTGTTTACTAATTTTAGCGGTCTGAGGGCCACAGAAACAGGTTTGCCAAACTAATTATAAGAAAGTTTAAGCCAATACTTGTCAATAATGTTCCCAATTACTTCCATAGCAAATTAGTCAGTTTCTACTGAAATAAAATAAATAATAATTGTCAACCCTCCCTGTTTAATTGCTTTAGTACTTGTTGGTTTATTTGGTTAATTTCAGCCTGGAATTCAAAAAAAATAATACGGTGGTGCTAATACAAAGGGAAAAAAGCTAGTAAGCAAAGAAAGTGGTCAGAATGTACTTTGCCTTCTTTATGGAGAAATTCTTTTGATTTCCCAGCAGTGCCTTGCATGAATAAGTTAACCCTGAGTTCACAGGCAAAACAGTTGCAAGAACAGATTGGATTCGATAAGGACAACTAATGCCTAAAGAAGAGTTCCAATCAAGCTTGGTAGACCACTATAGCTTTGAGCAGTATCTGGCAGTATTATTCTTTGTTTTTTCTGTTTTGTTTTTTTTTTTATTTTTTATGAAGAAAATATTGTAACAATGATATAACAAATAGTTTAAATACATTGTAAATATCTTTAAAAGGAAGCTCTTTTTATGTAACTACAATATATTATTAATGTGTGTATGTGTGTTGCAAAAGGAGATAAACACATTGTTTTTGTTTTCCTTACCAGAAATCTGAATTTATATGGAAGAATGAATAAGGGGTTTAGGCAGAGACACAACTTTTTGCTCTAGGAAATGAGTTGTATGGTTTCACCCCTCTAAAATGACAGATGCCAATAGAAAGAAAGTTCCTTTTCAGGTCTTTTAATATGCATTATATCCTAAGCTTAATGATTCAAAAATCGGTTTCAACTCTCTCTCTTCCATCAGTGATTCCATGCTTGATATGAAAAATCTTTCTAGTTCATCAAAAACGTTTTTTACTTTAAAACAAGACATCGGATAGAGCAGCTGTTTGTTCCATTTTACTAACTCTCTCACTGGAGGAATTCTGTATGGTTTTACATTTAAGCATAAAGGTAAGTAGTAAAATTTTCCACTTGTTATGTTTCTGCATTTATCAAAATTGTTCATTTGAAATATATGCATATGAAGAAAAAGGTGTTCAGTTGTTGATGAAATATTTTGATTCAAAAGAGACAAATGAGGGACAGTTCTTTTAAAATTCTGTGTACTGTGAAACCAGCAATGGCTGAATGAACAAATCATTACAGAGCTGTGGTTTTCAAAAGGTTGTGCTGTAAATAATATCTTGAAAAAGATATTTTTCATTTTCAAATCCTTATTCCTACAACAGGTTCATTGAAAGGACACTTATATAAACAATGGGTTTTTTTAAACTGTGTATTATAGACCATACTTGCCAGGATCTACTGGATATTTCATTGTTAATTGTCTGATTAACAGACTGCAATTTTGAGGTGAAGTATCTTTAGAAATGGTCATTCAGATCAAGTACATTTTTTTAGACCAACATTATCATTCAAAATTATTCTTTATGCAAGGAAGTAACTGCAATCATCACTGAGATTCCATGGTCGCATGTGCAGCATGTGACTGATTAATCAGCTGGTCCCATGTCTGCCTTCCTTCACTTGGCACAACTTAATAAAATATTAGCAAAAGAATACTGATATGTAGTACAAGACGGTCAAGGTTTTGTATAGGTGCAAACCAGCTGTTTCTTTTTTGAAAACTGGCTACTTCCAAAACTCTATGTATACTTCAAGTTTCACATGAACCTTTCTTAAAATCTGATTTTAATTTCTTCCTTTAAAATCTGTTTTCCTATCAAAATCCTGCACAATTACGATTCTTCAAAATACTGACAATATACCTCATAGTGAGAGAAGAGGTGAACTTCTTTCTTTACCTACCATGTTTTATCTCCAAGAAGTACAAATAAAAGGAAGTTAATTAGCAATGAGCCTTTTAGAAATTTTTTTTTAAAAGTTAATTATGCGCAGCAGGTTGAAAAAATACATGTTAGATAACCAAACTGCAGAGAGAGATTTTTGCAGATTATTTTTAGGGTGTATTATTTTGGTGAGGAAAACTTATTTGAGAGTAGTTATGTGTTGTCTAGTTACTTACATAGCTACATAAAATTGGCTCAGAATGGATCAAAAGTTTTTATAACACTCCAGTGAACAGCCTGACTGACCCATTATATTTATACAGAACTGCAAAATCAGTAATGGCTTTGTGGTGTTCACAATGCCGTTTGAGAGTACGAAGAGCCCAAATGCTACCTCATATTTTGTTTCCCTCAAGGACAAATCACCATGAATAAAAGAAGACAACATTAAATGAGGCAAGGAAAAATATTAGAATGTAAAACCTCAGACAATTTTTAAACATGTACATTGGACTTGCAAATACATCACTCAGATACAAAGTAAGGGACGTGAGAAGAAAAAGGAGGTGGAAATTGTGTGACAAAAGACAAACAGTTTGATGATAACTAGAAGACTGCATTTGGGAACTAAATGAATCCTTGCAAGAAGTTGCAGTCTAAAGCTGAAACTAATGAGAGTCTATTTATTTGAATTAGAAGCTGTTTATACTAGAGAAAGACTCAAAAGAGAACAGAAGAAAAAAAAAAAAAAAGAAAAAAAGAAAGAAAAATCACTCACACATGTTTTGCTGTATAAGGCAGAATAATTGTATCTTTGAAATCCCTGTTCCTGTTATATGATTCAAAAAGATGATTTGAAGATTATATCATACATACTAATTATATAGTGTGTATTATATACATACTCCTAATTATATAGCTAGTCGGGCAAGTTTTACTGCGGACTTCATTAAGGCCTGGCTTTCACCTAGAGTTGTCTAAGAATACTTAGAATTTGGATATGATTCAAAAGGAAAAGTGTGTTTATATGTTCGTCTGATTCAGAATAACTGAGATGAGAAACACCTCGTAGAATCATAGAATCATAGAATCGGCTGGGTTGGAAGGGACCTCAGAGATCATCAAGTCCAATCCTTGATCCACTACCGCTGCGGTTACCAGACCATGGCACTGAGTGCCACATCCAGTCTCTTTTTAAATATCTCCAGGGATGGAGAATCCACTACTTCCCCGGGCAGCCCATTCCAATCTCTGATCACCCTCTCCATGAAGAAATTCTTTCTAATGTCAAACCTAAACCTCCCCTTGGACAACTTAAGACCATGCCCTCTTGTCTTGTTGATAGTTGCCTGGGAAAAGAGCCCAACCCCCCCCTGGCTCCAGCCTCCTTTCAGGGAGTTGTAGAGAGTGATGAGGTCTCCCCTGAGCCTCCTCTTCTCCAGGTTGAACACCCCCAGCTCCCTCAGCCTCTCCTCACAGGACTTGTGCTGGAGTCCCTTCACCAGCCTGGTTGCCCTCCATTGGACCTGCTCCAGGACCTCAATCTCCTTCCTGAACTGAGGGGCCCGGAACTGGACACAGGACTCAAGGTGTGGCCTCACCAGCTCCGAGTACAGGGGCAGAATCACTTCCCTGGACCTGCTGGCCATACTGTTCCTGTTACAGGCCAGGGCCCTGCCAACTTATGGGCTAGAGTCCTTTTGCCCCTGCTAGACAGATGAAGACCATCTGATTTGAGGACACTAGGTAGTATGGAATTTGCCCCATGGTCAAAAAACCCAAAGTTCTGACAATGGCAGCAATCCCTTAGCCACCTATTGATAAGATAGGTTTTCCTACTCCTCTCCTCATTCATCTCTGCTACTGCCGGAATTGAGGCAGACACCACCTGTGCTCCTGACCCATGAACTAACCGACCCAGGGCCTTGAAGTCCTTTTTAATTGTCTTGGCACTTCTTTCATTAATGTCATCACTGCCAGCCTGGACTACCAACAGTGGATAATAATCAGAGGGCCGAATTAGCTGGGGGAGTCTCCTATTAATATCCCTCACCTGGGTCCCAGGAAGGCCGCAGACATCCCTGTGGGATGGGTCCAGTTGACATATAGGGCCCTCAGTTCCCCCCAGAAGGGAATCACCAACTACAACTACCCTTCTTTTTTTCTTTGTAGCTGTAGTTGTAACCCATCTGGTAGGCAGGGAGTGAACAGGAGACCTTCCATACAGATCTTCCTCTTGTCTGTCCTCTGCCTGATTCTTTGAGTCCAGGGCCTCGTATCTGTTCTTTAAGGGCACCTGGGGGGATGGTTTTAAATCATAATTTAATGTTTCAAGTTTATTTAATGATATCATAACATATCCCTCACAGATTTTACACTCTAATTTGTGTCTTTAATGTACATGTTATTTAGGTACCCATAATTGTAGAGACAAAGTATATATATCCATATATAAAAATGTAGAGAGAAAGAAAGTACACTTTTAAAGTATGAATAATTTCTATCTAATGTAGTTGGATTGTGCCCTGAATATTTTATTATATTCTTCTATATTTCTACATGTATGAAGTGAATTTATGGTATGTATCATATAAGGATATCTTTGCTGTAGAAATCTTCAGCTTGGTTTAATTAACATTATGCAGCTTGACAAAGTAAGGTGTTAAAGGTGTCAGTAAGAGTGATCTGGGCTAGATGCTACAGAAAAGGAATCACGATTCTTCAGGAAAAAGTGACATGATATTTCTGTCACTCATCTGTTTTAATTTTGCATAAATATTTAAAGAGGATGTAGTGGAAGTGATATTTTAGGAAGGATTTGTGAATGGGGGTTTGTGTTGTGAAGGAAGCCAAAACCAGCTTCTAAAGCTTACAGAAATGTCATTTGAGTTCAGAAAACAAAAACTTGGAGCATATTGAAATGCTTCACAGGTCTGTGATAGTCTTTAAGATGGAAAAGTGAATATTGAACTCTGAAGGAAGGAGGGATTTTAAAAATGGTACTTGAGAAGGGGCAAAGTCATATTCTGTCAGTAATCAATAAGATCTCTTGCTTTTTTAGCCAGTGTGGTTTTTTTCTGAATAAACATAAAAAAGAGACAGAGCAAATGGAAAGCAACACGATGGTTTACTTAGATTTTCTTACAGAATTTCCTGGGCAGTCTGGCTTTGTTCAAACTCAAGTGTTCTTGACCAAAAGCACTTTATAGTAAGTGACAAACATAATTGCTACCAAAAGCCAAAGACAAAAGACAAAAGACCAGGGCAGTCTGAAAGACAAAAATATATTTCATATACATAGTGTCTTATTTTTTTAAGTATACCACTTTCAAATTTCAAATTCCACACATCTCACAGTCCCCTGACCCTGGAAAATACCCTCTGAACAGCACTGATTACTGTAAAGATTCTGGTGGAAGAAAAGCCCTAGGTCAGTTTCAATAGGGTCATAATCCTGTATGTGTTTGGACATCATTTTTTACTATTTATGAATATTTTCAGAGTAAGATACTCCAGCTAGGATTCTACATGGAACCCATTTTTATCTCTTTTGTGATCCTTACCATCTTTTTCAAAGGCATTCTCCAGAGATGGTTGAATCCTTGCAGTTGTAGTGCATATCTTTACTGCTGGTTTATTTTTTTTTTCAACTGTCATCAAAGAGAGTGTTTCCATATGTGCTCAGTCTCCAGTACTATCATTCTTTTTTCCTCCCGAGTATGGGATCCCACCACTTTTGTGCTTTTGTTTTACAGGAAGGGGGAAAAGTCCCATATCATTGATGCTGGTTTCTCTTATGGGGCAGTTGGCAGCAGCACATTGTGTGTGGGCTGTTCCCTTTCTCCTTTGAATTTCTCTCTCAGCCTTTCCAGTACAGTTTGCAAAAGTTTCATGTCAAAAATATAATATAGAGAAAATGCACTACATTAAAAATTCAGTTCATATAGACTGATTGTTTTACTGTTGAAGAATATGCAAAGGAGAGAAAAGAAAAAGGAAACAGTGATCTGATGTCTGAGGTCTGCTAGTTCACCTATGTCAGTTTCCATCAGATTGAAGATTTCACTGAACATTTCACTGAACATATGACTACCATTTGTCTAGCCTGCATGTACAAAGACCCTGGAAAGTCTCAATACTGTGCAAATCTGTTTAAGCTTTAGTATTTCTTAACTTTTCTTTAAAAATTCATGCTCTGATTTTATCCACAATTGTCTGTTGGCTGGCTATATCCCCAAATACTAAAATATAGTATTTTGGATAGTATAGCTATAAATGCTCTTTTAGACCAGTAAAAGCTAAACAAAGAAGATATATAATTTTCCCTTCCTTATATACAGCAATTTTTCTGACCACATTTCTCTTTATGGGCCATTCACAGATGAGGCCTTGTTAACTGTTTCGTTTTGTCATAGACAGCTATGAGAGATGCATTCTAAACTGTTATTTATATGTCACTGTCTTCAAGACTAATGCAGCTTTGGGCCCTGGCACTTCTCTAAAATATTGTGTTATCGAGAGGCAAAACCCTCATGCCTGCAGACTACTTTACCTCTACTTGCATCCTGAAGAAGAAGCTGCTACTCTGGAGAGTGATGGGGCAGTGGGTGCTGGAGTGGGGACAAGTTGAAATACATTGCAACTATTTGCTGCTGCCCCCTTCTCCCATTCACTCCTCTTCCCACCCCAACTTTGCTCCTTACCCCTTCCCTTGTAGTCTATGCCTGGTTTCTCATTTCATGGAAAGAAAGAGCTATTTTTACACATTTGAGTAGCCTTAACCTGTCTATGTTCATGTCCGTAACTCTCAATATAATTTTTAATTGTTTTTCTCCATGGTTTTGAAGCTTACTTGTTTTCAGTTACAGGTTTGGTCATCTTCAATAGCCACAATGAAGTTGTTGAGGGAATGAGAATGAAATATGTCTCAGTGCAATTTTCCTCTTTTCTAAGTAAGAATCTGGTGTTGGACTGTGTATGTCAATTCCTTTCCACATGGTGTAGCTTCTGCAAATCTTTTTCATCCACAGATGAAATGAACAAATTAAATTTTAATAGACATTAAAATAAAGTATTATCAGATTGAAAGAAAATAGTTACTTTTTATTTTGAACGGAGTTCTCTGTCATCTAACCTCTCTGTATCCAAGTGTTTTGTGCCTCAAGCCATAATATTAGACTGAGATCAACTTGGAAATCTAATCATATATCAGTGCTCCTTACTTCTGGCTTACTTATAACTAAATGTTAAGGAAAGAAAATACTGAAGTAATAAATCATCAAAGTTTTTGGTAGAGAAAAAATTGTACTGTCTGACAAAAACTAATTCAAACTGTATTTTTTTTTATCTTAAATGATTTCACAGTTTTACTGTATATCTATTGTTAGAAAGACTGATTTTTTTTGAAACTACACTTTTATTACAAAATTATTTTCCCCATCTACATACAGATGCTGTGCATAATATTGAATTAAAAATCTCTCAGAACTATAAGAAGAATCTCTGTGCATATAGTAAATATAATTTTACAGTCATTAAAGCATATAATAATAAAACATAGTGTGCCTTCGTTGATAATTTATGGCAAATTTCCCACTGCTTGAAAATAAATATATATGACTTTCCATAAACATATCTCAAATGAAAAAAACCCAAAAAAACAAAAAATTCTGCTTCTCTGGAATATTTTGAAAACCTAAACTCAGCTTGCACTCAGGAATTTTTTTTCCATTGGAAAAAAATAACTGTAGTATACTTAAATATTTGTTTTAAAGGTATCAATTAAGAAGGTTTTCCAAATCTTTCCTTTTGAAATTTGACTCAATAAATTAATGGAAATAGACTGAAAAAAAATGTAAGCAATAAAGCATTTTTACTACAAGAAGCAGCTGTTAGCAGCAGGATCAAATACATAATACTTGCCAGGATCTCTATTGTGATTGTAATTACCAACTATGTTGGCATATACATAACAACCCTGGTATCTTCGCTTGATCTTTCTTAAGATAATCCATTTCTCTTCACTCTTTTTTCTGTGTGGCATGTTGAAGAGTCTTTCTATTGTAGGTTTGAAGAACTAAAGCGAGAGGGATATATGAGTTGAAGAAATATCCTAAGCTGTATTTGATTCCTATTGCTCTGCTGGGGAAAACAAATGTTCCAGCACTAGAATAATTTCTGGTTAATTTTCCAATACTGACATTTAATTTTAGTTCAAATGGGAAACAGAAGTATTTTTTTTTCAGTATCATATTCCAAATAATCACACTCATGAACATAACAGTCTTGCTCAGAGGGCAAACCTGAAAACAACATTGCTCTGATCAGCATGATGGAAAAGCATTCTTTATTTTACCAAGAGCTCATACAACTGTAAATAAGGGATCCCTCAGATTTTTTTTTTTTTAATGATTCATCATTAATCTTCTCTAGACCTCTTCTGCATTTTCCTCTTTTCAAAATAAGAAAATTATTAAATTGCTGCAGCTGAAGAGTATGACTTGGTATCTTAAATCTTCTTTAAATAAAGTTTTTTCACCTGATAACAATTTTTCTTCCAAAGTTTATTTTTAATACCTCATATGTAGGGTGGAAATACTTCTGTGGAATTGCTTGATGAAAGTTTCACATAATTACACAAAGGCATCTGTGTCAGATATCAGACGACAGAATCCTTTTAGTTGGAAAAGACTCTGAGATCATCTAGCCCAAACATTAACCTAGCACTACGAAATGCACCACTAAACCATGTCCCTAGGCACCACATCCACACATTTTTTAAACACGTACAAGGATGGCAAGACCACCACTTCCTTGGGCATTCTGTTTCAGTGTCTGACAACCCTTTCAGGTGGTTTTAGAGAGCAAGTCTCCTTTTCTCCAGGCTAAACAACTCCAGTTCCCTCAGAATCTCCTCATAAGAAGCCTTATCCAGACCCTTCACCATCTTTGCTGCTCTTGTTTGGACATGCTCCAGCACCTCAGTGTCCTTCTTGTAATAAGGGACCCAAAATCAATAATAATATTCACTGTGTGGCCTCACCAGGGTTGGGTACAGAGGGAGAATCACTTTCCTAGTCCTGCTGGACATGTTATTTATGATACAAGCCAGGATGCTATTGGTCTTCTTTGCCACCTGGATACACTGCGGGATCATATTCATCTGGCTGTCAGTCAGGTCCTTTTCCTCTGGGCATCTTTTTAGCCACTCTCACCCAGGCCTGTAGCATTGCATGAGATTATTGTGGGCTCAGTGCAGAAGCCAGAACTGGGCCTTGTTGAACCTCATAAAATTGGCCTTGGCCCACTGATCCAGACTGTTTAGGTACCTCTGTAGAACCTTCCTACCCTCATACACATCAACATTTCTACCCAACCTGGTGTTATCTGCAATCATAGTGAAGGTGCACTCAATCTCCTCATCCAGATCATCGATAAAGATATTAAACAGAACTAGCCCAAATACTCAGCCCTGGGAAATATCACTTGTGACTGGCCACCACCTGGATTTAACTCCACTCACCAGAACTCTTTGAGTCTGGCCATCCAGACAGGCATAAGTGCTGCAGCAGGTCACTAACTATTTTCATTTGGATTATGGGGGTTTCACTCTGCTCCCTGTTCCTGTCTTCCAGCTCAGGGGTCTGGGTATCTGGAGAACTACAGGGTCCTCCTAGTAAAGACTGAGGCAAAGAAGGCATTAAGTACCTCAGCTTTTTTTCAAATCCTTTGTCACTATGTTTCCTTTCCAATAAAATATGAAGATTCTGCTTATCCTGTATCGCTCCTTCTGTTGCTGATGATTTATAGACACATTTTTTATTGTCTTGTGCAGCAGTAGCCAGACTGAGTTTTAGCTGGGCTTTGAACCTTCAAATATTTTCCCTATGTAACCTCATAGCATCTTTTTAGTAGCCCCCTGAGTTGCTTGCCCCTTCTTCAAAGTTTACAAATTTTTTATTTATTTATTTTTTTCTCCTGGATTCCAGACAGATGTCTCTCAGCCAGACTTGTGTTCCCCACCAGCTCCTCTTTTGGCAGACAAAAACAACATTCTCCTGCACCATTAAGATACTCTTACTGAAGAATGGCCATTTGCCCTTCAGGACTCCACATATGTTATAGCAGAGTTCCTTTAATGCTTTCAAGACAGTAAAGCATACATCCAAGGTAAGCCTTTATTTTATTTTTTAATAAGTACATAATTTTTTAAAAAATTGTTTTATGTTGGGTAAGACCATGAAACAACCTATATAGTCATAAAAATATATGCATTCACATTCTGCTACCTCTATAAAAACAGATTATGACATCAGAATAAACTTGTAATCTATTACTCTTTGGAACTGGTGTCAGTTTCATGTTCTGTAAATTAAATGAGAATCTGGTAACTTGTCTAAAACATAGAAGTATAATTACATACAAATATTTGTTATTTTTCTCCTATGAAAAGGCTTACAAACACTATATATAGTTTTATGTACTTGGTACACTTTTGTAACTGGACAGCAGTGTTATAAAGTAATTTTTCATTTCTCATCTTCAACAGAAGAATAATGTGTTGTTGACTGTGTTATTATGAAAGACATGATGGAAATATTGCAATTATACAGACAATTTGGCAAAGAGAAAGGTCTAAAAAGCAGATGCACTGCTAGGATACATCATTCAAGTTATTTTCAGTAGCTAAACAGAGATTTGATTGAATTGTGATTGTGCAGGCTTCAGTTAGAATATATATTCGTTTGAGTAAAACAAAAATGACATCAATTTTAAGGGAAATTACCATAATATCAGCATTGGAAAACTGATCAAAGAAAAAAAAACCCACAAAAATATAAAAAGTTTTTGGCTCTTCTAGCCCACTCAAACAAATTTTCTCTCCAAAACTATGAAGTAAAATATCAAGAAAGCAGAATTTCTCAACAGCAGTATTGTTTAGTATTAACATTATCTTCAAACCAAAAAACACACTAAATATACTAAAAGGTAGAAAAACCACTAGAGAGCAACTTCATTACATCAGTCCAACAATAGGAAGAAAATATGGAACTCTGCAGTACTTAGCTTCTTCTATGTAGGGCCATTTATATAATGTGGTTTTCTGTCATAATATATAACTATGAATAGCAATATAGGAAGCTAATTAAATTCTATGCCTTGTGTTTCAAATATAAAACCACAAAAAAATGTATCATGTATTTACGTGTCTGTATTTTGGAAAGACAGGTTTTTACTGCAGTCTTAAGAATGAGAGCTAATTTCACATTATTTGAAAAAAATTAAAGAAAATTGGAGAATAATCGGATAAAAATCTGTTGAAATCTGTGTGATGTAGAATTAACAGTATGTAGTATAAGATGTAGTAGAGATTCTCTAACATTTCTCAGAAGTGGCTACATCAAATTATTTTTGTTCAGGCTTTTTATAAAATTATTTCTTTGTGCTTTCTAAAATTCATTAAACCAATTACTATGCATGAGTCTTTTATTACCTCTTTTGTCAAAAGGAAAATATTGTTAAAATTTTTCACTTCATATTTCTGGTTTATGTCCACTTTCCTGTGCATTTTTACTACTGTATTCCTTACTCCTTTGCAATCTTCAATCAAGAAAAGCTAAAGTGTTATTTCCCACTCCAATCAGTTTTACTCTTTAACTTTTCCACTGTGTATGAAGAAGGAGTCTAACAACCATAGCCTGTGCCTATAGGAGAAGTTTACTCAGGCTGAAAGCTCCTACATTCTTTGCATGGAAATTAAAAAGAATTAATCATCTATCATGGCATTACTGTCTCTTCTATTTATTGGAAGATATAGAACTGACAGAGGAAAAAGAAATAATGACAGCCAGAAACTGAGGAATATTTCTGACTGTCAATATTTAACATTTCTTTTCACTCTGGATTTTTTTTTTTTTTTAGGCTGGACTGAATGAACAGTTTGACATATTGCAAGAAACAGTAGGAAGATCAGTGAAACACATATTGCCTTCTATAGAATTTGGAAAATACAGAAAGTATTGAAGTTTGGATCAAACAAAACATTTTTTCATCATTAATAAAAAATTTCTCATTATTAGAACTGCTCTGTGTGTAAAAAACGGTAACACTTTTTCTTAAGTAACTTTATACAACCTATATCAATATTTCTGGATACGGTGAACAAGAAAAAATAAGACCTGTTTATTTACATGTCAAACCAAAACCTGTGTAGCAAGAATCACTAGTAATTGACAGAGATTTTTATATGTAAGAACATACTGTATCCTGTGTTTCTGTTATGTTGAATTGTATGTATAATAAATTGTATCCAGTTGCACAACAGAAACCATCTAATGGGAAGATTTGATGCTTATGATAGGAACTTGAGAGGTAAAAGTTGGTTTTCACCTCACTTTTTTCCCAGGAACTTGAGTTAAATTTATATTTCCAGCCTCCCCTATTCCTAGTATAGCTGAATGTGCTATTTATCTATAGTGGAGATTCTGAAGAGAAGCAAGGTTGTCTCTGGTTTAGATATCCTGCTATTTCATTTAATGTGTAAATATGGCTTTTGACAAGAATTGTCCTATCCCTACATTACACAGCAACTTTGTTTACTTTTAAGGTAAAAGATCTTATGCCTTTACCATAGTTTCAGCTTTAATTTTCTTTGTTAGGAATGGGATGTACCTCATGATCAGCTCTGACAGTGAACAGGGAGATCACTATAGGCCTTTTCCCTTCTGCTGAATAGTTGAATTTTGTACTTTTCTAAAACTAAAGCTTGTACAGATAGAATTTCTTTTCCTTATTCCTTGTTGCTTGTCTTGTTATATTCTGCTTCTGCTCTTTTTATCATCTATAAATATCTGAATTTCTTAAATATGTTAAAGGTGGTAGTATCACCTATGAGTCTGATCGAGGGGATGCTGAGAATGAAACAGTATAGATTAAACCAACAATCATTCAGAATATGGTAAATTAGTTTATGTGAACGTCCAAACTAACCAAATCATGTGGTGTCATTTCTTTAGTTAAAGAAATAAGGGACATAAAATATATTTATCATTACATGAGAAAGTTTAGGAGATGTAGTACACAGAATCAGAGAAAACACATCTTTGCTAGTGTCACTGGGCAAATAATACCTGCTCACAGAAGACAGAAAAAGCTAAGTGGAATAGATAGAAGCAATTATCCCCCTTCAAATGACTGCCAGATGACCACAGCATGAGTACCACATCCAGTTTTGGGCTCCCTAGTAACAGATAGATATTCTTCTATGAAGAAAAGCTGCAAGAGTTGGGGTTGTTAATCCTGGAGAAGGAAGGCCCAGATGAAACTTTATTGTGGCTTTTCCCATATTAAATACTTAACACCCAAGCATATTTAATGAGTGCTGGACAATGAAAAAGGTATTAACAGAAATTACTATTAACAGTGATTGTTTTTATTTAAGGTTTACTGACGTGTACTTTGTCGTGTTCTCAGAATTTATAAATACTGACAAGAATGCTCTCAAGAATACATACTCATCTTGAATAAACATATGATCAATTCTGTTATTACTAGATCAAGAAATAAAGAATTTATGGTATAAAGAATGTAGGAAAATTAGCTTAGAAATAAAATGTAATGGTGAGTTTCCTCAAACACATGCAGCAGAAATAGAGTATGCCAGAAAAGAACATGATCTCTTGTGGCTGTTTGTTTTTTGGTTGATTCCATAAATCTGCAAGATCCAACAGATCAGCTGGAAATGATTGATTCAGAGAAGTAGAAAAAAAAATACAGTACATACTGGCTTGTGTATTTTTGCTTAAGCTACATAAGTTATTATTTTAGCCTTCCAGTAATTTATCCCAGTCTTATCAACATTCTCACAGTGTTATCACACTGAGAATTTTGACTATATAAATAATTTAATTTCATCTTTTGAAGAACACAGCAGTAGGAAAAGTTTTCAGTGAGTATGAATCAGAAAATAGAATGTTTTTCTGATCACATAAAGTCAGTTAGATAAAAAACAATGCAAATATTTTTATTATTAAGAAAATAGAAGAAACAAACAAAACAACCCAAAAAGAACCAAACTGAAAACTTAAAAAAAAATATGAAGGTGCAAGGAAAGAAAAAGAATATGTCCACAAAGAAATAGAAGCTTTGGGAGAGCACATTCATTGCTGGCATTCAATTGTCTGAACATTCCTATAGAAGAGTTGTGTAAATGTTTGGGGGGTTTTTTTGTCATTGCTGTTTGAACAGTCAAAATTAAACCAAGGTTCTTCTCATCATTAGAATCACTGGATTATGAAAATAGGTCAAATTATTTTAGGGAAAGATTTAATTGAAGTTTAAATGGTAATATAAAGAAATTTTTAAAGCTTGTAAATTTTGTTTAAAGACTTAATAAGTTTGGGCAAACATGGTTTTGTTTGCAGTCAAGTAGGAGGAAAAAATATTTTAATTTAACTGACAAATGAAGAGAGAGGCTTAGTATTACAAAATCAAAAGTAGAGGTCAGAAGGATGGTGAAAACTGAGAGAGCTCCTGCAATCAGATTTAGCTAGTTCAGAATACTTTTGTAGGAGCTGCAAATACACTTTGCATTGACATGGAGATTGTACCCTAATCCTAAACAGTGACCTGTTTTTTCACAGATCTGTGTTTCTGTCTGAGAGCTAAGTGAACCATTAGAGTCAATACTCCATCACCACTGTCAATGGAATCAAATGTGGTATTCAGCTGACCAGAAGTAGGTGTCATCAATAGATACCTACATGGAGTAGAATGATATTTTGGAAACTGATTTCCACTCCTGATGGCACCTGCATGAATATAAACCAGCTAGATATCCTGAGAACAAAGCATGGAAAATTATTCTGATACCATAAAGTATATGTGCACCCTATTACAGACAATGATAACACATGATCTTGTTGCTAACCAGCACAGATTGTGTCTTTTTTGACTCAGTCCTATACTGTTACTTCATGTAGAACCGTTAGTTTCACTTGCCTGTAGATACCTTTTCATAGAGACAAAAATGTATTTTTTTCCTTAGCTCTGTGAGAAATTAATATTTCTCACAGGTAAGGCAGACATATATTCTGAATTCAAAATGCGGCTCACATTTATGATCAAGTACAAATGTTCTGCATTATCAAGAAAAGATTCTTTGAGCATTAGAAAAAGTATAATCTACCATATAATGCTTCTTCAAAGAGACATGGCTATATATCACATCTCAAGGGGAACACTGAAGGACCAGAAAGTAGGATGTGCTAGTTTTCTTCAACTGAGTTGAATGAATTCATAAATTACAAATTAATTTTTAATTTAATTATACAATTAAATATGCTTTTTTATTCTTTTTCTTCCTTTTATTTTTTTTTTAAGAAACATGCTTCTTCAGAGAGGAATTTATTTCATAATACTTTTGGTAGTTACTTCATATGTGTAAAATTTCTTCAAAGCTTTTGCCATCCACATTTCTTTGATACTTTAAAATAAATACAGGTTAAAAATCAGTCTGGGTTTATACTAACTTTGGCTGTAATTTTACATGTTGAGGGGCACAGAAGCCGTTCTGACTTGATTGTGGCTCATTAGCAAATTTCAGCCTGTAATTTCTAGTCAGCTCATTTGATAGAACTTAATTATATTTTAGTTAAATTAATATGAGAAAAACTCTCTACTTAATATCATCTCTGAAGACTTTTCTTAGCTTCACAAAGCTGTAAAAAAATGCAAGATATCAAGTTAAATCCCAGTCTAAATTATAAGAGTTATGTGTTTAAAAAACTTCCAGGGTTTATAAATTCAAAGGAAGTATATGTATTTTAATTAACAACACTGAAACAGGATCATCACTTCAAGGCAATAACTTAATGGGAAAAGAAGCACTACATATTCTGATATTGATAAGCAGACAAAAAAAATGAAGAAGATATAGATAAACAATCAAACTATTGGTTTATCTGAGTTGATGAAATACAGTATTGTTTCCTTCTCTATGCTAAAGGCAGCTGGAGAAATATGGAAGTTTTTTTTCAGTGCAGAGTTTAAATTTACTTCTGCACTTTGCTCTCTTGGCTTACCACTTTATAGAAATGTAGCCAGTCATTCACAACATAAAATACGCTTTATTGCTTGCAAAATATACATTTCTAAAAGAATTACAGACGGGAAAGTATACTTTGTGGGATTTCTACTTCATTATGAAATCACCCCAATCTTAGCATTTTGTAATCACATCATTATGATTGTAGAACTTGGAGAAAAATCAAGTGTAGCTACTTTGATACCAATCTTTACTAACATTTACTCCTTCAGATGAAAATTGATGAATTGCCTCTCTATATGTAAGAAACACCGTTATGGAAATATTTCCTGAAGTAAATTATGAGACATAAATTCTCTTCACTACCTGGAAAATTTGGAAAAAAAATATAGTAGTATAGGTATAGTAGAGGTAGCTGCTCACAGAAACTCTATAACCTCAGAGTTCCTATTAAATTTAGCATTTCTTGTTTGGTAGTAGCAGAACATCCTGAATGTGAGTAAAGATATGGTGATGCAAACTTCCTCAGCCTGCTCTTTCTTTTACAGGTTTACATTGTAGCATGAAGTTCCAAGACTCCACACTAGTGTTCAGTCCTGTAGAAAACAGTACCAAGCATATTTGGACTTGAATATACCTATCAATCTCTACTATTTTTTAGTTATATTAATTTTTCTACCTTCTTGCCTTGTTCTATGTCTCTAGCAGTGATGGGACAGGCAGTCTTGTGAGGTGAAGCAAAACAAAATGATTTCTTTCTCTCGTTGGCTGCCCTAGCTGAACCCATGTAGTGGCAAAGAGGATCACACCAGTGTGCTGAAATGTAGGAGCTGTATAATCATGCCATGGGAGTGCTAGCATTTTCCCAGGAATCATGGCTAACTACTTAACACTATGCCAACAGGAATGCTACTTGTTGATACAGCTGGCTAGGTGTAGGATGGAGAAAATTAATGCTGTATAAAAGTATATGTTTAGTAGGCAGGAGGCACCCCTGTAATAATTTTTCAATCTTTTTCAATAAAACAGAGTCTGGTTAAGTCTGATTTCAGGTAGCTTTGTATAGTCTAAATTCACATTAACATAATGCCTGGACAAAACATAGTGCCTCTTGGGAATGAAACATCTTAGTACTACTTGTGTACTAGATAGAAAGGGGTATGAATTTTACATAAGCTTAGAAACCATTATGCCCACTTAGTCTTATCTGCCAGCCTTATCTGCCTGCTATGTGTATCCCAATAATAGCTTCCTAAATCAAATACATGATGGAGAGGATCTAGTCCACCATACCTGTACAGAGCATCTGTATATTGCAAATAATCAATCATGTTTTTTATTAGGGCTCTCTCAAGTCTGCTCACCAATGTACAGTTATTGTCTCATTTGCTGATTCATGACAGAATGTAACTCATTAAACGGGAGATGGGTCATGACAGTAATATGAGACCTGCAAGGGATGTATAGTTGCACCTACCACCTTCATTCCAGAACAGTAGCTGGTCCTTCTTACCAGCATTTACAGCAGAGAGAAAGAGTAGTATAATGATTATGGTCCTTACTACCTTCTTGAAAGATCTCCAACACACCCTTCTGTTGTAGGCTTTTTGTGTGGCAGCAACAAATCACTTCATCCATTTTGGCTTTAATTTTCTAGCTAATAATTAGCTTATAAAATTTGGTTACCAACAACCAAGTATTCTTTTAATACATTTATTAACATGTTGAGGAACTCCAATGTTGTGATGACAGAAGACAATAAAATAGTTAAAGTTTTGTTTTGTCACACTTTGCCTCACCATTCTAGTCCAGCACTGACTGTAGAAGTCCTCAAATTATATCAGTTTGATCTGAACAGGTCTGGAGCATTTATAAAAGACAAATGTGATGAATGAAGTAATGATGCACTTGTAATCTGGGCACAATAATTTTCTTTCTTATTGTGTTTGTAATAGGACAAAAATTTGAATATTTTAAACCTCAAAAAGGGTTAAAACCTGTGTTATAGACAGCACAGTTATTATGGTGGCTTAAAGAATTTAGGGATTCTCTCAGCAGTATTCCCCATGTCAACACTTCAAAGCTTGTTAGCTTCACATTCACATCTTTTCTCGTCTTCTATAAAATCTGTTGTCTCAGTTTTTCTTAGCTTTGATTATTCAATAGAGCAGAAACCGAATCCCTGTAATAAAACCTGAAATAATGAGTATGATGTAGGAAATCAAACTTGACATCATTAGATAAAGTACACAACAACTGAAAGCAAATTTTATGTAGATGGACAATTCCAGACCAGCAAACTTAGACCGGCTTTTTAGTACAATAGATATGTGTTATTCAGTGCAATACAGACTTAGGAGGGGTTATTCTTATCCACTCAGAGGTTATCCAGCATATTGCAAGCAATTGCTTGACAAGTACCTTTATCACATGGCAGTTCATGCCTTACATGCCTTACAGCTAAGGAAACTTAGATCAGAATCCCTGAAACCTGCTCTTCTTTAACTCAATTTATCTCATCTTGAGAGAAGTTTACCAAACCATGTGCTTTAATTGCTTTCTTCTCTGAGGCTAATCAGGGTTTCTGAAATTTTTCTTCTCTAAGAAATGCTGAGAATGAATATTATTAATGATTAATATGTCATTGTGCATATTGCAGTACCAATGTCATTAGCCATATATTGTTAGACAGTGTAGTAAAGAGTGCTATAGGACAATCTCTGTACCATACTGATTATCAATGTCCAGATAGACAGGATGGAAATATCATTTCCAGTTTTACAGAAAAGGAAAAGAAATACTACAAGATTATATGGATTATCCAAATCACAAAACAAGCTGAAAAGACAGTGGAAGCTGAAGCTGTCTGGAGTAAAGTCAGTAGTTTTCCTAAGCTTCTCAAATTGCATTTATCGAAATATTGTTTCATCTTTCTAAATATACCTGACCAACATTTTGCCTTTTGGAAGGCAGCAAAATGTCACTTTTTTTATTTTTTTTTTTATTTTTTTTTTTTAACTTAACCATGTGGTTACATATACTGTGTCTATTGCAATCATAATGAGTAGTTTGACAACCTGGAACAATTAACTATGCTGTGTGTGGGGAACACTGCTGCACTTTCAATATGAAAATGTAACCTGTAGATTGCTGTAATTACCCTCCATCTATCCCTAAAACACTGAATAATGTTTTTGGTTTTGTTTTAGCATTTTAAAGGATGTAACATGAAAGACTTGTTTTCTACCATCCTGGTGTAAGAAATAATTCTGTCAGACTGTTATTATTTTTTCCAAAGCCAATTAACTCCTTTTGATTCAACTTTCAGGACCCATGTTACTCTTTGTAGATATGAATGGCCTTTGTGTTTTTTGGTTTTATCCACAGCTCTCTTTTTTCCCCAGGTGTAATTATTGCATTTTATATACAACATTTTGATATGATTGTAACTTCAGAGATCATGAAACCATGGACAGAGTTCCCATTAAATAACAGGCTGAATAGAGAATATGTTTCTACATGGATGATACCAGTTAGTTGTTCAATATTGGCTTGTGTGACTGACACATGAGATTAAACCTCTGCAGATTTCTTAAAAATAGACAGATACATACAACATAAAACCAAACAAACCCCAAGTAAATTAGTAAATCCCTGGACATTGTCACATATCTTCCCATTTTTTGTGTTTGAAGAACTCAAAGAGAATGCTTCTTTTACTGTGAGTGGTGTTAGGTTTTAAAGACAGACAGCTACATCACCTACTTTGCCCACCCAGCTACTGGCTGCTTTTAGAAGCCTCTACTTTTTCACTATGCAATCTGATTTCTTATTCAGCTTTGTCAATAGACACCTTATATTGGGTACTTTGTTCCATTGTCAACAGCCAAGTGAGTAAATCTCATCTCTTCTGTTGATAATTTGTATGCCTAGTATAGAAATGCTGCCTAATTACCTCCAGTTGTTAAAAAGCAAGACTTTAAGCAATGCCTTGGAAAAACACAGGCTGGGGACTGGCTGGGGGGTAGGTTCACAGAAAAGGCCCTGGGTGTCTTGGTTGTCAGCAAGTTGAAAACGAGCCATCAGGCAGCATGCCTGCATGCATCCTTCATCTGGCAGCAAGGAAGGTCAGTCCAGGGCTGTCTCACTAGAATCACAGCCAGCAGGTCAAGGAAAGTGATTATCTCCTTTAAGCAACATCAGTTACACAACATGTAGTTTTGCACTTCCCTTCCTGACCCACTGCAAGACAGACATTGATAAACTAGAAGTTCAGTGTAGGTTCACCAGAACAGGACAGTCAGAGGCCACTTTCACCTATGAAGAGGCTGAAGGAACTGGGTTTGTTTGTTCAGCTTAAAGAAGAGCCCAACAACCTCTATTACCTATGGGGGTTCACCAAGGAGATAGGAGCAGACTCTTCACAGTGGTGCACAGTGGGAGATTGAAAGGGGAAAATTTTGCCCCATGAAGATGATCAGGCAGTGCAACAGGCTGCCCAGAGAACTTGTGCAGTCTCTTTTTATCCTACAGTGCTTTCAAGACCCAGCTGTATAAGTCCTGAACAACCTGTCTGGCCTCATAGCTGACCCTGCTTTGAGCAAGCACTTAGCCTACAGTCATCTTCAGGTCCTTCATGAATTACCCAGTGATCCTAATGTGGAGCAGTAACTCTATGGGTTGAAAGCAAAGTAGGTATCTAATGCAGGCTGAACTATTTTAGTAAAAAGGAACTTGTGGCAGATTCTGGAGGCAGAGCACTGACTGATGACAAAAATCAACTTTCATCTTCTTCAGTCTCTTTGCACTTGTGCAAGGAGCACATGGCTGCTGTCTCGGCATTCAGAATAAATTATTTCAGTCTTGGAAAAAATGAAGATTCAACTATCATCTCCTTCAATAGTCTGCAACAATTTAAAAGTGATTGCAACTATACCAAGCTGTCTCTTTACAATAAGGGTAGGGAAATTCAGGTAGTACATTTAAGGTCTTCTTGCCCAATGTGACATTTGCAAGAGTTGTTGAATACTCATCCAGTGTTTCTATTGCAATGTCATGTCACTGACTAGACCTTGATCTGAAACTATTGACATCAATCAATATCACTAATGTTCTAATTGGTTTCCTAGACAGGTCCATAGGACTTTTGGTGAGCAAGTCTCTATGCTTACTTAGAAGAAAGATTTACATTAAAGTAAAGAAAAAATAAAAAAGAGAGACAGTCTATAATATATTATACTTTTAGAAGAAAATAGCCTTGTTACTATGCATGCAGAAAGCTGGTAAAATGAACTGTATGTTAAATATTAAAAAGTAAGTAAAAAACATAACCATATATTCATTCTTAGGCACTTTGGATATTAGTTCACATTGGAAAAATCAATTTAAACTCTCAAGATCAAGAATGCTGTTAATATTTCTTTAGCATGCCTTTTTTCAGTGTCTGGGGAACAAAAGATTGATTTTTTTGTTATTACATTGACAGATTTTGTTCTTTTAAAAACTTTGTACTCAGACAGAAAAAAAATTACTTAAAACAACAGATGCATGCATAAATCCAGCAGTGGTACTTAGAAATAATAGGCTAAAAAGTCCCTCAAGATGTGCAAAATATTCTTGTCAAGGGAGAAACTTTTTCCAGTTGGAGGTCAACAACATAAACAAATGTTTACTGATAGCAGAACCCATAATATTCTCAGTCATCCACGTCCAGGAATCAGATGGTAATTTATTGTTTGAATTACTTTCGTCTGATAAATTAGATCAAGTAAACAAAATTATGTCAAATTTAAATTGATTGTACTTAGAGAAACCATAGATTCAGACACAGATCCCTCACAAAAGTTTATGTGCATTTGTGCAAATACATTTATTTAAATCAGGGAATTTATCACCACCAATGTTATCATTAATAAAGTTTTCCAGTTCCACTGCACTTAAAAAGTGTAAGTCTGGAGAAATGGAACATTCAAGAACAGAATGGTTAGCATAGAACCTTTACCCAGCAAAGTTCTCTAAAACCCAATATGTAAACTGACTGGGAGTTGTGGGACTTTTTCATCACTCTTGCTTGGTATGGGCTGCTATGAAACTGAATGTGCGAGATGCTGAGAGAGATTAAATAAAGAAGAATGGAAGAATGTGTCTCTGAGCATAAAGGAGAGAGGTTTATTTTGTGTTTGTTCTATCTGATAAAAATATATCTATGTGCAGTCTTGAATGCAAATGTAGATAATACCTCCCCATCTGTGTTACTGCTGTAAAGTGGCTACATAATTGTGTACAGGGGGTTCAAAACACATGTTTTCTTTCATACTTTGAGTCTTACAGATCCAGTTCTGAAGGTAGTGTGATTCCAGGCTGCAGGCTATTGTAAGCACCACACTTGGGACTATGAATTTCAGTGTTACAGCCAAGCTCAGATGCTCTTCTGGGCTCCTTGGTTTTGGCTTTGACCCAATTCTTCAGCCTGTTCTCAGCTGAAAAATATTTGTGCATAGTGAATGTATGGATAGTACAAGTGCACTTTGTTGATGTGCTTCCTAACACAGTAAACTCATAAACACACAACTAACTAGCATAGCGGATGTTTGTATTTAGTGATGAAATAGAAATTTATTAGTCTTGTCTTCCTAAAAAGTCAGAAGGGGGGAATAACTGGCAATTTGGTGAAATAGTTTGGTAAGAAGTTTGTTTTCTTTTTGTTTGCTGAAATCAGATAAGTGGCACATCATTTTCTTCTTTTTAAAGTAGTTTACATATTCGATAATTTTCTCAGTGGTATATTGGTGTATACAAAGATTTTGGATTTCACATAAATGAGTACTTGAGCTATAGTAGTTGTATTTTCTTATTATTTTTAATTTAAATGCTTTAATACCAATAGCATGTGAAAGAAGCCTTGGAGCTTCCCAGATCAGCTGTACTTGAAGCACTTTGCTGACATTATTATATAAAGACAGGATGAAAACACAGTTTTAGCAAACCACAAAAATATCTAGATGCTCATATAGTGTAGATAGATCACAAAGAGATCAATCATTATTCAAATATGCAAATGAATCCCATTGTCCAAACATGTGAAACTTTGATAGTGTCAAGTGTGTTATCAAGAGGCACAAGAGGTGCCAAAATGAGCAAGCAGATGAAACTGATGACATAGACAAATGTTGAAAACAAAAACTAGCAAATGAGCTGTGGGAACAGATGGAGAGTGAATCACTGCTGTTATAAGGACTTACAATCCAAGGAAAACATGAGGAGAAATAAAAACAATGGATTCAGATAAAATTTTATAACCTGTAAAAAAGTGAAAAAAGAACAGGCAAAGATAATACTAGAAGAAGACAGGGAGAAGAAAGTGTTGGGCATTTGAAAAATTACTGGCAGAGCCTAATATACAGGAAGGATGAAAAATGGTTGTTTTGTTTTGTTAAATGTTGAGGAGGCCTCTGAAGTGTTTTTGGCAGCCTGAACAAGTAACAGGAATCTGTGTCAGCCAGTAGAAATACAGGAATATGTAGAGGAGATGTGGAATCCAATAAGGAGGGTTCATATGTAGGCTAGGTAATTACCTAGGTAATTAATCTCATTAAAAGAAGATATTGAGAATTAATAGTTTTTTAGTTGATGCTGATGTTTAGTTTACGAAATCCTACACTCTTAACTTTTCAAGCACCTTTGTATGTTTGACTTTTTCACCTTTAATAGATTGATTGGGACAGAGGTTATCTTTCTTCTGTGTTCTAAGTATGCAATGTAAATGCATTCTGACCTGATGGGAATTTGTGAATTCTGCTATGCTACATCTAACGAATAATATTGAATTCCATGATAAACTGCATATGGTGAATAACAACTTTCATCTATCAGAAATGATGGGCAGAAAATTAGTCAATGAATTATTAATACTGTGCAATAAAACTAGAAATGGTTTGCTGATGGTTTGCTTGCTAAGTATGGTACAATATCCTGCAAAGCATGCACTAAATCATGGACGGTATTAAAATGAACTGTGGTTAGGTCCTAAAACAATCAGTTTATAAGGTCAAGAATTTCAAATATGCAATTGAAATAACCACAGCAAATATATGCTGAGTTTGTGGTGGAACTCTAAAGGAGTTTTAACAGAGAGTGTAACAGTAGACGTATAAGCTCTGCTGACACTATTCAAAATGGTCTTTCCTAGATTTACTAAACAGTGCCAGGAAAGTCTTCATAGAATCCTTTTCTTTCATTTATGATTTCTTTTAAAGTATTGATACATTATAATAAAGACTTAGATGATTCCTGGATACCATAACAATTGGACCCTCAGAAGTATTTAGTACAGAAGAATGAGAAAAGTGGATAATTTAACCTCTAGTGATTTTTTTTCTTTCCTGGGTTATAAATGAATTTACTTAATCTTTGTTGCTATGATTGATACTCCCATCCTTACATAATTTTGTTTATTCTTTGATGCAGTTTTCACTATGGTTTTATTTGGTTCTAGACTTTAGACTAAAACAATGAAAATTGCATAAATTTTTTTTCAGATAATCATACAGCAAGGCAGTATGAAAATGTAGTAACACCTTATGGATTAATATTAGATTATAAATGTGTTTTCAGTAGCCGTTCTATCAAATTGTCATGTTGCAAACCTTATCTTTAGTTTGTTATCATTGATGGCATCCTTTTTGTTGTAAACTGCAATTTTCCAAAGTTTGCCACTCCACCTCATTAATTTTGTTTTCTCTTTTCTTCCATCTTCAGCATTAGGATTTAGCAAGCAGTAGGAGTTCATTATATCTTGTTAAATGCAATTAATTATTATTTTGATATATCCAGATCACTTGCAATGTGGATCTTTCTTATTTTGCATTTGTGGTTTACATGTGTGCTGATGTATTTCACATGTCATATTCAGTTGTGATTTAAAAAATGATGTTGACTTCTTACCCCTCCCTACATCAATAAAGAGAATATCAACTAGTCTGCATTCCAAGACATTAACTCCAGCAAATAACACTTATTTTTCAGTTTTAAGGAATTATTATTTTAGTATGTGGCAGTTTTTATTTCTCACTGATATTTTTCTCAGGTTCATATTAATTTACCCCATTAATGAGTAACAATATCAGATACCTAGTAACTTTCAAAATATATCTTTGCCAAAAAGTACAAAGTACCAATAATGCATATATTAAATGGGAAGAGATCAGAAAATATATTACAGTGATGATTAATATTTAGTGGAAACCTTGAGAGATGAATTTCCGAGCTATTGGAAGATGTAATTGAAACAAGAGTAGTTTCATGGAATCTCATAATAATTAAAAAAAACAGATTATTAAAGTAGTGTATGTTTTGTAATATAAATCCTTATTGACAGTCAAAACCACAATTGAGAGAGTTTCATTAAAATAATAATAATAATAATAACAACAACAACAACAAAGGCATAGGGTGGATTTTATATTATGAAATTGAACATCATTTGGAGAAAGAGAAAATATTTTGTTGCTGCAAAAGACAGATGCAAACATGAATTTTGCTTGTTGCTCTCCATGTTTGTGAAATTCCCCATTCTGATGCAAAAAATGCCAAGGACAGAGGAGATGATAAACCAATAAAGCAATGAAATTATTTTTTATGAAGGAGAATCAAGAAATAATAATATCGTATTAATCATCTCAAGGTTAGTCCAAAGATACTGAAAAGGTAGAGCAAAGGCACTGTCAAAAAGTGTAAAAAAAAATTACTGTAGGAGATCATGAGAATATTATTAAGATTTCAGTGCTCAAGCAAGTCTCAGACTATTCTGCATGGCACAGAAAGCTACTATCTCCACAGAGGAAAATGACTCTTGGGAAAATGAAAAAAGGACTACATTATTTGGTTGATACAAAAGTCTTTGTTCAGTTTTTTACAGAAAGTAACTGATATTTATTACTTTGTATTCGATAATCTGATAATCGTTATAGAAATTATAGTCAAGGAGAAAAAAAATGAGTTTAATATATAGCTCTATTGCATTTCATTAAATGGAAAACATTAAAATGAACTTCAGAAGATCTTTATCACAAGAAGAATTGTACTTAAAGATACAAAGACATTCCCACCCATTGCTTGTAAGAAATACAGCATTTTTTTCACAGTTTTCATTGCAAATCTGCAATGGGAAGTAATTAAAGTACTGTAGGTAGCTCAAATTTTTCCCTTATCCTATTCGAGATGATAAAATACTTTCCAATTTTCTTAATCTAAAACCTTCTCTCTTTGTCATTGCAAAGTATGAAGACCCACTGAGAAATTTAAAAAGGCAGCAGGAGGCCAGACCCTTCTGTATATGATTCACTCTGAAAAAGATGAACATATTTCATACAGTTCTGCTTAGGAATGAGAACCTCTCATCCTGTGACATTCCTCGTGTTTATTTGTGGTGTACTTTCAGACAAAAAAACAGCTGTTTTTAAATCTCTACAATAGAGTAAACAGAACAAGGTTTTGGGTCTCTGTCTCTAAGTGCCTCAGGGTGAAGGGAGAGGACACTTTCTTAAGTTAGGGTTAATTGTTTTACTAGAAAAGCAGCAAAATATTTGAACATACTTTAGTGTTGTGACCTCTTGGCACTGTTAGGATTCAAAATAAAAGAAACATTTTGTTCAGGCATTGTCTCCAGTCTCAATTAATGGTCAAAATCTTATTCTTATACTTAGGAAAGGCAGACATATGATGAAACAGATTCTGACTTTATCTACAGTAATGCAGAGCCAGAATCTTTCTACTCACTTTATCATAGTACCTAAATTACTTTTTTGCCTTAAGTTTAAAGTCTATTGTTGTTACCACATTGTTTGATGTACAAAGTACTTCATAGATATAGAAAATTAAAGTTTAGTTTCTTTCCATGAGTGTATGATAAATATTTTGGTTGTGTATCATGAATTCAGTAAATAGGTTTTGCACAGAGTAGATTCCTAGAGTGTGAATGAAAGAGCACAGAAAGCTGTAGGCTGATGACATTCACCTTTGTTAATGGGACCTGGCTGCTAAAAGTATCATTACTGCTAGATACTAATGTTATTACTAATTAAAGCACACTTAATTGTTTGAGCATTTAATCTTACTTTGTATTTTGTTCTTTTTCTTTGTCCATCTTACTAATAAGAAATCTTCGATAGTTATGTAATCATTACCCATAAACAAGGCCCATTTTATTTGGCCTTTGCCCAGTAGCTGAATACTCTCTGCTTGTAGGCAGTTTTTATTGGCCTGATAGTATTCCTTCAGAACTCTCCTTCAAAAGGAGACAAAAGAAACCTAAAACAAAGAAAAAAATGTATACATTCAGAAGATAAAACAAAAATATCTTCCTTGGTTTTATATCTTTTCAGTGAAGTGGCAGAATTATGGATTGAAAGCTCTAAGAGGAAGGAAAAATTCAGATATCAAATGATTCAGAAAATGTATTCCAGAACAGCTATTTCACTAAATGTTTCATTATTTCTATACTCACACAAAGACTGCTTTAATTTATTTAAAAGATATGACATGCAATAAATTACAGTTCTGGAGGAATTATCCTAACACATTTTCTTTTTAAAGATAATTCTTTCCTATGGATGCCTTGCAGAACTTCATAGAGGATGCCCAATGGAACTCAATTCCATAGAACTGTTAAAAAAAAAAAAAAAAAAAGAAAGAATATGTTACATCCTCTAAGAAGTAATACAGACTATTTGAGAAAAGTTTGTCTCTATTTTTGAAGACCTTGCTTCTATTCAATATCTAGCAGTAATTGTGCCAGGTTTTAGAACAAATCATCAAATATTTCCTGTCATCAGCATTTTGAGCTGCAATACTATATTGTATTCCAACAGATTTGTATTCAAACTTCAAAGGATTAATTTAAAATTATTACTTTTTAGACGAAGTTAAGCTAACTTTTAAAATAATGTATTTTCACTCACCAGGCACCAACTAAAAAGAACAATGCTTTTAGGTATATAGGTGGTTTCCTGTAGGAAAAAGGACAAAACCAATTTTAACTCACATTTATTTCCTCAGTTCTTCAATTCAGGCTTTTGATTGAGGATTTGTAGTTATTATATAATGACATGCATCTTCTCAACTGAGCCTTCGATTCATCATACAACCTTTAAAGAAGTTTGCATTATGTATTTAGTTCCTAATCTATTTAAATTTCTTGGAGAGATTAAAATTATGAAAAATTGCTCAATGAAATCAATTTAATCAAGACATTCTGTAAAAAAGTGTAAGCAAAGATAAAAGTGGAAATGTGCAGAAAAAATGAATGCATGTCTCCAGAATAGTTTTGAGGAAATAAGCAATAAGATTGCTGTGCAGAATTGGAGCCCAGGCAGAGGAGCAAGAAAGGATTGTTCCTGGCCACTGGCAATCTCAGAGAGAATGTTCAGGAGAACCTTGCACTAGGATAGGCAGACACCATCATGTAGGCTACAGAGATGTATAAATCATGGCAATTTTTAAATAGTCTGGAGGGTATAGATGGATACTAATACTAAGCTCATAAACCAAACTCAGTAGAGAAAGCAGTGAATCAAAATGATTTAACATTCCAGATTTATGAATTCTAAAGCAAAAAGTCGTGAAACAAGGAAGAAAATATTTAGTGCATGACTGCAATTATTTACTACGTTTCATAACTGAGTTGTGGTTGATATATTCATGTGACCAGAACATTGATGTAGAAGGCTGCTGTATTTTCAAGGAGAATGAAGAAGGAAGAAAAAACAAAGACAATTGTCATGTCTGGAAAGGAAGGACAATGTGTTTTGTTCTACTGATTGCCTGTTTTACAAAAAACAAAAAAAGAAGAAGAAAACCTGACCATGTCTTGTTCCAATTCACAGAGAAAAAATTATTTAAGATATTTTCTAATAGTAGGAGCTAAAACATGGGAGGAGTTGGTGACAAAAAGAGAAGATAACTACATGGTTATCCATGGAGAAAGGAATACAGAAATTAAAATAAATCCAAAAAGGCTTTAGAAAATTTGAGGACAGACTTCTTAAAGGAGAAGATGGAGAAGCTCATGTCTCTTTTGCCTGTGAGTCTAGTAGGCTTCTACGGACTGGCAACTAATTAATTTCCCAAAATCAAATCTAGTTTGCCCATGGCACTAATTGGTGAGTGCTTTCCCTGTCCTTATCTTGAGTCATGATCTTTCCTATTGTATTTTCTCCTCCTGTCTTGCTGAGGAGGAGGAGCAATAGAGCAGCTTGGTGGGGACCTGGTAGCCATCTGAGGTCAGCCCAGCACATTTATATTGAACATTACTCCAAAGACGCAGAGGTTTTCTTTTTACATTAAGGTCAGAAGCCAAACTGAGTTGTAAATTGATTTCTGAAAAAGTTTTCAGTTCTTGAGCTGTTTTATTTTCAGTGATGATTACAGCTATATCAGCAGGACAATAAAATATAATCTTTGATGCTAATAATAGTGACATAAGCACTTGTATTTTCTAAAGGAAGTTGCAGTCTGCAATATCAATTTCAATTGTACTGAAGTGTGGAAGGGGAAAAAATTGTATTGTATTTCACCTGTGAGGCATCATATTTTCTGTGCAATTTTCTTCTGCTTGAATAGTTCAGTTTTTTTCCCAACTTATACTTTTACAGAAATTGAACATTGCTGTAGCAGACCCTCAGGTTGGGAGTTAAGCAGTAAAAAGAACTTAAGATAAAAATTTTACAATTATTTGGCATTCCTAGCAAATCTGTTAAAGGATATAAATAATATTTTTAGCAGGGATAATAGATTTTCCAAGGTCAGGGAAAAAATCGTTTCCAAAATTTTTCAGAGTTAGTTTATTTTTCTTTAACATTATGTACTGTTTTAAACAAAATGGAATTTTTTCCCCTGAAGTAGAGTTAATTACACATGACAATATTAATGAATGTAGAAATGTCTTTTTCCATTCAATCGCCTAGTATATTTAAAAGCATAATTAAAAACTTGGCTGAGATTTTAATCAAGTTTATCTTTTCATGACTACTTCTGTTAAAGTTACCTTATGGCCTTTCTACTAAGACCAGAGGATCTGTGAAGTGATCTATGGTCTGACTCTTCTCATAACTGCAAATAATTACAATGCTGAGGTTTAACCTTCAGGCTGTGAATAAACCTCAGGATACACTGATTAACCTTTTACGTTACTGAATGACAGAGAAGATCACCTACACTCATATTTAAAAAGAGGTCATGATATAGAGAGCTCTGAGGACCAATAGCAATCAACATGTAATTTCACTGATCTAGATCCTCAGTGAGTACAAATCACTATAATTCTAGTGAAGTAGAAGGGCTCTATATTGATTTACCTCTTTTGGGAAGATAAGCACAACACTCCATTCAGCTCCCTATGTAAAAAAGAAATTTGGTGCAATAAAGAAGAATTTCAACTGTTTTTTATTTTATAAATGTTAAAAATTATTTTGAATTTTAAAGTATATTTAATATGGAAAATAATATTGTGAAGTTATCGTAAAATAATACCATTTTTCTTTCCCAAAAAGGAAATAAGAGGAAGGGAAAAAAACAACTGCAGTGGGAAGGATGCAGAAAATGTTCAAGCATGTCATTACTAACACATTTATGCAATAGCTCTGAATTACTGTATAAATAGATTATTTCTTTAAATTCCTGAAGTAAAGAGGTCAAATAATGGTTTGCCTTGGGAAAAAGAATATATTTCTATATTCGTCAGAGTAAAAACCACTCCATCATTTTACAAAAGAAATATTATTTTGACAGCTTTACAAAATTTACAGGTAACAGTTCCTCTAAATTATTAAAGATCTTCTGAAACACATGTACAATGCTGTTCAAATATGACAATTAAATTCTTCCTTTATTTTCTTTCTATTTTAAGTAGTTTGTAGGTTTTTTTGTCTGATCTACAGTATCAATAAATAAAAAATATAATTTACGAACACCAAAACTTCATGTAGATTCTGTTACTTCAAATATGGAACACTGGAGAATTTAATGCATGGTTCACTGGACATAGGAACATTATCTTCAAAACCTTTGGCATTTCAGTAGTTTTATAAACCAGGAAATTCACTAAGCATGTCTTTTAATTTTTAGCTAAAGACGTCCTGCATGATTTAATTTAACATACAAATTCATAAATCTCAGCTCCTCTGACGATCAGTGAAAAGCTTAGAAAAAGCAAAATTTCTTTTCACAGTATAATAGATAGCAATAAATCTATGTGAAGATAAGTCTGCTGAATTGTGTAAAGTTTTGAAGATCCCAGGGACATATTCGACTAAGTGGCTGCAGCCCACAAGCAGACATTTCTGTGAAAAATTGAACTTGATTTCTGAAAATATTTTTCCTTCCCGAACTGAGGTCCAAACTATTATAAGTTATTTGTTTCTCAAAGGACAAGAAATATTAAATATGAAAATATTTCTCAGGTGAGTAGAAATTTGAAAAAACAAACTCTAGAAGATAACACTGTATGCCTTTCCAGTGCCCTGAGAATTGTCATTCCTCATAAGAAGGTCTGGTCTGATGCCATCTGAAAGAAATGGGAAAGCCATTGGATGCAGGTTATGCACAATATAAACTTGGAAGACATGAAGGGCAATGAAAAGGTTTTGTCATCAAATGGGGGAGCAGAAGGTATTTCTTTCAGTGTTATCATCAAGGCATGTTTCTGGTTTATTGTATATAGAAAAGACAATAGCAAATGAGATGCTATGATTAATCAGCAGGAGGTTAATTAATGCCTTAGGTAGCAGAAACAAACAAAAAAACAAACAAACAAACAAAATAAAACCTAAGAACCCCAGATATCTGAAATTAAGGAAATTGTTAGACACTTGAAAAGATCTCAATGTGCTTTCCATCTTGTCTTCATTTTGGTGAAATCAAAATACCAGACTCATAAACATTCCAGTGTTTTCTCAGACACTATCATGACACGAATGTCTTAATCATATACAAGTGTATTGCCATAGCTTCTGCAGTGTGTATGCTGTTTGCATATGCAATCCAAGCCTGATATCTCTCAGGACTAGAGACAGCTGGGTTTGGGAAAGGTCAAATTTAAGCTCTACTTATCACCAAGAGAAAGAATGAACTAACTTCTGGATTTAACGTTAGTGAATGAATGGACAAATTAATTGTGGGACTGTCACATCAGGAAGTTTTACAGGTAGTAGTCAATACTGTAGTAGTTTATCTGCAACAGGTAAAAGTAATGACCACATTTTGATCATTTCCCTGGGTAAACAAATGTTTTCATTTAGGTTATTCTGGAGTCATAACTGAAGTAATGTTCAAATTGATACCTAGATTTTACTACCAGGCAAAGAAAATTTTACGTTTATATAGGAAGGAGAGTATGAGAAAAAGGAGATATGTTATCTGTCTATCTATCTATCTAAATGGTGGTTTAGGGAAAGGATTTTCAGTTAGTCCTAATTTCACTTAACTGGAATGTGAGAACCCACTTACCAGTAAGAATCATTGTTTTTTCTATTCCATAGAAGAAAACTTTATATTTACCTGCTGTCAAAAAATATATTAGTACACCAATTTAAAAAAAAATTAAACAGTTTTTTTTCTGGTTTTCACCATAAATGCCATAAAGAATCATCTCTAAAATTTCTTTAAAAATAGGTATGTCCCTAAGACTACATCATAACTGATGAACTAGTATTTCCAGATGAAAAAGATTTTGTCCAGTTCTAATTAGTGTACTGCTCCATAAATCACATTTCTTGGTTTGAGATGCAGCACACTGTGAAATTCCTTGTGTTCCACTTCTCCTCGTCAGTGGAGAGTGGGATGTCAGTTATGATTAAAAATTATTTTTATATCTTATTCAAGACACTCTGTCTTGTCTTGAGAGCTGTTACAATTGGGTTCCTCTGAGGCACAAAATAGAGCTAGGCTTCTTCCTCATATGTTAAATAGTTTAAGATTAAGAATCAAGTAATTTTGCTTATTCATGGGATCATCTAATAAGGACCATTTACTATCTTATAAGAAGGCTTTTAAAAGAAAAACTAAAAAAAAAAAAAATTCTCTATGTAATGCCCTGAGAAATGACAACATTCAGGCTGTTGACAATGTTATTTATTGTTTTCAAGAGGTGCTTTTCTGGAAATATTTATTTCCACTTTTATCTCTCTACTGTGAACAGTGGAAGACAGCTTATGTTTTCTGTGACAATGGTGATTCATGATACTCTTGTCCAGGAGCTCTGTATGGACATCACAGAATCGCAGAATATTTTAAGTTGGAAAAGACCTCTGGAGGCCATCTAGCCCAAATCCCTGCTCAAATAAGGTCCAACTTCAAAGTAAATGCATCAGATGAAAACGAAGGTCAGTAATGGAAGTCTTTTTATCTAGGATCTCCAACTAAGATGGGTTTAATATAAAACTTTATTCTTATCAGCACAGATATTTTAAAGTTCAAGTATAAGCATGAAGACGTAAATAATAATACAATCAGAATATTTCTAACTTCTCTCAGAGTATGATTTCCAGGTACAAGATGATTGTCTTTTATTAAATTGACTCTAATGGAAAGTTAATTAACAATGAATATCAGAGAATTTGGAAAAATCAGCAGTTTTATTTATCAATATAAATGTATTTTTATTAGATGTGATAAAATAATTTGCTGACTGATCTGAGAAAAAAAACATTGTTTCTGTAAAGACAGTGAGATGGAGCATCTAGGACAGAAAACAAGCCAGACTGAGAGAAAAAAGCAATATCATAATTTTCTTTAGTCATTTCACACGGTTGTTGGTTTAGCTTGCTACAAAGATTACAAGTTAGAGTCACAGCCTTGCTCTAGAATGATCTGAAGACTTATTCAAGCTGATAAGTAGCATACAGACAATTTTACTCAGTATCCCCTAGCACCTTCCTGATTTCTAACACTGAGAGCCTGGCCATTAAAGCTGTGACAGCCATAAGCTGTAGGCTATAGGCCAAGAGCAAGTTACAGTAGCAACTTTAAAACAAAGTCTCAGAAGGAAAAAAATACCTGATTCTTATTCTAAAAAGCCCTAAAACTGTGAGATATACCCTACAGAAAATCTGGAGTGACATGATAAAGCAGGTTGTAGGAAACTGAAATCTCCCTTACATAACAACATAACACAGAGTTAGAGAGAGAACTGTTTTCAGACCCCAGGACAAAGGAAGAAAAGGAATCCCCTTACATAATTCAGATTGTGTTCTAACAGTAGTGGTCCTGTGGTGGTTACTTCTAGGTAAATTCTGGTATATGTTGGTAGATATGGATGACTGAATTTTTTTATTTTATTTTTTTTCTCCTTAGGGTCTGGAAACAGACACTAGGATCAAAATCATTCCATGAAAACCTTTGTGTGAGGGTGATCCACTTTATTTTGGTGTTCCAAACTTCGTAGCCTCTTTTGCTTCCTTTTAATTCTTCTGTTGGAAGACGGGGTGAGCAAATAACATCTGTACACCCTCTCCATCTCTTTCAAAATTTATTATAATGGGTTTGAAGATAAGAAGCCTACTGTTACATCAGGTGCTATATGAAGATGAAACAAATATACCTTATTCTAATCCCAGAGGAAAATATGCTGCAGTCCAAATAATGAATGTTTAGGCTCAGATGCATGGGTTAATTTTTTAAATGAACATTTTTTTTGTGCTTCAGAACACATTGCAAGGGAGAGACAGGAGGGAGGTAATCCTCTGTAAAACACTAAATTGTTTTTTAAAGAATTCATGCAGCCGTTTCAAAATGCGTATGCTTTTTAGCTTAATTAAGCATATGCTTAAGCAATTATTGATTTGATGTGCTCACTCTAGGGCTCAGAAGGCAGAAAGTATTTTGTGACACTGGGAAATATGTTGCTATGCAATTCTAAGAAAACTCTGGCAGCAGCTGAGTAGAGTTTATCTTACTAATGCTGTTTGTAACTGCATGTTTTTTCTGTCAGATCTAACAAGGGAAAGTCAGATCTAGACACATGAGAACATACATGTAGAACACAGACAGAAGAGCAACATATAATACCTAAATCATTCCCTATCCTCTCTATAAAATATCTTCTGCTCAATTGTAATCAATGCCAATTGAATCAATTGACTTCAAACTTAGTAACTCAAATATAACGTACTACATATTTTTCATCTAATTTAGGATTCAGTTCATTTAGGAGAGAAAAGGAGGTTGGCTTGGCCTTCCTGGGATCATTTACACTTTATTCTTTCTGGCTTGATGAAACATCCTCTTTATCATCTCTGAAAAACGACTTGGAGAGGAATGGATGTTGCAACGGTCATCGTGTGAAGTTTGTATTGAAGAGGTTTCTTTTTCTTGCTGGACTGCTGAACTGAACACATTTCTAAATCCACCTTTTGAAATGGGTCTGGTTTTTTGGGGGTAGGTTTGTTGGGGTTTTTTTGGGGTTTGTTTTGTTTTGTTTTGTTTTCCTAATTAAATAGTATTTTGCTATGGTTTGACATGTAAAAATATTTTCAGAACACACATTGCATATACCCAGAAAGCCCAGTTCAATTCTATGTAATATGCTTGCAAATAATTCATTTTTTCTGTGGATAAAATTCCTATTTTTTTGCATTGCTGTAGCAAGAACAATAATAACCTTGAAGTAAAGATTATTTTGTTTGAACACTAAATTTTAAATATGATAGTACTTAAATCAGAAGGTTTTGGGAGCCCCAGAAATGGGTATGTTTACTTCATTTCTGCAGTTTATATTCTAATAATGTGCTGTCTTGAATTCTTTGGGATATTTTTTGACTGACTGTAAATTTACACCAGTGATACTGTCTGGAACAGAAATTTTGTGTCAGCTATTATGTGTGGAAACAGATTAAAGCATCCCTGAAGCTTTTTTCCTTTATTCAAATAGAATTTTCATTCCATTGAGAGCACTCACAGAAGGGTAATGAAGAGAAACAAAAGGAACTGCAAGCTATTTTCCAGTTCAGGCTGGAACTGGAAAGTTCATACTCTGGCTCTTATTTATGAACACCATTCAGATGATATTACAGTATTGATGGATACTGACAAAAATGTACATCTCTCCATAAGTATTAATTTTGGAGACAATGAACATGGTGTGGCATTAACATCTGTATCTATTGTTATCAGCATGTCATATTACCACTGCAGGTGATAGAGAAGATTAGAATAAATACTCAGTAGAGATGGTTGTCCCTTCAGGCAATCCCTTAAAAGTAGTATATTCTGATCATGAACAGGGACCTAGACAGTCTAAAACATCTTTTTCTTTGTAACTTGAATTCAGAGAAATATATTTTATTTTACTTTACATCTCTGTATTCATATTTGTTCTCTAGTTTTCAGAATTTCTCAATGCATAGACACATGATCAAGTTTCTCCATGGGGAGGTAAGGTGCTGAATGAACGTTTGGAATGAAGGGCTATATCTTCCAAAAATTTTTTAAAAGGCATAGACATGCTTAATAAAATTAAAACTCTGGAATGAGGATCATGAGAATCACCAGATTTCAAAAGGGAATTATAAAAAATATCTTGGAAGTTCATGTAGATTGTAGAATCACTAAAGTTAAAAGTTATCACATTAAAGAAATAGCTGAAGGAAGCAGGAAAGCTTGGGAGGAAAGTGAAAAGGAGGACGGGAGACTTAGGAAGGGAGTGATCTGACAGGCAGTAGGTGTGAGATGTGGAAACAGCTTAAAGAAGGATTAGCTCCTGTGGGTGCATGTGAGAAAATCCCATGAGTCAGTATCCTGCAGCAAGACTGTTTTGAGACAACAGGAAGGAAAATCGTAATGTTTAACACCAGCAGTAAAATTGTTTCATGTTTTTTTGCTTATATGATAAAGAAATAGAGGTTGAACAGTGGCTGACTCATGTCTTGCATTAAATAGAAGTTAATTAGAATACATATGGTATGACTAGGGAGAGGAATAATATTTAGAATTTTAAGGACTAACCTCAGGAAGAGAGAGATATGTTTTTCATCCCTTGCTGCCTGGAGGAACATGTCAGGATATTTTGAGATGATTAAGCAAGCTGTCTTTAAGGGAAGGTCTTGATCTCTGAAATGTTCTAGAATGGTCTAAAGTGGCTCTTTGGCCAGAAAGGGGACAAGTGGGAGTGATTTTTAAATTTCACTTCCATTTAAATTCCATATATCCACTTCTAAAAAATGCCCCAGTTTTAACAATACATATTTTGAAGTTCTTTGGGCCTATCAATCTGAAAATATTTTCCCTTAGTAACTGCTGCCCAATATTCTAAGAAGGTATAGAAGCTATTTCATTATTTTCACATGGTGTGAGCAGAGAACAGCTTTTTCAAATACAGAATGTACATATTTTTTAAAGATTTTTTCCTTCTACATGCCTCATTATTAGCAATTGGATGACTCCCGTGAGTTAAAACAAGCATAACATCCCATGATGACTCATATCATCTCTTAATTTAGATTTCAAAGACATTTCAGAATCTCTCAAGTCTCTGAATGAAAATAATCTAAAGCCCTTGATCCTCTGGGAAGATAAAGATAACTAATGAAAAAGCTCCCTGTCTTTGTAGGATTTTATTAACTCACAGAAAACACTACATTATAAACTCATTAGCAGAAGAGTACATTTTGCTATTGGAGTCTCACCAAAGCTATGAACAAAAGAACTTTCCATTTTCTCTCTTGATTGCCCAAAATGTACCTCTGACAACATGGAATATGATTGACTTTTTCTTAAGACGATTCTCTGAGTACACAACAATTTTTGTAGCTGAATCCAGGTAACAACAGTGTCTATCCCAAGGCTGAGTTAATTAGTTTTAATTTTGTAGACTTTCTGTATCTAATGTTAGAGGATACCCACTTATCTTTTAAAAGGATTTCTTCTGCTGTCCTTTAAATTTTTATATTTAGAGAGCTCTCGTGTTTTGTTTTTTCTAATATTGACTCTAAATATGTTGCATCTGGTACTTTAAAATATATTATATGGAGCTTTTACGTGTTTTACCCCTTTCTGGGGAAAAACCCAAGCCCTTAGTTTTGGATTTATCTACCTCACTACTACCAGTAGAAAGATGTGCATGTGAATTAGCATCAAGATGTCTCTTTTCATGCGTACTAATAAAATTTTTACTCATAAATAAAAATGAAAGATCTATAATACGCTCTTCAAATTTACCTATGGTGTATCCTCCCTGTTCGTATATGAAAATTCATGCAAAAACAAGGAAAGTCAATACTAAAGAAACATTGATTTGCAACCCCTGGAATATGTTTAATGAACTGTGCATGCCAAGAAAAACGAAGCAGATTAAAAAAAATGTGTACAGGGAATAATGCTATATTACTCAGTGGGCTGTAGATAACTCCTTACAAGAGTTCAAGAATAGTTAAAACTCTCTAAGAGATATGTAAATAAAGAATTGAAATAAGGCCACATCTACATTACATGGTGAATTAGTTCTCATGTGGACACTGATCTCTGGAGAAATAGCCTCCTCTTTGGGAGAGGAGTTTAAAAAAGACCATAAAAAGAATCTCTCTGGCAAGACTTGCTTGAATTTCTTTAAACAAAAAAGAAGAGGTAGAATAATTGCTTTCAGCAAAGTGACTATTGTCAGTGAACCAGTTGCTATTTAACAGCTGTTGGAAGAGGCAGTGTTTTTAATAATTTTCTACATATTCTGCTTAATCAGATTGAAAATGTAATTGAACTGTAAAGAGTCTGTAGAAGATACAAAATGTTCAGGACAGTCAGATCTAAAACTTCCAGTACAGAATGAATAGCAATAAAGTGATGTATATAACACAGTCAGCAATGCAAAGTAATGTGCAGGGGCAAAAACCAACCTTAACTAGGTTTACACATCAACACTCTAAATTAACTATTACCTTTTGGGAGCAAGGTCTTTGAGTCACTGTGAATGCTTCCCTGAAAACATCTGTTCTCTGAACATTAGCAATTGAAAATGGCAGAGATATTTCAAATCACTAGAAAAGTAGTGGAGACAAACCAGGTTGTTTAATGTACTGTGTAAATCTCTGAAGCACCTATAGCTAATGTAATGGTCTGCAGTTCTTGTCATTCTATTTAAATCTATTAGAACATATATATGTTCTAACTCCTTATAGAGACAATGAGGACATCAAGTGAAGAAATTAGGGCACGAGCTCTCCTAAAAAGTGGAAGAATTTTTGAGGGCCTTTTGATTTTATTTAGATTAGTGTCTTGATTTTTTTTACTAATTAATTTGTGGAATACAGTGTTGCAGAGTGCTGTGGAAACCAAGAGATCACAAAAGGATGACACATATTTATGAAGGATAGGTTCATGTATGCTCATCTTTGTAGAATCATAGAATAAGTTGGGTTGGAAAGGACCTCTGAGATCATCAAGCCCAATACTTGATCCACTACTCCATGGTCCCTCCAGGGATGGAGAATACACTACCTTCATTCCAATGTCTGATCACCCTCTCTGTAAAGAATTTTTTCCTAATATCTAACCTAAACCTCCCCTGACAGAGCTTAAGTCCATGCCCTCTTTTGCTGATAGCTGCCTGGGAGAAGAGACTGATCCCCACCTGGCTACAACTTCTTTTCAGGGAGTTGTACACAGTGATGACAAGACACCTCCTCTTCTCCAGGCTGAACAGCCCCAGCTCCCTCAGTCCTTCCTCATAGGACTTGTGCTCAAGTCCCTTCACAGCCTCGTTGCTTTTCTCTGGACTTGTTCCAGGACCTCAATCTCCTTCCTGAACTGAGGGGCCCAGAACTGGACACAGGACTCGAGGTGTGGCCTCACCAGGGCTGAGTACAGGGGCAGAATCCCTTCCCTGGACCTGCTGGCCATGCTGTTCCTGATCCAGGCCAGGATGCCATTGGCCTTCTTGGCCACCTGGGCACACTGCTGGCTCCTGTTCAGCTTCCTGTCAATCCAGACTCCCAGGTCCCTCTCTGCCTGGCTGCTCTCAGCCACTCTGTGCCCAGCCTGGAGCTCCCCATGGGGTTGTTGTGGCCAAAGTGCAGGACCCGGCACTTGGCCGTGTTGAACCTCATCCCATTGGAATCAGCCCAACTCTCCAGTCTGTCCAGGTCCCTCTGCAGAGCCCTCCTGCCTTCCAGCTGATTGACACTCCTCCCCCAGCTTAATGGACTCAATCCCCTCATCTAAATCATCAATGAAGATATTAAACAGAACTGGGCCCAACACTGATCCCTGGGGGACACCACAGGTGACCGGCCGCCAACTGGATCAGCACCGTTCAGCACCACTCTCTGGGCCCGGCCCTCCAGCCAGTTCCTAACCCAGCACAGGGTGCCCCTGTCCCAGCTGTGGGCTGACAGCTTTTTCAGGAGAATGCTGTGGGAGACGGTGTCAAAGGCTTTGCTGAAGTCCAGGTAGACCACATCCACAGCCTTCCCCTCATCCACGAGGCGGGTCACCCGATCATAAAAGGAGATCAGGAAGGACCTGCCCTTCGTGAACCCATGCTGGCTGGGTCTGATCCCTTGTCCATCCTGCAGGTGCTGTGTGATTGCCCCCAGGATGATCTGCTCCATAACCCTGCCAGGCACTGAGGTCAGGCTGACAGGCCTGTAGTTTTCTGGGTCCTCCTTCTGGTTCTTTCTGTGGATTGGTGTGACATTTGCCAACTTCCAGTCATCTGGGACCTCCCCAGTGAGCCAGGACTGTTGGTAAATGATGGAGAGCAGCTTGGCGAGCTCTTCTGCCAGCTCCCTCATCACCCTGGCCCGGATCCCATAAACTTGTGAGGATCCACGTGGCTCAGGAGGTCACTAACTCTGCCCTGCTGGATTAGAGGGAAGTTAGTCTTGAAGGTGAACTGCTAAACTCTGCAGTCTTCCTATGTCATACGATGACAAGAGCCTCAAAAATATATTTTTCCAACTGAGATGCCTCAGGATCTCACAAAAATAACTCTGACATCATCTGTTACCAGTGGAAACAGGAACTTCTCTTTTAGAAATCTGGTTCAGGATGAGGTGAATTACATTCTAATTTCTATGGCTATGCAAGAGTTCAGAGTTAGTTCAGACATCTATCTCTGCCCTGTGTATGAATTAGCACAGGATATTTAGGAAAAGTGGCTGAACACTTTAAAAAGCAATTGAATATATTCACAGCAAGTAGATAGTGGACTCCTCATGTTAGCATATTCAGAGAGCTGATAGGTAAGTTTGATATGTCTTAACTGTGCTGTCTGAGCAAATCAAGTAAAAATCATATGTGGTTGTCATATATCTAGGTAGCTTAGATTGAAGACAGAATTAGTTTTGAACATATATTTGAATATATATATTGAATTTGTATTTTTTTCATTACTTTCTAGAAAGGAGATAACTTACTTAGAGACATAACACAGCTTAGTGCTAGACAGATGTAGAAAAACTACTGTGGCAGATTGGGTTGATGATCTTATGGGAGAGTATTTTTTTTTTCAGTAAGAGCCAGGGCTTCAAAATTAGGATCAAAGCCTGAAGTTTTCCTCTTTAAAAAACCTTATAAAAGAGCAACAATCTTCTATTTTGTGACATCTACCTATGCAATATCCTTTCTTCTCACTGTGCAAACAACTTTCTTATCTATGCAATCCTGAGTTATTACTGAGGCTCTGTTTCTTTTCGGTTGCTAAATTAGAGGCTCCACATTCACTGCAGTTCACCAGACAGATGTGTTCCCCTGACTTACAAGAGTCATCCTCTGCTTAAAAATGACTTAGTGAGTTCTGATAGAATGATAGGTCTTATCCACAGCTGAATGAATTTAATTTAATTAATAAGACTTCATGCTTAAAAATTACCGCTGGGGTTTTGTGGTTTATTTTGCATTACTTCTGGAATGATACCTTCACATAACCATTGATGTGTGTTTAAAGTTCCTGCTACCAAAATGCTGTTTGTAGCATGTGAATGGCTCCCCTCCAAAAACCTGTCTTAGCTGCTTCTTCCAGCTCCTTCAGTCCTAAAGGAAATGGTCATGATCAGGAGATTTCTTTTATTAATACAGAATTGCCTCACAGGGCTTTGGTGCCTTGCATATGAAAGCAGATTAATGAGCTAAATTGAAATCTTACCAAACAAAATTACTCGGGGTCTCCTTATTTATAGCCCTGACTACTAAGGAAAAGAATTTAGATTCACAAAAACATATATTTCTTTGAAGTGACCCCACCACATACCTAGTATCCCTACCACCTTGCTACTTGTCTTTTTACAGATAATTACATTTTCAAGACTGAGATGTGGAGGGAAAAATCCAAGTCCTGGTGTTTGTATTCTGTGATTTGTTTTTTGTTTTGTTTTGTGCTATTTTATTTTATTTTATTTATAAAATTACAGGCTGAATCCTTACAATCAAACCTGGTTCATGCAAACAATAATCTTGAAACTGGTGAAAGCTCAGAAGGAACAAGCAGAATAATTCCTTTTTTGTTTTCATATTTGGAACAGGTACAAAATAGCTATTCCTAGCAACTGTATGAACTATAATAAACACAATAACTTGCAAATAATGTGCAAGATTCTGTCAGGCACACATAGTGAAGAATGGAAGGGAATATTAGGACTTTAAAAATTGATCTTTTGAAACCTTGCCTCTTTACAGTTAAATATTTAAGTGGAATACATCTTACAATGAATATTTGATTCTTTCCCACTGGCAGTTGTGTTAAAGCTAATCATAATACCAGATTGTACTGCAATTAAAAAACCACTATCAAATATTTACATAAGCAAATAAAAATATTTGCATAAGTCAAATGTATATTTATGTGGCAAATTTTTTCTTAGGCAACAATCAAGTAAAGCAAATATAGCAGCAACACTATTCAAAATATGGTTACACCATATGCATATGCAAGGTATGATAAGCATATATTTAAATATTTTCATAGCAAACAATAGATGCTTTTATTTGGAAGTCAATATGATTAGATCATAATTTTTGTGGCTTTTCCCTATAATCTGAATTATAGGAATATTTTCTAAAAGCTGAATTTAATTTGTTTCCATTAATCAGAAACAGTAGTATGAAACTGTCAATGAAATTAGGTGAAGCCCTCATGATGATTAAATTTGGAGATATATTGACATCTAATTTAGATTTAATATGCTAATAAGTTACAGTGTAATAGAGTAAGATCGAAATGTTGATGATAATTACTTTAAAAGTTTCATCATCATATTGCATTAATTTGTCTACTTCCCACAGCTTGTACATGAAACTGGGAGATTTTTTCTGTAACAATTAACAACTAAAATGATCAACAAGGTTAATTTATTTGTTAAATTAGTCTAGACATGGAATAATAATATGTAGACTACATATCATGTGTCAGCATGGTCAGTAGCAAGAAAAAAGTCTTAAAACAAAAAGCTTAAATGGAAAATATGAATTTGTATTATATATTACTGATCTTGCAGTGGACATAAAAAAAAATAACTTTTTTCTGTGTAATGTGTTTTTTCTCAACATTTAAATCAAAAATGCCATACAGTCACAGTAAAGGCACCTCTTCTAAGTAGTAAATTTTCTTTTTAAATGGTTCTCACTGTAAAAAGACATCCGCAGTGATTCAGATAGATAATCTTCAGAAGAGATAATCTGACAGGTCCACCATCTGCTTCCTGAAACATAAAATGACACAGCTTCTGTCACAGGGAGTTTATTATCTCAATCTGATAATGCAACAAATGTAAAATATAATATAGTTGTTAGCTGCCTGTAGTGAATAGCAGAAGAAGAAATAAAAAAGGTGAACAAACATGGCAACTCTGAACGAAGAACTCAAAAAATTGTTTACATGTAATTAAATGAGAAGGCAGAATTTCTTCCCGTTTTTCCAGTACACAAAAAAAAAAATGTGCTTTAGAACACTAAATTTTTCCTTTTAATCATAAAATCATAGAATCATAGAATGGTTTGTGTTTGGAAGGGACCTTTTTGATTACCTATCTTAAGCCTCTGTGCCATGGGCAGCGGCATTGCACCTCCCGCTAGATCACGTTGCTCAAAGGCCCATCCAGTCTGGCCTTGACCACTTCCAGAATCCACAACTTCTCTGTGAATCTTGTTCCAGTGACCCATAACCTTCACACTAGAGAATTTCTTCTTAGTGTCTAATGTTAAATCTACCCTCTTCAAGCTTAAAACCATTATGTCTTGTCCTGTCTCTACATGCCCTTTTTAAAAGTCCCTCCCCAGCTTTCTTTTAGGTCCCATTCAGGTACTGGAAGATAACTATAATCTCTTCTAGAAGCCTGCCTTTCTCTAGGCTGAACAGTCCCAGTTTTCTCAGCTTGTCTTCATAAGAGAGTGCCCTAGACCTCTGATCAATGCTTTGGCCCTCCTCTGGACTTGATCAAAGAGCTCCATGTCGTTCCTGGGTTGGGGTCTCCAGAAGTGGACACAGTACTCTCAGTGGGGTCTCACAAGAGCAGAGTAGAGGATGAAAATCTCTTCCCTTGACCTGCTGGCCACTCTTTTGATGAAACCCAGGATATGGTTGACTTTCTGAGATGCAAACACACATCGACAGTTCACGTTGAGCTTCTCATTAACCAACACCAAATCCTTCTCCTCAGAGATGTTCTCAATTCATTCTCCTCTCCCCAACTCATGTGCCTGACCTTTCATTTGGCCTTATTGAACTTTATGAGGTTTACATGGGTCCAACTCTCAAACCTGTCAGGGTCCCTTTGGATGGTATCCTTTCCCTTCAACATGTTGATCACACCACACAGCTTGGTATTGTCAGCAAACTTGCTGAGAATGCAGTAAATTCAACAGTTCATGTCACCTTTAAATGCAAGTTCCAAGTTTCAGATCACTTTAGCTGGGGTCTTCTTTTTAGTTCCAACTGAATTTTTCTTTTAGGCTTTTGACGAACTTCACTTTGAGACTGAAATTAATCAAAGCCAATTTTAGACATGCAATTGCCTTGCCTAGGATGGAAAAGTATGCATCTGAGATTCTGTTTCAGCACTTATTGATTATGATTCTGATTTGTGGCAGGAAGAATTGCCTGCTGAAGTGCCTGAATATCTTCTTTCATTATAACAGGAGCCAGCATCACCCATGTTTCCTTCTTAAATTAGGAGAGTGGATCTGGATCTGCAATCAGGAATGCAACTGCCTTTATGACACTATAGATTAAAATAAATTTAGAGCACAGTGTCAAGGAAGAGAGCACAGAGCAGAATCCGTGGGATCAGAGTTTTGCTCAAGGTAGAAGAAAAATAAATATAATTTTTCTGATGTGTCAGGTAAGTAGTGCAGAAAGTGAAAGAATCCACTATTGCTATAACCAAAGAAGGGTCAATTTGCAGAGAGAAGGAATGGCTATCCTTTAATTATTCAATTGCCAGGGTTTTCAGGTTTCAAAGCAATATATTATTATGCCTTTGGCTGTCCTGTAACAAAAGTGGCGGTACATTACAGACTATTTTTTAAGATGGAAATGTGTGAAATATTGTCATAAGTGTCATGCTGCATCTTCTATATGCTGCTTTATATCTTGCCTTCACACACTTTTATAATTTGGCAAAACAGATTGTACATAGCCATTATGCAGGACAGTGCCTCTTACATTGCACATTTATTCTGAAAAATATTCTGTTTACTGGTTCAATAATAGTATTCAATAATCATGCTAAGGATTTGTCTATCCCAAGAAATACAGAAGTGTTCAAACTCTGCTTAAGCTCATCTAAAATATTATTGAGACTATGACTCAGTCCTGCAAGCAATAAGCTTGCATTAGCACAACACAGCACCACATATGAGATCAAATACAGCATCAAACCATTTGTTTTCTGTTCTAGATCTAGTTCAAATGTATCAGTGTTATTCTCCATGGAGAATACAACGTAGAAATATTTTCAGATTTGCTTTCTGTTTTTGTGGCTATCAATATTTTTCCATATCTTGGCTTCAATGACATCTTCCTCTCATATCTTAAGTTTTTGTATTTGTTTGGATCACTAAGGTTTGGATAATGGTGAAAAGTGCTCATTTCATGAATACAGGAAAGGAATATAGGGTGAAGAACATGAATCAAACTAATATAGTCTGTTTGTGTGGAAATAATCAGGGAATGTAACACACAGCACTGTTTTCTGCAAACTCAGCAGTCTCCAAACCACTAAACTCCACTATCTTATGAAGGTGATGTCCTCCAGGCTCATCTGCTGAATCTCTTTCATTGTGTAAGAAATCTGGAATGCTCAGATTGTAAGGGATAGAGGAACTATGCTGTCTGGTATCAGATGATACAGCAGTGGTAAACAAAAGGGTAGTCTCTTCTTGGTGCTCTTACAGCTGGAAGAGGTTATGCCCACATTTTGAAAGGAAAACCATCTCAATTATCCGGATGTCTAACCTCAATGATCCAATTCAATGGCAGAAAAGAGCTTGGTACCTCTTAATTCCACATTTTCAGGTGAATATACCCAACACTATGGTATGGGCATAAAAGAATAAAGATCCTTTAAAGATGTCACATCAACTTGTGGGTTTGTTTTTTGCATTTGTTGTTGTTTGTGTTTTTTCAATTTTTTCCTTCACCCCCTTGAGATCTCCTTATCCTTTGGAGGCTATTTGTAGAATGAGAAAACTAAGCAGCAAGGAGCTAAGAGATTCTTTCCATAGTCCCCAAGGGATGTTACTCTTACTCAAAACATCTCACATGGGATCAGATATATTTATGTTCATATGGTTTCAGGCAAGAAGCTAACCTCTTATTTTTCTTGTCTCTGACTGAATGATACATAAACAGTTTAAATTTCTTGTGTTTTGAGTATTACAGGAGTAAATTTTAAAAGGCCCATTATTTTACTATCTATCATCAGCATTATCTAAATTTTTTTTTTGTTCAACTGTAGATTAATGTTAGGGATGTTTGTTGAGTCAGTTCAAGTGAGAGGATTGGGGTTGTTTCTGTATCTATGCAGGTATTTAATACATGATAGTTGTTTTTGGGACAGTGCAAAGTGAAGATCTCTTTATATTTTGATTAATGTCTAATTATGTGTTTAATTTTTGAATTTTAATTTTTTTAAAGTTTTTATGATCCTGTTGCTCTTACATGCTCATTTTTGGAAAAGCTAAAACCTTCCCCTTTTAATTTATTGTACCCTGTCTACGTTTTTGAAACCACATTCAGTTCCCAAGCTTTGGCTAGCCCAAACCCATAATCTAAAGGCTCATAATTAAAAGGATGTATGTATCTATGCATTTTTGTGACTCCAAATGACATGGCTCATTTCTGAAGTTCCAGGAACCCCAAGGGACTGAAACAAGTCAGATCTCAAAGCTGATCTTCCCTTCCACTTAAAGAAAAGATCTCTCACTGAAGATGTGAGAACGTTTTTTACGGAGTTTTACTAAATAGATATTGTAGAAAGTCCACTAACCCCTGCATCTTTTCTGCTGGGTGAAAATATGTAGGATATAGTGCTGTGTGATAAGAGAGACTGTTGACCTCTGTTTCAAGCCCTGAGCCTCTCAGTCAGGATGGCAACATCTTAAAAACTCTGTCTAAGTTACCTTTTCTTCATACTTCTTCATCGCCAGGTAAAAGACTAGGGTAGGTAATCAAAATAGACCCACCACCTCAAAAAAAACCCAAAAAAACAAAAAAAACAAACCAAAACCAGGCTTATCAGTAGAGTCACTGTTACTTATTATGCTTTTCATTGATGTGGTGGGAGTTGGATGCCATGACATTTTTCAATTTTCTAAAGGGGATATGTGTGCAGGTGGGTATTGATTTATGTCTGGAGATCTGTCCTACTACAAGCACACAGTACACACACCAGTTAAGACTTGTGCCAGATGGTCAGGGTATGCCCTTCACCCTTTGGGCACTGGAATGGGGCAGCATCCAGCCATTTGGTTGCCTGAGGCATGGCAGAGGTCTTGCTGCCATATGTGGCCATCCCGTTCGAGGCTCAGCCTGCTGCTCTGTATATCTAACACCCACAAAGGGATTACTGCTGTTTGTACTGCAGGTTTTTGACTTAAACTGTCAGCAGCACCTATCAATATCCTTGCTGGTCATATATCTCCAATCTCTTTGGCTTTTACACTGTCTAAAGTCTATTAGCAGTAGCTGCCTGAGGCAGGACTGCCTTCTGATCTCCTGCCCAAAATATGCTACCAGGATTAATATAGTGAACAACTTATCTCCTGTTCTTTTCAGTCCATGTCTAAACTCAGGAGGGCAGATGTAGTTCAGATCTCATCTAGCAGTGCTCTCAGGTAAGCCTCCATCATGATAATTATCTGTGCTGCTTTGTCTTTCCAGCACATATCAGAATTACTGAATCAGTTGCAGCTGGGCAGATTTAGGCCTCATTTTATCTGAGCTGTGCTTTCATGTAGGTTTCAGCCTGTGACAAAGCTATTGACTGTTCGATGTATAAAACACTTCAAACTGAAGAGTTTAGATATATAAATCTATAGATAACACAAACTGTAGTGTGGAGAACATTCTTGCTTTACGTCAGAACCACTTTTTTTCTCTCCCTCTGTCTTGCTTTAGCAGGGAACGTAACAACTACATGTGAGAGATCCTTACCCTTAGGTTCTGGTTCAGTTCATCAGTTCACTGACTTGCTTTCTCAGGTCTGTTTTCAACTCCTGAGTAAGCAGCATAGAGAGCTCATTCGTTCTGTCAGATCTAGATCAAATTTGATACATTTCGAGAGTGCAGAGCAACACAAAAGATGTGTGTTGGATAATCAAGACATCCAATTAAGATGGTCAGGGCAGGAAATACTACTGGAAAGATGTATAGAAATAGCTTCCCTTAATTTTTTCTTCTTGAGCCTTTGCACTCAACATTTAGATACTATGCCTGAAGAACTTTATAAATTATGTGCAGAGTAGATACCAAGATAAGTGAGAGGAAAATAAGGATGTCTACTCTTAGATACCCTGAGAGATGTAGAAAAGGACAGTTAAGACTTCTACAACAGTCTGTGCTGGACAGTTTTGTCCTCAAAATCAAGTGACAATTTCACTTGCACATTTTGTGCAATATTCTAAATATTATTTGTGTGTCATCTGTGCTGGTGCAAAAACAAATGCTGGTAGAAAATGCGTTGCAATGAACAATGTTAAATATGCCACATGGCTGTCCATCTGCTTCCAGTCTTGCAATTACAAATCGTAATCACTCTTTTTCATTTATCATTTCATTCTGAGATTTCAAGTTTCATCTTCATTAATGTGTGCAAAACTGTATATTCTTACACATATGATATTTTACCTACCTATGGAAATATTGTTTTTTAGATTTCAAAGTGAAAAAGTTAAGGAAAAAGTTTATCAGTTTTATAAAAATATTTGTGTAATATGCTTTACCTACTTTGGTACTGTTAGCCTATAATTGAGGTACTCTACAACTGTCCATCTGCTGTGGCAGATGAGAAGCAACTAGTAATAAAATATGATAGTGAAGAAATGAAGAGTACTGCTTTCATTTGGCAAGGACTCATAATTCAGAATTCATGAAACAAGAGATACAGCAGAACAGTGAATGAGGAAGCTGAATAAAAGATGCTAAAGAAGAAGGAAGAAAAACTGTAGAAAAGTATGAGAGCATACACACAAGATAGGTGTTTCAATCTGAGTTTATATCCCGGAAATGCATGATTCTGAAATTATTTATAACTGTTGCCAGATCATAATAGTGACACGATTAGAAAGAAAATCAATCATCTAATTTCAAACCTAGATATATACAATCAAGGAAGAAGATATTCTCAGTTTTCATGGTAAAGTTTCATGGTTTTCATAGATGCATCACTAAATCCTGCCCAGTGCACATACATTTCTTTTTAATGCTTCTTCTGAGTGAACACTCTGTAGTTTGCTTCTTTCTTCAGAAATTTGTTTATGCTTGTTATCATTAACTATCCCACCTATGGAAGTACACAGAAAGGGCAAAGCACAAATTGTTGCATAATTTGAAGTTACTAATTCAGTAACTTCAAATTACAAATTGCAAATTACTCTCTTTTATGCTGAATGCTTTGTGATGAAGTGGTGTAAACTATGCCACCAGCATAACCTTATCAGAATGGTTGTTTATTCATGGTCACAAGTACATTGGCAACACTATAAATTTAAACTACAATATCCAGGCAAGCCTAATTGAAATTATTCAATACTTTTATCATTAACTGCTGTAGAAGGTTGAGCTTGGCTGGATGACAGGTGCCCACCAGGTTAATCTTCACTCCTCTTCAGCTGGACAGGAGAGAGAAAATATAACTAATGGTTTGTAGGTCAAGATAAAAACAAGGATCACTTGGCAGTTACCATCATGGGTTACATCAGACTTGATTAAATTAAATTAATTTAATTTGTTGCCAACTTGGGTCATAGTAGGATAATGATAAATGACACTAAATTGTAAAAGAACATTCTGCCCACTCATCCATTCCTCCTGGGCTCAGAATCAGCCCAGATTTTCTCTATCTCCTGTCCATGAGTGGCACAGGACCATGGAGAATGGGGGTTGTGGTCAGCTCATCACGTGTTGCTCTGGTGGGCACCTTTTGGGCTCCACTATTAGCATCCAGGGGCTGCAGAGGGACAACCTGTCTCAACGGGATCTTCAGTACCAGCTTCAGAGGAATTTCTTCTCCTACTCATGGACCACCTCCTCCTTCTCTTTCTTCACTGACCTTAGTTTCTGCAGAGATGTTTCTCTCAGATATTCTCACCTCTCCCTCCTCTTGTGTTGTATTTTTTCACCCTTCTTAAATACATTATCCCAGAGCACTACCACTGTCAGTTATGAGCTTGGCCTTGGCCCATGGCAGGTGTGTCTTGGAGCTGGCTGGCACTGGCTCTATCAGACCCCTGGAAAACTTCTGGCATCTTCTCAGAGAAGCCATCCCTGTAGCCCCTCTTCACTACCATAACCTGGCCAAGCAAACCCAATACAGTTGTGAAAGGGAGTGAAGCACCTCATGGTGTCTTCTTAGTAGCTACAATGTGTTCTGCATCTTGCCAGTCTACAGCCAGGAGAGGGTAAATAGAAGTTCTCTGACAGGATGATGAAGCTTGTGTCATTGAAAGGTTGGCAAGTAGATGAGAGAGATTATGTTTAAGATTGACTTCAGTGTAAAACCACCAAACTCTGTGTAATTTTAAAAAATGGGGAGGGTTTTGGCAGTTTCCTGAGGTTAAATTTATGCTAATGCTTAAAGTGTTGACTGAAAGTCATATTGTGTACCTGAATGGAGCTGATCCATTGCTTTTAATGTTGTTTCAAGGCCTCATACATGTGTGATTCAGATTTTTCTTTCCCATTAATCTCTCATACAAAACCTTACCCAATAAAATGCTGTTTAGCATATGAACAATGTTGTACCAACCAATGTCATTTGCAAGATCAATGTTGCAAGTTATTTATTAATTATGATGTGCAAGACAGAACAACTCACAATATCATGAAAGCATGGGAGCATTCAAGATATCTTCTCACAGATGGGAACACATGTCTGCAGTTGAAATACTGGACTGATGTTTAACAGTTTCTGATATGCCTAATTTCCCCCTATATTCAACAGGTAAGCACACAGCAAGCTTCTCCTATAACCATGCTGTGACACAGCAGAGGGGTAGTAGAATGCATGCCCAAAATGGTTTTGATGCTTTAGGAACCAGCTCAGAAATCCTAGTGATGTGTGTGTTATTTCCCATCAGAAACTAAGTCAGACATTAACCACAGATACAAGGCAACAGGGACATGCGTCACCTGCTACTGTGTGTTGCTTCCACCTGTCAGGTTAATGACATACACAGGGAAGTACCTGTCACCACTCTGCCAACAGTCTACATCCCAATGAAGTGAAAGAGAATCTCTTCTTTATACAGCATTATCAGGTAGGAAAAGTGAACTAAGTGACACCAATATATGGTAGTTTGGTTAGTGCTCTGTGTCTCAGCTGAAACAGGTGATTTTTTGGAGGAGACTCACCACTCACACCAGAAGGTATTGGGTCTTAGCTGGCATTTGACAGCTGCAGCGAAGAAGCAAATAAAGATTTACTAAACAGGGCACAGTGAGAAGCTTAATTTTACAATTCAGCCAAGTACATGAATTCAGTTTTCAGATAAAAAAATAAAAAACTGATTTCAACTCACCCATGTCATTTTCTCAGGAAAGCTTACATTATCAGTCACTGCTGAGGTGGCTTTAGAAATATGTGCCTTGCTGCCTCTCAGCTCTTACTTGGCTGGTCATATGGAGCTCTGGTTAAGTCTTTTCCTCTACACAGCTAATGTGTAATGTGTATTATTCTTGAAATCAGAACTTGTGACTATTCTTGCTGTACAGTCACACTGCTGTTTCTTAACTTTGTTAAAACATGCAGCAAAGGGCTTTACAAGGCTGTCAGAGGGACAGTAATCTCAAAATCTTAATAAGGACGTTCTTAAACAGTAGTGACTGGGCCAAACTTCAAACTGTATTACATACTTTTTGCTGGACCTTTGTACCCTTATGTTATAACAGGGCTTGTCAGCAATATCTGATTAAGCAGATACTACCACTACTAAAAGTAAAGTGTATCTCTCTTTCAATATCCATGTTATTCTTATGTATTCATTTCCTGCAACTACTGCATATTAACACCTTGACTTGCAAGCACTCAGCTGCAGCATTGACATGAATGTTTTGTAAGGCAGGCTATTTACACCAGCTGGCTACAGCTGCTAGATTATAAGAGCTGGTTGAGCTGCACTTGGTGTATTGAGTGTAGGAAGGTGAGATTCAAGGTTGTGGCACAGGAGAAAGAAAAATAAATAGGGCACTTTGACTGTACCACTTCAAAAACTAGTAAATATAGACATAACAGCTGAAAGTCTATTTTCAAAATTACTACATTTTTTCTAGATAGTATTACTTTACTAATGCAGGCTAAGTATTTGGTTTACTTAAGAAAGGTGTGGGGGATTGTTCTTTTTTGTTTGTTTGCTTGTTTTTGCAGTGAAGTAGTGCCAAAATTGGTAACAAAATAATGAAACCAGAGTTAAAATTTGATTAAGCAGAACAAGATGAGAGAGTGAGGAAAATGAGGACAGCAGACAGCATTCATAATTAACATTTATCTCTCTAACAACCATACAATTAGGATCTGGCAGGAAGGTTCAGGAAAATCTAATAATTTCACAAAAAGTCAGAATCAGATGAAGCAGCAAATTGAAGATTCTTTGCTGCGATCCAGATGAATACATGGGTCACATAAGCCAAATCCTAAAATTAACATTCCTGTTTGTGACATCCTCATTCATTTTTTTCCTTTTTGTTTGTTTTTTTTCATTTTTTTCATTTATTTGCTGCCTTTGATGTTGTGCAGCAGACTTGCCAGGGAAAATTAGTAACTTCTGCCATCAATAATTGAAATAACTTTCTTGCAAATTGTACATTATAATCTCTCCTAGGACTAGATTTAAATAATAATAATAATTAATTCAGGCTTGAATTGTCACTTATGGTAGATACTAAGTGCTTAAATCAGAAACTGTAACCCTGAAAATCCCAGTGTAGCTGCTGTATAACCCTAGCATAGGCATTTTATTTTTGCCATTTGAGTTCACAAAACTGCTTCTGTATTTTGAAAAGGCAGACATATAATGGGAGAAAGCACTTCCCAAGTAATCCTTATGACTGCAATGTGCAAATTTTAACACTTCAATTACCCTTGCAGTGTAGGAATATCAAGGCTCTATTGCATTCAAGATAATAAAGCTGAAATCCAGAACTTTTTAATTGAAAAGGAATATCACACTACCACCAGAATAATACAGCTAATACATTTAGAGTTGAGCAAGTATTCTCTTTTATGCTGAACTGTGTCATTGGCTTATTACAGATCTAAATTTCCATGAATCTGATCATTTCACTATTAAGTAAAAAAAAACTATAGACCACAGCCACCTCAGACGGGGTTCTGGGTTCTTCACAGGGCTAGATTTCCTTAGCATTGTACTCAGCTATCCAAGTAATATTTTCTAATGATGAGTGTAGGAGATAGGCAGAGGAGAAATGTGAAGCCTGTGAAGAAAAAAGATGATATGGTAGATTAACAGTGAGGAGGCAGCCATGTCCTTCAGAAGGAAGGGATATTAATCAGAACATGCTTTTTTTAGTTTTAGATGGCCCGGGCATTTACTGTATATATATATGGTATACTATATATATAAATATGGTAGACCTGAATGCCTACAATACTATCCATGTCTCTGCCACACTGAATTTTTACAGAAATCTCCAAAGGCAGGTGCAGAGGAAATCCCAAATGTGTTGACCATAACACCCCCCGACCATGGAGCTAGGAGTGCAGTGCAAAGATTGATTGAATTATCAAGTCACTTCTGCATGGCAAATGTATGTAAAATTCTTTAGCCTTTTCTTCTCTTTCAGCTGATTTTCTTTTTCTTTTTTTTTTTTTTTTTTTTTTTTTTTTTCCTTTTTAAAGTGCTATCGTGGGATTTCTCTGCTTTACACAGTAGAGAAGACTAAATGTATCTGAATGTAAAGTACGTTCAGATTCTCGAGTTTTAAGGACCATATGGCTAAATCCAAGGAGTCATACATAGTTCCTAAAAATAGCTAGTAGGTTAAGTTGAAGAAAGCCTATAACGTGAAAGGACACATGCAAATTCTGATAACCTAGGACAAGGACAAGGTCTTGCAGAGCCAGGGAGCATCCAGTGTTCCCATTCTTTTCAGTCCTGAATAAAGGGAAGACATGAGATCACAGACTTTATTTTCAAACATTACCTTTGAAGACCTGCAAGAGTGGTTCATTTATCTATAATGGCAGGTCTAATTTTAATCCCATAATATTTGTTATGTTCTTCAGCATATTCCTTTTTCCTGCTTCTTATGTAGAGTTTGTACTTTATTAACAAACTTAAATGTGACAGGCAAGCTGATATTTCAGAAGGGGTTATTTCAAATCCATGAGTCATTTTATTAGGCTTCAGACTGTTTCAAGCAACTTGGTGCCATAAACTTCAAATTAAAAAAGTTTTGGCTTTATGTAATGCCAGTCTGATTTACTGTGAGGTCCTCCTTTTTAGAACTTGCTCTTGTAAACACTATTTTTTTCTAGTACAAAAATGAGGGACTAGCTATTTGTGATAACTATAAATGTATTTTAAGAAACTCAGCAGGAATACAGAATTTTTTAAAAATAGTATGGTAAAAACAGATGAGCTGACATAATATTTTATGTTTCAAAGCCTTTGCAGATGCAGTATTGACACTTTCAGCGTAATTGGGAGCTTTTATTTATACACTTCCCTACAATTGAAGCAGAAGTTAGCATACAATGGAAGGCATATATTTGATTTGTTCCTGTAATATTTATATTCCATATCCCACACTAATGCATCATCCCTTATCAGTGTATTATGCTTCATTGTTAAAATTAATTGTATTATTTCTTTAATGTAAAATAATTGTATAATACAACATTTTTCTCATGTCTTCATGCTCTGTTAACAGTCTTGTTGCCTATTTGCACAGGCTCATAAAAGCTACTGGACACCAGGGAGTGGGTTTTTTGGCTTCTGAAGTACAATTTTCATTTAAACTCTTTCACACTGTCTGTAGTGCTCTTACAGAATCCTCTCTTCTCTGTAAATGGATCAAAATAACCCTTGCTGATGGCTAAATGTGTTGTTATGGAGTTGCATAAGCACAAATGCCTGTTGTGCAAACTGAGAGAAGAAGCAAGTATAAAAGATGTCAATGTGTAGAAGGCAGGGTAAGCATTCAATGTCAGTTTTAGTAAAAAAATAGTGCAAAATTAATGAAAATTTTTGAGTGCTGGGGAAAATCCAAACATTTTTGTATGTTTTTCTCTCAGCTCCAATTATTGCCACAAGTATGAGCAAATCTAAAATAATCTTGGCTTGAACTGTAAGGTAAGCCCATCTATGAATGGGAAATTAAGTAAGAAGTAATTGAATAGTAGGATTCTAGATAGAGATAAAACTAGTACCTGTTGGGAACATTCAATGAGGATATTTCACCCTGGATCTCACTAGTTTTATCTCTACTAGAGATAAATGTAGGAATGTAGCTTTTTGTACCCATATCCTTTGATAATAATTATGTATTATAATACTATCTCTGCTAAAATGGCTTTAATAGTATCCCAAAGAATTATTTTCTTTCTTTTAATTTTTTTTCCCCTTTGGGTGGTGTCAGCGAATAGTAATTAGAGATTCTAATACATTGTCTAAAGCACATGCCTCTCAAAGTTTTATGGCTCTTTAAATATGTCACTAACATATGAATTTGAAGATACTGTTACACAGCTTTAGAGGTGTAGAAACAGAGCTTTGAAATTGTTTAGTTGCAGCAACGTGATTTTAAGTCTTGTTGGTAATTTATGTTACAGATGGCCAACAGGTGATTCAGCTTAAGAATCTGCTCACTTGGAGTGGTAAATCAGAGGTGGCTAATGTGCTTCTAGGTATCTGCTCTGATGTGTATCTCCGGTACATGGTACTAGTTGGAGGAAATGGAGAGGAAGAATAAGAATCAGATACAATACTAGTGAGGAAGCTGAGGACTATATCCTATTTAATTCTTCTCATAATACTGTTCTTGAGTAGAACCTTGACACTTATATTAAGTCATTATTGGACTTCTAGATCAATGCATGATAGATTTTTCAACAGAAAATATAAAAACACGTCTCTGTTCTTTTCTCATACTCCCTATCTTTACCATTAGATCTGTGAAAGACATTACAAAACTGGTACAGCTATGTGTTCCTCACATGCCAAGATAAGACAGCGTATCTTATGGAGATGCTAAATCATCACCTTGAACACTATTTTACATACATTCAGGGTAATGTATGTAAGAGCATACTAAAATTTATCATTTCATATCTGTTACAGAAATTATAAAATGTACAGACCTATTCTAATTCTCGAATATCCTTGCAGGTATTTTCACAAGTAACCTCCTCAGAATTTGATCAAGAGCAACAGATCAAAAGATCTGTAATAAGTAAATGAACATTATTTGCAACGAGAAAGGATTCAGACTTTAATTCCTATCCTTCCACACTTATCAGGAGGGATGCAGGAGGAATGAGTTGCTTTCTCTGAAACATAATAGGATGTGTACTTATGAAATAGGAAATTCCAACAGGCCTTATGTCTTTCAATGGCACGATCTCTTTCCATACATCCAGCAGAAATGAGATTTAGCCAAACATGGGCAATAGTTGAAAAGATTGTAGGTAAAGACTGAACATAAGGAAGATACTCTTCATAATGAAGGTGGTAAGACATTGGAACATGTCTCTCAGTTTTGGGTGCTCCATTCCTGGAAGTGTCTGACATTTTAGTGGACAGGGCTTTGAGCAGCCTAGTGGAAGGTGTCTCTGCCCATGGAAGGGAGGCTGGAACAAGATCTTTAAAGGTCTCTTCCAGCTTTTAAGTGAATAGAACAGAATAGAGCATAACATAACAAAATAGATTAGACTAGACTAGACTAGACAACTGAAATATAGTATACTAATTCAGTTGGAAGGGACCTATACCTATCATCTAGTCCAACTGCCTGACCAGTTCAGGGCTGACCAAGTTCAAGAATGTTATTAAGGGCGACGTCAAAATATTTCTTGAACACTGACAAGCTTGAGGCAATGCTTGAGACACCTCTCTAGAAAACTTTTTACAGGATTTGATCACTCTCTTGGTAAAGAAATGCTTCATAATGTCCAGCCTAAACCTCCTCTGACACAGCTTTGAACCTTTCTATCACTGGATGCCAGAGAGAAGCAGCACCTCCCTCCACTTCTGCTCCTCAGCAAGGCTTAGAAAGAAATGTCCGTAAAATAACCCGAATATCACAGAATACATTAACATATAAAAATACTGCATTTGTTTTCGCAGTCACCATATAAAGAAGAAACTAAATTCTGATGTGTTATATATGCCTGATGCTTTTATTGAAAACAAGTGAAAGAGAACACAAAAGCTGAGATGAAAAAATAACCTATATATTGTATGAAGATGTTTAAATTACTAAAAGGTCTCTTCCTGACTTTCTTCAGCGATGTCCAGCTGAGGTTTATAATGAGAAGTGTATGTCTAGGTCAGCACTTTCACATTGGCTTCCATGACAATCATGTGTTTTAGACTGAATTTGTACTTTAGTTCACTGTTCATTCACATATTTAAGATCCATGCTCCAGGTCCTCATTTAGGTCCAAAAGTACTGCAGCTAACAAGTATCAGGAAAAAATGATAAGTCAGAGCAAAACAGTGTGAAAGGAAATGCTCTGGGGTCTTTTCTTCTAGCTGAGAAAGGTTATAGCCAGTCAATACTACTCCTGTAGTATTCCTGTATTCATGCAAAAAATCCTGTAAATTAGCATAAACCATAAGTATTAAGCTAAAATACTTTCCCTGTTGTAAATACAGGTAATACTCACATACATGGCTAAAACACATGATATTAATGAATAGATCAAGAGTAGTATGGCTTGTGAAGCTTTCTCTAACCCCATTCAAAACTAAATTGTTTAGATTAATCCCTTTTATCAGCTAAATTATCAGGTGGGTGTAACAATGCCTCTCAGTTCATGCCAGGAAAGTCTGTGAAGGAGAAGAGATGGTGTGGTCTTGGAAGCACAACAAACAGCTAAATGGTGAATCACTTCCCAGCTGATGATACTGGGATGTATCTAATTGATATATCTAATTGTATCTAATTGATGAGCCGCATTTCCTAATTATGTTGGGTGTCTGCCCAGGGCAAAGCCCTACAATATGTCCTAATTGCATGTGCTGTGTGGTAGGTTCAGATACAATCTACACAATATAGTAACATAAGCAAAACAGGTAAAAAAAATGTTGTGAAAATTACTAACATGCATGCTTTTTTGTTATTTTTTAAATAAACATTTACTTTGGGACATTGTACTTGCAAGAGGAAGAAAAAACAACACAATTGGAAGAATAAAAAACAAAAAAAAATCTGGCAAAACCTTTCAATTATATGAACTCATTTTTGGAAAAGAGGAATGGAATGATTCCTAAGCTCTTAGGTCTAGCTCGTAACATTTATTTTAAAAGTGTAAATTGGATTAGTATTAGATAAGGTGAACTGGACTAGTTCTAGTGATTTAAATTAAGCCACATTGATTTACCTTAAGTGAAGGTAACTTATTTCACTAACTTTAGTGAGTTAACTTTGGGTAGTTCTTTCATTCCTTGAAGGTTCTTTCATTTCACATATGATTACACAAATTCCTACATTAAAATCCTGAAGAAAAATAATTAAATTCAGACCACTCAACAATCTGTGGTACTTAGCAAATTCAACTCTGCAAAGGTCAATTCAGGCTGAAGAATCTCAGTATACAATGGACCAGTGCCTGGATCAGCTTTAAAAACAAATGAACTTGTAAGAACTAGGCATCTAATCTTTTGCATTAGTTTAATTATGATATTATATTTAACATTGCATACATTTATTCATTTATTTATCATCTCAATGAACTGTTTCACACACAGTTTCATTTCCTAGTATATGTTGATCTTAGAAGAGCTTTCACAGAAATAAACCTATGCAATAAGAGACACTATCACATTTCACTTGAAAATTTCAAAGAGATTATCCTACAGACAACCCAGACTGTGGACTGAAATCTGACTAAAAGGCTATAACAAACAGTAATTTTCAGTACAATGTAGTAAGCACATGGGAGTTATCTTGGGCTACCTAGAGGCCAGATTTCTGACCTCCATTTAATATACTCATTGATGAACTGGAAGAGGGATGAGAATGTTAATACAGAATGCAGATGATATTAAAGGATCTGAGATAACTATTCAAGAGGTGTGCCAACTCTTCTCTGGTAAGTAGGAATAAGGAAACTAAATGATGCTGATATACAGCTTAACCTTTGCAAAATGCTTGTTTGAATATATTCCTGCTGTGGCTTTCTGTTGCAATCACCTAGTTTCTTAACAGCTTATTTCCTTTGCACTTTCCCATTCAGATTTTTCTTTATATATGTACTTTTAGATTGACTAGTTCCTGCAATGATTCCAAAGTTGCTTTCCAAAATTTCCAGCTTATTTTTTTTTTAAAACTGGGCATTAGTTTATAACATAATGATCTCAAGAATTGTTAATTCACATGCAATTAATATGACTCTATTACTCACTGTTTTTAGTCAGCAGTGGACATGCATTAGATAAATCCCATAGACCATCTAGAGAAAATTCCAGATATAACTAAAGGATAGGAGTTGATTTCTTCAAAGTACAAAGAATGAGAGATTAGCTGCCAATTTTATGAGATACTAAAATATCCCACTAATGACTCTGGGTTCTTTCTGTACAATCAGAAATCAAGAATTAGAGCGGTGGGAAAAAGACCAATTCTATATTTTACAGCTCTCAGTTCTTAACTTTTGTCATTGGATTGCCTCAATATTCTGATTTTTTGAAGACAAAATTTTGTTTAAGTACTACTGCAGCTAGCATTTAAAAAAATGTGGTTTCACAGAACACGCAAATTAAGAGAGGGATTCACCTAGCCAGTAATTTTTTTTTTTTACTTTAAATAGAACCATTTCCTTCCATAAATATTAAAACAGACTATTTTGTCAGATTTTTACAGATAGTCATCACATCTTTGAGGAAAGTAAGTTTTATACAAACTAACTGGTTATTTCTCATTTGCATAACATTTGAAGGCAGAGTCATGGTGTTCCTAATTACATTCTTCTAAATAATGTACTTATATTCTAATTTAATGTAATGAAACAGCAGTGTCAATTATTTTGTTGCTGAACTTTATGGCATGACTAGCAATTTTTAAAGATCTTGTACAATGTTCACCTCAGATATTTTAGCCATTAGGCTTGTTGTTGCTGGACTCTTATTCATCAATACTTTTTAATAAGATGCTCAAGATGATAGCTTCAATACTGCTTTCTTTCTTTTTTCCCCCCCCTATTTAATTTCCTTTGCTCTTCAGAGTCACAAGTATTGTGACTCAAGCGTTTATATGTGGCTCAAGCATTTATATGCTTATCAATTCTCTTGATGTTGACTCCCTGTCTGGTCACTGGTTAGGAAACTGATTTGGTATAAATAAGCAGAGTAATAAATCATTTAATCCCTTTTGTTTAATGTCTTGAAGCTCTTTGTTTTTTTTCTTTTTTTTTTTTTTTTCTTTTTTTTTCTTTAACTATAAGTTTTGATCAGCTTCAAAAACAAAATGTTAAAAGCATAATCATGACTTTTGACAGGTTTCCTAGACCCTAGAACACTGGAATGTGAATGATCATATCCTTTCTTTTTCAGTACCTAGCTGCTAATGGACTGTTCTGAAGGACATGAATGATGTAAATATTGAATAATTGACAACATAAACAAATGCTTACAGGTACCTCATCATGTCTACATATTTAGATAAGGGATTTTGATGATTTATAAAGCTCTTGATGAAACATTGTGAATAAGTAAACATTTTTCTCTGTCACTCTGTGTGCTTAAAGAAATTATATGGTCCAAAATAAAAAGATCAGAAAGAGAGAAGATAAAATTATATCTAATAAAAAAATCCAGAGAGGAGAAGAACTAATCTTGCTCAGATGTAGTTATCTAAAATGTGATGTTCTGATATGAGTTATTTAACTAGGCTTTCTAAAGACAACATAGACCTTTGGATGCATGGATGCATGTATTTGTGGGAGTAATGGTCGTCTGTCTTCTAAATGCACTTATTTCTTTCCTTTGATAAGACAGGACATCAAGATGGTTAAGTTATATTAGGTATTGAACTTGCAAATGAATACCCAAATACCCCTCAAAAAAGATAATTTTGCTAGATTGCACCATAAATAAATTTAGATGCAGATTCTCTTTCGTTTATACATCCTCAGAAAAGAAAGCAAAACATATCAGTCAAAAAGTATTCCTGAAATACTTGGTCATCTACAGGGACAAGAAAAAAACCAAACTGAAATAAAAAATCTGTATCTCATTACTTCTTCATATTCTTTCTCTTCTGGCTATCCTCAGGTGCTAGATACTGTAGATGGGAGTCGTTGAACTACATGGAGATATATTCAATAAGGACATGTGAACCAGTATTCTTGAGTACCCTGCAAATCTGCCTGAGAAACAGATGAGAATGTGTTCTTCAATTTCCTTTAATTAATTTCATTTTCAAATGTGATTAATTTAATTTTAAAGCAGATTTCTTAAACAATTTATATTGATTGTATCCCCTTTGCCTACATTTGACTACAAAGACATCATCAGGTAGCTAATTCAAATGCAGAGTTTTACAGAATAGGCATTTGAAGTTAAGGAGTATTATTCCTCTCCTGTGAGACATTATTTATAATTAATAGTTTACTCATTATACAGTAAAGATTTGATTATGGCTTGCCCAGATGTATCTAAGAGAGGTGTGTAACCTGATTGTATGAAATACTAACAGCTGTGTTCCCATGGCACAGCAGATCTCAGCAAAAAACTATTTTCCCAGCTTCTAAGCACAGCTTTGAACCTGAGGTGTGCTGTGAATGCTGGTTGCCTAAAAATAGTCTCAGAAGTTTTAATCTCATCTTAAGCTGCATGCACATATAAAGCATTAAAGTTTAACAGGGCTTTTGGCAACATTCATTTCAGCAGTTCTTGTTTCTTGTGAACTTTCTAATAACCAACCATTTTTAATCTCCTCTGTCCAGGTTATTCGGCTTGAGTACTGCCTAAGGTGTACCAGAGTTGACTTTTTTTTCTCTTTTTTGTTTGTTTTTTTTTTTTTTTTTTTTTTTTTTCCTGGATCATGCTTTAGGAATTGAGGTAAAAATAGTTTGTAAAGAAGTGAATCTGAGGCTTCATGTAGAAAGTATTTCTGCTGAGCTGCAGGGTTGCAAAAAACATTCTCGTTCTATGAGATTTGAACATTTAACCTCTAACTACTTCAACTAAGTTGAATTAAAAGAGACATTTTATGAATTTGAATAAACCATCTGAAATATAATCTTAAATTTCACTTTATGTGCAGCTTATTAAAAATCCTACTCCTTTATGATAGCGTAGTACTTTTGCAAGCCTCAAATTATTTCTGGATGAAAGCCTACTGTATCACTTCAAATATCACTGTGTTTAACTAAAAGGCAAAAATCCAAGCAAGATCAGAAAAATCAAAGATAAAATCAATGATCTAGCCTTATATTGTAACAGTGTTTCCATGGGTACAGTCTCCAGGTGCTCTTGTATCTATTCTGAGATGAAGAAACAGAATGGCAAGTGCCATAGGAATGTGGCTTATTTCCCATGTAGTGCAAGGGACACCATTTATTATCTTCACTAATGGAGGAAAAGCTTCAGTGCACCTTTTCAGTTACTCACCTAAAGATTAAATTAATATTGTTCATGTCCAGACTTTCTGGTGTTTCACTACTTGAAATCAGAAACAGACTGTTCAGTGAAATGGTGCTAAATGTGCATTGCAAGTTCATGAACTGGCCACAGGCATACTTGTAAAAACCCGGGAAGAATTTTAGCTTTTCAGAGACAAATTCTGCTCAGGTTAAGTTAAATTGTTAAGTTTACAAATAGGAACAAAAGTCACATTTTGGTACATATGAGAACACACAGTCATACCTGGTAATATTACCAGCAGCCCTAGTCTGTATTATCCACTTTTCTTTATATCACCATTCCTGCATTCACTTTTCATCACAGAAGACAGAAAGGAAGGTTCTGCAACTGAATATATACATTTTTTACAAGGAAAACAACAGTGATGTAATAGTATAGTTTCATATTATGCCCATAGACTTCTGAACCTCTCTTTGTGGGCTTAAATGACTGTTCTGGAAAGAATTATTTCATTTAATGTCTACCTGCATAGGGCTTGGTTGCAGAAGTCAAAAAATAAGACCCAGGAATTATAAAATTTAAATCCTAGATCTATCTAGTTAGTAATACTAATTTTGTCAGTGACAACAGCCATTATCAGATCATGCAGAAAGACATAAGCCTCTGAGTCTCTGACTTTAATGGCTAGAGATTGGTTTAAGCCACAGAGGACAAGATTTATTTATTTTTTTTTTTTTTTTTTTACATGTAAGTTCTTGCTGTGGATTCACATTTTGACAAATGCTGCATTTTAATCCAATGTGGTATGAGAGGAAGTCTTTCTTTTTAGTCACGCATTTCATATTATTCACAACTGGAGTGAAATTGGTTTAGAAATTGAATTTATAAATCAGCTAGCTAGACCACCTAAAATTAGGCTTGTTCAGGAGTATTATTATTACAATAATACCCTATTTTCTTTATTCAATACAGTCAGTTTAAGAAGGAATAAAATTGGAGTGCAGTGTTTCTTGGTGTATTATTTTTTTTCTGGTTCTACTATTAGTGTTGTATCAACAGATTTTTTCAATAGTAATAAAGCCATATTGCTTTTAGCATTTTGGCTGGAGGCCAAAGAAAACTGTAAAATTAAATTTGTATGATTTTTTTGTTCCCGTGCACTTAAGTGTTTTTGGTTTTTTTTAGGGTAAAGTTACAGCTTATGATCTTGCTGATTTAATTAATACAAACATGTTTATAGAATAAATCAGACCAGCATATGCATTAGTAGTGTAAGCTTCTCAGTAGAGAATGTTTATGTATGATGTGTTAGCCCTTTGAAATGCAGACAGCTGGCATATGATTTTGTTTTGTGTTGTTTTTTTAATAATCAGAATAATTTGATATTATGAATGTATTCTTTTTCTAGATTCAGTGCCCACAGTCTTTGGGAAGGAGTATATTTATAATTATATGGACATACTTAAGAGTTCAGCAATGATAAATTTGCAGATCACACTTTTTTTTTTCAAAGGCAATTTTAAGTTTGACATAGTTGATTTGACTCCCAGGGTCTGAAACATTAGTCTTACCCTAAGCAATGACTTTTCGCTGAATCAGATTTTCTGTTCAATAAAAGACAAAAAAATGTTTTGCAAAATTTAGCTAAAAATCCATGAAGCCATGAAAGCTCAGCTAAAAATCTTGGAGCTAAGTCAAAGTAAAAGAAAGATTGTGTTATAATTCTGTTATTTGCTCTTTTCTGACATTTATTCTTTCCTCTTCAAAATGGGGGGAAAAAAATCTAGTAAATTAACATCTTAATTTGAAAATATTTAATTTTTTAAAATATGGGGATAATAGATACAGTGAGAAACTGTATATCCTTTCCTAAACCATTTAAAAATTATTTTCACCATCAATAGGGTTTTCCAATAGCCAATTTGATGAAGACAATTTTTCCTTGAAAAGTTGCTTCATTCACAAACACACAAAACAGATATCTCTTTAAGCATAATGACCTTAGTGAGATTATTCTAGTCTGTTAGTGATCCTACAGATTATAACAATTTCTACTTGACTCAGAACAGGAGCAGAATTATTCTTCAGCTGTTAGATTTGAAGAACAGCTAGTAGGTGTGTAGGATTTTATTTGGCTGCTGACTGACTTTTACAAAAGTTATGTCAGAGTGGTCATGTTAATTCTTCCCTGTGCAAAATCAGTTTTTATAGTTTCTTTTCTGTCTTTTCTGTCTTGAAAAGGAAATAACAGAAATAGGCTTCTGAAGTTTTGGTAGAATAGAGCATGACCAGCTCTTCTCTGTAGCATTTATTGTTCCTCTGGTGGGTTTTTTAGCTTGTCTGCTGAGTGTCACAGTAATTCTTCTATGTTAAAACATCTTATATTGGGAACCCCAGGGAATTTATTTATTTTTCTTTTCTTTCCTGAAAAACTACCTACTCAGGAATCAGCCACAAATGTATTAAATGATAAATCATGAAACCATACATAGGTATCTGGAATTCTCTGTTCTACTGCCAGTGGACTGATTTGAGGCAGAACTCAAAAGTCTAAGGCACATAAAAGGACATGAAAAGATCAATTACATGAGTAGTTGAGATGGCCATGAGGTTTTTTTGAGGACCTTCGGAACTAAGTTTTTATGCCTTTTGGGGAAATGCAACATTAATTGTTTTTGTTAACATCAGACCAGTCATCTTTGTAAAGGCCAGGTTTCACACTTATCCTACTTTGCTCAGATATGTTCCTTTTGGATCCTCAGACCATTTGTTATATTCTTAATATTTCACTATTTGTATTTAAAAATTAGAAGCAGCAAGTGTTCCAGAGAGCTTCTATTTTATTTATGATTGGTATTCAGTTTGCAGGAGATGTTTTCCCTGGAACACAACAGTCTTGAGTGGAGGTGTTAACCTAGGAATATGAAATAGAAGTAACTAAATCAGGCACTGAGAACTGAATATGATTCTAGGAATTGTTTTTATAGAAGTGTTATCTTTAGTTACAGAATTAAGTTACAATGAGTTATACCTATATGAAAAAAATGAGAAGTGTTTACTATGGATATGACCACAGCTACCATATAGGAAATTATACAGGAATTTAAATTCACCCATTTCTCAGAGTAATCATTTTGTATATATACAAAATCTATATATACATTGTATATATATGCATGTATATATGCATTCTATATAACTTCATAATCTAAGAGGCTAATAAAGGACAAGAGATTAGGATATTGCCATGGAAAAGCAAAGTCTTCTGACTGATACTTGTGAAAACTGACAAGTTCTCAGCACAAGTATGAGGGAGAATAGCTGAGCATGAGGGCAGGTTGCACAGTGCTCAATGGGTAATGAATTTTTGTCTGGACCCTCAGCTTTCTAAGAATGCCTATGACTTCATTAAATTAATTTCTTCAAAGATGTAATTCGTTTTGAGTGTTTAACAGTTTGCTGTATGATTCGTGTATAGGTGTGTATATAAATTTGATTTTAGTTTCCTTTTCAGACCAAGTTTTCCACTGAAATGTTTTTTATTCCCACAGAGATTTACAAAAGCGTATGAAAACAAGGAGTAACTCGGAAACTTCCCAAGTGTAACTAACAACCTCCATAGAAAATTCTTGTGTCACAACACCCAGCCCTAACACAAAAACTGAGATGCATAGGCCAGCTCTCATCAGGGCATGTTTAGCACAATACTTCAAACAAATGCAATAAAGAGGTTAAAATATGGAGATGGGGGTTGTAGAGTTTAGTGGAAAATATTTATCAATTTTGGTTTTCATTGGAAAAGGATGGAATTTTTTTTGCTTCTAGATGACAGTGAAACACAGTGTAGGATGATGGAAAAAAAAAGTCAGCTTTATTCACAGTTTAAAAAAACCCAAACAACAATATACATTACAGCACTAACAGCTCTAAAAAGGCTGGTGTAGCTGGGACACACAGTTTCCCAGAGTCATCCTGGACATTAAACATCCTGGAGAGTACAACATGCTGTGGCCCTACTACATTGCATGCCAGCACATAGCAGCTGCCTGAAACCAAGATAGTATTTTCTAGCTTTCTCCATGTCCCATTGCCTGGATGGCCTTGATGCCAGCAGCAGCTGGCTGCAGCTTGTCCCTGTTGTGCCTATCACTCTTCTGCTCAGCGATGAGGTTGGAATTGGCTGCTGTAGAAAATGAGAAAGACATTCACTAGGGAGCAGGAGAAGTGGCAGCTGACTGGCTGCTGGAAAGGAGCCTGCATGAGGCTGACATGTCATTCCCTGAAGGCTAGAAACAGCTGTGGGGAGGAGGAAAAGGGAGGGCATTTCTCAGACTTCGTCTTACTCAGAGGAGTATAGCCATTTCTGAATACCGTTGACTATATGAGAATTTAGGATACATCTATCCTATCAGTTCCTACCTTTCCTTTACATAACAGCCTCCATATTGAACTGTGCTCCTAAAGACCAAGGAGCAGACGGGGAGTTTGCACAGTTTAAATACTGCACTATCCAAAAGTGATGGAAGAAGAAATTAAAGCCTTGACATCAACTTATGACATTGTCTCCAATATGAAATGAAGTCTCCCATGGTGTCTCTTTCCCAGGGAGAATACCACAGCTAGGGGACAGCAAGGGTTCTTCGGACCTGCTCTTCAGACCTCCAGAGTTATTTCGGCTAAAGTTTAGTAGTATTGCACCAGTTGTGGATGTGACTCGCCAGCTTGCTATTATTAAAGATTAAAATAATAACCGTCATCACTAATACTACTTCTTTGAGTGAAGGAATACGAATAGTGACCAAAAGTTATTTGTAAGCATATAAAAAGATTGGAAGAGGAGGCAGACTAAGAGTATATATGCATAGGTCACTGTTCAATCTTACCACTTCTAATAACTCAGTGTCACATAACTTGTACATGCTATGGTTGAAGTTGTACATAATTGAGGTAGTAGGCAGAGACTACAGGTACTAGGGTGAAACTGTGGACACAAAGAGAGTGGGAACTTTGGGAATGGGAATAGGTAAGATAGCAGCTGAAACATAATAACAACAGATGCACTTCTGAAACTGCCTTTTCAGACTTGAACATCTATTCTCTTGATGGCACAAATGTTATTTTAACAGTGACTGATTGAACTTAAAATGATAAGGGCAGAAATTAAAAAGAAAGATTTTGTTTTCCCTCATCCTATGTGACACAAGACAAGCAGCCTGCTTAAATAGCAGAATATCCCCAGTACATGATTTAGATGAGCTTAGAGAGGAGAAAGAAGAAAACACAGTCAAAATAGAAGCCTAGTTTCTTCTTTACATGTTTTGTCTCACTGCTTGTTTTGTCTTTCATCAACCAGTCTAGTAATTCCACTGAATCCAAACTCTGTGATGTACTGGGAATTCCACCAGCAAATTTAGCTTTCTTTTCTTTCTCAGTCTCTCACAAAGACAGCATAAATTCTTTCATTTGTATTGTTAATTTATAAGCTAGGAAAACTACTTTTCACCTTAATAGTGAAAATCCCCAATGCAGACATTCATTGTTGACTGAAGTTTTATTTCAATTTATTGTAACTAAATATCTGAATCCCTATATATTCTCACTTTATGTAAAATAGGGTTCCAGAATTAAAAATTGAGTATGACAGAATTATATTTTTTTAAGTTCTACAGAATAATTCAATATTTTCTAATAAAAATGAATTTTTTTCTTGTTTCACACTGTTTTAATAAACAGTTCATATTTTCAACAAATATTTTTTTTCTGTATTTTTAAAACATTGTGACAATAATTTATTTTGTGCTATATTAAGCATCTTTAAAAAGAGGTTGGAAAACAGAGGAATATGAAAAGGGTCAAAAGGGGGATAAAAATTAATTCAGTTAAAAGCAGACAAACTAATATGATGCTGTTGTTTCTTTGGTGTAATTCCGCCTTACTGGAGACTGATTTTTTCCCTGCAGAACATTTTTGGTTTTGGTTTTTGGGGTTTTTTTTTGGGTTTTTTGGTTTTTTTGGGGGTTTTTTTGTTTGTTTGTTTGTTGGTTTTTTTTTTTGAGGGGTTATGGTAGCTTTGTTTTATGAAGAAAAGTAGGAAATAAATTTTATATGTACGAATACCATAGCACTCTAATGGATTTTGTGATCTTTGAATGTTACAATTTATTCAGGATCTGTAGTCTGTGTTAACATACATTTCTATTTTTATCAAATCATAGAATCATAGAATGGTTTGGGTTGGAAGGGACCTTAAAGATCACCTAGCTCCAACCCCCTCAAAACCCCATCCAACCTGACCCTGAACTCTTCCAGGGAGGCAGCAGACACAGCTTCTCCAGCCATCCTGATCCGTGGTCTCACCACTCTCGCAGTGAAGAATTTCAATTTACTGTCTAACCTAAATCTACCCTCTACCAGCTTAAAACCACTTGTCCTGTCACTACACACCCTTGTAAAAAGTTCCACCCCAGCTTTTCTGTAGGCACCCTTCAGATATTGGAAGGTCACTATAAGATGTCCTTGGAGCCTTCTCTTTTCTAGGCAAAACAACCCCAACTATCTCAGTCTTTCTTCACAGGAGAAGTGCTCCAGCTCTCTGTTCATCTTTGTGGCCAGTACAGAAGGGGAGGGTCTCTCAAGAGTAGAGTCAGGGGGGAGAATCTCCTGTTTATAGAGTAGCATTGTAATTCATTTATAATTTATAAATTGATTTCCACCAAGATTGACTTTTTTTCAGGATAATATTCACATCAATACACACTATTTTTTAACTGTTGTCCATGCATGGAGAAACTAAATGTTCTAAAGAAGTAAAGGTGTTTAAACTTCTTTTTTTCCTAATTTACTTTTAATGAAGGAATTTATTTTGCTTTCCCAACTGCAAGAATCAAAGAGAAAGGTAATTTGAAGTAGCATAACATTTTGCAATGGATCACTCACTTTCTTCAGGTTTGATTTTATTTAATGGTTGTAGGAACAGAAAACTTTACATCTTTTCAAGCAAGTCTTTTTGCCTTGAAGTTGTACTTCCTAAGTACCTCTCAGCACTTCTTCATCCTTTCATTGATTATTCGCTTATCAGCGTTCACTAATTTCTCCCCACATATCAGGAATTTTCTATCATCAAAACTTACCTGAATCAATATCTTAGAGGACATCAAAGGAAGAGAAAAACCTACTGCTTCTGAAATTTGCCTGTATGGCAGAAGCAATGAGTAATCTTATCTCTTTATCATTCTATTTCATGTGATTTTGCCCAGCACCATGTGAAAGAATAACACCGGGGTTTCTATGACTGCAGATGGATCTGTCATCCCTAGCTCTCCCACACAGGGGGAGAAGAGTGATCTTTCCAACTCTTAGACAAGATTTATTAGTAATAAAATAATTAATTCATAAATCAGTAATAAGTTCATTCTACTATGATTTCTTTTGGAATGACATAGCAGTGTAGTTCCCACATAACTCTCCAGAAGCATCCTTCTAGATATTTGGCTTAAGCCTCATTTGTGCTTACTTCAAGCAAAACAATTTCTTTCTAGATGGCAAATGGGAGAGTATAATTCTGGTTCAACTATCAAAGACTGTAGAGCTGCACTGGGAATTTATTTGGCTCACTAACCTGTTTTTATTGCTCTATGACATTTAACAATGCTGTCAGGTGTGCATTATAGCATGAAATCTTTTCTTTTTTTATGTTCCTACCTGGAGCAGTATATGAAGCTATCAAATATGGAAGAATCAAAACTAAGCAATAAACTTTGTTGACTACTTATCAAACTAGTTTTCTCTGATGCCTTTAGTTAGTTGAGACATTTTCACCATTAAGGTTTGGAAAGAGACTCACCCCTAAAACTCTCTGGGGTCTACTCAGGTCCTCCTCTTTGGCTCTGGACACAGTTCCTCACCAGGCAAACTTTAATGTGGAAAATAAAGCTCCTTTCCTCTTCAAAATGTGTATTTCCTTTTTAGTTAAACTGTAAGAACATATTGGGAATACAGGAGAAATGACTCCTTTGATTAACATGTTTTTCCTAAACAATAAAGAAATGATAATTTTAAATAGAGGAAGAGGAGATATACCAATCTCTATGCATGCAAAAATGTTGCAGGTTTGGTACACATGTAGCACATTATCATTAAATATCCGTTAAAATATTTTTACTGCTACACACAGGAACTCAATAATCTTATTTTGAGGTTGCTATTTTTTGCTGCTTATACCTGTAACAAAATCATAGTTCTCATTCATTTGCAGCAGTGACTCTGCTGTCAAAATCTGACTCAATTTCAAAAGGATAAGAGGCTTCCTTCTATTTTTAATAGCTCCCTGCTCTTTGCCTGCCATGTCATAAATGAAAAGAGAAGACTTACAAAACAAACAAGCAAACAAACAACACAAAAAACAACTAGATATTCTTATTTTCAGCATAATTTTTAAATCTCTCTGCCCCGATCATATAATAGTAGAATCTTAGAATCATTAAGGTTGGAAAAGACCTCTAAGGTCATCAAGACCAACATGTTAACTAAACCATATCCCAAATTTCTGTGTCTACATGTTTTTTAAATATCTCCAGGGATATTATCTCCACGTCCTCAGGTATCCTGTTCAAGTGCTTGACCATTCTTACAATAAATAGATTTCTCCTAATATCCAATCCAAACCTCCTGTGGCACAACCTGAAGTTTCCTGGGAGAAGAAGCCAACACCCACCTTCCTACAGCCCTCTTCCAGGGAGTTAGACACCTATAAAGTCTCTCCTCAGCTTCATCTTCTCCAGACTGAACAGCCCTAATCCCCTTATCTGTTCCTTATAAGAAGGGTTCTCCAGTCCCTTTGGCAGTCTTTTTGGCCATCTTTGGACATGATCCAGCATCACTGTGTCCTTCTTGTAGAGTGGGGCCCAGAACTAGACACCGTATTTGAGGTGCATATCACTGAGGTGATGGTATAAGAGGGATGCTTGTAGCATTTGTTACGTTAAAACCATGCCAGCTTCAAGCTCTGTTCTTTTATATGCTAGATAAATATATCCTAAACTGTTTGTATCCTTCTGTCATCCTGTGAGACAATTTTAATGCCTCTTTAGATGTTTGATTTATATCCAAACCTGCAGATTGTTTTTATAAGAATTCCCGTTGACTGAAGTGATATTTATTCATGTGAGCAGAGTGGATAAACTGTAGGTCTCACCACTGCTGAACACAGAGCTGTGCTGATTATGATTCTATGGATTTTGCTTTCTTTCAGTAGGTAAAATAGGCTTAGAAACATGTTTTTCCTTCATCCCTCAAAGGAACTCATAGCAGAGTGACTGAAAACCAAACCACTGGCTTTTCAGTTGACAGTAAATCATTCTGAAGGGTTCTTGCTTCATCTGACATATCTTGATCTAGAACACTTTTGCTACAATAATAGATATTTTCAAACCCAAGAGACTTAGGCATTAATCTCTTGGCTTTTTTGTGTAATACTTACTGCAACATTCTGTATCCAACTGGACGGGCTCCCTGAACTACCCTGGGAAAGCATTTATGAAAAAATAAGTAAGTGTTACATATGTGAAATTTTTAGTAATAAAATCATAACACACAATTTCACTGAAGATTAAAATTTATGTAAGAAAATAAAAATCTTGATTCAAATTTGAATCTGCTCCCTCACAGGCATAATTCATTTGCAACAAGATTCCAAGGGAAGAAGAGGAAACACACTTCAGTTAGCTGCTACCATATCAGTCTCATGATATTGTAGTTCCCCAGTGGATGGAGCCCAAAGAGAAGCTAAGGTCTCCCATCACAAACAAACGTGTCTGCCTCTTGCTTTAGCTTCCTCCTCCACACACATACACACAAAATTAAAAAGAAATAAATATTAATATTTAGAATCTGAGTTAAAGTCTGAAATAAGGATTTGATTAACTACAAGAAATCTGAAAATCAAAAACTGAAGCCAGCTGCTCAGTTCCAGTCCTGCTTCTTAATCCCATGGTCCAAACAAACTAGTAAACTCTACCTTTTAGGGGCAGATTCTTGTTGCTAAACAGTTAATACATACAGTTAAAAGAAAGCACCTGGGGGATAAGTTCATGCTAGAGTATCTTCATAAGTCCATGGGAAGGCAACTAATGTTCTTTTGAAAACAACATTACTGTGTGTTCTTTTCCTCTTGTCCTATTTCTGTTTATCTCTATCTTTTCCATCATTGCTTGAGTCTAGCTCATGTCTTGGGCAGTGTTTTCATTGTAGTGTTATAGGCAAAGGCAATATTGTTTGCTTCATAACAATTCCCTGAGTGCACAGTACATTACAGACCTAATACAGGGTTAGGAATTTCTCCTTCCCCTAAAAAAATATTTGACAAAATATTTTATTAAAAAACCACAACCATGTTGCAATGGAGGAGCAGTCCAATATGTAGAGTTTTAAAACATCTATGATTAATCACAGTTTAGCTTTTTTCACCCTTTCAAATAAAACTTTTAAATTTATAGAATAAAGTGTTTCTTGACCCTGATATAGATAAAGCAATTTTCCTGTCTACCTGATATGATGAACTGTACTCTTATTATCTACTTTTCTTGCACTTTAAACTTATTTGAATGAATGTTTTTTGTAAATGAACTGGTTGGTATATTTGGAAGTGTACAATGTGTATGGTAAAGCAGTTCAAAGGAAAAGTTGCCTGAAAAATTGATTTCATTGTTGTTTAACTATGTGGCCCTCTCTTTAATACATATCTGGGGAGATGTTATTGCAAAGGAGAAAAATTTCCCTTCAGAAAGGAAGTTTTAGTCTTTAAGGATTTTTATTTTTAGTTGTATGTTACCTTCTACGTTTGTTTCTTTTCAACTCTTCTAAAATTTCAGGAATGAAGGAAGTGGGTATGCAATATGAACTCCCACAAAGTCTATTTTCCAGGTTATATATGTGGATTTACAGGTACTGTATAATCTTCTAAGAATTATACTAGTTGGATTTGGCATAAAACTTCTTTCAGGTAGATTTTCCTTCCCTTGGAAAATATATTCACTGGCTTTATTTTGCTGATGATAATATTATCAGCAAGGAAATACACAACATGATCCGAAGATGAAGATTTTTACAAAAACTACCACTATGAAGGCCCTTTCAGTCTTTACTTGACAAGCAAGGCATATTAATTGACTAGAACTTTCCAGAAAATTAAGAAATCTGAACTCAGAGCACGGTCAGATAGCTAATAAAATTCACAAGTCTTTTCAGAAATTATGCATCAAAGAAACATGATGGCTTCTTGACAATCCAGCTTATTTGGAAAAAATAAACTTCCTCTAAGTTCCTAATAAGTATGATAAGACACATCAGACTAGGATTTCTGAACGCAGACAACTGTAATTTGTAATATCGTTTACAGGCATTGTTACTACCCTTAATTTGCAGTTAAAGTTTTATTCTGTGTGACCATTAGAACATGTAATTGGAATATGATGACCACAATAATATCTTTCATGTTAAGTGATTACATTCAGTTCTATTTAATGCCTAGGTTCAAGTTATTCATTACCCTTAATTTTTTTTCCTCAGCTAATTGAATACTAATGTAAAAACAGTTTTATTTGAGTATTTTTAAAATCTAGAAATGCCTGTCTTGTGCCTTGTACTGTAAATACCTGGTAAAATATCTTTCTCTTGCAAATTTTTGGAGAATGTGAGTAGTCTTCTTGATTCTATTTAATTTCTAAGTCAATTGGGAAATAGAATGAAGGGAAGAAGAAAAGAAAGAAAAGAAAGGAAAAAGAAGAAAGAAAGAAAAGAAAGAGAGAGACAAAGAGAGAAAGAAAGAAACATCTTTTATTTATAAAAGGAGGAATTTATATGTCAACTTACACTCACATCAGTTTCTCCTTTGCTTGCAGAAAAGAGTCTTTGGCCTTTTGATAAGAAGTAAATGCATTCTCTCTTACTTTGGTTATAATTGGTCAGCTATGGATTATGGATCTGACACTACAAATTCTTACTATTTAGCTCAGGCTTTATTCAATAGTAATAACTAATTTACATGACCTATCAGGAATGGATATTACATTAATGCTTCCAACTGTTATAGTAATTCCTATGTCTCTTCCTCATTTACTTTCTGTCATGGAAGTTCACAATGATTAGTCCATATTAAAAAAAAAAAAAAAAGGAGAGGGTTTTAATCTTTAATATTTAATTTTTAATTATTTTAAACCAAAAAGCAGTCTAGCAAGATGAAAGGGCATGTGAACCTCATCAGGTTAAACAAGGCCAGATGCAAGGTGCTCCACCTGTGCTGGGGCAACCCGCAGTATCAATACAGGCTGCATGATTAAGGAATTAAGAGCAGCCCTCTGAAGAAGTACTTGGGGGTTCTGCTGGATTAAAAGCTGAATGTGAGCCAGCAGTATGTGCTCACAGTGCTGAAATCCAACCGTATCCTAGCCTGCATCAAAAGAAACATGGACTGTTGGTTCAGGGAGGTGATCCTGCCCCTCTACTCCATGCTGCTGAGACCCCAGAAGGAGTACTGTTTCCAGCTCTGGAATCCTCAGCACAAAAAAGGCATGGATCTACTGGAGTGATTCCAGAGGAGGGCCACAAAAAATGAGCATAGGGCTGGAACACCTCCTGTGAAGAAAGGCTGAGACAGTTGGGTTTGTTCAATCTGGAGAAGAGAAAGCTCCTTATTGTGGCTTTTTCAGTACTTGAAGGCATCCTATGGGAAAGATGGGGACAACTTTTTGCAGGCCTGTTGTGATAGGACAAGGTGCAATGGTTTTAAACTGAAAGAGTATAGATTTAGATTGACTATTACAAAGAAATTTTTTACAACGAGGGTGGCGAAGCACTGGAACAAGTTACCCAGAGAAGTGGTGGGTGCCCCATCCCTGGAAACATTCAAGATCAGGTTGGACGAGTCTCTGAGCAACCTGATCTAGTTGAAGATGTCCCTGCTCACTGCAGAGGGAATTGGACTAGATGACATTTTACAGTCTCTTCCAAACTATGGTTCCATGATTCTATTCCATTTCCCTCTCACCTAACTGTAAAGCATTTATCAGAGGAAGTTTAATGCTAGGTGAATCCTTTGGGGCCTAGAGAGCTCGTGAAGCAAAGACATCTTCTCCAGAGAATGGCTCATCTGGTAAGTGGCAAGCAGCATCTGTTCCTCTACAATGTGGAAATACCAGGCCTCTTGATATTAAAATTAGGCCTTTGGTTAAGATAAAGTTATCAATTACATTAGATAGGTCAGAGTAAAATAATTTTCTATCAGTTTCTTGTTGAAACTGAATTTATACTTCCCACTGAGGGTGACCCATCCTGTATGAGAACCCAGTTTTAAATGATACCATGTTAGATATTTAAATACAAATTAAGCTTCTGATACCTTCTGAGAGGAGTGTCAACAGATAATATCTTTAATTTTCAAATTGTGTGGAAAAACCCTTACATGACTGAAAGAAGATTTTGTGGCTTAATCACTAAAGATCTGGCTTACATCACATATTTTAGTTCACCTCTTTTACCAGTGAAAAATTCTATTTACTTTTCTAAACTATTTATAAAATGAGAAAATAGAGCATGTTAACCCAGAAGATTTTCCATCTCAGGAAATCTTTGGTATTTCAAAATTTGGTTTTCTTCTTTCATGGGCCATAACAGATACTTCCCAAATTTAATACAACATGAAAATGTCAAATAATTTAATTATGAGATGCCTCTATTTTCAAAATATTATTTTGTATTTTGGTTGAAGTTGAATGTTACAGGGTTTTTTCTATGTTGCATTAGTATTTTTACAATATTTCATAACTTGCTACTGTAGAAGTACATTATTATACTGTAAAATACATGGACATTGTTTAGTGGCAGAGTTGGCAGTGGTATGTTAACAGTTGGACATGATAACCTTAAGAGTTTTTTCAAACCAATATGATTCTATTAATTCTATAATTTGCTCAAGTATAATTAAAAAAACTAAGTAGGCAATATTATAACTTAATATATTTCCTGACTCAAATAATTTTCAACTTGTGTGAAAAATATATATGAACTCCATTTCTGGTGGCTTCCCTTGAGGACAGAGCCTCTGCAAAGACTAATCAGAAATCTATATCCTGTTTTTTCCTAACATGTTCAGTGAAGAGGATTTATTACAAGCAATTAAAAGTTGGGACAATTTCTAGACCCCTTAAAATATCAGGAACAATGCAAAATAAAGTACTCAGTCTGAGTGAAGAAGTGGAGCAATTAAAATGTCTGATGAGGCATGATATGAGTGACATGAGATGTCATTACTGGGTGACACAAAATTAATGTAGGTGAAATGGAACTTGACAAACCTCAGATAAAAAAAGAATCTAGGATGTTGCTGGAACAAAATCCAAAATATTGTAAGAAAAAATAGTGTCAGCATATATATATATACCAAATTAAAAGCCAGGTTAAGAAAGATGAGAGGAATGCAAATGAGTGGAAACACCAAGAGTATTCAAAAGCAAGTTCATCTCACATTTTTTTTTCTGTATGTGTCTGATCTGGATAGTAAGCTTAAGGATGCATGGGCAACCTATAAGTTATGCCACTCAGCATGTAGGACATACAGATTCTACCTTGTCTCCCTCCATGTCACTATAGTTCCTGCATTTCTCTGAAGTGCTTTATGCAAAAAACCTGAGGCCAGCAAAAGAGAGTGAACCAGAATGATTTTTAAACTAAAATGTTCTCTAGTTAGAAGATTGTCAGGTAATTCAGTTTTTCAGAAGTTGGTGGCATAACTGGTTCTTTCCTGGCTCCCTAGAAATTAAAGAAGATGATGTGGGAGTTCAAATTTGTGATTTCAATCAAGAAGAGACTTTCTGACTTTTTAATCTGTAACTTGGGAAAGTGGGCCAATACCCAAAATATATCTTTCTTCTGTAATGCTGCTTGATAGTTTTACCACTCAGAAGAAAAAGGAGAGAAAAGTAGAAAATAGAAAGCTACTTCAACTTAAAATGGATTTCACTGTTTTTTTATCCGCCAACTGGTGCAGAATGGTTGTCATGTTGTTGTCATGCTCCAAACCTAATCTCATTGCTATTTTATAAAATGCACCGGAGACTTCCCACTTCATTGCCTGAATCTCCCTTCCTACAGTTGTAGATGATGAGTCACAATTGCAAAATACTGTGGGTTTCAGTAATCACCCATTCCACAGGTTCAAGAAGTGCCAGTATCATTTTCTGAACCTTCTTCACAACACTGGTCAGTCATGTCACATCAGACTTGTATACATTGAGATGGAAGAACTATCAGTTAGCCCCAAATGTATGAATTTGAATGGCATTTTCACATGACTAAAAGGCAAATAGAAGCTGACTTTTAATCTGCCCATTTGGGTAAGAACATCATAGCATGTGACATGGTCACTGATCTTTGCTTCATTTTGGAAACAGAACTAAGTATTAGTAGTCTGAGATAAGCCAAAGATCAGTATTAAAAATGGAGATAAAAAAAGAATGAAAGCCAAACAAGCTGGAACAATAAGGAAAAGCTAAAATTAATCTAGGAAAAGTAAGCAAATTCTCAATGAAAAAGACAGAATTATACAGTACTTGGGATTATACAGTATATGGGACTTATATAGTACATAATTGGTAAGTCAAAAATACATTTAAGGAGGGAACAGGCAATGCTTTATGGGCACTGTCAATAGAACTCGGTTCTGTAAGGAACTGAATAACAAACTGCTTAAATATGATGTCACAAGTAGTGGGCATCTTTTCTGAAGTCTTCATTGCTTTTCCCAGATGTCTTTGATATTCTGAAATTTTCTTGTATCCTTTAGAAACTTTTTCGACTCTATTGACCACTTTATCTTTCACCCTTATTTTTGCTTCAAAGCAGAGATCAATGGAAGTTGGCAATGGATTATTTTGTGATTATGATTTTTTAATGTAGTTTTATTTGCCTCTGAAAAAAAATGTTTTCTGGTAACGTTTTTGAAAATAATAGGATTTAATTTTTATATAAGACTAATTTGAATCTGACCACTAGCAAAATATTTTGGGGTTTTTTTGTCCTACAATAAATTTAAACTGTACACAGTAGCGCTTTGTTGTTGTAGTTGTTGTTGGTCAGAATTTTGTAATAAATACAAAAGTAGAAGAGAAAAAATATTTTTCTAAGATATTAAGGCAGAGACCTACTTCAGTCTGATGTACACCATTGTTCATCTTGAAGCTGTTGCTTTTTCAGATGAAGTACTAATTACATCCTAAAAGCAAAAAAAAAAAAAAGATTAAATCAATGACTAATTAACACAGAGACTTTCTTTTACTTCCTTTAATTCAGAAACTTCCTTTTCAGTTTGCAGTTTTTCAGTGACTGGTATAACAGGGAGGTATTTCTTAATGTGTTTCTATAACAGAGGATGATTCACTACATAAATGCTACCTGCACCATTGCAAATGTATCAGTTTTATTAAGAAGATACAGATATAAATTGGATTAACGTGATGATGAGTGTCATATTACCTTTGCCAGAATGAAGAATCTGACAAAACAGTTGCTTCCTGGGTATATGAGCAAAACGTGTTTTATTTATTAGCTTTTCCTACCTCTTCTAGAACTCCGTTGATTTCCTGTACATACTGGTTGTTAACTGCAGCTGATGAAAAACATGTTAAGCTTAACTAAAGAGAGAGAGAAAAAATTAAATTACTAGTTCCATCACTGTCTATCAGAAATGATAACTGAATAATATGATTTTGTAAACTGCAATATTTTATTTGGAGATACATACAATATATCAGAAAAAGATGCAAGAACCACTGGTAACTGTTGGTTATCACCCTGGCAAAGCGCAGACAGAATTCTTGCAGGCACCATGAAACAGGCACCTGCTTTCTGAAGATGAAAAAGGCATTGCCCATCAGGTGAGAGGCCAAGATGTCCACCTCCCACCTCCTGAAGTCCAAGTCATAACTCTTTTGGAAAGGTCAGAACCAGCCTTTACATGCTGAGCTCTCCTGCTGTTCCAAGCTTCAATGACAGCAGTGACTCCTGTGTTGAGCCAATTTTCCCTGTGTAAACCATTGTTTCCTCCACATCAAGGGTACACATAAAATATATAACATTTATAAGCAGTGAAAAAAAAATCAGTTCTTGATGGAAAAGTGGTGAGCTATTACAGGATATGTGATAGCAACAGTAAGGAACATTTCACTTATCTGAAATTACTTCTGCTGTATTCAATTGAGAGAAATAAGCAACTGTGAGGTATAATTGACTGAACCTCTTCATCTGGTTGAGAGCACTAACTTTGTAGCAAGATCCATTTTTCTTTCTGTTGAAACTTGGATAACTAAATGAGATGTAAACATGAACAGTTTATCAAACAAATGACACTACTGGTATCTGTACCTGTCTACTTCAAGTGCAGTGTGACTGAAGATGAGTACTAATACCTAATTTTGTAGTGACTTATTAATCTTAAACCACTGGTAAGAAAATGACATGTCCATGCCCTACAAAAGCCCTGAAGAACTGTTCTTGTCAACAGGCAACCAGTGGGGCTTCTGTAGCATTTCAATGAGATTTTTCAGCAAGGGAATCAGATAATTCAGGTCATAGATAAACCCAATGAAAACATAATTTGTGATTACCTCACAAATCTGTTTTAGAGAATCACCACTGTACAACCCATGACAATTTTCTCTCTGGATAGGAGAAGCAGAGTATCAGTCTCTATAATTGTCATTACAACATTACTCATTAATATTACAAAACCTAGTTGAATGCTTGTCTTTTCTCAGAATGTTTTATTTATAATATTTTACTAGCTGCAGTTAAAAAGCGCTGATTGAAAACAAATTGCAGTCCTGGCTACATAGTATAAGGTGTATTTCAACCAAACACAATTATTACTTCTGATTACAGGCATAATAGCAAATAAAGACAAGGAAAGAATGGATTGTGGGATTGCAGCAAAATCTGTGTTATGGGAGACATATGAAAGGTTTATCACAAATTTCCCTGCTGAAGAAATGGAAACGTTCTTGTGGAAAGATTAATATACACAGTGCTTATACTGAAGGGTTTAAAAACAGATTTTTTTTTTTGTTATTGCATATTAAGAAGCTGATTAGAACTGAACAGTTTTCAAAAGGGTAAGTGCTCACTCTTGTATCAGCAGATTGTGATTTATATAACAAGGTTGAAGTGTTACTGATAGCAGAGCTCTGCTTACCTTTCTGCACCAAATTAGATGTGACTATCAGTGTGATTTTAAGACAGGTGTGTATTATATTTGCAGCATGATGTTGAATCAGCGGCAGTGATAGCTCTTTCATAAATTAATCAGGTTAACAGATTTTGCTCATGTCTCTGTGGTGGGGTGCTGGCAGGGGCATGGGGTGGCCTCTGTGAGGAGAAGCTGGGGCTGCCCTGGGGCCACTGATGGAGAAGAAGCCTCTGTGTACTGATTAGTGTACATTAGGCCCTCATCCTCCACCACCACCCCCTGCAGCAGTGCCTGGGGCTAGAGGGGGCAGGTAGGTAGAGGTTTCTGCATTGAAGAAAAGTTGAGATAGGTAAAAGGGGAGAAAGGTGTTGGTTTAGTCATTTTCTTTAATGTTGTTCTGTTTCTCACCACTTGAATCAGTATCTATTTTAACTGGAAATACATTGAATTAATTATCCCCAAGTTGAATTATCCCCATCTTTTGCCAATGATGGTAACTAGTAAGTGATCTCACTGTATTACCTTTACTCATGAGCTTTCTCACTCCTGATGTTCCTTTTTTCTCCTCCTCTCTTTCAGGGACTCACCCCTGGTGTGGGGGACTGACTGTGTGAGCAGTTGGGTGGGAGTTTGGCTGTCAGCCTGACTGGCCACAGATTCTTTTTGGTTTAATTTTTTGAGAACTTCTTTGTAAAGATGCTGCAGAAGCAGACTACACAGTAAGTCTGCTTATTTTTACTTTTTTTTTTTTTAATTTTATTTTTATTATTGTTATTTTTTAGTTTCTTTTATTTTTTTCAAAGAAATCTTACTTAATTTTTATTTCTTTTAGAGTCTAAGGATTACTTTTGCTTGCTTATGGGAGTTCTGTGGAAGACCTTAATAAAAATCTTACGCAGTATTCAAAGAAACTTTGTTTCTTGTCCTCTACTATAGCTTTCATGCTGAGTTTTGCTTTTCTACTTTATGCCTTGGGTTTCTGTTTCTTTTTGGATTTGTGTGCCTGATTGGATTTGTGTGTAAAATGGATGTTTACACACAAAGATGTACAAATATTTACATGTAATAGGTTTATATTTTATTGGTTTTAATATTCAACATATTAGTTTGAAATAAAAAATCCTATATCTTGAATAACTGTAATTTTGACGCAGATTACTTATGGGCCAGATGCATGGATTTAACTTTAAGTTGCATTTGTCTTAGAACTATAGGAAAGAGGTGCATAAAATTTCTGGATTATTTACTGACCTGTACTCCTGCCTGTCAGATTTTTCTTGACTTTTCTCCTAGCCCTCTCAAGAGAAATCTTTCAACCTTTTCGTGACAATATTAACTGGTTTTTGTTGGTTTTGTTTGTTTGTCTTGTTTTGATTTGATTTTTAACTGACTTCTTCAAATCTATTGAGTTTCTGCTAGCATGGTATGACAAGTGGAATATTTGGTCTCTATGTATAAAATTATAGAAGACTGAAAGCCACAGATATTGATGCAGATAGCTCCTATTAAGCAGAATCTCTTACTGTGAGCATTTCTGTTTTCATTACCTGTATAAGACAAGAACTGTCTTGATAATTGCTCTCTTTAAAATCCTTTTTTTTTTTTTTTCTTTTCTTCCATATTTCAGAGTTCATGCACTGGACATACCCTTCATTTCTTACAAACAGAGAAGAGTGAAATGGACCACTGTGAGCATTATGTGGCTGACCATGACAAATGTTTCTAATCTGCAGTTCCCACTGTTTTCCCATTCACTTAGTTTCAGTCTCTTGATAAATTCACAACTCCTTAAATGTTTAATTGGCAGAATAAATTTTGGATTCCTCTTGCAGAAATTGAATAGTTATGCTGCTGTCAAAGTAAGAGTTCATTGTCCTTTTTCTCCTTCTCTCGTCAGTAGCAACAACTTATTCGGATGCTAATAAGCTTAAGTCATGGAAACAGGTATCTGGGATGTACAGACTTACCTGGAAAAAGTTTTTAAAAGTAATTATTAGAACATGGTGAGCAGCCACACACAGAAAAATGGATGTGTGCTTATTCTTCATTATTTAAAGGCTCATGGAATTATTTGATGTAGTAAACTGTAACTCTCACTCATTCCCCCCTCTAAATAAAAGATAAACAAAATATCAGTACATAAATCAATTAATTAAGTATAAATTGTGCAGGTTCTCCACTCTGTAGGTCTAATCCAAAACCAAGACAACAATCACTTCGAATGGCAATTTTGAAACCCATAATCTTGTTCATCATAGACTATATGAAAGGTGACTCTCATTTTATTAATTTTTTTCAATCCACGATTCAATTCCACTTGTTTTCCCTCATCCATCCATATAAATGAAAAAAAATTTCTTTATTAGTTTCAAAGCAACTTATTTTGGTTTAATTTTTTAAATAGCCATATGACCCAAAACTGTTTCTGTATCACCTTTTTTTGAATCTAAAGATGTGATATTTCAGCACGTCAAAACCAATTAAATATATAATTGAAATGGAAATTTCACAAAATAAATCTTCCTTTGCAAATTATATGTTTTGACACTTTGACATGTTCAGAGGAAAAAAAATACAAATTTTACTGAAAAATAGCTGACCTTTTTCAATCCCCTTTACTACACTTTTACTTTACTGTGTGTACGTTTATGTAGTGCAGCTCTGTCTATTCAGCACAAGACTATTTTCTGGCTCATGCTGGCACATCAACACTAAATTGATGGGCAGCCAATTCTTCACTTTGCTTATCTTTCCCTTGCATAGACAACCACTCAGAAGAATTTTATTTGCGGTTTTGAAGATGAATTTTTGTTCCATAATTTTTTTTGAGGTTTTTATGTGCCCTTAGGTTATTTTCATAATCTTCTTAAAAAAAAAAAAAAATAAAAAAAATTATTTAATTCTTTATCTCTTTACTTGCCTCTGCTGGTATTCAGAAGGAAATGAGAATTCATCAGTCCACATCATGGTGTCAGTTCAGATAGAGAAAGGCCTTGAAGCTATCTTGAAGCTATATTGGCATACTGAACATTTCTAACTGATCTACTTAAAAATTCAGCTTGAGTAAATGAGAAAATTCATGAGAGTGGATGGATTCTTACACAAAAAGAATTTACCTTTTATGAATCAGCATTTTCCAAAGAAATAAGTCCAGGTGAAATATTTATTGACATATAGCCATGAAGACCTAAGCATCCCTTCTTTTGGAATAGTCTCCATCTGTATAACAAACATTTAAGGAAGATCTTGTGAAAGCAAACAGAGTCAATAACATTTTTTTACCCTTAAAATCAAGTAAAAACACAATAGTAAAACATAATCCATAACATAAGGGTAGAAAAAGCAATAGTAACGTCATTTGTAGTTATGAAACATGAAATAATAAAATAAATCTGTTGAAAAGAAATACAGTGAATAAAATTGAAAACTGTAGTGCCATTCCCACTTTATGTATGCATCTGAATAAGAAGGAACACATCTATTTCTACTTATTTTCTGTTATTACTGCATAGTAGTGAAGAATATATTATTAATATCTCAAAAGTCCTGAAAAAATAAAAAGTGAAGCATAATATATTTTAAAAGTACACACAATTTGTAACTTTTTTAACCCCCGCAATATTAATTAGGACATTATGAACAAAACTCTTTTTGGATATTAAATATTAAGTTTAAAGTAGGTTAATGTAGGAAGTATAACTTAAGTATTAAATTTAATGCATGTAGTGTCAGTGCTTTAAATGTGAAGTTTAAATTTCAACTCTAGTCATACAAATGCTTTTTAAAAAGTTAAAATGATTTTGTGGAGAAAGATAAGATGCATCGCCTTGCCTACTGAATAAATATCTAATCTTACTCAGGTTTATTTTAACTCAGTTCCAAACTGTTCCCTCTAAAGATAAAGGGGAAGTGTTCAAATTAAGTCTTGGACATAATCAGAAAATTATTTGTTTTTTATGGATCACAGAGATGTCAATTAACAATTTTTTTTTTTTTTACCATTTTCATAATGATAAGACAATGCCTTTATTTAGAAATTATTTTTACATACAGAAATTATTCTAGAGGAACAGTAACAAGGCTAGAAGCCAAAGCAGCAACTTTTATTTGATTTTTTTTTTATTTTCAAAAAGGAGGAAAAATAATAACAAAACCTGTTAAGTGAACAATTTAAACCATAATTCACCCTTATTCTCAGACTGATTATTTTTTAATGGTGCTGCAAAATAAAGTTTGTGAAATAGTCAGTGCTCCTTAAGAAAATTCTAGGCAAATATTGTCTTAATTTCCCACCATTCTAACTATTTTTGGCTGCTTGTCTGATAGAGGGAAAGAAAACAGCAGAGCAGAAAGGAATTTTTTATAATTTACTGCTCATAAGTTACCACATCTGTACTTTCAGAATTAGAGGCTCCGTGTTTTGTGTACTAACTGTATTAGTGCCAGGCTCAGTATTTCAGGTTAAAAATCCTGATGAGAAGAAGAAATCCCCCAAAATTCAGTCATGTTCTTTTTTGTCTTCAGCATGTTTTTGATGAAGAAAATTTTTCTTAATTAGGTCATTAAAAATTCTGATCAATTAATAGCACTGCTTCTCCTGCTATCTGTGGCATATAGGCTCTTCAAGCTGTAAATATCATGTTTTGAAATTTTATTTTCTTTTTCCTCCACTTAACAAAAATGTGTTACACATAGAATGTCTAAATGATGTTAAAGGTTTCTATTCACTTGCAGCAACCGGTAATTAGCTTGTAAGAAAATTCAAAACTAAATAACGTCTTGAGAGAAACCATTGCTACTTATGTACATTAAAAAGTATAAATGTATAATTCAGTTACTAATAAAATTGAAAATACATCTGCTGGCTCAAAAAACCTGCCTGCCTGTGGCTTCACCCAGCCATTCCCCTGCTCTGTAGTAGGTACACAGTAATTTGTCTGTTCTTTGACAGCAGTTACTAAAGAGTAAGGTTCTTCTAATCTGTTTTATGTAAATAATTACTGTAGTTGGCAAACAAAAAGGATGTTCTTCCTTACCTGCCAGTGGCAGATAACACCCAGTGGGGTGACTGAACTGGTAATATGTGATTATGGAAGTAAGATGTGGGGTTGAAGTGGCCCGAAATCACTAGTTTATCCTTCTAATCCTTTAGCTGCACAAATGTAATGGTAAAAAAATTAAAAAACACAAACAAAACTAACCAAAACTAGGCCTAAAAATATCAGCTTCAGTGCCTCTGACTTTCTGGACTACAGGTAGCCTAAGGTAGACTGAATGTATTTACAATCAACAATGTGCAAAGAGGCCGAAGGAATCTCTGAATGATTCAAGTGGGATACCAAAAATAGCTTTCCTGTGACAGCTGGCTGTCTTCCTCAGTCAATTAATGCTGCTAAACATCTGAGTATATGCAATGACTTTGAAGACATAGCACTGTGATTTTATGTCCAAGTCTTCAGTCATTACTTTTTTCTGCCTTATAACACAAATAAACACCTTCTGACATTATCTACGTGCATTTCTTAAACATTAGCTACTGAAAAGTTGTAGCCCACAGCCTCTGCATTCCCTGTTGATAACAGAAGCTCACTTTTACTCAAATTGGAAAAAAGGGAAAATACTATAAAGAAAAAAACATACATTAATATAAATGGGAAAGGAAGATATTGCTTTATCTCTATAGCATATGGAAGACAACAACTTGAAAACCAGGCAAGAAATTAAATTCCCTGTTACGGGAGCTGATGCAGTCTTCATGTGACAAAGGAGGCTACAAAAACAAACAGCCTGTGTCACACTGTGTGGTTGGGAACATATATACCACACTTGGCAATATTAACAAAATAATTCTCCTAAATCCTTACATGAAAGCATAGGAGCCAAATACTTCCACTGAGAGCATGAAGGAGGTGTATTTACCTGTCAGGAAACACCTTAGGGGTTTGAACAGTCTTTCTGAACATTCATATGTCACCAGCTGCCTCTAAGAGCAGCTCTATGTGAATTCTCACAAATATTTTACTCACTGGATTACTCAGCCTTGTACAGAGTTAATGTATTGAATTTGACTTGTCTGACTCCATGAAAGTGTAGGGTTTTCTTAGAAAGCTTCAGCATTTGGAAGATGAGTGTAACTGATGCTATGACTTTAGTGAAATGATCAGACTGAGAAAAATCTGTTAATTTTATGAAAATTAATAGACTGAAGGTAATCATAGAATATCTAAAGTTGGAAGGGACCCATAGGGATCATTGAATCCAACTCCCTGTTCATTGCAGAACTACCTAAAGCTAAACCATGAGTGTTATCCAGACACTCCTTGAACACTGACAGGTTTGGTGCCATGACCACTTCCTTAGGGAACTTCCAGTGACTGACCACCCTCCCTGTAAAGAACCTTTTCCTAATATCCAGACCAAGCTTTCCCTGACTCATCTTCATTCCATTTCCTTATGCCCGGTCACTGGTCCCCAGGGATGTCTATAATAAGGCATCAAAATTATCTCCAGACTGAGAAATGTCTTGTTGAGTTGTCATATGTACCCAGGAAGACAAGTTTTCAAGATAATCTACTGAATGGAACAAAAGAGGATTCCCATTCATATAGACTTATATGGATGAAATCCATTCAGTGTGGCTTCAGAACCAGAGTCAGATTTAATTAAATGTAATTCAGATCTTGTAACATCTTCTTTGACTGCTCTAAAGAAAAGATTTTTCTGGTCTCTGTATTTACAGACTCATAATCAGGAGATCAGAAGTGCATTCAAAGACTCATGCATCCCTGCTTCCAATTCTGTCTAGATCAGCATGATTCTTATTACCACCAGCTCAGTGTAATTATTGTCTCAAGAGGTTTCCACTGTTACAGCACTGTCTTTCAAAAATTCTTTTTATACGAGGAGTGGTACTGTAGTTTCTTAAATCAAGTTATGATTGATAATGATATTGTTTGGTCTGCCTGCTGTCTCGAAGCCAAATTTGCCTTAAATCAGATTAACAGAGTTTATCATCACGGGCATAATGCAAAGGAACAGGAAGACATTGGGTCTGATATCAACCATTGCTTTATATGATGCTGTGCATTCAGGACAGATATACCTAAATCACAGCCCAGCTAAGACCTAATTTTTCATGCTGCCATTTTTCCTGTTACATCTGCAAAGGCCTGTCAACTTCAATCCCTGCTAAATTTTGTCCCTCAAAAGAGGTCAAAGCTACTCTATTTTTTCAGAACCTTTGAATCATTCATCACTTTCTCTAAAATTTTGGAAAGTCAGAATAAAAATATTTCACTATTTTTTTACATTACTAAATCAATTCAATTAGACATCAGCTTGCTTTCTAATCTTTAAGAACAAGATCCTGGAATTCTCATTATCTAATCTGTGAATATATATGTATATGAAGCCTTCTTAAATATACAAGAAAAGCTCTCCTACTTATTTTTATACATGCAGCAGAATGTAAAATGAATATTTAAGTGATTCAATAATTTTTTTTTTCTGTTTCATTCCAAATTGTTTTATAATTTCATTGCATGTGAAATGAACATTTTACATAAATAGACAACCAAAAATGTGTTTGTCTCTTCAGACCACTTGAAGAGAGTTTTGTTCTCTGTCATTTCCCTGGCAAATAGCAAGGAAGTTAGGAGACAACATCCAGTTTCCTGCCAGCAGATTTCTTGGTAGGTATGATCCAGAAACAAATTCACTCAAAACTTTTCACTGTCAGTTATGTCTTGTTTTAATTACAGATTATAAGGTGAGAAATCCTTGAGATGGAGATCAGTTAGATGAAGAACCTACAGGTAAAATTTAATTCGAAGAAAGTTATCTGTTGCCAAAGTGTAGTAATTATGCAATGGACAAACCTAGACGTTCTGCTAGGAATCTCCAATATAGACTAGGAAGTGCCAGTGTCTTTGTTCTTTGAATGAAGTATTATAAAATGTAATCTGGAGGATTATTTGTTTTCCTGGTCTTCATGATCATTCATTTAAGCAAGGATATATTATTTATGAGTGATACAGGCAGTGAAGAACATTTTGTGACATGAAGATACTGTTCTTCCTAATATAGGAAAGTAAATGAAGAGAAGAGATATAAATTCTGAATAAATATGTGTGATTTCAGCATATGCTTTAAGAAGTAAGTTGAGTATTATGCATATATAAATATTAATGTCGTATTTAAATGTCAATTAAATAAATACCAGCAAAATAGTAGAATTACATAGAATGGTGACGCTTAAATTTAACCATGGACAGTGAAAAAAGGCTAATAGCATCCATACCCGTGTTTCAGCAAGAAAAAAATAAAATTTCTCTTTTAAGCTGGAGTACCAGACATTTGTAAGAGAAATTATGTAATAATTTTAGAAGTGTTAGAAGTAAGAAAAAGAATAATACTCTGTGGTCCGGAAGATCTTTCCATTTTATGGTTCCTAACTGTAAATACTGTTTTCAGGAGGTATATGCTAGTGATTATTCCAAGCTACAGTGACTTTTCCTAATACTTCTATGTTTACACTTCAATGAACCAGAGCAGATGAACTTTAAGATGACAGCAAAGACAGGCACAAGTTATACAGTACTAGCATATGTAACAAAAGTGAGATCAGGTGATACTAGAGTAAAGGCTATTTAACTTTATTTTTTTTAAAAACTCTCCCCATTCTGTATTGTGTATATTTCAATTTATAATTTATCAGAATAAATAAATATATGTGTATTTCTTGCCTAATATTTTTTTGCCTTTGTAAACAGATTGTGTATCTTTATTTTGCTAAGCTTTTATCCTTTAAACAATTTCCTAGTTTGTTCAAACTCTTTCCAAATATTGACCATCAGTATTCTCTTTTAAGGGTTATTGACTACAAAATCTTGTGATCTAGTCTGTGCTTTGATTTCATGACAATATTATTATGCTGTAGTAATTCAATGTTAAGTACTGCATCTTTCCACTGGCTGTTTAGTTCCTGAAAAATTTAGAATGCATGAATCAAAATCTTTATTATATTGACAATACACCATCCCGGTCCAGTAGGCATTAAGTTAAATAAGGCTGATAACAGAATGGTAAATAACACTCGTGCTTACAGACCCATCCTATAGCCCTTCCATATCAAGTGCCATAAGAAATGCTTGTCATTTTAGTACATTTGAAATCAATGCATTAAAAAAAAAACAACACCAAACTTACCCAAATATATCTGCACTCAGCTTGAAAATATTGAGCTCAGTGTTCAAGTATGAACAGAAGACAGAAAAGACATCCACTTTACGAAGCCAACCTTTTATTGAAACAAAGTAGCATATTGGAATAAGATAATAACTCTTTACATATTCAATTATCAGCTTGTTAAGATAAAAGGTCTTCCTACTAGTAGACAAGGAAAGATAATTCTTTCCCATTCATACTGTCTCGAAGAACAGTCTTTCTTCCAGCCTTGTTCAGCCCAGTATTTTCAAAGATTTCCAGAGCTGAATAAATTTTAGCTTGTTACTGTGTTACAGTAACTTTTTTTGTGTTTTCTTTGTATTTTAATTATTTTTTTCTCTTATTGCACATTTAAGATGTCCACTTCGTCTTTCAGTATAGATGTCACAATCCATATCTTTAAATATACTAATGAGTACTTACAGAGAAATGAAGGGAGTTAATGCATACCAACTTTAACTTCTATGTTACAGCAGAAGCTCTTGAAACACATCTCTGTGACTGATAATGTGAATCTTCATTCCTGTAAGAAGAGAAGCAATGAAGTTGTCATGGTTATTATATGCCAGTTTAGGAAGCAGTACCCTTGGAATATTTTGACTTGCTGAAGCTTTAATGAGATCAAGACCCACTGTATGTAGATCTTGATTTACTCCCAGCACTTCTCTTGAATTGGCAGGCATGCAGAATCATACCTATTGCACTGTGTTCAGAATGAAATCACATTACTTTCTGTGTAAGTCATTTTCTACAAATTCATCAGTTCAGCAATTTAACATATGTCTAACAACTATCTTGCTAGATGTAGTTGAGAGCAAACTATGACAATGATTATTTCAAGAATGATTCCCATTTTCTTTAGACAGATGGATGGTTTTTTGCAGATGATGAATACTTGTAGATATCAAAAAAAGTCTTGTCTCACCATTATTTCAGCAAACATTTTGGATTTTTTTTTTCTCTTCACAGAAAAAAGAACATGTATATTCACACGTACCTCTGTAAAGTGACAGGCTGAACCAATATCCTCCACATCATGAAGCTGCAGTAAATTAAAAAGCTTGTGAGATTAGATGGTTAATTTGAAATATTGAATCAGATGCAAGTGCGAAGCCACATTTTAGACATTTTAGAGGTTGATAATGTAGACACCATCATCAAGTAGGTGGTCTCATGGGAGGAAGAACATATACTGTATATTCTGATATACAAAGAACACATCAATTTGGCCTTTGTTATATCTGGATAGTTTCCTATTTTGCTGCTAGTTCACATTAAGGATTAATAACCAGATGATTCGCAGAAAAAAAATTAGTATACAAAATTTCTAATTAAATTCCTCTTGCCCACAAAATGTTAGTGAGTATCCATTTCCTTCTACTTTTTCTGCACATTTTAACAAACTTGTTTGCAGGAGTCATATTTACTTTTTTATCTCTGGTTCCCTAATTTTAAGTCCTCTGAATGTATCAGTGTTGGTGACTACATAACAGAGTGACAATGGTTTTATAATGAGCTAGTGATAAACTTAAGAAAAAGTTATGAGCTGCTTGTTTATCTTCCCCAGAAAGCAGTTGACACTTGAACTGCAAAACCCAAGGTAAATGGATACTTTTCTCTCAGTTCAGTGAAAATTGTATCTAGCACCATCTTTCTTCACATGTTTTTTTCTTGAAAGGAAAGTTCAATATAATATGTGTGTATATATGTATAGATAAAAGTATGTAAAGTATATAAAACTATGTATTCCTCAAGTCAGGTGAGCAATGCTTTCCCTTAATCTGGCTGCTGTGGCATAAACAATAACTAGTCTGTGGAAAATAATTCAATAAAAATGACAAAATAAAGTCACAATGTAATTTTAGCAAGATTTTTAACTTAATGGTTTTTAGACATTTGCAGGGAAGATGCTTTAAATCTTAAGGGCAACACTGTTGGCACCTTTCTCCTTTCTATTCAGCCTGCACCAAACAATAATTGTCACATAAAGGAAGCCAACCACAAAAAGATTGCTTTTAAAAAATACGAATCTTGGAATTTTGTTGTTGTTGTTTTTGTTTGGTTTTGCTTTCATTTTTTTAAGATGAGAGAGGGACTTGAAAGGGAGCACAATTTTGCACATTCATTCGACTACCTTATTTTTATTTTTTAATTTAACCTGAAATTTGATTCTCTCACCCACCCTTCCCTACAGTGTCTCAGATCCAGGAATGGTAATTTATTCTTGATTGTGACAAACTGTGTCTCCAAGAGATGGAAGTCATTTGAAACTAAATTTTCCCTTGAAATTTCATCAAAATAAGAATTAATGTATTATTTATATGTTTCTTAATAAAAAAAGTCCTCTAATGGCTCCTGGAGGGCATTACAATTTTAAGCTTATTTGTAAGAAAAGCAGAGAATGCTCATGACATTATTGTGTGTTATACACTTACAGAATAAAATAAAAAAAAAAAAAAGACAAAAAACTCTCGTTTTGAAACTCAGGATCAGACAATACAGTTGATTTAATGTCTACCAAGAGGCCTTTTCTAGCTCCTTGGTGAGTGAGCTGTGTATCAATTACACAAAGCAATTGAAACATTAATTAATATTTGAAAAGGATGGTATTACTTGAGTGGGAAATGTAACCACCACTTTCAACACTCCTGAAAGCTGAGTTGCACCAAGCCTTTAAAACACAGTGGGGTTTCTGCTCTCATCTTATTATTGATCTCTCTTCCTCTGCAAGTTACTTATTGGCAATTGAAAATAATCTCATAAATAAGTCATAAAAGATTTCATGAACTGCTCATAATTTTTTGTCAAATATGCAGCCTATCATTAAATCAGTAACATAGTTCTATGGAATGATCTTTTTACCTCTATGTCCCCTACCATTTTTTTTATGAGGAGAATGATTCTTACAACAAAACCTTTAATGGAAAACTTTAAGGCAGAATACTCTCAGCAAGATTTTTTCTCACACCATGAACTCTGCAGTTTTATTATTCAAATCAGTCCAATCATATTATTTCACCATCATATTATGCAGTGTTATTGAGCTTATAATTCTGTTCCCTGATTTTTGTGGTTTGTTTTTTTGTGTGTGTGTGCAAAGTGAGACAACAGCTGTGTTGGAAGTTTGGGGTTTTTTTTGGTAGTCATGTGGGGGTAATTCACAGCATTTGTGAAATGCCTCTTTCTAAAAGTAAATTAAAGAACAACAAAGACAGCTCACTGTATTTAAATAACATCATGAAATTAATAATTACTGGAACAGTGTGCTCTCTAAAACATTAGCCATTCTTCCTTATCAAACCAACTTATCATTACAAAAATCTATAGCAATGTTTTGAATCATATTGGTTAAAATTTGCTTTTGGTAGCTGAGAAAATGAATGCTGATTTCTTGTGACACATATTACATTACCTGAGGCTTACTGCTATAAGGGATTATGCTTACAGATACTGTTGAGCATCCTCTACTTTTATATGTAGTTGCACCAAATTCTTGTGAAGATATCTGGGAACATAGACCACAGCCATAGGACACAGTTCTTTCAATGTTCCTTGTAGCTAACCCTTTGTGCAAGGATTTCAAACTAAATAAAGGATGTATTGCTTGCTGCCTCTTTCAAGAAAGTGCTATACACATAAAAAAGAATATATATGTCAGAGATTCCAGAAATGAGGGGAAAGAGAAAGGAGATGAACTCAAGTAGAATAATTTAGGCAGCTTATTTTATCACTCATGAAGGCTGTGTTATAAATGTTGATTGCTTATTTTAAATACTCTGAGGTGAGAACAGCATTTTACTTAGTCCAAAATAATTTCTCAAAACATTATTTAATTCTATATTTACATCTTAAATGCTACTATTACTGCACTAATATCTCCACAGTTGGGAGAAAAAGAGCAGCAATAGAGGAAAAAAAAAAAAAAACAAACAAAAAACCCCAAATAAACAAACAAAAAAGCATTCTAAAGCAATACAGGCCCAGAGGCAGTTAAATGACAATTTTATATATTCAGTATCTTCACACCATTTATATAGGATTTCTATGAAAAATATGTCTTATAGATGTGTCCTTGATGCTATGGCTGGTGGCCTCATGCTTTCCTTTCTCTAGGAACTGGTCTTACAATGAATTATCCTTTATCCCTTCTCTGATCTGTAAAAGAAAATAATCAATATTCCATGGAGGAGAGAAAATAACTACGTTTAGTTATAACTACGTTAGAAAACTAACGTTTTCTACACTATGGACATGGTATTATTGATGTCTCAGGGACTAAGACATCAGTGTCTCCTTCCCCTACCACTTCAGATGTCTATATGAGAAAAGTCTTCAGTGAGCTAAAGAAAAAGGAGAAATAACCATCAATTTAATTTTAATAAACTGATACCCTTCTAGTAATGATCTTAATAATGTTTCTCCTGGAGAATTAACTTAAATCTTTCTTTACCACTATCACATAGATTGTATCTAGTGTAGGAGGTATGTTGGGTATTAAGAACATAATTTTTCATTTTGCTATTGTTCTGAGCTCTTAGCCTTACTCACTCAGTGAGATGTGGTGAAATATGCTGGATATAGTAAATACATTTCTCATTAATTCACTAGAGCTCACCTTCCTTCAAACTGGTGTCTACACCAGTCAGATTGCTCACTGCACATTTGTAACAAACACAGCACAACTTCACTGAAAGTCAAGGAGAATTGCCAGGATTAATATCTGAGGGGAAAAAAAAAGAAGAGGCCTGTTACCAATTTAACATGAATAAATGTGGGAAGCTACAATTTAAAGTATGTTACTTTACATCTACTTGGTTTGATCTACAAATAATAAATTTTAAAAAATAATAATAAGATCAGTCCACAAATAAAAATATTTTTTTGTCCTGCAGATTTGCATCAGTCTTGCTCAGCTGACAATCAGAAATCTCAAGGGATGCAAGTGCCTCTTTCACATTCATTTACTTTATTTACTGCAGTTTTCACCCACTTCTTTACTGGTATTTAAATATTCAGTTCTGGCCAAGTCAAATTTTCCCTGGCTCTGTTCTGACAAACAGACAGATATGATGGATTACATTTAAGATTTTTGGCCTCTTGCTATGTGGTAATGTGACACTATCTGCACAATATCCTGTTATAAGCAACAATTTCACTTTTGTTGCCACTGTCAACATTTATCTACCTATTTCAGCCTTCAGTTCAGAAACAGCCTAAACGTTGTGTGAAATGAAAAAGTCATGGAGTGAAACTCTGAATTTTCCACTTCATGACAAAATTCCTAACTGAAATATATTTGGCTAGGATGTAAAACTGATATGTGGAAATTCCTGACACACAGAAATAGGAAAAATGGTTTCTTTGATTCAGAATTCAAGTACCCAAAGGTGGTTATTGTTGTTAAGATCAAAGTACTTCTAGTCAAGTCTTATTATTTCAACAGTGTTAATTATTAATTATCTAAGGAATAATAAGCATATATATGATATTTACCCCTCAAATTCTCCAGACCACAAATATTGTCTGCTCTGGAGATTTTCTAAGCATGACATCTCATGCTCTGACAAGTATTGTTTCCAGTATTCCTGCAGACTCTTGTAAAAATTCTGCCAACCATACCTTTGTAAGTCATTATAATAAAAGATTTCTTTGCTTTACTTTTGTAACTCTCAATTTCTATATCAAAATACACTGCTCTAAGCTGATTCCTCTTTTTGCTTTCCAAGCCCTCATGGCCTATAATAACGCTTCCTGAATTTACTTAATCTACATGTATTTAATTGAATATGTAACTAGTAAAGAACTACACATTTCTACAGTAAGCCACTGACAGAAATAAGGAAAACCAAGAAACTTCTGTTTACTAGATGAAAGGTTACATTCATAGGAATATTGCAAAATAAATATTTCATCATTTCACTACATCTACTTACTGCAAGGTCTGCCAGACAGCCTCAGGGAGGACATTCTCTTTCCTATCAAAGTCACATGTTGGAGGATGCATAGAGTTGAGAGCCAAAGGCCTGCATATTTGCAGAAATTACATGAAATAGATTTGTTATCTTTGTTGGTATAAAATGTTGCATTAGAGCATATGGTTTCATTGATGTTACTGCCCATTCAAACTGCAGCCATTTAAAGAAAGAAAAAGACAACAGTAAATCCAGTTGTTGCAATCACTGACTGTTTCAGCCAGACAAGGACTCACATAACTAGGGTCATGGTGAAATATATAACTTGTTACAGGTTGATCCAGAGACTATAATTCAGGGTTTTAAAAGATGTATTAAAAAAAAAAAACAAAGCAAAAACCAAAAACATTTAGAGACCACAGAGTTACATACACCAATTTTAAGGGTCTGAATTTCTATTAGCTTGGTCTTAGGGAAAACTGTATGAGAAACCACCATTATCAGTCTTCTATCTTAGAAGTGATTTGAACTTCTCTTGTTATAAATTGTAGACCAATGGATACAATAGCCTAGATATTTCACTGTCATTTTCAAGTTGTATTAACACATATTTTACTCTCCAAGATTGCTGGCTAATGCATATTTGGAAGTGTATTTGATCAAATATTCTATAGAAGAAAGTTGTGTCTGATTTCTCATGTGAAAAATCTCCTACCTAAAATTAATTTTGCCAAAATCTGTAGCAAGTAAGTATTAAGTCTTGTAAGAGAAATTCTTCACCATCCCAGTATTGGTGTGCACTGTTAGAGCTGCGACTATATGAGTTTATTACCCAATGAAAATATTTCCAAAACAGACTTTTTCCAGTCTTTGTAATGTTTTGCAGGGATTATAATTGACAAGGAAAAAAACTATAATAAAAAAAAAAATATACATGCTCCCCAGACCAACATCTACCTGGAGATGAGTAGCATTTTATTTATTTTTTGGCTATAGAAAGGAAAACTAAAAATTATTTTCCATTATATGCAGATGTATGAACATGTATCCAAGCCCACACATAAGAGAGAAGACTCCCAGTGATACAATCAGCATATTTTGATAACATGGTAGACCATGTGGTAAAAATAATCAAGTAAGTGTTCCTATGCCTTTTACCATGTGATAATGGTGACTACTAGTATTTTTATCTACAGACCTTTCAATATGCAGCAAGTTATCTAATGGTTACAATACTACTGTCTGTTTTATTAGTAAATTGTAGTGACCTTGTTCCCCAACTTTTCATTTCTATTTCATATTTTAAAAAAGCAAAAAGTTCAGTCCTGAAGGACTCTCAAAGTTAGAATATTTCAGGAAAGAAACAAGTTAGGCTATATAAAACTCTTGATAGAATCAGAGAATAGCCCACCATAGAATACTCCTTGAAAGATCATTTGTAGAAATGGGAGCCTGGATGAGATTGTCTAGAATCTTGTCCAATTTCATCTTGAAAATCTGCAGCAATGGGGGCTCTGCTACATCCCTGGAAAGGCTGTTCCAATTAATGATTGTTCTAACTGTAAAATATTTTTTTATTATGTTGACAGGAAAATTTTTCCAGTGTAACGTGTAGTCAGTGCCTTTGTCTTCTCTACATAGCTTCTTACAAAGAGAGGATCTCTTCTTTGTAGCCACCCTTTAATTACTGGAATGCTGTGCTGAACTTCATCACAAGCTTTCTGTTTTCCAGTGAGAAAAGATCTAACTCCTTCAGTCTTTCTTCACAGGGCAGGTGGTCCAGCGCTTTGGTCATCATTGTGGACCTCCTTTGGACCCCCTCCAGACTGTGTTTTTCTTGAATTGTGAGGACTAGAGCTGGACACAATATACCAGGTGCAGCCTGACAAGTGCTGAGTAGAAAAATCCTAGTAAGCCCTCTGCAGAAGTCTGGGATTTGATTTGTTGATCTATCCTGTCTCTGTTAGCCTAAAAAATCCACAGCCCCCACCCCCTAATTGATAATTTTCTTCTCTTTATCTAATATTGGAAATCAAATATAGAGTTATATGGTCTAGTAGATCTGTGGTTCTTAGTCTTCTAACTTTTATCCCTTTGATTAGTTTAAGAAATTCAGATTTTTATAGATAAGGGTTCCATCATCATCCTAGAAGGTCTAGGAAGTTCTTCTGCACCATTATTATTTTAATATTAAATCTGGATGGAACATCTGGGACTAAAGGCGATTTTATAGAAGCTAAAATGTTTCCTGAGAGGAATATTGGTTTCAATGCATTTTTCAAAGAAAAATTTTCTGCAGTCCAGAGTTTGCTGGTCATCTCTAGTGAGAAAGAGAGAGAAAAAGAGATGAATTTAAAATATCAACTATTATACTGGAAAAAAAAAAAAAAAAAAAAAAAATGTTTGACAAAATTCTACTCCCAAAAGAACATTTGTGTCAATTCCAATGGGGAACAGAAACAAAGTTTAAGTTTTGGTTAAGTTCTTTTTCTGCAAAGTTTTTGTAATGATTCTTACAGGGACCCCTTACAATTGGATATTGTATCAGTTTATGGTTCAGTCAAATCAGTCTCTTGGGATGTAGGTTGTCTCCTGACACAGAACTATATTTTGATACCTGTAGCAAGTAACTACAAAATAACAGAAAGTGAATAAAGTACATAAATTATTAAATTCATATTACATGTGCTTAATATACTGTCTCTTAACAAGAAAAAACACTATAATAATCCTCAGTCCATTCTTGGTTTCACTTCCAGCTATGCTGCATAAATCTGGCAAAACTTCATAGGTCAATATTTATGTTGCTTGTTATATAGAAAAGTTGTGTAATTAAACTTCTGAGAAAATATTTGGATGAATACATTCTGTTTAACATTATAATAAATGCTTTTGATGGCAAGATTCATATGGACTCTTAAAGGTACATGGGATCTGATGGGCTATGTCCATGGAACAAGGTCCTTGCTAAGCCACTCTATAGTTTTTCATAGATGGGTATGGAAACTGGGTAGGTCTCTGCTGACATGAAGAAGGCAAATGTTTCACCCAACTTCATGAAAGACAAACTGGTCAATCTGGGAAACCAGAGACAGGTCAGTTTTATTTCAGTCCCTGGAAAAACTATGGATTTCCCAGGAGTAAATTGCTTCTGATGAACCTGATTAAATAAATGCACTTGAGCTGTGATTGAAGCAGAGTAGGGGATGTCATTTACATCAACTTCATAAGTCTTTCAACACAGGCTCCTACAGTACTCTTGTATCCAAGTTAGTATGGCCCATTCAATATCTACACTGATGGAACAGATGGGTTGCATGACCCATCATTGATACAATTGGATTCAGAGGGTGTTGTTTAGTGAGTTCTGTTTTACCAAGGGAACAGTAACGTGTGCAGCAATGCAGGGGTCTACCCTGGGGGACCAGTCTTGTTTTATAGCTTCATAATTCATGAGGTGATAGAGTATACTCTTATCAAATTTGCACATGACACAAAACTGGGATAACCATCCAATATTCTAGAGGGCATGGCAGGGGGTCTTAGACAGGCTGGAAGAATGGGCCATGAGGAATCTCATGAAATTCAAGGACAAATTAAAAATATGGCAACTGGAAAGGAAGGAAGAACTCCTTGCAATGACACAAATAGAGCATGGAAGGGTGGGGAACAGTTCTTCAGCAAAACTTCTGGCTCTGGCAGGCAGCAAGCAGATCATGAGTCAGCAGTGCTCTGGCAGCAAGGAGAACCAGTAGCCTCCTGGGCTATATTAACAGGAGCAGAAACAGCACATAAAAGGATAGCATAGTCTTTTATAGCATAAAGCTGACTTTGCCTGGGAAGTGTCACTAATGGGACTAAAGAAGGAAATTTTTGTGGGAAATTCTTTGTGCTTTATTTCTAGCAGGAAACAAGAACTTGAGTTAGGCTTGTGGTATCACTGCACAGACTCACCACCACTACCCATTGGAAGTGTGTCACAGATCTTCTCCAGCATGGAAACTTCATCAGGATCTCCAAGGAATCAGGCACTGGCACAGCTGGCACGCCCAGTCCTGCAGCCAGGCACAGGAGGATGAAAGGAAGGATTCGTCTGTACATCCTGCTCTTCAGGAACATTCTTTGAATTAAAATTTTGATGTGAGTGTGGGAAGTCAGGATGAAGACTAGCCCTAAGCAAAATGCATACTGCCAGTGTAGCTCAACTTTTTGTAAGACAATGAGAAATTAATGAAAAACAAAACCAAAATGCAAACTTATTATATCATAATTATGCTAATGCATAGCTTCAAAGGACTGTTTGGAAGTTTATGTAGAATGGTTAAGAAGTATGCAAAAATGTGAAGTTTGCTGCTTCTGTCTCTTTTCTGTGAATATACTTGTTTCATTATCAACTTTTTTATCCCTACAGCACATTTCACTGCCAAGGTGTCATTGCATAAAGAATTTTAGCCTTATTTGCATAATGTTAATAGCATGAAGGAAGGTTTGCCTAACTACCCATACAGGAACAGGATTGCTTCAGCCCTAGAAGAAATGGATCTACTTGTTAAAAAAAAAAAAAAAAAAAAAAAAAGTCATGCTAGACTGTCAGCCAGAAACTGATTTTACTGCTAATGCAAAGGCTTTCATTACCTCACTTAAGCAGATATGTGTCATTGACTCAAAAGGAAACATCTCAAAAATCCTCTACCTCACAGTGCTCATATTATGCACCGGAATGAGGGGTATTTGTTGAAATAATATAACAGGACTTAAGACCACAGGCCTCCAAATAGCATTTCAAACTCTTGGCAACTAAGATTAAGACAGAGGAAGAACAGTATGCTTGCATATTCTTGTTGGTAACAGTGGGAATTTGAGGTGCAGAGTGAAGGAATTAAGATGTTCTATATGTTGTTGTACATATGGATATGTTATCTCACATAGACATGACTCTGGATCTTTTCTGTTATGAAGAATTTTAATCTTTTAAAGTAGTATAGATATTGGTTTCCTATATTCAAAGAACTAACCAAAAAAATAGTTCATCAAAGTTATGAAACAGTTCTATTTACTAAAAAAGACATAAAATTTTCTGTATAATTTCTGACTTTATGTTAGTGATATAAACAGAGGGCAATTTAAACAGACTAGGAACTTTCTTACCTATGAAAGAAAAAATATTTATTGGAAACCTGCTACATAGATTTTAGCAAGTACTTGATTTTCAAGCAAAAATTGTTATCAGCAAAGACAAGTTACTATACAGCTCTATAAAACATAAAAGTTGGATTTGCCATTAAGAAAATTGTGATGATTTCTTCTGGATTTTCTTTCATTTTCTTCAACTGATGTTTGTATTTTCTAATAATGTTCTATAAGAAGCAAAATAATTAAAAGGAAACAAAAACAAAAGCCCATCCTTGGTTCTCAAAAGAAGTAGTACACAAGAAATAAAATATTTTTAGCAATATGTGAATATTATAAAATCATCTGGGGGCCTCTTCCAGATGCACAAATTATCCTACCGGTTGTCATGAAATGAATTTTCCTTGTTTTAAAAGCATCTAATATTTCTGAACTGATTGTAAAACTTGATGAAATATGTAAATTGTAAATAGTGTTTATAGTTTTAAAATTATGGCATCGAGTACAGGCTATGGGTCAAAGGAAAGAAACATACAGAAGGATTGATACAGCTTAGCAAACAAGCACTACCTGTGAACTGACATTGTGATGGGAGCTCAGAAATATTCTACAGGAGCTTAGGAAAGAAAAGCCACAGAATACAGGAAAATTTCCTAAACAAGGGACAATAAACTTGCTGAATGAATATTCTTTGTAGGGGAAAGTCAGCTCTTGTCCAAAACAATTAATTTTTTTTATTTAATCAGAAAATACAAGAAAATGAAAAAGAAGATACATGGAGTCTAATAACAATGTGGGGTCCAAACCTGTCAAAAATAATGTATTTGCACTGGTAAACTGTTGAACTATGTTCAGTATGTTTCATGTACTGTCCCAGGAAAGAGAAAGAATAGGGATGAGAAAATGTATTTCAAACAGATACAGGAAAATCAGGAGGCTAATATACTTGTAACATTAAAGGAAAAAAAAAAAAAAAAAAAAAAAACCAAACCAAGACATAACAAAAAGAAAATCCCCATACCAACCAAAACTTCATCTAGAATCACTAGGTCAGGCGTTTAAAGAAAGACAAATGAAAGAAATAGCAGAGGACTAAATGAGAAGAGCTGTGAATGGAGCTGACTGGAATAGTAAAGGCCAGATAAAAAATATAAGAAATATCACAGAATAATTTGGGTTGGAATGGACTTCTAAAGGTCATACAATCCAACCCCTGAATATTCTCTATTATATAACACCAAACATGTGATCCTTCGCTCTACTCCCTTTCCCCTTGTTGTACTTCCCTGCTAGTTATCGCTGGAGATAGATGTTCATTCTGATTTTGCAGCTCCTGATACAGTAGAGTCAAGATATGAGGCTGTGTACTAGGACAATAACTTAAAAATCACTGAAACTTAAGGATGAGTTTATCTTTCTGATCCACTTGGCTTGAAACATGTTTTTATATTATAAATCCTCAAAACAGTAGGTAAGAAGTGCTCACTGAGAAAACGGATTACAGTGGATTATCACACGTTAAATGTTGTGCATTACAGGATTGAAAACTATTGCTTTAGGCATTGGAAGCTGAGGAACGCTTTTCTTCTTGAAAATGAGTGTCTCATAGTTTGTTAGATATCATGTTAACTGCTTTATTATATATTTTTATTTGATTTTCTAAAGTTATTGAAAAGGAAATAACTGAGCTAATATCTGAAGATTCTTCTTGACAAGACATGCATGCTGTTGCAAGGTAACAGGGTGTTTCTAAATATTTCCATTTAAATAGGATGAAGTTTGGTAACAAATTGTCTGGTTTAAACTTCAAACATTTTGCAGTTAGAGCCTGAAGACTTTTGGTCACGATTTTGTTGAATTTCTTGAGTGTGAGCTATAGATTTCTCTCTGGGGTTACTGGAAATGAAACATCTGTTTATTCAATAAAAAAGTAGCAAGGAGAAAAAAAAACATGAATGCAGCTCTAATAACCATGTTCAGTATGATATAATACCCAAATAAAACGACCAGAATCAACCATCTGGTGGTTTTCTACACATCTAGAAGCAACAGATGATAATTGCTATTTGGCATTGCAAAATTATTTAAGTGATCTTCAGAGTTAACTACTGCGTGGGAATGAGGTCAAGAAAAAATGGGCCAAAGTTAAAATTAGTTAGATTATCAAGGAGACTGTCTCGGAGTCCTTTTCTTTGTATATGAATGACAGACTGAGGAGGCAATGTGTCATTGGCAGTAGCATATTTCTCTTTCCCTGATGCAGTTTTAACTTTATATCTTGTGCCATCAGCAGTGCCAGAAAGTCTGAAAGGCAACAGTTTTACAGTTAACTATAACTATGTGTCACTAAGGAAATGGAGACATAAATGTTTGGGATTGGTCAGAAATTTCCAGGTATGTATCAACATTGCAAGTGTCTGACATTGTGGTTCATATTTTGAATGTTTTTATTTTGTAAGTGCATACCAATTAATTATGGGCCATTAATAAACAAATATACCTTTTCAGTCCCATAAAGATGTGAACTGATTTTTTTTTTTTTTTTTCCTCTGCAAGAATTAACCTCTACAGCCCAGAGCCACTAGTGAGTGCAGCGAAATACTGAATCCCCTGGTTGCCTATATGTGGAATAGTGCTCTAAACACTTATATATTCAGGAAAAATGTCTAGATTAAAGTTTATTTTAAACAAAACAATGCTGAGATTTTGCTTGGTTTTTAAATGAAAAGTAGGCACACATTTGTGGGATAATACTATAGACTCTGAGTCCTAAATGTTTTGAGCATACAATCCTATCTCAACATGACAGGATTTACTTTCTGCCAATATCCATCTCTAGTTTCTCACACATAAATTGGGATTTTTTGCTTCAGTTTTGAGGCATGTTCTTCTTTCCATGGAAATTAAAATGTTGATACTTCATGCATTCATCTGTCTTGCCCTGTGGAGAAAAAATTTCAATGGTTAGATGACATTCTTTTTCTGCTGCTACAGGTCTTGTATATTCCCAGAGTTAGCAAAGTAAATTGTGTTATTACAGAAGATCTAGAACATCTTTAAAAATGAGTCATTTTTCCTCTTTACTTCATTGTGGCAGCTTGGTCATTCCTATTTTTCTTCTGTATACACTTTATTTGTATTAGACATTTCCAACAGACTTAGTAAAAACTTTATTTAAATATTTATGCTGCCTAACAAGAATGGCATGGGCAAGATCTGCCTCAAGAAATTACAGTTTAGTTGTTGATAGAAGAAATGTGACTAATATATTAAAAAAAAAAAAAACAAAAAAAAAACAAACCAAAAAACCAAAAAAACCCCACAAAAATGACAAGTTGAAAAGCAATACTACCAAATATAACTTACAATTTTTCACGTTCTTAGAAAAAAAGGAATTCTGAATTAGCCTGTAATCAGTTGAACTGAGCTTTAATAAAATCAACTTAATATCACCTACACAGAGAAAAAGACAAATATCTAAATTACGCTCAATTAAAAATAGAGGTATTGCATTTATATTTTCATTTTAGAGCCTAACTGCTACATTAATGGTGTTCCAAGTCATTGCCAGGCACTTAAAGTATGTACTTGAATTACACTTTTTTTTCATATATTTTGAGACATAAAGTATTCTCCTTTAGGTTAAGTTTCTGAAAAACTATTTCCCACAAAATTTCATGTTTTTTATTTTTACAAGTGTTTCTAGAAAAGAATTAAATTATATAAAGAAATTAGATTACAACAGTCCATAGGTCCTCTCAAAGTCTGAATATCCAAGTGCAAAGAGATCAGTAGTAAGGAAAGCATCTCTTGTTTGAGTTGTATTTTTAAACTCAGTTTCTAAGAATTAAATAGCTTGTGCTCATGCATCTTTCCAGACTAAATGCAAAGGACCTTGAAGGAGAGACGTTAATACAATGCAGAAATCTTAAAATCTGTTTTCATATTTATGCAATACAAAACTTGTATTCTAATATCCGCCTCACAAAGGTTGATACAATAGAGCACCCATACAGAGAGCTTATTGATCTGTTCATTGGGAGTAATTCAATAAACAGACTTTCACCACTTCTTGACTTAGGATGATTAATACAACTGTTATGTTTAACTGGTTCATAAGCTGTGTTGTATAAAAGTTTTTAGCAGTATTTGTGTCCACTGTTGACATACCCATCCTAAGACAGCAGCATTACAAGACTGGTAAAATTTCACTTGATTCTCATAAAAGCTCTGAGAAACATTATGTTGAAAAATAGAGCATCACTGACCAGCCTGGATAAGGTAGTCTGTTTGGTTTTGGTTTTTTAACTTTGTTTTATTATGTAAATAATCTACAATCGCCCAATAAAATATGTATCCAGTGGGTGTAAAAAACCTGAACTCTGTTTGAGGTGCATCAATGTTTTTTTTGTTGTTCTTGTTTTATGGCACACATTGTAAGGAAAAAATGCAAATTATACTGTGTTATTGTATAGTACTCAATGAAAAAAAAAAAAAAAAAAAAAAAAAAGATGCAAAAACCGAGAAAGTAAAGATATGATCTCAGAATCTGTGCCTTTATGTGAGTGTGAGTGTTTTCAGAGAATCATCACTTTCTGACAGGAAAATAATTCTCTCTGCCCTGCTCTTGGGGTCATCATTACCCCAGTCATGTCCATCATGCTCACAGTGGTTTTCTTCCTCTGAGCATTTCTCACCTATCTTGTCTTCATCCTGAGAATTCCCTATTGCCAGAGTCCATGTTTCGTACCTTTTGAATGATGGCTGCTCGTCAGAGCATCATTGCTGAAAAACCTTCACTGTGATCAGCTGTGTGCCTCTATATACACTTCTCTGTGTTGTCAGAATCTGACTGCTCAGTATTTTCTCTATATTTGGCCACAGTACAACTTTCTACTTCACATTACAGTGATAGTGTATAGTGACTTATAGGAGAGGGATTTTCCCTTTCGCAGCTTTTACTTTTCAGTGTTCTTAATGCTTAGTGATAGCTTGTCTGCACCCAGATCTTTTTTTCACAGAATAAATGAAACCAGTATACAAAAGGACTGTCTGAGCACAGATTTTTAAGAGAAAATATATTTATTTACACACAACTCTAATGCTGTTTAAACACAACAATTTATAAGACTTCAGGTTTTCTACTGAATTACAAGATTAACAAGATTACAAGATTAACCCCCACAAGTTTTGGATTTCACTACCAGGGAAATTTTCATTTGGTTAGGATATGTAACACTTACTTAGATGTTCACTTACCATGTTATCAAGATCATCACACATAATTCTCTGCTATTCTCAGTGTTTTCTGAAAATATTTTACCTTTTTATCCTACAAAGTGATCTTCTTTCTGATACAATTCAGGAGCAGTGTCACTCTGATTTATTGGTGTATCTCCTGAATTAAATGTTTACTTATGTCATTAAGGAAATGAGATTATGATAAACTGAGGTGCTTGTGACATGGATGATTGTGCTAATGATCAATATCTCAGTCTTGCAAAATTTGCAGCTCCTGCAGAAGACATTTGTGCATGCCAATTACAACCTATTACGGTGTCATTCCAAGCTAGTTTATTGCAGATACATAAATATTAGCCGTTTCAGACATTTTAGTGTAAAAGAAGAAATACACTAATTTCTAAAAATGAGATACTGAATGATAGGTGGAATAACATGCATACAATTAAGTGTTGCAACAAAACAAACCAAAACAACTGCATATCTTTACCGATGGTTAAGGAGCCATTTTGATGAAAGTCATGAGATATATGGAACATGGTTAACAAGAATACACACACATAGACTGTGTCAAGTTTGCAGACAGAGACATAAATGTGAGCTTTTAAAGTGAAGATTTCTTTCACTTTCACAGGTCTAATTAGCATGCTTTAGTTCCTTGTGAAAAGGTCATGTTCTGATGAAAAAAACTTCTTGGACTGTTGTGACTTACAGAAAGTCATTCTGTGGCACTGTTTTTCTTCCTTTGCAGTGGATAGAAAATAACACGGTTCAAGTACAGTTGAATAGAACTGACTACATTAATAACAATGGAGCACATCGTACCAAACTTTTCATTTATTTTCCTTTTAAAATAATACAATAGGACCATAATAATCAGAAACTGCTTATCAGTTTGTAGAGAACTAATATTTTTTGTTTTAAGAAATGAAAATTTATATTTTAAGACTAAAAAAATTTTTATTCAAACATAGAGGGAATAGAACAAATTAGGTGATGACAGAATTTTTCAGAAAAAAAAAAGGCATCCTTTTAAATTACTTTTTTTAAATTTAGGATTAGTTTTTATAATATAAAATCCACCTGTTCATTTATCTACCCTGCCAGCTGGCCAGATATTTTAATTATTATTCTTATTAAATATATTTTCCTTTAGTACTTCAATGTAGTTATTTTCCTGTCAAGTCACTTGTCTGACTGTTAGCTGACATAGTACTCACAGTTATGAGTAACAAAATAACAACATAACAAAACAGTTATGAAATGACTGGTTGTATTTGCAATACTAAGATTTTTAGCTGTTAATATCTATAGGAGACAGAGCCAGCATAAAAGAAAAAAGTCAAAATAAACCAAACCAAAACAGAAAAACAAACTAAATCAAAACAGCAACAACCAAACCACCACCAACAACAACAAAAAAACCCAAAAAAACAACCAAAAAAAAAACCATATACACAGTGCAGGCTGAAGCATAATGCTTTGATTTTGGAGAACAGAGACTGTCTATAAACAATGGTTGACTAATTGGGTTTTACCATATTATATTCTTATCTCCAAGCTATTTTGCAGATTGATTTTACAATTTTATAGAGCGCCTTTATGGTTATTATGCATTATCCCTGTTAGGCAAACATTTTCAGCTACGTGTGTTACATACGGGTATGGTACATTTGACAATAGTGACTTTCAAAAGTCCTTTGAAAGGTCATTTCTGGAAGCTGAGTTTTGATTTGCTCCAACTCACTCACAAGGGTAATTTGATCAGAATTTTTCCCTTTACCCTGCCCTAAGGCTAAATTGTATTTCTGTGGCTGCTTTTATTGATTTTTATTTTCAAGCATTTTAGGATACTTGCATATCTAAAGTACTGTCTAAATAACTACTGTAGACTACTGAATAATTAACGCCACGGTGACATATAAAGACTGACACCATGGGGGCTTTGAGCACCAGCATTTTATTTATGAGACATCTCTACTTTTATGCTGTCATTATCTGTCCACAGGTACAAACATATTTTATGATTGGTTATTATGAGCTGTTCACATGTGCTAAGTCCCAAGCGGATAGGCTACGATAATTTGTCCCCACACCAAAAGCTTAAAATGGATAGGTTAAAAATTTCTGCTGATTCTCTAACTTGCTTACAATGTATCAAACCACTTTCTCTTTTCTGCTCTGCTAACTGTAGCTCAAGGTTAAAGATAATGCTTAAGGTCAAACTGCATTCCTACATAACAGTAGATGCGAGTGCAGCCCATTTTTACTATGTTCTTCCTCTGTTCTCTGTTGGGTTTTTTTGGTTTGGTTTGGTTTGGTTTGGGGTGTGTGTGTGTGTCATTAATTCCTCAAATTCCTACTTCTGGCTAAATGACAAATACTTGCTTCAACTTTTCTGTGTCAGATATGTAGAGAAAAATGCATAGGACTGCAGATTACAGAGCAAGTATAAATTTGGTTGCCCTGGGGTGAACTGAGAAAAGTAATCAGTCAGAGATAGAGACAGAACCTGCAGCACAGACTTACATGTTTTCATGCTCATTGCTCTTTCTTTTATCTTCTTTCTGTTTCCATTTCTTTTTTCTCATTTATCTATTGGCAGTTTTACTGTGCAGAATACCAATAAAACAGTACTGAATGAAATTTCAGAAGTCTTTGGAAGTGATGCATTGACAGCCTGGGTTACTGAACTACAAGTACGGACCACAAAATGTAGAGACTGAGAGCTAAAACTAGAAAGCACAGCTGTTAAACTTCAGTCTTGTCAAATATATAACTTTTCTCACTATCTTGTACTTCACTGGTATCAGTTAACCAAGTAATTCAAGTTTACATTTGTATTCAGGATCAATTTAAAGAACAATTCATAGATACACTCCCCCATATAAATGCTTTCTTAACATACTCTCATTTTTTTCCAAAGCACCAAAAAGTTTAAGAAAGATTTTACACAAAATCTTTGTGTAAAGATTTTGTTTGCACAAAACAAAAATCTTTTTGTGCTGCCTTTTTTGCCCATAAACATTCCATTCTCAGACATGACAGGCATGATCCTTGTAGTTCAAAATTTGCTTATTTTTTTGGCTAACCAATTGTAGGAAATAATTCTGAGGCTCAGTTTTTTCTGTTGACCAACAAAGGACTATGAGAATGTCTTCATGATATTTGCTAAATGTAATGTGAAGTTTTACAATTAGTTATAAGCAATAAATACAGAATAAATCAGTTCTATGGTTAAAGATGCCAGGGAAGGTAGTGAAACAAACTCCAGTATTAAATTGCTATATCAAGGCATAAGAATATTAAGTAGATAAAACTTAAGAGCAGGAAAATTCTGTTTTCACAAGAGGACAAGATTTGAAAACATATCTACTTAGAAGAAAGAACTAAAAAAAAAAAAAGATAAAATGGTTATCATAGAACGGTTTGGATCAGAAGGGACTTTCACATACTACCTAGTCCAACACTACTGCCATAAGCAGGAACATCTTTCACTGAATGAAAATACTCAAAGTCCCTTGAAGACATCCAATGACATGGCATCCCTACTCCCTGGGCAACCTGTTCCAGTGTTTCAGTATCTTCATTATTAAAAATTTTTATCATATATCAAATCTAAAACTACCATTTAAAACTGCTGCCCCCTCTTCTGTCACTACAGACCTTGGTAAAAAGTATCTTTCTGTCTTCTTTATAAAGTCCTTTTAAAGAACTGAAAGGCCACAGTAATATGTCCCTGGAGTCTTCTCTTGGCCAGGTTGAACAATTCCAACTTTCTCAGCCTTTCTTTGTAGAAACAGTGTTCTATCTCTCAGAATCATTCCTCAAGTGATCCAGCTCTCTAACTATTCCCCCTGGTTCAAGTAAATATTTTGCAGTCACTATGCTTATAAAAGCCTCTTTCAGTAATGTGAAGTACCACCATGCTTTTCCAGGCAAGGAACTAGAATAATTTGTTTTGGTACTAGTCATCTATCTTGTATTATTATATTTGATTTAATAATGGTCCTTTTCTAGTAGTCAAGTTTGAAAAAAATGTGGAGGTATATTGGCTAGCTGTCTTTCCAGAACATTCTCTGAATCTCACTTAGTATTTATATATTCTTTTTTCAGTTCCATGTCATACTGCCTACGTGCTCATTTCAGTTTGGAATAATGTAGAAATGTCCTAATGACAATATACATAAAATGTTGGCACTCAGAGTCAGAACTGAGCTGGAAAAGATAGGATTTCCTCCTCAGTAATTTCTGTTTCCTTTTACATTTCTTTGATAGGTTTCAGATTTGAGTAGTGAAGCAATTGCAGCAATTTTGTCAATAGTCAATTTACCATGCCCATCTTTCCAGATATATGTCGTAGCATTCTTCTAAACAGTGTACAGTACTGTTTCTGCATACAATACTCTCATTCTTTTTCCCAGTCACTCCAGAGCAGAATGTTGCAGCCTAACAGTATTTTATCCCATATGCTTTCTTTCACATTTTTCATAGAATGTCTTAAACCTGGCAGCATACTTGTGAAAGGGCTTTGTCCTGTTTTGCATTGCCCTTGCAATGAAAGCAAGGGTTTGCTGTGGGCTTTCAGCAGCAGAGATCTGCATTCTCTCTGAAAAATTCGTAGTGTTTCCGTCTGTCTCTGAATGTAAAGGATAAGGGGAAATGCCAGAATGCACCGGGAATATACACTGATGAATATCATGCCATTGATGGAAGCAAAAGGATAAAACTTGTTTTCTTCCTCTCTTTTCCCTCTGTTGCCTCCTTTCTTACTCTATACATACCTGCAGTCAGGTCTACATAAGCAGACATTATTCCTGGCATAGAGAGAATTTAGATGTGCCTGAAAACAAAGGAGGATGAGGTTTGGTAGCTTACATGCAGGGTATGGAAGATGAAAATGAGACAGGGACATGAGGTTCTGAGATAAGTTCATGAAATCATATCTTTGACAACTGGGCTATATGCCTGCTTGTCACACAAACAACAGAGCACAGAAAAAACTGATAGGGTAAAAGAAGTTATGATATATGGAAGGCTGTGATAGAAAGAGACGAGACAATTTTAGATTATCTTGCAAAAAACAAAAAAACCCTGGGATTTAAAAAAATAACTGTGTTTTGAAGGAATGAAACCTCTCCTACTTAATCACAAATAAAATAAGGAAATTATACAAATATGAAAATTATTATAACTCCTTAATAGACTGATTTTTGCTTCTGATCAGTTAGTTTTATGAGATTATACACGCAGAAAGCTAGAACAGATGTCATTTGCATCTACTACCTATTAATTTGAATATTTAAATTTATCCATTTCTGTTTTTCTTTTACTTTGTATATATCAGCCCTTCATGCTTAAATGAAGAGGTTTTGTATAGTGCCTACCATGCTATGTCCTGAGAAGCACACTATTATCTTTACTACTGTCAGTTTCACTGTCCACATCCTTTCCTACAGTATTTTTTGAATGGGGAGTCCTTACTCTGAAAGTCAGAGAAGTGGAAGTGTAGACATTTTTTTCTCACATACCAGCAAATAGCCTGCTCTCTAAGGATTGTTTACTCTCACTTTATCCACAGTTCAAAGTATGCTGAGTTAGGAACAGGTTCTTGCCATTGCATGAAATGTGTCAAGGGCTTTTTTTCTGATTGTTTCCCCTGCCAAGAGTTTTGCCTACTCTCTCCAGCACAAGGTGTGTCTCTGAGACACCTGAAAATCTGACTGTGTTAACAGAGTCATTTATCCCTGGGTTATGCTTGGAACTGACCTCAGCTGTATAGGCATACAAGGCATGCTTGTATATTTGCTTGCAAAATGTTTCCATGCCCTATACTTTTCTGTGATATTCATCTTCATGACCCTTCATAGTATTTTTACACTGTCTGGCTTAAAAATCAACCTAATAAAATAAATATTGAGAATTCAGGGCCCCTGAGCACTATTTCTATTTGAATAATAAATATGCATCTGGAAGAGGCTAGGCTTGATCATTTTGGAACAGGCTGTCAGACTTGCTATTCCTTGAAAAGGCATATTCTTAACAAAGACAAGAATGCACTATATAGCATTGCATCTCTGCTGGAATAAAGATGTCAAAAATAAGAGACAAAAAAGAGATAGATATGGCTGTCTATTATGCTAATTATTCTGTTTGATAATGAAAGTAAGACGATGCAAAGACACAAACTGATAAACAAGAATATGCCAGAAAGTACGATGAGAGGGCAATGTAACTACATCTTCAAATTATTGAAGGAAAGTATTTGAGAACCATAGTAACACAGTAAGAAATGTGTAGAACAAAACATGGGGAGAAAAAAAAAAACCAAAAAAAACCCAAACCACTACAAAAAAAAAATAAAAAACAAACCCAAAACCAACAAAAGAAACAACAAAACAAAGAAACAAAAAATCAAAACAAAACACAAAACCAAAACAAACAACAGAAAAAACAAACTGGATTAAGAAAGAAAAAGAATTCTGCAGGGAGTGGGGAAAAATAACTGGACATAAACAGGAGAAGTAAGTGATAAGGAAAATGCAAGAGTGGCTTGCAGACAAACACACAGAAAAAAGACAAAGTTTTGCATACTGTGTTTGGACAATAGTTTCACAGAAAATACTGACGTGAAGAAGAAAACATTACAAAACAGTGTCTTAGAAAGAGTGGAAACTAAGAATTAAATACAAAATCAGGAGGTTTGCAGAGCCTTGCTCAGGCACATAACATGGAGGATATAGTAGCTGACATCAACTTTGAGACCCCATGTTAAAAAGGGAGACTTGGTTATCATTTTGGTGATAGGTTAGGTTTAACATAGTAACTGATAGAAAGGAACATTCATGATCTTTTTCTAGGCAAGTAGTTCCAAGCCCACAGTCTCATTTGATATTATAGTTTACAGATTTTCTTAGTTTCTCTTTTAGATCAGTTTTTCTGCAGTGCTTGATAAAACTTTTGTACAGGTGATAAATGCCTGACTGCACAAGCTGGACCATCTTGTGCTTTCACCTTATGTGTAACTGCGCACACAAGTACTTTGCATAGTTAAGAAAGTTTACATGACTGGACTGAAAGGTATGAAAATTATGAGTATGGGAATCTGAAAAAGAAAATGTGCTAGTGATAATTTTTCTCCAATTTTAAATGTTTCATTGCATATTTTTTTTGGACTGCATTGAATCAGATCTTTCCTTCCTCATTTTATGTGGCTCTTAATCCATGTGTTAATGACAGTATACTAAGATTTCAAGTTTGGTAAGCAAGATGCAGACACTAATGTGATACATTTCTGTTGTTGAGGAGCTATCACACGGTAGTTGCAAATAATTGATATTTCCACTCTTGATATTGCAGATGTCAAATGATCTGCTTTTTTCCAGCTTGTAGATAACGACATGGTACTTGCATTGACTGTATATTTCCATCTGTCAGTGTCAATTAAGAAATGTGCACAACACACGTAAATGAAGAACAAATTATATTATTGCAACAAGAAAATAATCCCTTAAACTCCTTTTATTGAACATCTCTTCTACAATGCATGCATAATCATAGCAGTTAGTCATTCTTTGTGAATTTGTTCAGAAATCTCAGATCTCAGAATTGTTGTGGATGGAAGGGGCTTCAAGAGATCATCTTGGCCAACCACTCTGCTTAAGCAGGGTTGCCTAGAGTCCATTGACTAGGGTCATGTCCATATGGCTTTTATGTCTGCAAGGATGGAGAGTCCACAATTTCCCTGGGCAACCTGTACCAGTACTTGGTCAAAAAGTTTCCTGATGTTCATAGGTAACACTGTGTCTTTGCTGAAACAAAGACAGACGTGAAAGCGAGACAAGTTAGTGAAGTCAAAAGATAAAGGAAGGACAAAAGATAAAGGAAGAACAAAAGATAAATTCAGTCTGGGTTGGAGAAATGTGTGGAAATACCATGTGAAAGTAAGTCAGACATAGAAAAAATCTTACAGAAGGAAACGTGGGTGTTGAGATGGAAAAAGACATAGCTAAAATTAATAATTTGGGCTTTACTAGTTCCAATACCCATAGAAAACTTTATCATCTCAACAAAATAATATTCTAGAATTGGTGGTCAGACACCCGGCATTTGGAAAATTCATATCTACACATGATAAATTCAGATTTATATAGGACAAAAACATTTTAGTGGTGAAGACATTAACATTTTATCCAAAATGTTAATGCCTTATTTAACAAAAGTCCAAAAGTGAAAAATAGTTGTAAGTAGATTCTGATATTAGGGTTAGAATTACATTAACATTAACTTACCTTCCGCTATATAGGATTTGAAAGTCATAGAAAATGTGGGTATAATGGTGGTATGAAATACCTCTTTATTTCACTTGATACTTACTTAGAGTTGCCTGTGCAGAGGTGGGGAGATAAATCTTTCCTGTTGAAATCTTCACTTTATTTCAATAGCCTAAATATTTATAGATAGGACTCAAACCTTGGAATTGAAGTATATTTCTCTTCATTGGGGGTTATCTTTGCTTGTTCCAAAGAAAATTAGTTTTCATACGACCTAGCTAAAAGCCTCTGAAAATCAGGGAGCAAGGATGCTCATTTTGTTTTAACTGGCCTTATAACATGCACATTGACAAAAGGGTTCACTTCACTTTCTTTTGGCACCATTACTCTTTATATAATGATCTATTATATATTACTCTGTCTTTAGAGTAACTTCGTTTCAACAGAAGTTGTGATGAAGAATACTCCATTCCTTCATCACTATAGAGAAATAGTAGGAGTCATAGTCCTGTGAGTACAGAACTAAACTGCATCATATATTAATCCAACTAGTGGTAAAAAAACCCACTTCCTGATTTATGGGAAATCACTCGGTGAGGTGAATCCCAATTATTGATTACTGTCTAAACTAAATCACCTAATCAAAGTTATCTGGAGTCTATGGAAAGAAAAAGCACCTGAGAAAGTTCATTCATTATTTTGTTCTCAAATGTTGACATCTTTTTTCCTAGTTATAGTTTTGATAATTTAAATATGAATGATAATTCTCCCTTTTTTCTACCTGTTGTCTGTGTTTACTAGATAGATTTTTAAACGTTAGAGTGGAAATAACTTTATTGTCTTTTTTTTATACTTTATGCCAACAAACCTTAACTGGTAAATATGAGGAGGTCATAAAGTAACTGTAACCTGGCAGTGCTTTAACCCCAGCTGGGAATTAAGCACCATACAGCCACTCCATTTTTCTCCTCATGGCAAGATGGCGGAGAAAATTGGAAGAGTAAAAAAAGAGAAAAATTGTGGGTTAGATAAAGAGACTTTAGTAGCTAAAGCAAAAGCCTGCTCACTGGTGGGGTGGTGTGAGAAGCAGAAAAGACCTTGACTCTGTGTCACTACTACCTAGAAGTAACAAAAACATTTCTGCATTATCAACACTCTTTTCAGTACAACAAAACCCCAAAACATAGCCCATACTAGCTGCTATGCAGATAATTAACTTTACCCTAGTTAAAACCAGCACAATCTCCCAGTCTTCTACAGAATCAGTTCTGGAGATTAGTAAAGTACAAAAATTCCACTTCAGAAAATACAGTACATGATTACTTTGAGAAATAGCATCTGATGATTTCATTGTAGTTTATATATCCCATCATGCATTCATTCTATGGCTTGCTGCATCACCTGACAAAGGATGTATAATCCTTTCATGAGAAATCAGAATATAATGCATTCTGGATTATTAATTTTTAAAATAGTAACAAAACAGCATAACAGTTTATCTTACATGTACAGTATTAAAAAGGTGATATCTAGACTTGTTTATTGAGCAAGGATTTAAACTGTCATTCATTTGTAAACATCTGTCATTTGTTCCTACTTGTAGCCTAGTTGGCATCAATGTATGCAATTAACCATCACACTCTGCTCATCCTGTACTTCATCCTTTGATAGCAGTACCTTACAATTGTGACTTGTTCTCTTATATGGTGCTTAGAGAGTTAAAACAAAATTGTCTTTTCCTTGTTCAAAACACAGCTCATAAGTTCAAAAGATGACAAGAACTTCTCGCTATTAAGGCATTAAAAAATGTATTTGCAAATATGTGTCTAATGGCAGTTGTCAGAAGCAATTAGTTTGAAATATATTTCACAGTTTAATCATGCTGAGAAATGCTTCTGAACTTTAAGGATCCAGAATTAATAATATGGCTTCAGTTTGCTATTAAAGAGAATGAAAAATACTGAAGAAAGATTAATTGCCTCAGATTAAACTAGTGCATAGTATTTATCTCTCACTCATTATTTTATAAACTCTGACTCTTGAGTAGAGTATCAGGTATTCATATAGTGGCCCAAAGACCTAGGGTTTTCATTTAGAGAGTCTTTATTTAATGGGAGACATGTTATTGTTCACACAAAATAAACATCTACATCAGTGTTCGTGATGTTACTGATTCTGTGACATAATGGAGTCTGAATATTTTCCTTATCCACCATTCTGGATGTAAAAAATAAGAAAGAATAGATCCTGGGAAAGCATGTAGATTTCACGAGTTTCATGAAAAACTAAAGGAAGTAAAAAGAATAAAAAATGCTCATTTTAATTTGCAAAATTCAATGAAGGAAGATACTAACAGCAAATGAAAATAGAAGAGTGATGTTGGAGACTGGATACATTCTGAAACTGATGTGTGAAATGAGACAGGGAATATTTTATAATAAGCTGTCAGATGATGGCATGGAACTCGAAGTTTTGTTCTAGTCCTAGTAGTTGTGATAGGAACAGATGCAAAAATAAGAAGGAAAGAAAAATTAAAGAGAAATGAAAGACATCTCAACTACTCCTTTCTCCCCAAGCCCTGCCCTTGCTCCAGCATGGGATCTCTACCATAGGACAGTCCTTAATGAACTTCTCTAATGTGGGTCCTTCCCAAAGGCTGTAGTTCCTCTAACTGCTCCAGTGTGAGTCCTTTCTACAGGATGCTATCCCTCAGCAACAGACTGCTCCACCATGAGACACCCATAGGTTTGCACTTCCTGCCATAAAACCTGAACTAGTGTGGCTGTGAGAAGTTATATTCAGTGGAATTTTCTTTGCCTCAAATGAAAATTTGGAAAATGGAATGTTGGGGTGTAGACTCACATTGACTGAAAAAGTCTTGCCCAGATAAAGCCTGCAGTGAGTTGATATCCCCAGCAAACTGGCTAAAAACCACTAAGGACTGCCTTGGGATGTTCAATAGTCCCGGTCCTTTCAATGGGGAAGATACATTCCCAGAGTCTGAATCAGCCACCTGAGGGGTGGGAAATACCAGGGCACTCTGATTTGTTCATTCACTGAAGCCTAAAACTGTCCTGTTTCAGCCTCTCCAGAGGCTGCAGCATCCTTCAGGGCACATCCATCTGCTCCAGTGTGTGATCTTTCACAGGCTACAGGGGCATATTTACTCCACCATGGATCTCCCTGGGCTACAGGGAACAACCTGTGTCACCATGTTCTTCACCATGGAGGGGAATCTCTGCTTTGGGACCTGGGGAACCTCATCCCTCTTCTTCAATAACTTTGGTTATTTGGTTATCTGATGAAGTATGGGGTAGGACACAGTGAAGTGGACGGAAAATTTGCTGAAGTGACTGTCTGGAAGTGGTGTGATCAGAAGCAAAAACTCACTCCCAGCTGCTGTCGTGCAGTAGATTTTACCCTTCCTTAAATATGTTACCACAGAGGTGCTACCAATGTCACTGGTAGGCTCAGCCTCAGTCAGCTGTGGGGTCAGCTTGAAGCTGGTTTGAGTTGGCTCTGACTGACCTGGGTACAGTTCCTGGTTTCCTGGTTTCCCCTCAGAGAATTCACAGCCCTGCCTCTACCCAAGAGTTGCCACACAAACCCAATACCTATATGAAAAGACAAGTAATACAAAAATCAAGTTCAGGGACTAGAAAAAGAATGATGGATGAAAGACCAACCCCACCACATAATTTAACTAGTTTGCCCTATTCAGTTGTCTGAAAAACAAAAAAAAACAAAAACAAAAACAAAAAACCACAAAAAACAAAAAACAAAAAAACCACCAAAAAACAAAACAAAAACAAAAACCAAACCAAAACCAAAAAAAAACCAAAAAAAACCACAAAAGAACAAACCAAAAAGAACTGATCATTGCAATTAGGTATATGGTACTTAAAATGGAAAAAATGGTTTGATAGTGGTAACAGGGATAGCTATCAGGCAATTCATTTAGGAACCAGCAGTGGTAAAGTACTACATCTCCAGGAATATTTATCTACTCAATGTACAGCTTCATCTCCTCTTTCCAGGTTGTATGATCTTTTGTACCTTTGCTTTGGGTTGATTTACCTGCTGAGGCTTACAGTGTGAGCAAAGGGAAGTGACTTTAAGAAGAAAAATAAAAAAGAACACAGTATGTAAAATGGGGAAGAAATTGGATTATCTGAGATGTCATGAAGGGCAGTGCAAATTTTATGGTTTTTTGGGGGCAGATGGCAGCCCTTTGTTGATTTTCATCACTACTGAAAAAAAGGAATTAAAAATGAAAATAAAAGGACTTGTAAAAGAGTCTAAAAAAGAAATGTTTAACTTCAAAACAATATTCCTTCCCAATGAAGAGGTTGGTTAAACACTGCAAAAACACATGAGATTGGATTGCCTAGAAATATACTTGCTAAATATAAGTTACTTTGAACTAAATTTGAATTGCTTTTTTTAATCCCTTTGTGTAATGCAGGTATGTAGAAAAGCTGACTCCCAATCTCACTGAATTGTTCTATGTATTTTATTTTTTTTTTGGACTCGGTTATGCTAATAATACTTACAGTTTTCTCCAAATCTCTAGGCAATGTCCCCTTAGGGCTTCAGTTGATCATATCAAGGTATTTGGAGATTTTTTTCACTGTGTGATTTAGTTTTGTTTACTTGAGCTGTTTGTTGCTTTTTTTGTTTTTTCGCTTTGTTTTGTTTTGGTTTTTTGGGGGGTGGTGATTTTGGGGGGTTTAGTTTTGTTGTTTTCTTGCTCGGTTTTGTTTTGTTCATTTTGTTTTTCCTTTTTCTTCTTTTAGAAGGGTGAGTATATGGTGTACCTAGACATATGCTATTGACAAGGACACTTTAGAAGGTGTTCAGTCTAGAAGGTGAATCCCTTCAGATTTCTAGTGCTTGTGTCTTGCTTACTAAAATTTAATCCAAATGTGCATCAAAAGAAGATGCAAAGAAAGCACTAGTATACATAATATCTGCACTTTCTTAGGCTGTTTTAGGCTTTCTAACAGTTTTCTGATCTAGATGGTATCTGGTTATATCACACTCTGAGAAAGTATACAAATGACAGGTAAATTAACTTGTATCTTTACAGAAAATTCATAAAAAATCTCTTTCTTGGCGAAGTTCTTTCCTCAAAAGCACAAAAGTACCTAGCACAGAGCTCAGTGGGAGTTATGTATCTCAGAGTAAAACCTGCTTTAGATGTAATTTTAAAATTTCACCAAGTTAGTTCCTGCTGTGGCCAGTTCCATCACATTGACAGGATAGAGAGAAGTCAATGGCAGTACTCATTAGGAGGCATAATCTAGAATGGAAATGTAGACAAAACATCTGTGATCAAAAATCTACATCATCTATCAGCTCCATATTTCCTTAGGCAGTCTGAATGCTTGGTAGCCTGTTAAGAGTGTAGGGGTTTGTTTTTCGCCTAAGTAGATTTCACTCATTCTACTTGCATGTAAATACAATGTGTTGAAAGAACAGCTGGTACCATCAAATCCTTTGGTATTAATTTTGTTCTTGCATTTGGATCTGCTGCCACAGGCTGAATTCAGGATTGTGCTAACAGCTCTCACTTCCATTTGGAAGTATTAGTGTATCTATATTAATATTTCATATATTTTAGGATGTTTTCCTCTGATCTGTTGAGATAAGATGTATATTATCCTGACTATATAGCTAGATGTAATATAAAAAAATGCAAAAAATACCCTACAGTTCACAAGAAGGTTGATATTCATATCTTTTAACTTCAGTTAAAAGATGATTGATGGCACTCTAAAATGTCAGAGTCAGAATGATTTTTTCTTCCATCTAAGGCATAGAAAGTTTGCTAGACTATAAACCTAACTTTTAGACGCCTGAATCTGAATGAGGGTAATCATTTTGGAGTGTTCTGCCTTATTCCCTGGTTTATCTCATCATTCTTCCCTGGATGCTTGGTTCTGTCACAAGGGTACAAATAAGTCAGTATTTTATTTCATTTGTCATTTGTTATCTTACAATGTTTGCCTTTGTCTTCATTAACAAAGTATTACTTTGAAAAAAATAACTGGAGCTACAGGGGAATAGTCCTCCAGAACATATATATATTCTCCACCTATGAGGCAAAATCTTCTAAGAGCAAATTTCATAACTGTTTCATAATGCAAAGCTGGTTTTGATGATACAAAATCAAACTACTCTAATAATCTTTGAGAGCAAAAAATGTCTGTTTGTTTATGTACTACGTATACTTAAAATCCGTTGGATTATTTATGCAGTATGTTTGAAATAGGAGAATATATAGTCAGATGCCTTTCCCATTGACAGTTCTATTCTTCAGGTGAAATTAATAATATTTTACAAATGAAAAAGAGAAGCAGAAGTTTCAGCTTAGTCACAAGTTATTTAACCTGAAATTTTCTTTATACTTGGGAGTAAAGCTTCATTCTCATCCCCAAATCCTCATTCTAAATTTCTTTTTATGGTCTTTAAGAAGAGAATCAGAAGATCTATTGACAGTACATTTTATCTCAGTCTCTGTGAAAACAAGACAGCAAAATCACCTGAACACCATTTTCAAATATAGTAAGTACAAAAAGGTGATTTGGATTATTTAGCACAGATTTACAAAGGAGAAATCATTCTTGACCAGCCTAGTAGCTTTCTACAACAAAATGACTAGCATGGGTGAAGAGAGAATAGTAGATTTAGCTTAGCTTTACTTTAGCCAGGCTTTTGACTTTGTTTTCCTTAACATCCTCATGGACAAACTGATGAAGTATGGGGTAGGGTAGTGTACAGTGAAGTGTACTGAAAACTTGTTGAAGTGACTGTTTGGAAGTGGTATGATCAGAAGGAAAAAGCCCAGCTGGAGACTGGTCACTAGTGGTATATCTCAGGAGTCAATTTGGGGTCCAGTCATATTTGGCATCTTCATTAATGACCTCTCTTCTCAATGGTGGGACAGCATGCACCCACAGCTGGTTTGCAGATGTTGCAAAATGGGAGGAGTAGTGACAGACCAGATAGCCTTTTCAGAAAGAATCTGACAGGCTGGACACATCTACTATTCCCCTTCAAATGCTACATCGATCCCATTTTATCACTGTCAAAACTTCATTCTTTAGCACATTATTATCTTTCTTTGAGCAAAAATAATTTTTACTTATTGTAATAGGTATCATCACTAATTTTTCATTTCTTCCCTTAAAATTACTGGTGGTAAGGATTATTTAAAAGAGTTTACAGCCCTAAATATGACCAAACATAAGAATAAGATCAGTCTTAAAATCTGAAAATGTTTTGTTTTCTATTAGAAACTAAAATTCATTCCTTAGATTCAAATTTTAAATTTAATATTTATTAATTGAATAATTGGCATTTTGTTATTTAAAATAAGCAAAAACTCTTTGTTAAACTATTTATTGGAATAAAACATTTTATTTTTATATTTTTAGTTCAATATTTTCCATTTTTTAGGCTGAGGTTCTGGTTAGTCACATTTCAGCTGCTGCAGAAAGTCACACAAATGATGAGGAAAAGCAGGCATTTTCATATCTAAATAATAAAGAAAAAAAAATTGCAAAGCAGCATCCTTTCAGCAACTTAATAGCAGAACCAAGCTCCAGTTTCTTTAACTTCACCAAAGAAAATCTTGAACAGATTTTAAAATGTACATTTTCAGGAAAGCTCTAAAGAGCAATTGCTTGTGAATACCCCTTTGTAACCCTCGTCATCTAATCCATGTTTTAATTTAGATTTAGAGGTAGTTATATTAATATAGAACAGGGTACCCTTGTACCTGGAATTTACAGATTAGATCAGATCAAAGCTTCAGTCATAATATCCTGTCTTCAGATGTAATTTTTCTCTGGTGGTTATCAAAAGAGTCTAAGAAAAGCACAAACATATAGTGATACTCCTCTGGTATAACCTCCCAGCTCTAAGCTGTTTGACTTCTTGAGTCAGAATTGATATCTCAGTGCTTAATAGTCCGTAATATATTTGTTTTTTATGAATTCATCTAATTTACATCACTTCCATATCTACATCCATCTTAGCATCACAATGCCTTCATAAATATCTTGTCAAAATTCTTCAGTGTCATGGTGACCTTAAAAGTATTCAGTCACAATCCTTGATGTCAAAGCCACACAATCTCATAAATATGTTATCAGCATCTTCTTATCACTCATTGTCAAAAAAGCCCTATTACTTACCACTCACATTTTAATCAAATAAATTAACATGTGAAAAAAACCTTTTTTGTCAAATAGAATGAGTAGCTTTTGCTGTTGTTTTACAGCATTCTTCCCTTCTCTTCCTTAACTGTGTGCTCTAAAGTTAAAACATTTAAATTATAAAATCCCTGCAGTTATAAGATTAAAGGAAATGAAAGAAAAATTAAATACTCATCATAGCTATTAAGGTAATATACCTCCCATTACGAGATAAGGGATCACTGCACAGTGACTCTGAAGCTGCCTTCTCCAGGCTGAACAAGCTCAGTTGCCTCAGCCTCTTCTCATAGGGCAATTGTTACAACATCAAACCATTGTAATTGTCCTACTGAACTCTGTCCAGTTAATGGATATTTGCCTGGTACTGGAAGCTCAAAACTTAATTCACTATTTGAGACGCTGTCCAAAGTGTGCTTAGTGGAGGAGGATAATCCCTTCTCTTGATCTACTCTGCTCTTAGTTAACACTCATCCTGCCAACAGAACTTGTTGATATTCAGCTTACTGTCTGTAAGAGTTCAGAGGCTTTTCTACAGAACTGCTCCCCAGCCAGTCAGGTGACAGCCTGTGTCTGCTGCAAGGGGTTCTTCCTCCCTGGATACAGCACGTTGCATCTGACCTTCCTGAATTTAGTGAGTTTCCTATTAGCCTATTCCTCTAGCCTACCTAAGTCCCTCTAGATGGCACCACTACCCTTACCTACCAGGTGATTTCTCCACTTTGGTGCCATCTGCAGATCTGTGTTGAGTATGGTCCATTACCTCCTCCACTGATAAAACTGTTAAGCAGAAATTTCTCAGGACAAACCCCTGGATTAGTGCACATGTTACATCCTTTAGGTAGGTTATGACCAAATAGCCACGACTGCCCATTATCCAGCCAGTTTTTACCCAACGCCTCTGATTACCTATCCAGAAAGTAAAGCTCTAAGTTGGATACAAGGACAGTGTGGGAGTCAGTGTCAGAAGTCTTGCTGAAATCAATGGCATCTCTTGTTCTTCCCTCAGTCACAGAACCTGGAGTGACTGGAGTTTTTTGAAGGTGAATGCAATATTTATTTTCTCCTAGCATCAAGGAAATCTCATGATCTCAATGACTTTTCTAGGATGATAGAAAGCACCCTTGCAAGGATCATTTCAGTCAGCTTTTTTGAATACAGAATGTGAATTTGTATGGGTCAATTAATTGCTATGTATTCTCCTCCTTAAACCCTGCTTTTAAGTACAGAGACCTTGGAGACCTCAATGGCTAAGACAGAGACAAAGAAGGCAATTTCAGGCTTACCTGTGTCTATTCTGAAGCTGTCTTGATTTGATCTCAAAATTTAAAAAGAATCTTGAAATCTGTTACATCTGAGATGACCTCTTTTGAACTACCTAACATTGAATCACTGCTAGGCCCTTCAGCCTATATATCAAATTATTTAAAAACTATTTGTAACACATAGGTTCATAACAAAGATCTGTATTTTTCTCTCAAACACTAGATATTCTTGATTTAATTATGACTTAAGGTTATTCAGACTTTGCAAGATTATATTTTAATAATATACAGATTTTATTAGGAAAGAATTAATCTTTCATATCAGATTTTTTTTTTCTGAAGGCTTTAGTGTAATTTATTGTCCAGTGAACAAACTTTTTGATAAATAGTTTAGAATTCAACCATGTTCACTTGTCATTTAGCACTTTATAGCTACAAAATCTCTTTTCTCATATGATTTCTTCTGGGTGCAATGTTGCAATAAATTTTTCCACTCACGTCAGCGACCTCTGTGATGATGGATATCTATTTTTCTCTTTTTCTAGAGTTATGCCCAGCATACTTCTATACACCAGAGCAATAAAGGGATTTTTGGGTGCAGAGGATCAAGTTCAATCTCCCTAAAAGTAAACCTGTTAGTAAGAGGAAAGAAAGAGGGACTGTATCTAGGGTTGGATCATTAAAAACATGTTAATGTAGCAGCTGAACTAGACATCCCCATCTCTGTAGTTGGACCTCTCAGCTCATGCTTTGGAATCTCATATTAAAGTGCCAGAAAAAAAAAACAAACAACAAAACAAACAAACAAAAACCAACCAAGAAAAAAAAAATCAACACAAAAATCACAAAAAAATAGATATAAAATTTATAAGTAGCAAATTAATGGGATGAAAAAAGAAATTCAAAAAAAAGGAAAAAAGGAAAAAAACATATCAGTAGGATATTACAAATGTTTTGAGTTAGTGTAGTGGTGTTTTGGAAGCTGAGGGGCCACGGGGATGGCTCTTGTGAGTAGCTGCTGGAAGGTTTCACAGTTCCAGTTCTAGCCCTGCCTCTGGCCAAAGCCAACTAGAACCTGGATGCACCTCTGCAAGTAATGTATTCAAGAAAGGGGGAAACGAAACTGTAAAAAAAAAGAGACCTGCAGAACAGAGGAGAGAAGGAGGTGAGAGAGCAATGCCTGATAAAAGACACCAGGGTCAGTGAAGAAGGAAGGGGAAAGGTGCCTGGGCAGAGATTTCTTGATGCCCATGGTGAGATGGCAGATGTCCCCCTGCAATCTATGGAGAAGCACTGTGGAGCAGTCCCTGAAAAAGCACAGTGGAGCAGTCCTTGAAGGACCACGGTGGGGTAAATGTGGATTTGTAGCCCCTTAATTGACCCAACTGGGCAGCTGTGAATCTGCAGCCTGTGCAGGATAATGGAGAAGGGCAGATGTGGATCTTCAGCCACGGACATGCCAGAGGAGGTGACTGTTCCCAAAGCAGGCTGTGACTCTGTGTGCAGCCCACACTGCATTTTGTTCCTGAGGGACTGCACATGGCAGGAGGGAGTCATGTTAGAGGGGATTGTGAAGAACTCTTTCCTATGAGAGGCACTCTGCTTTGGACTGGGGCAAGATTGTGAGGATTCCAACCCCTGAGGAAGACAGAGTGACAGAAACAACATGTGGTGAATTGACCTAAATCCTCGTTCCCCTGTGCCATGGAGGGGGAGTCAGGAGTGAAGCAATTCTGTCCAGGGAAGAAGGGAGGGTTGGGGACAGGGAGAGGTATTAAGATCTGGCCATGTTTTCTCTTTCTCCTGGTAGATTAAATGAGTGTTTTTTTCCTTCTTATGTTGAACCTGTCTGTTTTTTGCCTGTTATTGTAACTGGGAAATGAAAATCTCCCTGCCCTTATCTCGATTAATGAGCCTTTAGGTGGATTTTCTCCTCTCTGTTGCAGAGTGAGGGATGAACCAGTGGAGACTTCATTGGTACTGTCTGGGCCTAAAGCATGACAATAGCTTAATAAAATGAAAAAAGTACGATGGAAGGTTTTTCCTTTAACTGAGCTTGTACTTTAGCAGATATGTCTAATGTCCAATCTAAGATTGCCTTTCCGCAGTTGAAGACCGTTACTATTTTTCTATTCTCTCATTAATGAGTCTTTCTTGAGATGTCCCTGTGCATATTTCCAGGGAGAGTTTTCACAGCCTCTGTTGGTTATCAATTTGGCAGAATCTTGTTGGTTTTCTTATGATTTCTGCTTCAATGGTTTTATATTCTAAAACTATTAACTATTTTTTCCCCTAGACAGCGATGCTTGCTACTGATTCAATGTAATGTTTCACTTCGGGGCTGAAGAACAGCATAATTGTTTTTGTGCTTTATGTTCACTTCTATTAAGACAAGGCATTGTGACAGTTTCTTTTTCCTGCAGTAGTTACACAAGTAACTCAAACTCAATCTTTAATCTGCTTTAATTTCCACCAGTTGAAACAATTGCACATTCGTTGTGAACCAGTTGCATTCTAAAAAAGCCCTTGACTTGTCTGCGTATCATTAACTTGTTGAAGAAAACATAAAAAAAAAAAATTAAAAATTTCTTGTTCAGGAAATGGGGAGCAACAGACATTTTTTGAGTAAGACCACTGATTGGCTCTGCTTTGGTGTTGCTGATCCATGACTTCATAGCTTGAGCTATCTACCTACAGAACCTTTGTCTCACTGTTATTAATTTTTGTAATTGAGTTCATTCAGAGGCTGAATTTACCTGCTCTACCTTTACTTCCCATGTCATACTGTTTTCCCAACAGCTATTGAGGCAATAAAGAAGAATACAGTTGAAAATAATGCTCCAGTAATTCTCTGTCCACTTTTGCCATCACAGACAGTAGCGGTCTTCGTTTCTGTATTTCCTATCTGGAATGGCACCTCTGTCTTTCAGCCTTGCTGATTGTTTCTGCTACATCAGCTTGTGGCAGTCTTCAGTCTGGTTCTGTACTGTGCCAGGATTCTAATCCAACTATCTTTCCAACTTTCATGAAAGTCGTTGTTCAATTTAATGTCCCCCACACTTCCATACTGATGTCTGGGGCAGAGATCACCCTTCAGTTGCTTTAATGTGACGGAGGAACAAAGCACACCAGGAGAAGAAATGAAGAAATGTCAGACAATTCTGAAGCTCAGCCATTCCTAAAGTTTCTACAGTGCTGCAGGAGATCAATGCACTATTAATTCTTTCAGTCTACTATTAGCTTTGGATGTGTAGCTGCAGTTATTGATGTCAGCCTCGCTTTAAATTCCAGGAAACTATTGCTTGAGCTGTGCTTGAATTCAGTCTCCTGAGTGAAGCTGAGATATGTGTGCAAGATAACATGTGAATAAGTTGTTTACAAATGGATGAAACACAGATGACAATGAAATATGAAGACATTCAGAGTGTGTACACAATACGGCTTTTTATTATCTATAAACTCTGGCATCCTTTTTGGAAAAGTAAGGGCAAAACACTGCAAATCTCTTTAAGTTAATACACTAAAAGAAAAGAGAATCTTGATTCAAGAATCCGTATAATCACTAATTAGTTTTCATATGCAAGGACCACACTTTAAATTCACACAGTTAATTAGATGTTTTATGATTCCATAATATTTTGTGTGTTTATTATGTTCATAAACAAGTCTTTTTTTATTGGAAATTGGTTAGTGTTGAAATAGTTGCATAACAGAAGTAGATTACACTAAAAAAGTGAAGACCTGAACCACAGGTACAACTAACCCAAGTATGCAGGCAAAAATTCATCATAAGACTGATTCATTTGCAGAACTATGTGTCTGTTAAAATATGACATAGACTGACTAATAAACCATGATGATGAATGGAGTCACTTTTAACAAGTTTAACATATGATACTTAAAAATATTAAAAAGTCAGAAACCAAAAAATTAATACTTACACAATTATTGATAGGTCCTATTTTGAATTTAAATTTTAAATGAAACACAGATTATTTTCCATTTATAAGTGTGTCTCCATTGAAAGGTCTTTTCATATTTTTTGAACTGCTTCTGAACAGGAACTAAATTACTATGTCCTGCATTGTCTGGCTACTCACTCCTCACTATGTCAAAATTATTCCAGTTTAGTAGTCCTTCAAAATACACATTGCACTACTGATGAAATGCACTGTAGCTGTCCTTTTCCTTGAATGTCACAGTAAAAAATTGCTAGACAAGAACAAGGACTCCACTCTGCCATTTAAACAGCCAAACTAGAGAATTATATTCCTGCTGATGCTCTTTCCTTTCTATCTATGAATCACACATTCATAACAGCACACCATTTTTACCAAGAAGGATACAAAGCATGTTCTACTATTACATGGTATTAGGATGCTCTCTTTCTCCCAGGACATGTTTTGACCATAAGCTCAGACACTTTCTTCTGCAATGTCTGCTGTAAAGGCCCTGGTTAAGATACCTAAGGAAATCTGGAATCTGTATTCTTGCATCCCTTCTGATAGTAAACACAGGAATACAATACAGAAACAAATATTACAATTGCAGCTGTGAAAATGCTGTGTTTTTTCAACATGGCAAGTCATTACAGATGTGAGATATCTCTGATCTGCAATTATTAGACCTGAAGATCTCTTTGTTAAGAGAAGTATATGCTTCAGATTGAAATGCCATTGATTTTTATACCCAACTATTGTTAAATATCTTCTGAGAGAACCTACTATAATTACGCAGTCTTAAAAAATGTTATAATCTACACATGCTAAACCTTAGTGTAAAATATTACTAGTTTTGTGTCCAGGAACTGTGACTGATGAGTATTGGTGAATGTGTGTGCCAGCTCCTTCCTTATTTAATAGGAATGTCTGGACATGAAAGTATACTAATCACTATCATTTATTAAAAAGCTTGATTTCTTGTCAACAGTTTTGCACTGTAGTAGATTTGGGTAGAGATAGATAATAAAGTGAAAAATACTAAGATAACAGGATGAATTTTAGAAAGAAAAAACGTCTTTCACGTGAAAAATTCTTTACAAGGCTTCCTTTAATGTTTCTTGTTAGATAGTTCAGATAACAATCTGTTTTTTTTTTCTTTTCTTTCTCAAATTATATTTGCATGTTCATATAACTAAATTTGTACCTGTTTCATATGGATGTATATATGTCAATAGATAAGCATGAGAATCTATGTACGTGTCCACACAGTCTTATATTCTATTAACATATCTGAAGTGTAGACGCTGATTTTTTTTATCTTTCACATCAAAATAAAATGTAGAACACAGGCACCCTTCAGCTTTGGTAAAGCACACAAAATTTCATCCTACTAACAGCACCTTGTTCTTGTTTATTTACAAATAAGAAAAAGTTGCCTTTTTATTGTGAAAAGCTGTTTCCTTAACAAATTTGAAGGAGCAGGTCTCCTTGTGATAATTGTAGTTCATCTTAATTATGTAAATTGTCACTGATTCTAGAACAGGCAGCAGGCATCATCTATGTAGAATCAGAAAATTTAAAAGGATGCTCATGGTAATTATTTTTTCACTCCTTAGAGATTCAAGCACAGGCTTCCTGCTCATGTTTAGTTTAAATAAAAGTGTTATCCAAACAAGACAACAGGATCACAGTAGTGTACAAAAATATAAATTTGGGAGTACTATTATGTATTTGAAACGTCCTGGAAAACTGAAAATGACAAACATCTGCAGCTTCTTCATTCATCCTTTCTTCAATAGTTGCCACTTCTTTTTTTTTTCCTCTCTTACTATTTCAAGATGTGACATTTCCTTTGGTCATTTTTCATGATTTTTTATGTATAAGTTTGGGTGAAAAATTAGAAATGTAGTAGCTGTAAGATAAAATAATTAAGCCTCATGATAAAAGAGGACCTTTGTGATTTTTCTAAAATAAATATTTTTACAGCATGCAATGTGTATAAAATACATCGTTGAGTTAGATTTTTGCATTTATTTGGTACCTAAATGACAGATCCACCCAAATGTCTGTTGTATTGCTCTTTGTTATTCACTAGCCTTTTGTAGATAAACTGTTTATTTAGAGTGCTTCCATTCTGCTTTGCTTTCTGAACTGCATCATATACAATAATATAAATATATTACTAAAATAAAAGTTCAAATGTAGCAGGCAAGCAAAACACACCTTTATAAAGGGACAGGAAATTCAAGAGTAATAAGTACTTGCCACAGTGGAAAGATTTTGTTTATGTAGAGGAGGAAGACAGAGCCTGCCAATCCTTGTGCCTGTGTTCTAGGCAAATAATGCTTTACTCCAGTTCAGAAGTAATAGAATCCCTATTTAGGCAAATTTTCCTAGGCTTCCTCTGAAGTTAATAGATTTTTGTGTCCTGTAGATTGGTGTCAGTTCCTGAGAGGTTGATTTAGAACAGAAGGAAGAAACATTACTGTCTGGATCCCTTCACAGAGACACATACTCAGTCAACCAAATGCTTTACATGTTTTATAGCACTTAAGTACCTAGGTGCACTAATGGAATCCCAAAACTTGAACTTGCTGTTTTGGTATTACCAGAGAAGAGAGGAATAAGGTGATAAGAAATAAATAAATAAATATTTTTTTAAAAAAAAATCTATATAATGAGAGTTTGCCTTCTGTGAGGAACCTTAGATCTAACCAACAGAGATGTATTAAAATCTATGTGTTAAGAAATATTTCAATAAAGTTGCAAGTAATTATCTCTATTCCCATAACAGTGAAGTCTATAAGCTTTCCTCAATACAATTTCACTGAGTAGCTACACTCAGCCTATTCTGTTCATCTGTGTTCATATTTGAATGGAAGAAATAGTGCCAAAAGCCACTTTTTATATAGTGCTTTATCTGTTAAAGCATTCATTTCAGCTATAGTTCTTCCGATGTAAGAGAACTGTAATGCACATATTTTGCTTTTGTGGGAAGAGGAAAACACCACTCATAGAATGCCAGGTTGAAAGGGACCTCAAGGACCATCTGGCCCAACCCTTTTCATAGAATCATAGAATCATAGAATTGGCTGGGTTGGAAGGGACCTCAGAGATCATCAAGTCCAACCCTTGACCACTACTGCTGTATTCTGCAGTCTCTTCTGAATTGCAGCTTGCAATATGGTGTAGTTTGCAAAAAAATTCTATGGCTTTTGTTTCTCTTTTTACTCCAACATATAAAAAACATTAGAGGCTTCTTGTGACTCGTACTTGTGCAGCAGCCCTCTGTGGTGGTTTTGCTAGCTATCACTAAGTACTACACACATGTATGATTAGAAGTGAGAACACTGGCAGGTGGACAACAGTATTTGCAAAGTAGTGTATATTATTATAGTAGTGCCTAAATAAACCACAAACCTTGTAGCGAAGGTGCTTATTTAGGAGATAAGTGTTTTACTGTGAAACCTGGATTGCCCTTTCCCATTCTTTTACGATATTTGACTGCCCTTAGAACAAAGCTTTTTTGACTATTACCTCTTGCTCTTTCACTGGACACCACTGAAAATAGTCTGGCTCCATATTCTGTGTTGCCCTCTAATCAGGCATTCATTTAGATGGGTGAGTGGTCACTGCCACTGTCTCTATCAGGCTCCCTCCACAACGCCCCTACCCTGTCTTCTTGAGGCTAAAGAGATCTTTTTTCAGAATTTTAGTTGGTTATCTGCTTTATCTATTTTATTTTAAACAAACAATATTTTTTTGATCCTCTACTGAGGATCAAAGGATGGATAGGTAAATATAAATCTTCCTCTGTTACGCACTGATTGTATTATTTCCTAGATATGTGCTCACATACTTATGAGGCATGTGGCAGGTTTATTTCCCTCATGAAAGATAAGATCAGCAGATTGCAATTGAACAAAATTGTCTTTGTTTGCAGAATAAAGGTTTCTTCCTATTGCTGTGCGTACATATAAACTATGTCTCTCCTTTCAAAACCTCTTGACTTTTGAGTAAATGTTTCTGTATTTTTAACGTTCAGTTGAGAAATCAATATCTATTTGTCCACCTCAATTTGAGAAGCTCAGTAATCCTTCAAACTAAGCCCAATGAAATTGCTTCTCTGTTTTAGTAATGCATTAAATAAATAAATAAATAAATAAATTCATTTTGCTCAGATCATGTCTGGACTGTACACTGAAGCTGGGCAGCTGCTATAAAAATTACTGGCAGCTGCATAAAAGTTCAGTCCTGGACTAGACTTCATCCATTCTAATCTCATCACTAGATAGAAAATTATTTCACATTATTACCTTGAGAAATATTTCTATCAGCAATAGTGATTGAAAGAATAAAAAGTTTTCTTATTTATTTCAGCATTTATACAAGAACATAAAATTTATAGTATATATTAAATCTCCTTACATAAACCTATGGGTGAATTTTTAAGAGAGAAAACATTATGATGAAATATTAAGATTATGTGAAAGAAAGCAGACAGCTAGTCTCAAAGTTTGGCATACAGTGACTGAAAATTCCAAAATGAAAGCCCCAAGAACAGGATAAATGTCTCAGGCTAAACAGTTGATACAGAGCATCGCAAGTATTCATGTAATGAAAAGAATAAAAGAGTTGACAAGTCAAGAAGTTAGAATTCTTATGGAATCTAACTTCGTTGTAAAGCACATGTAAAAAAGCACAGTCAAGATGCTAATCCTTCTTAAAATAAACTGCTTGGCTTCAGTATAGTAACTGTCTTACATACAGCAAGCAGCAAAGCAACATTGTCAAAACCTCAAATGGATTATACCCAGCTGTAACGGGCTGCAGAGGACTGGCCCAGTTTTTCATTTCCTTCATGTGTGAGCTTGCACTACACTTCATCTTGTTTCAAACTGATTTCCTTGGATCAGTGTCAAATCCTCTTCTGCTTCCAGTAATTCTGGGACTAGAAGTTCTAGTTCAGGTCAAGGTGGGATGTCAAAAATTCAGAGAGTGCCTGCTGTTGTTCAGAAATATGTATGCAATATTCGATTGCAGTGTGATATAGTAGGCAACAAACTCTTCCAAAAGTGCCTTGGTATAAAGAAATCTAACTATGGTTTATTTTTCCCAAATGAATGGTTTTTTTATTGGAACTGCCTGGAAACTTTGCAACAAAGCAGATATCCTTTGAAACTGTACCTTTTCATGAAAAGGAATCTGTTTCAACTGAATTTTACTGTCTCCAAAAACAATCTGAGTACTAAACAGAAGAATCCCATCCTTTGACAGTTTGGAAACAGAACCAAGATTCCTTGCTGCCAGCAAGTTCCACAAGCTGCCAGACTACAGTTACTGCAGTTCTTATTATTTCTCCAGAAGACAGGAAGATCTCTGTCTCCTCCAAAATGCTGGTCAGGCTTCAGTTAGATCAATGCTCTGGCAACCTAAATTAATCTTGTAATTTTGCTTTCATGCATTATTCACTAGCTCCCATTTCTATAACCTGTTGTGTAATGCTATTACTCAAAAAATCACCTGAGTACATTTCATCAGGATGAACTGGAATTACGAGCTCACTGACTGCAGCAATATATAAATCCAAGATGGACATTTATGACTGAAAAGGCAGTTCCATCCTCTTCCCAAAATTTTTCAACAGGATTACAGAATTTGCTATCATTAAAACTCATATGTTCTTGTGATTCTCTTTGAGATGAGTTACAAATTGGTCCTTATCAAGGTCTTTCCTCTGAGAACAATCAATTCTTATAGGAAGATCACTATTTCTAACATGTCCTTGTCAAAAGCAGTGGACATCCCTCTTCAACCCTCAGAAAAAAAGGAGGGTGAGATTTGTGGACACTTAGCACCAATTCCTTCAGTAGCCCCTATCTAGAGGAGTAGTTGAAGACTAATGAGTGTATTTCTCAGAGTCTATTTCTTCAGCAGCTTTTAAAAACACAGATAAATTGAGAGGTTTTGTATAAATGATTGCACAATTATTTAAATTCAAAAATACAGAAAGAGATATTGAAATATATACTGAAAAATGTACCTAAAAGTTAAGCAAAAGTGTAGTGGAAGAAACTGGCAATTTTTTTCCCTCTTTAGAAGAGTTATTCTTAAACATAGTAAAACATGTGAGTATCTTTACTCTCAGGTCAGTGAGGACAAAAAGAAACAGTAAGGTCTTTTTTGGTTTCTTGGCTAATTCTGCTTTGTCAACCATTCCTACTCCAGGCGAGTCCTGGTTGTGTCTTGAAGGTCATTTATGCCTTCATCAGATGTTGACAGATACTTGACAAATTCTGCCAGTGAACTGCATTCTTTTTCATGCTCTCAGAGAGCTTAGGTTCCCCTTATTCTAGGTTGTGGCCTTTATATGGCTTGTTGTTTTTTGTTGTTGTTTGGGCTTTTTTGGGGTTTTTTTTTTGTTTTTTTCACATCTGAGAGTAAAATCCTGTACAGCTCTGTGGTATACAGGATCAGGTACTGAATGAAGGCTATGCTTCTGTTGCTCATTCTATAGGAGATACATTGTGGGCTGTTGAGATATTTCAGATTTAACTGTTTTTCTCTGAACAAGTGCATATTCCTCTGCAGAAATATCTAAAAGGTACGTAGCTCAGTAATCTTTTTCAAGGGGGAAAGCTGAGCTTATTATTTTATATTTTAACTAATTTTATTCAGAGATTTGCATTACATAAACATGAATAATTCAAGGTAAAATTAGTGTTGTCCATGTAGTTATTTTGTCATTTTATCATATAATGCATATTTAATTTACTCAGAAAATTTTGAATTCTTCTTTCAGGTCAAGGTTTTGGGGGTTTTTTCCAAACAAAAGTAATTCTTATGGCAGGAAAATACTGATTCCTGCCCATAATTTTGAATTGACTAGTGAGATGTGGAAGCAGAAGAGGGATGGATGAGCCTTTATATTTCTTAATGAGTTGTAAATACTCCCAAACACAATAAAAATTGGTTTTAAAATATATATAATAGCCTCAGTAGTGATGTCCAAAACTTAACATCACTTAACAGTAACTAAGTCTTGAGCTGTTGTTGAAAAGTGTTTTCTTCCCAGCAGCTTGGTACAATTAAATGTGAGTATGTCAAATGTCATTTCAATGAAAATAAGAGCCTATCGGATTAAAAAATAAAAAAAAAAATATCCTTGAATTAAAACACTTAGAAAGTGGAATAGGTGTTTGGGAAGTTTATGGCTGTAGCAAACAAATCAAATAAAGTAACTACAGTGAGGATATTCAGAGATTGCTTTGTGTTATTATGGGAAGAAAAGGTAAACTCTATGAACTTTCCTGAAAATATTGCACTGATACCAAGTGGTCAGTGCTTTGCATTGTAAGCAGATGGCTACACACACTGAAAATTAGCATGGTTACATAAGCGGTACTGCAATTACTCATCTTTCTTTTAAGTGAGAACATTTTTTATCCAAACAAGATAATCAAATAACAACATAGGAATATTCAGGAATGTTCAGGAATATCTAAGAGTTTAACTGATAACAGAAGTTAGTAGAACAATTCAACCTGCTCTGTCTATTATAGGTGCTCCTGTAAAACTACTGCCATGTCTTCATTCCTTTTTTTCTTTCCAGCTGGAGAAAGCAGCTTCCTCTACCTAAAAATATCAAAGGGCTTTTCCTCCCCTTCATACTACTAATTCATACTACTTAGAGTTATGTAAAAGCTTTGCATGCAAGAAACATGGGAATCGCCTTGAAACATTATGCTGACATTTTTCCGTGCCTGAGTATGCTGAGATAAATGCTCATGTGCCCTTGGTATCTCCAGACAGAAGGGAACCACAACCTTTGGATTTGTTCAAACCACTGAGTAGCCTGCTGTGAAGAAAGAAAGCAAAAAAAGGGATACTTCTCACAGGGAGAGAAAAGAGCATTTCTTTTTATTGTGTCTTGATCAAGAACACTGCATCCAGCTGAGCATAATCAAACAGAGAGAAATATGTTGGCAGTGTTTGTGTGCAGAATAAGCACACACTCCAAGACACAGTATGAGACATAATGCCTGCTGTCAGACTTTCTCCTGTCTGCAGTGTAGCACTTTTTAAAACCTGTTTTACTGCATACAGATTTTGTTAGTTAATTTAATTTTTTTTCTTTTTTTTTTTTTTGACTGAACACATCATGTTTTAGAGCTACATTAAACAGGCAAGTCTTGCTTTCTATCTCAGGGATGAAGCACAAGGATGATAGCTAGGAGACATTTCTTTTCCCTATCTCTGATGTCAATTGAGTGTGTTACCTTGGAGAATTTACCATCTCTCTCTAGGCCGTGGTTTCTAACATCAAAAACTGAAAAAAACTCACCCAAACTGCAAGAGGGTTATTAGTAGGCACTTATGTCAGATACTGAAAGAAAATGAAAACACAACTAGGTTATACCACTGCCTCCTGAGGTTTCCAGTGATGTGCAGTGCTCAGTAAGAGAAGCTGGCTAAGAATATTGTGAGCAAGATGGAAATCTCTTTTTAATACTCAGTTGTTTTTCTTTGGTTCTGTGAATTCACACAGTCTGCACTTAAGCTCTTGTAAGTTTTTAGCATCAAATATATTGTGCCAAGGACATACCCTGAATACAAGATACCAAGATTCTTTTATGTCAAGAGACTTTCAAGAGACTTTCCTAATTCTGATTTCGATTTTATTGAATCCATTAACTCCCAGTCACTTCTTTTGGAGCTGTTTGGCTATAAACAATTCACTGAGCAACAATTCACTGAATATTTAAATATTCAAGGCAGCCCCTCCATGTTACCCTGGCAATGGCTAGTTATTTGTGCAAACTGAAAATAGAAACAAAGCAGACTGAAAGTAGGTTAATTTTCATAGGATTCCTCTATATTCATCAGAAATAAATTTGTGGAAAGGACTACCTGAGGTGCCTTAAATTTGTCTCCAATGGCTGTTAAGGACACTTTACCTGCTATATGAACACTTTCTTGACTCAGCTCAGTGAACAAAGTATTTATCTGAGCACTTACAGAGGTAAGATAGGGATTCCAACAGGAGGATGCATCATTCAAGGTAAATTCCCTGGTTACTGTGAAAGGCATGCATTTGAGAAAAGTTTTGTTCTTTCTCTGGTTTGGACAATATACTTCTTACTTAATCCAAGAAACTTTTCTTGATCAAAGTTGTGGGATATTAAATTAAGTTGTTACTAAGTACAGAATAGTAAAAAGTAAAAAAATAAGCATATGGAAAATAACTGCTCTGGAGTTAAAAGGGAAGTTAGATATAATAAATATGAAAAATGAAAGGGTAAAGACAAAATAAGCTCAGCGTTCTATCTTAAATTTTAAGATTACTTACAAACACTCAACCTTAAATTTGGATAAATGGGTTTTGTTTCTAGTTTTTCTGTTGGATTCACAGTGAAGTCTTTGTAGTAAATGCACCCCAACCCATGTCATCAGGCACCTTCTTGGGCCCCTGGTCTGAGACATTGGCCTGCAGGTGGTTGTGGCTCAACAGGGTCCATGAACAGGCATTAAACTGCAGGACAGCAGAAGCTGGAGCTAGATATCTGTCTGGACCACGGTGGCAGTCTCAACTGAAAGTACCTTCCTGGACTAGGTTTCAGCCACATAGCATCTGGAAGCCCCTCCCCATGGTCACCACTGGGAAAGTGATGCTCTCAGCTGCACTGGCTCTGAGCTGGCCCAAAGCTCTGACAGACAAATCTCCAAGAGAATCTGCAGATGCTCTCATAGCCATTATAAAATCTTCTACTCAAAAACATACTAGGTAGGTAGCAATGGTCATTGTAACTGTGGATTGCACTGTAGATTGCAATGTTTGCAAAATATTCTGATATTATCTACAAGTGACGCTAATTAAATGTTGTGTACAAAGAACAACTAATTTGTAAGTAGTCATTGGATACTGTCATGGTTTCTAAATCAATTTACAACTGTCCAAACTGAAGTACATCTTGGCAGCCTTACAAACAGAACTTCAGGTGTGAAGAAAATGTTAATGTTGAAATTGTAAAGGATTAAAAACTTGGCTGATTTGGAATGAAGCAGTAGATGAGACAGAATGGGAATAATGTCATAACTGAATTCCACTTGGATTCCAGTTCAATGGAGTTTGAGGTACCCTGTCCATCTTCTACCACAGTTTTCTGATTACTGATACAAAAGATGAGCTACAGTTAGTCTTGCAGACACAATCTTATCTGTGAGATCTGCCTCATACTATTTATATGGTTTATGTAGTGTCTAGTTAAAACCCCAGATTAATGTTGGGAATAGGGACACTTGCTCATGGAGTTTTGCATCTTTTTTTGATTTCTGCCACCAACAATGTTGTCTTATTTGTTATGAGATGATAGCTCATGAGCTTCAGAAAGATCTGTAGGTATTTCCACACTCAACTGCTCAGCAGCTGGTGTTTGTCGGCAGGAAGGAGTTGGCAGGAAGGCTCATCAGGCTGAGATGAGTACTGACGTGGTTGCTCAGCATCCTGGAGAGGTCCATGCCTCTTTTATTATGGACAATGTCCTCCTCACGTGACTGTATAAGAAAAATGAAACTTTTTTCATTAATTAGTTTTCATGATAAACCCAGTCACATCAATTTAGATGGAATTTACCTTGCCCAGATTCGGACAAATAATATTTTATCATTAGTAAGCGTAATCAACAACCTGTGGTGGAGCTAGATACTAGGATTTATTTAAGAACTTTCAATACTAGAGCATTACCCTGTTCATTATCACAGAGTGCTATGTCCACTGGGTCTCAAATTCTCTTTCCCATCGAGAGTACCTTGTGGGCCCCTGCCCAGGAAGGTCAGGCAGAAAGTCATGTCAGTTTGTGGTGCACAGCTGCTTACAGGTATCAGTTTCAGCCAAAGTCCCTGGTCATCCCCCTGCATTTATCTCTTTGATCTCCAGGATCATCCTGCGTTTCCAGTATCTTTCTTCCAAAAACCCAAACCTGGGCTTTCCCACCGGCATAATGCGTGTGCACGTGCTTATCTTCATAGTTGATGGTTCATTGGTCCATCACATATCTCTTTTAATTGTAGGATTCAAAATATGTCACTTTTGTTCAGTCCAAGTGTTATCACAATTTATCACCAGTCCATACTGGTTTCAGTTAACAAGTAACAAGTTTCTATTTGAAAATGCAGAAAGTTCAATTTCAGAGATTTGCCCCCACACACATGCATACACCCAATTACTTGCTGCCTGTTAGCATTTAGAATTTAAGTTATTTTTATCACCTACAACTGGTTTAGACAGCTACATCTATACTAATCATAGCAGAGTGCCTTTGAAAGCAGTAGAGAGGAAAAGACATTTTTAGGGCTCCTCATCTGCTTTAAAAGTGTTGTTGAAGATATCACAGACCGAGACATTGAAATGCCAGAAGCCTTCATCTGTAAAATAAAGAAAACACTGGGGACTGCCCTTCAGCTCACTTGATCAGGTGGCTCCTAATTTTCTCAGCTGACTGTAATTTAATGATATAAATGAACTGGATTACCTGTTGTTGTTGCATTTGGTTCTTTTCTCTGCTATTCTGTTTCTAGTTCTATAATGGGAAACAATTATAATAGAATGAAAACAAGAAAAAAAACCAGGTTTCCTTTTCTCGTTAGTTAGGCCCTAAACTCATGGCTGTTGGCATTCACCTGTAAGTATTTTGAGTTGAACTTTTGTTTTTCTTTGCACTAGTATAGGTGGTGAATAATATGTTATATATTAAGTATGCAATGCAACATAATGAACTACCGAGTTAAAAAAAAAAAATCCTTTTAGTGCAATAGACTTATTTAAATAATTATGTCTTCAATTTTGGCAGGTATTTTTATGTAGAGAAAGATAAGGAGACATATACTCTAATATATGTTTTGTTACTCCTGTTGACATTCACATCAAATATTGAAGCAGCTTATATTCAGATTGAACTTTTCTATTGTCATTAGGGAATGGTGTATGTACATTTTTTTCCCTCTCTTCTTTAGCTCCTACTCAAATGTCTATTTATTTAAAATTCAAGGTGCATTTACTAATTATTTCCAGAGGCACTGTAATCTTAATAGGTCATAATAGGTTATACGTGTCATACTGTTTCATATGCAACCAAGGAATCTCATTACAGGACATAAAAATGAGGTTAATGAGGTTTTTTTTATATGTCAGATTTGATAACAGGAAACATTGTTTATATCTATGACTTAAAATTAGAACATGTCACATGGAAGCCCTATGTAAGCCCTTTAATACAAGGGATTGAGGTCTTGAATAGCAATCTCGAGGGAAACATTCTCTTTTCCTATGCTTAGCATATGTAGTAAATCAACTTCAGTATATTTAAACAAGAATTTGGAGTCTAAGATTTTTTTTCTTAATGTCTTTTGGACAGCATGCCCTTAAAATATAGGAAACAGTAAGAACAATAAGTGACAAAGTGGTACTTATTCTAATTGCTGTAAAATTGTCACTTGGGAAGGAGGAATGAGAAAGCACAGTGTCATACAGTACAGAAATGTATTAATCTGCATAGATTACCAGCATAAGACACAGTCATTCCTTATGTACAAAGATTAAAGTTCATTTCCTGGAAGCAACAGAGGAGCCTAATTTTCACATTAGCACTGCTAGGACAAACTGTGCTCCAAGTCAACTGAAAGGTGTTAAGGGGAATAACAGGACTCTCTCCCATGAGGTTATTCACATGCTTAATATATATGTATCTTTGAGTTTGGAAGATGGGATATTTGTGAATTTGGAAGCATTCACAGAGAGGCACTGCCAAGACTATGATTTCATCCTTCCACTTCCTTGCTCTTTTTTGTGTGAATGACCCCATTCCTAGGAAGAAAATCCATGGCATTTGCTGTAGGTGTTCCTGAGAAGTGAGCCCATGAAAACTACAGTTTATCAAAACTTTTGTAGAACCTTAGACAAGATGAGTCATGTTAGGTCATCCAGAAAATATTTCTCCCAGAACAGGAAATCCTCTTCCACTAAGCTTTCCAACTCTTAACTGTAGTCTACATCCACTCCTGTTTTGAATGTTTCAAGAGACAATTTCTACTTACATTCTATTCTGTAGCATTCTCACCTCAGTTCAGCTTTATGGCAGTATGCAGCCAAGAGAAAGTTCTGGAAGAATTTTCTCAGAGGAAAGAATAAATTAAATTTTCCCTAATTTGCTATTAGGCACATTGGCTTAGTGAAAAGGGCATATTTCAAATTTAATTTTTTTAGGAAAAAAATTTAAAAGCAAAAAAATTTGAAAGCAAAAATTTTATTTCTTTTAATTTTTCATAAATATATTTAGTAAAACCTTGCATGATTCTAGAGATAATGGATTTTTTGCCTAATCCTTCTATTATTTCTTCTTAAAAAGCATCTAAAAGCCCCCTAATTACTTCTGGTATTAGATAAATAATTCAATTTTCAATTATTAAAACCCTACTTGATTATGGAATGGAAAAGGAATTAAAGCAAAAGAGAAGTTGATTGCAAAAGGCAGAAATTTTAGAAAGAAAAAGATGTAAATGCTTCTGGAGAAGCTTTTGACATTTTTTAAAACAATGAGTAGCTTTCTGTTTAAAAAATGAGTAGTGTTCTGAAATTCATTTGCCTGTAGCTACTGATAACTGTTTCACTGACAAACTTTGGTACAGAAATAGGTATAGGGTCTACTTCTTACAGTAAAGTAGACTTCTTCTGCCCTAGGATGTTCAGCATTCCTGAACTGGAAATCTATGAAATCCTTCCTTCCTTTCCTTCCTTTCCTTCCTTTCCTTCCTTTCCTTCCTTTCCTTCCTTTCCTTCCTTTCCTTCCTTTCCTTCCTTTCCTTCCTTTCCTTCCTTTCCTTCCTTTCCTTCCTTTCCTTCCTTTCCTTCCTTTCCTTCCTTTCCTTCCTTTCCTTCCTTCCTTTCCTTCCTTCCTTCCTTTCCTTCCTTCCTTTCCTTCCTTCCTTTCCTTCCTTCCTTTCCTTCCTTCCTTTCCTTCCTTCCTTCCTTTCCTTCCTTCCTTTCCTTCCTTCCTTTCCTTCCTTCCTTCCTTTCCTTCCTTCCTTCCTTTCCTTCCTTCCTTTCCTTCCTTCCTTTCCTTCCTTCCTTTCCTTCCTTCCTTTCCTTCCTTCCTTTCCTTCCTTCCTTTCCTTCCTTCCTTTCCTTCCTTCCTTTCCTTCCTTCCTTTCCTTCCTTCCTTTCCTTCCTTTCCTTCCTTTCCTTCCTTTCCTTCCTTTCCTTCCTTTCCTTCCTTTCCTTCCTTTCCTTCCTTTCCTTCCTTTCCTTCCTTTCCTTCCTTTCCTTCCTTTCCTTCCTTTCCTTCCTTTCCTTCCTTTCTTTCCTTCCTTCCTTTCCTTCCTTCCTTTCCTTCCTTCCTTTCCTTCCTTCCTTTCCTTCCTTCCTTTCCTTCCTTCCTTTCCTTCCTTCCTTTCCTTCCTTCCTTTCCTTCCTTCCTTTCCTTCCTTCCTTTCCTTCCTTCCTTTTCTTCCTTTCCTTCTTTTCCTTCTTTTCCTTCTTTTCCTTCTTTTCCTTCTTTTCCTTCTTTTCCTTCCTTTCCTTCCTTTCCTTCCTTTCCTTCCTTTCCTTCCTTTCCTTCCTTTCCTTCCTTTCCTTCCTTTCCTTCCTTTCCTTCCTTTCCTTCCTTCCTTTCCTTCCTTTCCTTCCTTTCCTTCCTTCCTTTCCTTCCTTTCCTTCCTTTCCTTCCTTTCCTTCCTTTCCTTCCTTTCCTTCCTTTCCTTCCTTTCCTTCCTTTCCTTCCTTTCCTTCCTTTCCTTCCTTTCCTTCCTTTCCTTCCTTTCCTTCCTTTCCTTCCTTTCCTTCCTTTCCTTCCTTTCCTTCCTTTCCTTCCTTCCTTTCCTTCCTTTCCTTCCTTTCCTTCCTTTCCTCCCCTCCCTCCCCTTTAATATACTGCATATATTAAAAAAATAATTATAAAATACTTCAATTTTCCTCACTTTTCTATTAGACTAGAGGTAAAAAAGCCTGCTCCAAAAGTCATTAGTCAGTCTAGTTTTACTTCATAAGTCATGCAGGACACAATGGCAAACCTGACTATATCGTTTATAAGTCTGCCACTGTGGCTGCTTGCTAAACAGAGCATAAAATTAAAACTTTTACTTCTTCTACTAAAATTACTTTATATAAAGGATTTTTATTACTATTTATTGAGCATAGATAGCTATTTTCAAAATAAGAAATACTCATGACATTTATTCAAAACATAACTTTCATCAAGTTTCTTCCAGATGACCTACCTGGAGACGTAAGATCACATTGACTGCTGTCAGACTAGCTCAATTACAAACCTTAACCAGGCAACCAAAATTATTTCAGTATGGTTCTGTTTCTTGCATTCTGAGAGGTTCTCATCCAGTAGTGCTGAAGGACTAACTCAAATGGTTTAGGTCTGTTCACAGTGAAAAAAGAACCACATTGCAGTTCTGACCAACACTTTGAATGGATCAGCTAGGAGAGGTGCCAGAAATGCATGTGAATCATGTGCAGACAACTAACTTATTTGACTTACTCACATCAGCTGAATTAATAAATAGTTAAGTAATCAAAATAATGCCTCAATAAGACCTGGGTCTGAACTGTTTAGAACATGGATATTTTGCAACAGAGCACAGGAAAGGTCATTTAACCTGTCAGAGCTTCAGGCAAGCAAGCCAACAAGTTCTTATGAGGCAACACTACTGTGCAAGTGTAAAGCTGACATGTAAGGCCAGAATGTAAAGGGTTTTCAAACAGCCAAGCCATTCCTGAAGGCACACTGATGTATGGCTGAATATTCATGGTCCTACATTATGTTCACTAGTTGTTCTAGCATGGAGCAGAGCAGTCCTTGCAGGCAGCAATGATGGAGCCTTTGCAACAGGTAATTACAATAAGTTCTGCTTCATGAATCAGAAGCTTTAAAGCTTTAAAGTCCTGACTATACAGGGTTTGCAACTATTGTTATTTTTCTGGATAGAATTCTTAATTGAATATATTAATCTACACAAAATATTACATTTTTATCTGATGTTTCTCTCTTTTCCTCCAATACTGTCAAATTACTTTAGAATTATTTGAGTATGGTTTTTAACTACGTGTGGTATTTCCTTCCACAAAGTCGATCCTTAGAATTTTTTTTCCCTGTTTTTCCATCTGTCTCCATCAGAGAATTTCTTGAAGCTTTGATTTCTTCTTCTTTCTCTGGAAATCCTTTCACCAGTAAGGAAATGAATTTTAAATAAACCTAAAGCAAGACAGTGTAAAAAGACATAAATAAGGATAGTGAATAAAACCCACATTATATGTTTATATTCTCTAAACAAACAAAAAGAATAATGAGTTTCCTTAAGGGGAACTGTCTAGTTCATTATCCTTTACATTAAAATATGAAGACTTGGCCTAATTATGAAACTAGAGGTGTATTTCACTTGTAACTACATTAATATATTATTTGTAATTTTATTTCTTAGTTTAGCTTTTGAAAATCAATTTCTTCTGTGGCAGTAACACAGATTGCTCTATATTGTGATGAAAAGCACTGCTTTTCCTTTTATTTTAATCCTTTTATTTTGCTTAAGAGAGTTTAAAAATCAGCTGACTGTGCAACTCTTTTCTCTGGCTGCTTTATTTCTTAATAATTCCCCGTGTGCTTTTTTTAAACCTAAATTTCAGAAATCTCTTTATTATTTTCTCATATAAAAATACATTTATGTCCCCAAACCTAAGTACATTAAATCCATGTTGCACATTCAAAGGCATTGAGTCAAGTGAATAATAAGAGATGTCTGATTCTTACATACTGGAATTAACATGAGCCTCAAAATAAATGGCCATTGACCATTATCACACATAAAGGCATGGGGGGGTCATCATTTGTTAATTTGATATACTTGCTGAATTAACACTTCTGTGGAGCTTTGGTTTGTATTGTAAGTAAAATCACCTCATTAATTATGAAGTCCTTCTTAAGATCTTATTCTTTGGCTTAAATATAACAGAAATTATATTCTCACTATAATTTGTACAATAAAGGTGTCTAAGAGTTGAGAACAAAGTATTTTGATATTTTCAATTTTGATACATTTTTCAAACACAAAGTGATGGGTTATCCATATGAAAATTCTGTGTTCTAAGTAGATTATAACAGTAAATTAAGAAGAATATGCCATAAAACACAGAGAATAAAATAATCATTGTTTCAAAATGCCCTTTTAATAAGGACAGGTATTGTATTGACTAAACCATACTGGTACAGAAGGTGTTTTTGAAAAATTTTTGCAGTCCCAGACTTCTGATGACACTTCTGATGACATGTTTTGGGATGACAACTAGCTTGAATGGAGGTTTCACAAAATGTGGAGCAAGCTCTCAGGTGGAGAAGTTACACTGATTAATTCACAGCAATTTAACTTTACTAGTTTTGTGCCACAACTTTATATTTTCTGTTCTTTTTTAACTCTATCCCTCAAAATGGTCTAGAATAAGAAAAATTCCTTGCAGCTTGAAAGGAAGAAAAAATGATTGTGGCAAAATATCTGCTAGAATGTTCAAATTTAAGATCTCCAACATAACTGTATGCATGCTGACTCTTTTGGTTGTGGATTTAAATGTTGTGGTATTAAGACTTGCTGACATGGCTAATTCTGATGGAACAAATTTAGGAAAAAACTCTTCATTTTCGTGTATCAGCAAGAATCTCTGTCAGCAAGGCATAGCTAAATAGCTGTCAATTTGTTGAGGAGAGTAATTTTTTTCTTCCAACTCAACAGCAGCCAAAACAGCTTGTCAGAGTGTAGCTTAAAACCATGAACAATTTCTGAATGAAAAAAAAGCCAATACAACTGAAAGTAGAAGCAATTAACTTCATTCTGGAGGAGCCATCTTTTGGTAGCATAAAATTTTCTTTTAATTCAGATCATGGAATTTTGCCTTGATATTTTCTTCAAAACAGGATGATTAAATTGTGTTCTACTAAGACTATCACAGTCTTCCAAGTAATAGACTAAGAGATAAGAGAAATCCACTCAATCAAATATCTTGGCCCTGGTAATGACCACTATCAAGCATCTAGAAAGACAACACATAAGCATGCAAGGACAGCTTTCTAGCATCTACCGGTCCATGATTCAGAGACAAAGTGATATATTTATCCCTCTTTTTAGTCTTTGGTGGAATTTGTTCTACTAATATCCATAATGCCATGTTGGCATTCACCAACATCCTAAAGCAATGAGTTATACAGCTTAATTATGTACCTACTTTTATGAGTCCATCAAAATTTTCTTTTGATAACTGATGTGAAAAATTATGAATAGTCACTGAAGGTTATTCAACTAATCAATGAATCACAAATTCACTTTCTCCTTGTCAGCTGTGATTTTTGAACCATTACCATTTGATGGATCATGCACCTTTTTTTCAAAGTAAAAATTATTAATAAATTTCTGAAACGCATAAATTGATCAATGACAAAGATAAGTTAAAAAAAAAAAAATCCATCTCTTTATCTCCTTCTACTGAAGGTTTGTGGATGCACCCCCCCTGGAAGTGTTCAAGGCCAGGTTGGATGGGGTTTTGAGCAATCTGATCTGGTGGAAGGTGTCCCTGTCCATGGCAGAGGGTGTGGGAACTAGATGATTTTTAAGGTCCCTTCCAGCCCAAACCATTCTATGATTTCATTATTTCAGACTGAGGAAGTCTTTTTGTAGCATTAAAAATGTAGAGGGTCTATAGATTTAGAAAGTATCATGCTTTCTGCTCTATTTCACTGTAATGATTCCTGATTTTAAGATTTCTGTTGAACATTGATTATTTTGTCATTAAATAACAAAAAATTATTCAAAGAAAACCCTACTGAACTGAAATATTTTTACTGAAATTGCATGGCAAAAAACCCATACTTAGGATCATTTGGTGTTTTACTTAGGTTTGGTTTTCCCTGTATGCAATACTTACATTCCAACTGCAGTTTTATTTCCCAACAAACAATTATGCCCAAATTTTTATTTGCAATGCTATGAGGTCAACTGCAATCAAATCCTTCTACCAAGTCTACATGGTCAGCCTTTAATTGTAGATGTCTAAATATTTTTTGTCACTATTATTCACGGCTTCATTAATTACACTCACAGAATCACAGAACCACAGAATCATAGAAAGAACTAAATTAAGATACAATCTCTACACTGCTGATCGAGATGTTGCATTCTATATCTTTAAAAGAATCTTGCCCCCCAAAATTCTGGATTTATTCTCACAAACTGCCTTGGAAAACCAGAATTTTAACCTAAAATAATTCTCTAAAATTCTGTAAGTCTCTAAAGAAAATAATACACTGTGGGGACAGGAGCCAAGATCAAGTCATTGTTCTTCAGAACACTGAATTTATTTTTTATTACAAACTATTATGCACCTTATTCAGACACTATTCCTCCTTTCCACTTTCACACAGATAAACACAAATTTCTTTTTCTTGTTCTCTTTTCGTACCACTTGTTTGTCTTGCATCTGACAAGCATTTAACACAACACATTTTCATCAGCTCTTATAGCTGAGCTTATGAGAACAAATCTGATGTTTGATTGTACGTCCAGTACCTCAGTGAATCTTTGCTGAGTTTTAGCTTCTGCTTCTGAGTGACAAGAAATGTTACATCGTTTTCCCTTTGTGATTACAACACATACTAATTTAATCTTGTATTCATTCCTAGATAGTTTTTTGGCAGAATGTCCCACCATAAATCTCTTCTTTTTAGAATCAGCAGATTAGTCTAAGGTATTTGGTAAATATCAGCAAATTGTATTTGGTATTGTAATGGCTTGGAAATATAATTGTAAACAATTGGATTTACTTGTGTGAAGCAATAATGAAAATGGTAAAAACAATTTTTCTAGCTGAAGCACAGTTCTGGAACAATCTTTCACAAAAACAAAGTCAACACTTGACTAGAGCAAATGCAAAAACTGGTTTAGTAGAACTTTTCATCTTATCTTAAAGAGTCTAGTCTGTACTCCCACAACTTTATAACCCAGTACACAATGATCACCTGATATATTATGAACATCTCCTTCTTTGTAGACTTTTAAAACCTGCCTGCATGCGTTCCTGTGTGACCTGCTCTAGGTCCCTAGGTTATCCTGCTTTACAGAGGGCTTGGATAAGATAATCTCTAGAGGTCCCTTCCAGTCCATACCATTTTATGATTCTACGATTCTATGAAGAGAAATTCAATGTACTGAAATGGTCTTCAGTTATAAACAGCTTGCTATTGTAGATGTACTAAATACTCTTAAATTTTAATAGATTTTAATATTTTACTAACCATTTTTATCTCTGTAATCCACCAAAATGTTGGTTTACAACAAATGAAACAATTATTTTTTATATACTGCCTATAATGATAATTTACCATTTTAAGTTAAACATCAACAAAATCAGGTTGCTCCAGACACTTTTCTGATACTCCATTTATTCACAGAATTGTCATGATTAGAAAAGACCTCTAAGATCACTGTGTCCACAGACTTGATACCATGTTTTACAGAACATTTTTCTCTTTCTCTTGCAGCTGTGTACAGTATGTCAGTATTAACAATACAGCTATTTGCAATAATTTTGTAAATAGTTACAATTTCTAGAACTTCTGTCAAAGGAGGGAACTATTAACTCTCTTTTTTTCCAATGCACAGAATCTGGCAGTAGTTTATACTTGCATGTGAAAGGTGAGATTCATCTGTGACTGAAGTCTTAGAAGAAAGGAGCAACAAATTTGAAATGACACATGAATTGCTGAAATCAATGATATGTAAAGGAAACAATCTTTGCTGAGCGTGGAGAGTAAAGTGATTTGATTTGTCTTGTGTTGTGGTTTTTTAGGTTTGTTTTTTTGTTTCACAACTTTTCATTCAATTTCTATTCCATAACTTGCTTTAGTTTTGAAGGGTTTTTCTACATCCTTATCAAAGATGCGTCTCTTCATAAAAGCAATGAAGGTATGAAAGTGTGAATTTAAATAAAACAAGGTGGCTTAATACTGATGAGGATCAGTTTGCGTGATTTCAGACATAACAAGCTGAATAGAAGTTACATTAAACAAAGTGATCACATCTAAGGAAAAGGTTTTGTAAAAATTAATTATGAGCATTCAAAGTGTCAAAGCAGGTTCTGAATTACCTTGTAAGGAATAAACTCAATTATTATTAGCTCAAATATTATCAATAAATTCAAAATTCTATAAACTTATTTATATAGTTATTTACTGAAAAATGATAAATATTTATATAACTATTTATTATGACAGAAGTAAAATATCTTCCAATGTTTTCTGAACTTTATGCAAGGTTCAATATAAATTCTTGTTAGTAATTTTTTTTTCTCTCATTCAAATAATTCTTGAAGGACTACATGATAGGAACGTGCTTTCATTCCTTTATCCTTGATTGTCTATAAAATAAAGATTAGTGTATTTTTTTGCATTATTTTGTGTTTTTTTGGAAGAGAATGAGTCAGGAAGGTTTAGTATGAGGAAGGAAAAAAATGCTTAAAGCAGAAATCTGTAGTATATATTGATAAACACTGATACTGTCTGAAGAAGATGGGATAATATTTCTGGTGCAATTATTACTATATCTTATAAAATCTTGATAAAAACACACTATATTGATTGCAATAGATGAAACATGAAACTAAATACTGACAAGAGCAAATGCATATAATGTAAAGAATCTCATTGGGACTTTTTCTTATGCTGTTTTTTTGTACAGTTTGTTCATATGTAAAAAAATGTTTGTTCTCTCATTTTCCTTAGATATTTTCTCAGTTTCCACTAATTCGCTTTGGCCATTCATTATTTGAAAGGTGATTGATTATTCTAGATTACCGTCTTTGAACTAAAGGAGTGGTATTTAGTTAATTTAAATGTTCTTCAGATGTAAACACTTTCTTCTTTTATGACTGTAAAGATTTCTGTGTTGAACATGTAGTAGCATTGTGTGATGAATTACTTAGCCACAGTATATGACCCTTACGTGAAAGAAGAGTTATTAAACTTCCTTCTGACAAGAAAACAAAATGAGAATTAATTGTTCAATGAAATGTGATTTCTCTTCAAACAAACAATATATATGTGCTACAAAGAAAATATTTTTCTATATAATGTTTAAGATGCCCTGAAAAAATACAGACAAACTACTGGAAGCTGCAGCGCATGAGCACAAGCTACGTGAATTTATATTTGATAGTAACTGCTAATTCACTATGAATTTTATAGGCACTGTTATGACATATTAACTTTGCAACAAAGAGACAGTTCTGTTCTTCTGCATAACATCTAAGAAAGAAATGAAAGCAAATAATTAGTCCCTTGACAGTAGCCCTCAGCAATTTATATTTTAGATACCCCATGTGAATTTATTGTCGTTGTAATCATCAGTGGAGCAGAGGAAGAAAAAGCATAAGGTAATAAAAAGAAAACTCATTTTAATGTTTAAATACTTCATCTTCAATCTATTATAGTGAATGTCCATTAAATGGATAATATTTTATATATTTTTTAATTGTGAATAAATTTGTTTGAGCTTTTTATCACAAGTCCATATTTTGCAATCCATTCCTCTGTAAGAGCACAAGAAGTCAAGTTCCTATGCTGTTCCAAGGTAAACTTCATGTTATCCTAAACTTCTTTTCTGATTCAGATAATCTAAAAAGCTGAATTTTTATTTAAATGATTTCTTCCCCCAAAGTAAGATTTTCTGAAAGATTTTTATGTCTGCTCTTTTTTTTTTTCTGGTTTACACTTCCAATTCCACCTCTGAGAATACTTCTTATAATTCAGTGTGGAATTAATTAGATCTGGTCTTACCTCAAAGCAACAAAGCTACTTGTGTGTCTGCATGCAGATTTTAGTGGCAGACATCACAAAAATTCAAAGCAGAAATCTTAATTTTTCAGTATTCTAATTTTCAGAACTGATGAAATTAGTTATATATGTCAAAACCTGAAAAGGTTATGTATTCCATGATTGTGTTTGATACATAGTAAAGATCATAAGGAAGATCTACAATTCTTAAATACAAAATAGGGAAAAAGGCAGGCCATAGAGATGAAAAAAAATTGTCTGTTGGCCATGAAAATGCAATGAGTTCATTAAGGAATTACAAATTTACCTTAAAAGCAGAAATTATTTTATTATAATGGGAGTGTCAGAAGCACCACAGACTAAAACATCAGGGATTAAATATTATAGACTTCAGAAGAAAAGCACAAAGGTATTTATTTAAGTACCTGACTCCAATTGATTTCAATGGTTCTTAGTACTTTTTGTATCTGGTCCCAGATCTTCAACTGCAATGTGCTCACTTTGTCAATCTCTACCATATCCATATCTACATTTTACCATTCTTAGGCACTTAGGGAAGGATGGTATGAAGCATAGTTTAGAAAAATTATAAGCTTGGCCTATGATATGTGCATGTCCTAACACTTTAGGTGCTTATTTGATAATTCTTGAAATGTAGTAGTAAGACAATAACTTTTTTTCTCCTGGAGCCTTTTTATTCAATAATGTTCCTAGAAATAATTTACTGTAAAGCTAGCCTGCCACCTTTACAATGCTGGAGAAATTTCCCATATATCTTGGCTTCAGCTGGAATAGGGGTAATTTTCTTCTTTGTAGTTAGAATAGTGATATGTTTTGGATTTAGTATGAAATTTGTATGAGAAGAATGTTGGTAATACACTGATATTATAAGTTGTTACTAAGAAATTGAGGACTTTTCAGCTTCCCATGCTTTGCTAGTGTGAGGCTGCACAAGAAGCTGGGAGAGGGCACAACAAGGACATCTGACCCCAACTAACTAAAAGGATATTCCATAACATACAGAATTTCTCTCTCCCATCCCTCTCAGGGGAAGGTGAATGAGCAGTTGTGTGGTGCTTAGTTGCCAGCAGTGGTTAAGCCATGACACCATTAAAAAGAAGTTCTTAGAAAAAACAGTTAATCCAATTTACCAACTTGATTCCAATGTGATGATGATGAAAACAGCTATGATGATCCAGTGATAAAAATGGTTTAAAACACTTATGATGTTTACAAATTAGGAATCTGAAAAGATTATTCCAGATTTTCCTAATCACTGAAATAATTTATATGTTTCTGAAGTGCAATGGTTTATAGATTTTTGGAGAAAAAAACATTATCAATAGGGACATCTCTGTGCTTTTCATAATAAAATCAGTCTGATGCCTGAAATTTGATACTAAATGTATTTAACATTCACTGGTTATTTTATACCATATAGAATAAAATGCCATCAACTCCATACCAAAGAAATTAAAATATGCTAATAGGGTTGAAATGTTAATAAACTAAAAATAAAAGACAGTTTAGCTAGAAAAATTGGCTCCTCAAAAATAAACTCCCCATTCAGTGGTCATTTCATACTCATCTGTCTGTTGTAAGTGTGCTCAGATATCAATCATCTACCAGTGATGAATTGATTAGGTAGGAAGTGAGAACACTTAGGCAGATAATTTTATTATATGGCTTAGGAAAAAATGTTTATTTCTACCCTTGTAAGAATAATTAATGAACGTATGTTTTAAAGAACTATATATAGTGGAGTCATCTGCCTAATAGTAATTACTTTTCCTGGATAAGCTCAGAGTGAGAAAAGTCATGTTCAAAGAAGTGTCTGTAGATGAGAAACAATAAAATCAAAGCAACACAAAAATTATGAGAAAACTTTTAAGATGAAACAAGTGTTTGAAGACCAAAATTACTATACAAAGGCAGAAAAAACCAACAAATCTTGGTAACAATGTCTGGGAACTATTTTAGTTACTTCCAGAACAGCTTCTGTAGCTGCCTGAGAATGACAGTTTCTCTTACCTTTTGGAAAACTAGCACACTAATTGTATTTATTTACTTTTATTACTGTTTTTTTACAGTTTTAAATCCTAGTCACCACACCGACAGAGAGGGAAAGACCTTGGGCTAAGAGCCATGAGACTTGCAGTGCAGCCCTGTGCTTGCACGGGCACAGAAAGGAAGGGAGGGAGGCAGGGGGTAACCTCAGAAAGACCTCTGCTATTTTCAGGTGCACCATGTTGTGTAACCCCTTTTCACCAAGAATTCAATACAGATCAGGATCCCTGTTAAAAGGTCTCTTTTTTGGGGCCTGTTTTCTGGGGGGTTTTTTTTGTTTGGTTTTTTTTTGGGTGTGTGTGTGTTTTGTTTTTGTTGGGTTTTTTGGCTTTTTTTTGCTTGTTTTTTTTGTTCTGGATTCCAATATTACCTTAAGAATATGTGGTTTATTCATATTTCTATACTGGGTGTTGGTGCCCAAGAGCTGGCAGTGGTGGCTGCAGGGTCACCCATGCAGTCTTAAGTTGTGTCAGGGGAGATTTAGGTTGGATATTAGAAAGAACTTCTTCACGGAGAGGGTGATCAGGCAATGGAATGGTCTGCCCAGTGAGGTGGTAGATTCTCCGTCCCTGGAGACATTTAAAAAAAGACTGGATGTGGCACTCAGTGCCATGGTCTAGCAACTGTGCTCCGGTGGGTCAAGGGTTGGACTTGATGATCTCTGAGGTCCCTTCCAACCCGGCTAATTCTATGATTCTATGATTCTATGACCTCTGTGAGTGGAGTCTGGGACTGTCCTGGGACGGGCACAGCTGGTTCCAGACATGTAGAATCCTCCCATCCCAGGATGTGGCTGGGTTTCTCAGTCCAGGTGGCAGCACCTCTGTCAGAGCATATTTAAGGAAGGGCAGAACACTCCTTGGCAGTTTTGGAAAATGTGAGAGAAACAGCTGCATGGCTAAGGTTGGAGCAGACCACAGCAGAGTATGTAGTATATCCTGAACAGGCAAATTTCCTGAATAGGAAGGACTGCAGGCTGTGGGAGTGACCCAAACTGTTAACAGAGGGAGAGAAGCTGTGAGGAGGAAGGAAGGCCAGAGCAGAAGATGCTATGAACTGACCACAGCCCCCATACCCATATCCCCCTTTACCCCTCAGGGCAGGAGGAAGTAGAAGTCAGTGAAGCTGAGCCTGCGAAAAGGGAAATGGGGCAAGCTGTTTAATTTTTTGTTTGTTTGTTTTGCATCATCCAACTCAATTTAGTTGGCAATTAATCTTCCCCAGATCAAGTTTATGTTGTCTGTGATGGTAATTAGTAAATGGTGTTCTTGTCTTCATCTCAACCCACAATTTTTTTCATGTTATTTTTCCCTCTGTTCTATTGAGGAGAGGGAGTGAGAGAGCATCTGGGTGGGCATCTGGCAGCCAGGCAAGGTCAGCCCACTACAGTTTCTAATGAAATACTTAAACACATGCATATTTCCATGTGCACATATTTGTGTGTTCATTTACAAACAGTATATCTACATGTATTTATAGAAATGCATTGTTACTCGCCTTTCACTGTGAAATAAAATGTTTCAGCTGTTTCTATGTGTTCTTTTCTAATGTTTTGTTCCATTATTTATCACTGAGAATGAGGACCTTCTGTTTTAATAGTGGACCCATGACAATTCAGTTTCTCATGACTCATGGGAATAAAATTCTGTGAAATATGTTGTCACAAACTTTTCTGAACACCTAGTAATATGGTATCAAAACTTAGTCACGTACTTATGGACAGTTTCAAGTTTAAATCTGTGAAATGTAACTGGAATCCACTATGTCCACTATGTTTACATTGCCTCTTTATTAGAATACACACCCATGAATCTACTGATTTCATTATTATGACATCAACCCATTCAGCTAATATGGGAATATGACTTTTTGATCTGTAATTTTTCTTACCTGTCTTGGGACAAAATGTTTTTTCTTTGCTACCTGATGTTCCTTATTATCAAGATTATGTTTAGCTACCTATTTCAAGCTTCCAGTTGGATCATTTATAAGCTTAACTATTATGCTTTCAGAAAACATTTTCTTGAATAACATCTAGTCTGTCTATTTTTTCCACTCTTAAATTGATATATTTTAAAACAAAAAACTTTGATACTTCAGGATTTCTTCTAATTGATTCCAAAGGAATGAAATATCTATTAAGATTTTTCTGTAGTGAACACTTTTTGGAATAGTAGATGTATCTTTTCTGCTTGGGGGTTTTCTTGTTTACAAACTACCATGAATTCAGCAGTTATCTGTAAACTCGGTGCACTTCCTTGCAGAATTCCTATATCTGACAGATTAAAAAATATTTTTACTGGTATTTAATTTGTTAGTTGTCTTTCAGACTCTTATTAGCTGTTTTATCATAGTCTTATATTTAATACCCTGGAAGGTATGCTCATACTTGTTTCCTTAATTTAAATATTGTTTTCCAATTTTTTAAAATTTCTTTAATATCTAATAGACTTTTTCCCCCCTACTAATTAATGATGCCAGATTTATTTGTTTTTTTGAGATGCCATTGATACTTCCCGTTTTTGTAGGTCATACATATGTACTATAAGACTGATAGAGAGTTTGAAAACAGACAGAATTTTAACATTTTATCATTGATTCCTTTTGTTTTCATTTTCTGCTTTATGTAACACTCCCTAAATTGAGCATTGTGAAACACTAGTCATCTCCAAAATACAATTTTATATATTTAGAAACAGTAATCCTTGAATAGCTACAGTTTAAATGACTTTAAATATAAAAATGCACTTTAGGATAAAATATTAACTCCACAAAAATAAAACATTTCCCTTGCTGTACAAATCATTTAAGTGTAATATTTATTAATAAAATTTGTAGTAAGACTAGTTTTAAAAATATTTGTATACTCTATTAAATACAGATGGGTTCTTGGGGTTGGTTCCTAACAGTCCTGTGTTGACATTTACTTATTTAAAATGTGTTGTACCTCCTCCTTACATTAGGTCAAAACATTGAAGAAAACAACCGGTGCAAGTTCAGTGGTCTGGAGTCAGAGTTTCCTTATTGTAATAAGGAATGTTATAGCATTTACTTATTGTAGTTCTAGTTTACATTTCAGAACCAATGCAAGTATACACTGTGTGTTTTCCTGTGGTTTGTTTTCACTTTCGAGTTTGATCAAGTGTTCATTAAATGTATCTCATATATTGAGTTACCTTTTCTTTTTTCTGATGTTGAAGGACTAGAGCATCATGAACCTTAAATGTCTTCAAACCCAAATTCTATTCACTTACCAATACAACACATCATTTAGTGAAAATACTACAATGATAGATCAATCAACTTGTGAAAAATGACACATTTGCACAATATTTTCCTGCACATTTCTTCCTTGGACACTATTTTCTAATATGCAAACAAGAGCAACATTCCCCTAAAACATTAAATTTAAAAAAAATAATAATCCCATAATGTGAAGACACATCATAATAGTCAGGTAGCAGTGCTGAAAAACAGAATACATTTGCTGCATATTTATAATAGTCTTCCTTTAAAATAATCCTCAGTGTCATTTTTTTTTTCAAATTTGCTTCGACAAAGTGCTAAAGAATGACATAAAACCTAATTACTAAAAAGCATATCTCTAGCAGAAATTTCTCATGTATCTTGTATTACAAAACAATTACTTGGTACATAGTTCAGCAGAATAAAAGGAAATGTTCTTTAGGTTTCAGCTCATATCATCATCTCTGGAAAGTTAAAACTCTCATCTTTTTCACCTATAAATGAATCACCTAGAGATGGGCTGCGTAGCGGATAAGTTGTCCCCATCTCCTAGAGGTTGTTATCAGGATCCAAACAAATATTCTTTCAAGGTACAAGCATCCTAGGATTAAACTGCAAAACCCTTTGTGTGTCATTCTGTCATAAAGTATTTTTTATTGTGGCTGTGCACTAAATTAAGCTCAAATAATGTAAACACACAGAGTGGAGATGTCTCAGAAACCTCACTCTTATACTGATGTAAGGAAATGTCACCTGATCCTTCCTTAGGAATATGAAAAATTGTTTGAGCATAGTAAAATATAATTTTCAGCTTTCTAAAAATGCATCTGGAAAAATAAGTCACTTCAGCCTTCAGTGTGTGCAGTATTAAAGCAGGACTGAAATAAAATCAGAAGTAAATCAATCCGTTAGCTCCAGGACCTCAAGCTCCTTCCTGAACTGAGGGGCCCAGAACTGGACACAGGACTCGAGGTGTGGCCTCACCAGGGCTGAGTACAGGGGCAGAATCACTTCCCTGGACCTGCTGGCCACGCTGTTCCTGATCCAGGCCAGGATGCCATTGGCCTTCTTGGCCACCTGGGCACACTGCTGGCTCCTGTTCAGCTTCCTGTCAATCCAGACTCCCAGGTCCCTCTCTGCCTGGCTGCTCTCAGCCACTCTGTGCCCAGCCTGGAGCTCCCCATGGGGTTGTTGTGGCCAAAGTGCAGGACCCGGCACTTGGCCGTGTTGAACCTCATCCCATTGGAATCAGCCCAACTCTCCAGTCTGTCCAGGTCCCTCTGCAGAGCCCTCCTGCCTTCCAGCTGATCCACACCCTCCCCCAGCTTAGTGTCATCTGTGAATTTGCTGATGATGGACTCAATCCCCTCATCTAAATCATCGATGAATATATTAAACAGGACTGGGCCCAACACTGATCCCTGGGGGACACCACAGGTGACCGGCCACCAACTGGATGCAGCCCCGTTCACCACCACTCTCTGGGCCCGGCCCTCCAGCCAGTTCCTAACCCACCACAGAGTGCCCCTGTCCAAGCTGTGGGCTGACAGCTTTTTCAGGAGAATGCTGTGGGAGACGGTGTCAAAGACCTTGCTGAAGTCCAGGTAGACCACATCCACAGCCTTCCCCTCATCCACCAGACGGGTCACCCGATCATAAAAGGAGATCAGGTTGGTCAGACAGGACCTGCCCTTTCTAAATCTGTGCTGGCTGGATCTAATCCCTTGCCCATCCTGCAGATGTTGTGTGATTGCCCCCAGGATGATCTGTTCCATAACCCTGCCAGGCACTGAGGTCAGGCTGACAGGCCTGTAGTTTTCCGAGTCCTCCTTCCATCCCTTTTTGTGGATTGGCGTGACATTTGCGAACTTCCAATCATCTGCGATGTCCCCAGCGAGCCAGGACTGTTGGTAGATGGTAGAGAGAGGCTTGGAGAGCTCTCCTGCCAGCTCCCTCATCACCCTTGGATGGATCCCATCTGGTCCCATAGACTTGTGGGGATCCAAGCAGCTCAGGAGGTCACTGACTGTACCTGATTCTTCTATTTTTCCCTACAAATGTATATTCATTTGTGTATCAGAGGTAAAGCATGACTGCAGTAGTCAATACTTGTAATTTACGGAGATATAGGCTGACCCATATCCTAAGAAATAGGAAAGTTCCCATAATTTTGTTCTTTGTGAGAAAATCTGTATTAGTTTTGTAACTCAGTACTTTGAAATTACTGCAGAATAGGATTAAGTAGAACTAATGAAAAGCCAAGTATCTTTTCAAAAAGCTTTCTCAGAGACATGTTCTAATTGAATCACCATAACTTACAGTGAACCTATGACATGCTGAACAAATCATAAATGTTGAAGGATGCACTTCCACTTATGCAGTTCCACATAGATATCTAAACTGCAAAGATATTCACCTGAAGAATGAAATAGTCAACAATTCTTTTATTTGTGTAAGAGCACATGTCTTTAATGTGATTTCAGGATTTTGTTAGGCAGGATCTTTGAATTCTGAGAAACGGTAGCTGATGTGGCAGTCTGTAATCGTATTTATGTAAGAAAGGCAAAAAAAGGAGAATTTTTCAGAAAAAGTTGTCCAGGTGGGTCAGGATGGAGAAGGGAAGATTTATATCTAATATAGTTGGTCTGTAATTATGTCAGGCACCATTCCTCTCTTTACCTGCTCTTCTGATAACATCTATAATTTTTTTTTCCTCTGCATTTTTACTGATTTCAAGAATTGATTAAAAAAGCATATTCTGTGTGGATGGATGTGTGTGCTGGGAGTTGAGGTGAGTGTAGCAAACGTGTTCTCATAAATCAAATTAGAGCAGGTAAGTCTAAATATGGGAATATTGGCTTTGACAGTGTCTTTTCAAGGTGCTTTGTTTCACTTTGTATCTGTTATATTAATCCCTTAAGTGTTAAGTTTATTAGGTCTCCCTGAGAGTAGCTCAGGCATATTTCTTGGTCATTCAGAAATTCAGAAATATTATTGATCACTTAATAAAACCTCCTGAGGTACTTACATGGAGCAAACTTCTAAAGGAGAAGATAAATAATGTACTATGTAGGAGATGGCAGGTGCTTTGTTGGCTTGAATCTGCACATACTATTTAGGAGGCATGTGAATACCTTTCAAACCAGATAATCTCCTGGAGGAATTATTGGACAATAAATTCCCAAGCAGAGCTGTTAGAAATTCATTGGCTTTGGCTTACAGCAGCCATGCGAAAGTTATAGTCAGTTTCGATTCCTGTAACATTTACACACAACCTTGTTTTTCTCATTAGAAGTTCATAATTTGATCAAATTCAGCCAAAATGCAGCTTAACTTGGTTTGTCTTTGAATTTAGCTTCTCTGCATCTGGTATATTACAACATGAATATATAAAGCAGTGCTTGTTGGTAAAAGGAATTTAAGCTGAATTCAAACATTTTGCTTGTAAATGGCATTTATATTATTCCTTCAATTTCCTCTCAAGTGAATTGATGCTGAAATGCAATTTCTTTTGCTACAAAAACCAGCCATGCTAAAAACATTTCAGAGGTTCTGCTCTAAAAAGATCTGTCTTGCCATGATTTTACAGAGGCACAGAGAACACTTTGAGAATATCTCAGGTACTGTCAGTATTCTGCCTTTTCCACACAATTGCCTCCACTGGGAAATAAAAGTTTCAAAATAAGGACTGCCTGACAAGACTGCACATGAAAGCCTAGTTTCTATTTTTTGTCACCTTGTAACAAATACACAACAAATTAAGTTTTCTAAGGCTTCATATAAATTACTGAACTCCAGTAGCTACGTTTTTTTTTTTTTCTTTTTTCTATGTTTTATAGTCCTTTTTGTATGCTTTCTCCATTAAATAAGTTGATTTTAAAAAATATGTTTTTATCTGGCAGGCAAATGTCTAGCACACTGACACTGGCCTTCAATTTTTAAAGAGCTTTTTTAATTTATTCTTACCATATATAACAACAAAAATAACAAAAATAATATAATCTGTATAATTATTTATAATAATTTAAAATAAAATCATTTCTAGTAACAATAGCAATTATATAAATTTATTATAGTGATTATAAATCTATGCATAGTAGATGCACATATCAAAGAGTAACAATAAAATTGCTGTGTTAAAGAATCACCTCATTCTACCTGCAAATGACTAACACATGGTGGTTTTATAAATTTGATGACTCATATTAATGGAGATGTTGTCTATTAAACTTTTCCAGAGAATGGTGGATACTATTGATTTGAACTTTTATTGCTGGAGACACCTGATAAAATATATATTTTTTACTCATGTCATTGTAAAATAAATATGGTTTCATCTCATAAAAATTCAGATTTCAAAAATTCAGATCTCAAATTTTGAGTTAATCACCTTACATTCTCCTTCTGAATGAGAATGGATCGGAAAAATTATATCAACTCACCTATTTTAGGGTCCACTTTTAGGAAGTGATTGATTCGCTGCAGTAAGTGCATTATTTATTTTCAGTGCATGTAAAAGTAAATAAATTTAGAAATAAATATCTAATTTTAAAGCTCTTAGGTTAAATCAGATGGCTGCTCTGCTAAGAATACTTTTCACAATGAAAAAGTCTAATGTCCTTACAAAGTACACTTAATGTTTCTGCTGAATTTTGATGTACACAATGGACTAAAACATTGTTTAAAATAGAGATATCTTTCTGATATTTTGATGACTTGTTAAAAAATCTTTTCCTACATCATAGCACTGGAGCAGATTTGTTTAGATCAGAAAAAATATTACTTGAAAGTTCAAGTCACCTCTATAAATATAGAATACTTGTATGTTTTGAGTAAAGTTAAATTAGTAAATTAGAGCTAAAAAATAATTAATAACTGTTACTTTATTTGATGCATTTTGCTTTGTCTTGTGCTTGTAGATTATCCCTACACAGATGATAATATAAAGAACATGTTTTCTATGCATATTTATTGAAGTACAAATAAGCCTAGCAGCAGTTTTACAAAACATTTCATATTTAAAATTCATGGTATGTTAGTTAATTTTGGTTGCACCTTTGGGTTAACTGCTGCTGTTCCTGTAATTTTCTTTAGGACATGTATTACAAAAGCCATTACTAAATTATAACTTAAATGTTACTAGATCAAAAACAGTAATATAATTTGTTAACTTTTGCTTCTCCAATTTAAACTTAGTGGTCAATAATTTCAATGTGACAATATATAGGGCAACATGGAAAAAGATTTTTAAAATCTATTTCAGATTATTATTAAGTAGTTTTGATGGTTTGTCTGCTTTATTTGATATTTTTTGACTGTTTTGAGTGACTTTAACTCACTCTTTACACCTTGTACAAATAGAAAGTTAAAATACATTCCTATCGAAGCAAACATAAAAGCATTAGACTTTTATAGAGTTCAGGTTTTGAGAATTGTCAAAACTCACAATTTTCTCTGTGAGCTTCAGATTTTTCCTTACAGTTGGATTCCCATCTTCCTATTTTTTTTTTTATAATAATGTCATGACCAAACTCTGCTCCTGTTTTTTTTCTGTTGTTGTAATTTAATAAACTAAGTATTTTGAACACTACTTCTTGATTCAGATTAGCACCAACACAGAGATTTGATTTATTTTGTGGTATACTACATCAGGATGACTGAGCCAGAAAAATACCAGCTATTTTCTTTTTTTCTGGGATAATTTTATGAGTTGGATGCTTCCTCAATAATTCACTGGATAGCTACTGAAATGCTTCTTGCAATACAGAGGCACAGAAGAGCAAAAGTGGGAGTGAATGACTGTAAGTGAGAGGTGAAGCAGGTTTTATCTTCATAATAGCATCATTTTGTACCAGTTTCTCTCTTAACTTAAATTGTTCACTGGACCTCAGTGTGACACACCAGCACTGCTACTGAGGAGCTGTTGTCTACTGGCAGGCTCATATACTTAAAAGTAAAAATTAAGGAGTAAATTTGGTTTAGAATATAGGACTTGGAGTGTGATTTATCACTTCTAAGGCAAAGTCAAATATGGGTCACATGAACTGTGCTCTCCACTGATTGCAAAGGAATTCTTGAAAACTACCTCAGAGGTCAAGCTGGATGAGACAAATCTACTACAACATATCCTTTAAAGTAGAGTGTCCTTAGCCTATATTACAAAATTCAGAATATGTACAACAGTAAAATCACACATCCTTTTTATCAAGTTATAGCATTATTCTCTAAATTTAAGAGAGTTGTCTCCAACATGTGACTTTTGACTGAGATGATGACTCTGTCTTTCAAATCTTATGTTTGGGAAATAATAATATCCTCAATTTCTGTATCTCATGAACTAGAAGGACCTAACAGGTAGACACAAATCCTGTCACATATCTGCACCTGTAGTAACTTCCATATCCAAAGCATTTTATGGGTCAAAAAGTAGGACAAAAAGCATTTTGTGTTGCCTCTTTGACTACCAGTGTTCTTAAGGTATCATATTAATTGTCTGATGAGGTATTTAGTAGCCAAATGCCCCATTGGGGTTCTAGTATATAAAATATATATTAACAACAATAAAAAACTATAAATTAAAATAATTATAAATTATAATTAATTGTAATTTATTTTAAATCACTTTTATATTGGTGTCTGTGCATTATTATTGTGCTATTGACATTGATACTATTGACACTGCATATTTATCAGCAAATACAAGAAGTATTTCTACCAATTGTACTTACAACAGTATGAAAATGTGTGCTTAATGGTTATCACTGCACAACTCTCAGATAGACTTGTTCATCCGATGATGACATGAGCGGCCTGATTGATAGTCTGTAAGTTAGTACAAACATTTTTTAAAGAAAATGTTGTTCTGCAGGAGGCCTTTGGATTCTGTATGGAAATAACTAGTATTTTTTTATTTAATGAATAAAAGAGAAGCCTGCTATTGGTGGAATACCTTGCCTCAAGACCAGTAAGTTATTTTTAAATTTTCATCATTTCCCTACATCTTTAGTTGTATCTTTATTTGACATGAAACCTAGAGGAGTTACTTATTTTTAGCATGGTAGTTTGAATTTTCCAACTGTTGATACTGCAGATATTGCAGAATGAAGATAACTGGTAGTTGTGATTATTATGTGGTTATTTTATGTGGTTATTACTGTTCATTCCAAACAATTATTTCAATTGCTGAACTACTTTACTGCATTGTGTGTTCTACATAAACCTTAACACTTTACAAACACAATGGTTGCTTTGTTAATTTTATTTACAGCTCTTTGCCAACATTCTGAGGTTGCCTTAGTGAGTTTCTTTGAAATGTTTTGATGGTTCTTAGTTCAGTGAATCTGGAAAAATGCCCGTTCTTTTAATGATAAGAGCAAAGCTTTAAATATTACACATGCCAACCCTGATAACTGAAAAAGAAAAAAAAAGAAAAATAATATTAAAATTTCATATTGGTTTTGAAGCCCTGAAGAAATTCTGTTTATAACATTCTTAAACAGTTTAACCCATAGAAGTTTTTAAGAGCACTCAGTTTTGTGTGTATTAGCTGTTTTAGTTATTACATCATTTAGTGATGTACTGTAGATAAGTACTTATTTTTACAGTTGCTCATAACACCGAATATATTTTACAATTTCTCAAAGAGGCTGTAACATTATGTAAGAGCTTGATCTATGCATCAAGAGAGAAAAGAACCTTTCTCCCACAGCTACAAAAGGTCTTGTACAATAACTATCTCTGTTTAGGCATTACCTAAAAAGTTTACACACAAACATAAATGTAATTTCCTCTATATGACATTTATTTCTTCACTCCTTTAACTTTTTATAATAATATCAGACATAAGATGGTCTATAAATAGTTCAAGTTCACTAATAACAGAACATTTTTTAAAATTTCTCTTCATCACTTTTGTTCCTGTAGTAATAATACTGAATACTGTATTAGACCTTAATTTTTCTTTTCACACGATCTTTTTCTCCATATCAGAACTTATCTCCTACTTCTTTTACTCATAGATAACCAAAGCAGTCTTCACAGCTATTCATGTTTTGACAATCAAGCTCACTGGACTGTAGGCATCTCAGGCACTACTTACCTTACAGGGCATTGTGTAACCATTCTTGTTACCCCATATTACTTTTGGTGGGAGGAAATTAGGATTAGATTAATATGATCTATTTTTACATCTATTATATTATACTAAGAATTATGATGATGAAATTTTTAATTCTTTCTATTCCAATTTATATAAATCTTAATATGATTATGTTATTATTATTGCAAGTTCTCAGTTTATCTTGTTTCTAGTTCTCATATCATTCTTTTGAAGTGCACATAAACTATGAAATTTTTTAAAGAGAAAACAACTTTACAGTTGAATATATTGAATATTAAAAGCTGTGAAATGGAAGACTGTGGGTCAAAGATATTATATCTTCTCAAATTGATAAACAGCAGAATTATCCTATTGGCTGTGTTTTCGTTCTGTGCAAATATGTGAACTCATATGCCAAAGAAAGGGACTTTTACCAGCAGATTTCCTGTCTCTTTCTCTAACCTAATAAGCATGTAACTATTTCTACAAAGGAGAACTTGAAAAGAAATGGATGCAAATGCAACAATGGTGGGAAAAATTCACATAACTGAGGAAGATGAAAGAGTGGGGAGATATATTCTATCTTCCTGTTACAATCTGGTGCTTAACAACAGAACAGTAGCTTCATTGAAGAATAAGAGCATGGGTTTCAATTATTTTAGATTGATTTGTTTTTCAGGAAATTCTAAGCCTCCATGAAAAAAAGTAAATATCAGGATCTTATATTTTTTCACCTTATGAAACTCTTAGGATTTTATTTTAGTCAGAAACATTTTTGGAGTCCTAATTGCTGTCTCCAAGCGAGTCATTGTCCAAAAAAAAGTCACAGAGCTTGTTGAAGCTAATGGGCTTCTCAAACACAGTTTCAGGCTCAATGAAAGGAACAATTAAGTTTTTTCATGTATAGAAGATAGCTTGAATCATCTGAAGCAAATAGCAGATCAGAGTTAGTCTGAACACAGGCTTTGGACTTTGGAACAGCTTAATTTATGTCAGTTCTAGCTGTCCTGATTTCAACAGTTGTGAATGTATGAAAAATATAAAGCTATGTCACCCCTTCTAGGTAAATGAGGACTAAGCACCCTGTTTTAAAAGGCTCATTCCTTAGTAAATGGTAAGCACACATTTCATACTACTACCTGCATAGTTTTACACAGTTGACATGGTGTGGTCTGTGCTACTTTTAGTACTCTAAATTATATCCCTTTTTACATCTATGAGCCTGTTTAAGTGTGATACTTGCTTGACTGAAGTCATAGTAATTAGGCATTTGGCAATCAAAAAGATGGGGCTTAGATGCAGGAAGCTGGGAAAAGCCTATAAAACTGTCTATGTCAGTGTTCAGAGGTGCAAAGGTTTTTGAGTAAACAGTTCTCTGTCTCTTGTATTTTGGAGCTAAGAAATTGTGTCCTCTTATTTCAGTTACATTTGGAAGAAGAGTAACTGGATTCATATTCCTATTTGAAATAAACAAGCCCCTGTATTTAATGAATACATCTTTGGTACAGAACCAATTCATCCTCCTAGGAGAAGCAATCCTTCCTGCATGAGCATTAGCCAGCTACTCAGACCAGTTTGGTAATCTATCTACACAACTGCAGCCAATGTTATCTTTCTTGCCTGCTGGCTTCTACTGCTCCATCTTCTCTTCAAATCCCCATGGAAGCAAATCTCTAATACTCTACTAAGTTTAATTTTCCAAAATTGCTGCTTTCAAGACCCTGCACAACTGTCTGCATAGACTTTAATAGACTCACTTAGATGAGCAACCATTTCTCATCTTGAGTGAACCTTGAAGAGCCTGGACAGGACAGAACAGCAGGTTTTTTTCTACAGACAATTTGGCTGCTATGCATTAAGTATCTCTTCCCTGACCCCTTTTCATTAGTAGATGTATTTCTCTTGACAGACATCTTTTAGTCTTGCTACAGCCTGAGATGAGAGCAGACACAAATATTCATTCCACTTAAGCATCAGATTTCTAATATACAGGATCACCCTACCTGTAACCACAAAACAGGCAGAAAGTAACACAGGCAGTGTTATGCTATAGATGTAGGTTTGTGTATCTACTTACTTGTCAGTAATGCTATATATATTTGCTCCTTTGCAGATTTGCTCCCTGGAACATAGCAGAAACTTGTGTATTTTGATTTCAGGCAACATCAAGTAGGAAATTCCATACTCTAAACAAACATTGTTCCATATGGTTTTGAGGTTTTTTATTTGTATTTTCTGTCATTGCTTTAATTACAGCACAAGATTACTGATCTGAAGAATATTACTTAATGTTTATATATTTGTATACAGTTTTTACTTGGGCACATGACTGTGCCCTCTGCACAATAGGATTTAGTAATGCGGGTGTTTGCTATACATTAAAAAGCCCTTCATGGGCCCCAAAACATGGTCATATGTGCAATATCAAACCTGTGCTTATATAATATAGGAGTTTTGTTTGCTTGGTTGTTTTTTAAAATATGTTATATAATTAAAAGCCTAGATAATGGAAAGATTTATAATATTTTCTGCTTTAAAAATACTGTGCTGTCTCTGCAATTGCTGCTGGTATGAGTAGTAGAAGTACTAATGTAGAAGACAGAAACTGGATTTTTCCTGAGTGCATCAAATTCTTAAGGAGAAAGAGAGTGTTGAAAATCTGTGCCTGCTTTACATTTGTTTTACACTGAAGAGGTAGAGATGACAAAATGATGATAATTCTGTTCATTATGTTACCTATTTGCTTCAATCATGAAAATATCTCTAATAGAAGTAAAAAGGTGTTCACATGCCCTATATGTAGTATATAGCCTATATGTGGGCTTCTAACAGTAATGTCTGTGCTTTGAGCACTGCCATTTTGCTAATGATTTAAAACCCTCCTCTAGACTGGAGACATTGTTTGCCATTGGGAAAGAGCCTCTTTCCCCACTGTTAAGAACATAGTAAGGAAAAAAGGGAGCTTTTGGGGGTTTTTTACACCTAGAAAAAGCACCTGAAATCAGATGGTGCAACTGCTGGCCCAAATAGGTTTCCTGCAGAAATATACATCTTGGTTACAAATTTTTTTCAGCTTCATATGACATTTATTTCATTAAGAGCAGCGTTACTGAAGGGAGGAGATACAAATCTGAAGTAAGAAATTATTCTTCTTCCTTGTCTCATTCTGACTGTACCTACGTAATTCTCTGCTTTATAATTGCTTGTATTTTCTTCTCCATAGCATGACAGAAGGGCTTATAATTAGTAGGACAATGCTTTAGTTAAATCAAGATATATCTTTTTTTAACAAAATTTTTGCCCTTATAATGCAAGAAATTTGGTTTGAACTTTTCAGACTGCTCTGACATGCCACTGATCATAGTATCTTTGTATCTGGTTTGGAATATAGGAATGGCAGAATAAATTCTCTGTTTTTCATGTTCTCTCTCCGTTAGGTGGTAACTGCCATTGGTTTTCTGGCCTCCTTTCATAGACTATGTAGCTTGTAAATCATGTATAACTCTGAGCTTATTGTTGTGCCTGGTGAATATCTGGAGCTTTATCTTTGCTATCAGTACTCATTTTCCCACTATATAAAATCAACATCTTATTTAAATTATTAGTTTTTACATGTCAAGAATGCATGACCTGCATTTAAATAGCTCTGTTGAGTTCTCCATGACTGAAGAAAAGGGTGTATCCCACTCATTTTTAAAAAATTTAAAAAGGGGGGTTAGGGTTAGAAGAACCAACCAGTCAGCCTCACCTCAGAGCCTAGTAAGGTCATGGAATGGATCCTCCTGGAAGATATGTCAACACATGTAGAAGACAAGGAAGAGACCAGAGACAAACAGCATGGCTTCACTGAGGCTAAATGGTGCCTGACTAATCTAGTGCTGTCCCTCAAGGGTCTGTACCAGGAGCAATACCATTTAATATTAATCACAATGACATAGACAGTAGGGTTCAGCAAGTTGGAAGATTACACCAATATTATACCATTACACCAAGTGAGTGGTGCAGTTGGTTCACTTGAGGGAAGGGATGCCATCCACAGAGACCTTGACAGGCTTGAGGAATGGACTCATGTGAACCTCATAAAGTTCATCAAGTCTAAGTGTAATGTCTGCACCTTCTCTGGGCAACTCCCAGTATTAAGACAGGCTGGGATACGAAAGGACTTGCAGCACTTGCAACCTGGAAAGCCAAACATATCTTGGGTTACATAAAAAGAAGACTGAAGGTCAAGGGAGGTGACCCTCCTGCTCTACTTCCCTCTTGTGAGATGCCACCTGGAGTACTACAGCCAGTATCTCTGAGTACCTCAGTACTAGGAAAGGCATGACTTCTTAGAGATTGTCCAGAACAGGACCATGAAATGGACCAGATCTGGTCATTGTGTTTGTGGTCTGAATGAAAGATCTGAGGTAGGTCCATGCAAAACAGTCACATATGTTTAAGAATTTATACATATGTTATTTAGAAAAAAAACCCCAAGAAGTCTCCATCTCCATGGTCACGCAAAGGGTGGGAATAAAAATTATCATCATGTTCATGAGTAGCAAACCATATAAAAAGCACATGCATATTACAAAGTACTGAAATCTTGGCAGATCTCTGGCACCTGTGTGTAATGTTCTCTGTAAAACATAAAACTGTGAGAAAGATATTTGCAACAAATGAAAACATAGGTCTTTTCCATCTGAAAAAGTACTAATAGCAGAAAGTGTGATTCAGAGAATTAGATGAATATTTTGTATTACTCTTCATCAGAATTTTAAAGCTGAGCCAAGACCCATTGTGTTCCAGTGAACATAATAGTTGGATCAGATAGTTAACAGATACTTAATTAGAAAGCATTAGAGTTCTAATTGAATAAAGTATTCTTATTGAGCAACTGTGATGAGTCAGCTGCCTGTACATTACTGCACTTTAAAAGTAATCCAGACTCTGAATCAATAATTAAAAGCTCAGGAAGTTTTATATGTTGTATACACGTATAATCTGAAGTAAATGTTATTGTGAGAAATTTGTAGTACCACAGTCTTGGACTTCAAAGAGGCTCATGAATCAGAAATCTGCTTGAGAATTAACTTGACAGAGTGAGAGGAAAACCAGTACACAAGCCGTGAAAGCTCACAGCAAATGAAAGTGGCATTATAAAGCATAAAATAATTCATTGCTATGATAGAGAGAAGTAGTAGTTTCACATCAGGATCACATGAATAATTAATTCACTTTTTGTTCAAGAACATGCTCTGAATAGAAAATACATGTGAAGTGGTATGTTACCCTTACTTAAAACCACATTTTCGTTGGCATGATTTAACCACTGAACTGTGAACTAAGAAGTGAAAATGCTTTGGCTATTAATCTTTAATAAGCTATACCAAATAAAAGAGCGTAATTCAACAGGCTACAGTCAATATTTCCATGTCTTCCTGGATGTTATATAACATTAATTTACTGAGAAAATATCACCAATTAATAAAAATTTGGATTGTATATAAGGATACTAATTTATAAAATGTTACGAGTAAAATTTGATTAATGCCGGTAAAGAAACACACTTTCCATTGTATCATACATATTTGCCTGGGTTGTGATACTTCAGCTTTGATACAGTGAAAAATATCAGCTACATGTAACCTGCTTTCATAATCATATTATGTATGCAATTACCTCAATAACACATACATTCCAAAACTTGATTTTACAAATATAGTACAAGCCCTCTATTTTCATTGATAGTAATTATAATTAATTAATACATTTTGTTAATTTGTACCTTGCCTTAAAGATGAGATCTGAAATATTCACAGGGGGAAAAAAAAATTCACGCAAATGTGATAAACTCTGTCTCGTAGATACTTTAATAAACTAAACTAAGATAAAACAAAATAATAATAAAAAAAAGATTAAATAAAAAATAAATTTTAAAATAAAATAAAATAAAATAATTAAATAATAACATAAGTAAACTGAGAAACATGTTTCATAATGAAAACTTTAATGCAGAGTATGGACATATATGTGTACTTATGTATATTTTCTTAGTAGGCACCCAAATTGTAATGATAGAAAAATGAGATCTCTATTTACTCTTTCTTTATCAAAGAGTTGTTTTTCTATATTGTATATATGTTTATACAGACTATATACAGGAAAGGAATTCTTCATGACAGCTAATATGCAAAGACAGGAAAGAAATAAGAGTACTGAAGTCAAGAAGTGAGGCACAACTGTCAATCTGCTTATTTGTGCAAGTAAATCATTGTATTAGACACAAAGTTTAGATTCAGGAGACCTGGATTAAACTCAAGTCTCTAGAACACACTTCCTCTTAAGCCTTGACAAATAGCCTCTCTTGTATGTATGTATTCATTTTTCAGTCTTTTAAACAGAAATCAATTACTCGTTGATAATTATAGGCATAGTTCATTACTAGACAAAAGGGACTTACCTTTTCATCTAGAGAGTTTCCAAAGGTTAATCAGAGAAGCTTTTCTGGTTAGTTTGCTGTTTTATAAACTTTGGTTTAGTATGCTGATGAGTTAAAAAAAAAAAAACAAACCAAAAAACCCAAGCAAACATGAAAACCAGGAATCGATCAAACTACTTCTTTTCCTGGAAATTATTATTCAGTTTGTTCCAGCAAAGATATTGGCATGGATAATCGCCTCCCATTGGCAACAATAACTGAAAGCACATGTTGAAAAGCAAGTAAAATAAGAAAGAAAATAAAGTAAAAAGCACAAAACTAACATGTTGTATATTAATAACTACTCATAAAGCCATGAATTTTATCCATGTACACCTTTCTGTGTTATTCTGTAGTGCTCAAATATTCTTTAATTTCTTCGTCAAATAACTAGAAGAATTATTCTATACAACATTGGATTTTCTCCTCCTTTCTGGGTAAAAAGTATTGTTTTAGAAAAAAAACACCCTATAGGCAATTTTCAATCCCACCAAGTTAACTGTATCATCTACATTCTGGTGATTCTCTGGTGAGAAATTACCAAAGATTGAAAATAAGGCTGTAAATAAGGCTAAGAACTGCATATGAAAATCTGAAGTCTCTACAGACCAATAAAAAATAGATTTCAGAGGTTTTGATGGATTTTCTTTTCTTTTCTTTTCTTTTTTTTTTTTTTTTTTTTTTTTTTTTCCCCAATAAAATAGTCGGATATTTATATGTATATTCCAGGATATATATATATTTAACGCCAGAACATAGAGCTGAAATACATCCATACAACATGACAGAATACATGTTTTAAATAAATTTAGTGCAAAATATCTTGGGGAAAAAAAGTGCAATGGCAATAATTTGAGGTCCCATGTGTGTCACAAACTCAGTTTTCCATGTACAATCCAGGTGTTACAGATGAACCCATAGGATTACAAATTTCATTTATAGGCCCTGTTGACTCTAAGTACACCATGTTTGTGTAGGATTGTTTTATGTAAATTATGAGGATCTGGATATAAGAGCATTGTACAGAGAACATTGATAGGAGATATATTTTGGAACAATTAGATGCTTTAGAGACACATCTCAGTGGACTAAGCTTTCTTTCAAAACAAACCCAGAATTTGTAGAGATCAGTATTTTCATATGAAAAAAGCAGCATTTTTCCAAAAATCTTTGAAGAGATGAGAGTTTTCAAAAAGAACTCAGAGAAAATGTAGGTAGAAGAAATGACATGAAAATTTCTTCATTAAAAATAAAAAATTATTCTAGGTTTAAATACATATAATTAGTCAAGTATTACTGACTATTCTGGAACTATGTGGTATAACTGCACAGAAAGCTGTACTCATTGGATACAGTTGCTAGATCTGATCAAAGTCATGATGTATGATCATCATTCAACTCCTAAGGAAAAAAAAAAAATATATATATAGAACATAGTATAACAAAACAACATTAGAAAATTGATAGCGTGTATAAAAAAGTTTTCAGATGAGAAAAAGAGAAAAAGTATAGGAAAGAAACTAAGCTAATTTAAAACTCTTTTTGAGGCAAATAAACATAAACTTGGAATGCACTGAATGTATCAGAATTGATCACCTTCTGTAGGTTAACCCCAGTAGGCTAAGCACTAGGCAGCCCTCACTATCCCTGTCCTCTTACTGATAGGGGAGAGAACTAGAAGGATAAAAGTGAGAAAAATCATGGTTGGGGGTAAAGACTGCTTAATAGGTAAGAAAAATCTGCACACACAAGCACATCAAAATAAAGAATCATTCACTAGTTCTCATTGTCAGGCATGTGTTCATCAGCACGGCTCCATCATGTCTAACTGTTACTTGGGAAGAGAAATGTCACCTCTCCAAATGTCACCCCCTTTCTTCTTCCCACAACCTTATATTGCCAAGCATGATTTCATATGGTATAGAACATCTCTTTGTTCAGTTCAGGTCAGCTGTCCCACCTGTGTCCCCTACCAGCTTCTTGGGCACTCCCAACCTACTCACTGGTGCAGTTGTGTGAGAAGAAAATTCCTTGATTCTGAGCAAGCACTGCTCAGTGATAATTAAAACATTTTTGTATTATCAACACTGTTTTTTGCACACATCTAAAATATAGGCCCATACTAGCTGCTATAACTAAAATTATCCTAGCCAAACACAGTACATCATCCTAAAACAGCAATGTAAACTAGAAGGAATATTTTGGGAGATCTTAAAATATTGATGCAAAATAATATTTACCAAGGCTAAATAATCTTTCTAAAAGAGATGATTAAACTTCAGGAAAAAAAGAGATTAAATAGAAAGATAGTAAAGCAATGACACCTTATTATGTTTTCAATATCAACATTTGAAAAATACACAGAAGTAGCAAGTGCTAGGACCCTATGTATCCTTAGCAAGACCAGCACAGCCCCTGGTAGTTTTATCAGAACTCGGTGAATGAATGCTGCATGCCAAGGCAGTGCTAATTATCACATTTTGAGCTATGAGCCTATCTCATGTTTAACCAGCATGAGGAATCTGTTAACAATGTTCATATCAGGCCACATCTGCTTAAGAAAAGATATTTCCTGTGAGATGCAAACACAAAAAAAAGAGGTACTAAGGTTCAGAGTCTGATTGACAAGCTAATTATACAAACTGTCAAATCCATGAAGAAGTATCTCTAGGGCAGTGTGGATGGATTACAACAGCACTTTTTATTCAGGTCTATGTTTTCAACTGTTGAAAATGCTGAGTATGTACTACTGCAAAGAACATGAAAAATTTTAGAGTTTTACTAATCATCACTAAAGACTGGTATTTAGTTATTTTTGGTAGCAGCTTGGAATCCTTTTTTCCATTTATTAATCAGTATATGTATTTTGACTCCCCTTTGAAGAAAAGTTTTCTGGACTTTATCAGGAAAAAGCATCTACTATTGTACAGGTAAAACCTAAAACACTTGCAAGGTGACACTATGACTGGACCAAGATGTAAAAGGAAGTCTGATCAAGTAACAAATGATGTTTTAAAAAATACAGATGGTGTGACTAAGAACAAAGAACAATGGATTGAATTTCATGAACCAAAAGGTCTCAAATGTATAATAGCCATCCCTTCACACATAGAAGAGTTGTGAAAAAGAGGTGGAGTGAGATATAAATAATTAGGATGATAAGCATCAAAGGGTTACAGAACAGTTTGGTTTGGAAGGAACCTTTAAAGGGCATCTAGTCCAAAGCCCCTGTAAAAAGCATGAACATCTTCAACTCAGTCAGTTTGCTCAGTCTCATCCAATCTGACCTTAAATGTTCCATGGGTGGGGCTTCTGCCTCCACCCTGGGCAATTTAGATACTTAGGTAAATTGTCCTTAGTGATGAGCACCACTTCTACAAGGGCTGAAAGAGAACAGTACATTGCCTGAGAACCAGAAATTATTAAATGAAGTTCATATTGGATTTCCACGGGCTGTTAGAATCCAAAAGATCAGACATCATATTGAGTCAAAAATTTTCCTGTTCACAAAGCAAACCCATAAGGTCTGTGAAAGAAACTGCTTTTTCATTGGACAAATTCAGAAAAAGAAGAAAAATTCTTTTGCGAATATAAATCGCTAAGAGAAGAGTCTACAAGAGTAACGAGAAAAAAAAAAAAAAAAAAGAAAAAAACCCCATAACTTAAGATACAGCCTGTCACTTATAAGTGGTCTGTTACCTAAAAGGCCTTGTGGTCTTAATCACTTGGAGTTTTCCTTCAGCATACAGTCTCTGAAACCCAATTTTAAGGCTCTAAGCTATCTTCCACATTGCTACAGTATATGAGTTTGTAAGAATGCAACTCAGACAAACCTCTGAGAGACTTTATTAATTCAAATGAATAGGATATAAACAAACAAAACTAAAGAAAATTTAAACCACTGCATATACAGAAACCATTCATTAAGAAATGTTTCTATTACTCTGTAAAGAGCTTTTGAATTCCATAGATCACATCACTACTTCAAAGCTGCCAGGTATAGCTTTATGCTCTTGCTACACACAGATGGTAAGCACAGAAACAACAGCCAGTCTCAGCATTAGCAATTTCATTACACTGACTGCCAACATAAAAAAAAACTGAGGCTGAAAATGAAAAGTATACTGACTGTTGCTCATATGAGAAATAACTAGTTGTTTTTCAATAAAAAAGGGTATTTTTTTTTTTTAATATTGAACGGTTGAGTTAAGATAGTACCTTAATTGAACCAACCCAGAAGAATAAACAAATCATTCCTGACAAAGCTGAGTGCAGGAATCATAGTTTACTAATGCCTTTATCAGAACAGAATTATGGGAAAAGAGTAGGGATGTTAATAAATCTAATTCTCCCTTCTCTTCTGAAAGTGAAATATTAGACAAGAAAAAGAGAATTCAAAGGTTAAGTTGTTCATTTTGATAGAGAATTTAAAGTGGAAAGGTGTAAGGACTTATGAGTCCATTAAGGAGCCGAGGGATAAAATGAGGTTTCAAGAATTAAAAGTATCTTTAGATAAACAGCCAATGAACTAGAAAACATAATAAATGAAAAATGAGAGATATGAAAAAAATAAAAATTTTTATATTAAGATACTGTGCAGCAGTTAAACCTTGCTTCAAAAAAGAGCCTCTAATCTTGAATGTCTGGGAAAAATAATGCACAAGCACATATAAAGGCATTGACAGGATTTTGTACAGAAAGAACTTGTTGTTAAAGGTACCAGAGTTTACCTTTATTAATCTTCTAAAAATTATTTTTGTTACTTAAAGAAAATCAGAACCTAAACTGAAAACAAGTATCCCATTGATCACTGCAGATCTGAATATAGCCAACCATACCTATGGAACTAAAAATATCTCAGAATGTAATATACAGTAATATTTATAGGAATTATCAGGAATTTGCTCCTGTGTGTTTTACAATCAAACTCAAGGTGATACATGGAAAAATTTTTGAGTTTTGGAGCAGGTCCAATCTTTTCCTCCTTTAATAAAGAAGCTGTAGAAAATTTAATGAAGATTAAAAAAAAAAATTGGAAATATGCAAGGTAGCTAGACAGAGAAAAATGATGATGTAACACTGAACTTTGTTTCTTTTGTTTAACTGTTCTTTATTATCTAATGAAAGTAAATCTACTGCACCTCCCATAATACTGGAAGATTTATAATTTTGTCTTTGTTTTAGCTGAGTACTCTGGGTCTACTTTTTAACTTCAGAAGGCACATGAAAACAGAAATCCAAAGTTTTATGCAGAGAAACATTTTGCTCTTTACACCAAATTTTCTGAATCTGTAAATTTACAGTGTATGCTTATTTAAAAAAAAATAAAAAAGCCTCATTTTAATTTCAAAATCATGCTCATTACAACAAAATGGCTGTATGAACTGTCAGGTTTGCTAAAGAATGCTTAATGTTGTTTGCTTAAGAAAACTCATTACCAATGTCAATAAAATAATCAAATAAGAATAAAAGTGCCTTTGCACAGAAGGTTGCCTCAACCCACCCAAATCATCAATTGAATTTTATTCATTGGCCTTACACTAAGTGGAATATTAATGGATTATTGATGTTTGAGTATAAGACTAATAATCCTCTAAATGCTTATATAGACTATTCACATGGATCTCATAATTCAAATAGATCTTAAATGGATGGAATTGTACTGATAGTCTATTGCTTTCTGTTAAGAGAACAGCAGCACTACAACACTAACCTAGATCCTCATTTAAACACCTAAATCTAGACAAGATTATTTAAATGTAGCTTCCATTTATTTAAACATAAACAGTTTCTGATGATACATACATACATACTTAATCATTATTAGAGTTTTAAACACAGTAATAACAAAACAAAAATGACATCACATTTTGTCATCTTATTTCCATGTTGCTGCTTACTAAGTTATATCAGTAAACTCTGCAGCTCAGAAGTAATAATAATGTATTTATTATATGAATTGCACACAATGCTATGTGCACCAGAAACAAACTTGCATGATAGCATACAATATGAAAGAAGAAACTTTCACAGCTTTTCCTCATACCATGGCCATTCCATTTTCACTTTCCTGTTGTCAAAGAGAGATGCTGTCTTACCATAGTTTTGTGTCTGAAAAGATGGCTCTTTAGATCTTGACAACTGAGATACACCCTTGCCTGTTATTTGCAGCCACTTCAAATATGAGTTTCTAGGACAAATTTTTAGAGGGAAAGAATATCTTATGCAATTAATGTGTCACATTTACACCTAATGCAGGACTTAGGAAGGTCAGTCACCTTGCCCGAAAGTTGTATCTATTTCTGTAGTTTCTTATTATTCTAACATAATTTCTCATAATAATGTGACCTATAGTACCAGTAATGAAAACAAGCAAACATGTACAAAAAGAATACTATTCCATTATCACCATCATTAAAAACTAGTTGCTGCTACTTTGATATACACATATTTATGTGTTTCAAGGCAAAGAATTAGGGAACTAATATCAGCAATGACAAGTTATGTCCTCTTATATTATCCTCTGCTTCTTAGAAAAGAGAATAAAGACCAGTTGCAAATTAATACAAGGTGGTAGTGTTTAATCTTAATTAGATCTTACAAAAATACAGAAGTCTACTATTTTATAGGAAATGTCAAATGCTTTACATATTCTTTCAGTCTCAATAAAGGTGAAAATTAAAAATTGTCAAACTTTTTTCTATCAGAGAGACAATACAATAATGAAAGTATTCAACAGTAATTAAGAAATAATGCAAAAGCAGAGGGAAAAAAACCCTGAATGCATCAAGCTTTCAGCACTCAGGTAAAAGTTTTAATTGAAAATGTGATGTAATCCAGGCATTACCAATGTTTTTTGGTTTGGTTTGTTTTTTTTCAGTGGAATTTCCCCTACAGATAAGCTAGATCTTCAGGTTCTGCTAACCAAACTGTGGAGTGATGATTGCTGTTTTGGGTTAGTGCAGCTGTTTTTTAGAAGCAGAGGAGGGCAGAGGGATAGCTCCTGTAAAAAGCTGATGGAAACTCCCACAGTTCCAATTCTGGCCCTGCCTCAGCCTAAGGCCTAGCAGATATGGAAAGCTGGATGTGCCTCTGTGAATGCATATTCAAGAAAGGGAAAACCAAACTGCAAAAGGGAGAAAAAAAAAAAAGCCGGTAGAGCAGAGGAGAGCAGGAGGTGAGAGCAATGCTAGAGCAAAGACACCAAGGTCAGTGAGGAAGGAGAGGGAGAAGGTACCCAAGCAAATATTTCCTGCAGCCCAGGGTGAGATGGCAGCTGCCCCTCTACAACCTACAGAGGAGCATGGTAGAGCAGTCTTAAGGATCCTGGTGGGGCAGACATGGATTTGTAACCCCTGAAATGTCACAGGTGGGTAAACGAACTGCAGCCTATGCAGGATGGGAGAGAGGGGCAGATGTGGATCTGCAGCCATGGAGGACCCTGTGCCAGGGGAGGTGACTGTTCCCAAAGCAAACCATGACTCTGTGGGCAGCCCAGGCTGGAGCAGGCTGGTCCTGAGGGACTCATGTCATAGGGGTTCATGAAGGATTTCCTCCTATGAGACAGATGCTGTGTTGGTGAAGGAGAAGGCTGTGAGGAATCCTCCCCTTAAGGAAGAAGGAGCAGCAGAAACAATGTGTGGTGAATTGATAAATAGCAAATAAAAATATAAAGTCAAAAAAACTGGGGGAAATGCAAAAAGGATGAATAGAGGTTGGTCATTATTCGAGAGGGAATGAGGGTGGTAAGCAGGATGAACCTGGGAGGACAAAAAAGTAAAAAAAAGTAAATTATATAATTGGGGTTGTAAGGTGTTCCTGTTGAGCAACCCTGCACAAGATCAGTGGCATTTGTAAGAGAAACAACAAATTTGATATTTGCATCTGATTTCACTTTTTGGCTCAGGCACCTGGACCACTCTCCCTAATATTGGCAAGGGAATGCTAAGAGGGCATGGACCAGACATCCCAATTACCTATCACCTGGCACATTCACCAACAGGTTACGTAAGTAAGATTCCTTTCCTAAAGAAATCAAGCTGGTGTGTCTCTGACACCTCACTGTTCTGTTTACTGGGGTTTGCTTCTCATTATCATGCAGCTATTTCTTTTAATGTTGTTAATTCACATTTATATGGGACTGAGGTAAGAAACATGCAAACAGACTTCCTGTAACAAAACAGTCCCCTAAGATTTTGCTCTTTACTGTCTTCCCTGAAGCTAGGTGCCCTGCATAAAGTAAATATTAAGTACTAATATTTTTATATGGTAAAGCTTTACACTGGAATTAGAAGAATGTGGAATGATCAAAATGTAAATGGAGATTCATACTCAGTGGCAAAGGTTTTCATGATTGCCTTTCATTCTTAACTGTGCCCTTGTCATTATCAGAACCCAGTTAAGGACAATTTTACCTTGAATGTTCTCTTTTCATAAAAAAGACAGCAGAGGTTGTTAATAAGTGAGATATGTTGCATCTTTCAAAGTCTGTCGCTCCAAGAGTCTTCCATAATAAATGACAGGCCCTTTGCACATTCTTTCTGCCTCTTGGAGTGTGGGTTTGGAGTAAAAGTGAAGTAGCTCCACACAAATGTAATTAGGTACATGTAGTATGGCTGGACCTTGAATGGTGACAAAGCTTACAGGACAATTACTGAAAATTCTTTTGAGTCCCTGAAGTGCTATATTGATGCTAAACCAGACAAACCCAGCCATTCAGTAGAATGACTTGGTATATCCAGTTTCACTTGTCCTCATGATGTCTGATGCCTGGCTGTCCATGAATTCCTTAAGTAGTTTTCATAAATTGTATCAGTGGGTACTACATCTAACTATTTTTTTTTTCTTTTCTCGTGAAAAAAACTGAAGTTTTAAAGCACAAAGAGAAGACAGTGCACAAGAGCTACATGCTTTGGACAGAAGGTGATTTATGAGGCTTGACAAGGAATTTACACATTTTCTCTTTCTGCATTCAGGATATTCATTCAGAATATATATTTACTAATTACCATTCAAAACAAGTCATAGTTATTGAAACATAGAATGTGAAAGATCATTTTAAAAACTACACATTTTATCAGCTATCATAATAGAATGAATTCAGAATCACTGTGAAGGAAATTTAATAATAATTCATCCCAGTTTGTGGTATATAAACCACAAAATCCTGTTTCTCAGATAAGTAAAAAATAAGTGGACAATAAAAGAGAAAAAACCCAAACAAACCAGTCACAGCAAGTTAGTTGATTCAATATATCTTGGCAATTTCAGACACTTTTAAAGCCAACTTTGGCAGATTACAGACCTGGATTTGTTTATTATTATTTCTATTCTAATAATAATAATAATGTAGTGCATGCAAGAGGATTGCTTCACTGAGATATTTACTACGGAAGAGAAAATTGCTTTTACCATTATGTATCTCCATTATAATTTACAGAAATGAGAAATGTTGGAGACCATAACAAAAAATCATCTACATATTATAGTGTTTGTATATATTAAGAAGTCAACCATATGAAGCTTATTACATGTGTAAAACCCTTTCCTTACTAGTGGAAGGATTTAGGTACATATAGTGAAGGATAAGCAAAACTGATGGATTTTTTTTCATTTTAATTTGCATTGTAGTTTTTCCTACTAAGGATTTTCTATGGGAAAATTGTATTTATTAAAATTTTTCATATTTAATTGCTTTAAAAATAAATTAGATGCTAACTTTCTGTGATAAAACAGAAGTGAATGGCTTCCCAGAATCTTCATTCTCTCTTCTTTATTCAGTCCACATGCAAAATTCAGTATTTGAGCAGTATGACATATCATCTAATTCACACGTTGTGATTTCTGCTCCTGTATATATATATGCACATATATATATATATATGTATAAAAATAAATACACACACACACCCTGACTTTACCTGTCTTGACACTTGCACTTTTTCTTCACTTTTTCTCCAGTTTGTGTGGTCATTGTCTTCTCAGCAGAGGAGCCTATGTTTCTAGTACAATAAAAAGCTATAAACCTAATTCTTGCAAACCTCCCTAACTATTACTTTCCATTATCACTTTTATCTGTTATCTGAGTCATGTTGTCCATAATAGTAAATTCTTTTAAAAAAAATTACTTTAAACTCACTGCTTAGCATTTTGGAAAGTCAGGATATTTGCTTTGAGAGCCTAAATATGAGTTTAGGGAACAATGCTATAATAAAAAACAGAAATCCTGGTCTTCATATAATTTGCATCATCTAGATCATTTTATGGCAACAATCATTACATTGTGTCTTCCACTAGGAGGGGAAAAGCAAAAGCAAAGACTTGCCTTAACCAACTAATTTGCAGAAAAAGAGAAACTAATTATAACCTCTTTCTTTTTGGAGCCTGCGAGATGTAATTTTGAAGAGGTTTATTGATTATTGATTTACCTATTATGCCATTGGCTGTGTCCATGCAATGAAACAGGATTAGGTGTCATATTTCTCCATGACTTGCAGAAGGAATTTTGTACTGTAAACTATACATCTGCTTAGTATAGAAAAGACCACTTCTTGAGGGGCATCTTAGTTTGGATGCTACTCAGCTTCTGTTTACCACTAAGAGCATAGTTGCAAATGAGGGAATGGTAAATCCTTGGTAGGAAAGACTCTAAATGTGTTATTCTTACTATGTCAGATGTATTCTCCCATTGTTAATTATTACTTAGACCTGTTTCACTTTATTTTGTTGCTGAGATGCTTCTAAATTACTAAATGCTCATAAGATATGTATGATGCTCATGGATCAATATAATCACCAGGAATTTGGTTCACAGACTTCACAAGAATAATTTTTCTGTTAGGACCATGAATTCTATTTAAAGCAAGTATGACCAATTTTAGAAGTGTATTATTCTTAATGCCACCAATTCTTTTTTTAATTTTTCCTTATGAATGCATCTAATTAATCTAGCAGTACTTTGGAAAAGAAAAAAAAAATAAAAAACTCAATTCAAGCACCTTTTTCCTGCTCTACCAATTCTTACCAGCTCTTTCATGTGTCCATGGATTTATATAATATGACTCCTACTAGTTCTGTAGGAGTGATCTGATAAAATAACGGAGGGAACTGAACTGCCAAATTTTAAAGCATATTAGGAGACATCCAGGACTTTGAATACCGAGTGGTATTCAACAATAGAGTGCTGAAGAGATGATGAAGTCAATGAGTGAAGTTGGAGAAGAAGAAAATAAATACATGTCACCCTGACATGACCCAATGTACTTCTGTATTGATGCAACATCACAGTGAAAATATTGCAAAGCAATATCAAGTCACCCTGCTATGATTACTTAGTCGTTCTCCCTGACTATGTGACACTGGTTTTCTTATCTTCCTTTTCTTTCCTCTTACTCCAAGCTTCCTGGAGGAGTAAGATTCTTTCATGTTGTATGTCTCTTTTATCTCTTTTCTTCATTTTAACCCCTTCTTCACTTTTTTTTCTTTTTTCTTTTTTTTCTTTTTTTTTTTCTTTTTTTTTTTTTTTTTTTTTTTTTTGTCACAGATGTTTTTCATTCACCTGGTTTTCTTTGTTCATGACTTTGTGAGTGTCAAGGAGCACTAAGGGAACTACAGAGATCTTGCTTCCTGGGCATTGTCTGGTCATAGACAATAGAAAAACTTTATAAAGTCTTACTGGGTATATGTGAACTATAGGCAGGGATCACAAAATATACATTTCCCAGTACTCTAGTACTCTAGAAGCATTCCACTAAAACTGACTTTTGTGAGCCTTGATATTATAATATAAGGACATATGTTGACTCTTTAAAAATATGCATCTTCAAGCTTTCAATATTTTAAATTTCAGCCCTAATGCATGATGCGAGAGGTGCTGTTGTTGTAGTTATTACAGATTTAAACCATGCAGCCATTTTCTCCCCTGTGAAGTCACTTCCTGTGCAACAAAGTCTTCAATTTGTATTTTTTTCTGCTATCCTCCGTTATTTGTCTCTCTATATTTTAACTCCTGCAACACTCACTGCTGGGTAATGCCAGCTGTTGAGTCAGCAATATGAATTCAGCTGTGTCAGTATGATTAGTAAGTTTTATGTTCTGGTCTCTGAAGATGCAGCCACCTGCTTTGTTGCAAAGAAAAATCACTCCTTGCACATAGACAGACACCTACATACTCAATGAGTTTTATGTGATGTTCAGTATGAACTTAGAAGAGAAATGTAATGATGTGTCCCATGGGAGCAGTAACAATAGCTAAGGGTAAATTTGGGAGATTTGTTTGATGAATGTGCAAAATAGAATAAGGATGGGGGAACTTTATTTATCCTTATCTTTTCACATGCTAGCCCAAGAAATTCTAACCACAAGGACAGGAGAATATTTCTGGAATAATTAGACTATGAGGATCCTGAATCTACCACATAGGTGTGATGTAATAATAATCACATCAAAATTACTTTCTTTGTCTCAAAAAACCCACCCTCTCTGATTACCTATGTTCTGGATGTATATGTCACAGATGTTTAACATTAAGTAGATATATCTCCACTTTAATGCATAATTCTATCATTTCATATGTCTTTATAACTCAATATCTTTATATTTATAAATCAATGTAATTTTATACATATAATTATTTATAAAATCAGAGCTCAGAAGATTTCAGCCTTCAAATCTGCATATTTTTTCCTGAACCAATCACAGATATAAATAGTAAGTGGGACAAATATTCCACAGATACAGTTCACCAACAGTGAATCCATGAAATATTTCTGAACTTTACAGACAAGCAGATATCAAAGGATTATTGTTGTTAAAGGTAACAGAAGAAAACTTGCTGTGTTAAAAATACCTAGTAAACCTCCAGTAAAAGCCTGTAAATCTGATTAAATTCTGCATCCTTTTAAAAATTTGCTGAGAAGCAGAAAGTGATCAGAAACTCTTTCCTGCATTCTTCTCTGTCCTTCCTCTGACCTGCTGTCACTTCTTATTTGCTTGCTTAGTACTTCTGCAATAACAGAATAAGGGAAGCAGCAGCTCACAGGAAACCCACATGGAGGTAGTAAAAAAAGGTGATAAAGCACTTTTTATTTTTTCCCCATAGAACTGAAAATACTCCTCTGTGTCTCGACAGCAATGTTCCTAAAGAACACTACATTTTTCTTTATTCATAATTGGATATTGTGTTATTTCAGAAATAAATGGTCGCTGCTGATTCCACCTTTTAAAAATAACTTCATAGGAAAAAAAGAAGTGGTCTGTGAAATTCCAGCACAAACACAGCTTTTTTTCTTGATTTTACCATATTTCATGATCTTACTTCTGTAAATTGAATATTGTGCAGCCCTGCAATACCTCTCAGCAGCCTTTTAACTTACTAACAATGACTTCTAGGTTCTAACTCTTCTCTCTGTAGAGAAAAAGTCACCTTGGCTGTGATGTCTATAAAGATCAATTAGACATGAGAGTCTCATATGGAAAATATTTCTATCTAAACATTCTTATTCATCACCATTCATGGACAGTGTGTCACTGAGTTTTTCTGAAAGGGAGAAATTTTTTCTCTCAGCAGATAGCTTGAAATACAGGCCTGTGAATAATTGTTTGTAACTCTTGCTGTAAAATTTCAGATGTCTAAGGTGTACAGCAATAGTGGTTTGTTTTCTTGTTCTTTTTTTCAAATGGGTCAGAATATATAATAGTTTTACTTCATCACGACATTTTTAGGCAATCTTATAATATAATATTAGGTGCAAAACTGCTGTGGACATTCCCTGCAACACAAAAAACAAAGCAAAGCAGAACAAAACAAAACAAAACAAAAAAACAACCAAAAACTCACACAAACAAACAAAACAAACAAAAAAACAAAACAAGAGGAAGAAATTCCCATTTCCAGCCCAAACTCCCAACTACATTTAAAAGCTCTTCTTTCTGTTTCATGAAGAAAACACTCACTCCTTTCTGATTACATATGAGTTACACTTACACTTAACTACCTTAAGTGCAGTAGAAAGTGTCGGATTTTGACTCTCATTCTAAAATAAATTATTACATAGGATGTCAAGTAGGCAAAGGGGTCCAGAAAAGCAATGCAATTTTTCCTGTTGTGTATAATCCATGTGGTGTTAAAAAAGCTGCTCTGATATTTCTAGCTCTCCCCTTTATCCATCTAAGGGGGACTTTAGAGCCTTATCATTCTACTTTCCCCTTGAGGTTTCTGGTTTTGTCATACAAGCTCATCTATATTTTGTTAACATCTGTACTCTATCCACTAACTGCGAAACAGAATAATGGATGATTGATCTGAAGAATACACACTTTCTAAAAAAACTTCTCTTTGAATAAAAGTAGGCAGATTGATTCTGGCCGACATAATTTGTCATATCCATGATATCCAGCCATGTAATCCAGTAGATAAGTGCAGAAAAAAGCAAATCTGTTCTTATGATACCAAAGGCTAAATGAACAGTGATTGCTATAATTAAGATTATTATCTCTGAGACTGATTTCAAGTCCTATCTGAACAAGAAACCTGTCAAAACCTGTCATATTGAGCATGCTATACAAAGCTCCATTATAAAGAACACCTTTCAGATATACCTTTATTAAACAAACACTAGTGTTGTCAAAAACAGTCTACCATATACAGGGGATTTTTGCAATGCAGTGGTGCCATAGTGTTGAGAAGTCTGTCCACTTACCTGACCAACTTTGCCCAACTTTTTCTGATTTTATTACCCCGAAGAATGAAGACTGTAGTAATAAAAATATTTTCAAGCCAACAATTATTCCTTTTCAAGTGAAGAAGACTGGGGTTAATCACTGTATATTATCATGTGCCTAGCTTAAGGAAGACATGTTGAAGTACCTCCCCAAGTAAAGTTGATAGACAAAAGTGATCTAAATGGAGCTAAGTTACCTTGTTATTTTAATCTGCTTTTTTTTTCTTAATTTTTTTCTTAGACTAGATTTTTGTGGATGACATATTAATGACAAATTTCCACTTAATATGAGCTTAAAATATTTGATTATTTAAAAAATTTGATTGTCTTTAATTTATTTTTTAATGGGTTTTAAATGCAATTGACAGAAAGTGAAAATTAACCTTTTGGTCTAAATTGCATCATTTCATTGGAGTGATGTTTTCCTTTCATGATTTGCTTTCTGTTTACTGAGCAACTAGAAACTCCATAGTTAAAACATTTCTTTAATGACAAACAAAAATTTTCTGCAAGAAAAATGCTGACTAGTTTTAAATCCATAATTTCAATCAAACATAAAACATAATATGTAGTGATCAAAAGCTTTTCAAAAGAGAAGACCCTAATTGCATATGTATGGCATCTTTTCTTCTGATAAATTTTGTGAAGCAGGAGATTTATGAATTATTGACTATTGTAAATATAATTTAATGCAATAGAGAAAAGCATAATTATCTCTGTGCTGTACACCACTTAAATGAGAAAGAGATGAGAAAAATTATTTAGCAAAGGCATACAGCTGTATGCCTTGTATAACCACAAGTTTGGTTACATTTTAAATTAAGGTCTGCTTTTAGTTATCTTCAAGTAAAAATCTTTGCATGAGTTAGGTATCTGAGCTTTTATTACAGTTAGTGGAAAGAAAGTAAATTAGTCAATGGTGTCTTAATTAGTTTGCTAAAATATAAGCCTTCAACAATGTCTAAGGCACCCTAGTTTATCCAAGACATCTGCAGTGGGAAACTGTTTACCTTCTGGAATGGTATGTGTGTGGCAGAGAAATACCCCAAGCCAATTCAAAGTATATTAAACATTGCTGCATGAACAATTGAATCAAGCTGTATTTTTCCATACCAGACTGATCCAATAATATTGCAGACTCCATGGAATGTATTTACTTGGCCTCCATTAGCTATAATCTATCACATACGGATATCTAAAATGGACACTCAAATGCAACTGATTATGCCCCTTAAGGTCTAAATGTCATCATCTGATGTTGTGTGAGGTGCCATGAAGTATCCAAATTACTTACTGGCAAATATAGTGCAATACAGAAATTTTAATCACCAAAGAATCATGAAATACTAGATTGGAAGGGGCCTTAAGGGATCATCTGGTCCAACCTATCTCAGCAAAATCATGATTTAGGCAAGATGTCCCAGCAAACTGCCCAGCTGAATCTTAAAAAGTGTTCAGTGTTGGGGAATTCACCACTTTCCTAGGGAGATTATTCCAATGGCTGACTGTTACTGTGAAAATTTTTTTCTCTTGCATTCAATGGGAATCTCTTCAGGAGTAATTTGTACCTATTATCCCTCATCTTTTCCATGTGACACTATCTACCCTTTAAATTCTGAAATATGGTGATAAGAATCATATATCTTTATAAGAATCATAATCTTGATAAGAACAAATCAATTTCTTTCTGCCTTTCCTCATATGTCAGGCTTATCAGTCCTTTAATCGTCTTTGTGGATCTTCTCTGGACCCTCTTTTCCAGCTGGCCCATTCCTTTTTTGCATAGTGGGGACCAAAACTGAAAACAGTATTCTAGGTGTGGCCTGAGAAGGGCTAAGAGGGAAAATTACTTCTTTATCTCTGCTGGTGATGCCCTTGTTGATGCAACCCATCATCTTGTTGGCTTTCTTTGCTACAGCACCATACTGTTCACTTATATAGAGCTTGTTATCCACTAGGACACCCAGGTTCCTTTCCACAGAGCTAATCCATGGCTGGCTAGATCCTAGCATATGCTGCACTCCTGAATTGTCCTTACACTTGTCTTTGTTGAATTTCATGAAGTTCTTATTAGCCCGCTCTTCTTGCCATCCAGGTCTTCCTGCAGGGTGGATTTCCCTTCCAAAATTTCTTCACTCAGCTAGGTATCATCAGCAATCCTCACCAAGGTCCACTTGATCCCATCATCCAGATAATTTCTGAAGATATTAAAGAGCACTTGATCCCTCAGGGACCCCAATTATGACAGGACTCCAGTTTGAAAAGGAACTATTTACCACCACTCTCTGGACAGCCAGCTCCCCACCCACCACACAGACCACTTGTCTAGACCATAAAGCATCAGTTTTTCTAGGAGGAGGATGTGTGAAACTGTACTGGAAGCCTTGGAGAAATCAAGATGGACAATGTCCACTGCTGACTCCACATGAACTGAGCAGGTTACTTCGTCATAGAAAGTGATCAGTTTTATCAAGTACAATCAACCCTCGGTGAATCCATGAAGAATTTTTCCAGTCATGTGCTTGATTTGACTTGTGATAACCCTAGAAAAATCTGTTCCATAACTTTCCCAGAGACTAAAATAATACTGATAGTCCTATAATTTTCTGGATCCTCTTTTAAGTCCTTTTTGTAGATGAAAGTGACATTAGCTTTCTTCCACTCATATAAGATGTGCCCTGATCTTCATGACTTATCAAAGATTTTAGAGAGTGGCCTCAAAACATTGTCTATCTCTCTTAACACACACGTAGATATTGCCAGGGACCGTTTTCCTTTATGGATCAAGCACCTGTTAATAGAAGCAGAAAATCATAGAATGGTTTGAGCTGGAAGAACCCTTGAAGATCATATAGTTCCAGCACCCTTACATGGGCAAGGAAACCTCTTACTAGACCAGGTTGCTCAAAGCCACATCAAGTCTGGCCTTGGAAACTTTTATGGAGGGGGCATCCACAACTTCCCCGGGCAACCCTTTCCAGTGTCTCACTGCCTTCACACTGAAAAATTTCTTCCTTATGTCTAACCTAAATCTTTCCTCTTCCAGTTTAAAGCCCTTTTCCTATCGGTACATGTCCTTGTAAAACTTCCCTCCTCACCTATCTTTAAGACCCCTTTCAGGTACTGGAAAGCTGCTATAAGGCCTCCTGGGCTTAATAACTCCAACTTTCCCAGCCTGTCCTCACAGGAGAGGTGTTCCAGACCTCTGATCATCTCTGTGGCCCTCTAGACTTACTCCAACAGCTCCGTATCCTTCCTGTGTTTGGGGCTCCATAACTGTACACAGTACTTCAGGTGGGTTCTCATCAGAGAAAGTAGAAATTGAGAATCACCTTCCTTGACCTGATGGCCAGGCTTCTTTTGATGCATCCCAGGATAAAGCTGGCTTTCTGGGCTGCAAATATCACTGCCAACTCATAAGGAGCTTCTCATCAACCAACATCCCCAAATCTTAAAGTAGCTTTTGCCCAACCTATATATTAGTTCACACTAATATATAGCTTTTCTTTCACTGATGTTGGGTTTGTGTTTTCATGAACCTGGATTTTTCTTCCCATTGCCTGGGGCCCAACAGTGCTGATAAAGGCAGAGGTGAAGGAAGTGTTGAGACCCTCTGTCTTTCCAGCATTGCTAGTGACAAATTCACCTCTCCTGTATAAGAGTGGGCCAATTTTTTCTTCTGTTCCTGCTTGCTGTTTAAGTACCTGAAAAATCCTTTCTTGTAGTTTTTGGTATCTCTGCCAAATTTCAATTCAAGTTTAGCTTTTGCTCCTCTAACTGCACAACCTGGTAGTGGATATTCAGTGGCACCCTGGCAATGGATATTCATCCACTTTTCCATCTCTGGTATGTTCTCCTTTGGTTTTGAGCAGACTCAGAAGCTCACAGTTAAAACAGGAATTTCTTGCTCTTCCTACTTCCCTTCCCTTACCCATTAATCTAGGTAACAAATTTTACATGTTTTAGCCAGACTATGAAGACTCAGAAACCATGTCTGAAAAGACAGCAGAGAAAAAGACCTAAGTTAGAATATGTATGTGCTACAAGAGCTAATTTTAAATGTTGTTTGTGTTCTATTTTGAATAATCAGTGCAGAAAAGAACACTAGTACATTTACTTCTTAAGATTTTTAAATTTAAATCTGATTCAATGTGTTCCAAATCATACTTACAATGTTTTCTTTCTGTATTAAATCTTTTCTTACTAAGGAAAATGAGAAATATTAAGGTGTTCTGAAAAGACTTGATACTCTTGTCAAGATGTTTGACTACATAATCATGAAGAGAGAATTTTTTAAATGGAAATCTAGCTTTTGATTCAATAAAGACTTCAACTGAAAAGCAAGAAAATGCACAGAGCAGTAATATAATCATGTGTGCTAAAGAAGTATTCTTGATATATGCGAACAGAAAGACAATGGATGTTGAAAATTTTCCATGGCCTAATTAATATAGCAGAAGTTGCTACTTGTATAACAGCTTATTCTGTTATACAGGAAGGTTGCAATCATAGATTAGTGTTAGTCTTGTGAAAAATGTATTTCTTTGGTTGCTGATAACTGAAGATAGTTGGGGATTTCCCATATGTGAGAGTGAGCAAGTGCATCCTCTGAACTGACAGGGATTTACTTTTTCCCCATTGCTTATCTAAGCCGCCTTCTCCTTTCAAGTAAGATGGTGCTGTTCTGCTTTCTGTTGCAGAGAAGTCGACATAAGACCATGTGAAATGAATTTTGGGTTCCTTCTCATTAGTTTTGTCTTCTAAATCCTTTCCTTTCTCCAGTGTTCTTCTTTCCTTGTTGGAGATAAAAGTAAATAGTCACCATGACACTGATGATAATTTTGCAACATTTTTTAGACTTCACTCCCCCTCTCATCATACCTAGAGAAGAAATGAAAGAGCATTGCGTCCTCTTTTCCTTTTTGCAGAAACATTTAGAGTGGGATGGGAGTGAAAGAACTCAGTAAATTTTGAAGGAAAATATAAAAGTTCGGGTATTTTGTTCTTTCTGTTGCAGGCTAAATTGCTCAACAAAGTAACAAAAGATAGCACAAGACTAGCATCTTGGTTCAGTCAGTTATCTGACTTAAATACTTTGTCAGATAATATGATAAGTGTTTTAAATCTGCAGTATTAACCATTCAAAATTTCTAAAGGGAACTGGCTACTTAAGACTCACTAATGTTCTGGTTCAAACAAATATCAGTTTTAAGGATCACTTGGTTTTAAGAGTTTGACAGAGTAGAAATCCAGAGATATGTCTCCCTCAAAGTCCTCATTCTCAGTTATGCATTATTTAACACCTTGCTTCATTGAAGATTAACCAGATCAAAGCATTCTTTTTAATGACATCTTACTGATAGAAGTGAGAGTCAGAAAAAGATAAAGAGGTGGAGAAAAATTGAATGAGAACACAATCTGTGAAGATTTCAGTATTGGTCTTATTTTCAGGGAAGGCAACAGGTACTAGAGGTGGTCCAAGCCAGAGGTCTGCTTCACTGTTTTGTAAATGGTGCTACTACAATGAAAGATAAGCAAAAGACAGTAAGAATTTTAGTTTTATTGTTACTCTGTTTGCATTTTAATATTGCTTTTTCAGAGGAATAAGGGATGCTTAAGGTAATAGAATTAAAACTGTTAATCCAACTATGAGGCATTCGTAAAACTTCAAACCATAATACACTCAAAACTCAGAAGTAACTATTAAGAAAAAAAATCATACAAACAAACAATCTCAATAAAATAATTTGTTACATGCGTTTGAGATTGCATTGTAATTGCTAATTTGAGATCACGTTGTAAAGGTGAATAAAGACATCAAGCTGAGACTATTAGAAAATCCTGATCAAGATATTTCAAAAAGTAGAATACAGAAGGCTGAAGAACTAAATGAGAGAAAATTGGAAGTATTGTTTGAAAAATTAGACAATAATATGGTAGAACGAGGTACAAGAAGAAAAATCCGTATGCGTTCATAACTTGAGAAAACAGGCCTGTTCTTTCCCTTTGACTTCTTTCAGTGATTGAATTTGGAAATGATCAGAGGCTTTTCTTTTTCCATTGTATAGCTTTGAGGCACAAATTATTTTCACTTAACCACACAGATGTAGCTTTTACAGAGTGTGGGTTCTTTAATTGAAAATAGTCTTGAAAAAAATTGATGTAAAGAAGTTTTTGTATCATTGCCACATAATTTATACTCCTCTGAAGACACCAAAGAATGTGGGTAGTAAATTAAACTTTTTAAAAGTGAAGATTATAATGAAAATGCTAAACATAAATTGTTTTTTCTTTTTTTCTTTTCTTTTTTCATAAAGAAAAAGATTGGTACTGCAAAACCAATTTACAGAACAAGAATATGCGGTTTATTAGAGAAAAAGGTTGGGTTTTTTTAAACCTTAAATACAATTTTGGTATTTGAAAGTCACTAAGACTTGTGACAAAGTTACAAGTTATTCAGATAATGAAAAATATAAGGAGAGGTATTTGTGGGAATACTTGTATACTGAATTCAATATCTATGACAACAAGCAGTTTTAAGCCTTTGATGTTCTGTGATTTCTAGCACATTCACCAAGGCATTGGTGAATGCACATTCACATTCATGCACATTCTAGCACATTCTCTAAAGGCACAGTTGTAAGAAAATTTTACTTTGATTGATGGCAGATAAATGATCCCAGCAACTCTCCAGAATGAAGTGGTGCTCTGCACTGTCAAAAGTGATTCCCCAGAAAGTTCTTTAAGGCATCTCCATAAGACCCTCACAGAGAAGCTGATGAAATAGGGACTGGATAAATGGGCAGTGAGGTGGATAAAAAACTGTCTGAATGTGTGGGAATGGATGGTGATCACTGGCAATAAGCCAGGCTGGAGACCAGTAACTAGTGGTGTACAGCAGGGGTCCAGTTCTGTTTGACATCTTTTTAATGATTCAATTAATGATTCACAGTGTACATTCAGCTAGTTTGCTGATGATACAGTCCTGGAAGGAGTGGCTTATATACCAGAGGGTTGTTCTGTCTTCTGGAAAGGTCTCAGAAGGCTCAAGAAATGGAATGATGAGAAGCACATGACACAGAACAAAGACAAAGTCTAGCACCTGTGAAGGACTAATTTTCCTTTAACCCTTGACAGAACAGAAAAAGTTGTAAGATTCCAACAGAGACAATGTTTTTGGTATGGCTCCCCAAATAAAATAGGAAGAAAATATAACTTAAATGTTATAAAGTATCTGAGTCTATACCAGGAAAGATAGACTGAGATCATAGTCTATGAAAGCCTGGTCTGATGACAAACTGAGCACTTGGATATGGAAATCCATGTCTGGGGGTCTTCTCAACTTTCCACCAGTTAAGCTGGAAACAAGCCAAAGATTTTTATCCTTGGCTAAACATAGCAACCTGGAAGCCAGGACACAGCCCCTCAACAAGTGGAACATTGAATAGTTGGGAGCCTGGAATTCCACCAACAGCCTTCATAAAAGGCAGGTGGGAAAGCCAGCATTGCAGATGACTATTGGAAAACTCCCTACTCTCTGTCATAACTTTGTCAGAATTGAACTGTCTTCTGCAAATACTTCAGTTTTAATGAATTTCTAGCCTCTGCCTCAACTGATAGTTTCCAAAACACTCCGATTCTGGAGCCTACCATTTCAGAATTCAGGCACTTCATGAGGAAAACAAATGTTTTAGGAAAACACATATAGTTTTATACAACTGGCAAACAAAAATCTGTACTAAACTAATTGAAATATACCTTCATGCATGACAAATGAACTCTTATTTGCCTGGCTTCTTTTTAACATTTTTTGTTTGTCAGGTTGCTCAGTTGAGCTTATGAGATGAAGAATACAGTCACTTGCTTGTGTATTTATTTTTCAGATATTTGTTCTCAACATTGTTTTAGAATGGCATGATAGTAATAGAATAAGTAAGTGAAGTAATTCAGCTAATGACTACATCATTAAAATGTTGATGTTTCTGCAGATGCATCTAATAATGAAAAAGGAAAGTTGAAACACTTTAATATGTAATTTTTCTTTTTTGAAATAATCTACATAAACTTGGAGTTTCTATAAGCCATATTTTTTATTTGATCAAATTTTTCAATAACTTGAAAGACCAGGTGTACAGAATTGAAACTTTTTAGCAAAATATTGTTATACTTTATGAATCTGCATATTATTAGGATAACTTTTTCAATAAAAGAAATTTCATCTTTGTCTTCCCTTAACTTAGTAATTCTTTCATTATAACAAGAGAACAACCGATGATATGAGACAATATGATAAATCACTTTGTGTTATTCACATTTTCAACACAATGGCATTGAGATATTCTGGGGTTTTAATCTCTGACCTCTGCTCTGACCACTGCTAACACAAATTAAAAAAAATATTCTATATCTGTATTTTGAAAATAGATATCATAATGGTGATACTTCAGGAGAGGTTCTGCATTTCTCAGGGGTACATTTCACAGAAATGTAACCTGAATGTACTAGCAATTGCTGGACACTTTGGGTTTCAAAAGGGCTGTTTGTTATTCATTTATTATCTAGGAATTTCAAAGGGACTGAAATCAAAGCCATTTAGAACTGTATATTTGTCTCTTTTTTTACATATTCTTGAATGTTTTTTGTTATTTTCATGCCCTCTCTCACTGTACTCCCCTCCCTCTCCCTACGCCCCCCACTCCCAGAAATTATCATTTTTGTAGAGGTTTTGTAGAGGTTTATTTGGGGTTTTATTTGGGTTAGAGGCTTGTTTTGGTTAAGCTTAAATTCTACCACTTGGTCTAATTTGAGTTTCATTATGCTTTCATTTGTGATAAATCTTAGGTTAGACAATTTTATTTGTACTCTACAGTTGTAATGAATTACATAAGATGGCCCATCTATGGTTTTTCATCCAATAACACTGGAAGAGTTATAGTAAAGTGGTAAAGATGTATCTCAGTGAAGGTTTAATGAGATATCAATGTCTGAGACAGATTTTTTTTTAATTCCTACAAGTTTCATGTGATAGCATCTCGTCTTTCAAAATTGTTTCAATTAATTCACAGTGATTTGTCTTTGTAACCTATATCTAGGAATTTGTAAGTCAAATCATCTCTATTTTCTGGTCATTAAATTCTGTATTAACAAATTGATTGATTTATTAAAGAATGTCATTATCATGTGTCAGAAAACAGAGATTATGATATTGCTCTGGAAAAAGATACCAGCCAAGGAACAGATTCATTTGTATTATTTCAGTGACAGTGTATTTGCTTTAGCGAACACCCTGAAGTCACCAGGAACACCATCATTTTTAAGAACAGAAAGGCCGTACCAATCTTCCTCATTGCTAAAAATCACTATATATTTACATAGTTTTAAATGCCTAAGCTTAACTGAAATTCATCTTTTGCTCTGATGGTTTGGTTCGGTTTTGGTTTGGTTTGGTTTGGTTTCTCAGTAGTGGTTATGGATCACATCTACTTTCCACCTGGTATAGATTATTCATTACAAGAAGGCAGTCAATTAGCAGGGTTATTCCAAGTATTTAGACCTTTCTTTCATGGTTTAAAGCATCCTTCCCTGGGAATGTAACACTTTGGATTCAACACTGAAAAGATCTTGAACACTGTGCAAACATCTGGCATGTAAAGAGGCTTCAGTTTGATATATGACTACCAGAATGTTAGCTTCTTGCATCTCCTGCAATAAGAAAAAGAAGAAAAAAATTGTAGTGGGTAAATGAGAATACAGGATATAGTAGGTGTGAATGATTATCAAGTTGTGACCCAGTCAGGAGACTTTGAAAATCCAAACCTTTTCCAGACTTTTTGTCAGTTTTTAATGGTTGCCATTCATTGCTAGGCATAGAGATAAAAATTTGATCCAAATGTGATATCATTCACATTAACTTGACGATATCAGAGATGCATTTGACTTTAAAATGGATATTAGATATTATGTTTTTCATCAGGAAACTCTTTGATTCAGTGATTGAGTTAAAATCACCATATTTCACAGGATTTTAGAATTATAAAATGGTTCAGGTTGAATGGAACTTTTAAAGGTCATCTAATACAATTTGCCCTGAAATGAGGAGGAACACCTTCAACTAGATCAGGCTCCTCAGATCTCCAGACAACCTGAGCTTAAATGTTTAGAGCAATGGAGCTTCTACCACCTCTCTGGGCAACTTGTTCTGTGTTGTACCACCCTCATTGTAATTTTTTTCCCCTAATATTTAGTCTAAGTCTACTGTCTATGTGATTAAAGCCATTACTTCTTGTCCTATCATGACAGACCCTGCTAAAGAGTTTGTCCCCATCATACTAATAAGCCCACTTTAAGTATTGAAAGGACACAATAAAGACTCCCTGGACCCTTGCCTTCTCCTCTTCTCTTCTCTTCTCTTCTCTTCTCTTCTCTTCTCTTCTCTTCTCTTCTCTTCTCTTCTCTTCTCTTCTCTTCTCTTCTCTTCTCTTCTCTTCTCTTCTGTTCTCTTCTCTCTTGGCTGAACAACTCTGACTCTCTCAGCCTGTTTTAACAGGAGAGGGCTTCTGATCATATTTGTGGCCCTTGTCTGGACCTACTTTAGCAGGTCCATGTCTTTATTGTGTTGAGGGCTCCAGAGCTGGATGCAGTACTCAGGTGGGGTCTCACCAGAACAGAGTAGAGGAGGAGAATCAGCTCCCTTGACCTTCTGGCCATGGTTCTTTTGATACAGCCTGAAATATACTTGGCTTTCTAGAATGGGAGTACACATTGCCAAGTCCTGGCAACTTTTCATCTCAAGTCCTTTTTCACAGAGCTGTTCTCAATCTCTTTATCCCCCAGTTTATACTGATATCAGAGATTGCCTCAGCTGAGGTAAACAAACTTAAACATGGCCTTTTTTCTTTCTTTTTTTTTTTTTTTTTTTTTTTTTTTTTTCCAGGCTAAACGGAGCCTTTTGCAAAGAGGAAACAAAAGTTTTATGTATGTAAATGTTCAAGTGTCTGGAAATTCAGAGTGGAAACATAGGCTAAGTTTTATTTATTTGAAAGACTACAATATGTATTTGACCTCCTAGAGGCATGAAATGTAGAGAAACCTTTGTGACTAATGCCAGGAATTTTCCACTAAAACTGATGCTTACCCTTAAGTGTAAATTCACTAACTCAGCAAGACTGGTGTAAAAATGTACATTTGTATTGAACAAATGTCAAAAAGAATCAGTAACTTTTCTCTGTTACTGATGGTGTGAAAAGGCTTTCCATGCCTTTGGGCATCCTCTCCATGACTGGCACCTGAATGATCTATACTCCAATATTTGATTTTCTTTTAATTTCTACTCCCGTTTTTCTATTTGTTCCTCCTTAGATATTTGTGTTGCTTATACTCTGTGTTATTGTTATCAATCTTTCATATTACAGACGAGTCCTGTGACTCACACTCTGCAGCTTTTCAGTATAATAGTTATTTTCTCCAGAGATTCGTGCTCTGTTTTCCTGAGTGCTGCAATGACCAATAGTACTGCCTGTACTGTTGCTTTGTAAAGAGGATATTGGAATATCAAAAGAGTTTTGAGATTCTGATGTTACTAAAGCAAAATTGAAACAAATAATTCTTTTAATGAAGAAGATTCATCCCTTCCAGATTATTAGAATAAAAGGATGAAAAATCAAACTTTTCACCTTTCCACATGTCTTTGTTGTGCAAGTCCTTCCCTAAGGTGGTGTTCTCTACTCACTAGTTTTTAGTAGCTTCATGGATTTCATCAAAGAACATGCAGACTCTTATGGGTCTCTAGGGAAAACATCTTTATTTCTATCAAAACTGAGGATGATTTCTCTATTCCCTTCTCTTTTCAGTTGTCTCCTATTTTGTTTTCATTGCTACTTGATGTCCCATTCCTTGCTGCCCATTACTTGAACTGAAAATATTTCTTCCAGTGGAGAAGGACTTATTGGCCATTTCAGGACTTCACTGTTCAGGACATAGTGTCAGGAGACACTAGTGTTCAGGAAGGAAATTAAGGTGCTGGAGCAGGTCCAGAGAAGAGCAACAAGGCTGTGAAGGGACTCGTGATTCTGTGATTCTGTGAGACTAGAGACTTCAGAGACTTTTTTGATTACCTTTGGTAAAACTATGAAAGCCATTTATATTTAGAAGAACATTAAGTATCCACAGTAGAGACAGGAGTAGAATGAGAATAAAAGAATCAAGCAGATACCATGTGCTATGGGGAACAGTATTACAGACTGTCTCTCTCAACACATCAGCCTTTGTGTTTCTGTCCCACATGACACAACATGAAACTCCCTCATCTGTAGCAGTTTAAATCTTTTTATGGTTATAAACTTGATCAGTAAGCAAACTTTGAATCCTTTCCACAGATTTTCTTATTGGTCCACATCAAAGTAAAATCCTATGACTTGCTGTGCTAGAATAAGTGAGGGACAGTAGCCTCCTAAACAGATGGAACCTAACTTGCCAGCCTTATAAAGGCTCCTCTGGGAAGGATCCTACCTACATTCTAGCCTGGGAAAATCAGGCATAGCACAAGATAGCTATTGTATCTCCTCTGTGTTCAGTGTGTTCCTTCTCTTCAGGGTCAGCTTCATGGAACCAAGCTGTACAAAATAGGAATTAACTGCTTTGTAACTGCTTCTGGTACCAGACTGAAAATCATTCTGTGTTATTTTCTGGAATTAAAGAGCCATCACTGAAATTTTTCGAATGTTTTCTTTCTCTCATTCATTCTCAGGTGATTCCAGCCATACTGAGAGCTGTTTCTTATCTGTTATACACAGATATTGTTTTCTTTTAAGATCTCTGAAGTAATGAAATAGACTTACAACAAATTTGTCCATAAATTCAGGTGTCATGCTCCAGGCACACGTGAGACATTATGTAGGATTTAGGACACATAATGGTATGAAATTTCACCATATCTGAACATAAGCCAAAACAAGACATAGGAACAGAACTTCTTTTGCTTCATTAGTAGTTAAAAAATTACTGTAGAAGTAGGTATTCCTGCCTGCCATTTTGTTAATTTACATGTGGTGCCTTTGTCTTTAAAGAACAATTGATATATTTTGTGCATATTAACAGATATATCTTTTTAGATCTATCAGTACTGTCACAGAATGCTCACAACTCTTAATTTTCAGTTTTCATCCCGATGTGGCACACTACTATATTTAATGCTGAGGTAAGAGTAACTGATCTTATTCTCTTTGTTAGAAAGCAAACTGAATGGGTAACCAGGCCAAAATATCGTTAAAGGTCTGTCCCTTACCATGGGGAATTCCTCAAAATCTCCTCATGAAAAGGATTCAGAGATCATTTTTTTGACTCCTCTTGCCCAGCATGAAAAGCTCCAGCCAAACATAAAAAGCTCAGTTCAGATTCAGATTAGGGTGAAAGTGTGGGAACTGGCATGAGACAACTTGCAGAGTAGATGTTGTGGACTTGCATCTGTGGAGAGGACGATTCCCAAAGTAGTCCCTGGCTCTGTGGGATGCCCAGACTGTAGCGGTTTGCTCCTGGGGAACTGTGACTTGCAGGAGGGACTGACATTGGAGGCGTTCATGAAAAACGTTCTCCTGTGGGAAGCATCTAACTTTGGAGAAAGGGGAGGCTATGAGGAATACTCCTCCCTGTGGAGGAAAGAGTGGCAGAAAACAATCTGTGACATCCATACTCTGAGCCCTACTCCCTGTGCCTCTAGGGGGGATTGAGGTAGAGATAGAAAAAACAAAGTAATTTGGTCTCGGGAAGAAGGGAATAAAAGCATTTAAGGGGATAAAAGCATTTAAGCTCTGATTTGTTTTCTCTTTGCTTTGTTTTAATTTGATTAACGATAAATATAATTATCTTTTTTTTTTCCAAAAAAATTATCTGTTTTTCCTGTGACTGCAACCGGTGAGTGAAAATATCATATTCCTCGTCTTGACCCACAAGGTTTTATAAGGATTTCCTCCTTGCCATCCCATAAGGGGGGAGAGGGAGTGAGTGGCCTTTGTTATCAGCCAGGCTTAAACCACAACATCCAGTTAAGACCAGCTGAATTACAGGGCTTTGGTTTCTTTCCATTAACCAGTCAAGGTACATACTAGCATTTCTCATCCCTGCATAATCTGCAGTTGATGGCAGGGGTTTTTTTAGCCATTACATTTAGTTTTTTCCCATTAGCTACACTTATGCCTAAAAATACTTCTTTGATCATAGCAGACAGCAATCAAGTAATCTCTTAGTCTTCCTCAGATGGATTACAAGTCATATTCTGTAGTCTCCTGTTAAGTACTAGCTGCTTCATTCTCTGAGCATTCTCAGCCTTCCTGTGTTTGATCCATTCTTTTTTTCATGAGTATGAATAACCAAAGATATGCTCATTCTGCAAGAAGACTAACCTCGCTTAAATTGTACAGTGAGATCAATTTCTTCCAGCCTCTGCTGGAAATCTCTGTTCTGCTGTACTAAGATTTAATTTATCTTTTTCACAGCTACATCAGCTTAAAGGCAGGAAACTATTCTGTAGTCAATGAACAGATCAAAGTCCTTTTTTTTTTGTTTGCTTTTTGTGTGTGTGTGTGTAGATAAGGTCCTAGACTGATGTCACAGAAGTTTATCTTATTAGACATGAAGCATATGATCCTGCATGTTTATCAATTGCATTACATCTTAAAATTCCCATCATCACAATAGCTAGTTCTTCCTATATATACCACAATACTTAGTTCTTCCTGTATATATTAATTCTTTTCTTATGGACAACACTTACCAACTTTCTTTCATCACAAATTCCCTGAGCATAACTCTATCCTTTGTAAGTAAAAATACTGAAAAACGTCTGTTCTAAAAATCATTCTTGTGAAATGCTATATCAACTTATAGTTGATATTTTAACATTGTCATCTTCTCTTCAGGGTTTTGTTCCTTCCTTTTTTTTTTTTTTTTTAATCCCCAGCCATGTGTATTTTAAACTTGTGGAAGTTTCTAAAAAAAAATTCCACAGACGTTTGATATTCACCTGCTTCACAGATTCACAATTCTGCTTCACAGAATTTCCCTAACTGAGATATATACCTGAAAACTAATGAGGCCAGGATCCTTTAGTAGAAACTGGACTATATGTTACTGAAAATGTATTGTGTAACTTTTAGACTACCAGAAGAAATTATTTTAAATAAACGGTAGATACATTTATACAGGATCTTAGCTCAATAATTAAGTGAATTCAGTTTATACTGGCGATAGGATGCTGAACAGCTATACAGCTGGAAAAACCTGGCAACTGATGCATTTTGTATTAATCTTATGGGACTCTGTTGCCTCCTGATTCAAGAAAGTCCCCAGTGTTAGGGATCCAGGTGGAAGATGATTATACAATGTGTCATTTGTGGTTTGAATATTCCCCATTCTCCTTCATGGTTATTTTGGAAGGGGAAGGTAGGCACAGATAGACAGTTCTTCTTTAGTTATATTTTCAACTTCAATAGACACAGATTGAGTAATTCATCCCATTTTACCATATGTTATCACCTAAATCTAGGCCATACCTCTGGAGAGTCCAGCTTTCAATGGTTTTCTGAAGAAGCCTGCTATCAAATTTCAAACTTTTCAGTACTGTGTATTAAATAAAATCAAAAATAATTGCAAGACTGTATGGAAAATGAGCTTAAGAAGAATAAGTCAAGTAGACAGAGGTCACAAGGCCTTCAGCAATGTGAACGTCTATATTTGGACCTTTGGTAGAGAGTCATCTAGTAATAAAATTAAACTTATAATAAAGGACCTATCAAATGTTTTTGTCAAAGGTTTTTAGAAAAGAAGAGATTTTATGTGTATCTTTGAAATTTAAGAAATTTTACTGGTGACTGAAAATTCTCTGAGGTTTATAGAGATGAGATTTCTAAATGCAGCTTTCATTTATGCTATCTGAACACCAGACATTTAAGAAAAGTAGTGGTGCTCTTAGAACATCAGCACTTATAGAATTTTTCTCAGTTTTGGGGGTGGATTTCTGTCCAGCCTCCCTCAGGCTCTTGGTAAATAGAATATTGTATAATAGTACAACACACTGGTTTACTCTTTCATTGAAAAAAAAATTTCATCAAAGGATTAGAAGTCACAAAAAATAAAAAAAATACTAGATTATAGCAAGTTTTGTGAGAGCAACTGCATACCTAGAAGAGATGCACTCATACCCACAGGTAACATTCTAAGCCAGAAAAAGCTATGGTAGCTTTTTGAGGATCAGCACAGAACCTGTGTATGAAGAAACAAAACCTGCAGTAACCAAAGTCTTGTTCATTCCATTATTGATATTACCGAATTCAGAATGTTAAAAGCATAGGTGTACCACATGTAGTCCTTCTACCACAATGTAGTCTTTCTGTCTTAGTTTCTTTATTTCTCCTAGACTGTCATCCTGTTCCACATGAACAATGTAAAGTGGATTATATCAAATTATAAAAAGAAGTACTGAAATGAGGCAAGGAGTAAGTAGAACTACTGGACAGATTTAGGTTTTCACTTTATGCCTGAGGTGATCTAAATCAGAAAAACCAAGCCTGTATCTGTGTTTAAAACACATGAAATTAAGAAATACTCATTTTTTTGAGCATGTCCCTACATTTAGGCAAAAAGCAGTTTCTATAGATACACATATGCACACACCCATATACATATATATGTTTATTGTGTATTACATATGTTCTCTGTGTTGAGAAAGAAGAACAATTAGAAGTTAAAAAAAAAAAAACCCAACAACTATTTTTTAATGTTGCTTGGGGATATAATATTCTCTGTATAAAAATGCAAGGAGATAACAGGTATGATTCATCAACGAAAATATATATACTGCTATGTTTATCTATAGGTAATGGAAAGATAATACCTAGAATGTGGGATTTCATCCTTGATCTATTTACAACAGAATCATTCTGACACTAGTTAAATTTTCCAAACAATGTTCACTGTGAAAACAAACATGAAATACTTAAGCAGTCATTGTGATGCCACCACAAGAACACCTCAACATGGACATCTTTTTCTGATATTTTTTCCAGGTAGATTTTAGAAGAAAGTGGCAAGTTCTTATTGCTGGAGAGATAAGAACATGCTGGAATTTTCTGCATTTGTCATTCAACACTTTTTATTGCTTTCAAAGAAGCAGTTCATTTTTGAAGGACAAAATAACTCGTATCTTTTATGTCCAAATGTATTTATAAGTGAGAGACTGAGTCTTGTGTGCCAAGGCTGAAGTGTTCCACCATTGTAACTGTGCAAAGATGATTTCATAGGAGGCTCAAAACACAGGAAAGATCATGGTATACTCAGTATGAGGAAATTCTCCTGTTTACTGAGACAAACTTTTATTGTATTTCATGCACAATAGATTAAATGCTTCCCTGTTTTCTGCTCTTAACAGAAGAGGTGACTTCATAGTGGTAGCATTGATTTTTTATAATTTCTGACGTATTCAAAATAATCTGACAATATAAAAATATCAAAAATCAACCTGTTTTACACCTAGCTTTCATAGAATCCTTTTTTTCCCCCCACCTCTATTAATTCCATCAAAAATAACAGAATAGGCACTCATTCTTTTTATTTTAAAACCAGAAAGAGATTTATTTTGCAGTCAATATAATTTATGTTTTATCCATTTTACTTTACACTGCAGTGGATTATGTATAGCCAGAGCAATACTTCCACTGAGAACTAACTTCTTAAACAGCTATCCCATAGTCACCTATACCTACCCAAATATCTCTTCTTGGTTATAGGTATAGTTATGAAAGATTTGGTATTTTACAATGTAGGTTTACTTTGATCTTAAAGAAATTTTGATAATATATTAGATGATCTTACATGGTTTTTTTCCAGTCTACTCTCACATCAATTAAATCATCCATATTAAAAAAAAAAAATGTCATCATATATTTTGTGTTTAAGATTATGCAGCAATAACTTGAAAATAATTAATGTAAAGTTAAATGCTTCACTTCAATAGGAATACTTAATTTAAATGCTTAAATGTCTGGAAAACTTTATTTTAAAGATATTCTGCAGATCAGAAAGTACTCCATAATTCACTGTTTATTTTACTATTAATTATTTTCTCCTATTTTTCTCAAAATTAATTGATTGCTTTCAAACAAAGATAATTTAACATTTCTTTTGCGAGATTACCTTGCAGATTTAATGACTTTTGATTGTTACTTGATTTTTCCATTCATGCCATCACATTGTCTAATCTACAAATGAGATAAGTGTTATCTAGGAAAAGCACACTGTGAACTCAATGCTGATTGGTCAGAAAGAAAAAAGATTTAAATTGTTATGGCTGTGAGGATTCAGAGCATTAAAATCTGGTCATGTTAATATTCACAGATGTCTTGGTTGATGATAGGACAGACACCCTAAAACTGCATTCACTTTTTCAAACAGTTTCCATCAGCAGTCAGGACAGAGAATGCCAGGTGGACACCATGAGCTCCATTCTCAGCAAAAATCCCTTTTGCCCTTTTCCAGTACTGTCTTTTGGTGACTCATCCCGTAGATGGAAAGAGACATTTTGAGTAGGATTAATCTGACCAAATGCAGAGTCTAAAATATAGGCTACTATGTCTGAACTAGTCATCTCAACTTCCTTTATCGTTAATGGGGAAAGTAAGACACTTTATGATGAAATTAACCTAATGTCATCTGAATGCACTCATCTATCAGATGAGTCACATCTTAAAAGAGCCTGTTCTCTCTGGTGACTTTAAAGGGCACCAGAAGATATTCTCTTGGATTTAGACATCTTCTAAATTTAGGTTAGATAAGGACAGTATTTGAAGGCTGACAACATAAGGAGAAAAAAATATTTCTATAATGGCTGAAAAATGTGCACTTGTAGTAGAACTATTATAACTAAAGCATTTTGTAACATACAGCATACCTCATATATCACATAGACTATCTTTCTAACCTTTGATCAGATAAAATATCTCACACTGTAAGAACTGTGCTGAAAAGAAAAAATGATTGAAAATTCCATTTTTCTTTTACCCTATAACCCAATATATAAACATACATAAGTAAGGTGAGTACTGACAAAATTGTGGTTAGCTTCAGAGCAATATGCTGTGGTGAACTCTTGTAGTTGTTTCCTCAGACCATGAAATGTGAACAGTCCTAGCTAGCAGGGTACTGTATAGATCAGAGGGAGAGGGAGCGTAGGACTTTTTTGATATTACAAATAAAGAAGTAATATTTTACTATTAACTGTAATTCTGTAAGGCTTTTCTGCTTATTAAATGACACAGGCAAGACTTTGCTGAAGGACATATTTTAAAATGTTTCTAACTCTGTATTTACTGAACCTGCATAGGACTACCTATCGTCTTATTTCAGCTGTTAAAAGTTCTGAAATACAAATGATTTTCTGTCATGAAGTGCTAGATACTACTTAAGTCAACAAAATATGCCCAAGGACATTGAATGTGATGCCTTCCCCTGACATCTGTTTTTCTCATGCAGCAGAGTCTGCTAGGATAACTTGTTAGATAGGAAGCTCAGAAAGAAAATGGAAGAAAACAGAAACCAAACTGTTCTTGATTTTGAGGACAAAACACTTTGAAAGTTATGCAGAACTTCAGTATTCTGATGCTCACCACAACACAGAGTTAAGAGTAAGCGAGCACAATAATTTTTAAAGCCTATTTTGAGGACTTCAGCAGCCTTTTTCACTTTAAGAATATAGAAATAATTTTATCCTATATTTGAAAGTAAAGCTTCCTCCCTCAATCACTAAAAATATATTTTAATAAACAAGTAGGTAAAATCTTACCTAAGAACTTACCTAATATAAAAATCATAGAATCATTCAGGTCGGGAAAAGACCACTAACCCAACACTGCAAAGTCCAGCACTAAACCATGTCCCCAGCCTCCTTATCTATACATATTTTAAATACCATTGGGGATGGTGACTCCTCCACTTTCCTGGGCAGACTATTACAGTGCCTGCCAATCATTTCAGTGCAGACTTTTTTCCTGATATGTAATTTAAACCTCCTCTGGTGCAACTTGAGGTGATTTCCTCTTATCCTATTGCTTGTTCCGTGGGGGAAGAGACCGACACTCACCTAGTTGCATCCTCCTTTCAGGTAGTTGTAGAGAGCTATAGCATTTCTCCGGAACCTCCTTTTCTTCAGACTGAGCAACCCCACTTCCCTCAGCTGCTCTTCCTAAAACTTGTGCTCTAGATCCTTCACCAGCTTTGTTGCTCTTCTTTGGACATACTCGAGCACTTCCAAGCCTTGTAGTGAGAGGCCCGTGTGAAGCCTATTCTACTGTCTTTAAAAAGGGATGAATGAGGAAGAAGGCATGGATGGGCTGCCCTCTAGAACATCAATAAATCATTACGGTGTGAAGAGTTGTCTTCGAAGAATACCCACAAGCAGTTTGAAAAATAAGGGTAAGATTTAGAAACCGAGACAACAAAAGTAATCTTGTGGTTGTTGCCTACTACAGGATGTGTGCACCAATCCCAGAGGACCAACTGTATCCTGGGCTGCATCAAAAGTGTGTCCAGAGGGCTGAGTGAAGTGATTCTACCCCTCTGTTTCACTCTCATGAGATCCCTCCTGGAGTACTGCGTTCCCTGGAGTCCTCCACACAGGAAAGACCAGACGAGGAGCACAAAATTTATCAGAGACTTGCATCATATCTCATGTGAAGACAGGCTGAGAGAGTTGTGGTGGTTCAGAGAAAGCTTCAGGAAGACTTCATTGCAGCCTTTCACTACTTAAAGAAGGCTTATAGAAAAGATGGGTACAAACCTTTTAAAAGGCCTGTTGTGATAGGACAAGGGCTAATCATCTTAAAGTAACAGATTCTAAAATTGCTTCTAACTTACAAATTTGAGCTATTATTTATTAAAAAGTCACCTATAGATGAGATAGGTAAATCTGAAACTTAAAGGGTATATGTATTTACAGTAAAGAAGTCCTCTTGGTCTCCAGTTTGGTTTTGGTTTGGGGGTCTGTTGTTTCCTTTTTATTTATCTGTCTATCTATTTGTTTATTTATAAGTACTCAGTTTCTTTTAGTTTACTTGAAGTCTGACTTACTCCATCTGAGCCAAAAAGCAGCTCACAATACTAGGAAAAAGACAGACAATGATACCTTACAAAGTGGTATTTAAAATGCTGGGAAGATTTTAGAGGAAGTGAAGGAAGTTACTTTTACCTGGACTATAGCACACTTTTACCTGGACTATAGCACCCGAAGAGCAGTCAAAAAAGTGATTTATTGATGCACAAAATGCTCCATTATATGTTGCATGGATTAGTGTATTTATTTACTTTGTTATCTCCAGTCTTCTTGAATTTTCCATGTAAAAGTATCTGTTTGTAGGTCTTTGTATTAAGATATAGAGGATACGGATAGTGGCATTTGTTTTTATATTTAGGACCAGAACTTAAATAATCTCAGGGGCTGCATCATCACCTTCTGGATGTTTCTTACAGTGTAGAAGCTAAATCATGATTATTCTTTGTATTCTTAAAATTCTAGTTCAGTAATTTTAATAATGGATTTCCTTAGAGAAAAAAAGAAATTTCTGAGAAAAAAAGAAATTTCTAAGAAAAAAAATTAAACTCAAGTTTTATTGCCATCCTTAGAAGGAAAAAATAAAAGTTGCAATTGCAGGTTATCTATAGAAAAATAACAGAATTCAGGAAAGTCAAAAAAGTTCAAAAGAACTTTCCACATTGGCCAATTAGAGCTCTTAGAACACAAGGATTTAGAAAACACACTTCAGTAATTTTTGTTCCTTTGCTGAACTGGGGATATTTTCTTAAACTATATATTTGGGATTATGTCCATGCAACAAAATAGCCTGATTCAGGTCAAACTTACCTAAATAATAAAAAAAAATCACTATTCTTTTTACTATATGTATCTTTTCTTCACTCCCTCTCAATACTTATATGTATAAATATAGTAAGCACTGGGAGTACTCAGTAATCTTCTACATTTCCTGATCAGAGCACCTGCCTATTAGCAGGAAAATGGTGCAGAAGGAAGACATATTATATTTTAATTTTTCATTATTTTTCTTATGTACTTCATTTAACTGAGATATATAAAAATGCAAATTTGCAATCAGTAGAATTATGTCTTTTAGCAAGAATGAATTGTGCTAGGACAGTCCTTCGTGCCTTGTTTTGTACTAAGCAATTGGTTCACAAAAAGACCCAACAATTCCTTTTTTTAATTAGATAGAAGTAAATGCCTCTGTACAGACAGAAAACGTGGATTTCAGTGGTGGCTGGAATTTTTACGTCTTTCAGAGCTTCATACACAACCAGCTGGAAAGAAGGCAGGCAAAATCTTGAGAGGACTGGATAAAAATACTAGTTGATTACCTGTCACAAAAATATCTTCTCTCCTCAATAAGATGTTCTCTGGAAGATGATATGAGGAGATTAAGATGATGTATGATGACACAGTCTAAACAGCAGTCAGTATTTCACTTGTCATATGTGTAAGGCTAAAAGTCACCTGGAACTCTTTCAGTCTTCGTCTCTGAAATTTTGATACTTTTTTAAGGTCTAGCACAAAACATTAATCTAAATTAAAGCAACCATTTCACAGTAATAACATTAACTGATCTTTAATGTCACATCAGAACATTACTGACTGAACACTGTAAAAACTTTTCAGTATAAAAAAAATTTGACAAATAAAGACCAAAACTGTTTGAGAATTATTTACTACACAAAGAAACTGTTGGTTCTTATTAAAGCCTTTCTCTTATTTCATTTTTTATTCATCTGTTTGCTAGTCATGCAAATGGATTATAAGGTTTTAGTTATCCGGGCTTGTCAACTTGGTCTGGTATATATCAGTAACATTGGAATTCTCACATAAGTAAAGTGAATCTATTGGCTAAATGACAGTGTTATAATGTTCTTCATACTTCTCTTTTTTTTTTTTTTTTTTTTTTTTAATATGATTTTACCTATGTTGTTCATAACAAACCACTGTTTGCTATGTTTTATCCTGTGTAATGTCAATAATGACTGGAGTGATGGAGTGGAGTGTACTGTCATTGAGACTGCAAACCTGACTGGATGGGTGATAACTATGCTGTAGGTTCAGAATGGTTTTACCAGGATGGAGAAATAGGTTAACTGAAAACTTGTGAAGATCAGCAGAGGCAAGTGTAAAGCCTTGTATCTGGGATGGAATAAGCACATGAACAGTACAGAGAGGACACCAAATGAACAGAGAGCAGTGATGGCCAAAAGGAACTGATAGACAACAAACTGAATGACTTGAACACTTATAGCAAAGGCTACCAACATCCAAGCTTTCTCAACAAGACCCATGGAGGTCAGTCTCACCATCTGTTCAACACTTATGAGATAACATCTGTGGTATTGTGTCTGATTTTGACCTCTCCCATACAAGAAAGTAATGGACAGAATGGAACAAGTCCAGTGGAAGAACACCAACATAACTGAAGTCTCATGACATGGAAGGAAAGGCTGAGGGAATGGAACTTATTCAGCCTCAAGAAAACAAAGCAGCCAGTGAGAGCATAAAGAGAAGACAGAACCAGACTTTCTGCTCCAGAGTGTTCAGGGATAGGAGAAGTAATGGGTGCAAGTTAAGCAAATAAATTCTGATTAGGTATAAAAGACAATTTGGGTTTTTTTTTGTTTTTTTTTTGTTTTTTCTTTAAGGATAGTGCAACACTAGAGCAGGTTGTGCAAAGATGGTATGAAATCTTGATCTTTGAAGATATTAACCTGCAGTTGTATAGGTCCCTTAGCAACCTATCTAATTTTTCCTTCTGTGAGAGGAGGGTAAGACTAGAAGGCCTCCAGACATCTCTATAACATAAAATATTCAATGATTTTGTGAAAGGACTCCATGCTTACTCCTTAACAAGAAAATAACCTACTGATTGCAAATGGCAACAGTCAATACCTTTCTAGATCTGTGCAGAAAGATCAACATATTGGTGCTTCCTTAGAACCTCTTTTTCATCTTTAACTTGTTATTTTTTCCTCTATCCTTCCTCTGAAGTTGCTATATAGTGCATACATTCCAATTCTTAGTCTTGATTGAGCCAGTAAATATTTGTACTCCAAAGAAACTTCCCGTTCTCGTCTCCCAGTTTTCTCATACTGTTTCACCATCTCCAAGTCTTCCGTGTTGCTAAATAACAAAATGTGAGAGAAAAAAAATGTTTGTGTGACAGCAAATGAGATCTCTGGCTCCTGATCACTGTCAGTTGGTATGTCTATTAAAATTGGGATCTTTGTGTATTGCTTTCACTTGCAAATGAAATCTTCTGAGGCATGAGTTTATTGATAGATTATAATAAGCAAAATTAATTAGGGAAATCCCATTACACTGACTCTTTAGAGTGTGGTATTATGCTGTCCACTGTATTCACATACCCATAGGCAATCAGGTCTATGTAAACCAGGAATTTACAGTGAAGAAACCTGATCAGAATGAGTAGGTTTTGATCTTGCCAGTATTGTAGTACCACAGATTGATTATCTTTAAACTTTAATGTTGTCGTCTATTGTACTCAAAATACCCTGCTGATGTACAATGCACTTTCTTTTTCTCTGTGTGATCTAACTAGATGATTTATAGCTCATTGGGTGACTGCTTTGAAACTTTGTGGTGTGAGTATGAACTGCTGGCACTACACAGAAAGATGAATATGTTAGCATCAAGGACTCTGATCTCAAGTCCCTCTAGAATCAATGGGAATTTATCATCTGAAAACAAGCAAGTTTCTGACAGAACTAGGTCCTTATGGAACTCAGCCAAAATACATTTCATCTCATGAAAAACTGGCAGAATTTCTCCCTAAGCAGAGGAAATCTGCAAGCTATGATTAGCACCTGGACAGAGATCTTATGAACATCTATTCCATGTGATGTTACAAGAAGCAGAAAGAAATCAGGTGAGATAATGCTATCTCTATGTTGTTTGTGCCTCATGGGAGAGTACTAGTGAACGAAAACAGTGTACCAATAACACTAATTAACCAGGGGTATCATGCTGCTGAACAGTGTAGAAGAAAACAAAAATACTGAGGAAAAATAGACATAAAGTAAGCAAGATGGGACAGAAAAAGCTGAGGAAACAGGCAGGAATGAAATGGAACAAATTATTTCACAAGGACAAGTGTGTTTGACAAAATTTATCATCTTGGGGAGAAAAATAAAACATTGATTCAAAAGCAAACAGCAGCAAAATTAGATTGAATACAGGTATCTTCATAGAGATAAATGTAAGCAAGATGGAAAATGTGAGAAGAAAAAAAATTGTCACCTTTAAATTTCCACCAGTACAGCTGTGATATAGGGAAAAATAGAAAGAGCACTAAATAACTTTAAAGCTGGACAGATTCTAGCAGGGAAAGAGGAAAACCTGGGAGTCAGTCTATGGCAGCACATGCAGTTTTAGCTAGTTTCAGTCATATAATTGGTAGTTGCTTATAGACACTGTTAAGCTTTATCTGCCTTTGGGTGTCATGTGCAAAGAATTCCTCTTCTGACAGTGAGGAATTTTTTAGCTAATATAGCTGCAAATGCAAGACTAAATTATGCCCTGCTTTTTTTTTTTTTTTTTTTTTTTTTTTTTTTTTGACATTATTATACAAACAGATTTATAGTTATAACATGCTTACGAAGAAATTGTATAGGTGACATTGGGAATGGGCTAACAGTAGACTGAACCCTATTGCACCATAAACTTCTCTCTGTTGGAAGTGGCCACACCTTACAGCCTGTAGCCAGACAGCAGGTTTGGGATGGAAGCTGTGTATTTCTAATGAGCAAGATCCCACAGCTGAGAAAATCACCTCCTACTTAAGCTGGAGCCTGAAAGCTAATTTGACAGCCAAAGTAGTTTGAGGTAGTTTGTGTGTTGAGATTATCAAATTTCCAGAATTACCAGAAACACTGGTATCACTCAGGATGTGTTTGCTGCAGTTCAAATTCTCTCAAGCAATCAAATGAAAAGGAGGAGTTATAAGCATCAGATTACCCATTTACTGAAGTGTATATTCTGCTTACTCTCCATCTTGACCAGGTTCACAGTTTGGTGACTTCATTTGTGATGCTTCGCAGAATAAAAACTGATAGCCTATTACCAGTTTCTTGTGGACAGGATTTCTCTCTCTCATAATCTGTATATGAACAAGTAAGTTTTTCTGCTGCTTCATGGATGATGCCCAGCAAATAGTGGAATACCTGCTCTGGTATCAGTGACTTTTCCATCCTACAGTAAAAATGTTCCTTCTGGTAACTATGATTACTCTGTTACTTGGAACCTTCACATGCTTGCTTCTTGTCTTCTGCAATATGATAAAATACATTTCAGTAACATTTTACTTTTACTTATATTTCATTCCCTTACAAGACTGTATACTCATTGATAGTATGAGGTACTAGCATTTTCTACCTAATTGGTGACTTTCTAAGAAATGCAGTATTGTAGAAAAGAAAGGATGTAAAGAACCAAAGTCCTTGGTTATTGATCAGTATTTTGCACATGTCAATTATTTTACAAAATCATTTAAGTCTGTATGCATATTCCTGTATGTAGATTTTTTATGATAGAAGTATGTTCGCTTATATGAAAAATTTCTGTGCCATTATCAAACAGGACCTTCTCATCTTACAAACATAAAGAATGCCAAATTTATCAAAATATTTTCTTATGTATTTATGGCATGGTTTAGTCATGGATATGGTAGTGTTAGGATAACAGACTTGATGATCCTGAGGGTCTTTTTCAACCTAAATGATTCTAAGATTCTGTTGCAGTGTGTTTCTGGGAAGGCAGCTGAGGGAAGTATTAAATGCCATATTTCTCACTGAAAGCATACATGAATGTACTTTACAGCAGCAAAAACTTTTACAAGTTCATAATCAGCAAGAGCTGTATTTCATACAGAATGTGTTCCATCAAGTTAGTGGTTTCAGGTTTCAGACTTTATTATCATTTTCTATTGAATTTTTTGGACATGATAATGATATATATCAACTTAATATCCATGCAGCAAAAGAAATTTCTTCTTCCTAGAAAGGTATTAATTCTTGAAATTTTCTTTAGTATTATGAATTTTCACTGTGCTAGTGATTTGTATTTTCCAACAAATATTGTTATTTTACAGCCTTAAAAGAAGACGTGTACTGAGTTTTTTAATATTGCATAAGTAACATTAATAATAATTTTTATTGGTATATGTTAATTATGTCTTTACAATATCTGAGTTTTACATTTTCTCTTCTTGTCTATAGTCCTTAAAAAAAAATCTAACTCTATTAAACAATTAAGATCTGTTCATTAGCTGTAGAGAGTAAGATTCCATTTCAGTAAATAAATAAAAAAAATATAGAATATCAACCTGTCTATCTATCTATTGATCTATCTATCTATCTATAGGAGAGCACCCAAATCTATTCTGCTTCAGTCTTATGACATGAATCACTTTGTCAGGTGGCAAAACTGGAGCAGAAAGCACGTAAATTTAAAAAACTGCTTTTTGCTTCACCCGGTTGTATTGTAAAAGACTGTAGAAGCATATTGTATACTACACTAAATATAACTACTGTAGGGAAAAAAAAGGGGCTGCAAATAAAAAAAGCAATGTTTTTTATCAGCTAAAGGAAGAGAATAATTGCTGCAGATAAGTAGTGACATTGGTCTGACATGGCACACTTAAATCAGGGGCAAAACTAGAGACCTTCTTCTCTTTGTTGTTTCATGCTTCCCTCTTTTAGAGATTGTGACCATCATTTAACTTACTTGTTATTACCTTTGTTTTGACAGCATATGTGGGATGATTTATATATGCTGAGTGTCTGTATTTGTTCTCTTTCTTATACCATAAACCAGATCTATTCAGCTTTCAAGGTTGTATTCCTTTAGTGATTAGTCATTGACTGTTTCTGATTGTGACCCCTAGTATTATCTGTGCCTGTACTCTCAAAGCTACTGTCATTATCTTATGCTCACACACTTAGGGCACCCAGTTACAGTCTATATTGCATCTATGTTGGTAGGTAGGTATATAGATAGATAGGTAAATAGATAGATAGATATTATTTGTATGTGTGTATGAAATAGTAATTATGTAATTATTTTGCCAGTTTGTCAGTCTTGTATTCCATCACTACCTGGTGACCTGGTTCTGTCAATTTTGTTGTAAGTAATTCTGGGCATAAACTTAAGAGCTTAGCAAATGAAAGCATGAAGAGGGAAAGCATTCTGGTTGCCTGAGTCAGTAGAAGAGTGTAGAAGGATCTGATTTGTTGCACATGTTGAAGCAATGATAGAAAGACTGAATTGTCTGTTGAAGAAGGTGTGTAGAGCAGCACACCATTTAGAACACACTGAAGTTCCCATGAGCCTCTTCATGCTCATGGTTTTCCCTTGAAGAATAATAGGGTACTATCATGGAGTCAGGACATAGTAATGATCCATTTTTTAGTCTGTGGTCAAAAGAAAGGAAATGCTTTCTTGTGTCATCCCGTATACACATACTGACTGAGAAGACATCCATCCCATCCCAAATTCTGGACTACTTTTTAGTCCATTAGAGAACTAAAATTATTTCAGGGTAAATAAACTGGAAAAAAATCAGAAGTTGATGAAATCCTTCTTTATTTCAGGTTCTGGAACTATTTGGCCATTGAGTGAGCACCTGCTAGGTATTGGACGATGGTGTGTATTGGTCTTCTCCATCTGTACATGTGAAATCACCTGATTTTGCTACAGAATCAAACCCTGGCTATTGGAAAAGTAAAAACTTGAAACATGTCTAATTTTCTGGACTTGCTAGAAATTACCAGGACAGATATTCACCTCACTTTGTCTCACTTTCATCTGGTTTTGTAAATCAAGGTAAAGAGTAAAATATCATATCCAGAATGGTACTGTGACTAAAATTCAATTCAATGTTGATACAGCGAGGTTTAAAAAAAAAAAAGCTAGAGTCCATTAAGGGCTCTGAAAAGGACTTTGGCATTAGTATTCTGAACATTACAACACATAATTTATTGGCAGGTGGTCCATAGAGCAGGATTCACAACTCACAGATGTCCTCAGGAAGTGTCGACTGCATAAATACAGGGTACAAAATAACTAGCTTGGTAGCAGTTCTTCAGAAAATAATTTAGGTCATGAGTCAACAGTAACATGCTGTTGAGAAATAAACCAAGAATCACAGAGATGTATATAAACAGGAATCCGTCCATGGCAAAAAAAAAAAAAAAAAAAAAAAATTGCACCAGAGAAAGAAAATAAAGGATTTACATTCCACATGTAAAGAAAACAGACCTCCACTCCTGAAGATGCTTAGTCTTCAAGAACATAAAAGACTATAAATAAGTAAGAGAATAATCTCCCATGGCAGATGGCAGATGGGTAACAAGAAACAGTTTAACAGCTTAAACTGAAGCAAGACAGATGAAGTCTTGCCAGTAGTAAGGGTGGCAACCATTAAACAGATTACCTTGTCAAAGCTTCTGTCACTGGAACTCCTTAAGAGCAGATTAAGTTAATGTCTTGAAAAAAATTAAAATTATCTGAAAAATATATGCAAAGTGAGAGTGACAGTAGAGACAGGAAGAAAGTTTCTAGACTCTATTTATTGCTGAAAGTGAAAACCTGAGGTTTTTCACAATTTCTAGTACATGTACCTATGTCCAATGGCTATTTCCTAAGGAACATATCAACCCCTATTTGTAGGATGAGAATAAAGATTCCAAAATTTCTAAAAAAAAGTCCTAAGCATGATCATAGAAAATAATTCTTTGCCTGTGTTTTCTCTGTGATCATATGAATCCTTAGATGAGTTTGCTCAGATGATGTATGGTGAGTGTGTGGGTTTTCTTTGGCCCCAAGCCTGGTTGTTAGAGCATTCCCATGAAAGACAGAGTTTCTATATTCCTCTTTCTGGCAAAGGAAGATGTTGAATTTGATCTCCTGGAGACTGAATTTCACATGCCTGTTCTAGCTTATTTTGTGATATTGAGTTATATAAATCCCTATTCTGTTATCTTTACTTCCCCATTAATTTATTCAGTACTACTGCTAGTTCCAAGAAACACTCTTTTAACAACAACAACAACAAAAATTAACACTAAAACTACTATTCTAAATACTGATATTTCAAATGACATTTGTAGATTTTGCATTGAAATACCCAGGTTTGTAGTTTTTATTAACATTATCTGAAATTACAGATTTGTAATCTCAAATGCCTAATGTCACTGTCAATTTATTTTCTTTATAGATGCTTAAAATTAAAATGTAATTTTCATAAAGCAAAAATTTCAGCAGCAATTTCTATGAAATGTGGCTGAGTCAATGGAATGCTATTTCCAAGAATATCCTTGATCTCACCTTTGAAAATAGGAAATCTTGCCTATTTCCTCTGAGCAAGATGAAGAGTTAATGCCTGGAAAGTGCTCAGATAAATACTTATTAATGGTTCAGTTAATATCTTGAAGTGAACATAGTATAAAAGAGAAAAAACTTGTCTTGTTTTTATAACCAACAAGTGAGGGTATCTACTCATTAAAAAAGGAAAGGAACAAAATCAAAACAAACAAAAGACCAGTTCTTGGACTCCGGTGCTGCTGATAATACTGTTCTGCATGTATGTTTCAACTAAGAAGTTTGTTGTAAGCAAAATGGAAATCCAAATCTGAACATATTTCCTCTTGTGATTATTAAAACCACTGATGGTAGCCATTTAAGACTGGATACCTCAAGTCAGCTGTCTGTATTCAGAGAACAGAAGTCTCTAAGATAATAGATTAAAGCAATAGTCAGCAAACACCATCCATGGGTCTATAAATAGAAATGTTGAGTACAAACCAATGAATTTACTGTGTTCAGCTAATAAACTCTTAATTTCTCCAGTTTGGGGTAACGTAAGTTAAAAGGAGGGATTCAATTAAAGAAATTCACAAGGAAAGAAAGAAGCTTTTCAAAGGTCTGGAAAATCTGACCATCAAAAGGAAGGTTTTAGATTGTATAGACCTAAAGAAAGAATAAGACAAGAGCAGTGTTCGTATATGTAAAACACAGCTTCTTCCCTTCTCATACCCCACTGTAGATCAGACAAGTGAGTTTAAATAATGTAAAGGAAGGTCTACGTTAGAATGTGTAATTGTGAGAACTATAAAGTACTACAGCTCTTTGTTGGAGGCTTTGGCAGCTCCCTCAGCTCCAGTTCCAAAGAGGAAGTTGTAAAACTTTATGTTCAGAAGTGACTCAGACATAGCTGTCCCAGCCTTTGCAAAGGAGGAAGGAATAGAAGCTCTCAAAAAGTTTATTTCAGCCTCAATTTCTATTTCTGTGGTTTTATTAACTAGATCTGTTGCATGCAGAGAGTAAAATAATGAAAGAATTAATTTGGAGTGTTGAAGTAACACAAAATTTTTACAAAGCCTGAAAAAACCTGAGCAATGCTCTGGAAATTAACAGATGTTCTTCAAAAATTATGATGTGTTTTAAATATATTTTCATTTACATTTTACAGGAAGTATTTTCAGATTGAACTAGTACTTTATCTTCCACTGTTCTAAATTTCCCATAGTTACTATATTATTAATCTATCAAGTGATTAAGGCTACCAAAACATTAGCAATATTTTTTTTTATGCTCATACAAATTTATTTACATATAACATGAATAACAAGGCTGAAAAATGCAATTTTATGGTGCCAGCTTGCGATAGTAGAGGGTTTCCAAATTTCATGACAGTCAATACTACAAAAGATATCTGTGAATTGTGGATTCTTTTTTTTAAATGTTTTTAAATATTAAACATGTTTATTATGTTAAATTTAAAACTTTTAAACATGTTTTAATGTCTTTTTTTTTTAGTGTTTTTTTAATGTAATATCTTACACTCTTCAGTGAGGATGAGACAAATTTAAGTCCATTATAAGAATTATAGTGGACAACAGTTACATTTGTATTATTGCCCATTTTCATTTTCTTAATTATCCTGGTGGCTGATGTAGTTCTGCTTCATGTTCTCATGACAGTTTACCAGAGAAGTGCTGTATCACGATGCTAATGTCTCATCATACCCACTCTTTAACAATTAACAGTAAATTTTCAGTGTTTTTTTTTTCCACTGATCATCAGTTTTGTTGAGTATGTTTCTTTTGCTTTACAATGGTAGTAATCCACATGGAAGAGCTAAGAATGGACAAGCTGTCAAAACTCCACTTTTTTAAAGTCTACTAAATATTTACAGATTTTTCAAATTATACTACAAGGTATTGGAATTCAGTTATAGTTTTTAAGCTATAATGCGATTTAAATGCAGACAGAAAATGTTTGTTCACTTTCCTCTGGGTGAGATGGGGGAGAGTCAGAAGAGTAAAAATGAGAAAACTTGTACACTGAGAGAGAGACAGCACAACAGATGAAGCAAAAGCTGCCCATGATAACAAAGCGAAACAAGGAATTAGATCACTGCTTCCCATTGGCAGGCAGGTGTTCAGTCACCACCAGGAAAGCTGGGCTCCATCATGCCTATCAGTTAATTGGGAAGACAAACACCATAACTATAAAAATTCCTGCATTCCTTCTTCTTCTCCGATCTTTATAATCTAAGCATGAATTTGTATGTTGAGAAATATCACTTTGGTCAGTTGGGGTCAGCTGTCCCAGCCTGCTTACTCGTGGGGTGGGTCAGAAGCAGGAAAGGCCTTGACACTGTGTAAACACTGCTCAGCAGTAACAAAACTATCTCTGAATTATTCACACTTTTTTCAGCACAAATCCAAAACATAGCCCCATGGCAAATGCTATGAAGAAGATTAATTCTATCCCATACCAGCACAAATACTGAAGAGAGATCATCCCATTTTTAAAAGAAAGATACCCTCTTTGCATGTGATAATTGAGATGTCGTATATTTTATCTGAAAATTATTCTTTTACAATGCTCAATCAGCCAAACAGAACATATGCTCTATCAAGACTGATTCCACATCAGTCTTGCAGTGTACTTCCTCAATAATCAAGCAGATTTCCTTTGGCTAAATTCAGTTTGGAAATATGGTCTCTTCAGAGAATGTATTGGATACTACTGTATTCATCTACACAGTCCATATCAATTACTCTGTGTTATTTTACATATCTGCAGGTGGTGGATAGTCATCCCACCCGGTAAAATAGAAGTAATTACTTGATTTTAAGTTCAGACTTATTTATTCTAATTTCCTTAAATGGAAAAGAGATATTCAAGTGCTATGCAGTGACAGGACCAACAGGTTTTAACAAAAGAGATAAAAATAAGAAGCTTGTTTCTAAGCATCCAACCTTGATTACGGTAATTCATTTCTGTAAATCTCCAAACTCACAGATTCACAAAGAACAACCTTAATTTTCAATCCAGAATTAAATTCCTTGTAGTGAACCAAACTTCTCTTCTGTCTTTGGATGAGAATAGGTAAACTAATGTGCAAGGAGTGGATTATTTTTAAAGAACAATCAAACAAACAAAAAAAAATCAGCCCACTGTCACATTTCTGCCTGATGAATCCTGGATATCAAAGGTAGTGGAATTTCATAGGGGTGAAAATTAATCATGTTTCTGCAGTCAAGATCATCATGGGTCTAGAGCTCTTTGAAAGCATACCAGTGAAATAATTCATTTCCTTGGTTCACTTATTAGTTAATTCAAATGTTGATGGACCGGCAGTTTTCTGATCTCATAGGATCTTCATAGCTCCAGAGCAGCCTAACCTGACTGAGCCTCTTTGGGAATTTCTAACAGAAGAAGTTGCTTAAGTATTGAAATAATTCACAAAACAAAATTGCTTGTTGGTCTAGCTTGAGTGACTATATTTTATAATCAATTAGCAGGTTCATCCATTTTCTTGAATGAGAAGGTTAAATCACCCACCTTCACAAGTCCATGGAAAAGTCATGATGCTGTCACTCACGTTTTTTAAATTTGTATATAAAAAACACTAAACCTTACTGATTATCTTGCAGTTTATACTGTCCTTCGTTCTTCCCTGTTCATCACAATGTACTTAATAATTTGGAGTAAGATACAAACCAAATAAAAATGTGCAACATTTTCTATATTTTAGTTCTGATATCTGTCTAGATCCTTGCATTCCTAAAAATGCAGAAACATTAGACATTCACACTACTTAGCATAACACACATGACGCAGCTTACAGAAAGTTATAACAAAAAGAAATAATAAAACCACCAAGTGAGGAGCTTGCGAAGATCAGTTTTTGTAGACAGCAGTCACTTTGTTCTAAGATTCTGCTTTTAAAATTCATTTAAGAACTTTGAATTTGTAAATAATTTTGGGTATTTTTATAGGCATTTACAATTGGAAAAGCACGTGGGAATGGTGCTGTTTACAGGTAACAATTAACTGATGTCTTTCATAGAATCATAGAATCGGCTGGGTTGGAAGGGACTTCAGAGATCATCAGGTCCAACCCTTGACCACTTCCACTGCAGTTACTAGACTATGGCACTGACTGCCACATCCAGTCTTTTTTTAAATATCTCCAGGGACGGGGAATCCACTACTACCCTGGGCAGCCCATTCCAATGTCTGATTACCCTCTCCATAAAGAAATTCTTTCTAATATCCAACTTAAACTTCCCCTGGCACAACTTAAGTCCATGTCCTCTTTTCTTGTTGAAAGTTGCCTGAGAAAAGAGACCAACCCCCCCCTGGCTCCAGCCTCCTTTCAGGAAGTTGTAGAGAGCAATGAGGTCTCCCCTGAGCCTCCTCTTCTCCAGGCTGAACACCCCCAGCTCCCTCAGCCTCTCCTCACAGGACTTGTGCTGGAGTCCCTTCACCAGCCTGGTTGCCCTCCTTTGGACCTGCTCCAGGACCTCAGTCTCCTTCCTGAACTGAGGGGCCCAGAACTGGACACAGGACACGAGGTGTGGCCTCACCAGGGCTGAGTACAGGGGCAGAATCACTTCCCTGGACCTGCTGGCCACGCTGTTCCTGATCCAGGCCAGGATGCCATTGGCCTTCTTGGCCACCTGGGCACACTGCTGGCTCCTGTTCAGCTTCCTGTCAATCCAGACTCCCAGGTCCCTCTCTGCCTGGCTGCTCTCAGCCACTCTGTGCCCAGCCTGGAGCTCCCCATGGGGTTGTTGTGGCCAAAGTGCAGGACCCGGCACTTGGCCGTGTTGAACCTCATCCCATTGGAATCAGCCCAACTCTCCAGTCTGTCCAGGTCCCTCTGCAGAGCCCTCCTGCCTTCCAGCTGATCCACACCTCCCCCCAGCTTAGTGTCGTCTGCGAATTTGTTGATGATGGACTCCATCCCTTCATCTATATCATCGATGAATATATTAAACAGGACTGGGCCCAACACTGATCCCTGGGGGACACCACAGGTGACCGGCCACCAACTGGATCAGCACCGTTCACCACCACTCTCTGGGCCCGGCCCTCCAGCCAGTTCCTAACCCAGCACAGGGTGCCCGTGTCCAAGCTGTGGGCTGACAGCTTTTTCAGGAGAATGCTGTGGGAGACGGTGTCAAAGGCTTTGCTGAGGTCCAGGTAGGCCACATCCACAGCCTTCCCCTCATCCACCAGGCGGGTCACCCGATCATAAAAGGAGATCAGGTTGGTCAGGCAGGACCTGCCCTTCCTAAACCCACGCTGGCTGGGTCTGATCTCTTGCCCGTCCTGCAGGTGTTGTGTGATTGCCCCCAGGATGATCTGCTCCATAACCCTGTCAGGCACTGAGGTCAGGCTGACAGGCCTGGAGTTTCCCAGGTCCTCCTTCCGTCCCTTTTTGTGGATTGGCGTGACATTCGCCAACTTCCAATTATCTGGGATGTCCCCAGTGAGCCAGGACTGTCGGTAGATGATAGAGAGAGGCTTGGAGAGCTCTCCTGCCAGCTCCCTCATCACCCTTGGATAGATCCCATCTGGTCCCATAGACTTGTGGGGATCCAAGCAGCTCAGTAGGTCTCTGACTGTGTCCTTCAGGATTTCAGGAGGGCTGTTCAAGTTCTTGTCACCTTCCATAATTTCCAGAAGCCATCTGTCCTCAGGGTAACCTGTCCTTCTGTTGAAAACTGAGGTAAAGAAGGTATTCAATTGTAGCAAGACGAACCTTTCTTCGTGTTGACTCTTTGAAGTCAGACCGGTGCTCTGGCAAAAGCTGGTGCCTTCGGGGTCAGTTAGTCTGGTCAAGAGCTAGTGCTCCCAACACGACCAATCTCTCCTCTGGCCTGCTCTGCAAGTGAGCTCCTCCTGTGGTGGAGGCCACGCCTTTTATTGGCCTCCTGATTGCAGTTTGGGGCCAGCCTTAACCAGGCACAGGTGGGCTGAATCCAGGCTCACACCCACTGCCTGGTGATTATCAGCACCTGGGTGTGAGCCTTGTCTCACTACACTTCCCCCCCTTTTTTTTTTTTTTTTAAAGAAACACAAGAACTATGTGAAGTTCAAAGAGAAGCACGACGTGTCTTAAGCACGTGAGCTTTTTGGCCTGTTAGATGATGTGTTGTCGTCTGGAATGGGTGTCGGGTTGTCTATTGGAGATCTGGTCGCGGCAGGGCGTGTCCATTTGCTGGGTACCCAAAGAGGCCCAGAATCTGTAGAGACACAGCTATAGCCTCTTCCAGTAAACAGTAGCGGCTTGGGCCCCACCCACTGACCTGTAGATGGATCCTTGTAGTTAATTTGTACCTCCGGCATGCGGTTGATCTTCTGCGATGAATAATGCAGTAACACGGGAGGTTGCTGGGAGTCACGGCTTAGACTAAGAAAATTCAACGTGAAGAGTACCTTGCTAAGCCGCATCTGTGGGTCCATATCTTTGCTGTCCTTTTGCCTTTGTAGATATGTCTTCAGGGTGCGATTGGCTCTTTCTACTATCGCCTGGCCTGTAGATGAATGAGGGATTCCTGTGATGTGTTTTACTCCCCAAGTAGCAAGGAACTGCTGGACCTTCCCGCCTATATAGGCAGGCGCATTGTCAGTTTTTACTACCTGGGGGACCCCCATAACAGCAAAGCAATTGGTCAGGTGACGGACCACATGTAGACCCTTCTCCCCTGTCTGAGCAGTCGCCCAAAGCATGCCTGAAAAGGTGTCTATCGTCACGTGGACATATTTGAGCCGTCCAAACTCAGGAATGTGGGTGACATCCATTTGCCAGATTTCTCCTGCTTGCAATCCGCGCGGGTTGACTCCCATTCCTAGGGCAGGGCCAAATTGTGCACACTGAGGGCATGCTCTAACAATTCCTTTTGCATCTTCCCATGGAATTGCAAACATGCGCTTCAGTGCCCTGGCGTTTTGATGAAACAGGGAATGGCTGTTTTGAGCCTTCCCAAACTGACTTACAGGACCCTGCATTCCTAGGCTGACCAGGGAGTCAGCCCTTGCGTTTCCTTCCCCTAGGCCCAACGATGTTTTATGGCTACGGATGTGAAGAATACAGCACGGCTGTGTGCGAATTTTCAGCGCACGCTGCAATGTAAGGAAGAGCTCCAGTAGCCGTTGGTTCTGTACTGGCTTGACGAGAGCATCCTCGATACGGTTCGCCACTCCTACTGCATATTGCGAGTCAGACACGATGTTAAGGGGGACACGTCGCCACTGTGTCAAGGCCCAGATGATAGCCAGTAGTTCCAGAGTCTGGAGGCTATCTTCGTCGGTGCCTGGAATCAAACGTTGTTTCCACTGGCCCTTATCCTGCCATACGCAGGCGGCCGTTTTCGACCTTTTCCCGGCATCAGTGAACACAGTGATACCAGGCACTGGACGCTCTGAAACAATTGGTCTTTCTATCCAATGGAACTGGCTGATGGCCTGTAGGCGCTTGTGTTTTGGGCCTCCATGACGGATCTCTCCGCAGTATTCTAGTAAGGCGAGTTGTAGTGGCGTAGAGCGCTGCAGCAGCCAATCAAAATCAATTGTTTTGATGGGGATGCTAATCCATTCTGGCTCTCGACCATCTACTTCAAGGCAACGCTGTCGTCCCTTCCGTATCAAGAATGCTGTGATTTCTGTTCGTTGCCAGATACCTTTGTGGGCCGTATGGGGTGGAAATAGCCATTCCAGGATTGCTATTGACTCTGATCTTGGAGAGTCTTGGTCACGGTTTCGGTTGTGGTGTTCCCCATTTTCCCTTCGCCAGTTGAAGTCTTGTAGTAGCAGTGCGAACGGGAATGAAGGGTGGTTGCAAACCCAGATGCCAATGGGTTGAGTGGCATCTCGACGATCTGAAAAGCCGGTTGCCAGTTTGTGGATGACCCGTTTTAACGCGTTGGTGTGGTTGTCAGTCCAGTCCACTAACGCGCCTGGTTGCGTGCCCCGCAACAGTGACAAAAAGGGGTGGATATCCGCGTTGGTGAGACCTATGATGGGTCGAACCCATTGAAGCTCGCCCACTAGTTTTTGGGCATCATTCAATGTTTTGATTGAGCTTATTACTTCTAGTTTTTGCGGTCTCACCATGGCGTGGGTGACTTGCCACCCTAAGAAGCTCCAGGGTGGTTGTGACTGGACTTTTTCAGGAGCTACTATTAATCCTTTTGTCTTGAGTCGGTCAGTCAGCGTTTGGCTGATGTTGACGGGAAACGGGGCCTCCTGGCAAAACAATATGTCATCCATATAATGATAGATCAATGTGTCCGGCATTTCTTTTCGGATCGGTGAGAGTGCCCATGCCACATACAATTGGCATCTTGTTGGGGAGTTTCTCATCCCTTGAGGCAACACCACCCATTCATATCGTTTCGCCGGTTCGCTTTTGTTGATTGATGGAATGGTAAAGGCGAAGCGAACCGTGTCTTCAGGATGCAGGGGAACGGTGAAAAAACAGTCCTTCAGGTCAATTACCAGAAGATGCCAGCCTCTGGGTAGCATAGTAAGTAGGGGCAGCCCGGGTTGAAGGGCGCCCATCGGCCACATCTGGTTATTGACCTTGCGTAAGTCCTGGAGTAATCGCCATTTTCCAGTCTTTTTTGGAACCACAAAGATGGGCATGTTCCAAGGGCTAACAGATGGCTGGATGTGTCCTGCATCCAGCTGCTCCTTCACCAGACGGTTGGCGATTTCTAGGCGCTCTTTGCTTAAGGGCCACTGCTCCACCCAGACAGGGGTGTCTGTCTTCCATCGTAGTCTGGGAGTTGGCGGCACCTCTGCAGTGGCCCACATTGAAAATGTTGAGGGGGTTGGGTGGGTTCGGGGATGGAGAGAACAGCCCCTAGCTGGCTCATAACTTCTCTGCCAATCAACCCCCCAAGTTGTCCCGGAAGTGACAACACATAAGGTCGTACATTTACCGTTTGTCCTTCCGGGAATTTTAATTGCACAGGGTTAAGGGCCTGAAGAGGGGTGGATCCACCACCGATCCCCTGGACAGCATCGAAGGCAGTGATGAGCTTCCAATGACGAGGCCACATTTTGAGGTTGATTATTGTGACGTCAGCCCCTGTGTCCATCATCATGGAGAGGGTCTTGACTTCCTTGTTGACGGCCAGTTGTACAAGTATTATGGGCCTTGTCTTCATCTGTTGTACTAACCTTACCAGAGTGTTTCCAGAAGACCCAAAGCCTCGATTGCCTCGTGCCACGGGGGCGTTCTTCCCCAGATTCATTTTTGGGAGTAGGACCAGTTGTGCTAACCGGGTTCCTGCTTTGATTATCAGGGGGGGGGCTAATGTGAAACAAGTAATCATAATTTCCCCTGTATAATCTGCATCAATTACTCCTGGGAGCACAACAAGTCCTGCGGTTCCGGTAGAAGAACGGCCCATTAGTAAGGCTCCCACCGTGCCCTCTTCCTGGTGTATTGGCCCATAAATCCCTGTTGGTATACGGTGTACCTGTGTCGTAGTAAGGGTGACATCTATTGCTGAGGGCAAGTCGATGCCCAGGCTTCCCCTTGTTGCTGGGGCGGGGAGCTGGTGTAGAGCGCTGGCCCGGCTACTTGTGTCCTGGCGCGGGGGCCTTGCGCGCTGCGCCTTCCGTTTTTTGCAGACCTACATGCCAGATTGTTGTGATTATCCCTCTGGCAGTGGTCACACCACACTGGGACTGAACAAGTTCTTCTTGTGTGGCCCCTGGCTCCGCATCGAAGACAGAAGGGGGTGAATTTCCTTGGGCGGTTTCCTCTTCCGTCTAGTTTTTGCGCGACTGCCGCGAGAAGCTTATGAGTTGGTTCCAAAGCCGCGGCAAAGGCGCTGGCCATGCCTTGGTTTTGTTGCGTTTGGGTGGCCCTGGCCGCAACTTCTAGCATTTCCGAGACATCGGCTGTTTTTGGCAAGGTGGAAAACAGCGACTTCATTTTTGGATTTGCATTTTCGAATGCCAACAGTTTGAACATACTATCTTTTTGTTCTGGTCCTAGATCGGATTGGGCCATGATCGATTGCCAAAGTCTGTCGACAAAATGTTGGAAAGGCTCATTCATTCCCTGCTTGACAGCAGTGAATGAGGGAACAGGAGTAGTCTCAGGTACCCTGTAGAAGGCTTGGCGGGCTAGGTTTGCAGCAGTGTGGTGGAGTGCAACCGGGAACTGGAGCTGGATTTGAATATCTCCATAGCGTCCTGAGCCTGTGAGCATCTCAGCGGTGATCCCTGCAAGAGGATCCCCAGGTGCTCTAGGGCGGTTTGCCTCCACCTGGGCCAGGCGCTCCCACTCTTTCAGCCAGATAATCTGCTGGGAAGGGGTGAGCAGATACCTGGCCAGATTGCGACAATCGTGGGGGCTATTGGTGTCGGCGGTGAAGAGCCAATCCAGGACAGCCCGGCCACTTTCCGTTTTTAATCCTCCCTCTTTTAAGGTCTTCCTAGCCTGCTGTAAGGTTTTCCAAGTATGTTGTTCGAATTGAGGCGGCCCGTTGTTGTCGTAGAGGATAGGGCAAGCGATGGTGCTGGCTTCCCAATCCCCCTCGAGGATGGCATCACGGATGAGCCCAGACCATCTTCCGGGTCGGGGCTTATTGGAACCTTTAATGCTTTGGTTGTTTTGTCTTGGCAACAGTGGGGTTGGGACATCCTCATCGTCATCATCAGGGAGGGTGGGTGGGTCTCGATATTTATGAAACGATGAGCGTTGTTCCATGTCTATTACCCTCTTCTCTAAAGATTTCACAGCCTGATTTGTTTGTTCAAGGAGGGCCTTTATATTGTCCTCCAGGGCGGTGGGTGCAGCTGGTGAGGTGGCCGCTTCTTTCTCGTACTCTTTTTCTGGACCGGGAGGTGGCAGCAGGGGTGGTTTCAAGAAGAAAGTAGGGCTACCCATCTCAGGGGCACAGGCTGTTGGCATTTTCGCATTCTTTAGTATGTTGTTTTCGGTGCTCGGAGAGGGTGCTTCTTCTTCTTCCTCCGGCCCGATGTCTGATAGGAACTCAGCTATTGAATGATGCGCTTTTCCCGACATGCCCTTAATGGCAAGTCTGTCGTTCCTTAAGCCTAAAAATGCCTTCAAGCCTTTCTCACCCTCAGGATGGGGAGAGGGTAGCGGAGGTGCTGTGGGGACAACACCAGATTCTGCTGCTGGTGGTGGTGTTGTAGTATCAACGCTGGCTTTTGGTGGAAGCGCTGCAATGACGGCGGCAGCAGCTTCTGCCTCAGTTTTTATTTCTTTTAGAGCGTTGATTACTACCTCCCATGTACCTTCTAGTCCAGTTGTCTTCTTAGTCCTTTCCTGGGTACGGAGGCCAACCAGCAGATCACCGACCTCCCGCCAAAGTTCCCACGCGACTGCCGCGGACGGGAGGGAGGAGAGTTCCTGCCCCTTCGTCCATGTTGTTGGTTTTTCACTAGCAGGAGTGCTAGATGAGAGTCCCATTTTTCTTTCCTCTCCTTCCAGGTGAATCAGCAAAAGGGAGAGATGGTAATGGATCTTCTCACCCAACTCCTTGGGTTTTCTGTTGGTGTTAATCCTCGCCAAAAAACTGGCTCTCTTTTTACTGGTTCGTCAAGAGAAGGGGCTAGAACGAGGTCTATGCCCGCATTCTCCACCAGAAGTAGCAAGACGAACCTTTCTTCGTGTTGACTCTTTGAAGTCAGACCGGTGCTCTGGCAAAAGCTGGTGCCTTCGGGGTCAGTTAGTCTGGTCAAGAGCTAGTGCTCCCAACACGACCAATCTCTCCTCTGGCCTGCTCTGCAAGTGAGCTCCTCCTGTGGTGGAGGCCACGCCTTTTATTGGCCTCCTGATTGCAGTTTGGGGCCAGCCTTAACCAGGCACAGGTGGGCTGAATCCAGGCTCACACCCACTGCCTGGTGATTATCAGCACCTGGGTGTGAGCCTTGTCTCACTACATTCAATACCTCAGCCTTTTCTTCATCTTTGACAACTATATTCCCACCCGTGTCTAGTAAAGAATGGATGTTTTCCTTGCCCCTTCTTTTGCTGTTGATGTATTTGTAGAAGGACTTTTTGTTATCCTTCACAGAGGTGGCGAGGTTCAGTTCAAGTTTTGCCTTTGTCTCTCTAATTTTCTTTCTACACGACATAACTATATTCCTAAATTCCTCCTGAGTAGTTAGCCCTTTTTTCCATAATTGGTAGGCCAAATGTCTTTGATGACATCATGTAGTGTTGCTAATAGAATTATGTTCCCCCAATTAAATAATGGATTTGGAATTATTTTTATTCATTGTGTTAGCATTAGAAGCAAAAGAATTTGCAAGCAATGTTTAGTTATTACTTTATTCACTAAAAAAATTAAAACAAACATGAGAGTTCAAACAATAGTAACTAAAAGTTATAGCACTAAATGCAGAACTCTCTGCGAAAATCTCTTGAACAGTTCCAAAAATCAAGTCATAGTTTAATTTTTCAATATTTCAGAATCAACTGCAGCACTGAGTACTATTATTTAGACCTGGTGTAAATATGATTTTTTTGCAACACTTTATAAAGTTTCTACAGTCCTACTCTAAGTGTCAACTTTCATACTTTGAAATGATGTGAAATGATGTTTCATTTCACATTATTCTGCATAATATGCCATAGAAAAAATTATGTATAGGCTGTTCTTAACAGTGATGCTATTTTCTGTGTTTCATTAAAGGCAGAGAAATTGAGATTGCCACAGGCACGTTTGAACAAACCTGTTACTGAATGCTTGGTTAAAAAAATTTGCTCTCATTTTACAATGACAAAAGTGAGGTGCTGTCCACGTATCAAACACTAACAACTTATTTATAAAGTGAACCTCCAGCACAAAACTGACACCACCATTTCTGTAATTATGATTTTTAAAAATATTTCAGAGTATTTTAATAAAACCGTCAGTGTTCTTACAACTCGGCTCCACTTTCTGTTCTATTTTATTTAATCCACTAGATGCTTTAGGCCAGTTTTATAAAAAGGTTTGAGAAAAATAGTTCTGCTACATAGTGATGAGTGTGAGTGTTCTCTTTCCTGTAGAAAATAAAGGAACAATTAACTGTTAACTTTTGCTTCAACAGAAATGTTCTTAAATAATTAATTCTGATCAGGCAATGTTCATCTTTCTAAACTGTGAACCAACCACCATGTGACAGAGTATGTATCACAGAAGTACTTGAATGCTTTTATTACCAATAAGTTATTAACACGAACACTTTCTTTTGGGAAAACTACGGAATTTTTCCTTAGTAGACCGTGCTTTCATTAGTGTACTTATAACTATATACTATACTATAATTTTAATTTGGAGATTTTTTCTACAAAGCTATCTGCGTACTACATCTTTCCTCTTCACTATACTGACTCCAAATATGGGTTATACACAAAACAAGCCTGAAATATACTGTTAATCACTGGTGATTTAAGTACTAGAAGCATTGTTTATACTCAGATTTCTTCTCCTGAATTTACATGAAACCTGTTGAAGGTTCCTTACTTTGCTTTTTATGCCTTAAGTCCTGTATGTATTAGAATAATAATAAATTAGAGAAATAATATTTAATTCTTGGAAGAAACAGTAGACTGCACAAGTGGAAAGTGTTGAACCGTCAAGTTCTCAAGAGGAAAAAAACAAGCAAGTCAGCAAAGGTTGGAATGACAACATTTTTTCAACAGAAACATTTCCCTTCACAGGAAGCAAAAGAGCTCATCACAACACATTTCTTTGTTTTCTTATGGATTACCAAAGAAAGGAAAATAAAACCAAGTCACAGCTCATAACACTTCTTTGTCCCTTCATTATTCTTCTGCACTCTTCATTCTTACTTTCCTTGGAAATTTGTTTTCTAGTAGCACCTCTTTACATTACCAAATAGATCTTATCCAACCAGAATAAAGATGCTGAATAGCAACGACATGTTCCTGATGGCAAATGGAGCTGAAAAATCTATGATTCAGTTGATGTTTTTCCAAATCTTAATTATACATTGCTAAAAAGTACAGTTTAATTTCTTACAGTTTTCATTTGCTAAGCTGGTCATGTTATGTAAGTAATTGGTATTTTTCTGTCTTTGTCAGGATAAAACAAAACTTCAGGTAGAAAAAAAAAATAGACTGTTTACTGGATAACTGTAGAATCATAGGATGTTAGCTTAATTAGTGGCAGTGAGAGGATGTTAAGAGCACTTATCTGTGCACAGTACTTGCAGACAGACAACTTGCTTTTATCCTGATAACCTGTCTAAAAGCTACTACCTTAGCTGAGAGCTAGTCCTTCATTTTGTAGAATATCATCACAATAACACTGGATTATTTCTCTATAATGAAAAGTCAATTTGCATCACATCCTCTGCATCACCCAGCCTGTGCACAGTCATGATGTCATGTCATGCAGCTACCCACCTCACCACCTTGTTTCTCTCATGGTCTTTCCCCCATTTAAAATACTTACATTTCTTTTATATCACTTTTCAAGCTGAATTATCTGTTTCAGAAGTGTCCTTAAAATTCTTTGTTAATGTTTAATCCAGTTCACAATCACCTTGCTCTTTAGCCTGAGCAGTTTGAGGTAAGATTGTTTGCAGATGGTTCTGGTTGTGCTTTTCCTAACACACTCACATTTCTGTCCTAAAAGCCAGGAATGTTTACCTGAGCATCCCCACAATAGCCTTCTTTTTGCATCTTTTCACTCTAAAACACTGCTCAATCATGCATCAAAGTTATCTGACTGGTCAGGTCGATTTTGTTAATGGTTGTAGCACTAAGAATTGTTACCCAAAGTCTTGTTATATTTAGTTTACTCAGGAAATTCTTTAAGTCTCCTAGTATGAATATATTGATTTACAGAAAATGCCCATGTAGCTAGGAGGTACACATTTAAGGCTGGATTTGCTTTGCATCTCCCTAGTGACTCCAGCAAGTATTAACTCAGGGCCTTCAATCTTCAGACAAAAGTAGTTAGGAACAGTCATAACAGGAAGAAATAAGAATGATATTTATTCTTTTTAGCCTGCAATTTTCTCTCTTTGCATAAATTATATTTTTAGTAATGATTGTTTTGATATTACGTTACAGCTTACTTTCTCAAAACTGGACAATGTTAGCATGAAAACAATTAGCATTCCTTAGGTTGTTTTTTTTAGGTAATAAGAAGTTTACTTAATCAAATGTGTCATATCCCCATTGCCCTCTTGGAGAAAAATCCTAATTAACTACAGAGCTATCACTGAATGTAGACAACGAAACATGCAAATTCATTAAAAATTAATTATATATGCATAAAAGCTAAAATAACTGGTTTTATATCTATGCTTTTACTGAATTTCCTTAATTTCAAGATAGAAATTTGAACTTTTAGTTTATGATATATTATTAAATTAAATTATTGTATTATTAAAATGTAGAAGCTGAAGAGGCACTTTTTACACTGGCATGTAGGGATACGGTAAGGGGTTAATGGCTTTAAGCTGCAAGAGGATAGATTTAGGTTAGACATTATGAAGAAATTCTTTAATTTGAGGGTGGTGAGATACTGGAACAGGTTGCCCAGGGAAGTTTGGGGATGTCCCCTTCCTGGAAATATGCAAGGCCAGGTTGGATGGGGCTTTGAACAGCTTTGTCTAGTGGGAGGTGTCTTTGCTCAAGCAGGCAGATTGGAACAAGATGATCTGTTTCGATGATGATGAAGATATATTATGATGTATGATGTTATGTTATTGAAGGTGTTGAGTGTATTGAATGGGTGTATTTACTGCTACCAGTGAGTTAATTGGACCCTGTTGTGAAGAGTCATTGATGCTGTGGTATATCTAAGTGTTTCATCATCAACAGACATGTTAAATACGGTTTTAGATCATCCACAAGGTAGATGCTTATGCTTAATTTGAAGGTAAAAGTTCCATAGTACAAAAATTATTGGTTGTGTTAACCAGCTCCTAGGTAGCAGTAGCACAAAGAGAAAATCAAGAAATTCACAAAGCTAGTGGCGCAAATTGTTTTTTTCCTGCTCTACATGAAGAGTAACAGTTTGGTATTATTAATTTTTTTTTAAATTTTTGTGACATCGCTTATTTTAAGTGATTTCATTATGTCTAAAGGTTCAGTTTAAGATACAATGTTACTGCACGGCAGTTACTCTTTGAAGTTTAAATTTGTCCTGGTTAATGTACAGGATGTACATTAGGATGTATTTAGACTCATAGATTCTGTTTATTCACATGAAATTCCGTTGCTCATTTGAATATATAACCATAAACTGTGCCTTCAGTTTCCAATTGGAACAAATAAAATTTTGTTACCAACATCTGAAGACACATAATGCAATAATTACTGTATAAATTCTTCTTTTAAACTCTAGCCAAGCAGATATCTTTATTTTATGGAATAAAAAGTCTCATTTTTTATTCAATTGAAGTTTCAGTTTAAAGTATTTTCACAAGCAAATAACTGCAATACAGGTCTTCTGCTATTATATACTCATGAGCCTTGATTTTCAGGAAGGAAAATTTATTTAACTGAGTCCAGTTTACTGTAATTTGTTGTGCATTATTTATGTCTTCTGAAAATAGGTGATACTCATGGTCTGTATTTGCCAGAATACACTTAGAGCAGCAAACTGCTCTGCCTGAGCAATCTGTGCCATGGACATGCTTTTAAATGGTGCAAGTAACAGAGTGCTAAATTGAGAAACAAGAAAAAGAAATACTGACATTTGTGAATCACAGTTCACCTAAGAACATGAAAAGACATGGCAAAACTGTTGATGGGAAATAAAGTGATATGAAGATGCTGTGTGAGTTTTCACAGACGAATCAACTCCAAAAACTAGAGAGCTTTTGTGCATGTCCATTCATGATGGTTGGTTGAATTCATAGAGCTCATGTTGAATATTAGGCAATGACATACAGACCTACACACAGAAAAGTGAGCCTGGCAATCAAGACTTGAAGTTCCCCTTGGTGCCATCAAAGAACTATTATTTAGCTTCCATGCACTATTGCCAGGTCTTCTGGCACAAAATTCTTTTTTAGAGACCACTTGCATTTTCAACTTTTGATTATGAAGGATAATATTTATTCCGTTAAGTTGCTGTAATTCTCTAGTGTATTTTATATATTTTCATTTTTTGGAATACGCAGCTTACTACGGTACATTTTCCTCCATAGTTTTGCTCTTCAAGTGGTTGCTGGGAACCAAAGAAATGAGTTATTATTTGCTTAGTGTATAACATGGATGTTATAATATCAGCAACACTTTCTATGCACTTGAGAGACTTATGTGAAAGAAAGATGAAAGGCACATTGATTGAGTAGGAAATGTAATACAAGAGACCAAGGCCCAAACAGAAAATATGGACATTTGTCTTCAATGATTTCTGCTTTGAAAAAGATGACAGATCAAATATATATGGCTTATATGAGGACAAATCATGAACAATTTTCATGGATGACTGTTCTTACAGCAGTCTGTATTTTGTTATAATTTCTTTGGTGCTTGATTGGAACTATTTGGAAATTAAAAAGAGATTTATGTTATTGGTACTCTCCCTTAAAATAAACTTCATTTTTACAAAAAAGATAAAATAATGTTCCTACCAAAATAAATAATTGAAAATACTACCTCTAAAAGTTCCTAGGTTAAAAAATAGAGGCATTTATACTTCCTCACCATTTTTGAATCAAACATTAACCAGTTTAATCTAGGTACTCAACTTTGGCAAAACAAATTGCTTTCTAAAGGACAAAATCAGCAAATAATATGTTTTCAGCAGAATCTAATAGATGACGTGTCTGTTTTTATGAAATATGCCTTGAAGTCTTATTTACTGAAGTTCATTGGAAGTTGTACATAGCATGAACAAAAAGAGAGTTTGAAAAGAATGAATAACACAAATATGAAATTAGGAATTTAATTGAATATTTATTAAAATAGACAGCTTTTCTGGGGGACAGAACAAAATGTATACACTGGGAACGAATCCAGTTTTATTTATTGTTATTAAAGGGATTAATTCCATTGCTACCAAATGAGAACACTTTCAGCTATATGCCAGAGCGAATCATTTTTCTTATTTTGTTTATCCTGTAAAACATGTTGTTTGAAAATGTTCATTTAACCTCTAGTAAAGCTGAAACAATATGACAAAAATCAATTACTAACACATGGTCACACTTGTACAATTTGCAAACTGTACACAGATAACAGAGCCTGAAAATAGTTTATCTATTATTAAATCAATATATATGAATAGTGAGTGTACACACACGGAACATTATTGAATTACATATTGCAACAATGTTCCATATTCATGGACTACTGAGCTTGTAGGTTCTAAGAAACCTGTTTCATTGTTTTTAATTTTAAAAATTATACATAGGTAATTCAGATTTACAGTCAACATTTATCCAAGAAACTTTCTGCTGATTTTTATATCACTATGGACCTGAGCAAACAAAGTCCACAAAAGTGGACTCTAAGTTTTAGCTTTTCTGTACAAGGAAACTTAAGTTTCTTTTTCTAGCTTATTTTTAGTTGGCCCATGATATGCTGCCTTTGGCTTAACAGGTTTTTTCCTGTCTGCTTTCTAAAGATGTTTTAAAACCTCTGTGTCAGAGATGTCAAACCTTTATCAGAACTGAGCACCACATATATCCTTTCATTTTGACATCTCTCATTAAAGGAAGTACAAGAGCTTTTGCACAAAGAGTTCTGTCTTTGGAAGCTGAAAATAGATTTCCATCATCCTGAAACTTGAAAATCCAAAGGCTGCCCTTTGGATATCTCCTGAGAATAAGGGCTGATGCTAACAGCAAAGGCTATCAGTAGACAAAGATACAAATCAGTTTAAAGGAAGAAATAAAACTATTCAGATTGTTATGTCATGTCTTTTAGGATGGCTTGGCATTATCTATTTGAAAAAAACCAAACAAACCAAACCAACAAAAACCCCACACCAAAACCCAAAGATTTTTCTTTTATTAATTAACATGTGAAAAGGTAAATTAAAATACTTTTCCACATTTATACATTAGCAGCTAAATGGATCTAGGAAGTCAGCACTTCAGAGGAATTATTATTCCATTGCTGGGAAAACAGATGGAAATAGGAAATTATAAAGTGAGACAGGGAGGGAAAGAAGTGAAAATTAGTAAGATAGAAAAAGTGAACAAACTCAAAGCAAGTAGTTCTTTAGGCTTCGTCTGAAATATTCATGACAGAGAAAAGGTAAATGTAGAACAGATATCAGTATTAACAATCCTTGCCTCCAAAGTGCTTTCTAGGCACTCAGGAAAAACCGTGATATCACAGTGAGCTAACAGCCATTAGAGTAGGTAACTTCCTAAATGGACATGAATTCAGGTTGATGGCAGAGAAGCCAGTAATGGTGGAATGGATAATCACAGATATTTTAGGAGAAATAGGCTTTTGGAGCAGAGAGTTCTCTTCTTAAGCTAGCCTAAAAAATATATAAAACTATGCTCAGTCCTCATGCCTACTGTGGACTGCCCTAGCAGCTGCATATTGCGAAGAAGCATGGGTACCCTGATGATGCATCAATATTACATTATATAATGACTTTAAAAAGAAGTTACATAATTTGGAACTTTTTAAAGCGTTGGATGTTATTTGATTTCCGGATGAAAATTAAGTTATTTTTCTTGTTAAATAGGTTTTAACAACATGTATTTACAAAGGTAACAAGGTAAGAAATATGAGGTTATCTACTAATTTCTTTTGTGAAGCGAAGAAAAAGTACTCTACAGGAAGATAAGAAAAATTACTAGAAAGAGGCATTTCAAGGAAGTTACAGTTTATAAATTATCAAAATACACAAACTGTTCTGTGATGAAGCTAATTTTACTCCTAACAAGTACATAGCAATATGATCTCAACTTCCTTCTGTCATCACAAGATTATCTTCATACATTTGCAAATGACAGTTAATTCTCTATACATTTCCCTAAATTTGCATGCTTTCATACCTCATTTACTTTGGAAAAAAAAAAACAAAACAAAACAAAAATAATGTGAAAATTCTTAAATGGGGTACATGTTCATCATGAATTTTTGTGCATTTTTTCCCCGTTTAATTTCATAGCGGTCCTAATTTTTTAATTTTCTTCACCCATAACAATTATGCTCAAGGAAAATTATCATCTTCATATTTCACCTGGCTCAAGAAACACTGCATAAAACAGAATATGATATTTATTTACAAAACTTATAAAAAGGCCAGAAAATGGAGAGAAGTTTTTTGATTGTCATGAGGAACTGTAGAAAGGTGTCCTGATAATTACCACTAATAAATAGCTGATAGCATTCAATGTCAATAAATTTCTTTAAAAACCAATGACTAAGAGAAAAGAGTACTGAATTAGGTATCACCTCCTTAAGGAAAGAAAGGAGAAAAAAGAAGAAAATTGTAATAATCCCTTGAAGTCTGTTCAATATTCAATAAAGGAAAATAAACCAAAAAATCCCCTGCAAATACTGCAAACTTATTACAATAGGACAGAGAACAAAATTTGAAACATCATTATGTCAGTACATAAATTAATCACAGATTAAATATTTGGTCTGTTTTGACAGTTAATTTCTGAAAGTAAAGAATATTATTAGAAAGTTGTTACTGTGAAGGGCTGTAACTGGGAGGAGCTGTGATGACTACAGCTATAGATCAAGTTCCATGCAAATAGAAGTTACACAGACTGATTCTTTGGCTTTGTCGTTTGTCACAAAAGAGAGATTTCAAAGTCTGAGTTGGTCACAGAAGGTGAAGAGAAATAAATTATTCTCTGTCTCTCATACAGTTAGCAGGAATCAAAATCATGTTTTCCAGTGACAGGCTGAAAACAAAAGGTGCACATTATTCAACTCTGGAATTCATTATGACAAGATTTTGTAGACATGAAAAGATGACATGGGTTCAGAAATTGATTGGACAATCTCATGGATGAAGTTCAAGAGAAACCTGTGTCTCAAACACTTCTGACATTTTTTACAAGGTAACTCTGTGGTATCAGAAATATTTTGTTTCTTTAGCTGTGCATCAGCTGCACTGTACTAACTGTTGAAAACTTACCTCATGCACGTTTTTAGTTCATGTGGAGAAAAAAAGGCCAACAAGAAAAAAGGGCCAGATGGGTGACTCTAGCTCAGGCCTTGGCTTCCCTTGGGAAAACAGACCCATGGGGTCTGGACATAGCAGGCAGCACCAGGTGCCGGTCTCACAGACCCAAACACGGCAAGTGATGAGGCAGGTCCTGAGACTGTCCAGGAAGCCAAGTGGGTGAGGGCAGAGAGTTAAATGGAGGTGATGTGACTCAATGAACCTGACTGAAAGAGCTCCAAGAAATGTCAATTTGTCTTCTGGTTCAGATGGAACTAATGAGGATGTGTACTATGGGCTCAAATATTGTGTTTAGATACCAGGTCAGCCCTTTAAATATTTGTATGTTTCACCCTGCTTTATGTAGAGTCCACAAAAGAACAAAAGGCTGATTTTCAGTCTTGCAATGCACATATGCTATGTTTTTACCATAACATCATAAGACTATAGATAGATATGAAATCATAGTAGAATTTGGCATCGATAAAGGATTACTTAGGATTCAAATATTAATCAAAAAAGTATTTTGCAAATATATGGAGGTATTAGTAAAACTGACACTCCAAAGATTACAGACAGCATAAAATTAATTTAGTTTTCACAGTGTCAAGTGTGAGTCACCTTACATCTTAATAGACCACAAAAAACAATTTTGAACTTGCAGGAAGTCATATATAATCTCTGCGGGAAGAGGAAATTAAAATAAAATTCTGAGTTCTAGTTGAACTGAAACATCTCAGGCAAAGGTGACAGAGTAGATAAAACATTTATATTAAAAAAATGCCATGTTGCCTGAAGCTTATTGATAAATGTTGCTTTATTAGGCTTAGCCATTTCTGAAGATATACACATACAACCTCCATTGATTTCCCTCAGCTTGTATTTGGATAATCATTCATAGTGCTAGTGCTACCTGACATTTCATGCTATTGAGTCAAATTTACCTTATTGAACAGCCATAAAAACTTAGAATTACTGAATAATTCACACTGGAAGGGACCTTGGAATGTCACCGAGTCCACCCTCCTGCTCAAAATAGAGTCAACACTGAATTCAGACAAGAGATTTAGGGCTTTTTAAGTAGAGCATTGAAATAGACAAAGAAGTTACCTTCTCTGGGCAACCTATGCAAATGGTTAATCATTCTGATAGTTTGGGGTTTTTTCCCCAGCTAGGCATTTGGAACCTTTTCTGTTTCAATTTATGTCCATAGTTTCTCATTCTTTCAAATACTACTTTGTTAGAAAACTTGGATTGATTTTCTTGGGTATCTGCTTTGTAGGTAGAGTAGGCTGCTATTTATTCTCCCCCTAGGTTTTTTTTTCCTCCTTTAGACAAAAAGAAAAAAATCAAAACAACAACAGGAAAAAAAGAAACAAAGCAAAACAAAATAAAAAACCAAAAAAACAACCAACCAACCAAACAAAAAATCCAACAGCAAAAAACTCCCACTACAGATTACCAGTAAAGCAGGACAAAATTCCTTAATTTCCTTAATTTGATGACTGACAATGCTTCCTCTGCCTCAGGAGCTGCTGGACACCTTTGTTGCCAAGGCACCACTGGCTTCTGCTCATCACCACACTCAGATCCTTTTCAATCCATCTATTCACCAACCAACCCACCCCAGCCTTTGCTGCTGCTCAGGACACCATAACTGTGGGGCTGGCTATGGAAAAAGGCTGGGGTCACACCTGCCCTGAGGAAAGATGCCAGACTTCCCTGCTGCCCAAACCCAGAGGCACAATGTCCTCCTTCACCTGGGATGTGACTACCAGATTACCAGGGGTACATAATCCAGCAAGTGCTGGTGACTGAGCCCTGTGGTGTATCAGCACCATTTTAATGTCAGAATTAAGAAATTTTTTTTTAATCATTTCATGTTTTTAATCCTTACTCCGTGTTTTGCCAGACTAAAACCCAAAAAAGTATGAAGACGTGTAAAAATACTTAATTTCACCTTGAAAACCTTAAAGCTACATTTTAAAAGTAGCCATCAAAATTTTGCATTGTTGTTTCTCTATTAAGTCTAATAAAATGTGTATCTTCACACAGAAATATATATAGAATGAAGCTATATTTTTGTTTAAAATAACAAGTTATGAGGAAAAAATAATCTTGAAATGTTATCTCCAGTTAGTAAAATTGCAAAACTTCTACTAACTATGATGATAGTTGTGATGCCAGTTCATCCTGCTATATAAACCTTACTTCAAGTCTTTGGCACAGTAAAGTACTATCTTGGGAAGCATCCAGTAGAGAATTGTCTTCTGCCTAATGCTGATAGAGAAAGACTGCACAATCTAACCTAAACAATGTCCTTACATTAAGAGGAGAAGCTGGACCTTGTAAAAACATGGCTACACTTCAAAAGCTCCTACTCTAATGTGAAAGCCATGTCCCTGTACCTGTCCTGAGCATGCCCTCTGACAACAGCAGGAACTAAAAGCTCAAGAGAAGACTGCAACATTTTCAGCTTAAAAGAAACTAGACTGTCAGAAAACGACATTAGTTTAAGGTCAGAGTTTCCATATGAAAACCAGTATTTTTTGTTGATAACTTCATTACTGCAGCTTTGAACACACATTCCTTACACAGTTAGTATAGATGATAATATCATAGTTAGTATTATAGATGATAATATTGACATTAATGTTAGAAGAAGAAAAAATCAAGAAAAAGTTGAAAAATAAATCAAGAGAAAGTTAAAAAAAAAGTCAGGCCAGAACTTCATCCTGGTTTTAGTTGGGATACAGCTAATTTTCTTTTTAATAGATAAAATAGTGTTAAGTTTTGGATTCCTTAGGGGATTTAAAAGTATGAGAAGAATGCTGATAATACACTAGTGGTTTCAGTTTTTGCTAAGAAATCAAGGATTTTTGAACTTTCTGTGCTTTGCCAAAATTTGGGTGCACAAGAAAATTTGAAACAGTATAGCCAGGACAGCTGACCTCAGCTGATAAAAGGGATATTCCACAACATATGACACTATGCTTAGTATACAAATCTGAAGTAAGAAGAAGGAAAAGGGATGTGGGGGGTGGGGGTTGTTTGCAATGATGGGTTTTGTTTTCTCAAGTAATTGTTAGGCATGAGGGAGTCTGGCTTTCCTGGAGATGGCTGAATACCTGCCTGCCAATGGGAACTAGTGTGTGAATTCCTTTTGCTTTGCTTGCTTGCAAGGCTTTTACTTTACCTGTCTTTATTTCTACCCAGGAGTTATTTCACTTTTATTTTTCCAGATCTGTTCTCCAACCCACAGGCTAGGAGAAGTGAGGAAGCAGGGGGAAGTGAGCAAGCGGCTGCATGGGGATTAATTGCTGGCTGCAGTTGGAACATGATAACAAGTTATAAATCTAACATTTCCCTGGTGTGTTTTACCAGATAAATAGCAGAAACATAACTTCACTTTCCACTTGGCATCCAAATTTCCTGTTAAGCATCTAACCACTGTCCCATAACCCAAATTTCCTGTTAAGCAGCTAACCACTTTCCCATAACCTCAGAGGTTCATTTTCTTTTCTCTTTTCAGCAGTTACCTGTTATTACTGCTACAATCTATGTAGCTTAAGAGACTGTGATGGCACAGCTGTTGCCAAGAAATGTGGCTGCAGTGATTATGTTAATGGGATCACTAATTTCTTGAAGTAGCACAACAGCTTAAAGCTATGTTTATGCATGTGCCACTAAAAGGGTCAATGAAAGATCTTGAGCAAAGTATAAAAATATTAATAACCTGGTTGTTATTTACTTATATTTCAGTAGCACTTACAAGCCACAGTAAGCTGAGATGCTAGTAATTGAGGAAAAGAAATACTGTATCTCTACACAAAAGCCTATGTGGTCAGACAACAGGACCTTATTTGTCCTCTGCTCTCCTCCCCTTCTAGTCTGCTCTGGTGACAACCCACTGGTAGTACTGCATCCAGATCTGGGGTCCCTACTTCAAAAAAAGCATGGAACTGCTGGAGCAGGTCCAGAGGAGGGGCATGAAGATGATTAGAGGTCTAGAACATCTCTCCTTTGAAGAAAAGTTGAGAGTTGGAGTTGTTCAGCCTGGAGAAGAGAAGACTGTGGGGAGAGCTTATTGTATCATTTCAGTATATAAAGGGGAATTACAAGAAAGATGAAGAGTCTTTTTTATCCTGTCCAAGAGTGACAGGACAAGAGGCAACCGTTTTAAGCTGAAAGAGATTGGATATATGGAAGAAATTTTTTATGATGAAGGTGGTGACGCTGCAATAGATTGTCCAGAGAAGTTGTGGCTTTCCCGTTACAGGAAGTATTCAATCTCAAATCGGAAAAGGCTTTAAGCAACTTGATCTAGTAAAAAATGTTGGGGACTTAGACAAGATGATCTTTAAAGGTCCCTTCCAGCCTAAACCATTCAGTGATTCTGTGAGAGCCAGGCAAGAGATCACGAAGAAATTGTGAGATAATTAAAATATTTACCTCACCAGTAATATACCAGTTAACAGATTGCCACTGAAATGTTGAAAGCCTCTCTGCTCCTGTATTTATCCTGTGATAAGGAAAAACAGTTGTTACACTAACAAAAGTAAGGCTACCTTGTAGTATTCAAGGTTGTCAGTCTTTCTGACCATACAAGCTGTATTCCTGGGCCCACAAGATATACATATTCTCTCCCAAAATTCTAGGAGTGGGAAGGATCTGGGACTAGTCCATACATATGAAGTATTTATGAAGTGTTTCTGCACTAACGCATGCAGCATGAGGAGTAAGCAAGAGGAGCTTGAAGCCCTGGCTCAGTCCCAGAGGTTTGTCATTGTTGGCATAAGTTAAACCTGGTGATGAGTTCCTATGATTGGAGAAGCCTATTGGATGGGTACAAACCCTTCAGGAGAGATAGACAGGGAAGAAGAGGTAGTGGAGCAGCTTTGTATGTAATGGAAGGGATGAACTCTATGTTCACATTTGGCAATGGCACAGTTGAGAGTCTCTGGGTAAGAACCAAGGGACAAACAAATATTGCAGACGTCATTGTGGAAATATGCTATAAACCTCATGGCCAGGATGAGGAGGCCAATGACCTATTCTTTGAGAAACTACAGGAAGCTCCTAAATCAACTGCCCTTGTCCTTATAGGGGACTTCAATCTGCCAGAAATTAACTGAGAACAACATACAGCAAGCACAGCCAGGGCCAGAGGACTTCTAAGCCACTTGGTTGACAGCTTTATGGAACAATAAGGGAGCCAACTTGGAAGAATGCCCTTCTTGATCTGCTACTTGTCAACAGAGAGGATCTTGTGGGTGAAGTGGAGATCAGAGTTCGTCTTTGCCACAGCATCCACGAGGCAACTGAGTTCAAAATTTCTGTTGATAAGAGGCAAACTGACAGCAAAATCTCAACACTGGATATGAGGACAGTAGAATTCAGGCTACTGAGGAAGCTTCTGAGTCAACTACCTTGCAAAAATATTTTTCTAAGGTTCATGGGTGCTGGTAACCCTTTAAACATCACCTCCTATGGGCAGAGGAACAGTCATTTCCAAAATTTCAGAAGTCAAACAGAAAATGTAGAAGACCAGTTTGGCAGAACAAGGATCAGGCAACAAAGGCAGGTGTATGCCCAGTGGAACCTAAACCAGGTTACATGGGAGGAATGCAGAGGTGCTGATAACTACTGTAGGGAGAAAATTTGAGTGGCCAAAGCTCAACTGGAGATGAAGCTGACCAGAACTGTGGGGGAAAATAAAAAGAGTTTTTTCAAATACATTAATGGGGAAATACAGTGTAGAAACAACTTTGGTCCCTTACAGGATAAGGACAGTCACCTTACCAACAGGGATACAAACGAATCAGAGATATTTAATGCATTCTTTGCCTCTATCTTTAGTACTCATGGTGTATCAAGGGAGCCTCAATGCCCAGAACTGGAGGACCTTGACTGCAACGAGGATCAACCCTTAGCTGACCTTAGCTGAACTGGTACAGGAACTGCTTTGACCTTAGCTGAACTGCAGCTACAGTTAGATCCCTACAAGTCCATGGGGCCTGATGGCATTCATCCAAGAATCCTTAAAGAGCTGGATGAAGTCAGAAGTAGGCCTCTATTATGTCTGGGAGGTCCTGGCAATTTGGAGAGACCCCAATTGAATGGAAGTTGGATAATCTTGTACCAATATTCAAGAAAGGCAAGAAGGAAGACCCTGGAAACTACAGGCCAGAGAGTCTAACTTCAATGCTTGATCAAATTATGGAAAAGATTATTCTGAGAGGTATTGAAAAACACCTGTAAGGCCAATGCAATCATTGGTCACAGCCAGCAAGTCTTCATGAGGGCAAGGTCCTGTTTCTCAAGCTTTTATGACAAGGTAACCCACCCACTTGATCAAGGGCAGACAGTGTATGTAATATTTCTGGACTTCAGAAAAACTTTTGATAGTGTCTCTCATAGTACCCTCCTGAATGAAATGCCCAGTATAAAGCCTGGACAACTATGCTATACAGTAGGTGAGCAACTGGCTCATAGGTTGAGCACAAAGAGCAACAGTGCATGGGTTAACATCAGGCCGTCAAGTTGTCACTAGTGGGGTCCTGCAGGGCCAAGCCCTCTTCAACACTTTCATCAATAACTTGGATGCAAGAGTGAAAGGAATTTTAAGCAAGTTTGCAGATGACACAAAACTGGGAGGAACGGTTGACCCTCTCGAGGGCAGGCAGGCCCTGCAGAGACACCTCAACAGGTTAGAGAGATGGGCAATCACCAACCACACAAAGTTTAACGAGGGCAATTGCTGAATTCTGCACCTAGGATGGGGCAACCATGGTGGCAAGTACAGACTGAGGAATTAGTGGCTGGAGAGCAGAGCAGCAGCAAGGGACCTGGGAGTCCTGCTTGATGCCAAACTGAACTTGAGCCAGCAGTGTGCCCTGGCAGCCAGGAGAGACACCTGTGTCCTGGGGAGCATCAAGCACAGCGTTGCCAGCCGGTCAAGGGAGGTGATTGTCCCTCTCTACTCTGTGTTGGTACAGCCTCACCTTGAGTACTGTGAGCAGTTTTGGGCATCACAGTATAGAAAAGACATCAAGATGTTTGAGAATATCCAAAGGAGAGCAAGGATGGTGAAGGGTCTGGAAGGAAGAACTTATGAAGAGAGGTTGAGGTCACTTGGATTGTTCTGTTTGGAGAAAAGGAGGCTGAGAGGTGCCCTCATTGCAGTCTACAACTTCTTCATGAGGGGAAGAGATGAGATTGGTACTGATTTCTTCACTCCTGTGACTGAAGACAAGACTTGGAGAAATGGTAGGAAGCTGAATCAGAGGAGGTCTAGGTTAGATATTAGATATTAGATATTCACCCAGAGGGAAGTTGAGCAGTGGAACAGGCTCCCCAAGGAAGTGGTCATCCTGACTGAGTTAAAGAAGCAAATGGCTTACACTCTCAGGCCCATGGTGTGATTCTGGGCGTGCCATACGCTGGGACAGGAGCGGGACTTTATGATCCTGGTGATACCTTCCAGCTTGGCAGATTCTACTGTTCTATGACATTCTGGCTCTGTTACTTGGCAATATGTCCCAGTTCTTTTTAAATTTCTGCAGATAATGTTGAAGTAAATTTCCTTCCATAGAGAGAGACTAAAGTAGCTCACTAGTCCACTGGCTACATGATGTTGCTCCTACCTCAAAGGATTTCTAGAATTGCCACACAGGGACAAGAATTGTTTTTTCCTGTGATATATTTATTGATGATAATAGTGTTGTCAGGATTTTTGCCACTGATTATAAATAAAAACATATTTTGAACAGATAATATGTCTAAAGCTAGATGACATGATACCCATATAGGAGAGCACTGTGTTTTATGCACTCAATTGCCTGTTGGTATGTGCCCTGTTGCTGTTGTATTCATATTCAAAACACAGACATCTTAGCCTAAATTCCTTGAAATATGGCAGCAGTTACAGCAGCAGACTAGGAAATAATCAATCATATCTGTAGACAAGACCTCCAAATATTTATAAATTTTGCAGTCATATCCCTTTCCTCAAAATTTGACAGGAAGCTAGGACAGATCAGCCATAGTCTGCTGTCAGCAAGAAATGTCACTTATGTAGACAGCATTCATGGTTTTGGGGTTTTTTTGTATTTTGAAGATGTACAGTGTGACGTGCTTGCAGAGGACATCACTGCACTGTAGACATCAGGTATGACAAGCATGGATAACCTAGGGCAATGTCCATATCCAAAAATTACCCAAATGCCTTGCCAAACACAGATGGAAAGCTTTATTCTGGCAATTGCTGATCCCTGGATCTCTAAAGGTTTTAAGCTTACATAGTATAGTGTGCAAATATCACTATGTGTATAGATTTAATCTAGATAGCAAAATACAATTCCAATACTCTTTACAGTCTACCTACTTACCTACTTTCAAAGGCTTCAGTTTGAATCTTCAAAGATTAATGCAGAGTTTTCATTGTATAGGACCCTGGCAAGAAATTTATGTTACAGCTTGTATTACCAGTTAACTGAGGAAGACACGTACATTCTGCTCAGTCTCAAAATAAAAACGAGGAATACAGGAATGCAACAAAGTACTATGATCTCAAACAGCTGAAAAAGAAACATTCTCATTAAGACGAAAAAAACAACCTATAAACAGAATAAGCAACTTGGAAGAGACAGAAAATGTCTTCATTTTGTTTTCTTTGTAATTTTTTTTTATTATTTTTTTTAAGGCTGAAGTTCTTCAGAGACTCCCAGAGGTACCGCTACGTGAAGTATCTTGAGAGCTGAAGAACATCTGTGCTTCATGGCATTTTTCCAGTTATTTTACCCCAGTTCTTATTGAACCCAATGGGAAGACTGCTACACTACAACAGTAGTCAAAATCCAAAGTAAGATTTTTAGATCTACGTCAGAACACTCTTTCCAGTTCTGCACTGGTCTGTGCTGACATCTTTCCCTATGTATTTCATTTATTCTTGTCTGGATTCAGAATTTGAAAGCATCAGTGAACCCCCTAATACTGTGTTAATGACTCCATCTATGTTGCAGCCATTTTCAAATGCACCTTGAAAAATATTGTAAAAGAAATTTACACTGAATTTTTTCAAAGTCACTGTAAATGAAAAGGAATAAAATGTATTAATACAATATTAAGTAAGGCTCTTCAATATTTGGCATTATTTAGATCTGACTTCACACTGGCTAAGAGTACCTATGCTTGAATATGTAATCCCATTACATTTTAAAAATTAAGTCATACTTTTTTCATAGGTGTCCTGATAGAAATATAAGTTGAATGACACAATCACCCTCCAGTAAAGAAATAACTACAATACTGTAATACTTTACTGCAATGATTTACTGATCATTCAGTCTCTGCAAGATACTACAAGAAACTTTTCACCCAACTACTCATGTAGTTATAGGTTATGCAACCCTTGCTGTAAATCCACAAATGCAGTTCCTGTGTGCTCTGTAATGGGAACTGCGAACTGCATCATCCAGACACAAATATACTCTGAAGCAGTCACACAGTTCAAACTTCTGGAAGTATTAAAGTATAAAACTATAGACTCAGAAATTTAATAGTGACATATTATTCATTAAATTCTGTAGGTCTGATTGTGTGAGGTCAGAAAGAAAGGCAGACAGGCTGAAATACAGGTTCTTTGAGTAAAAGAGCAGTATACTGCTTTTACATCAATATGTTTCCTTTCCAGGTTATTGGAAACTACATGCTCATGGTTACTGCAATAGTGGTACAGACTTCAGAGTGGCAAGGCAAAGAGATTTATGCATTTGATTTATGCAGCTGGACAATTAACGTTTTCCAAAATCTGTTTTGATAGGTTGTATGAGTCATCAAAGCCTAAAATTGCAAAGGGTGTCTGCAGAGCTGTTTCTCCTCACTCCTTTCCTCCAGCTGGTGTTGTGAAGGACCTTTTTTGTTGTTGTTCCCCTTCATAAAGATGTTATCACAGAGGTGTTACCAGTTACCATTGTTGATATGCTCAGCCTTGGTGAGTGGTGAGTCAGTCTTAGAGATGGCTGGCATTAGCTCTGTCAAACACAGGAGAAGCCTCTACCAGCTTCTTGCAGAATACATTCCTGTAGTTCTCCTGCTACCAAAACGTTGCCATGCAAACACAATGCACTGAATAAACCAAAAGCTGCTATTTTTAGTTTTAAATTTTGCTTTTATTGGGTCAGTTTAAGCACTGTTTTTTCACAGAAAAAGGTATCTTGTTAGTAGGAAATATAATTTAATTTTAATGTGTGTCCAGAACTGATACCACACAAGCAATAACATAACAAATCTTTGGGACTGGTATTTTTATTATTGTAGATAGATATCATGTCTCTTTCAGAGTGTTCTTTATTATTTTTTTTATTTATTTATTCTCGTAATACACAGCAAAAAACCCAGGAAACACTCTTTGCAGTTTACCCACGTAGGTATTATGAACTGATTTCTTATTACTCTAAGTTGTAGTTATTCAATAATTTCCAAACTTGTGCTTGGTTTTTAAATTGCTGAAGGTTTCTATTTTTACAAGTATACAAAATCTGATCCATCGTACTTTAGATGTCACAATCAGTGGCATGGTAAGGTTTTGCATTTGATAAAATTACACATAATTTTTATAAATACAACTGCTAAAGCTGCCAGCCACTTAGGCTTCTTTGGAAAAATTACATATCAGTCTCAATTGTTTAAAACTGCACTCTTGAAAAATTCCTTCTATCTACTCAAGCTTGTTAATGTTTTTCATTTTTCATCTGGTTACATGTATAGAATTTATAAGTTTTACTATACAAACATGTTGGTTTTGTACTTTAAACATTCTTACCAAGAGGCAAATATGTTAATCTGCAATTAATAAATATAAATCAATGAAGAATATGAGAATATTGAAGTATACATTCAATACATATGTTCAGAGGTGTTGCATAAAACTCGTGGTCTTAAAAACAGCGCATTTAAATCAGTTTATCTCTGCATTTTTTTTCTTTTCCTGTTACTTAAATTTGCTTTTTGGCCCCACTGAAGCTGGTATTCCTCAGTTTCAGAATCACTATGGATTTACACATTGGTATGGGAGAGTTTCAGGTCTTTTCTACTGATTTATATTCTCCCACCTGCTCGATTCTGAGGTATATGGGATTTGATTTCAGTGGAAACTGTCATTTGTTCGAAATATCTTTGTCTAGGATCATGAAATTCCCATTTTGTCCAATATATAAAGAAAATTAAATTTAAATAGGTAAAGATCCCAAAGAATATCTTTACATCTATATAACTGGGTATTTTAGCATGATAAGTAATTGTTCCAGCTAAGACTGTTTCACTCCCTATTAAATATTGAACATTCAATGGCAATGAGAGAGAAGCAGAAACTGCTAGCCTGATTGTACAGTTTGCTGGTTGGTGCTCTCTTCTGGGGTATGGAAAATGTAGGTTACAAATTTCTGCTCCAAAATTCAGTTTAATTATTTATACAAAGAGAACTAGCTTCAATTGTACACTGAGAGGAGTTCACACTCGGATATGCAATAGCTTGATGATTAGGGTACTCCCCTGGGATGCTGAAAGACCTCTTTCAGTACCTATGCCTATGAATATTTAATAATTTATACACAGTAAAATTGCTTCAAGACAAACTAATACCAGACTATTCAGCATTTCAATGATTAGGACACTTAATTGCAATTCAAACACACCTAATTTCTACCTTCTGATCAATTCAGAACCCCAAATCAGGAAGCACAAATATTTGAACACATATTATTCTCTGTTTTGAACTCTGGACTACTGAGGAGAATAAGGTCAAATTCTATCTTCATGTTTTGTGGAACAGAGGATTTTTGACGAGCTGACTTGGAACAGGATATTTATATTCCTGAGAGAATTATTTATTGAGACAATATAATCTCTCAGTTCTCAATAGCTATCTCAGAGTATTTCCATTGGCATTTTTTTCTTGGATATCTTGTAGCTCTTAGCTTTTGCAAATTTTACTTGTAGGCACACTGTTCTCTATACTCTGCATTAGAGGTCTGGTCTTCAGATCTGGGACCCAAGGCTGTAGTATATTGCAATGTGCCTAAAGGTTATAAATGTTAAAACTTAACACTAGCATGGATTTCATTTGTATTATTGGGAGAAAAAAAAGCTCATTTGTATATAAATTTCTTGTATATATATCTGTTGCAGGAAATAAAGCTACTGCAAAATGAGTAGCAGTAGAGACTAGTTCCAACTGTCCCTAGAAAGAATATTTTCCTTAAATCTATTCTCTGTGTAATTGCATGGAAATGTTTAATAATTAAAGTATTTTGAAGAGTTTATAAAAATAGAAATAAGTGATAAAAAAACCTATGCTTTTTCTGTCATGTCATGGGTCATTCAATCTTTATTACTTAGCTTTTATAAAGTAGATTCATTTATACAGTACCTACAAATATTCATTAGTACATAAGGTAAATAAAAACACCAGTGACTTTATTAAACATTGGAAAAAGAACTAAGAAAAAAAAAAACTTTCTGACCAAGAGGAAATATGTTCCTTTCTCTAGAGAATATTAGATTATCAAGTGTCAAATTCATCATATGCATCAGTCAGTAAGTCAGGTGAGAATGTAATTTGTAACTATATTTATTCTGCTTGGTGACCTATGTTACTTAGACACACATTGAGCCTTTAAGTTTCTTTGATTATCTGAATGAAGCTATACAATTAGGGCTCAGAGAAAAACTGGAAAAAAGGAACTTTAAACACTTTAAAATAAAGGTCTAACAAAATGACTGAAAATTGATAGAGGAGATATTGGATTGCATTTACATTACTGATACAGGGAAAAAAAGAGTAATGCAGAAAACTGTTATACTAAATTATCACTATTATTTTTATTGTAAATAATAAAAAAAACAAAGAAAAAAATTTGCATAGTTATTTTATTAATGTCTAGCAGCTGTATCTAAAACTCCTAAGTGAAAGCAAAATTGTTTAAAAGCAACTACCAATTTTTATATCTCCCCTGAGCAATGAAATAACAATAATGTAACACTTCAGGAATATAATGAGTATAATGACTAGTGGATAAGACTAGTAGAATTCACCCAATAAGATCTCCTAGAACTCTTTTTTCATATCCTTGAGAGCTTTGCAGGTTGCATTCACCTTGCAGATGGCTAAGATACAGACCAACGCCTAACAGCAATGTGAAAACTAGAATATATATAACATAGCTTTTTACTGAATATATGCACTATAAGATGCCAACTTAAGCCTCCCTTTAGAATCAGCAAAGACAAAGAGACCAGCTCATCCCATCTACTACAGACATCTAAATTAGGATACGAATTACTTTGTAAAACTCCCTTGCTCTGCGGTGACTACAGAAGGAGCCTAGAGAACTAGATCAGACTGATTACTCAGGGCTTAGGTGGATAAAGTTGTTTGGTGAATCCTGATATATAGATTTTTACGTTCTTTGACGCAGTATCAAATATGTAGAATCATTTTGGGTATGTGTTTACATTTAGTGACTGACTGTTGAAAAGAAAATTGTTTAGAATTTAAGATAAAATGAGAAAGAAACTATGGATTTGTGTTTTATTTAGTTATTCATCTTGTGCATCAGTAACACAAACTTTTGTTTTAATGACATTATTTAACTCTATATCAGGTAAATTTCTGTGATTTATTTTTTCATTCTGATCATTTAAAAAACACTATGAAGGACAATGAGCTTTAGAAATAACTTTTTTTGAAGTGTGATTTCTGTGTCGAGTAAAGGCTGTTGGAGTGTCTCATGTGCCCTGTATGTGTTATTTGTCAATGTGAGAACTGAATCAAAATCAGCAGGAAACAGAAAACTTGCAATAAGAAACACTATCCAGAAAAAAAGTAAACCAATAAAAATTGACCAGTAGTTAATAAAAATGGATGAAAAAAAGAGGAGAAAGAATTGATACAAAAAGACTGATCATACTAAGGTTAAAGCATGAAGCAGGATTGTTTATCTTCATTTGGCTGCCCATCTTACAGTAAATGATAAGCTCCAATGTTGACACTTTAAGTGAAGAGAAAATATGATCCCTTTTTTAAACTTGCTGTGCACATAACATTGACTCCTTTTCTAGAATATTCTACTCTTTTCTTTTTTCACATTAATAATTAATTTAAAATTTTAATCTATTTTATATTTATTAATTTAAATTTTTAAGCTTTTTTATCTTACCAAAATTTATGATTATAATTGTAACAAGGACAAATAAAGGTTGGGATGAGAATGGATTAAAAACAGCTGTGAGGGATAGGACTTGGCGGCAATGGTACATGAGAAGCTCACCATGAGCCAGCAATGTGTTCTTGCAGCCCAGAAAGCAAACTATCTCAGGCTAAGACAGGCTAAGAAATTTGAGGGGTTTTGTCTGGAGGCTGGAAGGCTCTGAGGAGAACTTATAGCAGCCATCCAGTACCTGAGGGGGCCCTACAGGAAAGCTGGTGTTACAGTCCGGAGGTAACATTTAAAATTTATTTTTGTTTGGATACGCGAAACAAAGTCCAACCATAAAAAAGGTCGAGTGCAAGCAGATTTTATTTGACTATTAATACAGGCAAAGGTATGGAGCAAGGCGAAAGAGGGAGAGATGTAAAGAAGATATGAGAGAGAGAGAGAGAGGGAAAATGGTAAGAAAGAATGAGATAGAAAAGTGTAGAAAAAGGTTAAGACAGTGAGGAAAAAATGAGAGAGAGAGAGAGAGAGAAAGTCACCACCAGGGGTCCGGCTGTCCAGCGAAGTTTTAAGGTGCTGATCCTGGACAGGGTCCGATGCAGGAATGGTGGCGGGTCAAGAGACGACAAAAAGGCCAAGCATGGACAGCCAGATATATACCCCCAGCCGAAGGTGCAGCTGTCAGTCATCCAGGTTCCTTGGGAGACAGGCTGCCCAGAGGGGAGCAGAAGGGTGTAGTCCTCCACCCAGTCATCAGTTCCTATCTTCTTTCAGGTGACATTCCTCTTCTGTTCCTCTTCTGTTTAGCCAGCACATCATGCCTCCAGGGAGGTCCCAGAACTGAAGGTTGGCCCTCAGGAAAGGGGAGTAATCTCCACCCAGTCATCAGTTCTTATCTTCTTCCTGGTGCCATCCTTCAAGCCACCTGAGCCAGGTACTTGGCAAGTACAATGGAGGTGGCTCAGTCGTGCCTGGAGGGACCACCCAGCATTGCAGGCTGGTGCTCACAGAAGAGTCTCCACCTAGAAGGTCTTATCACATTCCCGGGGTGTCACCTCCTGCTCTGTTCTGGCCAGACAAGTTCTCCACCCCACCCAGGGCTATTCATTCTTTAAAATTGATTCCTTTGAGACAATTATAAATCTGTGGTCAGAACCACACAGCTGGGGAGGGACTTTATACAAGAGTGTGTAATCATAGGACAAGAGGTGCCTGGGAGAGGGTAGACTTATGTTAGACATTAAAAAGATATTCTTTGCTGTGAGAGTGATGAGATACAGGTGGGGGTTGCCCAATGGGGTTGTGAATGCCCCCTCTCTGGATGTATTCAAGGCCAGATTGTTTGGGGCTTTGAGCAACCTGGTCTAGTGGGAGGTGTCCCTGCCCATGCAGGGGTTTGGAACTAGATGACCTTTAAGGTCCTTTAACACCCCCAAAAATTCCATGATTTTATGATTACGGTGAATTATTTAAAGAGGTAAATCATTTAGAAGTAAGCTGTGATTACCTACAGTGAATTTGCTAAAAGTGTAACTACTTTAAGGTAAAATTCCCATCAGTGGTAGTCATTAAAGCTAAAATCCACTTGATTTTAATGCTTCATGTTTCATGTGACCTTTTTTATTCCCCAAGCTAGTGAACGTAATGTGTATTTTCTTTTCCTCTTATGCTTATAGGGTTATTTCATTTTGTTCTGTTACTCTGGGTGCCAATATCTAAAGAATTAGCTGCAATTTTGTTTTTTCTCGGTCTATTATTTTATGGTTACCAAAGAGCAGGCAAACAGTGAAATTATATAGTTTTATAATGTGCCAGATGACCCACTGTATAGAATTACTCTAGTAGCTTTTTTGATATCGTTGTGCTCTTACTCATAGGGGTTTTTTCTGACTTATAATTATAGTCTATTTTCACACAAATTAAGACATAAACTTTATCAGAGATATTTCACCTATTTCCTCAAATATACCTAAGGAATAAACATGTATTGTGATTAATATTCCTGGAGAAAGAAAGTATCTTCTTTTAATTAATTAAAATGTAATCATTCTTGTACTAACAGAAAAATGACACTGCCTAATATTTATGATCCAGATCTGAAGATCTGATAGAGACACACATTTCACTTGATCTCAGTGATTTACACCAGGTGAAGACTAGGTCCAAAACATGGATTAATTTCAATTTTTTCTTTAAAAGCCTTTAGGGTCTTGTCTGCAAAGGACTAAAGACTCAAACATTAATCAGATGTGTCCTTTAGCTGTTTGTTAAGGAAAACATAATAACCAGCACAAAATGATTCTGCTGAAATGCAGACGAATACCTCTATTCCCAGTGAAAATCTGAAATTACAAACAAAACTATTTTTGACATACTAAGAATGTATTATTGTTGGATGTTATGAAATCTTGTTCAGAATCACTATTAAAAAATCAACTCTTTTTTGGAAAAATGGCCACTCTGGGTTGATATATGATTCATCTCACATAGCTTCTGCTATTAAAGTTAGGCATTTTTTATGCCTAGTGTTGTAACTTAATTGTTCTGTGGTTCCTCAAGTAGCTATCTCAAGAAGAACATTCATCTAAAAAAGACTTGTATTTTAGGACAGTATAAATCATCCTCTATAGGTGCTATTCCATGCGCTGTGGAAGGAGGCTAGATGAGCTGACCCAACAGTTCAATGGATAAAAATATATGAATAAGTGCTATTTGCAGTGACTATTCTCTCTTCCTATTACATGGAGAATCTGAAATGTCTGCAGTATTTTAGGCCATAGATAAAGATCTGTGTAAATCTTTAGTAATTGTTCTGTCTTGATACTAAATTCACTTTGGCTGAATCAGGAGTTAATTTACATGTAGTTTAACTGTTCATGTTAATGCTTACAACTGCTGACCTCTCAATACACAGGTTGCTTCCTTCTTGTACCCTAAAATGTACATCCTGATCATTCACATCCAGTTGCCAACAATGTGATTTTGTTTAAGATTTATACCTCAAGTATTGGTGTTCTTCTGCTCATGACTTGCATTACTTATGTTTGGTAATGGATGATGAATATATATTTTTTTTTAATGGTAAAGAGTTAAACAACTTTAACTGGCCTTATCTGAAAAAGATAGTACCATTAATACTGCAATCAATAGTCTGCTAATGGCAATGGAATGAAAACGGATTTTTTATTTTATTCCTGAAATGTAATTCCAGGTTTTTCTTGATGATGATATACTAGAATGTATTAAGAAATTCAACAGAATATTGTATGGTAAAAACTTTATTTTGTAAAAACTACTTCAAATAGTTTGCAGTTTTCCTAAGTGATAAAGCTGTCTTGTTGGTTTATTCTGACCCACAGTTTAAAGGCAATAAAAACTGTCCCAGAAATTCCTACATCCAGCTACTATTTTCTGCTTATCTTTAGGACATAGCTTCATGACATCCAGCCTGAATTAATGGCAGCATAACATGGACTGACCTTAAAAAATAAAACAAAACATCAAAGATATTTACCTTTAGATCAAACTTTAAGGATAAATAACTAAACTAGTAGAATGAATTGGACTTTTGCCACTAATGCCTATCAGCTAAGTACCTCTACAGAGAACTTTCAACCTCCATAATGCCCTCCTAAACAATTACTATTTTCTTCCTTTTCTATCTAATCTAATTTCTATCTTTTCTATCTAATAGAAGGGAAGGACACCATGGAGGAGTCCCTAATCTCAAAACAGGCCATGTTCCATGTCTGGGAATTGCACAACCAAATGTTTATTGTAGAATAAAATTGATTTAAAAAGCTGCTTTCTACTTCCTTACCCTTTATATACCAAAGGTATATACTGATTATTGTGATGTGGTAATCTGATAATCACTGAGTTTATTACATCATGAAAATTGACTGTGACTTTTAAAGCTCTACAGAAAAACATTGGTTTCTACTAAGTTTCACACGACTTTACTGGCTGACTTATACAATACTGTGTTTTCAATTGCTAATGTGTTAGACATAGTTTTTTTAGGCAAGAGACTCTGACAAAGACTTTTCCTTTTTGTGCTTTTGTGTAACTAAAATTGTTTTTCCACAACAGTGTTTCTAATTAACTGAAAACTAACCTTTCTCCCTATATTTACCTTTTTCTTCTATAGAGTACATTAGCATTCTCAGATTACATATAGATATGTGCAAGGCAGAATATTACTTTAATTACATCCAGAAAAGAAAAGATTAGAAACAAATTTTAGTGAGAAAGATATAGTCACTCTTTTAAAATGTTTTCTCTTAGTACAAAATTATTCCTATATTCACTGCTAAAATTAGAATATTTTTGCTTTCCACTCTATTATATTTACATGGACATTAGTATTTAGTATGTTTGGTTTTTTGCACCAGACAGTAATGAGGACACATTTCTACTCTGCCATAAACAGTTGTGCACTGCATATGTACATAATCTGTAATTATTTTGCAAACTTATATGGTATGAGAAAAACATGAGCAGCCTGGAACCTTGCAAAGTGCAAGTGGTCAGCCAAGCTATGCAGGAGATACTGCATCTTGAGCTGTCACAAAATATAGAGGTATCTATATTTCTATTTCTATATCATCTACCAATTTTATATCTTTATATGTCTACTTCAAACTACCATACGGCAAGGACAATTAAGTAGAAAGGGATAGCAAGACAGCAAAGCTCCTCGCTGCTGTAGAGGCTGTCTGAAAAATTTCTGTGCTATTACAGAATCACAACAGCATTTTCAGAAGTCATTTCTTTCAAGAAAAAATAATATTTCTATTATTTGATGTAGGAAAAAAGCCTCTGGAATTTCCCAAGAGTTGGGAATTCCAGAAAAAAAGAATATTTAGTGCATTCAGTTTCTCTGTCTTCATTGGCAGAACTTAAAACTAGTCAGATTCTAGAAAGCAATCACTATGTAGATCTTTGATCTTTTTTTTGTTGTTTTCGGTTTGTTGGGTTTTTTTGTTTTTTTTTTTACCATTACAGTAATCTACATAGTGATTGCTTTCCAGCCAAGCTATGCAGGAGATACTGCTTCAAACAAAAATGCAAAGCTCCTGTGCCTAGTCCACTGCAGAATAGTCTTTATTTCAAACAAAACTTAGATTTGTTCAGTGGCTATGCTCTGAAAAAGTTCTTGCTATTTGGAAGTGATGTTCTCATAGAATCATAGAATGGTCTTGGTTGGAAGAGGACTTTAAATGTCATCTAGTTCCAACTTCCCTGCATGGGTAGGGATACTTTCCACAAGACGAGGTTGCTGAAAGCCCCATCCAAGATGACCTTAAGAAAAGTTAAAAGAATTAATAATGGAAAGTAAATCGCTTACTGCTTGCTTTCAGCTGTTTACTGGGGGGAAAAAAAAAATCTTATATGCTTTCCAATGTAATAGCCTCAACATTAGTTTTTAATATAGCAAAAGTAAATATTAAGTATTATATTGAATACTGTATATTACCTTTATTCTCCACTCAGAGTTATCCTGATTGTCAATAACAAGATTGACTTAGGGCTGCACAAGTCTCCTTTGCACAAGTTTCTGTGGGAGAAAGAAAGAGAAGGTACCCTTTTTCTAAAGCTGATTGATGGTATAGGCATTTTTCCGTGATGGAAGTTTGCATGAACAGCCTTGCTTTCTAAGAAAGAGCCAAAGCACAAGATTATTTACTAGAGAAGAGAGGGCTGCTCTCCATCTCATTTAATGAAAATATATTTCTGTGCAGAAAGCAATGTAACATTCATGAAAATAATAATAAATAATTTTTAAAATGAGGAAAGTAGACTCTATATTTATAATAATGAAGTTAGAGACTCTCCAGGATTAATGTGGGAAAGCTGAGTGATAAATCTTCTGAAAACTTTGGTTTTATTTAAAAATTTTGTCATCTCTTCAATTTCCATGTGCTAGCATGTATTTAGCAGATTACCTGCCCTTGCCTATTACATCTAAATGGTGCATAACTCTAGTTTTCTGATGTAAAAATAGGAAGCCGTATATTTCCAGGTTAATCTAGTGGTTTCCCCAGTGTGGGAAACTGGGGTTTCCTCTTCAAATATGGGTTTTCTCAATGTTTGAAGAATCTCTAGAGGAGTTACCATTCTGTGGAGCATCAAGAGCTACACGTAGCCCCCACTGACATCCCTGATTTAGCACATAATCCATTGTTGCAGGAACAGAGTCATAGCTGCACATACACATTAGCCTTATTTCTATCTCTTTGTGTATGTGTATGTGTGTGAGTACACAGTTGATTATGCTATTTGTTATAATAAGTAATTGGTCTATTTTAGCCAATTTGAAAAAAACGCAAAAAACAAAAAACAAAACGTGGAGAATGCAAAGCTAATTATCTTTCTGCACTTTTTGTTAGAAAAGAGAGAGAGAAATCAAGTCAAAATATTCTTTAGTTTACTTCTAATACCTTCTTTTTTAATTGCCTAATTTCAAATTAAGAGTGGACCAGCCCCTCCATTACTAGCAAAATATAAGAGAAGGCTGCCATGGCAAAAGATAAAAAAATACTCACCTCTGAGCAACACATTATCTGTGGTTAAGTAGGGGCACACAGATCACTTTCTTGGATTCATATATCCTTATTCTTCCACAACTGCACTTTAAGTACCTAAATCCTGCATAATAGTTTGTGATTCATGCTTACAACTGATGGAGTACATGCCTATTCTACAATATTTAAAAGAAATACATCAGTCCCCATTTCATTTGTGAGAAACGGAGGCAAAATATGTTGAAGTTGCCCAGGGTAACTAAATAGAATGATAGAGGAAACAGGAGGAACAATCAATATATAAAGCAAATCCATTAAAAAATGAACCAACCAACCAAAAAACCACAAATGAAACCAAACCAAAACATAAAATGTTAACTTTAAATTTTTTAGCTTACGTTTTTTACTAGAGATGTAATAATGTTTTATATGTTCACTAGTTTTAAGAAGCCTGTCTAAAGAAACCAAATTAATGTTCCTTTCTTCCAAAGGAACATATATCTTTAAACATTAACCATCATATATATAAGCTTATTTGTCTAGTCTCAAAGTACATGACTTTTTTCAGGTTTGTTCCTGAAATTGCTACCTTAACCTGGCCTATAAATTGTTCTTTGAAGTTTTGCTTGCTTGTTTTAATTTAAAGAGACAGGTATACATACACATTGATTTTTCTCTGGAAACTCCTTTTGCATCTGTGCATCATCACTGGAAAACTATATTTCCTTGCCTTATGAAAACATTAAGTTTCCTGTGATAATTTCTATTCTTCTGGAACAGCATAATGGGAAGAACTCTTTTCCAAAGCCACCAAAAAAACTTTTTGTTTAGTGTATGAAAATCTTCTATCTCCTCCTAGTCCAACAACCAAAACAAACATTAAATGCAGGTCTTCCAAATGGATCTTCTAAATGACATCTCTAACCTACTGAACTTTCAACATTTTGAAATGTAGTTTCATAAGATTCATAGTTTCATAGTAAGTAAGTTTCATAGTTTCACTTCTTTCACAGCACATTTATTTTCTTTTGCAGCACATTTATTTTCCAATTAAGACATCTGTAAGCTCCAAAATGAGTTTTTTAATTACTATTAAAAATCAACTTGCATTTTAGAATGACAGTCTCCCTCCATTAATTCTGTAGGTGGGCAGATTAGTTTAAAGAGGTATCCTGAATATAAAATAAAAAAAGCAGATGAAATAGAAAAATTATCAGTTTCTTTATTCTTTACTTAGAGGTATGCAAGGAAGCCTCATCCAGTCACTAAAAAGTTAATAAACCAAAATTCCAGTCTTCAATACATATAATGCCAGAAATTAAAAGCAGATCATTACTAGATCCTATGACATTTAAAAAAATTATTCAATAGTGTTCAAAACTAGGGGAAAAAAAGGGATTAGGTGAATAACTACTCTATACATTTTTCCACTAGCACACTTCCCATTGGACTATACAGAAAGAGAATAATTTTACTTAAAATTAAATAAAAAACATTTTTTTAAATGAATTTGTGTATTTTTTCTGATCGAGGAAATCAGTACTCTTAAATCTTTCTTGTTTTCTTGAAAATGTTCTGAAAACTCTTCCATAAGTATCTGTAATCTCAACAATGGACAAAAGTTATCAAAAATCAAAGTAAACAGAAACAGATTTGGTAGTGTTACAATGCTGTTTTAATACCAACTTCCATGTTTGGGTTTTTTTACAAAATGTAAAAAATAATGAAAAAAGAGATCGCCTTACAGTTGTTTGTACTAGTTCTGTGACAAGATCGTATAAATGTGCTTATGCTGCTTTCAGACAGACAATACATGAGTTACAAAGACCAGTAAAAGGTTTTCTAGGACAACATGATTTATCAGCTTCTGAAAGAAATGTTACAATAATGTTAGAATAAGAAAAGGAAGAAGGAAAAGGAATGAAAACTCAGAAGCTTGTAAAAAGGATTTTGTTCTATAGGTATAAGAAACTGCTACCTGTCTTGTTCTGAAGAGCTTTCAGGCTCTTTGGGGTGAATATTCTGAAATAAATAACATACCAAACCATGAATAGCTGATTATTACTTTTTCCTTTTGTTTTGTTCAAGAAAGACAGGAATCTACTTCAAAGAGTCCAACGGAGAGCTACAAGGGACTTGAACATCTCTCCTATGGATAAAGACTGAGAAAACTGGGCTGTTTATCCTTGAGCAAAGGCTGAGAGGGGATCTTATTAATGTCTATAAATACCTGAGGGGTGGGTGTCAAGAGGATGAGGCCAATCTCTTTTCAGTAGTGCCCAGCAATAAGACAAGAAATTATGGGTTTAAACTAGAACACAGGAAGTTCCACCTCAGAATGAGGAGAAATGTCTTTACTGTGAGGGTGATGGAACACTGGAACAGGCTGCACCAAGATGTTGTGGGCTCTCCTCAGGATTCTTTCAAAGTCCTCCTGGATTTGTTCCTGTGTGGCCTGCCCTAGGTTATCTTTGACAGGGAGCTTGGACTGGATGATGTCTAGAGGTCCCTTCCAACCCCTAACACTTGACGATTCTGTGATGTTGATTAACTATTTAAAAATTTACCAATATCATCTCTATTTGTGAAATGTCTCTGAAATCAAGATAAATTACTTGACTTGGCTCTGTTCTTCCTTAACATTTTGTGTGTGTGTGTGTGTGTGTGTGTGTGCAATAATGAGCATTGCTTTTATATAGTGTCATTACAGTTCATACACAACATATCTTGTTCTTTTTTCCATGGTTATATAGCATACAAATTATTCTACTGCACATATTTTCTACTTTGGTGGACAAAATTTAGTTTCCAAAAACAACTGTAACTGTTTTAAGTTCAGTCTGTGAATACTTTGCACCAAAATACATCACTAGAAACTTAGTGAAAGGAAACACAAAGAAGTTTACAAATGACATAACAGAATGAATTAAAAAATTCAAATATTTGAATTTCTGTAAGTATGTGCCATTAAATTTTGTGCACAATGCATTTTGGGCTATATGACAGTTATTAGTCAGCTTTTAATAACTTTTCCATTTTTCAGCCTTTTCTTCTTAAATTATAAATTACCTTTGTGAAAGGAAAATATAGTGGGTTTTGGTTTTAATGTTGGAAGCTATTACTCTTTTGTTAGAGCTCAGAAAAATCAAGCACAAGTAACTAATACAAAAAAAATTATTGTAAATAGTGATGAGGCTACTTTATTCAAATGAATATCAGTGTTTTGATTTTTTCCTTGTTTTGGAACTGGGGACAAATTTTTGCATGTGTTGTTAGTTTTATGTTTATTTTACTAAATGGTATGCTATACAAAGAATTTTCAAATAGTGAGCTACGGAATTATTTATATTTGACAAAACTGAAACTGTTGCAAGAAGAAATAAAAGGAAATAGGGTAAATTTTGACAGGTTGCTAAGACCATTTTTAATATAACATCCATCATAAAAAAATGTAAAACTTTTCTAGTTAATTTTTGATCCTAGTTGTTTTGTTATTTCCAACATAACTCTGCTAGGTCAGATGCCTTCAGCAATAACCATGCTATGTTTTAGTGTCAGCAAAGTCTATGCAGTTCCTGTAGCCATAGAGGATTTACACTATTATTTTTAACAGGAAAGGTTAACCACGAGGTTTTAAACAAGTTTGTTATCTAATGTTGTGTTTGCTGTTATATACCACCAGACACTGAAGAGCTTTTTACCCCAGGCAATGCTGACAGCCCTGTCAGACAAGCGACTTAAACAGTAAAAAAATAACATCGGTCAACACAAGTGAACTGTACACACCAGGAATATGTAAAACAAATGTCTGTTACTTCAGTAGGCATTTGGATTTATTGAAGAACATAATGAAGAGGCTAATGTGTGAAACAGAATTAACTACATGTTTTAATTAGCAACACTGAGCAGCACTGCTCAGCACTCTTACCTAGAAAAATAGTCAGGTGTCTGCTCCCGTTGTTGAACATATCTATGAAATGTAATGTATAATTATTAAGTACTATTTGGGTTATCACATATTTCTTTTAAGAACTACTGAATTCAGTAATTCTTAGCAATCAATTCATAAAATCAGTCTCTGGTTTAATCTCCATCTTTACTTCAATGATATGTTACTTTATGAACTGTAAAGCTGCAGGCCGCATGCTGCTGACATTTGGTTCTTAGCATCATGCCTGTCATCTTTAACAAGTACTATTACAGAGAATTAATCATTAACACATCTTCAATAAGGTTAACTGCAGCTATGAAACTGGAAGTAGAGTATGAGCTTATACCTAAACGAAGTCATATAGCAGTCAGACACTTATTAAAAGTTCAGCATTAGACATTCACAACAGCGATTAAATAAAAGGATTTTGCTGATGTTGACAAGTTCTTCTATACACAGGTTTTCTGACAAATTATTTCACTATAAAAATTTATATTTGAATACATGAAAACTGGAAGCCAAAAAAAAAGAAGATGGAAAAAGGGAAAACTGAAATTTTGAAAATTAAGCACAATTAGTATTTTAACTTATTTTCTTTTTTCCCTTTCATTATATCATGGTTTAATGCTGGACCAGCAATTAACCTAATGACAGATGCTACACAGCTTTAATGAACCAGAAATTATAAAATGGAAAAATTATTAAATATATACAAATATACAGAAAAACAATACCACGTTCCTCCCCCATTTTCCCCAGTAACGCTCACATCACCACCAAGGCTGCAGGGCAGCCCTGGGAAAGTCCAGGCTGGAATCCTGGAATCAGCAGCAGTTGGAAGCTGGAGGCAGGAGCACACGGATTCAGGCTGGTACAGATCAGGACCACAGGCAGATGAATGGATGGAATCGTCTCAGGATGCCAAAGCAATCAGGGACAAGCAAAGAGGGCTGATAACAAAGGGTGAAGAGGAAGGGCAAAGAAAGGCGAAGGGTCTGACTCTTGTGATCCTTCAAATTTATACCAAGTATGACATATATGGGATGGAATACTCTGGTAAATTTTGGTCATTTATCTTGTCTTTTCCTCCCTAAAGAGGGGTTGCAGGTGTGACCTCTTTACTCCTTTTCTCTTTCTGGAGCACAAGATATTCCTCAGAAGTGAACTGTTGCCTTGGTTCTGTGCACCAGCCTCCAGCCATAACAATAAACATTGAGTGTTATCAGTCGTAGAAGCAGACACTGACTGAGAAACTTGCTGTTAATTTCAGCAAGTGCAGCTACTTACAAGAGACTTAGCTGGAAGCAAAATTACAAGATGGAAAATTAGCTTTATCCTGTCCCAAACCAGGACACATTGCAGGCGAAAGAATGCTTCGCGAATGCCTATGTCTTGGTGGGTTTATGGTAAAGTTGATATAAATAGATTGTGTTTATATTTTGTTCCCAAAATGGTGAGTTCATTGGTCATTCTAATGTCTCACAGGAGGGCAATATCTGTGATTGACTCTTTAAAGGCTGTAATGAAGGGTACAATGTCATTTATGTGCCTTGGGATGTCTGCAAGCACTAAGGCTCAAATCTGCAAAGCACAGCAGTAGAAAGGAGCCATTTGTATTGTGTTAATGGTTGAAGCACTCAGCACATGCCAAAGGGTACTCAGCACCTAGCTGGATTATTCCTAAAGAACAGAAGATTAAATAGGATGAAAAAATGTATTGCTAATCCACAGCACACACGCCATCTGCAGCACTAGTCAGTAGTTGTTATATAGAGCATTTTATTCTTTTTTAAAGAAGAAAATATAGATTTTTTTTTTTATTATTATTCTGGGAGTTTGCTGCATTTCATTGACAGAAATAAAACAATTTGCAGAGCAATTCTTCTACAACTAGTAGCGTTACAACAAAGGCAGCAAAGATTTTTCTTTGTTACATATTTCTTAATGAGAATATAATTTGGTCTGGGTTTTTTTTGTTTGTTTGTTTTGGGGGTTCTTTGGGTGGAAAGGGGAGTTCCATTATATCCTCTGTACTTTGAAAGATTTGGATGGTATGAAGTAAGCCAGATGATTATAGATTTGACTACCAGATGAAATGGATCTGGTGATATGGTTTGGAATTTTCAATGACGTGTGTCCTGTTGAGTAAGGTTATACTGTGCTACAATCATTCCGTGGGACACTCCTTTCAGTTTCTGATTTGGATGGTAATTAGTGAATGTTTTAATCTAGGGCCTTTGGACTCCCATGCAGTTTACAACAATTAGGTAATTAAAGTGATATGTGATCTCAAGACATGGAGCCTTAGTTTAATCTTGCAATATGCAAGTAACTGCTAAGAAAAGATTTCACTTTTACTTTATCCTAATAAATAATGCTAATGTAAATCCTTGATTAAACCTGCACATTGAAAAAAGCAAAATACTGGACCACAATGTTGTTAATATCACCATGCTGAAAAACAATTCCATGAAAGATACCAGATTCACTCAGTAATCCATTCCTTTCTTTTATGCTTTTGACTGTGTAGGTGAGGTTGAATATTCATAATAATTTTGCCTACTCCTGAAGTGCCTTCATTATTTTTCTTTTTTTTTTTCATTATTTGTATAAAAGAGCAGTAAGGTAGTCTTGGTCTTCAAAAGATATTAAATATAAACTTAGTTTTTCTATGTTCTTTTGTGGCCTGCTGATCGGAATAATTGAGCTTCATGAGCAGATGGCATCTGTGTTCTTATCTCCTAAATTCAGGGGTGTTCCAGTAAGTAAAATATAATTATTCCTTAAAATTATTTTGAACCTTAGTATTAATAAAATAATACTTGTTGTTTTTCAAGTGTATTACCAGGACAATTTTCATCCTGAAAAAATTCAGTGTTTAATAAGTAAAAACCATAGCTGGCTGGAAGGAAAAATGAGTGAAGCATTGGTTTAATACAGAAATACAATAGCTCCCTACAAAGCAAAGGGTTTTTCAGTTATTATGCCATTTCATGTGTTCTGAAAAAAAATAAATCAAATATGTAAGAAATAAGAAGCAATACTTTCCATTCCCCAGCTACAGAAGGTTGATTCTTTTTAACGAAGAACAGATTGGAATGTTGGAATGATACGAGAAGTGAAAATGCCTCAAATTACTGAAATTAATAGAAAGACATTGTTATGATTTTGTGTAATGATATCTGAGATAATTGGAAATGACCATTAAAATACCAGGAAAAACAGATGCTTAAGCCTGAAAATGATCAATAACATGACTGTGAGACAGCTGGCTTCATTAATTGAAGAAATTAGCTGACTAGGAACTTGCATCTGGTTAGATCAATTAAAAACAGCTGATTGAATAAAAAGAGAGTTGTGCTTCATTGCTTGAAATAAAATAAGTTTAATAAAAGATGTAAGAAATCACTGTTGGTTGTCTAATTAATAATAAAAACAACACCAAAAATTCTTGAGTGGTTAAATAGGGTAAAAAAAGTTTGAGCAGACATGAGGTACCAAGTGCATTGTGGGCAGATACCTGAGGACTTTAGAGTAAGAGTTTGCTTAATTGAAACCTATTGGATCAGACAATAACAGAAATGAATGTACACCCTTGGGTGCAGTTAGTTCCTCTTCTACTCATTCAAGACAGCACAATTTGGGAACATGTGTCACAGTCAAAATTAATGAAAGGAATGTTTAAAACCTCTGCTAGGATACACAAAGTAGAAGTAGAAAAACAACAGCTTCTAACTGGAATAATGCAATCCAGAAAACTTCATATCATGGATATCTGCACCATAACAAAACCAGATTTTAATAACTGTCTTCACTTTGGTGTGAAGAGAGTTCTAAACAACAAAATACATGCTCTGGTCCCTGGTCAGAATGGTCCTAGTTAAAGTCTGTGTATACTTTAACTCCAATAAAATTCAAAGATCTTTGAGTTAACAAAGTTAAAGGCTGTGCACTTGAAGAAAGCTGAACATCCCTGGCTTTGCCAGATTGAAGTAATAAGTTTTGCTGAAAACAGAAGCAATGCAATGGGCACAGAAGGCCTGCTACAATCTGTGAAGGAGCTTTAGAAAGTCAGTAGTCATTTTTTTTTTGGCTGTAGGAGAGCCTCAGAAAATGAGGAAGAAAATCTGCTTTTCTCTCTCAACCTGATATGTCCTGTTTAGGTACTGCAGCATCTTAGTTGGGCATCTTTTCAGTCAGAGAAAATACAGACTCATGTTCTAGAGAAAGTAGCATGATATGGACAAATGACCAGAAAGGTATCAGAAGCTGCTGAAAGTGCATCCTTCCATCTCCAGGAGTGATTATATAACAACAGAGTACCAAGTGCCAATATAAATTCCTTAGAATCCTGCACTACCTTTCAAAACTGCAGTGCACACTATGCCAAGTTAGTATAGAGCAACATGCTGAATATTACAGATGCAAGCAAACAACCAGATGTGGCTGGAGGTTACATTAATTGAGCAGAACATATGAAACTTCTGCACAGAAGGAAATTGATTGCTGGGCGTGGAAATAATTCTTTGTGGGTGCACATGTGCATGTGTGTGTCTACTGGTAAAATGTGCTCAGCATTGCTATTTTGATATAGAAAGCTAAGAGGAAGGAATCCCTTGATTTTTTCTGTCCATCAGATTGGGACTATTCTGTCACTGGACAGCAGTAAAAAGAGACAAGCTCTCTCTTTGCACCTTCCCTATTAGTATTTATATACATTGATAAGAAAACCCTTTGAGACTTTTTTTTCTGTAGACTGAACAGTTCCACCTCTCTCATCTTTCCTCCTCTGAGGTGCTCCAGTCCCTTATTCATCTTTGTGACCCTTTGCTGGACTCTCTTCAGTAGCTCCACACCTCTTCTGTACTGGGTATTTTCATAATATGATCACTGGTCTCCAACTACATTTCGTGCCACTGATCATCACCTTCTGAGCCTGAATATTCAGATGCTTTTCAATTCACTTCTGTGTCCACCCATCCATCCTATATTTCATTACTTTTTCTTCCAGGAATATATGGGAGACAGTGACAAAACCTTACTGAAGTTGATATATAATAGCCACTGCTCTCCCCACATTTACCTATCCAGCGACAACTAGCAACAGTAATGAAGAGCAGCAGTAGGGTCTTTGTTTCTCTGTCACTGATCTATGTATTCATGGGACTTAATATTTTACTCTTTCAAACAGGAGTTGATTTTAAATGTGACCAGATGGGAATTTGCCACTGCACTTGAGAATCATAAAAGAAATTAAATGGGAAAAAAAAAAAAAAAAAAAGCAAATATTATTAAACAAACTCTAGTCTATATCATTCAGCTATTCATGCAAGAATTTTACTATTTACACCCCTTCAAAATTTAATAATATTATTCCCATTTTTTTACTATTGTTTGTACTGCAATAGGACCAAGGGTTCTGTTGCCAATTGTAACATTATTGAGACAATCAATCATTCTATGTAAAGATTTTATTTCTCATGCTCATAGCTGACAAAGTGATCCAAAACTTGTTGGTTAGTTAGTCTTTTTATTCTTTGGCAAGACTGCAGTAGAAATTAGGCTTAAATGCAAAGAACAAGAAGTACAGAAGCTATGGTTTTGAGCAGAATAGGTAAAAAAAGACCCAGGTAAGACAGAATAGAAGAGAAAAGGTATTTGTGTCTAAGAATAGAAAGCAGAAAAAGATTTTTACCTTTGAAGCTGTATGCTCCTTATCCCACAAAAAATTTTCAGAGCGGGAATACTGGTAGCCATACTGTAATACTAAGACAAGGAATATCCATTGACTAAATCTATTGTGATGCATCATTAAGGGGAAAAAAATGAGAATGACTGAATAATTCTTTACAATTTCTAAATGAAGTCTGTCTATAAGGAAATAGCAAAGATAGGGCAAATGCAAGCGTGCAGTTATTGCTGGTATAAATGATTTGTACATTTGCCACTCCAGTACTTATTTCCCTGCTACTGCACTTTTGATAGCTGGGTAACTTTAATAACATAATAATCACTTAGCAGTTAGGTAACATAAAGAAGATTAATTATTAACAATAAATTCCTGCAGCTTGGCAAATTACAAACATCAATGAAGAAAAAATTTAGAAATATTTATGTACGTACCTATTTCCATTATGAGTATGCAGAACCTGTCAGCTATGAAAGTGTTTTCCTGACATTAAACTTGTGTACCGAACACATGTAAATTGTAGAATATGTATAGAATACAGTATCCTTCACATAGAATATATTACCAGTGTATAGAACTACCAAAATTTTAAGAGATATAAATTAATTTTATTGTATTTTCCACATAAACAGAAGACTAAAAGAAATAAATGAACCTTTTAGAATGCCAATGTATAATTCTTATTTACTTTCACCTTGTTTTTTAGGACAGCTAAAGGAAAACAAAAGCACATTTTTAAAACTCCTCCTACTCTATAAATAATTATACTAAACTATACATATATACACTATATACACTATACTACACTATACTATTTTATTATGTATTCCAGCAATTGTAATATGTTCTGTATATGTGGTCTGGAAAATCAGGTAGTGAGGTAGACTAGGAGATGGATGAAGGATAGAAGCCAGAGAGTTGTAATCAATGGGATAGAGTCTAGTTGGAAGTCTGTTTCCAGTGGAGTCCCTCAGGGGTCAGTACTAGGACTAGTACTATTCAATATGTTTACTGATGACCTGTATGAGGGAATAGAGTGTACTATCAGCAAGTCTGCTGATGACACAAAGTTGGAGGGACTGTCTGACACCCCAGAAGGCAGTGCTGCCATGCAGAGGGACCGAGACAGACTGGAGACTTTGGCAGGGAGAAATTTAATGTGTTACAACAAATGCAGAGTCTTACATCTGGGAAAGAACAACCCCAGGTACCAGTATAGGTTGGGGACTGAGCTGTTGGAGAGCAGCATAGGTGAAGGGGGGATGCTGGTGGATGGAAGGACAACCATGAGCCAACAATGTGCCCTTGTGGCCAAGAAGGTCAGTGGCATTCTGGGGTGCATTAGAACAGATGTGTCTGGTAGGTCAAGACAGGTTCTCCTTCCTCTCTACTCTACCGTGGTGAGGCCATCTCTGGAATATTGTGTCCAGTTCTGGGACCCTCAGTTCAAGAAGGACAGGGAACTGCTTGAGAGAGTCCAGTGCTGAGCAACCAAGATGATTAAGGGAGTGGAACATCTGCCTTATGAGGAAAGGCTGAAGGAGGTGGGTCTCTTCAGCTTGCAGAAGAGGACACTGAGGGGTGACCTCATCAATGTTTATAAATATGTCAGGGGCAAGTGCCAGGAGGATACAGTCAAGCTTTTCTCAGAGGTGACTAAGAGGACAAGGGGCAATTGTTATAAACTGGAGCATAGGCGGTTCTGTATAAATATTAGGAAGAATTTTTTTACTGTGAAGGTGACAGAGCACTGGAGCAGGCTGCCTAGGAGGTTGTGGAATCTCCTTCCTTGGAAATATTCAAAGCCCACTTCAACACATTCCTGTGTGACCTGCTATAGGTGACCATGCTTTGGCAGGGGGGAGTTGGACTCAATCTTTTCAGGTCCCTTCCAACCCCTAACTTTCTATGATTCTGTGATTCTTGTTGGCTCTATAACTAGCTTCCATTACATTTAATTCTCCTGGTAATTATCCTTATTATAACAACACATATTTAAAAAAGCATTCTAAAGACTTATCTCCTAAGGCCACTCCAGTATAATGAAGGTGAAGTGTTATTAGTTTTGCCACAATGCAAACACTTGACTTCTGACTTTACAAAAAGTCTTTGGATTCAATTAACCCTAGTGATGAGATATTAGACCTGTAAAATGCTGTTAGATATTTCATTAGCTAACACAATTCATGAGTTAAAATAATCACTTCTTGTTCTATATTGAAGCTTAATTCGTATAATTGTTTTTATACAAAATAAGGTTATCATAGTGTACTGTTCAAACCTGACTACACGTGTAAATTGCATTTTAAAATTTCAGTCTTGCAAAATCATGCAAGCAACAGGAAACTTTGGAACTGTTTCATAACTCTTTTAAGATAAATTCTACATTTGTATCACTGAAGCAGGAGAATAAGCCCTATGACTCACTGATAAAACTTAAGGACTACTGAGTATGTTCCATAGTCTTCAGGTACATCTCCTGTAAGAGGTTTGGAGGGAAAACATCTTGAGGAGGACAGGAGTGAGTAGAGTAACTTTTCTCTGTTTTCCCCACACATGTCTGCAAAGAAAGATCAGCAAGATCTCCTTCTCCAGGTGGAAGGGTTTTTTTCTCCTTTTTGAAGGCAAAGAGGGAGGACACACTTCTTTTCTGCAACAGGGTCTCTGTGACACCATGTATTTGGTAACTATTTCTAGAGCCATATAGTATTCACACTAGCCATTCCATGTTCCTAGGATAAGTAAAATATTGTACTGATGCCTTTTCAAACAATACCAACAGAAAGAGAGGAATTAAATGGAAGGTCTACACTAAGAAAAATTGAAGCCAGAACCAGTTAAGTCCACCAGGAGGGTGGACTTCCATTCTCTTCAGAGGAGCTAGAAATTCACTCCATAGGTTGTACAATTATAGAGCCTAAAAAATGCTGCCTGTGTAACAGGGAATTTCATCACACAAAGTAAATTTTATTATAGTCAAAATATCTTACAAATAGGAAAAAAGAATTATATGTCTTCTCCAATGTAGCTATAGAAAAAGAAAGATTTTATAAACAAATACACATTATTGTCAAGGATATTTGTTTTATGTTTTGTATACATCTAGATATTCCTAGTTTCTTTTTTTTCATCTAAGTTTTTATTTTCCATCTGAAAATAATTTAGATCTTCCTACTGAGTTTTCAGATTACCTGCCCATTGGCTAAAGAGGCGCAGACAAAATAATTTTATTTTTTCGTTTATTCCTCCTTGTATTCCATAATAGATTCTTGGTTCCCCTGGTATTCCTCTTTTTGAACTTCGAAGGTTCTTGAAAGAGTGGAACTATCTTTTACCAGGTGTGTAACTTTTTTCTCATCAAAGTGCAGGAATTCTTTTTCTCTTCAAACCTTAATTGGCATCAATCTCTTAAATTTAAGTATTAAGAACATTATGACTTTTGATCTCATCTGTAATGCTATTAATGTGTCAGTTACTTATTTTATGTTCTATAACAAATCATTAATTACTGGCATAAAGGTAATTCATTCCCTGTGTTCCATCTGTTGTAATATCTGTATTTTAGCTATTTCTCCTTCCGACCACTGTGAATAACTTTGTGAAATGTAGTTCATTAATTGATACAGAGTATTAACAACAGTTGTTCCAACTAAGCTTTGTATATCTAGGCCTAAAACTGTTTTAATTCTTAGTTTATGAGACAAGTCAAGCAAGTGATGGAGAACTTATGATACAAAGCATTTTATGACAATCATGTTTCCATATGAGACTAAGCATCCAAAAAGTGGGTTACTTAAGAGACTGAATTACTTCTAAAAAAAAAATTAAAAATCCTATATTTATGGCTATATCTTGCCATTTTTGTACACACATACATTTCTTACAAATATACAGAATTGACTTTTATTATGGTACAAATAAAAATTGTCTATTTCAGTTTCTAGATATTAGTAGAGATCTATCAGTTCCACAACATATGAGGAAATAAAAATTCCCTTTCAGATATTTTGTTGATGTAGCAGGATATCTAATGGAGCTTCCGCAGGACTCATGCCAAAGACTTCTTTGAAACCTTATTGGGAACAATCACAAGTGTCTTGCTTGCATTTTCTGGCTTGAAATGAGAAACCTGAAGTTCTCACAATTATCCAGCAGTAAAAGATTATTGCAAGACATATCTTTTCATTCTTGCTATTATTTTTTTATTGCACCTGCAGCTTGCATGTGTCTTACTTTAAGGTTTGGTGTATACCTGTGTATTATGAAACTGAGCTGTTCACGCTTTTCTTGGCTAGTGTTACCTATTTTCAAAATTTACATGTAACACACAATGAAGTTTGACACTACATTTTTCTTGGACCTTCTGATGCCATAGGAGTTATAGCTGTCTTGCCTGCTTAGAATGATGTATATTGGTAACTTCATTTGTTAGGTCAATAGGCTTAGCATTTTTATATAAATACAGTAATTTGCACCTTGATGTCGATGTTAAATTTTCTCCATTTTCTAAGTAAATAATGACAATGGATAATATAGTTTTGATTTCAGCAATTATTTTGGAAGAATGACATATGATACACCTCTAACTCTGTTTTTCCTAGTACAAACAGTAGCAGAGACTGTCCTGGGTTTTGCACCCAACACAGTTGTTAACACCTTGTTGCAGCTCCCCTCATCAGTGCAGATGTCCATGAAAAATAGCAAGTCCTACAGAAACGGAGACACATACCTACACTGATGGGTCCTGAAGTGCTATTTATGGTAAAGAAACCATCACAAAACCACTTCCTGTCCTTTCCACGACTCTGATGATTTTTTTGCTTAAACATATATTTTAGTTAAATGTTCCTGAAACAGAAAATTTTAGATGCATTAAGAGCATGTGACTCACTTAGGAAAACATGCTTAATTAAGGTACTGGGAAATTCCTCTTCGGAGAATATTTGAGTTGGTTTTCACTGGTATCTCTACCTGTATGAAATTATTTGCATGAAATTCAGTATGCATGAAAAGATTAATAACATTATCTGAAAGAGCCAATAGGGAATTTTTTTTAATTAACTCTAAAGCTCTTCCAAAAAATTATTTCTTTCTCTTTTTTTTTTTTTTTTTTTCTTTCTTTCTTTTTAATTGCTTTGTGTCCTTATAGGAATAATAATGGATATTTAAACTGGGATTGGTCTACAAACTGGAATAGGATATAGGTGGGAAACCCGAAGAAGGAAAGATGCAGATCAAAGATCTTTGTTCATCACTGCCATGAGAGAAATACTATTTGCATAAGGGTTCCTCATTGCTCCAGAAATATCTGCATATTAGTTCCTCTATGTAATTGGTGGAATACAGGTATGTACCTGTCCTACTATGTCAGACTGTGTAACCCATTACTGCTTAGCCCAAACTAATGTCTTCTTTTCTTTCCACTGTTGAAAATTTTGTCTCAGTAAGGAAAGCAGAAAGGGTCTCATAAATTCTGTAATCACTTCTGTTTTTCAGTCTAATGACACTAAAATGATATATTTTGAATGTACTGTATTGTATTTAAAATAAAACTAAGGGGATTATTTTTGACAAAATTGCTAACAATAAGAGCTAACAGCTTCATAGAACAGCATGGAGTTTCTAGGTTTTAAATGGGATTCAGAATATTTTTTATTCTAGGATTAGAAGACTTGTTAGCTATAAACAAACACCATAATTTCTTTGCAAGTTACATATGGATTCTTTGAAGTACCTCTTAAGAATCCTTCTTCATGTCAGAAACTGATTTTGATCACTTGAAAAATTAATGACACCACTTGTCGTATAAACAGATCTGAGTTCCATAGCATAGCAAAAACATTTATATTTGAGCAATAAAAACTATTTTAAACCTTCCCCCCCTTTTATTCTTTCTCATCAATTGATGTACTTCTTTACTATCACAAATCTTAAAGCATTTATGTGTTTTCATTCAGACTTCCTTGAATGCATTAGTCCCTGTTAAAGATCTGCTGCTGAGGTTTATTCTCTGTTCTTGAAATACACAAAAGATTTGACTCTGCCACTAGTTATCTGTTTCCCACTACTATATTTTCTCATGAAGAAAGTGGACAACAGGCATACAAACAGGTCTAGAATTAAGTGCAACACTATGGGACACTATAGGCTACTTCTCACTGCTCAAAGACCAGTGTTGGGATGACAATGTGACATTTGATTTTCTCATTAGACCATTTGAAAATGCACTAGGAATTTTGGCTCTAAATCTGATTTTGCAAATTGTGCAGGTAAATAGAATTAATCATTCATTTTAATGCTTACTATTTATTAATTGTGCTACGCATCTCCATGAGCTTGATAAGCAACTTGAATTAGAAATTATGGATTCACTGTCTGCCCATATCTAATCACCATTAGGTAGCCAACTTCATATGCATTGTTTGATATGCAAAAGACTTCTGTATCTATTCTTCATTTATTTTTTGTCATGATACAGTAAGATGACATTGCTGTTGTGGATAATAACCTTAATTTCTAACAAGTTTTACATCTGTATTATCGAGCTTTGCATAAGTCACATTTAGTTAAGTTTACAAACTGGAACAGGGAAGGAAAGCAAAAGGCACAGGCTGATTTGTTAACAGAAAAATAAACATGCTCTTCAGAGAGCATTGTACTGTGCTTTTAATCATTTGCTCTGACCTATGTACCTTGATGCACACAGATATCATAACCTTATTTGAACAATGTAATAAGTTAAATGAAGAACAAGTAACGCATTAGTTTATTAATTGTCAGTAAAATCTGAATCTTACTGTTACAGTAATAAGAGAATTTTTTTCTCTTTTAATTCTTACTACAAAACTAAATTAAGTCATAGGTGCTAAAAGCTGAGACCCTCGGGTTTATCATTCTCTATCTAAACGCTCTTTAGCATCTCAAGTCTAGACTCCAAATTTTAATTCTATTGATTGATATATTCTCCTTCAACAGGAGAGAGACAACAGAAAAATATAATTCCAGAATTACTGCTACTGCTCAGTTCCCTCTACAAGTGAACCAAGATATGGAGATGTTTACATGAATCTCAGTTCTTTCCAGAGTGTTTTAAATGTTTGATTTATACCTGTTTATTTAGAGACATAAAAGAAAAAGTAAAAAAAATTATCACTTTCAAGACATATCAAAATAATGTGTTATCGCTTTGGTAGTGCAAAATATTAAACAATATTATTGTGAAACATGTTAAACAATGATATTGTGCAATTATAAAACTAGTCTGAATAAAAACACCTGATGTTCTTTTTTGTTATAAAACTAAAACCTGTGTAATATATTGTCCACATTTTTTAATATTTATTTGCTGCTCTTAGTATCAGAAATCAAAATGGTTTTCATACTTATCATGTCTTTTTTTTAGTATTCCATACATTTTAGAGAATAGTCCTAGTTTTTGAGAATAAATCTAATACATTAAAATAAGCAGTTTCAAACAATAAATAAAAAGGACTCATATACAAACTTCATATCATATGTAATAGATGGCATAAAACATGTTAAAGGCGAACAAAATTATACTCAAATATTCTTGAAAGATGCCTGAAGGAATTAATTAATGCTATGAAACATAAAACTCATTGACTGAGCTGATACAAATAAATAAATAGATAAAATAATTTAACCATCACATCAAGCTGTCTGCATACCTTATTCAAGTTATTTTTATGTAATATTAATGATTTTTATACATAGATACAGGCTTGTTTTCAGTGGTCAAATTTTTAAAAATCTACTTTTCTCCACAGTGATCATTAATTGTGATATTTAAAAGACCTTTACTAACATATGCTGTAGACTACTCATGTGATAGAGATGTCCTATTTGACTTCCATAGTCCTTTGCCCAACATAAATTTTGATACCTAGGTAGCCTACATTGGACTCATGAAGTACTGTACAGGATAGGGTTGATACCACTAGACCAGGATTCAGATTTCATTATTCAGTCTCTAAAGACGCCTTGCTCTTTACTCTTGCTAGTCATACTCAACAACTTAACAAAAGTCTTCATGGAACAGACCTTAATAAAAATTTACAGATGTCATCTACCTGGACCTGTGCAAAGCATTAGACATTGTCCCACACAACATTCTGATTTCTCAGCTGCAACGATACAGATTCAATGGATGAACCACTCGTTGGATAAGGACCTGGCTAGATGGTTGCACCCAAGAGTTGTGATCAGTCCAGATGGAGACGAGTGATTGGAGTTCCTCATGGTTTTTTACTCAGACCAATGCTGTTTCACATCTTTGTTGGTGACATGAACAGTAGAATTGAATGGACCCTCAGCAAGTTTGCTGATGACACCAAACTGTGTGGTGAAGTCAATGCCCTTGAGGGAAGGGATAACATCCAGAGGGACCTTGACAGGCTTAAGAAGTAGACTTGGGCAAACTGCATGAAGTTCAACAAGGCCAAGTGCAAGGTTCTGCACCCGGGTTGAGGCAATCCCATGCCCAAATACAGGCTGGGAGGAGAAAGGATTGCGAACAGCCATAAGGAGAAGGCCTTGGATGTGGTGGTGGACCTGAAGCCCAACATGAGCCATCAATATTCACTTGCAGCTCAGAAAACCAACAGGCTCCTGGGCTGCACAAAAAGAAGACTAGACAGGTGGTCAAGGGAGATGATTCTCCCCCTCTACTCTGCTTTTGTCAGACCCTACCTGGAGTACTGTGCCCAGTTCTGGAGTCCCCAACATAAGTGTCCTAGAATGTGTCCAGAGGAGAGCCACTAAAATGATGAGATGGCTGGAGCCAGCTATCATGCCTAAAATCATAACTCTTAGTTTAGACTGAAATGGATGGAAATTAGTTCTGCTTTGAACTATTTGGAGTAAAAACATACTGCTTGTAATAAATCAGAGTAAACAGGGATTTTTGCCTTTGTTTTTGGTTTTTGGGTTTGTTATTTTTGGGGGTATTTTTTTGTTTGTTTGTTATTTTTTATGGGAATTTCTTGTAATTTGTTTCTGGTTGGGGTTTTTTTGCTGTTCGTTTGTTTATTTTTCTTCAGAATGATCATCAAATGGCAAAGAACTATTAATGTCTCACAAGTGACTTTGTGGTACAGTGAACTTTTCTAATTCATATATACTGTTCTAATTGTCTGAAAAAATTGACCATGCCATGACAAGTGTACATGTTTCAGCTGTACCTCAGACAAAGAGACAGCTTAAAAAAAATTAAAAGTGTCACCAAGTGATTAGAAGCATGAATGCCTCCAGTAAAACTTTTTTTTTCCTGAGCTTGCCCCTAGTGAGTCACCAAGCTGCAAATCTTTTATTGATTTGTTGTATCCAAGGTTTTTATTTTGTCCTCTTTCACCTGTGTCAGAGAGATCTATGACACAGCAAGTGTTATTTTGAAAAACACTATGAAGCACCTTGAAAATACAATCAAGTTCACATCAAGTATGTTCATTACAGCATGGACAAATTAAGTGAAGACTCAGCATTTGTAGGTACTTACTGAAATGGTAATTACTTGGAGAAAACAGATCTCATAAACAGTGAAAAACCCTCAAAAACCTAATGATATCGAATTCTAGAAATATACATTTATTGTATTCCAAGTATCTAGTTTCTCAGTGGAAATACTGTTCTGTGTTTCATTCTTTTTATTTTCTGATGGAAAATTACAGATGCAATGCATGGTTAAATAGTTTTAAATATTGTATCTCCCTACAGGTGTCATTGCAATGAACTATATAAATGCATAATATTTTTTAGGTAGTTTACTGTAAGTATACCCACCTACAAAGAATAATAAAACTGTTTATGGCATTTCTTCTTTATAGATCTGAATGTTCATGTATTTTAATTTTTAGGAATATGTGCCAGATTTTGCCCAAACCAACTCCGTTATTTAAATGGTGTGCAGAGAAAATCTATAATGCCATGTTTTAATTCTGAGGTGTAGTATTTTTACAATATTTTGCACACATGTTGCCTTTTCCAGAAAAACATAACAACCAACCAGTTCTATACAAATGCATTTTAAAAGTCTATCAGTATTCCGATTCCATACACAAAAGAAATCTATCATTAGATTGTATTGTTTAGTAACTGCAGGCTATTGTTAGCATTTTAATAAAGTTAACAACCGGGTGTCATGATACAGAGAGCTATTCTTTTAATATCTCAAATGCAATCTGCACTCTTACTTCTGTGACAGTTTGAATCTCATATTTCTTGGCTCAAGATACTTAGAAACCCTGCTCTCTGACTGCTTAAATGGTTTATTGGCATATTAGTGCTTTTTTATTGATCTTGATGCAGTAGACCAGGGACCAATAAACTGGCATACTTCTTCACTTAATCAAATTTCTACTATTATATTCAATCAATTTAAGAAAATGCTTCAAGTAGCCAAGCTTTTTTGTTCTTCATAAAGCAAGCTTTAGTAAGGTGCTTTGTGTTATGAGATTGAAAATATCTATTAATACTGTCTATGTATATTTACTTTTAAAATTAAAGAATAAAGTGCTTCTTATTCAGTGGTGTTAGTTATTTTTGCCATCCAGTCTTGTCCCTTATTATATACACTAAAAGAGCAACTTCTATATTTTACATACAAATTACTCCAACTTGGCTGGCCTATGCCTTTGCCTTTAAAAAATTGACTGTTATCTAGTTTCAAGTGTCAGCCTCATATAATTTCCTAATGACAAAGAAAGCAAATGTAATTATTTCACTTTGTAATATATTTGGTAACACTACTTACTTAAGTTTCAGATTCACCAGTACACAACAAGGCAAAAAACAGTACCTTCACTTTGTTGTCAGTCTAGACAGAGGGACACATAAACGTTCCTGGATATTGATTTGTATAATAAAGTATTTACTAAACACCTTCAATGCTGCAATAATCCATATCATGGACCCATAGCAATAACTTGTCTAGTGGATGATTTTGCAAATGCAGCTGAGGCCTCAGCTTCTGCTCTTCATGACAGTAGAGTCTTGCAAAACTGTCAGAGGAAGTGCTTTGATCAGAAAGTGTCTGTTACATATATTAACAGATCATCTGCTTTTCTAGGGACATGAAGCTCTTAAAGGATGCTATAAGGGTCACTACCTCTGCTATGCTCAAGGTATGGGGAGCTCCTGCTGTCCAGCTGCCCCACCTAGGGTCCACCAAGGCCCAGGGGTATCCATCCCAGGACAGTGGGCACAGTGGTGGCTCTCCCATTTACACGTTCAACCAGCAGAAAGGCTGAGTGTGGATCCTGCATACACGCAGACACACACAGAGGACATTGATACAGCTGCCTACATGACTGCCACAGCCAGGACACTGATGGCATTTAACAACACCCACATATACTCGTTGTTCCGCAATTACCAGAGCTGGTGTAACACATAACTGTAGAGAGACAAGTTCTGTTTCTTCTTCATCCAATAAAGCCTGAAGTTCCCACAAATGCCTGTTCTCCCTGGATTTACATACAGACATTTTCAGATCCCTCAAGCATCAGCATCCTCTGCCTGATCACCACCCCTGCCCACATCCCAGGCATTCCTTCCTGCTTCAGTGTTCTCCCTCTTGCTGTCTGGGCCAGCTTGATGGTCTCTGGCACACAGATGAACTCTCACACTTGTTCCATACACACTCCACACTCATTTCCTCCCCTAATGCCAGCATGGGACTCTCTTCATGGACCTGAATCCACCTACTCATAATATGGTCCATACCCAGATACACTAGATTAGGGGAAGATATGAAGCTGAAAAATATCTGGTGGAAGATATGAAGTGGTCCCTATAGCTGCCAGCACACAAGGTCATGCTACAGTAGGTCAACCACTACAGCTGGTTCCGGGCCCCACACTTTCTCTAGCTTCTGGCATCCCATATCCAATGGTCCTGTAACCTGAGGTCTGACTCCAGCTGCTGCTACTTGAATCAGCTGCCAGTCCCCCAGCAGCTCTGTACCACAAATATGGGTCAGGTTCCTCCCAGCTGCTGTCTCTGAGCCTCTTACTCCTTCAGTTGCTGACACCATGAATACATGGGCCACGGTCTCCAGGGTCTCACTCCTGTTACTGGTACTTGTCAGTCACTCTATCTTCTTCATTTGCTAGCTCCTATACCTTGTATTACTTATATGGGTTGAAGAGTGAGATTACATAGAAAGGTAATTAGGAAAGATCTTATTAAGATATGATGGCTACAGTGCTCAGGCAGACAGGCAACTGATTGCATGTGACCAGCTCTTTTAATACTGTCCTCTCTCTATTGCTCCTCACCAGTTCCTGACCCCTAAACATTTCTTAGTAAGGGTTTGCCTATCCCACAGGTTCACCTCAAATATCCACAATCATCGCTTTCATTTTATTTCTGCCTTCTTAACAGTTATAAAGCCCAGGTTCTTTACTATTTATAAAATCCAAGCTCCTCTCCAAGATGAGGCACCATCAGCTGGTGGCTAAGAAGTTTCACTCTTTGTCAAGATCTCCAATAACGCTTATCAAGCTTGTGTCTCTGTAAGTATTCCTTATAACTTTCCTTTTGCTTACTATCCCCTTTGAAATAATTACTTGATCAGAAAGTATTAATGAAACAGTTGCTCTCACAATCCACAGACTCATGTGGGGATTATTCTAACATTTCTTCATGGTTGCCCAAAGTTATTCTTGAAGTACAATGATAACCATCTTATCTTTTTATAACTTGAATTATACCAAAGCAAATTAATTTTATGTGTTGTAGCTGTTACGGTCCGAGGTAACATTAAAATTTATTTTTGTTTTGGATCCACGAAACAAAGTCAAACAGTAGAAGGGTCAGGTGCAAGCAGACTTTATTTGACAAGTGAAACAAACAAAACCATGGAGCCAGGCAAAAGAGAGAGAGAGGAAAAGAAGATATAAGAGAGAGAGAGAAAAGTCAAGAAAAAAGGGTAAGAAAGTGGGATGAAAGAATGAGAGAGAGAAAGAGGGAGACAGAGAGAGAGAGTCACTGCTAGGGGTCCAGCTGTCCAGCAATTTTCTTTAAGATGTAACACTGATCCTGGATAGGGTCCAATGCAAAATGGTGGTGGGTCAAGAGACGACCAAACAGCCACAGCATGGACAGCCATATATACCCCTGAGTTCCTTTTGTTCCAAAGGGGCAGCTGTCAGTCAGCTGCCACAGAAGCCATTGGCGTCAGAGCCATTGCAGACAGGCTGCCTGGAGGGGAGCTTCTGCTGAAGGGTGCAGTCCCCCACCCACTCCTCAGTTCTTATCTCCTTCCAGGCATCACCCCTGTTGTGCTTCGGCCAGGCCAGGGTCATTAGCATCAGAGCCATTGGAAACAGGCTCACCTGGAGGAGGGGGGGGGGGGGTTCCAGCACACAGGTCTTATCTCTTTCCGGGCACCACTCCCCACTCTGTCCCAGACACTTTACCCAGGTACATCAGCATCAGTACAATCAAGGTGGCTTCCTCCACCCTGGCCAGGGTAATTGTGCCTGGAGGGATGTCCCAGCATTTCAGGCTGTCCCTCAGAAAAGGGGAGCAGTCTCCACCCAACTGTTAGTTTTCAGTTCTAATCTCTTTCTGGGTGTCACCCCCTGCTCGGCTCTGGACAGACCAGGTCCTCCTCCCTAGCCAGGGCTATTCACTTTAAAATTGCTCTTTTGAGACAATTTTAAACCAGTGAGATCAGACTCTCACAGTAGCCTACCTGCAGAGTGTGATGGCAACTTTTCCTTATGAATACAGGATGGACTTATTTTTACATCTATAAAAGCAATAAGATGTTTCTGAATATTCAGTAGTTTAATATATATCATGCATTCAGTGTTTATCTATTTTCAGAATTTGATTTATGATAGACCAAATTCAAAGTATGAAAAGCTTTGATAATGCAAAAGTAATTTTTCATAAGAAACCTTTTAACAAAACCTACTTATTCACATGCAATTTGCACTGCTTAAAATAAAGATTACCGCATTTTCCAGTATAAAGATATTTAAGTGAATATTGTATCTGTTATGGCATCTTTAGTAGTTACACAAAATATATAGCATAGCCAGGACTTTAGGATTTATTATTATGAATCTATACGTTTTGTGTAATTTTTCGTAACTACTAAACTGTGTAGTGTAAACAAAGTCATCATTATGTATCTATGCCACTCTCCTTTTTTGCATCAATGAGAAGGTATTTCAGAACCAGTTGTTTCTCTGCCTTCCATCAAAATGTGCTCCCTAAAACTCAATACAAAACCCACAAGGGAAAAAAAGCTTATAAATTTTCGTGAGGGGACGCTTTAGACAACTGCCCTGTAATGTCTCCATGCCCTTCCCATACAATCAGAACTGTTATTTCCAAGAGCTCATTTCATTTAAAAGAAGGAAAGGACAAAAATAAGAGCACTTTGTCTAATTCCTGGTCCATACAGTCATGATAAGACATGGAAACAAATTTTCATCCCACATATATTGATGATCTGCTGCATTAAGTGGGCTTGTGGGACTGGAGTTTTGTGATAGCTGGGATGTATTTCTCTGTCCACAATTCTTAAACAAAGACAATAATTTGTTTTTTACCAAGGCATATTTTTAAATAACTGCAATAGTAATATTTGCTGTGGTATAGCTGAAGAAACATTGATGCATAATATTTAAAATATATTTCAAGGAATAAAAAGTTTATTTCTTTTCAGTAATACTAGATTGAACCTATTATTATTTCTCCTCTAAACTGTAATCTCTTTTTTCTTTTCCATGAGTACTTAGGAGGTCTAATCACAGCATTCTGGCAAGAGTTATTGCTGTGCTATTTCAAAGCTTATGATTATCTTCTGGCAAAGATAGTGTTGTGTTTATCCATAGTATATTCTGATGGTTCATACATACAAAATAATATTTCAAAGTGTCAAACAGAATATTTCCTTTTTAGTTTGAAATAAACACACTTTAATCCTTCATTATACTATATGGAATACATTTGATTTCTGGCAGAGAAAATAACATGCTACTGTAAATGTTTCAGGCAAGACCCATATGGAAACAGCACTGATTTAACATTTTAAAATTCAGTAGACTTTCCATATTCAAGACTTTCACTGATTTAAAAATGGTTGAAGACACATGGCATGAATAAAGAGATTTAGGAACAGTCTGTTCTTTACTTGTATTAAACAAAAAAAGGCTCATCTGAATTTTATAAGGAATATGGGTAAAAAGAAGAAATGAAGGGTTTGTTTCCATTTCCCTAGAGATTTAGATTGCTAGCTAGCATATAAAAACACAGAATTAGAAAGTGCCAGTAAAAGTTCATTGATCAATCATAACAGTAGAATATGTAACAGTTAACATAAGACTCGGGAAACATGAGGATTTGCCATCATTTTTTTTTTGTGCTTTCTATACCACAGAAGAAATTTCACTGATACTCACTCTTCAAAGGTGTTCATTGCAGCTTTGCGTGTGTCATAGGTACTGCACTGTTGCAAAATTGATGATCAGGTTTTAGTAGCATTTAAAAACCTAACTCCTTTACTGTTGAAGAAAACTAAAATTTACATTTAGAAAAAAAAATGAGACAGAGGGAAGAAAAATCCATACCTCTGAGCTACATTTTTTACAAAATACAAGGGAAGAATCAGGTGTTTCAGAAAGAAGATACAACAAGGTCAACATGGTAAGCAAAGATAACTATGCATGTGAATGCCTTCTACCATCATGGTCCAGCTGGAGCCTGACAATCTTTCTGCAAGGACGACTCTGCTTTGTCTTCCAATGGATAAAGAATCAGAGACTTCACTCACTCTCCCAGCAGCTGAATACCTTATCCTCACCATTTACTTTGCTGGGTGATCAGAATTCTACCAGATCCTGTTGCATCCATTTAAATGGAATAGCTGAGGTCCCACAAAGGAGTTGCAAAGTAGCCTTCGTGGCTAAAGAGACCAAATCCTGCCCCTTAGAGCTCATTTCTGAACTCTAAGGAGTCACTACTCTTTGCTCTACACATATAGGATTTAGGACTCCTATGAAGAATGCAGCCCAAGTCCTTTATAAGAAAAGCAGAGGTCGAGTGTTTCCTTCAAGTCAAGGCCAAATGATTTTAGCCAACAGTTCAGCAGTTCTGAGATTTAGACTGGCAGTGCTGTACCTGTGCCCAAATCCTTTCTGATTCTAACAGGAATTAAATTCACATCTTTGATGTGAAGGTCAGACTGAAACCATTAGGCTATATTATATTTTTTAAAAGAGATAAAGCAGTTTGTCTTTGCTTGGAATATTAGAGGATTAACTGGAACCAGAGGAAGAAAGAATGAGCAAAAGGACAATCGATTCTCTGACCCAGTGATAAAAGCATTTAACCCATAGGAGGATGAGCTATGTTCTGTTCCCCACTCATAAGAATTACTTGTGCTTTTTGTAACCTCTGCTTCTATTTTTATTTAAGAAAGAATGCATTAACTTTTTATACAAACAAGCATAGTACACGCACTCTGAGACATAAATTTACAATCCTCTTTGGTTTATTACCAGGCATATGGAATAGGCTTAAGCTGAACGCAGTCATGAAAAGAATGTAATTTTAAGAAAGCACTGGTTCATTTTATAACTGTAGAGGAGTATTCAAGATTAATCAGTGGAATTATTCATTGGAATAGTAATCTTTTAAAGGTTTTTTTTACTTTTTAATTCTATATCATGAACCATTTTAGTGTCTCTTTTGCTATATTTCTGTGCCACATATGCTTGATCTTATTATTGGACTAAGCAGACATAACAGAAGTATTACACCTGTAACTGTTGAACCAGTCCTGCCAGTACATTTTGGATTCCAAGTGCCTGTATCTACTGTACTTAGTCCCCTCACTATGGTCAAAATGAGAACAGATCCAATGATCTTAAAATGCAACTGAGTGTTCTCTCATTTCTAAGTATAATGGTCACTGAAAATCTACCAAAATAGCTACTACAAAGAAAAGATTTCCACACTAGCTTTTGTTGAAGTAATGATGCCAGAACAGACATTTCCACTTACCTAATGCAGAAATTCTGACACTTGTATTAATCCCACTTTTTCCCTTTCCCTTGATATTATTTTTGATCTTTGCCCCCACCCCTGTCTCTTTCCTCCAAATTGTTTACCAGTAGAGGGTTTAATGCAATTAGCATAGTACAGGCCTACAGAAATCTGCAAGCCTGTGCCAAATGCAGACAATTTCAGGTTGGCTTGAGCTCAGGAGAAACAGAGGAATGTAATGAATTTCACTGGCAAATTTTTTAATAGTGCTACAAGAATAGACTGCCTTTAATGAGAAACTATTGTGGATAATTGTTTTCCACCCTGAGTAAAAGCTTTGTATGTCGGATACAGTAAAAACCTCTTGGTTTTCTATTGGAATTATATTGTGAAGCAAAGATATTATGTTTAACAATCAAACTAAGTTCTTCTGCATAGCTCAAAATGTAGAACAGAGGAAAAAAAAGAAAAAAAAAAAGAAAATATGTGGGTTTTCATAATGAAGTAATTGCAGGGAAGAGTTGAGTAGATAACTAGCTATAAAACAAGTCATAACCTCAGAGAGAAAAGAGAACAAGAAAAACGCAAAACTCAGAGTGATGTTAGTTGAAAACAGAACTCAGCCACAGGAACGAAACTTTCTTCATGTATTTTCCACAAGCAATATTAGTTGTATAGAACTAGATGGTGAACAATAAGTAGAGGACCTCTAGGACTCATTGCATCTCCTTCAGTCTCACAGTTTGCAAAGGACACACATTCACTAGTCCACCCTTAAAAAGGAAACGTGCTTTTTCTGCGCTGTTAATCTGAGCCCGTAGTACTTTAAAGACTTCTAAGATAAGAGAAACAGCATAAGTCTTTTGGAATAATTCTCACAACAGTTGGTTTCTCTAGGCTTTGTCTGAGCAACTTACAGAAAACAATGATGTCACCTCCTGAAGCCTATTTGCTTGGTCTGGTAGTATGTCCAGCAACTACTTACTGGGAATTCCAAATTCATCCGTGCCATTGAATTCCAGCCATAAAATAATCTGTGAATGTTTTTTTTCTTTTAGTAACTCTAGCTGTATTAATTTAATCATTGGTTCTTTCTTCTTCCCCATTTTTAAAATTAATTCTTAGGAAAAAAAAACAATTTGTTGCTTCTGGAGCTGGTAGGTGATCTGTGCAGAAAAATATATCAATCTCTTTTTATCTGCATCGCTACCCCTGGGATCTAGTTCTTGTAGTTAGTATTTGTAGTTATTATTACATCCTCATACTGTCCTGAGCTTCTGGATATTCTTCTGAGTTCAAGACACATAGACTTTTGATCCATTTCCAGCCTCTTCACACAGCGTTTGGAGCTACAGGGTAAATGTAAAAAATAATAATCTCCCACTCCTATATTCAACATAATACAGAAGACATCTGTGAGGTTTCACAGAGATGGATTGAGAGTGTGAACAGACAGCATTAAGTAGCGGCATAAGCATTGCTTTTGATTCAATGAAGGTCAAACTATTCATTACTATTTTTAAATTATCCTTTTAAACCAATCCTTCTAAAATCTGGTCCTTCCCTTCTACTTCCTAATATTTCCACACAGTAGCAATCTGTTTTAAATTGGACTTGGACAAAATAAATTCAATATATACCTGTCTTGCGTATTTTCTTGCTATTTCAGAAGCTCTTCTGTCTCTGCTGAGATTCTCTCTCTGACCTTAGTGATGCTCTTCCTTCATGTCTGAAGTACCATCTAAGCTCTGAAAGTTAACCACAGGATAATATTATACTCAGGGAACTATACAAGACAGTAGTTTTCTTTTACAACTACTGTGATGTAGTCATTATTAAAACTTTAATTTCATTTGTGCAATTATTACTAGTGACACACACCAGAAGATGCTCATCCCTAGCAAAGCATGCAAAAGTGACCCTTCCTGTAGCAACAGAAATAAAATAAACTAGCCTACCAGTAATACTTTCAAGCAGAAATGGGCAACAGTACGAAGTTGTGCAAGAAAACAAGAGGATTAATTCTCACAGGAAAAACAATTCATATCTAGGAGGTAATTAATTTTCCTAGGCAGAAACTAAGTCCAAGCTCTCAAGCCTGTTCTTCACAGAACAGATGATAGATTAGGCTTTGCAAAGCTAATTGAATAAATGCCACATAGCTCCAGCAACAGGATTAGCAATGTCAGAAACAAAGAAGGGTGAGTGGGTGAAGTGCCCTATGTTTACAAAAGACACACTTCTCAAGTTATTTACAGATACAGAAAAAACTCCTCCTCATATAGATTGTTGTGGACTTTCCTATTACTCCAGAGTCAAGTCTAACTAGCTATGATTTGAAACAAGCAAAACTAGTAGGCTTTGTTGTAAAATTCGTTTTCTGCTTCTGAGCAGTTTATAATTTATCACATTGCTCATGATGACATACCTGCATAACCAGGGATAACCCCCATGTAGTTCTTTATCATAGCAAATACAAGCAGAAATACCAAATGAAGGATTCGAGTACATAAGGGGAGCCTGCAGGATAGCTGGAGAGGGACTTTTTATGTGTGCATGTAGTCTTAGGACAAGGGGGACACTGAAACTGAAAGAGGATGGATTTAAATTCGATCTGAGGAAGGAATTATTTTCTGTGAGGGAGGTGAAACATTGGAAAAGGTTGCCCAAGGAAGCTGTGGATTTCCACTCCCTGGAAATGTTCAAAGCCAGGTTGTATGGGGCTTTGAGCAACCTGACCTAGGGGGAGGTATGGAACTAAATGATCTTTAAGTTCCTTTCTAACCCTAACCATTATATGAAATGGTTAAAATGTGATGCATTTTATTGATTTGGTTTGAAAAAAAAGAACCAGAGTGGTCTTCGTTCTAATGAGAAATACAGGATAAGGTCCTGAAAAAGTGAAAACATAAGGTCTAGTTTTATATTCTAGTTTCAGTGTGCTTTTGATCTTCTTCTAAGTTATCAAGTAGATCACTGCTATACTACATTATCATGCTGAGGAGAAAATAACCCTCCTTGGTGCCTTTTGATGACCTCTTTTTTGTCTTTCTCTAATCCTGCTGCTCAAAAATATAATGAAGCACACCATGCTGCCGTGGCAATCACAGAAAACACATCTCTGAACTTACAAATTATCTCAGGGAGTTTACACACTTCTGTATTTTTATTACTAAATCTGTGGAAAGAATTAATAAGTCAGAGTGAAAAAGAATCCTTACAGAGGACTCTAGCATGGACTTGCAGAGGTATTTAAATACCTAGAGAGCGGATGGATGATAACAGAGGTTTCCCAAAATTCTCTGATTTTCACTCATTTTCACTTCTCAAATTCCTTTGAAGATCTATTTTGTAGCTGACTCCAACTGCAGTTAAGCAATTTTGAAAGCCCCATTAGATACCTGTCTGCCACTTTAGATACGTATATGAATTTTTAAATTTTGTTCTACACCTCTAACAAAATGTGAGGGAAAAGCAGACACCAGGAACTCAAGGCTTTTAAAAGAGGTTGCTTAACATTTGTTGTATTCAGAGACAGTGTGCCCATGCTGGATGTTGAAACAGGGTTAAGCATGGACACCATTCAGCTTTGTTCATCGAAATTATACAGTTGCTCAGACAATCTCAGGAGGTTGATTTTATCAGCAGAAGATTGGTGTAGGTGCCTTCAGAGTGTGGTTCAGAGAATCCTAACTGAAGTGCTCTGGAGTACTTTGTGAAGGAGTGTTTTTTCTCCCACTACAGGGAGACTGGGTGGTTGTTTTACTTCACTGAATCAGGTACTGAGAGTTGCACAAATTCAATAGACCCTATAACGAGTTTTCAACTACTATGTAAGAATATAAGACTATTACTATAATAATAGAAACCATTTGGGAATTTCCAATTGTGGGCAAAGCAATACAGTAGGTCATGGTGACTTTTGGTATGTGATTTAATTACTAAGTAATACCAACATTATATTGTCCATGAATATCATTGAAAGTATATTTAGATTTCCTCTCAAAGTGAGAAGGCTCATTTTCAATTCCTCAGTATCCACTTCACAGTCTTTGTCAATGTTTATCTTATTTTAAGTTTTCTTTGGGTTGTCCTGTGTGAAAATTTGGAGGTGACCACAGGGATATTGAGTTATATATAGAATACACAGAACTGTGTTTTTGTGGAATTAACTTTTATTTCTTCTTAACACAAACTCTTTCAATACAAAAGAATAGAAAATGTGGACATAATTTTAATTAAAAAATAAAATGGAGAATGAACTGAAAAGCTAATCTCGCTTCTACAGTGTCCTGGTTTTAGGTTTAGGGCCCGAGCTTTAGGTGCAGACTCTTATACATCTGCAGAACCCATTACCAATAGAAGTAAAACAGCTGCACCTGAACTTGTATTTGCCTTTACTGTAGTCCAGTATGTTTTTTTTAGAGTGTCTAGAAAGCACAGCTATTGCAACATAACTAGAGAACAGATTGAAAATTGAAAGAATATTAGTTAACAATGTACTATAATGTGGTTAGAATTTTTTCTGTAATGCTTATTTTTCCCCTGTGTAAATAAATTATATGTTGTTGAGTGATGGGAAATGAGTATATAGTAATATATATACAAGTAATATATATACAATACATACAATATAGTGCTATATACAAGGACACAGCTTTCCAAAGAAATCAGAATGATTATTTAACTATTTCCCAGAGACTAACAAAACTCTTAGAGGAGACCATTATGGGTATTATGTCTCACAATACTCCATTCAGTTTACTAGAATGTAGAGAATGTCAGAAAAGATAGTTTCCTCTCCCTCACCAGCATTAGAGAAAGAACAAATTTCAACTTACATTCTTCACTTCAGATGAAAGGCCACAACTTTCTTCATTTTTAGAAAATTTCAAATTTAGGTATGTCTGAGGTGTTTCACATAGAGCATTAAACTAACCTGGAGATCAGAATGAAAAAATTGAAGAACTGAGTCCCAATATTTACGCATTCATATTATTTAGATTAAGTAGAAAAGCAACGCCACTTATCTAACTTTGCAATAGAAATAGACGAACAAGACATTGTGAGATGCATTTGGATGACATGAGTATGGTAAGATCAAAAACTAATTGAAAAATTAATTCTTGTTTATTCTAAACTGTGCTAGTGGTCTGACTTCTAAACTACTGGGTGAAAAGCATCAATCCAATCGGCTTTAGGGCAACCAAAACTCAGTGTTTGATGGGGGGGGTTGGGTGTGAATTAGCCATTTACTAAAGAAAAACAGAACATTCAAGTCCACTGGAGTTACAAAGTATCCCAAAAATACTGATTTGCTATTTTCTAATGCTGACTAGCAGCCACTTATCTTGGAATAACTTTCAGTGAGTAACACAACTGCAAATTATGTAAACACGAACGTTGTAACAAAAACTCTCTTGCTAATGATGATTGTTTCTTAGTAGTTGTATGTATCATTCCTGTAATTATAATGTTATTTATTATGTTAATTTACTACAGTATTCCCATTAATTATTTCTAGATGTGATTGGACTCCTTGCTATTTCTGACAATTGATGTAGTTAGGAATGATATGGCCCACATTTTAATTAATTCATTACTGTTGTTCTTGTTTGCTATGTGCTGTACTGTGCAATGCTTATTTTGAAAGCATTTTTACTCTTTTTCTTCCTTGCATTTCCTGGTGAAGTAACTTGTTCTAAAAATGCAGCATAGAACACAGGTATCTGACAAGTTTAAAAAAGGAACCAACTAACCAACCAAAGCTCTCTCTTTCTCTCTCTTTCTCTCTAGAGATATTCCCCACTGCTCAGCTCTGTATTTGTACTATTAGATGGATCCTTAAAAAAACCTTTAAAATTAAATATTCTTATATCTCAGAAATCAGATATAAATGTGCAGAGGCACCACCAGAAAATGGCATACTGATTCTTAAATCTTATTCTTGAATTTGAAAAGATACTGGCAGTGTAACTGGGAGCTCTTGGTAATGTATGGAGGGTGTTCACATCTTGGCTGGTGATTCTCAGATAATTGGAAAAGGAAGACACTAACTAAAGGCATTGAACTTTTTCATGCTTGATCCTGATTTTTCTTTTGGAAATTATCTGAGCAAGAAATGCATTAAAAAATCAAGAAAGTAATCACCAAGGCCGGACAGCAAGGATAAATGCAAGAGATGTATGGCAGCTAAAATTAATTGGAATTAGTACAAATGGAAGTTTTAACTTAAAGTGTCTTACTAAGCACAGAATATCTCCGGGTTCAAAAGCCCCAGAAGACCATCTCAGTGGCAAGGCAACCTATTTAAACAGAAAGGTCAAACTGTCAAAGAAACTAAACTGCCTCACAAAACTGCAGAGCAGATGATGAACTTGGAAATGGTTTAATGAACTACTCCAAATTCTCATCCTTTGATATTTCACAGTTGAGGGATTTTGGTTCCACAGTTAGCAGTGCAGCAGATACAAGCTCACTGAATTCCAGGCAAAAGTAGTTAACCTGAAGAAAAGTAAAAGGGGGGGGGGGGGTTGGGGGAAGCAATGTTTAGCCCCTTTGTGCCATTAAGACAACTCCGGTTTCACCAATAATTGTCTGCCATAACCTCTCTACCTCGTCAGAACTTCCTTTTTTTTCTTTTAAAAACCATGAGAATGTCTTTGATGCTAAAAAAAAGGGAAGAGGAAAGCCCTGGGGTGTGGACCCTTCAGGTTTTTCCTCTGTCCCATTCTTACCCTGGTCAGGGACAACATCTAGTCACTCAGTATGATCAGCATCATCACTGTAATTTCCATATATAGCTTAGAAGAAATCATGTTGCTAGATGACTGGATAGCCTATTTCCTCAAAAGAAATGTGCAATGAAAAGCATGCAAGCAATTTTTTTAATGCAAAAATTGAGGTCAGAGAGAAAAAATACTTCTTTTTTAACTCTCTCTTGTGAATTCTGATACTTCTTATTTCCATGGTAAAAGTCCTTATTCATCAAAATTTAAAACAAGAAAAAGTTCAACTAAACTGCAGACTTTTATTTGCCACCCTGATGCCCAATTCAGTGGGCAAAAATATACCTGAAAAAATAAAATGTATGTGTAATTACAATGAATTGCTAATCAGTTACTATGATGAGTAATGATGACTCTGCACATCCTTTTCTATTTATTGCTTAGTTATAGTTTTTAGCAACTTTAGTGCTTGCTTAGGAACTATTAGTTTTCGAAGTAAAAATATAATTAACAATATCCTTCAAAATGTGAATGAGGAAAAAAAATTAAGAACTATGGGATATACTGTGTTCTGAATTTCCTGAGAACAAAACCTTCATGCTGCAAACAATTTTGTGTCTTATGAAATGGGTAAAGGGTAGCATTCAACAATAAAAAGTGTAAGAATTATTCATCCTTCTCCTAAAGTACAGACATTTTAAAAAATTCTTTAGGAAGTACACAAAGAAAATATTTGGGTTGTCTTTGATAAAGCAATTGGTTAAGATGTAATTAGAGGTAAAATTAATAAAGGGCAGTATTTTTATTATTTTATGTGTATTAATGAACATTAAGAGCCTGATCATAACTGTGTAACACGTTTGCATGTAGTGACTCATGTCAAAGCAGTTTATACCATACAAAAAAGGACAAGTGTACCTGAAAAAGAATCAATTATAATTAGAAATTATTGTACCGTCAAGGTCAGAGCCACTAACAACTGAAAATCTAAAAGTTTTGTGCCTCAAGGCCACACTAGCCACCTATACTCTGAAGTTAAATGAGATCTCCTGGCTTCCAGCAGCACCCATGAGCTAGAACTTCATGTCACAAGAACAGTTTACTTGATCAACCAGACCATAACCAGTCCCTGCCCAATCCTTCCTGTACTCTTCCCCAGTAAACACATTGATATCTACCAAGAAGTTTACAGCTAAGTCTTTTAAAATCAAGCAAAGTGCAAGATTGATATGCTGTACCAATCTGGTTGAGGAAACTACACTTTTCCTAATCTAAACTCATTTATTAAATTCCAGTTTACCTTAGCTCTGGTGGTTCCAGAGATACTTCAGAGAACAAACAGGTAATGATAGCAACTCTATTATCCACCTCAGGGCACATAATTCCCACTTGCAGAGAAAAGGTCTATTGTTATCTGTCTGCATTCTTCATTTCATGTGATATCTTGGTTATTATAACCATCTGCAGTAAAACAGGATATGCAATTAGCTTTTTCAATTTTCTCACTATCAAGGAAAAGGAAGAAGGAGTTAGGTGTATTTGTCTAACATGGTACACTGACCATGAGTTCAAAGGAAGTTTATAGGCCCTACTGACCATTCCTGATGAACATTTTCTGCAAAATAATGATTCTGCAAACATTAAAGGTTCCCCTATACACATTAACTTCTGCTCAGACCATCTTCATGTTGCTTATCAATTTTCCTGAAGATCTGCTTGGAGAAAATTATTCCCGAAGAGTTTTTGTAGCACATCACAAGTTGCTCTATGTTACCTAATTAGTGGGAAATATAATTATTCAAACTGTGTTGTAGGATGTGAAACAACGAGGCCACAGGGCAGACAGACATAGAGGAAAGAATAGCTGGCCTTGTAAAAAAGATTTTGTTTTCTTTAAGCCAAGTGATAGTATAAACTATGCAGGGGGAATGGCAAGGCTGAAAGTAGGACAAAATGGATTTAATATTGGCTGTCCCAGGCAGGCATGATAAAGCCTCTGAATGATGGAACAATTCATTTTGCATGGCACCTTTAATGACTGATGGCAGTCTGGGAGTAGAGATGAAAACAGAAAAGACAATTCTGACATGCGAACAACAAAGAATTCCAAAAGAACTGGATTCCAATATGACAGTCTGTAAGATCCGATCATGCCTATTTTTAAGTTCACCTGTAAGATGTGGAGTTAATTAATCATGTCCTGTGGCTGCTGCTATGTCACACAGTCACTTATCAGTCACACAGTAAGTGACTGATAGCACAGTCTGTTTTCCTATTTGCTCCACACATTGAAGAGATGACGAAAGGAAGAGAAGTTTTGCTGATGCTGGGGGTCTATAAGATCTGACTGGTGCGCAGGCAGCACCCCTTGCCTCAGTGGGCTGCCCTGATGGATGAGCACCCCTGTGCTGATCAAGATGAAGGAGAATTCTGGAGGGTCTTCCAGCTTTTGTACATCAAGTAGTGGTCCAGCTGTCTCTCCTTACTGTCTGATTAGGATAGATTTTCAGGATAAAATGTTGTACTCAAATAAGAAATGACCTACAGAGCAGCACTACAGGAAACAAATTAAATTTGCTGATAATGATGATAATGCAGCTTCAAATTGAGAGCCCAGATATTCCAGTGAGCAAAATTAGTCATACTAAAGTGATGACTATCAGGTTTAAAACAGTAGCAACAGACATCTGTAATGGGTCTAAAACTAAAACCAAACCTCAGACATATATTTAGATTGTTTAACAGGTGATGGAATGCACAAAATCTCCTTCAGAAGTGGAAAAAAATCTTTTCCTGGAGGGCAATCAGTCAAGCAGGAGATAATTTAATTTCATATGCACAAAATAATGATCTTATTTTCTTTGTCATGCACAGTTACTGGCTTTCTGGCAACGTAAACTCCTGCAGCTATAGTAGGGACAGGCTGGTGACATTTCTGTCTTTGCTGGGGAGACAAGACCTACTCTTAATGTTTATCTTCTGAGGTGATCATGTAGAAGACTCATCCAGTAATTATATTTGTCTTCTGTGAAGCTGAAGGAAAGGCAACTTTCTGATCAGTCTCTAGTAGAACTGTGTAATGGCATCCTTGAAATATACTTCAGCTATTGTGACCTAATTTGAGTGGAAACCCCTTATACATTAATTCTAAAGTGGCTAGAGTATTTTACTGCCTTAAAACTAGTAGACAAGTACATAATTTTCTGTGTTTGGTTTCTCTACTTATCATTATAGGGGAATAGGGGACAAGATAACAGGGTATGCTGTTCTAAGTTTTTCATTTCTCCTCCAGAGAGCATATTCTTTCGCCAAAGTGACAGAGCTCTTGTCATTTTATATTTCCTGAGCAATGAGTTGCCCTGTGAAGTGTCACATCAGGCTGTGTCAGTCACATTGTCTTTCTTAATAGTGAAATGAATAGATTTCAAATAGAGCAGAAAGTCAAAGGTAGGTTGTGTGTGTGTGTGTGTTAAAAACAGCCTTGAGGTAACAGTGAACTTGCCCTTTACAAATACGTACAAACAAATTAGAGAGATCAATGTTCTTGCAAACAGAAGATGCTCCTGTTCCCCATCACCCGAAACAGTTTTCATAAAAGCCATTATCGCAAGTATGATTCTCCACCACCTGGCTTTAGCCCACAGATTGCAAAATAGCTTACCTCTAAACAGTTTTCTAAGATCACCTATGAAGAATCTGGATATAGAGAGGTGTGAGCATGTGAGAACTAAAGCATTAAATATTTTGCATAGTATTGTTCTTACCTCATAATTAGTTATTGATGTAATGAATTTAGAAATATGTGATATGTGACCTGCCAAGAGCTGAGGAAGCAGGTGCTAAATCACTCACTATGAAGCACTTCTTTAGTCACAGTGAGCACACTCTTAGAGTTCATCCAGAAGGCTGCCTTCTAGACATCCCCCCTGCAAATAATGAAACACTAGCTAAATTATATATTATATGACCATATACATACAGCCTGTGGGTAAAGAGGGGAGCGTAGCACAGTTTCTCTTCTTTGGTTTGAAATCAAACCATGACCTCATCTCACTTCTTTAAAGAACAGTCCTACCCTCAGGTTGGGACTTGAATGACAGTGTGAGCATGTTTGCATGCACACAGCTAATCCTGTAGATTCCTTCATAGCCAAAGGAGACAAATAAATGCCTGTCATCTTATCCTTTTGAGATATCTCTGTCATAGGAGATGGATGAGATCCAAAGTCCTGTTTATCTCCATTGAATAATAAAAGGAACCCAGTATGACTAGCTCAGAGGTAGACACTTGATTAGTTGGTATCTGAAGTTAGATGAGGCTATCCCATCTCTAATTCCAGGAGAGGGCTTGAAGTGTGGATTCTAGGTATGAAATATTCACTATAGTCAAATAAGATATAGTTTTGGGGTTACTTAAGGTGTAATTATATTTCAGGAAATTCCAGACTTTCTCCTGCCTTGAATTTTGTTGATCAGATTAACAGAAGTTACCTTTGGCACAGACACCAGGACAGTGGTAGCATCATACAACAGACAGGGACCTTACGTATATAATGCAGAGCTGCATATTCTGCTTTAAGGATCAGATACCCACATTGCCTTTTGGATTTGCTAAAACTTTCCAATTTTCTCTGAAAAAATCTGTATTCAGAGGACAGTTCATACTAAACATAACACTACTTATAAAATCTAAGTCTTACTATTGGCTTTGATACCTAAATGATAAACTTTTCTATCCTTGTGTACCTGGTCACTTACCAAGACTAAATAACATTGCTGAACTTCTTAGAAGGTTGAAAAAGTTTTGCTGCATGACAATAAAATACACGTGGACCTCTTGCAATAAGGGAAAAATAATTGTTACTACACATTCCTAAAATATAAATAACTCAAGAAAACTCTGTTTTACTATTTTCTGTCTTCAAACAGGAAAGCTTCAGAATATGAAATCTGAATTAGGTAAGTAGTTTGCAGCTCAGAAATAACACGTGCTCATTATTAGGAAAAAAAAAAAAAAAAAAGCAAAAGCACAAGACAGCTGGTCTTCTACTTTGGCATACTTTAAAACAAATGAAGTCAGTATTCTGGACCCATCTAATTAGCAACAGCTGGAAAATGTTCTAAGCAAATTTTCCCATTAGACAAATAGCTATAGGATTTTACAGGGAATGAGAGTTTTCCCAGCACAGTAGACTGTTCTCTAGGGTATACTGGCAGTAGGAGAGATGCTCATTTGGGAAGCAGTAGATGTTTTAAGCCTCCAGTGGAGCTTCTCTCTAGGCCAGTGGATCAACACAGCACAAGAACTGACATGGATGATAGGAGACTGGACATATGTGTTTCTGGTCAAACAACTCAATTCCTTAGGGTGGTTCCCTGGTCCACTCTGTATGCAGTTCAGTTCACTCCTGCACTCTTTTGTGAAGTAAAACAATTGGTTGATCCTGGATAAAATCTAGATGTAAACTTCAGATTACTTTGGTTCAGGGACTATTCTGATTAAGAAAAAGAATGGAACTGCAGAAAATTTTGTTTCCTTCACCCTACTTTAGCCTACAAGGCCAACCCTGATTGTTAAGATAGCCTCAAATCCATTTATCTTCATGGAAAGGAAAACAGATACTTAACGTGATGTTATACCTGCAAAACAGTTTCTTCATATTATGCTACAAGAGTATTATTTCTGAAGAATACAAAACAATCCTCATTTTCAAGCACTTCAGCTTCACCCTGGGGCCAAGGGTATACCACAGGGAATCCAGTAGATAATTTTGTCAAACACAACACAGTGTAACAGCAGTCCATGCAGAAGGGTTCATCACCAGTGTGGGCCCAGGAGCTGCTGCAGTTCTTGGCTCAGAGGCCTGGAATCACTCCCAGGCAGAACATCTTTAGCAATGTCAGTTTAGTCTGTACATTTGTCACTGAGCCAATGACTTCCACAGCTTCTATCTGTATCTGATGCCTTCATTCAAGAAAGATGATGATACTCTGATTGTGGCAGAGTTGCAGAAATACTTAGAAGATTAACTAAAATGTCACACTGTGAAAGACTCCAGAAACTCTGCCTCTTTATCTTAACAAGGAGGTCAAAAGGCAACCTCATTAAAGTCTGTGCATAGTTACAAGGAGACCAGAGATGTCAGTGTGCCAGCATGTCTAAGCAGAAAATAGAATATAGATTTTTTTTCAAGTGAGGAAAAAACTCCACAATTTTTAAATAGTGAAGATATTAACCGTTAGAACATATTATTGGGAAGAGTGGTTGATTTATCATCAAGCAGGTTTTTAAATTGAGACAAGATTTTATTTTTCCAGAGGACACTTTCTAGTTCAAATAGTTATTAATTTCTTAATTTCAGAAAGTTCTTTCCTTTAGAGAAGGTCAGACAACATGACCTTTTCTTGATACATAATCTGTGAATCTAACAATATAACAGAGAATTATGCCGACAATAAAACTCAATCAGCCATTTGTCCTGTTGATAATATACATCCTCTGTAACATTCAGACTTATGTTTCTGTTATGTCACTTAATTTTAATCACAAAAAATCTTCATGTTAGGCTGACCAGCCATCTCATTTCATTGTATAACACAAAAACAACAGCTTCCCACTTCTGCTGTTCATACTGATAAACCATATTTATTTCTTTACTGTTCATAGGTCTAGAACATATTTCTCTGTTTTAGTTCAGGTTTCTGGCCTCAATATTATCTATTGTACCAGTAATATTTTCTATTCAACATAGTTCCTTATTGATGATTTCTATGTGGATCTAATATATCACACCTAGAATCCATATTTTATTTTTCCTTCATATTTTCTGCCCAGCTCAATAACTTCAGATTGCTCTTGCAAAGTTCAAAATCATCCTATCAAATAGAAAGAGAGGAACTGATGTCAACATCATATTACTGCTTAATCTGGTATATGGAAATAAGCTCTCAGTTTGCATATATGCTTTTCTCCCAAAAAAACTTCTCTCATCTCTAGCAGGGAAAAGGGTTGAGGAAGCTGCATGTCTGAGTTTAAATACATGAAAAGTTTCATTTATTGGATTTAATTTTATTGATTCATAAGTTGAACAGATACGGTGACCTTGTTATCCTCCAACTTTAATTCATGTCTTAATTCATTACTACTCCAAAAATTTAGTGTTTTGGAAATCTCTTTGCAAAATCTCTATTGGAAATCTCTTTAGAAATCTCTATTAATTTGCCGTTTCATTCTATATGAAGGACATTCTATATGAATCACCATTCTGCTCATGGATTTGACATTTTCCCAGAAAAATAGGTTAGCTTTGCCATTTACAGGTATCAGAGAAAACAGAAAGTGTTTGTGTTATTTGAAAATGTCCTGCAGTTTCTTCTATAAATATCACAATCAGACTTTAGTCTTCAGAAATCAGAATGGAGTGACTGGATTTTGATATTTGCTTCTGCTGCTTCCCACTCACTGGAGCGAGCTGATGTGGCTTCTCCTCTATTTAAAAGCATGGACAGAAAAGGATGAATTTTTCATTCTTTTCTGCACAATTTTAAAGCAGATTGGATGAAAGCCTATGTCTTTATAATGAAAGTATCCCAGTGACAAAACACAAAATCCTTTTTTTTTTCCTCTATGCAAATTCTACTTAGCAAAAAATATTTAAGATAGGTTACTTGTAAAGAATGAGAAGGAAAGGGCGTATTTTTGGAATTAGAAGTGATATAATTCTTCTCTGTGCACTTTGTTCAGAGAACAATTACATTAGTCAAATAGATTCTGCAAGTAGGATACACAACTTAGTATAAAAAAATCAGTGCACAAAATGGGTATCTAGGATTAACTGCTGGGTTAAGCATAAAAATGCTAACCATTCCCAAAAGTCAGGTCATGACTTCTGCCTAGCCAGGTAGATGCTACTTAGGTGGAAAATATTGTCTCTGATGTTCTTTGGAGTGGCCTGGCCCTTTTTATTGCTGATTTGCTATCTCCTGCTTTTTTTTTCCTTTAAGATTAGTTTATTTTTTTCATATTAACACTTTTCTTTTTTATTCTTGAGCTTCTAATACTCCTTCTGTTAAAAATCCTGCCTCTGTTTGCACTTTCATTTTATTATGCGGATGTTCTCACAGATACTTCTCACAGCTGAACTGTTTCCTCAGAAGACTGATCCAAGGTTATGCAGCTGGACCATATTGAGAGTGGGTCTTGTACAACCAAAATCTGATCCCTTGAGATCAGTATAAAGGTGGAATGAGTCTGCATAGACCAAGAGCTGCTAATGCATCTTTATCCTATAGATGTTTAATGTAAATATGCCGAAGCCTCCTCCCTCACAGTCATTAAGAGACCCAGGAATATACTCATCTCCCTTTCTGAAATACAAAAAAATTACTGGTATTTTATTCAAAATTAACCTATTTCAGATCTTGATCATGATCCTCAGTGCTGGCATCTTCCTCTCATGTGTCACAGAAAGATTAGTGTTACATGGTTTTCTGTACTTTGGATTCCTAGGGAAAGAGCATCTGTCTCTGGAGAGAGCCCAGAGCTGCAAACTCCCAGCAGCTGCAAGGATCCATGATAAGGATTCTGGGGAGCTTTTAGTCTTCCGCATTTCCTACTAGAGGATTTCGTCATGTTCACCACAGGACCCTGGCTTTTACAGGGCTTTTACAGAGCCCATTCAGAGAAACCATCACAGTTCCGTCCATGGGAAATCTGTGCAGAACAAATTTAGATATGGGAATTCTTCTGCAGGGTCAAAAGGCTAAAGCTTAGGTACAACCACATGCAATCCTCCTGTGGATTTGAGACTTATTCTCTCTGGTTGGTTTCTAATTGAGCATACTGTGACTCCTGCTACTATTTCACTGCTTGGGTGGTCAATGCTTACACAGTTTCATGAATACAGCCCATTGCAAATTATAGTGTGTTTTCTATATCTCCATTTTATTTATACCTCCATTTCCTATCTTGATAACCATCAAGATTATGTGTTGTCCTGCCGATGGAATAGGATTATACATGGATTATTTTTTTTCTAGTGGTTTCTCTGCATAAATTATCCCCTGTAGCCTTTTAGTATCAGTATGCTCTCACTGACACCTAGTTAAGTTTACAAGAAAAGAAATCTCTTATATTCCCAGATGTTCAGCTCATCTGCCAGAATAAGAACTGTATTACGAGCTGAATAATTAGAAGGTGACACACTGCAGAACACTGAGCAAGCTAGAGTTATAACAACTCAATAGTCTAGAAGTCTAGGGAAACTTCTGGTTCATTTAGTGTTTCAAATAAGATCTTAGCACAGGTATTTTAAACTGGACAACACACTTATTATTTTTATTTCTCATTTAAATTTATGTTGCTGTTAATACTCTTTGAATGCAAGCTGTTTGTGACATTAAAGTGTGCAAATGTAGCTGTATGTGCTATGCCAGTTAGGAAGGTAATCAGTTCTGATTATTTTTTAATTGAGCACACTAATTTTTCTTAGTTTCAAAATAGCATGTACATACCAGACAACACTTTCTTCTTAAAGATGCATACAACACATGTTTAAAAGCTGTGAAAGAAAGCAGAGCTATTTCCTATCACAAAACGCAATCACAGATACGTGCCTTCCCAAAAGAGGAAGAAGAGACATTGATCTTTCAGAAGAAAGATAAAGTATTATCAATCCAACCAAGATAATAAAGAATCTGTAAAAATAATTTTATTTCAGTCAAGCTCAGCTTTTGCACATAGTTTGAGTACTCCAACACATCTTCTATATTACTGGAAAACATAATACAATTTGCTTCTGTCTGGGGAAGCTTATGTCTTCAGCTATTGTACCCAACAGGGAAATAATGCTGCATTCTCTTTTAGGACACTTTCCTCAACTATCCAGAAGTGTATTTATATGGCCTCACATGCCATAATATTAGAATGTCATACAGCCTTTATATGTTTACCTTGATTACATCCATATAGAATAAGAAAATATTGCTATCTCCATTCTATGGTAACAAATTCCAGCACAGATTTTCACATGTTTTTTTAGGGCTTTAAAACTGAAGGCACCTTCAATAAAGCAAAGAAGTTAGTATAAGTCTTTAAAGAGGCATGGTAGTATTCTAGCCTCTGTGATATCTCCAAGATCCAACCATTGGGATGTGCTTTCCTTTGGCACTGTGGACATCTCAAATGCATAAGCATGCTCTTGCTAACAAATTCTTTTGTGAGCTACTAACATGTACAAGCATTCAGATAAGCGTGCACTTCCTAAAAACTTAAATGGAACAACTTTCTATCTTAAACTTATCTATAGAGATTTAACTAGCTGAAACTACTATTTTTTTTTCCCCAAAGTGCTTATCCCTTCCCTTGATCACTGTCATTCACTATCAACCAATTACCAGATTTCATTCTTAATAGCTTTTCTTCTATATGTGAAAGACATTCATATGGTGATCTTTCAAGGTTTCTGAGCATTTTTGAGTTGCTTAGGTTAAATAGATAGTTTTTTTAAAAATAGATAAATAGATATAATTGCCATGTGAAGAAGAATCAAAGGAATTTTCTCTGGCTAATAAGTTTTTTCTAAACTCCCAAAGACTCCAGGGTTGTCACAATCCAAGTTTTTGGCCTGAATCTTTGTAAGTCTACCCATTACTGATGTTAGGTCTATTAAATCTTATGATTCTATGCCTAATCACATCCTAAAATATTACTGATAAGGGTTTTTTTGGTTTTGGTTTGTTTGGTTTTTTTTTTTTTTGTGTCTGTTTCGTATTGGTTTTCAGTGACTAGCAATTAGATAACTTTTTGATCAGGAAACTCTTTAGTGCCAATGAGCAATTCAGAATCTTCTTTCATACCTATCTGTTAAGTAAAATTCACCTTCATACCCAAATTTTGCTTTCATCACAACATTCTCTGGTAAAATGCGGAAATAAGAATGAACTGTTGTGAAGTCCAGGGATATAGGCCAGACTTAAGCTGTCAGATGTCTGTATTTCTGTTTAGACTAATCAAAGGAAAAACGAGGCTTCAACAGAAAACTTGTTACAATTTCAGAATGCATTTTCTAAACTTTAAGGATCTTTACATTATCCTCTTTCCAAGAATAAACCTTTTGAATGTGCACATGCAAAACTACATTGATTTTTCCAAGTTGATGTCTATGTATTTGGTTGTTTGTCTTTCAAATGGTTAGTTTTGTGTGCAAAAAGTTTTGTACAAAATTTATGGATGACATTTCACAGAATCACAGAAAGGTTTTTTAAAAGATTTTTTAAATCAACATTTTAGCTAGAATTAAATCTAAGAAAGTTTCTTTTTAAGAAGGTGGGTAATTCACTGTGTTAAAACAGAGATTTCTTCCACAATCTTTCTGTGCTTGCTATTCCTAAAAGAAAAGTTTGCTATGCAGCTGCAGTTATTTCATAGAACAGAGGCTTGTCTAACTAAAATGTGTTTGGACTTGCATCCACAAAAGACCTTGGCTACATCCAAACACAGGTCCTCTAAATTTCTACTTAGCTAATTCTAGAATATATTCTTTCCATTTTCAGCATTTCAATCCCTCTAAACAAGTAAGTATACCATGGGTTTTGTTTGTTTGTTTGTTTGTTTGTTGGGTTTGTTGGTTGGTTGGTTGTTTTTTTCTGGAAACTTCTTTCAGAAAAAGGTAGTTACAAGTTACGTAACTTGAACCATATAAACAACGCACAATAACTTCTTCAGCCATTCCATTCAATAGTGTCAGTTGTACTACTCGTATAGAGTTAATGCTTTTCCACTTCCCACTCTGCCCACCATTTCCTTACACCCAATCTGCCTCATGTTATGGTATGGTAAGTCTAGTTATCACTACATTCATCCACTTCTGTTTAAGAACAAATAAATGTTTGATCATTAGTTTGAAAAGCATTCAGAAGTTGCATAAAATGCAGTCCTTGTTTTTTATTAAATAATAATAATAATAATAAAAAATAAACCAAAAAAAAACCCCCAAGTGATTAAGTCCCAGGGTAGAATAGGACTTGTGATCTACTCTTCATAACTCAGGACTGTGTGAATCCAGGACAGCATTTGAAAACCTGGGTTTGTAGTCCTGGGAATGTGCATTACATAATGCAGCAGAGCAGAAGAGATAAACCCGAGACTGTTTTTGAATTCAGTTCTTCTACAGATTCACATGTACCTGAACTTGTTACCATTTGTTTTCATTTCAGGTAATCAATGGCTCATTACCTGATTCATTAACTTTAAACTTCCTCAAACGAGTTCAGCCAGAAAGTCCTACAATTAAAACTGCAAGCAGTTCTACAGTAGAGCAAATGAGAGATTTCAACTTCAGTGAAGACAGTGGGCACCATTTGGTCCAGTCCATTTCCCTCCAACTCTCTGCTTGTATCTATTATTCAAGACTGATGAACTGGTGAGAAATTGCAGCTCTCAGCTGGGGCTCGGGACAGGGCTGTGAAGCAGAGAATGAGGGATGAAGGTCAAGTGGGAAATGGAGCAAGGCTCACCTTCAAGGTACTGTGAATCCTTATGTGCACAGAAATACATATATGTATACACAGAGAAAGCATCTGAAAACATTTAAGTTTGGAATCATCATGCTTTTAGATGAATTATAATTCTGGAGAAAAATACTGGTTTCCTTCACTTTGAGTTCAATGAAGGGTTTCACACCAGTTCAGAGCTGTTCAAAAGCAACTAATAGTCTGGTTTGAACTGGTTTTTTGTGGACTTTGATTTTCAGTCTGATCATCTGAGTGCAGCACTGCAGCACCTAAATTGCTTTGTGCATTTACTTCAGAGTAGCAGCAGCTCTGTGGCAGTGCTCAAGTAGAAGGCACTGTGCCCAAGTCATAACCCCCTTCACAGTTCTCAACTATTCATTCGCTTCTCATTTCCCAGTTCCTCAGAAAATGTCAGCTCAGCACCTGGATGTGACAGGCAAGCTATTGTAACAGCCAGCTTCGTTTTTCAGACAGTGATCATTTAGTGATCAGACACTTCCTATTAAATTTTGTAACCTCCTGGACATTTCAGTGAGAACTGGATGCCCTTAACTCTGAAAGCTCAGTGATATCTCACAGAGAGCCTTGGATTAACTTCACGGTGAGAGTAATCTAGTGCACATGGTTCTTAAACGATAAGCGTATTCCATTGTGGAATACACATTCCTTCCTGTTGCAGGCTTCTCAATAAACTACAAACAACCATTTTCATTAGCTATATATTGTATACAGACAGATATTTACAGGCCTCAGTAAATAATGCTGCTGAGCCTTCTACATTAAACTCTGGGCATGTGCTCATCAGCTTTAGGTATGACACTGAGCCACATGCACATATAACTGACGTATACATCGAATCAAAAGTTTTTATTTTTTTACATCCTAGAAATAACATAAAACTAACAAAAGACAACTCCAAACAGATGCCAGGAAGAACTTTTCGTGGGGAAAAAAATTAGAAGTGTCTGGAGCTGCCTCGTGGGCATAATCATTAAAGCAAAATCACTGAAGCCATTAAAAAAACAATTACATTAGATGATTTCCAGGGGGTACTGAAGCTCTGAAGGAGAAATAAGTCCCACTAGTCTGAAAATCCTTCTATTCTCTAAGCTTCGTATCTATTAGAATTTGAATTTATTGAGTAAACCTACAGATCTGAGATGCATACTATAGTTAAAGGTACTGTTTTACATCACCAGAGCACAAGCAACTGGAATAAGGTCAATTAAAAACATACAAAGTTTAGGTCCCTAAGTTGATAAGCTATTCACCTTAATACTGTCATATTGCCTTTTGTAAAATAATAATTAATAAAATTAATAATAATAGAATTATACTTTTTTTTGAGACATATAATCTTTAAATTCTCTTTTTTCATGTTGTGCATCAATTTTTAGATATATCGTATCAATTTTTATATATTGTATATCTAAGAAAAAATCATACGTCAGTATTTCCTTTTTACCGTTTGATTAATATCTACTATTGTAATTCTTCCCTCTGTTTATTTTTCTTTAATGTGCTTATTATACATTTAACTTAGGACATTTTCATCTTTTTTTACTTTAAATTCAGTTTATTCAGATTGCTATGCACTTCTAACACTAAATATGGCAGCACTACTTTAGTACTGAAAGTTTAAAGACAGAACATATAGCACCATAGTACAGAATCCTATCATGTAGATTTATTGAGAGAAAGTTATTAAGCAAAGGACAAAAACTTGTCAAACAGTTTGTCAACCCAAAAGCTGCTCAGTATACATTAAATGAAAGGAAATAAACCCACAATTCAATTTTACTGAATTCTGCTAATGAAATAAAAGGGAAAGGCTAGCATCCTGGAAATGCTACTGTAGCTTCTTTTTGGTCATGATGGTTAATGGTATAATTAAGAATAACTGTGTGTTTAGAGATTGCAGTGCTGTTACAAACAGAAATACTTTTTTTATTCAAAGGGATGCAGTCCACATACTGAGTTCACCATTTCTAACTTAAAATTCAATGCTTTGTTTCTAGTTAAAAAAATCTCCTAACATAAGTATCTTGGTTGCTGTCTAATCAGTAGGAAATTATGAAGATTTCATAATAGTAAACAGATATGCCCCTGAGGTCACCATCCACAGAGATGCTGCTAATGCAAGAGTTCTGTGAGAGGAAGAAACAGAATCAAGCTCATTTTGCCTATAACAAGAAACAGTGTAGCTACTCAGAATTATATCATCAGTATTGACAAGCTATTAACCAATACTGGAAGCCTGATATCCAAATCACTCCAACAATTTCACCTACAAATTTCTGTAAAATTTACCAGGTTGTAAGATTTATCATTCTATCTGTTCAAATAATCTGCTGATTCTGTCTGGGAGAGATTAAGGACAAACCACACACAAAAAGATATTTAGTCCATACAAGGTACTAACAATTATTTTTGCATACGTGGTGTGTGAGGGATTATCAACTCTCCTATGGCAGCTTTTGAAAGCTTTAGTTTTTCATTCCACTTGGGACTTCCAGTCAGCACATTCCAAGTATTTCCAGAGAAAGAAAATTCTTTTTAGCTTTAGACTGACAGTAAGGTATTTCATTTAAGAATTTTTTTAGTCCTGGGTTCTTTCATCATTTCTGATCGCAGGCAAGTGGATAGCACTGTCACAGAATGGAGAAGATGTATGCCAAACACTTCTTTCCTGTTTCCCATTAACTGCACACACAAGGAGCTTTCAAAACTGAGTATGTCTCAATTGTAGGCTACGGTTTTAACCAACAGTCTGGAGAACAGAAGAGGGGTTCCAAAACCAAGTAAAATCCCATATCATTCTCAAAAAGGATAGCTCACCAGTTGTGCAGCTCTAGATATACTGTATCTGTGAACTCAAGTACTTTCTTCAAATAGTGCTGATGAAATACAAATTAATGTTCTTACACAGCTTCCAAATTCTTAAGAAGTAGTAATTATAATATATCATCCCACTACAGTATTCCACTTATGAGCTACTTGGTCAAAAAGATAAATGGCATTGTATTTAAATGGATGATCGGTGTGTGCTACCTTTGAAACACCTCTTAAATTTCTCCTCATAGACTATTTTTTGTAACAGAGCATATGAATTTATGTTCTATGGCCAGCTTCTAAGCATGCAAGTGGGACTTGTTGCCAGAATCAAACATTTTGAAGTGCTGGAAGAGATTATCATATAGAAAGCAAGCATCAGTTCTGATATTTATAAACTCATTTTTTGTTTTATGATTCTGAGGGCTCATGTACACATGCCTGAAGTTTGTCTTCATCACATAGATCCTCTTCTGTTCATGTCTTGGGCTTCTCTTAGTGTCAGCCAGCACTGCCACCAGCTGTCAAAAGTTAAAGTTTGTAAATAAGGCCTAAAACTATATTAAGAAAATTTCGGTTATTTTATTATGATTATTCATCAGATTCAGCATGTTTTAACTGGATTGTGGAAATTCTCATGTACAAAATACCAATAACCAGTAACTCTTTGTAGGACAGTCTATTTTTTTTAACAGAATGTTAAATAACTTGGTTTATCTTAATACAAGAGACTTTCCACTTTTTTTTGGCGAAGGAGTAGTTCCTTGGTAGACTTGCTAAACTGCTCAGCAGAGATCTAATTGACTGAATACTCTCTTTACCTGTCAGTACATTGTTGTAATTGCATTTTGTATCTGAATAGAAAACAAGGATATCTGGCACATAAGTCAACCTCTTTTTCTTTTTTTTTCTTTACATCTTTCTGAGAAGTTGGCTCAGTTTACCCAAAAAAGCAGTATAAAATTTATAATGCTGACTGTTTATTATATATCCAATTGGTACAAAATTCAGCTTTCAGTGGAAAATACATGTGGTTGAAGACCTCTTGGATCCTTGAAAATTACCTGATACCAACCTCTTCAGTTCAGCATCTGCAAACAGCCATGAGTTCATTTATTGTAAAATTCACTTCCTAAACCCCTGGAGGTGCTTTATCTTTTGGAAATTTCACAATCTAACTGAAGGAAATAGAATGCACTATCTTCCTGTTGCTGTTACCTTTATGGAATAAGCAGTAACACCTTCATCCTGGATCAGGATGTCTTACAAGGCACACATTATACAGATGTTTTCCAGATGAGCTATTGCTTCCCCACAACAGAGAGTAGTGAGTCTCATTTGCATCAGTAGCACACCGAGCCTTTGGCCCTGGCAGCTCAGCCCCACTGTCCCACTGTACTGGGAGGAAAACTGACATTACCTTTCTGTTCTCTTGAAAAGACCTTGTTTTGATTCTTGACTTCATAGCTGAAGGAAACTCATCCATAAGAAAAACAGTTTTAGTGATGCTTTCCTACCACAAAAAAAAAAAAAAAAAAAAAATCTTCTGTCATTAGTTCGGCTTAGAGAAATCCTGGCTTTCAAGAACGACTTCATCAAATGTAGGTCATAAGCTAATGGGTGCCTTGGCTCTAAGAGGAACACAGTAAGATACAGTGGTATGGAAAATGTGCACCTACCTGCCTGGGACTGTACTAATTTCCTTAAATAGACACATAGGGATCATTAAAGGAAAAAAAATAAAATAATCTTTCTGCATGTGAACAATGGATCCCCTTTGTTCTTGAAAGAAAAGTTGGATGGGGTATTGGGCATCATGGTCTAGTGGAAGGTGTCTCTGCCCATGCATGAGGGTTGAAACTACATGATCTTTAATCTTCCCTTCACCCCAAAATGTTTCTACAATTCTATGTGTTTTAAGGAGACATATTACAGGGGGATCATGAACATGCTTCTTCCACGATAAAAAAAAATAAATAGAGGAAGTCATAGTACAATGCTAGGGACTTGAAGTATGTGTAGCCGTGCTCTGTGTGTAGAACAACTGGAAAACATACCGTGATTTTTTTTGTTTTTTTTATTTTTTTTGTAAGCATGCTACCTGTATTATCTCCTTTCTATTTTCTTGGAAAAGTAATATACATAACTATAAAATACACTGAATTAGTTAGACTTTCTGAAAAAACAAACAGTTTTGTGGTTTTTTTCACCTGCAATATTTATGTTTTTTTTTTTTGCTGTGTTGTTGTTTCTCTTTTCTGGTTTTATTTGTGGTCTGTTTCTTGGAGTAACAGTTCATTTTTCTTAAGTAAAGAAATAGGTTTTGAAACATCATCATTTGAAACTATCTCTGGAACACACTTTCAAGGCGTCTGTCCTAAACTTTCAACGCCTTAGGCAATAATTTATAAAGTACTATAACTCTGGCATTTGAAATAATCTAATTTTTGTTATTTTATCTTGCAAATTGTGCACTTTATAGCTGTCGTTCAGTGAAAAGTACCCTGAAATTCATACAAAAGTAATCTTTCTGTCATTCCTCGTTCAGTGTCACACTGGAAACCGTGGGAACAGATGAAAACCCTTACAAGAAATGATAACCTCTGTATATCAAAATGATTGTAACTTGTTCTGTATTTCCAGATAAGTGTATGAACTATAGATATGAAGAAATAAAAAGCATGTTGTTTTTAGAAATGTCTATCACTTGAGATAAAAAACTATGGGGAGCTGGGGGAGAATGTATGTATACAGTTATATTTACAACTCTGTATACTCTTTGAAATATACACACAGTAAGAACTACACATTTGAGTTAAACACAGCAGGAAAATAATAATATTTACTCTTTACATTTTGCAATATATGAGATATGTAAAGAAGTAGATAGGTAGAGTATGGTTAGGTTTATCTCCTATGAAAATCTCTTATTCTTTGAACAGGCAAACCTCCAAAACTTTGGCAATTCAATATATTATATGCACCTCCAACATTCATTTACATCTCTTCAGATTATCTTACTTTATCATTTTGAAATGTTATTAAAACTATATCAAAAAATAATCAAAAGTAAACATAGTATGGGTAGCATTCAAAGGCTAACCAAGTTCCTGAGATTTTCTAAGAAAATAGTAAGCCACAGAGGCAGAATCTATAGCAGCAGCTTGTGCAAACTGTCTTCAGGTATGATTATTCAGTTGCTCAGAAGAAAGCAAGTGGCCACCTTTCTAACCAGGAACATTTTCTGGTTCTCTTTTTTCCTATCTTTTTGGTTTGTGGGTTTGTGGGTTTTGTTGTGTGTTTGGGTTTTTTTAGGTTTTTGTTTGACTTTTTATTTGGTTTGGGGTTGCGGGTTTTTTGTTTCTTTTTTGGAGGCAGGGGGGGTTAGTGGTTTTTTTTTTGTTTTATTACCTGCTTTAAGCACTTTTCACACTGTTATTCCTCATATTTGACTGCTGTTGCCACAGATTTACTGCATAACATGCTTCTTTCCAATTTACCAAAGCCAGTGCTGGGTAAAAAGCTCTAAAGAGAATATAGAAGAACCACCAGAAGCTGTATTGAAGATAGTCATCAGTCATAAATCAAAACATATCTATTACAAAGCTCATCAATACTCTAGCAAGACTAGGAAACTGAAAATATGTAAAAGAAATAAAAATAATTTATTTTCTGGAAGGTCATACTCATTTAATATTGACAGCCAATGATCACAAAGACAGTAAAGACACTGCAGCTAACTTTGGAAGCAGACTAACCCCCTGTAATTGAAGTATATGCTGTATCAGGTAAGCTGGAAGCACCAAGGCTTTGGAATTAATAACGCAATATAGCATTTTTAATTACTTCCCTCTTGCAGAACATTTTTGCAGAACAATACTAAACTTCATCACTTCTTGAAGAATCTCCAAGGTACATTTGCATGAACTCATGGTGACAGTTCCATTTATGTTTTCGTTCCTTTGGGATAAGGATGAAGTGATGGCGGTTTTAGATGTCAACTTAGAACAAGACACTCTGTAATTCCTATATTGGCCACTGCGTGCACTTGTAGGTGTGTGTTTGTTCTACATTTGACCAATAAAGAAAAAAAAAACCAACACCTTTTGCCAGAGAGCAATTAAATCTATTAGGCTATACTGAGTCAAATACATTTAATATAGTTGACCTGTAAATTTAGAGTTGATTTTCTTAAATATAGCACGTCTCACAAAATGTGAGAACATTTCACTTTAGCAAGGAACTTTTCTTTTTTATTTTTAAACTGATTTTCAGTTAGAAAATTGGATCTGATGTACCAGGAAAGCTCCAGAGATTTTCTGTAATCCTAGCACAAAGTTAGTCATTGATAAAAGAGAATGAGCAAATTAATTTTCTGAAAGACAGGTGCTACATTAAAGGATATATTGTAAACTTTGATCTTGGCCCACACCTTGTGAATAAAATGTTAAAATATTTGTATTTGCAAATCTTTGCAAAAGTTGTGTGTATCCCTTGGACACCTTCATATCTTCTTGTATTTCAAAGAAAACTAAGTCTATGATCTTATTTGCTACCTCATCCAGCTTTAACTCTGGTGATTCCCATTGGTTATTTTGTCAAGTTTGCTCACTCAAGTTTCATGGAGTGTGTAAGATCATGACACTCTAGGGATAGTGACCTTGACAGAAGTCAGCATGGCCTCTTTGGAACTGAGAAAGTTCTTTGACCATGAAACTTTCCAGCCTTTTCTGCTGGGTTTAGTAGCATTTCAGGTACTGTCATTCTGACACAGTGTGTTTGTGGGGGTTTTTTTGTTTTTTTTTTCTTTCGTGTCCATAGTCCTCTGGACACCATATTGCTCTGCTTCTACCAAAAGACAATTCATTTATGTAATACAAACAAAATCTTTGTTTGCCATGCAGGATATTGTACATCTTGCTGCATTTCTAACATTGTTTTAGCTCTGGGGGACACCGCTGTTCTCTTCTCTTCGCTGCTGCGCTTCCATTCAAAAGAGCAAGTTCCTGGGAGCTAACCACATGCTGTCAAACTATAATGCCAAACAAGAAAAACCATTGCTCTCCATTAGTTTAGTGTTTCAATGTGATGGGAGTACTTACAGAGTTATCAACATTCATGAAATGTACAAAGGATTCTATAGTGACCTTTTACAGATAAACGTTGAAAATCTTCATAAGACTATTACTAAAACAATTTTAATACAACTTTAATTTGCAGTTCATTTCCTGACAAAAATTAATATTCATAGAATAATTACTAAGATTTCCAATTTTCTTTAAGTTATCATAATCAAAAATCTTCCAGATGAATATGTCTTTCGCACCAGCCAACTTTTTTCATCACACAGATTCAACAGATTATCTCCACAAGATATATTTTACATTCTCATTATTATATTGGTAGGAAGATGAGAAACTAAAGGGAGACAATATAAGTGAAATATATTCAAAAGTATAGGATGCATTCTATAGCTAAGATCTATTCCTTCTAGTATTTGCTGTATTATATTAATCTCATTTACTTTTCAGGGAAAAATAATGATTGGTGATACATATATTTTATTCTCCTATTAGCTACTGAAATTTCAGAAGAAAGTCAGAGAAAAGTTTCTTGCAAAGAAAAATGATTTCACAATTAGATTGCTGGAGGCAATCATCCACAGCAAATGAAACTTGAATGTAAAATACAAAATGGTGTTTTCTGGTTGAGAACAATTGCAGGGCAAGTGCTAAAGCTGTCATGAGATTAGATACCACTGAAACTGGGAAATGTAATGCCTACCCCACCTGTCACTGAATTTTGCTCTTTAAACTTCAACCAGAATATGTAGATCCATATGTACTTTCTTAATTATACCAGATGGCACATAAGCTATTTGAAAGCATAGTGATAAGCTATCGTTTTATTTAATGTCTGATGTGATGGTGAAATATGCTGGATCATTCATGTGCATTTCCAGACTAAAACATTACAAAAGAATGCCATGAGAGACGTTCTCTTTTTATCATGCTATGTCTTCTGCTTTCACATTCTGCCTTTCAGAAGACAAAAAAGTGAGGAAGTTGTATTCAAATATAATACATTTATGAACTGGATCTATAAGGAATACTTTATTTCATGTCTCTTCTTGGTTAGTAATAAAAATTATCTGTTCGTTGGAAGAAGCTAGTACAATAAGTTAAAAACACTGCCCTGGAAACTGCTATTTCCACATTCCTTGAAAAGGAGATTTTTGACAAAGTGGCCCATTTCTCCTTCTCTAGAACAGTTAAGTTATTGTTTATAACTTCCATTTAATTTCCAGATCATTGACCTGATACATAGAGTCATTCAGATCTCATTGTATCTATCCTGCAGTTACAAAACAACATTAAAGACTTGTTCCTGACCTCAGTGAAACGAAGTTTTGTGTCCTGGTGAAGTTGATTCAACACACTCACACGTAAATCACCAGCAATAGCAAACTTATAACAGTAGTCTGTTTCTCCATGACCAGAACTAAACACTAAATTTGTGCGACAAATATTTTTTACAATTTTAGATGAAAAAAAGTGTTACCGTGCCTACACAAAAGTTTAGTTACTAAATTTGAAGAGCTCAGCTACTGAATTACTGTGAAAGCTGCATGGACTGAAAATAATTGAGGCCAACCCCTTTTTTACAAACTTAGACAATCACATTTTCAGACACTGGATCACTGACATGCATAGTCACAAAGATGAATAAGGGAGTGAAACATCTCCCTTAACAGGAAAGGCTGAGGGAGCTGGGTCTCTTCAGCTTTGAGATGAGGAAAATGAGGGGTGACCTCATTAATGTTTATAAATACGTAAAGGATGAGTACCAAGAGGATGGAGCCAGGCTCTTCTCAGTGATTTGCAATGATAGGACAAGGGTTAACAGGTGCAAACTGGACCACAGGAAATTCTGTGTAAATGTAAGAAAAAGCTTTTTCACTGTAAGGGTAAAAAAACCACTGAACAGGCTGACCAAGGAGGTTGTGGAGGTTGTCTCCTTCTTTGGAGACATTCAAAACCCATCTGGACATGTTCCCGTGTGACCTACTTTAGGTGATCCTGCTCTGACGTGGAGGTTGGACTCAATCTTATGAGGCTCCTTCCAACTCCTAACATTCTGTGGTTCTGTGATAGTGAATATATACAATATATTCATTACTGTCAGTGTGTTTTAGCACACATCTTTTGGTCCTGCTACTGGGACATCATTAATAAAAATAGTATTTTCTCCTAGATAAAGATTAAACTGAAATATATTTTGACATCGTGTGTAGTTTGTATGATTTACAAATTCATTGGAAGGTTTCAAGTTACAATCTGGACTAGAAATAAATAGAATCATCCAGTCCCTCTGGTTGGTTTTGACTAAGTCTCTTGAAAGACTTCTATGAAGGTCACTTGGCTTTGGATAAAATCTTTAGCATACAGTATATATCTTTGTGTATATCTGTGAAATTGAATGGTTAATAGAGAGTACATCTGCCTATGTATACTAAAACATGTACTAGTTTTATATATTGGGAGAGGTTCATTACTGAGAGAGAATGACACTTACCCAGTCACCTTTCTGCAAACTAGAGACACAGACACTGCCTTTGCTCTGTAGGCAGTTTGTTTTTTCTAGCATGAACTTCTCACATTTGTGAAGACAGGCAATGAAATTTTGCAGGTTAATTCCAGACCTTTACCCATTCCTTGTTTACAGATAGAAAGCTCTGAGATCCAGAACCTTTTAGTTAATGAGATTTCTAACTTTAATCAGTCCTAAAGAGGGTTCCTCTACCAATTTCACTATTTGGCTCTTTTTACCCCTCAACAATAATTTGTTTAAGTCAGGTTAAAATGTTCCCCTGTAGTTCCAGTTACTGCACACTTTCAGATAACAGTGAAGATTAGGTGATTTAAGAGTGCCTTGTGAGTCAAAATCAGGCTAACAGAAGATCTACCTTATCAGTCATGTATCATTTAGTTTGTAAAACCTTATTTTCACAGGTTTTTTATAAATGTGAGTGATTCATACACCAGAATATTTTGTATGCATACAGCATTATAAGGTTATAATTATCAATTAAAATATAATTTTAAAATGATACATAAGTAAAGTAGCTTTCACTGACAACCATATATTTAAAGTTAATAGTTTAAAAAGCTATGGTTTAATTTCATGATAAGACACCTGATGCCTGATCTCAATTCTGTTAGACATTCATTAACTTGAATGTTTTTACATTAGGGCCATAGGCCCTCAAAATATACTTTGAAGGGAAGAGAGTGAAAATTTATATGAAAGTGGATACTGAACATTTATAGTCTTGTATTATTCTTTCCTATATTTTTTCCTCCTTATTTTTTCTGAGAGGATTGTACATCACCAGAATACACTGTATCATCATCTTTGACCAAATCACAGTTTTAAATTTTTACCACCACCTGATTACATCTGCTTCTGAGTTTTAATTTTGTTTGTAAGCTTTTCATTTTAATTTACCTAAACAACTTTATTTTTCCATTTACATTCTTTTGTATACACTAAGACACAGCATGCCAAGGTGCAGCTTGCAGAATCTTTGTGTGTGTTAGATAGTATCACTGATAATGGAAATGTTGATAATAATTTACCTTTAGCTTCATGAATGTTAGTACTCTCAGATAAAGAACAGAACAGTGTAGAAACAGAGGAAACTAAACCAAAGTTTAAAAAAATATGCAGTAAGATTACTGAACGGAAAAATTAATTGATGGATATTACAGCGAGAGAGAAGACAAAAGCAGTGACTTCATGAGTATTCAAAGGTACAATAATAACAAACTCTGCGAGGGTTTGTCCTATTGCTGACTGAACTCCCCCAGTCTTCTCATTAAAATGGACCTTGTAATATTAAAAGTAAAGAGCAATGGAAGCAATTTTTCTAAAGCCGATCAATTTTTTATACTCATGTTGCAAAACTACAGCAATTCTTCATTCAACTATATTATACAATTGTAAAATTCTTGTGTTCCTTCTTACTATTTGTAATTATTTGTTTAGGATTTTTTTTTTTTTTTTTTTTTTGTTATAATAGCTAAACAAAGAAAGCTCCTGTAAAATGAAAAAATGACCACTCCATCTAATTAGAATCAGTCATTGGAAAACATTTAATTGCTTTATCTGAGCTGTTTGTGCTCAATGATGATGGTGAAAAAGATATATCAGGCTTGGTTAGAGGCTTGGTTAGAGACTGCAGTCTCTTAATCAATAATCCTCCAAGTAGGGCTCAGGTGGGTTCACAAAATTTACATCACCTAACACAGAAGTTAGGATTGTAAAGATGATGCATAATCTATTGCACAAATGGAACTTAAAGGCATCTGAAGACACTCTTGGCAGTGCAACTCACAAATCAGGCTGACAGAAAAAAAGTCTTTGGAACTGCCACTGTCTGAACAGGAAAAAGTGTCTTAAGCTGAAGAGAAAAAAGTTGATATTTCATTCAGAAATAGAATACATTGTTCTTCCATATTTCTAGAGGGATACAAGAGGTGAACATGCTTTGGATTACAATTCCATGAGACAGATATGCACTGGTTTATGGCAATGCATAAACTGCACACAACAATCCTGTATAAATAACACCTGCACACCAGTTGTGTTCCATTTTGAATATGCCCAGTTCATTCCAAATTTCACACTGTGTGCTCATTTATCTGATGAGTTACACTAATACCAGTGAGACTCACAGGCTTAATATATTCCATGGTTCAGGTAGAATGACAAAGAAATGCAAAGAAGAATTTGCATTCAACTTTTACCCAAGTGTTAACCAAAAAAGTATATATATGTCTCAGTAAATCTGTTTAGAATAACATTTTCTTTGGACCACTATGAAACTAGAAGATACTAATATACCAGGTACTAATATTTATGTACATTTTAGTATAGATGAACTGTGTTTAAAGGCAATTCTTACCTCCTATTTTTTTTTAAATGCATATTGTTACACTTATGTTATTACGTACTGATATTACAGATCAAATATTGGAAATATGTTTCTTGTGGATGGAAAGCCAAACTTTTTAAAGATTTCTTGAAAAGAAAATGTATGGAAACATTGGTTTTCAGATAAAAGTTATTCTCTTTCTCTCCTTGGAAATCCAACTTAGACATGGAAATATGTCTTGTTAAGACACTGATATGATTAATTATTTTTCACAAAAATCCCTTTGATTATCTGCATTAGTCATATACTTAAAACTAAGCATATATTATTTTACAGGTTTGGGATTAATGTGCATGTAGAGAAGTCAAGAAAGGATTTTTCACGCAATATATCATACATACCAAACACACAATACCAGATTATACCAATGTGTAATTGGCTAATAATTCAGGCATTTAAATCTGGTGAATTTTTTTTTTTGTCAAATATTTTGAAAATGGAAATTCACCGTCATGCAGTTTGCTGACTGTGCTGGAGTTTAAATGTTAATATTGTAAAAGAAAGAGAGTAGTTGCAGACACTTTTACGTTCATGCACGTAATTTAGGAACCCATCACAGCTTCTTTAAGATAAGCTACAAAAATACAGCTCCTTTAAAGAAAAAAGCACAAGGAGCCATCCAGGCTAATTAAGGAGAAATATAATTTAATAACAAACTGATTCTGAAGACCCATTGATTTGAAGAACGATAAATAGTGTATGGAATGAAAAAGTCTTAAAGAACATCATAGATTTATTAACAAATCAGAAAGTCCCTGTTTTTTTAATATATCTTCTTTGAAGGGTTTTGTTAACATGATAGATATCCAGATGAGTTTCTCTTTCTCTTTGAATAATCATTTTTAGCAAACAATCATTTGACATGGGAGCTGGGAGATGTGAAGGTTGTAGGACATCTATTTCTTTGATTTTTAACTTTTAATAAGGCAATAGCACATATATCCACTAGGTTACTGCTTTCCAAATTCTGCATTGATTTCTCTTCTGTTATTTCAAAGTCACCTTTATTGAGATAAGCATCTGCTACATTCCCCTGTCAAAGACAGGATACTAGGCTGAATAGACTTTCAGCTTAATCCAGTCTAGCTGTCATAAAGTCTTACAAAGTGTAAGTTCCAGAAATGAAAAGGAACAAAATTATTAGTGGAGGTTCAAAAATATATTACAATCATACAAAATAATTACCATCAGGACTCCTTCACTTTACAAACATATAAAATGCACTTACTCTGAGGGTGAGAAGGGGGGAAAAGTCCTTCCATTAGAAAATAGAGTCACAAAGCTTTAAACAAATATATTCACACACTGCAGAGTATGCACACACACATGCATGCAGGCATGCACTTACATACACGCACACGTGCACACACACACACACGCACACACATATGCTTAGAGTTTACACTGCATTCTTCTGATGCCATGATTATTATTTTATTTGTACACCCATCTTTACTGAACATTCTAAACAAACAATAGACAACAGTGTAAGGAATTTTTTCCTTAAAACTGCAACGAAACAAGTCTCAACATTTGCAAAACATTCCTTTATTATTAGAAATAAATAACTTTGTATAAAAATTAGCATGCGTTGACCATTGCATTTATTTTAGCATAACCCAAGAATTAATTCAGTCAGCCATCACAAGAAACAAACTCATCTTCTTTTACGAGTTGAACAATGTAGGACAGGAAAGGAAATTGTCACAGTCACAAAAAAGTACTTACAAATATGACATCAGACATGATTTATTTCAACAGCATTTTTTTTTTCACAAGCTAACATTTGTTTTCCTCTTGTGATTTACTTCCTTTTGTGAGTTAACAGTTCAGAAGCTTGACACACTCTATGTTTTAAAATTGGAATTTTCCTTCCCCTGTCTCTTTTTTGACTTTTGCCTCTTGTTTAATCCATGTCCTCTAGAAGATTGACTATTGATTTGAATGTAGTCTACTGATGTTTCCAAGACTGAATTCTGGTGATAGTAAAGTCTTTGATTGCAAGATCACATCCTGCAGGTCTTCCAGCGAATATCATTCCTGCTCAGTTTGTCTGATTGCTGTAACTGACATAAGTTGTCTTGGTAGAGGAGGCTGTAAATAAAATAAAATAAAATGAAAAAAACCCAAAACCACAAAATGAATCAACAAAACAAAAAAAAACAAAAATAACAACAACAACAACAAAGTTCAGGTTTTTTAGAATCAAGAGAGGAGAAAAAATATATTTAGCATTTGAACTCAGTGTCAAAGTATATTTCCAAATAACAAGGCCAATGTTGATGGAAAAAAGTTAAGAAAGTTTAAGCATGTATATAAGCAGTGAGGAAGGTGGGTCTCAAGTTCTGTGTTGGGACAGCTCCATGCACCAAGTTCCTTAGAGCATGAAAGTTCTTTAGAGCATGAAACTCATGAAAGTTCCTTAGAGCATGAAAGGATTTTTTTTTTCCTAACTAAGAATTAACAAATAAATGCACATCTGCAAACTCTGCACACTGGCAACAGAAGGACAAAATGGAGCAGAGTTCATTTTTTTCCCTTGCCTTGAAAGAAGGCTCAAATATGTGATCAGGTTAAGCTAGCTTACCACATTACCCTGTATCAGCTGAATTCTAAGATAACTTCCCATGTGTACGTAGCCCACAGCTATGTAACATAAATGGATTAAACACAACTCAGTAAACTGAATTATGTCAGGACATTTGCAAGCAACTCAAAATACAGAAAAACATAGTTACCGCACCTCAGGTGATGTAGAAAAACTTGTTAATTTTCTGCATTTTCTGAGTATATCTGAGACTTAAATAGTTTTGACAGAATTAATCTAGGACTTACCAAGAAACAAAAACTTACCCTATTAAGTTCTAGGTGTCATTTTTAAAAATGATAGCATAGGAAGTTGGTATTGATAGTAGCTCAAAATGTATTACATCTAATTTTATCTCAAAAAATGTTGGGTTCTTTTACTTAATAAATATTACAAGTGTCTTTATAGTTCTCTCTTATAAGCCTACAGTTCCTGTTTAGAGATCTAGAAAGCTTCAGCAGCTGATGCCCTGCTGTTTAAGACTGTTAGTATTTCATAGTAATAACATGAAGGACATTTGGCAAGCATAGATGGATAGAAAAAGCACCAGACTTGGCTCAAAATATTTCTGGAAATAAGCACTCTTTTCTATCTCCGGTTACTACATTCCTGTTGGAATGAGGAAAAAAAAATAGAATAGGGCCTCAAACAACTAAAAATTATTATTCAAATCTGACCTATATGCATTTAAAGTAATTCTCGCTGTTATGCTTTCTGTAATTACATCTGGATTTTTTTTTTCATCCTGTTTCCCAGATATTTTTTTTTTTTTCCACTGAATATGAATGTATTTCCACAAAAAAAAAACCAACAAACAAACAAACAAAAAAACCCAACCAAACAAAAAAAACAAACCCATGACTCTATTCACACAGGAGACAGAAGTCTGTTGCATGGAACAGGATGAACCAGACCGAGCACAGATGTCTGTGGACTGGAGCAAAATAAAATTACCCGGCTGTCTTATTCCTTTCCTAGTTATAGGCTTTGTTCTCACTACCAGTATTTGTGCTTGGAAAATGATGGGAAACACTTGTTATCCACTTCTGGTATACTAGGAATAGCCTGATTTTTTGCAATAATTTTCAGATATTATCACTGAAAAGAAAGGTCTACCTCACATGGAGTCAATGCAAACTGAAATTTTGGAGTGTTGGGAAGCTGTTACTGTTGACCTAGTGAAAAGGACTATTGTGGCATTGTGCACTGATAATTTGCAGGAACCTCCAAAAGTTTCAACAGTAACTATTCTAGCAGAAAAGAGGGAATCTGATCAAATCCAAGTGGTACAAAAAAATTGTGCGGAAGAGCAAAGCCCAACCTGAGGCCAAAAGCACAACTCCATATACAGAGACAGCTCTCTGGAGAGCAAGTGACCTGACTCTGAACTTTTGTCTGAAGCATTATGATGCCTGGATCAAAGCCTATTCAGGATATACTCATAGTGAGCTCAGAATTATATAGATGTGGTATTGTTAAAATTATGTTTAGAGCACACCAACGAAGAATTACCTTGAATATATCACACTACTGGAGAAGTTAACTTGCTTCCAATAGCAGCTGTTCCATGAATTATGCATAATCATAGTTTAAGGAACAGAATTTCTTAATTAGGTACAGTAGATAAACATCAGATACCCGAGAGTTGCCTATTAACAGTTTCTCACCCTGATGCGGAATCTCTCCTTTGACCTTTCCTCAGAAGTTTACAGTTTTGAAAACACACCATAATTTGCCTCTTATTCCCTTCTGAATTTTCTTTTAGTGGCTTCTCAAGATCTGAAAAAATACCAAGTTCTTCATATTTCCATGCTATTATTTGATCCACAAGGAATTTCATTGCTTTTGTCCTTTTGTCCCTTGGTATGTGTCATAATTTGAAGCTGTATAAACCCAATGCTCTGTCTGGCAGATTTACAGATTTTGAAGGATCACGAGTTTTTTGAGTGATTTGGTTTGTACTTAGTATGCTTGTGCGTCAGCAACCATAGCATGGTAAACCTATGCACTATTTAGTCTTTAATCTATCAAACTAATTGAATTAGTGGGGGTTTGCATTTTTCTGAAAAAAAGTACAATATTTTCATGCAAACTTGGTATTGACTTGTCTGAATGTGCTCAAGCAAAATAGCATTATTTTATCTCCTGTCAGCATCATTCAAAAGTATTAATATTAAGAAAAAAACAACAAAACAAACAAACAACATAATTTGCAGTACAATGACTGAAAAAAAAAATAATCTTTAACTGCAACAGCTGCTGTCCATGTCCACAGCATGTGACCTCTAACTCTTCAGTAGAAACCAATTCTCCACTCCTCACTTTCTGGAGGTAAAGTTACTGTCTCTACTCATATTTGATGATGATTACAGTGATGATGATAATGGTAATTATTATATTCTATGTTATGTAGTAGAATGGAAGTTATAACCTCTGTTATTTCCTACATCACAGCAATTTAGAGATGTACCAAGAATCATGAACTTTTCTGTCACGGGAAAGAACTCTTCACTACTAACCCATGACATATCAGAACTTGTGATGATTAAGCTGTATGTGAATTACCATGATTTTTTACCAAGAGGAGAACAAAAACCTGGATGGGAAGTTTTACTCTGGGAAGCACTAGTACTCATAAGCTATGATAAATGAACAAGTCAAAAAATACTAAGTCAAGGTGGAAAGCATTATTTTAACTTCCATATCTAACTGCAAATTATAGACAATATTAACTGGTTTAATTCTATTTTTTTAAAACAGCCTTCAAGATTTGAATATAAAATGATGGTCATGAATACAACTTATGATCTGTCAGGACACACCATGACTAGCATAGCAAGGCACAACACATCAAATTATCACTGATTAAAACAGGTAATTATAAAATTATATTGCTTTCCACAATTTGCTTGTGCTTTTTGTTTCTGTGAAATAACTCTAACCATTCCTGAATTCAGTAGTATGAACATACTAGTTCTGACATATCTCTGAATTCATGCAGAACAAACAAACAAACAAAAAAAAACAAAAAACAAAAAAAGTTTATTATTAAAAGAAAGTGAATTCAAATTAATTCTTCTGAACGTACATCTATTAGGAAGTGCTGACACTCTTGACCATAGGAAAGTCTACAGATGACTTACTGTTGGTTTCAAGACTTTCACATAGTTCAGTTTTGACTTCTCCATTTGGTCTGTCATTTCCTTTTTGGGTCAGTTTGCTTTGCATTGTGGCAGCTGTCACCACAGCCTTGAAGCTCCTCTTCCGTTTTTGAACATTCTGCTCTGGATGAAAAATGATAATATAAACCTTGGGCATGTAGAGCATGCCCAGAGACACAGAAGCACTTAAACTCATGGAGACAGTAAGAGTTGTTGTCTGGATGTACATCTGGGGAAGGAAAGAAATAATAATATATAAATCATTGTTAAATTGATTTAATATAAGAAAAAATAAACTATTTAACTTAAAAATACCACATGGAAATGGAATCAATAACACCTTTCCATTTCTGTACATACACCAAAACTACCCTTGTCTTTGGCTGACCTCAATTATAGTCAAGTATGTCTGTTTTATGGTTTTTTAATCTTAAGAGTAGGTGGTAGAAATATATTTATTAAGCTTCATTCTCATAAAAGTAACCAAGATGTTGAAGCAAACACATTTTCAAAAAAAAAAAGCAAGTATGTCTGTGCATGACAAGAAAAGTGGCAATAGGGTTAGCCTTGTATCTCCTTCTTCAGTACACAAAAGCCTCTACAACAGTATTCCATGTGGTTATTCAGAAGCATGTGCAACTTAGTTCAACCAGCAGCACACACAGTGCAATATAAAGAGATCTTTGAGATACTCTCTGAGATTACATCATGGGGAAAAAAAAATTAGTTTCTCTATAGTGAAGCTTGTATATTCTTCAGTTTGTTGCCTTTTTTTTATTTGTTTTTAACACTTGCACCTTACTGTTGAAGTCTAGCCACAATGCTTTGCTGAAACACAATAAACACATTAATATGTCACAGTCCTAACTAACAAATCAAAAAATCAGGGAACCATGAAATCAGATCCTCAGGTCCTCAGAAGGACCTCAGTCCCCCATAGATATATATGAAGAAAAAATCTGACAACTCTGAGTGAGTCTGTCTATTGTTTGTTATCGCCTACAAAAATAAACCAACTCGTCTTTCAGAGTACCATAAAAGAAAATTAAAATTATTACTCCATGAGAAAAACAGAGACAAGTTTCTATTTTGAAAAATATTCAGATAGTATACTAGAAATACTAATTGTAGTTCTACTCAAGATTTATTTTTTCTTAGCAAATTACATGTTCTAAGACATTTTATGAGACAACGATTTTACTTTACAGTTCTGTGTGGTTTCCTAAACTAAGCAGAAAATCTCTCATGAATCATGTCATTATACTGAAAAAATACTAAAGTAAAAAATGTTCATTGCCTTGGTAGAGTATTCACTGACATGGCTGTCAGACATGATTTTAAGTACTGGCCAATACTATCACATTAACCTGGAGATATGGTAGTAAGTCTGTCTGCAATGTCAGCTTAAAATTATCTGTTCTTATTAAGTGCCCTTGGTTAACTTGGCCCTTGGCGAAAAAGGGAAGCTATGATAAACTGGTGTGCAGTCACTATTACAGCTGAATATTTTTCAATGTCTTTCAGCTTACTATTTTTTTCCATTAGATGCTTTCTCCTTAGAGATCACAAATAAACTGTACTCTCACTTAAAGCAGTGTTAGGTGAAAACGTGACAAATGTATTTTGGAAGTATGTACTCTCACTCTGAACCGCCTTGCAAAATATCTGTATAACTGTATAGAGAACTACAAAATATTACCAGAAAATGAGGGATAGCTCAAACTACTCTTTAAGAAAAGACTGATAATGCTTCAAAATTTGTACGAAGCTGAACCTGCTTTCAAGGATAGCATCAGACCGAAAAGACAATCAAAATTTTCTAATGGGCTCAGGAATATTATAAAAACAATACTTTCCTTCATTTCAATAATACATCAAGGCAATACATCATGAAATATACACAAAATGCTATTATTGTATATACACCAGTGAAACAATTAAATTTCTTTCAGTTTCCCAAATGACAGTGGTGTGCTTGAAAGCAGAGCATGAACACTTCTATTGAAAAATTTACAGTAATAGTTCACAGTATATAATAATTCACAATCACAGTCAATAATAATTCACATTAATAAGCAGTCCTTTCCAAACATGTGTAGGAGGCCCTTTGTGCAGGATGCACATTCACATGAAAAACAACAGACACATCCATTTCTCTCTGAACCACACTGGCAGATCTGCAATTAAACTGGTACAGCAGTGGTGTTTCAGGTTAAGCATTGCATTAAGTGGTGTACAAAGGCAGTATTTTGGTTCCTAAAGATTAATATCGCTAATGGGATCTGAAAAACTGAAATCAGTGCAAGTATACCATTAACAAGCTACTGCATATGAAAATTTCAATAAACGTAAAAAATCACTTTTTTGAGCCTCCCCATTTTTTAAATTCCAAGTCATGGTAGTTAAGTGGCTATCTAACCCTCATCTGTGGAATCTGTAATAATGTCTGACACTGAAATATATTTTTAGTGTCTTTATCAAGTACCCAAAACGTAAGGCTCATCTTTCTCTCATGGTTCAGTGTAAGAATTAGACAAGAAAGACCAAAGAACCTCTGAATGTTATAGGGTAAAATAAACAAATTAATATAATTTTGGTAACAATAAGTGCATTATGTTAGATGTCAATGACCTTTTTTGTGATAAGAAGTTCTACAATGACAAGATACTAAAGAGAAACAATGTCTGCCTGAAAGCTTATATTCAAGTAAGATCAGAGGTGAATCAACTTTAAATCTGATCATGCATTGACTGAGATAATAAAAGTCCATAGAATTCAATGCCCTTACTACAGGCATTTTGCATGAGCTATGTCATTACATCTAATGTATTTTCTGTGGATTCAATTGAAATTATGAGAACAACAGCTTATGTTAAAATTTCTAAATCACAGTTTCATGTAGAAGATTACAGTTTATATGCATTGGGTTTTATTTCTAATGATTGCTGTTTGCAAACCAGACACTGTAGTTACTGAAACAGAAACCTAGAGTGAGTTGAGAATTTTCTAACAAAAGAGTTTTCAAATAGTGAATATAGCCTTGAGAGACCTGCAGCCTCAGGGATCCTGTTTTGCATAGATCACCCTTACTACTCACTCTTTAATGAAGCTAATGAAGGAGGAGGGCTTCAAGAAACTTAGCAAATGTTAAGAGGAAGACTTTGAAAAAATACTTACTTGTACACCTTGTGTGTGGTGTCCACATCAGTCTTATTCCATATGCTAATGCAATTGCATACTCAGCTGGAGACTAGTTGTAAATGACAGTCTGGGTCTGATTCCTTGTTCAATTAGAATCATGGAACCATAGAATAGTTTGGCTTGGAAGGAATCTTTACAGGTCATCTAGTCTAACTGCCCTCTAGTAAACAGGGAGTTCATCAGTTTGCTCCAAGCCCTGTCTAACATGAACAAACATTGAAAGTTTCCAGGGAGGGGCTGCTAGCACCTCTCTGGAGAACCTGTTCCAATGTTCCATGAACTGCAATTGCAAATAAATCTCTTCCTTATATCTAGTTTTGATCTAACCTCTTTTACTTTTAAACCATCATCCCTTGATTTATGGCAACAGGCTCTATTCTTTTTAAATGGTAAATTGTTGTTTGAGAGTCTGTCTACAGAACAAGAACAGTCCCTGCATCAAATCCTTCCCACATTTGAAATGACCCTTCTTGAAGGCTGATGAAGCCTTCAAGGTCTAGCAAACAGGATGGCACACAATTGTTTTGACTTTTACATGACTTTTATCTTGTTTTATCCCAGAGAAGATAGTGATATCTCCTCATTGTGCATTTTGGGTAATTTTATTATACTGTGAAGAAAACTACTTGTAACTTTTAAAGAATTAACTGCTCTAAAAATCAGGGAGCAACAGAAATTGTTCAGTTTAATAAGATATGAGGTCTGAATAATGTTTAATGTGTTTCACAGTGGTAGCTCACTCTAAATTAAAGGAGAATAAAGTTCCCTTTCTCAAAACAATTCATGGTTACACAGAAATGAATTTCAGCACTCCTCATGCTAAAATCCCTTCTGAACTATAAACTTTTTGTCCAATAAAGCCTTTCACAGATGTAACAAAGATTTCTATATCTATTCTCCTTGTTCTTGACAGTCAGAAGGTATCAGACAGAAAACTAAAATCAGGGAAGCACAAGAAAAAAAATTATACCGTGTGAGAATTTGATGCCTAAGTAATCTTCCTGTTCCTAACCTCCACCCCAGCCCTGCACCTGAACTAATACAGGAATTGTTTTGTACTGTTTTCCACCTCCACACTCAACAAAAGATCCCTCACAACAGTCTGTCTCATGCAAATTATCTAGACCTCTATTTACATACATGCTCTGTCTGGCTCACAAATCATGTGGACCCTTTCCACATCAGCATCCTGCAGGCTTTGTAATATAGCCTCTGACTGCCTCAGCAGGTAAAACAGATAATGGATGTGTGGGTATTTAAGGATATTCTATCTTCTACCATTGATTATAGGACTACATATCTCCTCTCTATCCTAAAGCTTCAAATGTGACACAGGAAATACTGGGACAATGAGAAAGAGTATTTTAGAAAAACAAACTCTGGCAGCTTCTTCAGTTTTGAAGTATGTGAAATTAAGTTGGCTCTTGAGTAACCTGAAAAATTTCTGTGTATCAAAGCAGGTCCATGCACCAAACTGTCCCACTGTATGTAGCTGAATGACTACCTCTCAGCTAGACTTCACCATTTAGAACTGGAATACCTCCCAAGTCCCCAGAAGTGTCCTATCAGTTTGGTGCTGGAAGAGGCAATGTTATGCACATAGCATGCCTTGTGTTTAACATCAGGCTTTCATTAGAGAAAGAAAAAAATATATATATATATAATGTCCCAACTTTGGGACAGATTGCTTCTTTGGTTTGAGTCCTCCTCTACTTTCACACATAAGATAATATATAACCAGGCTCTCTCCAGAACTGCTGATTTTCTCGCGGAACTTATTTTTATTTTCTACTCAGTTTTAATAGTTCACATAGAGAGTTCCTCCCACCCAACCTTTTCTCTTATGTGATTTAATAGTATATTTGGGGTAAGTGGGAGATACAGCTATTGTGTTTTCTTGATGAATTTAATCTAAGTTTTCCATTTTGGTACAAGTTTTCTAACTGCTAGGCGTTGTAACACAGAAGATAAACAACTCCATCAGTTAGTGAAGTAGTAAACCACAAAGGGAAGGTATATCTCAAGCTATCCATCTGCCTAGTGTGGCTCCAGCTCAACTACCTGCATGCCAAAGAGAAGTGGATGTTTTTAAAAAGACACAGATGATCTAATGCCCTTTATTAGCCAATTCTGTACAATTTGCCCTTCAGAAGTGTCTGGGAGCTGAAGAAACAGCCTTGGTATCAAATTCTGGAGTCTGAACCATCCTACTGAAACAGATATAACCAGATAGATACTCTCAAATGTGTCCCACACTGCCAGTAACACAGAAAAGGACTGAATTATGATTTAATTTTTCCCTTATTCTCGTTAGCAAATACTTTATGCCTCTTCTGTGAATCTTCTCAACTCCTTCAGCCAGTTTCATTTTTTAAGGCCAGAACTGCAGCAAGCTTCATATCCCATGGGAGTTTTTCTTCACATTCCCTCCTGCTATTCCTGCCTTCACTCCCAGCTGTTTGAAGCCTTTACCAAATCATTTATAGCCAGAAGATAAATGATACATCACAAAATAAAGATGCATGCTACCTGTCCACATGTATCCCACAGTCTGGGAAAGACTGCAAAATAGTCCCTCTCCATCTTATGGTGGAGAGAGCATGAGTCTCAGCAAAACACTGAAAGTGTTCATATCCATTCTCCCATTGTTGTAGAATTCAGAGGGCTTAGAAAGACAGGCTCTTTCTTCTTTTAAAGTCATACACATACCATAATGCTACAATTGCTCTAGCATGTGTAGCTACTTGCTAGAGGGTTGACTGGATGATAACACATGTTCCACACTTGTGTTCACAAATAAGAAATAAATGCAACACAATGGATTCCACACCAAAAATCAACATGGAAAAGGTTGCCTGCAGGCAAATATATTTGAAACCAGTAGAGTATAAACAGGGAGGTAACAATGCTGGCAAGGTGCCAGTAACTAACCAAAGGATTCGTGCCTCTCAGCAGAACCTCTATCCCCATAAGCTTACACCTACCGATTTTTATTGCTTTCAGTGAACAACATGCTTTTTTTATCTGGACCTGTGGGAAGAAAATTCATCTTTTCATGAAGAAAAACATTGCAGGTGCAAGTCAGTCATTGTTTTACTCATAAAACAGAATTATTTGCAAGACACAAGATAAACTTCATGGAATGAGTGTTTTTCAAACAATCGTTCACTGAAAAAAAGTGGGAAGCTACTCCACATATATTTTTTTTAAAACCTTTTAAAAACATTGCTTACCAAACTACCAATTAAAACGAGGCTTTGAGAGAAAAGCCAAAGCCTTTTCACAAACATGAAAGTACAGCATTCATTCAGTTATTATCTCAAGAAGTAAACCTACACTGTAATTCTGTACAGTGCTGAGAAAACTGAGAAAATAAATCCTCTTTATTTTTATCTATATGTTTCAGATGATTTCAGAAACTTTAAGAGAAAGGAAAGATTTAATAAGTGATTTCAAATTAAATGTGTGCCAGCTTTACAAAGAGTGAACCTCCATTAAAGGTTGGATGTGAGAGGAGCTATAAAAGCTTGTAACCTAGGTAGAACATGTATATTCGCTTTGAAAAACTGAATTATGGCAACTATTTCCTTGTTCAGATTTTCCACTTTAGTCTAATTTTGACCCTTACTGCAATATTTATAAATTTTCCCTTTCAACCCCGAAATTATTTTATGAAAATAAAAGAATGGCTTTCCTAGTTTTTTGTGGTGTGAATTTTTTTATGTAACTTTTTATTTATTTTTAGGGTAAGTAGATAAAGAAAAATCAAAGTTTGCAACTGTTTATTGGAGATTGTGTGTTCTACAACTGCATATTGCAAAGTTTGCATTGCATAGTTTTCCCTCAATAGCAGTTTTTTGCTTCTTTCCTAAAACTAACCTTAGCTCATCCAAACATTTTCCAGTGGCTTCTCAATATCAGATTTTACCACTGGGCTAGAGTAAGCCAAAACAAAGACAATCTCTGAGACTCAAATAATGGGAATTTTAAAATAGACACTTCACCAAGTTCTACTAATTTGTCCTGTCATTTGGGAACAATTGCTTTTTTGACCAGTAATGGTTGTCCAACTCTGTGTATTTCTTCATCTCATTCCCTAATAAAACACAACTCCTTTGACACACAGAGGATATCAGGATATCACTGTAATGTATCAAGTTAAGAAAACCTAACATAAAACTACGACTATCATTTTATCTATAAAGTAGACAAAAAAGCAATGCTGTGGTATAGGCTTGGCCACTAGGACTTTTCTGCCTGCACCACTGAACTGTTAAGAGTGTTCTCTGTTGGAGTGAGACTGGGTCTGGGCCAACACATACTCTCCCAAAAAGTTCCCAGGAGTCTAGCCACAATTTGTGATGATTCCCACTATGTAATGTTGATATAGTCATACTGCTCATTAAGAGACTGAGATATTTTATTGTTATAAATGCAGCAAGATTTCCACAACTGGGCTCATGGCCTATGAATACTCTTGACACCGTACACCTGCTTTTTTAGATAAAATCTAAGAGGGTAACACAGGAGATATCCATACAGACCAGGTGATGAAATTATCAACAGCAGCTCTTCAGACAAAGTCTTGAAGATACCAGTGGATGAAAACTTGGATACGAGCCAGCAATGTGCACTTTTGTATCCTGGGCTGAATCAAAAAAGGCATGACCAGCAGACAGAGGAAGTTGATCATCATCCCCTCTACAATCATACAAGACTCTACTTGGAGTCTTATGGATCTGTTAGAGTGTGACCAGAGAAGGACCAAAAAAAGACTCAGGAGGCTGGAACACCTCTCGTATGAGGAAAGCTTGAAAGAATTGGCTTTTTTTATCCTGGAGAAGAGAAGGCTCCAGGGAGATCTTATTGCAGCCTTTCAATGGATTTTTAAGACAGACAGAAAGAGACTTTTTACCAAAGTCTGCAGTTACAGAACATGGGACAATAATTTTAAACTGCAAGAGTGTAGAAGATTCGATATAAGGAAGACATTTTTTTATGATTAATGTGTTTGGACACTGGAACAGGTTTCCCAGAGAAGTTGTGGATAACACCTCCTTGGAAATGTTCAAGATCAAATTGAATTTTGAAGCTGTCCTGGTGCACTGAAGGGGGTGTTGGCCTAGATGACCTTTAAAGGTCCCTTCTAACCCAAACCATTCTATGACTTTATGAATGATAGCAACATAGAACCTTCTCAACATGGTAGCCATTAATACTAGTTGTATTTTCTATTGGAAAAGAGAAAGTAGTTCTTATTTTATACATTAATTGAAATTACAACATAATGTGGCAGTAGGATTTTTATGGTATATTGAGCAAAATGCCAAGCAAAGAATTTATTCTTCGTTTAATTAAAATTGTAACAGCTGAATTAATCTACAGGAAATATTATTAAATTAGTTATAATGGTACTTTCTTTTATTATTCAAAGCAATTAATTATTGCAGAAAAATCTCATTAATAATGTATGTGAATCTGCTATACATGAACTTCTGAGTAGTAGTCCCTTTTCTGCAGTGGTATATACCCTGTCCATGCTCCTCTGGTTCCTAAACACAACTGATTCAGCCCTTGACAAGAAGAACAGATGGAAGGGGAGGTTATGTTCAACTCTCATCATCCCAAGTCCTTCAGCAGGAGAAGGTGAACAATGCTGATGGCCAATGTTCCTCCTCCTTTGTCTTGCATCCAGCTGATGTTACTTATACTCATTTTCTAACACTGTGACAGCTTGCTCTTTTCAGAAATTATTTTCCATCCAATGTCTATCTCCACCCATTATTTATTGAAATTAAGTTCCAATTACTTTTTTATTGAGTGGCTTCACAAGATTGCTAGATCTTTACCATGCACAGCATTCATTTAGCTGAGCTGAAACAGTACTACTGATTAGTAATGTCCAGACTGCTGGACAATGGTTATCATGACTAACAAAAGCTCAAGATACAAGCCAATATATCAAAAGCCCAGACTATTAGTGCCATCTAGACTACAGGCTAATGCAATGCCTGTTGGTCTTTCCTAGTAACGAAAAAAAAATTATTGAGCCACAGCTGGGTACTCTGTAGAATGGTGGATTTCAACCGTATTTCCAATTTTATTTAGTAAAAACCATTGTTACAAGATTTTCAGCTATTTTCTACCAGAGATGTAGTCCAGTCTGCAAATTAATTTCACAGTCCTTTCAAATAATTAGAAAATTAAAACTCACTTTGGTCAAATGTATTCTGATTCCTCTTAGATCAATTCAGATAGATAAGATACAGCCCATCCTAGAGAACAATTTTATTTTTTCACTTTTCTATAAATTTTTAGAAAAAAATATTTTAGGAAAATATTTATTATTAAGTCACTATTCAGGAATCTGCTTTGAATGTAGTTTGTATTTCCGTAAGGCTAAATCAACTCAGAAATGTGGCAGGTGGAAAGCTATTCAAAATAAATTAATGTAGATTGGCACATTTTTGCTTATAACCCATTGCAAAACATCGAAGCTGACATTCTGGAACACTTAAAATTTGAGGAGCCAGTTAGCAATCCCAAAATTGTCACTTTCATATGCATGATGAAAAAGTCTAGTGATGAAAAAGTAAAGAAAGAAAATTGCTGTGTATACTAACAAGGAAGGAAGTTACCAGGAAAAAGAAAAGGTATGGCTTGAACTTAATTTATGCTCCAGGTTTAAAATTAAAATTAAATGGTTCGCTATAATACAGAGAGATCATTGCTGCTGACTGACATTTACTTACAATGGGAATACATTGATGATCAGCAGGAAATCTTTTTTCATGTCCAGATTTCAAATTTATGGAGTACTACATAAATCCTGCCTTTTTAAAATGACCAATACTTACTGAAGATCTATTTCCAATATTAAAAAAAAAAAAAAAAAAAAAAAAAAAGAAAAATATTAAGCCTAATTGCTGATTTGTAATGCTATTAACTGCAATTTAATGCTTGTCTTCTTAAGACTTTTAAATATGCGTAATACCTGAGCTAAAGAGATAAATGTGCTCTCAGAATTCTAAAAAAACCCCTCTAACTCTGTAATAATTAACTTGCTACTAGGTTTAGTTTTAAAATGTGTTTGTTTATTCATTTATGGCACAGGGCTTATGTGTCAGAGTTCAAGTACCTGACAGAGACAGATATTAAGTTAAGTACACTTGTTCAGAAGATAATTTTACTTAGCATTTTCAAACAGGGCATAATTACATTACTCTGCCATACAAAATGATGGAGACTTAAATAAGTAACAGCTGGGTACCCCAATGGCTGTACAACTGCAGGGCAGCCTTTGGCAGGAAAAGCTGTGCAAACATAACCAATACATTATGCTAATGGGAACAATGTAATGAGCAAGGAAGCAGCTAAAATGGAATGACAAAAAGAAAAACAAACAATCAAACAAGTCCCTTCAGCCCTTAGCACTCATTTCCATTGCAGTTTGTGAACAGAAATCTTACACTGCCTGTGTTCAAGTACCAGCCTTATCTAGAAATGTTTGTTGAGTACACTCCTTATGTCAGAAGACATTTAATGATAGCAAGACAAATCCACTGATGGTTGCTTCCTTGACTCTAATGAATTCACTGACCTGCTCCAAATGGTGAACTGACCAAAATGTATAAACTAATAAAAATATTTTTATATTTATTTCCTCTCAGGTCTTTGAAACAAAAAAACCTGCAGAATAAGTGGTTGAAATTAAACTCAAAATTATGTCCATTTTAAAGTATTTCCTCCCTGTTACTAGTTGCTAGTAATCTCTAAAGGTTTCACTTAAGTGTTTAGTTTTCTTGGTGTCAGTCTGATTTTTTTCATTCTGTAATCCATTGTGATACTGCTCCATTAAAGTTTCTCTGAGAGATTTCATTCATTGTAGAAGGCTATTGTGAATTCTATACTTATCTCTGGAGCAGGATGAAATCTCCACTAATCTGAATTGGATTTTTGAACGGGGTGCCAGGTTCCTAGCTTCAGTGCAGGGGTTATGTTATATGCTATACATGGTGAGGTCTTTGACACATCTGGCCCTCGGCCCTTTCAAAGTCCACTCCAAAAGGACTATACTGACTCATAATGTAAACCAAAAATCATAATCTAGATTAGCCAAAACACAAATCGTGGATAGGAATTTGCAGGGGTGGAGAAATTCTGGAAAAGTTTAAGGACAGAGAAGAAACTAGGGGAGAAGAAATACCTTAAGAAAGTTAGTTTATGAAATGCTGGAGGCAGTAGGAATACAGAGGAGTCTCTAACAGGTATTTTCCCTAGTATTTTTCATGTGAAAGTATAGACCAAACTGGGGCTGAAATGCTGGTGACCGACGAACCACAGACTAAGGAATCTTATTCATAGTGAAAAATATCAGTTTAGGCAAAAGTCTAATAACAGTAACAAAACAAAGGATTTATTAACTATATTCACACCATCTATATAAGGAAGTGCAAAAACACAGAACACAGAGGAACTCTCTCTGATCCACAGACATTATTATCTAATTTTACATAAGTAATGTCAAAAATACACCAAGTAGCACAAGACACAGGTCCAACAGAACTATGAAAGCACAAGCAATTCAGCAAGCAGAACTTTGCTTTGGGACATTTTATGTCCCTCTGTGACGGCACATGACCTCTGTATGAACCTAGGCAGGTTCATTTATGCTGGCTACGATGTCTTAATTGTTTTCTAGTTAAGTGGCTTTGCATACTCTGAATTTCACTTTGGCAGTCTTTCTCCAAGCTCAGGTTAATGTATATATGCAAATCTCTTCCCTCATTGTCTGTGCACCTATCATCTCAAGTGGCTTGAGTCCACCAACTCAGAAGAGAAAAGGAAGAACTACCACTTTTTTTAGTCTATTCAAAAGCTTATCTAGTTTCAATAAGCATGGTTATTACGGATTCCCTATGTACTTCCTAGAGAACAGAATTGCTAAACACCATTATTCCACCTTGTCTGGGTGAAGATTTACAAAGGGGAAAAAGGCAAATGTATCTTCATTTCTCCCACTGAATTACCTCAATAGCAGACTTGTGCTGAACTTGCTCCCTAGTTTATTAATTTGTGGGGGAGGCTGGTATTTTAGAGGTTGTTTTATAAGAGCTAGGTAGAAAGGAATAATCCCTTCCTTCAGTCTATCCGTCTGCTTCTGTTAATACAGGCCAGAAGGCTGTTGGGCTTCTTGGCAACCTGTTAGCTCATGCTCAGTTTGCTATCTGTAAGGCCTCTGGACATTTTTTCACAAAGCTGTTCCACAGCCAGCCAGTTTACAGCCTGTACCACTTGCAAAAGCTCTACCTTTCTAGGTGCTAAACTCTGCATTTGTCCTTGTTGAATATGAGGTTCCCATTGGTCCATTTCTCCATTCTGTCTAGGTGCCTCTCAGTGACAGCCCTTTCCTTCATCATACCAACTATTAGACCTCACTTTGGCACCATCTACAAACTGTGTGAGAGTGCATGTCATTGCTCCTTATTAGTCATTGGTAAAATTGTTAAACAGCAGAGCTCCCTGAACAGATCCCTTGTTACTGGCCTCCAGGAAGAGTATGACCTATAACTGTGACCCACTGAGTACCAACTTACCCTTATCTATTTGGTTGTACACACACTCAACAGTCACATCCTACCATGGATACCAAAATATTGTGGGACACAATGCCAAAAGCCTTGCTAAAATCAAAGTGAATGACATTGTGTGCTCTCTCCTCATCCATAAACCCAGATGTCCCATCACAGAAGGCAATCAGATTGATCAGGCACATTGACTGTTCCCAGTAAGCTGCTTCTATTTGTGTGACCATAAATGTGTTCCAAGAGGTCTTGGTCCATAAATTTCCCAGGGACCAAAGTGAGATGGACCTGCCAGCATATACATCTATCTAAATGTTTTTCAACTTTCAGTTGTCCTTAAAATTGAGTGCTAGCAATTGAGTATTTACAGGAAAACAGGAGAACAAAAGCTGTCACCACAAATCACATAACAGTAGTAGTGATAATTAGGTGTTATACCAGAAGCCCTATATAGTAGTGGTAATAGTTAAGAAGTGTTGCTGAATTATCTGTAATAAGAATTGAGAAGCATTACTGAACTAATAATTTTTTCTTTCTTTCTTTGTGGTATACTCTTGGCATTTTGACTTTCCCTGTTCTGTCTTCTTGAAATAAATACAGAGGACTGAAGAGGACTGAGGCAGGGATCATATTTTAATTTGCTTTAATTAGCTTTAATATGCTTCATTTTGTACATTCTGGAAATTTATATAACCCAAATAATAATGAGATCAATAATGTATTAGTTAGTATTTAGTATTTAAAGAGAAATTAGTATTAGTATTTAAAGAGAAATTATAAAATATGGTAAAACCCATGTAAAGTACAGAGATTCAGGTCATCTCAATTTATAGTCTGTGTATATTATGGTATATTTTACTTGAGTATTTATCAAAATTAAGGGGTTCTACTCATGGAGGCATTTTATAAATATTAATTATTAATATAAGAAAAGTCTTTCATTCAGCACTGTTTCCAGTGCTCAAAGCCAATCCAGAATTCAACAGATTGTATATTTTTAAGATGTTGCCAATGTTTTAAACAGAAATCCCTTTGGTTTACACTACCGCATATTCAGACTGCTGTTGCACATCTGCTGTAATTATTAAATAGGACATTGTTACTCAGGAGGAAATCTAACTCAATTAAGTGAAAGAATTGAAAGGTAGTTTCCTTCTCAAAAATAAATAAATAAACTAATACACTTCTTTAATTTCTACTTGAAAACTGTAATTAATATCTCTTATGGTATAATAAAAGAGCAGAGAACAGTTGCATGCCAAAAGAAACACAAGCACAAAATTACTAGTTACAAAATACTGTTTTTCTGCTGTTAAAAAAAAAAAATTAAGAATCATTACTATATTTGTTAGTTACAGTTCCAATACATCTAAATAAAAGGATCAACACTCCTTGTTCTTTTAAACTAATGAGATGATCTATTTGCTTCCCTTTTATTGAACATGATTCAATGTGCTGGAACACTGCCTGCAACCTACAAAATGGTGGCCAAACAAGAGCCAACTTTTTTGGTTCCCTTAACTGCTTTCTTGGACTTTCCAAATTAAATGCTCTATCTTGCCAGTAACCCAGTTTTCTACTGATAAATGTAATGCTTATCTTAACTAAAAGGCCTCTGCACTGGGCAATCTGCTGGGCTGTTCTGTCGAAGGCTCTTGATGTGTGCCAAGAAGAGATGCTCTGCTGCCAGCACAGTTACATCACCTTACTGAATGACAGATGCAAAACTAACATTAGTTTTCCTCTACTGGCATAGACACAGTGGGACTTTGCCAGCATAGCTGTGTTAGTCAGCTTCAGTATGTGAGTGTGGGTTGGGTTTTTTTGAGTTTCCACTCTCCTAGCTATGTTGTCAAGAATTTGCAGACATCACATAATAAGGTTACTATTAGTGACCACAAGAGCAGATGACAATGACTTCCATCAATAAAGTGTTTAATTTGCTAAAATGTATCCCATGATTTTAAAAGTACTCTTGAAGACCATGGATTTCTTTTTGATTTGGTTAGAAAGAAACAGATCATCAGAAAAGTTTCTTCTAGATGTATGACCAGAGGGTCCAAGAAGCAAAAGTTTCTATCTCACATTTTTTCTTTGTGAGAGTATTCACAGATTTATTCTGCAGTGGAGAGGTTATAACATCTTATGAGATGTAGTTCACATAACAGCTTCTTCCTTTCTTTTCTAGCTGTTCTTTTATGACCTCCACTTCTACATAAAAGTTGGCTGACATTGGATGCCAAACCATTCTTTTCTTTAAAAAAAATTAGTTTTTTTTCTATTAAATTGGGATGGAATTAAGATGACCAGAGCTGGTCATGAGTAACTTTTAAGTACTTCTGATATACAACTTTATGAACTGCCCATACTTTTTTCTATCCAGTAGAATCTCACAAATCCCAAACTTAATGTGACAGATTTAACTGCATTTCTTCCTATGATTCCTATAAGCCTGAAGAAATAATATTGTTGTTGCTGTTGTTGAATGAGTTGTTAGTAAATCTGGCCTGAATTGCAGACATCTACAGTATTCATTTTCTGAAAGCAAGGGGATGTTTTTTCATGCTTTGCAAATCAACACAAATAGCAAACCAAGAATAAACATGGTGCAATAAAATGAATTCATTATTTAGCTTTATAACTGCATAAATAATCTGGCCTACAGTAGAAATAGTCCAGTCAAATTTAGCAAACCATTGTTTTTATGCAGAAGTGGTTTGTGTAAATTGTATTTGTGACAGGTTATAATACTATGAGGCAATAATTTAGATGGAAGTAATAGATGACCCACAACAACTCTATCTGAAATATATTATTGGTGTAACACAGTGAATAAACCCATCATGTTCCATCTATTGAGCTTCACCAAGAGGCAAAATAATATACAGCATATGATAAAACAAATATAAAAAAGCAAACCTTGTTATTTAGCAGGTATATAAATCCTCCAATAGCCAAAAGTTTTCCAAACAAGTCTTCCTGATGAGCCTTTTGGAATAAACCTGTAGCCAGGGTCACTTCCTTCATTTCCTTGTTTTTCTCTAACTTGTAACCTCTCTTGCCTTTATCTCTGAAAGCATTTTTAGATTTTTCTTACCTGACAGATCTCCTGCCTCACTGACAAAGTATCCTACCTTCACTGACTGTTAAGAATTCTTAACATCCTGAGATGATTCAGGTGAAGTACTTCAGAATTAAGGGGGTAATTGGAGACAGTAGGTATAGAAACATTTAGGACATTAAAAATAACTTTGTGTCTTTCCCCGCAGCTTCTCTCTCCCATCTTCCTAACAACATTTTTTGCTTTTTGCATGAGGTTTATTTTGGCTTTAAATGTGAAGTCTAGAGTTTGTATTAGCTGTGTATCTCTCTTCCAAAGGAAAAAGGGAGTGTGAAATCTAAATTGTATACACTGTTTAGCAAATTTTGCCAACCTTTTCTCTTTCCATTTTCTTTTCAATTAGTGGCTATTTCAGCCATCATTCGTGACCATGCTTAACCAGTGCTGCTCATCCTGATGTCTCCCAGCCCCTGGCTTTCACTCCTTGGATATGTTTGATGCATGTCTGAGGTCTATAAAAAGTTCCCATGGGGAATTTACCCCCAAAAGGTGCTCTCTTTTACCACACTGTTGAGGAAAGAGTTAATATTCAATCTTTCTCTTCACAAATAATCTTTCTGTTGCTCATACGTACATGACCCTTGTTTTCACTCATTTGGTGTTATGTTGCTTGAAAAATGCAAATATAGGTATTTTGTAGTAATCTCCTTTTCTTAGCCATATTCCTGATAGCCTTCCTCCACTTCAATGAAAAATCTTCAAAAAAGTGCATATGCCAAAGAGGGATTGAAGGCCCGTTTATTCTCTGCGTATATGCTCCAATCCAAACTATAGCTTTGTAGATGTAAAAGAAATGTGAGAAAACAGGGAGAAGCGCTCACTGAATCACACATCAAATCATATAAAAAGAACCATAAATATATTATTCCACTGTTTACTCAGCCCTAAGCCTGACTCTTAACAAGAGATGTTTAGCCACATGAGACAGGAAATAGCATCTTCCCGCTTATCCACATTCACGCTCTGTCTCTTGCATTTGATTTGTGCCAGATTAGCAGAAGAGTGAGGGATTGTTTCTCCCTGTGCAGAGGGATGCAGAGGTCTCCCAACAGCAAGTGGCTTTCCTCACCATATGTGCTGCTTCATCTTGGCCCAGCAGGGCTGGAAAATGAATTTGTGGATTTTCAACCCAGCACACCTTACGTAAGCGTCAGCTGCAGTGCTTTGCTCCATTTGTGCTTTCAAGTGACTTATTCACACGCATTTCACAGAGAGCCCAAAAAGTCAGAAAAAATTTAGTATGTGTGGCAAGACCTATGGAATTCAAGTCAAAATTGCTCCCTGGAGGTGAAATTCAGGTTAGTACTCTACATATAATCAAGATGTAGCTCAGTAAGCAGGGCTGTGTGCGGGCATCATACTTTGTCATCGGTTCCCAGGGTAGTCCAAAATCAGCCTTGCTGTTCTCAGTGCTGATAAAACAATAGACTAATCTGAGACTATAGATTCACTTGAAGCAAAGTGACTGAATGAATAACAATTCATTTGGCTAATTGTTACTGTTGTTCTTTTGGCAGAGATTTTGGACAACACAGGAGATTCTCCTAGCAGGTCCTGTTGCCATAGGGCAATTGATAAGCACAATTTGTAGGTTATTCCAATAGAAGCAGAAAGGGCAATGCAGGGCAGCTGTCTGTAAATAGTTAAAGATAGTTAGGGGATGCTTTGTATATCATATAAGATAACAATGGGAAAAGTACAAGCATTTGGTAAAAACCAAAATCAACAACAAAAAGACATTTTAAGGAATGTCACCCACACCAGTTAAAAATCGCTGTCCCATTGCAGGGACCCAAACAGTGATAGACCATTCTGTTTGAGTAATTCAGGTCTCCACATGAGAATTACTTTATGTAAGATATATCAGCCAATTATAGGTTTTTTAAACAAGCATTCTCTCTGTGAATGTTTTCAACACATGACCAATACAGCCCTGAAGGACACTTTTTAAAATGATAACCGATCATGTCCAAATCTCACTTGCTAACATATGACCTCCCCTCAAAAATCAGTATGTCAGATGCTGTATTTAAAGTTGCTTCCTTAAATGCTGGATGTTCGTGTCTATACTGTTTTCATTAGGGTGCATGATGGCCAGCTTCCATTTAAGCACAGGTGAAGTCATGATCACCCTTCTTTCCTGCAAGAACACCAGAAGGGATGAGATGAGGAAAACCCTGTAGTTTGGCCACCAGTTGTAAAGTTAATACAACTCAACCAATGGAGGTCAAATACACTTCCTTCTGGAAAAACTATCGGACTGCTGGTCAGACAGTGTGATGCATTTTGCCCTTGTATCCTGACCTAAGCAATAACAAGCTGCACCATTAGTAGATATCGAAGCCCGTAAATCTTACCTCTGCAACTGTAAGCAAACATTTATACTCTTTTTTTTATATATATACCCTTAATACTTTTTTAATGAGTGTGTAAAATGAGAGTTTCCTAGAACAGAAGAGGTCTAAGGGAAGCCATAGTTTAAAATACTGTCCATAAGTATTTCTATGCTAATACATCTGTGTATCACTCCATTCTTAAAAAGCATATTGTAGATTATAAATGGATGAATTGACCTTACTTTCATATTTTATTGATGCAATTTATATAGTAATCAAATACTCGGACAAGTCTTTGTTCATGAGCTACTGGCAGCATTGATTCAGACCTTTTTTATCTACACAGTAGATTTAAAGCATTCTTCCAAAATGTAAGACTCTAATTTATATCATATCAGATGATCTTCATCACTTATAAACAGGCCAATCAAAGAGAAACAAAAGTATTTTGCCATGTATAAAATAAAGGAATGTACCCATTATATTAATGGGTTTGTATTTCCAAAAATAATTACTCTGCCTACATGGACTGTCTCCTTTCAACTCAGAGAAAGCTTTTTTCAAGTCAGCAGTCATTTGAAGATTTTCTTTTCCTATGAATATCATCCTATGAGGGTTTTCTGCCAAAGCAGAAAATGGAGGCTGAAAAGTATCTCAGTTTTCATTCTTTAATGACTCTCTGACCCTGCAGCACTCAGGATTTTCTCTATGCATGGGCAATGAAACCAAGAATTTACCTTCACACACACCTTCTGCCAGGAAAGTATTCTTCTAGTGTTCTCCCAAAACTTAAATTTCTGCCACCACAGTTCTTCCATCATTTTCATATGTTTTTCATTTCCTTTCCTGTCAGTACTAAACAGTCAAAGATAATTCACAGCTTCAGACTATAAGAAGCTCTGGGTTGTTAAAGGATCTACTAATAAAAACAGGATTTTGGAATGACAGATTATATGTGTGAAAATATGATTGACTGAAACTGTGTGTGGGATAAACTACCAAAAACTTATCTTATCATAGCAAAGTAATATGGAATATCAGAGACATGTAAAGCCATCATCATGTCTGCTAGAAGTCATAGTGAATCATAAGTCTTCTGATAACCAAAAAGAGGAAAAGAAAAAATACTCTTTAATTCTCCAATGCAAATACATTCCATTGCCTCTGAGACAGAATTCATCAACTACAGTAATGTTCTCAGTCAAAAGTAAAACCTACAGGGTTGATACTAGCAGCTGACAAAAATTGAAATTTTTTAACTAAAAGACATTCAGTAAAATTATGAGACAAAATTAAAATATTGTATGAGAGAGCATTTGCTTGCTTAAACGTTACTTTCAGACCACCAAAGTGCTATAAGGATTACATTTATTTTATTAATTTTAAAAAATCATAGAATCTGCTGAGTTGGAAGGGACCCATCAGGATCATCAAGTCCAACTCCTGTTCCTGTGTAGGGCACCCCCAGGATCACACCATGTGTCTGAGAGCGGCATCCAAATGATTCTTGAACTCAGGCAGGCTTGGTGCTGGGACCACTTCCCCAGGGAGCGTGTTCCACTGCTCATCCACCCTCTGGGTGAAAAACTTTTTCCTAATATTTAACTTATCTTACCTAAAATTCCTAGGTAAGTACTGTTCATTAATACTGTGTTATTTTAGCACATACAAAGGACTAGATTCTGTGGTATAGAAACATTCATTTTTATATTTGAAAGCTTCTATACATGTCCAGAGACACCACATTTGATAAACACTGTGCTTGTAATAATGAGATTATAAATCAGTCAGTGACAGGTGGGCCTTAACTTTTCTATTGTTATTTGAAATGCATTTTGTAGAAAAAACATGAGTTTGAGATTCAGCACACTGACTAGGAGCCTAGGTTCATCTATATTACTTGTCTGCATAATGTCAAATAAGTCTCACCTTATCTTTCTGGAGAAAAAATACTGGCATAAGGAAACAGAATTGTGCAGCTCCATTACATTAAGTTCACTAAGATTGTGTATTGATTTATTCATCGAGCTCTACCCACCAATAATACTCTGTCCACCCTACTAATAACCATGTAATCATTGAGCAGATTTTGTTTTAACCTTATTTACCTTTTTTTTGTTGTTGTTGGAATATATTGAAATATGGCTTTGTAATAGTAATTATACATTTAAAAATTATTTTTAAAGGCCTCATCAGTTGTAGAAATCTTCTAAAAAGTCAGTTTAAAAGTGCTTCAGTCATGAAAGGACTCCCATGGCCTGAAATACAACCAGTTAATTGTGTAAAACATGTATCTGCAGAGACTTTTAATCAATAGGTCAACATGGCAATGCACTCTGTTCCTGCTCCACTGAAGTGCTTATAAATTACACTACAAACTAAGCTCTAGTTACTACAAAACATCATCCCATTTGATTAGTCACTGATGCATGTGACATGTTATACGTGTGGGTTGGCTACAGATTCTCCATGTGCTGAGCACTCAGGCCATCCAGACGAAGTGTCAGGATGCAATCAGACCTTGAAAGGTAGACATGTCTAGAAAAAATGCCAAGTGAGAGAGGCCACCTGTCCTCTTTTGACTTCCAGAGCAGTAACTAAACAGTGTGTCCACAAGCCACACAATGCTTCCCCATCAGAACAGGCCCCCTGTAGATTAGGAGCTTCCTCTAATAGAAGAGGTACTTTTTAAACTGTTGGTGCCACAACAATTATGTCAAATTAGGAAAATTCACCAACTGCATAAAACCTAAAAGCTTCCACTAGGATGAAAAGTCATACATTATATATATGAAAGGTATTAAACGCTGTGGTTTGCGTTATCAGATGAAAGCATATCAGAGTAATCACAAATAATTGAGTGACACAAGCATTTGGTGTCTACTCTTAAAAAGTATACTGTTCCTATGCAAGCAGGAAGTCGCAGCAGGTTTACAGATGCTCTTTTTCTTAGCCTTACAGAAAAAAAATCTCAAATTCTGCAGGATAAAAACATGGAGAAATGAAGACATGATTTTAAATTAATGTCGTTCTTTTTCATAACCACAGCTACCTAAAGATGGGGGGAGTTGTTTGGTTTTACTTATTATTTGTATAGTATGACTGACTAGCTCTCCCACATAAAGGACAGATGGAAAAAATGGATGAGAAACAAAATTTAAAGGCCTGAACATCATGAAAGTTTTCCAGGAGCTCAGAAACATTAACAGAAGTTCCAAAAAACCAAAAAGCTGATAACAAAAAAAAAAAAAACCCAAAACCCATGAAAACAAAGAAACCAAAAAAAACCCCACACAGTTTTATAGATTTCTACTGCAAATAGATATTTTATTTCAAAAATAAATAATATAGAACAAAAAATTCTTTCTTTTAGTAAGTGTTTAAGACATTTATCTTTTACGTGTTTATAGAAGTTACCCGATTAGGGTATACCACAGTGTGGCCAAATATCCTGTCATAAAGTGGGGCCAAAGATAAGGGACAATATAAAACAGAGCTAGGCAAAAGAAAATGTAGTCTCATAAAGTTCCTGATAAATAATCATTAGGGACTGCATTAAACCCTTAACTCTAATTTATCCCCTGACAAAATTGTTTCAAGCCTTAGCAAATGCAACCATATGCTATTGCTATCCTTATCACCTAATTCTTTTTGAATATTGTCAGATTCTTAGGCTCTCACAGATCTCTGTGCAGGCCCATCTGTGTATCTGCAAAATTATTGGTTGTTTTGAGACTGACCTTCATATTTTTCTGGTTGTATAAAAGACCATGGTGACATGTATTAGCACTCAGAATTTAGTCTCTCTTCTCAGTTTTCTGGTGCTATGCATATTATAAATGAAAAATACCCATCCCTTGGCTAGACAAAAATTCCTATTATGGCTAAAAATCTTCAGAGTTCACTGTAGCTGAGGACTTACTCTGTATTTTTATATTCAGGGACACCAGGACTTTTGATCGTGATGCCGATTGAACTGTTTGGGAAGGTAGGCATAGAACCACTTGAAACCTTCAGGCAGGGTTGTGGGCCAAAGAGAATCTGTCTTGGTTGACAGCATGTTTTAGGAGGACTGCATTGCATTCTGCACAGAATCACCACTAAAAAAAAAGACTATTCTAATATATATTATAATGTCACTAAGAGATTCAAAGATACCAATAATTTCAGTGGAGATATCCTGAGATAGCCTTTGTCTCCTTGGATATCAACTGTGCATTTTTACTATATTAGTCATCTGTTTCCATTCACCAGTGACTGCAGTAAAAGGCTGTGCTTCACGTAAGGCTGGTAGAGAATATTGCCTTTCCTCAAAGAAAAAAAGCCCATAATGTACATAAATTTTAATTAATTAATATTTTATCTATCACTGAATCATATATTATTTTTTGCTGGCTATTGAAACAAAAGTAAATTGAATCAAATAGAGATGTCAGAGACAGAACAGATGGGGGCATACTTTTACCTCATAAATATCGTTTTACTCTTCTTGAGAATGTTTTACTCTTGTTTTACTGTTCTTGAGACTTTGGCTCGTATATCCCAGAACAATAGCTTTTTAACCTAGCTACTGAGCATCCTGGAACTATATTTTGCTCTATCTTCAAATGAAAGTTTTCTATATGAATTAACAATTAAGGATTCTCTGAAACTAGGACTCCAGCTTTCTCTTCCTAATCTGTCTCTTGCAGTAGGTTCCTTGGAACAATTGGTTCCTTTGCAGAGCATCACTCTTAGAGGCAATGCACAGAAGTAGTGCAGAGCTAAAACCTATGATAATTACCAAAGGCAGTATGGACAAAGATTAAAAAAATACACTGCTCTCCCTTTTATACAGTTACTATCCAGGCAGGAAATGAACTCACAAATTCTACATGCTTTCATGCTAAAGGACCTATGTAACAGAGTGAGATTTCTGTTACTAAAAGTTATCTCATGTTCTTTATGACCTCAAATTATTTCAGTCATTTTGAATTAAAAAAACAAAACAAAACAAAAAAAACCTATGTTTCAGGTCCATGGGACCCAGAAGAGACCAGTTTTTAAGTGTCCTGTTGTATAGATCTAGCTGCTATTGTGGTTGCAGTGGGTTTGCAAGGCCAGGTTTTAGTAGGGAGGGGGGATACCCAGGTGGCTCCTTTGAGAAGCTGCCAGAAGCTTCCCCCACATCAGATAGAGTCAACACCAACTGGCTTTAAGATGGAGCTGCTGCTGGCCAAGGCTTAGTAGTAATGCCTCTGGGGGGATGTAGTTAAGAGAAAAAAAAAAACAAAAAAAACAAAAAAAAAACCTCTGCAGAAGAACAGCCACAAGAGAGTGAGAATATATGAGAGAAAGAGCTCCAAAATCATGAAAGAAGGGGGGGAGGAGGTGCTTCAAGATGAGATTTTTCTGCAGCCCCTAGAAAGGACCATGATGAGGCAGGCTGTGCCTCTGCAGCCCCTGGAAGACCTCACACTGGAGCAGCTGGATGCTTCCAAAGGAGGCTGTGACTCTGTGGGAAGCCTGTGCTGAAACAAGTCCCGACAGGACCTGTGGCCCATGGAGAGAGAAGCCCATGATGGCAGGACTTGTGACTCCATTAGACTTCTGGAATTTCTAAATCACCAATTCCTTTTCTTAAGCTTCTCTCCAGTGTCCTCTCCAGAACTGCTCCCTAAACATAACCAACACCTAATAGTGTTTATTAAAACATTTGGTTTGCGTCTGTGAAATACCTACATCTCCTAGTAGACAGCTGTTTATTCATCTGAAATAAGCAGACATGACCTCTGAAAGTGCAGAAAAGTAGATTTTTAATAGAATGCAACAAGACATGACTTGTTTAAGTGAAAAAACAGAAAGAGTGCAGCTCTTGAAAATTACATGTCCTCTAGCTCCCGTAATGTTCTTTGACAAAGCTAGGTACTTTAAGCTTTTAGGAAGCTATAGAGGCTTTTCTTTTTCTCTTTCTTTTTTAACATAGATATCACTCTCACATTAATTAAATGGTTAGCAAAATTCAGCCATCACCTGAATGAGAAAATATGTACATTTAAACCTCTAAAGAAAGAGCATGTGATTCTTCAAAATAAGGGAAAGTTGCCTTGGTTATGGAAATAAAAAATAAAGATAAAAATAAATTAAAAAAAAAAAAAAGAGAGAAAGAGATGAATTGTTAACACGTTGAAAAAGTTCAACAAGCAGACAATATGGCAGAGTGTTTAGAGTGTGAGGCTTCTGAGAATTATCCTTTACCCAAGTGGCTGGCTTTGTAGGAGGAACAAAGTATTATTTGCCAGAGTTGAAAAGCTAGGATAAAATTAAAAATAAGTCACAGAGAAAATAAGCATACTGGTGCTCTACAACACATGACTGCTGGCTAACCTGACAGATTAGATCTAAGTTACTTGCTTATGCTCTGTCATTTTAAACAGCATGAAAGTGCTAACAGCAGTAAAAATAGACCTTGGCACTGACTCTGAGGCATTGCATGTGTTGGAGAGGTGCCCATAGTTTCATTTTGCATCCATAGGGGTCCAGTCTTTTTGTCAATGTGTGTGTAAAACTTCTTTAACAGGAAGTTAAAAGGAATGTGTGTGTTCATCCATGGACAAATAGGCACAGAGGGCTTGTGTTAGTATCTGGATGACACAGTTAAAATCAGGATTATTCCTTCACATTCTGTAGATAAAAAGTCTAGCAAAATTTCAGAAAAGCTTTTATTTCAGTCATGTGTAGGGGACAGAAATTATTACTTCGGCTTATAGTCACTGTTGTGCAAGACATTAATACATCCTGTACATGAAACCAACAGCACTTAAAAATCTCTTTGGGTTCAATTGAAAATAGAAGCTTGAAAAATATATAAGTGTACAGGGGAAGCATTAAAGGAAGAATTATCAGCATTTGGGGCAGTGACATTAGAGGTTTCGTGACATCACTGGCAAAAAATCTCACTCACTTGAACTGTATTGTGACTATACATGAATCTTTCAGAAATGGAGCACTATGTGAAGGAACTAAAAGCTGGACATATTTGAGAATGTTGGATATAGTCAGATGGGAAGAAAGAAAGCATTTTGTACACAGAAGTCAGAGCAAAATTTTGCTAAATTTAGAGTGAAAGCAACACCAATAACAAAAGGCCAATAATCACTGTTAGTGAGGAAGAGGAGGAAGAGACACATGGATAAGTGCAGGGTCTATGTACTAAGTTACAATGAAAAGAACTGGGATTTTTGCTGTCATGGAAGAAAAGTGGCCTTGGCTTGAATGGCTTGAACATGAATTCTGTCTTGAACAAATTACAAAGTAAGAAAACAGGGAAACAACAGAGTAGGCTATAAACAGTAGCAAAGAATTGATTGTTGATGAAAACAAAGGTTATGGCTTTGGTGGTATCTGGAAACGAAGAAATTACAAGCCTCATTGGCAAGGCAAATAGTGCAGAGGGAACAGCAGAGAAATTTCCGATTTAGAAATCTGGAAGTCTTGATAGAGATGTGTGATCTTAGTAGGTCAATAAAGTTTTATGCAGTGTGATGGCTCAAAGGGATAGAAGGTGATGTGTTCTGAAGGAGGCTGCTTCAGACTGCTCTAAAATTACATTGTATGTGTAGGACTTTTCCTTCTAAAGCATCATTTCAGTAGATCAGCTCTTAAGGAAACCATATGGTGTGAACAATTCTCTTCCAGAGACTGTTTGAAAAGCAGTTTTGGGCTTTGGGACCAATTTCTGTACCGTGCCACATTGGTTTGCCTCTGTCTTTTTGATGACTAGATTAGGAGATAGATGTTTAGCCTGCTGTGAGCTCTTCTGCTATACCTCACTCAATTACAAGTGCTAGCTTACTAGAAAAGACATTTACAAAATGCCATGAGTTCTTCAGCTGCAGAGCTAAAAATCTTTTCCTACATTTGCTATTGAACACTGTGTTTTAAGTAGCTTCCCACATCCTGACCTTGCTGTTTTGTAATAGGTAAATGTTGTGTAGTATCTGTTTGAATGGCATTCACAATACTTGTGAATACCTGCTGCTATTCTACCTGAGTTCAGTGGAGTTAAAAAAAAAAAAAAAAAAAAAAAAAAAAAAAGCAATCGAGTCTTGTGACTTTCTTCTCTTTGTTGTTCAGATATTCTTATTCTACTGTGGAAGACAAGAGACAGATTTACCTAAAAAAAGAGATTTATGTGGGGTGCTGTGTCATGAGTTCTTTCAGTGAGCTTGAGAACCACTTTAATCCCATCCACACATTTCAAAATATCAAGTAAACATGACCCTGATAATCCCCATGAAAACAATCATTTGACCATTCTACTAGGGTCATGTTTCTGGTAAACTGACTGATAATGAAATAATTCCCAACTCTGGAAAGCACCATTTCAGGAAGAGAAAAGTTCAAACTGCATGTACACGTTGAAAATTCAAGTCTAAAGAGGATATTTCATAATTAATTAATTTTTATCTGGATTAATAGAAAAAAAGGATAACATTCTGTTACTGTTAAATACTGACAATATGGCTTAGCTCATATGGATCTCTCTCCTGACATTTTATCTCTTTTTAAAAAGCTTCAATGTAAACTGGAAGAAATAGAGTTCAAAACAATAGCTGTATATACCAATTAAAGTCTGTTTAGTAGAAGGTGGTCATGTAGCTATTGACATGATCAGTTTTGGTGGGTCTTTTATACTATTTATTCTGGATTAATGCAACAAAGATCTTACAGTTATGTAAAAAATAAATATTTGTACACACACACATGCATTTTCAGTGTTAAATTATTCCCATAATAAATTTAGTTTGCCTTTTTAAGAGTAAGCATAAGCCTAACTAGTTTGTGTGAAATCAGACTTCCATCATTATCTGGTTCCTAGTATTTCCATCTTTACAAGATATGAATTTAACATTCATTTCCTCTTACAAGAAATTTTAGACTTTTATTGTCTTTATCAATTCTGTTTCAAACTTTAGTGGGCTTATATATAATTAAATTTATGTTCAGGATCTACTCATTGGCACATTTTAAGTTACAAAAACCATGAAAATTCTTAAAAAACAGAATGGTCACAAGGGGCTGAAGCACACATCAACATATTGGGCTTTGTGTAAGTAACACTTCAGCTGAGTCACAATAATTGCCCTTGAAAATTATATTAGCCAAAAGAAAATATAAAGTACTGTGGCTTTGTACTGATCCTCATTCAGATTCCAGATGTGGGATGGGTTTGTACACTCCTTATTACTGATGCTCAGACTACACATGGCAATTTACCAAGCCAGAGCATTTTATCGTATTTGTAAAATCAAAGTCTTAATGATGTTATGATACTTATGAAAAAGTGGAATTATTGTTGTAGGAAGTAAGAAAGATTATAAGCATATACTCAAAGATAAGGTAAAAGCCTTTTAAATTTGTTTTTTCTGCCTTTCATACATGTGTTTACTTTCATATGTGTGTTTTCAGAAAGGTAAATGTGCTGTTAAAGACACAACAAAGGCTATTTTTGTACTGCTTCCAACCTGATAAGAGCTACCAAGTACAAGATGTCTCACATGACCATCCCAGAAAGGGTTCCAACGTAATTTCTAGACAGTGTTCTATTTAAAGATTTCCTATTTTGCTTAACAAGAGTAAAAGTGTAAAAGATAGCTGCAATTAACTTTCTGTTACACGTAGATATATTTTTCCCAGTATGTGTATTTAACATATCATTAACTGAAAGAAAAAAAAAAAACAACCAATCAACAAACAACCAAAAAATCCCTTTTTTCTATATTTACAAATATATTTAATTCCATGATTCAATAAGTGATAATTTTGTTAAAAGGCATTTTCTGTACAGTTTGTGACATCACTAGTTTTGCTTAATCCAACTTAAACCAGCCCTTCCAATAGCCTAGGAACCTAAGACTTCTTTATAAAGTGTAAATCACTTTATTATTTTGAAGCAGTGGCTGAAAGGATTGGGCTACTGTCAGGCCACAGGGAAGCAGTGGATCTGCTCAGTGAAAGATCCATTGGTCTGTAACCTGCCCCTGTCGCCATCTGAAACCAGTTTTCACTCTGAAATGAGTGTCTAGCCACATAAACTTCTGTGAGGATGATCTTTTTATTAGGCATGTGAGTCCAAAATTTGTCACATATCCTTTCATTTTGAATAGAGAATAATGAACTGTATTGAATACAAAAGATGCAGGACCTGAATTTGTCTGAATCTAGTCGTTTATGAGGTCTCCTGATGAAACATTTTATGTTTATCATTTGAATCCTTAAACTATTCTTTTTGCAGAGAAGTTTGCTATTTGTTGAAAGAAATATGCTTGATTTTAATAACCTGTTACACTTGTCTGTGGACCTCCTCAGATGTAATGTGGCTGAGGACCAGTTGTCAGTGTTAGACTATCAGGTCATGAAGCAGCTGAGAACATGAGTGAGCTTTTTCTTTTTATGCAAAACCACCAATGACTTGGATGTTGTCCTGTGCATAAGAATGACATAGAAGACCCCATCTCACAGTTACACTCACAGATGAATCACAGCCCTAACAATTTACAGCATCTTAATACCAAAGAATGATCTCTTTCTTACAGTGGAAGGATCATTCAGAACAACTGGAAGGATTTGTCTTTAACTGTACTTGCTGGAAACAACAAGATTTTTGGCAATGAAGAAGTCAGAGACCAAAGATCAACATTTTGATCAGATGAATCTGATTTCTGGAACTACAATAGATAAGGCATGCATTCTTTTCCAGATCATATCTGCAGGACGCTTGTGATCTTTTGAAAACTCCCCTTTATTATTACTGGTTATTCTTTTCTAAATTAGATGAAGATGATGGAGTTACTTAGCTATCTGTCCTTCACAAAATTGTTGCTACTTCTCAGTCAGAATTAAGTACTTATCACAGAAGCCATAAAACAGGCAAAAAGCAGTCTTCAAAATTCTCTGTCAAGCAAACTTTCTTTGTATACCTGTTACCCACTCTCTGAGATTCCCCAGGATGGGGGAGGAACCAGCTCACAGGCAAGTTTGATTTTTCTGACAGCTCTTTCCAGTCTTCGGGAAAAATGCAATCATTCATCATGGGGCCAGAAGCAAATATGTCTGATATGCAAAATGCTGGTGTTTTCCATTATGTGACAGGTGCATATCTCTTCAGTGTACACAACTAGGTATGCCAGCTCTACGTTCTTACTGGAACAGATATGCAACCATGCAGAAAAGAACAGGTTATACAACCTTTAAATGCACACGAATGTCTCACTGAACTGAAAATAATGGCTTTATATTTTATTAAATAAGCTCCTTCTTTTTAAGCGAAGCTGGTATTTTCTCTCGGATACCTCCTAATAACCTTTTAATTAAAATCAGTGCACAGTGAATATACTTTAAAATACAGTGGCCTAATGAATACTAAAGTAAACACAAAAATAAAATAAAATAAAACCCTAAAGACAATAAGTATACTTTAAAACAACAAAGTCAAATCTTTAAAGTTACATATGCATTAGCTTTGCACAAAGACCATCATTCAGCAGGAAGAACTCTTGGGTACATATTATGCTGAATAATGAAAATTCTAAACAGGAGATAGAATTTGAAAAAGTAGCTGCATTCAGCCACCCCACAAAGTTTTGTTGAGGGAGTAGCACATTCTGAAAGAAAACTTCTTCCTACCTTTTATACACTTTAAGCAGGCAGGTCACACCTACATGTTAAGGGCCAGCAGAAGTGGAGGGACTTCTTTCTCCAGTCCTAGGACATTTAAGCAAACCTGTATGCTGAGGCATACCACCCCAAACCAAGTGGGAAGATCTTTAAAGCGTTGCCTCTTTCTCATCTAATAATTTACTTCTAGAGCAAACAGCTATACAAGCAGATGACTATCTGACAAAGAATGCCATGATCCTAAATAATAATGAGCCTGAATAGCAGTTAACAGAGCTCAAGATAATTTTTCGCACATGAGACTGACTGAGATGATTACAGTAATTCATTCTGATTTCTCACTTAATCTAATGCAGTTTGGATAATTACACCATAATATAGGTAATTTCTTAGAAAATCAGTACTTATCCTAAAAGGGGTCAGAAATGTTTTTATAAATGTTTCTTTAAATGCAAGTCTATCATTACCATTAGCAGTTCAGACTTTTTCCACTTTAAGAAAGTAAGAGCAGTTTAAAAGTTGTGATATCATCCTGTTTCAAAACTCCTCTTTTTCCAAAATTGAGTTTAAACTGGAAAAAAAGAGCTTTCTAAATGTCCACAATATTTTAAATGACCCAGTCCATAATTTTTCTCTGTTACTAGCTAATAATCTTTCTCCATAAAATTTTTGCTTGGGATTCTAGTGGCAACAAGACAGCTTTCTCCAAGAAAAAACTTGTGTAAGGCATTCCCAAAGTAATTTTTAAAAGAAAAGGGAATCACTCTATTCAACTGATTTCTCATTAGAAGTACCTTTTAAACAGCAATTTACTCAGCCACACCAGAGAAATATCACCACTTCTCTTTCCTCTTTCACCAGCTCATGAAAGACTGTGGAGGGAAGAAAAAATTTGTCGGGCTGCTGCTACCATTGGTTATATTTGTTCAGCTGATGAGTGACTCATCCATGTCCATGATCTGCAGTGCTCTGAATATGAATAACTGCACCATCTGGAGGGAAAAATGTAATCTCAGGGATAAGCGAGGAGCAAGATACTGCTCTCACAGAGGGCAAAATAGAAGAGCAATAAATTATAACTCAGTTATACTCTCATTCACATTTTTTGCCCATTCTGCTTCTACAGCAGAACAATAAATTCCTAATTTCTGCAGAGGATTAGATCACAAATCCTAGGAAATTATCAAATTTAGAAATAATTTATTTCATGAAATATTCACATTTGGAAAAAACATGAAATTATAAACTTTACAAAAATCATCTCCTTTCTTAATATACACTTTCCAACAAAAATCATCTCCTTTTTTAACATGCACTTTCCAGTGAGGGGGAAGGATACTTATGTGAGACAGTCTGATTAATTTTATTTAATTTTCAGTGTTCCAAAGCATGCAAAATTCAATTGCTGATAGATTTTTTCTTTTTTTCTAATTCTGAAGGTCTTTCCATATTCTAAAGATTTGGAAAAAAATAAGCAAGAGAAAAGAAAGCGAGTTTTGAACAATGACATACTGTGGAAAGCATCACTGCAGCACTCCTAACTTTGGATTCCATAATAATGAAAATTAGAAATGGTTCCAAATATCCTTCAGGTTAATCCTCCTACTACACTCAGTGTTGGGACTAAAGATTCTGATTTAAGCAAGCCAAATTTTATTTATAAAATGGACGAAACAATAACATGATAAGTTGTATTTCTTTACCTTTTCCTGTGATGTATACTTCATGGAATACCTCCAGAGCTAAAACTGAATATGATGAGAATTAGAAGAGAATGTTTTGAGGTGAAGAAAAGGCTCGGTTTATTCTGCTTCATTAACAGTGTGATGCGTTATTAAAATGCTTTGTTTTATTACAGTCAGAGGAACACATTTAGTCAAGAATTCATAACATAAGCAAGAAGAAGATTATTTGTCTAAATTTTGTAGAAGTATGGGGGAAATAAAGGGTCTCTACCTGAACTGTCACTGGTAGTTTTTAATTTTGTTTTTGTTTTAGGTTTTGGATTTTTTTTTTCTAAACTAAGGAACATATCTTACTGGACTGATGGAACTATGTCTCCCTCCTCCTGAGAATTTAGTAGCTTCCTCTTGAGAATTACAAAAGCAGCTTATAAGTCAAATTAATATTGAGATAGTTTTAAAAGTGTTTCTTAGCTCCTTTCATTATTATTAACAGCTGGATATATGCATGAGATCCATATGATCAGGAAAATCAGGATGAAAACAGATGGAATAGTAAGATCATAAGGACAATAATTTATGGGAAGATTTCTACGATACTGAATAGCTTGTTTTGCCTTTAATGCGGTTATGAAAAGAGAGATCAAACTTGTCAGAATTATTGACATTAAAATCTATCTGCCTTGTTAGATTAAACCTTGCAATATTTTTCAGTGGGAGGAAATGGAAGAAATTGTTCAGTGTTTTCTATGGCCCCCTTTCCTAAACAGAAACTAAAACCTCCATTCCTTCATAATACAAAAAACAAGTATACATCTGGTTAATATAATAATTGATGTCTTTATTATTGGTGAATGAAAATGATTCATCCATCTGTCAAAACCAGTAAAAGGGAAAAATTAAATGAGTTCAGTTTGTCAAATAGGAGTATACTTTAGACAACTATCTATCCTCAGCTGGTTTATGTGCCGTCTGCTCTTGTAATTTAATTTCACCCAGAAGTTTGTCAAACATCTGTTTTAGTCTCTAAACTAATTTCACTCTTTTTTTCTGTGGCATTCCAATCATCATGACATTTTAGACATCTCGATTCCAGGTGATCCCAGTATTTCCAGTGTTTTGATGTGTATGTGTGTATGACATGGATGAAAGCTATATTCACAGGATGCTTTCTCACAGAATTTCACTACTTTCCCTCTAAAGCACCTCACTGACGTTTACACAACTGTTAGAAAACTGTTATTTAATGTCTCAAGGTCACATTTTTCATTCAGTTCAATGGCGCATTGGAATAATTTAATTATTTGTAGTGGACTCCTTTTGTAAAGCAGCAGCTGGTAAAACAGACTTGATCAAGAATAGACAAAGCTATGAACTGGGCCAAAAAATCACACAGGTCTTAAAATAGATGTTCTTATTGTTCTCTGCAAAACATCTGCAGAAACTGCAATCTAAAAAATGATGTTTTTATTAGTACAGGGGGCTATTATGCTGCTTAAGATTAAGTACAAACATGGAGTTCCATAAAAGCCACCAAGTATTGGTTATGCAAGGTTATTTTGGATTGGAAGCTCAACCTTTTGTTAATTGGTCATAGATGCCCATTATTTTTAATTTCTTGAATATTATATAGTGGCTTTCTCAATTTTATATTAGTTTTAAAATTTTACATAAACTGAGATAAAATATATGAGTTGAAACAGCATCTGGTGTAAAGGGCTGTTAAAAATGTCACAAATGTCAAAACTATAAATCAACATATTCCCACTGAGTCTTGTCAAGTTACCTTAACTTTTACCGTGTTTTCTCTTATGGATGTGTCACATCATGTAAATTGAGGCATTCAAGTCAGCTGTATTAACCAGATAGAGACCCAAAGTTCCTCATACACACAGAGGCAGGAGATGGGTTTCCAATCCTGCGTTTCGCAGCAAGAATGTATAAGCAAAATTCTGTCTGCAGAAATGTACTTCTGCTTATTTATATGGCCTTAATCACACACATTTGAAGTTTGATGGACACCAGTACTCAATTTATGGACTTCAGCCAAGTGTACTAGTTTATACTCCTCTAGTTTCTATCTAGAATCTCTTAGCAAATTTAAATTTTGAGGAATTGATTCCTTTTGAATCTAGACACCTGTTTGAGCATAAATAGTCATATTTTTTTGTTAATCAGTTGAAATATTTTGACAGAGAATCAAAAATAAAACCTTCTCAATACACTGTCTACTTATTCTGTCTGCATGGAACAGTTAAATAAGTAAATATGACTTCTTTTTCAAATATGAATAATGACTTTTGCTACTATTGTAAGCATGCCTGGTTTGTAATGAGTATTATATTAAATATTATTGCTCTCAACATTTCAAAAAGGTAAATATTGCTTTCCAGTAGAATAAACAAGGTTGGAAAGGACCTTCAAGATCATCAAGGCCAGCCATGACCCCTACATCACCTTAACCACTAAATCACCTCCTGAACCACTTCTACCCATTTTTTAACATCCCCAGGGATGGGAAGAGAGTTTCTGTAAGAGACTAGTGATGATAATTTCTTATTTCTTAAATTTTCCAGATCCTGCAGATTTGCAGTTTTGAAGATTGATGCCGGTATTATTGCTCTTTCCTGACTAACATGCCATTTTTGCCACTATCAGCTGGATAAAAACTCACACAATTGACATTTACCTCTGCCTTCCCATTAGAATTGAGAAACCAGTTAAATGTCTGACATATAGAAAAGATCCATGGTGACTGAATAAGCAATAACAGATATCCAAGTATGCAGCATTTAATTTCTCCATAAAATAATAGGAAAATATTTTCTTTTTGTTCTGAAATAATAATTAGTGAGTTACACTTTATATTTTCACTGACACTTTATTCATTCCTTCCATTCTTTTATTTTTCCTTCTTTTTTTTTTAAAGTAATGTGTCAACTAGATAAAAAAGTAATTCTTTTCATCCTGTGCAGACATTCTTCTTCATTATTTTTGACAAATGTAAGCTGATCTTCTTAGACTTTTGAAATGCAACCATTTTTATCAGATCTGTGGATGATAACAAAGATTTATAGCCCTTCATGTAACCAGCTAGAGCATCACAGAAGGGTAATAATAAGCATTAGAAGAAACAGTCATTTAAAGACATATTGAGAAAATAACAACATTATTGTGCCAGCCAAACCACAAGCACATTGTTTCCTGTTTTAAAATATAGTAAACCTACCTTTTGGATGATTTGTTCTATTACCTGTGAATTCTGAGAGTTTGTTTCCAATTAGCATGCAGCATTATGTGTTTGTAAGAGTGTAGTATTGTAATATTACAAGTATTGAGGGATGAAAATAAAATGAGAATAGCATTTGATTTGTAAACTTATCATCACTTACCTTCTCTGCTGATTGGGCTGTACCAAAAAAGATTGGAATAAAAGCTAACCAGATTATGCAGGTTGTGTACATGGTAAATCCAATGGGTTTGGCTTCATTGAAGGTCTCTGGAACCCCTCTTGTTTTTATAGCATAAACAGTGCATGTGACCATCAAGAGAATACTGTATCCGAGGGAACAAATGAGCGAAAGATCTGAAATGTCACATTTGAGAACTCCCCTGGCATTTTCTGGTTCAAGTGTCCTCTGCTCTCCGTAGTCCACGATGGTATGTGGTGGATCAATAGCGAACCAGATGAAGACTCCAATAAGCTGCATGGATATGAGGCTGAAAGTGATCACCAGCTGGGAAGCTGGACTAATAAATCTGGGAGCTGTGACAGATTTTTTACCTTGTTCAAATATTCTGTGAATCCTGTTTGTTTTGGTTAGCAAGGCGGCATAGCTGAAACACATGCCAAGTCCTAAAAAGATCCTTCGAAACGAGCAGATCACTGTGTCAGGAGTTGCAATCATTAAAAAAGTAATGGAGTAACAGAGAAAAATCCCAGTCAAGAGCACGTAACTGAGCTCCCTTCCAGAGGCCCTGACGATCGGTGTGTCATTGTACCGGACAAATGTCACAATCACAAAAGTGGTGGCAATTATACCGAGAATAGCTATGAAGACAGGCACAATGGCCCAAGGAGAATGCCACTCCAGTTTGATTATAGGGATAAGCTGGCAATCCGTACGGTTGGCATTTGGTCTCTTATTAATGGGGCACAGCTCACAGTTGAATTCATCCACCTGGTAATGGTAGCCCTCACAGCGTTCACAGTGCCAGCAGCAGGGCACCCCCTTCACGGTTTTCTTTCTTTCCCCAGCTTTACAGGGCAGGCTGCAGACAGATGCTGGATGAGTGCGTTGTCTATTAGCCCACTGCATATCTTCTACCTGTGGGTATAAAAAATTAATGAGCCTTCTATATTCCCCCATTTAGAATATCCTAATCCTGGCCACAGGCTCGTCATAAATCACTGCATGCTGACAGTACAAACATAGTTTCCCATAATAAGAAACCTGTTTTTTTCCCTTGTATTGACTTTATGAAAGTGTTAAATTATTGTGTCCAATAAATCATTCGTGCCACAGGCTTGGTGAGTGTCATTAGTTTATATTTACGTTTTTACTACTGATCAAATTGACATCTGTAAAGATATTTATTGACTCCAGGCTTGTTTAAAAGCAAAAAGCCCTGTACACCATGCTTTAAAAGTTAATACATGCAAATATAAATACCACTCGTCCTCAAACACTTAATTACAGAATACAGCTCTATGGATTTCATGTAAGTTTCTGATACAGTAAGTAAACATATTAAAATCTCCTCGCATCAGCTGTGACAAAACAAGTAGTAAAAAAAAAATCTCTGATGGTACTTCTTCCATAAATGGGAATGTTTTATACTTTTCCACTTTCTAAGTCTTGAAATGCACAAGACTGTTTCAATTACATTTTTAGAAGATAAAAGCTACTATAGAATGCTTTCTGAATATTAATGGAAAAAGATGTCATGCATGCTACGTTAGTCCTATTCCTTTGAAAAGTCCAAGGATCTTTTTGAAGTACAGAACAGATGTATACAATAGCATCTTGTTCTTGAAACCCTACACAGCAGTGCATTAACAAAATCCATTTTTCATGGCTACTCCTCCAGTATGATTCCCCCTCCCCAGTAAAATTTGATTAGGAAATTAATGCATTTAAGGCATCTCCTTCTTAAAATTATCACTCATTTTGGTCCCATATCTCCTCAGTCCAACTTCAGTAAAACTGTGTTCTGCAAGAGTCATCAGTGGAGCAAAGAGTGACCTGTAGGCACCAGAATCTCTCTGTGTTGCTCCCACACTCCACCTTTGTTAGGTACTCAAGAACAAAGGACATGCTTTGTTCCTGTCTAATAAGTGCTTACCACTTTTATATAATTTGGAGGCTTTATACATAAGTGAAACAGAAGTGTACAAAAATTCATACATCAGGAATGTTTTCATTTCCATCTAGAGGAAGACAGAATGAGGGCAGCTTATCAAGAGGAATAATTTTGTGTTTAAAGTTTTATTTTCCCAGTAATTTTTCAAGGGATTTGACAGAAAATCACACTGTTAACATTGCTGGCCTCATCTGGCTTCCTAGAAGAGGACACTGGTTACAACACCACACTAGTTGAATAAAGCAGGAACAAGCATCCACACTCTTTGTCTCCTCTGTTCACTTTCCTGCACAGTGTGGGATTTCGCTGCTGTTTACCACTCAAAGGGGCAAACGAGGGAATACGTGGTAACGAGGAGACAAGAAACTTGCTCATACAAGTTTTGTGAATCCCCAGAGTCAGTCAAGGACTTCAGTGGGGTTTGAGTTTGTCCTGAATTTTCAACCTACAGAAACAAACTAGATTGTAGATCAAGGAATTGAAATGGTGAAGGAAAAAAAGGAAATCATTTAAGTAATTAGCTTCCTAGAAAGAACAAGAATAATCCAGTTGCATGAAACAACTTTGACAAAGCCCTAGAAGAGTACTTGACACTCTTAGAAGACATTCACCTCTGTTAACAATCTCCTGGTTTTAATCAATTACATTCTCACAGCCTGCGTAGCCCCTTCTGTTTCATGTACTAGACAAGAGAGAAAATATGTTATGATGTGTCAGTGTGATAGCAAAGACATATTGTCCTTCACAGTGTTGTTAGGATAATAAATACATCAAAGCTAGGGATTTAGAGAGATACTATGATAATGGGGGCAACAGGAGGCCACGGTCATTAATCCAGATCTGTAGATAAATTTGGGATGACTCAGAAAAGAAAAATACTGCATATTTGCCAGATTACAGTACACAATACAGAATCACCAGGAGAGTACACAGCACCTGATCCAGCATAAACTATTAGTGGCATGGACAGGCAATACCTAATCTGGCAGAAAGCCTGACAGGATAAAGCTAAGGTGTCCAATTGTTTTTAACACATTTGAACTAGCAAAGTGGGTTTATACCAGATCATCATTTAATACCATGAGGCTACAGTGTTTCTTATCTTACTGTACTGTGAATCCACCGTTTAGATAGGTACACATAATTCCTTTGTGTCTTTCAGAATTTCTACCTTAACAACAGGAAAAATATAAAAAAATATTTTTATTGTACAGTTACATAGGATTTCACATACTGTTGTCTTGACAGTGCTTTAATTGACTAAAAAAATGCTTAAGAACTCTTCCTGGGTGGCAATAAATTAGACTGCCTCAGGTTACACTTCCCAGAAGTAAAACAGATAATAAATTCCTATTTCTGAAGGTCACAGTTAAAGATTATATTATGTTTTTCATTCCAGTATGTATGACATATAAACCACACAAAATACAATTTCCAGCATGGCAATATAGGATTATGAAAATTGGAAAACTCACGGGCTAAACAAACTCTAGTCTTTTTTAATTAATTATGAATATAAGTGCTATTAGCGATGGAATAATTCAAACAAGAATGGACTTTTAAAGCATAAAGAATTCTAAATTAGTGCAGAGAATATCCAGAATGATATTCCAGCTGATAGCTGGTGCAGGTGAATTTTACAAAGTATACAAGTTATGTCTTATAGTCTATCTTGTTTGTTGGATTTTCTTAAGCAAATCCTACTGCCACGTTTAGCTTGACTTACATTTTTTAAAAAGTTGTTAACAAAAATGTTATGTGGTTTTACTCATGGTTCTTTTTATTTCTTTTTCTATCTAACAAGAAAGAGAAGATAACATTCCCAAGGAACACTGGCCAGTGCTTGAAATGAGAGGGTCAGCTTTAGGACTCTTGAAGGTCTGAGATTCTGGCATGGTAGAATTTTAAATCTGGAAGTGGGTGCAAAGATGGTATTCTCCCAAGAGTACAACTGTCCTGGCAACTCAGTTTATAGCTACATCAACAAAAAACATGGCATAGTAAGAGACAATTTGTGGTGTTGGCTCTGAAGGCCTGATGTTTACATTGATCAGGATTTGAAATTAGATTCTGGGAAGGAAGGTTATACTGAATCACTTTTGATGTAGTTCAGTGGTCTGAACACCCAGTAATGATTAAAGATTAGATGTCTTTCTGGAAAGCATCTGTTGTTTGTATTTGAACCAAAACCAACCCAGTTCACATAACCTGAAACACACTCCACAATGTGCAAGTGTGTGAAATGGGAATACTGAGCAGATTAATTTCAAATGTAGATTCTTGATTGACAACAAAAAGCTAAAATATGTACACCCTTGGACTGCTATTATAACCGCTATTATAATAGAGGCAGTGTAAAGGTCAGGAGAAACTATACCTCAGAGTGAGCACTGCTTACTTTTCTTACAGCCAAAAAGGTATGCTAAGTGATTTTGTATATACATCAGTTAAAGACTGAAAGCCGTGTTACTTCTCATCATCTGGTTCATCCGCAGCTATCCATAACCTGCAGCACTCAATGCCTGGAAACATATTTTTTAGCTATTAATTTTTGCACAGTATGAATGTAATAAAATTATTAATTACAATGGTCTTAAAGCCCTATCAGTTTTTCAGCCATTGAACGTATATATCAAAGGACCTAAGTCTCAAATCCATTCAGAAGATTCACTCAAATAATTTTTTTTCTATCTGTAGATTGTACTACTATTGATTCCACTTCTTCTCTGAGATTAACTTTAGACAATAGTTGATAGTAACAAATTAAGAAACAAGAAAGTGAAGGAGAATCATTTGGGAACGTAGAGCCAGGGACATCATATATTTTACAAAACTGCTGAAAATTTGAAATAGTCATAAACCTTCAAGGGACCTGCTGGATGCTCAGATTCTATTGAAGTTTGTTTTTTTTTTTTTTTTTTCTTGTACGTAGACGTAAGCACTTAGCGGTGGAACTTTCAAAAGTGCCAAAGGGAACTTGTTCAGTCCAGATAATTAATTTAAATGAGAGCTAAGTGCTTTATCTGTTTTAAGTGCTTTTAAAAATCCCACTTTGCTTCCATCAAAAGCTAAACACTTTGGAAAACCTGCCCCAAAACGATCTGGAAGTTCAAATGTTACAAAACTAAGGGAGCTTAATTTCAGGCACATATTTTTAGACAAAATCCACGTGGGGGATAGAAACTGGCATGGAGGCCAAAGTAAGACAAACACAGAAAAGAGGGGGGGGTTTAACACTGAAAAAGAATTAGAAAGTTCTGCAGCTCTTCAGCCCTTACTGAGCAAGGGTTGCAGCGTTCTTTATACTGCTCAGACCCTGCTAAGGCTGAGTAAGCCTCATACTATTACGTAACCTTTTAGTTTCTAGAAGACTTATTTTGTTACCTTCATTTTCATGTGACATCTTCTAGCTGCTGTTCACTACAGTATGATACATGACAAGTCAAATTTCATTGTTCAGTCTATGTGAATTCATCATCTAGGTCAGATGGACTGGAATAGCCTAGCTCTGAAACTATTAGTAATAACTGTTTAAACATTATAATTAAATTCATTTTAGCAGCTTCTCTGAATTTGAAAAGTGTCTGATGGACTGATGTGCTATTATGTAGGACCTCATATTCCACTAGGATGAGGTTCCATTTTCTACTATTCCACTACTTACTAGAGTGAAAATATCAGGAGTATGACAGCATGTCTGCAAGACATGTACTCATTTTGTATGAAATGCATCATGATACAAAAAGATAATAGCTTCATTGCTATTTAAATAGACATAAAAATCATCTCTATATGATGTAACTGTATGATGGAGCTGCAATAAACTTTAATTTGCAGTTCTAAGATTCACAGCTCACTAAACCATTAAAATACAGACAAAATGCCATTTCATTTCAAAAGCAAGTAAATACCTCTGTCCTCCATGAACATTACAAATACAGTTTCCCTTAATATCTAATAATAAAGCTAAAAATTAATGATGTGAGAACTGGACTAAAACAAGATGATATTTACATGACACAGTACAAATAGCACGCTCACATTCCTGGCACCTTTCTTCCAATAATCAAGCAACTCATTCGTTCAGCAATGCCCTCAGCAACTGGAGGAGACTGATCAAAAATGCTGTTAATAGGTCACACATCATTTCTGAACCATTTATGTATACAAAACCATTCTGTTTTCCATTCTTAATGATCATGAAAAAATTAATCACGTACATAATTCAGCAACCAGTGACAATATAAGAGAAACTAGGCAGTTCAGATATTGGTGGCTAAAATTGTAATGTTTCTGATTATATTATATTGTCCCTCATGGGAAACTTCATTTTTGAAATCTTATCTCAGAGCTATATATTTAATTAAAATAATGAAAAAGCTGTATTTAAGGATATGGTTCTAATGAATGGAAGTATACAAGATCTGGAAAGAGGAATGCAAGTAGTGCATTCTACCAGAGTTGTGGGAGCAGGCAAACATCTTATTTTGTAGTCAGCCAAGACATTCAGAGGCATCAATAGTCCCATATATGTCTTCATGTGGCTTCTAATAGGTATTCAAATTCTTCATTATAGAAATGAAAAATAACTAAAATACTAACTCCAGCTGTCACTAGAAGTTATCCTTCTTTTGTCTCAAGTTCCTGGGAGCAGTTCTCCCAGGACAAAAAGGTTGATCAGAAGAGCATTGCAAGTGAATGAATTACAGCAATTTAGTCTAATATTTAGCTTTTTTAATTATCTAATGCATCTGTTCTCACAGCAAAAGATCAAGTCTCTAATGTACCTTGTCCAATCAAACCATCTGAACCATCCAAACTTGAAACTGAACTGAAACTGGTTCTACTGAAGTTAAATCATTATGACCCTAAATGCAATTATCATTGCATTCTGTCTGACAGGTAGATTTTATTCCTCTAAAGAAAAGCTGCATATGCTCACAGATCAAACCTCCAAATATTTAAGAGGCATGTGCGGAAGGGAAATATGTCATGGACAAGAAAATATAGTTTTAAATTAAAAAATAAAAAAAATCAAAACAAAAATCAGAATGAACCCAGAATGCCAATGGAAGACTAAAATCAGTATAATATCATTACCAAATTTGCCATAATTATTGTAAATTATTTATCTCTCTCACTCCAGACAGATATTTTCCTAACAACTGAGAAGTAGTTTTCTGGAATTCCAAGCATAAACATTCCTAGAGGTTTGCAAAGAACATGAGATTATTTATTTGGTTTTAAAAAAATCTTAATTAAAAATTAATGCTGTTGAATATTGGTTTAAAGAGCAGTCTAAGAAGCTTGCTGAGAAGCAATGGCTATTACAGGACCAGTCTGAAATACTACAAATTAAATTACTCTTTTTTTTTAGGAACAGAAGCGCAGCTTGTTGTTATCACCCACATAGAAGCTGATTTTTCCTGCCTGTGAATACACCTGCTTAGAAGTTCTTCCTAGGCCCACCACTTACCAGTTATCATCTCTATCTCACACCTTCCCCAAAAGAAAAACAGTCAAATTTACTGTCATTTAAATTTGAATACCTATTTGCATGCATGCATGAATGTATAATTATTTATATATATGGAAGATATAAATGTCCTGGACTACAGGAAGGAAGGTGATACATGATTTGAAACAGGGCTACAGGATGCTTTAACAGCTTTATCTCTACACTTAGAGTCAGCCTATAAAGCTCTGATACCATCTGATTTTCTCAGTGACCTTGGGAAAATTATTTAACCTGCTTGAATCACAGGTTCACAACTGGAGGAATACTGACATGCAGACAGAAGCAGTGAAGGCACATAAATCTGAATTATAGGCGAGAGTTTTAGGTAGGGACATAACAGATCTCCATAACTCAGGTCCAGAAGGTTTTTTGCCCAGATAGTACTTATATTTCAGAAAGCAATATTAAAACAAGTTTTGCTTTTTACAGTAAACAATTAAAAAAAAAATGCAGAAACATTGTAACAATTCTGTGCTTCCTCAGTGTGTCAAAATCTTTCTTGTCCTCTTCAGTTTCCCAGAACTACAATATTACCAGTCTATGGACTTATTAAAGCTAAGAGAATGTATTTTTTATGTTCTATTCATATTTACAAGTCATTCTCAACTAGGGCAAAATAATTAAAAGGATACTCTGAGGTGATACATACGAACAGAACTATGTAAACAAGTGTAAAGTTTCTTGAGCTCATAGACAAAAAAAGGTTAAATAGTAGCCTTGCTTTATCAATGGAAGGATTTTACTTAGTGTGCTGAGACAGTAATTTTACCCCAGAGAAACCAACCTCACTGGTTATGTCACTGGTTAAGATTTCTGAGTACTTATATAAATTGCACTGTAGAAACTTTAAACAGGGAATCATCATACCATAGTATCATAAACTAGAGAGAGTGTTTAGTTTTAATGCTATGCAGACTTTAAACTGAAGTCTTAATATTCTAGCTTTTGGATGGTGTGAGATCAGTTGTGTTTTTTTCTTATTTTGGTTGTTTTTTTGGTTTTTTTCCTCACTTTGACTTTTCTTTACTTGTGGTTTACTTGGTACCACTGGACTGCAGAAGTGCTGACCCTAATGAACTCTTTGCACAAAGAAAGGAGAAGCTGCAATATATTCCCTTCTTCCATTTGCCAAATAATAAACTTATTAACATTCATGGAATACCTGGAAAAAAACGTTTAATTCTCAGACGCCTTGGGGAGTAGACTAGCAGTGATTAGCAGGTCATCAAGTAAACAGCTACTGCTACTGCACTGTGTAACTATCAAATGGAATTTTATAGAATATGACCAAGTGTGATTTTTTCTGTTGGAAGAATGAATCATAATTAATTTGGAAGCATCTGTTCCTGGAGATAGTCTCTTTATTTACAAATGAGATCCCATAATTCAACCAAACCAAACCAAAACAAAAACCTAAAAAAATATGTCACAGAAATAAGCTACTCAAGATTACATCAGTGGAATTCAGATTTTTTTGGAAGTGCTTTGGATGATCTATTGTCTGTATTTTGAAAATATAAGATTATTATTAATAGATCAGACTGCATAACAGATTTCCAAAGTTATCCTTAATTAAGACCATTTTCACACAGACTATCACATATGCTTACCTAGAGATCCTATCTGTCCTTAAAGTAGAAATTAACCAATCATTAAAAGCCTCTGTTCAGAATGATAAAAAGATATTTGCTTAAAATATCATGTTGCTTTGTTATTTTTGAATGGCTTAGTCTATTTACTATTTCTTGCAAAAGATGTTGTGCGTAAGAGACTGAAGAACTTATGCTTCTAAATTCCAACCTGCACAACCTTTCCACAAAATCATGCCACAAAGAACATATTCTTTTTATTCCCATACAGCTCACAAAGACCTCAGTTGCACTAAAACTGCATTTTTTATGCAAGAAAATAGTCCTAAAGCTTAGTCAAACCATAGAACAAAGCATTGTAGAATTTTATCACTATACAGAAAAGCAAATACCTAAACCAGTAAGACAACACCAATCAGCATGACAGCAGCCATAAAGCACCTCCAAACAGATTTTTTTTTTTTTTTTTTTTTTTGAGGAAATGGTAGCAAAAAGATTTTTAATAAGGGAATTTAAAGAGGAGAGCAGGCAATTCTGCATCTATTTTGTGATCTTTCCAACTAAGCATAAGTGACAGCAAGACAGAAAGCACAAAGACAGTAACTTCACCAGTGTCCTCTAAAATAATAATGGAAAACAGAGCTGGAATATCCTTTGATCCTGTCTTTCTCAGTTTCTAAGCTGTGTTTCAGTAAAGTGAAGTACTTGTCATTTTGAGCAAAGTTGCCCTCTCTCTCCTCAGCTATCCTGTACCTTATTTGAATGTGACCAAGGAAAGGACAAGCTCATTTGAAATGTAGGGCTCAAGTTTGTTTCCCTGTCACAAGAAAAAAGGTGCTGTACCCAAGTGGTTCCTAACATATCTGTCCAAACTATTTTTAGGAAAAAAGCTGTTAATTTGTGTAGAATCTTCTACCCTGAAGCTCAGTAACATCCTAAACAGTGAGATGTATGGTTCAACATTACTTTAAGGTGTTTATCCACTATAATAGTTCATACCTTCTTTGCCATCTCTTCATAGTGATCAGGCAGATTTTTTCCACCATATTTTGAATTTTAATTTTCAGCACAACAAAACCAGAAGAAAATCATACTGACCCTTTAAACACAGTTCTAGACAGGTAACAAAATCACATATAAGAAATATAAAAACCTGCACTAATTCAGAACTGGGAGAAAACAGACTGTTTTGTACTGAGATTTTTCAGCAGAAGGAGAAGAGGTCTCTATGCCAAGTCAGTGCTGTTGCTTAGAACAGAGTCAATAATGCAATTGAAAATTCTGTGGAGAGACTTAATGATCTGGATGCAACAATACAAGAACGTGGAAGAAGTTTAAGCTAGAGAACATACAACACAACATATTCAGTCAGAAAAAGGGAAAAAAAAATCCTTATTACTAAGGAAAGAAAGATGAACACATTCAAAATGACAGTACTTCAGGAAGACAGGGTTTGGTATGAAGTGAACATATTGAGACATTCCTTTCATACTTAAAGAACTGACTGAGGAGATAGAAAGCTCTTGAGACTTTATGGCAAAATATGGAGAGCTTGCAAAACAGGAAACCTAGAGCTTATGCTCAGAAAAAGAAGGAAAAGAAGCAGCCAGGGAATTATCAATCACTCGGTTTAACTTGAATTACCAGAAAAATCCTGAAAGAAACAAACACATTTCAAAAACACAGAGAAAACAAACAAACAAGACAAATAACAGCCAAAAGGGATCTGTCAAGAATGAGCTGTCACATTTCCTTCAGTGAGAGGGTAACAGGCACTGTGGATGAGAGGCAAGCAGAGAGGTACCATTTATCTTAGCATGAGAAAGATTTTTGACACCATTTCAAATTACACTCTCAGTCATAAACAACCTATTGAAACGGATCTAGCCCCTCAGGGCTAGGTGCAAATTATATCAGAAAGCTGTAGGAAGATAAAATTTGTCATTGATTCACTGTCAGAATGGAAAGGATGGTAAAGGGTGGGGCCTGGAAAGTCTATTCTTAGTCTGCTATTATTCAATATTTGCAATAACCACTGGATGCAGTTTGGATGATAAAAGGTAGTATATGGTGATCAAATTTCATCAATAGCACTAGAAAAGGTTGAAGCTATGCTGAAGGTCAGGACACTTATTCCAAATGGCACTGCAGAGAAATCTGCTGGGGGCAACTAACAGGTAACACATTATGGGTCAAAAGGGACAGAAAGAGAGAAGCCCTTAAAAAAAAAAAAAAAAAAAAAAAAAAAAAAAAAAAAAAAAAAAGGGAGAAAAAAAAGAGAGAGAGATTGCAGAACTCTAGTGGATGATAAGATGTTGAACCTATGTTAAACTGTTGCAAAAGGTGTAAATTCTATCCTGAGAAACAGATAAAAAAATTGTTCCTGTCTACTCTGCAGTCGTGAATACATTAAGTGATGTTTCTCCTGTACTCTGCACTACTTGGACTTCATCCAGAGCACTTTGTGAAGGCTAGATCCTTGTGTTTCAGCTTCAAGGAGGATCAAATAAGGAGTCCAGAGGAAATTGGAAAAGATCAGAAGGGTGTCTAGAAAACATGATCTCTGTGACTAAATTGAATACATTCAGGCTGTATAGCCTGAAGAAATAACACAGCCTAGAGAGTAAAACAACAGCCTTTGAATACATGAAAAGGATGAGGATGTGCTCAGTGTATACTGAATAGAAAAAGAAGTAACAGGTTTAAATTTTAGCAATGAGGAGTAAAGTCAGGTATTTATAAAACACCTCAGAGTGACAGGGGTAGTTTAAAAATGGAAGACAAAATATTCAGAGGCTGTCAAATTTTCATACTTGGAGTAAAAAGTATAGAAGATGCTAGCTTTATGAAGGAGTTAGATAGTCCCAAAAACCCTTTAGCTGTCTTCTATAGTGCTAGGGCAGATTGCAGGTACTGATATTTTAAGCAGAAGTAAATATCTAAGATCATAACTAGGCCAGATAAATATAAAAATTTCTCTATTTCAAAAAATTTCAAAATTTCATTGTAACTAAATTCCTTAAACTACTTTTTGCAATTTAACAGAACAATTGAAATGTTTTTTTAATAATCATAATAAATAAGAAATGTTGATGATCATACTTTTCATGCTCCTTGGTTAATTAATGATGCATTTTCAAAATTGCTATGACTAGAGCTGCTGGGTTGGTTGTGGTTACAGGGAAAATGCTTCTTTGAAAAATGGTAGGGAAAGAAGGCCTAAGCAAAAGACTTCACCACTGTCACGATACTAAACTGTTTCCACATAGACACAAAGGAGTATGCATAAATTTGGGAAGTATCAAGCGCTCTCATGTAAAAAAAAATAAATCTGTCATCCTATACATGAGTGGAAAGCTCTCTAAGGATTCATAGGAAACCTGTCTTTCACTGCTAATATGTTACACAACCTGAAGCAAAAGAAGATCCTAAGTAATCAAGTTCATAAAATAATACATCTGTTATGGTAGTCTTCTAGAACTTTTGCTGAAGACAAACAGTCTTGCATTAACTCAGGAATCCAGTTGCTTGTATCCCTCCCAGCATTTGCTCAAGGCATTCAGGAAATGTACCTGATTCAGGGAATCACTAGAAAATTTAATAAAACAAACTAGCAAAAGCCTGAAAATTTAAGAAATGATAACTGAAAGAGATCTCAGGAGTATTCCTCTAGCCAAGCCTCCAAGTCAGCTATGCAAGATCAGTCTGTACAGCTCACCTACTCCAACCAGCCCCTAGCACTAGAGGTTGCCCAGCCTCCCAAGCAAGACAGCCCAGTGCTGAATTATCTTCACCATTAAAATCTTCCATTGTGTCTACCTTATATGTCTCTTATTGCAGTTCAAATCCACTATTTCTCCTAATAGCCAAATTAACCATGACAATTTCTTATTTTCATGAATATTTTTTTCTGCATTGAAAGAGATTAACATAATTCCCCTCAGTTCAGTCTTCTCCAGACTAAACAATCCTACTTTGCTCAACCTTTCCCAACAGGCATACTTTTAGGTGGCTGACCATCATCAATCACTGCTTGCTGCTGGACTCTTTCCAGCTATTCTACATTTCCAAGTGAAGTCACAAGTCTGCTGATGAGGTCAGCACTGGGGAAGAGAACAGATGGATTACATCACAAGTCTGGATCCTTGCTGCCATGGCCTCTGCAATGCAAATCTCAGTTAAAAATTCCAAAGCCATTGCTTAGCTCTATACTTATGCTTTCCAAAAAGGAAGCTTTGTTTCAATTAATGGAGTTACTGGAAGTTATTTGAGCTACATTACCCCAATCCCCCATGTATGATTGAGTCTTTCCTGGTATATCCTATTGTCCCACTCAACTTCATATCTGTGTACTGCAAACTGATATTACAATGGGATTAGCTATGCATTCTTTATTCCCTTCCTTAAGATATATGATCATAATATCACCACTAATACCAGTGATACCATTTTAGAAATGTGGAAAATAATTTACCTCCTCTCTTTAAATATTTTTTTTTTAAGTTTTTGGAGATTTATTAGGATGAAAACTCCTGGATAAATATTAGATGACTACCTTAAAGAAATGAAGATTAAGATGAATTACAGCAAAGCAAAGAAAAAATTTATCATTTACCAATGGTCTACTATGCTGGTTATTCTCTTTCACCATATCAAAACCACTGAATGTCTCTTTTTTTCCATTTAATGATCTTTAACTTAGTAGTAGACTTCTATTATGTAGCACAAATGAACAATAATTCATTGTATTTCCCATTTTTTTTTCTAAGCATTATTATTTTTCTTCAAGGTTTAAAGGGCAGATCAGTCTTCAAATTATAAAACATATATAAATTTCTGTGGGAGAGAGAAGAATGATGGAAGAGACTTGGGAGGAAATGCTGACATTCCGTGTTTCACACTGGTACCTCACAAAGCAATTCACTGCAGACTTGCTGCCAGCCATGAATAATCCAAACCACCTCTTAAACCCAGTAGCTGTTTGTCTGTGCTAAAGGTCACAACATTAGCTGGTGTCAGGGGAGCAGCTAACTCTGCTCTGAAGTCCCACATACAAATGCAGAACTCTCCAGAACTACATATAATAGCTTCCGAATTTTTATCATTCTATAACTGCACATTTCTTTTTATTGTGAAAAAGAAAATAATATTTTAAAACAAAAGTGATTTATTATATTTATCATGCATGTCTGTCCTGGCTTCGGACAGGATAAAGGTGATTTTCTGTCTTCTACTTTTGCTTTCAGCTAAGTCTCTTGTAAGTAGTTGCACTTGCTGAAATTAATGGCAAGTTTTTCAGACAGTGTCTGCTTCTAGGACTGATAACACTCAATGTTTATAGTTACTGACAGAGACTGGTATGCAGAGCCAAGGACACTGCTCAGCTCTGAGAAACATTTTACCTTCCAGAAGGAGTAAAGAGGTCCCACCTGAAACCCTCCTTTGAGGGACCTGGGTCCTCCTTTGGACCAGACAAGATAGATATCAGAATTGACCAGACAGAGTATTCCATCCCATATGCATCATATTCAGTATAAATTTGAGGGATCACAAGGATCGAACCCCTTCCTGCCTTTCCTGCTTCCCCTCTTCACCTGCTCCCTGTTTGCTTCAGCATCCTGGGAGGATTCTGTCCGTTCTTCTGCCTGTGGTCCTGATCCGTGCCAGCCTGAATCTGTGTGTTCCTGCCTCCAGCTCCCGACTGCTGCTGACTCCAGGATTCCAGCCTGGACTTCCCCAGGGCTGCCCTGCAGCCTCGGTGGTGACACGAGAGTTATTGGGGGGAAAAGGGCAAGGAACATGGTTTCAATTTTCCTGTATATTTGTATATATTTACTAATTTTTCCTATTTATCATTACTGTTTCAGTAAAGTTTTGTAGTTTAGTTTCCAACCCATAAGTCTCTCTCCCTTATTCTCTCTCCTTCCTTTATTAAGGAGGAGAAGGGGATTAATAGAGAGCATTTGTTATTCGGTTTAATTGCCAGGCCAGTGTTAAAACGTGACAGATTTATTGGTGCCCAACGTGGGGCCCAAACTAATTGGCTTGAGTCCAGTTCAAATTTTGACTAATTTCCCTGAATAGTTTGAATTCCAGCTCCAGTGGGAGTGGCTTTGCTGAGTGGGAATCAGACTTTTTTCTTTGGAAATTTCACAGGGTTGGAGATTAAACCAATTGTGCCGTACCTTTGGTATTTAGGGTATGTGTTATGCATTTTTGCAGCTGGAATTAGTGTTACTATGTGGTTTATTTTCTGTAAGAGCTGCTTAAGAACCATCATTGCAATATGGTCCTCAATATTGATGCATACCATGGTGCATGGTGCAGTAGTGTTTCATACAGAGATAAAAAACTTGATTGTCAATTACACTTTCAGTTTTAATTTGGGAAATTAAACCACTCCATCTTATTTCGGGCAGACTCCACCAGATTTTAGTAGCAATACAATTTCATTTCTTAATCTTCTGGTGGGTGCTGTTAATTTTTCTCACATCTTGGTGAGGAGTAAGACAAAAACCACAGTCATGAGAACGAGCACGGCTTTTTGGAGGCCGAGAGTTGCTGTTTGGAGAGTGAGAGCTGCTCCTGGTACAGAGAGCACCCTCACTCCCCCACTCCCCACTCTCCCCATCTGCTTCTCGTCCCCACTCAAGCAAGGGCACAACTCAGATGTGGATGGCGACCATCACCAGTTCACCAGTGTATCTGCTACAGCTGCAGCTGCTGCCTCCCCCTGCTGTTAAACCGTGACAATGGCAAGGCCTCCTTAATGTTTTTTGAAAAAAAATTCATAGTCTTGTCAGCTATAGCTATTTAAAGATCATTCTAATCACAGCATTTCATAAAAAGTATGATCATAAATAAGTATAAAATATCTACATACACTCAAGAATCCTGTGACAAATTCACAGCCAAGTGTGCAACTGGAGCCCCATGCCTCATTTGAGAAACCTGACTTGCTCACTTTGACAAGGTAGGAAAAAATCTCTGTTCATCCTAACTCTCAAGAAGAATCTGCTTCATTTGCAATGTGGTAACATTCTAATGAAGAAAAAATGGTCATCCAAGTTCAGGATATTTTCTGAGCAGGTTTATATTTACCATTTTCATTTTTTTCTCTAGAGAATCAATCAATATGTCTGCTTCACTGAAAGAAAAAACCAACCAACCAAACAAACAAACCTACTAAGACCTGCAAAGTTAAAACCTTCACATAGAATGGTTTGGGTTGAAAGGGACCTCGAAGTTCATCTAGTTCCAACCCCCATGACATGGGCAGGGACATCTCTCACTAGACCAGGCTGCTCAAAGCTCCATCCAAATTGCACTTGAACAATTCCAGGGATAAGAGATCCACAGCCTTCCTGGGAAACCTGTTCCACAGTCTCATCACCCTCACACTAAATAATTTCTTCCTAATGTCTAACCTAAATCTACCTTCTTCCATCTTAAAATCATTACCCCTTGTCCTGTCATTGCATGCCCTTATAAAAAGTCCCTGCCCGGCTTTCTTGTAGGCACCCTCCAGGTGCTGGAAGACCACTATAATATCTCCCTGGTGCCTTCTCCAGGCTCCAACCCCAACTTTCTCAGCCTGTCTTGACAGAAGAGATGCTACTCTCCGTCCTCTGATCATCTTCATGGCCTCTGGATTTATTCCAAGAGCTCCATGTCCTTCCTGGGCTGGAGGCTCCAGAGATGGGCAGAATACTGTGGGTGGGGTCTCAAAACAGTGATAAGTGATCACTTTTCTTGGGTTCTTCTAATGTCATTGGCTCTTGAATTCAAATTGTGTTTTAATTTTCAGTCCTTTCTGAAATAGCATCTGCTCTACTACAGGCATATCCCCATATCATTTAATTATTTTTCATCGTCTGTATTCATCTTATTTTCTCCTTCATTCCAAAGTAAATTCTAAATGAATAAGTTGATCTGTAACATTTCAAAATCATAAATCCCAATTTCATTCCACATTTCATGCATTTTGTTCCCTTGTCTACAATTTTCTTCCACTGCATCTTACAGGGGACTTATCTCTTAATCTACGCTTTGTCCTTAGTGACTATACACTGACCTCAGACTCTGACAGTAAAGAATAATAAATCCTGAGTCATGCTTACTGACCAGTGCTAAGATAAGAACTAGTAGTCTTCTAAAAACATAATAGTCTCATTCTATTTTCATCCCTGTGCAGAATAAGGAAGGTAGCAGTTTAATTTTGAGAAGAATAGAAGAACCTAAACCATTTTTGCTTGTCTCATTGAGGTTTTAATCCAGCATCAACAATTTTCAGGCAAGTAACATGGATGGAATTAAGTTTGAACTTACTTCCCTTTTACATATGAGCATAAAATCACCCTGCAGGTCTGTTGTCATATTCTGCTTATAGATATAATCATATACAATGTGAAGTGCTGCTGTTGTGTATTCCACTGTGGTGTTTTCTTTTGTTACATGCAGGGCTTAGGTCAGCAGTTTGAAAACATCTATCAATTATATAAAAGCATAGGAAAGAAGAGACTCGCTGGCTTCTTTAATGAAATATAGTGGCCTACAAACTGGGAACTTACTTGTTATAGTTAGAGAAAACATAAAAATCTTTTTGATTTTCTATCATTATGTCACACGAAAGGGCACAGACACATTTGGTATCTGTTACTTCCCAAAAAAGAATTGTAATTGACTTATGACAGTGTTGATAGTTTCCTTTGGATTCCGATATGTAATGTACAAGAGTCCAAGAAAATAAATCAAATACTAATTCAAATATTTTTGTGATATGGCTTACTGAAGAGAAGGTCATTGCTGATGTGGGGTTCCCAGTTTTCTCACTAGTTCACCAAAAACTGCTTAAGGCTGATGATGATTATCGCTGTCTCTCTGATAGTTCCCCATAGCAGTGCAATTTTAATTTATGGTTTTCTTAGTAATAAATCAAGACCATTACAGAAAAAAATGAGTCATTTATATCCTTGCTGCATACAGTCTATAAAAATGAAAGCTTATGCATCCTACTATTTCTAAGAGAAGTGGTTTGATATGCTTTGTTTTTTTTAAGGAATAATATCACATTAATGGAAATCCACTCAAGCTTTTTGACCTCATGAGCTAAATATCTCCTCCTGAAAGCACCAGTAATTGTGTCTGCCTGAAATCCCATCAATCAAATTTGCTAACTTGAAGGAATATGGATTTGGAGTTACATATTTTTGAGCTGAGGATCTTTAACCACAGATTTTTTGAGTTGAGGATCTTTAACCACAGATTTTGATAGACTAAAGCGTCTAATCTTGAAATGAAATCCATTCATGCTTTAAATTGTATTTTTTAAGTATTTTTATTTGAAATAAAAAGATTAGATTTTAAAATTTTTAAGCTTTTCAACTTTTCTCTCTCCAACTGGTATTTGGCTTCAATATAGAACATTTTTTTAAGAGGGAAAAAAAAAACCCTTCAGATATGAGCCAGAAGAAAATGAACAGGTTTCTAAGGAAAGAAAACTGGGAAACTTGTTATTAAAACTTTAGGACTTGTACTGCTTCCATTTACTGCTACTGACAAAAGCCAACAGTCAACATCTCAGTCTAGCCCTTATTACAACATGTGCAATACAGAACACAGTTTCTCAGAGGGAATTCATTATTAATCATAAAAGGAAGCTGATCTCAAATCATAAGTGCCAGGAACAGCAAGTTTGTTTTTAACAACTTTCCTTCTATTGAGATTACATGGTTGAGCGCTCAAATTTGCTAAACCCACACATTTGTAGGAAGGGAACTTTTACATGTGACCTGGTATGCAAAATACTATTGAAATATGAATAATATATAACTTGTGCAGAAACAGTTACCTTTTCCTGAATCCTTATTCATTACAAAAGCCACAATATATTTTTGGATTACAGGATTTTAACTATATAACTATTTAACTACTACTATATAACTATTTAACTACTATTTTCCTGAAAAATAAGTTATATTCTTCTATTGATAAAGGCAAGAAAATTAGGAAAGTAAACAACGGAAAACCCTGAAAATTAACATGTAGCCAGTGATCAGAAGTTCTAAAGCAATTTTTTTTTCCTTTGAAGTGACACTAACAATTTTTAGGATCTGTTTATTTCCAGTACATTAAGTTCTTTTAAAGTCATGCAACCTTAGAGAGTAAAAGAACTTTAAAAGGGGTATAAATTTACATTGCCAGAAATATGTACAGAGATAATTATATACGAAACTAACAAGTTCTTTGAGATTATAGTTTGATATTTCTAAATATCTGCTTTCAGAGTTTCCTTGCATCAGTCAGAAATTGAGATACCTTATTCAAACTCAAGAATCACACAAAAATTTAATCCTATAATAGGATTATTCTTTTTAAACAAACTTCTATACTGTATCTCTCAGAACTGTGATACATGTGTTTGTTTCGTAAGAATTGCACAAGTCATACTCATCAGTAATCAAGAAGTTTCTATATCTGGAAGCTACAGTTGCTTCAGAGGAAATCTGAAAGGTCAGTCTGCCTAAGGGAGAGCATTAATGTTACTGAGGACTACAGGGAGAAACCTGCATCTCTGCCAGAAGGGTTACTTGTGCCAAAGGGAAAGCCAGCCCTGCAGTAGGAACAAGGATGAAGCTTGACCACAAGGAACCTCTGGAGTCAATGAAAATTTGGAGGAACCAGAGACATCAGCAGAGGAATCCTGAATCCTGGCAGATGAGGTCAAAGACAGGACCAGGGCTGGCCACCAAGTGAGGAGCCATTGCCCACATAACAGAGACCTGCAGCTATGCAGATAAAACCCAAAAAAGTAAGTATCAAAGAGAATGCTAAAGAAAACACACACACACACACAAAAAAAAAAAATCGGAGAGAAAAAAGAAAACCTATTTCATTTATTTAGAAACATGTTCTATTGTTAGTTATGTTAATTTTTTCAAAGTTCCAACTGTACTAAAAACCTGATACTTTCATACTTTATTTTTCTGTCACAGAGAATAAATATATGAATAAAAGCTGTGAATTTTCTGAAGCACAATACCAGCTGTATAGGCAAACACAAGCATAAACACATCACAGCTACATGTTACCACACAATTTGAGGAAGAAATCTTTCTAAAAACTGGAGTAGAACTACCTATAAAGGATACCTAGATGACAGAGGTCAATTAAAAATCACAGTTGCACGTGTCTTCATTAAATGAGAACTGCAGGAGAAAGAAGGATACAGTGGGAAAAGTGCCATATTTTTAAAGCATCTCCTTTATAGAACAGCAGGGTGAAAAATGTTCTGCTATCATCATGCTGCTTTGCCTTCAATAAATATAGAAGTTTCCACTAAAATCAATGACAACATCCACTGTATTCCCTCTGATTCACTGGCAATGAAAGGCACTACCTAATTTGCACTGTGATGATTTGCTATTGACAATCATTCATAGAGATTATTTGGTGTTAGTACATTTTGTCTAGTGAGAGGAGGCAAAAGCTTTGCCACAAGAGATCATCACGTGGCATAACTACCATGTGCTAAGTTTAGGGAATAGAGAAACTGATGGAAACAAATTGTACCACTCCTATTACAAGTTCCTTCTTCATTGTTACCATCTGAAGACACCAATGGAGACCAGCATCCGGAATCTTAAACCCTGACAGACCTGAAGAAATAAAGCCCAGTCATCTGTTCATAAATCTCCCAGGCTTGAGATAAAGATGGGTAATAGTGCAAGGTAGGAAGAGAAATCTCTCTGCTGAATCAAGCCTGTTGCACCCCGCAAGGGGTTCTGAGCCCTGTGGGCCCAGTAACACCCTGGTTTGTGTACACAGGGGGTGTGAAGCAGAGTGGGTTGGTGGGATGAGAGTGGAGAATGGGGCTGGGAGAAGAAATACCCTCTGTGAAGCAGTGTGCCATCCTGTTTGCATCTCCACAATTCTACATGCTAGCCAGAGCTCACCTGTTAGTTTGGATCACAGAATCATAGAATTGGGTGGGTTGGAAGGGACCTCAGAGATCATCAAGTCCAATCCTTGATCCACTACCGCTGTGGTTACCAGACCATGGCACTGAGTGCCACATCCAGTCTCTTTTTAAATATCTCCAGGGATGGAGAATCCACTACTTCCCTGGGCAGCCCATTCCAATGTCTGATCACCCTCTCCATAAAGAAATTCTTTCTATTATCCAACTTAAACTTCCCCCGGCACACCTTGAGACCATGCCCTCTTGTCTTGTTGAAAGGTGCCTGGGAAAAGAGACCAACCCCCCCCTTGGCTCCAGCCTCCTTTCAGGGAGTTGTAAAGGGCGATGAGGTCTCCCCTGAGCCTCCTCTTCTTCAGGCTGAACACCCCCAGCTCCCTCAGCCTCTCCTCATAGGGTCTGTGTTCGAGTCCCTTCACCAGCCTGGTTGCCCTCCTTTGGACCTGCTCCAGGACCTCAATCTCCTTCCTGAACTGAGGGGCCCAGAACTGGACACAGGACTCGAGGATAACCATATGTATCCAGCATGTGATGTGAAACAAGAGACAAAAAAGAGGCGAAGAACATCCTAACCCATCCATTCCATTCTTCATGAGAATTAACAAGGAGTGTCCTTAGATAAACCCTTTCCTCCTAGCTTTGTGGCCAATGTGGCTGGCATGGTGTGGTTTCAGTAGTCTGAGTAGCAGCCAATCGAATCATATTTCAGAGAAATCCCTGGAGTACACATACATCAGGCAGAAATAATGGGACTGAAGAGCTACAGACTTAGTAAAAAATTTAGCAGTCTAGTGGGGGATAGAAAAAGGCAGATTGAAATGGAATTAAAATTAAAGCAAATACTAAGGTAGCTTTTAGCTACTACTATGTAACTGCTATTTTAATACTGACATTTGTGCAAAATATATATTTCAGTTTTTCAGCTCACTTAATAAACACCAACTTTTCAGAAAAATGTAGCAATCATGAAGACCTGGAATGTATGCCATAATAGTTATGATAAGGATCTAACACCAGTATTTTTCGGAAACTATTTTAAGTATCAGTCTTTAGACTTGTTTAACCATTTTTTTCCTTTCATGCCTTTCAATAGACAGCAGATCAATGAAGGGAGATAAAACTGCAACAAAATCTGCTACACAGTTTCTGATAGCAGAGTTTTTTCTATTTCAGAAGAATTAAATAAAAATAAATGTGCCCTTGCCAAGTAGTTATAGATATCAAATGGCAGATATGGTAAAGTGGTTTAACAGCTGTGGCTGAAAATGAGGAGCCCTAATATGCTTTTCTGTAGGTAGCACACAGATAATTATTGCAAAGTAGTCTCACCAGGAGAATCATTTGTAAATATTTACTACACTGTCTTTGTTACTCTTCTTTGGGAACCTCTCACATGGAAAACCAAAGATTTTTGAAATCTGCTTTTGTGGTTTGATTAATGTCACTGAATTCACACTGTTGCCCTTCTCCTCAGCCCTTAGTCAAACAACACTTGATGTTCCACCTTTGCAGGAGTACCCAAATGGCTAGCATACCTCAAGTAAACCCTGTCAATACTGCACAGTTAACAAGGAAATCCATTAACTTCATTTTGATTTTTTCCTGACTATAACTCTCCTTGCATGGAGCCACCTTTTGACAGAAATAAATGCCTTGGACACAACAACTTCTCAAGTTACTGCTGTGGCTTGATGTTTAGCTGTCAAACAAATGTTGCATATTATATATTCTCAGAATCTTATTAACATGGTGATTTTCAAAGTAAATTGGATTCCATGCATAGGTTGGGCTTAACTACCACAAAACTTGCAGAGCATATTAAGGTAGCAATTAGAAACAACTCCTAAGGATGGCTAAATTGCTGTCTTTTGTTTCTTCTTCTGCTAAGTAACAAGGGACTATACTTATCCTAGTTAACTATAAAGAACAAATTCAAATTCCCCCTTTACACTGAAAAAATACTTCTAGTGCAATAGTTTGTCTTCCCAGTGTTTCAACTAAATCTAGCCGCTCCTGAGTCCAAACGTCTCTTTTACTAAATAAATTTCCATCCCCTTATATTATCTGAAATAATTGGGCAATATATATGTATACATCATTTTGTCTGGTACATTCTTTTGAAGGATGACTTACTGTTTCCCTGCCTGGCTTCATAATCACTCTGAGGAATACCAGATACATAATTATTCTAAAATAACATTTAAAGGAGTGGTTAAATGCACAAATCAACCTACTTAAAAGTAAAAAATTTTTGGTTCAGGCTATTGTGCTATGTTTCACTGTTTTCTGAAGAAGAGAATGACAGACTTCTGCCAACTGAGAAGAAAGCAACATTTTTTTAAGTGTTTTGAAATAATGTAATACTCAAAAAAGTCTTCTCCAATATTCTCTCTAATTCTACAATTCTGTCTCATAATGGAGCAAAACTAGCACTTACATTGAGATGAAGTTGGTTAGTCCACTGACCAATTACTTTGTATTCTGTACTCTTATTGGTTATTTGATACTGGAAAATATCATAGCGTCCAGGAGCATCTCCATTTTCATTGAAGACAACAGGTGTTCCAGCACTCCCTGAAAAAAATTAAAAAGCAATTAGGAAAAATACTCTTCAAGTGATTTTTCAGAAAATAGATTTTAGGGGAAAAAAATACTAATTATTGGGATTAAGCAAGTTCTTTGTAATGCAAGGCTGATATGGCAATAAATCCAAAAACTTACAAAGACAAAATGTGTTTTATTATAATTATTAAAAATCTACCCTACCTATGATTTAAAAAAAAAATTAAAGATAACATTTTGAAATCTTTTTGTTTGGTTGGCTTGATTTTTTTTTGTGCTATTGCAGTACAATATAAAATGTGGTGATAAAACAGAGGTGGAGAAACTTTTTGATGTGCAAAAGGGCACCTTTTCACTATAGGATTCACTACTACTATAGTGCAGTAGGCAAAATTAGCAGTCTTTTAATGACCTTCGTGAAGAATCTCCCTGTTCAGTATGGAAATAATACTAGTATAATCAACTTTGGAGTCAACACTCATAAAAGACCTTGCAAATGTCTAAATCTAGTTGCAGTTAAAATGACCAGTGTTTTGTCAAAATAAATTAAGGATAGCAGCTGTACTTGTTGCTCTCTCCTCTATACATGACACTGCCTGACAGAAAGGGCCATTGCTGAAGCTGTCAAAAGTTATAAATCGACACTGCTCCTACTTCGATCAACAAAATGTTCAAAGATTGAAAATTACACATCTACCCTGGCAGCCAGGCCAGTCAAATCAGAACACATTTTGATGAATTCCCTCAAGGTGACATCAAGGATCTGCACTCCTACCAAGACCTTTCAAAAATTACTCCAAGAATCTAATTTTCACCTCTCAAATTCATATGTATAGGTGAATTTTATTTATAATTGAGGTGTACTGAAGACAAACTTAAGTTTGTTAAAATTATATTTCAGTGACTAGAGAATGAAATCTGTCTACTGGGAAAAAAAACACAAAACAACACAAAAATAAAAGCAAACAAATGAACAAACAAAAAAACCCACAAAACACCACAAAACCCACCCCTCAGTGTTTTCACATTTCTCTATATAAACAACCAAGAAAAAAAATATCCAGTACATATTAAATCTCTACAGTATAGAGTTGCTAATGTAGGACCTAGAGCACTATGTATACTGAGTGACTCCTACAGAATGCCAAAAAGAGCTTGAAACACATTTCGAGCAGAAGCTAGCCAGTGGAAGTGAGGATAGCAATCTACATACCCGAAAATTTCAACATCAATAATTTTTCTTGTATATGTCTGTCTGTCCCCCATAGAGTATTTTGTTCTATCGAGTTGTACACAAGCTTTCACACAAAACTTAAATCTAGTGATAAAAAAAGTGCTTTGAGAGTGACAAGTGACACATTTAAGTACTCTGCTTATTTCACAGTCCTGCCAGAAAAACTCTGGCTGCAAAAATGAGATGTGAACGACCATGGAAGAGGAGTACCAAAAAATTATGTGTGGTAATGGCTTAGGACCCCATTACAGTACAAGGCTCTCAACATAGAAGCGTAAACATTAAAGTGCTTTGTGCTTTACTCCTAGTTGCTTTTTAGAGAATGAAGGGCAAAAAAAGAAAATGCCCATCTGCAGTCTTCTGAGTAAAGTAATTATTCTTCACTGCTCAAATAGCAGGTTGATCCAATAAATTTCTTCCACCCAGTAAACACATACTCAACTGTTTTTGGTATGGAGTTAACCTTCCAATTATTACTGTCAAGTAGTGACGGAATTAATCTTTCCACTCAGCAGTGTTTACAGAGCTTGTGAAAAGAACAGATATATTTTAGCAACATATACAAAACACCCTCTTTACCCTTTATGACCAATGGGAACTTCAGACACACTCAGCAATTAGAGTGTAATATTATTATCTATTGTTGGTTTCAGAAATACAATGTACAAAGAGACAGGCTATAGTATAGGCCAGAATCATCTTGGATACAGTGGTGTTCTCAGCTAGAGTGTAACAGCATCTCATGCTGTGCACCTCAGTTGACAGGGAGCAGCATCCTACTGAATTCAGATGCTACTCCAACTGAGTCCAACAAGATATTCCTCCAGAAAGCAGGAGATGTCCTCTATAGCAGGAGTTAAACAACCTCCCTCAAGTGAATAAATTTAAGCTTGTTAAAACCTGGAATTAGCCACAGAAGATTCAGACCCTCAAACACTGGGAAGAACATGGGACCTCTCTCTTCAATAAAAGATTTTTAGAAAATACTATAACAGTCACAGTACCTGCTGCAAAGTAAATTTGGTAATATACTAGCCACTGCCATAGGTAGTAGATACTGTGAACAAAAAGTACCAGACCATTCTTTTCATCTTTATCTTATAATTTATATATGTCTTTAAGTTCATTTTTAATTTGTGGACTGGAACATTTCATGTACTTTAAAGAGGAAGGTATGCATGGCTGGATTGTGCTAATAAACCATTATCCACATAACCATGAAAACAAAGCTTAGAGGCATTTGAAGAAAAACTGAGGATTTTAGTTGATTTTAAAAAAAATATGAATGTAAAATGGTAGCAGAAGCTTTGTTAGTATAAGGACAGAAGAAAACTAGAAGCCTACAGGATACAAACCAATCACCAATTAGTGTTAGGCTAATTAGTGTTCTTAATGGAATTTTAATCTCATCTGAAGAAATACATATCCTGACAGATAATCCATATGAGCAGTTCATCTGAGAATGGATGGTCCATAAAATGAAAAGATTTTCTCAGAAAATATTTGTTGGATAGACCATCAAATAATGAGAATATCTCTGTGGACAAACTGATTAACACTTACAGATCTGAAAATTAAACCATGTGGAGAAACATTGTCGTTGACCATCTCTAGTAACATACATGGAGGCACATCTAGATCAGGAATGTAGCACTGTAACAAATGCCATTCAGTTGTACACAAACATATACAGGACTGAGCACTCTTGGTATCCTGTACAGTACTGCCACATATGCTTACACTGTACCATTACCATTACAGAGAATTGCATATAAGTACTAGTTTAAGACATTTAGTGTTTAATTGGTCCACTTAATTGCCCTTGACTGTCTGCTAAATCTAAATACAACACACTGTGAGAGAAAGTAATATAGAACATAGCACTGAACTGAGGTACTGAGTCCAGGTAATTTACATTGCAGTCTCAATAAAAAGATTTGGGGAAACCACACAAAATTTTTCTTGGATAGGATTAGTTATTTGAAGTAATGAACTTGGATAACCTCACCCAGGGGCCACATTTATTGGTCACCATCATGGGAAAAATGTTAGTTTGATTTAGGAAAAATGGTACTGTAGAGCATCTCAGTGCATACAAAGCAGCCCATATTTTAATTTTTTTTTACTGTTTTCATAATCCTTTCTCACATTTTATCCTCTGTGTGGTTATGTTGCCATACATAATTTTAAGCTATAATTGCCTCAAAAAATTGTATTCAGTATTTAACTAAATTTTTAATATTCTGGGTGCCTAAAACAGAAGTACATGATAGAATTCCAAGAATATATTAATAAGCTTAGCTAACTGCAAAAAATCATGTATGACTCTTCCTCTTCATATTATTTTTTTTAATATATAAACATTATTGCTAACGGGTTTTGAGATTGGCTTCTAAAGTGCCTCTTTGCTGAGTAATTCCAGAATATTTTTAGTCTTTTTTTTTCTTTTTTTTCTTTTTTTTTTTTTTTTAATGTATAAATGTAGACTGATAAGTGGAGGGAAATTTTCAGATTTCATAATGAGTCATTGCTCAAAAGTTTTATGGACTTGTTTTGTAAGCACACTATCTTGCAGTTAAAATGTAAAACAAAAGGGGAACATGAAGCTCATTTATTTTCCTCAGCCTGTAAAGGAAAGACCAGCGGTTTAGTCTCATGGTTAGCATAAGGTGAAAGTGTTTGTTTCCTTTTTAAGGATCTACTTAATCAAAAGGGACAAAAGAGACGATATATATGTGGAAAGCATGGAGACAGAGCTCCATCTATTCGTCTACTCTTAAGACATTGCAGCACAAAGTGATTAAGGTGTCCTGACAGCAGAGATGTGGCTAAGTCCAATAATGTGGTTCAAAAAACACAGAAATACTGTATTGTTCACGCAAACTGGTGTCCTGAGGTTTTCAAGTCATAAACATAAGTATTTGTCTACCACTGAACATGCTTTTAACAGCTATATGTACTGTAAATATGATGTGATCACCTAAAAGCTTTGAAGTGTTGTTGTACTATGTACAAAATCCCTTAGATTTTTGAAACACTGAATGGCTGATAAATAGATCCTGCTTCAAAATTACTCCAAAAGCAAACTAAATAGATAATCTTTTATAAATCCTATAGAAGGATGCCTTGCAGGATAGTTTTGTTAATATTTAGCTGAAGACAATCTTTATCCATGGCATAAAAGAGTAAGTTACATTTATTAAGCCTAAGGGCACATTTACTTATTGTAAATGGGTAGATTGTAAATATAAAGTAATAATCTGAAAGAAATTCTCCCTCCCTCACTTTACAGTCAGCAGCATTAAGTGACTCCGAGTGTTAAACTAGCACATTAGCTTAACTACTGAAGTAATGTGTCTGTGACCTCAGCTGTTTATGAGCCTTTCAAAATGCAGGTTAAACTAGTCAGAAATGTTATTAGAGAAGCAAAAAAAAGTAAAATGCATGAACTTTTTAATTCAGCGTCAAGGATGTAATGGATCCTTCTGAATTTTTAATGCCTTGCACTGATGTCAAATAGGACTCTGGTAAACAACTGGTTTACGACAGGGTCTTTGTGCACTCCACTTGAAAATTCACATTTATCTGTAGAAATCCTTAAACCTGTAACTTGATATTATTAAGAGGCTGCTCAGGATCTACCTTATCTTGCATGTGCCTACTTTATCAAGTTACATTTCACATGAATCTAAAACATCACAAATCCTAACATGAGATGCCATTTTAGTTCCCTGTGAGGTTACAAAGTACACTTGTCCAGATGTCTTCCAGTGAAATTGTTCTCTTTACATCTCAGGCAGAAAAAAAGAAGTGGAATAACTGGATAACCATAAGTTTACACATATCATAGAATCACAGAATCATAAAATGGTTTGGGTTGAAAGGGACCTTAAAGATCACTTAGTTCCAGTTACCATGCCATGGGGACACCTCCCACTAGACCAGTTTGTTTAAAGTTCCATCTAACCTGGACTTCAACACTTCCAGGGATGGTGCCTCCACAGCCTCCCTGTGCAACCATTTCTAGTGTATCACCATGCTCACAGTCAAGAACTTTCTCCTAATATCTAACCTAAATCTACTGTCTGATGAAACCACTATCCCTTATTCTATTAGTACATGGCTTTGTAAAAAGTCACTCCCCAGCTTTCCTGTACCCTCCTTCAGCTACTGAAAGGCCTCTACAAGATTTCCCAAGAGCCTCCTCTTCTCCAGGCTTAACAACCCAAACTTTGCCAGTTTTTCTGCACTGCAGAGGCGTTCCAGCCCTCTGATCATCTTTGTGGCCTTCCTATGGGCTTGCTCCAAGAACTCTATGCCCTTCTTATGATGAGGGCTTCAGAACTGGATACAGTACTACAGGTCTCATGAGAGCAGAGTAGAGGGGGAGAATCACCCCCTAAACTTCTGGCCATGGTTCTTTTCATGCAGCCCAGGATATAGTTGGCTTTCTGGGCTGCAAGCACACATTGTTTGCTCATACTGAGCTTCTCATCAGCCAACATTCCCATGTCCTTCTACTCAGAACTGTTTTCTATACAATCTCCACTCATCCTGTACTTGTGTTTGGGATTGCAAACAAATTATTAATCTTGAATGGATCCTAAATTAAGAATATAGATGACCCTATAAAGATTTATTATAAGAACTTGTTAAATAAACCTTATATTTTTCTTATAGGAAAACCTTTAATAAAAATGTACTTTTTACAAGGCACTTCTACTTCAGTGCCTTGAGAAAAATATAGATAAGTGGTTTTACTGGTAAGTCTCACAACTTTCATTTTCAGAAAATTCCAACTCCAGTGAAGCTGACTCATTACAAAGCTTGATACCAGATACAAATCTGGTATTTTAACAGAATTCAGTGGCTTTTGATAATTTCATTTTTTCAAACTGAAATAAAAATTATTTAAGCTAAGTCTTCATCTTTTGAGGTGTTTCACATAGGTTGTTTTATCTGTTATGAACCCTAAAATAGTCAGCATGGATTCAATGGTATGTTTAGGTAAACTGAAGTTGAGCAGTTTATTGTACATTATAATACAGTTACCCATTGTTTAGAAAAGCTTCAGAATGCACCATCTGTTAGAATTTGGATTTACTGGAAGGCTTCTCAGTTTTATTGCATCAACCCTTATTTAATTAATTTATACACTTAGTTTCAAGTGCTAGTTAGGCATTCAGATTTTGTTTAATTGGCATTTTATTTTAATTAGCTGTTAAAACAACACCAAAAAAAAAATAAAAACTACTACATAGTTGTAAATAAATTAAATTGTTCTCAGAAAAGTAGGAAGAGGGAGAGTAACCATTGGAACTCTCAGTACTGAGAGTTCCCAAAGAAGAATGCATCTGTAAAATAATCATGAAATTAATCACTGATAAATATTTCAAAAAGACAAATGAAATATAAGGTTGAAATGGAATCAACAGAAAGAAAAAATACAAGCTGTTAAAACATTTAATACTTGGGAAAAGTACCAGAGAATCGTAAAAAAAAAAAATCAGAAATAAGAAAATCAATTTACAAATGCTAGGTTGGCAGATAAAGGAGGAAAACACACACTGTATGTTGGGTTACAAACCTATGTAAGGTTTGTGATAAATGAAGGTATTATCTGCTCAATCTCTCTTCAGCAGATATTTTCAAACAATGAGCAGTGTGGTTCCTAAAAAAATGATGATTGCCTTACACCTGAAAAGATTTTGCTTTATGCTTACCCTGAATGTCTAAGTTCAAGACTGGGACAATAAAACAGGAGTGCCTCCAGCTGCTGTGCACACAGGAGGTTACTGAGTTTTTAAATACCCTCACATTCTGGAGATGTCCATACAAATATGCCAAATATGCATACGACAGAGATCCTGTGCCTTTCCGAGGCAGCAGCTGGAGGCCAGATGGATACCCTGGGGTATCTGAAATTGCATCCAATGCCTAAGTTTAGATAATATATCTTACTTAACACAGAGCAGATTCTGGCTGCTCATGTATAAATGCACAAAATAGAACCAAAGAGAAACTGAGAGTGGCACAGGAAATTAATTATATAGAGATTTAGGACATATATGATATAAATAAGAGTAGTATCCACTACGAGGGTCATAGAGGAAGAAAATACTTTGGTATTAAAATAAACTCAAATAAATCAATTCCAGGTCAGGTACTACAACTTTGCATTACTGAAGCTGATAACACAGACTGGGGGAGGAGTGTCTGGAGAGCAGCCCAGATGAGAGGGACCTGGGAGTACAGGCTGACAACCGGGTCAACATGAGCCAGCAGTGTGCCCAGGTGTCCCAGAAGGCCAATAGCATCCTGTCTTGTATCAGGAATAGTGTGGCCAGCAGGACCAGGGATGTAATTCTCCCCTTGTACTCAGCACTGGTGAGGCCACACCTTGAGTACTGTGTCCATTTCTGGACACCTTTCTTCATGAAGGATATTGAGGTGCTGGACAAGGTCCAGAGGAGAGCAATGAGGCTGCTGAAGGGACCAGGGTCAAAGGCTGGATATCAGAAAGCACTTCCTCACAGAGAGGGTGATCAGGCATTGGAATGGACTGCCCAGGGCAGTGGTGGAGTCACCATTCCTGGAGATGTTTAAGGAAAGGCTGGATATGGCACTTAGTGCCCTGGTCTAGCCAGTGTAGTAGTGTTACCTCATAGGCTGGACTTGGTGATCACTGAGGTCTTTTCCAGTCTCAGTAATTCTGTGACAGACAAGAGCTTTAGTTGTGATTCTGCAGATACCACGTATTTGACATCTCAGTCCCTAGCACACCAAGCTATTAGAAATGTCAACTTCTGTGAAAGGAACAACTTATTCTACCCCCGCATGAGAACATCAATCAGGATGGGTACCATGAGCACATGGTATTTAAAATAACAAATAGCAAGCAGTACCTTTTTGTTTCAGAATGCATTAGAACTTCTTGCCACAGCAAGCACAGAGACACAATGTCTCATAAACCTACCCTAGAATGAACGTAATTTGAACATAAGTCTGAGCTCTTGCAGCCAGCTGTATAGGTATATTAAAAAGCAATTTGCCCCATCATTCATTAGCATGTCTAACAGGTGTTATCAAAAGCAGTGATGTAGTTGCAACACTGGTTCATGCTGTTCTTCAGCTAATAATTCCAAGAAGAACATACAGGAGAAAAATTCTTCATTTTCTTTGTTCTCTACATTCTCTCCCCAAGCATCTGCTATCGGCCACTCTCAACCAATATACTTCACTGGGGAAGTTTTTGTTCATTTACTCTAGAAAATAATACTTGCCCCAGAATATAAAAGGACAGAATTCTAGCCCCTCCCGTTACAGCATCCTGAGTCTTCTAATAGACTATAAGTATATCTATAATAAAACAGCATCATAGATTAAAATTCATAGTTTGCCATATGAAGAACTAAGATTTCAAGACAACAGTCATCCTATGGTGACATAATTTCGTAGAGGCTGTTTCGTATTTCCCTTTCTTCTCTGCACAGTGATGCTATGCCTCTATCTTCACCTCTTCTCCCAAAGGTAGGGCAATGCTTTCCCTCCTCCAGGGCTAATTGGAAGTGTAGGGGATGCTGATGAGCTTCTTCACAGCTAAATGTGCAGGCATTAGCACTGTGGCATTAGCAAAAACATCTGTCAGTCCAAGGAGAGGAGTGTTTACAAAGAGGTTCTGTTAGGGTAGGAACTACAGAGTAACAGGAAATGAGCCCCTCTGTATGTCCCCTGTCACTTTACTTTGTTCCTTTCACCTCTGGAAAAGGGGCAGCTCTGTTCACACAATGACATCAGAGTAGTTAGGGAGGGAGGTTTGGGGACTGAGAGAAGAGGCAAATAGGGGGAGAAAAAGTTTGCCAGTGCCAACATGCAGCCAAAAAGCTCAGTGCTGACAGCATATTTGAAAGACTACAGCCTGTTTGTATTCTGTACTCAAAGAATTCACAGAGACAGACTGCATTATAAAATCTACAGTGTACATTGTGTGCCAGAGAAGATTTATTCAGTTCTGCAGCTGAAGAACCTGGTAAGTCAAAAAAAGCCAACAGGCTCTGGGAATGTATATTGTACGCAACAGTGACACATAGCTAAATCTCTTATATATCAACACACGACATAAAATTCAACTCTAAGATAGCTATCACCCTAGAGACATGTTAAAGTAGTAGCAAGGTAGTATGACATTATCTAGTAAGTGCTAACAGCTTGTACTGGAAGAAAAGGTTACAAGAGGGTGGTTAGGTTTTGGGGTAACAACTATATAAATGTGTAAATAAAGTTTTGTTTACATATTATAGACTATATAGCACTAGATGTTCTTGGGTGAAAAATGTCCATTTTAATGTTATCAAATATATATTCATATTTTAAATGTGTTTTTCAGCACCAGTAATAGCAAGCACATTTCCTGTAAACCTCCTGAGAAGAGTTCATGGTTATGATTTTCCACAGGGAAAAAAAAAAAAAAATTACCAGGAAGCTTACACAGATGCCAGGAAATAAGTAGGAGCAAAAGTGTGAGGAATCATTACCACAGATATAACTGCAAGTCATTTCTTTCAGTATTGCCAAAATTAAAACAGCTCAAAAAGACACACACTTCTCTACAGAATCAGTCACCTTCAGCTGCCAGCAGCACAACGATACAAAAGATGCCCAATTTAAAAAGGTCTTCTGCAATTTATTTCCATTCTTATGATTTTACAAGCAAAAAATGTTTTCAAGAAGCCGTAGATGTATAGCAAAGGACACACCAAGAAGTGAGAACTGCGTCTCACAAAGAGCTTGAGTGCACCCTGCCTACATTTGTCTTTAGCAATAGCCAATCTCCAATTCTTTATGAGATACTGAAGATGCTCCTTATTCTACTCTTTCCATTTTCCCAGCTTTGTGTCATTACCTGGGAAGGGCGACTTGATGCTTTATCTTCCCCCTTCCCTTTATTTTTCTTTTTTGTTGTTGTTGTTTGTTTTACTAGTTTTTTGCTCATTTGTTTTACAAGCTGTTTTACAAGTTTTGTTTGTTTAGTTGTTTGGTTTGTTTTTTGTGTTTTTTTTTAGAGATGCACTTAGTTCAGCACTACTTGATCTCTGTCACTGAATACACAGTACTTCCACTAGGGTCACTTACCTTGTTCATCGGGTCCTATGTAGATAAGTTCTACCTATGAAATTTAATATTACAGCAGAAAAATCCTCTTCCCTTCCTGGATTAATATTCCTACATCAAGCTTATGATGTAGTCCTATTAAATCATAATAGGTAATGATGTACCTATTACATCATTAACAGGTGTAATGATGTAATTATTACATTATATTTATTTTATACATATATTATAGAATTATTACATTACATCATTAGTTCTAGTCCTATTACAATGGATACAAATATAAAACTTTTTTTTTTTATAGACTATTATTTTAATGTTTCAAAGAGTTCTGGGAAAAGTTTTGTGTGAAGTTCTGGTTTTCTAAGGCTCCTCCTTTTTTCCTTTGATACTTAGCTCTTTTCCTCTGGAACGAGGACTTCTCCTCTGTTCTACTAAATTGAATACTTGCAGTGGGGTTTCTACGTTGTATCTCACTTTTAGAAGTCTAAAACTTTTCAGGTTAGAGCCTGTCAGGCTGAAAAGTGACCAAGAGGCTTTCAGATGATACCAGACATTTCTCATCTGCTTGCAATTACTGAATATGAGAAGGCAGAGATGAGTTACAGCTCTCCCTCTTCAGACTCTAAGTGCTTGTTTTAGGTCAAGATGAGTACATGCCAAGCAGATGCATACAAGCCTCTGTGGACTTCAGAAGTCAAAAGACACTAATATAAAGTGTTTTAGATAAAAAAACAGGTTTGGTGAATATTAGTAACTCACAAGTGTCTGTGCAGTCTCAGAAAGAAAGGTTTCTTCCCTTTCCTCTCTGGAGCACTACTTTTGGTAGTGAACCATGTGAGAGAAAGATCTGGAGATGAGGGAAAGCCCTGCCCAGATCGAGGTGAAGCTCATATAAGGAAGTAGATCAAAGAGAGCCCCATGTTACCACAAGGATCAACACAGAGACTGTGATGTTCAGGAACTAGTTAAATTGCAAGAACTGTCGGCAGAAAAAGGGAGTATCTGAAGAACTATCTGTACTTCGTGCTGCTGTTGAATGGGAGTTTGGGGAGTTTATTCAGCTTCTTAAGCAGCTCTTCCATACTGATAGATTCCCAAGCCTGATGGGAAGCAAATAAAAGTGCTTTGCCACAGGTGACAGCTGCCAGGGGAGCAAGGCAGCACCCTGGTGAGCAGAAGTGACTAATGTCTTCAAAGTAATTGTTAAAACAGCATGAAAATGGGAAAGAGGACAAGTGGCCCTACACATAGGCATTGCCCTCAGTCCAGGTACTTCTTCCCAGTTCCAGCAGATCTTTCATTTGTGACTCCAATCCTCTGTCTCCTGGTCTTTCCCTTGAAGCCTTCACTTGATGAGGTCTCAGTTCAGCAAAGTAGGGCTTTACATGGGGTTCCTCTGCATTAAAGTTCTACTTATATTCTCTGTTTCTGTACTGAAGCTGGTTACTGTGCTTTGGCAGCTTGAACCTTCTGTAATCAGCTGCTTTTTCACTGTGATGTTTTTGTACAGAAAGTTTGGAATCAGAGGGTGATGGTAATAGTCACTCTTAGCTAACCTGGACCATGGTTGCTGTTCTCATGTGATCACCACATTGATACTGACACATAATTATTATGGCATTTCATGTCTGAGCCTTCATACTTTTTCCATAAAACAAACATTGTGACATAATTATGGTTAGAATAATGGATTACAAAAAAAAGAAGGAACTAAAGAGTTTCCCATCTAAAGATTATTAAAAGTGTAGTTGATTTAAAAAAAAAAAAACCACCACAAAACCAAAACCCAACTTACAAACATAAAAACAAAACCTAACTTACAAACAGACATCCAAAAGCCAGGAAATGTGATAATATTCAGAAAGCACACAGATAACTTAAGAATTTTCAAACAAGACACATCTATGTTCTTAACTCTGTCCCATTCAGATTGTCATTATGACACAGAAATCAGTCATTAATATTTAATTAACAGACACGTGAAACATAAATGCCACTTTCTTCACTGTTTAACACAATTCCACTTAAAATTTTCCTTCACATAAAGCTTAATATGACCAATGTACTATCAGTCACCCCTGAGGCTAGTTCATTTTGCTGAATAAGATTCTATTTGACAATCAGCTATTTCCCAATTGTTTCCTGACTGCAATCAGCTATGTGATAATTAAAATAATTAGGCAAGTTAAAAGCCTAACAGGGAATTTCCTGATGCTGCTTCCTGTCAATTGACAGGTATCACAAAAGGCCTTCTTTCCAATATTTCAGATGGAGGTTAAACTGATGTTTAGAGAGGACACATCTCCAATGAATAACTGTTAAATATCCATAACTCACTCAGATTTCTTTTGTACAGTCTACACTGAAAACCAAGTAGCCATGCATGTATATACACAGAGAAAGCTTTGGCTCATGCTTCAATTATCACAAAAAACTTGGAGAGGCATCAAGCAGAGATTTCCCTGTCTGAATCACAGCTTTAGATTTTCTAAAGTGGCACTCAGGGCCATGGTCTGGTAGCCACAGTGGTAGTGGATTAAGGGTTGGACTTGATGATCTCAGAGGTCCCTTCCAACCTGGCTGATTTTGCAGTTCTGTGATTCTGTGATAAAGTATCTGAGGTAATGTTATTTCAGCCTCATGACCTTGTCATGTCTTATTGTTTCATGTTTGTAGAATGTAAAACCTTCTAATACAATTCACAACAAATACTGTTCTTCACTGAAGTATTACCCTGTGCTGAAAAGAGGGGGCAGACTACAGAGCAGTTACTGAGAAGGCCGATGTACTGCTGAAAGGAAAGAATTCTTGAAATTGCTAAGTACTCCAGCTCTGCATGCCAATAATTAATGCATTGAAGTAAAATTATTTCTGGGGTTTGATTATCTTGTTTCTTTATATAATTACAGCAACCATTAATGTGTAACTGGTGCCCATTGAAAATTTATTCTGTTGCCATGGTTATTTCAAGTAATTGTAGAGCTATTAGTCTCCACAGACATAAAAAAATATTAATGCTATAGCTATAAAACATTTCAGAAGTAATTTTAATTTACAGTGTTTTACAAGCAGCTTATGGGTCACAGCCTTGCTGAAGGACTGTCTTAAATTTGGATGTGAAGCCATTTAATACACCTATAACCTATACACTCACTCCCATGCTTCCCATTTATAAAGACCCTACTTTAGAGATCATACTTACCTTTCAACTGGCCAGTCTATGGAATCTTCCTGTAACAACTTTTCAGAAACACACATAGCAACATCTAAACTGATTTTATACCTTTGTGGTTGTTGTGGAAGAGTATAATATTTTTTTTTCCACTGACTCTTAAAAGATTATTCACCTGCTCACGTGGAGCACTTTAGAAGCTGTTGATATCCAGAGAAGTCATTTACTTTTGTTGAAGACAAATGAACACAATTGTTTTTAACAGCATAACAAATCTGTATGAGAGGGATAATATATTCTCTGAATGGCTAATGTCTCCATTCAAGGAGACTGATGATGAGTGCACTTCATTAACACATTTTTACAGGTATAGTTCTGTATTAATGTTAGTGAATAACACAGGCCACATTGCTAGGGTAATAAAGCTTGAGAACGTACATCTCAATCCAGTCTACTGCAGAATGAAATTCACATTCCAAAAATTACAAGGAAAAATATTGACTGGTCACTTTTTTAGTATTACTGAAACTTTATGGCTAATCTTACAAACCTTATTTTTTGATCCCAGATAATAGGTTCTTGAAAATGTAGGAGAATCTTTTTAACTTTCATTAAAATGTTCTGAATCCTTGGGGACACAGAGAAATGCTTTCATATGCAGCCAAAATGTTATTCAAAAACAGATGGTGCAAAAAAATTGCTCCAGGAGTATTTTTAATCTTGTAATTTGAAGGCTTATTTCGGAGCTTGACTCAAGACATCTGAGCTTAAGATATTGGAATACGTAGCTATAGCAAGTGTTATAATAAAAAATGCTAACATTAGATATCTTTCAAATCTTGGCATTATCTTACCTACATAACTGAATATGACTAAAGGAAATGCTTATCAAACAATGCTGACTTCTTCCTTCAGTATCATAAGGAAGACATAAACTCTTTGACTAGCTACTTAAATTAAGTTTGCATTGTGGAAACAAGATAAAAGTTTCTAAAAACGGCAAAAACAAGAGAGATTTTATAAATGTGTTTGACTTAAATTTTCTAAAATAATTCTTTTTAGTTTATCACTGTTCAGTGGGAGTCACATAAAACAAAATGCAACAAAACCAGATATTTTTCTCTCAACTCATACTCAGCCACAGTAATGACACTGTCCTGATTATCTGTTTACACAAAGGGTATTTTTTTTATCATTATGCCTAAGTTTGCTATTTTATACTTCAGTAAATCTAATGCTTTCAGTGGTGATATATGAAGATATAGCTACTACCATGAAGAATTTCAAGGAACACATAGACAAATAATTAGACAGTTGTGCACTGGGACACAGCCTGTGCTAATTATCAAAACTTGCACAAGCTTCATTCACAATTGCATCCATATACTCTAGGTAGTGTTAAACCCAAAGAGATTAAGTTTTACCCATTGGGTAAACTTCAGCTAGCACTACACTTGACCAGTATTTGAGATTTTTAATTATATTGACGGATTTCATAAAAAGATGATTTAGAGACTAATTCTCTCCCCACTCCCTACAAGGATGAGATTCTAGATGTTGATCTTGAAGAAACTGCCAGAGGCATTACAAAAAATGCCTCAAGGGGCCATCCTACTGCAGAGAAAGAATACTGATCTTTTTTTAAAACCTGTTAGATTTCAGCTGGTTTCTCTCATAGTAAAACCTTCATCAGTTTACCCCACTCAAATACTGCTGCTTTCTATCCCCCTATCAGAATGGATTTATCAGCCAATAAAACCTCAATAAAATAAGAGAAACAAAAGGGTCATTTCTCATTCAGGAAAACACTACATAGGCCTTTCCACATTCTTAATCTAATATTACCTCTGCAGTTATCTGGAGCCCTTTCAAAACGCTTCTAAGGGTTATTTTGTTTAGATGAGGCATGTAGTTCCAATTCAGTAAGTTAAATGAATAAGTAATGCACATTAAATCCTGTTTTGTTGAAGTACATCTGGCCTGTTTGCAGTTTCTAGAGCCTAAAGAAATTTTTGGTCATATTTACAGCTGTTTCTCCCAACATATCTAGGCAGTAAAGACTGCAGGAACATATCCTCTGAACTACTTCAGAGAAGCCAGCACACCCACATACATTCATTGTATCTTAGCAGCACAACATTGCCAGCCAGCAGAGCTTTGTTAGTACCATGCTGGGTCAGGTTCAGCAAGCTCTGTCTTGCAGCACTGGCATAGTTTTTGTTCTTGAAGCAGTCACAGTGAGCTTTAACATTTCCTTTTCACTTATTTTCATTTCACACCCTGTGATACATCCCTACTGTCTATTTGCTCTTTCCTTTCTTCATCAGCCACCTACACAACTCCCCTCTCCACCTCATGAAACCTGAGAGTGCAAGCCAGGACCTTCACCATACACTGGGTATCATCTGGTGCACTAAGACTGTATAACTCATTATTTGTCTCTAAGTATCTAGAAAAATTTCACTCTTCAAAAATGCTTTGCTGATTCTTGTATTTGGTAAAGAAGAAAAATATCTAGTAAAACAGTTTTGACCAGTTCTTGACTGGCTGATTGGATTGGAAACATCTCATAATAATGTTTCGTACTATTATAAAAGATGCTGACTTCTTTTCTCCCCTCACATCTCTGGCTCAAAATACACTCTCAAAACCCATCATTACCTCTCTTTAAAGAACAGACATTAGAAAAGAAGCTAAGTGAAATAAAAATGTGTGTGTAGATATATATACAGATACAGATATAGATATAGATAGATAATCTGCTTGTTATGATTTATTACATTGACACACTTCATATTAGTAAGTTTGTACCATATTTCTCAAAGAAATAAAAAGGAATTAAACAATTTTTATCTCCTTGTGTTGTCTAATATATGAGGAGTGGCTAAAACAAATTGTATTTCAGCTTAAGAAAATAATTTATTCATTTATTCTTAATTGTTAAGGGTCTTGTTTTCGAAGGCTCAGTGTCTGGTATTTAATTATCTGGTCTGTATGCAGTGAAGCCTCAAATAAATGCAGGTAACAAAGAATCAACAAAATATACAAATACAATACATATTCATCAATTTCAGACACCATTTTTCAAATAAAACAAACAAAAGATTATCTCTGATATTCTCTTTTAATGTCAGAATACTTTATATTAAGTGGTAAAAATAGAAACATAAAATCTGTGAACAGCACTCACACAAAGGCCAATCAAATAAATCCTAGCTAGACAGACCCCAAAGTTTAAAATAATTGTTGGTAAATTTAATGCATATTCCCTCTTTCATATGGGATTCTGCAGGCATAGTGGCACAAAGCCAGTCTTTTGATTATGGAACACAGTTGCAAAGGCATCCCATGGACTTTATTTGTGGGTGTAGTAAGGCCCATGCTGACATTCCTTAGACTCTGCTTTTCAGGGCTTACCAAATAAGATAATGATTTTTTCTTGTAATGTCAATAGCTGGTGGAAGAACAAACACACTTGCCTGGAGCTTTAAAGACAGAGAGCTTTATCCTGAGACGAGGGTGCATTTCAGTTTCAAAGCATAGAAACGGAAAATGAATCCTTACAGAGATACACATGGAAATGATTAAGATTTATGTAAAGTTTACACTGTTCTGATTAACACTGCTGGTCATTGATCTGCATGGATTTTGACAGATAAAAGGTAGCTTTAGAACACAGCTGGCGTGAATATATCAAATACAATCACACAAGGACTAGACAAACTACAATACAATATATACAGCAGATTTTGGCATCTATCAGTCCATATGAAATCTATCATCAAAAGAAGCTTGTCTAAGCAAAAAAAAAACCAAAAAGTATTTTTTTTTTACCAGTATTTTTCTTTATAAACAGTCAAATGACTGCAATTTAAAAATGAAAGCCATGATTTTTGTGAGAATTTTTTGCATGGTCTCAGGGGTAGGCAAAGGAAAAGATACTTATTACAGTTTGAACAATAAAAAGTTAATAAACAGTGTCTATTATAATATAAAATTTGAAGCGACTGTAAAAGGAAGGACAAGCAGAAAGGTAGAAAATTTCACTCAGTACTTAGGATAATGTTTATTCCAGCCAAAAAAAAAGGTTTAAAAAACAAATACTTCAAATTATACTGAATATCTCAGCATTTTTGTAATAATCTTGGATTTGTATTGACTTTTGTCTAACACAAACCAATTATCTCAATTCTTATATGGAAAGTTGCAGAGAAGAGGACCAAGTGATCTAACATCTTTTTCCATCCTTAATGCCTATTGTACAAGTATTCCTGTTGTAAATGACAAATCATGGGGATAAAGTCAAAAGCCTTTGAGTAAGAAAGAAGGGAGAAGAAAAGACTGCAGTAAAGAATATTGAACAGAATATTATTTGGGTAGTCTTACAAAGTCTTTCTTTTTTTAAATTTTCTCTCTCATAATAAATTTTTCCCTGAATGTTTACACTTCTATAGCATCAAAATTCTTATTTCAGTGTCGTCAATTCATGGCATGTTATTTAAATTCGTATTTTTCCTTCCAGAAACATGAAAATGGCTCTTTCATCACTATATAAAATAAATAAAGTATGCAGGCAGAAGTTATAATTTTTAACATGGAATTTTAAGTACTAAGTTATTTATAATGTAAAATTAAGAAAAGTTTTTTCAAACTTTCTTTTGTAACTAAGATTAGCTAAAACTCTTTACATTTTATTTACTATATTAATACAAATATCCATCATATTGAACAGATGAAGATGCAGCAGTTCATGATGGACTCTTGCTCATTACTGGACAGTTCAGACTGAAAAGTGTCATGATTTTGTTTTTCCTTATAAATCCTAACACTCAGTATATTTTTAATATAATAACAAAATCTGGATAATTCTAGCCAAATTTCTCATCTGTATCAACAATGAGTATTCATCATATGAATAATTTTATTAACCTAAAAGACTTTTAATAATCTTGAAGTCAAAGCAAACTGATTTTCTTTCTATTTATCATGACTACATTTTAGTGACAGTCAGCCATCTTGTCCATTAATAAATTTTACATTTAGAACAAAATGCAAGCTCCTGTACAAGAGTGTTATGGACATAATGCAAAGTACAAATCAGAAACTAATGTGACAAATCACTAACACACAAAAGTTAGACCTAATAAATTAATTTGAAGCATTTGTCTGGTTAAATCCCCAGTAAGATCCTTTGCTTGCATTTTCTTTTTCTTTTCTTCTCCCAGCCCTGTCCAAGCAAGTACAGGAAGATGCACATTCTCTCCCATTGAGCAGGAAAGTCGTCTACAGTCTACCCATCCTGTCTCCAGGTGTCTTATCTACTAGTTTCTAGCAAATTCTGCTAATGTCTCCTGAAGATCAGCTCCTCTCCTCACTTGCTTACCTGTAGAAATGTTCTCTTTTCTTGCTCTGTTTTTTCATCCTTGATAGATTTGAGGAGAGGACATAGGTGAACCTCATAAACGCCTACTGCAAGGTTTTACACCTGGGTCATGCAAATCCCCAATAACAATACAGACTGGGGGATTAATGGCTTGAGAACAGTCTTCTATGGAACAATATGAGGATACCAGTGGATTAAAAACTGGATATGAGTAAGCAAAACGTGTGTGAAGCCCAGAAAACCAACCATATCGTGAGCTGCAGGATACACCCTTTTGAGAGTGTATTCAAGAGAAGCGTGGGTAGCAGGTCAAGGGAGGTGATTCTCCACCTCTACTTTACTCTCATCAGGCCCCACCTGGGGACCCAAATCTGGGCTCCTAGGACAAGAGAGGCATGGACCTGTTAAAGTGGATCTAGAGGAGGGACACAAAAATTAACAGAGGGATGTTTCCTTTGAGGAAAGGCTGAGAAAGTTTGGGTTGTTCAGCTTGGAGAAGGCTCTGGGGAGACCTGATTACTGCCTTTCAGTATATAAGGGGGACTGATAAGAAAGACAGAGAAAGACTTTCTTATACTTTCAAAACCAGTTAGTAGTGACAGAACAAGGGGCAATGGCTTTAAACTGGAAGAGGGTAGATTCAGATTGGATATAAGGAAGAAATTCTTTTAAATGAGGGTTGGCAGAGGCTTCCACCGGTTTCCTGGATTCCCCAGCTCTGGAAATGTTTGAGGTCTGGCTGGATGAAGCTTTGAGCCACAGAGTGAAGGCATTCCTGTCCATGGCAGGAGGGGTTTGAACTGGATGACCTTTAAAGGTCTCTTAAATCTCAAATCATTCCATGATTCCCTGTGGTAGATCACATTTTCAGCTTCTATCTGATTGCTTCCCAAGATATGTACTTTCTTGCCAGTAGGGATATGTAAACAACCTAACACTCAAAAAATATTACAGTATTTCTAGTTTCCATTTGTCTAGCTTTAGCTTTCAAAACATTTCCTACTTGCAAAATTAAAACAAAATTAAATTCTCCTCTATCAGACTATATTCCTTAATGAGACAAGAAAGAATTCAATAGATCTTGTAAACTTTCACTAGATAAAGATTCTTGAGTTTCCTAGTGTAAAAAAAAATGTTTGCTAAAGTAACACATTTTTTAGTCTCTGTGTGATATGCAAACACCCTTTCTAAACAATGAACACCAGAAATAACGACTTCCAGTGGCAATACCACAAATGTCGAAGACAGTAATTTTAATTACACTTTTCATTCTTCTATTTATACACTGACAATACCATTTTCTTTCTTACCAAAAGCTCATTACACACCCTGAGTCCTAAATTATTCTCTTAGTTCCCGCTCATTAGGACATAATTCAATGTCCATTAGGTGAATGACTTTTAAAAAAAGTAAAAATAAAAATAAGATTAGACAGGGTCAACAATACCAGTTCACAGACTAAAACATCCGTGGATTTAAGATAACTTGCATTTTATTGTTGAATTTATTCTTAAGCCTACAAAAGATTATTAATCCTTAAGCAATGTTAGCAGTTAAGTTATTAGCAGTTAATTAATTAAGGTCCTGGGAAAGTGAGAAAATTGGGGATTTTTATACCAAAAGAGGTAAAAGAAATATACTGCATAAGTGTTGACAGAGCCATTTGTTTGCTTGCTTGAGAAGAACTATTAACAATATCAAGATGTAGTGTAATGGTTCCCCTGATGCATAATACACAAGCAACAACTCAAAGAGAGAAAACATAGATAATGCCCAAAGTGACTCCTTTGATACTTTTTATTCTGTTGGAGCATAATCAGAATTTCCCTCATGCATGATTAGATTTGACCTCATTTTTAGATTTTCCTGTGAAATATAAACTAACATAGCTTTACATGCCTTATCCGTACTTGCACTGGGGAAGCGTCAATATAATAAAACATTTTCTTTCTTCATAATCAGTATAATGTCTCTATCATACCAAGACACATTTTAGATCATTAAATATACTGTACCATATACCCATATTATTAGGCTATTAGTATATGACGACAAGTTCAGAAGTCAGCTCATTAAAAAGTTTTGTAGGTTTCCAAGCCTAGGGCAAATTTAATTAAAGTCAGTGAAGAATTTTAAATTGAAAGAAAATTGAAGTAGCAGGAAACATAAAATATAATCTGCTGATTCATTTGAAAGTTGTCCAGAAAAGCAAACAGGATCACTTGTTAATGATCATTGATTAAAAAGGTCACATCCATTACAGCCTAGATTAGAAAGGAAAGACCACTTTGAAGAAACCTGACTCATGTATGTGTCTGTTGGGTTCCATAAGAAGCATTTTTAATTGTATGGTATCTGATGAATTAGTTAAGAGAGCATGGACCCAGTTAGCATGGGTAGAATTCATCACACTTTACTCAGTTATTTTAAATTATTATATAATAAGCAGAGACAGAGAGACAGTGTGATTCATCTTACCCTAAAGCTGGTTATTAATACAAGTGGATGAATCACTCCTCTGAAGATTCTTAGATTTTTGATAAACTGTAGAAGGAGTCTAAAAATCTAAATTAAACTAAATGCCTGATTTTGCACAGTTGAAATGTGTCATGGAACAAAGCTGACACCTTAAATGTTTAGGGTATGCAATGAAAAGCAAAATAATTGCTATGTAGACCTACATCTTAGCTATTTCTCTCTAGACAAAATGAAAGTAACAGAAAACGATAAAAAATACTCATAATATATTTTTGAAATAAACAACTAATATGAATTACTCTAATTAATTTTCTTTTTCACAGATGGAAAAAAAGATCTTCCATTGAGAAGGCAAGGTTTAAGTGCATTATGATATCTTCTAATTTCTATTTAGAGGATTTAATTTTGAGAGTGTATTTTGAATTGCACAAATGTACTGATCTTATTAAAGATAATCATTCATCATCTGTAGTGGTAGCTATAACAAAATGAAAAATTCAAGTCTTGGTAATCGTTAATGGTAAATCCCAATTTCATGGTTCCTACCCATTTTTTCTTTTCAGTTTAGTGGATTTGTTCCAGATATGTACTTGCTTTTGAAAACCAAGCCTACTTTTCAAGGTAAGAAGGGATGTTTTGGGCCCAAGAACATACATTTGTATCAAAAGGCAAAATTTCTTGATGACAAATCTAAAAGTAACTAAAATCACTTGGTGTTGCATTCTTCAGTACATACATGTAAAAATTGCAGATGATAAAAGAAAAAGGGACAGGCTATTCAAATTAATGTAGAGCTGCATGTCCAGACTTCCTTATGTTATTTCATTTTGTATAGGTAATTTATTATCAGTCAACAGAGAGTCAGGATACCTATCCTTGTTGTTTGTTTAATAAAAAAGATCTGGATAATATTCTCAAAAAAATTCCAAATTTTACAAAATAATCGAAAGGTTAGAGTTCCAAGGCTATCTAATGGGATTCAGATTTCTTATCTGTGGAAGAAATGAAGGAAAATTATTTGCTAAGCTATGAAATCACAAACCGGTAAACTATCATATAATATATGAATGAGTATAATAAATTATTACAAATATACATGTTTATAAATTATGATGGGTGGGTGTGTCCAAACACAAAGAAATCAGTCTGACACATAGGCTAAACACAAGTGTGTAAAACACATGTGCTCCATTAATTGTTGTAAGAAATATACCACGCAAGCACTATTGACATTGATTCATCTGGAAAATGTGATAGTCAAAGAATTTTATGAGATTTTCCACATTGCAAGTCAGCTTTATAAAAAGGGGCTATGAAACTGATCACTTTATTGAACTCTGATTGTAGGAGTATAACTACATAATTAGGTCTTAAATCATTACAGCATCGTAGATGAACATGTATTTTATACCAACCATTTAGCAGACCTCTAAAAAACCAAGCACAACATAGTAATCCATATTTCTTAAACAGGATCAGGTAGCAAATTTAATTCTATAATAAATCCAAGTGTTTAAGCAAGCAATAAAATAATGTCAACAGAACTATAAGCTACTGCTCCCTCTGTTTTCCAGGAGGATTTTCTCACTGCTTTTCTGAATCATCCAATTCTCTAAATGTATGTGAGGACCCTGGCTAAAGCAGGGCAGAGACCAAGAGAATCAGCAGAGCAGTCTCTAATGGAATTCCATTAGTTTTGACATGAGCTTCCCAGAAGGAAGCCAGTGCAGCGTTAAGAAAGAGCAGTGCTGTGGTTTTGGTAGCTCTTCAATCTGTCATAAGATGTATTTACTTCTTTTGATCCTTTTCCTCCTGCCATTTTTTTTTTTTAAATATGTACTTATTTAAATCAGCAATGCTAGATTACATAGATCTGCTAGATCTGGCAGCAATGCCAGATAACATAATTGTTTTCAGATTTATACTTAAAAGTGTCAATTGAATTGTTAGTCTTAAGTGTAACCTGAACCTCACAAAGGAGGAATGCTGCAGTTTTACCTTCTGACTTCACTTAACTAGAGATACCTATAGCAGTTAAATTTTTATTTTAAAAAAATTTCAGTGCATTCTAATTACATGTTACACCGAGCTATACATGAAGGTATAGACCTCCCAAAGTTAAGTTAAAAATTTATTTCACTTGTCAGTTCTTGATTCTCCTTTAAATTTCTTTCTTCCCCTTTTTCCTCATTCTGATTAGTACTTTTATTTCTAAACGTCTCTCATAGTTTCTCAGCTTACGGTAATAGAAAACTAATTCCATTTAAAGCAAAATTTTCTATGACAAAGCAAATTTTCTAGACTGTCTTAGATAGGCTTCTAAAATGCTTCTCCTGGTAGTGATAAAAGGTTTAATGTTCAAATGACATTGAAACCACAGTGGACTTGTGAAATGAGGCCAAAGGGTTAAAAATTCAATAATAGAATATTAATAGAATTTTCAGGAGGAGTAACTTAAATATGTTCATAAAAAAAACCCATGACTTATTTCTAGCCAGAGTAATATTTGGGTTTCACCTATTAGTTCATCTGACTTCAGTAGCAAAACATTGCCAAGGTAGGCTGGGAGAAAAGAGAGGGATGGTTTATAAACCTGTTGTGACATTGGTTAATTAAAATATTAAGTGCTTGGGAAGGGTTGTGGAACTAATAGAATTGTAAACTTATCTTCCCTACCCAGTAGTAGAAGAATAGACTAAAAATCTCTTGAAGATTTGACTCGCTCTATTTTCCAACATCTGTACTCAAACATGATAAAGAAAAAAGTAATTCAAAGTACCATAGCTTTTAACCAGAAGTTTACAGTTTCATTTTTATTTTATATTTAGAACATGTGAGAAAATAACCACTGCACATATATACTATCCACATATGGATTTGGTTTCATAACACTCAAAATTTCAGTCCTCTGTATTTGATAGTGACTTTGATAGCAGTGGATGAATGAGCCAAATGAAAATGGCTACCATAAACTATCATAATTACCAGTGTAAATACTGTCTCTATTAACCTTACATGCTTTAAAATTTCCCAATATTTCTTATTTGCAGGATTTAGAAAAAGAGAGTAGGCTGAGATTCACATAGTATATAAGTGGGAAATAAAAACAAGTACAGCCATCACGACCTCAGAAGACAGGAAGAAAACACAACTGCAAGTTTTAATTCTGATTTTACTGTAATTTAAGTTATTATTCAGGCAGGGAAGAAGCTTTCAGAAAACAGGAGTCAGGAGGAAACAGGGGCACTGAAATAAGAGGACTATGTCCTTTCATTGGCATAGTTTGAAACTCTACGATGCCCAGAAAGGTATATGAAACATCATATTTTCAGGGAAAGAGTCATCATTTTAAGAGTAACAAGTATGGTTCATAAGTCATTTTCCATGACATCACCAAGTCTACAAAACAGTGAAAGAAAGAAATCACATGGGAATTATTTTTCCTAAGAACTTCCAGAATATAAACCACTATAAATTCTATGAGATGCTGTCCAAAATATCATTTCAGTTCACCAACATGGCTATCATATGAGTAAAAAAATGTGTCTGTCAAAAGTGTTATTAATTTGCATACCAGAGACCACTGTCAATTTACAGTGATTGCATGACAATTCATACATTTCTATCCAAGGTGCTCATTACTATGAAAAAGATATTGATCCACTTCTTTGGTGACTTGCTAACACCTCATAGATAAGGAAAATAAATTAATTATCATAGCATCTTTCTCCATAGAAGTGTGCATACTGGAGACCTTTGTAGTCTTTAATAAAATGTAACCACACAAACAGTATGTAAACAGATCAGGCAGAAAACCAGTAAATTAGGTCTGTGAAGGCATTCTCACTGAAATCAGAGGCAGAAAAAGGACAAGGTCAGACCTTACAATTCTGTAACAAGCAATAACACTGACAATATGTTGGTATAACCATCCTGATTTCAATAACTATATGTTTTATTTTATGCTGGTGTCAGCTCAGAAGCAAGCCTACACACATTTTCATATCTTCCTCAGTTCAAACAAAACCCACTGACAGAGTCATCAGCACCAGTAGCTATTTCACACCTCTGCTGTGGGCAAGAATGACCTCACTAAGCCACCAGCAAGACTTTCTTCTAGCATACTATCGTACCAACATATGTTAGTAAAAGGTGGATGTAACTGTTCAACAAGCAGCTGCTGAATTAAAAGACAGTTTCATGCCTGAGAAAAATGAAAGTAAAATGTGCAGTGGCTGATTTTCTTCAGAGATTTCTAATTTGGAGAATTTGAGCCTCAGTCCCAGATGGTGAATCATTCACAAAATTATCATCACTGGCATCCTTAACGTCAGTTTATCAGTTTATCATAATATCCATTTCTTCATTACTTAGGATAACTATGCAATCAGTAGCTATTACAGCTTTCAGTTTGGTTTTTAAAATACTTAGCAATTACTCTAGTGACATCTTTTTTCCTCCTTGTGACACTGGGCTTTTACTTTCTGTGTGGTGAATTAATGAGATTAATTATCTCTGTGCCTTGACAACACACAATTTCTGCCCAAGGGCTTCCTCAAACAAAAAAGGAGAATAAAATCAGTTAAAACAAATGCAATTACTTTAGTGTCTCTTGAAGACAAATGGTCAGATCTAATACATATGGCATCTTGAAGATCTAGATCCCACTCCTGACTTGAATAGTATCAATTTTAGTTTAGACTCACGTGATAAGGATCAGGCCAGTTTCACATTTTTCAGCCCCAGGGCAAAATTTAGGTGAAACATACATACTTAGTTTGAAAACAGTTAAATGAATAATTAAAATTTAATATCTTAACTACTGGAATGTGCTAATCCTCATCATCCATGATGATTATGGTGAGATTCTGAGAAAATCTCTTAATTTCCCACTTCGGAAGTGCAGTCTTTCATCTGCTGCTAAATGTCTCTAAAGACAAATGTTACTCAAAAAGCAAGTTTAAGAACACAGATCTTATGGGATGTGTCATATGCAAACATAAAGTATTTACAAACACCTTCAAACTTGTGTGTGTCGTTCTCTCTGAGCAACACACATCAATTCTCGAATGTGAATTCTGCAAGTGCAAAAAAACCAGATATGAATTGATAAATGAAAATAGGATGTTTCAAATTAATAAAGTGAAGACAGAGCCCATGAAAACCAAGCCCAAAAGATCACAAAGCATATGAAAGAATTTAGGAAATTACTATCAGCTGCATTCTGAAAAGCAAATTTTTGCTTCTAAGTATTAATAGCATTGTACAAATTACATTTTTATTGTGCAAGTAGTGCTCAAATTCACAGCCCTGTGTGGATGAATGAGAATTAGGGTCTGAATGTCCAAAGAGGAAATGGAAAAAATTACAAATATGTTATGAGAAGTACTGACTTATGAGAGCATAACATCAGTCACATATAAGCATTAAAATGTTAATAGGGTGCTTGGGCAATCCACATAGCTCATACAAAAGCAGTGAAAATGCTTTCTGAGCAAAAGCAAAATAATTCACTCCCCCCGCCCCAGGATTATTTGTGACATTTCCCGTCATGTTGAATTTCTGGACAAAAAACAATGATGGTATTTATTTATTCGTACAGCAGGCCAGAAAACTGTATCATGGGCTTTGCATGAAGTTGATCTCATCTGCAAACCACAAAATATATTTTGTGCTTTCCTTCAAAATTTGTACATAATGAAGAAGAATTACTTTATTGGTTTTGTTCCCCAAACACAATTAAGTGTACCACACCTTTAGTAACGAATATTTCCTTAGAATCTGATTGTCTGTAAAACCCAGATGGAGAACTGCATTCTCCATTTACTCATTTAGAATGGGTGGGGAGTCTGGGGGGGAAGATGTAGCACACCGATGTAACCATTACCACATTCAAAATCATACTGGGTCTTCTAATAGATCATTAATGCAGTGCCACAGTATTTGGGGGAGTAACATGGGTTGTTGTTAGAAATTATATCCTTCTATCAAATATTTTGTTCTAATGGTGCACTTACCTAAACATAGTCTTTACTATAGAATTGTGGATTAACAACTCTGACAGATAGGCCTAGTGAAAATTAAATAGATTTTATGAAAGTATTTTAGATTCTAGAATTATGTCAGTCACAAAAATTGAAACAATTTTAAGGAGTTATAGATTTTTTTAGAGAAATCAAGATAGACAACACAAATTTTAGGGGATCACAATACATTCTTCAAGTCCTTTCCCTAAACCAGGGTCTCATACATTCCAGTCTAAGAGTTACTGTTTATTTATTCGTCATGGTTTTTTTTTTCCAATCCCACCCCTTTCTCTTATTTTTATGTATCTCAACTCTCTGGGAAGTGTTCACATGAAGGTTTGATAATGATACTCTGGTCAAAACAGCTGCACATCTTCAAGAGTATAATGTTCACGAAATTAACATTTTGACATTGAAAAGGGCTTAGTCGATGTTCTCTCAGCCTTCCCTACATATCCTCTTTTGGAACTGTGACTATCCCAAAACATCCTGGCGACATGGAGCACATATTTTCATAATAAAGAGTAGGCAAGGCCTACTATTGCATACCTAAAAACTGAAAAGTCTTGTAAAGGGAAAAAAACCCACTGTTCTAAAACAGAAGCCCTGGGGTTCTTATTCATGTCTACTTGAGACTCGGTATTGAACCAGTCACATCTAATTAATAAGTTTCTTCTACAGTTGTAAGCCACAAGGATAGCTTAATACCCTAACAGCTTTGGTTTCTGTAAATCCAGAACATCACATTATTCTCAAGATAATAGTAAAGCCAGCATGGACTGGAGGTTTTTAGGCTGTTTATTCTTCAACTGAAACACTATCCAGGAGCTAAAGAGGAGATGTCGTGGTATCAATACTGCCCTATATATGTGCTGCGTACCTAGTGTATTAAGGTTTATGAGCTATTTTTTTTACTCTCAAATGTTCCATCTGAATAAGATAGCACTTAAGCCCTCTAAAGGACAAGCTTGTTTTGACTAAACTAAAAGCAAGAAGCAAGAGAGAATACTGTTTTGGTGAAGAAGCATAAGGCAAACCACAAAATTTATTGAGAAGTAGATTTCATAGTAATGAAAGAACAAGACATGTATCAGTGTGAATAGACTGAAATTGTCTTTTATAAATAGGTCTGACGCTGACTCAGTATTGACAGTCCTCTTTTTCTACACTTGTATTTTAAAAAGCCTGCCATTTAGTATGATTTAGGTAGGAAAAAAAGCTGCAGTCCATGGCTGGCAAGTGTGAGCCTGAGTGTGAGCCTGGGTGTGCACTAGGGTTATGAATCAGCTGTGCTAGAGTCTCAGCACTGCTCAAATACATATTGATGCTAATCCCTCCTCACCTGCAGCAGGCTGGAAAGAGTCTTCCTATTAGAATGCAAAGCCATTTTGTTATTGGAAGAAGAGGGTTATTCTTCCTCTTGAAAGAATGGATGTATTCACTCTTGTTTATCTGATAGCTCTAGCTGAAAGTGGATTTGGTTTGTATGGCTGTTCTTTAAACATATAGGGAGATTAAGCCCTGTCATACATAGTGACCATGTGTTCCTAATCCCTCTAAAACATGGCTTTTTTCAGACCAATTTTATATATGTGATGTGGCATGTAGAAAGGAATCAAATAAAAATTAAACCATTAGTAGCAAAAAATTGGGTTTTATTACTGTAAGACATGTAGGAATCCAGTAAGCCTACCTCTCACATCTGTGATTTTGGTAATGACTAAAGGTATACACCAACACTTGTATTAAAAATACTGCTTGAGACTCAGGCCATAAAACTTTATCTATGTATATTTTCAGCAAACTAGCAATGTTAGAAGTACAAATGCAGTAAATCCTGTGAAAATGAACAGCATAAAAAGGCAGTTAAGCAAATTATTAATGGCAATAGCAGCACCACAGTAAAAGCATACCTGTTCTGAAGTATTTGTTACAGAAATCCAATGTTACCTTACTTTAATGAGTTCTACCAAAGTCTGAAAATACACAAGCAAACTCTCTTAAAACATCCACCGAAGAATAATTTGCTGCTCAAAAAACTACCTGAAGTAATTTTCAGCCTTGCAATTAAACTGGGTCTCATTTCCTTTTGTTTTCTTTTTAATCCTTCCTTTGCAGCGCTAGATGGTTTATAACTTTTTAAGAAAATTGTCAGCATGAAAATGAGATAGAGAAATACAGAGTATTTAAAGACAATCTATTGCATATTGCAACAGTCCTGACTCGTAGTTGCTAGTGCATCAATAATATCAGGGTGACAGCGTAGCAAACACTTCACATGGATGGTTTCATAAAGAATTCAGACATGATAATTCACATTGAAAACTCTCCAAAAATTCAGATGTTATACACTTACAAGAAATACTAGTTAAATGCAAACTAGATAGAAAAGCTGTTATGAACAGAATCATTTACTTCTCCCTCTTCAGTTATAATGAATTTTGTTAAAATGATGGATTAATGTCACTTCGCTTTCTCCCCTGGCCCTCCCCACCCCTCTTTCTCACACATGCACATTCACATTTAGTTTGGTCTTATGCAATATTGTCATGACAGAAAAGTTTTAAATATTTGATGTAAAGTGGTACTGACAATGGTGTTGGTTTTAGTAATTTTAATCTCACCAACTGATTATAGCAGTGAATATAACTCTTTTTTATTATTATTTTCTCTTTTCCAAACACAAGAAATACAAATAGTATGAGAAGTTATGAACATGGAATTTAAAATAGTGAAGAGAAATCCACAAGGAAATTTAGAATAAAATTAAATTTAGAATAAATAGATGTTAATTATATAGGGGTTTGGGTGTTGCTTTGTTTTTGTAAATTAGACCAATTTTAATGAAAAGTATTCATATCGTCAGTTAGTATAAGAAATTTATCTCAAAATATCATTCATCCTCACAGCTGAAAAGGAGTTACATTCCACAGCAACAGGAGAAAGTGGTGGTTGAAATTCCATTTTTTATTTCTACTAACTTCCCATTGAAAGACTGTACTGAACATGTTATTAAAAGTTATGATATGTCAATTATTTCACCAATTTGGTAATTCATTGTACATTCAGAATCACTGTTATCAACCTTGCCTTTTTTTCTGTTTTAATTACTGATAAATACATTCAGTATTTTCAGTTTGCTCTCTTATCAAAATCTAGAGAGCACTTCCTCCATAGAATTCTCCATTTTATTAAGAAATAGTTCTTCTTTAGATGCTTTTAAAAAAATAAGAATTCATGGGAATTGGCTGGTCACTGCTGGGCCTGTGATTGTTCTGGATAATCCTCTTTCCAACTCTAAATATGAACACTCTGGCAAGTTGAAAAGCAAATAAGCACCAAAATTTTATGGAAAGGACTCGGAAAAGTTTTCTTCGCAGAACCTTATTTAACTGTTGGTCAATAAAAGCAATTTGATGTCAGTTTCATAAGGACAAGTGTTTCTGCCATTTTAAAAATCACACCCTAAATGTCACTCTTAATATTGCAAGTTTTGAACACTCCTGTTTTAACCCTTTTACTGTACCTTTCATTATTTTTAATTTTTCTAAATAGCATATTGTTCTAAAATAATTCTTAGATTTTACAGATAATTTATCATATTTATCATATATAGCAACATGCTATACAAAATAATGCGTTAGTTCATATTTCCAAGACTATCCCACATATCGGAAAGCTAAAATTTAGAGAAATACAGATAAAAAAGGTGTTTTACCACACTTAATGTATTTTAAGCAATGCCTGTTCTCACAGATTTTAATGATCTTAACAATTTCTAATATATGGTGCTTGTTCTTACCAAGAAACATTTTTCTTCACACAGACTGAGGGAAGATAAAAATTAAAGGAAGTGGAAGTAGACAAATGCAGTTTTGTTGTTTTTTTTTTAATAAGAGAAAGAAGGAAAAGCCACAAAGTTCAAAGCCTATTAGCTCAATTTCAGTTCCTAAAAAGTGGTAGAACATATAGACAAACACTGTCTGAGCATTTACAAGATAAGAAATATATGAAGATGAGTAACAGTGACAGTGGATTCATCACTGTCATGTCAAAATAACCTTTTTTTTTTTTTTTTTTTCATAATAGCATAATAGGTCTTTGGATAGAGGAAAAGCAGTCACAGTGTCATATAGTTTAACTTTAGAAAGCCTTCTGATGCTCTCTCACATGCTATTTTAATGAGCAAACTAGGGAAACACTGCCTGGATGAAATTGCTACCAGGTGTAGTTATTAAGAGTTCACTAATCTCAACAAATTGAACAAATGTAAAAAAAATTCTGCACAAATATGTGCAATGTATGCATTTCATAGCAGAAAAATTAACATCACTGCAGAATGAAAATAGCTGGTAGAGAGCAACAGTATTCTATTACTCTATGCTAATTATTCTATTAGCATCACTGGCTCTGTCACAAGCTGAGCATGACAATAGTATATGGAAAAATGTCATTTTGAGATGTATAAAAAGATAATATCAAAACACTCTTCCATCCCATTTAACACTAGCAAGGCCTTGGCTGGAGTGTGATAAAGAGTTCTGAAAAATGCAGTTCAGGAAGGATATGGAACAGCAACTGAACCTTCAGGGAAGAGATCAAGAAAACAAAACCTAAATAAGTGATTAAAGCAGCCGTGTCTGTTTAGTCCAGAAAAGAAGAGACTGAGAGCCAATATGATAATATTAAAAATGTAAATATGTTGGAATAATAGGAAAACAAAAAGCTCTAATTCTCACCCATTGTGTATGTGAGTTTCAAATAAGCTGAAAATTCAAGATAATTATTCCAAGATATGGAATAACAACTTTAACTTGCAATAATGAAGTTAAGTTAAACCTAAGCAAAAAAAAAAAAAAACAAACTCCAGCAGAAGGCAGTGAAGCAATGGATTGCCTGCAAGGGCTGTGAAATTTCTCTAGCAGACTCTGTCAGCAGTGACAACACTACAGTTAATCCTGGTTGTGACAGCAAGATAGACCCAGTAACTCTTCAAAATATCTTCCAAAATTATTTTATAATATTTTTATGATCTTACACTTAGTACTAATTATTTGTCACTACAAAAGTAGAAGAACGTTATGGACTAAGTCACAGTGTACAATATCTAGTAATAGATTTTACAAACTATCTGAAAAACTACCATCTATATCATTTTACCTTTGACTTACATTCACACATTGCATCTAAGTGCACTGTAGTACTAATTCTATTTAAACCCAAAAACTTTAAACCAACCAACCAAAAAAGCAGCTAAAACCAAAAAATCCCAACCAAATCCTTTTTTTTTTCTTTTTTTCATTTTAAATATTTGAAGACTCACACTATTATGCATTCAGAATGGAAAAAGAAATGTTCCACTTTTCACATCACAACATGCAGAAACCTGACTTGACAAGTTTTAAAATTATTCTGAATAAGATTTCAGTCAGAACCACACTGCTACCTCAACACCTCTATGTATGAGATGAGCCCTGTGGAAATCCAGAAATCCACACAAGTAATGTTCTAGTTTCCTTTAGAACTTGAGCGAAAAAGCATACTTCTGATATAAATAGGAATTTCTAATGGAATAATGTTAGTTGTTTTTTTTTTTTCTCATCTTTCTGTTTTCTTAAATGAGTGTTAAGTGACTTCTCTATTAGCATTGTTATTAAGCCTTCACTTAACCTCAGACAATATTCAGCATTATGGAGCAGATATCAGTTTGATGTTCTCCCTTTCAACAACAGAATCTGTCTTCTTTTTCAGAAATGAATCCCTCAGGCTTGCAGATTGACAAGAATATTCAAGAACTGAAACTATCCCATCTTCTCTGCACTGTTAATGCTGGATTTACAATAGGAAAGGAGCTGTAAGGTGGGCTGCTCAGAGTAGAAATAGTTATTTACATATGGTGTTATTTCTTCTCTCTTCTTTCACTGTGTCTCTACTCATGTCCCATTCTTTTGATGCTTCCGACTACAGAAACCTCATTGTCCTTTAACAGCAAATCAGTACAGTTCTGTTCAGTGATGAGCACCTTCCATTTCAGAACCCCTTTTCTTCAAGCAAGTTAATAGAAACGTATCTTTAACTCTGCATAAGTCCTTTAGTTGCAAATATGGAGCAGATAACATCCTCTTGAACGAAATATTATGAGTTTTTCAACTGAAATTGAACGATCTTATGACCTTTAGCACTTCTATCTCATCTCTGCTGTTTATTCACACAACTTTTGTTACTTAAACTTTCCTGGAAGATATTCAGTTAATTACTTCAAGGCAACTTATATTGTCAAAATTGTTGATATTTGCTTGCAAGAGAAGTTATTATGCTTAAAATGCATCTCTTTTACATTTCTACCATCTGAGTGCTACTTACTATTCCATTAAGGTGACCTCTAGCAAGGCAGTTAGGCACATGCATAACTTCACACAGACAGTTTTGCTATGCTCAGCAAGTCAATAGTTGTCTTTATTCTGAAATGAAATTTTATGCTTTAAGGAGAATCTGAAGTGCTTGCCTAAATGAAAAGTTACAACCTTGATTTGTAAATCTGACTTACTATTATTTGATATTCTATAAGAAGAACCTGAATTTCATTTTCCTCCAAGACCACTACAACATTTACAAGGTACAATAAGTTACCATGATAACGTTGTGATACTATAGGACTGCACAAAAATAATACCATATACTGACATTACTGTGTGTCAGCATTCCATCAGGAACAAATCAGATGCAAAAATATGAGTATAATTATCTGATTGCTCCTTTAGAATAAGACTCTGCCAATAAAGGCTCTACTGATCATGAAGAGGAATCAAATGTTTTGGTTTCATGTAAATATGAGTCCATTTAATGGTATCTTGCATTGTTGGAAGTAATAATTACCAGGCCTGCTTCATATGCATGCAAAAATGTAATATTGCAGAAATACAGAAGAAACTTAAGCCAGATACAAAGAGGAATGTAGATTTTTTTTTTTCCTTTAATTTATTCTTGGAGTAAAGGAAAGCCAGGGGAACAGAAATGTCAAGGCAGAACAGAGTTAACAGGTACACATAGCAGCTTGCTCAGTTGTGGGGTTTTCTTGAGCTCTGATTGTGGATCTTCTCTGAACCCCTTCTGATACGGCCAAGGGCCCCTGGGAACTCCTGGAGCAATAGCAGAGTGCCTGATGTGCCAGGCAAGGGCAGCTGTGGAGGGCTCTGACTTCCAGCAGCTTCTCAGGAAGCTGTTTCTGATCAAAGGATGCTTTGAGCTTCAAGCTGACTGAGCAGGAAGAGTCACCCACCCATTCAGCAGGTGCTGGGAGATGCGTGTAAGGAGCAGCCCATAGTCTAGGTCCCAGAGGAGCAGTTTCTGCAGAGGGTGCCCAAAGGCTGACTAGAAACTGTGCTGCTTGGGGGAGTGTTCATGTGCTCAGCAGTGGTGTTGAATCCTGGGACTTGAATACAATGCCAGGAGAGAAGCTTTCTGCATTCAGCAAGTACAAAAAGCAGTCAGTGCTGGCAGCAGAGGAAATGCTGAGTCTGAGCAGGAGGCTTGGGGGTTGATCCTTCCCTCTCCTGAGCATAGGTAAGAAATAGAAGCTGAGAGAGTTTGAACTTTTCAGCTCAAAGAAGGGAAGGCGAGGGAAGAGTATCCTATCAAAGCATATAAACAAAGTACAAGAAGATGGAGCCAGGCTGTTTTCAGTGGTGTACAGTAAAAGGACAAGAGGCAAAAGGTACATACCAAGCCCCTAGAAAATTCTGCTTAAGGAAAAACTTTTTAGTAGGAAAGCTGCCAAACAGTGGAATAGGTTACACCAAGAAGCTGTAGAGTCTCCATCACTGGAGATAGTCATCATTCAACTGGATGCAGGCCTGACCAGCCTCCTGCTGTATTTCAGTCTAGTCAGAGCAGAGGGGTTGGACTAGACATCCCCAGAGAGCCATCTTCAACCATTCTGTGATTTTGTGAGCAGTAATTCTGGTTTTGAGGTCTAGTGATCCCAGACTTTCAGAAAGTTGCTAATGATAAATGACATTAATATTTGCAGCCATTTGGCTACAGCACCAAGCCAAGACAGGTGTAAAACACCCACAGAGAGCCATTTTTGCTGCCTCATTTCCCACTGTTAAATACCAAATGAGGAATATCTGAAAAATCAACCTAATGTCTCATCTTTAAATGCAAAGCGATATAATAGTGCTATGCAGGCCTCATCTGTGTGCAGACAAGTGAAGACTACACAATCCTGTATGAGGAAGAAAGGTGACCCACGAAACACCCACACTATCAATTGTCATCAGCCTAGTTGAAAGGTTTCAGGAGCTCAGCCCTCAATAGTTTTGTGTTGGAGGAGATAACAAAGGCTCAGACATTGAAGAAAATACACCTATGGTCAAGGCACTCATGATATGTATGATTCCTATGCTTATTCTGGCTTTGAAGGATATAAGGCTTTCTCTTTAGAAGTAACTAAGACTGAATAATAAACTAAATAGCTGGCATCCAAATAGAAAAAAATAATTTCATCTGTTAAATGTACCTCTCGATTATAATTAAAAAAATAAGAGATAATTTTCTTCTAAATTTTAAAGCATACAAAATGTAGATATTACCAAAGCCAAATGAAGTTTAAAATGTCGTTTGAAATTTCAGTTGAGGCAACAGAAAAAAAAAAGATAATACAGCATATGTAGCAGATCCAGTGAAATGATGAAAAAAACATCACATGGAGAGAGTGGAAACTGTTGTTTCAAGTCCACAGATCTTGTCAGTTATAGATAATTCTTAATAATGCCCTGAATATTCCAAGAAATTAAGAGAAATAATTTTAGTTTAAAATAAACACCTTTTTTGGGGAAATACTATAGTTTAGAAGACTTGCTTCCAGGAATGACAGTGGACAGGTCAGTGTAGAAAATTTCACACATAATGATATAACCTTAGGATATACACTATGGAACAGGCTGTAAAACTCATCTGTTACATTTGTTTTTCTCATTCCTGTGAACTGCTCTTTTAGGATCCATTTAGCAATTCATTGCAGTCCTCAAAAGATGATAATGCTGCAACAGAAAACTACAGAATAAATTGTGCCAGTGGTAAAGAGGCAGTGATTGGCAGGCCTTTCTTAATTACAGCATTAGGTTTAGCACTTGTGTTAATCTGAAATTAATTAACATTTCTCCAGATAACACTAGTTAAATCCAGTTTGCCAACAGACAGATTCAGCTCTGAAATTAGTGCTTTAGAAAACCTTATTTATTGCCTACTGGCCTCTAACATAAAAAATCAAATCCACAGGGGTCAGGTTTCCCAGTCTATTGTTTGACCTGATTCCCAAAACAGTTCCATAATATTCTCAAGGGGCAACTCTGGACACACAAAAGCTTGTGTCTGCCAGAATCATTTATCCAGAAGTAAATATCTTATTTCTTCAAACAGGTTTTTAATTCCTCTTTTTATACCTTATTAGTATAGTTATTAATGCAGCATTTTCACAATCAATAGTTATTCTACAGATATAGAAGTTTCTGTAGATGGTGAGAACAAAAATGCAAATGTAAAGAGAAGCTACATAAGTTTTTCAGAAATGGATCATACCTATGATCCTGGTGTATGTCTTTGACATATAAGTTATCTACTCTGCAAGGAAAACATGACAGATATAATCTCCCTGGATTTCAGAATTTTATTCCATGGGAGATGACTTATTAAAACTGAGAAGATGTGGATCAGAAACTGGACTGTAAAGTGGATAAAGGACAGAACAAGGAGATCAAATGGGTTCTGATGGAAGTATCTGGGTATTAGTGGGTTCTCTGTGCAGTTCTTCACAGTCTACTTTGAAAAAATTTAGCATTTTATACCCCCAAAGGGCAAAAAAATTATCTGGAGGCAGAGAATGTGCTAATGAAATGTATTATTAATGTGAGGATGGAATACATCATTAATATGGAATGAGATCAAATATAAAATGGCAGAATCTGTGTAATTTCAGGGACCAAGGCAGTAAAAAATCAAATGATAAATATATTCTTGTGCATTCACAGGCTAATAACAGGAACTCTGCTAAGAGTACAGACTGCATGGGTTTCCAGATACCAAAGAGAAGGTGTGTAATAGTTAAAATAAATCTTACACCACAATCTTTCCTCTTCATTGCCTTTCTTCATGCTCATTAATGATCAATTATCTGCCTTCATAATGTTGTAAAATTATTTTTTATTTCATAAATTGATCTCTAATATAATTACACAGGGATTCTCTATATTATCCAAACTTTTTCCCAATCTTATTTTGTAGATCTTCTTTGAGATAGATCTCCTCAGATCCCTAAATAGGCCATTACATGAAGTCATGAAAGACAACCTGTTATTAAACTTTCAAATTAATCTCTTTTAAATCTAGCTTCCAGCTCTCTGTCCAAATTTTCATTTTTAATTCCTTTTCACTCACATATCCAATGAATTTACATATATTTTGTAGAATGTGCTGCATTCCTTCTTGGAAATGCTTGGTTGCTTTGCTCTGGATGGACAGATGTCATAATGATAGATTGGGTGGATGCTGCTAAGCAATGCATTATATAACTTTTCTCCTCATCTCATTTCATAGAATCATAGAATCATAGAATTGGCTGGTTTGGAAGGGACCTCAGACATCATCAAGTCCAACCCTTGACCACTAGCGCTGCGGTTACCAGACCATGGCACTGAGTGTCACATCCAGTCTCTTTTTAAATATCTCCAGGGATGGAGAATGCACTGCTTCCCTGAGCAGCCCATTCCAATGTCTGATCACCCTCTCAGTAAAGAAATTCTTTCTAATGTCCAGCCTAAACCTCCCCCGGCACAACTTGAGACCATGCCCTCTTGTCTTGTTGATAGTTGCCTGGAAAAAGAGCCCAACCCCCCCTGGCTCCAGCCTCCTTTCAGGGAGTTGTAGAGAGCGATGAGGTCTCCCCTGAGCCTCCTCTTCTCCAGGCTGAACACCCCCAGCTCCCTCAGCCTCTCCTCATAGGGACTGTGCTCAAGTCCCTTCTATAGCTACGATTTTCAAAATTCCACCCCTTCCAAGAAGAATATTGACAAATGATAACTGAAAAATAGCACTATTTCACTGGGCTCCCCATAGTCTCCAGAATTAAATAGAACACTCTGCTACAAAATCTAATTCTTTTTTCCCAGGTTACTTCTCCAGTTTGCTACAGTTACGAATAATAAGTAATCTTGTAAGTACTGCTGCTTTCTCCCAAACACATTCTTTTTTTTATTTTATGTTCAGTTCTCCAGTCTTATAGAATCATAGAATCGGCTGGGTTGGAAGGGACCTCTGAGATCATCAAGTCCAACCCTGTCCCTTATTGTCAGAATTACTTGTCTGACTGTTGTACAGCCATGCAACGTGTTATATTCTGTATTTACATGTTTCTATCTACTGTTTTTCCTACTGGTTTCAGTAGGCTCTTTGTTACCAATTTTATTTTTATCTTACCTGAGCTTCTTCCTTATATACTATTTCTTCCCTTCTTCTTTTTCCATTGTCAGCTTTGAAACCCGGGGATTATTTTCAGTTTTAAAAGTGTTCTCATATTAGTATGGTTGAAAATCTTGTTTGACAAAATGTATTTTAACTATCTTCTTCAATGTTAACAGTTTTGCCTATAAGGAATTTTCATAATTTGTATCTGTATTAATTAGTTTATACAATCTCTGTGTATATGAGGGAGAACTCCATATGGATTACTTCATCTTATTCTTCTCACTACTTTTAAAGCAGGTACAGAATAAATGTCTAATTTTATTATTAAATAATTCATGGTTATTGTTACTGGTAATTAGATTTAAATCTCTCTACAAAGTAGTGTTATGATATGGCTTTTGCACCGAGTTTCTACCATTTCTTTTTTCACTTGGTAGACAACCAACTTCCAGGTGATTTACATTAATAACTCATTACTCTGTTCCTAGCTTCCCTATCCAAGCTCATTTTTTCCCCAAAACCAGAGTAGTAAAAGAATCATCTCGCCTGTCTTTGGGAATCTGCAGCATAGACATCTAAAGCTGATATAACTTTATAGATTTGCTCTGCTGTCAGTGGAGGCACCTCTGCAGCACAATTCATCTGGCTTATTTTAGACGAGTAAAATAAGGTGAGGTGAACCATGCCCCACTAAGTGACTTTCTGTTCACTATAAAAGCAGTGTAGTCAACTAGCTCATGTATATACATCTGCAATGTACATATCTAATGTGAAATAAATTTAATTCCATTCCTATACTGGTTGGCTTTATAAATGGCTATAATCTCTGTGTCCTGTTATTATTCCATTTTTACATTTGTTCTCTCTTCCACTTTTTTTAGTAGCATGACACTCAGGAAATGAGGTGAACCTGGCAGATCATGATATTTTTTTCTACTGTCTTTTAGAATGCTAGGAAAAACTGCACCTTTTATGACCTACGTCATCATGTGTCTGTATTGTTTTCTGTTATTCCTTGTGGGGAAAAATAAAAAAAGAAAAAAGAAAATAAAAAGGCAATATCTTTATAAATAGCCCTTGTCTCTATCTACAATTCAATATTTGTAGCATGTCAATCTGCTGAAGTTATAAGCCCTGCTGTTTTTCTCTGCCTAAGCTTATTACTCTCCATTTCCTGGCAACAAATCATATGGTTCGGGCACCAGCTTGTGACCCTGTTCTATGGGAGTCATATTCATTTGTTCTCAACATCAGTGCTTTCTCCAGTTTTCTGTTATTGTCAGGTTTCATTATCCTTCTACATTTCTCTGCTCAGGACCCCTCTTGTTACATATCTATCTGGCAAGTCATATCAAGGCCTGTGCTCATTCCTGTTAAATACTCCATTAGAAATCATTAGCAAGTCAGGAGCACGAAGATGAAAGATTTGCATTTTCAGAAATATTCTTCCATTGATCTGGATCTTATTGATTCTGGCAGAGGGACTTCTGAGAGAGGACAAAAAGCAATTGTAACAGTAGAAAGAAAAAAACCCTAAGAATATTAATAGTCATCTTCATAACACATTAGGAGTAAGAGATACACATACCAAATCAAGAAAATAAAGGTGACAATTTGTAACAATATAGCTATATTAACTTTTCATATATGAATCTCAGTAGAGGTTTGGTATCTCTGAAGACACTGAAATCCATGAGAATTATACCCTTTCTTGACCACCCCCCATTTAACCATGCTACATCTATATCAACAGTATTTGTGTCACAGAGTCCAAGGACTTCACAATCTGAAAATCACCCATATGAAACAGAAAGACCTTTTTATAGGTCTGATAGAAGGACAATATTTGAACTGCCCCTTTTGATGACCAAAACCTCAGTTGAATTTAGTCATCAATGAACTGTCAAATGTCACTGATTTGCTCCTATAACTTTTGGAAGGATCAGCATTTACATTCCCATTTTCAGAAGTTCCTTAGTTCAAGCAGTGAGGCACACATCTGCTTTTGTACACCTCTTGCAGCTCAGATTCAAGGAGAGGCAATCCCCTATTTTGTCTGTCTCTGATCTACCCTGTGCTCTCTAGATAGAATTCAAGCTACAAACTCACAGGGATCCTGGCTGCTGAGAGAGGCAGCTCACAGATCTGCTGACTCAGCACTACATGGGCACAATGAAGCCCTGCCCAAATTTTCGACTGTCTTGCCCTGAAGGCTAGCAATTTTGAAAAGTAACAGACTCTATTCCTTGGATCAATTTCCCACAGATTTTCAGTCAAGGACCAGAGCAATCACAATTGTTTCTTGCAATTACTCAATGAAATAATCATCCTTGTCAGGAATGTCAAATAACTGGCATCTTTCTTCAGTGATTGAATTGATAAGAACATCACTCACCGGTACAGTTGTAGGACCTGAAAAGATCCTATTTCTTCATAAAATTAATTTCAGTTTAATTCAGACCAAAATCAAATAACTTTAAAAAAAATCCTTCAGTCAAAGTCTGTTTGTTTTGTTGTTTGGTTTTTTTTCAGGTGACACAAGATAAACAGGAAAAACAAAATTCTCTCTAGGAGCCATTTATGCCTTGTAATACTATTTCAATCCAGTGTAAGAACACAGCCATTGGTTTGGGGTTTTTGTTGGGTTTTTTTGTTGTGGTTTTTTTTTTTTTTTTTTGCTTTGTCAGTCTTTTTTAGCATTTAATGACTTCAGAATTAAAATATACTATACTATTCCATGAACTACTGAAAAAAAGGCTATTCATGAAGAAAACATTTTTAAGTGTTTGATGCTGAAAACCTGACTTAGACTTTGTTAGAAGTGCACAGTAACCTCTTGGATGCATAGACATCTATTCACACAAGACAATACACACTGGAGTACACCCTGGCCACGGAGCTCATACACTGTCTATTTACAGACATTAGTTGACCACTTCTGTAAAAGCAAATTGCCACCTCTTCTCCATAAATGGAAAAAATAGTCTGTACTTCTCAAGTGACACTGGTGCTATGCACTGTTTGACAAGCATAGTCAATATCTATTATCAGATTATCTTTGTAGGAAATTTTTAATATGATTATACATGAATACAGAACACACACAAATCTCCTTTGTCTGTATTCAGAGGACTCAAATAGAAGGTGAGTTTTGCAGATGGCATTTTCTACCTTCTTTCTCTCTCCCTCTTCACCTCAGTCCTTTTCAGCAGATACCACCTCTTATCTCCATAGGAGGGGCAAGCTCCTGGTATTCTAACCAAAAGCAATAAGCTTAAATCACCTCCAAACACAGGTTCAGTCTTTATTTAAAGATAATGGTTCACGCCTGTATTCCAAAAATTTAGAGGACTGACAGAACAGCCAGTTATGTCTGCTACGTACCATGCTATAATTCTTTCAAACACTTTAGTTAAAACACATTCACACACACGCCTTCACTTTTGTTGTCCAAATTGATACAAGCACTAAGAACTTGAATCCCTAAATAACAGCATGGATTGTACGTGCATACTACTATTGGGTATGTCTGCTAGGGGTAGCTGGCAAAAGGCATATATGTTTACCTGGACCCTTCAACAGAGTCCCAGCACTCCTGGGTGGACTTGGGAAACTTACTTGCTAAAAATATTTACTATTCTATCTACTGTTGTCTAATAATGTCTTGAAAAGGTAAAGTGCTTTATCAGGACTACCTAAGCAAAGAAACAAGCAAACAAAAAAATAAAGTAACTTTTGTAGGCATTTTTTTGAGTTAGTAATGCAGTAACCTAGGGTGACCAGAATGTCAGAAAAACAACATAGAAACATGAGAAATCTTCAAAAAGTCTAATCAGTGGAAATAATGAACAACCTCAACATTCAGCCATAGCTGTAACTAAAAATTAACAATTTTCTTAGGCTTTTGAACACCTGTTTGAACACTGCTTTTTATTTTACACACTCTTCAGAATTTTCTGATTCACCACACAAGACTCAAGACAACTCACTCACTACAAGAAGAACAAAACCATGTGCATTTTATGCTCAGGTAAGCAAGAAATCCTGCCTGAGTACTTTGTGTACAAACAATGTCCCTTGCCAGTAGAAACAGTGAAAGTGCAAAACAGAAAAAATTATCAGTGTTTGAGCTGAAGTTAGACCGTGCATAAGGGAGGATCAATACAACAATTTGTAACTATCAAGAACTGGAGCCTTTAAACACCAGCTGGCTTAGCAGACACCTTTCCACAGTGGCTATGTGTCAATATAAGGGTAATTTTAGTTGTTTTTTCTCTAACACGATAAGCTGTGGACTCTTATATCCTGAGGCTCTCTCTGGGTAGGGACTTGGAAGAACCACGGCAGCATCTGCACTAAATAAGCCTTTCAAGGTTGCACATTGTGGAGGATGCTGAGGAGACTGGCTGCCTTGTAGCTGCGTATGCTGCACAAAGACGATGACTTGAGGTATTATATATAATTTTCACTGTCCCTTAAAAGACATAATAATTAAATCTAAAAAGTGGAACACAGCTACTATAACTGACCATATTATGAGTTGTGACTTAAAGCTACAGAGGGATATATTTTTAAAAATGACTATGTGTGCCATGGGAACAGTGCCAATACATTGTCATCTCTCAACTCAGGATCAAGCTATATTGGAGAAAAAACAGGGTAGTTCTAGAGTGGCTGCAGGGATAAACAATAAAATCAAATGTTGATGCAGTTAGAGCTCAGAGTGAGCAAAATGAGTCTTCTGTCATCCTGTTGTTTTAAAGAGTTTGATGAGTATATGTATTGCAATCCTTGAAAGTAATGCTGAGAAGGCAGCAAGATACAGTGCATGGGTAATAGATAGCTGCTTCCTTTCCACTGTGTGTACTAAGCACTAACTTTGCTTGCCACAAGCAAACACAAACTCCCTCACCTTTCCACTGAAAAACATACAGCTCCCAGGGGAATATTCATTTATTGAATGTCAAGGACTGTCTCTTACAGTACTGTTGTTCTGCTCCTGGAGATAAACATAGGTGACAGAGAGCACGTCTGTAAACTCAGGATGTTCTGAATTCCCCAGACAGGTCAGGTAACCGCTATGTTACAACGATGCTTCCCAAGCTCTAAGGAACAGTCTTCCAGTATAGACCAAGAACGACACCTAAACTTGAAGACACACCTAAGTGAACAGATGATACTCTAAATAAAAATAATGATAATTGCAAATGTTTTTTCTATCTGCTTGCTCGCCAACTGACCTGCATTTAGATTTAACTTACCTTTTTTATCAATTCTTTAAAACTGTTAGGGTAACTATTTTTTTTTACTGTTGATTTTGTCTGGTTGATGAACATGGGTATTCCAGACCCATTAAAATGAAGAGTAATTTTTCTATTAAGTATAGTTGGAATTTTACAAACCAAGTCTTGATACACACAATATTTTAAGTAAATAACAAATGGGTGACATTGATTACCTACTTTTTGGGAAATGTTTCAGTGAAATGAATTACATTGTTCCACTTTAGAATGTTAAATAAAAAAAGGTGAGCTTATTTTGCAAAGTTAAGGATTCATACTCTCAGACCATTCATATTGGCTCAAGGTTTTTAAAGCTTCCAGACACTGGAAACATGTGGACAGTAATAACCAGTATTAATTTCTATCTGTGATATTTGCATCTTATAGTACTTTAAGGCCAAGAACACAGATTAAAGATTAAAAATCTGTTGCAATTATCTTTTAAGAAGATTTTTTCCTTCATTAATGTAACACTTGAATAGATCAGAGTTTCTACTCCTTCATTGCTCTTTATATGTGTGAATTCCAATTACAAGTATCTCTATCAACTCAATCCTTATCTGTTTTAATTTAAAACATGTGGAAAAAAGTTACCAGAAATATGTAGCTAGCATAAAACCAAGAATTGCAAATGCAAAAAGTACTGTAGGAACAGAGACAAAGCAAAGATATTGCTTGAAAAACTGCAAAATTCTGAGCTTTTACAAGAATGAACTTAAGTAGTCACTGCTATTTCTCTGAAAATTCTTTTAATTAGAGTGCTACTTAATCAAGCCATATTTCATGCATTACAAAAATGTTATAAGAAACTCAAAAGATATTTATTTCATGATGGCATAATATATAACTTTACGTTGCTCATAGAAAAAAATAAAAGTGAATGATGGAATAATCAACGATCATTATTATATGAAAACACTGGTTTTGCTTTATTTTTCTCCTTTATAGTAAAACTATGATAATATGTTGATGGTTTCTTTCTCTAACCAAAGTTGATTCATTTTTATTTGATTTTTTTTCTTATTGGACAGTCATAAAAGTGCTTATTATCAAAAAATAGTGTTTAAAAATGAGGCTGTTAATAAAGCTGCAGTAATAGAGAGAAGCAACATTTACAAAACCAACTGGCTGTGTAGGTTCCTGTAACTGAGCCTCAAAGAGTTTTGGCTTCTAATGGTAAGTAATAATACAGTATCCTCTATTCCCTATGTTCCAAAAAATTTTTAATCAAATGCTAATGTAATTATAAAAGTTATTAAACTAAAGCTATTGACACAAATTGAAAATTGTTAATATGTAAGCTTTACTAATGAACCATCTCTTTGAAAGTGTGTTGGGCACAGAATCCACCTAATTGCAGATAAAATCTTTACTGTAAATAATTTTATATTTAATTTTCAAATGTTCAATTTTGGTTAAAGAGATAACAGAATGTTAGAAAGTCTTTCTCTTTAAAATAGCACACCTAGGAATTTGTGCATCAAATCCATTTTATTTCAGGTTTACAAGAGAGAGATTTGGCTAAGACAATGGAGAGCAAAGTTTTGGGTCAAATCTGTCCAGCATAAAATATAATCTGCTGTGTGGACAAAATTATTGGATACCTTAATCCTCAGGAATAATAGCAAATGTTTCCTCTGCTGGAGTAAATTAGAGAAGCTTCTAAGATAAACTAGCTTCCACATATTTAATATTTCATACTGTTAGAAATGTTTTAACCAGCCTTTAAAAAAATCTCTCTGAATCATAGCTGTTTGCACTAAAAAATAGAGAAAAAGATGAGTTGCTATGGTACCTAAATACTAATGGACAGGCCCAGTCTCTCTGTAAGCCTTTAGAGGCATCAGCCTTTCCTGTCAGCTACATGGAGAACTAGACACTTAACTGCAGTCTTCACCAGCTACTGAATCTGTAGGAAACCTATTTGCCTAAGAGGGACAAACTGAATCCCATCACTTTCCTTTTGGATATCTTGTTTAGTTTCCTTGGATTCTCCCTGCTTTTGCTTAAGATCACATCTGGTAGAAAGATCTAACATGTCTAATTTGCTCTTGAATCCAGAACTTCTTTGACTATAGATCTAAACTTGGCTGAATACAACATTTCCATAGAGTAGAAAAACTAAATATGTCTGAAAAGATTTAGGATTTTTTTAGAAAAACTAAAATGTCTGAAGATGTTGCCAATGTCTGTTAATTATAAATTTGTTTTCTCCTCACTGTAATTCCTGTCCTACAATACTGTCTACTTGATTTCACTATAATTTGCTTTAACATAGAGAAATAGTTTTTATCCTTCTCTTATGACAATGCAGATTTTTTCAGGATAATTTGACAGACAATGACCTCCCTGAAGAACTGCTCTGTTTTTTGAGTTTTTCACTTGTCAGCCATTACCAGTCTGATCTCTTTTTACATAAATGAATTATAAATGCAAATTATTTATATCACCAAATACCGTTAATAAATCATTGTTTCTTCTTTTCCCCTGATATTCTCTCTAATGTGTCTATTTCATTTTAAAGTTGTTGTAGGAAAATGAAAAAGGCTCATATTACTCTGCTACAGGGGAAATACAGAGCAATCCATTTATGCTCATGACTGTCCTGCTTGCATATAGAACTGTTGTTTTATGAAACATGTCATAAATTGACAAATGGAAAAATTAGTAACTTTTACAAATATTCTTGCTTGATTTGACAGATTTAAGAGTGGAGTTTAAATTTAAACATTTTACTTAGGAAGCACACTGAAGTATACTCCTCAAAATATGTGGCATGCCTTCTTCCTGTTAATAAAGGTAATAAGAATACCTGAATGTCTTAATACCGCAGAACTGCAGCTGTGATGTTTCTGTTTGTAAGGTAAAAAGATTACATGCATTATGGATCCAGTTTCTTTGCACTCAGATATCCTTTCACCAAGAATGGAAAGGGTTGTTTGTGCTGCCCCTCACTATTGGTTGAGTTTTTAACTTGATTGTGCTAAAAAACTGTAATCTCATATATCTGAATTTCCTCACCTATCAAGAGATGCAAATCAATTTTAATGGGTAATGAGGATAAATCCTTTATCACCTTCCTCTACATATTAATTATAATGAACTTTCTCCTCAAAAGAAAGAATTTTTATCAGTCACATTCTACATCATGAATTTTGTTTGTGGAGCATAAATATTGGCCAATTTATCAGTACTTAAGATCTGTACAAGATCTTAAGCAAGAGTACATCTATAAATTGCACTTGCTCTTAGGTTCTATCTTATAGTTTCACACCCATCATTTTCATAAACTCTGATTTTAATCACATGGATTTGTGAGCTACCTAAGAATCACAGCAGCTCCAAGCTTTGCCTGCTGGGTGTGCTGATATTGTAGCCATACATTATTTAAACCCATTAAAGTGGTTCAGACCCCTGTGCAATTTTATTTTCTTGAATAGACACATGGATTAACTCCACTAAAACAAGTAGCCTGCCAAAGCATAATGTATATGAAATCATCCTCTTCTTGTCCACAGTAACAAATTAACAGAGGTAACAAATCCTGTCAAGGTGCCACTGGATGGCATACCTTCCATCCAGCATGGTGATTTCACCACACAGTTTGGTGTCAGCAAACCCGCTGACGGTGCATTTGATTACACTGTCCATGTCACCAACAAAGACATTAAACAGCACTGGCCTGAGTACTGACCCTTGAAGAACACCACTTGTCACACATCTCCATTTGGACACTGAGACATTCACCAGAACTCTTTTTTCAAGAGTGCAACCATCCAGGCAGTTTCTTATCCAGTCAATGTTCCATCCACCAAATCTATGTTGTTCCAGTTGAGAGACCAGAATGCCATGAGGGACAGTGTTGAATGTTTTGCATAGGTCCAAGTAGATGATGTCCGTCGCTCTGCCTTTGTCCACCAAGGCTGTGACCCCATTGTAAAAGGCCCAAATTAGTAAGGCAGGACTTGCCCTTAGTGAAGCCATGTTGGCCGTGACCAATCACCCCTTTATAATATCCACATGCCTTAGCAGGGCCTTCAGGAGGATCTGCTCCATAATCTTGCCAGCCACACAGGTGAGACTGACTGGCCTATAGTTCCCTGGATCTTCTTTTTCTCCATTTTTGAAAATTGGGTCTATGTTTCTGCTTTTCCAGTCAGCGGGAACTTCACCAGTCTGTCGTGACTTTTCAAATATGATGGGAAATGGCTTTGTAGTTTCAGCCACCAGATCTTTCAGGACTCATCAGGTCCCATGGACTTGTTCAACTTCAGGTCCTTTAGATGGTCTTGAGCCTGCTCTTCATCTACAGTGGAGGGATTTTCCTTTTCCCAGATGTGCCCAACTTCAACTATTTCAAAATGTTTTGGGTTTTTATTCTACTGGTAGTTGTAGACTTGAGGGTTGGATTTTTAAAAATCTGAGTGAGAAGCATAGCTCCAGTACACCTTAGGTGAACTATACATGTAGTTCTGTTGTGCTTAATGCCTTAAAAAATGTCAAAACTTATCAGCCTCAAAAGGAGGCATTTTAAAACTTCTGTTTTAATGATAAATAATGATTTGAGAATGCAAACTTTGTGCTCAGTGAAAGAATAGAGAGGTGTCAGCTTTCTTCAAGAAAACATTTAAAAGAGTCTGAGCTGAATTTTAAACTAGGAGTGTTGTGCACAGCTTAAAGCTGTAGAAACTTTAAAAGATAGCAGAAGGAGATGAATTTTAAAAATGGATGCTTCCACAATAATGATTCTCTGAAGGGTTCAAAATTTTCCATGAGAAACCCCGTTCTTTTTTTTTTTTACATAACTGTGCTCTATAGATACTGCTTTCTCAGAAAAAAATATTACGATGCAGTGATCACTAATTTTTAGTTTATAAATTGAGTTTGCTTGCTCACTCTGTTCTTATGTTCTCATTCTCTGGTATCATTCTGCCCTTTCAGCATGTGATTTTGCATGTTTGCTTTTTAAGTAGAGCTGATGCTGGTTTCATGTGTCTCATTTTGTGTGTAGCCAACATGAATATTTTCTCAAAGACATTTAATTAACATATCTCAAAAAATAAAATAACAGCCAAGCTTACCCATCCACTCGGACTATGAAATTAGTTCTATAAGAACAGAGTAAAAGTTCATTTAATATTGGTAAAGGAAGGGCAAGTGGTATACTTTTCTCTCTACAGAATCACTGAATGGCTGAGGTGGGAAATATCACCTTGTCCAACCCCTCTGCTTCAAGCAGGCTCAGCTAGAACAGAGTGACCATATCCAGCCAGGTTCTGAATGTCTCCAAGGATACAGACTCCACAATGTTCCCAGTGCTATTGTAGATTTGTCACAAAATCCCAGAAACAGAGTTGCTTTACTTTGTCTGAGAGAAGACCAAAGTTAAGGTTATGCAGTCAGACACAGAATTTATTTCATGAGTCTTCACCAGGAGGGAGAATTGATGTTGTAGGGACCTCCTGCAGAAGCAGACATTTATCTAAAGCTTGGTGGCAGAGGGGAGTCCGTGCTCCTACCTGTTCTCTGTTCCATTCTCACCTTTCACTTCTCACCTAAAAAGATTTCCAAGTGGCAATTATTCCTGTTCACCCACAGGATAAGTTGTCAACGCAAATAAGTTATCTGTTTATGTGTGTGAGACTATAGGTCAAATTCGGCCCTTAACTTTAAGTGAAAGACTTATAGTATCTATAAATATATTGTGTTAGTGTGATTTCTTTCTAGACATTTATCCCTGGATCTACTAGTGTCTTAATGTATACATACATATGATGAAAGGTAGGCAAAAAAAAACAAACCAAACCAAACCAAACAACAAAACCAGCTACTCTATACTAGCTATAAATCTACATACACAGAAATCATGAACTTACTTCTATGTGAAATGCTTTAAGTACAACATGAGTAATGATCTTTAGCTCTGGAATTTAACTGTGAATTTTGATCTTCACTTTTGTAGTGGGACATCAGTGGAGGGGAGTCCTGATCAGTCTTGCTAATTTGTTTTTTTACTCCCACCCAAGAAAAAGCTTTCTATCCATGCTGTCATCCTTTTTTTGCTTTGGAATGAAGGTAGTACAAAGAGAAATTTTTTCCTTAAAACCAAACCAAACATGAACCAGAGACATCTTCATCCACAATAAATGCAGGAGAAAAAAAAATATATAAGTAGGATCATGAGACTGCTGAAAGTTCTAATTATTCTTTGATCAAATAGCCAGAAAGGGCTTGTTATGGTCTACTGACAGTGACCACCAAGAACACAGGGAACAAAACATCTCAGTACACCGGCTTTATATTTTTCCTGTTGTTAAAAACCTTTTCAGTGTTTATAGACATAGGATGCACCAGCTACATGTTACAGGTTTCTTTTTCTGTGAAATTAACTTAAACATTAAGCAGCTTATCATAGGTGAAAAGCAGTTGATTTTAGATACCATGTTTTTCTAGCCATCCTAGAAAACTACAGGCAATAGTAAAACTGGAGACAACACTTGTCAGTAACTCAGATCTCATATAAAAAATAATTTCTTCATTCATATTACAAATAAAGGTATTCTGTCCCCTTCAAAATCATGCTGTATGCATTCAGCATACAACTGGCAGAATATCAAAGCAGAAACAAATGTCATATCAATTACATCAGTACCCTGCTCTGGTAGTTACCATCACCCTTCAGACATGAAGGTGTCATAAAATATTACACTAAGGAATCCTTCAGGGTAAAAAAAAAAAATAAATCATAATTTCTAAATTAAATAAAGAGTAAACAAAACAAAATATATTTTAAAGTGATTGCTTGTGATCAAAAGCAAAACAGTGACTTCAATAAACAGAAATATGTATGTTTTCTTCCCTTTGCAAATACCCTCCATAAGGCAGACAGATGCCCTTCATAATACAGCTCACACTTCGTGAGGTGAAACCCACTAAATCGAACATAGCAGTCTAACTGGATTTGCATCCCTCATTACTACCTTGGTAAGTGGGGTATACTGAACTAGGAGATGTGAAGAGTTGGTTTAATATGCATAAGGGTAGAATCATCTGGGGGAAATTATTTTGAATAAGAAAAGGCACCCTCAAAAATTCCACTTCTCAGTATTAGAAAATGTTAGCTTCTTGAAGAGCAGAGGCTTAATTCTAAAACACGGGAAAAATTGTTTAAACAAAGACAGAACTTCTTTACTGTGAGGATATTGGAACTGAATGCTCAGAGAGAATTTACAGTTACAAGTATTTTCTACCCTTGTATGTGTTTAAAATCTGGACCTGGTCCTAAGTTACCTGATCTGGCTGATCCTGATCTGAGCAGGGAGCTGGAGAAAGACATCTCCAGAGATCCCTGCCAACTGCAGCAGTGCTGTTATCCGGTAATACTGGGATAGAAAAATCTTTCCCTGAATGGTTGTGAAAGGCAGGGTTTTCCTTATCAATTCACTTTTAATGCACTATCTTATTTACAACTGAACGAAGGATGCAAGTCAAAATCAACACACAGCACTTCTGTCAGCTCCCAGCACAGGAGGTCTAGCAATCTAGGTAAACATTCACCTCTGTAAACAAAGTCAGACACAGCAGCAGTGCCTCCCTGAGGAACAGGAATTTTGTATTAAAAGAGAAAGGCAAAGAGAGCATTCTCTGCTTATGCTTCCCAGCACGGAATGTGGACTAGCCTAGTGCAGGGAACAGTTAATGTATCTCATGGGACAGAAACTTAACCTCACAGAAATGTGAGATTATTTTTTTTCCCTCTCTTTCAGTAAATCAGTAGTTCAAAACCAGATATTTTTTCATTAGTGTCCAGAATGCTTTATACCACTCTTTCATCTCCCCTTGTTGCAATACTTAGAGTCAGCAAGAGAAATCATGACAGGTATTGATGAAACACAACAGTCTAGGGAGAGAAAGGTTTCATATAAAATGTGCAGGTTATCCTTTTATGCCAAACTTTCATGCTCACCAAATGAAAACAGATCACTTTCTTTGTGCTTTAACAACAGAGAGCCAGAGGAATATCTACTTGAAAGGTCAAAATTATTGCTGCAAACCTTACAATATGCTGCCTACCTTTGTCACCATAACATTTCCCATTTGCCCGTGACAAGCCTTGCTCCAGGTTTTCATTAAAATCTAAAGAATCATTTGAACTTATTCTGTCTTTGTATTCCTGGAGATAGGGATTCCCTTTTCCTGAAAACTGCATAGGAAGACTAAAGTTTTAGAATGGGAAGAAAACTATGATCCACAGCCAACATTCATATCAACCAAATGGTGTGGTATATTACATAAAGCAAAAAGTGCTTCCACTCAGAAGCTAAATTCAAAATGACCTTGTGCTTTTTTTTCCAAAAAGGCTGGAAGCTGAGGTCATTGGAATAAATTGTGATAGACAGTGAGTCTCTCTGCATAGTTAGAAGGCATGTCCAGTATGTGAATTACCACCAAGCAGGGGAAAATGCCAAGCAAAACACAGCAAAGAATATGGTTACATTTCTTTCTAAATAATGGTAATTATAGTCTACAATAATTATGTCCCTAATGAAATAATGCCAGTTTTCAGCAACTTAATTTCACCATCAAGTATGTTCTACCCTTTTCAATTCTGCATTCATAAATTAATCCTGTTCTTTATTGGCTGCTACTGTTAACAGCACAGGCTTCTGTAACTACATTTTCCCAGCAGGCAGATCCCAGCTGCACAGAATATTATGTAGTGTTTAAAAATATATAGTAGTTGGGTTAAAGCTCACTAAATCAGAATCAAAAACAATGACATGGAATAGAAGCTGGAACTGGTAGTGAGCGTTTTAATTGAGATTTAAACATGCAAATTGAATGCAAACTCCTCACTGTTCACTTTTGTAAGAAAATTGTTAACAGCAAATTCAGAAGAAAGCAATTTTCAAAAGATTATTTTTTCAATTAATTCTCTTGGAAACACATAAGCAATATCTGCCAAAGGATTTTCATCTGTCAATAGGACTGCACAACTCCTCAACTTGTTTCTATAATAGTAGCTTTTTACTGGAATATTTTGATCGACAGGTTCTTTTTTTTAACATCTGCTGCTTTTGGGAGCAGTTTAATGTTAAGATGAAAAATATACTTGGGGTTTCAAAGCAGGTGGAAAAACCTACAGTTCTGATTTTATGAGAACTGCTTCTAATCCTGTTTTCCACTGTGCCTTAAAACATCCTATATAAAAAAGAAAACACATCTTGTCACTCCTGAAATACTTAAAGAAAAAGGGGAGGAGAAAAAAAGAGTACATGTAACTTACCATTAAAGTTCACTGCTCGGATGTAGCTAAGTAGTTCTTTACCATCTATTGTGCTCATCCTTGGACATAGACCAATATATCCAGGACAGAGATCTTTATGCATGTTGTGTAGTGCATAGGCCATGGAATATACTGCATCAATTACAAACTGAACTTTTCCTTCTTGCTCATAGGCTGAATCTCTTGCAATTCTTTCTAAGCCTAAGAAAGAGAGAGAAAGAGCCAGTTTATTTCTATTTGTGTGCGTGTGTATGTGTGTGAGTATTGGTGTGCAAAAATTCACAATAGAACATAAAAAATTACAGTCAGATTGATAGGTAAAATTAGGACTCATCTATCCATCACCTAAAGAAATGAGACAGAAAAAAATACAGCCATCTGGTTTTGCCACTAATTGTCATACGCTCTGACAGGTATATAAACAGCATGTTGAGTTCTAGGCTGGAAAAGAGGACGGAACATTTCATTACAAGAAATATATATAATTTTTTTTTTCTACAATCCCGTAGAAAAACTCTCTTTCCACCTCATTGACTTCTGTTTAACAGTTGTTTATTGTTATTTATAGGACACTTCTACAGCAGCCTGCCATTCTGTTATAGATAAATTTAAGGCTACCTTGATTTTTATCCTTGTCTATTGTTTGATAAACATTATTTAAACATGTCAGGGAAAAAAGCTGAATGCATGCCAAGTGATGTGGCCATCTGTCTCCATATTGAAAAGTGCTTATTCTGATACATTTTTCCTTATTTTCTAGTGAATTATGCTTCACATTGAGAAACATGTGCTGTCTGCTGTTTCCTACAGGGACATTTCTCCTTCTGAGGGAATATCAAGTAAATCAATACATAACAAAATTTTGATTCTGTGGGAATAGCCCACATTAACTATCTATGTCCAAATCCAAAGAATATTTTTCATGCATAGGTTACATTACTAAGTGGAAAAATTAAAAAAATAAAATTCAGGAAAATAGTACTTTAAGTATGCAACCAACATGCAATCCCATATAGGAATTCAGCTGCTGATTCCAAAGGCTCAGGATCTTCATTTATAAGGGGAAAGAGGGCTCTGCAGATTTTGACACAAAACCTGCCCTACCAAAATTTGAGGTCAAATTCCCATTGACTCAATGAACACAAGATGCCTACACAGGCTTTTGTCAGTTCAAGATATCAATTTTATTGTATCCAATTTTTTAAAAATGCACTGTTAATCTTGACAATATACTATATGCAAGATTTTTCTCTAGACAAATGATGAAAGGCTGTGTCACAGGAAAAAATAAAATAAACTAAAAAAATCCAGGGAATATATTCAGAAGACTTTCTTCTGTTTGACCGCTGCAGTTTAGTGCCATTGTCTCACATTACAATGATAAAATATGAACAAAATTGTAATCTGACAGTCAGTAGTGTTTTGTGCTTTAAGCATCTCTGGACACTGTGAGCAATAGAAAAATCATGGTGTGCTTTTATATCTCCTCAGGAATTAATTAAAAAAAAAAAATAAAATCACCACCTGTTAAAAAGATACTAATCATTTGGGAAAGAAATTCTATAGCTTGTTTTTGTAATTTGTTAAAAGTAACTTCAAAGACACTTCTCAAGACATGACATTTAATCATTAGCAAATAGTAAATAGTGTGACTCTATTACAAACAGACAAACCAGGAAGACATTTCAGCACATGCTGAAAATTACACAAAGAGTTACAACTCATTTCCAAGACATAAAAGATGGTATGAAGGATGGAAGAGATGCATATTAATTATAGTGCAACTTCATTAACTTACTTCACTTGAGGACTAGCTGCTAACAGTGATGAGTAGAGCTCAGTATCCCTGTCTTAATTTTTCCTGCCTTGTTAAGGACTGCTGGACAAGAAGCTTACAGAACTCCTGCAGTAGTCAATAACCTGTATGTTCTCCCAAAAGCTTCCTCATCCTCTCAACAGAATGGTCAATACAAGATGAGTTGGAAGGAGATATATCTGTTTTAATTGTTGAGCTAAAGGCTCATCAGATGGATGAATGTGCACGTGGAAGAGAGGGGTGCTGGTGAAGGACAGAAAGGAACAATTTTCTATAATAAATACTAAGCCATAAAACACTACTAAGTGCAAAAGCTTATGTAAGTATGTTGTACTAAAGGGAACAGACCTTTAAAAGGAAAACAATATCAGTATTACATTCCCTTATGCTATACAATAGCTTAAACACACACAGGATTTGCATTAATTTCTTCTACGACATAACATTTTAGTTTTATGTGATCATAAACTACTCTATCATATAAGTTACAGAGAAAAAAAATTATTAGAACTGAATGTATTTCTTTACGTACAAAAGGGTGGTGAATAACCACTGATTTATCAACCTGTCAAGTCCAGAAGGCAACGTACAAGAAGAGTTTCTGTGTTTTGCATAACTAAAAAAATCACAGTACATTGGATTATGTGTTCTTTCTCTTTGAGGTTTCTCTTAATTTTCTCTTTCCAGTATTCTCTAAAAGCTATTTAAATAATTTATAAAGATGACAAAAAGTCATCAACTTAGATTACATTACATTACCCTAAATGAATTTTAATGTATAGGAGTAAAATTGTGCATATTGTCTAAGCCATAAATGTGGTCAGCTAATAAAGATAATATTACATATTTGGAAGACCTTATTATGATTTTTTTTAAGATTCATATATCAACTAATAACAATGTAATGTGTAGCTTGACTCTGAACTCTGGAAGATATGTTTCTACACACACTGCTGACTTGAAAGAGTATAACAATTTCATAGAATCATAGAATCATAGAATTGGCTGGGTTGGAAGGGACCTCAGAGATCATCAAGTCCAACCCTTGACCACTACCGCTGTGGTTACCAGCCCATGGCACTGAGTGCCACATCCAGTCTCTTTTTAAATATCTCCAGGGACGGAGAATCCACTACTTCCCTGGGCAGCCCATTCCAATGTCTGATCACCCTCTCCGTAAAGAAATTCTCTCTAATATCCAACCTAAACCTCCCCCGGCACAACTTAAGACCATGTCCTCTTGTTTTGCTGGTAGTTGCCTGGGAAAAGAGACCAACCCCCCCCTGGCTCCAGCCTCCTTTCAGGGAGTTGTAGAGAGCGATGAGGTCTCCCCTGAGCCTCCTCTTCTCCAGGCTGAACAGCCCCAGCTCCCTCAGCCTCTCCTCATAGGGTCTGTGCTGGAGTCCCTTCACCAGCCTGGTTGCCCTCCTTTGGACCTGCTCCAGGACCTCAATCTCCTTCCTGAACTGAGGGGCCCAGAACTGGACACAGGACTCGAGGTGTGGCCTCACCAGGGCTGAGTACAGGGGCAGAATCACTTCCTTGGACCTGCTGGCCACGCTGTTCCTGATACAGGCCAGGATGCCATTGGCCTTCTTGGCCACCTGGGCACACTGTTGGCTCATGTTCAGCTTCCTGTCAATCTATTTGTATTCCATATTAGAAATATTTTAATGCTTTCTTAATAATAATTTCAATTTCTCATCTAATAGTTTCAAAAATTTCTTGGGCTGTGTCTCTATGAAAAAAATAGGAAGTTCCCAACTCTTGAACCTGGGTATTTGATATCACCATGGTGGAACAGTGTGTCAAGAATTGGGCTCAAAGCATCCCTGCCTATTCTGATCTTGGAAGGAAGCCCAAGGAAACAAGCCATGGTGCTTTACAGTCTTCCAATGCAGCTGCTGAGAAGGGAAAGCTTGTGGGGAATTTCAACACAAAGTGTTTCCCCTACCAGTGGTGAAAATACATAGATATGTGTAATAATGTTATCATCTTAGGCTAGGGAAGTAGTAGAGGTGTTACATTAGTCCATGAAAACGGCAGCTGTTCCTGGCTCCTCCCATTTGAGATCTCTTTTGGTCTCTCTCCTAGAGTGACCACAGGAATGATTCTGGAAGAGCTCATGTACTTAAAAGAGTTCTATAGCTATTCTTGCACTTCCTGAGCAAAAGTGACAAGCTGGACTGTGGCTGGAGGTACTGCCTTCATGCCTTATAAGCCTTTCTCTCTTTGTTCCTGTAGTTCTTATGATGAAGATAAAATTGTGCATTCTGCTTGGGATGGTGGAACTTACTGATGAGAGGGAAAGGTAAGAAGTATAACTGTGTTGTTAATGATGACCTTAAAGCACACATAGCAGTAACTCCTGTGCATGTGTAAATTCATGGGAACAGTAAAACTTCCAAGTTCCTAATGAATGTTCTCTTAAGAATATAAAAAAAAAATCTAAATAAGATGACAGATAGATATCCTGCTTTGTAACTTATATTTATTTATTTAACTGCTTTGTTTCTGGAAATTGCTGCTTCACCTAACATTTCTGAGAAATCCCATTTCTGCTTTTTCACAAAATGTTGTTTCCATTTAACATTATTGAAAGAATTTATGTAAAAGTACATCCTGCATTATCTCTCATGAGTATTTCTTTATCCTCAAGGACGCATCCCCTATTTAACATCTTATTTTATGTTACTTGAAGAGCAAAAGATCATGTGAAGGACTTTCATTTTTAGTTGTTGCAATCTGTCATAGTCTTTCACTTAGCTAAAATAGAAATTACTTCTTAATTGTCATCTGGTAGGGTTGCATCTCTTCTTTCACTAATCTATAAATATTAACATAATAGCTGTTTTCCTGTGTAATTATTGATACATCTAGAAATTGATTAGTATTATATGTCTTCTTTAAAAACTCAACTACTGACTATAGATTTCCATTTATAGTATTTTAAGCTAATTATTTCTATGTTAGCTACTGTTTGATTTATATATCTTACCAGTATGGTTGGTAATTCAAAATCAGTACCACCTGCGACTCCTTGAATGATTCCATCAGTGCTGCCTCCATACAATCCTAAACATCCACTGGACTGACTATATGACCACTGTTCCAGTCCTTGAACAGGCAGGAGTCACCAGTATTGAGGCCATGCTACTGAGGACACAGCTGTGTTGGGCAGGGCACATCTCCAGGATGGAGGATCACCTCCTCCCTCAGATTGTGCTCTGTGGTGAACTTCCCACCGGCTGCTGCAACAGAGGAGATCCAAGGACTCCCTGAAACAATCCCTCAGATTTGGCCATATTTACTTCCATCAGTGTCCAGTCAGGACACATGGAGACACACCATCCAGACACACCCAGTTGTGTCAGGGGAGATTTAGGTTGGATATTAGAAAGAATTTCTTCACGGAGAGGGTGATCAGGCAATGGAATGGTCTGCCCAGTGAGGTGGTAGATTCTCCGTCCCTGGAGACATTTAAAAAAAGACTGGATGTGGCACTCAGTGCCATGGTCTAGCAACTGTGCTCCGGTGGGTCAAGGGTTGGACTTGATGATCTCTGAGGTCCCTTCCAACCCGGCTAATTCTATGATTCTATGATTCATAACACTGCTGCCTCCTTTGAGAACACACGTAGAATCAGGAGGAGAAAAGACAGCAAGGAGTAGAAAGCCATGCCTTGGCTGTCCCCTCACAGGAGACTTTCTGCTGTGCCTTTTGCAGCTGCACTGCCTGTCCCACATTGGCCTTATCAGCCATCAGCACACTTCCAGCAAGCATGGGGAGAGCCTTTCTTAAATCTCTGTTTGCAAAGCCAAGCCATGATGATGATGATGATGAGTATTTATCAGGAAAAAAAAATCAAACACCAAAGACTTGCACATCCTGTCCTTTAGCTGGAGAACACCAGTGTGAACTGGCTTAGCAGTCACAGAATTCCTATTGGAGGAAGGCCAGGCAAGTCCTAACCATGGTTTTGTCAGTGACAAGGAAAGAACACTTTCTAAGAACTTACGTTCCTCCCTCATTTCCACATTTTCATTCACTCTGTCTCTCTGTCCCTTCTCACATGTTCTGAGTGACAAATTATCTCTTTTACAGATGGTGCTCTAAATAAGAAGAAAAATCTTCCTGAGGAAGTACAAGTAATGCGGAGAAGGGGAGAAAAATAACAATAAAAGTTATTGTGAAGATGATAATAGACAAAAGAGTCAATCATTAACAATTTTTATTCTATTTACTTCCCTTTATTTGTCTTTGTTATATATGCTTGTGCATAATTACTGCTTAAAGATGGGGCATCTGCACAACTCTTGGGTCTTTTTTCAAAACTTCCGTTTTGACTATTCTGGATCTTAGATATCTAGTGGCATTTTCCATTTCGCAGTTATAATTCATATTTTTCACTCACTGCTAAATGATTTATCCCCATTACTTGGCTCACAAAACAGTTTTACTTAAGCTGCACTTGAAAGCAAAAGAAATCAAATGATTCTATGATTCTATTATAAATATTATCATGTTGAGATAGGTCTTTCTGTTCATGCCAGTCGCAGTCACATTAATTTAGAAGCAGTCTCCCACTATTCTTCAGCTCAGACATGATAGTCCTCTATTTGTCAGAACTGGTTATAATTTCCTGTCTTTGCAGCAACAGTTTTTTCCTCAGAAAGCTGGCATCTGTCACTGTAAGCCATTTCATCAGTCTCAGCAGGAAGCAGCAGGGGCGTATGTTGCGCCCATTGAATTCTTCACAATTATTCAGCTGTTTTCCTCATCCATTATAGTTTTCTGTCTCTGAACAAATAATGCAGTAGAGATCATCTTCTTCCGTTACTCAGACTTAAGGGGATGATATACCTTTATGGTGGGGGAGTTGAGTTTTCTAATAGCTGCATGGTAACTGTGATGCTTGTTTTGTGCATGAATTAGTTTGCAGAGAGCACAAAAAACCCACGGTTCCTTTCTAATGGTACAATGTCAGTTTAGGAAGCAATTCAGAGAGGAAGCTAAGGTTTATATCAATTTTCTCAGCTATTCCAAAAAGAAAAATTAGAACATAGAAGCAATGATAGTGAAACGAAGTAGTTTGACTTCCTACTCTTCTGCAACAATGGACAGATGTGGTTTTGTGGTTTAATGAACTGGCACTTCATGTAATTTTTCTGGGGTTATGAATCAAGACCAATTAATCTGAGAAAGAAATAGTTTTTCTACCCCTAGAATAATGTGGAGCTTTTAAAATACTTCCTGACAAGAACTGGTCTGAAAACTTACCTTTTTAAAACACTTTTTAAACAGCAAATAGCAAAAATACTGTTTCACATATGTTTCAGTAATTTTTACTTTAAGTTCACCATGAATGAGAACCTAGTTTTTTTTGGTTTTGTTCTTTAAATGAAGTACCTCAAAAATTCTATCCCTGTCCACAAACTTTTTTCACTGGAAATACCATAACATTTTTCCTGACCTTCACAGTAAATCAGAAATTTGTTTTAGCAAAACACTTCTAACAAATGCACAATAATATACATCAAAGGGGAATTAAAACATTATTCTATTCATACTGGGGTTTTGTTCCTACTACTATGTGTGACATTTGCTAGCGTGCTTTGTCTGAGAAAAACAAACTAGATTTGCATTGCTAATACAAGATTCTGATTTCTGTGCTTGAAGAGTTCTGAACAAAAGTTACAGTGTGGTTATCAGAGAGAAAGGTTTTCTCTTTTCTAGTTAATGCCTTCACATTGGTTAAATATAACTCCTCGAAATGGTGTAAGGTGTTGAAGAGCACAGGCATTCAGAACACTTAAACATTTAAGACCTGAGTCTCCCATGTCTAACAGCAGCTGTATTGCATAAATCACCATCTACCTGAGCCCAGATTTGCTTGGATGTACATTTTAGGCTGAACAGTAATATGCATTCAGATAACAAGGAGATGCCTTTGGATATAGTTTCTGACAACCATACTAAGAACCATACCATACATTTAAAAAAAAAGGTGGGTCAAAAATGTAGTGGGCTAAGCGATATTCCTTTCAGGCATGTCCTTAGTCAGTATCAACAGAATTGTCCTTGTAGGAATACATTATTCAATGTGGACAAAACTTGGACATGGATATAACATTTTTTAAAGTTACATGTCCTTGTTATCATCAAGACTGCAGCTTTGAAACTATAGGCAGAGCACTAACAATGAAACTTACAGAAGATTCTTGCTTCAAAAATGGTGTTCTGGCACAGATCTGTTCACCTACACTGGTTCGTTTTCTAGCTACAGGAGGTCTGACCAACCTGGGAAAACATACTCCAGAAATAGCTGCTTAAAAAAGGAAGAAACTGTACAAGTTTAAATAAAAGTGTCTGAGACTATTGCATTACTAAGCAAGGATCCACAGATTAAAGCAGACATCACAACGGGTTTTGTAAGACATTCTCCAGATTTTATGCCAGAGAGCAAACTCCATGCAAATTTTGCAGAGCAAATTTTTTTTTTTAATTAATTCCATATGTTTTGCAAAATTTCCTACATACTTACATAGTCTTTTAAATATTGCTCCCATACTTTCTTGTTTTTCTGTGTTTTAGAAAAGACATTGAAGCCAGAGATTCACATCTCAGTTTTGCTTGAGTCTTAAACTTCTGCAAGTTTTGCACCATATATAATTTAGAGGGATTATTGATCCACTGTCTTTCATTCCCCTATGTTTCTTGCTCTAGCATGTATTAAGCTAATGAAGATGATTTCATTCTCTATTACTGTGGTACTGCACTTTTTAAACCTTCTAGTAATATCTATTCTGCTTTACTTATAAAAATAAAAATCCAGTGCAGAAGTTTAATTTATATATTTGTCAGAGTTAGGGTGTTATTTTACATATATCATTATATAGTAAAAACAACATTCAGTTTCAAAAGTAAACCCATGAGTTTTACCATTAGTTGTTATTCCCTAAATTCTACAAAAATAGGGAATTTCAACCTCAAAAGTTGTCAGTCTGATCTATGAGTGATGAATGTTATTTTATTGATTTTTGACCAAATCAAAATGGTACAGGGAAAAAAAAGTTTTAATTATGTTTTAAAAAGAAGTGTGTTTGTCATAATTAAAGCATGTAAAAATTGTTATTTGAGCCTTCTGAATGAAATAGCATGAGGATAAAGGAGTAAACTCAGGTACCGTTTGCTGACACAGAGATCTAAGGATTACTTGATCAAAGACATTTTAAATGTTGATCCAACTTTAATGCTCAAAGTTAGGTCAACTTTTTTGACGTTACCTTGGATTTATGTACCCACAAACCATTGAATTAATATTAGCAGATAAAAGAATGCAATATTGTGGAAATATTTGCCAGTAGGCATCCTACTTCAGCTTCTAGAAAGTCTATAAAAATTGTCACAGCTGTGAACCCTGTTCATTTCCTGTCACTGTTTAACCAGGACATTTCCTACCTGGGATCTGAAGACACACTGAGGAATTCAGTCCTGAGGCCCTGTAGCCTAGCACACTTCATTAGCTATACATGAGAAGAACCCATAAAATCTGGAGAAATTCTGCATATCTTTCTCCCTCAGAATAGTACCAGCATACAGCTGAGCGTTAGCATGAATGCACAATCAAATATTTTGGAGAATTTCTCACATTTAATAGAAAAATAAATAAATAAAAGGGCATATTTTCATATCTTGAGGTAAGTATTTAGAAAGAATCTACATTTTCAAACACAGATTGTCCATGGGAAATTTCTAACTCTGGGAAGAAATTGTTAGTGTACTAGTCCAGGCATATAGGTGGAAATAATTGATATCACTCTAAAACCTCACAAGCTGCAAGCATTTCTACTGCAGACTTCAGTGTATAACTATGAAGCCTATAACAATGGCTATGTGCAAGACTAAAGATCCAGTACAAGAATCTGACTTAATTCATTGTCTGTTAGAATTTAATCTCAGAGGACCTTCAGCTCATAGCAACAGCGTGTATAAAAATCCTCTCCTCTGCTTACTGACCATGAGAGCTTTTATGTTTAAGATTCAGACCAGAAACTCTAGGGACCTTTGTCCTTAGGAGTATTATTTTTAGTTACAAACTTGATGAGATCCTGCTTAAAAACAACGTTTCCTGTAATTAGAAAGCATTTGTTGGAAGTACAAACACACATAAAGATATGCAAGCACTTTATTTTCTTAATTATTTGTGGCTACTATTTGGTATGAGTTTATCTGTGGACTAAAGATTTAAATTACAGGTTTTTTTGTTTCCAAGGAGCTCACTCACCCTTTCTGAAAATAATAATTTAAGAAAATGGGTTAAGTGCCCTCCTGAACTGACTTTTTTGTCTGACTAGCTTAGTCTTTTACTAACCTTGAATTTAAATTCGTTCACTTGAATTAAATGCACAAAATATCCCTTCTATCAAGCCTTGAATAAAATCACTGTGATGTCCAGCATTTCCATTGGAGAATGTTTTCTGCTTTACCTTTTAGCTTTTCTGTCCCCTGGTACTCTACTCACTTGCAGGTATTGCTCCCTTTTATCCAAGACCTGAGATTCCCTCAGCCACCAGCCTACTCATCTCATCCCTTCTGCTCACCTTCAGTGAGCTGTATTGTTTACTCTGTCATTATCTGTGCTTTTTAATCACATCTTGTTACAGGTCTGTTTGACAACCTTTCAGTCCTCAGCCTTGCTAGTATAAAACAGTATCTCACATAGTATCTGTTATTTAGTCAGCTGCTATGGGGATAGAGTTTTTACTTCAGTTGTTATGTTTTCTCAAAGAAAAAGAAAGTTACAAGGACTGACTGTAGCTATGAGAATATATGTCATATTTGGATTAATTCAGAAAGCTGCATGTCACTCCTAAGGAAACATATAAGCAGAAAATTCCAAAGAAAATTCAATGAAAACAAATGTAAAATTAAAATAAATGCAATAAATAATCAAAATAGAATCATAAAATGGCTAGCATTGGAAGGGACCTTAAAGATCATCTCGTTCTAATCCCTCTGTACAGGCAGGTACACCTTCCACTAAACCAGGTTGCTCAGGGCCCCATCCAACCTGGCCTTGAACACTTCCAGGAAGGAGGCAGCCACATCATCCTGTGTCTCATCACCTTCACAGAAAAGAATTTCTTCCTAATGTCTAACCTAAATCTTCCCTCTTCAAGCTTTAACCATTTCCCCTTGTCTCTCATTACACACCTGTGCAAAAAGCCCAGCCCCAGGTTTATTGTAGGCAAAAAGTTTTCACTGTTAGTTACTACTGGGTCTGTAGTCAAAACATTAAACTTCTAAGAAGAAAGTTTTAGAGCTGGACAAGATAGACGTACTCATTACAGAGTTCATATATGGAAACAGAGTGGGGTTTTCAGGAAGAAATAGTGGGAGAACTTTTTCAACTGCAACCGAAAAGGAAGGCAAAGAAAGAATGCTTTTCATGGCAAAGGGACAACTACCACTTTAATCATATAAAAGATCCAACAGCAACTTTTTACAATATTAAAAGCTGAAGAAAATTTTGCATTAACTTTTCCATTTGCCTTATCTACTGCTTCTTCCTGCTGTGTCCCATTTTAATGATCCCATCACACTGCAAGAACTAGGGCATGGTGAAGAAAAGAAATAGCTGATTTCACTTACTGTAACCAGCAGGAAAAAATGTTACAATGTCATAGAACATTGAATACTTTTTTTGCTTCATTTTTTCAATTTTCTATAAGACAGAAGGCAATTTTTTATGGTTAGAAATGAAAACATGTTTAAGAGCATTGAATTGCCCTGGATTGCAATTTTATCATGTATTACTGTCAAAGTCAACCTATGTGATTTTCTAGAGCTGGTGATATATCACTTTGTTCTACGTGATGTGCAGACAACAGTTGAAACACAATATTTCCAGCAGGTGAACATCTGTAACTTCCTCACTATTCTATTTAAATATGTTTCTTCAGAATCAAATAAAAATAAGAGCAGCATAAATTAGAACTAAGCATCTAGCTAATGATGTCATGAATATGACATAAACAATTGGATTCTGGAAGGGGATCTCAATCTAAAACAGGAAGACAGTTCACTCACAAAAGCTATTCTTCCCACAACCTAGAAGACAGCTATCTCTGTCTAATTAGAACTGATTGGATTCACTGTTAAATTAGGAGCATTAAGGTGGTTTGCTCCTTTAACAAGTTTGGCAGCACTCTTAGATCTCTTGTATTCACTGGGGCAAAATGGTGACAATCACAGTCCTGAAGAAAAGTTCCCTCATTGACATGATGTCCCTTTCAGGTACAGAGAATTGGTTTGCTCTACTTGTTCCCTCTGCATGAATAGGGACAATTATCTACAGAAAGTGGGGAGAAAGGATAAATAAATTTGTCTGGAGATGCTGTTTTGGAGGTGCGGGTAGAAGATAGGTCGTCAGAGCTTTTGTAGCAAATTTGAGAATCATCTTAACTGAGATATACTAAATTAGAGAATGCAGAACAAGATGCTTGTGACTAAGCAGCAAACAACACCCAGAAAACTATAAAGGTCCCCACAGTACGATTTAGGCATCTAATATTAAAAACTAGTCAAAAACATCCTTAACTGAATAAACACACTTAACTCTCAAAACCTTACCACAGTATTTGAAGTTCTGCTATTTCACATAGCTAAAAAAAGCCATTTTGAGGATTTGAAGGCCCTTCCCCTCTGCCAAGGGCCATCTAAAATTCTCAGTACAAGCACGCGTAGCTCTTCACAGAGGATGAATCAAAAAAATACATCTGTGTATACCAAATTTACATTTTTAGCACAATATCTGATACTTGTCTCCTTAAAAGTCTTGATGATTAAGCACTTTCTCAGGAATCAAATGTTTCCTTTAGGTGCTAGTAAACTAGTAATAATATCATAATAAATATATAAAGTACTGTTAAAGCACAGGTTTCTCCTGATAGGAGGTACTCTGTCATATTTTACATTCAGCAAAGCCCCTAGCATGAGTTCTTATGAGCACAGAGAGGCTTCAGACTTGCAATTTGCTGTACAATCTTAAAACAGTATTATGAGCCTGAAGTTTTATCATCAGTGATTTCTACTGCAAATGTGCACCCCAAAAATGCAAATCTTTAGTAGCTTGTACATTCCACTGTAACACTGAGAAAGTGAGCAGCTTTGGTTGTTCTCATGCACTCTGAAATCATATGAAGAAAGACATGACTTTTTAGGTATTCTGATTCTTCCTTTGAAAGAAAAGATAACCTGTGACAACCATTATACTATCATAAGCCCATTAGAGTAACTTAAGGTTGGTCAAAAGTCATTTTTCACTTGATCTTGAACAAAATTGAAATGTTCCCATCTACTTTCTTACACCTTTTACAATTATAGATACACTTTTGAAGAAAACAAAACTCCCCAGCAGAATGCCACAATCTTGTGCAGTTCATGTTTCAGTTTACCAAGTGCAGTTTGATCTCATTTTGTGAAGGCTGTTTCATTTCTCCTTATTTTTATACCTTGTTCTATAACCTTTAGCATACAGACCAATGAGAAAAGCCTCAAAATCATTTAAGAATTTCACCAGCACATTAGATGTGTAAAAGTGTTTTGAACCCTTCTAGGTAGGAATTATATCAACAAACTGCAGCAAGTCCAGCAGAGCCACCAAGGTGTGCATGAGGCTGGAGCACATTACCTGTGAAAAAAAGCTGAGGGGGATGGGCTTCTTGAGAAGAAATAATAAGAAATGCCTTTGGGATCAAATCCCCCAAACAGCATATCACAAGGTAGAGAGGGAAATGGAACTAGCAACCTAAAATAGGTCTGATAAGGTTCAGAAAGAGCAAAAGTAATAGGACAGGAGTGAAACACAGTAAAAAATAATTATTACTCAGGATGGAGAATAACCAAGCCTTTTTTTTATAACTGTAATCAGGGTGTAATTATGACCCCATAAACAATGGTAGAATGTGACCTGTATTTATTTTACATTAGTTGTCCTAGAGCTTTCTGGAAATAATTCTTGATAATAATGCTTGATATTATCTGCTTGTAAGAAATTAAAGTATAGCTAGTTCTGAAGAGAGCCATTATAAAAACCGTCAGAAAGGAAGGGACAGTTTTTACTCTAAATTCATGCCTGCTAGCATGACATGGAAAATGCATGTGAACATCATGCTGTACCATAAACTATTTAATTACAATTACAAAATGACTAAACAGGTCTGGCAGTGTACTGAAGAAATAGGTTGCAGTTAATCACTGCAACCCAGGAGACCAGAAAGCCATGACTGAATGCTTCCTACACCTGAAGAAAAATCTTCGAATAGCTGTGCTAGGACCTGTGACATACTGGTGTGAAAATCGAATTTCAGTCAGCTTAGACAAGAGAAGCCAAAATGCTCTCACAAACAGTGTAGACTGTTTATTTTTGCTGCCCCAGGATAGGTTACTTTTACCACAGAAAAAAGAACGTCAGAGTTTCAGAGTTCTGAAACATTAGGCTTGCCCTTAACACTGTCAGCAAAAGCTGAAAAGAAAGGAAATGGCATTTGCTGTAAGGACAAGTGATTTCACCCATTTGTCAGCCGAAGCCACTCTTTTTTTTAATTCTATTGTCCCTATTAATAGAACCAAAGCATATTAACATTTTTTTCTCTTTGTTCTAGACTCTTAAAGAAAAGCTGTAGTCTTTCTTTAAGAAGCTTAACCTTTTATGTAAAATTTTGTTCCAACTTAAAACAACAGATCCATCCCTGTGTACAACCACAATATCAAAAGCCATCATGGATATCATTAATAGCATTAATAATAATATAAATTGTACATTTGATGTGGATTGTGCCACTGATGCTGAGAAAGCAGCACATTAAGCAAGTTACTGCTTACCAGGAGGCACAAACACTTTGTCAGGGAAGAGTTTCAGAACATCTCTCTGCTCTGCTGCTGTTTAACTGCATTAGGTTCACAGGCAAAGCATTGTTTTGATTTGAGCTCATAATTCATCAGAGCCCAGACTCCTAAAAGAGAAAGTCTGTTGGGTCTATCTCTATCATCACAATGGCAGCAGAAACAGAAAATAGCCTGTGGCTCTGGGTGAGTTAATTATCTACTTTTTTTTCCTTAGGACACTGTCTCGAAATACTAACACATTAACCTTGCAGACTGTTCTCTTAGACCTTCTGCACAGCACGAGATTACTACGAGTCTCAACTGGTTAGTGTCAAGTTCCCTGCTCTCCAGGGTCACCCAGGTCACTCCTTATTGCCTGGAAGATTAATTTCCCTCTTAGGGACAGGGTAAGTTTAAGCATACAAACACTTGAATGAAGTGATGGAACACATTCTGAACAGACTAAAACAAAGTGAAACAGATCAACTGTTTGCCCTGATGAAACTGAAACACCATTACAAAACAGAATTTTTTTTTCACTAAAATATTTTCTCATATCTATTCTAAAAGTATATCCAAAAAATCTATTTTAATGACAAGGCTAGGACTGTCCAAAAATATCCTTTTGTTTGCCAATGCCATAAATACCATAAAGGTTCCTTTGTATGTATTATTGTGGTGAATCTTCATCCTCTGTAAATTACCCATATTTACAATTTCCTTGCAATCCACTATGTAACTATCATTCTTGTAGGCTAATGATTCACCCAGCTGTATCAAATGCAAATGCAGTAAATATTTAGCAGAATATTATAAGCACCATACAAAGATTTAAAACTAAATATAGAATTTCTTAGCTCTGACTAAATGTTTTCATTAAGCTTTTGCTTTTCACTGACTTTGGACAATGGAAATGCATTCAACATACTCACATTTTCATTCTTCATGTAAACACTATGCCATTGAAAGAAATATTAATTCATTTAACTGTTTGGAAGCATTGCCACGTAGCTTGCCTGGAAATGTCATATCTTGCTTTATTCTTTCAACTCTGAAGAAGTGCTTGGTTTTGCCTTTTAGTAGATATTTGCTGATAAGATTCTTGTTAATTAAGTCGTGGTAACAGTCTAGTTAGTTAAATTTTAATTTTGCAAGATAGATAAAATGCATAACTATTATAAAATTAGTATCTTTTCTGAGCAGGACAGAGAAAGCTTACATCTAGCTTCATTTCAGATTCGTCACCTTATTTTAATCTAAGAGCCAGTTGCCTGACACCAGTGTGAAAATCATTGACAGCTGATAAGCATATGAGCCAAAAGCCTTGAGATCACAATAAAGTCTACAGAGCACTGTCCTTCATAAGAAGCCATCATCTTTGTCAATCTGTCACAGAAAAATTTTTTTAGGTATTTGACCTTAAGAATCAAAATAAGAAGGAGACAAACTATGAAAAGATTTAGACAGTGGCTTAAATTTTTCCCTAAAAAAGATGCCTTTGCAAATTTTAGAGATCTCAGCATAAATCTGTCATAGAGTTTCAGGGAAATACAATAAAACTATCATAAACTTGCAATAAAATTTAAGATTTTCAAGTTACTCAATGAAATATCTGGTTATGAATAGCCACATAAGGCCAAATAATCCCATAAAACCAGCTGAAAATTTGGTCCCAAAGTAGACAGGTTTTCGAATGAGCAAAAAAACTAGTCTTTATTAGGAAGAACTTGTGAAAATGGAATTATGCAAGTCTCAAACATATCTAAGTACTGCATGATGTTTACAGTGACTTAAAATAAACTCTATCAAGACCACAGCTAAACTAGTATTGTTGCTCTGTAATGATTTAGGTAACAGTTGGAAATCCCACAGAAACACTGAAGATACACAAAATATTACTTGCTAAATATTTGCCTCAGGTAATCATTGTGTACAATAGAATTGTCAGCTTATAAGGAGCATTCTAATAAGTTATTTACTTCCCAAGTTACTCATCTTACTGCTTTACATGAGTTTCCTCTCACTTTTACAAAGACATATCAGAACTCTTAGTATCCAACTTAATGATGCTTTTAGGAGGAGACCAATCAAATTATGTTCTTTTAGTCTTAGGCAGAATTGAAAAGTTTAGCATGTAAAACAGAGAAGTTCACTTTATCTTAAATAGCTCCATTACATTAATATTTTGATAATATATTAATCTAATCTAATCTAATAAAATGTCTGGGTTGATAAAATTTACAAAAATCTATATCTTTATAGCTGGAAACTATAGAGTTTTGAAACTACAGTTTCAAAGCAGGAGATGGATTTAATCCAAAGTGGTGGATTCCTCCATTTTGGAAAGTTTTAAGCCTGGTGCTGAGAGAGACATCTCATATAATCAGGGATATTAGAAGGTCCTTGAGGTCCCTCCCAACCTGCCATTCTATTAAAAAAGAAAAAAAGAAAAAAAGAAAAAAAACAAAACAAAACAAAAAAAACTTAAAAACATCAACCATCTCAATTTTTTTAACTGATAACTGACTGTTTTCAAAAGAGTCCTGGCAGGGGGCAGGGGTCTGCAGGACAACTGAAGCATTCAGGGCTGCTCCTGCTCTTCCCCAGCAATTGATCTCAGATAAGTACCTAGAAGTTTTCTGAAAAAAAAAAACCAAAACCGATTCTCATCTACAGATGGCATAGAAATAAAAGTTAGTTTTCTGATTGTTTTACAACTGACCTTCAGAAATTGAGCAGATAAGGTTTCACCTCTTAAGTCTGCCCATTATGAAAGGTATCATTTCAGAAGTATGACTACACCAATACTAGAATTCCTGAGTTTACTTGATTTACCAGTTGTGCTCTAGCTATTCTTTGTATGACACACTTCTCATCTAACAGCTTTAGTAAAATAAACATAAAACGCAGCCATTTACATGCCTTGTAGTCAATAAACCATTCGAACAAAGGTAGTTCAGATGTTATCGAATTATTGCAGAAGTTACTTCATCTTTACTTCCTACAAATCTTTTGATGATATTTTGGCAGAAAATTATTTCTCAGGGCCAAAAAGAAAAAGATACAAAAAATATGAATGTTTCTCTTAGAGAGCTTTCTAATTATTAAGTGCTAAGAGTAACATTATTAAAATACATTGTAAGAATTCTGTCATCTTTCACTGAGTTCTAAAGTAAATTTTTTCCCTCATTAAAACCCAAGAAGCACCCTACTAGATACTGTAAGTCAACCTACTGGTCATAAAATAAGTTGAGTTTAAAAATAATGAGATACTGATGTAGGATTAATGCTTGATTATCTTTTTGAAGTTGATAATAGTGACTCTTATACAGACTTGCCAGAATTAATGGGCCATTGGAAGTGACACAGAAAGGGCAGCTATTGCTTAATTATTTTTATTAGAAATTCTTTATTAATGATGGAGTGTCATGTGAAGCCTGCTATGCTTCACTTTTGCTCAAGAATTGGAAAATATGACTGCCAAAAACAAAGATTCAATGTTCTTTCTCATTTATACTGTAATGTTGGCTTGATTTTTCTTTTTTTAACGTACCACATATTTGAGAGATTGTGCTGGATACAAGGGAGTGAAAGTATTTGCAGTTAAAAGATAAAAATTGAAACAAAAAAATAAACCATACAGAGCAGTAGAAAGGTCTCTATATTGATAGTTAATCAAAGTAACAAAATAAACAAGCCAGTATTTGGTTTTATGAGACCTGAGTGAGCCAAAGCAGTATCTACTTTATCCAGTCAGGGAAGGGGGCATACAGAGGCTGTTATCAAGTGTGAATACTGTAAATTCACCTATCTTTACTCCATATGGTTATTCTACTTATTATTAGTTTTGATTCATCTGAAGTTCACAGTCAAGAGAAGATAGTTAAGGAAAGTAATCATACTCTCCCTATTTCATTGCCTCTATAGATTTGGGTCAACTTAAAGCTAATACTAAAAGCAGGGAAGTGAAGACAAGAAAAAGTATTCTGAATTTTGGTTGCAGCAGTCAACATAAACTCTCCACAGTATCTAACATATCCTTAAAGTAGCCTCCTTCCCTCACTCAGTAACAGATTTCTTTCAGATTCAGTGGTCTTGATTAATTCAGCTGTGGTATCTGAAGCCTGTAATAAATATATATTTATATACATACATTTTAATCGTTTCCCTTGGAATTCTCCCAGAGGAATACAGAGTTTTAGTAGAAGGAAAGTCTCACCAACCTGCCTTTTTAAGACAGAATTCCATGTAAAGACTCCAAACCTGTATAAGTCAATGTAGTCGTAAGAGACAGAAACAAAGTGAGTGTTAAATGCATAGCTTTTTAGTGCACTGAAGTGCTAAATTTTTCATTCTTTTCCTCCCTATATCATATTCCCATCCTGCATAGCCCATGTAGGCTGACAAGCTATGACAGAACAAAGTCAATTTAATAAAGAAGGTTCAGATTCTTGGTAGCTGAGATACTCTAATTAACCTCTACAGCTGTCCTGGTCTTTGCAATTGCACTGGTCTGGTGCAATTAAGAAGTTGCTGTTTTCTTCCCAAAGTTTTGGCACTCAGAAAATCAGGAGTAACCTGGTTACACTTCCTTGTCCTCAAGTGTTCCTGCCAATTAAAGCATTGTTAGCACAACAGCATCCTAAGAATTCTGTAGTATAAGCCCATAAGCAGCCCCACTGAGCTGAATTTATGTCTACTCTATCTGTCACAGAGCAGTGATGGAGCCTGAGGCAGACAAAACTTCTTGCAAAAATCTCTAGTACCATCTATTTAGCATTGATAGAGGAAGAAAGAAGCTCAGCCACACTTAACTAAATGACACTGAACACTGAGACGTGATTATGGTGTCAAAGTTAAATGAAGTGCTATACAGAGATAAGATTCTCTTGCAATGCAAAGACCCAGAGCTAATCAAAACAATTAACTAAGCTATTAACTATATTGAACATACTGACTACTATTGTTTATTACTCTTCCCAAAAGAATTTCTCATTCTTCTATGATGATGGGAGAAGGATACACATTATCTTAAGTGTGGCAAATGAAAATTGTGATGATCCTAGAACCACCTCTGAAGAGTGTGTAGGAGAGCTAATAGTAGAGGAATTACAGAGATTAGACAAATTGGCACCGTATGTGTCAGCCTCACACTATTCACAGAGGTAGGCTGTAGAGTTCTAGAATTAGTACTTTTCAACACAAAATAATGTTATTTTTTACCCTAGATCTTTAGTAAAATGCTAAGCAAAAGTGAATTTCTCACTTATATTCTGTCTTTGATGAACAAATTGCAAATATATTGTAGTTGCTCTTGTCCTGATTCACTCTAGGCAGTTCTTAGGGGACCCTGTTTCTACCGAATGGCATTGATAACCATCAATTACTTAGCTTTCCAGTTCTGTATGGATCTGGATGGCCTAGATAAAGATCTTTATTTCTAATTGCTCTCCAGCGTACTACATGATTTGGAGAGCCTGTATGGAGTTTGGCTACCACAGAATTTGAATCAAAAAAGACATGACCAGTCAGCTTGTTCACATCTCTGACAAATCAAGACTGCACCTGACACTAGGATCTGAGAAGGAGGCTCATTGCACATCTACTATTTATCTTTTCTTGATTTAATGCAAGACTGGATTTTTAAGTGACTGCCTCTCCTTAAGGGAGGATTTAATTTCAATTTTATTATTGCTATTGTTGTGGTACAATTCTGTAACATGCCCATGGGCTGATTCAAAAGCTGAAGTCATTCTGGGTGAAAAATGCAGTATAAGGAAAAATACTTTGGCAACACATGAGTAATTCTAGGCACTTTGGGAACAGTCCCATGTTAGCAAACACCATTCTCTAGCGCTTTTTTAGCAGAGAAAATAAACATCGAAGGTCAATACCTCAGAAACCAACATGACACAAAGTCCTTCTCTATCAATCACCTCATTAAACCTTCCAAAGCAATGGATCAAATCAAAAATGTGAAATCAGCCCCATAGTTTTGTCTTTCTGTTGAAGAACTAACAGCCTGCTCTGAAACTTCAGCATAATAGCTGGATTTTCTCACTTCTATAGACTGGTATTTGTAAAGCTACAGGTAGCTTTACAGAAGCTTCACAATAAGTTATTCTTTTTGGAACTGGATATTCAGAGTTCAAAAAACAACACCAAAAATCTCAGCCATCATCTAGAGAGTTCTCAAGTAAGATTTTAAATGTGTCTGTTCTGCCTTCATGAAGAATGGAAATTGTAGGTTCTGCAACAATGGATGGAAACAAATGTTGAAATGACTGAGTCATAACAATCAGTGGGCATACTTTTTTTATAAATATGACAAAAGTAAAGAAATCTTGATAACTTACATTACTAATATGACCTGCTCCTCTAAACATCAGTCTGTCACTTCAATGACAGAGGCACTGTAAGCAATTCACTGTGTCACTTTTATATTAGCATGTGAGATTAGAAGTTCAAATATCAAAATAAAAAGGAACAGAGATAAAAATGAAAAAAATACAAAATACAGGAAATTATGGTAGTCTGTCTGAAAAAAATCTAAAGAAAATCTAAAGAAAAGGATGACTTTGGTTAAATATAGTAAATTGAAGTATCTGAAGGTCAAACTAATAGTGTGGTCACAGATACTACTGGGTGACTGTACCACTAAAGCTGAAGTACTTTACATTTAGAAAAGTTTAATAAGAGGACTCAAAAAAAAAAAAAAGTGGGCACTTTCTGCATCACTGAGTGTGCTGCAACTTTCTTTGTAATGCAAAGCTCTATACCTGAAAAACTGTGACAGTTGCAAAAACTTCTGCAAGAAAAAAGGTTCTGTCATCAAATCAAGTACAGAAGGTATCCTGCTTATATTTAAGACTGCCTCAGTAAAACTGGCAGTCCCCTGACAATCCTTTGTCTTTTCCACTCCTAAGTCTATGTAAAACATAAACCAAAATGTTGGTTTTTTTTTTACACAGTTCATACATTGGCACCCAGCATGCATTTGAGAACATGCTGATGATGGCTGGCTGTGTGGAATAGATCGGTCTGGAGCATTCAGGGAAAAAATCTGCCATTCAGTTCATCAGTAAAAAGACTGGGGGAATGAAGAGAGGCATTAGCAAGATGCTGAAAAGGGGAAGAGAAAATGAAAAAAGAGAGTGGGGTGACACAGACTGCAGCACTAGTGGAAGAAGGAAGAACAAATGGAACTGTACTGCAAGGCTGAAAAGCAAATAGAGTAATAGCAGCAAGACTAAGCTGATAGTGGAATAATCTCTTGTGTACTAAGGCTTGAGATGTTTTGAATTTTTGTGTCACTTAACATTTGAAATTACTGGTTATAAATCTTCATCATAGTTCAAATTATACGAATGTTGTCATGCTGACTCATAAGCCTAATTAGAACTGAAGAAAAATATGATATCCCCTATTAAAAGTGACTTATCACATCTCAAAACCTTATTTCTGCTGTTAATTTGTTACCTTTCAGATTACAATATTGCTTTCAATTTCTATATGATATCAGAACCTAAAAAAAGGGGTCTCAGAAAATGAAATATCACTTTTCAAAACCTTAAACGAGCAGCTGAGTCTGCCTCATAAACCCACATTCATGCCCAGGAAAAGGAACCCCTGTGATCTCAAGCCTTTAAAACCAATTCACTTGCAAATCCACAGTAGAAAAAAACAGCTATTTGCTGACTTTGTTGGCACCAGAGCAGCGAAGAAAGGCTGAGTGCAGGAACGAACCAGAACTACCCATTGACTTCTTATTCCATCTTGGTTCATCTCCACTCTCGAGGTTGAATCTTCTAAAACTGTTCTATTCTTTCAATACCTGGTGGTGGTGCTGTTGCTCCTTTCTATACAGAAGCTTAATCTCTCCAGGTTTTACCTGGGATGTGAACAGCCCCGAGTTTATTATCTAGCACACAGCACTAGAGGAATGTTGCCATACTCTCTCCCAACTTCCCCACGGGCCGTTAGCTCAAGCATCCCTGCATCTCATAGGCATGCAGTGAACACTGAAAAAATCCACTGTTTTATAAAAAAAATAAAGCTTAAAACAGAAAAACAAAACAAAACCTCAAAAGCCCTCAACAAAAACCAACCAACCAACAACAACAAAAACGACAAAATAAGAGAAAAAAACCCAACAAACAAAAAAACCCAACAAAACTCAAACCAAACCAAACAAAAAAAGCAACAAAAAAAACCAGTAGGATGGCAGGATGAGAGCAGAAAATCAGTGAATGACCAAAAATTGTTCAAGTTGGAAAAAGAAGGCAAACCTGGATTTGGGGCAGTGTCATATCTACTTGTTCCAGAAGCTTTTCAGGGAGAGGAATTTTTTTTCCTGTTTTTTTCAGAGGTCTAAACATGCTTATATAGGTGACTATAGAAATCATAAAAATTATACCTGTAAATATCTCCCAACTGACTGTGCATGTGTTTATAAATAGCAATTATCATTAAGAAGACATGTGGTAGTTAAATCTCAAAGACTTGCCAGTGACAAGCACAGCATAGATCCTGTAGAATTTTACTGATCAAATTCTCCAAAATTGTAGAAGACAATCAAATTCTAAGGGAAGAAGTCTATTCCTTTGATTTATTGTTTATTATTATTGTTATCAGGTACACATCAGAGTAGATGAAAAGCTTGATTGAAATGTAAAAATAAATGGTGTAGGCTGAAATGTATCAAGCCATAGCAACAAGAAAATTTAAAATTAAGAAATAGCAGAGTTATGTAAATTTGTCAGAATCCTGCTAATTATTTAATCTTATTTACAAAATGAGACAAAACAAAACAAAACCAAAACAAATTTCTGGTAAGACCCTCATTCAAAAGTTCTCATGTTTATGAGCAGAAGGGTAGATAATTAAAATGTATGAACGAAAATTAATTAAGGACTAATGAGGGCTTTTACATGGTTTTCAAATCATCTTAATGCCAAAAGAGAGCTATCCCACTGAAAAAAAAAAAAAAAAAAAGAAAAAAAAAAGAAAAAAAAAAAAAAACAAAACATGACTAAATCAAGCAGGACCAGATTAACATTTATGTACTACAGGTCTGGGATTAGGGCACTAGTTTTTGGAACAAATTAATGATATCAGAATCCCAAGTTTCATTTAAAAAACATGTTTCTTATCCCTGCAGTGGGCAGAAAAAAAGGCACAGAGAAAGGGGAAAGATTAAAAACAGAAATGGGGGGTAATTAGTGTCCATGTCTGAAGATAAATCCAATGGATTTAAATTGCAGCACTGGAACTAGTCATTACAGAAAGAGCAGAATCACACTCAGGACAATGGAAGCTAGCATAGGTGAAGATGAGTTTTGGTGTTGTCCTAAGCTAACACCCTGGATTCTGATATTTGATTGTGCAGGATTTTGAGAAAACCTGATATAGTGGGAGGTGATCCTGCCCACGCAGGGGTCTTGGAATTTTAAGGTCCTTCTCAAGCCAACCATACTACAGTTCTGTGATTGTGGATGGATAGTTCTGGATTATGGATTATGGACACCATACATCACATCTCCTGCCTTTCTGTTTGTGTATAACAATAATGTACATACAAATGCTATAATGATGAGTGATCTTGCTCTTGAAGCATATTTTTCTCCCTTCCCTGCTCTTTTTCTTTGCTGGTACACATTTACTGTCTTTACAGCCTGGACAGTTCTTAAGACTCAATAAAACCAGGAAAAAAGAAAGTTTAGGCAGTGTGAGGGAAAAAGAAAAATATAGGGGTGAGGAGAGAAAAACAATGCCCATATAGCTAAAGGAAATAGAAGAAGAAATAGAAAATAAAAATTGTAATTATCATAGGTTTAAAAAATGTTGAGAGAAAAGAGGACTCAGGAAGTGTGAGAGTAGCACCATGAGAAACAATAGACACAGTGGTGATGGGAATGCAAGGGTTTGTATATGCACAGATACATCTGTGTCACCTGTGCATGACTTTAAGCTTTGGATGTGGCAGTGTTAAAGAAAGGAACTGTATCCCTCTCTACTAGTCACACTCATAAATCCATACTTGTGCAATGACATCCTTTCTTGTACTGAACATCAAGCAGGAAAAAACGTTTCCTCTGACATCCCAGCAACTATCTCTATGTCAGGACAATTCTTTCCTAAACTGAAGTGGACAAAACCATTTCTTCTCTGCTACTGCAATTTCACAACTTAAACTACCATTTCAGGATATATTTTTCACCTAAGTAAATTACCTAAAAAAGAGTAAGAAAATATAAATAGAAATTTTAGTAATTTATGCCTTTTTTCAAGCACTTTCTCATTCATCACCAAAATAAACCTCGCATCTATAATGCCAAAACCCTCACAGGCAATCTGCTTCTGAAGTTCAGAAAATGAAAAAAGAAACTAGTGTCATCCATTCCTAAAGTTTGTGGTTCTTTTAATTTCACTGATTTGAACATGATTGCTACAGTATGGTTCACCTCGAGATGCAGACAGCTAAATGTCTTGAATGTAGATGTAATATGCATGAGATTTCTTAATCCCCTTGAGGCCATGGAATAGGCAGTCAATCAGGTCAATAGAATCTAATAAACTTTCCAGATCACCCTAACAAAAATATCTGGACTCAGTGAGCTGAACAGACCTTCAGACTTTTTATTAGCTCTGTAATTATGAAAGACTTTTAAATTTAGGTTTCTGTCTGTTCTAGAATTGAATTCCACTTCTGCAGCTCAGTTCTACATAGGAACAGTGTCTCCAGCTGCCACTCCAGAAGGGCTCATGTCATGCCAGCCAGTCACATACAGACTTGGATGTTGGATATCAAGCATCTCAGATGACCTATGTGTGAATAACTGAATCAATTTACTCAAATGCCAAAACCAGATGCTTGTTCTATCTGTATTTGTAAGGATTTATAAAGCAAGTGGATTTGGCTCCCTGGGTTTGTGTAGAGATTTCAAACAACCAGACATCCTGGATTTTATTCAGGTTGTTGGATAAATATAAATCTTGATCTCACTGACCTTATCCTGATATAACTTGAAATGTTACACAGGGTTGTCAGAGAAACCCTCTCTGCTATATATATGGGATGCAAAGACACTGCTTTGTGAATGTATTTCTCACAGTCTTCCTAAACACCTTTTTATGTCTGGAGAGTTGTGATTGTGGGGGTTATTCAACTTTCTATCAGAAATACTTTAGCTGAAACTTTTCTGGGATTTTATTTGCCTTATTCAAATTCCATCACATCAATAACAACCAGTCTACAATGGAATAGTAATTCAAGCCCTCAGTCTCCATTTCCTCCGTACAATAATTTTGCACTCTACTGTATATATTCTTGTTAGCTTTTTATTAACAGGCCCTATTAATTCTCATTCCAGTTCTAGTTCTCTATTCCTCAGGAACCGTTTTTTTGTTTGTTTGTTTGTTTAGTACTGGTGCTAGTCATCCTACAAATCTGCACAAGTGTGTTTCATGATCTCCTTGAACAAAGTCTTCATTTCTGTGCCCTGGCCACTGATAAAATACTATGGTTCCCAGGGCAATATGTTCGAGAAACACTGTTAGTAATCTACCTACGCTTTTATTTGAATACAACAATACCTTCTCCTCCATTAGCCAAATATATTAGTCTTATTCTGTAGTTGCAGTTACAGTTTTTATTGCTCTTACTAATACCAGCATTCTCCATTTCAAATTCATTATTTCTCCCATAGCACTGTGTGAAAACCTAAACTGATAACCACAGAGATGAGATCATCTACATTTTCTTAAGAACAAAAAAGAATAATAAAAAAAAAACCAAACCAAAAGCACCAAATCATAACTTTCTTTTCAGATGTTTAGATAAAACAAATACTCATATGACAATACTCCTTCCCCCAGATCTTCAACTTACCTGTAGTCTATCTGCATCCCAGACAACTTCAGGATATATTCAAGTATAATATTATAAAGCAACTTCTGATAGTGGTCATGTCTATCACCCCAGAGTTCACAAGCAGCACTCATTTCATACCAAACCCCCCCACAATCCATACCAGGGCTTTTCCAGTTGTTTCACAACCAGAACCCAATATTGGAAACATAGTCAAAATTCATCACCAAGCTTCACCTGCCATCATGACACTGATAGCACCTGTTGAAAGTTTTGATCATCTTGTTAAAGGACTTCCATCATCAAAAAATTAATCATAATGTAGTCTAAGCAAGAGACAGCCAATAACATAATTGTAATTCTTCACTGTTCACTTTATTTGCTTCTGTGAACACTGGTTTTATTCTCTGTTCTCTTCCTTTTGGGTGTTCACATAGACTGTATAAGTCTGGCTAAAGTATTTCATTTGAAACACGTGTTAAAACATCTTAAGATAGTCTATAACATACTGACAAACATTTCACAGTGTTTGTGATACCTTTTTTCTTGTTCAACCAGAATCAAATCAAATCTTTAAAGCTAAAAATATGACAATATTTGTCTTTGAACTTATTAGTCTTAAGATAATTATTAACAATTTTATTGAACTTCATGCTCAAAGGTTTGTACTTTTCTTTTTTCTGTCTCCTAGGTCACAATACAAAAAGTAGAACTTGAGAATGAAAAAACCTTTTAGAAGTCTGTTTGCAAAAACAGAAGAGTAGTGAATTCTGAAACAAATAAGAAAAATTAACTCGTTTTGGATGACATTTATGCTAATTTCTATTTTCACATGTCAGAGAAAGAAACAAAAAATGCAGTTTTTAAGATGTTTTGTTTCTTTTCAGAGCTGTCTTTTGGAGAAAACATACTTTAATCTATCAGACTGATGCCTCTGCTAAGCATTCCTCAGGCAATTCAAACTAATGAAGGAAACTATATTACACAGGACTAAACAAGAAAAATGATGCCACTCTGGGAAAAGTGCAAAGGAGAAGTAACCTTTCTTTGTCAAGGGCAGCTAGGTTTGGAGCATTCCAACATTTCCTTCCTCCACATCAGACAAAACACAGTGATGGAGGCAACTTTATAATTGAAAACAAACAATCAATTTTTTAAGTTACATTCTGTGGTCTAAGAGCCTACTTTTACAGAGAACTTAAGTGACCCAGGAGACCTGCTCTATACATATATAATTTTTTATGGTTGTTAAAAGTGATCTGAGGATTATTGCTACACCACAGAACAGGAACTACCAAATTAAAATGTCATTGTCTTTGACATATATTTTTATATTTCTGCATTGTAAAAACATTATGGTTTTTGTGAAGAAAGAAGTTATGATACAAGGTACCCTTGTTATAATTATTCATAAAGATTCCAACTTATAAAACCAGATGAAGTTCAACATCAGGCCCCAGTGCACAAGCAAATGCATGGAACAGCCTATTTTAAAGTGTAATTTTCTATCAGTGTACTTTTCAAATTATTTTGGTTTAGCTAGGCTTGCCAAGCCTTTCCAATAAAAATATTTTTCCATAATTTATTCACTGTGTGAAATCAGTGCCTGCTTTCCAAAGAAAACTGTGAACACTGTCAAGCAAAATAATACGACAATCATATTTTTTATATTTTTTAAGGCACTTCAAAAGAATTTCAATTCAATTAACTAATTTTCTTGTAATTATGTAGGAGCTGAATTCTACAGTTTATATCTCTCTCTTATGATGTGCTGTGGCAATAAAACTGATATGGTATGCAGACTCTCCTTATTCAGTTAACAAGATTATAATATTGTTACATTAGGTACCTTATCAGTCTCTGTATTAAGTAAGATACACTGTTCTGTTTGTAGAAAAGAATGGGAACAACAGGGAAGTAGAAACGCATTCCCTTGGAGACATGTGACAGCAACTTCAAAGCAAAATATTTTTGGATTTTAAAGCAGTACCATCCTTTTCTCACACACTCCTCTCCGAAGTCACTCTGGATATTTTGGTGACTGGAAAACTAATTTGCAGTTCCCATTCACCTCGTCATGTCCTCTCCCTCTCTTTCTAGGCAGGCACTAGCAAGAGCTGAGATCCTGCTTGCAAGCAGAGTTGAGAGCTGGCAGAGGACTGCTGCCAGTGCCTGGAGTCAGGACTATGGTCCTACAAATTACTCATGTGGCCCATGAAAAACACACATAATGGCTTGGGAAACCTCTTATCCAGAAAAATTAAAGTCACAAGGAGACTCTAACAAGTAACAGAACTCACAGTGTTGTATTTACTCCTTCTGATATAGAATCATAGGGATTTCAGGGACCTTTAGACTAGTGCAACCACTCCACCAAAGCAGGACCACCTAGGATACCCTAAGTATTGTTGACCTTACCATGACAGGCACAGGTTTAAATCCTTTCCAAGCAACAAATTAAGTAATCATTAGTAACTCACAACAGCTGAAGAACAGAGCTCTGACTGTTCAATGGAACCAATGCTGAAGAGGTCAGCAGCATTCCTTACAAATTTGCCCACAATAGGTCTTTTTTTTTTTTTTTTAACAGATCCCCTTGTGACATGGTTAGATTTGCCCCTTCCAGTATGAGTTGCCATTCCGACTAGTGTCAACTCTTCTAACAGAAAAGGCAAGTGATCTCATTCTACCAAAGACAATTATTTCAAATTTTTTGCTAAATGATTTCTGGCAAAAGCAAGGCGATGAACTATTGAACGCTCTGTTAATTAGCTGTCATCCAGCTTGACATTTCCATCGTTCAGGCGGTATTGCAGAAAATCAAAGATACACAGGGCTGCACTTCCAAAGCTGTAGAGGTAGTCATCTTGTCTTCAAGAAGAGGGACAATGAAGGCTATCACTAATGGAATGTGGAAGATTACAGTCACCTCTAAGCAGATAAAAGGAGATGGAAAATGATTACTTCACATGCCCTTTGGAAAGGAAATTACATTAATCAAATAGAATGAGAATGTAATAACAGAACTTAAAAATAGAATAAGAACATTCTGAAGAAAGAGTAAGACAAAATCTTGGCAGAAATGACTGGCATTATGCTAAGGTACTTAATTAAGTCACCTGTGTAAATATGGTACTCTATATCCATATCAAAGGTAGCTACAATGTATAGAAAACAGGTGAAAGTGAAAGAGTGCTTAATAACTAAACAACTTCATGGTAAAATTCGCTTGCTAATACATGTGCAAAGGAAATAATCACTATTCCATAATACATTCTCTAGGTTGTATTACTAGTATGCTTTAATTACTGTTTGCTTTACCTACTTTATTCTTTCAGATATCTGATATTTGAATCATTCTGCATAGCCTTATCAACTGGTTTCCTACCTTAGGTACTCTCTTTAAAAACTGAAGACAGCTTTCTGTTTTTCTCATGTCCTTCCAGTTGAGCAAGCTAAATATAAAGAATTTTTCAGGTTTTAAATTTTCTGTTATTATTTGCTTCTCTCAAGATTTCTCTAACCTCTGAATGCCCACTTTTTATTCACAGTTGTTAAAATTAATACTTTCTTGGCCCATTTAGAAAATACAAAACTTCCTCTGAAATGACCTAAAATCTACCCATTCTTTAAAACTTTTCCATTTTTCTTCCAGAAGACAGGTATATGGGTCTTGTCAGTACCCACTTAAGTGTTAAATCTATCTATTGCTCCCAGTCACTCTGTCTGCCTTCTTTCTTTTGAAGTCCAATCACTATCTATACATGACATGACAGGGGTGACACATGGGTATCAATTTATTGAAAGAATAATTTGTGATTTACTTGCTAGATCAGAAATGGTATTCTTTTGTGTGCTGTGTATACTGATATGTTCCCACTCAGGGCAATCCCTGTCCATTGGTATTGTTAGATTTCAAACTGACTCATGGTTTTGTGAGAAAATAATACCCAGCTCCTGAGGATCCTCAGAAACCATGTCCAGAGCAAGGCTGCATGTTACTTTATGCTGGAAGTTGTGCTTTCCCTTGAGCAGGAATGTGCTCAGTGTTAAAGATAATTTCTGTATCTGGCTACAGCTAATTTACTCCTAAAATTCCGCTCCCCAGAGCAATCTTCTTCCTTGACCACTTGTCTAACTGAGGAAGCTCAGCTTGCTGCCTGCAGCCCAGGTCTGCTCAGAAGAGACCCTTCTGAAAGCAAACCATCTTTAGTCAGAAATACTCTCCTTTCTTTGTCCTTCAACCGTCTTAGGGTTTGTAGACCTTCTCAAGTGTAAGAACCACTTGTTAAGTTTAGGTATCCAAGTTACATCTACAGGAGTTGCAAATGCAAATACCCTTGTCCTTAAAAGAACAAAGAAATGTGGAATTTATTTGAAAAATAATTTCCTAGGTACTTAATATTTCAGTACAGTTAACTGCATATATATAACAGAGATAGTTCCAATCCAATTTTTCTCCTTCCTTTTGGAGACAGATTACAAAAATGATGATTTGTAATTCATGATTGCACACGAGATTCCTCTCACACTGTTTCTGTTTCCTTTTTGTAAAGAACTTTGAATTTATCTATCTGCTACATAAGTTTGAATGTATCGCCTGTTTCAGACTTCTCTGCAAGATGGATCATTTTCAGTATAGGGGGACCAAGTGACATGTCTGTTATTAGTTTCATACATTTGAATTCACGGAGAAATCTTCAAAGAGTCTGCACATGAAATGTTAGCAGCACAAATGACAGATTTGGGACCCAACATATTCTTTTATTCCTCATATTCTGTGAACATTTCAGGTCTTGGTAAGGTGATAAGATTGTTTTTTTCGTATTATAAAGTAATTTACTTTTGAGTACTATCATTGTTGATAAATCTGTGATCTAAAACACTTTTGTAGGTTTTTCACAAGGATGGCAGGTCAGTGATTTCCTCTGGCACAAAAAAGGTGGCCATTATCTTTTACTGTTCTGTTGTTTTCAAGATTCAGAGTCTACAATTCAATCAAATGCAAAGAACAGAAGCAGATCAATGAGAAGGTCTAAACATTTCTGCGTTCCTGCTAAGATCTCTTGATGTGACTTTGCATACAGTTAAGATAATACTATTTGTATAAAAGCTTGATGGTTATATTTCTGCATAGTAAAACCCATATAAATACTGACTCATAAAGAGTTTCTTTGTTTCTTTAGGTAGTGCACTAAAGCTTTGCAGAAGAGGCTGCTATGTTCTTCAAAGCCATTGCTTTTTGCCCTTGTGCAAGTAAGCAGGACAGGATAGACTGACTGAAAAAAATATTGTGACAAGCTCTCAGCTGGCCATAACTCTGAAGTTAGAACCACTGCACTCTTCCCTTAAGAGTGACCAGACTAAGGACATTAAAATGGCTTGCAGTATCAATGATTTATTATAACACACACTAAACCAAGAGACTTTTACATGTCCAGTTAAGTGTAAAATGGTGAGACAGTAAAATAAAAGGGTTTGCAAACAAATCTTCCCTTTATTCACTGTATCTCACAGAGTAGGTCTTTCCATTCTTGTTTTCTAGGTCAGCAATTTTTAGCAGTTCCCTGCACTCCAACAAATTCACTATGGTATGCTCAGGATCACCAGCAAGGTCCCCCCTGCAAGGAGTCTTCTGCCTCCTCCTGCAAGCCCCACCATATTTTCTACCAGCTCCATGCTCCCCTCAGGAGTTTCCCAGCCTTCTTTCTCTCTCTCATAGCACTTATCATTCTCTATCTGTCCTGTCTCACACAACAAATTGCTCTCCCCCATAACCACACTCAGTAGGCCCTAGGGTAAAAGCAATTTCTCCCCTTTTTTGCTGCTACCACAGTCCTAGTTCTCTAGCAGCCTGAGCATTACCAAAAGGCAGCCTTCCTGCCTGCTGCTCTGCCATAATCTTTTATTCCAACAATCAGTGCATGGCAGCATAGAATAAAGTGAGTGATAAATGGCAAAAGTGCCACTTATCACATTTATTTCCAGTGACTGGCCTGGCCTGTGTCCAATTAGTACCCAGTTGCATGACAAGCTCTCATACTTGTTATTTTGAAAATCAACATGTCATTGACTTCTTCAGGGGTGGAGGGAGGGGACAGCCCCATTAAGATCGACTACAAGAAGGCAGCCACAGCAGCAGTCTTGTCCAGAGGAAAATCAGCTATTCTTTTTAACATCCCAAGGTCACTACATGGCAAAACAGGCTGGAAACACCTGTTTCTCTGAGTCTTGAGTTAGAGCAGTGGTGTTTTAGCAATGGGGGGACCACAGGTGTGGCTCTTGTGAGAAGATGTTGGAAGCTTCCCTGGTTCCAGTCTGGGCCCCACCTTTGCCCCTCAAACCAGGACACTGGGGCAAGGAGGACACCATTTTTCAGACTATTTGATCAACATTGCATTGATTTTCCATTGCAAGGGAGTTCCTTCAGACAGCCTGAGAATTAGACTCCAGTAGGAACAGAAGCTTCTCTTTGAAAGGACAGAAAAATCCCATTGCCTTGTACAAACAGAAGTGTTTTGTTTTGCAAGCACCAGGAAAGGCTCTCTCGAGAGGAGGCAAAGTACCAACAGTCACTGGTGTCTTCTCTCTCAGAGGCAAGGTTTCTCTTGACTCAGAAGAAACATATGAAGGTACTGGTGGAGATGTGGGCTGTCACTTGAATCATTGCTTTCATCAACACACAGGAGATGCCATGAGAAAATTAAACCAGATGCAATTTATGAAAGAAGAGAGCAACAAAGACCATGACCTTACACCACCTCTCCTGCCTTAACTGCTCTGGAGAAGTCCAAGAAGGGTCATTTGTTACTACTGGCTACACTGTAAAGGAGGGGAGGAAGACATTAACACTACTGGAATGTATTAGGCAGATGCAAGTAAATAAGCTGTATTCATTTTCCTCTTAAACCAATTTAATTTTTGTTGTTAATTTGCTGGCTATTAGTTTAAGGAGCCAATAGGTTTTTACAATTGTTTTGAATTCTTGTCTTATGATGAGAACCTCTATCATTTAAAAAAAAAAAGAAAAAAACAGCTTTACTTGCTTTTTTAAATCCTATTACATTTTTTTCTCCTTAAGCCAATTGGCTTTTCTGTACTCCTTTATGGCTGTACAGTGGCATACATTATTATTTTGGAAAGGTTGCTTTTTATATTCTTTCTTTATTACTTACTAGAGTCTCTTAATCTTTCTTGGATATGTTGGGTTGGTCTTTTCATCTGGAAGTTTTGTTGGTTTTTTTTTTTTTTCCTGAGCACTATGTTCTGTACTTTCAGGCCTGCTAGATACTAGTTTACTTAATTAATCTCCTTAAAAGTTCACTCTCATAATGTTCTCCCTCCTTAAAATTTGCTATTATTGTTGCAGACTCTGGACTTCTCACTAAATGCATTTAAAAAATTGATCATAGTTTGCCATTCTCTCTCACAATCATATTGCCCTTAAAAAAAGAAAAAATATATTAATACTTATTATTTATTAGTGGAGAGGAATAAAAGACCTTTAATACTGTGCTAATACACAGAACATTTTTAATTAATATATAAGAGAAGGAAAAAAACTGAGTATTTTTATCTTATAGATGGATTTGCAAGTTTTATTTATTTATTGGTTGACAGACTAACTGAGCAACCCCAGGAGAAGCTTAAAACTTTAATATAGATGGTATACTTCTTTTTAGTGAAGCATATTGGTGTATTTCTTCTTTATTTGCCTAGAAGATTAAATAGACTGATACAGCATGGATATGAAGCTTTGTGTTTACAGTGCAAAATTTTCAGTGTAGTCATAGGTGAAATTTGCACAAGTGCAGATGTCCCACATAAAGGCATCCACACCTTTTAGCTATTTACCTCCTAAATTTCCATGAGCTACAAAGGTGGCATCCAGCCACCAGCTGAGCTCTGTGCTGCAGCCTGGCATTCTGGTGGCACCAGGGAGGGGGTCCCACCCTGGACACTCAGATGTCTATGAGAGGAGCAGGTATGAGACACAAGAAGATGCAGCATCCTGGCTTAATTTGTTCCTGGCACAAATTGACAACTGGCAATTGAGAAACAGTATTTTTGAGATAGAAAAGCATATGCTGTGTTTGTGGCAAAATGGTAGATTACACTTACATTTTTTCTAGAACCCATAAGTTGTATCTGTCATGTATTCCTTTGACAGATGTGTAAAGCATCTCCAGACTTTGTTTTAGGTTTCTGGAGGTATTTGTCTTTCTTTAGAAAACAAAATGGCATCCAGACAGAGTGATTCTGCCCACCTTGGGCAGATTGCTAGCATTTTCCTTTCACTTCAGATCCATTCACACCATCATTATGAACATTTTGAATCACTCATCAGTTTAGGACCTTAATGTCCACCTGAAGACACTATTTAGGAGGTCTTGCTTGCAGACCCAAATATTTCTTGAAAATCAAGGTTATCAATATTGTCCATCTTTTCGATATTCACAATTGCCATTATTACTAAAACCTTTAAAATAGAACATGAACCTGGAATGAACTGTGGACTTTCCAAATACCAAACATTACAGTTTTTATTCCAGAGGTAATGCATCTTATTTCTTTAAGTCTCGAACCCAAATATTTCCTATCATAATTTGGTTCAACCTGGAGTTGAAATTATCAATTCAGTTCATGGGTCGCCATTCATAATTATCTTTTCTCTTTCAGCTCTTATTCATTAGACAAACCAGCTATAACAGACTTTACAAAAGGCTTTATTTTGCCTGGTTTTGCACATAAATACTGTGTTTGTATTTACTTCAGATACAAATGGTGCCACCTGCTCCTCTTGGTACCCTGACATTTGGTGCTAATTAGATGGACTTGCATTATCAACAGCAAAGTAATACAGTGCTGCAGCAGGCACGGTTACCATGGATCCTAATGCACTCAGCATTCCACAGGAAATTTAGCAGAGCATAAGAAATAAATCTATTCCTGTGTGCACTTGCACCAGTTCTGTGACACCACTAAGGTACATCCACAAAGTCTGCTAAATCCAAGGGTAAATACCATTATTATTTCTAAGCTTTTATGAATGCATTTTGCCACCATGTCACCATGTAGGTGAAACAAAATTGCAGATTGATTTTAAACACTCTGACAGTGCTACTGGAAACAAGTCATGCATTCATGCTATAAAGGAGAATGAGTCTCAACTGGGGATCAGTTGCCACAGAAAAACCTACTGGCATCTCTAAGTGAGGACAGTCAAAACAATTCATACTTGTAGGACTGTCATAGTGAATAGTTGCTGTGAAAACTCACATATTTCCCTTTTCAAGCCTATCCAAACATACCTAATTATTATATTTTCATTACGAAACCTAACAAACACTTTACAAACCAAATTAAATGATAAGGAGGAGGAATCAATTATGGTGAAAGCAGACAGTGATGAAAAGCAGCTAACAGCAGAGAAATAAAACCATTAAATAAGAAGGCAATATGAAAATAAAAATCTTTGCTTTCTTCCTTTCTTACAGTGAAATTCATATAACACTATAATTCTTCCCATCTGTTCTAGGGTCCAACCATTCCATATGTTACAGTTGACATAAATTAGCAATTTCTGCTTCAGGCATCAGCTTCAGACATTGTTTGGGGATTCTCCTTTGTTATAAAAATTATCTGCATTTCTATCCTCTTTGAATGCCACAGAGTCAGGCTTCTATGAGCTTTAAGATTGTTTCAGAGAACACACATCCTCTCACATCTTAGAAAGGAAAAGTTTAGCACCTGAATCATAAATGGCACGTCTGTGTTCTTTGAATGGGCTTTTTTAACAAACTACTGAAGCAAAGTTTGAAACTTTACCGCTTTCCCCTTGCAATTAGAATGATTTGCTGTAGCATGGAGCAACACATTGCAATCAAGGGAAAATCAGGGGGAGATCCACTCCCTAAAGCTGAAAGCATCACAACATGATGCTAGGAAGCATGGGGTATATGGCACACAACCTCGCCAGGCTCAGGCTGCTACTTCCATGTCAATACTCTAGGTTTCCCCATAATTAAAGTATAATTAAAATAAGTAACCTTTAAGAGATAAAATTCATTTGAAAATCACCTCATTAAGCTCAGTTTATGTAAGTGACATAGCCCAAGGGAAGTGGACAAAGGCCAGATAGCTTCTACAGGTGTAAAAGCTCTTCAGAGATCTACTGACCAGGAAGTTACAATTAATATAAGACCACAGTCGACAAATAATAATCAAGCAGGTAGGGAGTGCATGATTTGGGGCAGGAAAAAAGTAACATTTCTACTCATTTTTTTTTCCTCTGTTTTTTGGCAGGTATGCATGATCAATGGACCTAGGTTACTATAGCGTAGTTCTGTTCACAAGCTGTCATTTAAAGAAACAAAATCACACCCTAAGATATTACAAATTTATTAATATTTGAATTACCACACAATTGCAAATTGCAGGGAAATCTCTGTATCTAAGTTGTCAATAACTGAAGTAGTAGTGAAACCTTGGCATATGAATGCAACACACTTTTGAAACAGAAAAATCTCAAAGTTTTTACATGGTCTGGCTAAAAGTAAAAAATCCACTGGTCTGACTGGAGGCTGCTTTGCTTGGAGCCATGAAGACTGCTCAGCCTTCAGAGTTGCTGGCTGCTTCTCCTCTACCACAGCCTGCCAGCTGACATAATTTCACAGCAGGGTTGAAGTCAGTGCCCATGTATCTGAGTGCATTCTTACTTTGGGTGCTTCATGAATAGCCAAGGATTTTATCTGTAGTACAGCATGAAGAGAAAAGAGAGAGCTGCTCTAACACCTGGCCAATCCAAATTTATGCATCAGTAAGAGGGGTTTGGTTTTTCTAAATAGGACAGAATAATAAAAATTTGTCCATAAATAAGGAAGATCAGTAAGGAGTCTTCTGAATAAGAAAAGCTGATGTTAAAAATAAGATTTCCATGATTATCAATGTACTTTGCATTAAAAAACAGAGAAAACCACATCTTTCTTGAACAATAACTTCTTGTGAACTAGACTTACTCCATTTCTGAAGTCGTGATACCACCAAAATATAGTCTTTCAAAACTGCTGAGTAATATGTCCCTGTGATACAGGTGCTGTAACTTGTTAAAATTTTCACCCTAATTTTTTCAGGGGGTCATAGGCTGGGATAAGAAAAGGGACATGAGTGTGGAAATTTTTTGGGAATAATTTTAAAATAAAACAAAATTTAAAGAAATTTTTAAAATAAAACAAATCCAAGAGCTTTGGGTTTGCGTTCTCCAGAGATCTCCAATCTCTTGTAGAGATTGACGTAGCTGGGTTTCAGGAAATACATAAATTTTAAGTGGTGAGTATATCCAGCTCTCACCTGGCATTCCATTTCTAGAATCATATCTTTGATTTCAATGAGGAGATGAAATTCACAACTTAGACTTTCTCTTCTAAAAAACAGCTCCATAAAAAGATAAATCCATTGTCCAGAGACATGGAAAACTACTACACATGAATGTCAACATTGTTATCTGCGTGATTCATCATAATCAGGATGTCATTTATAAAACTGTCATTACTGTCTCCATCAACTATCTGCTAGATAGTTGCACACATACTGTTCACATACATACTATGCACAATAAATTATTATACACTTCTCTGGTAATTTTTTTTTCACACGTTTTCTCATCTTAACGTACATACTTATGAGGAAGCCTGTTTTTTTAAAAAAATAGACTTTTTAAAAAACTTACTTAAAGTAAGGTTTTTAAAAACTTACCAACATTTTGGTTTCTAGTGAAAACGGCACAGAAAATTGCCTCTGTAGTAAAAATTGTGTTAACAATTTTTGCATTTCAGAATTGAACCAGGTTGAAAGTTTTGGTTACACACACTTGATTTATTTTTTTTTTAGGTAACACATCATAGTGTTTTCATTGAAGAAGAATAAGGTTTAATTCTCCTTCGCTTTCAATTTTAAAATGGTCTGGTTTAATTTCAATTTCAAATGTCAAAATCCTTTCTGAAATAGAAGATTTAGCTGCTTTGCAGTTCCATTTCTCAAGAGGATTTCCTGAATAATAAATTAAGAGTAAAGGTTTTGACCCTTATTGTATTTTTTCCCACTTTCCAAAATAGGTCTTGAATGTATAACAGCAGTCACTGGAAATGCTCTGCTTTCTTGAACACTTTAAATATATTATCTGAGATTAGAAGAAAGGAGAGGGGATTGGGAACAGTTCCCCTGTGGCCTGCCAATGTGTGTCAACACCATAAGTTCCCACCCTGAGGCATAGGTCCTACAGCTTCAGCTCCCCTTTTTCCAGGCAGCCTGCTCTGACCCCCTCAGCCCTTCTCCACCTCTCACTTAGAGTTTCTATGCTGAATTGAAGATCAGTAACGCACGTATTAGAAAGATAGGAGAATGGGAAAGGCAAAATATTTTGCCCCAAAAGCATCCTCTGTGACTTTGCACACAAATAGGGATGACAATGGAATAAGGTAGAGGGAAAGGAGATTTTACAAAGGAGGATAAATGGATTCCAAGGCATACGCACATGTGTGCTGAATGCTGTAGTAATTTTTAAAAATGGAACACCCCAGAGACCATATCTGAATGGATGTCAAAAAGAAGGAATAGGATTATATCATCATCCTTTTATCAGAAAATTAATCACATGAAAGTTGAAGAATAGAAAATGGGATCAGTGAAAAGTATCAATGATGCAGTTTTTCAAATAACCACCCGATATCTCTAGAGAGATATCATAAGAAGACAAAGTACAGGCACTTAAAATTACTATTCCTTTATGGAAATGACAATGAAAGGTTTTTTATGGGTCGAAAATATATTTAAGACATGCTGCATGTCACCATAATCATTCTTAATTCGTTTCAGCTATGAAATGTTAATGAGTTTAGTGCAGTCCTGTACAGATGCATAAGTGGGCCCCATGCAGCCTACTTTGCAGGATTGGAGCTACATTTCTCAATATTGGACAGCAATGTTTTTGAAAGCATATGAAATGTTTGATCATAATATAATTAAGTTCATCACCATCAAATGAGAACTAATTGAAACTGGCCTCCAAAACTCCATTTAAGAAGAAAAAAAAAAAAAAAAAAAAAAAAAAAAGGACTTTGGAATACAAAAAGCTAGTAAAAAACACTTTATAAAAGACTTACTAATAAAGACTTACTGTTACTAAAGATCTGAACAGCATCAAACAAATCTCTAGGAATGACAAATGACATCAGACCAGGTGCAGAATTAACACTATATATTAAAGTACAGATGAAGCAACAAGATAAAACTTGACCTTATCAACAAGTGTCACAGAATTGAGCTACTTCATTGATCAGAAAGAGAAGATTTTGGATCTGGCCACTCAGCAGGGGAAATTAAATGCTCAAGAAAGTTATAGAGACTGAAGAAGCTGAAATCATGATAATTTGAGTTTTCAGATATCCACATCATAAGATGTTATGAGACAGCATCATCCAGATATACTGTAAATGACCAACATGAACTACAAGCAGAGAACCTCAAGATGAGAAGGGATATTAGGTTTTATCTGGAAGAGTAAAATTCACAATTCCACATGGGACTGTAAATTAACACATTCATAATCATAAACAAAATATGCTCAGATGTACCTTTATAAAAAAAAGAATAGAAATAAATAAAATAAACCAATAAAAATTTTAGATAGGAATGGTTTTTTGTTTGTTTAAAGGAGCACTATAAAAAGGCAGAGAAGGTGGTAAAAGCACCATCCAAATCCTAAAAGCACTCTTTAATTTTTTTTTATTGTCATCTATATAACTGATAGTAAACATATAGCCTTGTTCTTGAAGTCTCTAAAAGCAAAAGCCAACATGGTACAGTATTGCAGTGAAGGAGGCAGCAAGAAATTTTACTACTTTTTTTCAGAAGACTGATTCATGCTAAAATGAGAAAAACAAACCAGAAAAACTGTGGAAAATACCACATATGGAGAAACCACATAACAGAGATTTCAAGGAATAATACATACTGGAGTTCCCTCCCACATAAAATTTTCCTTTCACTAATACTAGAGAAATTAAAATGTAGTATCTCCAAGAACAAATTCTTGTTTGTTAACCTTTTCATAAGTTGTTCTAACTTTTTGTCTCTATCTCGTGTTTCTGTGCAACTCTAAAGCCTTTATACGGCTCCACTTATTTTCACCCCATTTTTAAGATCTAAAACTCTTGTCTTCTGAAGTGACAAGCAATTTAGCTTCCCTTCTGATTATTCTTTTTAAGCTTTTCTTACTGTACTCAGTGTTTGACTATTGACCTCTCTGTGATCTCCATACAAAAACCTAGTTATTACTCTCATCTGGAGAGACATATCCTCTCAAATCTCCTACTTCTTTATGTCAGTAAAGCAACAGCCAGGTACAGCATCAAAGATTTGGCTGTTATGCACCCCTTTTATTTTCTCTCTGTGCAACTATGTTGCAAAATCTTTGGTCCCTTGTCCCAAACCCTGTTTCCTTTATTATCATCATAAACATCATGCAAAAACAATTCCAGAGAGGAATTAGTGAAAATAGTTCAGATAAAATGGGAGCGATATTAACATTCATCCAAAATTCACACCAAGTCATATGCAGACCTTAAAGTTTCATACTTACAAAGGTACAGGCCAATCTGAGCCTCTGTAAAGGAACAGTGTTTAAGAGAGTGCCCAGGAAAGTTTTATCATGAAGGCTGATACCCAGGCAATAGGTAGTTCTGCTGAAATGCAGAAGCTACACTATAGCATGTACTATACTCTGCTCTTTCTGAATCTTAGGTATGTTACGTACTTTTAAGTAGGATGAAGAGCACGAGAGCCTGTTTGTCTCATAGTCATACATTCAAATTTGCATATTGCTTTTCTCTACTGATGCTAATACTTCTTTCCCAAAAAGTTAACAAGATAAACCCATTATTCCAGTAATCCATACAGATGGACTGTTTATATGTAGTCAGATATTATATGAATTGTAATCTTGTAAGAAGGTTCAGTGCATTGCAGAGCTTAATCTGTCACCCTCTGAGCCAGTTCTTACAATGTCCCTAAAATTGCCACTTTTTGAGTGCCAGGCTCTTTTTCAAAATTTAAATGGAATAAAATGAATTTGTTTCTTTTTTGCTGTCGCAAAAAAGTCACAGGAGGAGACAATTCAAAATGTTACCTTGAAGTGTTTCTGGTACTGAAAATGATTTTTTCATTTCAAGATGAGAGAATGATTGTTGATGTATCTCAGAGCCTCTGAAGAACTGCTCTTTCAAGGGTATGGATCAGGGAAAAGTCTACCAATAGTCAGAACTGAGAATGAAAAAGCACCTTTATTTTCTAGGCCAAACAATTCTCATGTGCACTTAAATTCCACTGTACTCCTCTGAACAGGTTTATGACACGTGAAAATGACAATTCATTTTTCTTCTTCTCTGCTTGAAAGAATAGAACAGGAAAACACTGTTAAAAAAGAAAATCTGAAAAATGCAATCCCTGGCCTACAAAATGTTATAGTTGAGTACACGAAAAAGTAGAGATCAGATGGGAAACAAAGGAAGCCTGAACAGCACTGTAGGCCATGGCCTCAGCACACCAACTTCCCTATGATTACAGAGGTTTTGAAGGCCTTTGGGTCTTATTATTTTGTGGGTTGTAGTGTAGTGCACTGACATTCTCTTTCAGTGTCTTGAATTTTAACCAAAACAGTAACAAATAAATCAAGACTAACCTTTATTGCCAAAACTTCAGTAAATGCTGAAGACACAGTAGAAAATCCTACAGTATTAATCACCCATTGTTTACTGATGCAGTTGAAGATATCTCTAATGGAAGCACAACCTAGCCCACATTATCACTTTAATAAATTGAAAATAACTTATTTTCCATAGAGTATATAGCATGTGAGATCACAATACCAGCTGCTTTTGTCTAAGTGACAGATCATGTATATTATGTAGATTCATCAAAGATTTTAAAGCCTTAATTAGATTGTCTGCTGGGACTATCTCATCATAGAATAAACAGATCTTGGCCAGAATAATTAAATATTTCAGTTTTAAACAAATTCTAAATATAAACTTGGATTATAAACTTTTTCAATGAGTTCCTCTAAAATATTTTGTGTAATTCAACCAAAAAAATCCTGAAATTCTATGATTTTATCATAGACAAATAGTCTCATATTCAGATACAAGGAATTTTTACTGATAAAGTTAGATATGTAGAGATAACTTCTATGTATTACCTTCTCTTTAGTTTCTATCTCTGAAAAATACCTGTAAGGATACTAAAATACCTCTAAACTTTTAAGGAATAATAATAATAATAATAATAATAATAATAATAATAATAATGACATAACTAAATAAAGAAAATATTAGAGTTATCACTAGGATTTTAGATTAACTCAGAGGGCAGATTACTTTATTAAAAAGGTGGTCCTCCATGCACCCATGGAATGGAATCCATTTCATTTGACTTGAGGAATCTCAAAGTGGGGAAACTCATCCAAATTAGTCATATAGGTCTATATGCAGTCCATAAAGAGCAATGGGCATCCTCCTCACAGAGTAAGTCATACCAGCCTAAGCAGCTTATTAAGACATGTGGAGGTGACCTGCCAGAAGTTAAAGAACTAAGTAAATCCTGTCTCATGAGCTCCACGAAAGGGCAATCCTGCAAACCCTGAACATGCACTAGCCCACAGCCTGAATTTGGGTCAGAATCATTATACCCAGCCATGCAATTAAACTCCTGTAAGTTCAGTGTAATGAGAAATACCTCTCCTCCCCCACACACTGACTTTAACGCTTGTGGTTGCTTGTGCGTCTACCTGACCTTTCAAAAGAACCCTCCATACAAAAAAACCTCTCTCAAATATTGGATAGAAATAACATTCTGGGGACATTAAACTATAATTGTTATTTTTAATGGATACAATTATCCATTAAAAGCCAAATTCTGACCTCCTTTTCTACACTGATTTACACTACAGCCCATTACCTTATGCCCCATTGATTTTACCGGATCTGTTTGTGCAATAAAATTCTTGGTAAATTAAAAAGCATCCACATCTGTTTACAGATGACAAATCTGAGCTCCCTCACACAAACAGTATGCAATTACTTATAAATCAGGGGCATTTCACAGGTGAATAATAATTCAATGTATTGAAAATGTTCATGATCTAAAGCAGTCCACACTAAGTATTTTTATTTCAACTTCATGAAGTTATGAAACTACTTGGTTTACCTATACTTATTGTACTATAAAATTACCATAATTATTGAAAAGCTAGAATTACTTGGGCTATTGTGGTATCTAACATCAGAATAAGATGAAACTTTGTTAATACCAAACATATTAATCAGTAGAAAAATCACAACAGAAAGTCTGAATAATTTCCCTTGGTTTATCATTTTATTTTCCCTCATGCTCATATTTGCTTTAACTTGTTGATACCCTGTAAATTAAGTATAAACTAATAAACAAAAGGATGTTGTGTGGGAACTTCTGCGTCAACAGTTTATGGTTCTGTCCTATTATATTCCAGTATATATGTGAGATGACATTTTCCTGCAGTTACAAATCAGGACAAACAAGCTACATTTTCCAGGTGTTTTTACCTTCTGAAAACTAGGTACTTGTAAATTTAAATAGCTATCTTCAATTATTCCGTACTCCAAGAATATTAAATATGGCTTATAAATACTGAGCTGTGCATGAAATAGACTTTTTCCCTCTCAGGGCAGCTAATCAATAGAATAATGCAATGTTAAACTGTAGCTGGTGGTCTTCTGCAAGGAAGGGCCAAGATCAGTAAATCCTGCATTTTTGCAGGAACTGAGCCCAGTGAGGGCTCTATATGGTTCTGACTTGCTCAAAGGGATCAGTGGCATGAGCACTTGATTTCTCTCACCATACAGACTCTGAAAACACTGGCGGGGGAGGTCCACCTTTCTTCAACTCTACCTGTTCAGTCCCTTGAGTGCAATGACATTCATTATTTTATTTGGATAAGTTATGTGTTCTTGAAACAAATTTCCTGACTGCCCCCACTTTCACACATCTTTCAGAAAAAATCAAATAGTAGGATGGGTGCCAGGAATACACCTACAGCTGTCCAACTCAAAGGACCACATGAAGCAAAATCTCTTGAAAACAGTACAACGAGGACTACAGATACTCATCACTCTGCAAAGGTGCACTGGTTGACAACAGAGACATTAGTTCACAGAATAGTGCTGGAGTGGTTGGGCAGTACTGAGTGGGTCTGAAGGATAGTAACCTCCCATGAGGTTACAATGAGCAGATTGGCATGCCTGGCCACTTCAGAGGACATTGAAAACTGTGTAGCTAATGGTTCTTTTTAAAGACTTTAATTATTTTTTATTTCACTACTTGTATTCTAATGAAGCATCTAGTCAAGTAACAAGTATGCACACCAAATGTGCATACTTACAAAATGCTTAAGCACCATAATCTGAAGTGATTGAATAATGGCACACATGACGTATATACAAAATTAAAACTGTTCTTCCAGTCCTCTCACAAGGCAAGACTACAAGAACTTGACCAGGAGGGAAATCAGCAAATATTTTTCCTGCCCTAAGGATTATTTAGGATTCGGGCTTATACAGAACTTGTCTTTGCATTAAAAGCAGGTGCCTGTTTGTGGCAGGAGGGGAGACCATACTGATGAAGAATGGTGTGCAAAGCTTCAACTGTCAGCTTTCCCATTTTGCCAGCATTGTCCAAACTGGCAGGGCTGGTTCTGAATATTATAGAGTAGCTTTCTGTAGTCTCCGAGAAACACGGATAGTGCACAGATGACGTTTGTTTTGTGACATCTAAGTTACGTCATAAAAAATGTTGGTTACAAGTTTTATGAGGCTACATGTGAGGAGGAGCTGTTTCAGAGCTCACATAAAATTGTACTTAAAGTTCATTCACTAGGATATGGCATTCTTGCAGAGGCTCTGCGCTGGAATATGAATTTCTGGTCTCAAAAGTTGCTAGCAAACACAGTTGGGCACCTACATAAGCATATTAAAAGTATCCCAGCTTGGTAGCAAACATCTCAAATCTAAAATGACAAGATACTCTGCTTAAATGAATGTGCAGTGGAATATGACTCATAATTTGTAAAACAATAAATCTAAAATTGACATGTTTCCTGACAGAATATAGGATTTCAATTCCTGTTTATGAATAAAAGTATAGAGAAACAAAGATATCTATGAAGCATATCAGCAATTTCTTTTTCATTTTGAAATAAGAATATTTTAAATTACATAGGTTGTAGGTAAATCGAAGCTTTGATAACAGGACTGAGAAGTGATATTCCACCAGATGTATTACAAAGAGATTTTAAAATACTAACAACTGGTGTAATAACAAAAAAGATGACAGTAAGAGAAATTAAGAAATTAAATTGGTGAATGTGTAGTCTACGTTAGCTCCTCTGGTCTGACAGCTCTGAGACATACTGTGTAATACCTATGTACATCAGTAGTTGCTGGAATTAAACAGTAGGGAATGAAATTCTGTATTTTCTTGAACAGGAGACAACTGTCCCTTTGTAAGACAGTCAAATTTGTATATTTTAATCAAATATACCTTAAGCTATGTAAGAAGCTTCCCTTCTATTGCTTATCAGTCTGTCATACACTAACACCGGAAAGATAACAAGGTTCGTGCCTGCCCGTTCTTCACCATCAGGAGAGAACATGTTCTAATCATTCTTATTTGATGTATAGCACAAGAAATTCCATATTTCAGTCTTGCTAATTTAGTCAGAATGTCACTCACCATTCTCAGACATCAACTTTTTCTTTGGAATTGACTACCCAGGCTTCTGAAATTGTCAAACAGACAAAATCTGCAAAAGGGGTGAATTTATGGTCTACGGTATACCGACATAAAGAGATCAAACTGCATTTAGTTATTGAAAGAGGTCTCAGTGCCATCTGGGACATGATCTATTGTCTTAAAATCAAAAGTAAATGCTCTCTGGGTCCATATATTATTTAATGACACATGATGCGGTTTGATTTAATGCTACATTAGCGGCAGCATGAGACCACTGCAGTGCAGCTAGCTGTAACACACAATTTTCATAGTTCTGAGATAATGACCAAAGCAAAGGAAGAAAGAACTCAGACTATGGCAAATCTTCCTCAAAGTCTTTTGTGTCCAATTGATGCAATGGGTAGCAGAGATTCTAGGGTCAACTTGGCTCTTTCTTATGCTGCAAATCTGACTACTGTGATTTTTACATAGAATTACTATACTTACAGAAAGGAGTAATAGACATTTTATAAATATAAATAAAAAGTCAAAAATCCTTCCATCATGTGTTAGAAGGTTCTTTTTAAATAGGAATCAAGAAAATGGTGAAAAACAGCAAAAGAACAGAAAGAATAAGAATTGCTTTTTCTACCTCTTATGCCTAGACATACTGGTCACAACACACAAGGAACACAAAGAGCATGCAACTCTTTCTATGTTCTCAAAAACATAGAAAGTTCCTCTTGAGCCTTATTGACTTTTGGGAATTGTGGCACAACTCATCAGATGCTTCAACTACATCTATGCTGATTTTTTTAAACTTTGTGTAGGTCTCATCAAGAAAAAAAACTACTTTAGGAGTGATTTTATGGTAATGGAACCATTAGTCAAACTAAATAGCAGTGCACTGCACCTCTGCAAGATTCACATTCTGACACTGAAATTTTCAGTTATACATTTTTTCAGGCTGTGATGGCATACTCATACGAGTAAATCTTCTTTCTATCAAAATTTTTTGGTACAATTGTATTTTCAAAGCACTTAATTAAGAGAAAACAATTAAATAATGTATCTGCAATTTTCCTAGGTATGCATGATGTCTCTTATACTGTGTTGCAATTTTTTTCAGTGAAACAAACAGGTTTGATAGAGCAAATTGAAATTAGCCTAATTTACACGGGTCTTTACGTGCTTTTGGAAACTCTTCCATCTTTATTTTTAGCAGTGCAGTCAGTCATTATAGGCAGTTAAAGGCTGATTAGGTTTGCAGAGTACTTAAATGCTAACCAGGCAAAACGGGGAGAGACTACTTCTGCAAGGATGTGCAAGAAGGAGCTTTTTGTTTTTTTTTTTCCCGAGGTTTTATTAAAAGGCCATATTTTTGCAATTCAAAGACAGTAAATATTGTGATAAATGCATGCCTTGAAGGTATGCTGTGGGGAAAATCCAGAACAAATCCCAGTGGAACTATATCTTCTTATGCCAGATTTGAATTTGGGGTTACCATTGTACATAAAAGAGTAAGCAACTTCATGTTAGATTTCTACCTGCTTATGCATTCAAACACAAACAAAAATCTCTACGTGTACACACACCACAAACAAAAATCTCTATGTGTACACACACATCTATACGTAAAGAGGGCTTATTTAGATCTTTTTATTAGAATGTAATGAAATATTAATATTCTGTGAGATTAATGGAAAAAAATCCGAGTACAATTAATTTAATTCTCGCCCTTCTCCCTTACTTCCTCATTATTAATGTTGCTTTCTTTTTCTGTCACTGTGTTTTCATATGCTGAAAGAGCAATGCTGCATATAGTCAGCCTCACAATTCAATGCAAAGAGTACTTTGGGATATCTTTGCTTCATTTTCAAAGATTTGTATTAATAATTATATACATTTCTGAAGAAACACAAGGTCTAGAAACCTACTGTAAGGTAGGACTGATAATTAAGAGCTCAATAAGTGCTGGAGTAAATAACATAACACCAGGAACAAATCTGATTAGTTTACAGTATTTCTAGGTAATGCTAAATCTTTAGCTACCAAAATCTAGGCCCACCAATTGACTCAGCTGGGAAGCTGGGGGTCTGCATGTTAAATTTAAAAGTACAGCAAGCAGCATACTCTCTCTGCCATCTCCTGCAACCATGGCCCAAGCTCTTCCTCTTGAATCATATAGGTAATCAAAGGATGAATACTGCCTGTATCTACAATTTTCTGCTGAGGAATGGGGATGAGTGAAAAGCTTCTCATCTCCTCATTCTCTTCATTCCCACAGATTCCAGTGCTAAGGAAAAGTTGTTGAAGATCCCTGAAAGATTCATAGCTCAAAAAAATCTTTATATCAAATACAGTAAACCTGCTTGTTGAATAAATTTGAAGAATGAGGCTTCTTGTATCTCCTAAAAACAGTTTGATCCTTGTAGTGCTTCATTCCTTTCTATTTTGTTGCAGCAAGACAAGCTAGTTTTCTCTGCGAATGCTTTCCCCTCTCCCCAATTAAAAGAAGTTTACAGGCAGTCATTGAATTACCATTTCATGTTTAATAATTTAATTGCCTGATTCAATTTTTAGTTTTTTTTAATTCAAAAAAAGAATTTAAAAAACAAAGAAAAATCTCTAATATTTTTCAATGAACCAGTCTAATCTTGATTACTTGATCAGTGTACACAGACATTCAGAAACACATAGAGCTAGCCCCATAGTGGCAAAGCGATTCTTTTTTTTAAGTTTATACAGACCATTGCTTACTGTAAAGTGGCAAAAATCAGAAAGCAAACTATCAGACTTAGTAACTTATCAGTTTATGCAATCTCCAAAGCACAAATACTTTTAGGTATAAGAAGTACCAGAACCTACAAATAAACAGATTTTTAAACAGTTTTTAAACAGTAGTTGTCTTAAAACAAGATATTAAAGCCATTATATCACTAGACTATACTAATCAGTAATGTACAAAAACAGGAAATAAGAAGGCGTATGTCCTTTTGTAATTCTTAACCTTGAACAAGGAAAGATCTTTCAGATCTTTCTGTGCTAAAAGGAATGCTGATTTTATATGGAAAAGAAAAAAATATATTTTTCTATAAAGTATTTTCTAGTCTCTGCATAGGAAAAAAATGAAAAATGCTTGAAATTGGATTACATTGGTAACACATTCTTACTGCAGACACTAAAAATTTAAAACTATGGACTCAACTAAATAAGCAACAGGCCTATCAGTTTTGTTATTGATGGAAATTACAAATGTCATATGAGAAAAAGATTCAACTATCTCCTAGCTAAGATAAACAGGAATGCCTAACAAAACACATCTCAAGTCTGAGAAAATTTTATACCTATCAACTTTCCTTTTAATATCTTTGGAGAGGAAGATTTTCAGATTATGGCTGTATCTCAAGCTTTTTGATTTCTTTCAGTTTATCACTGGTTATTACCATGATAAAAACATTCAGCTGGTGGGCAAAAGACAAGATATTATTATTAGCAGTGTCCAGATAACATATGGTGAAATTAAGATAAACATTGTTTTTAAGTTCAGTCTTCAAGTCTAGAAGAGCTGCAGGAGCTAGAAATACATTTTTTTTAAGAAATAAGCTGAAATCTACAACTTAGAAATTCCATGAAGTTTCACAGAAAATTCACTGGAAGGACAAATGGCAAACAGGATAGGCCAAGGACTGAAGTCTTCAATATTAAGCTCTAAACAACTAAATGCAACAGCTCCTATAACCTTACAGAAGTGTTGAGGTTCATTCATTTCTTTCACTTACCACCATTATTTTAGAGCAGACTTTGAGATGATGTAAAATCTTTGGCCTTTCACGGGAAAGATAGATTCATGGGTGGAATATTTTCCCCTTTAATTTTTAGAAGATATAGAAGACCATAGTAGACTGGCTTGTCAGCTTAAAGGCTGTGGCAATGAAGAACCAGCCAGGATTGCTGCCTCTCTTTTGTGCACAGTAGGTTGGGACAATGGAACTGGGATGGTTCAAGATGCCATTTGTGATTCTATAGGTCTAGACCGAGGTTCATTCCCCAGTCTCCACCTATCATTTCTCCCTAAATCACAGAAGGTTTATTCTGAACTTCCACTCTGATCTCCTGATTCAGTTGACTAAAAATGAACACATTTTGGTTCTTATTTTTACACAATCCTTTATATATGAATCAAATAAGCATGAGACTGACCACTTTTAATCCCATCTCTTGATACTATGTTTACTTTCTGGGTCAGAAGATACATTTTCTTTCTGTTTTCAGGCACAGAGAGCATACCATGCTTCATGAAATACATTGATTTCTGTTTGAAATGTCAAAATACTTTGAATCTATCAAGATATGATCTAGCCATTTTATACTTTTCACTTGGTAATTTGATTTGACAGATGTGATGAGTCTGAGATGAGTCATACAGCCACTGGTGGCAAGATTTAGACCTTACCAAACTACAGCATATACAGCACTCATTTCACCTGAAGAACTTAAAAAAACTAATCTATTTTCCACTTATAGCAGTAAAAACAAAATAATCCTTTCCCAGACATAGTTAACTACCCAGCCAGGTCTTACTACTGTGTGAGTCAAGATCAAGGAGTAAAGGATTAGTGTAATGAGCTACCATTTAGCTCAGTGAGAAACCAAGTGCCATGCTTTTTTTGTGGATTGTATGGCAAAATATAGAAGACAAATCATCATTGTTGAAACAAGGAGTGCAAGCATGGTTTCTTATATTTCTATGTGAAATCTATCTGTGTGTGTAAAGACCTACAGTGCAGTAGGTTTTTAAACTGATGGCACAGGACACATACAACAAATCTATCAGTTCAGGAAGTGCTGGACTAACAAAACAAAACAAACAAAGGCTGGACATAAGAACCCTTCTTCTAGGTGTGCCTGAAGACTGCACAGTATGTCTGTCTGGCACACCCAGAAGAAGGGTGCTTCTGTGCAGCCTTTGTTTGCAGAACATTTGGAAGCACACCCCCAATGTCAAGGGCTGTGTGACAGCATCACCAGGCAGCCAGAAATCCTAGAAAATCAAGCAAACAAAAATGTTCACCATCCATATAGATGATATTATTTGGTGAGAGGCACTGCTAGGAAAACAGAGTTATGTCAACATCAATAGTGTCATATTTAAATATGTAGACTAGAAAATTGGGTATTGCTGCAGCCACTAGCCACAGAGATGGTGGTCACTGGCAGTACTGCTAGGGTGGGGTGGTGGTTATAAGGAAATTGCACTGAGACCCTAGACCTTAGGCAAAAAACTATATATACAAAAAGTAACATAAACAACCAGCTGTAGTTACAGAAGAATGAAGTTAATAATTGTGAAGTAAACCCTGCATAGAACAGCAAAAAGTCAACATCTTGAAGGCAAGATGAAACTCAGAACTACTACTGCAGCTGCTATATTAGCTGTCGTGGCAATTGTGCATGGGTTTGATGCCAGAGCAAGCAGGTTGGAGAACATCAGTGCCACTTACATACAGATTTTGCTCAAACTGCAAGAGAATAGATTTAGGGTATGGTAAAGAATCCTGTTCTTTTCAAATGAAGACAAATAATAAAGACATACTGATTTGATTTTTACTCCATTTTTAAACACAGTTTGTAAACTAAGTAAGAGGTTCATGACTTGACCCATTATCAAAACCTCAACAGTTTTAAAAGAAATTTAATTTTCTCTATGCATGCATCAGAGATAACAATATGACAACTATTGTGATGTGCCAAAAAATCATATGGAAAAGTATAGATGGAGTGAGTAAGGCAGTCTCTCACTGAAGACATGAATGGAACTGAATTGGCAGTCATAGGTATTTAAGAAAATCTGTACGAAAATTTGGGTTTTGCAAATTAACAACTGACTTTCCAAAATATTGCCCATGAATTTTTTCTTCAGCTTTGAGAAAAAATTCACACTTTTCTTACAAGACAATAATTTGTATTGGAGAACTGAAGTGAGCCAGAAGAGTGATCACCAGACAGGAGTTCTTCCAATAAATAACTTACAGATAGTGTTTTACTTTCAGTTACCTGTGCATTTCTTGATATTGCTGTTTCTTTTTCCATGTGATCCTAACTTGCATCCAAAGTTCTCTTCCCAAAATTCTGCAAACCACACATTTCTTCGATTGTTAGCAAGAGTTCGGCTTCGAAAATACCTATCAAATCCTACATTTAAGAGAATAAAAAAACCCATTAAAATACAGTACAGTATAGAGACAGATCATTTAAAGACATTAGCAGATTTCATATAACTGTCAGAACAAGAACAAGTCTTTCGTAGAAACCACTGCAATAAGATATTCTACAAAAAGAGTGGTATTTAAATATTAAGCAATAATATATTTATTATTACTCTATCTTTGCTCTACAACAAGATGTCTTTAAACACCTACAGCAGTTAAAGTCTCCACAGAGTTAAAGCTCATACAGCATTCTATAATTAAAAAAATGCATTGCAGACAGTTAGGGAAACATCTTAATTTTTAATATAGAGATGACACAAATAAAGAATTAGATACCTACAAGAAATTAGACAAATTAAAATCACTACTTACTTAAAGACTGTGATTCAAAGAAATTGCATTTCAAGACCATGTGAAATTACCTAGTACCTTAGGTGATCTTCTATTGAACCACAGGGCTTCCAAGATACCTAAGATTCTGCTACTTATGTTTAATGACCCCAGTCAAGAAACTAAAGAATCCTTGTTAAACCTGATCAGATTCTGCACCAGCCTCACCTCTATAGCACTGCATCCATAATGACATAATGACCAGCCCATACCATCTGGATTAGGCCTTTTACAAATGCTTCTGTGTGGCTAAATCCTCTGAGTATCAACAGTGCTTGGTTTTTGTAATCATGAACAGTTTAGAGCACTTACCCAGACAGTAAGAGATGCCACTACACCCAATACCCTTCCAGCAATAAGGTGGTTCAAACAACTTTCTAGTCAGAAACTTCATTAATATTGTGGCTTCTTTAAGTTTAGGATTGCAAAGCAGAGCCTAGATTCATTTCCTCCCTGAAGAATGAACTACCTCATTATCATCCAATACTCTTTTTTTTGTCCCAAAGAACCACCAGGCTGTGGATAAGAAACTCTCCATTACACATGCTTTAGTTATTTCACAATTATAAGATTGTCTATTTGCGAATTCAGCATCTTCTCATCTCAGCAGAGATATTAAATGTATATTAGATCAGGCTAACTCAAGTTATTTATCTGCACAGATTAAAAGCTGGGGGTTTTTTAATTGAAAAAAAAAAACCACCAAAAAAAACCAAAAACAAAAACAAAAAAAACAACCCAAAAACCCAAACCCAAAAAAAACCCTAAAATGCTTGAACATTGTCAGAAAATGAGAATTTTGTGCTATGTGCATTCCTACCATCTATTGATGTTCTTTTGGGCAGAATTGTTACTGCTCCTTCTGCAATCTCCTCCTGCTGCTGAACTGGTGAAATTTTTGACCCCCAGCTATCTGAGCCAATCCAGAGGAAATGTCCAGACTGATTTGCTTTTTTTGCAGCTTCCAGTACTCGCCTGCAAATGCAAAACAAATAACTAATTAAACAAACTCCATTTACAAAATATTTGAGAGTCCCCAGAAAATTCTAGGTATGTGTAAGTAAGCTCACACTAACCAAATAGTCAATAGTTTTCACAGTCTAAAGCATACTCAACAACAGTGGTAGTGAACTCAAAAGACAGTTCTGTAGAAGTTAATTTATTTCATTTTTACCCATATTTTTCTAGCATTCTTACTGGTTCCTTCCTTTTCAATCATCAAATAATGATCTATTGAAGCTGAACACTTAGGAATCAGGAACAAGTTAGATCTTCACAGAATAATGGACAAGCATACTATAAATGCAAGGCAACTTCTTCATGCCGTTGGAGCTGAAACCCCCTGCGTTACTCAATTCTGTATCAACCAATGGAGCATCTCTGTGAAGAGAAATACTTTCAGCACACAAAATCAGGAAACAGGCACCTAATATCATCTTCATTTGCAAACATGATCACTGCTCGAGCATTTGGAGTTTCCAGCAAGCGCTTGATGATCTTTTCAAATTCTCCTGGTCTTGGTTCCCGAGGGATTTTGAGTGACTGGGCAATGCAAACACCTCCTGTGAAAAATTAAAAAGAGAAAACAATAATTATAACACATTTTTTATAAACACTTTAGATAATCTACAGTTAACCAGGCAGACAAAGAAAACTAATATAAAGGTGCTAATCTAGACATATTGCAGTGCTTAGTAACTTATCTATATATATTGAAATATGCAATGTACAAACTTACTGACTTAATGTTGCATTAAAGAGTACAACTCACTTACCTTTCACCTTATTTTTTTATATAAAATGTTAACATCCAGATAACCAAACACCACACTACAGCTCTGCTGGCCTGAGTTCCAGAGACCTACCCCAAATTACAGCAGCTGGCAACCCAGACATACCACAAGATTTCATTTAGCCATGGAGCCACAGTCTGAGTTATCTTATGCTCATAGTGTGATGTCAGGTGCTATCACACACCTCTATTTTCTCTACAGAGAGGTTAAAAATAAATGCTGAGGTTACAGAATCAAGTAGCAAACTTGAAATGTTCTCTTATGAATGAATACATACAGATAACTTCTAATTGTTATTATGACATACTTAATTGTCTAAATTATTCAACATGTTTTAGGTTGTCATTGAATATTCTAAATTACCAATCAGCAAACGAACACAAACTCAGGGATGTTATTTATATTTCCTCCTGACAGGAGGAAAGTCCTAATAGAAACCTCCACAATATACCTGCCCAGAAAAGAGGGACAAATTTCTACAGAAACTCAGTGATTTCTAATGGCTTTCTAATTTCTAATGCACATACCTCTGCAGGGGAATCTCTACTTCCCTGTCATGACACCATTACCTATTTTTGAGCACACTAGCAGAGAAATTCCTGGAGGTTCTTTCATGAAGCACTGAGTCCATATCAGCACACAATTTTTATACCATAGTCAACCTTTCTCTGTTTGCTCATTAATTTATTTTAATTATTTTTTCTTTAAGAACTGTTGCCTGATTTGGGACATTTGTACGTTTGATAAATTGGCCCATTGGTACATCTAACTCCCACAAATATTTGCTCTTGACTGTTCTCATTCCCCAAAAAAAGATTTATGTGAAATCTAATCGTTATTAAACACAGAAAATTAAGAAAATAAGCAAATTTTTATTTCTGAACAGAAAGTGACATGTTACTAGACAGAGGCAAAGCAAATAATATTTTTGTACAAATCTGCATCTAAATATGTCTACATTGAAAAATACCTTCAGTATAAGGAAGAGTAAGAATGTTGTAGAAGAGCTGTTCTATTTTTAATGCACGCTAATATTTCTTTTTTGATGTATAAGAACACTTGGGTCATATACACATCTATTTTTTTAAAAGTAATAAGTAATAACACAATTCAAGTTACAGTTACATTGCTATGCTATATATCAGGAGGCTTTCCAATTTTCTCAGTGTTTTTTTGTTCGTTCCTATCAAAATGTCTTTTTTTTTTTTTTTTTTTTTTTTTTTCCAAAGTACTTCATAAATTATTTCGATACACAATGTCAATGATGTGATTTGAACAAAAACAAGGATCCAGGCAGATTCAGCTTGGGATGTGGAGCTATATGATGATGTTACAGAGGTCTCATGTTAGCTTTCTTAAGCAGAATGTAGTTAATCATTAAGCAAAACAAACCAACAAAATAAAGGAATTTATGAAGCCTTTTTTATTTCTTTTCCTCAAAGAATTAGTGGAAAAAGTTCAAAACTGTCTTATGCTCACCAGTTTTTATGAGGCATTTAGACAATGATCTTAACAATATGATTTATCTTTTTGCTAGCCCTGAACTGGTCAGGCAGTTGGACAACATGAACATTGTAGGTCCCTCTCAGATGGAACTGTTCTATTCTATTGTATTCTAATATTTAGGAAGTACTAGGGATTCATTATCAGTTTTTGTTTTGCCTTTACAGAATCTCATCAACCTCAATAGTTCTCTGCACAGGCAAATCATAAATTTGTATCAAGTTTAGACATGGCATAAATGAAGCATGGAATTATCAACTGCCAGTATAAAAATAACAACTTTCAAATGAAATCAGCCAGTTTTAGTCACAGGGAAACATATCACTTTCTTCAGTTACGCATCAATGTATTAGAGGTTGTATTATTACTTTATTAGATTGAGAGTTGCATACTACAGTGTAGATTTAACCTGAATTCTTCTCTTCTTTACATGAGGGAAATATTTGCAAATCAGAACAGCTGCCAGTTCTAACAAAAATTTTTTGTACATATTACTTTACTATCTATAAATAGTATAAAGATACAATATAAATAATTTACTTTTATCTACTTTAAAATGGAATATAGTTTTTTTTCTGTCAAGTCATTTCTCCACTTTTTTAAGAACAGCCTGGCTCCCCATCATGAAGAGCTAATTTACCAGTAATAACAGCTGAGCCCATATAGCAGGTGACCCTCAAATTCACCAGGTACCTTTGACAATCCAGTAATGAAAAGATGGACACTGGAGTATGAAAAGCTTTAGCCAGTTTTCTAAAATGACATGAAGCTATTGAGATAGGCACTCAAAAAGCCCTTAACTACAGCCTCTTTCTCAAGTAACAGAGCTGAAATATGTAGCAAACATCCTGTAAACTTAACAATCAGTTCACTGTAACAAAAGAAAAACTGAAAAACTATGCCAAGCTTTCAACTGTCCTCAAAGTCATTCAGGTATGAAAAGCAAAACAGATCCTAAAAATTACATAAAGGAATAATTTATTACCTCATAAATTTTGAGAGTGCATTTTCTAACAATTTCTACTCATGCAACAGCCCTTAGGGAAAAAACCAAAACCAAACACAAAACCAAAACACAAAACCTTTCCACGTAAAACTCATATGCAAATACTAAAAAACACATATATATAATGCACTATGCACAACCATCTATGATCTGTGTGGAATGGGTATCAAGCAATGAAAAGCTGCTGTGGCTAAAGAACTTATTTTCAGTCAAAATAGCGTAGAAGAAACACCATTCCATCATTGCAGCAGCAAGTTCAATCATGAATGCACTGTGAATCTTAGTATCTATACACTGATTGATGTGTTAAATACTAGTAGGAATAAAATAAACTTCCACCTTGTTTCTACATTTATAATTAATTGTGTAAACTGCCTCTGGCACACAAAACACTTTGTGTACACACTTATTTATATATTGCATTTAGAGCTATTGCTCAAAAAAGTAACAGAGTATCAATTTTCAGCTAATGATGAAATGCTAGATCCACAAAGGCTCTTACAACACTACCATGTCTAATCTCTCAGCACCCTAGCACCTTTGAAATCTACAGCCTGGGCTAAGTGCCCAGACACAAAAAGAGAGGAATGTATAAGAAAAGGATTCACAGGTGCCAGCAATCTGAATAAGGAATACTTATTCCAAATTAGCTAGCAGAGGAACTAAAAGGACAGGTTTTGAGGCCAGTAGTTAAGATAATCTTCTGAAGCATGAAAAATAAAAAAAAAAAGCGATATTTACCCAAATCAAGGAGATTTAGGGTTTGAGAACAGATGTACTGTATGTGATACTGATGGATTTACTATTTGCTGCAGGGGTGACAAAGGGCAGATGGTTCAGGCACCTGATGCCCCTGGAGGATTTATGGCTGTGAATCATAAGAACAAACAGTGTCTACACATTTCGCTCTGTCAGCGTTTCTGACTGATTTGGCATAACTGCTTGTCCCTGCTGCTGGTTTCCAAAAGATTTGTTATCCTTTGTTGTCTAGTGATGCACTTAAAAAAATACATTGGTTTACATTTCCCTTGGCCAAAATTATGATTAATCTAACATTTGTATGAGGAAATGAGAACTGCCTCCTTAGCAAAAAGAAATGTCATGTTCATATGTAGTCAATTAGAAGGACTTATAAACAGGCTTTAGAAAGGACTACACCAAAAGCTTTTCTTGAGACACAGAAGTGAGTCAGGCAGAGAGACTCATTTCAGTCAGCCAATCCAGAAACAGATACCTGTAACAGTACCATACTCCTAATGTACCCATTCCCTAACTTATATATGACACAGAAGTTAAATTTAGGGTTTGTGTCTATCACACATTAAAGACATGAAGATACCACTGATGGAAAGTAGTTCTTCAAATATCCCAGGCAGAAAATAAAAGGTCACAGCACCAAACTGTGCTAAGTCTATTTTGCTTGTTCTCAGATCTGTAAAGCTAAGGTTATATCAGTCCTTTGAGAGCTTTACAGAGTCGTAAAATCATTAAGGTTGGAGAAGACCTCTAAGATCAAGTCCAACCATCAATCCAAAACCACCATAGCCACTCAACTATGTCCTGAAGTGCCATGTCCACATGTTTTTCAAACACCTTCAGGGATGGTGACTCAACTGCCCTGGGCAGCCTTTTCCATTGCCTGACCACTCTTTCACTAAAGAATTTTTTTCCCAAAAAGCCCCTGCTTCTTCAGACTAAACAACTGCAGTTCCCTCAGCCACTCCTCATACGTGTGCTCCAGACCCTTCACCAGCTTCAGTGCTCTCCTCTGGATACTTGAGGAATAAAACAGTTAATATAAACTACACTGTGCCAGTGATATAATTTGTCTTCTGTCTAACAGCTATTAAATGTGATATCCAGCAACTGGGGCCAGGGGATGAGGCAGAGAAGGACAGAAGAGGTGGGAGCTGTAAATCAGGGCCACTACAGGAGCTGCCCTACTTATGATCAGGGGCTGAGTCCAGATACTCTGCACCATGGTGAGCAGCTGGTACCTCTTGTGCTTTTAAAACAGGCACATAACCAGACCTGATCTACATTACTATGTTTTTGAGTTGTTTTCTCCATTGTGATAAAATTACATCTAAACCAAATTGCTCCATGCTGGGTTTGGCTTGCTTACAGGTGCTCTACATAACACAGCTTATGGGAAGTAGGTTACAACAAACAAAAAAATTATATATTTTGAAGATATTGTCACTAAACTGGGTCAATAAGCTTTTTCCTTTCCTTTTGTGCTCTTACAACAATGATTTAACCACTGAAAAAGTAAAATGAAACGGAAATATAGTACCTGCATTATTTTGGTGGTTAAACTTAGGGTGATTTTATAATAGTAAATATTCAGTCTCATGGCTTCTGAACCATTAAATACTCAAGCATGTGGAGGTGGGTGCCAGAAGTGATGCTGAATACGTGTTTGGAAAATAGTGAGCAGGCTTGATAGAAAACCAGCACTAACAAATTAATTCCCTAAAGACTGAAAGATCAAGCTAAATACAAGGGCCATAATGTCTCTCACTCTGGCTAGGATTCAGCTCTATATTATGGGCCAGCTAGTGAGATAAACAGGAAAGGGTCTTTTTTTATCAGAAAAGCTGAAGACACAGTTCTCTATTCAAGCATGTTCAGTATTGGGACCACAACCACACTACTCAGAACTAGTTTACTCTCTAAATATTTTTATCTCCCTGCTTACATACCTAGCCCTATCATTGTAAGATGGGAAAGGATCAAGCTATGCTTTGACAAGTTATCTGTTTCTCAGAATAAGAAGACATACCTCACCTCACTCAGCATACATTATTGCAAGTCAATTATTTCATGGCAGCTTCATTGTAAATCACATTGTTCCCAAAAAAAGCTGGGACTATTTGAAGACAAATAGTCAGAGAACATCTGGGATCCAGTCAGGCAGGACTTTCTCATCTCCCTTCAAGTATACATTTTCTTTTTTTAATATTAATTATATATGACTGGTCACTACACCAAGAAAATTTTAACGCAGGCCTCTGGAGACTTTCCAAAAGACATTACAGAAATACGTGAAGGCAAAGAAGTTCTTGTTCCAAGTAGGGTAAAAGATGTCAGAGAGTCAAAAGAAGGCTCAGTAAGAAGCTTTCCTTGAAGCACACAGGGAGCTGTCTCAGGCAGACACAGCCTTGGTCTGAAAGAAGATAGCAAAAGTCTGACAGTTTCATATGATGCAAGAGAACATGAGGAAAAACAATTACATTTCTCCTCCTCTTCCTATTCTTTCAATAGTTTCTATTGTTATATTGAGAGTCTAGCAAATCTAGACCTGCTTATATTAGAAGTCTGCTTCAGTTGCCAGGAACCTGATTCCACATGAAGATTTTCAGAGATATTAGAAACAACAAGATGCTCCACACTTAAGTTCTGTTGATAAAAATCAGAATAGCCTTGTGACCTAGTTAACCCATCAAAATATTCTTTTTAAGCCGACAGTTAATTCCTTCATAAATGTGGATGCTAAGAAATCTGAATGCTAAAGAATAAGTGATAAGAAAAATGTTTTAAAAAATAAGATAAATTTTCTGCCTGGCATTTTTATTGATGTTGATAAGCAGTAATTTTTAGGAACCGAAAAATGCTTTGGGCTGGAATTGTTATTTAAACCACAACAAACTTTTTGCCATCCTCTTGTATATCCCTATATGCCCTTAACAACAATTTCTAGAGTATGAATCCACAGGGAGTAACACCTAGGAGGATAATCATTACAAGTTGAAGATCAGATTTCACAAGAAATAATTCTTCAAAATTCATATGTCTTCTTAATGCCACAGAACTATGCCTGGGAGGTCTGGATGCAGCCATGCGTTGCTGCCAGAGCTATCTTTACATGACTGCCCCAAGAAACCATATGATCACTTCTGTGGCTATAAGGACTTCAGTGTATATTAGCTTTGCTCTCCATGCTCCCACTAGAGTCCATGCCATGGCATCTCCACTGCTAATCACGTCCAAATCCAGTTAAATAAAATCTCATTCCAGTACTCCTCCTTTGTTGCAGTCATCAAATACCTGCAGTATGGAAATATCCTAAATTATTGTGGCTTTTTATTTCCTCAGAAGCTAACCAAATACCTCAGCAAACAATGCAGTTACACTTGCAAAGACAGTTAATTCTTCAGCCAACAGTGACAATACTTTTTGATGTATAGTAATAAGAAGAAAATTGTTTAAGCAACTAAATAATTTAAATAATACTTCACTCTGAATCGATAAAAGCTGTACCTAGTATCCAAAACACAAGGAAGGATGAGCATTTTTTTTTATAGTCTTTTAACAGAAAAAAACAGACTGCCTTTTGAGCCCCTGCAGTGATTTTTTTGTTTCCTTCAAGTAAAAATGTGTTTTTTCAAAATCTCCTAGTATTTATGAAAGAGGTGTTTTTAATGCACCAACAGGTCAATGATGCATTTTCATGAACATGTCAGCTGCAAGTATGAGCTTTTCTACTCAGAACTATCATCCTTTACATGCTCAAAGTCTCTCCCCTTTAGTGTTTTAGAAAAGTCCATTCAGCAATGTCTGACCAAAATTACCAAAGTCAGTCTTCTTTCATTCATTCTTTTGAAGAATAATTTTAAAAATTAAATTAAAAGACATTCAGCAAAAGTATCAAAGAATACGAAGCATTCTGATAAATATAATTCACCCATTCTTTTAATCTTTTTTTTACATTCATATATGTATCGACAAGCATGCAGCCATTCATATTTCACAAACACATGCACTCACACAGATACTTACTTCCTTAGCAAAGCAGATGTTAATTTTAATATAGGAAATAAAAGAATGAAAATAAACAAGTTCTGGATCCATATGAGACCACTGGCTATTGGTTTAAGTCATCAGAGTCTGTCTCTACGGTGACATGAAGCAAGATAGATCTGTTATTTTATACTTCCATTTTGAACAGTAAATAAGTATTTTTGGGGTTTGGTTTTTGGGTTTTTTTGTTTTCTTTTTTTAAGAAACTGTTCCAAATGTTCCACTACAGCTCCCATTAACACCGGCTTCTGACAGAAAACAACTGCAAGGAATATTCTCGCCATCACCAAACCTCCTGATTTTTATTTTTTTTTTTTCAGTTTTGGAAAAACAAACCCTCACAAACAACACATTTTTTATCTTGTGAGATTTCAGTGCTTTTTGTGTAAATGAAAGACTTGAAAGTGAGAGGCTAGAAGAAAAATTCATCTGTAGTAGAGATGTTTATGAATAGGTAAAAATCACATACCCATACAGTATAAAAAAAAAAGCAAAAGACAGAACAAATAAATTGTGAGAGACGAATTTTCCCCCCTGCAGTGAATAATTAGTATAACTAGTTCATAAAGGATACAGGATGCCTATTCAAACTTAAAAACCATCTGTGGTCAAAAGAATGTCACTGAAATTGGGCTCTGCTCACATTTATTGGTCAGCTGTTGCAACGCTTTCACAGCTATGTCTTTTTTTAATTATTATTACTGCATTGGGCATGAATATCTTCCTCTGTGGAAATGTAGTTCTTCCTATTTTCACATTTAGAACTTGCAAAGGTATACGAAAAAAGAAATCTATAGCTATTTTCTGTTTTCTGGCTACATGATACATACATCTATACTGAGAAAGGCACACCCTCTTTATTTTTGTTTGTTCTCTAAAGATCAGGAAAACATACTTCATGAAAGAAATTTCATAAATGCCTAAATTCTACAAGTGTTTCAGGTTTTTGTTTTTTTTTTAAGGTAGCACTGGTTCTGATTTATAACAAAGTAATACTGGAAACTCAAACTCTGCCCTGTTTGAGGGAAGATATCTAACCGATATCTTTCTCTGAAAATAAAATTTTCCTGATTATGACCTTTATTCTTACCTCCATTTTTCTGAAATTCTCAGTACTAATGAGCCTGTGTAGTAGTAAAGCTTTGGGTTTGAAGTTTTAGGGAGTTTAGATGGAAATGGCTTCTTCAAAAATTTATAGAGGTGGGTCAGGCATAAAAATCGCCAGTTGACTTCTAAGCACAGTCCAAAAAAACAGTCCCAACTGCTGAATCCTCCAGAGGTACTGGTTAACATCTAATGCTACACTAAAAGATGCAGTACCAACAGCCACTTTCTGTCTCCTGGTTGTCACCACTAGACACAGGATGCTGTTTTCAAGGTATAGCATCCTCCTGCCACACAGCTGGAGAAACCCTGCAAGTTGTTGGCTGAATTCACAGTCCTAGATGGATGTATTCAGCACCATGAAGCTAACGCAGGAGCTTCTGGCATTCCTTATAATGATGTTTAGAAAGCAAAAGAAACCCTACCATAAGAAGGACTGGATTTTGTAAAAACATTTATTTCTAAACAAATATAACCTTTCTTCCTGTAGGATAATTTGGTCCCTAAGGGAACTCTGGTCTAGCATTTTTTCATTCCACTCCCTGCCCTGTTTATTTTAAATATTTTAGCAGTAATATAAAACACTCTTTTCAGTTAAGTTGTCCTGGATCACCTTATGTTAGTGGTAGGCTGGTGTCCTATTTTTCCCTTGCATGCTTCCTACTGCTATCACAGTGTTCAGAGGTTTCCTTCAGTCACCACTTTTGCACTTAAATGCTGTACACAGGCAGCAGAACCTGACTTTTAATCATGCCTTCTAAGAAAAATAGCAGCAATGATTAATGTTCTCATTCCAAAAGCTTTTGGTTGCTTTTATAAATGAAGATATTCTTCTTCTTTGTGGTCATAACATAGCCACAGATTTCTTATATTCATCAGAATCCCTTCTTTGTTCTGTATTCCAGAATGCTGGTGGAAAAAGCAATATTTTGCACCTTTTTTTATGTATTTCCCTTGCCAAACAGCCTAGTATCAGGGAATTATTCTTAAAATTCTTAAAATTAGGCATGTTATTTACTTTAGGTTACATCCAGGGGTAAAATATCTATTTTCTCAGTATTTGAACTATCAAAAATCAAAATCATTTGTATATGAAGATTTATTAACATTTGATTAAGATGAGTCTGGATTTAATTACTTATGTTTAAACTTGAATGTGAGGTTAAAAAAACTAGACCCAAATTTGAACTGAAAAAAAAAATTCAGCTAATTTTTTTCTGAAACTAAGAAAGGGTAATTCTGTGGTCTTCTCTGTATGAAACTATAAACACAAATTTGCAATGAAAAACAACAAAAGATCGCTTCTGGCAGGGAAACTTACATGTAAATCTAGTCGCCAAAAAGGAATATAAGACAATTGCAGTGTCCTGTAAGAGAATCTTGCACATTAAAGGAGTTTACTACATAAATTCTCTATATAGCATGCCTAAACTAAACTTAAGACCATGCTAATGCTGCTAGATTGTTCACTCACAACCTTGTGCCTGAAGGCTCTCATCTGTTCTCATGGATATTGTCATCAGAAGCCATGCTGACTTCAGCCCTGCAGGCACAAGTTGAAGTTCTCTTCCAAGGCCTGGATATTTTACAGAGATTACATCATACATGAAGAGTTCTGTTCATTGTTTTAACTAAATAAGAAAATAATTTCAGGCTCAAAGATACAATTTTCCTCATCTACCTCAGCCTCTTCACCCAACATTGATCGGCGAATGAAAGGGAAATATAATTTCTGACTGCTTCCATGTGTAGTCAAAGTCTATTATCCTATAATCTCAGAATTAATCTGATTTTTATCTGAGCTAAGGAGTATTTAGATAAAATAATAAATATTCCAAGGTATGAAGGGTCTGGCATACCATTGTAGAAGTTCTTCAATACTGAAAAAAACAATAAGTCTCTTTTCATAAGTTTTTTTTTCTAGCTTTGGTATACAGCAACTGGATCTGGTTACAACTTTTTCATCAAAAACAGAAATCCAATTCCCTCATTTTTCCAAACAAAATTTGTACATTATAAAATTATGCAATTAAGTTGGAAGCTAAGTAACCTTCTCTCATACATGTTAGGAGGACTGAGTTTGTTTAATTAGGTGTCTAGCCTGCAAGTTTTATTTGCAAAATTCATATACAGATTTTGATATTAGTACCCAGCTACATTTATCTTTCTTTAAAGTACTTCCAGAGCTGGACACTTGGGTAAAACCACCACCAGGATCTAAAAAAACTAATGAATTTTCTGCTGACTTCTTACCACTGACATCTATAAAATACAAAAAGAATAAAGCTAATTCATGTGTATTGTTTCAGGACTCTATCTCTCTTTACATTAGTTGAATATATAGTGATGTTAAGAATCAGTAATACTTCTATTATGGCACAGCAGTGAAATAAAGGAATGAGCAGCTAAGTGAACAGAAGAGTCAGTCAGTAGCCTTCCATATAAATAAACCTTTGGAAGCTTACCTTAATTTTAAAAATGTAACTGAAAGTTGGTTATATGTCCTCTGTATCTTTAACAAAGTCTGTGGTATTGTGTTGTGAGATTTGGATCAGAGAACAAATTCAAAGAGAGGAGCCTGATGTCTCTATGCATTTAATGCCAAGGAGTAAAATCTGCCTTGAGAAGGCATTTAAGAGTGAGTGGATGTACTAAGTGGTCTTTTCATAAAGCATGTTTGGGTGAAGGATTAGCTTAGTTCATAGAGTCCTAGAGAATAAAATGCATCAGTTCAAAAATTACTAACTAGGGGATAAGCTTAGAGACCTGCAATGGGCCTGAGAACTTAGAGCAGAAGGTAGAAGCAGGAACACATTAAGAAGAACCATGCAGGCAACAGAAAAGAGCTTGCAATCTGAACATGTGTTAGTCTGTTTTAAGACACACAACATCAATGTAGAAATGGTGCAACAAAAGTGAAAACACAGAAATGTTTTTAATTCTAGAGTACAATAAATGCTGAAAAGGCACTTTCCCTACTTTTGGTTGGAAGGTACCATCTATATATATAAAAAAATAATTAAGAAATACAGAAATGTTTACTTTTACTAATGGCCTAATTACTCACACTGTCTTTAATTTCAGGACACATCAGGTTAACTATTAGGATTCATCCAATTTTGTAAATGATTCAGACGTTATATATGTCTGCTAGGTATCCTCAGTCCTTATTCAGGAAGAATAAAGTCCTTATTCAGTAAGAAAACATGTAGTAACTCTAAGTGGGATCCCTAAAAAATGCCTAGATTCAGATTAAGGATTCTGGATAGGAGGTCCAATAACTGATCTGATTCTGGCCTATTCCCATTCTTTCTGTAACAGTGGAAACACATCTCTCTGCTTTGCTGCAAGTAGGATCAAAGTCTGCTTTTATGAAGTCTGGCAATGCCTGTACCCTGTCCATCCTTTCTCAGATGGTAGAAACATGACTTCACTCTCACTAACACTCCGAAAGGCACAAAGGCTCTACTTAATGTCCAAGAAGGAAAAACACAGGGAGAAAGCTGTAATCCATGTAGAAAGAAGCAGGAGAGTCTGTGATTTCCATCAAAAGTGTACAGCTAATAGAAAATCCCTTGTAAAGAATGGCAGCTACTCAGAGGAATTTCTCTTGCTCTCCTAAGCCACAATATGAAAGGCTCAGCCAGAATATACATATTGGTCAACCTCAACCAAGCTTCTTAGTAACATCAGACAAATGTAACTGTGTTCAGAATGAAATATGCCAACATTATACTATAGTAAAGAAGGAAATCTGGATACTCTTACTAATGTGGCTATCAAAAGGATGAAAGCTTTGTCTTTAGGTCAACAAAGACCTAGGACACAGAAAACAGATCAAACACTGGGAAGATGGAGGGACCACAGTTCCATCCTTGACACAGAGCTGAATCTCTACTCTTTATTCTTCTTTATTCTAGCCCTGTTCACAAAGTCAACTTTATCTCTGGATAAATAAAAACACTAATTATTGGAAGCTTTGCCACATGAAGTAGACTGTGTGCACAGACAGCTTAGTGACCAAAGCCATTTTCCAATCATATTTTCATAATCGTTTCCTCCATTGTGAAACTTCTGCTCACTTGCTTTATGATTGATCTCTTGCATGGAAAAAAGCCATGAAGTAGGAGATCCAGTTGGTAAGGAGCAGAGAAGCAGAAAAGGGCAGTAAGGGTCTTCAGCCTCTCTGTTCACCTACAATCACCAACCAAATGTATACATTCCCAGTATGGCATTATTCTCTGGAAACCCCTTCCAGGTGGGAAATTCCACAAAAAGCTATAGTGCTGCACAGAGCCTATGTATTTGTCTCACAGAATACCTCCCTCCATGTCCCATGAGAAGGACACTGTATTACACTCTTATGTGACATAAAATGGGAATGCTTTATCACTTCATCATCATCAGAGCTCTAGTCAAACCAAAAAGTGTTTCATGAAGAAAAAACATCTGCTGTGAACTTAAAGAGACTGCAGCAACTGCAGTGCTACAGAGGTTTTCATAGTAAAAACCTAGATGGCAAAAAAGGACCTTCAGAGAGCAAAACTATATGCAATAGAACTAGCCATGGATGATCTTCTCTGGCATTGCCTGATTATTTATTGCAGAATTATGTACTAATGTCCTAGAAATCACCTTTAACCATCTGTGTGGTTGCTAGATTCAAATCCTTTAAAAGATGAAGGGAAATGCTGCCAATAATAGAAGTCCAGAGGCAAACCCACATGGAACTTCCCAAATTGAATTCCTGCTCTCACGGTGCTACTATGTTTTCCTCCAAGCTACATGTCCCAGATCAGCATTGAAAGCCAAGCTTGACTTGGGCACAGTGAGTGCATGATTTAAAATCAAAGCAAACAGATTCTGTCCATTTTTTGACAAGGCAAGGTGAAATGATGCTTATGGTACTGCAGAGAATGCAGTCAACCTAGATCCCTCAAATGAGGCAGTAAAATGAAACTGGCAAGAAGCTATCAAAAACAAGCACAGCACAAGGGCATGTACATAAAGTTACCTGTCAGCATTGTAAGTCCTGAGAAACAACCAAGATAGTATCTTAATAGATAACTTAAGATTTCATTCTGACGGCTAACCAGAAAGAAGCTGGACTTTTCTGAAGTGCTAAATCTAGTGACTAGTGGGGGAAAAGATAAGAAAATATTTTACTTATGCCGTAAGTGCCCTCAATTTCCCACTGAGAACATTCTCACTATTTTCAGAATATCTGTTAAAACCTCTCTCCAATTCTCTTCAGGTACTTCTTCTGTTCCAAGCCTGGATCATCTTTCCACGAATGAACCGGTACAATGAGACCCAAATGACTCACTGAAAAAAAGGCATTCCAATGTACAATTGGATAGGCATATTTCCATCTTTATAAGAGATGGATAACTCTATCAGAAAGGAAACCTGTTCATTACAGGAAAACAGGATGAATCTGGCAGTTACAGTGGAGTTTAAACATAATACATCCCCTGGTTTATTTCACAGTAACTTCACAGAGAGATGAAAACTTTCACCAGCACTTCTCAGATCAAGTGGGAGCAGCAAATGCCTATTTGTTGATAAGTAATGAAGAAAAATAAGTTTAAAGATAAGTTTAAAATAACTTGAAAATAAGTTTAAATAATAAATTATTTGTTGCATTTTGTTCGTCAATGAAAGGACTAGAAAAAAAGGAATATTATTATTTTGATGAATGGACAAAATGTTTCCCTTCTAATATAATTTTATGTATGACAGGAAAGGATCATTTTTGCATCTCTTCAAAAGAACTTCTTTCCATATTTTTATTTGGAATAATATTTTCCTTTTCTTTTTTTTTTTTCCACTTTTGTGGCTGAAAGCTCCCTGCCAGCTGTCAGCTTAATTAAATCTTTCTAACAGACCCCATTGGATTTCCAGCTGAAAGAGAACTCTACAGAAGAACAGCCGTTACGGGGCTGACCAAAGGTTTCTCCAGCCTGAGAGTCCCTTTCTGGCTATGACTCAATGGAAGAGCAGAAGAGAGCAAACATATGTGGTGGCAGGTTGGCCCAACAGCCAGCTAAAGGGCTTTTTGAGAGAAGGAGTCTTTATACTCATTAAAAGCTCTGGATAAATTTTTCTCTACTACTACATCTAGTTCACTTGAACACGGGCAAAAGCTGGGTGAGATGTTCCAGGGGTTCCCTCAACATCAAGTCTAAACTGGTGGTTCCATGTGTCATATATATATACACATCACATCACATCACATCACTTTTTTCCTCTTCATTCATAAAAAGATCAGCAAAGCATATTTAGATGCATATCTATGGAGCTTTTTAGAATACATAGTTATTTCTAAAATTGAAGGTATGTTTTTATACCCCCATACTGTGCATCTACAGTTTTTTCATGGACCCCAGAAAACTGGCCAAGAAAAATAACAAGAATGTGAATTTAAAATATATATATGTACATCTCTAAAGGCTGCATGAAAGTCTTTCAGAACTAACAGGTTCTTCAGTTTATAGAACTTAAACCAAGATTCAGATATATTTGACAAGTAATTTGGTGTTCTGGAATCAAGAGAAATGTCTATTTTTATGAATTGTCCAAAATACTAACTAAAGAATAATCTCAGATATCTTTTCTTTTGAATTGCCTGATAGCTGAAGTTATGCTTGCATATTGAACCATTTTTTATTATGTATTCTAATGTCATGATTTCCTACATCTTTTTCTGTTTGTAAGTATCCAGTAACTGTGTTGCATTAAGACAGAGTACTTCTAAGAGACTCTTTAAATTCATCTAAAGAGTTCTGCTACCTTGTTTAAGATAGAGTTCTTCTAAGAATTTTTCCATTTTTCTAAAATAATTGTATTTATAAACATAAATTAAACAAAATTTTTTACTGATTTAAATTTACCAAATTTATTAGGTTTTCTTCTAGAAGTCCTCATACTTCAGAGCTCCCAGTGAAGTTGCTGAAAATGTTTATTTTTTCATAGTTGTAAAGTTCATTAGATATGTATGTGAAAAATGAGAATGAACTATCTTACAGTAGACAGAAGAAACAATTTTATAGGGCAGTAAGCTGTCATACTCCAGGGCATAGCCCAACCAGTAATTTATAGGGTTAAACAGAAGGTTTGCTCATGGACAAGTTATTGAGAGAACACAATTAAATGGATGTACCTTCCTTCAAAGGATCCCTTCAGGCTGCGAAGTGGAAGAAATATGGTATCATAGTTTATCTGTCTGGACCTATGTGAAGCCAACTCCTCACGTGCTGTTCTTCACAGAGCTCTCTTTCTCAACCCAAACTGCTCTCAGCATTGTTAACATAATCAGACATCAGCTGGATCAGCTATTATACTCTTTAGGATTTAAAAAATGATATTTTTTTTTCAAGTGAGCAAAGCAAATTCCCTGTATATTCCTTGCACAGTTTGCATGCATACATACACACACCCTAAAGCACGCCTAAATCTGAAAGCATAAATTATATTTCCCCTCATTTGCACATGGACCTTTTCAGTTGTAAAACTGTAACCAAAGCATGTGCAGTATCTAAAACTGTATTGATCAAATTTATCCAAGGCTTACAATAAATGCAGATAATGAAAATTCTCTTTGAATGTAGAAGTGTTAAAGATATAAAATACATACAATTATCTGCCTTGTTCTTAATACATGTCAGAAAAGAGAAATGTTTCATCAGCTACTGACCAAAGGATCTCTACAAAGCACCGGGATTAATTGTTTCAAAAGCAATTATTACCCTGATTGTCCTTTTAATTAAAAGGTGCTTCTCATTTGCTCCAGCACCATTTACCATACACGTACCTTATCACTTAATATAATTACATCTTTGAACCAATTTATCAGGGAAAGTATCTTACAAAATTCCTTGCCTACAACTTCTTTCCTCTTTGGGTTGTGTCTCCCTTATGGCTAAGCTCAACCTCAAACAAGTTCTCAGATAAATCATCATAGGAAAGGTATTAACATAAAGGAAAGTAGGACGTGCTTTAAAGTCTTCATGAAGAATCCAAAGTGACTGTATAGAGCAAGGTAAGGGTCTCTCACTCAATAAGAAGCAAAACAGCAATCCAGACCTGGAGTGCAGTACAGTGAACTGTGGAGATTTAGACATCAGAAGTAGAAATATCCATTCCTGTTGTTTCTCCTCATTTCTTAGACAAGAATGATAAAATGAGTAATTTTGTCCAATTTTAAATGTAAAAATTAGGCATGGTATTTGTTCTCATTGTTCCTTTCCATCCAATAATCACGCAAAGACTGATGAAGTTGGCTTTGGCAGGTGGCTGGAGGCAAGTGCCACTGTACACAGTACCTGCACCAAGAGCAACTGGTGTCAGCTCCTCCCATAGAGACAGGGACAAACATGACTCCCAGCAAGATCCAGCACAGGGGCAGACAGAGGTTTCAGCAGTGACAGCCACAGACCAGCCTCCTCCTCCTCCCTGCCTCCAGTGAGGCAGGAGACACATACCAGAGCAGCACGGGACCTGCCTTGTAAACATCCCAAATCCACCCAGGATCAGAAAATCCACCTTGTCTTGGTGGGTCAAGGTCGCAGACTGTCTGCAGCCTTCTGTTTGCCTCTGCTGCCCCTTTCCACAAAGCTGATATTCCTCTGAGAGAAAGGGTAAGAAAAGTTTGTTTTAACAAGTCCTACAGCATTAACTGCTCCATAACTTCAATCAGGATGATCTTCCCTGACAGTTTGCTAAGCTTTGCCTGACTGCTAAGAGAAAATAATTAAATAAATGCTTCACAGACACAGAAAAGTATATTTAATCAATTGTGATTTTTGCCTGGCATTTAAGAGGACTGTGCTTCAGAATGAAGCAACATGATTTGTTTTCTGAAATATTCTTTTTTTGAGATACCCACCTATTTTCAAAGCAGCTACTCACAACCTTATGGTATACAATGTACAACTGTAGCTATCTGAAGCTAGGGACAAATTATACCATCTGGACTTGAGGCAAAAAGTCTGTTAAATTATAAGAGAAGACATTTGTCACAGAGCTATGTTTTAAAGAAACTAGGTTGAAAGGAAGACCCTCTTTTTACCTTAAGTAAGGCCCTGCTTAGGTTCACTGTGGTTTATAACAACTAATGATAATACAAAAAAGGAGTTCCCAGTATGATGACAAATCATAAAGAAAAGAGAAGTTATTTGGTTACTTTTTTGCTTAAAAAAAGCTCCCAGTATTGACCTAGTAATGCTAGGTGAAAGGTAAGTATAAGGACAAGTTCAGACACTTTGTATTTCTGAACTCATCCTTGGGACAGCACACATTTTCTTCAGTGTTTCTTCACATTTCTTAGAGCATGAGGAATTATATCAACACTAGGAGCTTATTTTGTCTGAGAGCAGGCGCCTTGTGTTGTTATGTAGGTGGAAAGGCAGATAAGTTTCTTCTTCTTCAAGATGAGTAGGTGTGTGGAAAAACGCCATACAAAGAACTTTGATTCATCATTGTAATATTCACACCATACAAACTATTTGCATTCCAGAACTCATTTTAACCCCTGAATTCCTAGGGAGAATATAGTATACAAAAGACAAAAAAAAAAAAAAAAAAACAAACAGGGAATCTGCTGACTTGGGATCAATTTACCTTTGCATTTGTGTTACATTTATAATTAATACTTTAAAAATAATTTATATAATAACATTTCACAAGTTCCTACTGCAACCAAATCTTTTAGGTAAAAGGCTGCTCAAAGCATTTAAAAACCCTTTCACTGAAATACCTATTGTTAGAGTAAATCACATGATACACAGCAATCACCTGAGTTCACTTCAACTGTGAATATTCTTTTTTAATCCATATGGATCTCCTCTGGTCCTCCTCACACATTTTGTGGCCAAGAAAAACCAAAGGTCTTGATTACATAGAAGGCACTCCAGTATTTTCTTCTATAGCAGACAAGCATAAAATCAGGGATACATTGCATCCTTCCTTCAGAAGTCTACAGTAGTCATTTCATCATGAATTTCAAACTGACTTCCTTATTTGATCTTTTCCCAGCACGTGAACAGGCTTTGAAAACATCTGTTGCACTGTGAATACATCCAAAGTAATGTGCACAGAAGAGCCCTGCTGGATGGGTCTTAAATCTGCAGCATTTATTGTTCAGGCCACTGCTTCAAGCTGACTTGCAGTGCAAGAGGATTCCTGCAGAGACTTTATTAAGGTCCGAATTTTGCGGTCTGACATAAACAAAATGCAACTTTTCAGCTTGTTAAAAGAAAAATATGTCTGCTAACAACACTCTAGTACATCCACTTGACATGCAAAGCCATGTGGGAGAGTGATCTGTGCAGAAAGAAAAGGTTTTGTGGTCTCATTCCAATTCAAAGGTTGAGGATGTTTCTAGCTCAGCCACAAGCACCTCTGAAGAATCATAAGCTCTTCCCCTTCCCTCTGTAAAATTATATTTGTTATTTCACAGGTGCCCAAAGCAGGCTAAGATTGTGTTGATTTTTGATGCTATAGGAGTGAAATTAAAAAAAAAAAAAAAAAAAAAAAAGGAAGAAAAAAGAGTATTCACAATGAAAAATAGCTTCCTTATATAAATTTAAAAATACTAACAGAAACAAACAAACAAAAACCCGCAACAGTAAAGAACACCAAAAAACCTACCAATCAATCAATCAAACAAAAAAAAATTTTACCCAAGATTATAGGATTATTCTATCCCTCTGCAGGAACAACCTCAAGCATTGCTAAGTACTTGGAAGACAACTGTGAGTTGTGCCTCCAGATTTAAATTCATACAGCAAATTCAGCTAAAGATATTATTAGTCCTCTTGTTCCTCAGTTCATCTAACGTGGGCCTTTTTGCTTTTTCATTCTGTTTTATTATTTACAGGTGTGAATGCCTTTCTGTCATGTGAAATTGATACCCTACCTCATTAAGATACTATTTCTTTTCAGATTTCCTTTTCTCTCTTGTCTGTAGCTAATATTCTCTCTTTTGCTTCCTACTTTCTTTGTTGTGGCTGTTCTTTCTCTATATTGTGTTTTGGAATGTAGTTTACATGAAAGATGCCAAACAAAAAAACTAAGGATAATCTAATTTCTTTCTACCAAAGAAAAAAATAGATCTCTATTGACGAGAGTAGATACATTATTGTAGACATTCAGGGGGACTAGCTGGTGAAAAAGTCAGAAGAGGTACTGAGGGTATATTCTGCATTATTACTGTCCTGTAAGACCACAGGGAATGTAATGGGAAATATTTTGCAGCCATTAATTTCTGTGTTTCAAAAAAAGTAACACTGATCAGATGCACCTTTTTTTCTGAACAGAAGTGTTTTATCTTCCTAATTAATTTGGGACTTATTTAGAACTGTCTCAGCAATACAAAATTGACCTTTGAAGATCAAAGTGGTAAGCCACATGGGGCAAAATCCTCACTCTCTTACGCATGCAAAACTCGCACACATTTCAGATGAGTTTGCATCAGGATTTAGACGAGTGATCATTGCAAACCATGAAAAAAAGTCCCTGGGACAGTTTAATCTGTACAACCAGAACTTTGAAGTTTCACTTTATATTCTTTCCCCTCCAGTGTCCACTCCTCCCTTTTTCTGGATTTCTTCTGGGAAAGTTTTATACCCACCCACATCTTCCTCAATCATCCCATTTTGCTTTAGCACAGTTTGCAAGCTTCTTGCAACACAGACAAAAACTTGGGAGCACGAATACTAGCACTGCATAATTTAAGAGAGCTTTCTCATTACAGTGCCTCTTCATTTCAATTGTTTGAAATTCTTCTGCACCTGAAGGCACATGCAGAATCCAAACCAGGATCTGAGTGTGCTTACATTATATTACTATTTCTTGAATAAGGTGTTTTAATACCAACATCCGGAGGGTTAAACTAATAATTCAGAATCAAGCAAACATTTTTTCTTTCAAATTCCTTACAAATTACACTGACTTTACAGTTTTGTATTGCATATATATAATTCATATCAAAAATACTCACTACAAAAATACTATCTCTGCTGCCATAAGGATTGTTTTATCAGTTTTTCCCCAGAAATACTGCTTAAATTCAAAATTAGCTTTGCTGGTATCATAAGGTGAAAAGTGTAAGACTTCAACACCAACAACAATAGCCAAAAGTAGATTGGAGACGTGTTCGGTGTATTACATCTCTTCGCACGATCCTAGTTGCACATTATGTTGATTAAATATAGGCACAGAGTATAGTTATTCATAGCTTATAGTCATCGTAGTCATTAAAAAGAAGCCTAAAAAATTCTAACGTTCTGTTATTGTACTAAAAGCCAAATGACACAGGTCTGAGATGGTCTCAGTGCCCTCCTAACTCTTCAAAGGCAGCAACTACTGCACATTGGCTGCCCGCACTGAGGGCTGTGTGGCCCCAAGCACACTCAAAGGCAGGGAAGAGCTGATTTAAATGTCAGACAAAGTCTTGCGTTGGTATTACTTAAACAGAATGGGACTTTGGACCCTGTTAAACAGCAGAGTTCCTTGGCTGCTGTTACAGCTATGTTTGATAACATTTTCAGCCTAGCTTCTGATGAATTTAAATATAATGCGATCTTATCGTATGCCCTCTCATAATTGGCTAACAGACTGAACAGGATTCAATAATATTTATCCAGGTGCTTTTAAACTAGGAGATGAGATGAAAAGACAGACCTGCAGCTCACCTGTAAAAAAATCCAGGCAATTGAAATGTAATAATAAACAGAAACAAAAATCCTTATAATATATATACCAGAAAAGCTTTCATGAGATATTGTTCCTTCACTGGCACCAAGGTCAATTAATATAAACATGCAAATTCACAGGAAAAAAAATCTTAAGTTCCACTATCTATGGATATGTAACAGTTTTATATATATATATATATATATATACACACCTATGCAACGGTTTGTACAGAGCAAGCTTTTTAAGTGTTCAATGATCTCAGATTCTTCTTATTTTAAGATACTTTCATGAATACTGAAAGGTGTAGGCAGATAAAACCATTACTCAGACTCTCAATTAGTGACTTGAAAAGTTTTTGTTCAAATAGTCATGATCACAGCAGCAATAAAAATAAAACCAGGTACTAAGCTATACTTGGATTTTTACCCTGTTATGCTTTTAGGTTACATACTTCTTAAAAAAAGACAACACATTAAATTAAAAAAAGAAAAGCCTCTCAAGAATGGGATGCATCAATGCCCCATTTGCACCCTATGAGCTAGTAAAATACCTATCTACAACAGACCAGAGATGTGAGGGCATTTCTAAAGTAATGGTTTTGAAGTATCTCAGATACCTCTGCTCACATAAATTCTGCACAACAGTTCCATTAAAAAAACCCAGAATAAAATTCTATACTGAGTGCTGAATTAAACCCCCCAAATTCAGTCCTACTATGGTCATCTGGTTCTCAAAGCAAGCACTACAACAAAAGGGGCTACTTACATAAATGAGAATGTTAACAAAAGAGGAAATGGATGGAGACAAATTATGGACATGTTTAGGCTGGAAATTAGGAGCTTCTTACTAGCTGTGAATTAAAGAATATTATTTAAATATATGTAGAGAGAGCAGTAAAGCCCAGAGATTTTAAGAAAGACCTCAGCCAGCCCATCAATGATATCATAGATACTGATCCCCAAACCAGTGTCCAGTATTTTTTCAGTCATACACACTTATGGTGTTAAGAGACACTGGCAGAGCTCAAGTCAGAATTACAAGCACTAACAAAGAGCCACAGTATTTTATTGCAGACCCAGGAGTGTGATGCTGCAAGCAAACAAAGGCCATGCTCATGGCTGGGAGGCTGTGCTGTGACCTGGATCCAGTCTGATGCTCTGATATTGTCTCTGCTGTTTCCTCAGGCACATCAACATCCCAGAAGTTTTTCATCTCTGTCGGAGGGAAACGCTATGAGAGGTAGGTACAAGGATCAGTATCATATGAGTCTTAGATACCAAGTAACAAAGATCACATAAATACCTTCACATAGTGCTTTTAATCCAAAAATCTCAACGTTTATGGGCATAGATTCCTCAGCCCTGTTAGAACACGTAGCTGGCATTTGCATTTCAGGTCAGGTGACAGAAGTACTAAGAGGGCACAGACCAGCAAAGGATGCAGCTCAGAGAGAGCAGCAAGCAGCCAGAGATGACGCAGTGCCCGTGGTCCTGCTGCCCACTGAGACCAAGCTGGACCCCTGAGCCAGGCTGCTCCACCGAGGGGAAGACTGTGTCTGTGTGTGTCTGTGTGTCTGTCTGTCTGTGTTAGGGACAGGGGTCAGGCTGTGGGGCAGCTTTGGACCACTCCGAGCATGGGGGACTGCTGTCCTCTGCCTCCCACAGACATCAGCAGGAGAAACACGGCTGCTTCTCTGGGTCTTTCCCCTCAGCTTCCTGGCTCACCTCCATCCTCCTCCACACCTGCCCGTGCCAAGAGCAGCAGGGCTTTGGCCAGGACCCCTCTGTCATTTCTGATGAAATAAAATTCAGTTTCACCTGCTCTGCTGGGAGGCATTGAGCTGGTGCCGGCCGCTACATCAAACGATGACTCTGCTGCTGTCACTGCTGCAGCTGCTTTTTAGTTCAGGGCCTGGCACTCACAGTTTTCTGCACTATCTGCTGGTTTGGTACTGCCTGGTGTTGCTTTGTGATGACTGCAGCCCCAGAGGAAAGCACCGGGATTAATATGTAGTTCATCTGTATTTAACAGTGAGTCAAAATTTCAAAAAGCTGTGTATACAAATGTTTCTCCTTTGCTACCTAAAGGAGTCCACAGTCCTCTGTATTTTTCATATGAGCACTGATTTCATAGTGCCTTATTCAATTAGGATTTTTTTATATGTATTTTGTAGTTGAACTTCTACATCCAGCTTGTTAGACTAAAATTCACAGACTGCCTCCAGCGTTAAGCTTCCCCTTTTAACAGTACACTCAGATTTCTGTTTACAGAAACTGAAGCAAAAATATAGCTCCCTGTGGGGCATTTCAGAGGCTGACTCTGAATAAGCCAAAGGCAGTATATAAAAGACCAGGTCATTATTACAAAAGCTTATAAATTCACGGTAACTGGTAAGAAATTAAGGCCACAGAAAATCTAAGAAAATATACTAAATTCAATAAATATGCTTTATCGATGGGTTACTGGAGAGTAGAAAACACTGCAGAAACAACAGCTTAGAAGCCAGATCACTATCTGGCCTCATAGCAGTTCACACCCATAGCTGGGTGAAGTTCTAATATCCCCATGAGGAAACAAAGGCTAACTCAAATAATAATAATAAAAAAAAAAAATCAATAGAATTTGGACTCTAAGCCCAAACCTGCGAAAAGGTCAAGCGAATTGAAAGGCTGAGCTCTAATTAGGAGCTGAATACCTCATTTACATCCACAGCTTCTGCATGTGCACAACAACAGAAAATGAAGGAGGCAAAATTTTTTTACACTGTCCCACTGGATTGTTTTGCTTGAAACATACCGTTCTTTAGAGCTTGTTAAAGTAATTGTCACCATAGGGCCTTCTTGCCTTTCTAGAGCTGAAGTTCAAGGCTGTTAAATGCTATGTGATCCCATGGCATGAGTATTTCAGAATCCTTTACCCTGATGTTAAACAAATACAGTTGAATGACTTCATCATGATGCACAACTGGCCATTGTGGGGGTTTTTATCTGGTGAGGTCTTTGTGATTTTTTATTGTTTTGCTTTGGCTTTTTGAGGGGATGCTTAATCACTTGGGACCCATCAATATTTTCATCTTGCTTAAGTAAGCAATTGCTTTGTGATACAAAATTCTGACTAAATTCTTTAATCAGCTTTTGCTCAGAAAATGCTTATTTCCATCTGCATTACAATCGCGGGATTTAAACAATCTATCAACACAGCATAATGCAGCAAGTGATCTTGTCAGTTTGTCCTTTCCTCTCAGGAATGCAGCTACTGTACTGTGTACTTCTGAAGAAAGGAAATAATAGGATTAGAAAAACATTGAGGACAAGGAGATGTCAAACAAAAGAAAAGCATGCTGCAGTTCTAAAGCATTCTCATCTAGTATTGGGAATTGTAATCCATTCGTGCTAAAGAATTTGCCTTGGATCATTATACTTAAAAACATAAAAGACTTCTATACTTTGGTACTGTAGTTTGGCCTATAGGGAACTGTAATTAAAACACATTTGAGTAAATGCAATTTTAGTCACTATTAAGCAACCTAAAGTGCGGTCAGTCACAAACACAGCATTATCTAAAAATTACAATGTGTAAGACAACCATCAATCAAGTGGACTGAGAGGTCCAGAGCTTCCCTAGCATGTAAAAAAATAGTAGTATATAATGCTCAACTATGTTATAAAAATGATCCTATACATCTGTGAAATAAAGGCATAAAGAACAGGAATAACTAATTTCTGTAAGCACTTCCAGATACTGTGCAGAGATTAACTGTTATTCAAATAAATAGCCTTTGTCATATAAAGCACAGAACTACCAGCAAACCCTCTAAATCCAAATATCTATGCAATATAAATTTTAAAGAAATGCTTTGAAGTCTATTTTCTTAAATTTCACAAATAGTAATCGAGATGGGGTGTTTCATGCAGTAGCTTCAGGTATTAGGCTAAATAAGTGTTCACTTAAGACTTAGTTCTATTGAATTAGGATGGTATTGAGAAGAATGACCTTCTCTGCATATTAAAGTTTAAATAAGAAAGGTGAAAAAATGTTTGTGACCTTGGAAAAGGCCGCACTTTCCTGTTAAAGCAGCCAGCAAGCACAGATCATCCTTAAGGGTGTTGGGATTGTGTGCTAATCACTCTCAAGTCTGTCAACTCTAAGTGAATAGTGTTTGAATTTTGGCCAGGAAATATGACAATATAAAAGACCAAATCTACATCTACTATAATATATTGACTCTAAAAGTGCTATCAAAGACGACTTTGAAACTCAACATTAAGGCTTATGGTATTTCTCCTATAAAGGCCAAAGCAAAAATGGTAAAAGCTAAAGCCAAAGCATATCACCTTTCTCCCCATCCCTAAAAATAAACATAAACTAACCAAAACTAAAAACAAAAAACTCCAACCACTTTTTGTTCAGAACATGTTTTTCTGTACTTGAAATAAGTGAGCTGCAAGTCTCAGAGAAGAAGACTGATGGGATTCCAAACATGGTAAAGGAGAGTCCAGTGAGACTGTGAGACTCAAGGCATCAGTCTCTTTCACATCTAGATCAAGGTAATTCAGCTGAGAATTCATTGTTTCAGACATAAGTTGAACTCAAAGAAGAATGGTGCAATTTGACATTCTCCATCACTGCAGTTAGCAAAGCCAACCAATATTTACAGAGGCCATACTTGCTGTTCTCACTATGCATTTTTTTTTGGCCAGTTCTTGTGTGCAAACACCATAACAATATGTTATAATAACATCAGCCTGCTTTAGGCCCTGTATTCCTCAGTGCTGATTCAAACAATGCTTATGAAGTTTTGCCCAGGTGTATCTACATATTGAGGAATACACAGAAATGAGCAGAGATCAAAGCCTCCTCTCTTCCAGGTGAATCACAGAGCTAGAGAGTAGCTCTCCCACCCCACTGAGCTTAGTTATTCATGAGGAGGTCCAGGATGTTCAGCTTATCTCAAAACACTGCTCAAGAAGGATAAAGCTATCAGTGAATACTCCGGAAAATACCTCTGAAAACTACTGTAAAAGTCCATCTGTAGATAAGCAGGGTGTTGAGGTGTGAAGGTCATGTAAATGTTCACAGAGAAATAGAAGTTACTGACTCTTCCTGACCCACTTGGCTGCTAGTGTACCTATAAACTAAAACACTAAAAGTAGTCATCAAAAATGTGGCTGTCTACTGCAGCAGAATTTGCAGTTGCAAAATGTTGTCATATTGCTGCAATCAAATAAGAGATTTATTTAGCAATAGAATTCTTTACAGATGTCCAATGAATCGTAAAATCAATGGATGCCACCTGTTTTTTCACAAGATCCCTTGGCATAATTTTGTGTCTATTCCTCACTCTTACATAGGAGGGCAAAATTCATGAGAAGCCCATAAAGCTCTACTTTTCAAAGCCACTCAAGGACTGCATTCCAGTCACGCTCAGTGACTGTATTTCCATTGAGCAGCTCCATCACAGGCCTGATTGAGCTCTGCCTCATAGAACTTTCACCAGACTACTCCCTCCTGGAGTATTTCTAGGGCCCACCCTAGCAGCATTTGCCTGAGAACTAGACCCTGCAATCTCACAGCTTGTGTCCCTGTGCTAACCTTACAGATTGTCCCCCAATTCCACCAGCCAGTCCACCCCACATCCTGCATGCCAAACAGGCAGGAGAGATTTCCTCAAACCAAGCATGTCACATATTCAGCACCCAGAGGCGAAAGCAAAATTGTTCACTACTAAAGCATGAATTTTCTAGACAGTTTTAGATATAGGTGTGCATGCAAACATGCAGTTTAACATCCTTTTAAGCTGTTACATGTCTTCATGATGTTACTGGGTATCTTGAGAGTTACTTCTGAACCCAGGAGTCTCTTCGGCCCAGATCACGCTAGCAAGACCAACAGCTAAACCACATACACACATTGTTTAGTGGAAAAGTTTTGCACATCAGAAGATCCTCTCTTTTTACCTGTTGTGGCTATGCCAGACTTTTCAGGTGATGCTGGGAGTCTTTCTATATATCAAAAAATTGACTTTTTAATGCTGGCATTAGTAATTTTCTAACCTCTTCCTGCAGAATAACAAAAGAAATTGGTTCTTGGTCAAATCACAGTCATTAAAATTTAAGTATTGTCTCAAAACTGAAGGGTGTGTGTTGCAAGCCTTATCAGTAAATGAAGACAAAAATTCACCAAGAAGTTTTCACAATACAGCAATTTTCATAACTACATAATAATTCTGTAATATTGATAGGAATCCATGTATCATATGCAAGTTCTCCAAGTCATCACACGTAACTACTGATGTCTCTGAGCTGCTGAGAGGACAGGCAGCATCTGCAGTTGCTGAGAAATGTGCATTTATATAACAATATAAAGTATCTACTCTAATTTTAGCTCCTGCCAGCAGGGGAAAATGTTTGCAGCTATAATATAAAGTTTGAAATTTTTCTAAAGAATGTATTCACACTTTCTGTACCATCAACCATACTCACACATAAAAAAAACCCCAAAGGATTTTCTTGTTAATTTGTTCAACATATATTTAGAATGTCAGATATGTTCAATTACAGCTTAGCTAATTATCTGTATTTCTTCTGATTGTTCTGCCTCTGCCCTTTAAATGATGAGACATCTCTCTACTGTGACTGCAGTATAGACTATTTCTGTTCACTATTAATAATCCCATTGAGAAATATGAAGCAGCCTGCCAAGATTAGTTGAAGGCTTATTATTTATTTATTTATTTATTCCTAATTTCCCCGAACTGAGTATTTTCCTAGCTGCTACAAAGATAAATTATATTTATCACTGCTCTTGTTAATTCAAAAAATATATTCACATTCAGAAATATTTACATGCTCTCTGATTTACCACACCGTGGCAAAGAAAAAGTGGCAGAGAATGGAGTACCCTGAAAGAGGGACAGAGAAGTCTTTGGTTTTTCTTTCCTTCAGTTTATACTGAGTTTGGGTTTGTTGGTTTTTTTTTTTCTTTAACTCGTTGCCATGTGAACTGGCAGTACAGCATACGCCCTTCCAAACCTGTATGTCTTCCTGTTTTGCAAAAAGACAGAAAGGTTTTAATGTCTCTCCCTCTGAGAACACATTGTTTTCCAGACAAGACCTCATGCAAAAGAAGAACTCAAAGTATCACGAGCAATTCAGCAAAACTGCAACCAAGCAGATCTGCCATGATGCTTTAATTTGAGAATAAATTTATTGACATTGCTACTCCAAATACAAAAATAATCACTAACCAGACACTAAGTCTTAACAATGGAATAGCTCTTGAATATTAGGATTTGGTCATTCATCTGAACTTCCTAAGTACTGAGCATTTATGAATGGAAAATATTTATAATTAATTTCTGCAATATCCATGTTACCTTGTAACTCAAGAATAAAATAAAATGCCTGGGAGCATGAGAGGTTTTTTTGATGGAGACAGGAAGGAAAGAAGAAAACAACACTTGGATTTAATGTCAAAAAAACCCAAGATTGCTAAATATGATGGAAAGAAATTCTTACATTCTAACCATATGCTGAGATTCATCTTTTCTAGAAACACTGCATTCAATACAAATGTATCTGGAGAAGAGCACTTAGCTGGGTACAAGTCATAGACACTTGTACTCAATTTGAAAGGGAAGGAAATGGAAGAACAAGAGGGAGAGGAAAAGCTATATTAAGTTAAATTGCGGGAGCCCTTTGACTGCTATTACAAACTGAAGAACATCTTCAATACTGAAAACCTGCCATTAATCTCTTATTTACATGGCAAGCACATGCTTCTTTTTATATGAAATACTTAAAGTAATAACAGGAGCTGGGACTAGACAGATAAACACAATATGTCTGGTTATCAAGAAATTTAGATTTCTTGTCTAAATTTGGGGTTGAAGATGATATTTGCCTACTGTGAGCAGATACTGCATCTGCTCAGTGAAACTTATGTTCCCATAATCTTACTGCTAATAGCAGTGGTGAAATAACATTTTCATGAGGCCAGATTTTTCAGGAAGCAGTTATCCCTCATGGGGAAGTACTCCAGTTACTGAATCCTACCCAAAATCACAGATCATAAAGCTTGTACCAAAAGCTTGCAGTGGTACAGTCCAACAAGAGGCTAGAAACAAACCCATAAAATTCACTAAAAAGTTTTTAAGGCCAAATTGTCCTGAGTAAGAGATTTAACCTAAATAAATAGGCATTTTTGGATTAAACCATTATTGAAAATTTCCAGGAAGGACTGCCTCTTGCTGCAGTTTTAATCAGATTTGGTAAATACAGCAGCTGCATGCATCTGCTTCTTTCTCTGCATGTCTGGTCTGCAAGTAGGTGACTGGGAGTCACTGTGTTTATTTATTAGCTTTAGTTAATCTTTAAGAGTTCTGGAAGCACATGTGATATTTAACAGGAGATCATGTGCCCCTTCAAACATCTGTGGTGTTTAATGGAAAACAGTAAAGTTTCTGTCTTCCTTAAAATCTAAGTTGAAATAGGAGGCTGTGACACTATTAATGCAAGGAAGATACAAAGTAATTTCTGGTTTTGTTTTCAGGGTATTCTGTCACATAAGTTATTGGCCACATTATAGGCTAATGTACCCAACACACACATTTACTTTTATCACAATATTAGCTTTGTTGATGGCCTTTAAAGTCCCCATATGGATACTCATCCAGTGTAGCAAATGCAGAAGGAGTGCAAACAGCAATTCAAGCTTAATCCTGTCACTCATTTAAAAATGACTTTTTTTTTTTTCTCACTCTGTTACATGTTCATCTCAGTCTTTTATTTACAGAAAACTCCAACTGATTACACAGATGATGGTAATTAAACTAAATCATTCTATGGGAGTGCTGCCAAAGACAGATAAACCTCGGTCCTGCTGTACATGTGTCATATAATGGGGATATCAATTAAAGTGCCCAATATTGAAAGCTATTTTAACATAACCACATGTCTTACATTTCTGAATCATAAAGACTCAGTTTATGTACTGATCTGGAAGCAGATTCTCTGCTGTGGGATAATGTTAATTAAGACCAGTAGAAAAGTGTTTATGCTTAGCAAGTTTTCACTCGTTTGTTCCTTTAACACCAGTGAGCTGTACATTAAAAAAATATGTGGGCAATGTCAACAGCATATTTTTTCATTCCTCAAGTGTTATCACATCTTTAGTCCTAACCCACTAACAAAACATACTGATTCTTTGATTAATTCAAGAGTTCTTATTTTGAGGACACACCCTTCACAAGAGCTGAATGCTATAAGGTCTGTGAAGGTGCAAGTTAGTACTGATGGGAGGGACCAATTGACCAGTTACATATACTTAGAATGCAAAACAATTTCATCAGCTGCTTATGTCATTAAGGTAACACTGTTCCTCTGAAATTAATAGATTTATATTTTAATGATACCCTACTTCTTGGCTATTTATCTCCTATCTGCTTAGTCAACACTATCACAAAGCAGCAAAGCCTGCCAGACATAGCGATGTTTCAAAACATGGTGATTCATCATGACAGGACACTAAAACCCTGTGGCATATGAAGAAAAGCTTTAAATAGTACTTAGTTGTTACCTTATTTTAATTAAAAAGGCAAATGCACAAGAGAGAAGAAAACAATCTTTCTGTATCACATCACTTTAATTTGCTCCACTTACTAGCACAGGTCTGTTTTGGTTCCACTAACAAATTCTATTTTAAAAGAATGTTTTCTTCCCTACTTTCATATTTTCCTTTCCTTTCTGCATAGCATATCTAAAGGCACACAGCTACTGGCTCCAAATACTACAGAGAATCACTAAATATAGGACAGCATGAAAATATGTTGAATACATTTGTCAGTACTTTATTAAAAGAGAGTTGCATAGCAGAAAGATTTCCACAGTGCTAATACATACTGGCTTTATCACCTTTCCCAAGGTGAGAGCACCCACACAGGTATTATAGCCAGTGACATTTTTGCAAATTGGTTTGGGATAGTTTATTAATTTTTTCCTCTATAAAATGTGTGCTGAAAATGTGCTAATGAACACAACTTTTTATTATTATATTATTAGCAGAATTTCATTATTTCATTTGAAAATACAGAGGTCTGAGGCTCTCATTTGAAGTGTTGCCAGAACAGATGCAGAGTGCATCTCAGATTAATGGGAGCCATGACAAACAGAATGAGCTATCCCAGTGGAAACTTCCCATCAAATATGCACAGCAGGTAAACAATTGCAAAATTCCATATTTTCACTGCTCTGTGAAGTCATTGCAGATGACATTAAGTTGTTATATAGCAAGGAACATCAAAGCAGTATGTCACATCAGCAGAAAGTCCAAAAATAGCACAAGAAATATTTATGTAAACTATTTTCAGCCTTTCCCAGGAAAACTACTGTGAAGCTGCATCACAGAGCTAAAAAATTACAGCAGTTTGCAGTCTTACTAATCCATGATACAGAAATGGATCAATGGTCCTAAATGAGTAGCCTTTCAGCTTCACAACAGCTCTGTACAACAGAAGGGCTGTGGAATTCCATAACAAAAGAAGAAAAAAGAAAAAAAAGAAAAAAAAAAAAAAAGAAGGAAAATAAAAAGAAAACAAAAAGTTTTGCTAATGATATGACTCTATCATTTGTTTTCTTTCTTCAAATACATCTGTGAGATTTATGGTGCTACCTGAAATTCTCACACCTAAAGCAAAAGTTGCAGAAAACTTACTTTCTCCAGATTTTAAAATAAACTAGTTACTTTTATTCCTCACAGGTACCAGAAGCTCTACTGTGCACTCCAAGTTGTGATGAGAAGTGTTACCAAGAATGTTTTAATATCATGACTGCGAGTTGAAGGCAACTCATGGAAACCACATTTAATTTGCTCTGTGCTACCAATTGCTGTTTCTCTAAAGCCTGTTCCAGGCACTGGAAGGGTTAAATGACTTCCTCCAACATGCTCTACAGCCTATGAACAGGCTGTAGCAGTGCAGAGAAAATCTGTTACTGGTACTTTTCAAATCACTACAAAGTAGTTTGTACATCACCAGTGCCAAAAATGTCAACCAATCCCACTTCATAAATTAGAAATTTTTCTTGTTGATTTTGGCAAAAAATATTTTTGCCATTGGGAATATATAATGAAAGCAAGCTCAGTGAGGATGGTAGTAGACAGTTTATCTTTTAAGCAGCATTTCAGCAATAATCAAATGCAGGTATATTCATTTATTAGCAAATATGGAGATCATGATCCACATATCTAGGTGTTTTAATAATCACCAAAATAAATAAATCAATAATGTCAAACTTGTCTGTCCCTTTATGATGACATATTTTAACTGATTTTTCCATGTTCACAGCCAGCTACTTGGGTCAATTGTAAGATTCAATTAATAGAATTTATTATTGTACAGACTGCCAGAAAACAGAAGTATCTTAGGTTTCCACAGGCATTTTTTATCATTAAATGGCCATGTAAGACTCCTGGTTTTAGCAGATATCTTGCCTACTGTTCTTTTCTTCTAACATGTAATCCTCCTGTCAAATTAGTCATACTTTAAAAGCTTACACCTATCTACTAATTCACAAAAATAAGTTACAGCAGAAATGCAATGTTGTATGAAGTATCTTACACAAAAGACACGGATATGTTCTCTGCACCCATGGTATAAAAGACACAAAGCAATGAGATTAAATTTCAGCAAGAAAGAAAGATTCAGGCTAGAAATAGAAAAAGCATCCACAGAACCAGAGCAGCTAAAACACTCAAGCAGAGTGCTTAGGGGTGCTGTGTCACGCCTGTCACTGGAGGTATCTAAGAGTGTAAATAAAATCTACCTTGGAGTGCTACAGGTCTTGTCAGTCTTGCTGTGGGTGAGAAGGACTAAATAACCTCTTGTACTTTTTCTGTCTCAATCATTCTAGAATGTGCAGGAGACATGGAAAATATTAAGGTCAAAAACTGCATTAAAAAAGTTTATGCTACCCTCTAAATTGGTATCTTAGCCCATCTATAGAGCCTACTTGATTCTTTCAACACCTATTAAAAGAATACCCCCAGAGAAATGATGCTTCTAAAGCAGAGTGTGGGAGAAAGAAAGAGAGAGAAGAGAAACCATTAGAAACAAGCAATACTACAACTGAAAAGAAATTCATCTTCTACTTTTCTTTCCCAGTTGGGATTTAGACACTGATAAAAGTGACATTTCTTAGGTGAAAAGAAGGGTAAAGGAAGTCCCACCAGAAATGCTACATAACACAACACTCCTTAATATTTTTATCATTCATGATAGCAAGGTCTCATTAAAATATTAACAAAAAAGACATGACTTTCACCAAAGGGACTTGAACATATCTCTTCTCCTCAAAGCTTCAGTTTCTCTAGTGATTACTTTCCTATCATTAGCTACACATTTTCATGTCAGAAACACTTGAAATGTAGTAGGAAAAAGAAGAACCTTGAAAGCATACACCTATCCAGAAGGAGCCAAGAAACCTAGAGAGGTTTGAACACCATGAGGAGCTAAGTTGATGAGGGAGTGAAGGGGATCCCATGAGGATGAAGGGGAAGAGGGATGCAGGTAGCTGGGCTTACAGCTCTCCTGTAATACCTGAAAGGAGATGTGTATTCAGACCACCCAGGAGCAGTGAAAAGTGATCGTGCTCTTTTTTCCACTTGTGAAATGCAACTTTTGACACTTCTGTGCTTAACACCCCTGTCTTGCAACATTTTTCCCTGTGCAAATGAAAATAAATGTCCACTCACAAAGAAATTGTAATACTATTCCACACCCCTTTTCCTTTATTTTTTCATTACTTTAGAATTCTGATATTTCTTTGGTAAAGAAAGATTTTGTTCTAGTCACTCCCAACCTCTGTCATTTGAAAATTTGTCATTATTGAATTCTAGCTCTATTTTCAGGCTACTAAGTAGTCCATAGGATTAAAAAGTTAAGAAAAGGCAGCTAACATCTATGCATAAAGAAGATCTATGGAGAAATTGCCTGCTCTATAGAGACAAGGAAGCTAACAAAAGTTCTCTCATGACAGTTACAAAAGAAGCAAGATTTCCATTCTTTGAAGACACACAGAAAAGATCAGTAGAATGTTCTGATATTCAGTACCTTAATGTAATCCTTTATAATTAAATGTTAGATTTTCTTTATTCAGATTAAAGATGGGTTGATCAAAGATAAAAATTTAATTTGGCTACTTTAGATGCTCTAATAAAGATGCTCTGTTGATTCTCAAACATGCAGCACTTAAGAGTGTTTCAGTGCATGCCTCATCACATTGTGACCACAGTGTTCTACTGTACTAAGCACAAAATTCTGTCCTTTCAGATTTTCTGCTGATCTCTGCAGGCTAAAAGAATAATAAAATTTATACTCTACCCTATCCTTTGAATTTTCTCAGCCTAATTTCTCACTACACCCACAGACTCATATTTCTAGAAAATAATATTTTAATAGACTTTAACCCATATATTTCCAACTGCTTTTTAAATTTGTTTTCATGTAGAATGTAGTTCTCAGCAGAGGATCAAAATTATATCACCAGTGCTTCACCCTGTTACCTACCACATGTAATATGTGATGGATAGGTCTATCAGGACAATGAGGAAATACCATTTTTGTTTCTTCTACAAAGGGAACTTCTTGCACATTATATTTAACTTTCTTTATCTTACCCCATAAAAGAATAAACTAAAAGAAATAATTAAAATGAAATAGCTTTCCTGCCTAGTTTTAGTAAAAGAAAAATATAATAGGCCACATTCAAGACACCTAAAAAAGAAGAAAGATAAAAGCATGAAAATTTTAGTTCATAAAAGAACTAAATGTATATAGCTCAACTAATTGATAGCAATAAAACTTAACAGTAAGTGAACAGAATGAGCAATTAGCCTCTCCACCAGCATTTGAAATACCACACAGATATTCCTAGCTCTACGGCATAACCAATATAACTCTGAAAAATTGTTTTCCATTACACCTATGGCATGTTTTACCAAATGTTGGACAATTTATTTACTCATGTTCTGAAGCCAATAAAACATAAAAATCTGCCTGTCAGATAGCCCTGCACTTCAGTCTTGATTTCTTCGCTTCTCTTTTACTTCTTTTAAATATTGTAGACTAAATGCTCATGTATTTCTGCAGTCCCAAAGACCATCCAGTCTAACTTAGAATAAGTAACAAAGTAGATACCTACACCGAGACTCCTATCACTCTTTTCTCTTTATTTTCTCTACACAAATGACAGACTTTGTCCACAGGCATCTCAACACACCCAAAATCTCAACATTTTTTTGTCTCTCTCTCAGATGCAGAGAGAGAACATCCAAAATGAGGTGGGAGGAATCTAGTCCTTAGCCGTAACTGTAATCAATAAGGATTATATGTTTTTACTCACCAGCTACCTAACACTGAATCTGAGTACTGGAAGATATCAGAACCTTTACCCTAGCTAAAACCAAAACTTGATTCTGAATCTTCGACTAGATTCTGCATCTGAAACAGTCACCACCAATCATATAGAAACACCATACCTCATTCTTATTTGACTCTGGATTTTCTAATTAGGTTCTGAGTGATTTTCTTTAAGAAAAAAATAAGAGGAAAAAATGTATTTTCCAAATAAGTAAGGTAGTGTTAAGGTAAATTACTATAAACTCTCCAGTGACCCTACTGAGGATGACAACAGGTGTGGTTATTTCAGCAGAATTCCAGAGGGAGGAACTGGAGGCACTATGTTGAATGGCCCAACACATAATTCTAGCCATGACGGAGTAAACTGAATATCAGGAAAGACTGCATGAAAAGAGTGTCATAAAGGGTGAAATAGTTTCAGAAGAATAATCACAGTTGCACACAAGAGTGCAGCTTACTGTTAGACACAAAAAGGCACCTTGTATAGCATACAAAAATACATAATACTCCTATTAGACCATTTTTTCTTTACCCCCACTTATGTACATAGAATTATTTGTTCTATGTAATTATGACAAGACAAAAAATGCAGCCTGTTTATAGTTAAAGCTGTACATGCAGGTATAAGGGTCAAATTTGATAATTCACATGCTTACAGTATTTCTTTTTCTTAATCTTCCTTACCACCTGAATATGGAGAGGGGAGAAATGTTGATACACAATGCCTGATTACACAGATTACTTTAAATACTTGATTTCTGAATCTTTCTTTCTGATGAGTAATATGAGAGTTCTAAAATATGGTAGTGTTCAGTTCCTGAAAGGATACCACTTGAATTCTCAAGGGACATAAGATTTATATCAATATTTCAAGAGAAAATTCTTGAAGAAGACCCATAAATCCACATAAAAGAGATTAAGTGTGATCTTGAGAAGGAAAGCACACGCAGGATGAGAAAATGGTAAAAACTTAGTGTTACTACCTAGCTCTTGGCATTGCATGTGATGCATGGGATGTTCTTCCCTCTTGAGCATCATATTTCAGTTGTCCTTTCACAACTGGTTATTAAATATGTTACGGTTTTCAAAACTTCCTTTTTAATATATATGCTAAGTAACACTGCAAATTTGTTTCTGACTGCATTAAAAAGGTGGAGTTTTACTACAAAATAGAACAGGTACGCTTAAACATGAAAAATAATACTGAGGGGAAAAAAACCCAACTTAAAATAGAACAATTTCATAATTTTCTGAACACACAGAAGATATCAGAAGCAAAAGTAGCATGAAGAACAGAGACCTGTGGAATTATAAAAGATGATGGTAGCCAGGCAGAGTGATGAAACTGATGTTTCTCAAAATTCTGCAAGCAGCAAGCAGCTTTAGCAGAAAGTAGGTGGTTTCATCTGCAAGCATGCACTTTACAGTTAAAGGTCTTTAATTTTCAGTAATTTCTAATTCTCATAAGATACATGCTTAACGTTGGGAAGTGTGATTTGTTTTTTTTTTTTATCTAGGGCTCATCATTCCCTTTGGTTGCCCTTTGGGGTCTTTTCGAAACACATTCACATTTCCATTTTTAGGGGTTTTTTTCCCAGTAGCACTTTGAAATGCATTTACAAATTGTCTTCCCTCTTTCCTCATGTGTCCACTTGCTTGTTTTCAGATAACTATTCTCAGTGTGAGCTCTGGGAATGTGAAGACACCCCCCATTCCTACCTCATGAGTCAGAGCCTTGGATGGATCTATAAAGAAGTTAGGGTTACAAAAAAAAGTCTCTCAGACTCAAAAAAGTCAGGATCACTGGAACTTAAGCTATGATAATATTTTATAGAAAGAAAATTCAAAGCAACCAGGTAAAGAGGTACAGAAATAATGAAATTTTTTAAACAATCTCCCTGGCAAACAGGTCTTGATGTCAGGTTTGTCTTCAGCCTGCTCAGCTGTAGGAAGGGGTAGGGAACTCTGCACAACCCCCATCAAGCCCCTCAGAAACCTGTCCCCACCCACCAGGGCTGGTGTTGCTTCTGGCTGTTCTCAACCTCCTGGCACCATCTGGATCATCCTCTCCCTCACTGCTCAGAAGCAAGCAGAAACAGACAGTTGTGATATCCAGTGAAAGACATTTCCTTATATCTCGCTGCTAATCTCCAATGCTTTCTCTTTCACGAAATTTTACTTTTCAATTCTGTAAATATATGAAGGTAAGATTTTACTACCAGGCACATGTCACCTATTCGTCATTTCTCAACATACAGTATCAGTGAAAGCAATTCTTTCTACCTACCTATCAGCAACTATGTCTGTTATTAACAATTTGTGTCAATTTGTTCATCTAAAATTGCTGTTTGTAATCTATGGCATAATTAATCAGAAATTTGGAAGTTTCTTTCTGATTTTTTATAAAGTTCTGTGAATGCATTAAACGAAATGAAGTAAATGGAACATTTAGAATTCAGAAATTCATTATATAGGGTGATTTTTTCTCTCCCATTCTTAGTGGTTCATAATAAATGAATAAACCAAACTGCAAGATTCCTGCTCAGCAGGAATACCCTGTCACCCAGCCAGTGACCTGTTGCAACATCTATTATTAGATGTGCTATTTAATTAGGATGCACACTCAGGAGATCTGCTTAATCAGGATGTCTCCCAGTGAACACATTTAAGTCCAGCAACATGCATTGCCAATGACTTTCATAATGGGGGCAGTAACTTTCCTTAATTGGGATGCCTTAGGGTAAGTGAGTGTGCTAACCTGAGTATTGTAGTACTTCTGTCTTCTCTGACAACAGCTTTCAGATTTTCTCAAGCTATGACAGAAAACATGAAATATGTATCTACTGCCTCCTCCTAGCTCCAACTGTATGATATTATTAGAAATAATAGGCTAAGGAATATGGTTTCAGAACCCCCTTAAAGCCAAGTTAAAAAATAATTTTCAGTTAATGTTATAAATTCCAAAGAATAACATCAGGGGAAGACCACATTTCAAATCAGTAACTCAATTTTATGGAAAAGTTTCCATATAAATTCCAAAATTCAACTTCTGCAAGGAAAAAAAATTCTCCCTGTTTGCATTGTGATGGCTTTGGTCAAACTTAGCATGTGTTATTTCATTTATACTAGAATTGGAGGAACCTACTGCAGGCTTCTGGAACCACCAATGAGTGTATCTAAACTAGGAGGATAACACTGAAACATCACAGATGAATAAAATCAGTGGAACATCTTTGAATATGTTAAACCTCTGGCTAAACCTCTTGTCCAGTAATACCAATGTAAAGTTCTTACAAACAGACCAATGTAAACAGGAGTTCTGCTCCTTGAGTTTCTGCATCTGAAAACTGGGCTGACTGGGGCTCCATGGTAAAAGCTGATATCAGATAACTCCAGTCACAGAGGCCCAATCCCACATGTTAATGATCATTCTCACCTACCAAAGAACAGGGACTAACAAACTGCTAAACACCCTACTAATACAGCCTATCTTTGTAAAAAGGCTACTTCTTTTATAGTACATGTCATGTATCATAAATGTTAATGATATCTTCTCATTTGTATTTCTTAAGGATTTGCAGTTTAGAGAGAAATACTGTAAAATAATAGGATTATTTGAACAGAATTTGTTTATTACCCATAAGGGTTTGCTCCAGTTTTTCACATCTTTGATTTTTATTAGATTAATTATTTCTTACATATTATTTACAAATTCTCTAACGTCAGAGTTAGTTGATCACTAGTGCAAAGATGAGGTTAAAAGACAGTCATTTGACAATTTATTAGTTCTATCTCAACCACAGCATAATTCAAACCAGAAAATATTAGCTCAGAGCACTTTTACTTTCCATGCTCCTAGACAATTTTCTTGTGGAGTTTGAAATACTAATTTGAAATTAGTAGTGACCTTTCTTTCAAGTTTTGCCTCTGCTCCTCATAGCTCTGTCATTAATCAAAACCTTTCAACACTGGGAACTGAACATTCTGTGGATTTCTAGAAGGATCCCAGTTCTTGTGGTATTTGGTATATTCAATTCCTTGAAATTATTTTTGTCAGTTTAAACTCTGCACTCTCAAGTCTGAACAAAACCAACCTATTTTTTGCATTGTGCATATTTCACACACACATAAAAAAAAGTATTTAATGCTTGCAACCCCACAAAGTAGGTCTCTGACTATCAGGCACTTGCACTAATCATTATCACATGGGGGGAGCTTCTGAGTCCCTCTATAGCTGTATTGACCCTTGCCTCTGGAATGAAACTGTTACTCTAGTTCACACTGGAAAATTATGAAATTACAAGACCATTTGTTAGTGTTTTCATTTAACTACAGGGAGAGAAAAGAATCATTGTCTCATGAAATATTCTGCCAACAGTTGGTAATATGTATTCCATTCCTGAACAAAGGAATATATGAAGCATGACAAATGATCTGATTTTATTAGAAATATTTTTTACTCATACATAATCATCATTATTCAGAAGGCTTTGCCCTGACACTCAGTTTTGCTTAACTACTCTAGAACTAATCTCGGTTTAACTGCCTTTACTGGAGTTCTTCACAGATCCCTTCCCTTTCCACTGAAATCCTATTAAAATTGTTTGATTAAATTTTCTCACTGAAATTAATTCTGCTTTTGGTTATTTCACTCAAAGACACTACTCTTTCAAAACTACTGATGCTAAATTTACTACAAAACAGTTTCACTGAATGTCCACTGGCTCTTTTATTATAAGCTTAAACTAAGGAGAAGAATTTTCCAGTCTCAGCTGAACCCATCATGGTTTTTAACAATTTCTATGATCTCACTCTCTTTACTGTTCTCTCAAAATTAAATTATCTAAATTCCTTTAATCTGTCTTCATTTAGAAGCCTATCCTAATATTTCACTGTCTGATTCAGCCTTCTTTGGTCACCTCAAGTTCATTACCATCTATTTTGAAATCATCCTGCTTAACTCTTGCAGGCACAAGAGAAATTTTTATTCAGCTTAGTGGGGAGGACACTCATTCCAGTTCTGCCAGCTGCTCAAGAATTATCTGTTCAGCTAATCAATAGCTTTATCATTTGCTCCTTGCCTTGCTATCTGTGAGCTTTGTATTGTTAAAATGTTCTACCAGAAACCCTCACTGTCAGGAGGCAGCAGGCTTTGCTCTATATCAGGTACTGGTCGGTATTGACCAATGTAGGCTGCATCAATCAAATATACAACATACCTGGCACAAATACCACACTGAAAACAATTCTTGAGAAAAGTATGTGTCAAATGATTTGCTTGTAAAATGTGATATTCACCAAGACATAAATACCTAATTTAGCAAAAGCTCTTTCCTGGTCACTATACAATCAAGCCAACAGCCTTTAATTAACTCTGGATTAAACTCAATAAGCTACTTACTGTGTCGGAGATTCTTTCCTTGTCAAGACCAAAGTAAACCCTCATATTCCATACTGGTCCCACTGCACTTGATCTCCATCCTGCTACAAGGCTTAGAGGGATAACTCTGTCCCAGTCCTAGGTATCAGGCTGCAGCTCAGGTACTGAGCCCCAATGCCACTGGGTCCTTGAGGTGACACTGGGGAACCTGCACAAGCACAACACCTGGAGCTACTTGCTTCCTTCTCAACACTGGTTCATGCCCTAACCAAGTGTCAGTACCCCTTGAAACACAGCACTGCATCATCTCACTTCTCCTTCCTCCTGATTGGGACTGGAGGTCAAGTAATAAGCACCCAAGAGGTTTTCTTCTACCTTGATAGTCCTGGGATGACATTGTTTACCTTCATGATGTCATGATTGTAACCTAACATACTATTATTGCCTGCTTATTTTTGCTCTTCTGCTTCTTTTAAAAATCCTCTCTTTCCTTGTTGAGAACCATTTTAAAGTCACCAACAAGGCTGTCACAACAGATCCCATTGATCAAAAGAGACCCAAAGCTGAAAGCCATAGTTTCTCACAGGAGATCAGACTTTAGAACTGGTTGAGGATGCTCTGTTTGCATCAACCAGAAAAGAAGACAAGCAGCTGTGTTATGTGACTTCATTAAACTGCCTCTTTATTTAACACCAATTCTATCAGCCTCAGTTGAAGAAATGTTACCAACAGGCAACTTTTCAAAAAGAAAAGAAGAAAAAAATATCTGCAGTCTTTATGTATTCATATTCAAGTGCCATCTCCAAGCAGAACATCTATTGAAATATTTTGGGCTAAAAATGTGTTGCACATTGACAATCAAAGATAAACAAGGGCTTATTGGTCTCTCTGCTCCTTTCTCACTAAGAAAGACAGCACTGCTGATGAAATAAAATGCACCATACTCAATATCAAATACAATGCATAAAAACAAAAAGTTTAAGATTAGCTGAGTTACTGTCAGCAATATCAGCGAGTTACTTTTTTTTTTTTAGGCCCTATCTTTGACCCCTCAACTGTACAACAGATGGAAAAAGCAAAGGTAAAATCAAATATGCACATCCTGGGAATGCAAAGCTGCACAAAATCCTGTCTGATTGTACAAGCATATCTGCATAAGCAGATGCCGCTTCTTGTTCACTTGAGGCCTGAGCTGGCTGGATATAAGCCAACTCCAGTCCAAAAACTACAAAATCATGTTACCTGGCTTATTACTTTAGGAGGATTAGCACTATGATAACACGTGCTGCTGGCTTGCATCCAGCTGTCTGAGAGCACAGATGGAACAGGCACACAACTGTCCAAACCTGTACATGAAAACATGGCCTGCATGTCACTGCAGATCTCTGTATCAGGGGCTAGGACAGAACTCCACAGGACATACACAATTAATCTTATTCTCCCTTCAGTACAGATATTAACTGCAATGAGAACCTGGCTTAGCAGCATCTTCAACATATATTCATTGTTCCAGCTGTCCTAGTGTTCAGTTGTTTCCTTTTCCACCTTCTGGTTTATTTTTCTTTGCATTTTAGTATGTGCAGGATGGGTTCTGTTGACACAATATGTGGCCAAATGCTATACTTTCATGCCTGGACAATTAATACATGGCAGCATATTAAAGCAGAACTCCAACGTTCAAATTTTTCTGAATAGAAAGGAATTGTATTATTAATTTCCTGTCAACACATACGGGTATTTTGTCCAGAGGTGCCCTGTGTTGAGGCCCTACTCAGAAGGTACTGAGGATTTTCTAGATGAAAACAGTATTCTGAGCTCTTGCTAGTAACTGGGGAGCGGGTCGCAGTTAATCAGCATGTTCCAGGAGGAAATCAGCATCCTAGGACATCAAATCCATTATCTTCTCCAAATGACTGTTTGCTTCCATAGACATTTGATCAATAAAGCCCACACAAGTAACAGAATAAATAAGAATTGGATGCTTTTGACAGTGTCCCGTGTCTAGCTGGGTGAAACTACAAGAGAAGCAGTGAAGTTTCAAAAACATAGTATGTTCACCACTGTGATCACTGTGATGTTTTCCATGTGACTTAAGCACTTGTTTTAAGTGCTTAAGACTGAGCATATTTAATTTCATCACAATTAAAAGTTAAATACACGCTCCTTACCTTTAGCTGTGCTACATATCTGTTAAAGTATGTCTCTTCCCAGGACTCGACCATGGATTTCTTGATTTCTATTAGAAGTTACATATCCAGAGACAGAAAAAAAAGAAAACCATGTATTTGATCACTTGCATCTTGTTCAAACTTTGTGTTCTATGTGACATACCTCCTAGTGTTTTACCTGCTCTAACCATAATAGTAGTATCTAACCTCCATTTTGATGTCTTAAGTGAGATTTACTTCTAAACCTAAGCCTAGAAGCAGGGAGAAAACAGTTACTTTCTTCTTACCCCTGCATGCACTTCAACCCTAGCAAATGCCCTTGTTAGTGGTATTACAGTTCCCCACTTCTTCTCATGCCTAGGACCGTCTCATCCTCAGCAGGCTTAAAAAGCTAAGTATCTATGTCAATCGAAAACCTTATTAAAATCAAACTTGAGTTTTGGTTCCCATTAAATTCCTTCAAGGAGTTCGAACCCTAAAAGCATTTCCAGTCTAACAGAAAAGAGCTTTCTAAAAATACTGTTACAGATGCCACTTTCAAAGGTGACATGGATCAGTGAATAGCCTACCACTTTATCTGTAAAACAGGCAACAAGTTATTCTTATTGAGACAAGACACTGATATTCTATGGCTACTTCTACCATCTTCTCCCTTTAGGCAGACAAAGGACAGCATTCCAACCACCAGCTTGTGGAGAGTGGCTGCTCCTGCTACCATTTTAAGAGCAACAATTCTACTCTGCTCTTGCTGAAAAGACTAAAAGATTCCATTATGAGAACTAGAAAATGAGTCACAACAGAATTTGTCAAAAAATTTAGCCTCACCATTTTTCAAGAAAAAACAAAAAAAAACCTCAGTAGTGAAGGACACAAAAATTTTTTGGAAGCTGCAGAAAGAAGCAAAAAACACCTTTCTTTTGCTATGTAGATAATGACCCCAGTTTAAGAGAGGATAGAAGAGCTCTGGAATTGATGATCCACTTGTTACAACAGAACTCTGCTTGTATTGGGTGACTGAGGTTTCAGTAAAGGAGCTCTAAGAGTGTGTGGCAGGAGAACCTACACAGTCAGAAAGTTTTCCTTTTGTGTCTGATCACTCTAGTCTTTCAGCAGCCACTGTTAATAGGTTTTCTGAAACAAAAATAATATTTGTATGACTTTTCTCATTCAGTTCCTTTTCTAAGCTGTAATTCATTGATTTGAAAGAAAATCTAGAAGTTATTACTATCACTTGGTATTATCTTCTACACAGTATACCTTACACCAGTCAAACCACTTTAGGTTGAACTGATGAATTCAATTTTCTTTTGCTTTCTGCTTATTTCTGAATTCCCAAGTGCAAAGATCTTTTTGTCCAACAGCTACGATATTGCTACTGCTCTAAATAAAGCATTCACATAGAAAAATCTCCAGACTTGGCTCACAGTATTCAGCAGCAGAACTATCTTACAATATTTGATGACATTTTTTTACCTTAGGTATGGCTGCAGGTAAAAAATTTTCCTCCCTGATTTTGTTCCACTTTTAGCTATTGTACATTGTAATACCTTTTGTTCTTCAAAAGATATCTTCTCTTCCTGAGAAGGGATGCACAGACTTGTTCAAATCACATCTTCACTTTCTCTTCAGTGAACACCTTTTGTCTCCTGTCGTAACATAAACTTTCTAGCTCTTAAACTTTTTCTTTCTCTGAACCATTTGTTAGGATTGAAAGACTGAAAATTGAACACACTGTTTCAATATTACTGTTACTAATGCATATATAGGTAATATGGGAGGTGTTGTTGACCCTTGTCCTTCAAGATGCCTTGCAGAGGGATACAGATAGACTGAAGCATTAAGATGATTAATTCCATTAAATTTAATAAGTCAAAATACCAGATTCTGAATCTAGGAGAGTGTAATGTTGAGCTCAAATATAAACTGGGAGAGGAGAGTAGCTGGAGAGCAACCCTGCAGATAGGGATGTGGGGGTGAACACCAGGCTCAGCACAAGTCAGGAGTGTGCCCTGGCAGCCAAGAGGGCAAAATGTGTCCTGGAGTGCAGGACCAGTATCACCAGCCAGACAAAAATCTGATCACCAGTATCACCAGCCAGACAAAAGACATGATTGTCCTGTTGTATTCAGCATTGGTGTGGCCTCCCCTTGAATACTGTGTGCTGTCCTGTGCCTCACAATTTCAGAAGGATGTTCAGGTCCTTGAATGCATTCAGAGGAGGACAACAAAGCTGGTGAAAGGGCTGTAAGGAATGTCCTGTGAGGAGCAGCTAAGGACTTTGGGTTTGTCTGAGAGTTTGAAGAAAAGGAGGCTGAGGAGCAACCTCATAGTCCTTCACAGTTTACTGAGGAATGAAATATAAAATGGTATCTTTAGCCAACCTACTCATAGCACCACAAGTGTTTCTTCAGTGCTGTTCAAGAGCCACAGGTGTACCCATGCAGGAGGCAATTGTATTTCTATAGCCCCTACTAGCATGGCTGTCACACAAGAGTATTTGCTCCACCACAGAAAGTACAAAAGACATCAAAATTGGGATTTTATTAAACAAATAAATTTTTCCTTGTTTGTTTGAAAGTGGACAGAAAAAGCACTTGAAATTCCCCAAAACACCTGCTCAACAGCTTCCTAATATTGCTCTTAACAGTGATTCTTACTGGGGACATATAGCATTTTATATTTCTTGAAGCTGAGAAGACATCAATGGAAATTGATGGTGATGAGTAATCTACCAGCACCTTAAGTAGTCATATGCTGCATTTCAGATCTCTAAATTCTGGTGTAGTTACACAAGGCAATATGAAAATACTGTGCATGAAAGTTAAAAAACATCATCCTAAATAATATGGAAATTTTATATTGTACAGCGTAATGATTATCTAAAAAGCTCATGCTGCACATTCCAAAACATAAAAATGTAACAAAACATGTCCTTTTCCACTTGCTGGCATGCACATGAAAATTTTATAACAGAGTAACATGGCATTTTGGTACAATACCCACTGCATTTTTACATTTCAGCTGTGCACCTTGTCACAGTTCTTCATATATCATGATGGCTTTTTTGGTTGTTAAATAAATTTAAATATTTCTTCCTTGCATCAATAGTATTTTGTGTAGCAAAATCCATAAAGACATTTTTCATCATCTTTTATCTCTCTTCCCCAGTCCTCATCCATGGACTTGTAGGGCTGGAGGAACATTTTTCTATTAAAGATATTTAACAGCTATCACTCCTTTTGTCTGAAATGCAAAGTTCAGATTGTTATTTAGTCCAAATAATTTCTATTACAATCATTTTTGCATCGAGATTTCAAAGAGAACAAGTTTATATGCTGCTAATGTTAATTTACTATCTTTACTTCTGTCATTAAAAAAAAATAAAAACCAATATCTTCTAAAGAAAAGAGAACCAAGCATTCAAGGGTATACTCACAGGGAGAATGCAAGTGTACATAAGATGCATACACACAGAGAAAGAACAATTTGTTTCTGAGTGATCCATTCCTTTCTCAGAATATTTTTTTCCCCATTGATTCTATGCAGCTACTTTGGAGGACTCTTCCATAAAACTGATCTTCTGAAATTGACAAAGCTTCCTGGCATGTGGAGTGGGGCAAAAGAGGGAAAGGAAAGAAACATCTAAACATGAAAAACATGGTATATAACAGTAATGCCAAATGGCTGCCTCAAACAAGAACATCATCTGGTCTCTGTGCACGCAAGATCCTTTCCAGGTTCCTGTGCTTACCACTAAGGTCCTGGTAACACTGTTACAATCTCACCTCCACCCCATTAGACTATTACAGAAATATTAATACTTATGGTGGCCCACGTCCAGCCATCCAGAAATGCTTGTTTAAGAATCTGTGAACAATATTTCAGATTCATCACAGGTGACAAGGCAAGGGAAACTGTGGCTAGCCTTATCTTTTCTGTCACTTAGAGCAGGATCCAGACTACCTTACATGATCTTAGATTGAAATGTAGAGATTTTAGGCACCTAATAGCCTCAAGAACAACCAAGAAAAACAGCTCTCCTGAACTTATATACCCAGTCCTTTAAGTGCATAGACACACCCTAGAGAGCTCAAAACTCGTCCTGTATCTAGAATTTTTTGTCTGTGCATGGTCATGCAATTACGGATCCTCTGGTCACCTTAAAGTAGCAGTAAGGTAACCTTTGAAGTCTGCTTTGTCTGGCATGTTCTGTGCTAAACATAACAATATCAAGTGAAACCTGGAGAAGTTATATAATGGCATATATAATAATGGCAGTACTTCTTCCATATGATAGCTGATAAGCTAACATACAGGATGATACTATAAAACAGCAAGCAACCTTCAAGCTGTCCTACCAGCCATCAAGATCCTTCTTGATTCTTATACATCCTAGCTAATGTACTTTGATTATACAGTTCATTCTTTACCTTTCTTACTTTTTGTGGTTTTTTATGACTTTGCTGGACTTCTATCAGAAAAAGCACAACTTCTGCTCATGAGAGAAGAGGGTTTGCCATCTTCTTTAAGAATAGAAATAAAGAGAGAAAATACAAAGAAACTGAAATTGTTTTATCTAAATGCTTTATACAGAATTTAGTCACTCAAACATGTGCATCCAAAGCTAGTTCAGGCACTGGAAGTGCCCAGCCTCCAGTGGGTCCAGAGGTACCTGAGGTATGGACTCTCTCCTGGTAGGCATGGTAAAGGAGCAACAGGAGACTCATACCTTTGGGGAGCTGTATCTGGAGATAAAGTGACCACCCCAAAAATACCTACACATCACTAAATGACTTTCCTTCAGATGCTGAGCTGTGCCCTTTTTCTGGTAATATAAAACTGTTGTGCAAAATATAAAATGGTAACAAAACACATAAGAATACCAGGTATCAACATAATTTCTGTCAAGGTAATGATACCATATGCATCTTCTAATCAAAACAAAAATTTTATAAACAATTTTTTCAGACATATTTTCCCTGGTGGGGGGAAGAAACAACAACCTCCACTCTCTGAAGTAGAGCACATCCCCTTTTTTCTGGTTGCATTAATCCAAAATAATTTTCAGTCTTCTCCTTCCCAAGGTAATAGCTTTAGGTTCATCACCCCAGAAGCTGATATCCATGATCCGTTCTCCTGGTTTGTTTTTTTTTTTTTTACTATCTTTCTAGTTCTGAAGTGCCCAACACTCTAGCATTTTTTTCTAGTTGTAGTGTTAGTAGCTTTCAAAAAGGAGCATTATCACCTTCTGTTCTATCTATGATGCCTCTAAATATGCTGCAGTTCTAAACTGCTTTCACTTTTCACTGCCATATTTCACAACAAACTTGTACTTAATTGTCTATTATTGCCCATAGGTCTGTTTTTCAACATTATTGATTTCCATCAATCTTCTTTCTGTTGAAGCTGTTTGGGATTATTTTTCCCCAGATACAATCAATCTCCCTCTCTGCCCGTTCTTTAAATCTTCTCTGGATACATACTACTACTGTTCTGTGAAACACTGTCTCAGAGGTTTTACATGAAAAAGACAATATTATAAGTGCATAATTACTAGAATTTTCACACTTTCCTGGAAAAATAAAGATGATTTGCTCTAGTAAGGAACAGAAGATCATTATTCAAAGAGGTGGGGCAGGATTACAAAGCCAATTCCAGACAATTACACATTTCTAAATTTCAACAAAACCAGTAATTTACCACCAAGATGAGCTCAGACTCAGTATAAATGCAGAGTTCAGCCCACACTGAGCAAGAAATATGTCAATGTCCTTCTCCCCTGGCATGTCAGGCATAGCACCAAGTTAGCAAGAAGAAAGCCATACCAGAGACCCCCAGATTTCTGAAGTCATAGCAGGGAATTAGAAGACCAGCTGCTGAGAACAGTCCCTTCATCTCTAACATTCTCCTACTTAGAAATTCAGAAGTTATACAGAATCCTATTTAACATCAGTAAATACAGAACACCTTAGCCTTTGCATGCTCATTTACATGAAGAGCAAAAGTAATTGCCATGTATTATCAGAGTCACAATTTTATTGCTGCAAAACAGACTTGGAGCATTCATATATTTCTTAGCTTTGAAAACTTCACATTTTGGAGGTATGCATTATTATAAAACAGAAAAGAAACCCTCCCCAATATAGTCTAAGAAACAGATTTCCCAGTGATTCTTTTTTTTTAGAGCCATTGGTATTAACCAATATATTACCTTGAAAAACCTCTATATATAAAAATTTTGTTCTATTTCAAATCTTTGTTCTGTAACTTCTTTGCTAATGCAACTTGAGCAAACAGAATAATTCTTTCTGGTTTATTTACTTGCAATATCCTCACTGATCCTGATGACATGAAGTTATTTTTTTGTAATAAGTTTTTAAATTTTCCACAGAAAATCATATGTCATATGTCACACTTGATCTTATAATACAGAATAAAAGTTATCTGAACTGGAGTTTCTCCACAGATTTCCACTGCAAAGCTCAAGTTGTGATTCAGGTGTTACTGAGGCTTCAATAGTAAGTGTAGAAAATGCCACCAATTTCACCAGTCAGGTTCAAAATAAGACCATGAAAGCCTTCGTCTTCTGAAAAAAAGGCATTAATCTTATTTTTTTTTTAAGCAGTGTCTCAACTCCAGAAAGACATTCAAATTCTGATGTTCATTTTGAAAAGCCCCCACTGCAAAGTACCAAATTTTTATTGTAATTTTTCCTTCTCCACAGGAGCACCTCTCAATATACATTTTTCTTACAACCCTTCTGCAATAATCTGTTGATTATCAATGCCAGTCTCTTCAGTAGAAAGTGTAATCTAGCTATGTAATAATGAAAATAGAGTAACTGAAGTGCACAGTGATTTATATTCTTCTACATTTATTATCGTAATTTACTTTCCTCCAGTCCCATCATCATTTATACTAACTCACATCCTGTTTCCATCTACCACAAATTCTTGAGGCAGGGACAATCTCTCTTTATCAACACAGCAAGTAATATGTGAGGATCCCATATTTGATTGAAACATTTGGGCATTATTAAGAACAAAAGATAACTAAATCTCTCTCATGGAACTAAGATACAAAAAGACAAGAATGAAGTCTTATGAAGCAACCAAAAAAGCCAGTTTGTTTAACTCATGAGGGTGCTAAGAAGGTAAACACAAAGATCTTTCTTGGTAGAAGACTGGCAAGTTAGGATGCACTACTCTTCCCAGATGTCATTAATCCTATCTTCTCTCCTTTACAAGCATATACTTCATACCTGAATTTGCTTTGTCACCATGAAACGCAAGATCTCCAGCATAACTCAAAAAAGCACAAATAGCATTAGCTGCTCCTTGTTTTAATGTTTATTTTATACATTTTTAAGATTCTTTCTACCTCACAGCTTGAGATTCCCCATTTTGTTGGTATTATCTATGCTACAGATTCTCATATCTGTGCTATCGGAAGCAGAAGGACCATGACTGTTTCTTGCTTCAGGATGCCCCAGCTGCACCAGGCAAACAGTAAAATGCTTACCAAACCTTCAGGAACTGAAACCAAAGGAGTTAGAACAGTGTGAACAAAAGACTCACAGTAAATGTTCAGACTGGAACTGTACACATTAATTAATTATCTATAAAATTGGGACACAAGCAAATTACAATCAGATACAGTGGTACACTAATTTAAAGGATTTTTGCTACTGCTTTGCAACGTACCCTCACATATTGCTCCAGAGACAAGTAACATCACATTTAGGGCAGCAGCATCTGTCCTGGTATGTTACAGCTGTATTACAAATTATATGCTAAATTTATGTCCCCTCATAATTTCTTCATATGCCTTTACCTAAAGTGACATCTTCTAAATGATGAAATTATGAGAATGGAGATAGTTGCTGGAGAGCTTGCAGCTCTCCCAGAGGAATATCATCATTCAAGTCCTGAAAAGCCTGTTTAAGAATCTTGGACAGATCTGAAGGCAGAGCTGAGAGATTTTCAGCAGTAACCTTAGGAAATGTTAGCAGATGTTTTCTGTTTCCAAGTACAACCCAAGAGTAACGTCTGTCATTCTGGGTAAATGGCTACTGGGTCACATAAACATCTTGCAGCTTTAAATAGTTGATTATTGATGAAATGAAGTCACTGCTCTGTATCAGAATAGCAGTCCTGTTATAACTAGTTCTCAAAATAGAAACTCCAAAGAAAAGATATTAATCACTGACATGTAAAGGACCTCTGACTGATTTTCAGTCATGCTTAATTCTACCACTCCCATAGATTTAATTTGAAAATTCAAGTACTCAGAACTGAAAATAAGTCCTGCAAACCACATTCAAAGATGCTAAAACTCTCTAAAAATGTTATGACTAGACTAAAAAAATTGAACAATCCCCCTTTTTACTGAACGGCCTCTTCCTACACTAGAAGAGAAGAAATTCATGTAACATGATCTTGACAGTCATTCCAATATGTGACTGATGGGCTCTACCAGCTAAACAGGACAATTCCTCCTACACAGGCACACTCACAGTTCAATGTCATCTTACCACACTTCACACTACTACTGTACTGCTTTTTATTCTTTTCCAAGATCCTTCATTGATCTCTGTTGAGATCTTCTCCAATTTGATCAAAACTACACACAAGACTTCCTATGGGCCTTTACTAGACTTTTTGATTCCATCATGACAAGATCCAGTCCCAAAATTTGAAATTAAAGAATAATGAGCTATAGCAGCTCGTGATCTGATAAAATAATGTGACATATCAGGTTTTATGCACCTGAAATCAACAAAGCATTATAGGTATACGGTTTTGTTTTGTTAAGAAGACGATAAATTCCACTGGCAAAACACACATTTGGATCCAATAAAGCTAATTTTCTGTCTTGTAATTTTGCTTTCAGCTAAGTGTCTTGTAAGTAGCTGTACTTGCTGGAATTAACAGCAAGTTTCTCAGTCAGTGTCTGCTTCTAGGACTGATCATGTTTGATGTTTATAGTTACAGCCAGAGACTGGTGTGCAGAGGAAACTGGTCAGTTCTGAGGAGCATCTTATGTTCTGGAAAGAGAAAAGGGGTAAATGGGTCACACATGCAACCCTCCTTCAGGGAGGAGAATACAAGATAAATGACCAAAATTGACCAAACATTATTCCATACCATAGGCATCATATTTGCTATAAATTTGAGGGATCATGAGGGTCAAACCCCTTCTTTCCCTTCCTTCAGCCTTTCTCTTCACCTTTCTTTTTCTTTTTTTTTTTAGAATCATAGAATCCTAGGGGTTGGAAGGGACCTCGAAAGATCATCTAGTCCAACCCCCCCTGCCAGAGCAGGGCCACCTAGAGTACATCTCCCAGGAACGTGTCCAGGCGGGTTTTGAATGTCTCCAGTGAAGGATTGGTGAGGCCGCACCTGGAGTATTGCGTCCAGTTCTGGGCCCCTCAATTCAAGAAGGACAGGGAAGTGCTTGAAAGAGTCCAGCGCAGAGCTACTAAGATGATTAAGGGAGTGGAACATCTCCCTTATGAGGATAGGCTGCGGGAGCTGGGTCTCTTTAGTTTGGAGAAAAGGAGACTGAGGGGTGACCTCATCAATGTTTTCAAATATGTGAGGGGTGAGTGCCAGGGAGATGGAGTTAGGTGACAGGACAAGGGATAATGGGTGTAAATTGAAGCATAGGAGGTTCAAATTGAATATCAGAAAAAATTTTTTTACTGTAAGGGTGACAGAGCCCTGGAACAGGCTGCCCAGGGGGGTTGTTCTTCACCCGTCCCTGTTTGCTTCAGCATCCTGGGAGAATTCCATCCATAGTCCATCCATCTGCCTGCGGCCCTGATCCGTGCCAGCCTGAGTCCATGTGTTGCTGCTTCCAGCTCACGACTGCTGCTGACCCGAGGAGTCCAGCCTGGACTTTCCTGGGGCTGCCCTGCAGCCTGGGTGGTGACGTGAGAGTTATTGGGGAACACAGGGGAGGAACGTGTCATTCAGTTCAGATTCAGAGGAATCTGTCATTCAGTTAATTGCCAGCCCAGTGTTAAATCGTGACAAAGCCCGACTGCCTGTCCAAAGTGATGGAGGCATAAGTAGCCTCCCAGTTATTTTGCCTGTCCCAAAGGCCAAAGGCAACCCTGCCAAACCTGTTACTTTTGAAACCCTGTAACTGGGGCTTCTTAGTAAGACTGTTTCTTCAAGATTCATGCTTTCCAAATATATTTTCAAACTTCTGCTCTAACATTCCTAGTCTGCCCTCTCTAGACTTCACTGGAGGTCATATTGTGTTTTCCACTAAATGGTGTCAGGTCTACTGCCTTGGGAATACACTGAGGTACCTTTTACCTTGAAAAAACAGAAGCCATTTTTGTATCAGATGGGATCAGCAGAGAAAAAGCCTTCAGTTCCACAACACCATCAAAAATACAATGCAATGCTCTCGCAGACATCCTTTAGCAAGTCTTGGTGTAAAAGTTTAAATACTGTCATATCCACTGATCTCCAAGGTTTTTTGAGCAATGCTTCCCTAGTAATAAAAATTTTCAAGTATTCATGCCAGTATTTTTTTATTTATAAGCTATATACATATAGTGCTGAATTATGAAAAGTAGGATACTATTGTTGTTATTAATAATACTGTATTAATATTGTTGTTGTTGGTTGCTGCTGTTGTTTTTATTAGTATTATTAAAACAGCATAATATTGTATCCTATGTGATCTACACAAGGTGATCCTGATTAAAAAAACACTGCCCTTAAATCTATTTTTTTATTTTATCAATACTACAAAAAAAAAAATTTCTTGTACACCCACTGGGAGATTCCCACTTTGGAGATCACAGGACCAGACTACTATGCTTCTCTACCAGATCAGATGTGCTTGCGTTACGGTTACACCAATACAGAAACAAAACATAAGTTCAATGCGTATTTGTCAGAAATTTATTGATATCTCATGATTGAGACTTAGAGGTGACTAAGGTGCAGAACACAATCCTTTCTGCTACCCTTATGATACGTTATATAGCAGTGGGGCTGGGCAGACAGCAGCAGGAAGCAGGGGAGTGCATCCTAAGCAAATAAAAAATTAGAGGCAGTACTGAACATCTGTTAGCACTGAAAGGCACTCAGCTGATTGTTCCATGTAGACTTCCTTGCCCTTATTTTCATTGTGCTGTGAGCAGTTTGTGTGGAACGAGCCCATACAGGGAGAAAAAACAAGCTGTCAAAATGTTCCACTAGCCCTAGGCCTGAATATTTTGTCTGTTCTCCAGAAAGTGCATATAAATCAGGTAATCACACGTGACAGCAGTATCACCAGATTTTCAGTGTCTAGAAGTTAGATAATGGAATACAGGTAGCCATCCAGTCTGTGCTTATCATCACTGAGGAGCAAACAGTCCTACCAGAACATCTCTCATCTCATCCCACTTATATTTAAGATAAGTCAAATAAATTTGCCTCCGAAGCTGCCTTCATATTTCCATGCTGTCTATGAGACAGTTTATGATAACTAGCACCTTCACAAATATATACTATTTTTATCCTTAGGGCAGATGAATACCACTCTGTAGCCCTATCTATTACACTGCATGTACCACAGATATGAACTTATCCTTGGAAATGTTTGAAATAAAGCTTCCCTCAGTATGTATAACCAGATTCATTTCTCACCCTACATTCTTCTGATATGCACACCAACAAAACAAAAAAAGACTAGCACAATAACTGTCTTACTGTCACCCTGTTTTCATAGTTTCCTATTATAGCTCTTATTTAATTTGTGGATGTGGCATTTAGAATACCTTGTACATGAACAGTATCAGTATATAGAGAGATGTCTTGTGCATTCACAATGAGTAACAGCTTTCTGACCTTTAGACAAGAAACAGAGTAATAATTATTCATGTGATTATTTACATTTTGGTAATGTCTCCAGAGTGTGCCATTTTACCATATACTTTGGACACACTCTTTGCCCTGTCAACCCCTGATTCAAAAAAAGATCAAACCAAAAACTGCAGGCAATGTATACAGCATACAAAATTGCTACTGGCATAACAACAGCTTTTGGTATGCTGGTCACAAGGAATGAGAAAAGTTTGGAGAAAGTTAAGGAGTGGGGAAGGAGGACAACAAGGGAAGGGAAAGAGCAGGAGGAAGGAAGGGACAGGCAGTGAGAATAACAGGATGAAACAGCCCAGGGGAATAAATACCCAGACAACCAGCTGGAAATGGCAACTTTTCACTGTTCAGCACACCCAGAGCAGCCTCTTACCCGCACTGAACCGAGAACTCTGTGGACTGAGACAGTGAGTTTCCCTCTACTACACAACAAGCATCTTTAGCTATGAAAAAGAAAACTTACAGCACTTCCAAGGAAGTATACAGGAATATATGCAGCAGACCTTTCCTTTTTTACTCCCTGAGGGTACAGAAAAGGGATATGAACACAGAAAGGTCTCAAACTACTGTCCTGGCTACTCCCAAGGATGACCATGGGCATAGTTTGTCAATGTTAAAATCATGGTTTGTCATTGTAACAAACCAAGCATGCAGTGACAAAATAAGTCCCTTGGGAAACAGACCTGCGAACTATGCCTGCTATCTAAGGCATGTTTTCCTGATACCATGATGGAAAAAATGCCTTTAACTGACACAGACATTCCCAATACCCACAGCAACACGTATTGCATTTCACTGCTGCAGTTTCTTTTCCTTTTTCTGGCAACAAAAAAGCTTTTTAATACTACCAGCACAATGAAACCAAAACAAAATCTGTGCCGTGAACAAAACACCCAAATATTAAAGAAGACAAAAACATTTTGTCTTTCTTTCCTTTTCCAGGTTTTGATAGGTCTGTAACTCTGCAAGCAGTTCACTGAAGTGAAAACTGTATTAATTGCAGAAGTCACATATCTAAAAGGTCAGGATGCTCAGTTACCTTAGACCTTTAGCAACTAAAGTTTCCTCTTATGCTTTTGTTTTATATTAAAAGCATTCTAAACCTCAGAAATATCACTGCATGTCCTATTTCAATAGGTAACTTACTTTACACAACTTCTGATATATTATGTAAAGTTATGCTATTAGGTGCTCTATTTAACAAGTTATCTAGCCAAATCTTGCTGCAGCTCCTCTCCCATTGCTTCAGGAATTTTGTTTTCCATCCCAAATGATCATGTTATCTTTTCCTTCTAAGTCCTTCCTTTAGGTGTTGTGAATTATAAAAACATGGCAGGTTCCACTCCTGAAGTGTATGCATTTTAGCAATGGAGAAATTAGTTCTCTCACAGGCAAATTTCTGCTCCTTAAAAAGAGTTTTTAAAACTTTGGGAAGGGAAGCACACTTACGTATGGTCATGGCACAGATAATCTGCACTACTTCAGAAAATATTTAATAAAAATAAATATTTAAAGATCCCTTAGAGGATAATCTTACCTCATCATCCTTCTTACCACTTATTTCTGCTTCAAGGAATATAAAGCCACTGTTTGTGTTAAATTTTCTCGTGTCATTTAATTATTTTAGGATATACAGCAAGATGTAACCAAGGGCACCCTGAATGGCAAAACATCCACTTGAACTAGACCAGTAACCTTATTCTTCGAGTGCCTCAAATTTGTCACATGTTGAAACACTTATAATTAATTTTTCATATTCTTTGGCAATCCACATCTTTGCAACTTCTGTTAACAAACTATAAGTATTAAAAACCCAAATAAAAAAGCCCTTAGGTTTAGGGTTATATTTTTTCTCTCAGTTCCAATCTTTGTAGCTTTTATTCATTGCCCAGCTGCCTGCTCTTCCTTAAAACAGTCTTGATAAAAATATATCATGATTATAACATGAAAAATGTGGGGTTTGTATTCTCAAATATATTATAGGAAAGCAAGACAAAAAAAAAAAAAAAAAAAAAAAAAAGACTACTGAATATAAAAACTAACAGAAAGTTTAGGCTTTCACAAAGAAAACTGTATGAAGACAATGTATTTAGTGAAGTCTTCACTGCATGCTTCACCTCTTTAATCCTCAGGACATTTCAGTCTGCATCTTCAAGAAATTTGTTTTTGAAAATATCTTCAAAACAGGTTAATAATACAGGTTTTTTTACAGTTCATTTTTGCTACCTCAACAAAGATTTTATATAACGCTTCCATTCTTTCTTTATCTCTAAGTTGCATAATTGGACTCAAAGATTAGGAATTGAAATGTAGAAAACAATGAGTATTTTCAACATAGTGCATAACACAACCAGTTCTACTTCTTTACTGAAATTTTCTAGGAAATGCCATAATAGATTATAAAGCTGTAAATCATCTGTATATTGTACATCCAGGATGCAATTTTAGTTTGAATTAAAATTTGTGCATTTCAGTTGCCAGGCACCAACAGGTGCACTATTCCCATGGCTGCCAGGAAGGGTCCAAACTCATCACAGTTTGTGTTTTCCCAGATTTTCAGCTCCATATTCTCTTTTGCTGCAGTTCATGTTTTACAGTCAAATGAAAATTTGTTCCCAATGATACTGTGTGACAGCTGCTACAAATGACATCAGTGCATGCACTGACTGATGTAATCACCACCAACAAAAGTAAATGCTAGAGAGTGGTACAAAGTTGTAATACACATAGATTTCATTTTGTTCAAATGTCAGTGTCACTTAAAGCTATTGAAATATTGGAATTTGCCATGTTTTAGTTCTGTAACCTTGCACTCCTATCATAAAAGGGACTTGAACACACTTGACACAAATGGAGTCACCTCAATTAATAAGTTAATCCCCACAAAGATAAAAATAATGTCATGCTAATTTTATCTTAATAATTACTCTACAAATGTTCTGCAGTGTTGGATGCACAACCCTACTACCCCATAATTCTGCATGATCCGTTTTGTCACATCCACAAAAAATTAGCACATTAATTTTGCACATTGCATTGTTTCTGTAGGCATGAACTTCTCTTAAAATTGCAGAAATGTCTCAAGATGTAGGTTGGAAAAGCAGGTGGGTACATTTTATTTGAAAAACAGTCTAATAAATGTTTCACAAAGAAGACATTTCTATTATGTCGCTGCTGATGACTGCACGTAATATTCATGCAGTCATCAGGAATACATTCTTTTTTTATTAGATGATCTTTGGGCAAGATTTGCACGTGCCTATCATACCCTGAGTGCCCATGAAAAGGCAGTAATTAATGATGAATCATTTATTCATTGAATTTTGTCTCTTTTTATGCTTCAATACTGAGACAATTAGGCTGCAGTTCTTAGATGCATGTTTCAAAACTGGTGTACCCAATTATTTTCCATGAATATTTCTTGATAGGCATCTTGAACATGAGCTGTTCTTCCTGAAAATACCAGAGCATCAGGGTTTCAACAGGAAGATGGAACAGATTATATTCAACAAGCTTTGAGGCAAAACATGTCCAGTATGGCCCATTTCATTATGTCAGATATCCTAAACTCTCATGTTGAGTTAGGTCATTCTTGCTGTCATCAAGAGGTCACATTACCCAAGAAAGCAATAGGAGATTCTGCACATTATATCATATTTTCATATATCATGTCATCATCTTTTCCTTCTTCAGCAGGAAGGAAAATGAACGTCATACGCCTACTCTTCTGCAGTTATCACATTAGGAGATGTCATTATTAACATTTGCCACGTTGCTTCTGAGAGGCAGTTACAAGATGTGCCTTTTACCTCAGTGCCATGCTTGGGAACCATGATGACAAGCTAAGAAGATTTTTTTAAATATCTATTTTCTCCTTTCATTTCAATAAGGCTCAGAAGGCCCTTTTCCTCATGCACCTTGCTTTTCTATAAACTAGAGATGCCTGTGTTTGGAGAAACACAAAGTGTACATCATGTCTCTTGTTCTTTACACACACAAAAATAATCAGTCTGAAGAAATCACCCAGACACAACTAAGCACCAAAACCTATTCTTAATTAAACTATAAAGCACAGTACCTACATTTATATAGCAAATCTGGTTTCTACTAGATTCTGAAAATTGGGAGGTCTTGGTGGTCTGTGAACAGAGTTGAGACAGACATATCCAAGCTATCAGGCTAATTTGTTCAGTGCTGTCAGGCCCTAGGATCCTGATGCAGTCAACAGCAAGAAGTGCTTTCAATGTTGATACACATATGTACAACTGCGAGTCTGTCTATGACCCAGAATCCAATTTTAATTCAGAGAATACTTTACATTACTTCTGAATTGTTTATTCTTCCTGCATCTGTCACCTTACACTGATCATCAGCCTGTTCTGCTCATAACTTCTATGCATTTTATTACAAAGAGCTACTTCCTAAAGCATCATTTCCATAATTGAACATGAGCACCTAACACAACAAAGCAATGTGCTTAAAGTCACTGAGGCAGAATTACAATGGAAATAAATAGAATCCAGCTTTTCCACTCCTTCTGTAGCATAAAGAATTAAAAATATTCTTTCCTTTCCAGAACAAACTATAATGTTATGGGATCAGCCCAAGCATTTCTTCTCATTTATTTCCAGACTTCAGCATACTTTTTCCATGCAGTCAGATGATATATAGTGCAATCGGGTGCTCTGGAAAAGGAGTAATAATATCATTTAGATGTTTTGAAAAATTGCTTGAAATGCTAACTTAAGAATATGACCAACATAATAAATATTTCTCTAGTTACCTGTAACAGACTTACTTCTCCTGAGAAATCCTAACACAGATAGAACATGCCTGCTTGTCTAGAAAAGAATAGCTTTTTGTCCCTCTGTCATTCAGTCATGTGCATAGGAGCAATAGGATTAGATGGAACCAGATTGGTCCTTGAGTCCATTCTCAGTGATGGCAAACAATCTGGAAACAGATTCACTGAACTTCATAACAATTAATGCCCCATTTAATAACAACCAAAAGTTTAAGGTCTATCACCAAACACTTCCCAAATACCAGCAAGCTGAAGAAATAACAGCAAAGCATAACTGCAAGTCACACAATGCAACAGAAGAACATAAAATGCCTGCAGCACAATCTTGCCCCTGGGATGAACATATAAAAGCCACTGACAGGGGTTGAGAGCTTAGCTGCTGAAAAAAATTCCCTGTAAGTTGCAACTTTGCTTTCTAAGGCATTTTTGTGTTAATGTTCAGGTCTGTTTTTTGTTTTTTTTTTACAGACAGAGCTATCTTGCAGCTTTCCCATCACAGACTTGGAAGGTCTAGGCAGGCAAAGGAACATCCCTGAGAGAGAAGACCCAGGTCTTCCTACCTGTATTATGGCACAGCAAGGAACAAACACAACATAAAAACCACTTAAGGACCACACCTCACTACTCCAGTTTCTATCTTGATTTGGAGGAGTTTAGGTGAATAGCACACATGTGAATCCCTGATGCAGGAACACAGAACAGTAAATCCCAGGCTCTTGTGAGGATATATAGGGTTAGCCTCTCAGTAAATGTCCAGGTAAGACAAGTTGAGACCAGAGGAAAACCATTATGCTCCCTGGTACTGGAGAACTAAGGAAAGACCAGAAATGACTGCTGTAGAAAGGACTCAGGAAAAAAAAAGATTTTCTCTTCTAATCTGCAGTGCCAGAGAAAGGAGATAACGTTGAACCTCCTGCAACTCCACTTCAAGCACACCTCCACAATGGATGCACCTTGGCCAGTGCCACAGCAGTAGAACTGACATGGGAGTTCCAGCTTAGTGCATCACTGAGCCCTTTACCTGTCCTGGTACAAACTGGCCTGGTCCTCAGACAGACCTTGGGTTATCTGTTCTATTTCCCCTGTACACAGCCCTGGTGAGGCCACACCTCGAGTCCTGTGTCCAGTTCTGGGCCCCTCAGTTCAGGAAGGAGACTGAGGTCCTGGAGCAGGTCCAAAGGAGGGCAACCAGGCTGGTGAAGGGACTCCAGCACAAGTCCTGTGAGGAGAGGCTGAGGGAGCTGGGGGTGTTCAGCCTGGAGAAGAGGAGGCTCAGGGGAGACCTCATCGCTCTCTACAACTCCCTGAAAGGAGGCTGGAGCCAGAGGGGGTTGGTCTCTTCTCCCAGGCAACTTTCAGCAAGACAAGAGGGCATGGTCTCAAGTTGTGCCAGGAGAGGTTTAGGTTAGATATTAGAAAGAATTTCTTCATGGAGAGGGTGATCAGACATTGGAATGGGCTGCCCAGGGAAGGTGGTGGATTCTCCGTCCCTGGAGATATTTAAAAAGAGACTGGATGTGGCACTCAGTGCCATGGGCTGGTAACCACAGCGGTAGTGGATCAAGGGTTGGACTTGATCTCTGAGGTCCCTTCCAACCCAGCCGATTCTATGTTTCTATGATCTGGGCTTTGTGAAAAATGCCCACCAAAGTCAGAACAGTGAGAGACTGAGTCAGACCTACATAGTAAGAACTAAATTCTGTTCAGAGCTGGGAAAAAAAATCGCAAACACTCTTAAACTAGCTGTGAATAGTGCAGGAAGTTAAATTCCTTTATTACTTTTTTCCCTCTGCAGTCTTGGACAATGGCCTCTTTATTTATGTCCTACAAAGGTTAGGCAGCATCTAGGCAAAAAGCACATTATGGCACTGACCATTTGTTTAAGTGTGGTGATATTAAATTGCTGTGTATGTGGGAGAGATACTATCACAGAAACACATTTCTCCTTTTTCCTCTTCTCAGGTTCTGTTTTTTCACATTCTAAAGCTACATACAAACAACTTCACCCATAGAGCAGCATCAGGTAAAATACGTTGACGAATCTCTTCATCCCATAGCTTCCTGGGGAGATGCTCATTATATGCTTCTTCCCAACTAGCAATAAGAAGCCTATGGCTTAGTAGGTGCAATTAAAATTTTGACATTTACCACACACTGTACTTACAGTTACTGCAATATTTACAGTTTGCAACACACTCAGTTCTGAATGCCACAAATACTACAGGGAAGGTAAATATTTCCAGGTATGAAAGATGTAGGCACTGAGAGATTTCAGTGTCTCCTAAACAATGTATAAATTCTCCATAAATAAAATCCTTTAGATTCCTTTATATTCTCTTTTGGGGGGAAGTAATTTTGGAGAGAGAATTTTTTTCCCCAAGACTTTTTTATTAAAAAAGCTTCTCATTTCAGGGAGTAAGAAGCAATTTGGTTAACACTCCAAACTAAGTTTTGACCACATTATTGGTATACCTTGCAAATTCCATGGATTTTTATTTTTTGTTTCCTAAAGAAACTAAGCTTATGCAATCATACTCTGCATGCACACCTACTCTGCATGGATGCATGCACACTTTTTTGGGCATACTGCATGAGGTCTATCAGCTTTTTGCAGTTCTGCCAAATTTGACAGAGATAGAAGTCCAAAAGCTTATTAAGTACATTTATCTTTTGTGAAAGCACAAAGCTGATTAGAGACCAGAGATCCAGTTAGTGGTCTTACTGAGGAAAGGACTAATCTCAACTTTTGCTAAACACCATAGCATCCATACAGGACAGAGTCATTTCAAAGGCCCCAGCAACAGATAGAACTTTAATCAGAGTTCTTCACCAATTCAACCATGAAATACCAAGCCACATTTAATGAGACTACGTTATGCCCCTGGTCACAGAAGTTCTTGTTCCAGTTTAGAAACTCCCAAGGTTTTTTTATCTGCTCTTAGACTCCTGTGAAAATTGAATGAATTCATGGAGCACTGATTGATCAAATGACTATTAAATAAGATGATCCAACCCCACACTCCATGGTCTGGAAAAACCTGGGCAATTACTTTGCACCTATTGACTGTTCCTTAGGGTTTTTTTCCGTAAAGCATCTTTGTCAAAAACAAAGACCTGACCTATCTGGACCTTTGATTAGACCTCATTCAGCTGCATTAAGGCTTTTATGTTTTGCAAATTCTAGATAATTTCTTTAATCATAAATAAATTTCACTGACCTCTTTCCCAAGAAAAAAAAATCAGACATTTACTATCCCTTCCTTTAAATGAAATGCCGTCTGCAGTTTATGATATTAAATAATGGATTGATGAGAACTCCCTGATTTCTTTGCTACAAAAGTTCTTCTGTTGGCACAGAATGCACATGGGATGAAATGCAATCCTGCTAATGAGATGATTAAGCTTGACCGAAATGTTAAATGTCTGTGCCCAAATTGGGACTTCTCAGTCCACTTAAATTGACTCTCTAGAGAGTCTAGGCAGTCAACAGGAAAAGGCAGAGAAAGCTCTAATTCTTTTATTACACATCCTTCTTTCTGCAGCAGAGCACCGTGACCCTTTTTGTTAACATATGTAAATCTAAACAACTTGCTAGAATCAAAGTCAGTTTTTCATATTAAGATGGGGCCTGTTCATAATGAAAGAGAGATAGAAGAAAAGTGTAAAAGAAGGAATGAAGCAAAAAAAATTAGATCTGAACCCAGTACTAGGTACCTTGGCACCATTCATGGCAAAAATTGTCAAGTGTAATTATTTATCCTGTACCCTTTACTCCTTAATTTTCTCATACAAGAAAGCAAAGAGCTGACCCTCACCCACACACCCCCTCCCTCACAGTCTTTCTTTCTCCATTCCTAATGACTTCTGTCTTAGGTAGTTGTCTTTGTCATAAGTTTATTTAAATGATAATTGGATGATCTTCCCAATTCTGGAAGACTCTTTTGTCACAAGAATATCTGGGAATATAACCTCTTTTTGATTAAACTAGGAGCTGTGAAATTAACCAAAGAATGGCTGATTTGATTCTTTGTTCACAGTACAAGTCCTGTTTTAACAGCAACTATTTTTAAGGAACACAGTAAGAAAATAGGTAAGTTTGTACATTCAAACCTGATACTCAGTTTTAAACTGAACTTACATGAAGTGCAAAACATAGCTGAACATAAGCCATTTTAATATTTATGTCATATTTATTATCTTAGTCCTACACTTCAGAGAAAGATCTAGTAGTTCTTTCTTACTTTAATACACAAGTCATAGGTTTTTGCCCTCCGTCCCCTCAACACAGCTTCTGTGATTAAATGATGATTGTTTTCTTTTGCATTTGGTCAGGAGTGAACAATAACTTCAGTAAGAATAAAAAGTTGTTTGAGCAAATTAATCAGGGAAAGGATGACGCTAATCTTGGTATCTCATCATGCTGGGGGCTAGTGGCATCAGTCTTATTTGTATTCAGTCATCATCTAAAATCTTTTTATTCACATGCACGGAAAGGAATGAATTAGAACAGAAGGAAATTCAGAGCTTGTAGAAGTGGGGAATTAATAATGTTGGGTAAGCAAGAGCAACAGTGCTGTGTAAATTCTCACTTGCACAGATTGCTAAAATGGTAAATTGTGAATATCTCATAATATCGGAGTATCTCCTGATAGGATGTTTGGAGACAAGGAAGGTTCTTTTGCATCAATAACTGGGATTTTATCTCACCTCCATAGGTGAATGTCACAAAAACCTATTTATTAACTAAGTTCTGATTTTTTACCTCATTAACCAAAAGTCCACAAAAGCAGTCACCAAGATGAAAGCTGATCTGCCCTGTAGTCCCTAAAACTGCAACTGTTTTACAAGGAAACTTTTCTAATTGAGAAAAGTGACTTATTATAGAAAACACCAAGCTAGATCTGCATTCTTAGTTGTCTTTGAAAATCATGACTCATAACTTTAGTGAAGAAACAGATATTTGTGAATGTATTTAATTTCTGATCGTTAAGACAGAGTGAGGTAAAGCATAAAGATTTTGTGCACCACCAAAAGGAACATTTACTAAAGTTCTGAGATTTCATTTGAACCAATCCATCTAAGATGGAAGAAGATTACAGAGTCATCAATCAGAATACCAGCTGAAATTAGTGGGAAATTCATAGCCTGAGCAAAAAAAGGTGACTTGATGGGGCATATGGAAGCCAAGCTCAACTCTCAAGCTTCGAGCCTACACAACCAGTATGTCCCCAGAGCTTGGACAAAACCACAGCATGTGAAGGGGTCATCTGGGTTTCTAAGTCAGATCCCACAATGCCTCAAGCAAATGCATCAAACTACTCTCTTTCATAAACTGACCAGGGCAGAATTCAGGAGCTCAGTTCCCTGTTCAACAGAACATTAGGCAGTCTCTAGTATCACTGCCTGAGAAAACATAACTACATTTTACTAAGTACTTTATTAAGCTGAGTATAATGTAAACTACAGGCTGATAATAGCAGAAGAAATCCACTTATCGTTTTTCCTCTTCCTTTATGTTCTTTTTTCCCCTTTTTTTTAATTTCTAATTTTCCCTGTTTTCTTCTATATAGACTCTGGACTGGGAAAAAAAGTTTGAACATGAGGTATTTTACCTTTTTGGCTTGAACATAATCTCTCTCTTGGACTAATTTTTCCTATGCCTGTATAACAGCTGAAATTCAAAAAATGAGCAAAAAGAGTTATTTAGAAGGAAACAGAAGGCAGCTCTCTATCCACCACATAAGTCCTTGAATGCCTTTCAATCACTCCTCCTGAGAGGCACCTGAGGTGTAGATAGCCCAGAGGGGATTGTCACAAGCTTGTGATGCCTGTGGCAAGTGCACATATGGGAACTGATGATCTTCTATCACTAACACTCTTTTTAAACACATCCAAGTGCCCATTTTCTTTCCAGAAAACTGTCTCCCGAGTAAGTGCTTTCCACAGAAAGACAAAGAAAGTTAAGACTACTCCAGTTAAACTGTCCTTATTTAATGAACCACATAATTTCATGGGCATTACTGTGGAAAACTGGTCATTATCATTACTGCCTAATAGAGAAGTTATTCTACATCTGAAATTAACACATACCATTACTTGAAATCCTCCCTCCCCTCTGCCCCCCTATGCACTCAGATTCTACCAAGGTCCACGTGGGAAGAAAATCATCTTCAGGGTCCCATGAACTTAACAGCCTGTTTCAGACATCATTGTTAACTCATGTACATCTGATTAACTAAAATATCCAAACAATGAAGGGATTTAATGATGAAATGTCTATTAACTTTGATAAGAGGTCCATAACTAAGTCTGTAAAAACCTGTGCCACCAATACCATTCTGTAGGTTAGTTTGTTAATTTAAAATAACACCTAATGGAAGGAAATGAAAAAAAGAAAAAAAAAAAAAGCACATCATTTTGATATGTTTTAACAGTAGAAAGAATCTCTTCAGGATGGCTTCAACATCTCATTTTAATGAAAGGGACATTATACTTTGGAAAACAAATTATTCTGGGAATAAATTGAAAAAATTAACCAATTAAAATAATTTAAATTAAATAATATTTCTACCTCCTGAATAAGCTCTGAAAGGATTTAATCCATAAAATACTACGATATAATGGAAGTAATTACAAGGTTTGACAATTCTTATAAATTGAGCAATGTGATTATCCTCACTTCATTAAGTGCATTAACATATTGGGTAAAATACTTATAATCATATCACTCAATTTACTGGCCTTAGCAAATGTTGTAATGCATCTCACAGCAAATCCAATATGCTAGCAAAATATATTATATTGCACCTGTTAAAGCATATATAAAATTACTGCCCTCTCCTGGCTACTATTGGAACACAGTAGTGAACAGATTTTTGCTTTATTCCCATCATCCACTGGAAATTGTAAAAAGTTGTCCTATGCAACAGGGACAGCACCAAAGAGCTGGGCAGGCTCAGTTGATTTATGCAGCCTCTCATTATATCATGAAAGCTTGTGAACTCATGCTAGACTTCAGCCTAAACTTTAATAAAGTGGAAGTTGGTTATTTCCTGGGACTGTATGATGCCACTCTCTCTCTTCTTTCTGTGAACTTTCTAGGAAAGCTGCTGCTATGGGTTTCTCTGCATCCCAGGTAGCACTGATGAAGTTCAACAAGATGTAATTCTCTCAAAGATTAAAGCCTCTCGTAGATGTTCTGGGTTGTGCATGGTGTTTTAAAGGGGGTAGGCCACGCAAAACAGAAATACAAACACACACCCCCACCAAAATAAAGGAAAAAAAGAGGAAAATAGGAATCCCTACAAAAATAAACAGCTTCATCACAAATTTCATTCAGACTTTTTGTTCCCATTTTTGAAAGAAAGCAGATCTTTCCCAGATACTCCCAAAAATAAAGTGTGATTGATCTTAATTTAGACAGCATTTACATACGTAGGATTAAGGACATCCTAAAAATCTCATTGATCATTTAAGGGCAATTAAGCATTATCAACATACACGTTTGCAGGAATGACTGAGGTGGTGGGATAGTTTTGCTTTTCTTATCCCCTCCCCCTCAAAATATCTGCAAATTCCATAGCTGCATGGCACTTCAATGGACTCAGTTCACAGTTTAGGAATCTAGTACTGCCTTGTTCCTTTTTTTTTTTTTTTACAAGGATGTTAAAATTTTGTTTCTCCTTGTATGACCAATCACAGCATTTTGGCAAGCAATCCAAGGAGAAGCTGTCTTGTAAATACCTATGAAGGGTATACTGCATTTCTGAAGAGAATGCTTAGTATGTACGTGTCAGAAAATTGCCTGGACAATACAGCCACAGCCGTACACAGGGATTTATCTGCTCAACACCCCTGCTACTCTAGGGGTTTTTTTGTAATTCATTCTCATGATTAATTGTCTAGTCAAAACATCCTGTTCTAATTAACAATGTTAAAGAAGGAGACTGGCATTTTTGTTACAATTTCAGCAATTAAAACAATTGGGTTTTGTCTAAGTGATGAAAAGCCAATAATATGCTACCTTGAAGAAATGCTAGGAAGTACAGGAGCAAGAAACACAATTTCTATCCTAGAAAGTCCTGGAGCAGGAAGAATTTTGATGTAAGAAGTAGCTTATTTTCCATTAAGAGGAAAAAATATCTTTCTTATAACGTGTCAGATTTCACAATATGCGTATTTCTGCCATCCCAATTTATAGTCATGGTATCACAGCTTGTAATTTGCATAAAAGTCATGCTTTTCTAATATAGGGAAAAAAAAAATCAATGTAGGTGTGTTTCCAACTATTTCCAACTAAAACACGGCATATACATATGCCTGGTTTGTTGTTTTTTTTTTTCTAGAATGAGTAATAGTAATTCTTTGTAATACTTTATTGCAAAAAAATTTTCTTTGGAGCTCTGTGGGCAGTTCACTAGGTATCAGAATTGAAGGAATGAAGTAGCTGAGGCATACCCTGGTCCGAATCCATGCAAACTCATGCAAGTATTCAAGAGAGAGCTGTTATTGCTAAGCCACCCCACTGCAAATCTCATACAAACATGTGCTTACTGTGACTCAGTACACAATATGTCTCCCTGCCCTTCAACACAAGAAAATAAATAGAATGAAAATGACAAAGTTGCTTTCACATTTCAAATCACACATTCTTAGCTTGCAATCGTGCAAGACTATTGTCAGCATTGTAACATTCAACTCTTGTATATGATGCAGATGAGCAAAGCTCAAGTGTCTTGTATTAGCAAAGTGTATTAAAAACAGCAGACACTGACAACTGCAAACTGTTGTTCCTTATTCAGGCCATGAATACTTCTGTACTGGGGGTCAGGGAGGAAGGAAAGATTAAAACAAGTAGGGAAAGTGATAAAGAAACAAAACAATAAGAGAAGATCCTACTGATAAGGCTCAAAACACAATGGCCTTTGCCATAATGCAAAGGAAGAATCATACTGGGCATCTCTTTGGTAAGCCACTGTTCAGTTTGATTTTTTTTTAATTTATATTATCCTTTTTTCTCTCTTAGGCCCCCACAAAGCAAATCACAGAAAACTAATCCTAACGCTAAATTTGGCAGATCCTAATAAGATTTTTCAGTCCTAAAACATTTGCCATGAAGCTGTAACAGACACAGGAGACTTGACTATCATATATCCTACTATTCAAGGTTATATGTCACAGCACAGTATATAACCTAATGCTCATAGTCTCATAAAATGTTATGTAAACATACAGAATGACAAATTGTTATTTTCTGGGTTTGCTTTTTCTCCAGAGAAGAAAGAAACAAAACAAACAAACAAACAACAAAAAAAAAACCCAACAGAAGCAAAAAAAAAACCAACCCACACTCTCTGCTTTAACAGCTTCCTGCATCTCAGTAACACTGCCCAGGAAATAGGCCACATAGCATGTACATACACTAGTTATTAATTACACTCAAAACAGAATTTGGCTGAAGAAAAAAATATGATTATTTAGTAGCATTAAGCTTTACTGTTACTTTCTTTGAATAGATACTACCATTTGGCCAAAATTGAAAAAAAAAAAAATTGAAAAACAGTTTTGTATTGTTTTGGGATTTTTTTTTGTTTTAAATGTCAGAAGACATAATTGCAAAGACATCAGATGAAACACATATTCTGTTTAATTTTACAGCATTTTAAAAATAAAATTTCAGTGTAATTGTAACAAAGCATGCTTCAGCTGCACTATAATGCAGAAGTTTGTATGAGAACTGTAATAAAATTTTCATGTGTCTCTATTCATTAGGATATTATCAGTTCTAAAGAAACAGAAATTCCAAGTATACTGAGGGCTAATCTAATCTTTTAAAGACTTTATTTCCCCAATAGCTGGGCTTACTATACAACTGAGGCAGTGGCTTCATGTACAGTTGAATGATAACAAGAAATGAGCTTAGCACAAGTTGAAAGTCACTCACCTTCACCCTCAGACTATCAGCACTATTGGCTCAGTAACAGATAGCATGATCCTACATAACGGAGAAATGTATGAGCTTAACCCAGCCTGAAGAATAAATGAGTTCAGAATGGCCATATAGTTATAGAAGATACATTCATAAGGTGAGCTCAAATCTCTCTGCATTCTGTTATTATCAGCACTTTCATAGAAAGCAAGAGTAGCAACTAACAAAGCAGATATGCAAAGCCTTGCAAAAATGGAGTGGGAGAGTATTGAGCAGAAAGATTGGAAAATTTGAAGATGGTACAAAATTATTTGGTATAAACAGGCATAGAGAGAGCATATAGAGTATTCACAAAACTAGATAAACAAGTATATCATAGAAAAATACTGACTATTGACAACACAAGGGAGTACACACTGGCAGGGATACTTGGAATTGTTCACACGCACCATTGAGTTCTAAATCAGCTGTAGCCATTTGTTAATAAACCTTGGGTGTCAGAACAGAAAGCTTTTGTATATAATTTGCTTGATACCCAGCAGCCAACAGAAAAACCTTACAATTTGTCAGGATGTATAAAGAATGGTACTGAGAATAAAAATGAGATTACAATGGCACTACATAAATCAATATCAAGGCTTTACCTGGAGTGTTCAGTCATGGCTACACAATTTAATTGAGATGTAGATGAAATAAGGGATCCAGAAACTTACAACAAAAACTATTAAACAGCAATTACTTTGTATCTTCTAACCTAGAGTTAAGATAAGCAAGAGGGCATGCTATGAAGGAGGTTAACTGCATTCTCCTGCATAACATTTATAGCTTCAAAACAACAAAGCATTCAAAGGGCGAGGTTAAAATGATAGCAAGAAGAAATTACAATGGATGTAAATTTTCATGCTTCAGGAAAAATAAGCATCAATATTAAATACCTGAGTATTTAATCAACAGTAAATACCTGAGAATATTTCTAGGATACATAATTTTGCTAGTGACTGATAAGTATGATTTTGGGGTCTTTCTCTGCTATGTAATTGAGGCCACCACTGGAGACAAGATACTGACCAGCAGTGTCTGCCTCACAAGTCCAGTGTTTCATTGTTTAAACTGCAGCCACAGATCATAAAAGAACTGATACTATGAGGATATTGCTAATATTCAGTCATGAGGCATATCTCACACATGATTTTTAAGAGATACAGGTCTACAGGCAGAAAGCAAAAATGAAAAAATAGTAAATTTTAAATAATAAAATTTAAAATATTGGAAACTGTTTGAAGATGGAAAGACATACAAACAGAAAAATGCAATTTTCTCAGCAAACACAAGATTTGTAACTTCTCAATGTGAAAGAAACTACAGACTTTAGAACAGTAAAGCTCAACCAAGATTACAGTTCAAATACTGTGAACCCTTTTATATGTTAACAAAAGAAAGAACCTGTAAATACAGCCCAAGTTTATGTCACCATGCTTCCTTCCTTCCTGTCACCTTTGTTGGGATGGTGCCCCTATGTGCAAGCGTTCCTTTCAAAAATCTGTTCACTCTGGGAAATCAAAACCCTTAGATATCATGTTGGCAAAGCTCACTCACACAGACTGATCAAGGATATGCCATGTTCTGCATATTCAACTGGACAAAAAAAGGACAAAGGGACTCTTAGTTCATGGTAAAGGATAAAAAACCTCACCCACTTTGTAATCTGTAAAGCTTCTGGGACTTATTATTGATAGATTTATGTATATATTTTTAAGCAAGTCAAGCACATCTACCATGAAAAATGTCAAAGTATTTCCCATAGTTCTCCTCTGCCTTGCACCACTGTAAAATCATAATGCAAAACACAAACATGGGCAGCTTTATTTAGACTGCAAATCACACTGAGTCTCTTCTAGTATCCCCTTTACAAATACTTTCACTTACAAGAATATCCACTGGGATTAACTCTGTTAAGAACCATTTCCTGTTAAAAGGTTTGTGTGAAATTGGGTCATAAACAACCAGAATGACAATGCTGTGACTCAGATATTTCCAAAGATTGCCTTACAGGAGTGTTTTGATTATGTGTAAATTTCTTGCTTTAGGCCTCCTTCCTAGCAAAAGAGCCAAAAAATCTAAGAGAAGTTACAGGTTCTGCAGTAATACATACTAATATACAGAACAGCAGGGCTTGAGAAATTTCATTTTTGCCATTGAAATAATCTGACAGTATATTAATAGCCATATATTTATCCTACTGTTTATTTGAGAAAGGTTGATAACAGTTTACATGTCAGAAAGAACCCTCACAATCATAGAGATCTTAAGCATAATACAGAATGTAATTTAAGCAATGATTTCTAACTTTGGCACAATATCTTTTAGTGAACTTCCTTTTAGAAATATTTATTTTATTGATTTAAATGCCAAATAGATATGCTAGTACCTGTTCCAAATTTTAAACGCTTTTAAACTACAAAATCCCAGTCACTACTTCAAAGAGCACTGCATTTGAAAAACCACTTAATGAAAACTTATATTCATTATGAACATCACTCTATATTTCACCACAAGTATACTTTTAATCTAATACAATTGCTTTCTTGAAATATCAACACACTGATAATTTTGTTTGCATCTGAAAAATTTAAAAATCCTGAACTAGGTATCAAGACTAAGTGAAAAAGTTCTACTAACAAGCTACTGCACTAAAAGCTGAAATAAACTTTCTTTCCTGGACAATTTTTAACATTCTATAAATTTGTGCTCCCAACCAATGCAAATACCTAGTGTTCACATGAAAAGAAAAAAAGAAAAAAAGAAGAAAGAAAAAAAGAGAAAAAGAGAAAAAGAAAAAAAGAGAAAAAGAAAAAAAGAAAAAAAGGGAAAAAGAAAAAAAGGGAAAAAGAAAAAAAGAAAGAAAGAAAGAAAAAAAGTCATATAGTCCAATGACTTCTATAGTTCTTACGGGAGAAAGTTAAATATGTAAATATTCACTTAAAGATGAAAAGATCATCTGTATTCAATGAGAGTTCAATATTAATTTTTCAGAGTTTTTTAAATGTTCAAAATTCACCACAAAGCACATCACTGTGAAAACTCACTCATCCTTGCTCTGAGGAGTTCATTTGTCTCAGCTCTCCCAGAGCTTGCTGCTATAAGCAAAATGAAATCAGCTTGAGACTGAGAAGAGATTCCATATCACAGCTACTTGGTAACTGTACCACACAAAAATAGCAAATGAACTCATTTTTGAGCACATTTCACACCCCAGCTGGCATGAGACAATAAGCATCAGTGGCCAAGCCAGGAAGTGTGAGGTCTTCTCACTCTGAGCCTTTTTGGCAGCCTCAGGGCCAACCCAACCTTCCTGTGCATTTTATCCTTTCCTAAACTCCGTGATGTTCAGGAGGGTACCCACTGACTTCTTCCAGCTTCAAGCACATACAGAACTCCCTATTTCTTGCTCAGGACTTCTGTCCAGGATCAAATTTTAAACTGTCTCCTGTGGAATAAAAATAATTTGTGAAAGTAGGGGAACAAGAGGAAGTGTTTAGCATACAAGCACATCTCTTGTAGCAGAGGGATTGTATCTATCCCAAGCTCCAGGCCAAAGCCTCCTTGGCACACCCTTTGCCAACTCTCATAATTTAGTTCGCTCCAGAAATATTAAAGTATAATGGTAGTTTCAAATATGTGACAACATCACTTAGACAATCCATGAAAAAATTATACTGTCTGTAAATTACTTAGGCTTCTTTGTAATAGTTTCTGGCATTTTCTGTCACAATACCTTAAAAGCACCCCCATGAGAGCTATTGTTCCTCCAACTGGACAGAAGAACAAGAAATCTGAACAGAATTCAGTACACGTATGTGTCATGCTGGTTACAGAAGCAAGGCTGGCTCTGTAACTTTTGTCACTACAGTCCACTCTATGGTGCGTACTCTTTGGAGCAGGTACAAAGCCTACAAAAACTTTTTGCTATTTTTCATTTCCCCCTCCACTGTAGCTAGTGAATCTCTCTACAAGAGGTATAAGAAGTACCTCAACTAAATGACTGAAAAAGAAAGTGCTCAAGAGCTATTGCAGACAAAGAAATTCCTCTTCCAAGGAAAGTACCACTGTATGCTTACTTCTCCAAGATACCTCATAAAAACTATCAAGAAAACCACATATAATTAAAGCTGAAGAATATCATATTGATTAGCACCACTGGGAGATGTTAAAATGGTCTTTCATTATAAATCCCTAAAAATTATACTGTTCTTTATCAGGTGCTAATTTGTACAAATATTAAAAACTGCAGGAATAATTTTCAAGCTTTTGCAATATTAATACACTTGCCATCTGATTTTGTAATTTTTGAAGCATCACTTTGAAGCTACTGTAGCCCATTATAGTGTTATTACTAATTATAGTTTGTAGCTTGAAATATATCATTATCAATAGAGTTCAGCTGCATAAATATAAAAGTGAAACTTAAAATTTATTTAAATGATTTTCCCTTTGTGATGATTTGTTAGAACATTACTAGTTAATTTTTTGAGCTTTAAAACAGTCATTAAAGCTGAAATATCTCTGGTTACATTTCATATATTGTATATCTTCAGTTTTCATGTTACAAGATTTTTTTAATCTTCTCTTAAGTAACATCTTAGGGACACACAGAGAAAGAAAGTCTATCCATCATCTGAACAAGATATAAAAAGCTTTATATCAAGGTATACTGCAGGAAATGTGAATTAATCTTAACAGCAACACATTTTATTAATTTATAATTTATCAATGAATAATCCAAGGGGTGAAAGGAAAGGCTACATATCCTTAAGTTTTATTTTCCCGCTCAATCCTCCCTCCCCGCTTCCCACTAAACTTTCTCTTGATCTATGGAAAGCTTTAGATGTCCAAAAGATACTAAAGGTAAGAAGTACTCCAATTTAGAGAAAAGCAGAGATACAACGCACAACAGAAGACACACAAAAAATCTGACAAGAGGCAAGATGCCATAAGAACTATGCAGAAATATCACAACCTTCTCTATGTAAACAAAACATAGCTTGCTATGTTGAAGCCTGAAACAATTTAAATTAAGCTACTGTAGCATTCTTTCAGTGTATGCATTCATTACAATTAGTTATGTAGTCATCAGTGTGACTGTAAAAGTAAAATTCTCTGAAGGCTAATAAAGTAACTGTGGCCCCTTCTCAGAAAAACACTAGAAACTGCCCTTTCCTATGTTAAATGGAGTAGTGAAATCTACAAAACCCTGGTAAAAAGCAAGCATGGAAGGGTACACACTAATACAAAGCACACCATTCTCTTCTGGGGTAAAGCTGCCACAAAGTTATGTCATTTAGGGCCAGCCAAAGATCTAGCCCTAAATCATCTATGCAGTCTTCTTCACACCTCTGTCAAACCATGGAAAAAAAGCTTACAAGGAAAAAAAGGGGCAGAAATACTGAAGCTCCTCATCTGTTTGTAACGATTGTCTACAGTTCCCTGCCATTACAATTTTTAACTCCTCTTCTGATGATTTCCTATGTGTTTCACTGGAGTACCCACCAGTGCTCATGTCAAATTTTCATTGACCACCTGTAGACATAAAATCTGTCACATGGCATTTCATATACTATTTGTGGACCTGTTGTATTTTTCAGTACAAACATTGCCCTTTCTGAGCAAGTATGCTGACCCCAAAGAGATTTTTCTAAACCAAATGTTTATGTATTCTGTAAAAAAGTGCACAGGATCTCATTAGTTTCTTTCTGATGGTAAATTCATTTGGTATCTAATAGCAGGGGGACCGAACCATTAAAAGAAGTCTGATTAGAGACTTTCCAACATTTATTTTGTCAAACATCATTAACAGCAAAGTAAATAGAAGAGCATGACAGTTTAATGAGGACTTGGTAAAATGTGCTTCCTTCTTTTCCCCTTTTAGTCTCTTTTGGTGAGCAAAGTTTCAGTTTAATGCTTAAAGTCTTAAACATTTTCATTTCACATGACTTCATTCCTTTGGTCAATGTACCAAAATGATATTATCAAAATAAAAAAAAAATATTATAGTGATTTCATTGATTAATTTCATAATGGGAGTAGAAAATTGTATATATTTAATCAACTTCTTCAAACACTAATGCATGGAAGAATGCATTGGAATAAGTACTACTCCCTATTCTCAAGTGAAACATCTCATTTTCAGCTATGCTTTGTCCCAAACAGGATCTTTGTCATTAAAATGCAAGCAGATTCTGATGTATTCTGTGACATGTCAGGGTGGCACCACATTGACCTTTTCAGTATTCCACATTTCATTTGGAAGCCTGTTTATTCCTTTCTGCTTCTGTTACTGAAAGAGAGTTGGAATATAGCACAAATCAAACTGGAAATCAGAGGCAAAGAGTCAAGCTCACATGAAAAAAAGTACATGAAATTGTAAGTACATTAAGTTAATTTCTATTTTAAATATATTCTAAACCCTACCCATTCTTAATTCTTGACTGACTGGAGAAAACTTAACAAAAAAAAAAAGTTTCCTGTTTATATTTTTGAAACTTCTATCTTGCAAATCCTTACAGGCACTGAAGATGTTTCTAGAAATTAATATATCGATTTCTTCCACATTCTTTCCTCAAATTTACTGCTCTATATTGTGTGGATCTTCATATTCATTTTGCTTCCAGTTGTTATCTTAAACATGAGCTGTCCTACGCATTTGCATACTGTGTTTAGTAGCATAGCTCTGGTCAGTTTTGATGGTTTTTTTGCAGTCTGTGATGACTTTTATAAACCTACCTAGACTCTACAGTATCAGACTTCATAGTTAGATGCTATTCCATTTTAAGAACATTTCCATCCCTGTGGTTCAGGTGAAAAGTCTGAGGACAGTGGATAATAGAATCAGGCTGGAAGGAACATTAAGAAATCATGCGATCCACCTCCCAGCCCCAAGGAAGAACTAAGTACACTTATATAATCCCTGGGCAGGTGTTTGTCTGATGCATTCTCCCAGATTCAGCAATGAAGGCTCCAAAATATCCTCAGGCAAGCTGGTTTAATGCTTTTATGCCTTAACCTTTAAAAGGGGCTTTCTCCAAATCTAAACGGAATCATGCTAGAGATTAATTCCATTACTTCTGTTCACATACACTGTATTTGGACAAACAAGTGGCCCTCTACCTTTCTGTAAAAGCTATTTGTCTGTTGGAAATCACTGCTACCATCACCTTCCCTTCTTAGTCAACTTTTCTCCAGGCTAATGAGCCACCTTGCTCAGTCACTCCTCACAGACCACCTTTTCAAGGTTTGTGATTGTCTTTTCTCACTTGCACAGTCTCTTACCTTTTGTGAAGTGAGGGTCAAAAGCTGTACTGAGTCAAAATGTGGTTTCACAACTGTCAGACAAATTGGTGGATTACTCAAATTATTTTACAGATGGAATGCCCATCTGCCTGTTCCAGTAAAACGCAAGGAATACAGACAGGTTATAATTCACTATCATGCTCAGAGCATTTTTTGAGCTACTACTTTCTGACCAGTCTTTCTGTACTCCTCATCGCAAAGACCCTTCCTGCTGAAGCACAATGCCTTGCATTAGCCTCTTAAATTGCATACTCTTTTTTTCAGAAAATATCTTCAATTTGGACTCTAAGAATCTCGTCCAATACACTCCTAGTCTTTCTCAGCTTGAAGTTGCCTCCAGATTTTACAAGCATATCCTCCATTCTGTGTCCATCTGGACTAAATATGAAAATACTAGCTACTACCTGATCCTGCACAGACGCCTGCCAAATACCACACAACACATTCTCCCTTTTAAACAGAAAGCATTGCTAATTACACTGAGTAAAGTTCTCTAACTAGGTTTGCATATCTATTTTCACCTAGATCATAATTCCCAAATTTGCTCAGGAGACCACTGGATGAGACAATTGAGATAACACTACTGAATTCAGGGCACATGACATCAAGTGCTTTGTATTCAGCTACAAAGCTGTTATCCTGCCAAACAAAATTATTAAAGGGCTTTGATATTATTTGTTCTTAGCAATTTTGCACTGGCTATTGATCATGTCACTGTGGTAACATATGATCTACCTGATTATTTATTTCAATATTCTTTCTAGGAATTAAAAATTACTTCTGTGCAGTCTCCCCTCTGATTTCCTTTTTCAAAACCATGTGAGTCCCTGGTACCCACAACATTTGTAAAATTGCTATGAGCACACAGGTTACCAAAATCAAGTGCTTCAGTAAAAAACATAAGTCATAAGGAGATGGGAGGAAATAAAATAATAACCGCAAATCACCACTTTTTATGGTTTTTGGTATCACACAGATCTTGTAATGTTTAGGACACCTTTTCATGACCTTAAATGCTATAGATCCACAATTCTATGAATACTATTTAATTAATTAATCTTATTAAAATTATTTTTTCATCAGTTGGCAATAATCTTTTTTTTTATTCTAGAATCTATCAAGATCCAACTGACAGGAATTCAAGTCATTATGACTATAATGATGTCACTGTTCTTGCACTCATCTGAAGAACTCTTGTATTTCTGGAAATAGGAAACAGTAAAAACATCCTGACCACTTTATTTGTCTACTTCCAGTTCCCATGAGAAGTAGCTGGACTTCAGATGGTTTGAGAAAAAGTGATTTTCAGCCAATGAACTTCTCAGTGAGTGTCTGGGTCAGCCAATATATCACTGCTGTATTTTACACAATAGATAAACTATGTCTTTCAGATATGAACTGTCGAAGAAATACCCATGTCTTTGCTAACTCCAGATCAAACCATTGTATTGTAGTCAGCCTCAGGTCTCCAAGGAAGATATCTAGGATCTGACAGCATTGCTTAGAAGCTAAAACCAGAATATTTATTAGTTAACCAATCAAGTATATTATACACACTTATTCATGGCATCACAGTGGTTTTCTTACACTGCCAAATTGGTGTGAGTAATCATTAATGGTTTCCTAATTTATATGCAGTTATTGAAAATGCATGACAGTATAGTATCTCACCCAAGCTGACTTGAAAGAACCAGTGTTCATACGTATATGTCCTTAAAGTCTAATCCAGAACATTAATCCAGGCTGAGAAAGGACAGAAATGCTGTCTACAATTTTTAATTTTTTTTTTTAAGGATATTTTTTAACACTGTACTTAGTGGCCAACCATTTCTGCCCTCTTTCATGTCACCTGCTACTCATCGTCTTATTCCTTGCTGTCCAAAACTTATGCCCTGATAAACAGCCATTTTTTAAGGCCAGAAATAACTATGGATATGTGAAAACAAAAAAGATCAGACTTAAACATACTTCTTGTAATAATGACTGCATTTATATAGCACATTTCACCCTGATGAAAAAACAACAGTATGTCTTTGTACTTCACAGATTTTTTTTTGTTGTTTGTCAAATTCATCAAAATTAAAAGCCTAGATTTCACAATGCTAGAACATGAAAATGACATAGGTCTCACTGGATTATGATTTTCCTAAACTATATCAATCACATCTCTGCAAATCTGGATGTAATTCAGTTGGCGTTTGTTTTTTGCTACTCATCAAGGAGATGAGTACTTTTTGCTCATCAAGGAGATTCCCTTTCCAAAATAAGCAAGAGATACATTTTTTACCTCTCTCAGGACCTCTTTTTAAATTACTGCCAGAACCATCACCTTGGCAGACGTGTGAGCAGCAAAATCGCCCATAAACCCCTCCACTTGATTCCAGATAACACACCTGCAGGTTCTATGATCACACTGTGTAGCAGTGCTCAGTGATGTTCTGTAATGCAGCAGCTATAAATAGAAAACCTGATAAATACACTCACCAATTTCTCTGGAGATCTGGGTGAAGGCCTCCACACCACTCTCTCCATAGTTGCCTTCGGAAGCCAGTGTTGACACGTAGTTCCACCCAAGAGCTGTCACAATGTCAACCATGGCCTGTGCTTGGTAGGAGTCAGGTGGGACCACTCGAGAGAAAAAGTCATACCTGGTGTTATCGCTCAGTTCTGGAGCTGTAGATGCATAGCTGATTTGAGGTATCTGCAAACAGAATGCCAAGCTGGTCAAACCAATCTCATAGCAGTTTACACTTCACACTTGTGTGTTTTAAAGGCCTAAAACAGATCACGCACAAGCATTGCACGGAACTGAATATCTTGTTTAAGTCAAATCAGCTCATCAGAAAGCACCTCAGATTTTATAAAATGTTGGTTAAGTCTTATTGCATAGCACTCCCAGAAAGAAATCACCCATTCTGCTTTTCTCCAGGTGTTATGATTCTTGGCTTGTAAGTGTAACAACTTTTTTGATCTGGGCTTTGATGGGAACAGGTAGGAAAATAAGAGGAATTGTAACTATTACTGCAGAAGATGACAAAATAATTTTTCATGACTGTGATTTTTAAAAATACTAGATTTAAATTTAATGAGTAAAATGTAGAATATTTTACTTTATTTTTTTATTTGTGAACACAAAAGTGTGCTTTCCTGTTTTATTCCTATTTTTTCCAAGCTTTCTCGGTCAAAATTTTTTCAGTGTCCTGTTTTAATTCTGTGCTGTCCATGACTTAAGAATATGGAGTCTATGTAGTCAATACAATATACTGTATATTGTCAATACAATGTCTGCAATTTAAATACAGAGAAGGAAAAGAGGTAAAAAGATGGTAATCTTCATAGAAAACATAAGAAAATTCTTTTCAGAGGAAGAAAACCCCCAACAAAACCACGCTAAATAACTGCAATAGCTTTTTTAAAAGGTATTTAATTAACTATTTTCATACCAAAAAACCCTATGTTTGTTTTTATATTAACTCTTATCTTAGAAAAATAAGTCTTTCAATGACCAGAAAAGTCTGTCTGTAAGCAATATTCAATTATTCCAAAGAGTATTTTGCTGAGTAAAATTTTAATTAACATTTAAGATAACATAAATGGTGAATTATTTTCTTAAATTGGTAAAACTGATTATGTAGTCACTCCAAATATTGCATTGCATTTGTAACCTATATTAATAACAGGTACTTAATTCACATCTTAATCAAAAACGGATCTGAACACAGTTCCTAAGATGATTCTGCTGAGAACCAACTTTGATCTGGTGATCTGGTAACAATGCTCACTGGTGCACTAGGTGCTATAGTAGAAGGTCCCTAAAAAGGGGATTTGAGGAAAATATAAGGGATTCAAGGAGTCTGGTCATTAGTCAAACATGCAAAGACAGTGTAGACTTACAGCCTGAAAATAAACCAATGTTTATAGACTAAGGAAGAACAAAATTATTTCTGAGTCAGAAGCAAACCAAATAAACTCTTATGTATCTTGGCTATAGCCTTCTTTAAGAAATTTTCTTATAATGGAAACACCTCAGAATAAATAATCTGAAATGTCATAATAATAACAGCTAGAAAGAACAAAAAGAAAAAGGAAAGGGAGGATCATAGAAAAAGTAAATTAAAGGCCGTATCTCATGGAAATCAGTATTCCTAACACAGCAAAGCTCCACCAAATATAAATAAAAGATAAGTTGTCCTTACAAAGCTTGCCTTATATAAATTCCCTTTCTTTCAGAAAATATTTGAAACATCTTTATCTCTTTACAGACAACATATTTTGGCCTGTAATAACAACATTATGTGCATTTAGAGCACATATCATTCCCTTTCTAAATTTGCTCTATTACTCTCTAAAGCAGTCATTTTTTCCAGATGGAAAAAAAATAAAGAAAACCTCTGTGATTTAACTCATTTTACTCCTTGGTGTATCATTTCACAAACACTGTGGCACTGTTGCTTTGCTGGAAGTTATTTCAACAATAATGTCCATAAAGTCAACACCAGTAAGAGATCTTTCAGACACTTTGCCACTGAAAATCTTGAAGTCTAGACCACAGAGTTATAACCATTAACTTTCTCAGTTCCTGTTTCTCTTCAGGCATGAGATGAATAACAAATCCTAGATATGTGTTTGTAGGAGAGCTGATGATACAACACAGCAATCAGATGTTTCAGATCAATAGCAATTTTCTAAGTACGTTGAATATCACTTATTTGGGGCCTAGGGAAATGCAGAGAAGAGATGCTACTTTCCTACTTTTCAGGTCTTTGTAGCTCAGCTTCTTTCCCAGTGTTATTTCTAGTAATAGCAGAAGAAAACAGTAGGTTATACAGTCCAAACCAAATATCCAGAAGTCATTTGGCATTCTTAAGAGACTTAAATCACCACTGCTTTTTAACTGCTGCCAACTTTTCACTAGTGTGAAAGAACAATATGTAAAAGTAGAGAGAAAGATACTCTCTAAATGGAAAGCCATCCCTAATTTTTGAGGAAAATGGTTCATGCAGATGAATATGTTGCTATTTTTCTTATTTCTTTTTGTATGCATCCCTCATGGCTACAGACAACACTTAACATTCAAAAATTTTCTCCCCAAATCTGCAGATCTCCCACCCAGTAATATGTCATGGATTTCTTTCTGTGAAAGCATTTTATAAAAAAGGAAACAGAAACTTCCTTTGCTGCCTGCTTTTAAATGTATGTTTGTATACAGAAGGCACTGTAAAAGAGCTTTAAAATTTGGGGTATGTTCCAATAGTTACACAGTTACCAAAAAGACTTGGAGCAACACTCACAAGAAATTGTATGGCATACAAGAAATTGTTTGGCATGGGGACAAATAGTTAGGATTTAGTGTTTCAATAATCCATGAATGAAAAATATATACATTAAAATGTAACAACTCTAGTTATGGACTATAGGTTTAATAAGCCATTTTACATGTCTCCAAGTACATTTTACAAGATAGAGCATAATGTTGGCTAAGCAAGGGAACAGTTATGCTCTATCAATTCAGTAATATGTAGTTTTAAACCACCCTAAATACAGACTGTATTTATACATTATTTTCCACTGGCCTCTTGAAACATAACTTTGCATTTTGAAAGAGACCTGGAAAGGGGTTTTATTTTTCTCATTCTAGATATTTCAATCTAGATTTTGAAAATTAAATACAATATAAGTAGCTTTTGCATTGTATTTAAGAGCTATATAGCACGGTTCATTGTGTACTTCCTTTTCTTTTGGGGAAAAAAAGGAAAAAAAAAAATCACAATGTATTATATAACTACATTTGAATCTGCAAATTCATTTGAATCTGTGACACCACAGCTGTCACATTCACTGTCAATGGCTAAAAGCATTTGTGTTCAAAAATACACTGATATAATTTTTCTGTTCTTTGCTAACCTATGGTTTGGCTGCTGCCTCCCATTAGCCTACAATCTGCTAGTAACTTATCGAGGCTGACAGACTTGAACTCTCTAAAATTACTATACAGAGGAATTTTTAGAAGCCTTATTTTAATTATTTTCTCTTAAGCTTGAAGTATCTATCAAGATTTTGAAAACAGACATTTATACTGTCGTGCTTTGAAACAGTATCCAGTTTTAGTTAGGTATTAGTCTTAATTCTGATGCAGCCTGAACTGCTACTGAAAATACCAGAAAGATCACTGTCTTTTAATCCAAGTCATTAGTGGCTTTACCTCATTCTACTATCCAGTCACTGGAATTGTAAAATTTTTATGCATACTTAAAAACAAACAAAAATTTTGGAACAAAAACAAACAAACAAAAAAACCCCAAAACGAAACAAGCAAAAAACACCAAAAAACCCAAAACAAAACAACAACAACAACAACAAAACTACATAGACAGACTAAGCCTTCAAGATATATTCAAGTTAAAATCAGAAGTCAAGAATATCTCTGTTTTTTCTGGATCTTTTTGTATGAATCTCCAAGATAATTTAACATCTGGCACTGAAGATCTCACCTTCCCAGAGGATTATAGAAGATGAAGCCCTTACTTTCACAGCTCAGTGTCTACAAAGTGTGAATGTGGCAGCACTTAAAAAGGGGGAACAACATCTGTACAGGATAACCACCAAGCACTATTACAGAACAGACTTTTACTCCCTGATGGAGAGGACAAAATCACAAGTGCCAAAGACAGCCAAAGTGAATTTTCATTTATTTCAGCCAAGTGGCAAACCACTGTGTCTCCTTTACACTAAAAATAAAGGCCACCCACCACTGCCAAATCCAGGGCTACTCATAGGGAAGCAGTACACTGGATCTGTTTGGTGGGTCCAGTGCTGGGACCCAAACTCAAAAACATAGAGGTGCTGCACTGAGAATGGTAGAGGAAACTACATGACCTAGGTTTGTCCTTCCAGTGAAGCATCTTCCAGATATCAGCCAGCTCTGATGTATGCATCCCCTTCAATGACATACTGCCCAAGTTTTAGACAGAAGTTCATTGGAATCTTTTCTATTGAGCTTTCAAATCCATTTGCATGCTGCATTTGCCAGTGCAAAGTATCAGCTAGACATTCAAATGCCATGTTCCTTTATGCAGCTTTTCAGCTGAAAGCATGATTTGAGAGCAGACAGTGAAATGAGCTAAGACGATAAGAAAAAGATTTGAGAAAGGAATCACCAGTAATTTTGAACATTAATGATCACGAGTTACAGCAGTAACCTTGCTGTGCAGTCACTAAGCATAATAGACTTAAATCACTCACATCTTCAGTTTCACTAAACACTCAGGCTTATCACTACTAACTGTATTCAACCAGCATTTTACTTCCTTTATCCATTCTTTCATCATTAAGCAGTCCTGTTTTTTCTTTTTTCTTTTTCTTTTTTTTTTTTGTTTTTACAAATACTAGCAATAGCACATTAAAAATAGTAAGAATTGTAGCTAACAAATTGAAGTCAATAAACTGTAGGTTACTGATTAATCAATACCAATTGGCATTTTACCACCAACCAATAAAGCCTGCAAAAGAGTAAAAGTGCTTGAAATCAAATTTGACTGGGGAAACACTTTTTCAACTTGATGAGTTTTTTGAATTTCAAATGTCTATCATTAATCTTTAATGGACGTGTCTTTTCAAGATTTTTATTCCCTCTCCTCTACAGCAAGAAAGAGCTCTTTGTGAGTACAAAAAACTCACAGCAGTGAAATGCATCCTCAGGGCCTACATACTGAGTGTTGCTGAAAGAGAGCTGAGGTCACTTTTATCTATTAGTTGCATTTGCAAATTGCTGTCAGCCATAGCACCATGTTAGCCTGCTTTCACTTCCAAAAAAAACGTGTCAGCAGGCAGTACAATAATGCTAAAGTCATTCAGGGTAGACTTTCAAGATTCAAAAGAGTTGATGAGGCTTAATAACATCTTACACTATACCAAGCAAGATATAAAATCATCTTTTTTGTTACTAACTGTGGAAGGAGATGAAATGCACACTGACACTGCCCACCTCTTTCACTAACTATAAAAGGAGCCTGGGAGATTAATTCAGCTGTCACACACAAAATGTAAAAGAATACTGTAAACAGTTATGTGCCTTCCACTGGATCTCACAATCCCACTCATTTTGGCTACTCATAACCATGACATCTGTGCACAACTAACAATCAACTTCCTTCTGCAATGTCATCTTTCCACCTATGACAAAAAACTGAACAGGTCACCCATGCCATCATTAGGAATCTTAGTCTCATTTACTTGCAGAATAAACCCACATTACATCATCCTGGTAAGATATAGCACATTAAGACTCAGTAACACCATTGGAGATGTGAGATGCCCCATCCAATGCTCGGAGCAGCTAAAGCCGGGTGACACCTTGCCAACTGCACCCAATACAAATCACCTCTAGTAGAGCTAATGCTGTGGAAAAATGTCAGCATATGAAGTTCTCTGTTTCAGCCCCTTTCTATGGATTTTACTATGCAGATGAACAATGTGTGACAATATATTTTCCCAATAGATGTATAGATGTATATATTTGCTTATATTTATAAACACAAGCAATACTCAACAATATTTATTTAGACATACACACTCCATGCTCTCTGTATGTTATGAACACTAAACCACAGTATTTATTGTGTGTCCAGCAAAACATCTGGTTCAGGAGTTATTACAGATTTCCACTACCCCCAAAAAACAATTTTATATCAGCTAGAGCAAAACCAAGAAAAAACAGGTGTGCTTTTTACCTAGATGAATGCAATTTAAAATTAATTTAGTTCAAAAAAGCTTAGTAGAGTTTAAAAGCTTTGGAAAAGGAAAGAACAAAAGTATAAACTGAAAGCTGCCAATAACTGTTTTCACTTGGAAGGCAGGAAATTTTTAAAATCTATTTGACTTATTCCAGTTCATTCTATTTGTATTAAATATCATAGAAGTTCTTGTCAAAGATGGTTGCAATTTATATACCTAATGATGAGGCACTAATGATAAAGTAGTTTCAAGTCTTTGGAAAGTTCTCTATGTGTTTGCATAGGTTTTGTGCAAAGACATGGTCTTTGTGATAAAATGCAACATAACTATTGCTGGTTTTCCCCCAAACACATGGACAGAAGTGATCTGTCAGACCTAATGTGTTTCTGAGCTAGGATACGTAAATTGCATTACTCTTTATTTTCACTTCCTATTATACTTTCTCTGGATTTACTTTACTTCTGTTGCCATCAGTTACCTTATGAAGGCATATTACTGAGCAGAATATACCTCCAATGAGCTGCACTGATCATTTCATGAGAAAATGACAGAGCCAAGAATCGATGCAGCATGGTTTGTTGCCAACAAAATTATTTCTGCAACCATCACAGGTTGGTCTGGTATGTGAAAATTTACAGAGGCATCTATAATCACTAGGCCAGTGGAAATATAAGGATAAAATGAAACATGCAAATCCTCTTCCATTACTGATTTTTTCTTTTATACCTCAGCCACAAATACAATCATTATCTGTCACACCTATTTCTGAGCAGTCAAATGGTCAAATATAGTACTCTGACAAAACTGAATTACCCTAGAGAAAGTAATGTCCTATAGTTAATACAAGTTGATTTGTATCGGATTATTGGATGAAAAATATTAAAGCTTCATTGCATTATAGTCTATCCTGACAAGCCTGGAAACATCTTTGGTAAAGTCTAGCAGATGAGCTAGTAACTGCATTTCAGTTTGTCACCTCCTGTGCTGCCCTGGTAGAACAGAATGCAACAAAGTAGGAATATATATATCTATATATGTAAAAAAAAAAATAGAAAGTGTTCAATACTGAGAAGTATTTTCCTATCAGTGGGTTGAACTAGGTCAGGGACTCATTAGAAGACATTACTTTTAATTAGACACAAGGGATAGTATGTAAGATGATGATGATGATGATGATTATCACCACAATCTCAAATCCCATAATAGATGTAGCTTCTACAAAACAAATTCAGCAGCCTGGAAAGTATGGGTCTCTGTGCTATGTGATGCACTTCAGGGCAAGAACATTAAAAGGATATTTATGCATTATGAACATTTTTACGGCTGAAATACATCTTGTCACAGTGTGCATTGCTGTGTAACTCCAGGAGGATGTGTATCCATCTAAGGACAGCTTGAACTGTCATCAGTGTTCTGTGCAAGGGAGTTTATTGATAAATGTTTAACAATGCCATTTTCTCAGTAAGGGAACTCTGTTCTGGTATTTCCATATCATTTTCCCTCTCTGTAAACCAACTTCATTAAGCAGTTGCACATTAAATTATCCACCATTTGTAGGCAGCCTCTTTCTAAATATTTTAAACCCAGCTGAGGTCCAGGCACTGAATGATAAACTGCAGAAGCAGCAGATCAAATGAGTGATATTCATAGATCAAATCACAAGGGGGGCAGAGGGGCATCTTGGTCTGGGGAATGGCTTCTAGCTCTTTCTTCACAGTTTCTTATGTTCTCCAATCATCAGATCAAACAGGAAGCCAAGGATGGTCAGACAGCTTCAGGGACACCTTAAACTTTTAAAATTCCTTTTCAGCTCATTGGTGAAACCCACACTTAATTATGTGTATCAATATGTTAGTCTTGTGCCAATCTCTGCTGAGCACAGTGTGAACTCTGAAATTTCAAAGCTTTTCTAGCGCTACTTTCCTCATTAAAGCTTGTCATGTCAGTGTCTGGAACTGTAATCTCTTTTGACGAGTTTGAGAAAAATATACAGAGATGCACATTATTTTTGGTCTGAATTAACAAAGCCAAATTTTTACTGTTATTCTGTGGTAACAAGTTTACCTGGAAGCTCATAAAGTATTCCTCAGTCTAAATCATCTTTCTTTTACATTCATTTATTAATTAGTATCATCGAAAGCACAGCAGGCAACTTCACAGACTACCCTGTGGGGCACGCAGCTTTTTCACGGGAATTTTTCTGATTACAGAAACCATTACTATGGGAGAAAAGGATGCTCTCAACAGAATGCAAGTTGTGTGCTCTGCTTTTTGGACAATTCTGGTCTTTGCAATCACTTTTTAATGCTACAAGTTCAGAATACAGCACTGTCTGAGCAGTAGCACTGTGCTTTTGCTACCCATGCTGTCAGCTTAATGTCATGAGATACAAGCAACTGAAACATATCACATGGAGGGAAAGAAAATTTTGTATTTTTCACAGCTCCCTCCACAGTCACTGGCAATTTGAAGATCTCTAAACAGAGCTCAGTTGGCCAGACACATATGTCCAGTGCTTACGTGGGTGCTTTCATATGTTCTGGGCTATGCTGCATGTACTTCAGCTATGGCCCCAGAAAGCCCAGTTTTCCTGTAATCCTTCTACCCTAACTAATGACTTGGATACTTCATATCAGAGTACATTAAAGGAATGATTCACCATAGCTAGGGATTCATTCTGCAGCATAACCAGTTCATATTGGATTATAAAGCATCATTTTAAATACATATGTGACATACTTGGGAGAAATGAAAGGTGTCACTTTTTTGTTAGTTCAGATTACTTTTCTTCATTTATTAAAATATTTAATTTTTTTAATCTTGGCATTTAAACAATTTTAGCTTGAGATTTTAACCTTAAAAGCTACAAGAAGAAAATATTAGCCAGTCAAGCCATTTTCAAAACTTTAAATGTTTCCTGATTACCACGATGAGATGCTAAGTGCAATTGCTACTGCTAGAAAAGTTGAAGAAAAATGCAAAACATTTGCAATCAAAAGTTTTGAAGTTATCTATGGCTTAAGCTCTGAGGCCCACGGGAGCGATATACAAGCCTTCCTTTCTATTCAATATGTGCTTTACTTTAAAAATAGTAGGGTTGATGACAAAGGAAGGCATCCTCTGCATGGTTCCTGAACACCATATGGCATTGTTTCTTCCATCATTACCAGATTTCCATTTTGATTTCTGATTTAAGCACAATGGTTTATCACTACATCCATCTGTGGATTATCTCATCAAAAGCATTAAGACAAACAGAGTGATGAAAATCCAGGGAATCCAAGTGAGGGAACAATGGTGTATGTACAAAGCAGGCCTACATTGCCACTTGCCTGAAGACTCTGCAAGAGGTCCTACAGAATTTTGGAAAGCTGTGAAAACCTAAATATTTAAAATTAATGAAGTAAGCAGGTGCATTGGAAATGAAGAGTTCACTGGGGAAGATGGGGGGGGGGGGGGGGGGGGGGGGCAGGAGAAGAGAGGGCAAGGAAGTGGAAAGGGGAAAAAAATCAAAAAGAAAGCAAAACCTCCCCTATGAAGCCATGCTAAAGAAGATGAGCTTGTTCAGCCTGGAGAAGGGGAGGCTTCAAGGTGACCTTATAGCAATCTTCCAGTATCTGAAGGGGGCCTACAAGAAAGCTGGGGTAGGGCTTTTTACACAGGTGTGTAGTGGGAGGACAGGGGGATACGGTTTTAAACTTGAAGAGGGGAGAAGTTAGACATTAGGAAGAAATTATTTCCTGTGAAGGAGGCAAGAGACTGGAACAGGTTGCACAAGAAAGTTGTGTACTTCTCTGGAAGTGTTCAAAGCCAGGCTGGATGGGGCCTTAAGCAACCTGGTCTAGTGAGAGGTGTCCCTGCCATGCAGGGGGGTTGCAACTAGATGATCTTTAAGGTCCCTTCCAACACTAGACATTCTGTGATTTTATGATTTTATAAAAAGAAAACAAAAATACTGATTACATAAATTAATCTGTGATCAAAATTTAAATTTAAATTAAAAGGAATAACCTAGCATTTTGTTTTTCTGTGTCTAACAGCATCAGAGTCTGGAATCCAAAGTAGTACAACCTGGCTGCCAATGGGCTAATCTTACTTGGTATTTTTGAAGATTCCAGTCTTGCAACATATGAAAGAAGATGTAAGTGCATTATTTATCATTTGGGGATTGTTCACAAGAATAACTATCACAATCTCAGCCTACAAAAAAAGATTCCTCATAATATGAGCTCAGGAGTACATTGTACAAGGTATAAAACTTAACGTCACCTCATGCCCAAGTACACGCAAAATTTAGTACCCACCATTTCCACCAAGAACTTTTTCAGACAATCTTTGTGACCTTCATGAAGCACCTGGTTCTTTGGAGACTGTTCCACCACCAAAAAGCCAGAACAGCACAAACACTTCTCAGTCTTTCTAACCGGTACCAAGACCAAAGAACACTGAAAAGCTGAGCTTAAGGAGGAGAAGTAGCATTGTAAATAGATTCCTTGAAATACCCATAATAATAAATGTTACCAAATGAAGCAAAACAATTAGCTTTCAGAAATGCCCTTATTTCATAAATTTTGTCACTCAGATAGGATAGGTGCAGCATTACAAACCACAATGAATACACAGACAGACAATTCAAGGAAGTTGTACCAATGGTTAAATTAAACTAATGAATATAAACTCATCCATCACTTGTTTTTACTCTGCCAGCAGTCCTGAGTAAAATTTCCAAAAAAGAATAAGACCACCCTGAAAGTCAGGAATTTCAAAAGAAATAATTATATTTCTATATTAAAATATTTGTATGTATAAATACACATGTGCACACAAATATTCCATGTCTTTTTCTTTCCTTTCTGACAAAGTTGGTGCTTCATACTTCCCCCCTGGGGAAGCTAACCAAATTGTTTCTTAGCTGATACTGCTACTGACTCAAATTATATAATATGAGTTAAAGAAAAGCACAGCTAGAAGGGAATAAGATCACTTGAAGAGAGAGATCTTAGGATGTTTCCTACCTGTACAGCAGTATATTCTTGGATTCTCCATTTAAGGGAGAATATTAGGATACTGTGGAAAGCTTTCTAAAAATAGTTGAATAATGGTTTTATTGTACTGTTCCATATTTCCTACACTTATATATATATAGATAAGTATGTGTCCCTGACATTTTTCCCCTTTCTTCCTATAACTCACACTTACTTTCTTTCCTCGGACATTTCAACAACTTGTAGTTCCTGCCTGCTATCTTCTTGATGTTGTCTTTCTTTCCTGCATGTGAATATCTCCTTCTTCCCAAATATCACCTTTCCTTTACACATGGTTTCTCTTCTCAACCACAACTTGACTGAAGTGAGAAGGAAGAGTGGACAGTTACCAGTTTCTAAACAATTGATGTAGGATTCTCGGTTCCAGATCATCCCTGAAGCCTCTGGTTCAGAGCCATTCAGTTTCCACTTGGTCAACCAGAAAGAGCAAAGGGGAACTCCTCTTCTGTGAAATAGGGCTGGACAGGGTTGCTGCTCACTGTTGTCTACTTAGTAAGGTTTCCTTCTCCCACACAGGCATTTTTTTTCTAACTACATTGGGAACACATTCACGAAGTCAGCAAAAGCAATATTTGATTTAGGAAAGAAGCCTATATTGGATGAGAATTTCACATCATTTCTGCAAATTCTCCTTTTCCATATTTTTATTCATTGCAATTTAAGTATAAATCAGTTTACTGTTATCACCACCATACAGCCTTGTTTGAGTGCTAGCATTAGCCTTCCTAGCTAGTGTGATGGAGATTTCCTTCCTAGCTGTGACTCTTCAATATCTCTAAGTCCAAATACAGATGATACATAAGTTCTTTTGAGGTTCTTAAAAGTCCTCTGCAGTTAGCTTGATCCTGTAAGTCTGGCCCCACCATGAACACCCTAGTTCTGCAGCTCAGCAGGATTCTGAAAGAAGAGCTTGGGAGGAGCTTTCAGTAAGCTCAAAAAGCTCCATCACTCATGTTTTCCCATTTCAGCAATCCCAGCAAACATCTATATTTCTGACAGTGTGTCAAGACAGAGGCAGAGCTTGCTGACAATCACTTTCCACTGCCTTAGGAAGCTGCTCCCCTGCTGCTTTCATGCCTACAGCTACCAGCACACCTTTGCCACACAGCTCAGTCATGCACTTCTTCAGCAGGCAACCAAAGAAAACTTGGCCCCAGGGCTCTATATAAACCTTTGCTTTCACCGAAAAGAGGGCGAAAATGCTCATGTCAGCCCATGATATATTTCACATCTTTAGCATCTTTATTTGGGTAGAACAAAAAAAATAGTCAGTCCTGTCGGACCAGATATTGGGAACCTTTATATGCTTAGACTGCTCAGAATGCTTCCTTTGAGTGAGGTAAAACACCTGTTTTTCAGGTTGAATAGACATCTTTCTAAGAGAACCCCACGATTACCAGAGAGTGTTTCAGTCTACTGCTCCTGTGTGCAGTGCACTGGTGCACTGATCAGTAGTCTTTAGAAATCTCCCTTTGTATACTGTGCACAAATTACTTGTATTAGGAACTTGAGTACCACTGTACCACTTCTGAATACTATAGCAGCTTTTGATGAGTGAACATCTTTTATTTTGAAATTGTCCTCCCTCAGTCTGTTGCTGCATATGTTAAAAGACCCCATCAAAAGCAAAATTACACTAAACTGGATTTAAAAGTGTCAAGTGCATTGAATAAACATTGGAGAAATCAAAAGCCTGAGTGGATGCTCCTGATGACAAGTGGTGTGGGAATGCCAGCCTGTTCTAAGCTTGATACGATTTCATTGCTATCTACTTACTGAAATTGCTTCACAAATATATTTCTGCATATCAGTGTCACCTATCCACTTCCAGGCACTGGAAGAGTTAGATTAAAATTGCCAACTGAAAGAAAGTAACATATTTTTCCATGGAATTTCAATGTCATCTACATTTCAATGTCATCTACCAAAATAAAAACAACCTACACAACTTTAAAGCATTTCTATTTGATGTCTTTATTCTGTCTTCTCTTTCACAGTTTGTAGATCTTACTTTTTAATCATAAAAACAACAAAGCACTGAGGTTTATTGGAACAGAATTTGTGGGCTCTGTCTGGCACGTGGGCTGCCTCTGCAACATATGGTGAAGTTAAGCACCTTGGAATGGGATTCACATGATACTTCCTCAGCTAGCCAGTAGGAAATACCAAGCAAGAACTGTGTTCAAGTTTTGGTTTTTCTTTTTTGGTTTTTTGGGGTTTTTTTTGGTGTAGGTGGAACCAAGACTGCAGTTAATAGCCCAAAGTCATCTTCCACAGACAAGACTGGTTCACACTTCTCTTCTAAAAAAGAACTTGGAGAAGAGGACAGTAGTGCCATCTCTATTTAATTTTACAAGAAAAGCTAATTGCCACAGACCTCACGTTCATCTACTTCTATCTTCACTCATAGTTGGGAGACCTTCTTTTGTGTAGGGCTGATGACCCCCCTCAAGTCCCTTTCCTCTAGAAACCAATACAGAAAGGTGTAAGCTCTGCATTATACCCAACCTGGGGCAGGTCCAAGGGTCTGCTCTTCACTTCTTGAGGTATATTTGACACTGAATAAAATATTATTTCCCAGACATGTAGGCAATAAGCCAAGTGCCAAGGTGGCAGCCCTTGTAGGAAGACGCAATCACAGAACTGTAAATGCTAAGAAAACTTTAGACACCAGAAATTTCACAGATCCAAGGACGCCTCTGCAGATCACAGGCTGAGATGTCCGAGTGCCACTTTAGGTACATAAGAGGCTTGGTGCAAGGTCTTATTTATCTGGCCTAGGCAGTCCAAATACAACTCCAGATTTATGAAAAAAAAAAAAATAAGGGGCTCAGTTAAATTACGCAGTTCCAAACAAATCTACAAATCTTCCATGTCAAATTTCTGAAGAACTGCAGTTTCACTCCCTAGTAGGATGAGCCAAATTTCTGCCTCACAGAATTCCCCATACAATTGAATGAAGTTATTTTCTGTACATTCATAAATCAACCAGAGTGTAATATATTATTTCTAAGCATTTTTCCCTGCACGCTTTATAATATATATCTTTTCCACTCACTTGATTTGTCTGGAGACAGTAATTAACAATATTTTACTCAAGAGAGAAAAATTTCAAATTTATGCACACAGGTGTCACAACAGTCAGACTAACAAAAAAAGAGTGAATGGTTTCAAATATACTTCTCCACGTACAGAGGAGAAATTGGTACAGAATATGCAAGAATACAAACAGAGCTGCTGTCAGTGCTTTTTCTGCTGGCCAATAGCCCCGGAGTCCCTCTGCCTCCTAGCACATCAAAGCGAAGGACACCTTCAGAGGCCAGCTCATTCTTTGCACTATCTGATGGACAACAAGCCTCAGGGCTGGAGTCTCCAGAGCCTGCTCTGTCCTGCAGTCGACTGCAGAGCAAAACCTGTTTTTCAGAGAGGCAGTAGGCTGCAGAAACCCCAGCCCTCCCACCAGGTTCTTTGCCTTGCTAGCCAGGAGAGATCAGGGCAAGGTTCCTCATCTCAGCACAGCCTCACAGGAGGCAGAGCACTGATGCAGTGCCATGGGGGGCAGGAGAAGAACAGCTCACACCACTACAGCAGAGGCAAAGGCTTTGCATTTTTCTTCATACCTAGAGAATGAAAGCCCCTCTCTGAGTTTCTATAGCTCAGGTGGGGTGCTACTGCTGCTGCCCCTCTGTTTGGTCCTGGGAGACAACAGCACATGGAGAGAGCAAGGCATACATACTGTACTGAGCTGTGTCACAGCACAGGGATCATCTCATGGCTGCATCAAAAAAAGGAAGACAGCACTTATGGGACACTTCATTTAGTTTCCCTCCAGTCAGGGATGTGTCACTGAGAACAAGACACCAAGTGCACAGGCAGTCCTAGCACATTAAGGACTGTAGATTAAGTCATAGGGGCACTAAAAGGCTCAGCAGCCACTGGTAACTGGTTAGATCACTTTGCACAAGAGCTAAACCAGCCACACTATTTGATCACTTTTTCCTCAGAGCAATTTTTATTTTCCCCCTCTCATACCAGGACTGCTCACTTCAAATCATGAACTACTGATATTATTGGTGGTATTTTCTCAACTGTTTCTAAAAGAAAGTAATGGAAAAAACCCTCTTCAGATCTGTTTCACAGTTTGTATGTGTATGTGTCACACAACCCAGAAAGCACTACCAAGAAGCCTTTCTCCATGGAAATTACCAAGCTGTCTCCATGCTACCATTTTACCACAGACTTTAAATATCTCAGTTTTACAGAAGAAACTTTCAGAAAGATAATTAAGCAACAGACTGTGATGTGATATGCATCAGCCTCTCCTTACCATAATTCTTGAAGCTATAAAACAAAATTAATGCATAGCTCCTTTGTTCTCTAAACTCACTACTAAGAAAATGTGAGGCTCACGACCCAAACACTGTAAGTTCACTATCCACGTGCTTAATAAGGTCAGAAAAGCTCTTCACAAGCCCGAAATTTTACCTGTAAGCAGCAGTTGAAAAATTAAAATCAAACAGATGATCAGAAATGTGATCTTTTCACACACATCTTTTTTTAAAAGCTTCAATATACACGCCTACACATTCTCAAGAAATAAGGAGCACTTGAGATTCTTCTCACACTGCATCAATTTCCACATCTTATCTCACTTCAACTCATACCTGCTAAAGAAATGAAATCTAAGGAAAAAAATTAACATGTTCAAGCTTACCAGTTAATAAAAAAATTCATATGTATAGTCATAAGGAGTTAATTTGTTTTAACTGTTTGGAATGCAAAAAAACAGCAAGTTAAATACTGAACTCTGTTTCAGAATGTAAAAAATATATTATCCTTTTTATTGACTGTAAACATTTAATCTAAACAACAGTTGGAAGACAGAGTCTGGAATACCTGCTTGATTACTCAACAGATGCTCTGTAGAGTCAAAACTAGCTTAATCCCTGAGTTTTGACTTTTAGTGTTAACTCAAACAATAATAAAATAGCAACTTACATTTTTTTCTCCCAACTGACTATGTCAGCCACAGCTCTCTAAAAGCTATCACTACTCTAATACTTGATTATATCTGCTTCAGGGAAAGGTTTCTATATCTCAGATAATTTTCACCTGATTGTATGAGTCACCTGTTAGTACAGCTGCTTCTTAATGGTAGAGCCTTGCAGCTGAGATAAGAGTGAATTCAACAACTAAAGATCAAGGGGTGATTTGATAGTCTAATATACGAGTTTCTTCCTCTGAAAGAAAAACTATCTCCTTATATAAATAAAATCATTACATGATCCTGTAGCTCAAACAAGTAAGGTAAAAAAGTAGGACTAGAAATATCAGAAGGATATTTAATGCTGAAAGTAAGGAATAGCTGGAAAACTGTGCTAGACTCTACCTCTGACAATGAGCATAAAGTAGAGGAGTACAGAGCACAGGACTCAGATCAGCAGACTTCAACTTTTTGGTTGTGATCCTGTGACAGCTCTGAAAATTCAAGGAGTTGCGGGAAGCCAGTAGGTCATTCAGACAGCATTCTACAAGTGCAAGAGCAGTCCCTCCCAGTATTTGGGAAGACCAGCAAACTTAACATAAAATCTACATGGCTGAGCAGGGAACTTACGATGTCAAGATAGTAAAGGCAATGTAAAGGAGGAAGACCAAGGGCTCGGGTACAGGAATTGAAAAATATTGCTTGGGCAGTGTCAGAAAATGCAAAGTTGCCTAGAGTAGGAGGTACATCAATAAGATTTCTCAGGCTTCTCTGCTTGTTGAAAAGATTCACACTGTTGACCCATGACAGGAAGAATGCAACTGTTGCACCCTAACAAGGACAAATTATACCTGACCACTCTGATTGCTCTCTACAACACAGTGACCACCTCTGTGGTCAAGGAGAGAGCAGTGGATACCATTTACCTTAACTTTAGCTGTTGGCACTGTCTCTCCCATTATTCTTGCATCTGTGTCACAACTTCACAGTCTGGTGGTGAAAGACAGAACAGGTAAAAATCCAGTTGGATGATCAGGAGATAGTAGTAATTCAGGGGCCATACCCCATATGGAGATTAGTAATGAGCTGACTCCCACACAAGGGTCTGTTCTAGGACCCACCCCATTTAATATTTTTACCAGTGACCTGCAGGTCATTGCGATGATGAAGTCAACTCTCATCAGCTTTGTAGATTACACCAAAATGGAAGAAACAGTGAATATGCTGCAGGGCAGGGCTGTCGTGTAAAGGGACACTGACACACCTGAGGAACAGGCCATCAAGATCCTTGTGAAATTCAACAAAGACAAATGCAAATCCCTGCACCTAGCAAGGAGAAACCCCTTGCAGTGATATAGGGGACTGATGAATGGGGAGCAGCTCTGAAAAGGCTCTGGAAGACAGCATCATGAGCCATCAGCACCCTGACAGCAAAGAGGCTCAGCAGAATCCAGGACGGCAGGAACCAGGAGTAGTACATCCAGGGAATGGATTTTCACTCTCCACACTTAGCTTGATAGACCACATTTGGAACACTGTGCAAAGTTTTGCACAGTCCCCACCATACAAGGCAGATATGGATAAACCAGACCAGGTTCAGCAAAGGGGCACCATAACGGTTGGGAACTGAAGTTCTTGCCCTGTGAATTGAGGCTGAGGGATTTTATGACAGCATAAACCAGAGGATTTACATTGAACCAAAAAATAAGCTTCCATAATTTCTTAAAATATACATATACAACATGCATAGAGTATAAGATTAGACCACAGCAAGAACTGGGGTTCGGTTCCTCTCAGTAAGCGAATCTACTCTGCTCTGCAGCAGCCCCAGTGATGCCCCTTCACTAGTAAAATACCCAAGGAATTTTTTGGCACCTCATACATCCTGATTTTGATCCCATAATGTACACCTCTCTTTGCTAAGCATATGTACACCTCTCTTTGCTAAGGCTCACCTGAGGTGAGTTTCCTGAGGTTTTCTCACATGAAGGGCACCACCAGCCCTAAAGACCACAAGTAAAGTGAAGGATATCTTCCAAGGCTTCCTTCTCTTTTTCATATACAGAAGCAGTGTCTTACTGAGAATGACAACCTTCACCATCTAGAAAACTCAAAATATTTAAGGAACATCTTGTTTATAAATTTGTAGGGGAAAAAAAAAAATCAACCAGATAAAAAGGTCAGTTTCACATCAGCAAATAGATAAAAGACCTTATCTATATTTCTGCCCTTTCCACATAATTTTGAAGATGTTTTTGCAAAAAGTGCCCATCTGTTCTAATCAGTTTCTTTTTGTTAAACAGTGCTACATTAAGCAGCTCTTGGAACATTTTATTAACTTTTATGAGCATTTACCTTACTTCCTACATCATTTCAGATTTATTTTGCTTTTCAACCTCAGAATTTATAGTTACTATTCCAGCATAAGTGCCACTTCAGTTATAGCCTTCCCAACACAATGAGGCTTTTCTTGTGTTGAGAGTTCTAGACCACAATAAAAGCTCTGTGGCTGATTTATTGTGAAAATAAATAGGAGGACTTTTTGCTAAACCTTTTGAAGGTAAGAAAGAACTTTAATTGTTATAATTGCCATCTACAAAGCAAGAATAATTTGTCTACAAAATACAAAGCTCCTTTTGTCTATTATCCATCTTTCAAGAATGATAGAATTTCATGCTACCAAAATGGTCTTAATTTTGTCCAAGGTAAAATACACTTGGAAATAAGTGCTTTAAGAAATTATCTATCTTTGTAATTAAGACATCAAATTTCTTTAATTTCTTTAGTAAAGCAACATATTAAATATGCTACAAATAAATAAATTACCATTTTTAATTAGGCAAAACAAACAATTAAATACGTGACATTTAAAAATAATTTTCTCAACTGATGGGAACATGATTTAAATCGGTGCTAAGCCCAGCACTCTCCTTGTGGATATTCCTTCAAAAGCAGTGACATTCAAAACCATCATGACATTTTTAGACAAATCTATTTCCATTTTTCAGTATTTGAGGCTTCACTTTTAAGACAGGTTTTTTTCAATTACCAAACTTCCCTGGAAATGCTTCATGTCTTAAAGTTTCTCCTCAGCTCCATAGTATGTAATTGCTGAACAGCTGCACAGTCGTACCAACCACTGATAAAAAGGCATTACAAACTTCTAAGCAAATCATATTTATAATGCATAATATTCAAGGCCAAAGAAAATCAGTTGCACTTCAAGGCAAACTTCTGAAAATAGGGCAAGAGCATCTTGGGAAAGATGATGGTAAATACTGCGCAGCACTGAAAAGAAGCAGCTGTCTGAAACATAACTCCTGTACAGCACACTGAAAAGAGAATTACCTTACTTCTGAATGCACTTTTCTTCCAAATTAAAATATTGTCTGCAGCTAAATGCTTCAGGGACTAGAGGAAAAACACTTAGGAGTCCAGTCCAGCAAAAAGTAGGTACCTTTAGGAGGCACCCAATTATGAGCACGAGCCACCTCTCTAACTTCATATAGGTAAAAACTGTAAAGCTTTGTCCTTGTGAGATATTTCAAGTGATCCAGATGCCACAAAGGAGATACTCTATTTCCTACTCTGAAAGCTTTACTTGAGCTCTACTTATGTAGTGGTGTCAGCAAAGAGTGAGTCTTTTGAAATGAGTAGAGTAAGGCATTGTAAATCCAGCCAGAAATCTAGCAGGTGCACATTTCACTTGCAAGCTTTACTTAGTAATTGTTATAAGATGCATACACATTTTCTGCAAAGCTTCAAATGTTAAAGACAAAGCAAAGATGTTTCATATTCACTAAAAGGTGACAGACAAGTTTTTAGAGTCTGCAAAATATGGTAGAACATTTCACCCCAGAGATTATTTTCAAGAAAAGGAGAAAGCCCAGAAGGAGAACATGAATTTAATTCTTGTTCTGCCACTTGAGTGAACTAAATGTAGAATGGTAGCTTCCTGCTTGGATTGGATGCACGATTCCCACCAGAATGAGATCTATGTACATAGATACAGAAATGAGGTCTATGTACATTGAGGGTAGAAGAGTTCTGTGTGTCTATCTGCAATCTGGAGTGTAAGAAGGTAGCAGCAGATCTGCTCTAAATTAAAGAAATGGGAAGATGAAGTGGCCATTTTTGTCACTAGCACATTGCTTGAAATCTTAAATCAACACAAAGTTGGAGAAATCTATTTGTCACGTACATTATGTCAGTCGGTTTAAGACTTTAGTCCATTTTGTAAATAGACACATATATGAATATACATATATATTAAAAAAAAAAAATATGTTTTTAAACCATTAGAATTATTACACAAATAAGTTCCTGTGTTTGGTGAAAAGCCTCAGGGGAACACACAAGTTCTACACACAAGCCCCTGCAAGAAAAAAGCTTCCAGGGAATGCCTCCATAGACAAATCTCCTGCTAAGCAGAATGCCTCTGGCACAATGCTTTTGGTAAAATGCTTCTGAAAGATGGTGACTCTCCTGACAAAACCTGTGCTCTCTCTCTCTCTGAAAGTGCCCAAAGCCAGGCTTTCATCACTGCAAGGAATAACCCAGAGGTGGGCTAAGCCCTGCTCCTCACTGTCTCTATCCAAAAATATAAAAACTGTAACATGTTTCTGTCTGTATCCCAACGATTATTAAGCCAGAGATTTCCATAATCACCACTATTACAAATATTAGGGCTTTGATTAGGTAATAGTGACAAATAACTGTCAGAAGTAAAGGATTTATGTGTGATAGAGTTACTGATAAATAATCATGCTGCAGTTATGCAAATCAGTCCTCATCAACCAATCTGACTGCAAGGATTTGCATATGTGATTACAAATACACAGTAATACATACATAACTCTGTACACATACATAACTCTGGTCTCTGCCTGCCTGAGAAACTGCTTCTCCTGTGGAGTACTCAGTTACCTGAAAAACCCTGGAATTACACTGGTACTGAAATTCTGTCTTATTTTTCACATTCCTTGCATTATGTGGTACTGTTATATCTGCTTAGATATTCTCGTATCAAATAAATCTTAAATTATAAACTGACAACAAACAAGATTACTGTAGTTTCCCTCTTCCTCACTACTTATTTATTTTCTTGTCCTCTTGCTATAACTACACCCCATGAACTTTTGTAAGCTTCCCTCTATGTAAGAGTGAAAAATAAAAAATCAAGAAGTCACTACACTTGCTATGAAATAAAGGAAGGAGTTCAGAGCCCACAGATAAATGTGCTATATGGATATTCAGAAAACATCACAGTTTTGTTGCAGGCATATTGCTGTAACCATACTTTTGCATAAAACTCTCTGGGGATAGAAAACAAGCAGCAATCTTTAAGCGATAGTATCAATTCCCCCTATTTTGGATTGCTTACCTCTCTTCAAGTCACCATTGTGTAAAGAGCATTACAACACAGTAACCACTAGTTTTCCAGCACTGCTGGAAAAGGAAAGATGAGGTAAGGAGTAAAAATTTACAAAAGATTAAGCAGTTGCAAGACTTTTCTACCTAAAGAAATTCTACTTCATTTCACTGCTAAATCTGAATATACTTGATACACCTAGTTTTCTGCATTCAAATCTGAAAATGTTCATACAGGCTGATATATATGATAGAATATCTGGTCAGATCACAGTCTAGACTGCAGGCCAGATCTTGCTCTCCTAAAGACTACCTGAGCCAGTATGCAAGCTGTAAGCTTACATCTCCAGCAGCAATCCAGCCCCCCAACCCACGTGCACAATCATCTAAATGCATTTCTGTTTAGCCTAAAAGTTTCTGTGGTGTCTAAAGTATGTCTCCTGGAAAGAAAAGAAAAATCTATGATAAAACACACTGTTAGTATTTCTAAAAACTTTGTTTGGGAAAACAAATATTCTCATGGTGCAGGGAACGTGGACTTGCATCATCAGAACTTACCACAGTCTCGTTTCCTAGTATAATTACAATGTATACTGCTCTTGTATGGGTCATTTAGATTAGAAGACAAATTTTCATTTCTTATTTGCTTTTCTGTATATATTGTGCTGTTCTTTTTGGTTTTCAGTGCATAGATGCAAGGAAGAAATTATATGTAGAGAAACCTTAGCAGATAGAAATACTATTGATGACACTTGATGATTACAAAAGGCCTAAGGAAAGCTCTTTACAACACTAACACAACATGTACAGCATTTTGAGACACATGCTTATTCAGATAGTTTACAACTGGTGCTGTCAGAGCTGGTTGAGAAAAGGCTTCTTCATCCCAACAATAATTTCAAGATTTCAAATATTTTCTCTTCAGCATGAGGATGAAAACAAGACCTGCACAACTTTTCCACTGAAAAAAAAAAAAAAAAAAACGTGAATCAATGCTTTATCATATGTTTCTAAGAGGTGGGAAGCCAAAGTTTAAATGTCTAACTAGAAATGGAAAAGTGGTACACTAATATTTCAGGTGGGAGTAAGGGCTACCTGGAAGTTATATATGTTTACGAGCACAGAAGCCCTTCAATGGATCTGAAAAACTTCCCATTACCAGAGTTTCAGTAAACTACACACTGCCATTAAAAAATTTGACTCACTAAGTCATCATTTTCAAACAAAAAAAGCCAGTGTTCACAAAATTCTAGACAAGCAGTAGTTGCTGGCATCCAAATGTTGATATAGTACTCATTTTATTTTTATGGGGTTTTTTTTATTATTATTCTGTAGCAAGTGAATCATTTGTCAATCAAAATAAAATTACAGTCAATTTCAGTCTATGGCGCTCACTCAATCCAGCTATCTAATTAGACACAGCCAACGTTATTACTCACGAACTAATGAGATCTCCCCTTTTAATTCTTTCAAAAAGGAATAAGGATTAACTCGCTCAAGAAACCATTTTTTCCCTTTGAACATTAGACCATGGTAATCACAAGATCAAAAGCAATCTATTTAGAGTGTATTCCATATGTATTGTATAAATTTACTGCATAATATCCCATTAGGAAGTTGTGCATTCTTATCTAATACTGGAAGAACATTCAAAAAATCACTTACTGAATTGCTCTTTCATCCATCTCTTAAATGTGAAAGAAATAAAAAACTGTAGTTGTAGCCATGACTAAGGCTGACTTGCAAACACAGAAAAGCTCCTCACAAGGCATGGCAAAAAATGTTGCAGAGTGCCTATGTGCCAAAAAAAACCAGTGGGGATGCTATCAGCATGCATTGGTTGCTTGTCACCATTAGGAACTACAAATAGATTTTAATTCATTTTTCCTATCATTAAAAAGTATAAGGAATGTGTGAGAGTTTCTGTGTTGTTTTACTCTTTAGAGAAAAGCTTTAAACTACTTAAATTAAGTATCCAGGATGTTAATGCATAGTTAATATTATGAATCTACTTCTTTACACTGATTTATTTTAGTCTGCTCTATTTTTTTGTTACAGAATGTGAGCCCACCCCCAGAATGACTAATTTAGGCACTGGTATATATGTATTTCTGGTGCCTGCTGAACTTTAGTGTAATCAGTGTGACTAGGTTTAAACACATCTCATCATGAAGGCAAGTTCCATCACCACTCAGCCACAGGGCACAGGCAGAAGGGAGAGGTGTTAGCAGGTTCCCTGCCTTTCTAGCTGGGTGGGAAGGGAGCCCTTGCTCCTAGAAACAGATATTCATTTTGCGCAACAGTACTGTTGGAGAAAAACTACATTTTAAAAAGGACATAGCCATCTAAGCTATCTTAAATACCATCCACTTGCCTTTGCCATGGTTCCCATGAACTTGGCAGTCCTTGTCAAGCAAAGGATCACAGCATGATGTGTTGTAACTGCTTTGCCTATGCCAGGGGTTTGGTGACCCCTGAAGATAAAACAAATGGGTGGACAGGTCCTGACCAGGACAAGGAAGACTCCTGGTGTAGCTTTTCTCTTTCTTGGAATCCCACAGGTCTCGTTCCCAAAAATTAAGGGTTTTTTCACCTTTCTGTTATTTAGAGAGCGACACCACAGAGTTAGTTGTAGCTTCACCATTTACTGAGCTTTAACTTTTATGAGTCAGAAAGCAGGTTAAAGCTGAATAGTCATGAAGCTGAGAAGCCTATTTCCCTAGAAAATGTTTCGGAGAGCTGATGGGTGACATAAGAACTCAGAAGAGCAGACGTGGTGCTTAGGGGACATGTTTTAGCACTGGATTCAGTAGTGTTAGGTTAATGGTTGGACTTGATGATCATAAGGGTCTTTTCAAACCTCAATGATTCTATGATTCCATGAGATATTTCAGATGTCTCAGGAATGTTCAGACAAGCAGGGATGTATTTAAAGGATTATGCATGTGGGTCTGAGGGTTGTATTGTTGTTGGAGATGCAATAGGAATTTATATGCTTGCATTCTGGTTCAGACAAGACCTAGGAGAACTAAACTGTTATGTGACCACATATTCCAGGATGTCAGCCTGTATCAACTTACATGCAGAAACTAGATGTATGAACATCTTTGCTTTTCAGCAACTAACAACAGACTGATCACAGGTATCCTTCACCCAAAACTAATGTGAATAAATTAATCCTAACCCCTCCAACAGGGGTTAGTAATTAGAATTTCAGAAAACATTATTCCACTGCCTAAAAAGCCTGGCTTAGATTTATTTTTTTTTAATAAAATATTGATCTTTATATTGCCCACAGAATGCAAACTCGGCCAGATTTTAAGGCATTTGATTAAGTATTTTTGTCTGAAGGCAAGTGTTTCATAAAATAAAGAAATAAATCAGAGTATCACACTTTTAAGCTATCTCCTATCCTGTGATGGTCTCAGACACTGAGATTTCCTACTCACTCACTGACGTTTTCTGTAGTTTTAGGTCATTCTCAATGAAGGTTACACACTGTGATGGAGTGTTACAATGGCCTTAGTCTGTGAAACATTTTGTGGGCCCACTTAAACTAAAAATCTTGTTACTTGGTTCTTTGTGGTGGAAGGAACAAGAATCAATACTGATTGAGTGATAGATCAATTGCCCTTTCCAATCTTCTCATTCTACATTGCCAAATACTCATAATCTAAAAACAACTAAGCTGATTCATCTAGGTTTGACTGGTTTTTCAGTGGAGTGAAACAAACTGGGATATTTCACAAATTGATTTGTTGTAACCCCTGCAGGATATGTGGGGAATTCAATCAAGCAGCCACTTAGAGTCCTCTCTTGTTCTCCATCTGCCTCCTTTGCACGAGGCTCTAACTAGGGCACCAACACTCAGCATTTCTGCCTTTCCTGGCTCACCGCACTATGGGACGAACACAAAAGCAGAAAAACAGCTACATTCCTGGCAAAGATTTCCAGCATCTGGGAACTCCCTTTCAGAATACTTGCAAACAGTGTTCATGCTTCCTTCATTAGCTTTCTGTTGTAGGAGTAAAGTCTGTCCTAGTATGGACAATTTATGAATCTCATTACCTAGACTTAAAGCTATGTGCATCAAGGCTGTGCACACAGCCTAGCCAGGAATGACCCAAACAGTCTTATACAGGCTTGTGTCTCAAGTAACAAAGAAGGCTAAAGTTTTCAAACCTGGCAAGTCGACTGCAAAATATTCTGGTAAGTATGAAATTCACTCACCATTTAAATGCTTACTTTCTTCTTGGGTTTTTTAACAATTTCTTAAGCTCTCTACAACAAATACTACTCCAAACTTCCCTCAATATTACTGTTGTGCTTTAGGGATAATATATATAAAGGATCTTACAAAGTATGTTTAGTTGCAATCAGTACTTCCTAAGTGAAAACTTTCATGGCTCTGAGCATAGGAACAGAAGGCTCATGTGACAGCTCAGCTTGATTTGTAATTAATAAATCCACAGGTCACTCAGCTAGAGTTCCTATTGCAAAGGCTTGCTCTTTCAAATATTAGGACAGGAGCTGACTCCAGCAAGGTTGAGGCTGTTGGCCAGCTAATTTGGGTAGCACATGATTTTGAGCATCTGCTCCAAAGCAGATGCTAAAGATTCTTTCACTTGCAGACACACTCCTCCCGTCCGTCTGTAGAGATTCTAGTAGATGGTGCAAATAAAATAAGCAGGGGCATACTGGAGAAACCTTAATATTCTTATTTATAGCTGTTCCACATAGCTCAAGTTCATAATTCCACCAAAATGCTAAGAATGTCTCTCAAAGGACATCCATATGTGTGCTCCACTTGAAACAAGTGACCTGATTTTTGAGAGCCTTGTCACCACAATGGGACAGCTGACCACTCAGAAACTGCAAAAAAAGGCCAAGATGAATAAACATTGTTCAGAATGAATCCATTAGTCATGCATGCTTTAAGAGTGCCTTCACCCAAAATTCTTTAAAAATATGAAAAGACTGGAAATCTGCTGACCACAGTTGTTCAGTGATAGCTCTAGGAGCTTTGTGGCAAGAAAGCCAGCAGCTTTCTGGCAGCTTATCTGCTAAATCTTCATGTTGGCATGAAATTTGTTTACAAGACAGAGATAATATCTTTCGATAGTTTTTCCCAGAATAGCTCCTAACTCTTCCTACTGAAATTTTAATTGAAAGCTATGATAATGACTAGAAATCCAGTTTGAAAAAATAACTCAGTGGGCAGCATATAATAGAGATAAATCTGTTGAAATCAATTCACATTTAGAATTGATAAAAAAATAAATAATTAAAAAATAATTTTAATATGCTCTCTATTAAAAATTAAATCTATTCAGTCTAAACTGAATGTTTGTGTGTAGATTGAGCAACAGATAAGCATCAATCCTAGTGATAAAGGAAACACAAACTATTCACATTTGTTATCATTGACTGTTGAGGGTCTATTTTTTCATGTTGTATTTTGCCTACTTTTCCCATACATTTTTTCATTTTATCTTAATTGACCTGCCAGATAGGGGACAACTATCAATTCTGTGCTGTGGACATCAGTACCTAAAAAAAAATGAACTGGAAAGACCAAAGTTGCCTCATATACACCAATTAACTATCAAAAGTGAAGAATTTTGAGTCACTATAAACAGCAGCCACTTTTGAACTTAGAGGTGAAAGTACTCATACTACAAAGCTCAAAAATGTCAAGGGGTTATATTAACATCTGACTCTCAATCAAAATAAATTACTTCCATTTTTGAGGAACAGAAGAAATCATTGCCCTCTGGTGGCCGCAATGGCAATTTTTGCATATTGTGTATTCAGACCACAAGCAGGGTATATAAGGACAATAAACCACTGTCACATACACAGAATGAAATCTTAAAGGGCACTACTTTTTACTGATGATGATGTAAATGAGAAAAAAACACAGTTCTGTCTTGCACAGTTTCAAGAGATAGCATCTAATTAAATTCTTTATCTAGATGCTCCCTTCTCTCCCTACAAGAGTTTTCTCCAGTTCAAATTCAGTTTGATTTATGTGAACACACGCCCCAGAAACGTAGGCATGTACTTCCTATCTTTATTCAATATCAGAAGCAAAGCATGTTTTCAGCACTTAACCATCTCTACCAATAGTTTGCATTTAAAGGCAGTTAGGCATAATTATATGTCTCTGAGAATGCTGGGGGGTTTTCCAGCCACCTACAGATGGATTTGAAGTCTGAAATCCAGCAGTGCAGCCAGTCTAGCAACAGCTCTTATATGGGTAATATCCAGGCAGAGGTTTCCCTCAGCCCATCCACGAGCAAAGGCCACTTAGACTATTGGTAACTGGAATTCCAGGGTGACAAAGGGACTTTGTTGTGCTATGGGAAGAGAGGGAAATACAGCCAGAGCACTCATCTGGGGATGTATACACACACTTTACATGTACCCTCTGGACAGATTCAGAAAGGTCACTGCCTTCTGCCACACAGACTGCGCCAGTATGGATGCTCTGCCTCTGCCCCAGCAAAGAGCAATGCAGAGTTTACCATTGCCCATTACTGACCACAGGCTTACATACCAGAAGGTTTGAACAACTGCTAATAGAGCTCCATGATCTACACCAAGCATCTGTTGATGTCCTGATTGCTCATCGTTTTATGGACTCATTAGCTGGACAGACTCTTTGGTCAGCTCCTTGCCTAAAAGTCACAGTTACTCTGTAGGCTGTGCTGAAAATACAGTGCAGGAGAGGGAATGAGCTGAACCTCTCACAATTCTCCCACAGCCCATCTGAACAGGTCCCACTGCAGCCAGGTGCACCTTTGGAGGTCACTGCAGAAAGTGCAGTCTTTGACATTCCTAAGTGCTCCAGGCTGTGTGCCAACTCTCCTGGACTTAGAAAACTCCCAGGGAATCTGTATCCAACAGCTAGTTTATTCACACTAACGTACATTTATTTTATCCATAGGGAATTTAAAGGACTCCTGCTCAGAAGCTGGTTTAGCCCCATAATTTTCTGGGGAATTAATACTGTCGTTTCATTATTTTTTCTCTTAACTTTATTCAATCACTGTAATTACAGATTCTTAGCACTATTTTAGGCAAAGAATAGAAATGACAGCTGAGCAAAAACACTTTGCAAGTAAAGAAGGGGGGAAAAAAGAAAAGAATAAAGAATCCAAGCCAAGACAGCAAAAACAGAAAACGGGTCATGTAGGAAGATGCCTATGTTAGAAAGTAACAAAATTAAGCAATACAGAGTTAAGGTTATGGTTTTTTCCAGTCTATCAGATGCCTTAGGAAAATAGAAACAGGATGGAGAATTCCTTCCTGAACAGAAGAAAGATATTTATTCTCCAAGCTTAATGTTCATTCACATAAGCTGTCACTGTTTTATGTCAGAATACACTTTTTGTGTTGTACAACCAGCTCTGGTGTTCACACCAACTGTAAGCTTAAACTGGTTTTACTACCTGTTTAAATATAGCTGTTCTTTAACTAAAATACTCTTTAACTAAAATACTCTTTACAAAAACCTGGTCATTTTACCTAAGCCCAGCATTAACCTCCATATATTTCACTAATTAGTAATGTGAAGAACTGGCCTGTGCTTTGGTTTTGTTCAGATATTTTTTTATAAATGCTTTGATTTGATCTTCATTTTTCTGAATGTTATTACCTTCCTAAAGAAGAATGACAAAGGATAACATTAAGAACATAATGAAAGATTTGGATAAATTTTTGAAGGCTGTAAAAAACTAATAATCTTTTATTCTGAATATTGGCTGAGATATTACAATTGTCTTTTCATAGTGCTATTCATTTCATTAGAGCAGGATAAGCTTATTTCTCTTTGAAAAGCAGGTTTTAATCTTACAAGTGCAAAACTTAGATTGTTTTCTTCTATATTTCTCAGAAATTGAAAATGCCTTATTGTAGCTATGCCACAATACTGAGTAAAAGTACTGAGTAAAAGCTACATTCTTATTGATTACAGTGCACAAAAATAGTAATCAAGCACTTCAGGATCTGATCCAATATCTGGGGTTGCTGGAATATTGACATTGGAGTAGATGTTATAGACTGGTTGTGAAATCACCAGCACTTTTACCAAGATATTTTACCAAAGATATTTTTTGGAAACTCAATCTTTCCTCTTTTTGACCAAATACAATTATCTTTTTAATACAAATACAGTTAATTTTTAAATATTTTCCATATGCTTATAAGTATTTGTAAAAATCTTTCTTTTGTTATCTGATCCTACCTGGGCATGCTTCTTACAGTAATATTAGCAGGGTCTAAAATACCCAGAAAATTATAACTGCCATCCCATCTGCCTGATGAAAGTTTTGCTCTGGGCATTTCTTTGGAAACTAATATTAAATCATTGCTATATATTAAAAAAGTAGTGCATTCTTGTTTCAAATTGTCTGAGGGAAGACTCAGCAGAAAAGAACTGCACACATCAGCATGACCTGCAGCATTTCATCAGGAAAACCTTCCAGGGAAAAAAGAATTTCACCTGGAGCAGCAAAGGCAGGATAGGGCTCTAATAAGGGGACATTGGCTGGCGTGGCTGAGACAGGCCAGGGATGGAGCGTTTGGGGTGGCACAGCCAAAACCTCTGCAGCTGCATCAGTGCTGGATGGCTGAGTTTATCCCAGGTAAGGCTCTTGCTGAACAGATGACAACACGGGCAGGGTTTAGCAGGTTCATAAGGCCAGGCGGTTTACCCTTTGGTTTAAATGGATTTTCTTAAACTGCACACCACAAACAGATGCTGCTAGACCCAGACACTTCATCTTCAGTTACAACTCATATGGACTCCAAAGGAGTTCTCATAAAATTGTTTTTGAACTTCAAAACAACGAGCAAATTTTCAGAGAAATCTGGTTTGTTTTACCTGTAAAAGCTACTGCAACAGGAGGGAGGAGGTTTCAAGTCCATTTCAAGTCCACACAAGGGTGTGTGCAGATGGCTTGGCTACATAACATCCCTGAGCACTCTCACAGATAACTGTTAGGTTATTTAGCTACAAGAGGTCAGTTGAGGTCAGTTCCTGGCTTAGGTTTTCTTCCTGTGGATGGCACCTCCTCTCTCTAAATTCCTACCAGGTTCACTGCTCTCTAAGGTTCACTACCAGGCACCTCAAAATGAGCCACCTTATAGCCAAAACTATCCAGCTGCTTGTGCATGGTTTGCCTATGACACCAACACTATGAAAAAATGAAACGCTATATTCAAGTCTTTAAAATTTAAAAGAGCACAATTTTGGGAATGATATAATGAGTTTTAGGCTTGAATATAATCTCAAGAATTCTCTTTAAAAAGTACTGCTTATGAATCAAAAGTTATGTAAATTACTGGGTATAATTCCTCCAATAATTGAGATTTAGGATCTTTTCCTTCTTTTCCTGGAATTTGTTGTGATCAATAGGAAGGTTTCTGTGCACACCCCTCCTTTTCCTTTAGTCTTTTTTCATTATATGGAGATCTACAGCCACTCTGATTAGGAAACTTAAAAAGCTTAGACATCAGCTGCTTAAGAATTAACGTCTTAAGATTTAACTTCTTAAGATCATATAAATTTAGATCCTCTTTTCTGTGACATTAGGCCAACAATTCCAGAAAATTCATGCTTTGATTAAGATAAATAAATAAATAGGAAATTAATGCAATTCGTAGGGTAATTATGAATCTGCCAAAGAGAACTTTACTTTCCAGTTTCTTTCCTTAATCTTAAGTGTTTATTTCCAATAAAAGCTTTACAAGCAAGGTGAACAATCTCAGAAAAGCTGATCAACTCTAAGAGTCTTCCAGACTTCCTGTTTCATCCACATCTCTGTTGTCTGGATCATTAAACCAACAGAAGTGCAAAGTCAACAGTCCCTTCCCCTTTTCATGACTCACAGTTGGTTTCTCTGTTCTACTGTTGACACGTGTATCCTCTGCAAAAAATGGACCTGGATTTTCTGGGAGACTGGCAATGAGCAAAAAGCCCAGTGCAGATTTAAAGGCTTTGAAATGACAAATAAATTAGCCTATGTCATGCTGGTTTAGGATACTCTGAAAAAAAAAATTTAAAGAACTTTTGTTTTTACTGAAACACTGATATTTTAGCTTATTGTCATATCCTTTTGAATCCATTATCATTACTGAAAACTGATTCATAAAACTTTTGCTTTTGGAGCTAATGTTTTCAGACTTGATATCTTTATGTCCAAGATGAGTAGGACATGTCTGACTATAATTGAATTTAAACACTCAAAGCACCGAAAGGGCTCCCAAACTGAACAAGAGAAGCAGAAGAGAATAATGGGGCCTAATTCTGTCCTCAGGATTGCCTATGCAATCCCCTGTGACTTCAATAGATGTATTATATTGAACTGTAGGTCTTGGATAAATTAAAAACAAAAAGAGCTATTATCTGTTATAAGCAGATCATATATCAATAAAAAGTATTATTACTATTATTACTATCCACTCCATCCATCTGTCAGGAAAAGATTATCTTTTAAAAGGGCATTTTCTGGCACTTTGTGCAGTCCAGGTTTAGATGTCGTATGAGATATGATATATTCCTTCCCCAAGAGGCCAGTTTGTCTCTGAAAACATTGCAGCCATAAAAAAAAAAAAAAAACAAACCTAAAAAAAAAAGATAAAGGTCAGTTATTATTTACTTTATTTAGTTACTTGTTATAAACTCTAAGACCACCCTCCTAAACCATTCAGAATTATTTATCTGCAAATATACAGTGCTTACCTTCCCTGCTGATAAATTAAAGGGGACAAAAATCTCACCCCAGCCCATGGATTCTGTAACAGGCATTCTTGGAATCACTGCTGCATCCAGCCAAGTTAAACGCAGCCTGAAATGACTGACTTTCTCAAAACTCTATATTCAGGCCTATGAACTCTTCTGACATTTCACTTTAAAGTGATCACCCTTCTTTTTCTGTGATTTCTCCTCTTTCAATGTGGACAATGTGCGTGGAAGGGCAGGACATTGTGCCTGGAAGGGCAGGCAGCCTTACTGTTGAAACAGGACCAGAAAAGGAGCCATTATACTCCACTGGGTTATTTGATGTTGCACACTCTGCTTTTGCTCTTTTCTTACACCACAATCACTCATCAGATTTGCTTTCTGCTTCATCCTTGTGTCTTCCGAGATATAAAATATTGGAAGTTTTTTGCATCGCAAAGCATAACAGTACATGTACCTGAAATATGATATATTGCATTTTAAAAACTAGAGGGCGAAACCTAATTTTCCTAATTTTCTGAGAAAATCTGGAAAAGTAGTTTTTGGAAAAAGAAAAGCTGGAAAAGAAGCTTCGCTTCCTTGTTCCTTTGTTCTATTTTTGAATTTCAAGTCCACCCTTGAAATCTCCCTCTATCTTTTTTAATTGTCATTTAGCATTTAGATGCATTCTTCGTTTCCTCTTCTCCTCTTCCTTACTAGCACCTGTTAATGTCATCAATTGCTGTCAATCCTCTCTCTCAGATCTTTTTTTTATAGGCAAGTGTTTAATAATAATCTCTCTGGCATCCTGCCAGATAACTCCCCCTAATTTATTTCCTAGACATTTCTATTACCTTTCACTTGTGATCCACAAACTAAATTCTCATGTCAAAAGACTATCTGAATTAGCATGAAAATTAGGATTTCATGAAATGTTGTAAAAAAAAGCTTTACTAATACCTAGCTTCATTGTCTTAGGCTGTGGTTGTGCCAAGATCAACAATTGCCTTTGTAAAGCTGTCATTACAAGACTGCTTTAACTTCACAGGCCATTAAATAGTTTCTAAGATCTAAGGTGGAAATTTCAGATCTGCTCACTGGGAGACTCAACAGGGATGAGACAGAAAGGTTCTTCTACTGGGGGTGCATATGGATTTCTCAGCAGCTTCCTGAAGGCCAGGAACATGAAAGCTATGTGGATCTGTCTGACCTAGCTGTACCCATAAATTCCTTTCTTTCATTCAGAGACACAAACAGTGTCCTTGTTTCTGCTTACCATGAGCCATGCATTTATGTGACATAAGGGGTACTCAAGCATTGCTCGAAGCCCATGTTGATATTTTGCCTGTTCCTCTTTCTTGGGAGTCTTTTTTCCACCTATTAGAATGAACATGAAAAGGCTTGGGACAGACTCATGCTGGCACACAGTCATCTGAATGGTTGAAATGTCAGCAAGTCCCATGGCACAGTGTTGGCTTCAATCAACAGAATATCCCAGAATATGTTCAGACTTAACGTGGGGAGTAAAGTGGGCCAAGGACAGGCTACTCTGGGCAGGATATAACTGCTACACAGGTGTGAGCTCCTGGCATAAAGGACAAAGTAAAAATTTAAAGGCTTTAAAACAGAGACAAAACAATCCAAACTCATTTTGTCTACATTTTACAAGGTACAAGATCATTTACCATTAGGATTTCTGCTTAATACCTGATCTCCAGAGGTCTGTGACACTGTTAGTTGGCTGAACTAAACAAAAAGTTGACATATCTGACCTACTGAAAGCAAGGATGGACAAGATTTATGGAATTTTCTTTACCTTTTGCTCTGCCAGGATAAAGACTCACAGAAATGTGCATAAATCTTCTGTGATCAAGTAAAGTCATATAAGGAGACATCTCTGATCTTTCACCTCAGTGTCCAAATCTTCCAAGTAGTCATTTCTTTGACCTATTTTCTTCTTTAAATCATTGTTTATTTGCTTTACATATATTTAACTCTTTTTTTAAGTATTTTTGACAGTGATTTTTCCAGAGCACAATCATTTCTGTTGTTCACACTTGAAATGTTGCTCTAACTTCTCAGTATCATAAGAGAAAAAAAATAATACAGAAGTTTGACATAACCTTTTCTCTGCAATCACTTTCCTCTTGTTGTGATCCTTTCAAGAATGCACACTGAAATTACACTGTCCTTTTTTATATCTTTATCACATAGCATGCTTATACCTAATTTGCTGTTCTTACTGGATAGTAGCTGCTGATATCACTTTTTTTTGCTTCCTGGAGGTAGGTAATGTTTTGTCTTTTCTCAAGTCTCTAGTGCCATCCCAGTTGCTAGTAGTCACTTTGTAAGTGATCAGATGCTCAGAGAGCTTCCGTGATTAAGAGTAATCTGGAATGATTGACTTGCCTCTGTTTACAATTTCCAAGTATTCCCAAATCTGTATTCTATCACTAGCTGTTGTTATAGGATCTCAATTGTCTTCTAATTGCCTAGCCTTCCTTTTCTTACTATTTCTCCTTAAAGGCAATATTAAAAAACTACTTCAGTCCCTTGGCTATTTTTAAGTTGCATTTAATTTTATCTGCTTGTTATTATTTTTTTTTAGCTCCCTTTGTCTCTAATCTAGTTACCAGTAATTTTTTCTGGAAAGCCTTTTACGACTAAGAATCATTCCTGAGAGGCAAACTGCATAGCTACCCCTACCAATCCTTTACTTTTCTCCTCTTTAATTTTTTTTTTTTTTTTTTTCATCGATTTGAAAACTGCAAGCAATGATGCCATTTGGAAGGAAAATATTCCTTGCTCTGCTTTTTATGTGTGCAGGTCCACCTGCTTATCTTTTAATGCCATCTCCAGCTCAGAGGCTTTCACTTCTCCACCTCGACATCCACTGCTCCAGCCAAAACACTCTTTTTATTTCACCTTTTACTTAATGTTTCTCAGTACACTCTGTCTCTAGTGTGGGCTTTCGGGCTGCTGCCATCACAGACATGTTTGCAAGGGTAAAGGTAGTGTAATGATGCTATTGCTATTTGATGTAGCTTCAAAATGGATGTGAGGGATTTACAGGGATTTAAGTACCACATGCTATTATTCCCTATCCTTTTTGTACAATACCTTGACCCAGGCCAAAGAATGTTTGCCTTCACTGTACCCTCCCAATGACTTTGACTTTGGGTTGGTGTCTGCTAGTAAATATGTAACTGTTAAAAAAAGAATGAAAAAGCTTTACAAACAACTTCACTTGTGAGACTGGCAGACTCAAGGCATATCAACAGCAAAAAATACATCAGTTTTTCAAATCAGACACAGTAATATAGGTGTAAACCAGAATTTGAGTAATATGGAAGGTTTAAGGTAACCAAGTGATCTTTTGTGGGAAAGAATCTCCTAGGGGAGAAAGTTCTTTTTCATTTAATTAGTGAGAAATGCATAACTGGTTTAGCTAAGGCAGAGACAAACTGAGAGGAGGACCACTCATTGTATAAAGTAGACCTTGTGGAATCCTGCCATGCTGATAGTTCATAAATAAATTCTTTTGACAAGAGGAGGCACAGACAGTTCAGTGAATAACATTTCTTGATGAAATGATAAACATGTTGCAGTAATAACCTCACAGTATCTCTGAACGCTGTGAGATATTGACTTTGCTTTTCTGCTTAGAAGAGATAAATCTATTTTCACAAAGGTACTCTTTAAAAAAAAAATTACTCATGTCAAAGCAGCCAGTAACTTTAATTTCTAAGCTATGCCATTTGACTAGCTGAAGGATCACAGTGACATTCCTCCCATTGATGTTTGTACCACAATATTATCATTTTTACTTATATTATGAGACAAAAGTAAATAAAAAAAAAACCCTCTGGTTTCTAAGATGTGTGGATTTTAATTTAATCTCTCTCTCTTCACTGCTATATCTATGTCACCATTTCCATCTTCTCTCTCATCTGCTTATCTGAATCTACCTGGCCCAGAAAATACAGACCGAATCCTTCAGCAGGGTCCTGTGCCAGGGTCCCTTTCCTGCCAGCTGCCCCTCAGCAATTGAGTGGTAGAATTCCAGCACTGGATTCATCTGATAGCTGAAATCACTATGAATTCCCATTTCTCTGTAAGAGAGACAAACTTTTTGGCTTGTGCCCTTTCCTAAGCCATCATATAAACAGTAAGGCCAAGAGGATGTGAAAGCAAGTATTTTCAAACTCCCTTCCCATGTCCTAAATACCTGAGATTTCCACATTATTTCCAGAGCTACCAGCCCCTCGTAGTCTAACCCTTGGCAAAGACAGAGCATTTCCATGACCTTGTTGAAACAATCCGTAGTCCAACTTTATAGGGACATTAAAGAGCAGTGAGATCATAAGAGATGTTAGAAGTGCTTGAGGATATTAGAAAGGAGTAGCTATTTTCTGGCTGCCAACATGTTTGCGTAATAAAAATGTGGAACTTGAAATATTTGCCAGTGGTAGTACCCATGAACTGCAGTATTCCTTGTGGTATGCACACAAATTTGTCTCAAACCCAGAGAAACTATCTATTCAGAACAACTCACAAGTAAGCAAGCAAGTATTATTATTTTTAAGTCAATATAGAGAGCTTTCAAGTGGTCTGTCTCATTCCCTGCCTGTGCCAAATCTGATTTCATTGCTTCATTCTGCAGTGCGTTTGGGACATGTTAATTGTAGGCCAAATTCCCTAAAACTGATGTTTTCTGATTTTTTCTAGTTTTCTTCTAAAGTCTATTGACAGCTCAACCCAAGCAATTGCCATCAGATAAATAAAGCAGTCTGGACAGAGACTACCTGAATTAATTTTTTACAGGTACTTAGCAGGTCAGGTAGTCTATCAAACTGGGCAATTGAAAAGCCATTTTTACCTTAATGGATCTGCTTTAAATGGGCACAGAGAAGGTCAGCACATTAAGACGAATTTCTAATGTTCATGGAAGCAGAAAATATTTTTGGAACTTAATTTTTCCCCTATGACAACAGAAGATACAATTCATCTTTATTAACCAATTCAGGAATATTTTAAAAGATAGGATACCTATTGCTCATCTGACCAGGAAGCTCAAAGAAAGATTTCATACGTTATGAGAAAACAACATATGTATTAGCTGACAGAGTACAAACCTTTTTTGCAATTAAGTGTGATTCTAATGATCACTTGGTGTGACACTTTGGATATGCACTCTTATAAGTTCCAACCTCATACAAAAAAAATTGCACGCAGAAACCTCTTTAGTTCCTCTTACAGTACCACATGAGAAAACAACCACATTAGGTCAAACCAATGGTCTGTCTTTGCCAGTGACCAGTAACAAAAGCTTCGAGAAAGAAAAGACATGATAAATAGCAAATCTTCTGCCTTTCCATCTTAAGAGATGGTCTCAGACTAAAGCTACTGTGGAGAATAAAGGGGGTTTTTTGCAAGACCAAGAGAACATATACCATATTTTTCTTCAACTCCAATAATGACTTTAAACATCAGTTTTGAGGAGAGGACCTTGCCAAAAAGAAACTAGTAATTTCCAAATTGCCTTCATGAGTCCAGATCCTTAAGGAGAACAAATTGACACATACACAGGAAAGATCACTACCTAGGCTTTATCTACTGAACAATAAAAGTTTATTTTAATAAAGCCCTGATCTGTCCTTATATATATATCTTAAGCAATTATTTATTTGGAATACCATAACTGTACTACCTTCCTCACAAAGTGGACATTTACTTGTTTCAATACAATTACTGTAACCAGTAAGTTAATGTAAGCTCATAAAAGAGATGCCATCATTACACAGATTTATGAGGAGAGCACTAGACATAAAATTGGGGTAATTGCCTGTGTGCTGCCAGGCTATTTTGCCAGTTAATATAAATAAGATCATTCTCAGCATGAGCCACCAGAAGGACATCATCCTTAAAACTAATTCCTCACCTGCCACTGTCAGAGATTTTCACTATAAACTTGATGAAGAATGTGTTGCTAAGTGTTACTGGCAATCATATATTACCATGGAAAGGTGGTTACCTTGAGTACCCCAAACAATCTGTTGTTTTGGTGTGTTACCACACAAAATTGATTTAATGCTGCAATTTTTCATTTGTCTCTGGAGCACAGGCTGCTAATTTATTAGTCACGTACATTGAAATTTCCCCTTTTTCCATTCATGTATAAATTTCCACAAGCAAACTGAGCAGACAGTATTTTGTTTGGCTTATTTGTATAATTTGGGAAAATAAATCACATGTGAAATCCTGCTATTCATGCTATTGAACTGAGACAAACAAAGCAAGCAAAAATTGAAAGTCATACAGGAAATGTTGCTGTGTGGGAAAAGAGAGGTGTGTTTTCCTGATTCATGCCTACAAACAAAAAGTTAAAAAGGAATACCAAGAAGGATGAAGGAGAAGGTTTAGTTGTTAGGTCTGGGTTTTTTTAGTTCTCAGTAAATAATGCAATAGTTTATATGAATGACTTATCTGTGACCCATCTCTTCCTTACCCACTAGGCTCACTGTTTATCAGAGGTCTTTATGAGTCCATCAAATCTCACCATAACATGTAAACTTTGTTGTAACTGAACATTTAAAAGCCTAGCAGTGCCTCTGAGTTTTCAGCAACACAAGGTGATGGCTGAAGAGGATCACTGTCATGCTCTCTGTTATGGTGAAGCCTCAATGGTAGCACAGATATTTGAACTCAGGACTTGCCTCATGTACTTTTTAAAAAAGTAATATTGAGGCATAGAGCACTTACAGCTGTGAAAGATCTCAAAGAGCTGAAAAAGTTATCACTATGATGGCAAATTATTTCATGCTTGATTGCTCTGCAGCCACTTCCAGAATGGTGCAAAATACTTTAGAGCCCAACAGCTATTAGGAGAATAACTAAATAATAATGAATAGGCTCTGTTAAAGTCAGGGATTCCCAAAGCAAATTTTTTTTGTACCAATATAGTCCGTGATACTAGAAAACGTCTGATATTATTATCTTACAGGGAATGGACTAAGGCAGCAATATTAATAATATTCCTTCCCTTGTACAATAAAGTTGCAAGGGACCATGAATTTTGCAAACACTCTTATCTTCCCATGGCCCTGGACACACCAGAAACCTTCTAGGTCAGATGAATAATAATCAAAGATGATCTTGATAGCTTTTCTAAAACAGTACCTATGCTACTGTTGAATTTTTCCAATACATGAAGGAAATTTCAGGGCAACTAACTTTCTGAAAACTAGCACATTTGCTCAAGACAGTGGAGGTAATATGATGAAGAGAACATTACACATGGAGTTTGTATCTTGTTATTCTATGCCATCCTTTATAATATTATGTTTGGTTATAAACAAGTGCACTTTCTGTGTACCTGGGGAAATGGAGTGTTTCCAGCCTGAAAAGGCATTTTAAGTGCAAAGAAGATGAGATTTTCAGATAAAGTCAAGCAGAAGAGATAGATTCCAGGTAACAAATTCTTTCCAACCAATTAATCTTTTAAACAGTCCTCTGGCTCAGGACCCTGCAGGCCACAATACTGCAGTAGTAAGTTAGTATTGCTCGCATGGTAGTTCTGGCCTGAAAGAGACTTCTGTCCTCAGCTTCCTGCTATGGTACCAACATTACCATGCCCTGACAATTTTGCCTTCCATCTATTCACCTTTCAAGAATATATTCTACGACACAGGACTAGTTTCCAAGTATTCTTCCTGAGTATTCTTTACCAACCTCATATTTGGACACTAATGACCATTAGGACACTAATAAGCAGTACCTGTTCTCCTAAACTCATGATAAACAACCAGGGTTTTGATCAGGTGCCCTACAGGACAATTTTAGCAACAAGCTCTTGATAAAGTAAATATTTGCCTTTTTTTTTTTTTAATTATAAAGCATGGATTTTGTATTGCACTATACAGACATGAATAACTTTGACCCACAAATGCCATTTCTTTCGGCTCAGTGTGTTTGGGTGCCTTAGGTAACAGAAAACAATAAATTTAAATGATATAACTGGTATCAGCTTGCTAAGCTGATAGCAAAAATATGTAAGATAGCACAACTGAATGCATATTTCAGAGTAAAGAGCACCTCTGCATGAACAGCATGTTCAATGGAGGACAAAGCTCAGACAGTACATCTGTAGCTTAACCACAGGCAACTGCAAAATGCCAGCACAGGGGCCTGAGGAGCCTGCCAATGAGGCAACTGTGCCTGATGCAGGACTGTGCTAATCCTTGGACTTATGACCAAAAAATGAAAGAAATAAGAGAAAAAATACAACGCAGCATGTGGAAAACCACTCAAATTTCATTATCTTGCTGCTAGGGAATGAAAAAAAATTGTTAGTCGGCCTGTTATAAAATGCCGTGTTCAAAGGTTTTTTTGTTTTGCTTTGTTTTTTTAATGATATTTTTTTTGTAATGAATTTTTGCTGTCTGATTTCTTCACTAAGACTTGAGAGGTGAGAGAGACATTGATAAATGAGGCTGCAAACCGCCGCACATAAGGAAGAGTAAGTTACACAAATGATAAAACAGACAGCATTTTCAATGGTTGTTATCATCCCAAAAAGAAATGCTTGAGCTTGGAACTTCTCTACTTTACCAATACAATTGACAAATTATACAACCAGAAATATGCCAAAAAAAGACACAAGAAACATATCCTTCATCCTTGTCCCTGCAAGAAAACTGCTGTTACAGACTGTTTCTAATGATTTTCAGAGTCTGTTTGCTGCAGTATTGAACAGAAGTGAAGCACTTGTCTGCTGAACTCACCAACCCCACTCTCCCAGTTGCTTTGCTAAAGTGATCGTGCCAATTTGTCTATAGCTTCCCCTCCAAATACAGTCCTTATTTCCTCATCTTTCACAGGCAGTTCTCTTTTTCTCCATTCACATTGCTCACCTCTCTTGAAGGCCATCAGAGACCTCCTGGCAAATACAGAGATTTCAGTTCCCAACAGCATACTCTTCATATCTCACAGATATTCCAAGAAAACCTTACAAACAATCTGAATAGTTAAAAAGGTTTAAGTAAAACTGGCTGCAACAGCTCCCTACATTCTGACTCATAAGTGGGAAAAGGGTGTCCAGAGGGGCAGTAGAGGAGCACTATCATTTTGGGGAGAAAATATTTCCTTCACCAACTCAGGCACTGGCATAAGAGCAACATCAGCAGTAGTTCAGCAGAGGGATTTTCCCCAATGAAGTTTTCTTCCCCAAGCAAAAGCTTATCCAGACAAACCCCAAGCTACCACTGGTGCTAATACGAAGAACTGAATTAAAATACATATATAAATATTTATGACTGTTTTATTAAATAAGGTAAAGTCGAAGCCAGCTGAGTACCTCATAAACTGACTTGTAGCACTGAGGTTTTTAAAAGTCAATGCCGTTAGCTTTACAACTCAAAATTTTGCTAAAAAAAATAATCAGGTTTATTTGTCAAGATCCATTTTCCATCCCTGCATGTGGGCTAGCATTCCTGATACTTTCATCCTGCATTAATACCATTTTATTTCAGCTGTTACATTATTTTGCCCCTGGCAAGGACTAGTTACCGACATCAGTTTGTTGTTTGTTTCTTTTTTCCCCTTTTCAAAAATGGTGGTTTATTTTAGTTCTCATATTTCCCTGGCAGTGCTCATGGAGTAAAGCACTACTAAGCAAGAGGTATAAGACAGACACAGGTCTCAGGGGTAATACTGAAACCAGGAAATAAAAAGCAATTTTACAATTTACACATCATTTACAAACATCATTATGCCACTACCTTCTCGGTCCTGTAGTAGGACACAAGGTGCAGAAAGTCCCAGCTGGGAGTCTGACTGCTCAGCCTCTGCTCCTCTGCTCACAGCTGCAGCTTTGCTTAGCAAGTACGGCATCCATCTGCTGGTCTGGGGATACCACACCCAGCACAACCAACCTCCCTTCTCTTTTCCTGCTCCTCTTCCTAGCAGGATTTCAAGCCAGCAAACTGCCAGCTCTCTAGAGCTTAAGCCTTTTTTACTCAGTTTTGTAATTCAGATTACACTTGAATGTTAATACAAAGTATAAGCAGGTGAAAAGGGCTGTTGCTATTTAAGTCCTAATAATCTAATAATAAGGGAGCATGCTAAACACCTATGTAACTACATGTGGAAAATGTAACTGAAAATTAAGTGTTAATTGTATGCATGTACCTGATCCTTTGCTTTGCAAATATGCAATAATTGGCAAGTATCTGCAGATGTGCTGATGGTGCTACTCAGGTATGTTCTGGCTGTCTTACCAAAAGAAAGGTTTTAATGAAATAAATGTCAAGATGATTTCTTGGATGACTGCTTACACTAGGATTTGATCTCTTGTTTATACTTGCTTAATATCCATAAATTACGGCATATGTTTCTGAAGCATGTAATTACACTTGTCATTCTGGGTGTTAGATTGGTAAGTACTGCAGACAAACTGTGCAGTGATAGATGGCCAGTTCAGACTTCATTTACAAGTTAAATCATTTTTGAAAAAAAGTCACATGTAGCACTGTAAAATTTTCAAAGATTTACAGAAATAATGTTGCTTTTGGTTTTACAAGTTCTTACCAGCAGCAGAATTTTACAAACTTTGCCTTGCTAGAAGTGCCTGCTTGAGAATCCTTTGCTCAAAAATACATTAAACGCTGTTAAGATTTTCTAGGACAAGTCTATGGCTGCATTTTGCAATTTGCAGTATTTCTATCACGGTTTGTTTACTTGCTTGTTAGAGAGACTTTTCATGTCACTCATATGATCGTCAGCCATGTTAAAACACTACACTGCCTGTGTGATGAAAAGCCCAAAGTATTTCTTTCACTTTTTTTCTAAGACTGCAATAATGTTTCTTAATTTACACCATTCTGGAATGCTTCCCAGCAGTAGCCAAAGGAAAAGGAGCCTTTCACATACTGTTTGGCACTAAATTTCCATGAGTCACTTAATGCCCTTAAACCAGCTTCAGACATTCTCATTGCTACAGATGGAAATTGAGCCCACAAGAGAACACTTGGCCCAGGATACTGAGACCTCCCTCCTGCAAAGCTGCTGCAGGCTTTCCTGGCACAAAGGACAACCTGCCTCTAGGGTTTAAACTTGTTTGCCTAGGGTAGGCTGCTCCAGCATATCAAAGAACACACACGGCTGTGTTTTTATAAACCAGAGCAAAGTTCCTATTTGATATATTGCCAGATAAAATTTTATTTAAACAGTAGCATATGCACGAGCTGGTTTGAGGCATAGGGCAACTGCATTTCTCCAAAAGTAGAACCACTCTGACCTAGTGGCATTGCATTTCTCATGTCCCCAGCTGCCCTGGGACACTGCCCAGGGGTGGAGGCTGGGACAGCAGAGCACTGCTTGCTTACAGGTTTCAAGCTCCTGCCATCATTTTCTGTTCTCCTTGTCACATGGTTCAGTGCAGGGAGAGCAGAATTGAGTGAGAATAAATATGTCCATGACATATGTTTCTTAATTACTTCTTTTCCTTAATTTTTTCAACAGAAGCTTTTAGTAAAATCAGTGAGATTCATACATATTGACATCTAACTCTGTAACTCAATTTCTTTCAGTCAGTGGATTTGAAAAGTATCCCAATTAAAGTCGTAACTATTGTGTTTTTCCAATATGACTTGCAGAAAATGTTGGTTATATGCTGCCCTTGCCTCCTCCAGCCCTCCCACACTCTGAGCCTTCAATTAAGAAATGCCACGGACTTAAACGTTTAGAGAGACTTGTATGTTAAATCTGAAAAAGAAAAGAAAAAGCTTCATACATATTCCAATTATTTATTTTGGTTTTTTATCCATTTGATGTTATTTGTATGGTTCATATTCTGTTTAGGTTTTAGGGGGGCTCCTGGAGAACTGCTGAATAGGAGCCATAAAGTAAAATACAAGATTATTTATTATGATGAAATCAGTCTGCTTAAATAACTATACTATCCACAATTTTCATAGTAGCATGAAGAAAGAATAAAAAATACCATTGCCAATAGCTGCTGCAGGAGTGTCCTCCAATTTTATGTATTCAAAGCTAAAATCTCTACCTTCTGCAGAGCCCTGTGTGTAAAACAAATCAAAAGTAATTACAACTCGGTATGTCCAGGACAGAAACCATCCATATTTTATGAGTATGTAAATAATACAGTTCATGGCAAGGGTTTTGCACTGCAGAGGTATCAGCCTGAGACACTGAAGGATCTGCTTGGCATTTAAACAGTTGGGAAGTGATCAGATGATCAGTACTGTATAGCAGCAAGTGGTTAGAAATTCTGAGTCTTTGGAAGTCACTGCATCTTTGTCTGTGATTTATGAACATCCATAGGCACTTCCAGAAGTACACTTGCACTTCAGGCTCACAGGGGATGGTTCAGACATTCATATGAATATGAATGTGTCCTTGATGTCCATGTTAAAATTGGCAGCTGAAGAGAGGAAGAGGAGGAATCTTGTGTTACCATTCTGGCCAAGACTTTCAATATTCATCTTAAGGATAAAAGCTTGGAAATACATAGCTAAAGCATCTAAATGGATGCTTGAATATTCAAATGTGGTTTACTGTTAAGTCTCCCCAGGGTATTCAGTAGGACTTCTTTAACAGTTTTCCATCAGTTCTGATCACTTTCACCATGTATCTTTTTTTTTTTTTTTTTTTTTTTTTGTAATTTATCCTCACAATGCACAACTGTGTTACAAAAGGAAAAATGAGGCTGTAGGAGCTGCCTGAATTATACTTAATAGCCTGGTGGTTAGAGTACTCAGCTGGGAACAACTAACTATTGAGTTATAGGGTTTCTCACCATGAAAGTCTCTCCTGCTGAGGCCGTTCATGTTTTCATAAACAATTAAGCTTCTATTGGACCTACCTGAGAGTAATTCACTGTGTAGTCCAGTAGTCAGCGAGGAACAGGAAGAGGTAAGTTCAAATCACTGCTCTAATGTATATTTAATGAATTCTGGCATAAATGAAATAAAATGTTCCCATTGTGAAAGCTTATCAGCAGTGGATAGACAGCATCTGGCAACAGCAGTATTAACTTGCCTACAGTGTTAGGAGGGAGAACTGTGAGAAGTTTTCAAAGAAGTAGATGCTCAGTTACTGGCCAGTTTTGGCAGAGTTCTGAGATTAGAGTTCTCCAGGGAAAGCCCTGCATGCAGGAGAATGGTGAGATAAAACCAGTTCTGGCAAAAACAAAAGGTATGGGGTGGAAGTTCAGGGAAGCTAAACTACACAGCATGCCCCGGAGTCCCAGTGAAGGAGCATGGCTCTGTGGGGCTCTCACTTTCTGTGATCAAACTTAATTTTATTATAAAGCAGCTTTGTCTGTTGTTATAGGGACTGGAGTAGAGCTATCCCATATCCTAAACTTTATTCGATTACCTGCTCTGAATCCAAAAGGAAGAATTTGCCCAAGAGTCTCATGTAAATCTTGAGTAAACACATTGAGTGGCACCATCATTTAATGAATAGTACCCAACAGTGGCATTTCAAACCTATAACCTTTTTTTGAAAATTGTAAAGAGTTTTTTAAAAAAAAAACATCATTTCACATGTAATATAAATTAGGATTTAACACCAAAAAAAAAAACCAAAACCATTTTGGAGAGTCTTCCTCAACAAAATGAAATAAAAATGTCCCTAAATCCCAGTTCAAAACAAATATTTTGATTCAGATTAAAATTAACATTTACTTCCAGTTCAGCTGTCAAACTGACTTATTATTTGTACAGCCTTGCTCACAATATTGCATTCATGCTTTAAGTATATTAAAAACAATGCAAAAAGAGAAAGTTTAAAAATAGGAATCACCTTTTCTAGAGGTATGGAAGGCTCTCTTAGCTCTAGATCCACTCCTGGTAAATAGATGAGACAGTTATTTGACACTCAGTGCCAGAAACTGCACTATTCACAGGGATTTTTACTCAAGCTATGGATAAGCAAATAATTTTTTCATGAAATCAGCATGAGAAGTGAAACAGCAACAACAAAAAAAGGTTCATGAGACATCAAGAATAAGCTGGAATTTTTCAGATAGCAGGCTTTTTACAAAATTGATGTGACTGTAACTCTTCTCAAGTCCACTCAGCTAAGTAAAATGTACATTTGCACACAACTGTCTTGTCTTTTATTCTACACTACTTAATTTCATGCTTTGTCATAATAATTACAGACTTTAATTTTTCCCAATTACACTAATATAGATTGCAAATATGAGTTTTAATAATTTTAACTTTACTGGGCAATAATCCAAATATTTTTCCCTGACTCCGGGGATCTCTTTCTTTGACTGTCATGGTTTCCTGAGGGGGATGCATAGACTGCAAGTCAGGCAGGTTTCACCACTTGCTTCAGAGACCGATGACTTCATATTAGGATCATACAGTGAGTTCAATAATGCTCTTTCACAGCAAAACCCATGGGAAGGAATTATGTAAGAGGCTACAAGGAGCCCCTCTAATGTTCTGGACTAGCTAGCTGAAGTACTTACATGTCAACACCCTTCACTCTTACTTCTGATTATCAAGGAACCTTTAAATTCACAAATTCCCGTGGGCACAAAAGTGCTTTAGGCAGGGAAGCAGGGGCAGGGCACCCTGGGCATCAGTCCTCCAGAGCCACTTGGGCACACAGTGCCTTGGGCATCAACCATCAGGCTGAGGATTCACTTCTGCAGGACCTGCCCAAGGTCACTGAGAAAATCTGTGGCAAAGCACAACAAGCAGGGATGTCAGGCTTCAGTGGGCACTACCACACAGCGAGGGCAGTCTGTCACACTCAGAAAAAGGTTTGTAGATTGCCATTGAGCTGAGTGATTATGTGACCCACCCCAAAAACCCTGAGCTCTTATCAGTTTTTATACCTTCACTCTCATTTTCTCCCACTCATCAGAATCAGAATTATTTGATGGGTATGCAAAGCTGCAATAAAGTAAGTTTAACTCGGTGAGTCTTCATTCCTGAAGCACGAGTCCTTTGCTATTCAGTCTAAAAATAGAAATAAGGAGAGAAACAAAGAAAAACACAAGCTTTGAAACTTGGCAGGAGCGGCAGGAAATCATACCTTGAGTCACAGGGTGCTCTCAGCATCTGTTCCAACTGCAAGCTTTTCACACTCCCATACAGAGCACAGCCACCCTCCCTTCACGTTCCAGTCCCCAGGACTAGCCCTACAGATATTATTCTTTCTCTGCAGTACATCTTGTCTCAAACAACTTACATATCCAGTTTTCAAAAATGCTGTTTGGTTGGTACTGAAGATGTGGACCAGCTCCCTGATTATGAGGTTTTGCTGTTCAGAAGATACTTGGCAAAACAGTTCCGAGTGCGGATGAAACAAGAGCTCCGACTACATTTAGGTTTTGCAAGTGGAATTGTTTGTAACATGCACAAAAAAAAGAAAAATGCTGGTTAATAAGATAAATGTTTACACTTGAAACTTTCAAAGGACACCACTAAATCCTGTCTAACAAAGAAGACATAAGCTTTTTTTTCCCCCTCATGTTTTATGCTTTCTAATAGTTTTTATTTTCATTACAAACACTTCAGTTCTGCCTGAACTGAGCACAAAGAGAATCAGCCCTTTAATCCTCAGGACAATACATATTTTCTTCAGACTTTGGAAAGTAAATATACCAGCTGGTAACTTCTAATCCTGTGCTTTGTTATGCAAAAGATCACAAACAGAACCATCAAAGTTAGGAGTGGAACGGATATTTTACCTAGATTATTTTACCACTGATATAAAAATGTATATTTTTATACTCCCATCTATCCTAGTTTTCAGAAAGCTAGAAAGTAAGAAATTTGGCATATCTCCTATCCCACACAATTGGAGTAACCTCTAGGCAATGTAAAACAGGTTACTTCTCAGCAGTATTTCTTTCTAATAGTCAACCTATAATTTGCCTCCTGGAACAGTATCATAGGTATACATGTCTGTGTTCTATTGAATTATATTTATCAATAGAATTTGGGGCGTTGCTTGTAGTTATTCCATAAAAGAAAAGCCACTCTGTAAAAACATGCCCATGGAGATCAAATTGCCAGCTCCCTCTAGAACAGCGCTGTCTCACAGACACAAACCCAAACCATATCTCTTTGCAGCCTGAGACCAAAAAAGTATCACCATGATCATATCCGAAAACATCATGAAGCAATAATTGAGGACCCACATTGGCTTTTGCTAAATACTTGTTGTGCTCCCAAACAGGAATAGAAAAGCTACTGACAGTAATACCAGCAGGATACAATGTTGCACAGACACAGGACATTATTTACCTCTGCAGAGATCCATTTCTACAGTAGAATAATTCACTGGCATCCCTGGAATATAGTGACCTCCCAGAGGTTCTTCCAAACTTAGGAAAGACTAAAAGTGACAGAAAAATCATACTCCATCTCCCTTTCAAGTTCACAGATTTCAACAAGCAGGTCCCATCCATCTGGCTGCAGAAGAATGCAATCATTTCAGCTACTTATTTGTGCTCCTAAACTCGTCAGAAGCTTGATACCTGAATCAGAAAATAAGACTTGCTCCCCAGCAAGCCTTCTGCAGTCTTGAGATTCCCAGGCCTTGGCATTTTCCATTCAGTTAACGATACCATCCTTGTCTCTTTCTGAAGGATAAGGTTTTGTTTGGTCCCAAACACCATAGCAGTGAGCATAGTCTGAACCCCCAGGATTTTTTGAGCTGCACCTAAAGAGAATTGAGTTCCTTGTCTCAGAATACGAGGAGACATTCCTTTCTCCCACAGAACTCTCTTGAAAGATTGTTTGGATTGTAGTCCACAGTGAATTTACAGAAATATAGTAACATAGCAAATACACATACAAAGCTATTATAGACTACCTTATTCTATTACTAGCCAGTATGCACTGTCTTCTATAGTAGTGCACTTCAACAATTTAGCCCATGCTCCACTTCACTTAATAATTTTTTTACATATAGTCCAAATAGGCAGGTTTTGAGACCTCCTGTGACCTCACCACATTCACACATCACACCTTCCAGACTGATGAGTCCTTGTCTAGGTTACAGCCCCCGAGGAAGTCACCTCCTGGATGGGGACTTTCTGAAATACAGCACTATTGATGAAAACAAAGCATACTAATGGCACCAAAATAAATGAGAATGGCAAGAAAGCCAGCTCTTTTCTTGGACTTTGTTTTGGAAATCTCAGGACCGGAAAACTATTGCAGGATCCATAGCTTCTCTGAGATGTTTCTCTAATGAATAGCCACAGAGTTTCTCTAATGAGTAGCCATAGTATAACCGTGGTGATAACTTTTCACCAAGACCTGAACAACTCTAAGGACTTTACAAACCAAAACTAAAGAAAAGTTATCTGAATTAGACTAACAATTACCAGGGGGAATCAGTGCTACTGTAATGCAATGGAGTGGCTTGACAAAATTTTGCCCAGCCTGGGAGAACATTTTAATAGTATTTTAAATGTGACAGAGCCACTAGCAATGTATAAAGCTAATGGAAGTTATTAGGAGCTTTTTGTAGAATGATACCCAAAATGGGCTATCATCCTCTTGCTACTCTTAAGTTTATAGAAAAGCCATATACATAAACGTATCAGTGGAGAAGGAATAAAGATCCTGATTCTACCTCTACAAGTACTGCTGCTATGCAACTAAATGCTAGAGGCACCTTCTATGAAAGAACATAAGCCAAAACTTGAAATATGAATTATTCCAACTCAGAGAAATCATTTTTCCTCCTATTGCACACTCTCAAGCTATAAAAGAAATGCAATTGTAAGAGAGCTCTTGCAACACCATGGCGGCATTGCTATCAAAAATAATTTATTTCAGAGAAGAGTTAGAGCCAAGTATCTATCTGAAGTGCCAGACAAGAAATCCATGAGGTAACATGGAGACACCCTTGTCCTTTTATAGCTCAATCTCTCAAAATGTATTTCCCTTATTTCCTGTTGTCCCCACAGATATCCCACTTACAAGCTCCCAAACTCCATCTCTTCCTCCAGATCACACTCTTATCCTCACGACCCATAGAAACTAAGGTTGACTTAAAGCCTTGCTAATTCAACATGTCTGAGAAGCAAAAAAAATGTTTGGAGATTACAGAATGAAATACTCACTTGAAAAGCAACAGGAACAATGGTCAGAAAGTAGCTTTTATTAAGAAAACAGGAGAGAATAGAGGGAAAATGATAGAGAAAAGGAGATTAATAGCATTCTTCCCACAAAAAAGTGGGGAGTTAATTAAAAAACAAGAACCACCTTTGCAGGTGTTTAAAATTGTCTCATCCATGTGTACAGAACCACCTATGACTTCAATACAAGGCTTCCAAAGCCTTTCAGTGAGAAGAGGTTCTGTCTGGTGACAGTGTAAGATCAACCCATCCTATTTTTGTGAATGTGAAAGACACATCCACCCTCATTGATCTGATCCTGTCGCCCTCTGAAAGAATTTTATTATCTCCATTTAGGACACAGGCAACCAAGGGCAAACAGCATCCTAATTTAAGGCCTCACTTAAATGCTTAATTGTCCTGTCAGAAGGACAGGGGACATAATATCTTGATGTTCTAATCTGGGAGCATATGTAGATCCCAGCCCAGAGGAGCATTTTGCTCTTGGCTATTTAATTCATTCATGTGGAATTAGTGTCCTTCAATAAGACTTTTGTTTGGATGACTATTTTCTCTGATAAATGCTAGCAAACATAAGGATATACATTTAAGCACTCTAAAGCAGTTTAATCCTAAAAGCACAATATGCTTTAGGGAAAATAATGAGGATGAAAATACACAAACCCACAAAAATCTACCAGTTGGCTGTAACACACAATAGTTTCTGATGACAGTCAAAATGCAGCACTATTCATCGCACAGCTGTCACTGTACTGAAACAATCATCCACCAGGGAAGAAAAAAAAAAAAAAAAAAAAGTCTTAATTTGGTTCTCATCATGGCTAATAAAATTAACATTGCTAAACTAAAACACTGAAACAGCATCAATGATCCTTGCAGTGCTTTGGCTTGCCTTCAGTGTGGCATAGGAGCAGAGAAGTCTTGTCCTGAGAAATCTGCAGCAATATTTGTGCTGGTAAATCACATAATTGCAGAGAGCATCCTCCCACCGCTGCACTGCTGGGATGGTCCAAAGCTCAGCCACAACTTGTCCCAGCCAGCAGCCTCCTAATTTCCAGATAGGCTTCAAAAGTCAGCATGGGTCAGGAATCCTTCCCTCCTAATAGTCCACATCCAGCCTCATGATTTGAGGGAACAGAGGAGTTTATGATATGAATGTGGATGGTCTGTGTCAGGGGGCCTTGGTGGCAGAGAGCTATGGCAAGGACACTTTGTTTACTGTCAGAGATGTAAAAAGTGCCTCCCATTAACCCAAACCTTAAAAAAATTCCCACTGCAAGTTCATGTTTCAGTGTGTGAGTGAACCTTTGCTGAACTTTCATGTTTCCACAGCCTTTTGGTCTTCACAGTTCTGAAATTAAGACTGATACCTGTATTACTGTAGGTACTATTTAATAATTAACTCAGGGGTCCCTGGCACATACAAACAATCCTAATCCAGTGGTAGGAACTCAGCAAAACTTCAGCAATGAAAGGGTGCTGGAGTTATCTTTGCATATGCATTTTCCTTCATGTGAGCGGAAAATCTGTACGTATATATATAAATACATATACATTCCCAGATGCCCTCAAGGAATTAGAAGGAAAATCAGACCATTGTTCTTTAATAGCTACACTCTCTTTTTAAGGTGCTCATATATTGTAGCTATGGAATAACATTAAAAACTCAACATTTTAGAGAGCTTCAGTTTCCTTACAAAAACAAGGAGACATCTCAAACCATTTAACCAACATTAATCAAGCTTCTGCTTTTTCCTGTGAAATGGTTAAATACAAGCAAATCAAAATGACAAAAGAGAAGCACAAAAAGGTCAAGTGATGCTTTTCAAGCCATGTAGCAAACCAATGATAAACGTGGAAAATAATACAGAAAACCATACTGCCCTTTGCTCCATCCAGGAATGGGAGAAAACTAAAAATGTTGAATCTTTAGAAGAATACTTAAGGAACTAATATACTGTAAAATACTAAAAGAATGCATCAATTTCCTTTTGTACTCCTTTGCCTCAAGCAGCTTAGCACAAATAAAATTTGATGCTAATCAGTCCTAGCAGTTCTCACATAATCTGAAAACCTATTATTTCCTCTGGCTGCAACTAAAAAATTTTCCAGCTGTTTCATTATTGATACTTGCAAAGTGTCTTTTTGGACAGATAATTTTATCTTGGTGTTGACCTGCTCTTTGCCTCTCTTGACCATAACGTATTTAACCTAGCACTGACAGAAGAATCATGGTTAAAATTAAAGGGCTGTATGCAGAATAAAGTATCTAATACCATGGAAATATAAGAGATATGAATGATGTTTCTATGTAAAAGAAGCCAGGAAAAAAAAACAAACCAAAATAACAATAACAAAAAAAAAACAACAAACAATAACAACAACAGGAGAATTGAATTATTAAAATGGTATTTTCCAGACAACAGTAAGATAATATGCTCTGTTACTAAACAGTTCTATGCTTGTAATAAGCTAAAAAAACCCAAAAAAACCAAACAACCCCACGCTGTAAAATTAAATGAGATGTATTGGCAGTGCGTTCCTCATAATTAAAAATTATTTAGAAAGTGAAAATATTATCCAGAACAAAAGTAAAACAAATCTGTTCATCTTATGAGCTGATTTCAAAATGTTTCAGCCATCTTCTCCCTACTAATATTTTTTCTTCACACTTCACACAAGATTCTCCACATATGTTTTAACCACCAAAAAAACCCCATCTTCTTTCAAATTTCAAATGTTATAGCTACAGATTATAGCAGAAATATAACAGAAAATGTTATTGACAATATAGCATGACACTGTGAACAGAAATGTTTATATTGTTGAATTTTTTCTTAACAAATGCTAGTATGCTGGATAAAATTCTTGAGCCTGTTCTTTACTTCTTATAAAGTATGTGGTAAGGTTCTTCCATTATGGAAAGGCCCTGCAGACAGATATAGACAGACTCCTACATTCCTCTAAAGTCCCTGAAGTCAGTAATGCTCACGAGGTACAAAAATCCCACAGATATAGGGTCAGGATCCTTGTGCATAGTGCAGGTTGCTTCACAGAAACATGCGTGGGCTCTCTGAAATCATGTGGTAAAATGTTACTAAATTTCATTTACATCATTTTCCCATCAATCACAAGATGCACTCCATTAATCGTGGTAATTAAATACATAGCCCTGTATTTAAGATCAGTGAGGTTCAGCTCTGTGCACTGGCCATGCCCTCATTTCTGGGAGGGCTGGCTGCAGTTTTGTGAAGGTCCAGAACACAAGGCAAATGGCAGTCAGACATAAAAAGACCTGGAACTGAACCTAAAAAATCATCATTCAAGTACAGCTCTGCTATCTGTGCAAGGCTGCCAGACAAAGTTAAATGCTAAAACCTAAAATGTGTCAAGGAAACGACCAAAGCAAATAAACAAAATGCTCAGAGAACCAATATGTTCACTTCTAGATGTACTGAAAGAAACTACCCCTTGCACATAAAGGTGAAAGAGTAACTCCATAATGTCATTTGTACTTGTACTTTTGAAGAGGTAAATGTGTATGAAATATATAAGGCAAATGTACATGAAGTGAATGTTAGTCCCTCCAGACAGCAGCTATTAAAGTGGATTACAATGATGAAGCATGAAGAGAATTTGACCAGCAAGAAGAAAGAAATCATTTAGCCTTGAGAAGAGAGGAGAAAACATAAGTAAAGGCAAGGCAAAAGGCAAGGCAAGGAAAAGGAATAAACCTGTCAAACAATATTTTGGCTTTATACACGTGTACGTAGATATCTACCTAAAATCTCAAGAACACAATTCACCAAGCATACTGCCCACCCATCTCAATTCACATGCAAACCACCATCCCTAGGCTGCTCCCAGTGGGACATTGGCTAGAAGATTGTGAAGGTGACAGATGGAGTGTACCAAGGAGTTCAGAAATAGCATGAGGTTTTTTGATGGGAGGACACTAGCATAAACAAATGCCTCCCTATTTTTCCCAGCAGATTAACCACTGACATGAGTTACTCAGGCACTAAACAGGGTACATAATACATTAAGTGAGCTTGAGTACAGCCTTTTGCTCCCTTCAGGCCAAGTTTTAGGGGACCAAAACCATCTAAAATGCTTGTGAGTATCACACAAAGAAGCTATCAGATACCAGCTGCTTTCCCTAAACACCCTACAGGAAGCCAAAACTTCAGTGAAACAAAGCTAAAGAGTAGTATTTTGAGTTACTACAGCCAGATCCTACTAGCCAAACAGAAACCAAATTGCAATTTTCAGGACTTCCAGATAAAAACAACTATGTGAATTCCAGCTCCCAGTGCACTGGAAGAAAGGAGACTTTTAGAGTTGCTGTCATGGAAAATGCTAAAAAACTGTCAAGACCCTGACACCAACAGGATCTGCAACACCATCCATTTTCCAGCACTGGATTTGGCTCCATGTGTTCAAGGTCATCTCCAATATGGTGCAGATATATGACCCTGACTCAGTCCAGAAAAAAGCTAAATTGGGTAGAAGAGCCATGAGAAGCCTTACCAGGGCCTCTGCCCATCTTCTTTGCTCAGCAGCTGCTTGTCAGTTCTGGCCCTTGCCTGGGCTCCTGTTTGAGCTACACTGCTGGTCACGTACCTTGCTGACCATGACCTTGCCTTGCTGACCAAGACCTTGTCTTGCTGACCTGACTTCTTGTTGACCATCGGCCTGCCTCATTCCTATGGACTTGTCTGGCAATTGCTGGGCTGTTAGCTGAACCTGGTTACATGGACAGACCTGTTTTGTTCTTTTCAGTGAGGGGAGATTCTGTTCCCATTTGTGAGACCACTGCCCTTCTTGCCTTACTGTCCCCTTGCCTCCTGTCTCAATTTCCCTCGCGACGCAGCACACTCCTGATGCTCTCTGGCAAAAACAGTAATAAAATGATAAGACAACAGCTTCAGCTGGGGACAATGTGCCCTGACATCCATGGAGAACTGTTTGAGTGGGTTACTGTGTTACCCAGCACAGTCCTTCTGTGGTCGCCTCTGAAGGTCCTCTCCTTCTTTCACTATGTTTGCAGCAAGACCACCTCCAAGTTCTGAATGATTAACACTCAACTGCTTCACACAATATTTTAGCATAACACAGCAGAGTAACACAAGGCAAAAAGCAGCCTCTTTATGGTAATGAAGGAATAACAGGTACACTTTCAAACAGTTAATTCCTTGAACAAGTGTTTCCTGTTCGTCAGCGCATCTGAAAGGTCTCAAACCATCAACAGGTGTAATTTATTCTGTCCAAATTTGAACCATAATGCTGAAGTCCTACTAAGGGCAGAAAATCACCTGCTAGGCAGTGATGTGCCTGGAAATTCATAAAAGAAAGGGCAGAGAAGAATTCAAGGTGAGCTATTTGACCAAGAAAAAGGCAGATACGGATCAAGGTCATTTTCGGAGGTGCTCTCCCTCCCCCATCTCATGAAAACACTTAGATAAAAGTATTTCCTGAGTATCAATCAGTTCATGTTATCCACCAGACCATCAGGTAGGACTATTGACCGATATGTTTTACACGGGTTTTCTCCTTGTAAAATCAAGGAGAGAGGGGAAAAAAAAAAAAAAAAAAAAAAAAAAAGGTATCAAGAAAAAGAAAAATAGCATCATGAAAATACCAGCTGCTGCTGAGTATCTACTTTCTCGGGCTATCTTTGTGTATTTACATTGAGTGATGTAACATACTTCTCACGATTTCTCTACAGATTAAAATTTCACTGGATGACTATGTTCTCAAAATATGTAGTCCTGACATTTAGGAACTTCAGAGTAGATTTTCAAGCAATACTGAACTTAAAATTACAGGTTCTACTTACTGAATAGAACTGTTAGACAGAAATATGGATGAATCACACTCATCCTGGATACAACAGAAACAGGCATTTGCATGGTGGTGATCACTGACTTCAGTGGAAGTACAGGCTCTTACACCAGCTGAGTGCCCAGCCTTGACATATGCCAAGATACAGTAAGCCCAATTTCACACTAGGAGACCTTGTGATCATAGAGCAAGGTCCTGGTACTCAGATGCAGAGCTCTGGGGATGCATCAGCTGAGAATCTCCGTCCATATCTTTGGTCTGAATACAACCTAAACTGGATTATGCTTCTATATTTCTGGCAAATGACCCTTAATTTCCTAATCCTCTTGACTATAACTGTTGTGAATGGTTTCTATAGCAATGCTAAATGAGGACCTTATCCAGAAGCTTTTACTCATGCAGAGATAACAGATATACTTCTGAGAGGGAGGTGTAAAAATAGACTTCAGATGCAGGTCCAACATCAGACATTAAAGGGTATAATTTGTCATTTTTTACATTATTAAGAATATTTATGCAGGATCTATAATTAAAACTAAAAGAGATGTCTCCTCCTTTTGCCAGCAGCTGTGTTACATCAATTAAATGGGTAAATAAGATCTTTCCCCAGAGTGAATATCACATGACCCTCTATTGATTAAGACTGCAGTAGAATGTTATTTGCAATCTTATTGCATAATGGAAATCAGGAGGAAGCTGTCATGGTTTCAGAAGACAAATTACCACTATCTTAGAAAATTCATAGGCCTCTTTCCTTCTTGCTGCTCTTAATTCACAGTTAATGCATGTCTCACAATGCTTAGCTTCTTAAATGAATCTACGGCACTGCCTTCACTCCAAACTGGGCATAAGCAATAGTCCACGTGGCCCTGCATCATGATGGGTATTAAAAGTGACCATTCCATCTATCATTACTTCAGAACTGTGCATTCTTTAATGGGGTAGCACAACTTCATGTGAAATTAAAGGTAGATGCCTCACACAGAATGCATGATTGTTCTCAGGAAAAACCAGCCCCCTCCACCAGGCCATATAGAACATTTTTAAGTCTTAGCTCAGTTTTTTCTACTTGATTTTCACCAAGAAAACATAAGGCTGGAACAAGTACACTACTCTCAAACCTGTGCAGTAAGTGCAGCTAAGGATGAGTTTTGAGATTGAAATGAACTCCTGACCAGAACCAAGCAGACACTTCACTCCTTCACTATACTGTAAATCCATCACTATGCCCTTCATGGGAGAACCACGGGGAAGGTCAAAAATCTCCCACTTTGCCAATTTGAGAAATCTTTAAAAACAAAGAGGGAGGGGGGGAAGCCAATCTTTCCTTACTTCTAATCAATCTCTCAGTTACAACAACTACAAAAAAGATCAACACTTTTCAGAACATGTAACAGCAGTACTTAACATTACCAGGATATTCACCAAAGTCAAACAAATGGCCTTTCAGTGTTCTTCAATGGTTGTGAAGTTGTAGGACAAAAGGCAAGATTTCTGAATGGAAGGAATGAGTCTCAGTAACAATGGGCAGTAGGACATTAATATATTCAGACAGAAGTTACAGTCATTCCATGAAACAAAGTGCTAAACTTACCATCATCTTTTTGCCTTTGCACAGGATTAAAAATTAAATGTCTACTGCCTGTTCTGTTCCAGCTAAGTTGATTGATTAGAGTGTGTTCATCTTCATATCTAAGGTACCAAGTTTAAAAGTGGCAGACAGGTTTACTTTACCATTATTTATAACGTCAGAGCTTAATGAAGCACATAGAAGAAAATGCCAGTACAGCTGTTGTCCAAAGTAATCTCTCACAAAGTGATAACAAATCCTGGAAGAAAATATCACCTTGTGAAAAATATGGAGGAGGTTAAGATTTCAAGGAAATCAAGGATACTTCAATACACTTCATTTGTCTAGGCATGAACACTAGGTTATTACTGGCATCTATTCCTATTTAGGAAAATTATCCGGCCCTCCTACAAATGGATTTGTGTTTAAACCTTGTATTTCATTCTCCCGGAAATATGGGAAATCAACCTCAACCTAGTCTTGATGAGCATCAATGCTCAATATTGAGCAAATATTAAGTAGAGTAAAAATAAGTATACAAATCCCTAAAGAATTACAATGTGCTCTAGTTCCTTCTCTTCTCTTTTTTGTCTTCTCTTTTTTGAAGATAACACAACACAGCCATGTCATTTATGTCATTGTGCTAAAAATTTAAAAGAAAGATAGAAAATGTTCCTTACCTTAAAAAGTCTTAAAATATTTGCAACCATAATGGACACAGAACTTGCTGCAGCACCTATCACACCTGATATTTTGTCTGGCTTAGCAAAAATAGGTGGGTCACCGTTAGCACACTTCACATCTGAACCATCTTTCTCTATCAATGCTTGGACAAATGTTAAGGATTGCTCCAATGCATAAGTGTCCCTGGAACAGGTATCAAGGATCCGGACACCTAAGGTGATATTGGCAAGAAGATCAGGATCTTTATTAATCTGATCAATTGCATACAGCATTGCCTCTAGTCTGTGGATTCCTTTCTCCTTCTTGAGCTCCCCACAAGGCACCCCTCTATCCCCTTTTGCATGGACGGGGAACAGTCCTCCCAAGATGATGTCCCCATCCAGTCGGATGGAATGGGCATATTCCTGGCCATGAGTTTTTTGCATCAGGGTGAGTATCCAGTACAATTTGGCTGTTAAAAGGAAGAAACAGTGGCAGGAAACTAATTGTTTTCTTTCGTGTACCATTTTCTCTGAAGACTTTGTTGCTATCCAGTATCCAGATTTTCTTCTTGCTAAAGGATGAGGTTGACCATTTGAAGCTGCACTTTCTGGAGGCTACCATCAGTGCCCAGTAAGTAATGTAGAACCATGCGGTGGGAAGAAAATGGATCTCAGCAGAAGTACATAAAATGTGTTTTATAAAGGATGTCCACTGGTGTCACATGCTGATCAGCTTTTCCAAGAGCTCGTTTTCAATTGCTCTTAATTGATGGCGAAGTGTAGGCTAGTATGTCTGGTCCTGATGCTAAGAGCAGGTCAGTAGCTTATGTCCTTGTATTTTGCCCTGAAGCTGAGGTACTTCTGAAGAAAAAAAAAAAAAAACACCAGTAAGAAATACCATGTAGTTCAGCAGTTTTATACCTTTCACACAGTATATTTACTTTTGAATATGAGATACATTGCCTATGTTTTGGTTTTAATATTATGTAAGGGAGTAATTATTTGCCTTCTGTGAACTTGAACACCTGGCTGCACTGTACTACAAACTGGCAAGCTGATGATACCAGCAGAGAAAAAATCAGTAGAACTGAGCTTGGTGTTTAGATTCCAACATAATTCATATTTCCCTTCACATTGCTTGACATCTAGAAACTGATTTGATCCGTACCACATTGTATTTTCTGTTTTGCTGTATCATTCTGTTCAGCCTACAGAAGTGCAACAACTACTTACACTCTCACTCCCAGAGAGGTTCCATTTGTGACAATGGAGTAATCAGGGCTCCTGAATTGAAGTCTGCTGTGCAGCTGCTGCAGTACAAGATCATTCAGTTAATTTGGATATTAAACTGAATATTTCTGCAGTGGATTTCACTTTTTTCTGGACTTACTATATATCCAAAATACTTTCCAGATCACTTCTCACAAGACATTACTTTTATGAAGAGGTAGCTGATTTCTTTAACAAAAAGAGCACAATGTATTCTGTTAGGTAACAAGCTGAACATTCATTTTTTTCTTTACAACATTTTACTTCAGCTGAAATCCAAAAATTAACAAGGTCTCTATTCTCTGCTTGCATTTGGCCCAAATTAAATACAAACAATATTGTACCCCCACTGACATCTGAAGAAGTCCCACTAATTTTAGCAAGACCAGGATTTCAGCCTACATATCAAAACTCCTGACAAACACTTAAAAAATTATCTCCAAATTGCCCCCTCTTTAATTCCCAAGTGAGTGGTATTTATTTATTTATTTATTTATTTTAATATTTAACAAAGATACGCATGAGTAAGGTTTTAGCCCTCTGAGGACAAGAGAGAGAATTAATTTTACAAAAAGCTAGACAGGCACACTGTGGGCAGCTGCATCTGGGCCAGTCTCTCATGGCACCTGTTACAGTGGACATCCTAGGTAGCAAATGAACTTATCTTTTTATTTTTAAAAAAGTTGTATTTCTTATGAAACCAATCACACTGAAAAGTGCCTACCTCACTGTCTATACAGAAAATCCAGGAAATCTGTAGATAGGAACTCTGTCCCTAGTGACTTGACTAACAAAAATACAAAAAATTAGAAGACAATTATAGACAACTATACTGTTTTTCAAAGACGGTACAATAATTATTTTGTACAATATTTTTACATATTATGTGGTAACAAAACTCACAATAGGGTTTAATAATACTATGAATTGACCAAAATTTTCTTACATTTATTTTGTAATGTTTTTCCCCAAATTATAATACTAAGATCACAAAAATTGAAGGACAATTTTTAAATAGTGGTTATTTGAAGGTCTGGGGAAAAGATTCACAATGGAAAGTGTTTTATTAAATGCAAAGGTATCTCTCAGTGACTTGGTAACAGAGTAAGAACTTGAAAATCAAACATGGTTAATGGGTATGAATAAAATCACTGCAATTTGGAACAGGAGCACTGAAGACTTTCAGTGCCTCTTAACATTTAGTTTTGCTTGGATATGTCTCAGCGTTAAATCTAAATGAAGCAAAGTCTGTGCTGTTTTATGTGATAATTTACTTGTTCTCCTTTGGCTCCTTTTGGACACATCGTTTATAAATCTGACCAGGTTTTAGCCCAGTGAACCAAACTCAGATTCAGTCACAAGTGGAGGAACTTGAGTAATGTCACTACGTGAGTACATCCAGCCCCAGGGGTTGTTTCTTATATGGCCCACACTATAAAAAAAAGCTTGTATTCACTATTAACTAGTCACAACTCTCTGCTGTCTTGATTGCCTTAGAAAAATACAGTTAAGGGTCTAAAACAGTAAAAAGTAAAAGTTGTAGCTACCCCTAAAATAGACACACAGGCAATTTCCTTTCTGGTTCCACAATGTACAACCAACTCCTCAGCCTCTGCATTTCAGTACAACCCATGTGGGGAGCAAGTCCCTGAGGCAGTGAAAGATAAGACTGCTCTCATTTAACACTCTACACAGAACAGGAAAGCACCTGAAAAATGTTCATTGAAAAAGTGAAAATATTCATGAAAGAAAAAAAGGCTGCTTTTTCTCTTGCTCAGCCTCAGGTCAAGTCCTTACAGCCAAAGAAAGAACAGAAATTAAAACAATTGTCAGTCTTTGCACAAACAAATAATGATGAATTCAACTATTGCAACTAAATTTCAATAGCAATGGAGAAGCTATAGTGAGCCAAATATTCTCAGTCCAATAACTCATCTGGAACTGACTGAAAATCGAATTATTTGATAAGCATTTTTCAACATAATAGTATACATAAGCATTAATTGCTCAGCCTCAGATTGCATGTTTTCCTGAAAAAGTATGTTTCTTTCCTATAAGTATCCAAAGCTTGTCTATAAAACAGAAATATTTTTTTAATGTACTTTTTAAAAATTTAAGACCCTTAAGTCTTTTTTTATGATACCTAAGAAATAAAAGCTTCTATTACCCTGCTTAATTTATTCATGCCACACTGCTTTTCATATATTGATTAATGTTAACTTTTACAGAATGTTGTAAGCCTGAGCAGCTAGGCAGAAAGCATCTGTTCTAAATGAAATCCACTTTTATCAATGAATTTTAGTGAAACAGCATGGGCCTCTGGGCTGTAAAGCCTGAATGAACTGTCCTAGTGTGCAGAGATCTCATTTGAAGCAAAACGCTGTCCTTTTCCAATTGACCACAGAAGTCTGAATTAATGCAAATATATTCTTAATTTGCCAGATTACCCACTGTTAGTAGTTGTTCTCCACAAACATGAATTCGGAGAAGAAATTCACACATTTCCCCAGCAGTCCAGGAGTAAGTGCACCACAAAGCCTCTCTTCCATTCACCATGGAGTAAATGCTTCTCTTGGGTCTAATTCATTAAATACATCTGGCACTATCAGAACATATTGCTATTTTTAATGACAGAATTTCAGAACAAACCTCCACCTTTTCTGCTGCAATATACATTCATTTTTAAATGTAAGGAGGTGGGATGCTGCAAGACAGGGTACATGGAAACCTCTGCATGTCAGGTCTGGTTCTGAAATTACTTCATGCAAGCATTCAGCTGTATGGGATATGGGGTATTCCAGGATGGGTACTTTGGTACCATGCCACCAGAGTCTGTGCATCAGCATGTACCTTCACCAGACACTGTTCCAGACACAGACAGACTCATTGCATTCAGAGATTGACTCCTTACTGTTCTTGTTAATGAACAGGTCTAAATAATGAACTGAGAGTGATGGATAAATACTTTAATAAATATAGACAGCATTTCCATTTTGGTAAGAAAAAAAGAGCCATTTTCAGCTGACACTGAAATCATGGCTGAAATCATATGGAAAGATTTCATATCTTCACCTGGAAATACTGTTTTTAAAAAGTCTCACAATTACAGACGGTCATAGGAACAGACTCTTCACAGCACGAGCAGAAAAATGTGGTTACTGAATTTCATGGGAAATTTTTTTAAATGACGTTGCCAGTCAATAAAATGAACCCTTTTCCGAGGGGAAAAAATTTAAAAAAAAAAAAAAAAATTACTGGGGGAAAAAAAATTCTAAGAAAAAGTACTTAAAGTTTTATTAGAGGCCAAAAAATTAATTTTTCATTGCAGCTGAAGCACATTTGAATTGCACTAAAATGAAAGTAAATCAGAACAGGAGAAATTTTAGGGTGAAAACACATTTCTGTTCTCACAAAATGTCAGACTGCTAAAGTTCAAAACTGATCTGGTTTTACTGAATGAAAACAAAAAACAGCCTCTTCCATTATGAAGTTCTGGGGAGAAAAAACAGTTTGTAAAACTGTGCTTATTTTGACTTTCTACTATTGATAGGCTACTTCTGAAATATCAAACAAGAATTATCTTGCTAATGTTCTTTTAGTGTTCATAGAAGTTGTTTCTTTCTCCTGCACAGCATTCAGCGATGAACAAATATCTGGATTTCCACACAAAGCAGGTAAAATGTTGCCACCTACATACAGTAACCTGACATATATAGAAGATTAATGGGTTTTGCTGATAACAGAAGGGAATTTGGAAAACCTTAGCCTTGACATCACAGCTCCTAACTTACAGGGGAAATCTTTACTGTTGTAAGGAGTCTAACCTACCTCAGCCCTTCTGTAATCTTTTGCTGTAGACCTGCTACAGAGGTAACATTTACACAATAATCAGGATTTCAGGTGAGTTCTCAGGAACTATCTCCTCCTTGTGCACCATGGGAGAACTGTCCCCACACAGTCCCATCGGCCTCTTTTCAAATACCCCAGAGCCCTCGCCTTCATTCTCTACCCAGCAAACACCCATTTTCCAAACAAGCCACCCCTCTAAAAACCAGCAAAGGTCCTTCTGTCACAGAGAGAATAAATAATAGGAGCCTGGAATTTTTAAAAAGAAACGGCATCAAATATTTTCTCTGCCCTTGCCTGGTATCACAGCTGAATAAACCTCATCAATATGAAGACCTCTGGAGTTGGCTTCACCTCTGCTCCGGCAACTGATTATCAAGATGATTTTTCCCAGGACTCCTAGGAGAGCTTTCTCTGTTGGTTTTCTTTTCCTTTTACCCTCTCTACACCAGATCCCAGCCGCCACCTCTGAGTTCAGAGCAGGCGCCGGTACCGTAGCCCAATGTTCTGCCCCGGGAGACCCAGCCGCCCGCCCCAAGTCCCCTGTGTGCGGGACAGGCCCCGCGGTTCCCGGGAGCCCAGCTCAAGGAGAGCCCGCGCATCACCAGCCGGAGCATCCCACACACTTTGTACCGTATCCTGCCAACTGCATCCCCGCACCTGCGCATCCCTCCGATCTCACCCCGCCCAGCACTCCGCACCGCACCCCGCGCATCCTGCACGGCTCGCCGCACCGCACCCCGCGCATCCCACCCAGCACTTCCTACCGCACCCCGCGCATCCCACCCAGCACTTCCTACCGCACCCCGCGCATCTCGCTCAGCTCGCCTCACCGCACCCCGCGCATCCCACCCAGCACTCCGCACCCCGCTTTCTGCCTCCTCCCTCCCCGCCCGGCTCCTGCGCGCACCTGGCCACGCACCGGCTCCCCACGCGGCTCCTCCGTGTTTTCCCCACTGCCTTTCGCCTCCTAATGTATCCCGGCACCTTTCTCGGCCAGAGGAAGGCACAAAGCACCTGGGGGCAGTCGGGGACGGCCCCGCCCGGCGGAGGGGCCCGGGGATGGCCCCCGGGGCTGGGCGAGCCGCCTGTCCCCGCTCAACTCCGCGACCATCGCCCATCACCGCGGCGTTTCTCCCTTGAAGGGAGCCCCCTGTTGTTCTCCACGTCATTTAACCGAGTTATTAATTATTTTTTTTTTTTTTCATTCTCTTCCCAGGCTGATCCGTACCTCAGCTGTCGGCTGCCGGTGAAGGATTTCGGCACAGCCTGGCGCGGCTCTCCCCGAACCCTCCTCGCTCCTTCCAGCCCCTGGCCCTAGGACGGGTTTAAACTCCTTCCCCGCACCGCACCGCAGCCCGGGCGGTCCCTGCGCGGTGGGCGGAGGGGACATGCGTGTCTCCCCGGCCGGGAGCACCGCACCTCCTGCCAGCGGAGGTTCAAAAACAAGCGTCGCTTTCTATTTAAAGCCGTCGGTGATCCCTTCCTCTCCTCGCATCAACCGGTTCAGCTTTAATGCGCTTCTCTTCCCCCTCAATGAAAACCTAAGTCTCTTTTAATGAATCCCCGGTCCCAGAGGTCAGAAGCTTGCAAACTCCAAAATGCCAACGCCGGATTTGCACGCACTTTTGGGTCACCGATCGATTTTTATGACTTGAGTTGCGTTGGTTTGGGGATTTCTTGACCGTGTTACACATTCATTCACCTGCCAACACTTGGGATCCCCGCACCACATGCCAGCGCTGAGGGATCATAGAATCATAGAATCATAGAATCATAGAATTAGCCGGGTTGGAAGGGACCTCAGAGATCATCAGGTCCAACCCTTGACCCACCGGAGCAGTTACCAGCCCATGGCACTGAGTGCCACATCCAGTCTTTTTTTAAATGTCTCCAGGGACGGAGAATCCACCACCTCACCGGGCAGACCATTCCATTGCCTGATCACCCTCTCCGTGAAGAAATTCTTTCTAATATCTAACCTAAATCTCCCCTGACACAACTTAAGACCGTGTCCTCTCGTCTTGTTGAAAGTCGTCTGGGAAAAGAGTCCAACTCCCACCTCACTACAGCCTCCTTTCAGGGAGTTGTAGAGAGCGATGAGGTCTCCCCTGAGCCTCCTCTTCTCCAGGCTGAACACCCCCAGCTCCCTCAGCCTCTCTTCATAGGGCCTGTGCTCGAGTCCCTTCACCAGCCTGGTTGCCCTAAATGCTCCGCGCCGGGGACAGCCAACCCCTCGTCAAGGGTCGGCACAGTCTCTCGCCCTATTCCTCGGGAAGGAAATCCCAGAGCCTGGCGGGGATCCCCCTTCCCACTCCGGGGACAGGGAGTCTCCCCTCGCCGAGCGGAGGGAGCGGAGCCCACCCAGCCAGCCGTGCTCTCCGGGCAGGCTGCAGCTTGCCCCACCCGCCCCCGGAGCTCAGCGACGGCGGCAGGAAGGGCTGTCCCCGTCCCCACGGGCACCGGGAGCCCCCTCCTTCCCTCCCGGACAGAGAAACGTGAACAGGACGGCGGTGAGCCCCGTGTGCCCCCTCCTCGGAGCGGCGGGAGAGGACGCAGTTAAAGAGGGAATAGGGAGATCTCACTCTTCAGCAGCACCGATATCCTCCCTGTTTGCTCGCTGCTGTGACGGCACCGTGCCCAGGATTTCTTTCGTTACAGCTGACTGGGGGAGCTTATCGACAATAGAAATGATAAATAATTAAAGAAGAAGAAAAAAAAAAAAAAAAAAAAAAGAAGCCCCAGGCGCCACGAAGCAGGCGGAGTGGATTGCCCAGCCCAAAAATGTTAACCGAGGCAAAACTTGCATTATTTGTGCACTCCTCTCCTCGTAAAATTAGAACTAAAGGAGACACACACACACACATTTGCAAATACCTTGATCGAAAAGAGTTGCATATCCATATTACTGTAGAGGTCACTGGAATTAATACTCGGCGACGATCGGGAATAGCATGAGGTAATTTCTCTACAACCCTCGTCTCAAATAGCTTTCCCCGGTAACGTCAGCTTCATATGCGGGAGCTCAGCCTGGGACAGGTATCCAGGAGAGCGATTTCAGGAGTGCTGCATAACACTCGTGATCAGCCAAGCCGAACCTGCTCCACTGTCTCCTTCCTTATTCCTCCTCCTCTCGCCAAAAAAAAAGAAAAAAAAAATAAAAAAAATAAAAAAGGAAGGGAAAAAAAAAAAACCCAAACCCAAAACACCACCTAAAAAAACACACCCAACTTTTTGGGACTAGTGGCTCAGCCCTCATGACGATATCCACCCTCTGCCGCCTCACCGCTCAATTGCAGCGCCGGACCCACGCACCGGCCCGACCGCGCCGTTCACAGCCCAGTAAGAAAACGCCCTCAAAGCCCCCGCCCCCTGACCCGGCCCCTTCCCCGGCGGAGCGGTCCCTGACAGGATTCCCGCGGCTTCGTGCCTGGGGGCTCCGGCGGTGCTGCCCGCGCTTACCGCGGCTCCGGCGGGGCGGGCGGGGCGGCCAGGGCCTGTCAGGGCACGGCGGGGCGGGCACCGCACTTGTAGCTGTTCTTGGTGCTGAAGGCGGCTGCGCTCCCCGTCACGGCACGGAGCGGCTCGGCTCCGTGGGAATCCCATCCCCACCCGCCTGGCCTCGCCGGGGCGCGGGTCCCGCCGGTGGGGCAGGCCGCGGCCGGCACCGCCCTCCCCCGGCACCCCCGCTCCGCTCGGGCGCGGTGCCGGGCACACGCATGCCACGGGATTTCTGAGCGGAGGAAGCCGCTGAAGGCTGAGGAGGTCGCGGTGGAGGAGCGAGAGAAAGGAGGAGGGCACCGGAGGGAATCGGGGCTGTTTAATGCGGCCTCCCCCGGGGTGGGGGAGCGTCATCCTCATTCCGCCTATCGCGGGCGGCGGAGTCGTGTCCTCCCTCATCGGATCGATGACACAAGGGGTGGTTTCCCCGAGTATTTTGTCCCATGCCCGGTTTCCACTCTCAGTTGAGATGCCGGGTGGAGGAGTTCTCGTGTTTCCCCAGGCACCGGGGAGCTCCTGTAAGCGCAGGGCCAGGGCCACCTCTGGGGGCGAGGGGTCAGGATTGCTTTGTTGGAACAGGTCGGGTGTTTGCTCCTCTCCTCAAAGGCTCTCCCCACCCCAGGGCCATTCCCCAGTTGCACTAGGAGTGCTCCAAGGCGCTCCGCTCCCTGCTCCGCGGGGCTCCGCGCACGCCGCCTTTGCTTAGCCCGCGGGAGCGCAGCGCCGACCGCCTCACCCCCGCCCCCCGCCCGCCCTCCCGGGAGCGGCCGCCGCAGCCTCGGTGAGAAGGTTCCACCTCGAGGGCACCGCCCGCAACTGCACCCGCCGCCTGCCCGCGCATGGCTGGGCTCCGCTCAGCTTCTGGTGCCGGTAGCAGAGGCTCCGAACTCCGCTGTCCGAGGAGGGCGGCCGGTTCGTCAGGCTCCTGACACTAACCAGGGCTTTTCCCTCCTTCCGTTTCATAGAATCATAGAATTGTCTGGGTTGGAAGGGACCTCAGAGATCATCATGTCCAACCCTTGAACCACTGCTGCAGTTGCTAGACCATGGCACTGAGTGCCACATCCAGTCTCTTTTTAAATATCTCCAGGGATGGAGAATCCACTACTTCGTGATGCCAATGCCTGACCACCCTCTCCGTGAAGAAATTCTTTCTAATATTCAACCTAAACCTCCCCTGGCACAACTTAATCCATGCCCTCTTGTCTTGTTGAAAGTTGCTTGGGAAAAGAGCCCAACCCCCCCCTGGCTCCAGCCTCCTTTCAGGGAGTTGTAGAGAGCGATGAGGTCTCCCCTGAGCCTCCTCTTCTCCAGGCTGAACACCCCCAGCTCCCTCAGCCTCTCCTCACAGGACTTGTGCTGGAGTCCCTTCACCAGCCTGGTTGCCCTCCTTTGGACCTGCTCCAGGACCTCAATCTCCTTCCTGAACTGAGGGGCCCAGAACTGGACACAGGACTCGAGCTGTGGCCTCACCAGGGCTGAGTACAGGGGCAGAATCACTTCCCTGGACCTGCTGGCCACGCTGTTCCTGATCCAGGCCAGGATGCCATTGGCCTTCTTGGCCACCTGGGCACACTGCTGGCTCATGTTCAGCTTCCTGTCAGCTTCCTGTCAGATTACTGTGAACTGCGTTCCTTAAATAACAATTTTTATTTTTGTACTTTGCTTTGCCCAGAGTTGTCTTGCTTATTTCAAACATGGTTGCTGGAGGGAGGAAGAATTCCAAGCATGCTCTCGTGTCCCAAACCTTTGCTTCTGTGCTTGTTATACGTTACTGCTTGGCTGTATGTATATTGCCTTGTCTGCTGCAGGCAAGCTACAGGACTCTCACAATCTTTGATGAGGCTTTCAAACCTGTAACATCTCCAAGCCTCGAGATGATTTTTTTTACTGCTGGAAAATGGCACTGGGAAATTGGCCAGGTCTTAGATAGAACATAGTAATTCATGTTAGCAGGGGGTTTTTTTCCTCAAAACCTTCCATGAAAGATGACTGAGGAACTATGATTTCAGTGATCTTATCGTAGAAATCAGGAACAGAGTCACATAGGTTAGAACCTGATGTTAAAGCAGAAATCCTCCTTAACCCTAACCAGGAAAATAAGCAATGGATGAGCTGTCAGTAGTATTGGCCAGATCAATTTCCAACTTCATTTACTCTGCAGCTCCAGCAGCTAAACAGAAAGCTCAGCAAAGCAAAACCAAGTGATGTTCTGAGGACCAAGCTAATACTTGAAATTCTGTGTAAATCTTGCAGATGCAGGCTGAGGTCAAAAGATCAGGAAGGAAATACTCTATGTGCTTCCAGCCTGGCCACCAACTTGAATGTAATTTGTTGCCTTACCCTATCTCTCCCAGTCACATCTTTTCTAGAGCACAATCTGGGGGGCATTGGATCTATATCTTATTACATACGTTTACAGTGAGTAGCACAAAAACTTTTAGGTGGAAGTGTCGTAAATAAATGCATAACTAAAGAGATGTGTGCTGTATGTTGGCGAAATGCAAGCAAAGAAAGTAACCAGGGGGGAGGAAGAGGGAGAACAAAAATGAGATGTTTTACATTAAAAGGGTCATTTGGTGAAAATAGAGGACATAAAAAATAGGTAAAATACAATCCTCATTCTTTGAGTAGAATTTGATCAGATTTAAGTCCAACAGCAGCTAATGCCACTTGGTACAGATGGATAGTATTAGGACTGGTGACAACTATTACCTGCACAACTAGCTCAGGAGAGAAATATACAGTTGTTTTGGGTTAGTACAGTGTGGTGGAAGAGGGGAAGCCACAGGGATGGCTCCTGTGAGAAGCTGCAGGAAGCTCCCCCACTTCCAATTCTGGCCTCACCTCTGGCCAAGGCTGAGCAGATAAGTTGGATGTGCCTCTGCAATTAACATAGTCAAGAAAGGGAAAACAAGAGAGCAAAAATAAATTAGTAAAAACAGACCTGCAGAGCAGTGAGGAGGAGGTGAGAGCAGTGCCAGAGCAAACACACCAAGATTGGTGAGTAAGGAAGGAGGGGGAGAAGGTGCTCAAGCAAAAATTTCCCCAGAGGCTGTGGTGAGATGGCAGGCTGTCCCTCTGCAGCCTATGGAGAAGCATGGTGCAGCAGTCCCTGAAGGACCATGGTGAAGCAGATATGGATTTGTTAACCCTGAAGGTTGGCATACACCATAACATTTGGCATACATAGAGCTGCAGTCTGTACAGGATGGTGGAGAGGGGCAGCTGTGGATCTGCAGCCATGGAGGACCCTGTGTCAGGGGTGATGACTGTTCCCAAAGCATCTGTGACTCTGTGGGCAGCCCATGCTGAAGCAGTCTGCTCCTAAGGGACTGCACCTGGTGGGAGAGAGTCATGTCAGAGAGGTTTGTGAAGGACTCTCTCCCATAGGCTTCACCCACTGGAATGGGTGAAGGCTGTGAGGAGTCCTCTCCCTGAGGAGGATGGAGTGGCAGAAACAATTTGTGGTGAGCTGACCCTAAACTCCCACTCCTTATCCCCCTGTGCCACTGATGGGGACTCAGGAGTGAAGCAGCTTGGGTGGGGAAGAAGGGAGGAGTGGGGAGAAGGTATTAAGATCTGGTCATGTTTTCTTTCTTTCCTGGTAGATTAAATTAGTGGGGATTTTTCTCTTCCCAAGTTGAGTCTGTCTGGTTTCCCTGTTACCATAATTGAGGAGTGAAAAACCTCCCTGTCCTTGTCTCCATTAACAAGCCTTTAGGTGTGTTTCCTCCTCTCTGTCCCATCGTGGGGGAGCAGAGGCCTGGTTGATACCAGCTGGGTCTAAACTGCAACACCAGTTCTGGAGGCCAGGATACCATAAAGGAGCTTTTAAATGACCTTTTTTTAAGTAAGGAGTTCTGATTCTCACAGGAAGCATCCTATATGTTAGGAAACTGGCATGGACTAAAGGCCATACTAAAATGTCAGGATCATAGAGGCATGGTCTGAGAGGCTTCAGTTTTAATTACTGCCTAAAATAAATGCTTGCTCTAAGCCAAAAATAAATGCATCTGTCTATCACTGTGCCTGTATTTCTCCTACCCAGGAGACACTGGACTTCTGTGTGTCTGAGAAGTGATTTTGGCAGAGTTTATGTTCCAGTGGCACTGTTCCATGACCACACTCACCAGTGCAGTTTTTAATGACATTCAAATGCAGCTATTTTTTGTAAGTTTGAAACATCCTGAAGTAAGACACTCTGAATTGCAGGTGGGGCTTGTTTATTGCCTTCTAAGTGACGGAAATTCAACTTTTGGAGATTTTTGAATGTGAGAATTAAACTTACCGAGGCAATAAAGATACTTGAATCATCACTTTTAGGCAAAGGTAAGCTGATTAAAAGCCTTCAAGGAATACAGAGCCAAGAAGTCAGTAATTCCCATTAAAATGACAGTGGAAACTGGGTTCTGAGTTTTAAGATATTTTGGAATATGGGTGTTTTGTGTGCATTTCTATAAGACTAAATATTTCTTTATGAAACTTATCACATGGTGAAAATAATAAAAGGAGAAAAGGCATTTCACAGTAGTAACTATGATGAAAAGAAAGTGTGCAACCACCTGTAAAATAGAACATACCTTTGGAAGGCCCCAGCTGTGACTTACTTGAAATAAACTTTTCAGCAGTGAACAGGTGATATCAAAGCTTAAACTATAAAAAGGAAGAGAGACATCATGTAGGAAAGGTAGCATGGTTTCCAGGGAAGATATTTTCAGAATCGGAATATTTTTAGTGTCTGATTTCCAAATGTGTCTAACCAACTCCAGACTGTTAGATCTTAGCAGTTGGAAACCATCCCTCTGCTAGAAGCAGCAGCTCAACACACCATTCAGTAAATGAGCTTTGAATCTCTGCTTTCAGGGTGCAACAGGAGCTGCTGTGGTCAGCACAGCAGGCAGGGGCAGTGTCCTGTGGAACAGGCAAAGTCCCACAGCAACCAAAGAATGAAGCAGAGCAGGTCTGGTGGCAGCAAGGAAATTAAGTCCATCCCAGTGACTGCTACATACGTCACAGGGGTGAGGTCTGAGGTCACTCCTGGAAATCAAGCCGGAAAATCAAGATCTCCACCAGTGGCATAGCGAGGCACAGGTATGGCTAAAACAGCTTAGGAAAGAGTAAAGGAAGAATGTCAGAGCTTTAGATAGATCCCAAGTGATGCTGGGGAGCCCAAATGGGATGTCTTATAGGTTTTTTCCTAAAGCTGTCTTCTCAGAGGCCTGACCCAAGGTCACACCATGTGAGAGCTGGCCCTGAGCACAGGCTGCCAACCACACAGGAGCAGGCAGGGGTCCTGTCCCTCACTTATACACACATCGAAATCTGCACCATATTCTCTTACATCTTTTTCTTCAGAGTTAGAGGATGATAGTGACACATCTGTCCTGAACACTGTCATAAAATTTGATGAATTTTCTTAATGCACACTGTAAGAATATGCATCTCAATGTGATTGCAATCTGAAGGACACCCACCGGGAAGTTAGAGATGGTGGACTCGTACTAAATTTAAGTGAAGGATATAGTATATTTGTGAATCAAACACTGTTACCAAAATACAAGTGGATGATGAGCCTGCAAAATCCTCTCCCACGCAAGTGAGAACTTTGAAGTCAGCAGAGAGAGTTGTGAAGCAACATAGTATTTGCTAAAGAGGAGAGGAACTGAAGCCTAATTAACTAAAAATTACAACACCCACAGAGGGAGTTATGCATTAGTATACCTTTATAATAGGGACAGTCTCCACTAGTATGTCCTCTAATACAATGGCTGTGAGGTTTTGTATACATATTTAATAAAGTATCTATACAGGTACCATGCTCTTCAGCTTCTAAAACCTTAGTCTTTCAGTTTGTCCTTCACTAAAGAAAAAATTAAACCATGTTTTAAGAGTGCCTTTCATTCTAAGCCACTTTACAAAAACTGATTAAAATCTATATATAGTGATTACTTCACCAGCCTTTGAAATGCTGACATCTTTGAGGTGAGGTACAAAAAAGTTTATAAATCAGGAAGTAAAAGCACATTACCTTTTCAACACATGAGTCATAACCTTTCTTTTTAAACGACAGCAGGTGGACACAGCTATTTCACATGAAAAAAATCTTTGCATTTATTTACCCTTCCAAAGAAGTTATTTGCATACAATGTCATTTGCCAAATGACAAGTGGAGCTGGTCATACTCTGCCTTGTTCTAGCCACTTTGTAGGCTGTTGGCAAAATCCTCTGAGGTTAGCAGTGCGTGGAAATAGCTAATCTTCAAGTCTGGTGTTTCCGTCATTTTTGTGGACAGCAGAATTCGTCAAAAGACTGTTTTCTAAACTATGTGCACAAGACGACCTGCATACTCCCTAGATAAAAAATGTACTCAAGGTTTGATATAAGGCAAACTCTATTCTACTTGAATACAGCCTATTAGATGGCCAGAAAACAAACCATTAATCCATTGTCTGGGGTTCAAGGCAAAGACAAACATTTCTTTTCATGACTTGTTGCAGAAGCAATAGAGCTACAGCTTTAGGAATCATCAAAATGAATGAAGACTCACTTGAAGTAGTAAAATTATTTGCTTAAATGCAATTGTAAAATTATATATTGCAAGACCCACCCTCAAGCAGCATTGAGCAGGGACAGCATTTTGAAAAGGCTTTGAGAATTCCCTAAAACCATGACATCCATTCAGTGTCCATACAGGCAGAAGATACATGCCCTGTAACCTCAGGATACATTTGACCTGAGGTTATCCTCTGAGCGGATATGTAAATTCAGAAGGATGATGTTAAGTAGATTATGGTGTCACTTCATGTGCCTAGACCCATAACCTCAGAGTAAGGAGGTGAACATGCTCTATTAGATGTTGCTTCTGAACCTATTCTTTAAGAATGATATAAATATATTGTTAGGTTCTTAGAAGCCATTAAAAATAGAGGTTAGTTTTTGTATGCAAAATACACATCTTTAGGACAGATTCTCAAACATCTAAAATGTAAACTCTCAAATTCAAAATACTCCTCTAGGCTCCCTCTGTAAATGCGAAGTCTGAAAATGGAAAAAAATAGCTCCTTTCCAGGCAGTGAGTCATCTGATATTACCATAGATGTCTAAATAGAACATGTAAATCATGCCTGAGAAGTGTCTTTTTCTCTCCACAGACTATAAAAAGAGTCTAGACAACTGGCTCAGATGTAAATGTCTGCATTGTAGATGACAGAAGTGAGGTGAGTATACCCACCAGTGGAGCATGGGGATGCAGACAATAAAGACAACAGGTCAGGCTCAGGTTCTGAGAGCACACACCACAAGTCTGTGACTAGTTTTACTGATCATTATGTCTCTTCTGGTGGTAGATAATAATCCAGCACTATTAATTCCTTCCTCTTTTATTTCTCTCCTCATAGTAAGTTGCTGACAAATACTCCAAATGGTCCTAAGAAGTAGTATACAAGTATACAAAATTGAAAAGCTGTAGAAAAAAAAATCAATATTTTGTACCTATCAAGAAGTTATATATTAGAAGAATATAATTCTGTAAATTTTTTTTCCAAAAAAATTGATACAAAATTAAGCAATCATTTTAATTAACTGTGAGAAAAGCAATGGTCATTGCTGGGCTTTTTTTCCTACTTGACTTTTTACATGAACAAGACGTAACCGAGCTGCTGCTCAAAATTCATATATGATGACTTTTTACATCCATATGGTACTTTGTGGGGGAGCTCACATTAACATTTCAGCTTGGATCATGAGCACACTTTTAAAGGAAACCTCCCAACTGTCCCCACTTACTATGTGCTTTGATTATGGTAGCAGAGCAGTCTTGGGGTCATGGACTGGATTCTTCTCAGGGAAAACTAGAAATTGAAGGTTGCACTCAAGGAGAGCACCTAAAGGATTACAAACACTACCAGACCAAACTAAAGCTAGCCTGAAGAAATCCACCTGTCCACATGACATCAACTCATCAGCACCAAATAGTTTGTTCCGTAGACCTGAGCTGCCCCATGCAACTTCTTAATACAAACACGGGCTACATCAGATTGAGGTTATGGTCTTGAAAACTGACTGAAGTTCAAAGATAGATACATAGATGTAATAACTAGTTAAGGGCTAGCATTATGCACAGAGTCTTTCACAATGAAGTTTCACACTTTATTGAACGGCTACTAGCTGTAGTAATGTACATGATTCTATCTTATCTGTGTAAAGAGTGAGCTTTTTTGATAGAGTGGAGGATCACAAAATGTACATGAAGCCATATTTGCTGTAGGTTGTGTGTAACTGAAACAACACAGAACTCCCTATCAGTGTTGTTTGGAGGAAGATTAAGTGTACAATAACCCAGCATTCACCCAGTATTTTGTTCTGCATCTCCAGCTTTAATTTATCAATTATAAGGTCATCTCAATAAACCCCTTTATTATTTAAACTCTGCTTAAAGTACAAAACAATCAATGACATTATTATAATCAAGAAACACTAATTGCAATATACCCTTATGGTTGTGGCATTCTCTTATCTTAAAAAAGAAATAACCTAGGATATTTAAATTCAACTTTATCATGTCATAGGTTCTAAGGTTAATGATTCTCACTTTCTTGTTCTTCAATGCTTAACTCTTAACCTGAAGACTGGTAATCACTAATGATATAATTGAGTTTTGTACCAGACACTTTCTGAGTAAGGACACTCCTGCAGCAGAAACATTTTCAGTTTTTAAACATCAGCTCATCGGTCTTACTGGGCAACTTTGGGACTGAAAATAGGCATAGAGCTGTTCTGATGTGAATATAAGTACTATAGCATTCTGTGAGGCGATAAAATATTTATCTGTACATTTTCACTCTTCAGCTTGCATTCAGCAAGGAGACTAAGGAGACACGGGTTGGATTTTCAGTAGCATGGTCACAAAGCAGTTTGAAGGAGAACATATGCTCAGATGCACAAAATGAAGTGGGGGAAAGCTCAGCAATCTGTCTCTGTCAAACATTTCATTGTCTAAACAAGTTCAAGAGTTTTGGGGTTTTAATGGATAATTTAAATGCACTAAAATAATAATATTCATGTTGCCATGGATTTATAGAAATCATATCATGTTGTAAAACTTGACATAGAAATTGTGTATTCTTTAGACTCTAGTTGCTTCTCTGAGACTGACTTCTGTTTCTCTTCAGTATTACCTCTCAATGACCACAATGGTGTTAATAATTAAAAAAGTGTGCCTGCTGGTAACAGGTAAAATAGAGCAAAAAGCTTTTGTACTCAAAGTAAAGTCCTTTTCCTCAGTAGAAGAATTAATTCAAGTATACAGCAAAGAGCTTTCAAGAAATATAATATTTCTTCAGGAACATAGTATCTTTACATTTCCATCACTGGGAATGGTTTAGCTGAAAAAGTCCATAGGCTAGAACTTCCTTGGCAGATTAACTGACAAACATATGAACAGAAAGATAGGGTGTTAAAATAAATATTGAGTCTGAATGAAATAAAAATAAAAGAAATCATTTGGGATCAGACAAAAATATTTCTCCCTCAACTTTTTAAATTTGTTTTACTCCCTAAATGCTATTATGTTGTTTTGTTGATGGGTTTTTTTTGTTTTAGTTTTTAGGTTTTATTCAATGCTTTTAGAAAAACAAGGTAAATTGAAAATAAAGAAATAGATACTATACTGGGGGAAGAGGTCTGCTCCTATCAGTTTCTCCTCCTGTATATCCCTATGTAATCCATTTGCCATGAAACACATGCAGACATCCTCTTTCTGACCCACTGCAACCAGCACTCCCTGAAATCAATCAACTGCCCTAATTTGAAACATACTCCAGGATGAGTTTCACTACACACATATATATTTGTGTTTTAGCTTGGATTAGTAGTTTTTTTAGCTATTTTGAGGCAAACCTCTTTTTCATCCCTATTTACATGACTTGGGTTGTACTGCAGAGCTGTCTTGGACCAAACCAAAGGGATTACCCTCTCAGACAAGGCAAAATGCAAGCTGTGCTCCAGCTCCATCAGAAACCCAGACCTCAAAACTGGACTTGTAGTCTTAGTCCCAGGTGACACAGCTGCACCAAGAATGTGGTGAGAACGGGGTCCTTACTGCCTACCCCATGGATCTGCTCCTATGATGCTAAATGACTTGTTCTACGTCTCTTCTCTCCCTCTCTTGTACAGTGTTTTCTGCTTCTGATTAAAAACTACCTGTTGGGCCAGAAAGTGTGGTCAATAAGCCCAGAGAGATGCTGACTGGAGGGATACCCAGCCTTTTGCTCAGGGGGCTGCACTAAAATTGCCCCAGTTCCCTGATGTTTGGAATAATATCCATTCAGCAGGGTAGCTGCTGAAATGCTGTTAGGATTGAGAACAGGGATCAGTTTCAGGCCAAGAAAAAAATATCTGAAAATTGGAAAATCTGAAAATATATTCCGGTGTCCTAAACATCTCTTTTCATTACTTTTGGTAATTTTTTGGTAATTTTTTTTTTTTTTTTTGTAATTTTTTCACAGAAAATAATAAATGCTTGTAATAACTTTCAAACAGGAAAAATAATTTTTTTTTTTAAAAAAGGGATGTTTTAAAACCACCAATTTTAATAAAAATCAAGTGTCTGCCAGTTCTGTCAGGAAACAGTTTGTGTAGATAGATCCACATAAGCACTATTGCTAACTGTTGGATGAGAGCCCATGGCAGCAATTCCTGCAAGTCAATAGTCACATTCCCTTCTGCCACTTTTATCTCCTAATTACAGAGGGAAAGAAATCATATAAGCACCATGTATTGCTTTATAAAAACACTGGTTTGTTGATCAAAGTGAAACATTATTAATCATAGTATTTCAATGACATATCACTGGATTTACAAGTCAAAGACTTAAAATTACCCTTCCTTCCTGCAGTTGCACTATATACTAGTATAAGTGGAAACTGTACTCACTAAGGTCTGCAAGTTACATTTCTAAAAAATTAACACTACAATATCCTGTTCTGCATACTTATTTTAAAATGCAAAAAGAATACAATGCAATTTTAAAAGTATAAGGTATAGTTATAACTTGACAGTTGTAAAACCTGAACACAGACTTTTTTTTAAACTTCAAACACATGAAGCATTGGGTGAAAATAAAAGCCAGTAGTTTTAGCACACACAGAATGAGTTTGTTTCTATTATGCAATAACAATGGTTTTACAAGGTATAGTAAGTATGTGTTAGTTACACCAGTGGTTTTCAGGCTCAGTTTGCAGTCTCAGGTGAGGAACACGCTAAATGTATTTAGCACTAAGATGAAGGCCGCATGGCGCATTGTGATGTGTGGCAAATTTTGAGGATTGACAGTGATCCTCCAGGAAGTCTAGGGGTCAAGATTCACATGCCCCATTGGCTTAGGAATGCTATGTTTCCCATAGGCATATAATAGTAATGCTAAACTTTTTGTATAGACCAGGAAGAGAAGTAGTCCTCTCCAGGGAAATCATTTCATCTTTAAATAGGTGTCTTTAAAAGGTTTGGTAAATTGACTCTTAGGTGTGGTAGTCTCTCTCCACTGACCACAGGGGGAGTCTTAGGGGACACTGGTTTTAGATATCTACAGCCATGACTACCCGGACATAAGGGCCCAAGTCATCGTTAACAAAAAAGGACAATTAAATCCAAGGTCTTTCCTGCTGTTTCAGACACATTTCCTGGTGGAAGGGTCTGCAGGGGCTTGCCCTTCTCCATCTGCCTGCAATTTCCCCCTCCACAGCCTCTGTGAAGCTCAGATTCTCCTGCTCAGAGACATGGTTCCTCTACCCCTTCAAGTGAAAGGGCTGTCTCTAGCCCAGGGGCTTTGGGAAGGGAGAGGGGAGGACAGCCTCATAGCTTCCCAGAGCCACCAAGGCCCACGCATAGGACCACAAAAGGGCCAACAGTGGGTACCAGGGATGCTTCTGCACCATTGGGCTGTTTCTCCTCTGATTACACAGCCAGAAGGGCCTATGTCAGCAAAAGCACCTTACCTGACCATTTCCACCTAATCCATAGCAATGTCAGCACAGGTGTGTTGGAAGTCACACAGCTGACAGAGAGGAGTTCTGCAGCCTCAGGTACTCCTAGAAAGGAAAAACAAGCACACAGCTTGGCTGGGGACAAGATTTTAACCCTAAATCAGCACAGGAGTTTTTCTTCCTGCAGTTCTACAGGGACCATTAAAATCTCTGGTTTTGTACAACACCTTCCAGAGAGGAACATGAAATTGAAGTGAGCTGATACTGGTGTTCAACATTTACATGTTTTCTACAAATCTTCCATTTTTTTTGTCTGCATGTGCAGATTTCCATAGGAGATTTCCAGGTTTCTCAGTGCAATACTGATACCTCCCATGAATCAGTTATTGTATAAACAAGATTTTAATACTTAACACTCATAACTGCAGCCTTGCAGAGAGCAGTATGACTCGAGCACACCTGGCTGGGATTCTGAAATCCTTCTGCTTCTGAGCTGTAGTAGTTAAAGCTGTTGCCTCAACCATAGAAAGAGTTTAATTGAATGAAAGGAAGTTAAGATTTAAACATATCCAAATTTGCTAAAATAAAAAGTAGTTTAATCTAGTGTTTGATAGTTAAAATACACTTTTACAATTGAATTCAAAATCTCTAGAGAATCTAATTGAGCTAATTTGGATAATTTTTAAAGCTTTTCCCCAGTGGAGTCAATTTTAATTTGAGGACTAAATGAACAACTAATAGAGACATTCAGATATTTTTCCCCACATACATTGATGTTTGCTTAAGGATTTTTCCTTAACAGCCACCCCTTCAGAATTGCACTGACTTCAATGAGAATTTAGAAAACATGTGACTTACTAAAAACTTAATATAAGCCCTAGGTTATTACATTTGCATCCATTAACACCATTGCTTTGAGAAGTGGTTTTGCTAAGAGAGCATGTTTTAATATGATGGTACTACTTACTTGCATAAAGACTAAAGGGTTTAACCAAATGTTTTTAAATTTAACAATTTTGCACTCTTCAGCACCTACTGAAGAGTGCAACCACCACTACTACAACCTGATGCATTTTATTCTGTATCACAGTGCCTGTTTTTGCTCCATATAATGCATTACTTCAGTAGAAAGCAACATGAAATTAAAATTACGTGAATTAGTGTGCAGAAAAGAAATTTGTCTGGGGACTCTGACTCTGCAAAATCACCCTGCAAGAAAAAAATATTCCCTCAGAGTAGAAATGGTTAATGTTCCTGTTAAGCTTGCAAGAAACCCTCATACAAAGCTTTCTATGCAGTGGTTTAAGTAGGATTAAGTGATCTGTAATGTCAGGTAAATGAAAAATTGATCCATTTGCAATGAGCGGAGAGATCTTGTTTTCCAGCCTGATCTTTCTGATACCCACACCATTCATTTACCAATTCCAGTGTTCAGTAGACTTTTCTATAACTCAGCCAGGTTCAGTTCTGCAGTTACACTTCAATCAAAAAATCATGTCAGTGCTCAGAGTTATATTAGCTGAAATTAGGGATGTTGGTCGTTTGTTATACTTGGAGTCATATTTGTCTTCTGGGTCTCAGCTTTCCACTAAAGACAAATTCTTGAGGTTTTCATAACACACAAAGAAAAAATGATTGTTTTTTATTTAACGGAAACTTAGTGCATCCTGGTACTTACCCACCTTCAAGGTCTTTACAAATGGTCACATATTTCACAAGACTTATGGCCAAAATCACAAGGGCTGTCAGCAGTGACATTTACCTATCAACATTCATGCTGAACAATTGCAAAGATACATATGAGATTATTAGAAGTATAGAAGAACTGTTCAGATATTTTTCTTATTCCTTTTGGCCTAGGTCCAGTAAAGGATTTAAAGGCAGCAGCATCTAATATTTGATTTTCAGAATTAAATCCAGAGCTCACTCCAAAAACTTGAGATGGGTCATTCATAAGACTCCTGGACAGTGGTGAGAACTTTGGTCCTTCTGTTCCACTGTCTCCTGCCTCTCCACAGTTAAATCCTCCTGAGTCTGCTGAGTCTGAATACCTCCTGGGTCTCACCAGAAGCCTCACATTGCCCCATGGCTATGGTGCTCTGCTGAAAGAGAGGGAACATGAGCCTGAAGTCCTTCCCACTGAAAAGCGCATCCCACCTACATCTCTGCCTCCTGGATGAGTGCTACAGCCAAAATATTCTGAATGAGAGGTCCACTAGAAATTACCACTTGGGAGGGTCACAGTTTTGGCAATGTGCAAGGCAGGCTCACTTCAAAAGATTTTGCATACTTCTATGCCTAGTTCTGGGATTCACTGGAGCTTAGGCAGGCAGAGAGCAATGCAAGTTTAGCTGAAGAAGAGCTCCAAAGAAACCTTCAAGGTTAAGCAGCCACTGAGCAGGGATCTTTGGATAAAAGGCAGTGAGAGCCGAGTCCAGTTGTCTAACCATAACAGGTGTCTTGTAATGTTTGTCACATCCTGGGCAGGTGCAGCTGGGAAACATGGCACAGGCCACACAACAGACTTCCACTTTTCTGGAGTGGCAGCCTGGGGCCAGCAGATACCCCATAGCCTCATAAAGGAACAGATGCCTAAGTTTTAGCAACAGAAAAAAGGCTATATAGTGACCGATTCCCACATCAGGAATGGAAATTTTGTACCTTGCTTCTGCCTTTTGGTACAGAGAGGATAGGGCCATTAGCAGTAAATACCAACCAATCAGAGGTAAAAAACAGCTGAAAATATTACTTCTCCTATGTGTTTTATTATCCTAATGATAGGTGATAGAAAACAGTCCATGCCAAAACAGAGACCTAGTTCTGCAGCTGCACATTGTAAATTCTGTAGGAAGTGAGAATGCAGGACAGTGAGATGTGGCTGCCTCCAATTGTCACTTTTGAGGCCATTCAGACCAGACAGTAGTTCACAGCTATATGGCAGAGAAATCTATCCATGGGTCTTTCTGAGCAAAATACCAGTTACAGAGGGAAAGCCCACCCAATGAGATCTGTAAGCAAAAATGCATTTACACAACATCAGGGCTGAGTGATTACTTCAGCAGACTGCTTGTTTTGGACACATGATGGAGAAGACTTTTGCCAACTTCTGTTTAACTTGGCAAACCCTATGGCAAGTATTATCACAGTGAACATGCTTCCAAACCAGATGACAGACATAGTTCCAGAGATGATACAAAATGGGCAGATGAGGACTAGAGCATAACGCAACTAGTTTAAACATTGTGTGACAGCAAGAGCTTTGCATATTGTTGTCTTCAAGGCATCCAGTGAAAAACAGTGCCACATCATATTTCTTTCACAGATAAATAGCAGTGATAGTGAAGTCTAAGAGTAAATACCAGAAAATGTGACACTTTTTTTTTTTAGACACAAAAAGTCGATATCTGATACATTTGCTAGATAAGACTCACAGAGAAGTCAGTTCAGTTGCAACACAGAGAGCAAGACATTATTTTTTAGCAAATATGTTAAGTGAGCAGGAGGAATGAGACAATAACAACATGCCAGTTTTAAATCAGGAACTTGTTCAACTAGTCTAAGACTTTTTTCTGCTGACTCCAAGGGGATCAGTTTACTAAAATAATCACTTAGTCCCATGTGCTTCAGGAGTACTGGACATTTTTTAGACCTAGACATTTAAATCCTGGGCATTTCAAAGCTAATCCTTTACTCATATTCAAAAGTTGATAGCATAGCATTCAGCCTTTATCTGGTTAACCATACCATTTGTCATGTGCAACAAATGATGCTATGATCCAACTCAGATATTTATGTCTGAAAATGTATTCATTTTAGCAAAACAAACTTTCTTATTTTGAGAATTATCAAGTGATGAGTTCCAGTTCTTCAGGCCAGAGGAAAATTAAGCAGCCAGTATTTGTATGGTTCATAAATATAGTAAGAAAACTTGCTAAATGCAAATCATGCATTTCTGCCATGTACTGACCTGGTACTGTAGCTGTTTGGCTTTTACATATTTACCTGTGCATTCTGATACTGCTCAGCTGAGTCCAAGATGACCATCAACAAGCTGATGACCAACCTCAAATTGCAAGTAAGAGTGACAATATCTTAGCTTACCACAGTCAAGGTCCTTGCTGCAGTGGGTCAAACCAGACAGTCAAACATAGGACTGCAAAGAATGAAAAAAAGTTACTGCCATCAAAAACATTGTGAATTTCTGTCCCCCACTGCCAGCATTCCTTTCTTATGAGGGACAGTCCTTGGTCAGGTTTTCCAAGCAGGCACACACAAGTTATAACTGCATCTTTTCCTCCTTTCACCACCAGAGAAGATTCATGAGTCCCAGGCTGTGGCTCACATGCCTGACCAGACCAAAGAGGTGGATGTACAATTAGTAAGTAATATTTTCAGCTGAGGAGTCTGGCATCTGTCAGACAATCATAGATGCTATTCTCTGTCTTTCAGGAATGGAAAGTTTCTTACTTCAAGGAAAGGCACCTAAAGTCCCATGGAAAGAGCTTGGCATGTGTGGGCTGGGGCATAGGATGGTCCCTGTCTCCCAGCTGAGGGCCAGACTTAAGAATCTTTCTCATGCTGCTTTAACCTTTTCTCTGGCCATTTGTTTGCTGACATCAACTTGAGAAGAGACTGTATAAAGTCTTGCCAAGATGACTCTAGGAGGCTACAGAGTTTACAGTCTAATCCATTTCTCCAAATTAGTGAATTGAGTATAAAGTTTCCAGTTCCCTGGGAGTGTTTCAGCTGGAATATATTTGCCCTCCTTTTATGAGTAGGTGTAATACAACTGCTTTTCAAATGGCTTCTCAGCATCTGGTGGTGGGACTTGTGTGGACAGTTCATAAAGCATCAGCATTCTCTAGGAGCTAGAATAGTTTTGTCCTTGAGTTTCTTCAAGAAACAAGAAACTATGGGACAAGATTGACATTGACTTTTAAGAACTATTGGTATAATGAGGAAAGAACAGCAAGAAGCTAATTAGATATTAAGGAGGTTAAAAACGATGACCTAAAGGGATAGACTTGTATTGACTGCACACAAAATGATGGAAGGCTGATAGGGATGTCATTTGCCATGAGTAAGAGTATGGTAGTCTAATTAATGCCATACAGTAAGAATTATGGAGAATAGATTTTGTCACACAAATACCATTACAGGATGAGATTAGAAGTTTAGGTGATAAAGGTAATTATATTGACATAATAGGCTTTGACAAGGTATTTTACATCATGCTGCAAGACTGTTTAAAAACAAGATTGGTACAAAAAAACACCCATGGAGTTATAAAAAAAGTAAGATTGTAAGATTATTTAGTTCATCATCTAGTTGAAGATGCTTGAATATATAGTAGATTTCAAACAGAAATTTTATTTATATGTTTCTAAACAGCATTTTAAATGGTGTTTCAAAGAGTTTCTGTTCTTGGCTCAAGAGTATGAAATACATTTTGAACCAATTACAAAATAATCACTGCAGATAAAGTTTTAAATTATAATAACAGGTCAGCTCAACACAGACTGTGGTGCTGGAAGTGCTACTTTCATACAAACAAGTATAGGTCAAACATCCAGATATGGAAAGCTGTATCCTGTAGTTCAATTACTTAGAGAAGAACTCTAGTTTATTTCTTAAATAAGAAATAAGCTCATAATATGACTATGTGGTTATGAGGTCTAGTATGAAATTCAGGTGTGTAAACAAGGATCAATCTGTGAGAAGTCAGGCAATTGCATACATTCCAACTGAGAAGAGATAATTGGGATTTGGGTTTTTTTGGACATTTTTCATCAAAAATAAACATGCTCACGGGGAGGTAGAATTTAAATAAAACACCTTAGAAAAAAGTGGGGAAAAGGTTTTGATTTTCATGACATCCCTTGTTTTGATTTTAAATTAATATGTTTGATATCTTAGGTGACATTACATCATATTTTAAAAATAAAAATCTTAGAACTCAAGCTGTAATGAAATGTTTGATGTTTGCTTTAAGATTACTTTTGAGCCTAGAGTTGTAGGAATGGTTAGTGTCTTCTCTTTTTGTTCTGATTTGTGAGAGGGAAATTCTGAAATCTCAGATTTTCTGTCAGATGAGAATTGAATTCAAATATTGGAACCTGAGTACAATATCTGTACTCATAGATAGAATAGAATAGAATATAGGAAGCCAAGGAATGTTATAAACTGCAAGAAGGCCTTCTTGAAAACATGGTTTGAAAACAGGGGCTGGATGTTTGTTTAGCTTACTAGACCAACAGAAGCATAACAAGACCTAACATGAGAACTACCAGCTAAAGGAATTCCAGTTAAAATTAAGTGAACATTTTTAGTACCCAATGGACCAGTTAAATTTGGATTACCATAAATCAATATTTAAGATGACACACTACCCTAAAAGGCATGCTCATAGCTCAGTTATAAAATTGGGACTTCGAATTAATGAACTGGAAGGTGACTGGGTTTAAGCTTATGAATGTGGGGAAGGAAACAAAGCAGCAAAGCAGCAATAAGGCACTGGTCAGGTCAGGCAACTGCCTCCCATAACCAATACACATCTGCAAGAACCAGCAGCATCTGCCAAAGGGTCTGAAAGGGTGGAAAGGGGTAGGGTCTGCAGTGTGAATTGCTTCCTGAAGGCAAGAGAAAAGCTGCACAGAAGGAGATACTCTGAAAAAAATGCAGCCATATGTCTATGGGCAAAGTGCTTTTAACCTCCCCAGTCTTTCTATGGAAGTGTTAAAAAGAAAAAAGGCCAAAGCAGGCTTCATTTGATGTATAACATGTTTCAGGAAACAGACCTATTAATATAAAAAATTTTGTAAATACAAATGAAATTGTGAAGCTGTATTAGAGTATAAGAATTCTTTCTTAACTTAGGCAAAATAATCTCTTCTTACACAAGCGATCAATCATAAGCAGATGTTTCCATTAGTATGAGATATGCAATCATCTTCCTGATATATTAAGAATTCAACAAATACAGTTAATCTGCATCCACTCACCTCTCTCTGTCCTTAGACTGCAATACCTCAGACCAGAGACTGTCTTTTCATGAATGTTTGGGAAGTGTTCAGTAACTTGTGAGCACTGACATAAATAAATAATAATACCATAATCTCTGGAGACATTTAAGTCAAATTACACTCTGCTTTAATTATTACTCTCGTCTTCCGAAACCCCAGATGAGCAATGATAATCAGAGGCCTGGTTTTCATTTATCTCATTGCATTAGGAGTTTCTTTCTAGTAACATAAAACTGTAACCATACATATCCTGTTCATATACTACTTCCCCACTGATGTTCAAGACAATCCTTCTTTCTCAAATGCTGTTCTTGCTGCTACTCAGTTCTTGTTATTTTCTTTTGAAAATACAGTGTCAGCTACAACTTGAGGAAAGAAATTGGGCCTTCTTTAGAGGGTTGTTAATTCAACTTAAGGAATGCTGAAGTCAATGGATGAAGCAAAGAGAATCATTGCACAGAAAGAGAAGATTTCAAGGAGCCAGTCAGCCCTCAGGGAGGACAACAAAAGCTGCATAAGAGAGGGCTGGACAGAGTTCACTATAACTTAACGGGACATTGAGCTGGGGAAAGCAAGGACTCACCTGAAAGAGCAGTTACTGGGGTTTTGTTGTTTTTTTGTTTTGGTTTGGTTTTCATTTATGTCTTACTTAAGAGTTTTAAGTTCTCTAAAGTGGATTTAAACTGGAAGAGGGTAGATCTAGGTTAGATATTGGGAAGAAATTCTTTACTCTGAGGGTGGTGAGACTGGAACAGGTTTGACAGAGGGGTTGTGGCTGCCCCCTTGCTGGAAGTGTTCAAGGAGAGACTGGATGGGGCTTTGAGCAACCTGGTCTAGTGGGAGGAGTCCCTGTCTATGGCAGGGAGTTAAGAACTAGATGATTTGTAAAGTCCCTTCCAATCCAAGCCATTCTATGATAACCTCTTCAGATCCGAAAATATAAGTTTCTAGTTTTTATTCAAAGAAATTTTGCCTTGAGGCTAAAAAAATAGATCAAATTGCCTTTAGTAATTTGAGAGCATTACTACAGGATCATAATATGAAGATACTATTTAATGTGTGAATATAACAAAAAACTGTGTGTGATGTGGGGTCCCATCACACACGAAGTACAAAAAGAAGATTGCCCTGACTGCTGTCCCCACTAAGGGAGCAAGGATGGAGTTTTTCACACTTGGGAGGCTTCACTGCTGGCAGAAGTGGAGCAGTAAGTGTGAAACAAGGAAAGGAGTGGAAAAATAGGAGATATTTTGAATGGTACCAGGCCTCCTCACCTCCCCACACACCAAATGTGCTCCTGCAGGGAGGACAGGTGCAAAAGAGAACACAAAAGAGAATGAATAGGGAAAGCAAAGGAAAGTATCCAAGGAGAACAGTGAAAAGTGAGATGAAGGATAAAGGAAAGCTGGGAATCATGACAGCACTTATAGCAAAAGCAGAAAAGAGAGCAACAGAACTAAACATGGTCTGTCTTTCCCGCCACCCAAATAACTCAGTTATCCTAAAATGAGGTGATTAACTACTTATGAGAATGAGTGCAAGGGTGAAAAGGAAATTATTGCTCTGAAGAGATTACATGAGGTCACCTGAGAGAGGTGATAAAGGTTGGAGACAAATGTTCCAGAACAAATGGAAGTGGAAAAAAATGCACAACATGCACCAAAAAATTTCCTTGAAAAAATATACCTTAAAAAAAAAAAGGAAGCTAGCATAAACCCCCAACTTCTTAATCCCCAGCACCTGGAAACGAGATGTGCTTCTTAGAAAGCAGTTTCTAATGCCCTCTGATCTTCCCATGAAAATCAAAGTTCAAATATGGCAATGCTATAGAATGGATTTTGTTGATACAGCCCCATCTTCTAACTAAAAAAAAAGTATAAAATATAGTTTAAACAAAGCAAAACAAAAAAAAACCCTAAAGAATGCCTTTTTCTTAAATGAAGACAAGCTTTGTGGTTGAAGTTTGCAGGACCTGCTGCCAATTGAGGAAAAAAATGTATCTCAGGAGTGACATTTTAGTTGAGAAGGAGGACTACAGCACCATGGGCTTTCTCTCTTTTTCTTCCAGTGTATCAGCCAAATCATTCTTGCAAACAGATCAAGTTCTCCTGTTCTCAGACAGGTGGAATAAGGGTCTGTGTCTGAAAGCAGAGATTCTATCTGTGACTAATGCTTTTTCAACCCCTGCATCCTTCTAGATGTCATGATTATATATATATTTCCAAAAGTCAAGCAGATAAAATTAATGCAGATACATAAAGCCAACAGAAAGTAAAAATTATAATCCTGAGGCCAGAAAATTATCAAATTGGGAATTTAGGTTTGCATCTATCCCAGAATATTGCCATATATAGGTAAGCATCAGAACAGAAGGATGCGTCACATGAGGTTCTCCAGGGGTCTGTCCTGGCTGCAATACATTTCAGTATTTACTCCATGATTCAGAGGATGCATATTAAATCTGCAGATGGGAAGAACCTTGAAGGAAATGAATGTATTGCAAAGTACAAAATAATCTTGACAAAAATGGAAATAAGGTTTGGGATAAAAAACAGAATGCACCCCAACAGGGACAATTCAAAGCTATTATAAAAGCAAATGAACTATACAAATACAGAGCAGGAAATAGTTGATTAGAAATCAGTTCTATAAAAACAGTCCTTGAACTATCTCAAACAGGAGGTGAACATAAGCCAACATCAAGCTATGGCAGGCTTCTTCCTCACTTTTCCCAACTGTATTCTGCACACACCTGAGGGTGGAAATACAGCCTGCATAACAGGTGGAAAAGCCCTTCTGCTCTGCACTGCAAAGCACAGCTTCTCACAACACAAAAATAAATAAGTAAAAGCTCAAGTGTGACAGCTGCAAGGAATGCAGAGGAGAGCTGTAAGAACAGAATGAGGAAAGATGACCCTTGAGTAAAGTGTGAGCTTTTTTAATCCAAAAAACGTAAGACTAAGACATAACAGTTACTAACAGACCTCAAGCACATAAAACTGCTTCTGCAGGGAGTGATTGAATAGATCCAACCAGGAAGGGGAGAAGAGTAACAGGCTTAAATTTGATCAAAGTTTCCACTTCAAGCCAATGGAGTTTTCTGTGTCTGCAAGCATAATGAAAAGTGGGAATGGATTGTCTGAAGAAGACATGAGACAATCCTTCCTCAGGAAAGACAATGACCCTGCCTTAGAGTAAAGATAAATGCCAAATGTCCCTTGCAGCCCCTATCATTCTCAGCTTGCCCATGTATTACCAAGAAAAAAAAAGACAGAGAGAAAGAAAGACAGAGAGAAAGAAAGACAGAGAGAAAGAAAGACAGAGAGAAAGAAAGACAGAGAGAAAGACAGAGAGAAAGAAAGACAGAGAGAAAGAAAGACAGAGAGAAAGAAAGAGAGAGAGAAAGAAAGAGAGAGAGAAAGAAAGAGAGAGAGAGAGAAAGAGAGAAAGAAAGAGAGAGAGAAAGAGAGAAAGAAAGAGAGAGAGAAAGAGAGAGAAAGAGAGAGAAAGAGAGAGAAAGAGAGAGAAAGAGAGAGAAAGAGAGAGAAAGAGAGAGAAAGAGAGAGAAAGAGAGAGAAAGAGAGAGAAAGAGAGAGAAAGAGAGAGAAAGAGAGAGAAAGAGAGAGAAAGAGAGAGAAAGAGAGAGAAAGAGAGAGAAAGAGAGGGAGGGAGGGAGGAATGGAAGAAGAGAGAGGAGGAGAGAGGAGGAGAGAGGAGGAGAGAGGAGGAGAGAGGAGGAGAGAGGAGGAGAGAGGAGGAGAGAGGAGGAGAGAGGAGGAGAGAGGAGGAGAGAGGAGGAGAGAGGAGGAGAGAGGAGGAGAGAGGAAGAGAACGAGAAAGAGGAAAAGGAAAAAAGAAAAAAGGGGAAAAAAAGAAAAAGAAAAAAGAAATAAAAGAAAATAAATAAATAAATAAATAAACAAAAAAGAAAGAAAGAAAAAGCCACCTGAATCCATTAAAAACCAAGCTCTTCACCAGTACCTGCCTTTCATTGATTAGTTAACTGTGCCTTGCTGTGTTCTCATTCCTCAGCCCCCCAGTTAGCACATAGGTTTTGCTTTGTCTGGAGTGGCTGCCACTGCTCCCCAATTTCCTGCATGTAGATCAGGGCTGTTTCTGCTTTCTCTAAGCATTGCTCTATGGAGGATACAAAAGCCTTTATGGATGATTAATAGCTAGCTTTCAAGGCTTAATGATTTGGCTTAGAAACAACATCTTACAGATCAGTCAGCTAATCTAGATCTTGGCCAGCTCCTCTACTGCTCTTTCCAGCCAGCAGTGAATATTCATCTCAGCAGCTCTCATGCTTTCAGTCATTTGTCTCCCCTATTAACCACCAGCTCAGGTGACTACTCCCAAATTGCACCACTTTGCTCAACACATCATCACTAGCACATTCACAGTGGATAAGCAGAGAAACCTTAAACCTTGATCAACACAAAATGTCACTAAAGATGCACAAACAATTCAGGAATTGGTCTAATTTTGCCATTTTATGTATTGTGTTTTCCACTTTGGGGGTCTACAGTGATGAGACTTTTATCTAAAGGAGAACACACTGGTTTACTACATGTTGGGTAATGTATACAATTTCAAATAGCAGAAGTTCTTTCCTTCTGTTACTGGAAGATAGATGAATAATAATGTTAAAATTAGTTACAGCCAGTATGTGGTAGATGGACTGTTGCCATATGGTGGTTATGTAAATTAAATGACAAAATAAGGATCTAGCATTTACAAGGAACTTTTGCACACTATAGAAACCCAATTTGCTTCTGCCATACCTCCAAACCTCCACTTACAGGAAAAGAAGACAAAAAAAATGTTTTTCAAAGCACTGAACAATTAGTTAAAGGAAAACACAAACCTCTTATTTGCCTATCATACAAAGAATATTAAATCTAAGCACCACTCTTGTGCTTCTCCAATTAACTGAAATGTCTATTTGTACTTGGTAAAATCAACTCCCAGCAGCATACGGCTGTGTTGTCTGTCTGGAAAGGTGCCTGACCATACTTTTTGGATGTTTTAAATGCCCAGACTTGGGGCAATGATGATTTCTGTCTGGTGGCCATCAAAGCTACCTACCCTCTTCCTTGACAGATAGGGAATTTAGGACCAGCATTAGGAGTCTTGATACTCTATGTACCCATCACTGAAACACAAAATGGGGGCTTCAGATGGGCGGGCAAGATGTTTCCCCACCAGCACTGCACAATAAACTTTAAATATTTTCTAGATGCAGAACTGCAAACTCCATATGTAGCTATCATGTAACAAAATGTAGATGCACTGAGTATGTATAATTTAAAGTATTTCAGCTTTATATTATTTCAGCAGGCAGGGACAACAGGTATCAAGAGAAACAGATAATTGGATCAGAAATCAAAAAACAGTTTCTTCTAAAGCTGGGTCACTATATTATGAGACCAACTCTCATTTTTCAGGTTATAATGAAAACATAGCACTTGTTATAGAAAACAAAGGTTGAAATTAATTATGGTATGTAACAGCTTCATAAATCCTTGACATACAGCACAGATTAGATTCAGGATTCTCACTGTCCCACTACACAAACCCATGAATATTTTTTCTCTAACCATATGCACAGAGGCTAATTAACACAAAATCCTTTTTCCTTTCTGAAAAAAGAACTTTTCAGGCTTTATTAGAAGAACAGGAAAGTAATTAACTAAAGATTAAAAGGGCTCCATCTGCATGAAGCATGATAGAAATTGCCAAAAGGACCAGGAGACAGGTAACAGAGGATATAACAAAAGAGATAAGGGAAGAAAGAGAATTAGCAACGGAAGGTTAGTAATAAAATCACGACTGGAGAGCTTTCTCAATGACCTGTTGGAAACCAGCCAGAGGGGACAGGTCTAATGCAGGCACAAGCTTAGGCAAAAGTCTATGACCTCTGCTATTCAGGTCAGATTACCTGATCCTAATGATCCTTTCTGGCCTCATCCATCTAAATTACACCTGTATGAAGAGAGAAGTGAATACCTCTCTATCAGTCTTCACATGAAGTCATATGTCTCACAGGGAGTAGCTGCTTGGCACCTTTCTGAAGAAAGATTACAGGACTACTCTGCCAAAATTATAATCTTCTTTGACCCTTCTATCACAAGGTACTACTGGGTTTATGATGTATGATCTCCTGTACAGCTTATGGTCACGTGTTTGAGCAGAATTGTTTAAAAGCCATAAAAGTTTCACAATCCTGCCCAAGAGGACCTCATGTAGCCATTTGCCAGCACAACCCAACAGAGGTGGAAGTTGCTATGCAGAACCTGGCCTTTTGCCCTATTAAGATGGCAATAATAATAATAGGGATTAGAAGGCTTCCTTCTGTCAACACAAAGGTTGGCATATATATGAAGTAACCTGTTGCAGCAGATACTGCACACTTGGAAAGAGGAAAAAAGAGAGGTGTGACCTCAATGAGAAGGTCAGAGAGTCACAGGGGTTTGCAGAGCCCTCTGACACACACTGCTAAAGAGCACAGCAGTCAGAGGCCCTGTCATGGGAACTCACTTTACAGAAGATACTAGAGGTACCTAAAAGTCCCTTTTGATGGAAAGATGCAGGCATGAAGCACACTGAGGAGCATGTTAAATGGCTCCTACAACTCCATGGACAGATGCAGTTGCCTGTTGCTCCCCACAAGACTCTTCCAGAAGTGGGCACTGCCATGCTCTGGCCCATGGCTCAGATGCTGCCAGGGAGCAGGGAAAGCTGGCACCATGAGGCCTCCCAGGGCTCATCCATAGCTGAGCATTCCTTAGGGACAGTGACTAGGCTGGTGGATCAGCTGGCAATGAAACTGTGACAGTGAATTTGGCAGGTGGAGCATCCTGTTAATTCATTTCCCCTGCAGACAAAAATAGTCTGTATGTTTGTCAAACAGCTTGTCCCTAATGACTGTAACTGGCCAACACTGATAATATCAGAAACGCAACAATAGCCCTAAAAAGAAGAGCTTATTCCCTTGAAGGGTTTAATTATCTTTTCTCTTGAGACCAAATTAAAGAACTTAATGGAATAGAACATCTTTTAGTTAAAAATTGCAGGGCATCACTTATCTATAGGAAACTACTGAACTTCTGCTATTTTCAGCTAGAACAGAAAGAGCAGCAAATCCCAAGTTAACAGCAAGGACTGAAAGTTATGCTGGTACTGGTAGCATATCACTCACCTTAAAGCAACACGTAGACTGCAGTAGGAAAATAATCATCATCTGTTCTAGCACTGATGCAACTCATAAACACCTTCCCCTGCTGTCAGATGTCTGTTAAAATTACCTGGTTGTGAGGTATATACTGTGACTGCAACAGCCATATAGGCACAAAAGGGAACGGATATAAGCATGAAGAATCCCCCAGCTGAAGCTCTTCAGTCTGAAGCTCTACACTCTTCACTCTACAGACCTGATGCTTGAGGTACCTCCATATACCCCAGTTTAGGAGGCACCAGAGATGGGAGGTGGTTGAAAGGGTCAGGTGCAAGCAGAGATAAGCAGAAGGCCAAAAGAGGAATGGCATTCCTGGGAGTCACAAATGATGTCTCTGCCCTCACTCTCATGAAGGGCTGTGGTATCAAGGTAGAGGTATTGCATTAGTCACAGGTGCTGTGGGCAGTGAAGGGCTGGGGTACAGCAGGAACATCCCAGGGAGAAGCACACGGATGAGGCTGCTCTGCAGGGCAGGAGCAGCTGAGATGATCCCAGTCCTGGTGAGGCAGGTTGTCTCCTGGATGACTCAATGTGCAGTACCCATGCAGAACTAAATTTCAGTGTGCAATTTTGTACCTTGATTCAAGATTTCTGCATGTTCAGAATTACAGATATAACCGCTGCAAAGCACTCATTTGCAGGAAACAAATTATTTCACTTAAACTTTAGATTTAAGTTGCACCCTGTGTGGACACACCAAATCTGACATGAAGTGCTACAGAGTCTTTGAAAATGCAAATAGGCCCACAAACAAGAGGTCAGCATTCATGTATTAAATCCTGCATGTGCAGAAGAAGTCTGATTTGACTGTGTACAAACAGAATAACTGCATATGTTTTAAAGAGTATACATAAGCATTTCCTTCCAGGCAGAATTATAAGCTGTGAAAATGAGGGACTCTAATCTTTCACTACTGGTTTTAGATATCATCCAAGACACAGCACTCTCACCATACTACACACCAATTTTGCCTCATTTTAGCTACCAACAGACTATTGCATTCCCTCCAGTTACTGTTCAGAATATGATACAGTGAGATATTTTCTATTTTGAAAACAAAAACAAAACAGTAAAAAAAGTACATGTACTTATTTAGAAAACTTAGTTTTGTTGTTGTTGTGACTACTATTATTCCTTTGGCAGAAGCTTTGCTAACTTGTTGTCATCTTTACCAAAAATGTAAAGGAGGTGATATCTACTTGTGTTTCACCTTTCCAAATGATGTCTGGGAATATAGAAGGATTCAAGGTCTGAAACAACATGTTTACAGATGCTACATAACACAACAATGCAGAAATTTCTATTCATGGTATCTCTTCCATCATCACCATGATAAAACTTCCGCATTTCAAACGGTGGAGGTAATTTTGCTGTCAGTATTTTGCTTTCTAAACGTAGAGGTAAGCTAACTGAAGCTTGGAGGAAGTAAGACATTCATAAAGTACAATTTCTCCGCTGATATTTGGATTAAATAGCAACACCAAGCTTAAATGCTGTTGAGCTTTTGTGAAGTTCTTGATGAGTTAATTTTGACCGAGGGTCTGAGCAGATGCCACCCAACACTGTGACAATGCATTGTCCCCAGCTATCCCACAGCCCTGGGGACAAAAATGAATGCAAATGCCATCTTCATCCTTACAAAGATCATTCCAAAATTTCAAACGCCACAATCTAAGAACTGATTACAGAAATCACATTAATGACAGAATCACATTAATCACAAAATTGAGTAAGGCTGATCTTTCCACAGTCATTTGTCTTTGCTTTTAGAATAGCCAGCACTTTTTCCAAGGATGTGCTTACAAAAACTGTCTACACTAAAAGTACTTACGGGTTTGCCACCTCCCAAGTCCTTGTGGAGCTTTCTTTCACAATAGCAAACTGTGTGCTGCCATCTCGTGGCTCTCTCATCAAGCCTCATCCCAAATCATTTCTGCCATTGAGTCCTGCCAACACCAAGTCACTCGTGTGACACGTTTACAGAAAAAGGGAACATTAGAAATGACTTCTTTAAAACAGTTATGACTCAACCTGAAATAACTCGCTTCACTCCCCTGAAAGTCAGGCCAGCAAGCTCAAACACAGTCTTAACTGTGTGACAGTCTTAACTATTTTGTCTTCCATACTAGAAGAGGACTGAAAGGTGCCAGTAGGCTCCAAGGCATCATTTGCTTTCCTCTGCACCATCTCCCCAACCAAAATCAGGCTTTCTTCCCAGAAGCTCCTGCAGACATAAAAAGCCTTTTTCCTCACCAGCTCTGAGCTCTGCCAGTCTTCTTCATGCCCATCCCTTACACCAAGACTTGTTTGCAGCCACTGCTCCAAACACCCAGATTTCTTCTTGGCTCGGGGTCTTCCTGCTCCTCTTCCCACATCTCCCTGGTCCAGGGGAGAGGACATGGCAATATGACAACAGATAGACACAACTTAATAATAACCACAGCCCTGTCTTTCCTGTCCACACACAAACCACATGCCCAAACCAAAGCCCTCTATTCAATATACCAAAGTAAAGACAGAATTTTCAAGCTTGTTATTGCTGCAGGGGAGGAATTATCCCTCTTCTCTCATGTGCACTTAGTATAAAGCAGTTCAGTCAAATACATCACCCTCAAGTGCCTTCATGAATTTTACCATAGTTACCTAGTTACTCTGCTGCATTTTATTTATTAATTTATTTGTGCTCCAAAGATAAAAAGATTTATTTGTGCTTCCTGCAGGTTCACAGGCAGGAAGCCTATTCAGAGCAGGAGAAATCAGGATTTCTTAATGATTTGCACTTAGTTCTGTGCTGCCATTAACTGACTCAGAACAGGTTAATTTGGGAGAAAATAATTCAAGGGCACCAAACCTCACCCAAAATAAATTAGTGAAAAATAAGCACTTCACTTCTGATTCAGGCACATAGAAAGAGTGAGAAAAATAAGGCTAGACAGGGCCTGAAAATCTCAAGTTATTTACTAGGTGCCTAGTGCAGGGAGAAAAATATTACTCCTGGCAACTGTTTCTCTAATCTATTTTTAAAGGCATAAATACAACAGGATCCACATTGTTCCTGTCTGGATCTCTCTCTGCTCTAACCTGCCTTTTTAAAAATTACCTTATAGAAGACTCCATAACCAATTTTAAACATCCAAAGCACAGGTGTTTGTATGATCTGAGTCCAGAAAAAAAAAAAAAAAAAATATCTCTGACTCAACACTATCAAATACCAAGTGTTTTTTTTGAAACAGCTTTCAAAGCAAACAAAAAAAACCCCAAAAACAACTATTTCAAAGAAATCAAGTTAAGTGTTTAAAGATAAAAAACCATGGAAATAAATAATTCATCATAACCACCGCCAAACAGTAAAATGTTAAAAATTGGGCTGAGGACTACACACGTAAGATGACCACCTCACTAGTTGACAGAAACAAAAATGACAGCAAGCACCCTTCACAAGTGAAGAGGGTTTTTTCTGAAAAAATGAATTGTCCTGTACCTGTGCTACTATAGGTGTCATAACTACATATCACATATTAACTCACTCACATATTAAGCCTTGCCCCCCCCCCAAATCTGATCAAAAGTTATCTTAACCATTCTGCTACTTTTAGATTAGGCTGTTCCGTTCCACTGTTGTAGGCATCAGAAACCAGTCTACTGAGATGAGAAAATTACCCCCAAGATACAAAAATATATTGTTCTGTATTTCAAGATGTGGAGGTCTGGTTTTGAAGCCAAGAACTCTTAATATTTTTCTTGCCATTTCCTATCACTCTGGTTCAATCCATGGCTGTGTGCACATCCACAAAGAGTTTCAAAGGGATCCCCCATGTTTCCCAGTATAGGATTTTCCATGATAAAATTGCTTTCAGAAAGGTAAGTCTGACTCAGAACATAACCGAGTACCTGACACTGCAGTGCTGCAATCAAGTTAGTTGCCTAGAGATGAAACAAGGAAAACCAGTATCATTGCATCCTAGTGACTATAAACTAAAATACAGCTCAAAAAAAAAATTCTGAAAACAACCCTTCAAAGTAGCTCTCCAGTATCACACTGAGTAGCAGAAAAGCAAATTCTGAAGCTAGAATCATAAACTAATGATACTTGAACTGTAACTCAGAATAGCAACAGCCATATGAAGTACAATTGAGGTGTTTGCATGCTGCTGCACTGCAAAAAACTATGGCTTGCACACCAGGAACTGATGCCAGCCTGAGCTTCTAAACATTATTGACATTTAAGAAAACAGTTCCTTCAATTTAAGCATTGAAGACCATTTTCAAATGCCTCATTTTTTAGTAGTTCCAAGCGTCTTTCCAACATACTTCCTACACCAGCTGCAAGCATTTTCACTTACAGAAATCTGCCATATAAAATGGCCAGCTTCAGTTTCCAGGAATAGCATTGCAGCCAAAACTTTTTAAAAGATATTTGTGTATCTACCTGAGGCATTCAGTGTTCCAAAATCATTACAATATACTTTAAATGGATCAGTCACCTTAATAGGACCCAGACAAATACGACTTAGACAAGGGTAAGGGGAATCAACCTTTTAATTAAGAAAAACACCCTGTATTTTCTAAAAAAAAAAACAAAGCAAAACACAAAACACAAAAAACAAAACCAAAAAACCACAACCCACCCACCCCCAAACAAAAACAAAAGCAAAACAAAACAAAAAAAACAAAAAAAAAAAAAAAACCAAGAGGCCAACAAACCAACAAAGTGTTTCGTCGTAGGTTTACCAGAGGCAATTCTAGCTTTGGACATTAAGAGGAGATATAGCCAACATGCATCTCTCCAAGATACCTTCACAGGCAGGTTTCTCCTTTGCCATCAGTCTCCAAATAGTTCTGCACAACAGTAACGTAATTTAATCGAAATTGAAAAAAAATACATTAAAAAAAAAGAAAAACATAAAGACAGTAGACAACTGCTGCCGTTGCCCTCGGTAAGAAAAAGCAAGAGAACACTTCCCCTACTCCTTCCCTAGGGATAAGTGAGATGCCTCTGGGCTGGTGGACAAACACAGGAGGGAGCCTGCATAACACCAGCAGACTTAAGAGAAGCAAGAAACTGTATTCCCCCTATACCCTCCCAAATGATACTGTTTCCTCACTTGAGGCATGGCTCCAAGAATACAACACTTAAGATTACCAGTATCTTGCCAATCTTCAATTTTTCAACTTACACTCCACTTTATGCCTATGAAATTACGAACTTTATGACTGTAAACTGAGGGATACTGGGAAGCAAGCCCCCTACAATAGAGAAATAAAGTGGATTCCACATCATTCACTTCCCCTCTTCTCCCCTTTTCAAGACAGGTGGAGAACCTTTACACCCAGCCAGTGGCCCATCTTGAAATTTTGACTCCTTAATAGTACAAACACCAGGGGTTCCCCATCAATGTAATTACTGAGGTCCTGTTCTTCCTTACCCCTCATTCCCCAGCCAACATACAGGTCTACCTCTGTGATACCAATTGTTGTATTTCACTACTAAGCAAAAGGGCATGATGTGGAATATCTACCCACAGTGCTTTCACAAAACCAATCTCATTTTCAAAGCACTTCAAGCACTTGACCACTCACATAAGTCCTTCACATGGTAGCTTTTTCACAGAAGCCAATTAAAAAAAAAAAAAAAAAAAACAAAAAAAAACAACCAAATGGTGATTAACTGCTATCAACTATTTAAGCTAATGTTTTTTTTAATTCTCCTATAAAGTTGAGGAGATCAAATATTTCAAAGCCCTGGAATGTATCATTCCAAACAGAAAAGACAAAATACAAAATCAGAAAACACTCCAAAATTAAACACAAAAAAATAAAACCAGGAAGACCAGAGTTCAGACACCCTTAGCTGAGAGATGATTAACTGAAGGTGGTTTTGAGACAGAAGCCAGCACTTTATTAGATTTCAGCATCTGGTGCCTCCAATCTCAGTGAGTTTCACTTGTTTTTTATGCAAGATTTCACATCAATTAAAACTAGCCCTCAAAGCCTTATCATGGGAAGATATGAGTCACATTTTAAATAAAAATCAGACTGGTTTCCATACAGAATGCTTAGATCATCCTCAAACTTTTGTGTGAAATTAATTCTTAATAAGAAGCACTTTAGCAAGAGGGAACCTTAATTCAGAAGGTCCACTATAGAATTTACATTTATCTTTGGGTAGTTGAAGCAAAATGAGCCAAAACAACCTGCCTTATAAATTATGCAACACTCTATCTTAAATAAACACTCGTACCCAGACACATTAACATGTAGCTCTTCAGGTATGTGCCCACATGGATATTGACTATATTTCCAGAGTTTGATGAAAACCACATATTCTGTGAATTAAAGCAATAATTAGCAATCTTCCTTCCTTTAAATTTTAAAATGGTTGAATGGGAAAGTTAAAAAAAAAAAAAAAAGAAGCACTGAATTGAACAAGTCCATCATAATCAAATCATTTATTTTCATTATTGGAAAAAGAGAAAACAAATCTATCCACAAGTCAGAATGAGAGTAAAACTTGTGCTTCAAAGAGCTACCCAGGTTTAATCTCATGGGACAATTTAAAAAAAAAAAAAAAAAAAAAAATGTGGTAATTGTGAATTATTAAGCCAAATCTTTAAGAAGAAATATACTACCCAAATCTTCCAAGTAGAACAAGACAATTTTGTAGCTCTATTTATCTACATGGATGCAGACCTGGAGATCATTTAGAGGAAACTTTGAAACAGGAGTAACTTTGAAATAGGAGTAATTTCCCATACTTCAAATGCAAACTGCACTTACCCAGGACAGACAACAGAAACCACAAGGATTAGCTTAGAAATAAACAGTTAATCAATCACTACGCCTGCATTTCAATTTCCTAATCTTAATCCACAGGCATTCAGGAACATTAATTAAAATGCATTTAACATAAATAGCTTGATGTCATCCTTTACAAAAGAATAAACAATGTTATGGCAGTTATTTTCTTATACCACATCAAAAAGATAAAACAGGAAGTGGCCACCCAAATGATTTGCAATGCAAAACTAGGTAATCCTATTTTCCTATTTTAAAAAAAACAGCATAGCCTATCTACTTCAATATTAATATTCACTTTTGTTTTAGAAAGATAATAAAAACAAAATGCCCAGTGAAGGAAGAAATACCTTTACAAGGAGCAAAAAGCCAGTATTGCTTGTTTTCTAAAAATAGAGCAAGGGTCAGCCATCAGTGTGGAGAAATTTTCACTCCACAAGTGCCAAACTTTTAATAATATAAAAAAACCCAAAACATTTATTACAACAGAATATTCCAAACAACTAGTTTCAGCGAGCAAAGAGTAAAACTTTACAAAAATGCAAACATTGTCATTTCTGACTGTGGAGCAACAGATATTCAAGGTTTACAAACACAACATCTTTCTGTTTATGCACACTTAAAATTGATTTCCAGTCTGCTTTATTTTCCATCAAATACAGTACATTTATCCAAACAAAAGCATGTACATTCAATATCGAACATTTTGAGCAACAGCTGCAGTCCAGTTCCCATTCACAGTATTTTTAGTGCAATGCACTAACAGGGCCAAATATTTCTCTATCCATAAAAGTATCTTTACTCCTGATCCTGTGATCAACATTTTTAGATATATTTTATACAAAAAGTATATATGAACACGAGGCACCTCCCTAAGTAAGGGAGTGAACACATATAAAAACATGGTATTTCTTCTGATGTACAATACCTTTCCAATTGTAGCAATTTGACACAAATCACTAAACATGTTCTAAAAAGGTAAAAAAAAAAAAAAACAAAACACCAAAACAACCAAAACAAAAACCCCAAACCACTGATGCATGAAACCTGCCAAGAATTACATAATGGTAGGCATGCTACTGTTTTACCAAAATCTTCATTCAAAGGTTAAAAAAAGTAATCTAAAACATTGCAAATTATACAAAGTCAAGTGCTACCTAGAGTGGTCATTCATGATCTTGAGAGAGAAAAATATTTTTAGTTTCTTCCATACTATCCTCCCTTTTCAATTCATATTTAATGAAATAAGCTAACATTATAAGTGGTTGTGCAGATTGTCTGTCTATAATACATCAGCAAATATTCACTACCTTCATATTAACATTAGTGTGTTGATCTTTCAAAAAAAACAACAACAACAACACCTGCAACTATCATTAAAGTGCTTGTGTATATATTTTTTTCTAATGGAAGAATAGAGGAATGTGGACATTCTCTTAAACTTCCAAAATGTTTACAAAGTTTTCCTGTGAACCACATATGGAAAAAAGATGGAGATCTTTGAAGCAACCTAAGCACAGTGAAATTCAGAATGTCCCAGAACTGGGAAATTAGTCAATACGAACAAGCTGATGTTATGGCAAATACGAAAAATTAGTACAATTCAGACAATATGTACTACATTTTTTGCTCTTATACATTCATTTGTAATAAATTTTTAAACAGTATGTAAGATAACATTTGCCAAAATAGGATACCAGAAAGAAGTTAGAGCTGCTCATCAGTTACCACTACTGGGGAGGACCAATATGCATGATGAGCTCTCTGAAAGTGATTTCCTAAACAAGGAACACAAATCTTCCAAAGCTGCTGCTCATAACCTGCTTTTTTTTTTTTTTTTTTTTTTTTTTTAATTTCAGAAGGTTTGTTCTATACTGTGTCAAACCTCAAATGCATAGAGATAACAGCTAATTTAGAAGCACATGTGCATTTCAGCTACTTCATTCCTTTGGGAGGAGGCATTATCCTAAAAAGCAGTCAGAATGGTTATTGATTTGATAAAAATTCAGCTTATGAAAATATTTCCTCCTTAAAGTACCATTACCAAGATACTAGTGGTTTCAACAACAAACTTAAGTCTTTTTCATTCAAATGAACTCCAGACTTTCTGAACATCACTTGAACCTACTATCTGAGGAGAAATGGGAATAAGTACTTTGAGTTAACCCATAAAACTGTTTTAAATTACAAAACATAAATAGTTTACAAGGCTAAATTTTTAATTCTTGATCAAAATGCAGAAGTCACTTCTCCTCTTAGATTCAGCATAACTTAGGGTCCAGCTCAGCTTATTTTTTATGTTCTCTCCCACTCAGCCAGGATTTCTTAGGAAATCATGAAAGCATAAGATTACAATTTAAAATAGCTGGGTGGCACTTCACTATGAAAGTTGAACTCAAATCAAATCATATCCTGGGGAAAAACATTTCAGAGATGGAATACAGGACAAGGCACATTAATTGGTTTTCTTTTCACCAAATATACTAGAAAGATAATTATGAATAAGGTTGTTAAAAACTCTTAGGTATCACTACTGTCTCTTTATTAAGATTTTTTTGTACAATCCCCCAAGTCATCAGGCAGTTATTCTGAAATGCAAACTGACCATATACATAACTTCCTTTTTTAAAAGGTTCTTTAAAAACAGACCATCTTTAACATGAAGACTACAGAAAACTGAGAAATTAGGAATACAACCACTCCAAGTGTAAAAAATTTCCCAGAGTACCATATAAGCAGAAGTTTAGAAAATTCTTGGCCTTACAGGCTTAAAACAAAAATTCCTGAAGAGACTCGAACACTTGAAAAAATAAATTAGCAGAAGCCTCCAGACCCATGCTTACCATAAGCATTAAAAAGCAAATCCTAAATTTGATTATTTTAAAGGTGTTTGTAGGCACCTAACATATACTGATTTTAAAATCAAATTACATTCCAAAAAACTGGTTTACGTCTTTTCATTGACAGGGCATAGGCAATAAACATCTAAAAAAAAAAAAAATGCACACACAGATTCCAATGAATTCATACATTTTTTTTGTCAACAGCTTTTACGGTAGCACCTTTAGAATTTCTTCAACAGGGTCACAGAAAAGTTAATTAACAGGTTATGTTATTCAAATCAAAGTAAGGTTAATTTTTTAAAATTACTATTTTAGAAATGTATGTATATTAGTTGGATCACAATAAACACCTAAAAAGTTTAAAGAGTTGACTCAGTACAGCTTAATCTGTATTCTATTCCAACTTGCTACAACAACAAATTTCGAAATTAACTTTTCCAAAACACTAAAAACAAAATTTAATAAACAAATTTGACATCTACCTTAGTATTTAAGCTGCTAAACCACAGAACCTATGAAAAAATACATTTTCGGCAATAAATCAACAACAGCAAATGAAAGGTGATGGTTTTGTTTTCTTACAAAAAATAAAAACAAAAAAAACCAACATAACACTTTTGCTTTTTCCTCACCAGACAACAGCTTTAGATCTTGTACTTCTGCCTTTGGTTTTATTTTCTTCAGGTGAATGAGATACATTTGCTTTGTGGGCTTTCTTATGATGTTCCAGAAAAGCTTTTCTGGCAAACGCTTTCCCACATTTATTGCATCGGTGCAGGGAGAAGTTTTTTGTTACTTTTACTTCAATGCCAACATCAGCTCCTTCATACTTTTTATTGGGAGAATTAGAGGTGACATCCTGTTTTGAAGCAATCTGTTTTGTTTCATCCCTCTGAGGGCCTCTTTTTGTCACCTTGTTTAGAACAAGATCAATTGGCTTTTTTATTGCTCTGATTTCTAAACTTGCAGTTATTTTCCCAAGGTAGCGTGGTGATTTTTTATGAACTACAGTTATATGCCTTATCACATCCCGTTTGCGGCGTGTTTCGTAAGAGCAGAGTGGACACCTGTAGTATTTAACATAAATGTTATTTCCATCTGTGTGTAACTCAATGTGTTTTGTCAAGTTCTGTTTAGAAGTAAATTGGCGTTTACAGAGTTTACAGTAAAGCTGCTTGAAGTCAAAGCCAGCTGAAAGTTTTGGCTTCCTGGTTTTTTGCTGGCCACCTGCAGCAGATGCATTGGTTGATTTAGAGGTTGATTTAGCTGTTGATTTACAGGTTGATTTAGCAGTTGATTTAGAAGTTGATTTAGAGTTTTCAGGGTCCTGTTTAACTTTATTTTTCTGTGCTGACGGTGTGCTTTTTTTCTCATTTGAATGATTTGTTCCTTTTAATTCATTCTGCAGAGAAAGGGCAATGGAAGGGGGTGAAGGTTCTACAGAATCTGCTGGTTCAACTTTTACTTTTATTTCTGTGCCATTGGCAGTATTATTGGGTCCTTTCTCTCTTTTAGAGTTCTTTCCAGAAAGAGTTATCTTGTGAACAATTTGCATGTGCCTTTTCAGCATTATTTGTGAACTATATTTTCTCTTACACAGAAGGCATTTGCATGCAGTTAAATTGTATTCAGCCTTTGAAGACGACTTTTGTTTTCGGGTCTTAAAAGATTTTTTAGCAGAAGCTGTATCCAAGAACAAAGGTTGCCCAGGCTTTGTAGCTATATCAGGAGTAATGGAATCCCTTCTTAATCCTCTATGAACTTCATCAAAATGCCTCCTTACGTTGGCTTTTGTAGCAAATGATTTATAACACACAGGACAACTTCTACCTAATGTTACAAGAACATTCTTATTCCGTCCTTTCGCAATGCACTGGTTTGGTTTCTTTTTTGTTTCTATGTATTTCTTGAGCTCTTCCATCTTTTTTTTGTGCACTTTTCGAATGTGCCGGCGTACACTGCGTCTGGAATGAAATTCTTTCCTACAAAGGCAACATATCAGCTGGTGCCCAAAATCAGAATTATCCAGAGAGTCCAACTCAGGATTTACAGCTGGAGGCTGTTCTTCAGGAGTAGTTATTACCTTGTTCATAACGGGATCAGCAGGAGGCAATTCTACAGTCTCCCCAGCTAGGACAGAGGCTGGAGCTGCAACAGTCTTGGTTTGCTCAGTGCTGGGTTCCTGTGTCTGTACTGGGGCTTGATCAGGGGTATTACTGCTTTCTAGGTTCTCATCTGGGCTATCAGTCCTTGATACGTATTGAAATACAGCATTCTGGTTAGTCTCTATGGGTTCCAATTTAATGACATATTCTTGCTTATCTACCCTCGGATAGATTGCTTCCAGGAGGTCATTTATGGCTTGACTCTGTTTATCATTTATATCTGGGAGATCTGTGAAAAGAGACAAAGACATTTTTTCATTATTTGATAACTTCAAATTATTTACATTTCAAAGTATTTTTTTATCATTCTGTCAATTTAGTCAAATTGGAACAAATCCTGCATTTGTACTATTTTTCTGACAATTTTACTGAGATTTTGAGTAATCATTTTTATTACGTGAGTACATGTGACTTTTTTATTAAAGGCCAATAGTAGAAGTACATCCTCCTAGTGTGCTAATGTGAAAGTGACCTAAACTGAAAACTAGTTTGCCTCGAATTAACCTGTTCTTAAAATCTGTATCAGTTGCAAAAATAATGGCATACAATGGAAGCTGTCCTGTAAGTGAGAAACTAAGCCCAAAGTATCATTAGAAACTGATTTTCATACTGCTGGAAACAGATGTTCTCATCACAGAAGCCTAATTCTGGAAATAAGCTCTTCTCTGAAAATTCTGAACTGTCCTTAAGAAAGAATGAAACATCTGTGTAACCTGAGCACTGCATAAAGGTATAAGTAGATTAAGAGAGAACTTAACTTCTGGGGTAGGGAAAATTTTAGTAATGCCAAAGCAGTAATAGGCTCAGTGACACAGTACAATAGTAAGTGCTAAGGACAGGAAAAATTCAGGGGAAAAAAACTGTACTCGTTTCTCCTGAGCCAAATTCCTTCAAGAAAGAATAACTTCACTGAGGTTCACCAAAGGTTCATCCTGTGCTCTTTCCTGATAATGAGCTGAAGCAGACTTAAAAAGCAAGCAAGAAGGACACAAGGATTTTCCTTGTTTGTCTGCTGCCAGTAAATTTCTCCAGCTGAAGTTTGCCTTTAAGGTACTGTTTTAATACACCTCATTTCCAAAAAGTTTATTCAAATGTTTTTGTAGCATTTATATTCTTGGCTACCACAATATTAAGCAGTGTTTTCCTATTTGTGAGAAACTGAGATGATATGGTTCAAAATTACCCACAATGACTTGAAGATGAGATTCCTAGTAGCAGTTAATGAACAACCCACGCTTGGTCAGCACTGCTCCTTCCACACTACCAGTAATATATAAAAAGACTGTCGGCACAAGAACTACGATGTTTTTTTGCTTGGTACCCCATCTTTTAACACTGAATTTTTTACACCTTTGCAGTCAGTTTCAAATGGGACTACCTATACAATTTTTATCAAGGGTAAAAAGTCCTTCCTATTTTATAGCACCTTTTCAGACCATTTAATGACTACACTAACATCTAAAAACGTCAAGAGAGAATAGGTTTTGGAATTTTCCACCATAAGGATGCTGAATTTCATTCCTTTATTTTGATCAGTATCTTGTTATTTATTGAAAAAAACACACCCCTTTATTCAATAATCAGACTCAATTTTATATAAAACTTAAGAATTTTTACTGTTTTATTCAGACCACAAGTTGTATTCTCTTCATTTGCACCCATCCCAGTGAACAGTGAGGGAAGCTAACCAGCCAATTAAACATCAGGAGCTGGACAGGAATTCTTTACTCAAGTTAATCTTATTTTGCTCAGAAGCTTTTACATCCAAGTCAGATGCACCTATAACCTTTCCTTGAAACTCCAACTCACCCCTTTTCACAAGGAAGTTCCAAAACTCTCTGCAACCACATTCATGTAAGGAAGGTGACAGTACTAGTCTTTACACCACCTCCTGCACAGCACTAGCTGGTACAATGTAGGAAAAGAATCATCTACATAACCCAGCTTGTTCCTAATTTTTGAAATATAGAGGCAGGATGGCATTAATCAAGAAAGAAAAATCCTTATTGCACCTATGATGAAATAGTGAAGAAATCAAGATAATTGATTCCCAAGTATAGGGGAAGATTATGGATACTGATCCAAGTCACTTTACAGGACCCAGCTGAAGTCTATCAGGGCTATGCTGACCTAAAAGTGAAAAGCCTTGTTAGATCCACACTTTTTCTATGAGATTCCTTTCCTAGTACTTCTGTACCCTTTCCAGTATCTTACACAGTAAAGAGGGAAAGATGGGAAAGAAAAAGGGGAATATGGAATAACAAAACTTCGGTGACATTCTTCACTAAGAGGTAGAACATATAAACTAGCTATCAAGTAATGACATTGGCAGGGGTCTCAATTATTAATGCATGTTAAGTCATTGCTGTAGCTTCTTTACAATCATAAATGTGATCTATCTGTGTTACTACTGAAATTTAATTCCACTTCCTTTTTAGCATTGTGTTTCTGGTGGGTTTGTATAAAGGGTATAAAAAAACCCTAGTTTCTCAACTTCAAGATAGCTTTACTAAATATTTCAATTAGTAAGACTTACTATCATCCATCTGGAGACTTGGAGGACAATAGAACTTTTTATGAGTAATTAAATTTGGTAATCCTCTGAAGAGACTTCGGCATAATTTACACTCAAAAATGGTGTCCACATCTTTTAACAAGATATGTTTAAGTTGTTTAGTTCCTGCAATAAAAGAAACATTACACTCAAGGAAGGTTTTCTGTTCATCTTTTAATTCACATCATCCCACGAGAGTGGAAACACTTTAAAACATGACAATTAAAACAACATTTCTTCTGGTTTTAATGTTATTTCATTGTAAATACTAATGGATAACATTAGGCAGGAGTCCATATTACAGTATATGGTTACTGCAATGCAATTGCCAACAGGAAAGAATAAGCACCTAGAGCTTTTTTTGGTTTTTTTAAGTTCATCCAACAAGTCCTAGGAAAGCAAGATATATACAGCTATATCACGTAAAAACAGCACCCAGTAAGGCAAAAATATCACAGAGCATATAATAAAACAAAAAGAATAACTAACAGGTCAAGAAATATTATTACATCTGGGCATCTGACCTAAGATTGAGATGCTTAAGGAAGAAAGTAGAACTGTAGACATATTTTCAGCCTGTTGAAAGGTAATTAAATATACTTTATCAGAAACTTTTCTATTAAAACAAAGGCAATGTGAGAAAATGTGCAGGTTTTCCACACTATTATACATTGTCTATTTAAAAAAAAAACAAAAAAAACCAACCAAACAAAAAACACAAAACCAACAACCCACAAAAATACAGTTTGCTTTGGCATTGTTGCTGTAGTCCAGCCCCTGCCTTGCTTAAACACCTAAAGGATTCAGAGTTTAAGTTACACTTCAGACCCACTCCTTCACTTCTCATGTCATGAAAACTATGAATGTCATGTCTACAGTTAGCAATGGATTACTCAATGATTAATACCCACTCTAAGTTGGGAAAAAAACATAGCTAACCAAATCCAGCTAATTTTTCTATCTTGATTATTTCTTACAATGGCAAAATCAAAATGAATCAAAATTAGACCAACAAGTAAAAATATAATGAAACTGAACTAAGAAAAAATAATAGCAGACAACTATGGAACATCATCAAGACATCCTTCAAGCTGAAATAGATGTTCTAATTTTTTGTCATCACAAACACTCCTCTTAAGAATACCCTTTAAATATCAAACTTGGAGACAATCTGCAGAACTGTTTCCCAAAAAAGCTCTTTCAAGTCTTAGTAATTTCGTAACAACTACTGGTTCTTCAATACAAATGGGCCCTACCAAGACAATCTTCCATTTCTTGGAGTAACAGTAGTTCTACAAAATTTTTACAACTGAGTTTTAGGAAAGCACAGTGTCTTCTCCCATTTGAGACACTGCTTATAAATGAGACCCAAACTTAACTACCTGAGGCTACCACCCAGTTTCTGTCCACTCCTCTGCCTTTCCCAAGTTGTAACCATAGCCTCCTGTGTTTTCCTCTCACTACTCTCTCCTCAAGTGTTACTAACTTCCTCTTAATCTGACCTCCATTTTTACAAACAGGCTATTGGACAAACATTTAGATTCACAGAAAACTCCATTTTTAATAATTGTACACAGTTCCCCCAAAAGCAAATTGTCTACTTAGATCTCACTAACCAATACCTGAGTTTCTGCATATAAAGGAAATCACTGATCACTGACAAAAACCCAGCTGAACAGAACTGAAGATGCTGCATGTAGATAAAATTCTGGTAAAATACCAAACTGTAACTCAGACAAAAGGCCTCCAGTTTAGTGACAGCACACAATAAACAAATATGTGGCCATTCTGTTGATACTAATCCCAGCCACAAACCCTCTGAAACAAAAGGAAAAAAATAATCTAATTCTCTATTTCACAATCAAGAGACAGACAGGTCACTCATTCTCTCTCTGTTATACTGATATTTCAATCTTTTTCCATACAACACTGAAATGGTTTTGTCTAATCTAAATTATTTGTCTTAAGAATTACTGTGTGGGATTGAAGAATTTATGACATTCTGGAGGTCAGACTAGATGACATGGTGGTCACCCTGGTTCCTTAAGCAACCACAAAGCTTTTCATTGATGGGAATAAAAAAAATTAACTGGTCCTTTTGAATTAAATTGTAGACCTTTATGGACTTTTAGAAACAGCAAATAAGTTTAAACCATGCACTGGTTTGTGGACATGTCAGGCAGAGAAAAGAACAAGGACATCTGCATCTCTCACCAACTGTGTACTATGGCAGCACACAGCCTTCTGTCAGCATATGCTGCCTGCAGCTTACTGAAGCCTTCTCATTTTCCTAGTTACATTTAATCAGGCAGGTGATACTTTGAGAAATTCTGCTAATATTTGCAAATGATGAAGCTAGAATAACATCTGCATCACAGAGTCCATACAGAACATTGGTTATTACAAATAGGGCTCTGTCAGAAATACCAGAATTTAAGCCTTAAGCAAGAAATTTAATTTTTAGGGAAAAAAACCAAAAACAATAAACCTAGATTCAAATTCTTCTGTTATGCTTAACACTATGGATGGCAGAAACTTCTGCTAGAACCACTTATGTAACCATGGACAATATTCTGGATTTAATCTCTATTTCTTCATTACAAGAATCAAAATAGTTTCTTTCCATAACAAAATGTTGCTTATTGAAAACTAACCAGTAAAATCTTGGTCCAACTCCATCTGCCCCATTTGTAAGCTATCAATTTAACACCTGTCAGTGCAAACAGGGCCTGTATTGATAGGACAAGGGGTAACAGTTGTAAGATTTAGACTAGATATTAGGAAGACATTTTTTATAATGAGTATTGAAACACTAAACAGGTTGCCCAGAGAGATGGCAGAAGCCCCATCCCTATTCAAGGTCAAGTTTGATGGGGCTCTGAGCAACCTGGCAATGTCTCTGCTCATTGCCAGGGGTGTTGAACTAGATGAGTTTTAAACGTCCCTTCCAAAAAGCCCAAAGACAAAGTACTTGCAGCTACTTTGTGTAGAGATTCCACTAATCTGCTTCAAGCAGAGGAAACTTCACACATACCCGAGGCCTTAGGAAAATTCATCCAAACAAACTGCTTATAAAAAAGTTTTCCTTCTCATTATAAGTTGTTTGAATGCAAGAAGAACATAAACTTAATATTCTACATTCTACAAGATTCATCTTGGACATGTATCCAGTTAGAGACAGATAGATAGATAGATGAAATGTTTCATGGATAAAACAGTTCTTTGTGGAAAAAATCTAGAAACATGTAGATAGTAGTATTAAATATACTGCTTTAATTTTTCTAATAAGTGCTGTGTTCTTGCACCAAGGGTTGTGAAAATAAAATATTTGGTTTGCCATATAAGAAGTGTAGAAACCATTACACTAAAAAACATTCAAGGTTTCAGTCATCCCTGGTATGCTTACTCAAATGCTCTGTTACTCTTATGTTCTTTGCTATGTATTGCAACTCCAGAAACTAATCAGGAAACAAAGGTCACGTGATAAAGCAATGCTAAAAAGTTAAAAGTAAACACTAAATTCTCATGATCTACAAAGTTTTAAGATGAACCCATTGACAGCAGCAGGGGAGGTGATACAAAGCAGAAAAACAAACTGATTTTTTTATGTTTTTGAAGGATGACATTATAGTAGGAGCTGTATCTTCCTTACTTAACAGGAAAACCCTTATTAAAATAACCAGCACCTAATACCAAAAACCTACAAATATTTTACAAGTATGTCAAAGCCAGGTGCTGGGTTTTTTTTTAATATACTGCATACAAGTAAATCTTATAACAAGGCAATAAACTTCTTAAGAGCCAGGCACAGTTTCATACCTGATCGAAAACACTCAATGATTTGCTGAATACCAGATTTTGATGTTTGCAGAGGCTGCTGTAATAATGGAGGATCACCAGGTTCCAACAGATGCACTGAAATACAGAAAAGGATAATAACCTATTAAAGAACACTGAGATGATGTTCATCAAGCTATGGATCTTTTGCACATGCAGTAAACTAGTTAAAAATAAAGACCAGGGCTACAGTAAAGTTGTCTTACTCAAAAGTTTTCACTGACACCAGATTAGAAAACAGCCCATAATGGATTTTCCAGCCATACTACCTCTAAGAGTTTGCTGTCATTCAGATTATTTAAATACTCAAAGCTATGTGTATCAAACACAAAAATATATAAATATACAAAAGAAAATTGACTCAATAGAAATTCTATCAATTAAATAATAGAACTATCTACTTGACTCTCATCATTCAAACTAAAACAGATGTACAAAAAAAATTACCAAATAGTGTACTTCAAAGCTTACCATGTTATTTTGACACTGAATACATTCCTAAGCACTGAATCCAAGTCTAAAGTACCAATGGTCAGAAAAAAAAGCACAAATTATATATACCAAAACTAGACACTATAATATTTTGTAACCAGTAGAACCACATTCAAGAAATGCTCCTGCGTCAAGCAAATTAAAGTAATACCTTATTTCTGAAGCTTAATTCCACATCACAGTCCTTGCAAAATCTATTGAAATTTACACATTTACTGATCAGGATGATTATCAGTTAAACATGCAATACTTACGCATATGAAAATTAATAACATCCTATTGCTGTACATGCATAAGGCAATACACCTTTGCCCAGAGACAAAACCAAATTTAAATTAATAAGAGCACTTACTAGCAAAATCATTAATTAGGTCTTCTTGATTCCTCATTGACAAAATAACCAGTTTAGTAGTGCATAAACTGTTTCCTGCCTTATCCATTTGAACTGGCATTTAACCCCACAGTAAGGTCTGCATTTCTAAAGTAAGCACTAAACATCTCCATGGAAATTATTTTTAATACAGAGCAGTAGAGCTACTCAGCTCTACTACGTAGATATTAAATGCAAACAGATCAAACACATTTTGACAGCTGCTCTAAAAGACCTAAGGTTATAAACAAATTCAAGCTGAAAAGAACATCAGAAAGAAAAACAATCTAAGAAAAAAATTATAGAAGGAACACTCCACCCAACTACGCTGGCCCCATAATATACTATTATATATACAAGCACATAACAACCATTACAAATCAGCTAATCGTTTGGGGATCTCTAACACAATGACATATTGTATTCTAGTAGCCTATGCCCTATTCTTTACAATAGTATATTTTGGGTTGCATACTGCCTCTAATATGCATGTGCAACACCCACTGACATCAAGAGGAGTGACATACATGAAGCAGACAACACACTGCTGTTATTTGTAAGACAAGAAAAGTATTTTAGCCTTTCTAAAGCTTTATAACAACTCAAATCCATTTCATCTTGAACACAAAGACATGTTTCTACTAGCTGAACATTACCTACTCCCAAACTACATTTAATTAAAGGAGCATTATCAAAGTTGCCATGCTCATGTTTTCAACTATTAATTCCTCAAGCTGATGCCTTTCTTTTCAAAACAGAAACAAAAGTATCCAAATAACAAACACTACAATAAGGCAACAAGAAAGGAACCAAATTTCATTTTAGGCTACCAATTGTAACAGTAGGCAGAATAATTACAAAAAAATGTTGTAAGTTGGCTGAACCTTCAAAGTATGCATTATACTTTCCACTGATGGCATCTTCCAAGGAATGCAAATAAACATTTTAAGACTTTTCCTTCTCTGAAAACAAGACCCTTCAGTTCATCAGAGCCCACAAGAGGAGATGTAAAGGAAGAACATAAACAGTGAGTACAAGAGATTGCTAAAAGCATCGGTTTGCAAAAAAAGTTCAACTATTAAGCTTGCTGGAAACAGAAAGACCAGTGGTTTTACACAACTTCTTGCCTTCCTCTGCTCACTGCATACAGCTGCAGTTAGGCATGTTTGGTTGGGGATTCTGCAACAACTGAGAAATTCTTGAAATAATTCTAAAATGACAGCTCATGAAAAAAACACAACAAAAAGCAAGTATTTCCAAATAAAATTCATGATCTTTATTTATCCAAAACTGTCACTAACGATGCAGATCTGCAACATCACAACAGTTTCCTCAAGCTTTTAAAGAAGGAAATAAGTAAAACAGCCAAAGCATCACACAGCACTGTACCTTGCTCACAGCACCCATGGTGATGGTGGTCAGTCTGACAACACTTGTCCCTTAGAGGCATTTTCTGCGTGCACAACTTACTTTCCTTCTACATCCAGCTGCTCGGTTCTGCTGAAACAAGCAAATTACCTGTCACCCCCCAAGGACGGGCTGCTCCGGGCAGCGCCAAGCTCACACGCCCACTTCCTCCGGGGGCCCCTCCGGGGGAGGCCGGGAGTCAGCGGCACCCTCCGCAGAGGAGAAAGTTTCCATTGTTTACCGCCGCTCTCACAACGCCCTCTGCAACGGCCGCTGCGCCGGGCCCGCCCGCAACGCTCCGCTGCCTCCCTCCCGCCGGGCCCCGCCACCCAGCGCGGCCCGGCCCGGCCCGGCCCGGTCCACCTCGGCCACCCGCGCCCGTCCCGCCGCCACCTGCGCCTCGGCCGGCGGAGGAGAAGCCCCAGTCGCCGCCGGCCAGCCCAGCAAACCCAGCCGCCCGGCCCCTCGCCCCCTCAGCGGGCGGCTCCCGCCACCCCGCTCTCCCGCCGCGCTCCGTCCCCACCTCCCAGCCCTCCGCCCCACCGCCGGGACGCCGTCCCACAGCTCCCGCGGGACCTGAGGGGAAAGGTCCGTACCCGAGAGCCAGCAGCCTTAGCCCGGCCGCCCCCCGCGGCGCTGCCGGAGCAGCCGCCAGAGACGGTGGCGCCCGCCGCCCCGCCACGCGTGAGCCCGGGCAGGGAGGGGCGAGCGTCCGGCAGGTGACAGCGAGGGCTGAACGCCGCCGTCGGGAGAAGGAGGGAAAGGCGGACGGACGGGCGCGGCGAGCCCCTACCTGGGAGCGGACGGACAGCTTCCCCCTCCCCGAATAAAACTTTATTCTCCCCTGTCCCGCCAGAGCGGCGGCCGCTGACCCCGGAGCCGGATGGGCACAGGGGCAGGAAGTGACTGCGGCCGTGGCGGCGAGGGGCCCCGCACTGCGCAGGCGCCTCTCCCGCAGCTCCTCCCGCCCGGGCCGCACAGGTGCCGGGCGGGGGCACGCGGTGGCCCTTGGGGGGTCCGGCCCGGCCCGGCTCGGCCCGGCCCGGCCCAGTGCAGCCCAGTCCAGTCCCGGCCCAACTCAGCTGGGGAGGTGGCGGCGGACTGCGGCGGGATGGCGCGGCTGGGCCGTCCCGCTCCAGGGGAGCCGCAGGGGCAGCCTGAGGCGGAGCGGCTCGGTGCGGGGGTTAACTGCCGCCGGGAGGCCTGGGCGGGCGGCGGGAACCGGCGTCTTCCTTGTTCCCTACGGGATAAAAGGGTCGCCGCTGGTCTCTGCGGCGGGTTCTGAGGGCACCGGTGCCCGGACACCTAATGGAAGTCTGGGCTGCTTTATTACAGTTTGAAAAAAAAAAAAAAAACAAAACCAAAACTCAATAAACTAATCACCAGTTGTTCTTGTGAATTCACCATGATAAAGAATAGATGAATGTGAAAACACCTGAAGGAAAAACTTACTTTCTGAGAGGGAATTGCTTGGTGTGTGTTCCAAATACCAGCAAGAGGAGGTCAGGATGCTGCAGTGAATGGCGGGGAAGCTGGTGGCCCCAGATACTCTTCCAGGGGATGTTTGCTTTGTCCTACACTCTTTTAGTGCACTTCTCTTCGTAGATTGGTTTGGTGAAAAGGTAATTGATTTTTGACAGAGGAAAGGATGTGAGTCAGTAGTCTTCCACTTCGGGAAAAGCTGTCATTTAAGGAAAACCATTTGTAAGGAAATAAATGGAATAAGCACATCATTACAGGAAAAATGCCGAGTGATTGTACAAACAGGGAAATGATGGGTTTAGATAAGTGATAAAATGTCTTCTTAATGGAGATGGGATAAACAGTTTCAGACAAGGTCACATCTACTGTCCATGTTAGCATAAGATGTCCTGCTAGCAGTTCCTCAGACCTGCCATTGAGGTTTTGCTGTCCCTGAACCATCAACTTCTAAGCAATATTTTCCTTTAGAAGTACAGACACGTAGTTCACCAGTAAGTCTTCAATTTCTAAAGCAACAGAAGGCTAAATTTAAGTACCATAAAGTCTAGTTTAGTCAGGTTTCATGATATCTCATGAACTTGAGGTATCTTGAGTACCTACTTCAAACAGCCTAGTGGCAAGTAGCATCTTAATTCTGAAGTAAAGCAGAAGTCAATCAAAACCTCTGCATATGTTCAGATAAGATCTCACATTGAGTAGCTCAGCTACATCCTGAGCTTTGCTGTGTTTTAGACACAGACAGGAAGAGGCTTAAACTCCACCCAGTCATGTAGCTGTGTTCAGCCCATGTATAATGCACATGAGTAAAAGTGAAGCTCATGGGTAAGGAAGTTTCGGGAATATAGCTGTTTGCTCTGCTTCTGTTCAAGAGCCTACTGTCTGTAGTGCTTGCCCAAGCAGTAATAAACTCTAATAAACTTGGAAAATTAGTATTTCCCAGCTCCCAGAAATTTGCAACCTGCAAATCATAAACTCAGCAATGGGAATTCAGAAACTTCTGGTTGTATTTCAAGTGACTGAAGAGGTTGTAACAACTTTTGTGAGTGTCTGAATGCTAACAGCTAGCATGAAAAAGAAATAAACAGTCATTCTTCATTTCTGGGAAAACTCCCAGCAGAAAGAAGTGTAGTAACAGATGTTAAACTCTATTGCTTTCTTCCCATCCAAAACATCATTCATCTTAGCCTCTAAAGGGAGATCTGTTTCCCATGTTTTCAAAAATGATCATCCAAATGTCCACTCCTGCCTCAGAAAAATCCTGGCAAGACATGGTGTCTTCAAAGGTGAGCTAAGTAGTCCCTCCACCCTTTCTTTGAACTTTACTGAAAAGATCTAATGAAATTTCTCAAGATCCAGCTCATTTATGGGGACAGTGCTTAGAGATTTAAGTAGTGGAGATGAATCATTGCATGGAATCAAGTGCTGGAGAGCAAAAGTGCCTGCCCAGATGGCAGTGGCAATGGTGTGCTGCAATTCAGCATCCCAGTGAAGCATTTTTCAGCATGTCATAGGCCTTTGCTGAGGTCCACCTATATATAGGATGTATACATCCTATACTTTACTGTAATAGTCATCTCTCAGATACTGAGTTACCGTAATAATAGCTTATAAATGTCATCTCCTAAGTACAAGGATCAAAGAAATGGACAAAGCAAAGCTTATTAGTGCTACTTTTGCCAGTTCTCTAAGTATATTAATTTCTTTTCAGCTTCAGAAAAATCATGCTTTCTTACATATCACGCACAATTTTAGGTATAGGTCAAACTCCATATAAAATTATAGAGCAATTTAGGCTGGAGGCCATCCCACCCAGCTTCCTGCTCAGAGCAGGGCTATCTTCAAAGCTAAAGCAAGTTGCTCATATCTTTGCCCTATCAAATCTTCAAGATCTCCAAGAATGGAGATTCCATAAGTCCTTTGAGCTTCTTCTTCTTCTGTGTTTAGTCACTCTCACTGTGACCTTTTTCTCCTATTCAATCAAAGTTTCTAGTTTGCAGCTTAAGGCCATTCCCTCTTGTCCTTTTCCTGTTCACTTTTGAAAAAAATCTGGTTCCATCTTCTAAATAACCCTCCATGCAGTGAAGCACAGAGACAATATTGTCTCTCAGTGTTTCCTTCTTCAGGACAAAGAAACTAAACTTCTTCAACCTCTCATGTCATATGCTGTGGCCCCTGGCAATATCTTGTCTACCTTCTTGTGGATACTCTTCATCTTCTGTGTATCTCTTCCATACTTGGGAGCCTAGCCTGAACACAGTATTCCAGATCTGATGGAATACCTCACAGATCCCAAGGAGAAGAGAAGAATTATTTCTCTTCACCTGCTGGCTGTACATTGGTTAATGTAGCATGGTATGTGGTTAGCCTTCACTACCTCAAGGGTGCAGTGCTGGCTCTCATTCAGCTTTTTCATTGCAGAGTTGGTACTTCATTAGCCAGTCCCTAGCATTTGCATCGGGTATTTTATTTGCTGCTCCCCCAGATTCACATTGTGCAGCATGGCAAGAGTGCATTCCAATACATCACATAGATCAGTGTGCATGTTAAATGGCATGAGCTGCAGTATTGCACCTTGAGGAACACCTCCCATAATTAGCTCTCAGTAAGATTTCAAACTACTGACTGCAACACTTTTGACCCTGAGAGTCCAGCCAGCTATATGCCATGCATACCTACCTTCTATTCTTCCCACCCAGTTACATTGGGAATTGGCTAGAGGGCTGCCATGAGAGCCCATGTGGAAACCCAGCTAAAATCAAGGTAAATGACACCCTCTGCTTTTCTCTTACCTGGAGGAGCCACTCATTTCATCATAAAAGACAATGAGGTTGGTTAAACAAAATATGTCCTTCTGCCTTCTCCCTCTCCAGTGTTAGTAATGCCCATTAAAGTACTCTGTTATTTAGTTTGTTGCAGGGATGGGGGGAGTGCAGTTTCTTGTTTTTGGAGAACTACCAAATAGCAGCTGAAATCTTACTCTTATCTTAAATGTATTTTCATTGGTTTTGTCTTCCATTCTTAAGGAAGACCAGAAAAAATGGGCAGTGTTGCATGGATGCATCTCATTAACTTGGTTGACCTTGTAACTGGTCTGTGGGTGGAAGACCCTCATCTGTATATTGTATTAAACTCATCATGTAGTTTATAATGTAAACAATTAGTGATAATGGGCAAGCATATGCATCCACACTTTGACCAGTCACATAGCCAGCCACATGCAAAGTGTCTTTGGAGCTGATAAGAGGTGCCAGCAGAGATCAGGTAGTTCCACCTGATGTACCAGAAGATTCCTTCAGGGGGGTACTTGCAGAGGGGAGTCCTTTCAGCCAGTGTCTGGACATTACGTATGACAACTGCAGATCAAGGTGTCAAAGCTCCCATAGAGCTCAAGTCACAACACACTGCTGCAGTTGTTCATCCAACAGGATAAACTGGAACTAAGATCCAATTTGAGTTTCATTATGTAAATTAAAACCACAATTGCTTAACTTTGAAAAATTGAATATTTCTCCATTAAATATGAATGATAATTGGAATCTATAAATACCTTGCCTTGCAATAAAACTTCTTGAATAAAACTTGTAGGGCTAAAACTGGGTAAACTATATCTTAGATGAAAAAAGATTCAATGAAAATAAAAGACTGAGATTTTTATAAAAAATAATTCTTCACACAATCCATAGTTACCTTATATCCAGAGAACATGGAAATTCATAGCTAAAACAAATATAGTGCTAAGAAGTGCAGGATCCTCTTCCATATAACAAGGATAGAAATGCTTTTGATTCCTTCTATGTGAATTATGCTCATAAAATACATTTTAGGGGAATTTGGTTTTTTTAGTTTAGCTTTTGATCTCTGGCTGCTGTTCTCAACCAGCAGACTTTGAAACAGCATCTTTATTTATTTATTGCCTTTTGGATGATATGGAACTGCTGAGATGTTTTGAACTGAGACTTCTGTTACAACTTGATGATCAAATTCTTTTAAAATTGTTTCTCTGTTGTGGTTAATGGCTTTGAAAAATTGAAAATTCAGAACAATTTCTCCTAGTTACTGGATTGTGCTTCCAAAATGTATAATGAAGTATTCTAGCAAGGGAGGTATTTTTTGCTAGAGGATATCAAAGCATTATCTCAGATAGTTGTGATAGTAGGTTAAGGTCCACTGAGAGGTTTTATTCTGCCAAAGGGCTGGTAGTAACACCTGCTGAGATGCCTTGCCATCTGTTTATACATCTAAGAGCTGTAAGATTTGATTAGGAAAACTTTTCCTTGCATGCTGTGACCACTGACATTTTTTCTGTATTTGGGATGCATTTTGAATTAAGCACCTGGCTTCACAGTATTTTTTCCTGGGAGAAAATAATTCTAAGTTAGAGTGAATTAAAGCTGTGATGCTGCAGTGAGCAGAGTTCAGTTAAAGATAAAGGTAAAGTTGCATAAACTCTGAAGGGTCTCACAACATTTGCTAATCAAGCAGTGTCACAAACAACAGTCATAAGGTGTTTTACTGCAAATGCAGATATCCCATCATACCTTAATTCATCACTCTTAGTTTGTTTCTGATTTGATATGGCTTCATCAATGTTCTCACTGAAAAGCATCCCATGATGAACTGTGCATTCATAAACTCTAGATTAAATGAATTCTAGATATAGAATTCTGAGAGCAATTCAGACTGTTTCAGGCACATTAAGATTCCTTTGATAGAATCCCTTTGTCCATGATGGACAAAGGTAGAACTCTCACCAAGAAAGCAGATGACCTTGATTTCTAAGTCCTAAACTATGAGATACTACAGGCTAATTCTATTGAGAATGCAATTAACTTGGGGAGGGGAAACAGCAGTCCTGAGTTCTGGTTGCAGTTCCAAGTGGTGCATATTTATTTATATCCAATGATGCTTAAATCCCCAGAAGGGGAAGGAAAAAAACCTGGTTGAATGCATATGGGTTAAGACTAAAGGGAAGAAGGGAGAAGGTGATGTTACAGTAGGGGTCTGCTACAGGATATCAGGACCAGCAGAACCAAGCAGATGTGGCCCTCCATAGGCAGATAGAAGAGGCTTTGTGATCATAGGTCCTGGTCCTTGTGGGTGATTTCAACCACCCTGACATCTGCTGGAGAAACAACATAGCAAGGTGTCAACAATCCAGGGTGTTCATGGAATGCATAGATGATAACTTCCTCCCCCAAGTGGTAGAGGAACCAACAAGAAAAGGTGCTATGCTGGACCTTGTTCTCACCAACAGGGAAGGGCTGGTGACCAACGTGAGGCTCAGGGACAACTTTAGCTGCAGTGATCACAAAGGGCTTGAATTTAAGATCCTCAGGGCATCTAGGGAGATATATTCCAAGTGTACAACACTGAACTTTAGGTGTGCAGAATTTGATCTCTTCAGGGGTCTGCTGACCAAAGTATCATGGGACAAAGCCCTAGAGAGAAGGGGGGTTCAGGACATCTGGTTCAAGGATCACCTTTAATGGAAGAAAAAACATCTAGAATGAGGGACATTCATGCTGTCCAAGCAGCAAGAGATGTGGTTAGAAAAACCAAAGCTCAGTTAGAGTTACATCTAGCCTGGGAGATCAAGGGGCATAGCAAAAATTTCTGTAGGTACATTAACAGCAAAAAGGAGGACTTAGGGAAGATGTTGGCCCCCTCAGAAAGGAAACAGGAGAACTAGTGACAGGTGATATGGAACAGTCTGAGGTTATCAATTACTTCTTTACCTCAGTCTTCACTGTCAAGGGCTCTAGCCACACTCCAGAGAAAATGGCAAGGGTTGGAAGGCAGAAATGCCCACTGTAAGTGAAGACCAGGTTTTTGACCATCTGAAGAACCTCAAAGTGTACAAGTCTATGGGACCCAATGGGGTACACCCACAGGTACTGAGAAAACTAGCAGATGTGGTTGCTAAACTGCTGTCTCCTATATTCCAAAAGTCATGGCAGTCTGGTGAAGTCTCCACTGGAAAAGGGGAAACATAACCCCCATTTTCAAAAAGGGGAAGAAGAAAGATCCAGGGAACCACAGGCCAGTCAGTCTCCCCTCTGTGCCTGGTAAGATCATGGAGTAAATCCTCCTGGAGGCACTGCTGAAGCAGAATAATGAAGAGGTGATTGGGTATAATCAACACAGCTTCACCAAGGGCAAATCATGCCTGATAAAACTTGTGGCCTTCTATGAAAAGGTCAAAGCATCAATAGACAAGGGAAGAGCAACCAACATAATTTACCTGGACCTGAGCAAAGCCTTCAACACTGTCCTGTATGACATCCTCATCTCCAAGCTAGTAAAACATAGGTTTGATGTATGGACCACTCGGTGGATAAAGAACTGGCTTGATGGCTGCACCTAAAGAGTGGCTGTCAATGGGTCCATGTCCAAGTGGAGGCCAGTGACAAGTGGAGTCCCTCAAGGATCAGCGTTGGGACCAATCTTGTTTAACATCTTTGTTGGCGACATGGACGGTGGCATTGAGTGCATCCTCAGCAAGTTCCCTGATGACCCCAAGCTGACCAACTGGCACACTGGAGGGAAGGGATGCCATCCAGAAGGACCTTGACAGGCTGGAGAGGTGGGCCCATGCCAACCTCATGAAGTTCAACGGGACCAAGTGCAAGGTCCTGCATCTGGGTCAAGGCAATCCCAATCCCTGATATAGGCTGGGAAGTGACTGGCTTGAGAGTAGCCCTGAGGAAAAGGACTTGGGGGTGCTGGTAGGTGAGTAGACAAGTTCAACATGAGCCATCAGTGTACACTTGCATCACAGAAAGCCAACCAGATCCTTGGCTTCTTCAAGAGAAGAGTGGCCAGCAGGTCAAGGGAAGTGATACTCCCCCTCTACTCTGCTCTCATGAGACCCCACCTGTGTCCATGGAGTACTGTGTCCAGTTCTGGAGCCCCTTTTATAGGAGGGACATATATGTGCTGGAATGTGTCCATAGAAAGGCTACAAGGATGATCAGAGGGCTGGAGCACCTCTCCTGTGAGGACAGATGGAGAGAGTTGGGGTTATTCGGTCTGGAGAGGAGAAGGATCTGAGGAGACCTTATTGTAGCCTTCCAGTATCTGAAGGGGGCTACAAGAAAGCTGGTGAGGGACTTTGTAAGGTGTCAGGTAGTGACAGAATGAGGGGGAATGGATGCAAACCAGAGGAGGGTAGATTTAGATTAGATGTTAGGAAGAAGTTCTTCACCATGAGGGTGGTAAGACACTGGATCAGGTTACCCAGAGAGGTGGTGGAAGCCCCAGCTGTGGAAGTTTTTCAAGGCCAGGCTGGAGCTGAGCAGCCTGATCTAGTGGGAGGTGTCCCTGCTTGTGGCAGAGCGGTTGGAACTGAATGATCTTAAAGGTCCCTTCTAACCCTGAAAATTCTATGAATCTATGATTAAATGGGAAATGAATAAGGAAGTCTTTAAAGCACAGACATGCTGACTTTCAGATAAAGTTGGAATCACTCAGACAAGTGTAAGTTTTCTGTTCTTGGATCAGTGACTGCAAAAAAGTTCATTAAGAGTGTTCTATGCACTAAAAATGAAATTATGTGAACTAGTTCTCCTTATTCTGTTTTATAGCCCAATGTAATTCCTTACAATATTCACAGTTTTTAACTGTATATGTTTATATGCCTCATGGTTTTGGTTGAATCTTAAAATAAAATTAAGTTATATTTGCATCTAACGTACATTTGCATAATTACAATGTTTACACTTTCCTTATACCTTAGCCTTGATGGTATCTTATAGAAAATCCCTGGGCTAGAATAATTCTGAATCTTAACCAATATGTATTCCAGTCTAACAACCAGCTGCATCTTCATGATCTGTTCCCCAATTAACACAAAGCTTCATTACCGCTTGGGGATAGAAATCAACTACTCTGTGTATTATCTCACCCATAATTCATTTACTTACAAAGTTAGTAAAACATTATTAATTAAACCTCTCATGAGGTCTAATTCCCTTCTGTGCTTTCTGGTGCGTTACTCTAAAGTTTAGCTAAGCAAACAATTTGCAATGCATCTGTCCCCAAGGAGATCCTTGCCATCATTTGAGCAGAGATTCAACCTATTCTACTTTTTCCCCTTTACAGCCTTCAGCTTTGATTCCTGGATGCACAGTGACACAGCTTCACATGGAGGCAGGAACAGTTTTCTGTCCTGGCAGTATTTTGCTCATGATTACAAGACTTGTGGAAAGCATGAGCGTGTGGTCTAGCAAGGCTGCATGGGGGCTGAAATACAAGTTTCCCATTTTAGTGCTGCAGGTTCTATGGAAAGCAGTTTCTGGCAGAAAAGTTATGTAGCATACAGAGTAAACCAGAATGTGTGGTTTTGGTGTTGTTTTGTTTTTCAGAAACAATCTGTGCTGCTAGAAACAGCTGAGGAGAAAAGCTTTGGTGAGCAGCAGGTGACAAGAAGCAGCCATTGTAATGCACCAAGAAGACATTCTGAATCATCAAATCAATGTGGTCAGTTGATCCTCTTTTACAAGGAATTAGGAAAAAAAAGTCTAACTGTGTTGAAGGTTGGGTAGTTTTGAGTGAGACTTGTGCACTTGTGCCACTGGGAACTTAACCTCAGCTAGACAAGAAATTCCAATATTCTTGTTTCCTCCTCATGGATCACTAGCAAGTACAGCATGATTTCCATTTTATCTTGCATACATTTATTTAAGAAAGGCATTATTCTGTATAAGTATTCTCCCTTTCTTACTTGTTCTCTTTTAGTTTACCATTACCTGCCTACTTGGGTAAAAAAGTATGCTTCTCCCAGTACAGATAGTTCATTTAGTAAAACAATGAAACCAATCAAATATATTTGGAAAAATTAAAGACTTGCTTACAATATCATATAATTAATTTGCATCTTCTTACCACATTCAGTTTTCATCCAGTCCAGTGGTTTTTGCCATGTACAGTCTTCCTGTAGAATGAACATAATTTAATTCATTAAAGGTAATTCATGTTCTCATCCCTGATTAATTTGATTAATACAAAATGCAAACAAATATGCAACACAATGTGATGCATGCTTGTAGAAGTCATTTCATTTTGACACATATTTTTAGCATTTAATTATAATTATGCACTAGGAAATGGAGGAAATGGAGTATGCATCTGGATAAGAAATTTGAGGCTGAATAGAGACGTGGTCTAGCATGCTGATTCACAAGGTGATCATGGTTCTACCACGAGGTGGAACAGCATATAAAATCTTTTCCTATTTCTGAATCTAGTGAAGTTTAAAATTAGTAAAAAGCACTGCCAGCTGTGGTTTTCTTCTCTAGGTGTTAGTAAAGGATGCAGAGTGTCAAAGAGAAGAGAAAGCAGAAGGGAGACGTGAGTAGAAAAGATAAAGGAGCATACTCCTAAACTTGAAATGTGCTTTTAAGGGGAAGGTATTGGATAAAACTGAACAAGAGCATATATTTCTCTGTGCATATGTATGTGTGTATATGTACAATTCAGTTGTATGGATGTAGAGTAGGAAGGGTTGTTCAGAGAACTTGGAGAGTGAGAGAAATGACTGGAAGGAGGAGAGGGGGAATGAGAGAGATTCATGAGAAGAAGGGAAAAAGAATTGGGAAAGTTACAATGTAATGAGGTAATAATTTGCAATAAAAGTTTCAATAAGTTGCCTAAAAATTATGCAGACAAGGCTGACAGCAGGAAGTGTACAAGAAAAGGGGAGGTGGAAGTTGGAACTCAGGACAGAAAGAACTAGAAATAGAATTCATTAAGTCAAGTTTCCTGTGGTTTTATAACTTGTCATGAGATTATCTTGTTTGCTTACCATTTTCTTATCTTTTGCGGTAAAAGCAAACAAGAAGTATAAACATAAGCATCCAGGCCCTGGCACTAATCAGAGCAACAGTGCTTAGCAAATCCAAAACCAGTAAAATTAATTCTGTTCAAAAGGAAGAAACTATTTGCATAAACTTATTTATACCTGTGTAGGTGTCTGTAAATCAATTTATGTATGGAAGGACAATAGGAAACTTTTAAATTTTGTCTGAGAAATTCTGGGGTTTGTTGTCTGAGAAATTCTGTTTCCAACACAGAGCCACCAAGATGATTAAGGGAGTGGTGAGGCTCCCTTATGAGGGAAGGCGAGGGAGTTGGGTCTCTTTAGAGAGGAGTCTGAAATTAAAAAATTTAAATTTAAATAATTTAAGTAATTTAAAATATCTTACAGGTGACTAAGGTAAAGATGCTACGAGAGTGTGTGTGTACATAAATCTCTGTGAAATGTATTCCTTGATAGATGAAGTACAATATTAGAGCTGCAGTTTCTCAGATGACCATAAGGGTCACAGTTATCACAAACTACTATAATAATGAGAGAGTTCAATTATTTGGTCTCATGCTCTTAATAGATCCCCAGCAATCAGGAATAAGTCTGAACAGATGATCTTGACATGGTAAAGGTTATAGACAAAATGAAATGAGACTTCTTAATCAGTAACGTTGAAATTTTTGGAAGAAGAGGAAAATTTGAAAGAAGCCGATAAAAAAAGTTTGCATTAGATTGGATATTTTAGAAAAAAAACATGTTAAAGGCCAAGAGTCAATGAATATGATCAGTTAGGAATATAACAACATAACATTAAAATAAAATAACACTAGTGTGATTAAACTGCAAAGGAAAATACTAAAATGTAGAACCAGCTTCCAAAAATGTAGTCATGTCCAAAAGAGGAGAAAAGAGAAAAAATTAAAAAATAAATTAAAAAAAAAAAAATCACAGAGAAGTCCAAAAACTCTATTTCGAAGGAGCTGTAACTAAATGTTCAAAGCCATCTAAACCACATCAAGAAGCAGCAGCTTACAAGACCATCAGTGGAACTGATCAGTGATCCCAGGAAGCACTCAAGAAAGAGAAACTCTTTGTCAGAGAAAGCTCAATGAATTCTTTGCATCAGTTTTCACTGAAGAGAGGAGGTCAGAACAGTTCTTAATTCTTCCCAAGTTATGAGCCTAACGAACTGTCTCAATTCAAACTATTAATAGGATGGCTTCGAACAAACCAATAACATTAACCATATTAAATTACAAGAACAAGTTGGTACTTATGCTATAGTTTTACAGAAGTTGAAATACAAAATTACTGAGCAGTGGTACTGCTGTATATAAGCTATGGTTTAAATCAGCTTCTTAGGGCAAGAGGTCTGGAAAACTTTGGCACTAAGTTTAAAACAGGCTCGAAGAGAAATTTTGGGTACTGCTAGCCTGGTGATTTATATTTTCAATAAGTTTACTTTCTACATAATTATATATTATACTAGCAGATATATGAATAAATACAGTGTACTGACAAAGGGTCATAAGAACTTCTATTGGGAAGTCATGACCTACAAATCTAATAGAGATTGCTGAAGGAAATAAGAAGATAAAAGTCATCTGATTGTTATGTTTTTCATACATACTCATATCAAAGGCACTTAAATAAGCTACAATGAAATACATAAGATATATAAATAAGGTTAAATAATCAGTTTTTACAATGAAAATAAACTACCAGTGGAGACCTCTTAAGAGTCTGAAGTAGAATCTTTGGTGTGTAAAGCAGTCCTAACCATTTGGAAAATGAGTGAATTGCAAAAGTACAGAATTTTAAGGCAATGAAGTATCATGCATGCTAGACAAACTTAAAACTGACTGAAAAGGAACCACAGATATCTCAAAATACTGAAGGACTTTTCAGTAAAGAAACATATTAAATTATGACAAGTGTAATACCATGTTCATGAGGTAAAAATACCCTAATTATAAATGCCTAACTGATGTCTCAAACTGCAATTATCTATTGTCTTTCAGAAAGAGGTCTGGAATCACTGGAGGCAGAAAAAAAAAAACCCAATAAAAAGAGTGTTAAAAATTACTACAAATAGAGAGAACAAAACACAAAATTCTATTATGTCACAATGTCAGCTTATCTCAATCCTCCTTTTGAACACCTGGTACAGTTCTAATTATGAGTTTTCAAAAGACATGTTATAGAATTTTTGAAAATAGTACAAAGTCACTGAGATTAAAAACAGCTTCTGTGTGAGGGAAGAGAATAAGGACCAAGACTTTCCATGTTTGGAGAAGAGATGCTAGAGAGGGATATGATATAGTCCCATAAAACTGTAAATAGTTTTAATAACATGCCATGCTTGTTATTTATTTCTAACCTCACAAAAACTGTCAGACCCTCAATGAATTATCAGGCTAATGGTTAAACATTAATAAATCTTAAGATAAAACATATATAAACATATAAAACATTTCTGACAAGAGGTAATGGCCTCAAATTGTGCCAGGAGAGGTTTAGATTTGTGTTAGGAAGAATTTCTTCACTGAAAGGGTTATCAGGCATTGGAACAGGCTGCCCAGGGCAGTGGTGGAGTCACCATCCCTGGAGGTATTTAAGAATTGTTTAGATATAGTACTTAGAGATATGGTTTAGTTTAGGACTTTTCAGGTCTTTTAGGACTTGAAGGTCTTTTCCAACCAAGGTAATTCTGTGAATAAAATAGTGAGCCTAATTGCTACAGAACACTGTGGAAATCAGAAGTACAAATGAGTTCCAAAAGTGATGGATAAACAGAGAAAGAAAAGTCAATTTATAGCTATAAAACATGATGGCCTTCAGTCCAGGAAACTCTTAAGATAAGAAGATAAAGCAGACACAGGTTCCCTGTTACACTCTTCTTGGAATTTTCGTATTCTCTCTTCTGTTTTGAATATGATTCTGAGTTGCACTGCCTTTCACTCAAGCAGGAAAGGACATAGATTCTTAAGAAATGCTAATGATTTTCTAGACAGAATTCTGCAGAATAATTTCTTGGGGATATAGTAGGTGACAAGAAAAGCAAGAGTCAGGATGTCATACTGCTCCAGGAAATGAAAAGCATCAAGTGTTACACACAAACATGAATCTGAAGGAGTATTGCTATTCAGTTCAACTCTAGTAAATCATTAGCAGGAAAACTGGCTGTGTTTTGGCATTTCATTTCAAGAAAAAAAATCTCAAAGAAGTCTGTAAGTGTGAAAAATGTCCAAAGAATATGACCTATAAGAAACATGAAAATCATTACAGCTCTTTAATAGAGACTGAAAAGTCCCAGTATGTAAAATGTATCATCAAAGAAGGAAGAAAAAATTTTCACTAGGTTGTAAGAATAAAGGATAAAATGTAAAAAACAAAACAGTTGCAAAGAATATTTAGGTTAGACCTCAGGGAGGATATTTTTTACAGCAAGATCCCAAGCACAGGTGTAGATTGCCTAGGGGAGTGTAGAATCTCTATCATCCTAGGGTTATAAGACATCTATTAGACCTATATCTTCACAGTTTAAGTGCAGATCATCCTGACTTACAGAGGGCTTATAGTGGACTTGATACGTGTTCAACATATTAAATACATGTTAGAGACTTATTTTTCTCTGACATTTGGGGAATAACTTGTCTGAAACGTATATGACAAATTCATGCTATTTTGACTGAATGCTGGCATGCAGCTATTCATGCCGTCTCTGTGTATGTTTATTTTCTTTCTCACTCCATCTCTAATCAGCTGTAATTTTATTTACACTTTCAGCAAATTGTTCCTCACAGTCAAATTCCTCTCAATTGGCTTGCCACTCACTGCTTAATTTTATTACATGTATTTTGTAACATTCCCCTAGCCCATTTTTCAAACAGCCAGTGGTGATTTATTCTTATTCTTATGACAGTTTCAAATTTCTTTTAACTATTTTCTTTTTCCTTTCTTTTCCTTGCCTTGCCTTGCCTTGCCTCTTTCCTTCTCTCTTTCCTCTTCCCTCCCCCCTCACCTCTGTTCCCTTTCCCTTTCTCTTTTCTTTTCCTACTAATTTTGTGTGCAAGGGCCCTAAAGGTCATCATTTTTTCAAAGGTATTTTTCCCTCCTTGAAAAACTAGCCCATAAAAAAAATAATTAGGAAGATACATCCAAAATAATCCATATCTATGAGAATCTTGACTATTATTCAAAGAAACAGGTATCCATACACTCAAAACTATGTATAGAATCAAGATCTGAGTGAGAAATGTCATTTTTACAAATAGCAATTTTAACCAGGAAGGTCATGATTTTGTTCAGAACTACATGATGGGTAACAATTCTGTACCTGTTATATCCCAAAGTGAGTATTTCTAAAGCCACAACAAATACTTCTTGATTGGGCAAAGCCTTCAGGTGGTTTGGGACAAATTCATCTCATAGAAGCAAAGACAGGGAGATAGATAATCTGGAAGATCTTTGAATTAAAATGGGATTAAACAGAAAAATTTGCCATTTCACCCTTCCCTACAGAGTAAGCCATGATGTAACAAATGACAGCAGAATAACTGTAAGGGAGATTATGCATGCCTGATGGAGTGGCCCAGGAGAAATACAGTCTTACAGCACCAGTAGCATAAATGAGACTTCAAAGTTTGAAACTTTTCATCATTCTACCTAGAAATCTACTTGAGAGTCCAAAGGACTTCTTTTGTAGTCATCCCTCTCAATGTGCGTAATCCTTTCACATGCTTACTGCTCCTTGATTATGAGTGTTGTTTCTCCCATTTGTTGATTGACAGTGATATTGTTGTGCCAGAAGAGATTTAAAGTTTTTGTCATTTACTCTCTTGTTGCAGCCAGCTAAGATCAAGGTCTTTGTCTTTGATTCTCGGAAGTTTGTTTTTTCCAACCCTATTGTTTTCACCTCTTTTTTTTTTTTTCCAATGATTTTCACTTAGATTTCATGTAGATGTCTCATATGGCTTTATGGCAACCCTTCTGTCTGGCTGCACTAGCCAACCCTGATGATCAGTGAAATACAGTATTCTTAAAGAGCTGATCCAAACAGATATAGGATGCCTTTCATATATGTGCAGGAAAAGCATAACTGCACACCTACACCAAATTAATGCCCCATGTTAAATCTCAAAGGTGATAAATATTTTAATTGGGTTTTTCCTGTTATTCTTGAAAGGTTTTTAACTTTGTTTGCTATTGTTTTTTACATGCTTTTAAGAGACTACTAATAATAATATGTCAGTCCTGGTGTTGCCTCATTCTGCTGATGAATACTTACAGAAATGTAAAAATGCACCGAGCCTTTCCCCTGAAGTGTCTGTTCATTATCAGAGATGTGTAAAAAGGAATTAGTAAGTAACAAGTAAAAGAGAAGAGAAACAAAGAGAACCAAAAATGCTCTTATGCAGCCACTTGACCTTTTCTCACTTACTTGTAATAATTCCATTTACTAGTCTCTGTAGTTAAAAGTAAGAAGACAGTCAGAAACGTAGTTTCAAAAGAAATAAATACTTTGGGTTTTCTGCACAGCTCACAAAATTATAAAATACATATAGAGATAAGAGCAATTTCCATACCTTATTTCACAGTATAAACCAGGATTGTCAACTCACAGATTTTGAAATTATCTCCCATAATTTCTATAATCTAAAATTGTTTTACAGTTTAAAAATGAGATGCTAAATATCATCTAAAGCCCTGACTTTACTTCAGCTAGGAGTAGTATAGACTTCTGTTGTAGATATTAAACATTAAAACTACATTAAAAGAACACTGAAATTGTAAAGCTAGTACTCACCCAGTGCCTGCAATGCACCGAGCTCATTTAATGACCTATTTTCCAATAAACTTCTTTCTCCTCATTGTGCGGTGTAGCCTATGACCTGTTTCTTGTACACAATTCAACTCTTGCTCTGAATTATTAATTTTCTTATAATATGTATCAGTACAGAGACTGAGTACTTCCCAAACATTTAGTTTCACAAAAGAAATTAGAGATATTACTCTCTTTCTTTTACTGACGATAAAACACACAGAGACACTAAGGTCAAAAAGTATTTTATAATTATTTTGTAATTTTTTTAGTGTAAGCAGCATAATACTGACTTCATTAAATTCAAAGTGTATTTTTTACTTCAGAGGTTGCTATGAAAACTCTCTCAAATAAAACTGAAGTATTTCAAGTCCAGTATCCAGAAAATTGATGATGATGTAAGATAAGAGAAGCCTAGTTTAAGGTACTTGCACAGCAGTTAATTATATGAGAGTCAGAAAGAAAAAGTAATTTTCTGAGGTTGCCCCATCAGACCAGTCCAATTTTACCCTCTTTCTCTTTCCTTTATAGCACTGCCTTCCACATCTGATTGCTTACTCTCTACCATTTACTGCAAGAATAGCCAGTTTTCTGGATCCTATCAACTTTATGCCAATAGTCACTCTAAGAACTCTTGGAGAACTCTAGGATAACTGACAGGCAAGAGATGATCATGATTTCCTAGGGATCCTATCAGTCCCTGCAAAATTAGTCTGAATTAGGTTACATCAATTACTATCCTGGGTTTTATTTCTCACCACACCAAGGAAATAAAGAAATAAACACCTGCAGTAACAAAGCATTCCTACTACTGATAATGTAAGAGCTACATATCCCATAGAATAGAAGATACCTTTGAATGTTTGAAAACCTGTAAATCACATAATAATTGTTTGTCCAACTTGGACCCCTTAGTTCTAGGCCCTTCTCTTACCTTGTCTTTTAATCATCCAGTTCTGGACTGCCTAGAGAATCAGTCAAGACTTCCCAGGAACAGTCTGTGTTACTCAGAACAGTCTCAGTTTCCCCTCTTCTTTCACTTCGTAAGCTCAACTGGCCTTGTTGTTCACCTGCACACGGATTGTTTCAGTCTGTTCTCTTCTTACACCCCTTTCTGATTTCTATTGATCTATCAGCACTTCATTCATGTTTTCTTTCAAAAGTACATGTTCTCTTTCATGCAATTCAAGAATAAATTTTGAGAGTTTAAGTGAGGGCACTTGCTCAAAACCCATTCACCCCACTTCAGAAAAGTTCTCAGATTGGGCCTCGGATATCCAGTGCAGATTCTCTGGGAACTCCAGCTAAGAATCTTAGGCACATGCCTCATGATGTTGGCAGAGTGGCAGTGTTTCAAAAGTCTGTAAGCTGACCAGCTGTGAGCAGACATTAAGATCAACAGCACAGCAAATTTCAAAACCCCTGCCCTAAAGCATTAGGACAGTAGTACTCTCAAATCATTGTCAGATTTGAGAAACAAACAAACAAAAAAGACAAAAATCAATAGCCTTGTTACTGGAATGAAGATTTTTATTAGTCAGTCTTAGACAGTCCTATTTTTGAGCCCAAGCAGTTAATATTTGCAGTGTGATAGAAAAATAAAAGCTGGATGTTATAATTGGGATTGTCCCACAGTAATATTGTAGCAGTGGGAAGCACTGACTTTACCAAACTGTTAGAGAGCCAGGAGCCTCCCTATTCAGAATCATGGAATTGCCATGGTTGGAAAAGACCTCTAAGATCACCACGTCCAAATGTCAATTACCCCCCCCCAATAAAATAAGTAAAATAAATAAAATAAATAAAATAAATGAAATAAATAAAATATATTTTTCTGTATCTCCATGCCCACTAGAACGTATCCTACATGGTTTTTAAATATTTCCAGGGATGGCAATTCCATCACCTCCCTGGGCAGTCTGTTACAGCACCTAACTACTCTCTCAGTAAAGAAATTCTTCCTCAGATCAACTCTGAACCTCCCCTGGTGCAACTTCAGTCCATTTCCTCAGATCCTGTCATTATTTACTTGAGAGAAGAGGCCAAGCACCTGTCCATTTCTGCTTCCACTGAACTGGAAAGTTGTGTTTTCCCAGTGTGGTGCCTCATCCAAGCCACAGGACCATGCAAGAACTATGAAGTGACCTAGATGAGGAACAGAGGAGGAAGGGAGTGTGTGAGAGGTGAGGACTGCTTGTTGCTCTGCCATATCACGCTCTCTCACGATCAAGGGGTTTCCTTTTGGTATCAACCAGCATGATCAAGTAGAATGTGCCCTTATGGCAGGACCTCCAAGAAAGATATTCAGTTCCCTCAGTCACATGGGAACTCTCCCAATGGCAGCTATGTCTTTCCTCTCTTGCAATTACCTCTGTCTCCAGTCAGAGAGCTTAAACTAAGGTTGTTTTCCAAGAGTCCAGGCTTCCTGACTAGAGACAGAACCAGTAAGCTGGAGAGGAGAGGAAATGTAGGAACATGGACGAGCCCTTTCAAACTGTATTCTGAACCACAGAACAACTAAGCTCAAGGATCCCATTCCCTGGCAATTCCACAGGAATTCACCTATCTTATGTAAGCAAAGGCAACTCTCTTGAATTCAGGGTCACAGATTCACAGAATCATTGAGGCTAGAAAGGACCTCTGAGATCATCAAGTCCATTCTGTGACCTAACACCAGCACACTGGCTATACCTTTGCACTGAATGCCACATCCAGTCTCTTCCTTAACACCTCCAGGGATAGTGACCTCACCACTTCCCTGGGCAGTCCCTTCCAATGATCACCCTTTCTGTGATCAGCATAAGAAACACAAAATTGTGTTTCAAACCACCAAATATTTTAACTGCTTAAGAGTCATAAAATCATGGTCCTTATTCTCCCATATTTCTTTGCATTAAACTATCTGTGTTCACTCACAATGACAAGGACTTGCCATTATTTTTTATTATGTTAAAAAATTCCTAAAGGAAGGAGCAAGAGTTGACTTTAAATCCCCATGTTCTTTGCAGAGGTGATAAACATTAGGCTAGTAAATGCTGTAAAAAGAACACAAGCATAGTATCTTTTACCTTTCCTTTAAAATAATAAAAAATCCCTAACTCCTGACATTTATTTTGTTGGGGTTTTTTTAATGACCAACTTAGATATCCCACTGCAGAAAAGGCCAAGCAATACTTTTCTGCAACCCTGGATTTAACTTTATACTTTCTGGTATGGCAAGGATCTCAGGAACCTTCAGTTTAGCTCTTTTGCTCAGCAGTGTGTGTGTGCTCAGTGCAGTCTGATAGATGTTCTGCAGTTCAGTCTGAGGTGCTCAGGCTTCTTTGCACTGTTAAGCACCCAAGGTATAAATTTGGGAGGAAAGGAAGGTTTGTAGAAGTTATCCGTACCAAGGTTGGCTGTAAACAAGATTTCTGTGGAACAGATTCACAAAATTACACAGAAGCACAAATTGCTCACAATTTAAGTGCATCTATCATATAAGTAATATTGAAAATCTTTTCAAAATTACCAGGGTCCCAGGAAGTCCCAGGCAATATAATAGATGTAGTTTTGTTGCAATATTTCTGAAAATTAAGATGTGTTTCCTCAGGTCTTATTCTAAATTACATTTTGATTTCTGTAAATTCATAGAAATTCGTGTGACTTAACACCCTAATTTGTGTATCTAACCAACTGGGTGCAAGAACTTTCCTTACTTAAACATCCTTTCACAAACATTCCCTCAGAAAAAGGTTGTTCTTTCTGTGCTTTCTCTGGTCTTGCTAGCATGTTAGGGTTTTTTTCCAATTCATTTAGAAATGAATTTTCCTTCTCAGAAGCAGTTTGTCTTCTGGATCTGAGCTCTGGTGTTATCTCTGATGAAGACTCCTCCTCTATCTTTAAGGCAAATCTGTACACTCAGCCTTCATTCTTCAGGAAGCTATAGCCTGACAAATCTGTTCAAGGACATCCTCTGTCCATCTCATACAAAATAATTGCCTTTTTCCTTCCAGTATAAGGTCAATGAATGCAACCTCCACTGCTTTCACAGGCTGAATGCTCCTGTGAGGGGTGGGAGATGGGCACCACAAAGGCACAAAGGTTGCTGCTGTCACTAAGGGAAAAAGGAGCAGAAGATGCCAGGTCTGCTTCAGGCTGCAAATGCAGGAAGGAAAGTTTAGAAAGTGTTTGCTGCTCAGCCAGCCTTTTCCATCCCCTCTGAGAAAGAAGAGCAGACATATGGAAAAGTACTGCATGGTAAATTTTGTTTGTGGTTGATCTGTTGAATTAAATTGATCAGAGACAATAAAACTCTTGTGCATGCTTGATTAGTTGATGTTTATAAAATGCTTTGCAATCCTGATGCACAAGAATTCCTCATTAGTATCCACTAGATAGCGGTAAATAATGAATGGATGTGAATGAGAGGGTTCTACTGCAAGAGCAGGCATAGTAGAACCAGTGGCTGCTATCTCCAGTGTCATGTCACAGTTGTCATATCAGATGGTAAAATTTATAAGCTGTATAGTACCTCATTTTAGTAGTGTATTCGTAAATCAAAGATTTCTATTTAAAGTAATTTGTTTGCATTATATTTTGCAATGGAATCAATAAGTAATCACTATTTACTGGTTTTACTGTTTTATCTTTTTCTTTAATTCCACTGCTATACTTTTTGGAAGTGTTTCAAATGACAGATGGTGAATGTTTTTCAGGTCTTTGTTGCACTCTTCACAGTCTAGCTCTTTAGCCTTCATTGTAGAACCAGAATAACTAATTTTTTATTTTAAAAAAGCAGCACCAGAAGTTTTATCCACATGGATCAAAGATAAATAGCACGGTTCAAATATTTTATATAATTGGGTACTATTGTTACTTATTCAGATTTTGGTAGCAGGAGACAGTTACTTGTACCAGCCTAAAAAAAAATCAGTCCCTTCCTAAAAAGAGATGAAGGACTACAGAACCACAAAAGAAATGGTTGCTGACAGAGAGAAGGAAAAAACAAGGCAGTGGTCACAGAACAGTAACCTGACAACACCCAAATTTTTTAGCAAATATTATTCAAAAGAACTTTGAGAAGGGGCTTGTAGCTACTGAAGTCGTTCTAGGTATGCATGAAGATTTCCTCCCCAGCATGCAGGGATGCTGGAGAATAGCAAGTCAGGTGCTTTACTGAAATCACAGCAAGGGAGTTCTGTAGGCTGTCATCACTCACAAGCAGATGTAGCCATCCACATTTTTGTAGGGAATATGAGAAAGATGGCTGGAAAATAGCATTAGCAGCAATAAGTAGGTTCTGATGGAGGAGAAACTTATGAAGAATGGTCACATAGTCAGTGTCACAGAAAATGTTCTTTTGGATGAATGAGATCAAAAAAAGGCAGGAGAAAGTTTAGGAAAAGAAAACATTATCAGAGAAAAATGTATGCTGTTATCTTACACTACAGGTTTAGCTGTAATGCTCAATATAAGAATATACACAAAAGAGTCTTAAAGAAAAAATATTACAACTTTATACATAACAGTTGTGTAAAGAGAAAGAAGACATCTGATATCAGGTTGTATTATGTGAGATAATAAGGTGGTGCAGATTACAGTACTACAGACAATAGAAGAGAAAGACTCTAAAGGGAAGACTGAGCATCTTGTTCTACTTGAACTAATGGCCCAAATAATACTGGGAACATATCCAGCATGCCTTTAACTGTAGGACATTGGAATAATAATGAATGTTTTTCCATACTGAAGTTTCCTGTGCTGCAAAGAATTATTTAAAATGAATTAAAGAGAGGCATTTCCAAAACACCTAAGATATTGAGAAGAACTATTACGGCAAACTGTCATCTGCTAAGAGCTCTGGAATATCTCCTCTAGGTATTAAAAATAATTGCTAGTCATGAAACAAATGCTGAAGGCCTAATTTTACATGTCTGTTTCAAGCCAAGCTCACAGACATCAGGTTGATTAAGCCAGTGGAAAAGTGCCCAGTAACATTTTAGTATAATAACTCTTGTTATAAAAAGCCAAAATGGGTATTTCTAATCACCTGTTTTAATAATCTTTTAATAAGACGCTTTGCTTGAAATTAATGTGATGCATAATGTTATATTAAGCTAAATTATCGGCATCTTTTAGTTATGGTTGTGCTGAAAGAGGAGTTGGGAGTGTGTGTTCAGTCTCAGTGCTGTAATTCAGACCAGTACCAGAGTGGAATTGGAATTAATTACATGGAATGGGCCTGTTGCTGGAAGTGTTGTGCAGAGAGATGGGAGCCTGCTTTAGTAAACAGATCTCCTGCATCACTTACACCCAGCACATCTTAGAGACCACCTTTGTTAAAGACTAAATGACAACACCTCCTGAATATTCTGCTTTTGTGATTTTAACCATCCACAGAAGAGAAAAGTACTGCTCATAGGAATGCTTTTGTAACTCTTCAACTCATGGTAGCTGGAAAACTTTTTAGAAGTAGATAGTAACAGCTTGCCAGACAGTTAGTGAATGTCAGGTTCACAATTAATGTACTGTATTTCTAGAACATATGAAATCTAATGTTTGCCATCTATGACTACTCCAAAGGGAAAGGTAATTTATGTTGACAAAAGACAAAGAGAGAAAAAGCAAAATAAATTGCACAGGAAGGAAAGGACAGGAGCTAGGCTACAAATAAGAGCATTTTCTGAGATGGAATTGTACATCAATATGTGTATTGGGATATTGTATTTTACCAGCATACTAAGGCAAACAGCCCATTAGAAGCCTGTTGCTTCCATGCCTAAATCATATGTAGTAGCTCTTGAATACAGGAAACATTCATCCAAGAGGCATCTCTTCTCATTTATGGCATTGCTGAAACACTCTGGAGAGATTCTAAAGGACATTACAGAACAAAGACAAATAGCCACCCAATCCCAAACCCTGGAAAATATAACAGTGAACAGTAAAAATGTCATGGTTGGATAGCTTTTTACTACTCTGTGACTCCATGCAAAGACCAAACACAACCACAGGCCTTATGCTTCCCTCATACACTGAACAGGTAACATCCAACTTAGTGCTGTGCTTAGTACACCTGAAGGATGTGAAGGCACCGGGACAAGCTCCCTCGTATCTCTTGTACCCCTCAGTATCAATACACGGTGGGGGAATGAAGGGATGAAGAGCAGCCTTGTGGAGAAGGCCATGGGGGTACTGGTAGATGAAAAACTGGATATGGGTCAGCAATATGCACTCACAGTCCTGAAAGCCACCCAGCCAGCAGGTCAAGGGAAGTGATTCTGTCCCTCTACTCCATTCTCATGAGGCCCCACCTGGGGTACTGCAGCCAGCTCTGGAGTCCTCAGCACAGGAAAGATATAGAACTGTCCAGACGTGGATCTGAAAGACATAGAGCAAGTCCAGAGGAGGGCCACAAAAATCCTAAGGGATGGAACACCTCTCCTATAGGGAGGGGCTCAGACAGTTGGGGTTGTTCAGCCTGGAGGAGAGAAGGCTCTGGGGGACCTCATCACAGTCTTCCAGTACTTAGAGAGGGTTTATAAGAAAGATGGGGATAGACCTTTTAGTAGGGCCCGTCGCTATAGGACAAGGGGTAGTGGCTTTAAAGCAGAAGGTGGTAGATTCAAACAAGATATAAGGAAGAAATTGTTTTACAATCAAGAGTGGTGAAACACTGGAACAGGTTGCCCAGAGAGGTGGTAGAAGCCCCATTCCTGGAAACATTCAAGGTCAGGTTTGATGGGGCTCTGAGCAAACTGATCTACTTGATGATGTCCCTGCTCACAGCACGGTAAGTTGGACTAGATGGCTTTAAAGGTCCCTTCCAACCCAGGACATTCTATGATTGATTCTATCATTCTATGAAAAGAATAGCTGTTGGAGATCAGTAATAGTGATGCTCAGAACTCCAAAGGGATGGCAATGCAGGAAGACAGAAATTCTACCTCCTATCCATGCCAGCTGGCACAAAGAAGTATGTGTATAGTATAGGAATGTAAACTGGAAACACTACAAGTGGTGCAGACCTGAGTTAGGTTTAGTACCTTTACCAGGGTTGGTTTTCAGAAGGTGGATTTTGAAGGGCAATATCTTTCTTCTCCTCCACCCTCAGGCGTGTGTTTTGGGTCCATGCATTCCCTGCCAGTATTCACACTGCAGGAACATCAAAATGTTTAAGTACTCCTGGGAATCATTGTAACAGAGTAAATATGATGGATCTGCACCATTCACATCTTAGGTCAGTGTGTATGGCCTGTAGCACGTAACACCTTCACAAATAAAAGGCAGCTGTAAAAAGCAGTTTGTGTATTTGCAAAGTACAGGGTTTCTTCTGCATAAATACATAAACTGACATTTATGCCAAATATATTATGTACTCGTGTCAAGAGAATAGATCCCATCTGTATTACAGAGATGTAATTAGCATTAATTAATATGTTCGCATTGTCTGGTGTTCATATATTTTGCCCTGAAGTCATAAATATGGTACGGCATTTAGTAAGGCAGTCTGAATTCCAAACATTTGGATTTTGTGATTCTTTTCGTGCTTCTTGTTATTAACTGTTTCTCAGCATTTACGGAAAGGGAGTTCTGTTCATTGCAGTGTTTGAGAAATTGCTGTTCTTTGTAAGATGTTGTTACATGCAAACAGGTTTGCTCAGAAATTGATGCTCTAGCATAAAAACAAACAGTTTACAATGATCTTGTGGCACAGGCCCAGTAACAAAGGAACTTGCATTTCATAACCATGAAATAATTAACAGCAAATGTTTGAGCTAGAATAAAATCTTCTCATCCAAGCCATTGATAAGCAACATTTATATATTAATCAAAAAGATATGGCAATATATTCAGGAACAAATGCACATCAAAACCAGCACAGTTTTTACCACTTCTAATTCAGCAAAGATCCTCAAACCAGTGAACTCACTCATGTGCCCTACTCATGACCACTGTGCATCTGTGGAAACGGTGCTCTTGTTCTTACCAAAACACTTCATAGGCCTGTGAGAGCCTCTTTAATCACTTTTTATCCTATAATTGCAAATTTCACTTCTGGTTCTAGTCATTGTGACTGTTGGTGCATAAAAGACATCTAGAGCACTTTGGTGGATTGAATTTCTTTAGTGGAAGTCATAGGAAATGTATCATTTGATTTTTCATTTATGGTGCAATATCACATTTAGAGAGTTACATGATTTTGGAAAGTCATAAAAAAATAGAGGGGAAAGAGGAAAGTTGTAATTTCAACACTTCTACATTGGAAAACAAATCTTTGCTTTCTCTTAGCAGCATCTTTTTCAGCATCCTCAGGGTGAAACAGGGTGAAATTCCTTCTTAAAAAGGAATAACATTGTATTTTTCTTCTGGCTTGAACAGAGTCCACATGGATTCCACATAGAAAGGAACAGTTCAAAACACTGGATTTGGGAAAAACCTGTGGGGTAATTCTATTTTTGTAATGTAGCTAAGAGCAGAGCAATACCTCCTGCATGAACTTTATTAGACTAGCTGCTCAGGCACAGTAAAAAGCTAATTATTTGCCTCTTTGTGCACAGCTATGACTCTGTCTTGCATTGATATGTGGGTACCAGTGCCTGCAGAATCAAAACTTGAAGATACTAGTAGAAAACTACATGCTGTGTATTTGGACTGTGTTATATGCAGAGATTGTATCCATGGAGCTTTTTTCCATTTCAATTTAAATTTCATAAACCTCATATTTCAACTTAGTAATTTTGTTCGCCCCAAGTTTGAAGTATTACATTCAACAGATTTCTGAGTTTTCCAAGAAGAAATAACAACTAAGCAATTTTCAGAAAATATAAAAACCACAGGCTTCTCGTAATATTCAGATCCTTAAAAATGAACTGAATGGATTTCCTTTTAACTTTGGAGAAATGTTCACATCTGATTGAACAAACATAAGAATTTTCAGCTTATATAGTCACATGCTGAAAAAAATAAATTGCTGAAGATGAAAGAGTAAACATCCAGGATGCCTTTATTTAGAGTTCTGTAACTGCAACACAAACATCACCATAAATCACATGCAGAAAACGAAATGTTGCAAATCAGCTATTTTAAGTAGGCCTGCTTCAGGAAAAGATACATAAGCTTTTACATTACTTCAAGTTCCTTATAAAATCCTATTCAAGTTAAACCAGTGATGCTTATATATGCTTATATCTGAAATTATATAATCATCTCTTATATGCTTACCCACTATTGCAAACAATAGTTTTTACAGTACATCAAAGAATTCACAGTGTAAATGATAGAAAGCACATAAAAAAAAAAAAAAAAATTAAGTTTGCCCACATGCCAAAATACCTTCAAGTTTCAGTTCTGAAAATAAACAAATAGGCAAAGATGTTCGCAAATGTAATTTTTTTGTTCCTCTTACACTGCAGAAAGCTTATATTCGAACTGACATTCAATCTTCTTATCTGTAGTAAAAAGTATCTGCTATACAGGAAATTACTTGTTCTAGGATTTTTCAGAGCTTTTGATACCTTTAGTGCAGAAACAACAAAAGCCAACAATTTCTCTGCCAGTGAAGATGAGCAAATTTCGGTGTGGTTTTTTTAAGATTATCTCCAAAAATCAAAAGCTATAGAGGTAATAAAATAGGCCTATACTACAATACTGGGCACCAGACCTCCTTGAAAAAGATGGTTTAAAAAAATACTAGTAAAACAAAAAGGATAAAGGTTTTTGCCTGTAAGTATGCATTTTTACACAGCATTTTTAATGACATTTTAATGAATGAAGGGGAGACTGTGGTTCCTAAAAGCAAAGCCTATCTTGTCAGTTTTCCGGATTTTTTTTTTTCTCATTAAACAGAAAACAGAAATGGTGAGGAAAGCACACAAGCATCATATCATTTGAGTGTAAATATCTGCTGCCCCTCTGTGTCTAACTTTAGAGTTTCTTGAGATTCTTTGAAACAAACGTAGTTAATGCCTGATTAAATTTACCTGATACAAAGAATTAGCACAACATTTATGTGCTGTTTGAATCCTACGTAGTCTCTCAAAATTGAGTCTAGATCATAAATGGTTATGTTAGGACTATTTCAGATGTGAAATACATCATAGCAGTAAGTAGAAGCAGCAAGAAGAAAAAGTAATAATTGTGATATCCTGAAACTTAAGCATAGGGAGAAGTAATATCTTCCTTCCATTTTGAAAAAGTGCCTGCATATTTCCAACTCATTTTTATTTGATATCTAAAGAAGAATTTAAACATTCATCTGGGTTTTCCAGCTGTATCAATTGCTCTAATAAAAGTGGTTATCTTTCCTTACAACCTCATCCATTAATACTTAACCATAGTTTGAAGGATTTATTTAGACCCTGGTATTTGCTTTTATTACCAGACGTCTCTTCGAGCCTGATCTGTACAAGAACCAGGGAGGAACTGAACTGCCAGCACAGTGTGCAAGGGAGCATGAGGATGGATCTGGATGGCTCCAGCCTGTCACTTCAATAGAAAAAAGAACCTTGAATCCAGAAAACACTTGAGACCAGCAGAAAGAGGTAAGGTGAGTCCTGGGAGATGCCTGAGAAGTGTTCTGTATGTTCTCTTGTAATATGATTACATGTTAACTTCTGGTTTATTACTTACTCTGTTAAAAAGTCTCCCCCAATTAGTCACAGTCCACCCCATGAAGTGCCAGCTCCCTCAGTGCTTCCTGAATGTAATGAGAATCAAAAATGTTTTCCATTCTGCAGGGAAGGGCCTGAAGTTCAAGACAATCCACTGATTGTTTCTGCCTGCAAGCAGCCTCTTTTCCCCCACTACAATGTGCAATATGCAGGGCACAGACAATACCAGACACAACATGACTCCAAGCCAGCTGGCCAGATTTTTGTGCATATCTACTACAGGAGTTACAGTCATTCTGTGGTGGAAGCCAAAAGGACATTTTCTGCAGGAGTCCATGAATCAGGACCATGAAGTTAAGCATAATTTCAAATTTATGGGGCATAAAATCTTAGGTTTGGCATTGCCTGGAAACAGGTCTTGATGTGTTCATGGCTGCTACTGTCATGTAGGAAAATGCTTTTTGCATGTTTTAGATTTTATTCTTGAAAGTCTTTGCCTAGTACTGTTTTACTGAAAAGCTGTTTTACTTTGCTTATTTTACCTGTGAAAACTCCAAAAGGGCTATCCTTAGCAGTATAGTCTTGTGAGTTGCTAGCACCTTACAACTCAGTACTATCTGTACGCATACTCCTTTCTAATTTTTTAAGATTAGAAAAAAAAATTAACATAAATATTATAAAGCTCTATTCTTTTCTTTTACACAAGTGGAAGAATGGTATTTTGAAAGATGATAATATAAGTCTCTTTAGGTTCTTTAAAATTATGCCATGTGTTCTTCTGCTGAATCCTGGCATAGCTGATGTTTATTTCTCATATTTAGCTCCCTAGCTGAATTTGAGCCAGCCATATGTATAAAATCATCACATATTTTTGTGAGTCACAATCAGTTCTTTCAAGACCATTTGCTGATTTCTGCTGTACATCTGTAAAACATGAAGTTCTTAAAGGAGTTTTATTCCGTGTTGAATTGCAGACAAGATAGATTTCACAGTTGGGTTCCTAGTCCAGGATGGCTGCTGATTAACATTCAGGTAAAAGAGGTTTCACAAAGCCTTAGGTCTCCCTGTCTTGGATTTTTATCTCAAAAATGTCAACATCCTTTTCAAAGCCACTACTGCAATAGAATTGCAGAATTAATCCCCCACACTATCCAAATAGCGATCCCATATTCTGAGTATGAAGATAAATACCTCTAATTTGTTTGAAGCATAGGAGACATTCCCAGCATTAAGTTCCATTTGCTCTTGCATTATGGAACATCTTTTTCAAAAAACACAGAAGGAGCTGATAGCTTTAGAGAGCACATCTGTAACCGAAGCTACCACAGCAAAGATGTTCTGTATCCAGAAGGCTTTAACAACATGGGGCTGTATGATGAATTCCTGAATTAAAACAGAAAAAGGGGCCAATAGGGAAACAGCAGGGACTATGAAATGGCAATGAACATCTGTATTCATCATGGCTCTTTTTCAGAGACATGCACAGACAACATCTGTAGTATATCCAGCAGTGAGCACTATCATGTCATCCTGGTTATTTATACACCACCAAAAAAGTTATAGCCACAACATCACTTGATTGTTTTGACACAAGCTATCAGTCTTTTACCTTACTTCTGCATTACAAATCTAGGGATTGTGATACTCAGCTGCCTCTCAAGAATCCAACCTGTTTCCCAAACCTGAGTGACCAGAGATTTTGTGTTACTATCCAGTCCCAGAAAGGTGGGGTGGAAGGTCCTTGACGATTCCCCAGATTCTTCAAGAGCAGCATTTTCAATACAACTTTATTCAATAAAAACATGTGGTGGTTTTTAGAATATGCTCTCTTCCAAAGAGCAATATTTATTTTAGTAATATTCATTGGGTTAACTGTTTATGAAAATTTAAAACCACTAATTAGTAAATTAGTAAATAGTTTGTCTTGGAAAGTTACAAACTAAGGGCTAGATATGCCATGTGGGCAACTCAGGCCAGTTTCACGAGCTTCAGTGGGATGAAGTCTTCACAGCAGTTCACCAGAGGTCAGAATTCTTCCTGAAGTTATAAATGCATTCAGTTTAATATGCACTGATACCAATGATGGAGCAAGGAGTTGGATGGCTGAGTGAAAAAGCAGAATACATTTTTTGTATTTTAATTTAGAACCTATATTCTACCACAGTAAGTCAACTGGTAAGTTTTTTGTCAAACCTTAGCATTTTTCAAAATTCAGAGGGAAAGACTCAGTTATACTTCACATTTCAGGCAGTAAGCTTTGCCTCAGCATACTCCTAGGCAATACAATCTAGAGTAGAGTTTATATTTCTGAATGTAATTAGGTCTTTTATTAAGCAAGTCTTTTGTCAAATATCCTCCAGCTCTTTAATTAATAAACCACACTGAGAATCCGACATGACTTTTAATCATAATAAAATTTAATTATAATAAATTAATAAAATAGCCTTGGCACAACAATAAAGAAGTTATAATAAATAACAATAAAAATTTCCATATCCAAAAGTACAATATGGCTCAAATAAAAATCTTAAGTCTCATACTTGCATTATTTTTACCTGAAATTATACTGTTTATACCATTGGAATAATAGGTCTATAAAACTGTTGTTAGTCTTTCAGAGGACTGTACAAAGTTATCTGTTTTTAACTATGGTAGCGCTATTGCTTAATTTTTCTTTTAAAAGTCTGTTATCATAGAAAGTTGGAGGGAACCTTAAAGATCATTCAATTCCAACCCCATGATGTTTCAGAGAAGTGAAGTCAGCCAGTTCATTAAGTTTTTTATTACATAAGGAGAATATCTTATTGCTACTAAGATGGCATATTCCATACAAATTTGCTGTGTAAGAACATATTCATATTATATATGTTAGTATCTCTAAAAGACTCCAGACTTCTTTTCCTCCCTTTCCAAATGTGTCCTTCATAGAGCAGTTTTGCATCTCCTTCCTTTCCCACTCCTTCTTTCTTTATTATAAAAAGTATCTAAAAAGAGAAACAGAAACAGAAATCAAGAATTAAAAAGAATTTTTAAAAAAATTTTCATACAGATTAAAAAACAGACCACCTACCTCATGAATCAGCCCTACAGCAGTTGTTCTTAAAATAGCCTAGACTCAGTATTCAGGGCTAAGGATCTGGTTCTTGTTCCTATTTTCTTCTGTGCACCAGGAAATAAATCTTTCTTCACAGTTCTTTCTTTCGTAGACAACATATGGGGTTTTTCAATGGGAAATTTTCTTGGCAGTGGAAAACACCAAAACCCATATTGTAACATCAAATGAAGCAAAATCAGATAGATTTTGTAGTGGAAAATCATTTCCTTGTTTACCATGTATTTTTGACCTTGAAGGCAAGTCTTCAAATAGTCACATGACAGGGCCAAGTGAGGAGGTATTCACACAGTAGTCATATTTCAGATTTTCTGATCACTTCCAACTCTTGCATAAGTAGAAATATAAACTTGAAGAAGTCTTATAAATGAAAAAGCAGAATATTATGGAAAGTATCCACCTGCTGGGAAATATGGAAGATCCATCCAAACCACTCTAGATCCTAGGTGTATGTAGATTTGCTATATTTCATAAATAGCAATCATAAATTTGCTTTCAGTATTAGTTCAAGAATAATGCCTGTTAATTGAAAGCACTTTTGATTTCATGAGGTTAGGTGTGTGGTGAGTTGTTTTTGCCAGCTGCCAGACAACCACCCAGGCACTCTCACACTTCCCCTCCTCACCAGGATAAGAGAGAAAATGAGGTGGAAAAAAAAGGCTCCTGAGTGAAGAAAGAAGAGGGACATCACTTATGAATTACCACCACAGGCACACATTCATCTTGAGGAAAATTAATTTCGTTTATTGCCAGTTAAAATAGTTGGAATAGTGAGAAACAAAGACAAATTAAAACAACACTTTCCATACACACACACAGAGACCCTTTTCCCAGCTCCTTCATTACCAACTATTCCACCAACCCCAGCCTTCAAAATGGGGAATGGTGGCTTATGGTCAGTACATGACACCTCCTCTGTGCTGCTCTTCCTCCTCTTCAGCAGACGTTTCTGCTGGTCCAGCATGGATTCTTCCCAGGGACTGCAGTCCTTCAGGAATAACAGCTCCAGTGTGAGTTTGCCACAGGTTGCAGTCCTTCAGGAAATTTCCACCTGTTCCACTGTAGTTCTCCACAGGCTGTAGAGGAGTCTGCACCTGGAGGACCTCCTCCTCTCACCTTGGTGTCACAAAGCAGTTTCACATTTTTCTTCACTCCTCAATGCCGTGCAAGTTTTTTCCCTTCCTTAAATACCCCCCTCCAGAGGTGCTGTCTTTTTGGCCAAGGGGCTCAGCCATGCCCTGCAATGTGTGAATTGGGGCTGGCTGGAACCAGCTGGAACCACTTGTGTCCAGCCCAGAGCAACCCTTGCCCCTCCTCACAGAGGCCACTCCACAGCCTTCACTGACACCCACACAATGTGTTAAATTCAAAACTTACAGTTTTGAGAATTAGCAGTCTCTTCTGCTGCCAATGTGAGTGGCTTCCTTGTCTTCTCAGGGGAATACAACTTTATATTCAAATAGTGACATGATGAAAGCAATTAGAGAATTAAAGGGAATGAAACAATGAAGGACAGAAATACCAGGATGCCAGACAAGATAACAAAGGAAAATAATGCAAAAACAAGTTGATGCATGTTATCTTGAAATTATAAGAAAATTATATTATTATATCATCTAAGCATTTGTTAACCAGAATTAAAACCATTAGAGTGAAATACGAAAGTGCAAAGTACATTTCTGATGTGAAGGAAAGCAGAAGAAAGTTGATAGGGCCTACACCAGCCTCAGCCATCTGGAGTTTAAGCAGATCTGTTCCTGTAGCTGGCCTAGAACAGTCAGGAACCCTGGCTGAAGCATCCTACAAGTGGGTGACAAAAGTGTGCTATGTATGACATCTAGGCCTGAGGGTCTTAAAGACTGACATTTACCTTTTTTTTTTTTTTTTTTTCTTTAAAGGAAACAACATTGCAAGGAGAAGAACCTTTGTAATCTTTGTAACTGCAAGATGTAGAAAAGTCTTGTAATCTCTCACTGAGCACAAAGCTTCATTCGTGTTCATGGACATAAAAAGCTGTGCAGCAATGAACAATGCAAAGATGTCTGCAGCTCTCCATCACAGTCATGACACCCTCACCCTCAGCATTTGTTTCAACATCCTGCAGATAGCAGGATATCTTAGCAGTTTTACATGAACAAACTTAACAGGCCATCATATCAGTAGTGATATAATTTGCCTGAGGGAAACTCTGCAGATATCATTGCTGCTACAGCTGAACAAATACACTGTGAATAATTGGACAGAGCAAGCAACTTTCTGCTCAAGAATTGCTGAGGAGTAGCTTATAGTTTGCTCAATTATATTTCTTATTCAGAGTCACTCAGTGGATAATTAATTACATGAACAAGTTTTGTTCTGAAGATTGTTCACAAGCAAGCAGTTCACACCAACATCTGCAATCTGTAAAGTTTCAATTACATTACATAGCCTATGTGGGTCATGTATTATTGGATCTGACTCCTGACAGTATTAGTATTGTTCTTAGAATCCAGAATATGGTGTGAAAATTTAAGTAAAATTTCAAACCATATATTGATCAAATATTTTTCAACATTTTGTATTTCAAAGCTAACAATTTTTGTGAGCATTCCTGCCTTCACAGAATACTGCAGATAAAAATACTAAAGCACCATCAACATAAACTTCTCTTATTATATTCACTTTTTAGTTTCAACATATATTTATGCATTAAATGAGATACCTGCCAAGATCAAATGCTAAATTTTAAGTAAAACAAAGCATAAAAATAATTTGAAAATATCTGAGCTAGGATTTATTTTTGCTGTATTCACTGTCTGTACGCTGTAGACACAGTTAAAAGAAATCAAATGTAGTGCTTTGACAATTAAAATTACATAGTTTTTCCCTCCTACACAATTTTTTCAAGTTGTCAGGTGCCAATTTCTTTAAGACTACATGGTGTGCCTTATGGTTAGGAATGGATAATTTGGAAAATTTCTGAAAGCAGAGAAATGTGTATTTCTTAAGGTCACATTATTTTCAAAGTTTAATATTTGAAGTAAAAATGTGCAGACCCTTCCTCCTTGATGTGAGTCATATCTTAGGTCTGCAACAAACCAAATCAGAAATGTAGATGAAGCCCATGGAAGGAACCAGACCTAGTATTATTTTTAAAGGGAAAAGGAAAAATCCCATATCTGTAAGGTAATGTAAAATATATATGCTTTTTCTTTTTTTCTTTCTCATTTCTCATTTTCCATGAGTCAGTGATCCGTGTGAGGTTAGAGTAGGGGTAATATCTAGGATAATGCAATCAAGAAAGCAAAATAAGAAAATCAGCATTAAGTTACTAAGGAATGAACAGTTAGACTCTCCAAGGAGAGCAAGGATAAAAAAAACGCAAAATGTAGATTCTACCTCACTGCTCTATTATTTTCCATAAAATTTCTGGAAATGTTTTTCAACCAAAACATGCAGTGGCAAGAGTCTTACTGAAGTGAAACAGTAGGCAACATCAAATGAAAAAAGGAAAATAATGTTAACAAAACTGCTGCTCCACACACTCAAACCACCTGCCCAGGAAGAGTAAATACACAAATAGCAAACCCAAGACTGGAGAAGAAGAAGTCACTTAAGTCAATGAATGTTCAAACTGCTGTAAATTTTATCTTCCCTAACTCAAACAATATTCTCAGAGGGACCAGGCCGGGAGTTTTATCTCACTGAATTTAGCATTCCTCACCTTCAGTACACAAAAGCTCAGAAAAAAAGCTTTCAAATTAACAGGCCCTGAGATCTTACATTAATTTCTCTAAAAGCAATAGCAACAAAATGTAAAGTAAAATTGTGATGCTGAAAGTTCTATGTTATGGTTGAATTAATATCTCAGAAAACCAAACTTGTGTATGTTAGTTGTGCAGAATTACAGATGAGTGTCAGAGACCATTTTCTTTCCTACAAAACAAATTCACAGAGTCAAAGAAATAACACATTATAAATAAAATATATTTCTTTTTAGCTCTGGTGGAGACCTTTGGAGTGCTTCATATTCTGATTACAAGTTGCTTACACCTACTGTGTTGAAGGCATTGTGCCGAAATGTCCCTATTTTGCTTTCCAGTTAGGGATAAAGGGATTTACAGGGTCAGCCCTAAACTGAGAAGCATCCTCCCAAGAAGTCTTACCCTGGAGCAGTACAGCAATAGACAGAAAGGGGCTGTGTGGAAGTGTTTTCACTGAATAATTTGACATTCAAAAGGTCAACCTAACCAATCTAGTGCTTTCAGCAGAATTAACTGTATCCAAATAATTTCTCACAGTTGTTTAGCCCCTTCTTTAAAATATTCTCTCTCTTCTTTAAACTTCTCAACTTCTCATCTAAGCCATATTTAAAAATCCCTAGCACCATAACTGCCTTTGGCAAACTTTCTAAAGTTTATATATTTTGGCTGCTAAAAAAAAAAAATTCTCAGTCTTAAATCCAAATTTCCCTTGCTGGCATTTATGGCTCTTTCTCATCCAGTCTCCTGTGTTAATGGAGGATCCTTTATTCCTTTATTCCTTTATTCCTTTTTTTTTTCCTTACTGCAAGATCGATTTTCCTTCAGACTCTGTTCTTTAAACTAACATACATCCCAACAAAATTGAAGGGAGAATTCCAGCTCTCAGTTCCATCAGGAAAAGAAATCCAAGTCACAGGAAAAGCTGTGATGACATCTTGCAAGCGTTAGCACTTTTCAACTGGCAAGTTTTTATGTCTTGTATCTTTGCTGGTTTCTTTCCTCCTTTTGAAAAACTGATTATTTTAGAAAATAATTTCTTTTATTTCTTTGTAAGTGAAGAACTTTTCCTAGTACTCTGGAATATTTATTTTGTACCTTATGCATTTTAAATTAGCAGCTGTGCTTCAAAACATACATTTCTTCAGATTATTGACATTAATAGACCACAGTATCCAGTTAGTTATTACAATATGTTACCATGAAAAAAAGTTACTGTGTCACTTATGAAGGACTTTACAGTCTAAAAATAGTCAGGACTAAAAGGCTTGTCAAGAAAATTTTGTTAACCAAGAAACATAGGAGAGAACCCATCTCAATTATAAACAGGTTTAAAAACCAGTATTGCTGTTACTTTCAGCAAGAAAATTATTTTTAAAATATATCTTATCTGAAGGAAAGTCTTCTAAGACCTATTCAGGTAACTGAGTAAAGACTGCATTTAAGCTTAAATATACCATTTTACTTACCTCTGTAATATACTAAATGCTCATGGTCAGTGAATTATGGAGTAAGTTAGTGGAGAGTGAACAGTAATTTCTTGCATGGCATTACCTTCAGCACTTGTACTCCTGCAAGTACAATTCTTATTACAGACTGTTCAGAATAGAGTTCATTTCCTAGTGCCTAGACTTCATGTTTCACATCACTCTTTTCTGTAGAGCCCACATCCTATGGCCTTTTGCTTTCTCATCAATAGTAGGTAGGCTGTGCTTGTTTTGGGTTCCATGTGCAGGGTTGCCTTTGGAGTACTGACACTGCCTGGCTTAGCTGCCTCATTAGTAATAAAATTCAGATTCAAAGGGGGCAGACAAAAGCAGGAAAAAGTGCATGATGTTTCTGGAGGCTTTGGAGCTCAGAGTGAGGTAGACTCTTCAGCTGATCTATGGTTTATGTGAGCAGTGCTGTAGTTAGAGCTAAACCTGCTGCAGCTGCTTTCTGGCCCTTACTGGCAATGACTCTGGGTTACTTAAGATGTTATCCTGAAAGATTTAAAAAACTTCCTCATAGCATTTAGCTTAATTTCTTGCTTCTCCTCTGTATTCCTCCACAGCTAGTTCGTATTTTCTTGCTCTGTCTTCCTCACCTTGATAATTCTTTTAATTTTTACCTGGTAAAGTATCCAATGACAGTCTTTCTAAGGTAGCATAATAATAATAAAAAAAAAAAGTCAAATTAGCCCAGATCAAGAGACTGCTGACCAGAAACAAAGCCATCACTTCGTACTGCCTGGGAGCTTTTCAAATAAATCCAAAAAACTGAATAGATGAAATGTATCAGGCTTTCTACTTGATATGATTCAAGGCCAGCACATGGTTGTGGCAGACAGGAATCAGCAATATATTTCCCTGATCCCAAAGGCAAATACAGAGAGCCCAAGGGGGGGTACCACCTTGAGGGAAGTATCTATGAGAGCCCAAAACTCCCTGGTACCAGTTCCCAGAGAATTCTGGCTTCAGGAGACATTGCTTTACACAGATGAGGGTCATTGGGAGCAAGATGATCTCTGCTTCAAGAAGCAGCATCTCACAGGCTCAACTATAGATATGAAACCCAGCCAAAGTCAGGGGCTAGGAATCAACTTTACAGCAGACAAGAGACCATCAGTCATCAATTTGCCTTTTTTGAGAAGAAGAAAAACCTTGTCTTCTCATTAATTTTAATCAGCATATTGAATCACTAATCTGAGAAAGTAAGGAAAATGCTTTCTAGAGTGTGAATTTCAGAGGGTCAGCTCTTTTCCAAAAAACTTCATGCGAGGCAGGGTTGTCTCCCTGCTATGGAGGAGAAACAGACTATGGCAAGCTGTCTCCCAGCTGTCAGTGGTCACTTTCTGTAGATGTCCAGCTGCAAGTTCACATCAAACTACAGGGACTTTTTTGTTTTCATTTGGGTCTTTTTTTTGTGTGTGTGGGGGGGTTGTTCTTTGTTTTCGTGGTTTTTTTTAACACAGCTTACCTGATTTCATGCAGCTGGTGCCCATACAATGGATCAAAGTAAGTTTTTTGTGGCAACACTAGCTATGGCTTTCATAATTTTCATGTAGATTACTTTATGGTCTAAAAAAAAACATGTCATGTAGTTTCTTTTATTTTTATCTACTAAAAATATCTACTACTGTATATATATTTGTATACATACAAATCATTAAATCCTGTGTTCTGTGTTAAAGATAGAGAAAAAAATGGGACAGCCCATGCAAAAACAAACCAGAACTTATATGAGCTTCAAGCACTTTCAAGGTGAGAAAATATATAATTTGGAACAAACAGAATCAAATCTCCAAAGAGTGTTTCATCCAGTGATGATCTTGGTCACGTGGTGACAAAATAGCAATTTAGACCAGCTGTTTTGTTTCTTTTCCCTTTTCTACCTCACTTCAGAGGAATTTCTGCTGATACAAAACCAGCCTCTTACAAACAAGGCCCAGCCACCACTTCTTGAATGGAGCACTGTATTTCCATTTCCAAAGCAGTGCTTCTCCTAAGCTGCAAAGGTGTTGCTGCATCTCCCTTTTTACTTCAGTGGTGAAGAGGGAACATGTCCAGCATTTGCCTATAAAATTTCAAAGACCTCACCTAGAAAGTCTCCAATCATACATTTTTCCCATGTACATTTTACAAACTAGTGGCTTACAGTCTTGGTATGAAGTAATTTTCAAATACTTGATGTTTAGTATTGCATTCAACCTTTTTTAGATAATTTAAAGTGTTGTAAAGGTAAATTAAAAACTTCTGGAGATTTTAGAAAAAGTTCTTGTGAAGTTTTTTCCTTTTTAATATTATTATAAGAAAACTGGAGAATAAGAGGACCCCAAAGCAGAAACTTTCATTAATTTGTCAAGTAAAAATGTGTTGCAGTACATTTCCACTAGTTAGTGTAAATAAACGTGTCCAAGAAAACAGCAAAATACTTAATTTCTCTCAAGATAGAGATTGTACTCCATAAAATTTTCTATAGCAAGTATTCATTATTTCTAAATGTTTTGTTAACATTTTGTTTTGGCTTACAGGATAACTTTCCCTTGCTTTCTCATTTGTACAACTTAATGTTTTAATTCCATCTTGAATTTAACATTAGGAAAAAAGCAAACAAATTTGCATGAATTGAGTAAAAGCAGTTGAAGTAATTAAGTTGTATACAAAGGAACCTAAGAAGCATATGACTTTTAAAAAAATGAAACAGATAAAAACTATGACAAACAATAAACTAAATTTCTCAGATTTCATTTACATGTTTGGGTAAGCAATAAAAAGAAAATAAAAACTTGCTAGAAAAAGTAATGATTCTTGTTTATTTAAAATACAAGGGGAATACATTTGAATGATACTGAAGGGAAAATAACATTACATTTCTCTTTCCTCTTTATTAGAAAATACTTGCCCTGCTTGAGCTATTAAGAAAAAAAATCTATAAAAACCATAAAGTTTCCCCTGTTTTGAGAAATAAAGGTGCTGTCTTTCATGTACTATGTTAATTATGGTAAAAATGAAGGGAATATAAAAACAGGGCAAAAGTGGATGCCACCTTGTTCAGAAATGCTTCAAATCCTAATCAGTGTCAAAGGGTTTACAAGTCTTCAAAGGATTATTTCTTAAGTGCACAATCTGAAGGCCCCAGACCCCAACAGAAGAGGGTGGTCAGGCAGACTGAAGAAATTAGAGCTGTTCAGGTATGGAAGGACAGAAACAATAAACAAAATTAATGAACCATAATTTCCTGCAGACATCTTCAGCAGACTTTTACCATTCTGCAGTAACAGACCCAAATCTTCAGTCTCTATATTCTATGCAATATCACTTCCAGTGCAGTGTCAGAATCTCTTCTCTTCCCCTCTCCTGTTTGACAGGAAGCCCAACCTAACTCCAATGTCTTCTGCTGTCTGGGCAGGAAGAATTCATCCACTTTCAATGACTCCAAACTATTAATATGTTGATCAAACTGATGAATTTGCATATCAGCACTGACTGAACAGCTAGCAGGCCAAGCAAAGCAGGTAACTGCGACTGCTTTTTCAGTGCCAAATGTAAACTTTATTACTGCAGAGACCTCATTACTGCAGAGACCCTTACACCCTTGTCAGCTGTAACTAAAATTGGTGAACTGTCAACATTATTTGCAGAGTACTGGTAGGCAGGCATGTACATATGTCTGGTTTGCTTTGAAAACCAGGCTAAACCAAATTGAAGTTCTATTTCCATTTGGAGGATGCATTCCAAAGCCTTAGGGAAATGTAAGCCTGAAAGGCCCAGTGATAACTCCAGAAACTGGGCAAGGCCATAGTGAGTTTTGTGCTACTGTGGCAGCTCTGTGTGGAACAGAGAGCCCTAAGAAGGGAAATTCAGTCCCTCACCTTACACTGATAATAATATCATATTTCATTTCCCAGCAAAGTGATCTAAAACTTAGTTCTATGTAAAATGCTCGTGATACCAAAACTACCTCTTTATTTACACTCTAATATGACACTATAGACATGAAGTGCATAATTCCCTATAGACTGTTCAAGTATTTAGATAATACATGGAACCCTAAAATAAACATAAAACATACTGTTAAATCATAAACTTATACTTTCTCTTTTTTTACATTAATACTAAACAACTATACTAATCATTTATACTATGCCAATCATCTTTTATACTAATATAATGAAGAAACTTCAGTGCATTTTTCTTTTGATGAGCATTTCAATTTTATATATGTAACTTCTACTGACATGAGTAAGTCTAGGGTTACATATGGCATTTGATTTTCTTTCATACATCAGATAAGAGTGTGAAACATTGCAAGTACTGTTACCATCTTTTTTTATTAAAGCTGCACTTCTACTCAATTTACTTCGGCATGTCCTATGGAATTACCATTCTTCAGCAGAAGAGATGTGACATATGATATTGCAGAAAGGATTCAGATGACTGCAGACAGGATGTCTTGCCACAACAAACCAGTATACAACTTTCACTCATTTTCTGCTAGAGAAGAGTGACAGATATTGATGAGGACCATACCTTCACTTATTAGGAGCACTATTTTTTTTAAGCAATAGGCAGGAAGGGTGGGGGGGGGGGGGGTATGAGGAGGTAAATTTCTAATGAATCTTTAATGCCCTACACCTTTTGTCTTCATAAACTGTGTTAGTGTTGGCACAGATTGAGTTGTCTGTCTTTAGAGCAGCCTGTATGTCTTTAGAGCAGCCACAGATCACAGACTTATCTGTGACTAAACCAGGGCTGGTAGCACACCATGGTTTTGCCTGTGGCTGAGCAGTGCTTGTACAGTGAGTAGGGTACAGGTAGGCAAGAAACTGAGGGGACAAAGCCAGGACATCTGACCTGAATTGATCAAAGGGATGTTCCATATCATATGATACTGTGCTCAGCAATAAAAGCTCAAGGAAAGGAGGAGAATGGGGGAATGTTTGTGTTTATGTCATTTATCTTCCTAACTATCTATTATATGTGCTGAAGCTCTGGCTTCCAGGAAGTTAAAGTAGTTAAGTCTTATTTTGCTTTCCTTGCATGTGCAGCTTTTGCTTCACCTTTCAATCTGTCTTCATCTTAATTCATGAGTCTTTTCACTTTCTTACTATTTTCTCCCCATACCAGGAAGAGGGGAGTGAGCAAACAGTGATAGGTTCTACATTGCTGGCCAGGGTCAACCCACCACATAAGCTTTATGATTTTCACCTAAGCCACAGTAACTCTTATACTGGGCTTCAGCTCATCTCTGGGTTTATTTCTGTCAGTAATGTAATACAGCAATAGCTGATAGGGTATATATTCAGTGAGACACTTGCAGGTGTGTCACAGAGACAACATTTACATGACTAACTTCTCACTAATTTTAGCAACAATGAAGTGATATGCTCTGATGAGTTAAAATCTGTTGCATTGTTTCTTTAAAGCACACAATGCAAATATGCACTGCATCACCATCATCATCAATGTAAATCTGCTTATTTCTCATATTTTACACACATCTACACTAAGCAGTGCAATAAAAATCCCTTCCTATTAACTTCTGTTGTCAAGTTTAGCTTTTTCACAATGTTCTGTAGCACTGATTCAGAGAATATTTATTGATTTACTTTACATGTACATGTAACAGTCTGTCTTCCTCTCCCTTTCAAGGTGTCAATCCAATAAGCACTATGCAGTGCATTTACATATTTTGCTACCTTTAAGGATCAGGTGCTTTTTGCTTCTTAACCATTCCATACACCATCAAGCCAGCACATTGCAGTGAGTAATTAACATGCAGTAGCCATTATTTAGTTCCCAGATACAACAGTTTTACTGAAGAAGACAATTTTAAGTAGACGATTGACATCTTGCAACGTGGTGACCCACTTCTGAAGGGAAATAAGGTATCTTTTTGGCTTTGCATTGCGTTGTTTTAAGCACGCTTTTCAAAATGGCAATGAAATGCTGCAATAGGTCCGATGACCTCCCTGTACCTGCTAGTAACAATGTTCCTGATACAAGCCAGGATACCGTTTGTCTTCTTGGCAACCTGGGCACACTGTTGGCTGATGTTCAGCCAGCTGTGAATCAGCACCCCCACATCCCTCTCTGCTGGGCAGCTCTGCAGCCACTCCTCCCCAAGCCCATAGTGCTGCTGGGGGTTGTGGCCAAAGTGCAGGACCCAAAATTTGGCCTTATTGAAACTCATCCTATTGGCCTTGGCTCATTGATGAAGCCTGTCTAGGTCCCTCTGCAGAGCCTCCCTGCTCTCAGGCAGATCAATGCTGCCATCCAGTTCAGTGTCATTTGCAAACTTACTGAGGGTGCACTCTATCCCCTCATCCAAATCATCAATAAAGATGTTAGGCAGGAGCAGCCCCAGCGCTGAGCCCTGGGGGACACCATTTGTGACTGGCCACCAGCTGGATTTAACTCCATTCACAACAACCCTTTGGACCTGGCCATTCAATGAAATAAAATATTCTCCTAATAGCCTTCACTACCATGACCTGGAAAAATGCACCTCTGTGGCAGTTCTTCAGGACAGGAGGTGTTAAATTGATGTGTTCAATTCTGTATATGCTGTATTACTCATCTGTAGCAAAGCTGTCTAGCAAAGCAGAACGGGAGCAGAACCTGACCACAGAACAGAAATACACTACCACACTGACACCTGTGGGGAACAAGTGGTAGTGTATGATTCTGGCATTTCTCCAGTTCTACACTTCCACAAGATCCAAGAGCTCAACTAGAATAACTACACCCCAATCTCTACAGCTAGATCGCCTAGATAAGAAGAACCAAATGAAAGACAAAAACTTGAAGACTTGATCCACAGTCTCTCTGGAAATGAAGATCTGCTGAGATCCATATGTACCTGAGGTCTAACACCACTTTGAACAAATCAATAGACACCAGAGTGTACTGTATCTCTAGGTACTGTTTTAGTGTTTCTGACATCAATACACAAACCATAGTAAGCAGTACAGCATACAAGGCACTCAAAGACAAACCATAATTTAGTCACAGAAGTTTTTCCATTGAGATTGCATTAAGTGTAACATGGAACTTGGAAATTAAGTGCCAGTCGTCAGGGTAACAGCAACTTAAATGAAAGCTGCTTAAGAACAAACTGGAAATGTAACATCTTTTTTATTGCTCCCTTCCTCCGAAAAAGTGAGATGAGTTTGAGCAGAGAGATAAAACAGTGAAGCTGCACTGCAGCATTCTTCCTGTTGTGTCAGTGGTCTGTGCTTCCACCCGAGCTTTTTTATGAGGAACCGCTACATGAGGAAGTAAACTCTACAGAAAAACAAAGAGGCAACTGGATCTGCTTGCTTTTTACCATAACAACAAGCCCCTCTACTCCCCTCCTGACAGTCCTGACAGAAGATAAAGACCCACGACTACAATCAGCTGCTATAATTACCCTGTAGAACAAAGATGTGTGATTTGATAACTGAGGTTTCCCAAGTTCAGCACCTAATGACAAAGCCAACCCTGTTCACAGTGTATTTAGCAAAGCAAAGTGTTACATTAGTAACAGTCATCTAAACTCTTGCTGACCTAAGAAGCTATGTTTCAATATGTGCCCTGTGTTTTCTATTGCATGACTCCACTGTCTCTGAAAAGCAGCAGCATCAGCAACAAATTGAACTCTAAATTGAACTGGCAGCAAATCCTGTAGTCATTCAAGGTCACAGAACAGTCTTCTCTTTACTCGTCTGGTGATTGGTAGCCTTTTTTTCAATAGTTCAAGAATTAATTCAATCTTCAGCACATTAAAAACCAATTCCTCTTCCAAGGTAAATGAGAGTTCAGAAAATCCTCCAGTTCTCAGTTCATAGTATGTATGGGCTCCAGTGCCCTTCCTGCACCCTGTTTCCCTCCTTTCCTCAGAGGAATGGTCTCTTGGCCAAAGGACACTGCCCTGTCTGCTCAACACCACTAACTCTTAGATGTGCTTTATGCACAGTGGTGATGCCAGCATTTACAGGAAAGGAAACAAGGGATGGGATCATCCTGGGGACTTGAGTCTGCAGAAAGCATGTTAGACCATGATGAGTCAAACTGAATTGTGTTCAGATATATTATCAGCCTGATAGATAATCCTTAAGGGTTAGTCACCCCACCTATGTAATGATTCACACAGGGAAAATTGCCTGCACCAGACACTTGTGTCTGAGACAAAAAGTGCAAAATGGATTCACTTGAACAAAAGGTAATCAAGACTTCAAATAACATTTTCTTTGTTGTGGTTCAGCCTGTTTCACAGTTCTGGAGTACAGTGTTTGTGAATGGTACCAGACAATGAAAATACTGAGCTTTGTTAGAACGGTGAAAGATAAATTATGTAACCACTTTTATACTTACTTTCTGTACAGTAAGCATATTGCAGTTAATATGGATCCAGTGTGGTCTGAGCCACAAGGGAATGTAGCATTCCTACACCAAAGCACAGGAGTTAGTAACCTTAAACCTGTTACTGTCACCTTGCTCAGTAAAAAAAAAAAAAGCAAACAAAAAACCCCAAAACAACAAAACAAAAAACAACAACCAACAACAAAACAACACAAAAAACAACAACAACAAAAAAACCCCTGCATGTACTAGGTATTAGCTGTGTCACATTATGGAAAAGTGTAGGATAAAATGTCAGGAGGTAAAGAGGACTGTACACCCTGTCATGCCCTCCAGATCTTCTACAAGGGCAGCAATGACAAGATAGAGCAGTTTCCAAGAGAGCAATTTGCTCCCCAAAACTCTCACGGGTGCTACACAGCCAGACTCTACCACCTCTGGTTATCCTGAGATCCTAATTACCCTCATGCAAGAGGGTACCCTCATGTGTGTGTAGGGCCCTTTACAACAGCTTCAACAACATCTATAAGTAGAGAATAGTTTCCTGGGCCTGCATATAGCTTATGCAGCAATAAAAGGCTAAGGCAGGAGCCAGGAACAGTATCACTGAATTTGTTGCCAATTTGCCTCTTTTGAGAGACTGACTTTCTTTCTGACACAAACCAACAAAAGGTTAACAGCAGCCCACACTCTCTCTAAACTGGCCTGTGGCAACCCCATGCAGAGATCTTAGAGTTTGTCTTAGATACCTCTGCCTAAGGATGCATTCCTTTATCCCTTTCATTCACAGCAGAATAGATATTTTGAATGAGACTGGAGAAAGAGAAAAAAAACAACACCCAACTTTTAACATCTCCTATGAAGAGTATCTGTGGACGGTTTGCTGAGATAACACTGTCCTCAAATAACCTGACAATGTTAGCAGGTTGTCATGCTCACCAGTGCAGGGACCATGTATTACTACATTTGTGAAACAGCTACAATCACAATTTGTCTACAAATCTAATCAGGGAATCTGGAGATTAGACCAGTGAAAATACTAGATCCTAACTTCTAGGAACTTCTGCAGTTCCTCCACAGCATGCCACCTCCCTCCAATATAATACAAACAAATCAATGTTAGTCTTTTGCATAACAGTTTTTACCATATTTTACTGTTGTGGGGGTTTGTGTTTGGGGGTGGTTTTGGTTTTTTTAATAAAGGAAATATACAAGTACTGTATTAAGGACAAAATGCATAGTTCATGCTGAACTGAAGTAATTGACTTGTGAGTGACAAAGTAATTATATATATATTTTGAGTATTTCGCTATTTTTAAATATTATAATTACTAGCTTTGCTGCATCAGGAAGAATATACTGTTCTCAAAGTTTAATAGTATTGGGTGAGCTGATACACAAGAATATAACTTTCTTTAAAAAAATCTTTCAGCGAATTAAAAAGTTGCCTGCTGTCAATCAGGAAATTTGTGTTGTTGAGTGTTTGGTAATGTTATTAACCTTACTTATTTTAAATTTTTCATCAGGTGACCAGTCTTCTTCACAGTCCGTGTCAGTTTTTTTGCTAGGGATCATCCCAGCCTTTAAGTCAGAATCATTATGTCACAATGTAATATTACATGTCAATATTGTTTGTTGCCATTGCTAGAAAGACACTTCAGTAATGAAGCAAATTGAAGAAGTGTAGGTGATGCTTGGAGGTAACAGCTGCATTCTGCACTTACCCCTGCTTCAGTACACAGAACTAAAATTAATTTGATACAAACACCTACCTTGCACAGACTTTGCAGTCAGGGATCTTGTAGAAAGTGGGGCAATGGATTTACAGAAAAAGCAGGAAAAAAACACTTGAAAAGTGTTACTCTGGGATTTATGAGATCAGGTTTGCAATTTGAAGGTAAAAGGGTATAAACCATTTAGCCCAGCTAAAGGCTGGCTATGGAAATACTATAAAAACCATTTAGAGATTTCACTTTATTCCTTGCTTTAAGAAAACAGGCCATATTAATATCCTACAAACATTTCACCTTTTTCAGAAAAATCAAAGGAGGCACAAAAATATCTTACCAATGCTCTTATATTTATTAAGCTATCCAGAGCAACAAACTTAGTTGGCAATGTAATTAGCTGACTTAAAATAGATGAATAGATTTTTCAAAATGGCATGATCATGTCAAACTAAACCACAAGAAATAGATTTCAGTGAACAGGTTTCAGCTTCACTATTATTATTTTAGTCTTAATGAATTTAAAAGGGTGAAATTCAAATAAAAACACACAGAGCATAGCTTATTTTTACAATAAAACAACTCCAACAGTGTGTGGGCAGCTTCTGATCTCCTGCACAAGACATACTTTTAATAGGAGAACCAGTCCTTTTTACTAGAACTGAAATAGCTCTATACCACGGGCCAGGGAAGACAACAGGGAGGACCAGGAGCAGGGTAAGGTTTCCAGAGTCTAGGTTCTGGTGAATACATTTGTTTTCTGACATAGCTACTGGTCTCATGCTGGCAGAAGCAGAAATTTCAGCAGCCTCTGTGACACAGCAGCAGTTGCCCTCACCCCTCTCTTCCTGCACTACAGACAGAATGCTGGATGAAGGAAGGACTGGTGCTTCTTCATGGTGCATGTTTCTTTTCTCTGTAAATGTCTTTTGCTTGGTATGACATGCACTGATGATGTGCACCTAAATACCCCATAACCTCATGTCTAATGTACATCTTAAGAAGTCTGTCCTTTGCTTTGAGTTTTTCTATCTATATGCATAGCTTGGAACAGATCAAAGTCAAGTGACATGGCACAAACTGCTGTAACAGCCCTTTTCCTATAGAAACCACTGCCATAACTCCTGTTCTGAGAAAAACAGCCTTGTCCAGAAACTTTTCAAGAAGCTGGTGCCAAGTGGTGCTTTCCCTGAATTCCTGAATGCAGCAGCAGGTATGCTGGCCAGAAGCCACAGCTTTTCAGTGCAGCAAAACACCACCAAGCAGCTAGTTAGTGGTATCTTCCTTCTGTAATGGACACTGCCTACTGGATCACACCTTTCAAAGTGGAATGAGCTCAGCAAAAGCTGAGAAATTGTGTCTCCCATAAAGGAAACCTGCCCTTGTGACTGACACCATATTCTGTTACAGTCCTTTTTATCACTCCCTTAAGTTTTATTATTCTGAGTAAGGCTAAATTAGTCAGAAGGAGGAAACCTTTTCCCTGCACTTCTGTTCATGGCATTCCTCGTCCCCTCCTGCTATTCTTGCAATGCCACAGCATAGCTACTCTGTATCCCTCCCACAGCACCACTATATTGTTGATATTAAATATTTAGAATATTTATAGCAATGAGATTTACCTGCCAAAACAGTAAAGGATTTCACTTTTCTGATTTAGCATTTTGACCAGTTTTCTCACCAGTCAACTGCACCTTATCTTCTCTGGCAAAATGGCAGTAATTTTGTTTGGATGAGGACCTGCAACTATGCTGTTGCCAAATTGGATTATTGCAACACATTACACATGTGGCTAGTTTTGAAGACCACCTGGAAGCTATAGCTAGAGCATTGTGTGGCTGCCCATGAGATAAACAGCATCAGCTGTGAGGCATATAGTGCATCAGCTTTCCAAATGCTGCACTTTCCACCTATTTGCATATGGCTGCAGTAGAAGTGAGTTCCTCCATGAGGCAGCCTGCCTCTGTCTCACAGATAGCATTTTAGAGCAGCTGAGCTGTGCTAGCTAAGAATCTGAAACTAGAGAGAGGGAGGGTATTTTCACTGCAATTCTTGACTGAGCAATGTCCTCATCTATCTGGCTGTTGAGCCCACAGCTGTTGATCAAAGGATCAGCGCAGTGGAATACACATCACTTTTTTCTCAGACCTCTGCCATAACAATAGTTTTTCAGGCTTTTTGTACAGAGCAGTTGTGATCCATGTATACAGCTTGATGCAGGCTGGTGGAGTGTTGTATGGTAATGCCTCTAGCAGCAGCAGTAATAGCTTCATTGTTCTATATTTAAAAATCACAAAGCATTTAGAGACAAGAGCACAATCTATTATTCTCAAGAATGATCAAAAAAAAAAAAAAAACCCAAAACAAGCAGTGAACAAGGAAGTACAGTTTGCTCTACTTTTTCTTCTCTCAGAGATCAAGTACTTGGGCTTCTTCAGCCCTGCTTCTTGTGTATCCCCACTGTAGCTTTCACATTATTTTCCTGACAAGCCTCATCCCTCATATCACTGATGGATTTATATATTCTGCTGAGTTCAACTGAGTACTTAGATAGTCAGAATCTGATCTCATTACGTGTGTGTCAGCAGAACTAACTCCAGGGAAGTGAACAGAAACAAGTTATCTTTACAGACTTGGAGTCAAATTTTTAATTCAACACCCAACATCTGTCATAACCTCGAATTTAAACTCTCATGTGGGTGGACATGACCCACATTCCTAGAGCTTACAGATGGTATTTTAATAGTTCTATAAAAAGAAAACTCTTGATTGCCAGAGAAGTGTACTTAGTTCTTCTCATTTAAGGTATCTGACATGCACTCTTATTCCTCAAGGAGAATTTATAAGGACAGCCAGTTGGAGCTAAGACAAAAGGGAAGGCAAAAGAAAAGGAGGCAGCTATATCAACTGAAATGTCAAGGTGCTAGATAGCCTAAAGCTCAGTTCCAAAATTAAGTGGAAAGGGGAACTCAGATTTTTTCCGTATTACCACTGATTCCTGTGTATTAAACCTCTCGGTGACCTTATCAAAACTGTGCTTCTCCTGAAAAGTCTGAAATCATCAGCCCTTGCTCAGAGCAGATTTGAAATTATTTTTCATTAAGCTTTTGAGGATGGACTCTAAAATATGTGCTGCTTCACAGTTAAACACAGAAGGAGTTCTCATGTTTGGACATACTTTCTCAAGTTAGGCTTTTTCTCTCTGCATTTTACACTGTGAGGAGCATTGATTAATGTGAATGTTTTAGCTGTAGTTGTTGTTTGTGTATAAACTTTTGTTAAAACAAGTACTGGAGAATAAATGACCTTTATACAGACACCTATTAAGGCACTAAAAGGCTTGGCTACATTCATCTGAGACGCGTATACATAACGTTGAGAACAATAAAGGGATCAGCAGCTGCAAGGGGCTTGAATTGAATTCTTTAACAATAGAAAAGTTTTTCAGGCCCAAATACCAGCAAAGAGAATTTTTTGCAGATAATCCAGGAGAAAGAAAATAATAAAAAAAATGCTAGCCAACTTTGCAGCAGTTAGCATAAGGGTGCCATCTGAAACATGTCAGCTTAAGAGTGCCCCATAGTACCATTCTTTTACACAACCATAGTATTCAGAACTGTTTCCCCAAATAATCCCAGATGGCATGCCACAAAATTTCAATTCATTTTAAAAGCTTTCTTTGCTGTTATTATGTGATTGAAAGTGCAAAAGCAAGTTGCCATTCTCATGGCACTATTTGCATTGGCTATTATCCTCTAAAATCCCCTTTAAACAGCTACATTGTCAGCCCATAGGCCTCATTTAGGACTACAAAAAAGCCCAGATTAATTCGATCAAAGGGAAAGCCAAGTACAAAATGCACTTTTCAAACTGTATCAGAGTAGGTTCCCTTTACAGATTGCTGCATGGCTAGAGCAATGCAAAAAAACCCTGCTTGAAATAAAGTGTGAGCACTGGTAGAAATCACTGTGCACATTTCACATGAATCTTTTGGGGTTCTTCCAGAGTAAACCTCCCACTACAAATTATTAATATATAATATATTTAAATATAAGTCTAAATTGAGTTGCAAGCATCAGCTTTTTGCCTGTTTGGCTTTTTGCCACTACTTTCAGGAGGCATTGATGTACTGCAAGGATAACTTAGCCAGCTATAGACACTTCCGAAGTCTGTGTGTGTTGGAATTTTTAATTCTTTAACTCTACAATGAGCAATGAAACTTCAAAAGGTTACAGATAATTTTGCACCAAATTATTTTGTTGCCATTGCAAAAATAAATCATTACTTGTGAGGCAAAGGAAAAAGAAACATCTGCTGGTATAATTTCTGCAAAATATTCTGTTCTAATTTCTAACCTGAGCCCTTTCAAGTAACACATAACACAGGTCCATAGATCTACAGCCAAAAAGCCTTTAGTGGCTTTTCAATCTCACCTGGGATTACGATGACAGGCAATAATGTTGATATGTTTGTTTCTCACAGAAGCTCCTTCAGTTTCTCTGCACCGTCTCACTCTCTCAGTCTCCCCTGGAGTTTGCTTGGTGGTGCTGCCATCAGTTCTGTCACTCTCAGTCTGAAGCAGTTTCTTCAGCAGCTGCTTTTGTGTGCTGGGAAGAACATTTTACAGAGTCAAGAATTGCAGCACAAGGTAGAGCAATTCAACATGTGCAGCAATATATGCCATTGCCTCTTAAAGGACACATCAGGCCAAGAGAGACACATTGGAAAGCTGAGCAGCTGCAACTAATGCTAAAGTCATTTGCTGTAGGATGAAACTGGATGAATGTTTTTGTTAGCAGTTTCCAATGGGGTTTAGATTTTTGAACAGTATCACTTTAATACAGCAATTGTATTTGTTTATTTACCTCTTCTTCTTGATGGACTGTTTGTGTGGTGCTAGTAATTAATGGTGTAAATTTTGTGTAGCAAGAAAGGGTTCTATGGAGACAGATTAGCTCCCAGTCAAAAAATGCCTTGAAAATCTATGTAACAAGTGTATATTTGTAAAAACTATTAATGCACTAGCATGCAAACATTGTTTTCCTTGTAGCAATAATGAAAACCACTTATTCCTTTTTATGATCTTGGGAACAATAGAAGTTGGTATAAAGTTAGTTATTTATTTCAAGGGTGCACATTTTTTTACAAAAAGCATGCAGTCACATAGTGGAAGAGTACATATGCAAGTAGAGATGCAGTTTGAGCTTTTAAAAATCTGTTGGATTTAAACATATGTTGGTCCACATCTCAATGGAAACAAATTCCAGAACTTGTCAGTCATAACAAGGTGCTCAGGTGTTTGTATAGAGTAGAAAAGTGCTTCAAATAACCTGTTTTGTCCCAAAACTGTAACTTCAATCAATATTTGTCCCAGACATCTCTTTACCATACAGCATATGAATTTATACACTATTACAACAGTTTCAGTACTAAAAAGTAGCTTCAGCTCATACAAAAATATCAAACTTTATGGAATGAGGCCTCAGTCCTGTAAACATGTTAAATCCCAGCAAAACACATTTAGGTTGCAGAAAAGCTTGTAGAATCAGGTGCAAGATCAGACAAGATCCAAAGAAACTTTCAGATGCCCAACTATTTGTAAAAAGACCTAATTTAAAGATGTTCAGACTCTTGCTCAGTTTATTTTGCCTGATCCTGGAAATGGCTAACCACTTACAGATACTTAATTCCCAACAGAAAAGTCCCATAAACTTGTAAGCATTTCCAGATTCAGGTCATAACATGGAAGCCAACAATAGGGTGACTCCCCCAGGATCCATAAGCACAGGATCCCTGCCATTTTTCAGTGAAGTCTGATCAAACAGGCATTCTCTAGCTACACGTATCAGATTGCAGTCTGCACAAAGTACAGCCAGATGATGTAGTGCTTCTGCCCTGCTCCCCTGCTAAATCATTCTATCAATTCTTAGAGCAGTCTGGATGGATGGCAAAGGGATTTGAACCTACATCATCATCCCCAGGCACAGCCAAATTGCAGCATGGATTATTTTACAGGGAGCACTCTGAGCCTCTGGTGAAGGCTGAATTGCACTTAATAATAATAATTAAGATAGGGAAGGAAAAGACTAAAAAAAAATACCACTTTGTAATCTAGTATCCAAAATACTAATCTGTCAAACAGCACATTGTCTCCAAAGAACATGTAATACAAAACACATGTTTGTTGAGCCTTTTGAGAGTCAGTCTCATCAGTGAACTATGGATTCATGCCCTATCCACAGACAATGCATTACTGTATTTGGAGTGGAATACTTTTAATCCAAAGGATAGTGATCATTTTCCTATTCGTCCCATCCAATCTATTTTACTTCAGTATCCTGCTATTTTGGATATATAATTAAGATTACTTTTTTTTAATCAGGTTCAGATCTTTTCAGAAAGAAGAAGATTCAAGAACCTAAAATTCATCTATAGAGTTGACATTAATGTCTTAGATTCAGCATCCTATTAAACTATTTAATTAAAAAAAGAAGACAATAACACTGGCACTATTTAGAAATAGGTCTACCCTATTTCTAAAGATTAAAAATAAACCAAACAATCTATTGAAATGTATGCATTCTCTCATAAACTATCTAACTACTATGCTTCATAAAGGTAGTGACATTCAGCTAACAAGTCTTAGTTAAACCCCAGCTGATGTTTCTATCCAGCCCACTGTTGTTTCCCTAAAGGAATACTGCCCAAGTGCCTGTACTCTTTGTCCTGCTCTGCCATGGCTCACTACACAGATTTGGCTGTGGATGGAAGGAAAATGAAAAGTGGGAAGCTCAGGTACTGCTGTTACCCAAGAAACTTTCTCCAGCTTTATTGCACAGAGCCATTTCTCCACAGCAGAAAGGCAGATCTCTGGGATAGACCAAGGAGGCAGAGGTGGCTTCAGTGGGAATTCAGTAAGGCAAGTCTGCTGCTTCCATAGCATTCCAGGAAGAGAGAATTCATCATCTACCCAGCACTCAGACCATCTCTAGAGACCATTACCTTGGACAATCTCTAACAACCTCACACTGTATACTCATTCAATGTAGCTATGCTGAAATCCAGTTTTGGGTAGCTTTTTCTAGCAAACTGCTGGATCTCCTAAGGAGATGCAATTTTCCTGTACATTGAAACTATTTCTATTGCAAGTTGAAGATAACCAACACTTTACTGATGTCCAAAGTTTCAAGTTTCTGTGTAATCCTCTCTCATATATCCAAGATACAGGCACTTCTTATTGGTTCTTTCCAGCCTAAATCACTGTGCCTTTTAGTTTGCGTAACAGAATAGTGAAGAAGAGAGAAAAAGAACTTTAAAAAAAAATTGTTTTTTACCAAGGAGTTTTTGTAAGACTGAATATTCTCAAGATAAATGTAGGCTAATAAGTGACAGGCCATGTCCTAATATTCCATGAGTGCAAATGTAGTATAAATGTGTCAAAATCAGTGGCATTAAACTGGCATACAGGAAAACGGGTTTAGACAATTGTGTTTACACAGCTGTTTCATACTTTTCCAAGATTCAAAGCCTTCAGAACATTAAACGGTCCACTCTTGAGACACTTGATAATCTGTGCCAGGGATGGATTTTGGTTTGTTTGGTTTTAGTTTTGTTCTTTCATTTGCTGTTTTTAGTGTGAGAACATTAGATTTCAAGGTTTCTAAATGTTGTTATTTCCTTCCTTTTCCTAAGTCTGTCATCAGTGAAATCCCCACGTCTGTGAAACGACCAATTACACTGCTTTCTTTGACTGTGTTCCTATTGTAGATTTGCAGTACTCTCATATAGGTTTCCTTCAGTATTAACAATCAGAAATTAAGCCATAAGAAAGCTTTTGTCAGACAATCCTGTTGCAGAAAAATAAGGTTGGCAGTTAATTGAATTTCTTTCAATTTCACAAAGAAATGTTTTGGTATGTATGAAATCAGTAATCATTGGTAATCTTACAAACCAGCACAACATTTTTATCACTGAACAATCACTTTTCACTCTTCATTTTGATTTTGCCATTTGTATATATATTATATTACAAAGGACATTTCAGAGAGATACATCTGACCCAGAGTTGTGGGAAGGAATATCCAAAGAAGACAACTGCTGGTTTAAAATGGCCTGAGACAAACAGTGTGTTCAGCCAACCTGGGAGCTGGAAGATCCCCTATAGGGAATGGCTGAAAATATATCCTGGAATATACAAGGTGAATTGATAAGGAAAAGGAGGATGAGCAGAGAATGGACAGGAGTGTATCAGAATGGGAAAATCGCTGCTCCAGTTGAGTAGAAAAAGGAATATGAGGAGATACAGCAGAGCTAAAATTAGAGATTTACAGCTGCACTTTTGCATTATAACAGAGTGGAGGAAAGGATTGTCTTTTGCCTATCCTGATCCTATTCTTTTCCACCCCAATATTAGCCCCTTACTTAATCCTCCCATGAGGAAGATGGCAATTTTGAAAGCAGATTTGCACAAAATCCATAGCCTGATAGTACAGACAGCCCAGCACGGGGAGGAACAGTGGTCTAATAGCTAATTTCTAAGCAGTTCTCACTTTACGGGTAGTATTAACAATTATCATTAGTATTACAGTTTGCGTCTTTCTGCCTCGGTCCCTCAGCTGGGTTAATTGTACTTCCTTTGCAGTACTGATCACTTTAAAGTTTCAAGTACTTGAACACTTATAATTGCTGAGAATTGTGGGCTTAAAATCTGCAGCTGTGAACCTGTTTCCTTCAGTAGTTTCCTTCTGGAAACTTACCATAAGTATGCCAAGTTATAGCCTTATTCTCTGACTCCACCCTTCTCTACTAAAATAGAGATGGCTTTTGATGGCTCTGGGCAAAAGAAAATAGCACATTTGCAAAGTTCCCACAGAGTATCTGACTTTAGGCATGTGTGCATGCATTTGAAAGCTGGTTCTTGCCCAGGGTAATATAAGTCAATCCAAAAATTTAAAGTAGCCCCAATTTTATATGGATGGAAAAGTAGCCAAGAGGTTTTCCTTAAACAGAAGATACACACATTCCCCTTTCACATCACTCATGGAAACAACAGTACAAGGTAATTTCCAGAACTGGTACTGAACTAGGCCTCTAAGAGAATTTATGTAGTCTGTCTTCAGAAGTATTCCTCTCTGTTCCTCAGAATACAAACCAAGGGAGATTTGCCACCACTCTGGTCACATGAAAATAATTCTCTTGATCCCCCAGTCTGGGGCAGTAACAGCACAGGGAGTTTACCTACCTCATTTCTAGCTTTCCATTTTACAAGACTTGGGAAAAGTTTGTATGTCCTTCCTGCTTACTTTAAAAAAAAAGAAAAAAGAAAAGAAAAAAAAAGGCAGAATTTAAAAATACAACATACCTTGTGTTCCTTTTGTGTTCTTTTTTGTTTTGACTTTTTGTAGCTGATATTACAAAGTGGGGCTGCTTTATCTATTTATGATTTAAGTAGATGAGAGAATCCAGTAAAAATATTCATTACTTTTACCTTTGATGACCTATTCTTTGAACTTTATATATAACAATTTCAGGAATTTTTAACATTGGAAAACTGATAAAATTCAAGCTTTTACATTAATTTCAATATGTTTGCTACTTTGTACTAATTCCATATTTCTCCTGCCTTAGAACAATGTACAATGATATTATTTGAAACTCCCTTTGGCCAGCCACCTGCTTTGTGTTTCCAGAGGCTCCTGTGCGGCAGCACAAGCTAACTCTACAGTCAGATACTTACAGCAACTAAGACAGTAGAAACCTGTTCAGTTTTTCCCTAGGTTTAGTGCCTTATTTGCTGTACTGCAGCCAGCACCACTGGAAAGCCACTTGGTACAACTGGTTTTCAGAATAAATTGAGAAGAGGTCAAACATCCAGGTATTCCTGGAATGTCTATTGTTATATAATTCTTACACAGGAAGCTCTTGTGAACTGCAGAATGCTACAAAAAAAGGCAAAACAGGACCACAGGACAGGTCAGCTTCCATCTCACTTTTTTGTTGGCCACAGATGAAGCTCAGTTTCAGACAGGAGTAGTAATAGTACTTCATGGGGCTCAGTAAACCTGAGAAAGCATATGCTCAGGCATATGTGACTAAGCATTGTAAGACAGAGCCATTATAACCCACACTCTTGTATTTTATGTTTTTTTTTCCCCAGTCTTTATCTAGGGCTGTGGAAGTCTCTGCTGTGAGTTAAAACTGTTTGTGCTCCCACAATTAAATAAATAAATAAATAACTTCCCCATACTTCTCCTGCTCCCAAGTAGCAACAACCTAACAAATAGTGGTTTGGTTTCCAAAGCTCTGCCACCAGTAAATCTCCAGCCTACAAAAGCCTCACAGAGGAAGCCATTTATTCAAGCAGGATGAAATATATATACACACATATATAACAACAAAAAATAGTCTAAAACACTAGGTAGGAACGGGTTTGTGCCTACTCTGAAAGTCTGGAGAGACCACTGAGTCTCCCTACAGTGTAAAGAAATCTCATCCACATCTGTTGGGACATGGATACAGAATTCCTTCCTTACACATAAGTTATCAACGAGACAGTCCAGTCAGAGTCTGTGTTCATGGTGCTGAGCCTATCTGCACAGGCACAGATCACATACATACTCAGAAGGTCTGAGGCTTCTGCACTGGGTCTCTTGTTCATGTACATTCAGTACCATTTTCTGTAAGACAGGGTAATTTGGGGAAAAACACCCAGCTGTTGCAAACATACAAAAAAAATTTGCAGCCCTGGCCCCCACAGGGCAGGTACTCAGAGATAAATGAACCCTTTTTGCAACTGGGTTACAGCTGCGTTACTTACATACTTACCTGCATTGATGTAAAATACAGTTATATAAGCTCGGATTTTTCAGGCTGATTTAAAGCACAGTCTCATCCCAGGTACATTACAATAAACCAATGGATTGTAACAAAAGTAAAGTTGCTGTGAGAGTGTTCTTACTAAAGAACACGGAAGGAAGACTTGTCTTACCATGGTTGCTATCTAGTTCTCTTTAAACCATCTGCCTGGCAAAGCATTTATGGGACAACAACAACATACACTTCTCGCAGAGGCTGACAACACCACGGGGTGTGTTGAGGTCTCATGACATGGTTGCATTTCTCACCTGGCTGAAAGGCCTCCCTCACGCATGTACTACTTCACACAAAATGGCAGCTGCCTCCCTCTTCCTCCAGGGAGAGCTGAAATCCAAGGAAGTTTGCACTGTCTGCTCTGTGCCTCTTTCTTGCTCTGGCCAAGAGACTGTCATGCATAAAGCTGGGTGTTTAGCAGGGTGAGTGAAGCCATGACCCCAGTCAAGGCTGCAGTGCAGTGCAGTGCAGTGTAGTATAGTGTAGTGCAGTGCAGTGCAGTGTAGTGTAGTGCAGTGCAGTGCAGTGCAGTATAGTGTAGTGTAGTGCAGTGCAGTGTAGTGCAGTGCAGTGCAGTGAGGTGGGTGGAGGGAGGCACTGCACCATGAAGTGACAGCTGCCTTGGCGGGGAACGTGGCTCCACCTCAGGGCAGCCATCTTGTGGGGACCCTGCTTCACTCCTTCACCTCAAGGTGGCAGCCATCTTGTGGGGACCCTGTTTCACTCCTTCACCTCAGGGTGGCAGCCGTCTTGGGAGGACCCTGCCTCACTCTCTGCACAGCCCGCAGCACCGGGGCTGTAAGGAGCTGTGCACACCGCAGGTGGAGCGTGTGAGAGATGGGAGGAAACCAAGGAATGGTTGCTACAAGGGAGGTTAAAAGTTAGGTGAGACTGGCGAGTGGGGAAGCTGCCACTGATGCTGCTAAGAAGCCCACCACCCAAAAGCAGGCAGCCAACTGCCCATTGAAGAAATGGCTGCAAGGCTGTCACAGCGTCATTTGGCTATTAGCTCACCACAGCTGCCAGCACATCTAAAGTGGCTTTATTTAATCAGTAAAACATTGCAGGTAGTGTAAATACCTGTTTCTTGGCCAAATCTAAATGCATCAGCAAAGTGAGGTGAAAAGTAAATGTGTTACATGCTCCTCCCCGCCCTGGTAGGTGCCCCTCAAGTGCAATCTCCGAGCAGGAGCTGGGGAAAACACCACAGCCCCTGAGGCACACGTCAGGGGATGGGAAATTGCAACGCTGATAATGGCTCCAGTTTCCTAGCAGTGTAATTTGTGGACTTTTCTGTTTCTGAAGACAGGAGCTCTAACCCGGGGCTAAACATCCCATTTTTCTGAGACTGCTTTGCAGCCTGAGATGAGGGCAAGGGAGAAAAATCCAATATAGCAGAAAGCAAAGGAGAACTGGAGAAATCCACCGAGGGCTCTAAGTAGAGGCTGAACCAGTGGCAGGAAAAAAAAAACATTAAAGAAATTTTTGCTCAGTACATACTCTTGATGTCTGTGGTTTGTGCATTTGATTATTATGATATTAAACTACATTTATTGTAACTGATAGATAATATTCATACATTTATAAGTTTATTTTCATAAGAAGAATTTCAGTCTATTTTATAGCAATAGAGCTAAACTTGATAGCATAAGGATAGAAGCACTCCTACCTCTGTACTTACCTTCTTACATTTAGTTATATGGCAAGATAACAAATAGAAACTATACCAATAAATTGAGAATGCTTTATACTCTTTTCAGGGTATTTTTGTTTGTTTAAATCCAAACTCCTTACTTTGAATTATATAATAAGTAAAGATTCTATACATGACTATGGTAAATTAAAGAAAAACTCAGCCTTAGGGTTGTTTTTTTTTCCCAGCAATTGACAAAATCACTGATGTGGTTGATCTTGTAGGTATTTCTGTACATACAGAAATCTTCGTAGAACACATACCCCTTTTCCTCACAAGCAGATGTAAAAGTTGGCTCTTCTGTAACTGATCTGTTTTTTTATTAATCACTTTTTTTCTGTCTTCATTCCAAAGCCGTGGTAAGGATGAGGTTTGAAAGGAAGGTAAAAAGGAGGTCAGGTGGCAACAGGTCAAGGCTGAAAAAAAGTTTAGTGGTGTGAGCTAGAAACGACAGAAAAAAGAAAAAAATGAAAGAACATAAGAGGAAATGGGCACTAGCTCATCATTAGCTTTAGACTAAAAAGTAATTTTTATCAAAATCAGATAACAGAAAAGCTGAAAAAGATTAGCATTTAAAAAAAACAACCAAACAAAAAACAGCAACAAACAAAAAACAAGCCATAAAATTAAAAAGAAACTTCCTCTTTGGGCAACAACATTCAGTTTGTAGAGGCTTAATAGTCTCCAGCTGGTGTGTCCTCCCAGTTTGGGGGTAGATTATCAAAGAAAGGGGAAGCAGGGTTAGAAATGGTGTGTTCTCTTTCTGCCTGCCCTGGTTGTTCTGTAGATTTTAGTCTGATTGTACTGTTCCCTGACTGCCTTGCTGAAAATAAAGCATTCTCTGAGGCAAAGTATCTAAAAGAATTTGAGCTGGAAGTTTTACTTTCTTTCTTCACAGTAATTCACACAGGCTGAGGGCTTCTTAATGCCTTGAAATATCTCCTAATGGTTACTGTTAGAATTAGGTACTGGAGTCCAGTAAATTAAAGGATCTACCATGGAAGTTTATTTGTGCTTATAGCAGCAAAGCCCCTGGCAGCTATACAGGTTGTTGCTGCTGTGAATTTATTTCTATTGTGGTGGCTTCTTTTGACAATGTGTGAAAATTTAACTGGCTGTAGTTTAAGATTGGAAGTGTAAACCATACCATTCACAAGAGTTGTGTTTTACGATACAGATCTACTATACAACACACTGTTGTATACACACTACACACTGCAGGAATTGCAGATTAAAACCGATGGGGCGTGTAAACTCTGTGCTTGGCTGGGGCAGAAAGAGGTTAAAAGTCTGACCTGCAAACAAATCCAGTTCTGGCTCTACCTTACAACTTCAGCTTTTGGTATGGGAAAATCCCTAAGGCAACTTAAAGGCTTCCTCAAATAAAGGATCCAATTTAGTAAATCACAGACTTTCCAACCAAACAGCCTACAGTATTTCATATGTTTACTTTAATTACAACATGTTATGGAAGAAAATTTACTCGAAAAGTACCCTTGAAGTTAAAAAGGGTCCTTCAGATGATCTTTTGCCATAAAGCCATCTAACAATGGCCAAGCATCCAAGACTACTACCAGCTGCAAACCATAATAATCTCTTGCAGTCACATATTAACATAAAAATTCTTTCCATATTTTTTCACTGGCTTGTCACAGTCTCACATTATCTTAATTTTATATGGATTAAGTTGTAGTCTGGCAACTTTAGTTTAGGCTTAATTATCAATTATATATTGAATACAGAAGAGGATAGACCTGCTCAGGTCTCCAGCTCTGGTTAGTGGGAACATGCTGGCAACTGGGCAACTGGTGAAGTAAATCAGTGACCTTTTTTCTGTTAGATATTTACATAGTAAATATAGTAATGGTGACTTGAAAAATTGCTAAAGGAAAACCTGAATACCTCATTTTTTTTTCACTGAAAGTATTAATTTACTAATTAATATGGAAAAAAAATATTTTTGGGGGGGACATTAGAGTATTTTAAAAATATGGAGCTTCATGTGGTGCAATATTTGTAATGACCACTACGACTGGCACAAATCAATATAGAAGCCAGTTCAGATATGATAGGTAAAAGGCTCTTAAGCCATAAACATCAGTTTTATCAGTGACCTTGTAATTCATTTTTCTTCCCATCAAAGTGCCAAGAAACATACATTTTGTGAGTCGTTTTATTGTAAGAGCATGAATGTATGTACAAGACACGGATCCATAAACATACAGGCACCTGTATGCCTGTGCATGTGCATGGTTTTACAACATGAAAATCTCTAATAGACATTATCCCAAGCACCAGAGCTGGCTGGTTGCTTACCTGTGTGTTCTACGTTAAATCTTTCCTCACCTTTTTCATCACCCAGTGTCAAAAATATGGGAGGGTGGTGGTGACTTAGAAAGGTGATGGATCTTGTCAGCTGGCACCATAAACACCGAGTTTAAGCAATTTCCAGTGAGATTTTACAAGACCTGCAGCTCACAGGAACTGTGTATTTTTGGGCACCAGCAACCCGTGCACTGTGATACCTGAAACACCCTGGTGCCAGACAATTGCCTTAATTTGAAGCCATGTCCAGCTGCCTGGGATTGCATGAATAACATCTCCCTGTCTCAAAAGTCTATGCACAGGTTGATGCGATGTCCAAGGCCACCTTGAATCAGCTTCACCTGCATTATGGCTATCTACCCACTGTGAGAAACAGGAGGGATTTTGTCACAGGGGGCACAACTGTCTGAGGGGAATGTCCTTGTTCCAGTGTAAAGGGGAAACAGCCAAGATCATTTTAAACGAGCTAAGTCACATTACCTTAGACACTTTAGTTGCATGTTTAGGCTTGGTTCATTTATTCCACTCAGGCATTAGTGCTAAGACTGCAATTCTTTTGCCAGGTTGATCTCCTTATCCCAGCTGCAATCTGTCCATGACTTAAGTAAGTATCAACCAGAAGAGGAGAGAAATTAGACTAAGGGAAGAAGACTATTAATCTTTGGAAATATGAAAAGAGATCAGTAACAGGATGACCCCATAGCTGTTTTTTAGTTTGAACTGTTTGGTAGGGAGTCTGAAAATTCATTTCACCTTAGGAAATTGGAAGAAATAGATATGTGCTTGTTTAAATTACTTCAAACTGAGCCTGAATTATTTCTTATTCTAAGGGAGTCTTGGAACATTGGGTAGCATATGAGTCGGTCAGTATATTAGTGGGCAGCGCTAGCCAGGAGCTGAGCAAGTCCTCTGGCTTGGCACATCCGCGCTGTTTATCCTGGCTGCAGAGGATAAAAGCTGGTGCAGCTTCTCCGGGACTGCTCTTCCAGGGGCACAGCACAACACCACCACCAAGTGGTCTCTGCACCGCAATACAGTACTATGGCAAGCCCTTCATCCCTTTCAGAATGAGCACAGTGTTGCTGAGTTTTCCAAAGATACAAAAATCAAATGTCTCTTCAACATCAGATGAGATTTCCTCATCAGAGAGCGTTTGTATTTTATGATTCTTCTCCTGTGACACATTCCACAACTATTGCTCTTTCTTTAAACATGCCAGTGAGCTTATTTCTCAGAATATTTGGGAAGTAAAATACTTGTAATTAAACTAGCTTAGCAGAAAACTTTATTTGCAGATATTCTAATTAGACAGGTGCTTTCTTAAATTATTCTCTTTCATTTCTCCTTTATCTAGTTCAAATTTCCATATGAAAAATAAAAGTTAAGAACATGTAAGTAAAGTACCTACCTGCATTTTCACTACTTACCCTTCCATGATTTCCTTTAGATAATTATCCCTTTGTCATCGATGTACTGTAGATGTTCTGGAGCTCCACCCTTTTCCAAGGTATCATGGATCAGTCCATGGCAGATGGTAGGGCTGTGTTTCCACGCCTGGGGCAGTCAGTTCCAAGTACTGGCCACCTCTCCAGGTGAAAGCAAACTGTGGCCTGCATTCTGGAGCTATAGGAATAGCAAAAAATGCATTAGCAATGTCAGTAGTAGCATATCACCTGGCTGCCTTTGACTCCAGCTCATACTGAAGTTCTGGCATGTCTGGCACAGCAGCACTTAGTGGTGGTGTAACCTCATTTAGGGCACGATAGTCCACTGCCAGTCTCCATTCTCCATTAGGCTTTTGGTGGTGGTGTAACCTCACTCAGTGCACGATAGTCCACTGTTAGTCTCCATTCTCCATTCGGCTTTTGCACTGGCCATATAGGACCACTGAAGGGTGAGTGAGTCTTGCTGATCACTCCTTGGCTCTCTGGTTGCCGGATGAGATTGTGAATGGGGATCACAGCATCTCTGCTGGTGTGATATTTTCGATGCACTATTGAAGTAGCAACGGGCACCTGCTTGGTTTTAGTTTTTATCAACCCCACTACAGACGATTTATCTGAAAGGACAAGCAAAGCATGCAGCCATTCTGTATTCTCAGTCTTTGTAGATGTGATACCAAAGGACCACCGGTAGCCTTTTGGGTCCTTGAAGTCACCTCCCTTGAGGTAGTCTATGCCAAGGATGCACGGAGCATCTGGACCAGTCACTATAGGGTGTTTATGTCACTTTATTCCAGTAAGGCTCACGTCAACCTTCACAATACTCAGTTCTTTAGATCCCCCTGTCACTCCAGAAACAGTGACAGATTCTGTCCCTTTCTGATTCGATGGCATTAGGGTGCACTGTGCACCAGTGTCCACCAAGGCTTTATACTTTTGTGGCTCTAATGTGCCAGGCCATCGAATCCACACAATCCAATAAATTTGGTTGTCCCTCTCCTCCACCTGGCTGGAGGCAGGGCACCTCTAAGCTTGAGCACTTACAACATTGTCAGGACATGCATTACTGGGGTTTGCACCTCGAGTACTCACACCTGATGTACAGGAATCTTGAGTCACCTGCATATTTGGATTGGGTAACTCCACACTGGAGACTTGAGCAGCCTTCTTTTTAGGACCTCCTTTTGCATTCACCTTACTCAGCAACTTACATACTCGTGCCTGTAGGACAGCAGTAGATTTCTGATCCCACTTTTTCATTTCCTCTCCACACTCACTCAGGAGTGTCCATAGGATTCCTCTTATGAAGTTCTGTTTCTCTTGACTCAGTCTCATAGGTGAAACATGGCCTCCTCCTTTTTGAGAAAAAAGGGGTAAATGCAGTTTCTCAGCTGTTTCCTTTACAGCTGAGACCCAGGCCCAATGAGGAGCCGTGACAGCATCTTCATATCCTTGTGCTGTTTTAATCACATCACCCACAATTCCTTCCAATTATTCAGGAACCCATAACATTACTGATAGTGTGTGGTTAAAAGGAGTTGGTGCAGCATGCACAAGCCTTTGCCTCATAGGCTTAGGGCATGACATGTGATGACGATCTCCAATGTTGTCATCAGTCTAGATCACATCTTGTACGGCCAATTCTTCCAGATACCTGATGGCTTTTTCAAGTGTGGGTGCTTTGACCTGTGGGCAGTCTATTTCCTCTTTATAGGGATATCTCTCCCTTACAGCTGACAAGAGTAATTTCCATAGGCTGGTGGTTCCAGCCTTTTCCCCAAATGCCCAACCAATACCTGCATCTTTGCCCAGGGATCCCAACTGCCTGGCTTCTCCCTGAGTTACTGTTATGGTAGCAGTCCCATCATGCCAGCATCAGAGTAACCAAGTGAGAAGAGGTTCACATGCAGAGTGGCTGAAGTCTTTTCTCCAGGCCCAAACTAGGACACCCTTGAACATTTATCAAATTTTTTTTTATAGAAGGCTGTTCACTGGTGGCCTGCTCTTTGAAGAAGATTTGGATGCACCGTTACTGCTGTTTAGTGTTGTGAGTTTTGGTAACTCCATTCTTACTTGTTCTCCTGTGATACTGTCTTTTTGCTCTTTGGGAATGTCAGAATTGGGAATGTTTAGTTTGGAGAAGAGGAGGCTAAGAGGGAACTTAATTGCTCTCTACAGCTACCTGAAGGGAGGTGGGTGCTGGCCTCTTCTCGCAAGTAAACAATGGTAGAACTAGAGGAAATGTCCTAAAGATGCACTGGGGGAAGTTTAGACTAGATCTGAGGAAGAAATTCTTTACTGAGAGAGTAGTTAGGCATTGGAAAGGTACCGGAGTCACCATCCCTGGAGGTATTTAAAAACCTTGTAGATGAGGCACTGAGGGACATGATCTAATGGGTAATACAGATACTGATTGTCCTGATCTGGGCCAGGATAAAGTTAATTTTCTGTCTAGTAATTTTGCTTTCAGCTAAGTCTCTTATAAGTAGCTGTACTTGCTGGAATTAACAGCAAGTTTCTCAGTCAGTGTCTACTTCTAAGACTGGTAATGGTCAATGTTTATTGTTATGGCTGGAGACTGGTGTGCAGAACCGAGGACACTGCTCAGTTCTGAGGAAGATCTTGGGCTCTGGAAAGAGAAAAGGAGCAAAAAGGTCACACCTGCAGCCCTTTTTTAGGGAGGAGCGTACAAGAAAAATGAACAAAATTGACCAAACAGAGTATTCCATCCCATACACATCCTACTCAGTATAAATTTGAGGGATCATGAGGGTCAAACTGCTTCCTTCTTCCTCTTCTTCACCTGTCCCTGTTTGCTTCAGCATCCTGGGAGGATTCCATCTGTTTGTCTGCCTGTGGTCCTGATCCATGCCAGCCTGAGTCCATGTGTTCCTGCCTCCAGCTCCCGACCGCTGCTGACCCCAGGATTCCAGCCTGGACTTTCCCAGGGCTGCCCTGCAGCCTCAGTGGTGACGTGAGAGTTATTGGGGGGAAGCGGAGAGGAACGTGGTATCAATTTTCCTGTATATTTGTATATATTTAGTAGTTTTTCCTTTTTGTCATTACTGATTCATTAAAGCTGTGTAGTTTAGTTTCCGACCCATAAGTCTCTCTCCTTTATTCTCTCTCCTTCCTCTAGCAGGGAGGGGAGGGGGATTAATAGGGAGCATCTGTCATTCAGTTTAATTACTGGGCCAGTGTTAAACCATGACACTGATCCATGTATTTTATTCGGGGGGGATGCTGATGGTTGGACACAATGATCTTAGAGGTCTTTTCTAACTGTGGTGATTCTGTGATGGTCCTACACAATTTAGATGTTTTCTTGGAAGCCAGCTGGAATCTGATATATAAAGGCTCACAGCAGACAGGAAAGTTGCCACCATTTTCAGTGTAGAGTACCCACTCCTGATGCTTCACTAATTTGACCTTCATGTCCTGGTTTAAATCTGCAGCACATGCTGAGAACAGATATTTAGATCACTCAAATGTACATCTTTAAACTTCTTGAATTACATCTCCCTTCCCCCTAAGATTCCTTGTATGTGGAGTGCTTGGTGTTGATGTGGTGTCATTTCTGGTAGCAGGAAGGGTCTCTAAGGAGTGGCTCATATAAGTAGCTTCTGAATAGCTCTCCCTGTTCCCAAATGCCTGGCCCAGCCTCAGGCCATCAGGGACACAGATGTTTACCTCTACGATTAACATATTCAAGAAGGGGAAAGATTAAGAGCAGGGCAGAAGAGAGGAGAAGATGAGAGAAAGCAACACATGAAGAGAGGGAACTCCACCAGAAGAGAACAGCACCAGAGGAGAGCAATACCAGGGCAGAGAGACTGAAGTCGCTAAGGAAGGAGAGGGAGAAGGTTTTTTTCCTTTTTTGTAGATTTTTTTCTACATCCCATGGGGATACAGCAGCCTGTTTCCTGCAGCCCATGGAGGATCATGGTGGAGCAGATCCTGAAGGACCAGCAGAGCAGCTGTTTTGGACCTGTTGCCATGGAGGGGACTGTTCCTGAAGAGGTGTGTGTCTCTGTGGGCCGACTGCACTGGAGCAGTTTGCTCCTGAGGAACTGTGCCTGGCGAGAGGGACTCTTGTTGGAGGGGTTCTCCTATGGCAGAGACCCCACGTTGGAGTAGGAGAAGACTGTGAGGAATCCTTCTCCTTGAGGAGGAAAGAAGGCCAAGAACAACATGGGATGTTTGGACTGAAAACCCCACTCCCTTTCCCCCTCTGCCACTGTGGGGAGAGGATGTAGTGATATCAAGAACAAAGTAATTTGGGCTCGGGAAGAAGAGAAGGGTGAGGGAAAAGTATTTAAGCTCTGGTTTGTGTTTTCTCTTTGCCCTGTTTTGATTTGATTAATGTTAAATCAAATTGACTTTTTCCTCAAGTTGAGTCTGTTTTGCGTGTGACCATACGTGGTAAGTTAAAATCTTGTAGTCATCTTGACCCACAGGGTTTTAGGTAGATTTCCTTCCTCGTCATCCCATATAATGGGGGAGAGGGAGTGAGAAGCCTCATGGTCCTTTGTTATCATCCAGGCTCCAACCATGACATTAATGGCGCCCAATCTTGGCCCTAGACAAGGAGGAAACAGGCAAAACATGGACTGAAGGATACCAGAATGATTGATGGGGAATTTTGGTTGTTACAGTTGTGGCGATGAGCCAGGCTCAACCCAGGACAATGGACAATTTATAATTCTGTGCAAATTTAAACTGCTGAATCAGTTGGTCTAAGAATTGCTGGAAGTTTAGTATGTCCTTACGTAGACATCACAAAATTACATAAGGGTGAGAGGTTAGAAGGGTTCCCTTAGGTCAGATGCTGAACTGAGAAGGGACAAACACATACCAGCTATCTGGATAGTTTCTAGTTGTCTGAGTCACCCTGTTGGATATTTCATAGCAGTCTTAGGTTCAAGTGCTTTATCATCCCAGTTAGACAGTTGTGCCAAGTACAAGTTGGGCTCTCTTCCATGCTGTCATAAATAACACCATTTTTTTATAACTTAAGAGTAATTTTCATAGTTAAAACAATTACCTTAAGCGTCATCTCTCTAGGTGTGTTTATTGTTATTTAAGGGAATTAATGGCCAGCAATCCTACACATGAGTAATCCTTATGGTATTTGTTTGTATTCAATAGTGTAAATATTATGAGATTTTAAAACTCTTCCTTTGCCAGTTTTGCGGATAAAAGCCAAACTAAATGAACCCCCAAAAATATATGATAATACGTTTCCAGCAGTGGTTCACTTCCCACCATCCTACTTCCCCTCAAGCATGAAGAATATCAGCTTCCCAACAACTGTGTCCATCTGTGTGTACTTCAGAAAATGGCCAAGCAGCAACAGGGTGCTTTCCAGACCATACCATGTTCTAAGAGTAGCAGTGTTCACTATTTCAAAGGAATCACATCTTAGCTGAAAAGAAGAATGGATTTCAGACAGTGTGTTTCAAAGGCAAACTTGTGCAGCAAACACTAGTTTCACTAGTTTCCCAAAAGTTACTGGCAGCTATATGATCAATTCATGACATGTTTCAGGCAGACTATGAGGACATAAAGCTGCTTATCATAAAGGTGATTATATACCTTTGAGAAACTAGGTTTGCTTTCAAATAGGTATTTAATGAGAAGAGGAAAAAAAAAAAAAAAAAAAAAAAAAAAAAAGAAGTAGATATTAACCGAAAAAAAAGACAAGTAAGTTTGAAAAGAAGAGACTAATAAAAAGATGCATTTCAAGGTATGCCACAGATTCTGAGGTACAACATTGTGCCTAAATTTGACCCATCCTCAGGAACCTGGCATCACATGATTTTACAACAATTCCTGTTAACTTCTTTTGGGAAGCTTTTTCCAATTCTGCTTGCTATGTACCTGTAATAAAATTAGTTTTTCTTTTCTTCTGGATGATAAGGAATACCATAATGATAATACACATCTGCCTCTCCTGTCCACTCAGTCAATAATATTGTCTGATTATATGTATAAATTCTAGTTATAATTTCATATGTCTTAGGAACAGTTTCAAGAGAAACAGGAAGACAGGAACATGATTTCAGTTCCACATGGTCATTCCACACATCACTTAAGCAAAGAAGAAAAAGGCTCTTTAAGAAATGATATTTGCTCATCTATTCTTCTAGTACAAAGTCAGAATGACCACAAAAATTACAATCATTTACTAAAAGCTGTCATTTTATTTGACTGGCAAAAATGAGAAATTCGCCAGCTGAAATCTTTTACATTTTAAAATAAAGCTTTTTGAGGTTTTTTTCCCACACAAAACTTATCTGCCCTTAATACAGCTAAAATGCTTTTATTCATAACTAAACAAATATTCAGTGTGATGTCTTTGAATAAATATAAAATATTTAGATTCCTTCTTCTGGCTTAAGGTGGAAGATGCTGGGGTTTGGCTTTATTAAATCTAGTATCCATAAAGAATATGGATTTATTCACATTTTCTAGCCAGCAGTCTCTGAGGACCTTGATTCATGCATACCAGGTGATACCAGGTGATCAGACAGGGCCATAAGGCTTTATCCTTATACCCATCTATTGATGACCTGCCCTTTATCCTGCTATCCTGAAGAAGCAGATGCAGGATCAACCATTTCAACAGCAAGGTTCTGCTAATCACTAATAATTCATTAAGCCATGGCATCTCAGATTTCTCAGCCAGCAGTCTGTGACTTCCCTTAAAAGATAGCTTGATGGGAAAGCATGTGGCTCAAAACTTTCTGAGAAACAAGTCATGTTAGTCTGTAACTCCTTCTCTAACTTTGAGAATGGAAGCTAGGGATTGTGCAGTTAATCCTTAATCCTTGAAGACAGTGACAGAAAAAGAATAGAACAGACTCTTATGTAAAATGGGAAAATATGAACTAAGGGAAAATAAATGTCCAATGCTTGCAAACTAGTACACTCTCATGCTGTTTCTGGAATTCAGGGGCCTACAAAAAATGTCTTTAATTTTTTAAAAATGGCTTGAAAGGTAATAAATCATTCTTAAATCAAATATTGTCTGGAGATTGCTGAAAATGGAAACATTTCTTTTAACCAATGTATATGACAAGGCAAACAAACATCTTACTCTCTGCTACAGGCTTCTGTTTGTTCAGTATGATGACAACATACTAGTATTGAACCAGTCATCACAAATTACCTGGTTCACCTTTACTTATTTACATCCCTGTGTATAAAATGCAACTGTTTTCATTTGACAGTATTTACAACCTACTTTCAAGCATGCAAGATGATATTTTAATGGAAGAGACAAATATGCTTGGATGTGTAGAGAGTGTAGTTTTAAGATTTATACTCAAGATGGCAGTATGAAAACACAAATGTTTCAGCAGGGACTTGCCACAGCTATATTGAATATTCCCAAATCTTGATTTTATTGCTTTCTTAATAAAACTGAACAGTCTGAACCACATTAAAATTCAGAATGGTCAGCAATGAAATACACCAGGAAGCAAATATTCATGAAGGGGCAAAAGTCATTAAAACATGCATTATTAAAAATAGAGCAATGATTAAGTAATGAACCTTTTGACAGAAGTTCATTGTCAGAATGTACTGTTTCAAAATACCAAACAAGTAAAATATTAACATACAATTAGATCCTGGTGAACTCCTAATCAAAGTTTTAGGATGCAATGAATATAATGGTGATGGGCTGCTTCTCCCATCAAAATGACAGCTATCATATTTTAAAAGAACATCTTTGTTCTGAGTGGAAATATTTGCCTGCGTTTAAATCTGTTCCCCACCAGAGACATCTCCCTTCCATCCTTTTGCATCTCTGTCTTTCATCTCCTTCGTGCATACAAACACATAACTTTCCTATCAATGCACATGCTTTATCTAATTATTTTATGCCCCTAATAAATACTTAATGTGTTTAAATACAAACCAGCATAATGTATACTTTGCCTATAGAGATGAAAATAATTTATGACTCAGAGAATGCGGCATCTGATGTGGAAAAGCTTTGGTACCATTAAAGTCAGACATGTTGAAATGTTCATGTCAGGAATCATTATGAAGGTATTTTATTGTGTTTTATCATTCAGAAGTGATGACTGCATAATAGACCCTAAACTAAGGTAAAGCAGAAAGTTTACAGTAAGTCATTGGCCAACAGTAAGAAATACGAATAGGGTGAAAAGCTACGATTCACCTGGAGACAAATAAATGTGAAAAACCTCCTAAAAGAAATTCCTGCAAAACAAAGTATTTCCACATAAACGGAAACGAGTATATTAACTTTTCATGGCACTGTAGCAATATTAGACTAACAACACTTAAATACTCCAGGACCCATTTGCAAATTAAACAATGTTTGAGAGAGGAAGAAAGATGTCTGGTATTACAGCTTATGTTAAATCACCTTTTAGTCATTTAGTATAATAGGAGGCTTTTCTTAGAAAAAAAGTATGATGCCTTAGAGAAGACTATAGGCAGCCAACGGTTTTGAGAAATAAAAAAAAATTGGCTCAAATTCTACTACAAGTTCCTGATACGTGACTGGAAGAAGTAGTTGAATCATCACCTTGTCTTTGAATGTGGCTGGAAAATAGCATGATGGAATGAATCATCACCATCCTGCAAATTCTCTTTCTTACCGTAAACAATATAGTGCCTGGAAAAGCACTGCTAAACAAGAGCTGCAACTGTTTTGTAATCCTGGTTTGGGAAGAGAAGTTATTAACAAGTAGCAAGAGAGTAAATTCAAGCATCTGACACTGGAATAAGCTTTTATACAGATATTCTCTTGAGAGCTCGTCAATGGTGTCCGAGGTAAGATTTCCAAAAGATGGATTTACTTGTATGTGGTTTGCCCACATGTCATCTGTTACGGGGTTAGTGCAAGTGGGAGTGCAACCTTCCCCTGAAGAAATGGATGGCTGTGAACTTGATCAAAAAAGTTCTCTCAGAAAAGGAGTAGCTAGAGCAGAGTTTGCTATATTGCTGAAGTGAGTGTAGTATTTATGAATTTTCATAGCAATTTCAAGTTTAAAACTGTCCCCAGTTTATCAAGTAAGTAAGCAAGTCATCATCAGAAAATTGTGACTCTGGGTCAGAGTGGTTTTGTTTTTCCTGAAATGGCAAAATGATCTGCAAACCCCCCCAGCATCCTCTGTACTTAACAGTGGGGATGTAGTATAGTAATCTCCCCTCCCTATTAATAAATGTTATGGGAAAGAGAGGGAGATGTTTGTAGACTTGGGTTTCTTAGTCCTTGTCTGCAGCAGCAGTTCCAAAGAATCACATGTAGCCATCTGGTTACCATCTGGGGCTTATCAAACAGCATGGGACATTTCCAAGTAGTTATGCAGCCAAAAAACTGAGCATCCACAGCTTGTACCTGAAAGAATAATGCAAACTCTACCATGGAGGCCATGCATGCTAAGCATATGATCCTCTCTGGCTCTTCATCTAACACTTTCATTATCTAAAAGTAGATTATTTTTGATGACAGTAACTCTGACATTGCGGGCTGAGACTGGCTTTTGCTTTCTGAGCTATGATCATGCTGTCTAAAATTGCACCTTCCGTTATCAGTAAAATAAGACTGGACTTATGCAGCACTTAGTAATAAGAGGATTTACACCTTGGTTGAAGGCAGCTGTACAGGCTGAGTATGGTTTCATGGATGTTCTACTGATGGAACAAAGAATACACTTTGCAGTTCTCCTATGGTTTTGCTCTGCCTTGGGCTTCCTTGGAGCTTCAAATGCCCAGAGGAAATGGTTGAATAGGAGGGAGGGAAGACCTTATCACTCTCTACAGCTACCTGATAGGAGATGGCAGAGAGGTGGGGAACGGTATCTTCTTCCATGTAAGTGGTGATAGGATGAAAGGAAATGGCCTCAAGTTGAACCAGGGGAGGTTTAGATTGGATATTAGGAAAAATATCTTGTCTGAAAGAGTGGTCAGACAATGGAACAGGCTGCCCAGGGAAGTGGTGAAGTCACCATCCCTGGAGGTGTTAAAAAACATGCGGACATAGCAATTCAGGACATGGTTTAGATGTCATCATGGTGTTGGGTTGACAGTTGGACTTGATGATCTTAGAGGTCTTTTCCAACCTTAACAATTCTATGACTTTATGAATATTATACTTCTAAAATTCATTTCCTAGCCATATGCCTGTTTCCAACATATGAATATAGCAGGAGTGCACTAAACCCAGCATGAGCATTTGATCTTAGAGCCAAATGAATAATTGCATCCCTTTGCAGCCACCTTGCATGCTTGGACAATGGGTCAATTCTTCAGGTATAATGGAAAATAAAAATCTGCAGCATCTTTTTGTGGCATGCCTTGATTGCAGCTGTTGAACATTCTGTCTTTACATTTTTCTGATCTCTTGCTGGAAGCACAATTAAAGGGTCCTGAATATAGCAATATATCACTAATCCTGTAATCCCCTGAGGTTCTGCTGAGACTACCACATACTAGCAAAACCAAATCACAAACAAAACAAAGCAAAGAGCAATTAATGAAATAAATCAAATGACATGGTTTTGATACCCCCTTTCCTTTGTCCAAAGATATTCCAATGCTATTAAGCTACTGTTTGGGAGAGAGTATAATGCACCAGTTGCATAAACTGGTGTAGTGTGTCATTTAAGTTAATAAACCCACACATTGCACCCAGTCAAGGATTTAGTCCAAGGCTTCCTATGACTTCTGGTAGTTCTCCTGGCAAAACACTATGTTACCATCCCCTCCTGAGACTAAGCTGAAAGTGCCTCTAGAAATGGCCCAGTTCATGAATTTGGTTTTGCTGTTCATCTTCATGACGTGTTGTAGTCGTATTACTCCTCTGAGGGATTTCACAATCCTATGATTGTATTTGTCTTGAGCTGTAGAAAGCATAACTCCTTGGAGGAAGGAGGAAGGAATATTTCTATCCCTACGAGCAAAAAGTCAACAAGTTGTTTGGACTAGAGTTAGGCAAAGTGATTTAGGGGGCAGTGGGGGGAAAGGCAGGCCTATTATTTTAGGTCTTTCTAGGGTTAGCTAAAGATAAACAGTGAAATGTATACCAGAATATTTCAGGAGGGTTCTGAAAGGAACAAGTGAGTTCTCTATCTTCCTGATTTTCTGTTTGGATTAAAACAAAATCTCCCCTATATTTCAAGAAAGCATATCCACCCACCTACAATATTTAATGCTGAAACTGGAAATAGCTAATGACTTTCCATATGAGAGGGAAATATGCAACAGGTTGATGGGACAGCCCTTGAAAAAGCAGTGAAGGGTTCCACTCTGAAAAAAAAAAACAAAAAACCTGCAATTCTGAAGTTATTTTATGGAAATTTATTTCCTCCTTTGCCAACTGTGAAGGAGGTTAGGGGGACACTATGTGGGGATTGAGGAACTGGGGCATAAAAGGAATTAGAATAATGGAACTGATCCAAGGAATTGGTCATAGGAGTATACCCAGTATTCTTTTGGCATCTATCATGGCCAAAAATTATATGGTCATAAGATCTCTGGAATTTGGCAACAGGGCAGGTAGTAGTATTGGTATGCAAAGTCATTTCATCTTTACAAAAAAGTAACTGAATGTTTGCTTACTTAAGACAATAATCATTACAACCTAATCAAAGGTTCAGTTTTCCATTAGAAAGCCATCAAACTTCCATGAAAAAAGTCATGTGGAAATTGGAACTTTAAATTTACTAGCTTGAAGGAAAGTAAAAAAATCTATGCAAACAAACCTTATGCCAAAAATCCAGTAGTCCAAGTAGAGACACTTAAATTGTCTCATTGGTTTACAAAAGATTAATAATTTTAAATAAAACCCTCTTTTCCTGTTTTAAAAATGTTATGTTCAACTTGGTAGAACATTCTAGAATATTTTGCTTTTTATCCACTCACTGGCTTTTGTCCCTTTCAGGTAACATGCTTAAAGATCTCAGTTCTGTTTTGTTGGAATATTCCCAGCTCCTCAAATCACAACTTTCTTTCATGAGTAAGATTGAGGCATTGCAGCTAATGGTATTAAGAGAGAGTGCTTCCTGCTTCTGACTGATCACAGGTAAAAAATAGCTCAGTGCTGAATTTCAGTGCACTGACAGCATTGACCCAGCCAAAAGCATATAAAGGCATGAGGTCAGAAGTATGGAGGCTAACCTGAAGAATTTTCTTTATTTCTTTAAAGCTGGAACTTGTAAGAAAAGACAGTAATGGTTGCTAAGCCTACAGCAAGTAAAACTAAGATTTGCTGAGATAATCAGGATTAGTGGATGCAGAGGTTTCAGGGTCCCTGAGTAGAAACTTCACGGATTCTGGAAATGCACGAAGTATCAATTGACAGAACTTGTGTGAGAATACCTGAGTGTCAGAATGGAGGCTGTGATCAACACAGAATATAAGTGTGAGTTTCAGTATTTGTGGGAAGAACGCTAGAAGCAAAACCACACACTGGGCAAAAACTGAAAAAAATACAAAAATGAACAGGGCAAGGTAAGACCACAGGGCCAGAGACAGACCAGAACAAGAGAGATTGAGACACTGACTTGCCCCATTAGATATTTAATAGAAAAAGCAAGATAGCAGTGAAGAAAGGAAAAACTGTTTCCACTAAAGGAAAAAAAGGGAGGAGGGCAGGACTGAGAAGCCAAGGGAATTTTAAACAATTTTCAAGGTGTTGAGAAGGAAGAGAAGGAGAAGGAAACATGACTCTCAGACAGAAGGGAGAGAAGAAGGGACTGAATCCTCTTAAAAGCATGGTAAAGGGGCAGGTTTTTATCATCCAAAGGTTCAGGCTTAGAAACTGTAGACTTGTTGTTTGAGCAGATCCAGTAGACGATCTCTTGCCAGGATGCATTTAGTAAGAATATAAATTATATGATATTGTAATGTTAAAGAGACTTCTGATAAGAGCCAGAAGAATGAACTGTTTATCTTTTAAGCTGGGACAAGTGACACAAGTGTCCCATTAGGTGTGTCTCCTGCTTGAAGAATACATTCAGTCACTTAAAAGCTCCTGGTAGTCACTGAAGTTGTTCAGGTCCTTAGGGAAAGAAAGCAAAATTATTGCAAGATGGGGAAGCAAAAGGATAACCCGAGATAGGAAGTGTTATGGGAAAGATTAGAAGGAAGATGAGTCCAGAAGGAGTCTTGTGCAGAGGGTAAAATTGTCTTCAAACACAGGAAACATAAAGGTGAAGTATGAATTTAGATGAATAAAACCTGGTTGAGTATAAGAAAATAAAAGGACCCATATACATGGAAAATGTAGGGAAGGGGAAAAAAAAAAAAGAAGAGAAAAAAAAGAAAAATGAAAAAAAAAAGAGAAGCCAGTAAGCAATGACAGTCTCTGTTTCTCTGACAATTATAAGAAGTATCATCTCCCCAGTTTTCATTAATGACTGTAGCTCAGAATTTAAAGTAAAAGGCATAATAGCTAACGGGAGTTCAAGAAAAGAAAAGCATGGAGTCTCTCTCTAAAAAGCTAAATTAGTGCTGCAAAATTGGAAAGCATGGGTAATATGGAGAGGCATTATGCTATCATGCAGTATCAAATGAACTCAAAGACTTTTGTTAACAGTAATTGTATAGCAGTTAAAGCTTCAAAGTGCTCCAGTTAAAGAGACACAGCAAAAAATCTCTGCTATAAATGGGAAGAACTTTGTGACTGGGGTAGAAAAAAGTGGGATGTCAAGCTGATCGTCTGAGGCTCTGAATTTTTAATTTAGAGAGGGCTAAAAACCTAAGCCGTAACAGGAATTATTTCCAGAAAATCTGTAGAAAAGTCTTAAGGTCATCATATAAATTTCACGACTGAGTACTGTGTATAGTACTGATCTTTCACAATGACAAGACCATATTGTGAGAGAAATTCTATCAAGTTTCTATAGAGCTTAGAAAGAGAGCTATAAAAAGAGCTACAAGAAGGGACTTGTATTGGGTAGTATACATACATACATATGTGTGTTGGTCACCTAACTTTAGGAAGATTACTGATGGATGAAATAAATCATACCTATTTTTACATAGCATTTGAATTAAATTATATTATGTAACTATCCAAAAGCACCAGAGTGAACATAACCTCTCAAATTCCTTTCTGCTTTTAGTTTCCAACAACAATGTGACTTAGTTTTAAGTGAATTCTAATGGTATTTATGGAACTGACACTGCAGCTTTCAAGTTCTTTTATATTAGTGAATTTTCAAAGCATTGAAGTGTTCCCATTATTATGATAGGATCCCGAAAGAGATACAAAGTGATACTGCATGTAAACCACAAATAAATCAAATTTTAAACTGTTTATTGTATCACCACCGTAAACTAAACTCATTCATCTAAAATACTTGCTCTGTCAATCATCACTGCAATGTGGTTTCTGTCCCGAGTTGTTTCCCATTGTATCTTCAAGATTCATTTTAGTTCACATGCCCAGTCTACAAACCTCACTCCCAGAATTATGAGTGCTCTTGATATCTTTAGACAGCTTTTTATCTGATATCTCTAGATATCAATAGCATGACTATATAGGGAATTGGGTTCTATTGGTGATAGAGTCTTGATGCAAGGAATTCTAAGAAATAAGTCAATCTTTGTGCCAGATCAACATTCTTTTCTCTTAGCTTTCAAACCACAAATAGAGGAAATAACTCTATAAACTTAAAAATTAAAGTTGCTGTTGTGTTAGTGTCATTTGAATAAATCTGTGAAAATGTAAAATAATTGCAATGCTAAATTATATCTTAGTGCTGTAAGAATCTCAGCCTGCTTGGTACTATAAGAATCTCAATCTGGTTTTGCACATTTCCCAGTCTTCAAATCCCCATGTAATATTAGTGAAAACATTTCACTTGATAAAAGTTTCAATCACAGGCTTATTTTTTAAAATATATTACATGCTGATGAAGTTCATTCTGATTGTAGTAGGCTTTGATAATTCTATTCAGACAGGAAAAAAAAAAAAAAAAAGTCCAGATTCTGAAGTCTAAGAAGTTCCTTGACTGTAGTATTTTCTGTTGCCAGTAGCTGAGCTCTTCTTATTGCCCTTTTCTTCATTAAAAACAGTGCTCAGACACTATTATGGTTTTGTTGCTATGCTATCTCTTCCTGTTTATATGACAAAGTTGACATCTCTCCAAGGCATGGATCAGAGTGATGCTTCAGAGGAGAACTCAGAGCTATAACCTTGGAGTATTTTTGGAGTATTTGCTGTAGAACACTTGTTTTTCTCACTTTCTCCCAGTCTGACCTTCATTTTGAACTTGGAGATGTGTAATGATGAACCTCTCCACAGGATGAAAGAAAGGCTGCTTACTGTTGTTATCATTTGTCTGACTGGTAACAGATGTTCATGAGAGAGATAATTTTTTAAAAGTGTTTGCTGGTTTAACGTACAAGGGGAGGAGATTATTAGTATTCCAATCAGATACCATATTTTCCATTAATCCATTTTTCTCACTGTTCGGGGGAGACAGTCATCACACATTTTCTCAACATGCTACCAATTTAAATGGAGCTTTCATTCAGCATATTTCAAAATCAAGAATAATACAAGGAAGCATTACTAGAATCAGCATCTGATCTCTTAGTTCTTTCTTTGTGGCCTGTATCAGTTTAAGGTTTATATTCTATTGAGCAACAAGAAACAGAAAAGTGACTTGTGATTTTTCATTCTCAAGGACACAGAAGTTCCACTGAGAGTGATCTTTCCTCTCTCACCCCCATAGAAATCCCTGCACCTGTGTTTGAAGTCTTTGAGGACTCTGCTAATGAAGTCAGAGCTATTTATAACTCTCTAAATCTCCAACAGTTTTTGATGAAAAACAGTCAGTTCTGAAAGCATCTGTGTGCCACACAAGGAGTTCCTCAGACTGGAACTTTAGCTCAGAGAAGACAATCTGTCCTTTCTGCCTTCTCCACCTCATGTCATATGTTGTCTACCAAGAGACAGTTTCATGTTTTCACATGAAAAAGGAAGGAACCTGAACCATCATGTCTACTGAAAACTTATTACTAAGTGCATCATGTTACTCCTGATCAAATTTCTGTGGCCTAACTTCTGCTCAGCTGGAGCACAGAGTCTGTCAGCCTACAGAGAAAAAGTGTTACGTGAACTCACACAGCTTCAGCTGCACTCACACATTTACCATAGCACAGTTCATCACAGCAAGCTGTTGAAACACAATAATTTGACTGGAAGCCAGAGTCTTAAACTTTTGTACTTCAGTCAGTTCTCCTCCTATTTGGGGAATTTGTAACAAGTGACAAGTTTTTAGGAGACTGGAGATGAATAGTTTAAGTACAAATACAGGATGCCTCAGCCCACATTCTGTGTCAAGGAGTAGATCATCATGGTTTTGAAGTTTCCTATGTAGACGTGTTCATTTCTTTTTTGTTTTTCCTTTTCAGACATAAATAATTTCACTTACATAAATTGACTACAAGACTCTACAATCAAAAGTGTAATCTTCCAGCTGTGGACTGAAGACGTTTTACTGACGGGGGGAAGAAGTTAAATCATTGCTATCAAAATTCCCTGAGGAGGCCAGATCCAGGCAGACTAGACCTATTAGTTTTCCCGTGGGCATGAGGAGAGGGAGAAGGAAAGAAATGAGGAAAAACTAGGTTCCAGAATGAGCTACCCCTTTGGCAGTTATCCAAAAGCTACTAGGACTCTAGTGTGTCTCTTGAAGGAATATTCTTTATAAAAAACAAGATATTCTATCTTGTTTTATAAAATGGAGTGTTGTAACTCCCACTGTCTCTCCAAAATAAGAAAAATCCTTGGGATAGTTTCCTGAGCCTGGATCATTTGCATATGAGTTTTTTTACTAAGGAATATCCCTCAAATAAAGCTGACTGAAAACAAGCATAGAAAGGATCTTTGCAATTTCTCTGGCTGTGTGCACATCTCTACAGAAATAATATACTCCATGTATTCACCTCAGCAGCTCTGCTCATAGCACACGGTGGCACCAGCCTGTTACAGCACTGCAGAAGGACTGAAAGAGTCTATTTTAAAGGGCATAAACTTCAAGACTCAGCCCTACTGTCACTGAGTCTTTGATTTCAAATGAGGGAGAAAGGACTACTGTGTAGGCATGAAAATGGACAGCCAGAAACAGCCACCTGCTAGGGAAGAGGGAGAGAATATACTCATCAACATGATGTGGTAGCAGTGATGCTGCTATGTGTATGCCTCACATACAGTGCCAATGGGCAGTCCATGACCCCTGAAATAAATCTGTCCCATATTCCCTGACAGAAGAGAGGACAGAAGGCTGAGAAGTAAGAAGCTTATTTTAGCTGACTGGGTTACTAGAACACAGACATAATTGACAGTTTTGCTGATATAGCAAACTTAAACTTATTTGGTTTATGCAACCAGAAAAACAAAGGAGAGCAATGAAAAATAAGATGTAGCCAGGCAGACTGTATCTCAAGACAAGCTGAAATGACTCATGCCAATTTATTCAGTGGCTCTAGTGTTTTGCATTAAATAAAGACTTTGTTCTTTAGCTTTGTTAACAGTTAAGCCTGTAAAACCTTTCTGTCACAAAAGCAGGACCTGGGATCATCCCAGATGATGCAACCTGGGAAATGTTAATACAAGGCATCCTGATGGCTCTGCACAGCACCAGACCTACTCAGACCAGTCCCTTGATACTTGTGTACTCCACTCTCAAGTGATACTGACTTGAGGAGGCTTCTTAGACACAGAACCACATGAGATTTTCTCTGAGACCTGTCGTGGTACTGAGTTCACTCTGACAAGCTCTCACAAAACCAGAGGCTGTGGAGTTATTCAAAATCACCCTTGGTTCAGTAGTATGAGCTCTGAATGGGAGATACAAAGCCACAATCAACCCAAGCCACACAGGTGAGATTTGGCACTCCACTGAAGGTAAGAAGAATATGAGAGACACCCACCCCAAGCCTGCATGCAGCCAGGTCAGATTTACATGAGTTATTGGAGTGGGGTCTCTGCCACCTGAAAGCTGATGAAATGCTTCAGCTGCACGTGAATTAATCCAAGCCAAAACCAACCAGCTGTGCAGAGAGCCAGCTCCATTGTCTTGCATCCATGACATAGTTAATCTGCAACCTGGATAAACAGCCCATGGATAATTGAGAGTGAAGCACACAATATATCAGCATTCTCTTGGCACATTTGAGCACTGACACATCATTTATTTCCCATAGACTGTGCATACAAAGTTGAAAACAAAATGTTCAACTGTCACAGAGAAACTGGGAAAAATTTTAATAGTGCCTTCATACAGCTTTGCCTATATATATTAAAACAGTTAATTTAAAATGTCTGATTAAGGGAGAATCCCCCATGTACAGTAGAACTGTGTTTGAGTCCATGTTATCACTATGCTTAGCACAGAATATAATGTGAACAAGAGGACAATAAATTATGACTGCATAGCTGGCTAAAACCTGGAAAACACTTATCGTTACTTTCTGGGATTAAGCTTCAAAGGTTCCACATACATACTTTAAGAACTTTAAGGATGAGCATCTCTATATGGTCAGGAACAGTCTTGGAACTGCTAGCTTCAGCTTCTTTCTTAGCCTTACCTCAAGTGACTCACCCTGCATTGAGTCACTCAGCTTTATTTGAGTTTCAGGGATTTTGTAGCTTCCCTCATCCAAATTGTCTTCTAACATTGGCATCTAAAAGGTCTGTACAGGTTGATAATTCCCAGAACCTTCTTACTGGGCTTGTTGATTCAGTTCAGCTCTGTCCCAAAACCCATCTGCCCGTCACAGAGCTGTAATCTAGTTCTCCTTCAGCTGATCTTGTTAATCCAATGATCTCTGTTTTATGAAAAGAGATAGGTAACTGAGCCTCCTTAAAATAGATACCCCACAGATAGATAGATAGATTCCCTTCTGTCTCTATGACACAGACATAAGGGCTTTCAAAGCTCATGAGTCTAAATTCTACATTCTTGTGCCTAATGTTCCATATTGTCTGGTACCTTGTCTAGCTCTTGGCACCTTATGTGGATGTTCTGAAACATCTCTCTACTGACAAGATATTTGTATATAAGTAGAATTTAGGCCAGTTAAATATACCCTAAAGTGACAGATGTATGAGGATATTTCAGGACATAACCTCCTGGTTAGGACATTTCAAGAGATTTCAACAGATATGGTATCCACTTCTTAGTTAGAAAATTAGTCACCTACGTATCATGCAGATAGATTTTAAGGATCATGTCTTCCCTCTGCCCTCAGCAGACTGCCAAGCCTGCAGACAAGGTAAGTCAAAAACACAAGCTAGTCATGCCAGTACCATACTATTTTATTCTTGGGGTGGCTTTCATTTTGCACTGTCTACTTCCCACTACAATTCCTCTTTCTGCTAATTCAGCATTTCTGTCACATAAAACTCTCTCTTATGATGGAAGTCAGACTTGAAAAGATAGAAGGATGCTTAAGAAGAGAGTAAATAGTGACACCAAATGAGAAAATCCATACTGTGAGTCAGGTTTGCACAACAATGGATGTGACAGTTTTTAAGATCAGATAAGTGGCTAATGAACTTTACTGAGTAAAATTAATTGATCTTGAGAAATCAAGAGTATTAAGCTACCAGATAAAAGCATCTATATCTTGTTTCCACTAGAGAACACCCCACACAAGTCTCGATATCCCTCAGATACATCCTTATTTAGATTATAACACATCAATGGTGCAGCAAAGCTGGTGAAGGATCTAGAGCACAAGTCTTATGAGCAGCAGCTGAGGGAGCTAAGGTGGTTTAGCCTGGAGAAAAGGAGTCTGAAGGGAGATTCTAATGCTTTCTACAACTGTCTGAAAGAAGGTGGTAGTGAGGTGAGTGTCATTCACTCCTCCCAAGTAACAAGAAAAAGACCAAGAGGAAATGGCCTTCAAGTTGCACCAGGGGATACCAGGGGAAAATTATTGACCAAAAGGGTTGTCAGGCATTGGAACAGGCTTCCCAGGGAAGAGTCACCATCCTTGGAAGTACTTAAAAGATGTGTAGATGTGGTGCTTAGGGACATGGTTTAATGGTGGACTTGGCAGTGCAAGATTAGTGGTTAGACTTGCTGATCTTAAAGGTTTATTCCAACTAAAATGATGCTATGATTCTGTGAACTTCAGGAGTTCCTTGACCTGTCTGGATACAAACCTCAGGTCTGTTATACCAGACTTACACCATGCTAACTGAGATATCCAAAGACCAGAGAGATGTGTGTGTCATTGGGTCAGATGGTTGTTGTAGGCCCCTGCCAACTGAAATTATTTAATTCTATTCTATTTTGTTCTAGTATATTCTGGTCTGGTCTGGTCTATTCTGCTGCATTCTTTCATGCTGCCAGCATGATGGACAACTGAAAGGAGACCTACAACTGGAGGTAAGGCAAGATGAGCACATACAGTACCACATACTTAATTTTTGGCATTTGACTTCCCAAAAGTCATGAACATCTGACTAGGCTGTGACCTAGTTTATTTAATCTGTCACCTGTTGCACCTTAGGGCACAGCTTTGTTTCATTTGTAGCAAGTTAACATACTTTCTAGTGTAAATAATTAATATTAACCTTATCTCCCCTCTTCTGGAAGGTGGAGAAGGTATCATTGACTTATTTTTGGTTTTGTTTATGACTGTTTATGACCTCAGAAAAACCTCATATTAATATCTGCAGCCACTGACTTCCATCAAAAATGTGCAAGAAACATATTCTTAATACAGTACCAGCCAATTTTACTGAAAGGAAAGAGTACATTTCTTCAACTTTACCTGTCTCTTCATTTTTCTGCAAATCCTAAACACTTCTTACATCAGCTTCATAAGCTTCAAGAACTCTTATTCTCATCACAAACACAATACCTGCACTAGGCAAGCTGTGGTTCATGGGTGATTAATCCATTTTGCATTAGCCTGTCAGGCTGAAAAGAATAGGGATTAGGGATTACAGGTTAAAATCTAAATGTCATTCCTATTTACAGTCTTTAACATGTCCAATCTACTCTGTCTAGGAGAAATAACATGTAAATGAAGAGTTACTTAGCCAGTTATCAAATCTTCTAGTGCAAAGCTACATCTGCACAATTCCAGTTGCAGTCTAGAATGAGTATATGCTATACAGAATAGGCAGAACATTTCCTTGGATAATACAAATAAACTTATTTTTCTTCTGTTTTTTTTTTCTGTGTTGTCAAGATAACCCCACAGACTGACTTAGCTTATATGTTTGCTTTAGATGACAGGCATTCCAAAATTCCTTGGGATTGCTGTGTATTGTATCTTGTATAGTTCTTCTGCTATCATTTTTTTCTCTATGGAAAAGATCCCACCTCAGAACCATCACTGTTTCTGTATTAGCGATTAGTTGTAAGAACAGTGAGTGCTCTTTTTTCCCATTACCTTCATTCCAATGGTTAATTCTGATGGAACATTACATTAGGCTGCACACATAATGCTACTTCAGGTCTCTTTTATTCTGGTAATTTTGATAATTTATCATACCTACAATGTCAACATACTGTCTATTGTTGGTATCCTTCGTTCTTCATACAGCAAGTACTCATGAACCCATCATATGGTTATAAAGGGATTCCTGACAATACCTCTTTCATATTATTCATTCCAGAGCTCGAGTTCAGCCTAGTCTCTAGGTAAAAGTTCTTTGAGTTTTTCAGAAATTACCTAAGACTTCAGTACTCACATTCTTCTTAAATGTTGTTTAATTTCTACACCATTTGTTTAAAAATATAATGAAGAGCAGTATTGTCTGTATATCTGTTAAGGGGTCTGAGTAACTCACGAGTCACTGAGGATATAAAGTGCATTAAAGGAGAGTAGATGATCTTCCATTTGTATTTTTCCCACTCCACTGATTTTTTTTCCATGTAGATGAGAATGGAAGCTATGGTTAATCTTGTTCATTTTTCTGGAGTTTCCACTAGTAATGAAGATAACCTGTCTAAAGGTCAATTTGTTTTCAGTTTTAGTAAAAATTGTTTTATCTCTTTGAACCACGAGAATGGTAAGGGAAACAAATTCTTTTTCCATTTAAAAAATTTTGTTAATGAAGACATTTAGCATCACAACAACTGAAGGCAGCACACTTCAGTCTGGCTTGTGGCCAGCCCTTGTTGGAAAAGTATCCTTAAGCATTTCTGTAAATATTGGCATTATATCTGATTAGGTTACAAGCTTCTGATGATTGTGTTTTTTATTAAGTCGAATTATAGTTCCATGCAGGATTGTTAGTATGCTATGGAATGGTGCACAGGCATATAAGGTTAACCCAGCTACATTGTGACAAATGAAGTAAAAGTGCCTAAGAAATGGGTCACAAGAGCACAATCAATAAACTCATTTTTTTTCTTTTATATTTCACTCCCAGGGTCCTGTTCTGCAAACACATTACATTCCTAACTGTTTGACAGAGGATGGTATCAATCTGTGTGGTAGTGCTTATTGATTGGCTTTGCTGGGGTGTGTGCTGCCAGCTACAATAAGCAAGAACATTTTGAGTGAAATTGATCATATCAGTCCTAAAAGTTAGAATATTAGTTAGAATATAGTAGGAAGTCTTCATGCAACCCTCTGATTTAAATCTTTTTTAGTTTTGGGATCAATATCCTCAGGCCGCAGCTGAAAGACATTATTTCTAATGGAATTTTTTTAAGGTCTTTGTTATTAAGTAACAATATTAACATGGTACAAATGAACTTGAGGCCATGTTGATGACACTTATTTTGTTGTCCTTCTGCAAATAATCTAGCACAATAGAAGCAGATGAGTAGGTTAAAGCAATTAATGCAGTAGTGACCATATTTACATGCTGCAAGGTTTCAGGTACTGCAGACTAGATTTAGGTCCCCATGACCAAATGTTCCAAACACACGTGTGAGTCAAGCCTGTCCAAAGAGCCAGTCATCTGTTTTGACCTTTATGCTCACATAAAAGTGTTGAGTACATTGGTTACAGAGTCCAAGTAGTCTTTCTTGATCAGTTTTCTCAGAAAGTGATCTGGTGGAACACACCACCATAGCTCTGCATATTAAACAAATGCAATGAGTGAAGGTGATCAGGGCTTTCACTTCAGAACTGTTGTACCACTGCAAGCCAAAATGTTAATGTAAATGCAGAAATCTAGCCTTTATTCTTTGCCTCAATTTTTTTATACCATAAACATAAAAAGAACAGAAGACGATGTACATACCACCCTACAAAGGGGGAAAATTTGAAGAGGACTGTGAATGAGACTTCTCTTTTACAGAGGAATGAAAAATCTTCATCTTCCCCTGCTGGAAGCACATGGAGTCCAAATGTTTGCCTAGAGTTATCAAGCTGTCACCATATACCTACAAAATATAAAGCAGCCCTTGCTAAGTGCTACGTACCACTGCATCATGAATAGTAAGCATTGTTTTGATATTGCTGCCTATATTATAAATACATGAAAAGGGAAGGAGGATGGCAGCTGGTGTGTGATTAAATATCGGAAAATTACTTTTGGGAAATGTCTGATGAGAGAGCACACTCTCAGCAGAGGAAGAAATATTGTCTGAATGCTCTATCAGTAAATGCAAAGACCAGGCAGCAGTGCACAGCAAACCAGAAACCAAATAATGAGTAGGCAGTGGGGCAGCAGTGAATGAGTCAGATTACAAAGGCTTTGATAGCATTACAGATTTCAAAATGAAATCTGCAAATAAGCAAAGGCTAATTCCATATACACCATCATATTGCAAACTGTAAGGAGAATTATTAATTCCGTCCAAAGTTCTTCAGCCATTCAACAGATCCTGGGGAAACATGGTGAATTTCTTGTGTTTCTCTTTAAGAAATGGTGTACCATTCTGCTGGTAGTGAGTTGGGTTATGGTCTAAGGTTCATCACAATGTGAGTGAGTCAGTGTTTTTTCATAGTTGTCAAAATATCTTCCTTAAATTCTCTGAATGTGTCTGTATGTCATATTGACACTATATGGGGATGGGGAGCAAACAATTCATATAATAAACCCATAAAGAAAACAAAATATGTATCCTGGCAATAAATTACAGTTTTTTTCTGTAGCACAGTCTATACAAAGGCTGGGATGTCTTCTGGACATATTTTACCTGGAAAATAGATAAAAACAATTCACTAATCCCACTGCTGTCTCATGCCTCTTTCTACTCTGAGAAAAGATATACAGGAATAATAAAGTGAATGGAAAAAGGAGGTATTGCTGCTAAACTTAGTTAAACTGCACTTTCCCTAAGCTGCATATTTATATATTCTAAAGCATTATTCTCCCGTGCTTTCACCTAAATTAAAAATAACACAGTGTCTCTTGTTATTATTGCCACAGCCAAGAATTGCAAGATAAATGGGTACTTTCCTTTATCTTGCATAGACTGAGTATTTCTAGATATTTGGGAGCATAATTTGGGATCAATTTACAAAGAAAAAATATCAGTTTCACCAATAATAGAAGCTGCTAGGATTCATGAGAATCCAAATGGATGCACAGCATTCCAGTGTATTAACATGGAGACAACTTTGAGGAATCTGCAACAGATAGCAATTACTCACAATGCTATGATCAGCAATACCAGGGAAATAAATAGAAGTCTCCCCACCAGAACTGCAATTGACTGCAGTTCCTGGGACACTTGGGAGGAGATTCAGCTTATCTAACTTCAGGCATTTCTAGGATGCATACACTTGACCTATTTTGGATCTCTATATTAGGATGAGATGAATCACACATTGGAAGTGTCTGTTTCTCACCACTGACTTTAAAAGAGACTGGACAAGTGGTTCAGAGGATTAGGTTAGATGAATCCCACTCTACACCCGTTCCAGGCAATCTGACCTGATGGAAAGAGTAAAAGCAACATGACAGGTGCTTGTGCTTGCAAAAGCACAGGAAAACCTAAACACCCATATGTGTTCCAGCTTCAGCAAAAATCTAAGAGCAAAATATGCAAGAAAATTAATGAATTCATGTAGCAATTATTTTTTTCAGAGAGGCCAGTGAATAAACACTGTCAGCCTTCCAGGAATATGGACATAACAGCACTATCCAATGTGTCCTGAAAAGCAGAGTTTTAGATGACAGATCCCAGATACAAGGTTGTAATATTTATCAAGAAATCAAGTTCTACCACACTATCACTGCATCACAGCCACAGTTTTGTGGCAAAAAAACCCAAGCCAATGGCTAAAATTGCTAAGACTGAGGTAAAGAGTGCTGCAAAGAAGGAAAAGAATGGGAAACCATGTTTGGGAGGAAAACAACTTCATTCCCACACTGGTCTTCTGGTGATCTAGTCAGCACAGATGCACATTTGATATCAAGAGAAACACTCCCTTTCATGCTTGTGAAAAGTGAACATACATACCAAGACCAAACACAATCAGCAAATACATTTCAACTAGCTCAGCCTATTTCCTTGAATAAACTGTGTGCTCAGAAGCAAGCCACATGTTTTGAACAATGGTTGAACTCTACAAAGTAGTAGATGGGTATGCATGGAAACCACAGATCTCCATTCACAAGGAACACAAGCCAGAAACTTCTATGTGGGGTTGGATTAAATTTTCATTCCACTAAAATTCAATCAGCAGGATGCAAAAGGAACAATAAATACTGAGTGGCTGATACTGAATGGAGCCTAGCATCAAAGTGCCTGCAAAGTATACACAAGACTTATTGTATAATAGAAAGGCTGTTAAAAAAACCTGTTCCCAAACCAGAGGAAAATGCCTTTCAGCTTTGATTCATTTTCCTTGTCACATTTAGCTGCAGTGGGCTAGAGAGGTGACCTCCCCCACAGCTGGAGCAGTTACATCTTCAGCTGCCACAGCATAATCCACCAGGGATCATGAATCAGATGTTTTAACTGCAGCCATTCACAGCCAGCGAATTAGCACAAACTGCCATTGATTTTAGGTTATGTTACTAAATTAGATGTGAACTGTAGTAGCTAATGAGAAAGTTACCCATTTTCATCATTGTTGTACCACACCCATTCTGCCCCTTCTGGAAAATTATAAAGGAAAGGGGTAGGCATCTAGGTGAAGTGCCTCTACAAACACTGCATCTAAAATCTGGTGAGGACTGTGATTTAAAGATCCTTAGCTGCCAACCAACTTAATAAAGTAAAGAAGTTACAGTTATGCCTAAGATGGTATTGTTTTTATGAAGTGTAATAGAATGTTAAGTAAGAAGTTTATGATATTCCTACTTGATTTTGTTCACTCAAAGCACAACAGAAGAAACATTACACCTTGCAGTTTCTCCAGGTGCGAATATGTCATTCTTCTGCAAGATGCTGCCAAGATGCAAAGAGAATTTCCTCACGAAGAGTATGGGCTTCTCAAAACTTGAGCAAAACTTGCTCCAGCTCTCATGTGCAAATCTAGAAAACAGAGTATCATGGTCTAAGAGCTCTTAAACTATGTCTGACCTCTGACAAGCACTTGATCCAAAGTGTTAAACCACAGAGCTTCATCAAAAGGGAAAGGAAAATGTAATAACCACTAGCTTGGGAACATGAGGTAACAGATCGAGAGTCAATGAGACTAGAGGGCCTAATGTGAAAAACAGGGATGCACAGTTGTGTGAATGCAACTATATGACATCGCTCAGGTTTCCTGCACTGTATGTCCAGTGTTCCTGGAATTACAGATCTCTTCAGACTCACCTGACCTTCGTGTGAGCCTATAGCTGGATGCTCCAAAGTTGTTCTGTCAGCAATGTGATCTAGCCTCTCACTAGTGCCTGTACACAGGTGGGCAGTTGTCACAGTCCCTTCCCCACTCATCCCCAGAAGGCAGCTTCAGAAAAGGCAAAATGAGGGTCATGCCCTAAAAACAATTCAGACCAGTGGAGTTCATATCCCAGCTGAACTGTTTGATAGGTCTGGTACCAGGCAGGGAGGTCCTCATCTATCTGGTTTAGGCTGCTGTTGAGTAGTCCCATCTGTTTGCTACTGCTCTTGCACACTGGCTCTTCTCAGCATCCTTTGGGAACTTCCTGCTCTTGCCTCTCCATTTGCTGCCCATCACCTGCATCTTGAAAATGTTGCATGAAAACATTAAAAAGTTTATAGTATTTCTTTACACAGCAAAATTTTCTTTCATGTTATGGACCTGTCGAATTACCTTCCTCTCTGTATTTTACAAAGTACCTTAGTTACATGCACACATTTTACACTCCCTGGCTTGGACACCTTGTGTGACCAGGTTCTTTCATGGGCTTCCAGTTGCCCCCTACCTTGAGTTCAATAAAGAGCATGCTTTCTTTGCAAGTTGCTGGTTTGTTCCTGACATTGCTTGGTCAATGCAACCATTTGTGTGAAGGGTTTCTTGCCAGTTGGGCACTCTGACAAAATTTGCACATCCAGTTGCTTTAACTCACAACACCTGGCAGAGAGTTCTCTCTCCTCTGTTCATCCTGTTATTTTGGAGATTTCTGGGCCATTCTCTTACCCCCATGACTAGCAGATGTTAACAGCAAATTCCTGCATCTCAAGGGCATCAGAACACTGACCTTACAGTTCATATTCAGAATTAATTCCATGCAAATCAACCAGCTGGGTACAAGCACACTGTATATAGAGAGAAAAGAATGAAGACCAAACAGCCTAGGCAGGGATTATTCCTTTTCTACACATACACTGAACATTGGAGCCTCAATATTTTGGACAGTTTTGCTGCAGTGGCTGACTGTCAAGTTATGTCAAGTGACAAGTTATATCTCAGAAGTGGGACTGAACTTGTGAACAATTACCCTAAAGCTGCTCATGTTTACCAATGGCACCTTTAATGGTCAACACGTTACAAGAAATCTTTCTGTTATCCATGCTATACTGTGACAGAGATTATGGAATACTCATCACTGCCTTGACATACATGTCTTTGCTTCCACTGTGTGGAAGCACAGCATTTATCACAGCATTCTCCATCAATAAAGAGGTCTGTTCATTAAAGATAAAGTATCATCTCAGTGTCCTCAGGCTTTACACCTGGCTAAGCCTGGGGTTATAGCTATAGCTATGAGTCATCTGAGAAGGAAATTCAGATCATAAATTAACTCCATGGCCCTCTGAATGTCCCTATATATCTCCACTAAGTAGGTGAGATACTTGAATTCTTGTTTACTTACTAAGCCCTAAGCTCAAAAGGATGAGTTCAGGCCAAAATCAAGATAAATTCCTCATTGCTTCCCTGGAGTTCCTATAAAGCATATTTGCATCACTTCATCTGCTGCACCCATCCAAGCTGCAATTACTAATTTTCCTGACCGTGTGAGCTACACACCAAAAACTTTACAGAAGTTTCATATCAAGCTTTTCCAAAGTACATACCAACAGCCATGTAATATATACCACATATATGGAGAAGTCGCAGTTCCCACTTTTCTACTCCAAGATTTAACACAGTTTGACATATAAGTGAGTCCCAAGACTACCCACTGTCTCAGTTGCAGCAGTTCCTTTAACTCACTGCCTCTCTGAGACAGAAATGTGGATTACACAAGTACAGCCCTTGGTCATGAAATGCATCCCCAGCTTGGAAGTATCACTGGAGCTCTTTGTGAGTCACGTGTGGCCTTGTGCTATTCTGTAAATGCAACAGCTGTGATTGACATAGAGAAATTAAGTAAAAACACATTATTATACTTTCTGGTTTTTTCTTTTGCCAGCTGAGATGGAACCATTACTGGCTGCAGCCCAACAGCAGTAAAACTGTTCAACTTCCAACCTCACTAAAAAGTACTGTCAAAATGGTATTAAGTAAATAGTGAATGGCTGAGCCTGTGAGAGGAAACAAAAGGTAGTTCATAGATACATAAGTGACTTTATTGACTACTCTGGGATATGCAATACCCTGGCTTCAGGGTCTCAGGACTGATAAATAGGCAATCAGAGTGTCCTTTTTGAGCGTGAAAGAATAAAAAACATGCCTGGGCTGGGGAAGTGGGGGGAGCTATTTCATCTCAATGAAATAGAATCAGCTGACCTGAATAAGCATGTAAGTGTTATATCACTGTGAATCAGAAATTGGAATCTGAAATGGGAGTCAGAAATGAGGCTGAACTTGTAGAAAGAGCAAATATTTCAAGGGACATTGAGAAATTTGGCCCTAGATATTTCTATAATGAGTAAATGAGCTGCAACTTGTCCAAATGAACAGCCAAAACCTTATGCTAAACAATGTCAGCTACATATATTTCTCTACCACTTCTTCCAGTTTTAAGCCAGGACATTCATCCCAGTGTTTTGACCTTGAGTCCTCATACTTGGGCACCTTTGCAGAATCCCAGCCCTTTTTTCTCTTTTCTTCCCATCCTTCATCCTAATTCCTCAACCCCATGCTCCCTATCCTCACAGTTCAGTCTTACCCCACAGCATCATCTGGAAGATCAGTCACAGGGTAATGAGCATGTCAGCTTTCTACTGTTCCAGGTACCAGAGATCAGCTGATGGATGGTGCTGGATAGACAGAGCAGCAAAGACCTTCAGTATGTGAATGAGCTGCTCAGAGCAAGAGAGTGCATCAAAAATTTGCCTGAGGAAGTAGCCACAAGAACCAAAACACAAGAAAGGAAAAGGCTGCTAAACAGGCACTCTAATCGTCCTATGGCAAAAGGTTTTTAAGAAAGCCCTGAAATTTACAGGGAATTGCTGCTGGGTATTACATGGATGTAGGAAGATTCATGTTTGTCTGTGGTATTGAACAGTCTTAAGGATAAGACCTTTTTCCTTTCCTTCCAGAATTTTACACCTTTAACTAACACCACTAGAAACTGAACAATCAAGAACAAATCCATTTTATTAGCCAGATGTGCAACTTTCATGCTTAGCAACTGTCAGTTGAGAACTTGTAAATGTGCATTCACCTCCTTAATTTTTAAGCAACATCCTTGCCAACTAGCAAATTTGCCCTGACACTCAGTAATTTCCATTGTCCATCTTCCCACATCTCTACCTCAACAATCATGGAAATTTGTTAATTGTTTTTGTTTTGTTTTATTTTCCATTCTTTTAACCACCAGGAAGCTGCTTTCAGAAAGCCATCTGCACTTGTTCACTGCCAACACTCAATATGATTTTAATAAGCCTTGTGTGGTTTTGACTTTAACACTTGTTTTCCTGTGCATAAAAGCCTATTTCCTTAGCTGTCACATAGTTTGTCACTTCAATAAAGTTTCCCAGCTGCCTTCCAAGCAGGCTAATTTTTACTCTGACTTTCTTAAGCAACAAGTTAAAAATGAGGATAACTCAACATTAATAATTATCCAAACTAGTAAACGTCCATGGCTTTGAGCATGAGTTTCCCCTGACTATAATCCTTCAGAATAAAATCAGATACTTAAAGAAATACTTACATTTTGAAAAATGACAGAATCATACTTTAGGGTTCAATGGCAGTGTGTCTGAATGACTGCAGGATCAAACAGGCTTTACTTCAAATGGGTGATTTAATGATCTTCCATCTCTACGAAACTTGCCTGCATTTGGAAAGCAAAACCTGGTACTTTTCTTGCTCTCATAGCATCACTAGAAGTGATACTTCTTAGCAACAAGGATTTCTGCAAGACTAAGGATACATATTGGGATGGATGGCTGGGTGTTCTCAGTGCTCTCCTGAGGAGAGGCAACACAATCTCTATTAATAATAGTTACACTGGAAAACTAAAAATTAATTCATGCCATCATTTGGGTGCTGTTTGACAGGGAAGATGGAGCTGTTCTAACAGCTTCTAGCTGCTAGTCTTTCTAGGCTGTTCTACTAATAGCAGTTCACCCACATCTCTTGCACCAAGGCAGGTGTATCTCTACCCTCTCAGTGAGGCAGCTCGCTCACCCTTCTGGCTGAAAGGTAATTGATGGAGAACAGAATTCTACCCTCCCAGCAGACTTCACTGCTTTGCTGCTAATGATAATGATCCCAAGGGAGTAGGAGAGGCTGAGCCACCTGGAGGACAGAGGACAGGAGGTGGGAAGGGGATGGCAAAAAGAAAAAAATAAGAGATAACAGGAAAAAGCAGGAAAACCACTTTGAGCAAATTGCTAGCTAATGCATCCCATTGCAGCCTCGGTGTTTCCTCCCAACCTCCTAGTTTTTCTTTCATGTTGTGCATAAATTGTAAACTGTTTTGGTCAGGGACTATTTATTATTAAATATACTCTGAAGACAGTATTTGTCAGTGGATAAACCATGAGGCTGGAGTTGGGAGACCTCACTGCTGTTCTGACTCTGGCCCTTTTGCCACCTCTTGAAAGACACTGGGCAAACCATTCAGTTTCTTGTGCTCCAATTTCCCCATGTCCATATTGTCTATTTAAATCTGAGCTCTCCTAGAAAGAGACTGATAGAATGGAAACCTGATCCTCAATTATTAGCAGTTAAACAAGGTGCTAATAAGTACACAATACTTGTAAACAGTGCAAACACCCAATGACAAAAATCCAGAGGAAAGAATAAGCCCTGCATATAACATTAAATTAATAATTGCAAGGATAGAGGAATGCAAAGAAAACTAAATTAAATTACTGTTCAGTACCTGAGAAAGCTTTGCATCAGGAAGAGGAACAAGGCTATTGTGAAATTTCTTAATCTCCAGAGCAAACATCAAGCAGGTGCTATATTTCATATTTTCATACAGATTCTTCAGCCCAGAACCACACTTTAATCAGGAAGATTTTATAGTCCAGAGCTTCCTGAAAATCTCTGCTTCATGTAAACTTTAATACCTTTGGCATATTTTGGCTGCCAGCCTGTTATTCACATGATGCACCTCAAGCAAGTTTTAAATTATGCTGTTAAAACAAAAACTCTTTCAGATGTAGTAGGCAATAAAATGAATTTGTAAAACAGCATTGTAGGAATCCACAGTTATTGCCCATTACTGATTTCTCTGCATTTGGTTCTAGGACGTGTTCACTGCATAGGTAAAATGATGGCTGGGTGGGTTTACTAGAGGGACTTTGGCCTTGCTAATCCTGAGGAAGCAGGCAATACTTAAATATTAATTTTATGGCAGGTAAGATCAGAGGGGAGGAGGTAAAATATGCTTTTAAGATTAATCTGTTCAGAAATCTGTGTTACAGGGAAGTAATCTAAAAAATCTAAAAAACTGGCCTGATTGCTGGGCCACCAACTCCTGCTATAAGAAAGAGGAGACAAAACAGAGAAAGCAGAAGAAAGAATCCTGTGAGATTTCCTGTCACCAGAAAATAGGTATTCCCAGATCAAAAGGTGTTCTTTCCCTGTTCTTTAGGCTCAGACCTTGATCTTTCTCATATAAATAACTGTCTTGGGCATTGAACCTCTGATACTGAAAGGCAGAAAAAATATCCAGGGAGAAGTAGCTTTTAATGTGTGAGAAAGTGAAACAAAGTCTTGAATAATGAGAATTTTTCTGGTGCTTCTCTAGTTCTACAATTAGATTGCTACAAAACACATCTTGTCATATCTTTAGTTTAGAAATAAGATATCAGCTAGGAAGTAGCTAAACTGAATGAGCTCCTGTATCATTCCCATTATACATATTGTGCTCAAGGCACATACTGCAGGATGTTGGCTTTCTGCTGCTCCTGCTCTCACAGATCAGCTGCTGGATGGTGCTGGATAGGAAGGGACTTCAGTGGGCAGATGAACAACTTGGACCTTGCTTGCCTGGGCAAGAAAGTGTATCAAAAACCTCCCTGAGGGAGGAGAAATGAAACACACACAAAAGCCGAAGGCCGTTAAATGGACACTTTAATCCTCCTTCAGCAAAACGTTTTTAAGGGAACACTGACATTCACAGGGGATTGCACATGGGTATGTCTCATATTAAATGGATCTGAGGAGATTCATGTTGGCCTGACATACAGAACAGAGTCATTAGGGATAAGATCATTTTTCCATTCAGATCTTTTAGATCCATATCTATCACTGCTAGAAACACAGTAATAATCAAAAACCAAAGTTTTTATTAGTCAGATACACAGCCATTCCAAACCAGGCCAGACATTTGACCATGGGGATCTGCTGGCTGGTTGGATAAACACTCAGGTGACTGGTGTAGATTTTCCATGTATGTTGATCTAAATAAACCTCTGTCTAGCTTGATAGCCTAATCTACCCCAACTTCAAATTGCAAAGGTCTCACCTAGATCCCCAGTGGGATTGACATCACAGTCATGGTTCTATGACAAGAAGGGTTCTGTAGCATCATGATGTAAGACAGTTCTGGCTACACAGGCCTTGTCACTTGCTCATAAACCACGTTGTTTTATAACCATGTTTTATAGAAAACAAGGTTAGCATTTAAAAAAACCCTGCAAAACAAAGTGTTTGGTTGAACTTTTTTAGCTCTTGGCTTAGCCAGCAAACAAATTTATGTTTAAGTTAGTCACCTCAAGGTCCTTTCATAGTCTATAGAAAGAAGCTGGCATTTCTAGGATGCATCTCATCATTGTAATGTAGACAGAAGCTAAAATAGAGCAGACAAGTCAGGCCCTGAAAGTTTCTATTTCTCTCCATTGACTATAAAAGGAGGCCAGGCTGCTAGCTCTAGCTCTAGCTCACATGGAGACGCCTACACTCTGGATGTCTAAAGTTAGGTGAGATAAATCCTGCCATTCATCTGTTGCTATTCCTCATGTGGATTTCCCCTCTTTGCTGCTCTTATGTGTGAGGTTTCAGTATAAGACTGAAATGTTTGTAAATGTGTTGGTGAGGCCCATACATGTACAGTCTCATCTGCCTCTGCAAAAGGAGTGGCTTGGGCTATATAGACATTTTCTCTGGAAGCACAGTCACTTTATGAAATTTGCATCTATTATGCTAAGTGCTGGGATTTGTTAAACTGTATTTTAATGTGGTTTTGTAATACTGAAAAAATCTCTTTTTGAAGTAGGATATTGAGTGAAATATTTCTGGGGTGTCAGCAGAGCACTCTTGGTATTGCCAGACATGGAGTTCATTCTGCTGTAACAGTTGCCTGGCATTTCAGACTACATCCAGATGTCCAGCTGGGACACAGACCTGTCACTTCAGTCATATTTCTTCAGCTCCAGATCAGGGACTGGGGTAAACAGTTCCCCACAATTCTTCTGCCACACACAGGTGGTGAACAACATCATTGCCCCCACATGGAGCAGGGACATGGTTCAGGCCGGGGGAGCCAAGAGTTTCCAAACCTCCAATGATTCCCTTTAGCAGGGAACTTTACCAGGCTTGTTCCTTCATACACAGAAAAATGATAGGACCTTCCTCTGCACCACTTCCCAAAAAATGAGCACTAGTGGCATCCTTCAATGCCTCAAATGTTGTTAGTCTTGCTTACTGCAAGCAGAGCTTCCTCTCTTCTTCATACTTCTTAGTAAGTATTAGTGTGGTAGGTACATCCTACTTTTCAGGAAATCCGGAATATGTTCAAAATGAATGAGAAATGAGGAAGAGAAAGAAAGAGATCTGAAACCACATAAACCAGTAGCTTTTACTAGAATATGAAATGTGGTAACACATAAGAGCACATCTCAGCTTTGTACTTGAAAAAACTCATCATCATTACCAAGATTTCAGCTGTCTTATAATTTATGCCATTTATCTTCTAATATTATGAGGCTTCCAGAATCTCCTGTTGTTAATTGAATATCTGAGGCTGCAGTGCCTTGCACTCTATTCTCCCTCTCTCAATTCCCCATCCTGGCTCTGTCCCCAGGCTGACCAAGAGCTAGGACTCCACCTCTCAGTCTCTTCAGTTACATTGCTGTTGCTGTTGTTCATGGTTTTTAGCTGGCCTCAGGACCAAAATGAGGAAGCACTAACAGGTGTTCATACTTCTTTCTCTTCTCCATAAAACTGGAATGTGTGCCTGTATTTATTCATTAGGTTCATACCTGTGATCAAAACCAATCGGTTACTCTGACAAAGTTTTGGTAGCAGCTCAAACATATTGAAAGGAGCATTTGTGCTTTGTAGGATGCCCTACAGATCAGTATTAGTTCCTTTTTCTCCCAGACAAGTGAGTATTTTTTGCACAAGTCACATGGAAGTATTTCCATAGTACCAGCACAACAGATTTTCATTCCTAGTGTGTAGTGTCTCAACCCATGGGAGCAACATGTCTTCAGGTCATCAGAAATCTTTCTACAAAATGTTAATGATGTGATAGTTTCTTTTTTTGTTTGTTTGTTTGTTCTTATATATTCTAACTTTATTAACTTTCAATAGCCTGAATAATTTAGTGGTTTTCTTGGTTTGGTATTAGACTTTCTCAGGTGATAGCATGTTTTCCATATTTTTCTTCTGAATACTATTCTTTCTGAATGGCTGTTTAGTGTAAACATGACATAAGTTTACTAACAGAAATTATATGGTAATATATATAAGAGTGAGGGAGAGAGAGACAAGAGAGTGCAGGGCACTGCAGCCTCAGATATATAAGGTAATACACTATTTCCCACTGTTGTGACAGACACCATTATGCAGACCATTTGGCTGTTCTGGGTAAACAGCTTGAAGTTGTCATTCTGTGTTTACTAAAGGACTTGCAAAAGCCAAAAAATCTTGAACAAAACTGTTATTTTCAGGCTAGCAAAGAGGTGAATAGCTGAAAGTGGCAGCTATCCTCCTGGCTAGTGTATTATCTTGGGCAGCTTACCCTTGCAGAGGCCATTGCTGACCCACAACCAGTCTTGCAAAGCTCTGAATGAATTGAAGAAATTTATTACAAAAATAACACAGCTGCATGTCTTCTAGGGAACCTTTTTTCTTCTTACAAAAGCTAGATGTACCTTGCAACATAAAGTCACTTGCTAAATGGATGTTTACATCTCACATGCTCACATATGCATAAGCTTAAATCATATGTAACCTCTTATTTAGATGTTATATCAAGCTCTTTACTCTCAGGGCCAAACAAAGCAAAAAAGTTACATTTTAGAAGCCATTAACAAGTCATGTCTTTGTAACATCTGACCATTGCTACAACATCACTTCATTAACCTAAGACATCGACTGGAGAATTGTCTTTACTCCAATTATACTGGTAGCCAACACAGTGATGTATTTATGCCTGCATTATGGATGATTTCTGCCTTTGTATATATAACCATGGATGGAGAGATGACACTGCAAAAGTATTAATTTCCTGCTTCCTTCATGGAAGGCTTTCGAGGAAGGTAAACTGTCTCTTCTAAATGTAAGGTGACCTTACCAGAAGTTACCCATTTTCAAGCTTTTAGTCTTCACATTTTTTTCAGATTGTTACCTTATCCCTTGCAAGAAAGGGATACAATATCTTAACTTATATATGCCAGTAAAGTAAAATAAGACTGTATTTCTTGTTTGAATATATATTATAGGCACACATGTGAGTGTGCACACAAAGCTATATAAATTAGAATGTCTAAATTGAGGACATTCCTGCATGTTTGTTGTTGCCAAAATTAAATGCCTTGCAGATCAAATGCAGAGGCATTCCTGACATTTTTTGTCTCCTTGCAGAAGGAAATAATGTTTAATTGTTAACCTTGAAATAAGTGCTGCTAGATCCTGACTTATGGTTTTTACAGTGCAGATAATCAGTGTAACAGAACCACGTGCAAAAATATTCTGCCTTAGTGCCATGAAGTATTAGACCTGACTTTCTTCACTAAATCATAGACCTGAATGAGTTATACAACTGCTAGAAGCATCCTGCTATTTATAAGAAGAAAACAGAAAAATATAGCAAAGGAAAGAGTCAAATAATGGGACTGTGCATCTTACTCTATCAGTTCAGAAAAAAACCCACCTCATACTTTGGATCTGATCCTTTATTGCAGCACTTTAACATTTTGCTTTCATTTTTAATTTTTTATAGTGTGTTGTAGTGCATTAGTACACTTCTTGAGGTAATGGATATGACAGATATCCCATGGGACCTTCAAAATGAGGCGCAAAAACTGTATTTGTAGAGGAATATATATGAGGACCCAGGGTCTATCAACCTTACACAAGTCTAGAGGAGCAAAAGCTCCTGCTTCATAAAAACACTATGCACACATATCAGGATGCCACCCAGACACCATATTCAAGCTTCTGAATTTAAATAGGCTTTCAATTTGGAAGGGGATAGTTAACTTCTAGCTTCTTAAACTAGGATGAGAACTTAGGGCTGAAGAGCTGAGTTGTGTGAAAGGGGGCTTTATTTATGTATTGTTCTTTTGAAATTAAAAAGCAGATCAAGAGTTGTGGCAATGCTTGATTCTAGCAGAAAAGTAGATCACCCTATGAAAGGTTCCCTGAACCTGAACAGATCCCTGAGTGAATGCACTGATTTGAGCAGGTGCTTCCCAGAAAGCACGACTGAAAGACTAAAGAGTATGCTGAAGGGTACACAATCTATTTGCTTTTGCAAATTCTCATTTTCAGTTCTATCTTTCATCCCTGTCACATCCAGTGCTAACTCATGCTCTAAGTAGTTCCTTAAATTATTGAGATAAGCAGAAACTTAAAAAGTGTTCTCCTTCTGTTAAAAAATTTTGCCTGTTACTCTATAGATTTGGCAGATTTTTATTTTGCTTCCTTCCTCAAGTGTTAATTGAATATTACTGTCATGCACTGCTCCAGGGAAAAACACAGTGCTTTCTTCATCCCATAGAGCTGGGAAGATGTGGCAAGCAGGAGTCCAGCAGGAGAAAACATGACCGAATACTTAAAGCATGAGCCTAGCTTCTAATATCTACCTTAATATAAACACCACATCATCTGATGGGCCCACAGAGAAGTTGCTCGGCTTCTCTGTAGCTCACGTCCCCTTCAGTAAAATCAGTGAATCATAGAAAGACTTGGTTTGGAATGGACCTTAAAGATCATCTAGTTCTAACATTCCTGCAGGGATACCTCCTAGTAAACCAGGTGTCTCAAAGCCCCATCCAACCTGGCCTTGAGCACTTCCAGGGATGTGGAATCCACAACTCCCCTGGGCAGCGTGGTCCAGTGTCTCACTGCCCTCACACCAAGGAAGAACCACAATGAGTCCTTGTTCCTCAGAAGTAATCTTAGGGAAATTAAATCACAAGTTAAAGGATAGTTAGGCATGGAGGCTGGAACTACCAGGTTTTTTAAGTAGATGGAAGGCAAGGGGCAGCAGTTTCCACCACAGGATAGGAGTTTTAAAAGAAGTCTAAGGATAGCTACTGTATTATCCACTGCTGAATCCTTTACTACATTTTGCTTGTAACATCTTCACTGTTTGCAGATATCTCTACCAATTGCCAAGGACCAGATCTTGTATTACTGAAGTTTTCCCATCAATTAGAGTTGAATCAGCATTCATGTGTATACAACATTATCCTACTTAGATGCTTATGCACACAGCAAGAAAAGCAACATTTCATCTCAAAGGATCTGGTCCAACATCTTCAGAAAGCTTTCTATTGCATTTTGCAAAGTCAGTCAGTAAATTACATCACAGAAAACACATTGCTTTTCCATAAATGGTTGAAAGTAACCTCAGTTAATGTATTTGCACTTTTATTTCCTGTTTATGAAATCAGTTATTGACAATTTCATTTCATTTCTTGCTAAATCATTCTTCATCATCTAAGTTTATTAGAGGAAAACTGTGCAATAGGAAAAGATGCTTCTCAATGGAACTGTGGACTTAGTTCTCCATAGCCTTAGAAGAATAGGGAGAGCAATCGTTTTTTGGGTGTTTTTTAGTTGTTATTTCTTGTAGAAATTACAGAGTGACAAGATGGATAAACATTGTGATAAACACAAAAACCAGAAAATCTTGCAAAATCACCATGTTGACAGTTCTGTCTTCGTTGCCTTTCTTGGCATCTGTGGAGGTTTTGCTTCAGTGAAAACCAGACTCAGGCTCCCAGCTGAGGTGGGAAGTGACAGCTACCAAGGTCAGAGGTCTTAGCAGTAAAATTCAACCCTAGGAACCAAAGGTTGTGCCATATTTTACTGAGACCTTTTTTCTATTCACCTCTTGTAGTTGCAGATTCAAATACATGAAGGAACAGGTCAGCATAAGAGATGCTCTGGCTCTTGTGTAGAGTTTGCAGCCTTAGAGTTCAAGCTGAACATTTCATAAGCTAAATATTTATAGGAAATAATCTTCCTCTTTAGTTCAAAGTGTTAATTCTCCCAGAGGTGAATAAAATTTTCAAGTTTTTTTCTTGTGGCAGCTTTCATCAGAATACCAAGGTATAAGGTATAACTGCAGAAAAGTCCTTGAAATAAATTGATTTTCTATTTTTAGACTTATTGGGAAGTTAAAATTTATAAGCCCCAATATTTTGGTTTTGCTTGTTTTTGTTTTGTTTGGTTGGGCGTTTTTTGTTTGTTTGTATGTTTTTTGTTTGTTTTCCAGAATCAAGCAAATATATTTACCCCTGGAAACTCATTTTTAAGCCTATTGAAGACTGTTTTGTTTAGATGAATATAAATACAGTATGAGGATCACCCTGCTTACACATCTCTGCCTTCTTTTTCTACCTTTGCATATTTCCCTGAATTAATCCTACAGCCTCAGCCACTGCAGTTTTGTACCTTTTTACTTACCCTTTGTTCTTGCCAAAAAGTTATTCACTTTGGACCTTCATCCACAGGAAATGCAATTTGTTTGCCTGAGAAATTAGGAGGTGTAATGTGAGAGGAAAGTGACCAAGAAGTTTTGTTTAAGGTATTCTATGAACGTTAGAAGATTGTCTAGAGAAACAAATAGCTTTTGGGAGATTTTTATGCCAAAACATAACATTTTATGTGTCTTTGATGTTGTTCTGCCTTGGTGTTAAAAACCAGGAGTGTAAATGAAGAGTACAGAAACACAAACAAAAATAATAAGAAGCTAAGACTGTTAATTTCTTTGCTTGTCTGTTTTGCTTTTTTTTTTTTTTCAACATCAGCAGAGGAGTGATAAAACCAAGAGTATATAGACTAGCAAAAACATGATGGCAGATCAGAGACCTGCAAGGAACATCTGAAACGATGGGCAGGCCATGGAAAGGCTGGGCATAGCAGTCAGTAACAGTCAGAAGAGGAAGGCAGGAAAGACATGGGGAATTTGCATACCACCTCCCAGCTGAAGATAAGAAAGGAAGGACTGGATGGGATGAGCAAGCAGTGAGGAAAGAATGGACTGGGGGAAGGTGGGGAACCAAAGAGACTGAAGAAGTGAGCAGCTAAGCATGCTCATCAGTGAAAGGCAGCAAGTTTCTAGCTGGGCCAAGGGACTCAGTGCCTCTCCAGGTCACAGTGCATGTCTGCTGTTGTCTTGGTCCCATAGCCTTTGCTTACAAAGCTTCTCTCCGGTTGCTGCTGGTGATCAAAGTGTGGAGCTGTACTACTGGGAAAACACCTCATCACTCTGGGACTGAGGAGAAGCTGCCTGTGAGTTGGGTGTAACCATTCACTGTTTGTACCAAGTGCTGCCTAGAACATGGCATCTGCTTGTGCTCTGTGCACCATACAGTCTGGAAAACATAAACAATAAGCAACAAATTATGTACACCAAATACTGCATGCTCAACAGAGAGATTCAATACAATTAGTCTGTTGTCTTTTTTCTATCTGTAACAAGCAGCAGTCTTTCTCTAAGGAGTGGATTGGCACAGTATGGTTCACCTAGAAAATAAACCTAATGAAAACAAATCAATTTATGGGTAATTTTCACTGTGGTCCTTTGGTTTCTATAGTACTCCAGTTTGAGTCTTCCTAGGAGTATGTCAGCAGTCTTGAAAAGGGTCTGGAATTCTTTGAGATCTTAGTTGTAAAAAAATTGTTAGTCTCTGTAGTTTGTTGAGATCTGATTCATTTCTTTCAGCTGAATGTCTGGTCCATTTGCTTTGATTCCTCTTTTCTGCAATCACAAACCCATTTATTTCAAGGAAAGCTAAAGAGCAAAAATGTGATTCATATTATTCTGTATTACTGAAAAAGATGTCACAGTATAAAAGGTGGTGTGGTTCAGTGTATGATACTTACTCTTTAACTTTTTATTGTGTGATTTGTGAGAACCTGAAATTTTCTTGCTCTTAGTTCCTCATTTTTTCCTTCGATGGGGTTTTGCAGTACATGCTAGGGCATGTTACTCTCTTCCAAGTTATTCTTATGTTATTTACTGCATGAGTTGGAGGAGGTTCTGAGTAGCTTATGTGAAGTAAAGGAGTAGTCTCAAGCCATTTACACTTGACAGGTGTCCACATTAAAAAAAACAAACTTCGACATATTTGGCAGCTGGAGGTCAGTCATAAAAGCTCCATGGGAGAATGAATTTGAACTTCCTTTTAGGTCAGGGTCTGTGTACTGTGGTGCATCAAAATACTGTAGTTTTCTTGTTCAAACATAATAAAAGGATGCATTTTCAGAATAACCAGACCTGTATCTTTCATAAGCACTCTGATATCAACATACCCTTACAAGGCTTCTACTGACTAGGCCATAGAATACATTGGAAGTATTAAAATACCCAGCCAATTACTACTGGGAAGAAAAAAAAAAAAAGATACCTAAGAAGACGAGATTTGTGAGGTAATTTAGAGAAATTAATCTGCAGATGTCTGTGCATTCTTGATGCTATTGTTTTAATATGATTGTGAACAATGTTAGGAACAATACGGAAAGATAAATCAGCACCAATATACATTGAGCTGCAGTTTGCCTTGTATGACAGTAGTTGTTTGCCCTCCTCAGCACAGTTATACAATGCTTCCCCCTCCATCCCTGACACGTTACTCACTGCCATCCAACAGCAAAGTAAAAATATCAGAAATGGTTTCTGAATTAACATTAACAAATGATGACTTCTGAATTTTTACCAGCCTTGTTTGTGAGGAAGCTTTGCATACTAATGCTGTCTTTAACACTTTTTTCAAGGCAGCATAGGGAACAGAAATGCGGTGTTCTTGCATGCCTTATAAGACCCAAATTTTATCTGAAAAGCTGTCAAAACAAACCCTCAGCCTAATCCATTTTCCTTTTGAGTCACAGTATGCTCTCAGGTTCTGCATATCTTGACTTTTCTCCAACTTCAGTCTCAGCTCATCACATGAGCAACAAGGAAAAGAATGAAATCCCATATCCCAAGTTCTTAAGCTCTGTGGTTTATTTTGTCTTCAGAAAAAATATTATGAACAATTTGAGCACAATCTGTGCAGTATGGGGTGGGGATTTTTTCAAATTCTGAAAAAATATGGGGCTGAAAAGGTGCAGCTGGGCATTAAAAATAAGTGTTGATCTCCATCTTCTCTACCCAAATGGAAGCATCCCACATTAGTAGAACATCAGCTAGAGTGCAGTAAGTTAGAAGTATCATTCCCGCGAGTGGTAAAAAAAAAACATTTATAATTTACATTATAAAAAATCTCTACATGATTTTTACATATTTTTGGTGAAAACGGGCATTTATTTGAAATGTATCAATTTTTATCTCACAGAAAACCTCTGAGAGAAAAAAAAAATTGCATTTTATGTCAGAATGGGATTCAGAGTGCATATATATTGCCCCTGAGTGTCTGCAACCTTCCAAAACAGAGGTTACAGTAACAGATATACTACATTGCACAGCTGGTGCATTGAGATTTTAGGAATGTGTTTAAAAAACAATGTGAATGCTATACAACACAGGATTTGACTGGGAGGTGGGGGTAGAGAGGGAACCAAACTTCACAGGCAGAATATGGATATGTCAAAAAATATGTGATAATGGAAGGCACAGAACTGCTATAGTCACATTCTGTACATCTACTTAGGAATATAATGAAGCTGCAAAATGGTCTAGGATGGCTCGATTTTGAACCCTGCAGCATTGAAACTGCCCTTGCTATCCAACCCCTATAAAAGAGCATTTGATCTACTAGGAATAATATAGTGATGAGAACCCTTTGGCCTGTCTCAGCTCTTACTGTGCCTGATAATATTTTGCAATTAAATATACTTTGGAAATTAATGAATGGCAGGATGATCAGAAACATGAAACTTTCTCAGTTTTCTTGTCCCAGAGGGCCTCCCAGGGAGGTAACTCTAAAGTAGCACAAAATTATGTTTCTTGCCTCTCCAGATGTCTCTCTGGCTGCACTGGGTCTCAGTGGGAAAGGCAGCCTGAGAAGATGAACCTGAATAACACATATGTGGTTTTCACAGTCACCCCTCCTGGGACATAAGAAGTTGCATTTAGCAAAAGCACAGGACTGGAACAAGGTAGTTATCCTCGACCAAAAGCTGCAACATTTTTCTTCCCTTGAGACAAAATACCCTAAAGGTAAAGATAACCCTCAAAACAATTTCTGTCTTACCAGTTCTGGCCTGGAGAAGACTATTCCTTTGACTCACTTAAATCATCAGACTTTAGATGAATAAGTTAGGAGATCATTCTCCGTGTGGTTAACAAAGATGGGCCACTCTAAGAGGTGTTGTAGATACATCCCACATGTAGAAGGCTCTGGGGAGACTTTATGGCAGCCTGCCAGCTCCTGAAGGAGTCCTACAAGAAAGCTGGGGAGGGATTATTTTACAAGAGCATATAGTGATAGGACAAGTCTTTAAACTGGAAGATTAGACATTAGGAAGAGATTCTTTTGTGTGATACTAGTGAGATACTAGAACAGGTTTCCCAAAGAAGTTGTGGCTGCCCCCTCCCTGGCAGCATTCAGAGCAAGGTTGGAGCAACCTGGTCTCGTGGTAGGTGACCCTACCCATGGCAGAGGGATTGGAACAAATCCCTCTCTGTCCCTTCCAACCCAAACCATTCTATGATTCTATGAAGTCAGGCACTTAACTTTATCACCCTAATCAATGGAGAACTAGGCATCTAATCACCAGATGGCAACTTGGATTGCAGGGGACCAAAGCTTTTTCTCATAAGTGTTTCTCTCCCCCCACCTCCCCCTTCCCCAATCTCTCCTCTCTCTCTTCCCAGCTGCTTTTATTACTTAAGGGAAATAGAACAGCACTGCTTTTTTTGTTTACCTGGCTTGGGAAAGTGTCTAAGTCAGATGAGATAAAATCAGGCCTATGCTCCATACTTAGAGATCTAAATGTACATGCTGAAAGTAAACAGTGCAGATACCTGCCATGTGGTAAACACGAGCTCGTAGTCTAGTAAGGAAATACTATTCTCTTATTGTCTTTACCCATCTGCACAAAAAAATCTTCATAAATACTCTAAATTAATGTATTTATCATCTAGCTAAATTAACAGCACTTTTTACAGGTGGAATATTTCCACCATCAGCTGAGGTTTTTGCACTGTGTCTTCCTTTTAATGAATAGTCCATTGCTATCTTATTTAGTTAAGCAAATTGGGGACTCACTTGTGCTGTAACTATAAACAGAATGAATACCAGTGACACAGATCTTGAAGAACTTTAAGACTAGACAGGGTGGTTAGCCACTGTCACACAGCCCAAGATGATGGTAGGATATGTGGCAATGTAAATTTGTGCTCTACCATGTGGAGCCAAGTCTTCCCTTAGCCAATGCTTCAGTGAGCTGCTGTGGTCACCAGCTTGGACAGTAGTTTGTATAAATAATAGAATGGAACATCTGAATCTGGGTAGTCAATTTTAACATTTAGAAGCACAATACTGCCTAGTTATCCAGGAAGCCAGGTTGCAGCCAGATATATGCTTTCGGAGGTCTACCACAACAACCAAAAGCAGAATGCACCCTTACATAATACCTCATAACCCACAAAAAAGCAGAAGGATGAGAAGAAACACAAAAAAGGATGACAGCGTGCTGAGCTTAGTGGTAAATTTGTAACATTTTTTTGTCCTTAATGAAAACATAGCTACTTTGTGAAACAGTAGGAAAAAATGGAGCAATGCAAGGGGAAAAGGTTATATGTCTAGTTTTTTGTGTGTGAAAGTATGTGTGGTATGTTCTCAGGGTGACTACAAAAATTTAAGTGCATTTTTAGCTGTGTGGCTCCAACATCACAAACTTGTTTTGGTTTTGCTTCACAAAGCTTATAAATCTGCTCCATACACCTAAGAATGTTTTTGACTTATTTGCACAGAGCCCATGGCTGGAGTTAATGCATTCCTCTAGATCATTCAAATAAATCCCATTATGATGGAGGCAGCACCAGACAAATGCTTCTGCACTGTTCCTTACTGCACATGGTGCATGATAGAGAATTGCTGCCTGAGAGATTTGTGGCTGAGAATGGCATTGGTGAAGATCCTCTTTAAAGAGGAAACAGCCCTCTAGCTTGGTAAGGTTTGCCATGAATGCTAATAGTTTGATTAAGCATCTGATTTTTGACATAAAGCCTTAGTTCTACTGAGTCTAGATGCTTCAGGTTTACCAAGTTTCAGAGGTTTTTCAAAGTGTATGCAGAAGCTAAGTCTGAGAGGTTACTGCATGCTCTTCACTCATTTTCCCATTAGTTATCCATCTCTGCATATCATGATGGCATTTCATCCATCCTGTATTGCCACTTTTATGTGTCATGAAGCTTACAGCAAAATTAGCCCCAGCATACCCCTTGCAGCAGACCAGTAATTGAGGTCAACTCTGAGCAAATCAATCCTTTGCCAGTTCTGCCCTGCCTCACTTCAAGTATGTAGGTGTACACTGATTCATCCTGCACATTGTTCATGTTCTCTTCCAAAACTGATAGACAAATTAATAGTCAACAAAATTTGGAAGTTTCAGTAATCATGTGAAGCATACTAATGTGAAAATTATGGGGAAAACTTCAACATGAAAACAAAGCACCATTTTCACATGGCTGTTTCACAACTGAAACATTGTTTTGGACTGCTGTACCACAGCTACCTCCCTTACGGAGGTTTATTCTTACTAGTGGTTTCCACACAGATCTTATCTGAAAGTCCTAATCAAGAAGTGGCTCACAAACATTACAGAATAACTTGTCATAGGAAAATACTCCACTGAAATAAAAAAAAATATTGGATATCCTCTTTTGAAAATAAAATAATTGCTAAAAATATAGATAATTCCACAGGGCAGAGTCACTCCAGACAAATGCTCATGCAATTGTCCTTGCCATGGTACTGAATGTGGCACTGCAGAGGCAAGGCCACGCTGGAGTCGCAGATGAGAGCACAGTGAGCTGCTAAACTAGAGAACCTAAAAGAGGCCAAAGTATTCTTGCCAACCCCATCATCATTCCCAAGTAAATACAGGGTAAAAATGAAGAGAGTAAGTGGTGGTAGGCACCATACATTGTTCCTTTTTGATGAGAAAAAAAGGGAAAAGGAGAGCTGAAATAACTCACAGTATAGCCACTAAATGTATGCCACAGCAACACAGATTTTATGTCTCCCATCTTACACTTTCACTATTCAAACAAGCTTCTTTGTTTAAAAACTTCAAAAACATGTTACTTCAAGTATGTTTATTGGTAGGCAAGCTTCTATTTCACTCTGGTCAAATTCCAAACTGGATAATTACAGCCTGTCTGCTGAAAACTCCCACCATAATTTCATTTGGCTCTACTGTTATAAACTACTGTGCAGAATAGCTGCAGCTAAAGAGCTTCACTTGTAAAAATGGGCAAAGCAATTACACAGAGCAGGAAAAAGGCTCCCTGATCTCTTTTAAAGTTTGGAAAGCACTTTTGGGTTTTACCTAGGTGGAAGAGGGAGTCAACAATAAAAGATGTGGTGTATGCTGAAGCACGTGTGTATACATACACATATGTATGTTGAACTTTCCAAATAGACTTATAATGCATGATCTACATGAAATAATTGTTTCAGAAAAAAAAACACAATAAATTATTTTTATTTGAAAGGGGGGAGGGGAGAGGATCAGGAAAACACATGTTTTTCATTGTTTTCTCTACAAATATTCATGGACTATGGTCTCCCTAGAAAGCAACTATTCCACCCATACCCCCTCTGTATACCAGCTGAAGATTTCATGCTTGTCACATGCCTTCCCAAGAAATTGTCTGCACTAACCTTTCTTGATAGGTGTCACAATATTTCACAGCAAAAAGCCACAGCGTGTTGTAAATAGCAATAAGACTCAGTTTTGCAGATATTTTTCTTTTTATACTAGACTGGGAATTCTATCAAATGAAGTGCCTGAAGTTCACTGCTTCTGTAAGGCTTATCAAGCTGAACAAGTGAACTGGATATAAATATCCCCACTGCATTTATCAAGACATGAAATTGAGCAATAAAGTAAATTTCGGTGATGAGAAGGCACATCATTGATGGCCTTTCGATACAGCCCCAGCTGCAGGAAAAGGGCTTCTCAATTATTTAACGCCGTTCAGGCTCAGGAACCAAAGCAGGAAATGTCACCCTCAGATTTTACTCTTGGTTACCTGCTCCCTTGACAATATCTGTGCACTCCGTCCACACAATGCAGTCATTCTCTTTCAGCTGATCAGCTCTGGGTATAGCTGTGTCAAACAGCAAAGTATTTTGATTGCAACACAGCCCTTTGAACTAAAACTCCGGAGGAATGTTGGCAGAGGACTAACAATACCGAGCAATTAGCTTAAGTGCTCTCCCACTGAAATGTAATCACCCTTGACAATAAACCAGCTCCTACCCAAGGGAGCAAAGAGAAGGTGATTTTGGCCAGAAGTCACCTGGTGGGAGGCCTTATGAACGCCTCACCGGGAAGGACTAAGAAGATGCTACCATTGTTCTCTGGCGAGGAGGTGTGAATGAGTCCTTCCCACTCCCGAGCAGGGGCCATCTGCATCCTGGCTTGTTGGTAGGGATGTGGAACCTCTCATGATTTCCTCTCTGAATAAAACCAGAAGGCCTAGAAATGCTGTCCAAAACTTGTTTGCTCATGCATTCTGCAAGTCTCCTGTGGGCAGGTTGAACTGAGAAACACTACAGCCCTCAGAGTAGTTTCCCAGACTGGAAACCAGATCATAGAATCATAGAATTGTCTGGGTTGGAAGGGACCTCTGAGATCATCAGGTCCAACCCTTGATCCACTACTGCTGCAGATCCACTACAGATCTGAGCCTGCACAGGAAAGCAAGGCTCAAAGAACCATGGGCATCTGTACCTGGATGACAAGATGGCAGCAATCAACCAGTGGATCCTTTGCCATATTTTGTTACACTGCTTTCTTTTTCATACACTCAAAAGGCCCTGTTAACCCAAGGCTACACTAGACACAAGCAAGGAGAGAACATTACTACAATCTAGGTGTTGGAAATGTACTGATATCTTCCTACATAGTCAGACAAAGTCTTTGGTGATAAAAAGCTGTTGTAAGGGTTTTAGGGACACAAGCTGACAGGTAAAGATCAGGATTTCATGTTACACTTCTTGGCAGCTTATGTGGCAGAAACTCCCACACAGAAATATCTCTTCCCAAAGACAAGTGCTGTTGGCCATACAAAAGGCAAGTAAAAAGTGAAAATTCCCAAATAACACCAGTAAATAAAACCTCTTGCTTTTGACCTGGATAGTTTCCCTGGTGATACATCTGAGAGCATAGTACTAGATGTAGAGAAAGGCAGAATGAAAGGATGAAAGCAAGCCCTCCTTTGGCTGCCTTTGCTTTGGAGAAAATGGCAGTCAGCACCGTGCCCTGAACGGATCTGCACAAATGCCAATGGAACCATGGGCCTCAGGAATGAGAAATGGAGAATGGTAAACTGGACCTAAATGAGCAACAGCAATGCAAACATCTTAACAATAGGCAAGAGCCAAATGCCTTAAAATGTCTTCCCAGTCTGGAGAAGCTCAACTGGTGCCTAGGTGCCTCATAATACAGCCTCTCTGGTTCTGTGAAGAGGCTTGTCCAGGTGATTCAGTTGTTCATCATGTTCTGGGCATTCCTGGCTCCAGACTGTTCCCTTACACTGAAACAGGATTAACCGTAATCTGAACATTCACCACAGATGCCTCTTTGATTCCTTAACAACAGTAATTCTGTGACCTCTTTTAAACTGCTCTGTTCTACACTATCCTAACAACAAATATGATAGAAAATAGCAAAAGCAGTCATTGCTACATAACCAAGTCAATCTGACACAAACAAAATGCACTAGCGCTTGCCTTGTGCTCAACAACAATGGAAAATAATCTAATTGCTATTTTGTTTTGCTGAATGATCGCCTGGCATCAATATATCATTAGACTCAGCATATCCTCAAAATCTACTTTCCTCAGTACCAAAACCCACTTCTCTCAGAGTTGCAGCCTAGACCATTTTTTCTAACATTTCTCTTAACATTTTTATAGTTCCACTCAGAACTTTCTTCAGTCATCTTTGTTTAAAATGTAGGACCTAAACTGCACATGTTCCCTCAGAAGGGGCCTCCTGATGTCCAAGAATTAACAGCATTATTTGATAATATATTAATATATTAATATTGTTAAGATACTAACAACACTGTCAAGCTATTAACAACATGGATATCTGTTTGCACTTACCCTCTTGTCAATTCTGTTTTCTCTTGTGTCATGGTAGTTTTGTCAACTAACTCTTGCTCTCTATGCATACCACTTTGTCCTTCTCTTCACTGAACTTTCTTTTACTGATTTTGAATAATTTCTTCTCTTTATCGGCGTCATCTTGACTTTTGATCTTGTCTTCCACAAGGTGCATAATCCTTCCCATCATGTTTGCATTTATATCAATTTCCTCTCTACCTCATCATTCACTATTGATGAAAGTAGAAGAGGACCAGAACCATTCTCATTTTGAGAATACACTATTGGTAACTTCTCTGAATGTAGCTGTCCAACCTTCTGTGTAAGTCCATCTTAATCCTGTTACCCTAGTTTCCAGTCATACAGTTCTGTATCAAAACTGTTTCTAAAATCAAGATATAATAAACTATGGCTACTGTTTCTCCTTATCCTCTAAGCTGGTTAGCCTGCCAAGAAGTGATTTGTGATTGATTTGACATTATGAATTTTTAGAACTGCATCTTGGCTGTTTTTTACAAACCTAGGGATGTGAAATTATTAATAGTGTGTTTTTATATCTTTCTTTTAACTTTATTTTTTTTTCCAAATATATTCATTCCCTCTTCACTGTCCCTAGCTTTGCTTTTTTGCAATAATTTGTGGTCACAGGTACTTTTTTTTTTTCAACAGTGGAAACAAAGAAAAGCACTAAGGTTTCAGTCTTCTTCCTATTTTGTGCATTAGTAGCTCACTTCCCTATAAATAATAGAACTTCAATCTTCTCTAATCATTCTCTTCTAACGCAAGGCTATTGATTAATGAAACTGTGGCTGCATAACAACCTTCTCATGACAATAAATGTTCTGTATTTCTTGGCATTCTATAAAATTTTAAATTGCTCTAAGTAGAATTTTTCAGCAATTGTGCATTCACCTTGTAGTTCAGATGAACTTATCATATTTCTCAAGTTTTCTTAAGAACATGTAATGTGAGGCTGCATGAAAATCAAGACAGTACTGCTCCTCCACTGGAGGAATTTTTTCCATCCTCATCCACAACTAAAAGCTACAATAATCTGTTGCAGGTGTACACCTAAAAATAATTGTCCAAAATGGAGATAGTACTTTTAAAGACACCAAGGCCTATGAGGACTGCTGGATGATGGGTCTCCCTCACAGCTTCCACCTCTTCCCTAAAGTGCAGCTCAAGTGCATTCCTCAGTGTTATGCAGACATCATTTTTTTTTTTATATTGAGTGTTATTAGTGGTAAGCAACCCCCATCAAGTTAAACAGCGACTGTTAAAGAGAGATGCAGCAACTTCAATACTTGTGAGTAAACCTGCCCACCAGCAACTCTGCTCTGCAGAACCAGGTTTGGGGAATATTGGGCAGAATATGTCCCTCCTGGCTCTCATGAGGTCTCAGGAATGAAGAGATCTGTTCATGTGTGTGTATTTGGCCTCAGCCACTGCAGTGTTTTCCATGATGACACTGTGGTAAGGAAGCAGCTGGAGAACTGAGGCACAAGGGGAAAAATGCAGCATGTCCACAGCCACACCTGGGCAGGAACTGCAGTGTGGCCTTGTTGTGCACTCAGTGTTTTCCTAAATGGCCCAAACAGTGTCAGTGCTTGATCCCTTCCCTTATTCATGTCCAGTGGTTAACTTTGAAAGGTTACTGATGCTGAAACCATCTCCTTAACTCCTTCAGGTCACTGTTCACATCTTTCCTCCACAGCCTAAATACCAAGTTCTGTTGTATGAAAGGTTCCTCAAAAATGAATGCATCTGAAATGGCTAACATCTGTTTTTATTTTCCATTCCTCCTGATTTCTCTGTTCTTCTTACTCTTTTTGCTTTGTTGTTTTGCTTCACTATTTTCCTAGTATATTTGTGTCCCTGCAGCTGAATAATTGTCCTGTATTCATCCTCCATGTTGTTTCAAAAATCCCTCTAAATCTTACCTCACTAAACAATCAATTCTCTTTTCCCCTCTCCCCTGTACTGCTGTCCTCTGATTTACCTTGTGTTTATTTGCTTTGGTATATTTTCTTTTTACATTTTAAGCTGTTCATGAAAGGACAACACCTGCATGTGTTAAATGCATCATAATTCTATGGTGCAATATAAGAAACAGGAATGTAAAGAGGTTGTTTTTAAGATCAAGATAAGGACACGTTTCTTAACTGTGCTGCTCTAAAAGAGAAACAAACAAGTAGATATTATGGTGAAGCCCTGTGCCAGCATGTAAATCACTGACCTTTTCCTTTCCCCAGTTAAGGAAGAGAACAGCCAGGGGAACTGCTTTTTAGAGAAGCTGGGTGAAGGCAATGCCTCTGGGAGGCAGGGATCTACACTCACTGACATGACTTGGCTGAAAACCAAGCTGAAAAATGTGCTGGTTTGGAATATGCTATTTTATTTCACTTCATTGTTATTAATGCTAATCTTTGGAGGAGCAAGGGAACAATTACTGCCTGCTCCACTTCTGCCCAACCATTCCATACAAGCCCCTTGCAGACTGTCTTCCAGGCAGAAACCCCACAGTACTTCCACTTCTAATGTTTAATGTGAAGTTACTTTTTAATACAAAGAGTGTATTAACCACAAATACATGACTGGGACTGACAGATTGATTTTGAAGATGGTTAGCTTTGGAGAATGACATTTATTAAGATTAATCTAGGACACATTTCTCCCAATGTGCAATTTTAAACATCAAAACCAAACACGGATGTCTACTTGTCAATAAATTTATGTCCTTAGAAAAAGAAGACTTGAGATTTTAGTAAGTGAAAACTTTCTGGCTAGCTGGCCACCTGCATATTTTCATTACTGATGTATCTTGAAATCCCACATAAACAATTTACAATAATCTTCCTTGTTGATTAACGTTATTTTTATATTTTATTTATTCAAACAATACTTCAGCATTTCTTACTTCAATCAAGATGATCCTTAACTTAGTTTCGAGAAGATAGTCCTTCAAATAGTGGTTGCCTTAAGTGGTAGAATTATCATATACTTTAAATGCCTGCTCTGCTGAAACAGAGCAATTAGATCACAACTGATGTGGCTTTCTAAAAAACAAGCCTAAAATTCAACTTTTAAATAGTCTTTGTCCAAGCAATTCATTAACTCCTTCCACATTAGTGAAGAACACTGTGCCAGGATAAATCATTTATTGTGTAATGCACAGATCTCTGAAGACTACAAAATTAACTTTAAAGGAACATATTGTAGCAGGACTCTCTGTCTCAATGGGCCTGCCTCAGTTTCCCTTTATAATTCAATTGCTCTCTCAGATTCACACTCTGTCTCAACTTCACTGCCCTTGGCTTGAAGTTAGTTTCTATCTTATATAACTTTTTGGTCTAGCTTTTAAGATTTTGTTATTTTCACTAAAATTCTGTTTTATACATAAACATCTCATCTGCTATCTTGTCCCATTTGGGACAAATAGAGAATAAAATTCAGGAAGTTTTGTTCAAAATTTTGCAGTATGGGCTTATTATGTATTGAACCAGCAAAAATGTCTCCAGAGTGAGAATTCAAGTTCAAGCCCCTGGTATTTCTTAACAACAATCAGATGAAGCAAAACATTAAGGGCAGATCTGCAAATCCTCCTGTGAGATGCACAGGAATTGAAGTCTCTTTGCCTGAAGGAATAGTAAGTGAAAAAGCAATTGCAAGTCACACTATAAAACAACTGGAGCCACAGTCATGTGCTGTTTAACTGCCTGTTTTAGATCCTTGTTCAATCACAAACACAGTTTCAGGGATGCTAGCTGCTAGGTCAAAAACACTGAAGCCACAGAATGCAAATGGCCATATCAGAGACAAGTTATCCAGAAGACTCAAATCAACCTGGAAAAAACAGTGGCAAATATTTTGAGCCAGATATTACCTGTGCACTCTGAAGTCTTTGGCTTTCCCACTGCTGCCCACAGGCATTTTTTCCAGTTTACCTGCCCTGTCCTTCTTCCTGTAGGGAAAGGTCATTTTCCCCAGCTGATTACTGTTTCATTTAAATGCAAATTCAGGATCTGTCTCGTTTGTCTCTCTGCGTATTAACTAGATCTTAAGGTAGACCTGGGCATTAACATTCATCTTAAGTATCATGCACCAGATTATCACACTTCCAGACTTTGATTTTGCTATAAAATCCAGCACCTGATGGGACAACCCAACACCATTAGCCACAGCCATGGGCTTCTGCTCTGCTGTCAGCTCTGAGCTTGCTGTCTGCATGTTGCCTCTGCCCACCACACTACAGTTTGGACTCGGGTGGAGGTTTTTAGGGAAGAAGCCACCATGGCACTGCACAGTGGCATTTGCCACAGCCAGGAAAGCAGAGGGACCCGGGGTCAATTGCTGTCGCTCTACGGGAGAGCAGGCACCCAGGGAGAAGCAGTGGCATTTCAGTTCAACACCTTTACACTTCAGCGGCACATCTGAGGTGATTCCACAACCAAGAGACAAAGCAGTCTGGCAACAGTCCCGCTCAGAAGCTCACACTGCATTTTATTTTTTTTTTTTTTTTCCATCCGAGTTTGGCCTTCAGCACTTCACCTAAAGGGCAATCGCTGCCCCTGCAGCCGCATGGCTCTGCCCAAGGGTAGGGAAATGGGAAAGTGCACACACATCTGTTCTGAATTCCCAGGATTTCTAGTTGTGTCTGAACAACACAGTATGGCTGAATGCTGAGAGTTCAAGAGTTTTGCCCGCTTAGGCATAGCAGTTGGGCCTTTTATCCCTGTATGGGCTGCAGTGCAATTTAAAACCAGAAATGTCATGATCCTGCTGTTCTGCCACTTAGAATCAATGGCTGCCAATGCAGCTATTCCAGTTTTTATTCCTGGCCTCGAGAAAAGTAAATTTTAGGTTTGTTTTTTTTTTTTTTTAAAATGGATGATACTGCGGGTACATGAATTACTGTAGGTCACCACTGATTTCTAAACCAATAGTGTATTTTTTTGCGAAATCACAGCTATAAGACAAAAAATTCTGAAGAAAAAAAGCTTTATGCATGTTTTAAATTTCTAATGTGTTGGCATTAGCAACATAATACATTTTGGGACAGTTAGCTGCAATTGGAAGGAAGTGTAGGAGTTAGCAACCCAGCCACGTTGTACCCATACAGCTCCCAACATCAGGAATGTCTACAACATCCATTCCAGTTCCCATTGCAGCCCAGCCAGTGAAGCACCAAGGCCCCTGGAGCAGTCCTGGGCTGACTGCTGCTTTCTCATTAGGGCATACAAAGACAGAAACATTGCACATGGCAACTGTTTTGAAAATGCAGTCGATAATGGTGATCCAAGGCAGCACAGGAATCTGGCACAGCTGAGACCTGCAATTTAGCCTGTGAGCTCTCCGTATGGCCAGATTACAGTTCAGTACAAATTAGTCTAAAATGTTCACCATTATTATTATTATTATTATTATTATTATTATTATTATTATTATTATTGCTGTTATCTTTTCATATGTTCCTAGCATTTCTATTCACAATGTTTCTATTGTAATATTGTAGTTCTTGAAGCTTTGATAGATTAATAAAAACATAAATTAATCACTGCCTCTTTCTCGTTATTGGGCTGTTATCACAAATAAAATCCTAGCTGAACAAATAATTTCTCACACATTAAACTAATATAATAGAAGCTGAAGGAAGTGTTTTGATACTTCTGTGCAAGACTCATTTTTACTGGAGCTAGTGATCTTTATAATGAATAGGTTTTCTTTAGAAAGCACCAAAAACATCCAAAGGATTGCTCAGTCATTTCAAATGGTCTAAAATTACAAAGACTTATACAGAAGCAAGCACTGGAAGACCACTCTTACAAAAAAATAAATCAAAAAATCTAAAGGTTCCTGGCAAATCTAATAGAAATGAGACTTTCTTGTTGACCTGGAGTTTCATCAATTTTTTCTCTTGCTACCACATTTTGCAATGTTTTCTTTTTGGGGGAAAAAAGAGTGATGGTGGAAGGGGAAAAAAAAAAAAAAAAAAAAAAAAAGATTGCCAGTATTTCTTGGAACTGGTACTTGTGCATCCGTATTGAAGTCACTTTGTCCTGTGAATTACAGAATCACTTTGGAAAGGTTGTTCATTCACCACAATGACAATACTCAGAAAACTAACAGCACCACTATATTGTTTTATGTTAGAAGTGCTCTCCATGATCTGGATTATCTTTCTGGGATTGATTTTGTCTTCTAATCTTTTTATTGTTGTGTGAAAGCACGTAGGAATGTCTGGTTTCATGTATCATTTTGGTAGCTAATCAGAAAATAATTGGAATCTGGCTGCCTAAGAGGACCAGCTATAAATTCCTTTTGCTGCTTCCAGTGGCTCAAATTCATCCCCAGAGGTAGGAACTGATCGAAATGCCATTGAATAGCCACCCTTTCTGAACTTGGAGAAGGCATCATGTTTTATATTCAAACCAAGCACAGTTCCATCCCAGCTTCCACTGTATCCAGAGGCCAGGTGCACACTCAGTGAGGATGTTCACATAAAAAATTGGAATTAGACAATTTCTGCTAATTACTGACAGTGATGGCTATTATAGAATCACAGAATAGTTTGGGTTGGAAGGAACCATTTAATTCCAACCCCTCTGCATGGACAAGGACACCTCCCACTAGACCAGGTTGCTCAAAGTCCTGCCCAAACTCTCCAGGAGTAATCAGGTCTATCTATTAAATTAACTGATATAGTTCCTAATGGGCAGATACTGAAGTAATACAAGAGGACACTGAAATGCTCTCTCAACCCTATGGACAACTCTTGCCTGGTGAAACAGGAACCGAAAGGACAAGGGGGTATGAAGCAGTTCAAAATGCTGTTGCAGCAGTTCAAACAGTAGATTAAAAATCTTCCTTCCTAAGGCTTCAAGTGCATCTTCTCATCACTTTAAATCTGTTTTGTAAGGTAGTGACTGGGTGATAATGAATGCTATCCATTTACTCTTCTTACTGAATATATTGGTTAATTGTGCACAACGCTTGGAAGATAAAGCACTGTGTTGTTAATAAACACAGTTTAATGATTCTCTCATGGGTTTTATAGCACTCCTCTTACTTTGACCAAGGTGTAAATACCTCACTGCAGCTATGGGGGCCAGGCTGGCTGGTTGCATGGGCCACATGCTGATTTCAGCTGAAAGCTTTCACATCAATTGTTCCGTGGCTGTTCCCCTCCATTGCCAACACATCACTGTTATCTCCTGCTGTTGTTTCCTTGCTTGCTTGTTCAGGGCCAGGATAAGGGAATTTCAATGATTTCTGGTGAAAAGGGCCCTTCCTTTACTGCAGGCTGTCATTTCCCTCTGCCTAATACACAAAGAAGGCAGCCAACAGGAGCACAACTGTATTCATTGGCTTGTAGTGGAACAAAAAGATGAAAAAAAGAAGAAATACTAATTTCCTCTTCACTCTCCTCACCCTGCCTCATAGTAACACTAGGGGGGCAATTTTCTGGGAGGAAAGACAGACCCTTCCTTCTCCTGGCCAGAGGAGTGTGACAGAAGAGGCTGCTGATATCAGCTGTTAGCATAGGTCGATGTTTTTCACACACAAAAGACCTTTCACTTTGCTCTCTACCTTGGACTTCTGCAGCACATGTGATCGAAGGCATGCACCAATTTAAAGGCATTCATAAGCCAGTCAAGCACCATGTGAAAACATAGAAACAACATGAAACTTAGCTGTTAACATCAGCTGTCAGTGAGAACTGGGCCTTCTGCAAGGCATCCATGTCAAACTCACCTGAGTTGAGAGCTGCTCCATTAGCTGATAGAAACACCAAGCTCATGGGAGCTGACCCTGCCAACACACATGTGCTTCATCTTAAACCCATACAAATACTCCCATTTGGGCTATCAATATCCCGTACTGCAAACATTGGTAAGAGCAAGACCTGAGACCACTTCTCTACCAGTCACTCCTGACCAAACTTCTGTATGTTCTCAGGGATCACATATCTCAAATGTTCAGAGAGAAACAAGAAAAGCAACTGAAAACGAAGCAAAATGTGTCTTTCGTTCTGTGTAATGTACACAACTCTTGCTCATAGAGATGTTTCATACAGAAAGAAGGATAACGAAACCATCAAAATCAGACAGCTTTGTAGCTGACCCTATGGCTTTTTTTCAGTGTCTGAAACCAACAGAAATAATTTGAACTCTTTTGTACATACCTAAATCTCTCTCCTGTTTCAATCCCTTGATGTTTAACAGCCTCACTGAGATCAAATTTTTCCTTTATGGAGACACTGAACTCCCTTTTTCTACCTCTATACCTATTTCTACAAAATTTCAATATATATGAAACCTCATTTAGGTCATAGTTTCAAATTTGTTATGGAGAAACAGATAAAAACCTAAAACATCACTGCATAATCTTTATTTCCTCAGGAAAATATGACAAAACCAAGAATGTATATGAAACCACAAAAACTGCCTAAGGATTCAGGAGCAGATGAAAGTTATTTTTCTTTCTAACTTTCCTTACCAAACTACATTTTAATGTGCTCTATAGCAATACTTATGAGCCTGGAATACAGTGCTGAGATCCATGGTAGTTACCATTTTTAATATGATGCTGTTAATACACAGAAGTCATCTCTCTACTGAAAATTCCATCAAACTATTTCATTCTTAGGTCAAAGAAGGTTTTCACCTCTCCATCTGCTACAGTTCTGTAGATTTATTGAATAAAGACGACAAAAGTTCTAAAGACTAAGCAAATCTATTTTAAGAAGTATATTTATCACAAATCTAATGTGTTGGGTGACTAATAACAGACATGTGTGCACTGCGCCTGCCAGAATATATCAACATTTCCAAATAGTTACCACATTTACAACTAAAATAATGCATTTGCCAAATGTTTGGTTGTTATTCTTTGTTTTATTCAAAGGACAATTTCTCTTCTAGTCAAAATGCAGAACAAAATTTCCTGAATTTCAGAAGGAAAACAGGAGAGAGAGGGATTCTACTGCCCAATAGAGCTCACTCAGCCCTCAGTCCTAGAGTATTGCTGAGACTATCTGGCTTTGTCATTGTTGCAGGAGGCCTAACAGCATCCTAACAAGGAAAACTGAAATGAGGCTTTAAAATTTTCCTCTTACAAGTCCCCTGCTTGTCAGTCACAATTCTCCATCCATTTCTCGTGTTGCATGACTTCTGGCTTCTGATGACCCACCTGCAGCCTCTGCTCTCCTCTAAGTGATGGAGGCAGGAGAGATGGATGGCAGCAGGACTTTGCAGGCACAAGGCTGTTATGCCCCATGATAGCTGGGATGAAGAAAGCTTAGAATGAGATGGCTCCTACTGCATTATTTACTTCTGCTCTGGGGCTGGCCTAGGGGAAGAACCTTAAAGAAAAATAGATGATCAAAGAAAGATGTAAATTGCATTGTCTTTTTGTAATATTCTCATTCTTAAGCCACCCACCTACTGCAAGCACAAAGAGCTGCAACTCCAGAGGAATGTAAGAGCTGGAGCTTAGGTAGTGTTAAAAGCACAGATTTCAGAAGAGAAAACACAAATGAAACACCTGGTGATTGCTTCCCATGACTTCTTTTCCCCACTAAGAGCAAGAAGGGATGTTAAGGCTGACACAGTGGTCTGCTGTTTCTATACCCCCCCCCTCACTCCATTCTAATTGGTATGCCACTGCTGGCACCATCCTAACCCTGTGGTGAACCAGCAGTGGGAAAATTATCACCAGCTATTCTAGAAGCAAGAAGAACAAAACCACTTTTTCATGTTATTTCAGGTGGTTGTCTCCCAAAAGAGGCTGATTCTTGGATCAGATACGTACCAGAGCTGGACTGTGAGATGTTGGGAGCTTAAATGGCTGAAAGCAGGAAGGGGATGGGGCCCATCAGTCATGGAAAAGAACCTTGGACCAGCTTAGCCATAATGTGAAATCCTTCTGAAGAAATTAATTATCAAGGACATACTGGGAGGGGAAGGACAGTGTAAGAGAGAGACAAGGTGTTCATTAATCATCATTTGCTGCTCCGTGTTCGTTTGCTCACTTCCATGTAGCACCATGCTGAGAGTGCTGCTCGGGAGAGGTGCCAAAGGCAGAGGCAATGGAGCCACAATGAAGATTTGGAAGCTGGGTGTTGCCAGCCACAGGCTCCATTTGCTGCTTTAGTATGTCTCTAGATGAACACAAGTCTCAGCCCCCCTGCTCAGGCTTCAAGCTGTTAGATCAGAGATGGCTACCCCAAGACTCATCTCACTGGGGTAGAGTTGCACTAGCAGAGTATTTTAATTTGGGCACTGGGCAGCTAAGCAGGACCTGGCTTAATTCTATGGTGTAAAAGGAGTACAGCTTTGCCTGATCAGACCTCTACATTATGTTTCGTTACCTTCTACCGCAAGGGTCTGCATTTCCCTTAGCAGCATGGTTCCATTCTCCTCCATTTCAGTACAATATTTTCTCCATAACTCTTTTCTCTTTTAGCTCACACTTCCAAGTGTGACAGCACAACTTGCAGATCACCTCAGGTGATCTTTCCACTGCATTACCTGCTGGTAAGAGCTCAGCTGAAGGATCATGGCTATTGTCACAAACTTCAATTACAGGACAAAGATGCCCACCTACACAAGCACAGAAATTAACCAGAGATCCAGAAAATTCAGTCTACACGAGCAGATTAAATGTGTGGTGGAGGTGGACTATAAAGAAAGAAGGCTTAGAGAAGATATAATCAGAATTTTAAAATACATCAAGAGGCTTTGTGAAGAAGCAAGAACAAGCTACTTGTTTTCAGCATCGTTGTTAGCATAAGAAGCAAAGTTTTATGTCTTCATTAAGGTTCACTGGGAATGTTAGGAATATGGTAACAGTTAAGCTGCAGATAGACAGCCTGCAAAATGCTCAGAACTCCATCAGTGGAGATTTTTAGAACTTGGGCAAACACATCAGATTTTACCTGTAGGCATAGATGATACTGCTCCAAGTCAAGGGTGCGTATTTGATATCTCAGAGGTCCTTTCCAGCTCTGTAGATCTGTGAACTTCCATGCATGAGGTAGTGCAATTGAGTTGGTCCCAGCAGAAAGACCACATGTCACAGAGGGACACTGATACTGGACTTCTGTACCAGCTTCTGCACCAACAGAACAGTGTCTCTTTGTGTGAAGAGCCTTGGAAAGAGGCACCACCATAGCCAGGGTTGGGGATATCAACATGGATTCCAAAAAAGGAGGAATCCTTTCTTAGAGAAATCTGAACTGAGCCATACTGAAGCATAGAAATTTTCTTAACAGGAAGAAACATTCAGAACTATCTAAAAGATGTTCAAATTCCTGATTTGCTTGAGCCATTGTGTAAGATAGTTTTGTAGTTGATTTGATTTGACTGATTTTTGTTCAATTCTCTCAAAGTTTATACTGGGCTGAAACAATGCAGCTGCATTGTCTCAGAGGAGCACAGTTTCTGCAAGAATTATTAGAGTGAAATATAGCTGCAGCCTCAGTTTGAAAGTGAAGACCCAGGATTTCTTACACTTCATCCTGGGAAGAAATACCAACACAGATTCACTGCATATATATATATATATATATACACACATACACACATATATATGCACACATACATAAACCAGAGCCATCAGAAAACAAAGCATCTGGGGTTTGTACTTGCAGAAACCTACAGAAACCCTCACAATTCACCTCAGATTGCTTGACTTCCAGCTATCTGACATGTCTGTGATGAACATGGGGGTATTACATCCTCAGTCATTGTCCAGAAGAAAGTAACTTAATCTTCTAATAAACTAAAATATGGAAAAAAAGGCATTTTTGAGACTGATGTGGAGATGACTGAGATTTTGCAATATCCTGATGAATGAAGGCTCTTTACTGTGGACAAAAGACAGGAACTGCATTTTGGCCAGTTTTTTGTAGCAACTCTCTCTGAGGACAAAGACTGCTTTATTCTGGCCTAGGTCCAAGTGAACCAACTGCCTTCATCAAGAACATTTATTTATATACTTTGACACAGTGGCAAAGGTGCTCAAAATGTGATTAATGGCAACAGGAGATCACAAATGCTTTTTCAGCTATATGCCACTGTTCTTCAACCAGAGATTTGGGTCTGTACCGACCAGCTACTTCACCTACTGATATGGGGCAGTTTTCATATGGCAGATGGAAAGTGCTCTCAAGTTCTGGTAGGCAAAAGCAACAGAGAGAAGAAGAGTAATCAGATTTTATTAGCCTATGTTCATGCTGTTATCTAACCAAAATCATTGGAGATGGATGTCCCAGGCCTCAGTACAAACCTCATAATTTATGTATGCCAAAAGCTGCATTTGAAAACACTCATCCTTTTACCATCTCCCATGAGCATCAGAATGTCCAGTGTGTCTAGCAGGATGCTGCATATTTATTTTTCACATTGCTCGTGAGGAAAAGCTGCTTCAGTAAACCCACATGGGGTAGCAAGAAGTGTTAAGTAACAGAAGTTTCCCGTTGATTACCCCACTCCATCTCCTCCCTGTGGCAGAAAGAGATAAGATGTGATTTTTCTACCAATTTCATAGACATGAAAACAACCACTTTTAAATTCGGGGCTAATGAGCTAGAAACATACAACAACAAAAAAAATCCTGAAAACCAATAAATACAGGCACTGAAATGCAGCTATTTGACATGTCGAGCCATAACAATGACACATGATTTATTGATTAGTTGCCATTACATGATGGGAGCTCAGCTAGTCATTTAAAATACCCATATTATCTTGGAAATCTTCCTACTAATAAAAAAGGCAAAATACAGCCTCTGTGTTAGTAGGCAATACTTTATTTTTCTATCTTTACTGTTGTGTCACTGTGAATTCTGATTGGTCTAAGTCTTTTAAAATTATAAATGCTGCTCTAGAGTTGCTATACCATATTAAACTCCTACTATTTTAGCTGTATGTATTATTTCTGCAAGATATGTTTGTAAAAATATTAATTATACATTATCTGAGGTTACTGATGTAAAAAGATGTATTATTCCTAGCATAATATAGTTCAATATTTTTAATTTCTGAAAACTGTAATCATGCACTTACTTGTAATTGTCTTCCCACAGCCTAGCTCTCCATAACAAAAGTGGTCCAAATACTAGTAGATGTGATTCTATTATTTTTTCTACAATATAGATATATTTATAGCAGCACGCATGGCAGTTAATTAATTCCAATAGTGAGTTCTCCTACCAGTCTCAGAATTAGCAATTCTATTGACTGTAAGTATATTGACTGGGGTTAAAATAAATGGTTACTTCATGATAGCAGAGAAGTAGCTTTGGAACTTAGCTAAGCAGCTGCCTTAATTAAAGTTGGAAATGCTGGTTTGTCTGGTTTATATATATATATATACACACACAGGTGTGAAGGGTCTAGTTAAACAAGAAAGGAGGAAGAAGAAAAAGGGCGGGGCTAAATATTAGTTGTCAACTTTTTACATTTTTTTTCATCTTATCTGCATTTTGAAACAACAATAACCTTTCTGCTGAAAATTCCTTTTTTTTTTTTTTTTGAGTTTTTTTGTTTGTTTGTTTGTTTTTAAAAATAATTCCTTATAAAATTCAGGGTAGCATTAAAAAATACAAGCATTGCCCATGTAACCCACTTCATTACCCAAGGATCTCTTGATCAGGCTCACACACAGTCAGATATAACGAGGGCAACATCAGAACATCAACTCTTGACTGTGAGGGCTGCTGCTGGTAATAGCATATTATATTATAGCATATGCATACAGACATTGCACCCAACCCTATAAGGCTTTTTGTAGATTCCAGGTAGAAATAGTGTCAAGAGCCTGCTGGTTTTCTATAATCTCAGATCTTTGTGTAGCAATTTATATCTGTAGCAAAGTATATGCAAAATGTCTGCTAAAGTAACTAAAACAAAATTCTGACTTGGTAACATTTTGCACAGAGGTAAACAAATGTATCAAGTGAGGGTTGGTCAGAAAAGACAAAAACACCTGCGCTGGGTGTTTCAAATATCTTTCAGCATCAAAGGGGAAAAAATGAAAGGAATTGTACAATTAACTTTACATTATATTACACATTTTTTTTCTGGATTGTCAGAATATGGGCACTGAGAAATCTGTCAATTAAAAAAAACAAAAAAATCTGTCATGTGGGTTTGGTGCAAAGGGCATGAAAGTCAGGATGTGAGCAGTGACATTTCACAAATTGAATAATAACACTTTAGATTTATCTGGCACTTTTCATCCAGGAAAAGTAGATCCCAGGGTGATTTATGGACTGTAAAAAAATAAATATGAATATTTGAGTGATCTTAGTCACTAACAGATGACAATGTGGTGTCCTGTCGGAACCAAAGGTACCTGATTGAAGGTTAAAGAGTCTGGTGGAGCCTTTGTGTATATCTTAGCCAAGAGACTAAAGCCATTCCAGTAGTGTCTTATTTTTGTGCTCTTTGCATTTTTGTTATTGATAGAAATATCCAACAAAGGCTACGGGGAACTGGATCTTAACTACAGCTGCTGCTCACATGAGGAAGAATCCTTTCTCCTTTCCTCCCCCTCCACACCTTTCAGAAGAGAGCCGAGATGCTGAACATCCTCAAGCAGGATGTAGTAAAGGGGTTGCTTGGACATGTGGGCACACGGACTCTAAAAATTATCTACACAAAGAAAGTACAATTTTAATAATTTTAAAGGATTTGAGCTGCTTTTTTAGCTATTTGTGTTTCTCTCAGGTTATCTCCATGACCACAGGGCAACAACCTTCCTTTCTAGAAGCTGATAATCAGTCATCTGGCTGTTTATCTACCCATCAGTCCCCCATAAAAATGTCAGAACACATTGTCTAGTTGCAAACAAATGAATAAAAGAGGTAGAAGCCTCAAATATAATTAAGTTCCCAGGGGTTTGTGAGCATCACTGACTAGAGACTCAAATTAGTTTTCCAACAGAGATGCAGAAGGAACTCAGCTGCTGAGGCTGTGCTTGGCAGCAGCCAGTCACCCCAGCAGTGCAGGCAGCAACCACGCTGCTCCGGACCAGCAACAGTGGATGCTGCACATCACCACTGAGAAGAGATGTCACATCAGAGGGGAAAGAAAAAGGACACATGAGATGAGTTATAGCAACGAGTGAGACAGACACAAAGCCACAGGAAACCCAGCTTCATTAGTTCAGTTGTTCGTGGAACAAGGTGTTTTTAATAATGACAGCTGGAAATTCAGCTCTTTTTTATGGGCCTTGAAGGTCTTGGCAGTAGGAAGGATATTGTGTATCACTGAGCCTTAGATAAAACTGAGACGTGATGGAGCTGGGAAGGAAAGCAGGAGAGAGAAACAGAAATTGAACGTACTGTAAAAGATAATACCAGGAAGGGGGAAAAAATAATAATAACAAAAAAAAGCAGAAGGATGCATGTAACAATGAATGGGTGATAACAAGGTGAGGAGAGAAAGAGGGAGTGCAGGGGGAGGAAGTAAATAGAAAATTGAAATCTGGACTAGAGTCCTATTCACATGCAGTCCCATTATCTGTGTTCTTACACTGGAGAGGGAAAAAGCTCAACTTTGCCTCCTGAGCTGCACGCTGTGCATGTGTGACATGCTGGCTCTGGAGATGCTCCAGAGTCTGGGAAGCTGTTGATCACTCAGGTCTTAACTTGTTGATCTTTTCTAAGCATTTTTGCATTTAGGATTTTGTTTTGACCCCTCTTTTTTTCTTTTTATTTGGGTGGCGATAAGGGAGGGGACTAATCCTTCAGCTACAAATAGCAGTTTTTGACGTGCAGCTGTTTCTCAGGGTTCACTAGGTAGGTATCTCCCCATATCACATCTCTGTGGAGAAGAAAGACAACATGCTGTCTCCAAGACAAGGAAGGACTGACGGGAGGCAGAAGACTATCTTGTAAACGCTTGGCACCTTCACAAGAGGGCTGAGTGCTGAATTCAGCATTTAATTCAGTAACAGAAGTGCTGGAACACGTATTTGTGTCCCAGCTGGAAGAAGCATAGGCCGATATGCCATGCTGTTGCCTTAGCACATCCACATGTGCCTGGAAGAACAGGAACTTGCAGAAGCTTAGCAGAGAAGACAGCTGTCCTAGGATGGGATGTTGTGTGGCTACCTCAGTCTCTAATTCAGCTTCATAAACCCTGTCACACTTAGCAAAGTCAAACGCACAGCAGGTAATTGTTATGGACTGGATGAGGATTCAGCACAGCTTTACTCCACCAGCCCCTCTTTTGAATTAAATAAACTTCCACCATTGCTCTGGCTCTGTCCATGTTCACAGGCAGGTTTCTGAAAAAAACACCAAACCTGTTATGAGGCCAAAGCAACCAGAGACAGAGGAAACTGCTCCAGCCAGAAGAAACCATGTGGTGTGCAGGGAGGGGGCTAAGGCTTAGATGTAACCTGGGGACAGCCACCATGAGACAGCAGGAGTACAGCAAGTACAGCCCTGGACAGTGGCTACTGCATGAATCAGGTGTGGGACTCCCTTCCCCAGCAGGGTGAGTGAATCACTAGGTTCAAAGCAGCTGGGGGGAGAAGGTGTGGAGGAGGGGCTGATGACGATGACGACCACAAGTGACAGAGCCCCCAGCAACAGCCCCTAGGGCAGAGCACACAGGGAGGCCAGGATTCACAAGCCAGGGCACAAGAAGAGCCACCCAGCCGGTAATTCCAGGGCATTCTGCCAAAAATTTGGGCACAATCTGGCCAGAAGCCCAGTCCTTAAAAAAGCAGCCTGGAAAGTGAAGTCTTACCAAGCCCATTAGCAGCCTGTGAGTTTCTCCATTCTGGATCCTTCCCAGGGCCTGCGGAATGTGACTAACCCAATTTTCTTAGGGGAGTCCCATCTCCTCTTCAGATTCCCTTCCTCCCTTCTAGCAAGTGAAAAGGCACAGACTGGGGATCCAGATCTTCTAAAACACTCCACAGCTACAGCAGAGTAGATCTTTCTCATCTTACAGTGACTCAGCCCAGTCAGGAGAAGAGCAGAAAGGAGGCAAACAAACAAGGGCCTTCGGGTGGAAGTTAGCACAAAAACTGGGCCAGACTGGTGAGACCTAGACAGCACAAAGCCTGTGTCCTGACTGCAGCTCCAGAGGGAAAACCCCACAAAACTCCATATTACATTTTAATGGTCTCAGACCACTGCTAAGACTGTGGTGGCACTTCACACAGCCAAGGTCTGAAAGCCACTTCTGTAGTCTCCTCCATAGGCTTCTCACTTTTACTCTTGTGCAGGTTTAGGAGCTGATTTTTATTTATTTAGTAGTTGTTGCTGTTCTCAGACAATTTTGCAGCAACTTCCAGGGTACTGTTTGAGAAGCATGGTTTTCTGAGCAGCTCTCTTCTGTTGTTTCACAAGGAAGCCCAACACACACAGCATTTAATGAAGGTGCACTCAAAGTGCCAACAGCAGCTATTTAATTACTCCCTGCAACATTGCTAGCCTACATCTAACTGATGAAAAATTTCTTACAAAGTCTTAACAACTTCCCCAAAGCTTACCTGAGCCATTCTTCTAAGTCATCCCTCTTTTCACAGATTGTCCCTACATTACTTGCGTTGAAACAAATTTGACATTTGAATGTGGAGATTATGATGCTAAAGCAAGGTGATGCTGTATTTACACATGGGCAGGGTAAAGGCTTTGCATTAACTCCTCTTGGCATGTTTCTGGGGGAAGACAGAAAGAAATTTGCACACAGGCTTTTTATCAGAGGGAGAAAAAGACCTTAATTGTGATTATGTTTAAACTCCACCTGAGAGGTATAAACCCTGGAATACTTCAAATCCACTAAAAACGCTGGCGGTTTCATATTTTGGGCTCCTCAATGACAGGGCAGGGAGAGAGGTGAGTTCTCGAAGCCCAGAAACCTCTGCTCAGGGGATGACGGGCTGCCCCTTACATATTCAGGAGCGTCCCCAAAGCATCACCGGAACATGCCAGGTACCCAAGGCCTTCAGCTACGGATCAGCAGGGAGAGGCTTCCTCAGTGGTGCCTTCGCGGTCCGCTGGCGAGAGACGCGGAGATCAGCACCGGCCCAGCGGAGACCAGCGGCGGGTCCAGCCTGCCCGGGCCGCCGGGCTGCACCTCCCCGGCAGTCCCGCCGCCGCTGCCTGCCCACGCGTGACTGGGGACTCGCAGCTCCCGCCACTGGAGCGGTCGTCCCCGGCCCGGCCCGAGCTGCCCGATGGATCTCGTTGCGCCCCCAGCTCGGGGCTCCCGGATGGCTCGGCCCCGCGGGTGGCCGGCTCTGCCTGGCGGGCAAAACAAAGCGGAGACGGGGAAAGGAAAAGGGATAGAAAGTGCAGCTCCTGCCTCCTCCCGGCCCTCCGCCTAGATCTCCCTCTATGAGACAGCGCTGCAAGCAGATCCTGACCGGGGGAAGGGGGTGGAGAGAGGAGGAGGAGGAGGAGGAGGACAGAGGGAGGGAGGGAAGGAGGGACGAACGGGAGCCTCTCTCCTTCCCTGGGCTGTTTTTTCAGTTTCCTGTCTCGCATTGTGCTCACAGCGGATATGTGCTGCGCCTACAGGTGTGTCCCCTCCTCGCAGCTTTTCCCTGGCTCCCCGGCGTAGACCCGGGCTGTCGGGGGGCGGTGGCGGCGGCGGATCGCGACCGTCATGTGATGATTATTCTCTCCGGGCGGTTTCTCTCCTCTCTCTCCCTGCCTTCCCCTCCCCTCTTTCTCTGTCTCTCTCCTTCCTCTCGGAGGTGGCCGCAGCCGCCGCTGCCTTTGCACTGACTCCGGCTGCTGTGGCGGCGGCGGGGCCCGCCGGGAGCAGGGGCGGCCGCCGGGGGCTGCCGTAGCGCCTCTGCCCAGCCCGCCGCCGCCCGCCCCGGGCTCCCGGCCGCCGTCGCTCCCGTTCGGGCAACTCGGACGGTCCGCGCCTGCGGGGCTCCCTCCGGGCTCCCTCTCGCCGGCGCCTGCACCTGTTGAAGGTAACGCAGCCCCCATCCCTGTCGCTGCGCGCCTCGGGATGGGGGGGAGGAGGAGGGGGAGACGGAGGCGGATTTCGCGGCGGGGTCCCCCCGCTCTCCCACCCTGGGGAGCCCCAGAACCGCCGGCAGAACAACTTCCCCCCTCCTCGGCTGCGGCCCCCAGGGCTGGGAGGCGGGGGCCGGGGCGGAGGGGGCTTCCGCCGCGCTGCCCGCTCCCCAGATGGCTTTGGTTAAGGGACTCCCAAGTGGCGGCTCCGGACTCGGAGCTCCGTTCCCCAACCACAGCGCAGGGCCGGGGGAAGGCGCGGGGTGGCGGCCCGGAGCGCCGGGTGCCGGCGGATCTCTCGCCACTGCCCACCGGCGGAGCGCAGCCCCGGGGTGTGTGTGTGTGTGTATTGGGGATGGGGGGGGAGGGTGGCCGCTGGCCGCGGGAGTTTCGCAATCCCCGCTGCCCAGGGGGGGTCAGCAGCCCCGCTGCCGCCGCTCGCCCGAGCCCGGCGCCGGCTCCTCGCTCCGCCTTCCCACCGTCGGCTTGTGAGCAAGTCCGGGTATTCCTGCAAACGCGTTTTGTCTCTTTGCAGAGGCAGCTTTAAACTTTCTTTCCAAACTGTTAATTAGATATGCTGTACTTTGCTCGTGTTCCGTGCAGGCGAATGAAAGTGCGAGGCTGGAAAGGCTTATGACTCAAGGCGTAACTATTCGGGAGCTGCAGGACACCTCTGCCTGCCCTGTTTAGCTGGGCTGTACCTGGGACTTGTGACTTTGCCTTCTCCCAGGCTGTGTCAGTCTCGGTGCCACCCGCTGAGAGAAGGGGTCGATAACAATTTGGGTCATTTCTGGGTTAGTAAGACCCTCAAGTAAATATACAAAGAAGAAAGTGTAATTTTATCACGTCTCTCAACTCTGATGGAAAATAGAATTGCCTTTGTGGTCCCACAAATAAGAGCACTCCAGACCCGTCTCTATCACTGAGCTTGTCATCGAGAGATAAGTTTGTAAAGGAACTTGTGCTTTTGTAACTAACCTGGTTACCTTCAATGTGATGATTAGCTTATTGAACACCAGAGGGAACTCTGAATAGGTAGTTCATTCAAGGGAGGGTTATGCTTATATTACTGTTTATGTTCTCATTACAATGGAATCTAGAAGGAAGCAAAGGTTGGTAAGTAATAGGCTGCTGGTATGTACCTAGGATTGGCTTCAGCTTGCTTTACAGTTCTTTTCTGAAGGCATCAAGTCCAAAGATGGGCTGAACATGCTTTTTATTATTATTATTTTTTCTTTCCACAGCTTGCAATATATAACTGGCTCTGCAGGAGCAGAGTTATGTGCCATGCTGTAGGCAATCAGCTGGGTGACCCATTCGCTGTGACTGTGATCGAGGGAGTGAGATTGCACATCCACATTGAGCTGGTGCTTAATGCCCAGTCTGCCTTTTGAGTTTCGAGACAGATCCGGCACACTTGGGTACTGGGGCTGCCACCTGCAATGGAAAAGCCAGAGCAGAGTATGCTTCCAGCCAAAACAAAAGGGAGGAAGTCTGCTTCCGTGCCTGGCGTGGCTTGTCTTTCTTGCCTTGAATCCTTGTGGGTCTCTAAGTCCCAGAGGGAACCTAGTCTGATTGCACATGAAATGGAAAATTATCTTTTAAAGAATATATTACTTAAGCCAGTACAGAAAGGAATTAGTGGTGGTATTTAGGAAAGGAGCTTGGAAAAGGAAAGCGGTTTCTGGTACAAAAAGCTTTTAAAATTATCTGATATAACTACAGGAAGCTAGTGTCAACCCATCAAAATGTGATGCTGAGTTGTGTAGTAAAATGAACCCTGAACCAACTCTGAATGGTTGTGATAGTCTGTTGCAACAGTTTGGCTAATCTTTTGGACTTCTTTAATACCCCTGGAATATTGATGATATGGGAAGGATAGCAGAGTTAATACACTTGTAATGCTGACTTGCGTTCTAGGAGCAGAAACATCCAGCTGTTTCATCCTGTCCCTTTGCCAGACTTTACTCTGCCTTTCATCCTTGTTTCCTACTGAACTTTGAATCTGACGGAGTTTATAGCCTGGCACATGAATGTAAACTGCATTTTATGGCTGTTCATATTGGCGTGTAACGCTGTGAGGTCCAGGAGCATGAACCTTCTATTCTAGCCTCTGTCCTGACAGAGGGACTGGGCAAACTGCTGGGATCAGCTACATCAAACTGCAATTGTGAACCACATCCTGTAAGCTCCTATGTTCTTCTGAAATGGCAAATGTGACTCCAGTGAACTACCTTGTACGGTGCCTCAGTGGGCAGCAGCAGTGGAGAGGCAGCTCTGCACAGTAAGAAGTTCTGTGACCTTCTTGGTAGGTCAGTCATAGAATCTGTGGCTCTGGGTTTCAGAAGGACTTAGCAGACAGTGCACCTGTATGGCCATCTTCTTCCTCTCTACCTCCTTCATCCATTCTGGTAATTAGCAAGGGAACAAGGGATTTTTTTTCTTTTAGCTAAATCTTGCTTCATCCATCTAACCTAAAGACCTGTTATGTGAAATATCCTCGCTAAGGGCACAGCCCTCTTCTGCCTGAATTTTCCTACAGATGTTGTTGGAAGTGGTGATAAAGGCTTTAGATAGCTCTATAAAACTGGAAGCTGTTTGCCTTGCATGCAGAAGCTCCCTAGGAACAAATTACATTTTGAAGGGAGAACTCTTCATGAATGCCTATTAAGAACAAAAAATTCCAGTGACTTGTTGGTGATGGGTTTGGATTCTGGCTTAGTTTTCAGAAAGTGGTTTGCACATTCATTTGTTGTTACAAAGATGTAATACTAAGCATTTGTATTACTGTAATGGCTATAATTTGGAAATCTGCACACACTTTTGAATTATTTACTGTATGAAGCACTGAATGAAAATATTTATTACAGTAGTGTTATATTCTGAATGTGGAATTAAAATTGTAAAATTAAGGTACCAAGTTTGAATTGGGGTTTGCAACTTGTTTGCAACTTAAACTCTTGCTAGGAAGTAGTTAATGGCAAAGTTAACTGCTAGTAAAGTAATTCTTTTGGTTCTTTTACTGTCATTTGTTCTCGCTTTCCTCCAGTCAGACTGTTCCACAGAGATATAATGAATATTCACCAAAATAGCCTGCCATTGTCACTTCCTCATCAGATCCAATGTGTTGATGAGCTAATGTGCACTTGATTAAATGTACTTGATCTATGCAAACAAAAACTGTAGGTCCTTCTTGAGGCAAAGTTATCACCTGCACAGCTGTTAGTGAGATGAGAGTCTAAGTAATTAATATGGAATTAAGTAAACAAACAGCCCCAATGTGGTGTTCCTTCTGTTTCTCTACCTTTATTTTTTAGTTTAACTCAGTAGTCGATCTATGCATTTTGGCTTCTCTTGCAGGTTTTCTCATGCACCACGGACAGTTGTAAAGCTCAGCTTACAGTGAGGGAGGCCATCTTCTAATTAAATGACTACCATTAGAATGAAAAGAAAAACCAAAACAAAGAAGAAAGGCCATTGAAGCCAGGGTAACTAGAATTAGTGGACTATTTAAGAATTTTGTTTAAATATGAGTCTGGCTTGGACTTGACACTGGTCTGTTAATCCTTCTTAAAAAATATAACACAGCTTGAGTAGGTCATTGATGGGGTGCCTGTTTTAAAAAAAAAGCAACAGTATTTGTATAGTGAGTGGTTTATCCTTCTACTCTTTGCTTGGTCAAAACCCATGAAGACAAAGTGAAAGTAAGGAGTTGATAGCTCTTTTATCTAACCATCAGCAGCTTAGTGTTACCAAAAACTCTCCTGCTGTCTACAAAACTGCTCAGGTCTGGCTATAAAAAGAGTCCTTGTCCCTGGAGGCTCCAGGGGATGGATGGAAGAGGAAGAGGGCATGTGCTTGCCCAAACCCTGCAGCAGCATCACATACTAGAGACCTGTTCAGGGGAGCTTGCGGGGTTAGGACTTATTTCTCTAGGTGGCTGACAGTTTCTTTGTTAAAACAGAGTATGTTTCAGCTTCTGTCTCTGCATTGAAACCTCTGATAATACGTAACTTTTGAATCTCTCAAGTTTCCTTCTCAGATGGTTGAGGGAAGACTGAGTTGTTGACATAACATCCAGAAGTGCATGAGCTTAACAAACGTCAGTAATGATGATTAAAATGAATCCCAGAGCTAACTTGATAACCATCCCCTGCTCAATTGCTCAGTCTGAGGCCATTGCAGTATGAGACAGAGTTTGTCCCCAGGAATGTGTCAGCAGAAGAGCTGTGGTCACCAGCCACATGCTTGTTGGGACACTTGGTTTCTCTTTGGAATTTGTCTTCTGGGAGCTGGCGCCAGCATGGATTGATGATTAGCTCCATGCCGAGCTGCCCAGGCTCAGGAGCCTTCACATTTGTCAGCAGCCAGGGTTTTCTGAAGTGCTTCCAACCTTGCCTACCTTTGTGATTAGCTTCCAAGTTTCTGCCTCTCTGTATTCACTTTCGATATGCCCTCTTCTATTGCCTGCACTGAGGCAAACAGCTTTGAGATCCTGGAAACAAGCAAAATTAGTAGTTTGGATGTATTCAATCGAAGTGTGTCTTCTTCAGGTAGTTACCTAATTAAAACCTTATTTCTGTTTTTTCACTTGCATTTCTTGTTAGCCTGCATTGTTAATTTAAGGCCATGGGTAAAAAGTGGAGGTGTTTTGGTAATTTGCAGTGAGTAGATCTTGTATTACTTGACAGTCACAGTCTTCTTTATAGTGCATATATGTGATCTGTCTCTTTTTCTCTCTCTTTCTCTCTTTCTTTTCCTTCCTGCGTCTTTCTGGTTAAGTTGTTTAAAAGCCTTCTCAGACATATAAAAAACAAGGAAGCCATGGAGAAGCTTTGTCCTGAGCTGTCCTTCCCCTGCTTCTCTGTAGGAGCTGCAGGGGTGTAGACCTCTGGCACACTCTACCAGGTTAAGTTCATGGGAACTGCCTGTGATCAACTTGACTTGAAATAAAAAATCCATGGGATTTTTAGCACTTCAACTGAAGTGTTACAGAATATACCTTTTTAGAACAAGGTATGTTAACGCTTTTTGCTGAATAGATCTGGCTAGTGTATTTCTGGTTAAGCTGGATGAAGTCTACATGTTAATTTGGACTGAAGGAAGCTCTCATAAACCTGATGCTAGTCTTCTCTTAGGGTGATAGCAGGGTTTCTTGGAGAAGTGATGCAGAAATCAAGATCAGATATGAACTTTCTGTTTATACTAATTGACCATAAATATGTAGAAATTTTAGGAGTGAAGTCCTCACCTCTTTTTCCCCTGGACTCTTATTTATCTTCTAGATAGTTTAAAGAGAATAACTCTTTTTGTCAGATTTATGTGAGAGATGTATATAGAGACGATATAGCTATTAAATTCCCAGTTGCATCACTGCTTAGAATTTATGAAGGACCAATTCTTTAGGCAGTGTTTACCCAGTAGAAAAAAAAAGTGATTAGTCAAATGAATTCAACACTCGGAAGAAAGCAAAGGGCAGAAAAAATTAAACACACTGATCTGGTGAAAAAGGTGCAGCTAAAATACAAAGTGAGGTCTCCCATCCCAAATCAGAAGGAAAATTCATAATCTTTTGCTTGGACTTAGCCTTGGCAATCACAGCAAATAAAAGCTTTCCTGAAGATACATGGAACTTGGAATGTTTAATAGGCTATGATTTCCTTCAGCTTGTAAGAGTCCTTTCCTTTTAATGGATCTGGTTATTCTCATTGAATTGTCAGGCTAAAATATGCATCTTCTCTCCTAAATACATCAGAAGACAAATAATTAGTCCTCTCTTAATGTGTAGTCACAATGTGTGTTGAACTTTGGTGCTATGTTCATTTTATCAGTATGAGACAAATTGTTGTAAGCTTAATGTTGGGTCTGTTCAATTGTAAAACAATGAAAGCAATAGTTTAACCTCTTCTATTTCGAGTAAGTAGTTAAAAATAATAATAATAAAAACTTATAAGTTTTTCTGTGTTAATTTGATTGACATTATCAGCAAGTGGAACTTTTTTCCCTCATGAACTAACAGCTTATGAAACTTCTAGTTGGAATCATGGTGCATGCACATCACCCTTATGGGTATAAGTTACAAACCTAGAAAAGCAACAGGAACAGGTGACTTTTGGGATATTTATTTTTCCTCCCAAACATGCTAAATGGAGGAGTTTTTCCTCTAAAAGGCTTTCAGTCAGTCAGATAGTGTCTTTGTGAGGGTTTTGAAGAAGTTTTTCAAGAGTCAATAACTCTGTAACCATGAAGCTGGCTTTGTGACTAGGAATATCTTACCTGCTGCATGTTCCAGGTTTTGTCTCCTGCCAAAACAAAAGACTTCACTTGCCTTGGCAACACTGTAGCACTAAATGGTGGTATGAATTTACTTACTATTATGTTGGATAAAGCTCCAAGGAGGTGATGTTTATGTTTATTAACAGATGGCCTCTTCGTTTGACATTTAGCTGGGGGAAGATCTGTAATCATTTCACAGTCCATTGTGCATTTCATTCGGTGTTCAGTAGCATTAGTGAAAATGCAGGGCAATACCCTTCTGGGATTCTTGGTTTGGTATTTGTTTGGTTTGCTTTGTTCAGCTTTGGGTTGGTTTGGGGTTTTTTTGAGGCCCCGATTCAGAGTTTAGGATCAGAGGAGCTGTCAAACCCTGCACCTGTTTGGCCATCTCACTCAGCTGTTGCTTATAGGCTGCTAAAGCATAGCTTAACCTGGAAATACTGAGGAAAAGAGATTCCATCTTTGAGAATATTGTTCCTGCTTGATTTTTAACATGTTCAGATTTATATCTCATTTCTAACAGGGGCCTTTATGCTTTTGACTTGGATCTGTTCATCCCTTTTAAGTCTTCTTGTGGCTGTATTAAAGTGTTTATTATTGCTGCTAATTTTTTTTCCTTAAAGATGATCAAGTAAGCTGTCAGTTGTCTGTGTGGCTTAATCAGAAGGACCGAATCTTTAAATCTGATTATACTTAATGCTTTTTTTCCCCTTTTCAATGCTAATTGGTTTTGCAGCTCTGCTCTGCATGTTCTCTAATATTAAACACTTTTTTTTTTTTTTTTTTTTTTTTGAGCAACAGCCATGGGTGGGCACAGTATTCAGTATTTCAGTGTTGCTCATTGCCATTACATATCCCATCCCACTCCATTGAGTATTTCCATTCACTCTCATATGTTTTCATCCATGAACAACATTAGTCCTTTTAATAAGAACAGAGGCTTCTAGCATCATGCTTAGTTGCATGGCTATGATGACCTTCATGTCTCTTGGTTTCCTTGCTTCTTAAGGTTACAGCCACTATTTGCAACCCACTCTGCATTTCTTTTTACTGGGTGCATATATCTGCATTCAGATGTAATAAGATGTTTTGGTGACAAGTAATTGTGCTAACTCTGTTGGATTTTCATTACATTTTTATTTATCATGCTACAGAACCATATAATCCATTAATTTTACCACCAACGACCTACTTATTTCCAAGCAGCTAGTAAAACAGTTTGGTAATATAAAGCATAATTCCAGTCACTGTGAACTGCAGAAGGAGCATTGCAGTTGCATTGTGATGTTACTCAGTAATGACAACTTTCTGAGTTCTTTCAGTTAACTATTATTTTATCTATTTGGCCTATGTGTTTTGATATCCTTTTTTAAAAATCCTGTGGATTTTATGTTTTGTGACCATTAGAATACCCCTTTAATTCCTCCGTTGATGTATTCAGTGCGAAATCCGTAGATTTCGACTTCTCATTTCTTACTCTTTTTGCATCTATACAGATGAAAAAGAGTAATTTTCTATAATATCTTGAGATGCCAGCTTCAAAATTATGCCTAGGATACCTACAAACCCACTGAGCAAGCTGTTTCTGTGAATACTGCCCAGTCCTTTGCCTTACCTTCCCTGAAGCACCTTTTCTGCGTCTCTCCCAGCAGGAACAACTACAGGTTGAAAGGCACCTCATCCTGGAAGCTATTTGCACAGGAGCCTGAGCCCCAAGAAGTCCCTTGTGCTAGTGGTGGCTGTGCTGCTCAGGTGGGCTAAGAATGCATCTGGACTGAGGGTTTGCTTGTTTTTGGTTTTTTTAACCTCCTTTTCTTCTTCCAAAGCAGCATGATGCTCACCGGAGGAGGATGAGGTGCAGAGCACTTCAGTGTGGGTGACTTGGTGTATCAGCAAAGAGAGGTGGCCATGTGGGGTTTATATGTTTTGGGCTTAGGTTGAAATATGACAGACTCAAATTTAGTGCAATTACCTGTCATGAAAATGTATTTACTTTGTAATTGTCCTGGATACTGTCTGATTTAATAATGATATTTATGCATATTTTTATACCTCCTGGACTTAGAGTGTAAAATGACATTAAGCCACTTTTGCATGTGAATCATCTCCAAGGTAACTTAGTTATCAAAACATAGTATCTCAATTGCTCAGAGTAACACTTTCCACTTGTCTCATTGCACTTTTGCAATCTGTATTACTTGTACCTCTGTTGTTCAAATTATTGTGTACAGGTGTACTCAGTAAGGATTTCCAATTTACTTTTCCCAGTTGTAACAATTATTTATTATCTTTTCATTTTGATTCTGAGGCCTGTAAAATAAGCAAGTAAATGTAAACAGCATTGTTGAAACTAAACTCTATGTGGTATTTTCTCCTGATAATTTGAAGAGGCAGCCTGTGTTTTCGGTTGTCTGTGGCATAATTAATCTACTTTAATTATACTTGAACAGGAACTCTGATATCAGAAGAGGGTTTAGCAGCCTTGGAATTCAGGGGCTTTTGAATGTTAGGAGATTTTGAATGAGGCAGCCTGGAAGAGGCTTCTCTACATTATTACTCAGTTTTTTAGGAAGAAGCTGGTAAATTTGTGGCTAAAAATAGCCATGTACTTGCTTTCTTTTCCCCCCCTCTCACAGACTTTTCTATGTTGCTCACACCTTTCACATACAGTAACTTAGTAAGGCCGTGCTGTTTGCTGCTGTATCTCTGTCCCAAACAGAGATGCTCCTACACTGTGCCAAGAGCTGAGTGGCACTGGTCAAATGCAACAGGCATATCTTCTGGAAAACAAGAAATCTGGGTTGGTTTGTGTGTAGGTTTGGTGTCCAGAGTGCCATCTATTGCAATTCGCTGTGTGCAGTGGGGTCCTGCAGCTTTCTTGGCTGGGGACTTAGTACACTTGGTACATTTGCATCATTTCTTCTTGACCAGGAAGGGTTGGGACCTGCTAACTCTACTAGCTAGCCTGTGTCCTCTCCCTAAAGGTCCCTTTGCAAAGGGAGACCTGCATACCCAGACTTCCTGACTTGAGCAAAGCCTTCTACAAAGCTCTTTCACATCAGGCACTCCATACCCACGAGATGACTTGGCACAGGGGAGAGCATTTCTGTGCCAAGTGGGTTAGCAGCATGCACAGACCATCATTCAATGATATTAAGTTTTGGGTGGCAGCTCTGCTGCAAGTAGTTCCTTGCCATCACAGGCCAGGAGCTCGGTTTTGCTAACATGAGTTTTTTGTGGAGTTGTGCAGCGAACTGGACAGGAGAGATGATCAAGCATTTTGCTATATTATATGCAGTTATTTGGCTTTGAAAAATCTATTTTCAAGTTTCAGCGCATCTCTTGCAAGCATGGTCCTGCAAACACGTTACTTTGCAACGTTGGATTGAGAAGGTGGAAAGGAAAAACCAAAAAGATTCAAAACCAGCTTAAAATCACTTTGTTGCCAAATCTGTGTTATCAAGTCCCCACCTGTGTCTGTAGGTCTCTTCCTTCCTCTCCTGAGTGGCCCTATTAGAGAACAAGAGGGGACTTTTGCAAACCAAGCTGGAGTGTTCTGCTTGTGCTTTCAGTAGCAGCCTTGTCCCTGTGTCACTGGGAATGAGACGAGGTGGCTTTAAACTCTATGCAGCTGTTTTGCATAGAACTGGCAAGTGGCTTTATTTTCTATGGGTGCTGTAAGTATCACATCCATATGTGCTTTGTGGGGGAATTTTCTTGGTACCCGCTGGTTTGCTTTCTCAGCTAATGACCTCCCGTGCACTGCAAGCACAGTCCATAGTGTTAACCATGCACACAGTCATTTCCTTTTCCCTCTTACCTCATTTCAGAGGACTTCGCTCTTGAATCTTGTAAATGGGGTGATAATTTCAAAGCAAACAGCTTCCAGTCCTTTCTTGCCAACTTTTGCCCACAAGGTATGCAAAGTAAACAGAGCAGTTAGGAAATTAGTTATGTACCTTCCCTCATAGTGCAAGGCATCCCAGGATGGTTCATAGCTCTTTTTGAAGTAATGAATGGAAAGCATGGGACTGGTACACCCCAGCTGCATTTTAATATATGGAACCATTGAGCAGATCATTTATATTCTTAAGAAGCTTCAGGAAAACCTTGTAAGATAGGAGGTTTTAAAGAATCTCTACTATTTGTGCATTGAATTCAAAAGTGTTTTATTGCCTGCAGCAGAGAAAGAAAATCAAAATATTGAGGATGGAGTAAAAGAAATGTAATTTTCTTCCCAAATAAAAAATTATTGAATTGGATTTCACCTGACTGTGGGGCTTCTTACCTTTGTTAGGCTTTTTGAGGAAGCTGGAATGGTGGATACACAACAGCTTCAGGTTCTGATACCTGTAATAGGATATGCAGATGCCATCACAGTATATTTATTTGTTCAAGGAGACAAGAATAGGCAACTATTTAAAAACATTACTTTAAAAAGATGACAAAGAATTGGTTAATGCTTAATATATTTAGCTCCAGTCTAGGTATTAAACAGCCTTTGCCAATTGAGCAATAGGAAAATTTGTTAAATATGAACACTAGACCTAAAGTTATCAACCCTGAAGTTCAGCTGCAAGGGAATGGTGTGGCTGCAAAGAGAAATAACTTTTATGTGATCTCCTCCAAATGAGAGAGGGCAGGTCCCAAGTGTAGGAGACTTGCAGGAATTTAGATCAACAGTCAGGATATAATCTAATCAGACCATGAGCACAAACTCAACTTCCATATGAAGCTCACATGTGTGACAGCACAAATGGAAAGCTGGGACTCCTCAGAAGACCCTTCATTAGCAATTTTGCTCCCTTGGTCTGCCTCAAAGGACAGTATCGTAATAATTATACAAGTTCACACATTTCTAACTACTTTGTAAAAGTAGCTATATACATGGAATGCTCTCTACCTTTTTTTCAGAAATAAGATCTGTTATTAAAAATGAAGGAAATATATAAATTTGTATATTATATATATTATGTACAGTATACTTTATAGTTAAAATTGATGTGCTTTTAAAGGAAAGTATGCTCTGTCATGGGAAGACTTGCCCTTCATGTTTCCCAAGAGAAGGTTTTGAAATTCACTGAAAGTAGGTTTGGTTTTTTTTTTAAATAGAAATTCCTTGAGTACCATAAACTTTAATTCAAAACACCTGAAGGAATGTAACATATCTGTCTTCTGGAATATTTCAGTTGTACTTGTGCCAACTGCAGAGCAGCAAACTCAGCTGCAAGGGCTTAGTTTGGCTGTACTTGTAGTCCCTAAAATGCATGAGCTAATTTATTTTTTTAAATACAGATTTAAGGCTAAGCTCTTATGTTTACATGAAGGGAGAGGAAATATTAAAATTTGAGTAAATTTGTTTTAGTCATATATACACACACACATGCATGCACATATGTAAGCCACAGGATAAGGATGATGTGTTCCTGGAATAATTTCTTTTTAAATAATTGTGCATCAATAAAGTATGAGATCAAACATCCCAAATCACACAATATTTTTTTTCCCCTTTAGTTCAAACAAACTTCACTTCAACTGGGATTTTTTGTTCCTGAGAGAAATTACAAATATCCTCTTTACAAACTTAGGAGAAATTAGGAGTTGAAGTAGCCTTCTGCTTAGCCTAACCCCCATGAAACAGACACTGTTTTATGAGACTTCATTCAGCATCTGCTTTTTACCTCTGATTCCTTAATGAGTTCAAAGCTGTCCAGGTAAATACAATTACAAATGTGCTGCAGATCGTACCAAAGCCAGGACATCAGCTGTCCAGAAGCTTTGTGACTGAGCTACAAATCATCAGAGTAGCCTTCTCTTCAGTACATACCCATTCCTACTGTCTGCCCTTCTTCTGGGGAAGAAAAGGCAGGAACAGTCATTAGGACAGACTGTATCTTCCTCGTTTACCTTGTTCAAAGATCAGCAAACCAGGTAGGAATCCATATTTTTATTTATTTTTTTGTCCTCTAAGTGTTTTTTTGAATGGCTTAAGTCTTGCTCTGTGGTCAGACAGAAGGTAATCTTTTAACTACTTCTCTGTCACAGTTACAACAGCTCTTTTTTTTTTTTTTTTTTTTTTTTAATAGTCAGAAGATGATTGTTTTTTTCTTCAGACAGTGTATGCCAAATATAGTGGGAGCAGTATTTATTTTCCATCTTTTTTTCTGGAGAAACCTCGCAGCAGATTGCTGAGTGTTGAGAAGGTTGGCTAATGGGACCAATCCTTGCAGCCAACTCACGTTATTTGGCTGTTTAAAGCAAACAATAAAAAAATCCCTATGTGACATCTAAGTTGGTTTATCTCTTTGGTATGATGAGTGTGTACTTGTGAAAGTTTTGAGAAAGCTGGAATATTTTTCCTAATTTTACCTATAGATATCTATGGCCTACTTGACTAAGATGAACTCTATACCTCAAACTGATAATGAGAAAATCAGATTGCTTTCCTCAAGTGAGCAGTTATGCAAACTCAAAACATTCAGCATCAATGAATTAACTGCAGGTATGGAGATGGAATACACCAAACCTCAACCCACCTGCTGGCAGGGGATATTCATGAAAGAAATTTTCTCTTTCTCCTTTGGATTAGAAAAAAACTGAGGGTTGATCCCATGAAGATGGAAGAAGCATTATACTGCATCCTACTCCCACTTCGGAGTTGTTCCGCATCATCAGCTCTTTTTTCTGGAGAGGAGGTGGCTACCATTTTACAGAAGAGCAAAGTAAAGGACAGGGCAGTCCTTATTTACCCAGGATCAGAGCTGTAGATTTATTTCCCAGGCCTGGACGGTCCAGGAGTAGAAATCATATGTCCAAAGGCCTTTGTGTTAGGGGGCCCTTAAGGGTCTCCTCCTGGCTGAAAAATGACCCTCAGGTGGTGGTTTGGGTCTATATTATGTGTAAATTGCATAACTTCATTTAACAAGAACCTGCTAAGATTACACTGAGTGTGTGTGTATGTGAGAAAATTCAATTGTGAATCTGTACGATTGGGTCTGGTCTGGTTAAAATAAAATATCACCACAGCAGTCACAAGCAGAGACACGTGGGGGAAATTCTCCACGGCATTCCTTGGGAGTGCTGCAAATGCCTCACTGTTCCTGGAGTGCAAAATCATTCCTTCCTCCTAAAGGGGATCCAAATGCTTTTAATATTGACCAGGAGATTAAAAAAGCCCCAACAACTAAGCGTTCAGCTTGGATCCTATTACTGTATTGAATAGCTATTAATAGGGCTGCTGTGGGAAACGTGGCAGGAGAGGAAGCATAGCTCCTTATAGCTGCAAACTTAGGAAATTCTAAAGTTTTAAAATGTTCTTGCTGCTTCCTCCCACGGCAATAGTAACTGCCATCCTCTATTTGTATTTTGTGTGTTGACTTGGGAAAAGATTTTATTTGATGCTACAGCACAGCTTGAGGAACCAGCTGTAGAGAATATTAATATCTGGTCTTGTTTCATTAATATCAGTTTCAGGCATGCATTCCAGAGGGGGTTAATATTAAGCTGTTTTTAACTGCAGCAGTGTTGTGCAGATTCCTAGACTGAACACACCAGCTGGTTTGCACTAAATTTTATGGTGCAGGAGATAAGAAACAGAAAGGGAATGTGACAGTGGATGTCTTGAAAGTATGGGGAAGTTTGAGGCACTGGTCTTGTCTGTGCTTTTTCCTTGGCTTCTGAGGTTGCTGCTTGCCTCAGCTACCTCGTTGACCCGTGTTTGTCTCTTACTGCTAGCTGCAATATTGCCAGCTTTCAGCCAGGCTGTGTTTCTGGGCTGGCTTGTGGTCATCTGCTCCCTCCCTGCATCCACCTGAAGCAGAATTGGTTGTGCATCTCACTTGCTGGAAGATGGAGCAGACATTGCAATGGCCTCATCTTCTGTGAGACCACCAAATGAGGTCATTAGACATGGGATTATTATTATTTTTTTTTAAATATTTGGATATGCAGACTACAAGGAGGTGAATGAACCGCATTCTTCTCTCTTTCTCCACTCTTTCCACGACATAAAATGGCATAATTGAGTAGCAGCTATATTGTTTTACAAGTGCCTCTATGCGTGAAATTAGTGTGCTTCCAAAAAAAAGCCCTAAAACGGAAAGACTCTGCAAGGTTTGTTACAGTAAGTTAGACCTGTGACATTCTATCCTCTGAGAAATAATTCTGCAAGAGGATGTAGTTATCCAGTTCACCAACATGCATAATTTCTTCTGCTGTGCCTAGCTTTAAGTCAAGACTGGATTTTGTGAAGGTGTCTGCAGAGGAGCTCTATGTTTTGAGCCATGTGAAAAGAAAAGGTTAAAAATTGTTGTTGCAGCACAAACGCAAACTGCTTTAAAATATGAAAAAATGGTGTCTTTTAAATATCAAAGGGTTTAGTATTAATCCAGCACTTGTGATTTTCTTAAATCGTGTTATTTGCATAATAATACTCACCACCTGCTGTATCTTCAAAGCGCTTTTCAGACATTAACTAATTGATCTTTGTAACACCCCTGTGATGGAAAGACCTGTTATTATCCCCACTCTGCAGATGTGGAAACCAAGACCCCAGAGTAGTTGAAGGAACTTGTTGGGTGCAGGGCTGAGACCTTGGCATCAAGGGGGTCGTGTCCCTATTGTCCTGTCTTCTGGGAGCTGCTGCTTGCAGCGCTTTCAGGGCAGCCACGCTTTCTTCTTGGCTGCCTTTATTTAACAGCAAAAAAGGCACCGAGTCATTTATTTGTATCATTGGAGGGATATTGTTGGGGGATGTTTTTTTGGTTTGATTTTGATATTTTTTTGCTTAAGGATTTTGCTATGGTTTCTAGTCGTTCTATAGTAAAAGACACGTAAAGCAGAAAAGCTCTTATAGGTCCTTATTGTCTGTGTGCACCACAGCGATACTAGCTGAGAGCTTCTAAGCACATTTTTCTTTGTTCAGAACTCAGTATGGCCTTGCTGTTAGGAGCCTTTTGGTCAAATATGCCCCTGCTTGTCAGAGTAACAAACTACTAGAATGGGAAGTGACCTGGTGAGTTGCCCGTCCTTACAAAATTTCAATACCTGCTGCTGTCCTGCACTGGTGGTGAGCAGCAGTGCCCAGGTGGCTGTCAGGAGAGCATCTGGTGTCCTCAGCCTGGGATGCTTCAGCAGTGGGAGGCTGGGGCAGTGCTGCTGATGGAATGGCAGTACTGCCCTTCTCTCTGTGGGATGTCAGCCTCCCTGTTTTCCTTCACCATGTGTCTGGGTGAGCCACAGCTGTATATTGCCCCCCACCATTGGCTGTGCGGGTGATGTGCAGGTCTCCCTGACTGCCAGCTTCAGACCAGAGCTTAGTAAAACACCTGATGGGCCTTGGTAAGTGTCATGTACCTGGAGTAAAAATAGGGCAAAAATGGAGGGCAGGCAGTTGTCGTGCACTGAAATAAAAGGATATTAAATCTCTTTCATGGGTAATAATCTGAGGGGGAGTTTAGAATGGGGTATTAAAAAATGCATTGCAGTCACTTTAATCTGGCAGTGTCACTTTAATACTTCGTGCGAGGGCTTTATATTAAAGTGTATGGATTTGTTTTTACAGATGTTTCAGCAGCGTTATCTCCAAACAGGAAAATAAAGCTTGGCAGTGAAGCACTCAGAGCCTATCAGTGCAGACTCAGACTGAACTGTAGGAAAATCCCATGTCATGCCAGATTTCAGGAGATGTCTGCAGATAATGTATGGTTTCTTAAGTGCAGTGCCCAGGGCCCTGTGAGGGCAGCAGTGGTAAAGTGGCAGATTGTGTCAACAAGTTAGGGACATGGTTATATGTATTGACTTTAGTTGTTTGGCTAAGCAGGAGGGTGAGGGAGGTAGAGAGGAGAAGCACAAGTCACTCTGAATTCCTTTGTACTCTGGCTGGGACAAATGGACTGTAATCTCTCTTCAGGGCACAAATTACAGGGTTTCCAGACCCTTGGATGCCTGCAGGGTGTTGTCTTCTTTTCACTCCCTCAAATGGCATTTCCACACAGCTTGTGTTGGCTGAGGGCAAAACCAGATCTGGTTTCAGACAGGTGAGACCATCACCTGTCCCATGCAGTGTTCTCCATGTTTTGTGGTATCTTCAGGGGAAAGGGATGAAACCAGAGAGTCACCATCTGAAAGACTGCTCAGAGAGGGAGGGGCAGCTCAGGACAGGGAGGGAGGGCAGAGCCCTGGTCATGGTGCATGGCAGTTGAGGAAGCACTTCAGTGCTGATTAATCTGCTAGTGATGCATTTGAAGGTGGAGAAGTAGAATAAAAGGTTAGATCACTTAACAAGAAGCAGGGATGGAAGCACAGGACAGGGCACGGGGAGGGGGACAAAGGGAGGGAGGGGAGGGGGGTGCAATATGGGCCAGTCGAGATCTGGGGGTTGAAGTTGGCTTGTAGGAGGCACTGTGCTGTCCTGCTGTGCTCCCTGGCAGGGACACATGCAGCATTTGGGAAAAAGGTTTGGCTGTGAGGATCCCAGGGCTCCCAGGTGCTGTGGCAGTGCCTCTCTGCCTCCTTCCCTGATGGAGGACAGGGCAGCCCTCATGCTGGTGGGAGTTGGCTGCTCTGAGGGTTCAGGGGGAAGCTGCCATGCTTATAACCACATCAGATTTAATATTTTTTTTTTCCAGTGAGGGGTGTAATGTCACTTGCAGCTCTTATGCTTAGGAAGTGCCTGAGGGAAGAAGTGACTGCAGCTGACTGAGGTGTTGCTAGGGCTGATAGTAGAGATTGAGCTTCCCTTTGTTTGTTACTGCTTTTGGATGTCTGAAGGGACCAGAGCAAGTGGGAACCCAACTACCTCTTACCACTTTTGCTGCTGAGGGTAAACATGGACCATCAGATTGTGTCAGAGCTGCAACATTGACAGTGATGGCATCCAAAACATCAAACAGGGGCTGCCCTATCTTTTCCCAAATTGTTTTTCTTTTTGATCTCAAACTACTGAAGTGTGAGTACCACGGGTACCCGGATAGCAGATGTACCAAAGGAGTCTTTAGAAGACAACTTACGATATTTCTTGTAGGCAGAAACTTTAAGGATTTGGGTTGAAAAGCTTTCTGCCTCTCTCCCCCTTAAACTGATGAAATGGATAAAAATATTTTTGCCATTCAAACTTATGCATGAGATTTAGGATTAATTTTTTTAGCTTGATGCTTGTAATGGATGTGGGGGCTATCTGCAGCGGTATCCAGCACATGTCCAGCTGAAGCTTCTTCATAGTTTCCCATCAGAGGGCCTCACTTTGGACTGCAGATAATGTCAGATGTGATTTATTCCTGGCCTTTGGAACAGCCAGGGCAAGTTTGCTACAATTTTTTCTTACTGTGGGTACATACTCAATTATGGAACTGAATTGATAGATTTCCAGAAAACCTGTGCACCTATCAAATAATGATTACTTTTGATCTCTTTTCTACAGGGTTGTACTAAACTATCAACCCAGGAGAGAGGTCTCAACAAACTTGGTTTATTTAAGAATATTTAAGAATTTAAAAATATTTTAAATAATGGAAGGTGGGCTTGGGGAGGAATCTGAAGAAGCCATGTACAGAGTCCATCCTCTGTCATAAGGAGGAATCAGATATGGTTAAGCTGTTCATTACAGATGCTTGTTAAACCTCTTCCCGTATCTCTGATGGCAAAGACTTCATATCTGTCTTTTCCTCTGATCAGATAATATCTGTGAAGTTTTTTCTGATGTTTATCCTGTAGCTCCTTGATGCCATTTAAGTCTCTTGTCTGTAATAGACATTCCCTTCCTCTGTGAATATTTTCCCTCTATTTGTGTGTTCAATAAAAGCTAAATCACTTGCCAATAATTCTTGGGCCCTTGAAAGGGCGAGAAAGCAAGCTCTTAAACTATTTAAAGTTCCCTTCAGAAATAACACTGGCAATTTATACAGCCTTGAACTTGTTTGTGAGCAGACTCTATAGACTCTGTAACTAGCTAGGTTTGTTTAGCAAACTTTTTAAACCTCTCACCTTTTAAAAACAGATTGTTTCCAGACTGGGCCTATAAATGGAGTTCTGTGCCTCTTGTTTAATTTTGCTGGGAACAAAAATGCTAGTGTCTTCGTTCAAGGGCCTGCCTTGCTTTGTACCAGCTGATTTACAATACAATGTGTAAATGTAGTAGCAGCCTGGAACAAAGGAGAGCCTGTTTATCCAAACAAATTTGAGGGTGAGGGCGAAGAGGTAAATTGCAGCCTGTTCACTGAACTGCACTTTGAAAGCAGAACAAAACAACTCAGCACGTGGAAACGTGATGGATAAAATTATCCTTGGGCTTTTTGGCCCAGTGTCCCTGGTATTCTAGGGTAGTGCTGACCCAAGGACCCAAGGCAAGCTGTCTGGGGTGCCCAGGTGCTTTCCCAGCCCTTTGGAGAAGTTTTTCTGGCAAGTATGGATTTTCCTTATCCCTGCCTTTAGTGTCCTGCTTGGAGCAGGGGCTGTTCTCCAGGTAGTTGTGTGGAGTCCAATGAAAGCCCTTGGCAGGGCTTGCTGCAGTTCTCCCATCTGCAGCATTTTAGCCAATTGCTTCTACTTGTCCTGAAGGAAAGCCAGCCAACACGTTTCTCAGATTTAAGTATTCAGAGTATTTTAGCCTTACTGTTAAGCTTGTGTGTCACAGCTATAATGGCTAAGTCTGTTAGTAAAGAGATTAAATTGTGTAGAAGTTATATTGCCTTGTCCAGACATGAAAAATAAATTGTTAGAAATGGGCTTGGATCCAAAGTGCAATCACTCCTGGAAAAGAAATTGGACAAAACTCTTCACTGCAATGCACTGCTAAAAGGCCTGTGCCTTGCACATTCACTTTTTGTGCTTGCTATTGAATTTACTATCTAGTACAAAAAATTATAAGGAGAATCACCTATTCAAATTCATATTGGTAATGCTTCATAAGGTTGGCTGCAATATGGGTCTGTGTTGCTGAAAATCTACTTTTTTTTCAGCTTATTCTACTGGTGGCTGGCTTTGCAGAGCAAGAATGGTTGGATGTAGGTGGGATGTGATAAGGTGAACTCTAACACAGTCCATCATCTTCTTGTCTTAGTTGCATCCTGTGTGCTGTGTAGTATTTACTGTTGTATCAAGCAGCATGAAGTTTCATCTGTCTTTTATGTCCACTAAGAATAAAATTAATTTTGTTTTTGCAGGGCTTTCTTTTAAACTTTACTGCTTCATAAATTAAGGCTTTTTGAAATCTTCAGCCTTGCTGGTGGGAAGAACAGTTTAATTTGCTTTAACAGTAGATGAGTAATCTATGTACACAGTGATTTTTTCAGTTCAGCTACAGTCAGCTTGTTCTAACTGTTCCACTAAAATGTCAGTGGCCTCAATCAATTCCCAGTCAGCTTTCTTTATTCTCCTCTTGATTTTTCTAGTTCTTCCTAGCCTGTAACACTAAAGGAAGCACTAACTTATAAAGCATGTGTGCTGTATTCCTATTAATGGTTCTCAACACAATTATGCTAAGTCAGGTTGCTGACCTGGTTTCGCTCCATTTGGTCCTCACACAGGATTTTATCACAGAGACTCAAACATTTCATACTTGCCATTTCAAAAGAGATGAACAGCATCTCTTAAGGAATATATTTTAACTACTTATGTGTGTTTTGGTCCTTTCCTGTGTGAAACTGGGTCAGTGTTTGTTAAACTAGTTTATCTTGTTCTCCGTATACTGGAATACAAAGTCATGCTGAAAGCACTCGCTTTATGTGCAGGTTTATTCCACAGCCATTTATAGGCACCCAAACTTGAAACCCCTCCTGTGTATGTCAGTGAGCTCTGTTCTGTGGGTGAAGAGAGGCTGAAGGGATGGTTAATGCCTGTGAGCACAGGGCGCCAGCAGGGCAGCTCCTGATTTGGGGGGTGGCTGAGCTAGGGAAGAGGGATACCCTGGTGGTGTGGGACCTGCCACCCCACAAGGTACTGGTGGGTCAGCAGATGAGATGCACCACTGCTGAGAAGCTTGTTTTTGTTCCTGTAATTAGTGGGCAAGGTTAATTTACTCTCAGGAATGTTTAAAGAGGAACACTTGGTTTTCAGGGACTGCTGTCTGCTGAAAGAGGACCGGGTGGTGGTAGTTGTTTTGCTTTGTTTTAAGAAGCTAAATGTGGTATGGACCATTTCCTGATGGAATAACAGAAACATCTTCATAGCCTGTGTTCTAAAAAGCCTTGAGAAAGCTGTGGGTGATGGGTCAGCCCATAAATGTCATTAATTTCATGTGGAGTGGCTAAACTTCCTGCTGACTCTAGGTAATGTACCCACTGAGCTTGGATAAAAGGTTAGAGCTGGCAATTATGGAAAAATCCTTTTCTGTTAAGCTTTTCTAAGCTTAACCAAGCCACTGTCAATAATTACTCTTTTTTTCCTTGCAATTGTGTAGTGAGTCTAATCCAGACTTGGTTTATTTCATTTATTTATTGCTTGAATGTGCACATCTAAGCTACATGGAGAATATCAAGCTACATTGAGTACACACTGAGCAAATGCATTTGTTGGACATACCTGGTGTGTTAAGCAGAGAATAGATTTACAATATGTTTGTAAGAGGTCATAATTGGGTTGTAAAGTGCTTGCCCTTGTTCTTTCATTTATCTGGTTGTCTCTTAAGTTGAAGAAGGCATCTTGCAGAGTCGCATCGAGGTGGAGAAAGGGTTCAACCAGAAGGGCTAGAAATAGCAGCTGTTTGTTTATGCCAGGATTTTTATTCTCTCTTCTTCCTCCTCCCTTTCTTGGGGGTAGTCTTATGTATTCCACCCACTCTCATTCCCTTCTGGTGAATGTTTGTGGATGTGCTCCAGGACCATATGTGCTTATAGATATATACTTCAAAGGAAGCTCTAGTGTGCCTGGAGAAGCTGTTTGAGTTTAGATGGGCCCTAAATTTGCTGACTGCTACAGCATTTCTTTTGAAGAACCACATAGCAGTGCTGCCATTTCTTTCCTTCAGCATCTTTACACACTAATGAACACCTCTTACCCTCCAAAGCAAGTAAGCTGCTGATACACATACTATGTATGGACTTTACCAAGCTGAATTTCACCACAAGGCATCAGTTCAGGTGGGCTTCTTGGTGGCTGACACGTATTGGATCACATGATGCATGTGCCCAACAGCACAATAATTTCTTTGAAGAGGATTTTGGCAAGCAGTTTTCCTGTAACAGTGGGCACTTCCCCCAGCTGATTCAGGGCCACTGTCTTACCAAATTAGCATCTCTAGGTACTAAGGATCCTGGCTGCAGACCTGAAAAATCTTGCCTGTGTCTGCTCTGCTGGGGCTATTCTTGGTTAGATGTCTCCTCTGTTTGACAGCCCTCTGCAGATTCTTGGTGCCTTCCATATTTGTGGGGTGTTAAAATGAAAATGCTAAAAGTACTCTTGGTTGGGGAATGCAGGGCATCTGGTGCATATTTCGGCATCCTTTTCAAAAATGAGAATTGCACAATAACCGCTCCATTCCAGCAGCAGCAGCTGTTGCATCTGCGCCCTATTCAAGTTAAATATTTTCCAGGAGTTGTAGTTGTCCACTAAATTTACACTGATCTTCCATATGGAGGCATTTATTTTAAGAAATCTTCCTACCTATTTTTATGGGTATTTGGTCTGCTCTTCTTGAAAAATGAGTGCGTGTACTTGGCAAACAGTCTTTTATGTAGCACCTTTCCAACTTTTTTCCCTCTAATCTGTGGCACTGATCTTCATCAATTTGTTTCTGTAGAAGCAAGTTTCATATCCCAGACAGGCTGATCCTGTTTGTAGCTAGCTGGAGGTAAGGGAGTGAAAATACTCTGATTTTTCACAGGTGTTGCCATGCAGTCATGCATTCCCTTCTTCAGCCTTCACATTTTGTTCAGCCATGAAATGCATCATGTGAGGGCGTGTATGGAAACTGTCAGCTAAAAAACCCACCCCCTCTAAACAGAGGGAATTGCATGTATTATGGAGCAAGTGAGCAAGACTGCTTATCCCTAAGACAGCATGAAATGCCTTTAGGGACTTGACAAAAGAAAATTACTTTTCCCCTTTGCCTTGGTTGTGGAAGGGCATGTTCTTGTTAGACAGACTGCTGATAAATGGTGGAACTCTCTTTGTTAGCCCTGAGATGATCAGCTGGTGTGCTGGGGCAGCTTCTCACCTTGCCAGCCAGGTACTTCTTTCCGTTATGTGCAGCTGGAGGAATGTTTGTGTTCACAGGATCATTTGTTTACAAATTATATCCTTTCTCCTGAGACTACATCTTCTGATGATGATCAATGGCTCAGTTACTTTAATAAAGCTGAGGTAGTCAGAAACAGGAATACTTCTGAAGCTTGTCTGAGTCATATAATACCTTAAATGAAAACAGAGCAAATAGGAAATGTAGAAGTGAATGACAGGTGTTGGCAGGAGGTATGTTTAGGAAGTTTATAGCTTTCACAGCTTTCTTTTCTGCCCAGGGCAGATGATTGCTCTACCTTTAGGCACAGATAAGCTGCAAATGAGAAGATGGAGAGAAATGGCTAGCAGTGTCAGGGAGTGTCTAACCTAACATGTCTTTCTTTTTCAGTACAGGCAAAGCTGCCTATTCTAGTTGACCAAGTTCAGTGTTTGGTGCTGATGCTCTTGGCTTCAGGAGGGTGGTCATGAGATGGGGCAGGCTGGAGGCTGGGGAAGGGCCTCCTAGGACATCAGTAATTATTAGCTCTGAGATGTTGTGACAGGCATTGGCCGGTTTTGGGATGTGTTTGGGTGCTGATTATGTAGTTTATAATACATATTGCAGTGTGTTTCCATCTCCCCCCAACCTCCTTACCTATGAGTGGCCATATGACAATGTAACTCTTGCCAGTTCAGGCTGTACACACAGGCTTTTGTCAAGAATGCAAGGTAGAGGTGCTTTTTTGCAGAGGTGGTAAAAAAGGAACTTTAGATATTTTAAAATTGTTTTCTTTAATAGGAATAGGGGCAGAATGCTGAGTAAGGGTATTCCTATTACTCACTTTTCCAACAATATGGAACTTAAGGCAATACATTTATGGCCTCTAAAGTCCTCTAGAGAAAATAGCTTTAGAGAGGTTAAAAAAAGATCAAGTTTCAGGAAAAAAAAAAAAAAAAAAAAAGTAAGTGTGTTCATTGTGCCAACTAGTTTTTTTTTGTTACTCTGGTCATATACTACTGTGCTGCAGAAGGTGCAGGCTCTTTCTCCTGCCACCTTCCTGTGACATGAGCCTCCAGGCTTTTTGAACCATTGCATGTTGTCAGCCCATAACATCTCTCACTCCTCTGTGCCATGGTTAAGCAGCTGACTGGTGAGTCTCTCCAGGCATGGCTGTGGCAAACACTTTATAGTTTTGACATCAACCCAACTGGGTGTCCCTTTCCAGGGCACGTGGTGTCTGGCCACAGCTTGAGGGCCACTGCCCTTGTCCTGCTTGTACTTGCACTAGTAAAGTGCGCTGCTGGTTTTCCACCTTCCAGGTCTTCCTGTGCATGGGAAACCAAGTGTAGATGGTGCTTTATGCTTACCACCATTGGTAGTAACATTAGGGAACAGATTGTTGTGGGTTTTATTTCCTGAGATCATAGAATCACAAAATGACTGAGGTTTGTGAGGGACCTCTGGAGGTCATCTGGTCACACCCTCCTGCTCAAACAGGGCCTCCTAAAGCCAGTTGTCTGGAACTATGTCTAGACAGGTTTTGAATATCTCCAAGAACGAAGTCTCTGCAACCTTTCTGGGCAACTTGTGCCAGAGTTAGCACAACCCTCTCTGGTGTATCAGCCACTCCTCTCACTTTTGTGCACCCTTTTGCTGAGGCTACACTCTGCCCCATCATCCTGATCACTGAGAAAGACACTGAAGAAGACTGGACCCAGTATTGATCCCTGGGGTCAAATCACTAGCCAATGGCATCTGACTTGATTTTTTACTGCTAATGGGTATGAGTTCTCTAGTGTCAGAGTGTGAGAGGCAGAGATGGGATTAAAAAGCATCTTAACTGGCTTCCACTGGGGAGAGAAGCTGGAGTGAGCGAGATGTGAAGCCACAGGGAGACATGTGGCAGTGCTTATAAGAAGTCTTGATTGACAGCTGTCAGGGGAAGCTTTTGGAGGGAGAGATGTGTGTTCATCTTGCAGTTGATTGCTGATTTGTACATTTTTACCACTAGTCTTGAAAACAGTTTATCCCCATCTTAAATCTCCTATCTTCTAGAGTCAAATATATAACCTCTCCCGAGTGGTTATGTGTTTGTCTCCATGCTAACATTAAGAGAATGTCTGCATTTTTAAAAAATCTCCTTGTTCCTGTGATTTAACTTGAAAAGGTATAGCAAGTTAAATCCAAGTGCTTAAAATTGAAAGGTAAATAAAAGCATGCATTATTTGCCATTTGTGGACCCGAGATGGTCGGTACAGGTAGGGCCTGTCCTGCTCTGTACCCTGCGTTAGCCCCGTGTCTCAGCTGCTCAGATGCTGAGAGACTGCATGCAGGAGGTGGTGAAGGTCTGTGGCAGGCAGGGCACATCCCTTATGTTGAAGCATGCATCAAGCCAGTGGGGTTACCTCCCAGAAACTCTAATATGCTTGTAGTCGTCCTTTGTCTGCAAAAGCCTCTGCCAGGTTGAGTGCTGTTCCCCTTTCTTGTTGGGGCAGGGTGGAGTTCAGTGGTTTCCATCCTGCCCCTAGTTCCTTGTGCTTCTCTCCCTCCTTCCCTGCATCTGCTTCCTCCCTCAGCTGATTCAGCTTCTGGCATGGCTGCGCTTTGTGCCAGGCCTGTGAGATGTTTTGATTTGGGGGTGATTTGTTTGGGTTTTTTTAAAGAACACAGCCCTCTTCTGGAGGTTTTATTTTTAAACACCTGTGAATGCACACCCAACTTGCCTGTGGTTAGGCAAGCAGCTGAACTGGCAGAGGGGAAAGATGTGGCAGCCCTCCTGTGCAGGCAGAGGGCTGGAGCAGGGGAAGGATGCAGCTCCCAAACCATCTTTGCTGCCGAAGGATTGACAAGGTGCAGCAGCATCCTTCCCCAGGAGCTCACTGTGCCTCCCACCTCCTCCCCAAGGTTGCTGCCCACTTGCTAAAAGCTGGTAAAACAGAGCCCAAGAGACTTCCTCAGGAGGTGGGGGGACTTTTACTCCAACTCTTTGGTGGCAGGGCTGCAGGCACAGCTGTTGCTGCCATGTAGAGCCTGACCAAGATGGTAGGGAGCCAAGGACATTTGCCCATGTGTGCACAGTGCCAGTGGTGCTGACTTGGGTGTCTCTGGTCCACCTTGTTCACACCACCGTAGCTGAATTGTTCTGCTCTTGTCCCAAACAAAGTAGTCAAGACTGTGCCATAACTGCAAGTACCGTGAGTCTCATACAGTGTGAGTTGCAAGAGCAGTGGAAATGGTTGTGCTATGATAGTGCTGGAGAGAGGTCAGAGTTGAAGGTGAAGTACTCCTCTCCAGTAACCTGATTATTTCTTGCACTGAATCTGAGTTTATCTGAGCCCTGGAGAATACATGGGCATTAGCTGCATTATTACTGCTTTGCTGAGGAGCTTCTACTTAGGTATTAGTTTTTCCTGGCTCACCTCAGTGAGGAATCCTGTCTAACAGCCAGAGAGAGCCTAAACCTTAAAAAACCCACCCATAACATCCTCGCTGAGCATCTGCTAGCTGTGTCCCAATTGGCTTAAAGGATCTGTGTACTCTCTGCTTGTGAGCAAAATCTGTGTGAACCTGCCAAAATTGTGCCCTTGGCTGCAAAGAGAAGAGGCACATGGAGTCCAATTACAGGCTGTAAGCAGTATAAAGTAATGTTAAATAAGTCCTGATTTTTAGATTTAATTAAAATGAAAGGCTGAATTGGCACAGCTGCCTCTGAATTCACAGTGAGGGGTAGGAGTTTGCAGGAGAAAGGGAGGTCTAGGGGAGAAATTTTGAAATCATTCTAGCAGTGCTGGAAGACGGAGATCCAAAAATATTTGGCCTTGCTCACTGTGCTGAACATGCTCCTGTTCATGGTTTTTGTTGCTTGTTCCCAAGTGACAATGACACATTCACTTCAGTTATGTAGGGAAAAAAATTAGATTTCAAAGCAGCTGATTATGAATCATACTGAAAAAACACAACCACCCTGTACTGGAGACATCAGAAAAATGTAGTTCATCATTAACAGTCATGAGAAAAAAAAAAAGTTTGGGGAAGTAAAGCACCCAAAGTAGCCTGCAAGTCATCACATATCAATACAGCTTGACAAGAGTCATTTCTGTCAGCATGTTAAGCTGTGTACTTTGCAGAATCTTCCCCTATTTGTTCTGAGATTTCCTGGTCTGACTGACAGCCAGTTTGCTTGTTCATTCATGGGGTAATCTGTTTTGTCTCCTATGTCTGTATGAAGCTGAGGAAAGTTGCAGGTAGGCTTCTTGTAGGGCGAGGTGGTCTTTGCTGCTTATCACCATGTGTGAAAAGTTGCAAGCTGTGTTCAAAGGAAGAAAGAAAACCTCAGTTCTGCTGCTGTTTCTGGGATGTTGTTATAACACCTTTCTAATGAAACTCTTGTAGCGAGGCAGTGGAAGTCAGTCCCAGATGGGTCCTTGGCAAAATGAATTTGGAGAATTCCCATGGCTTCTGTAAAAATCTATTTACTTGTGTTATATGCTACCAATTTAGCTTTTTTTTTTTTCTTCAAGGTGGAAGAATTAACAATCCTCTGAGTATAACAACTTTGATGGCTTTTTGGATATTATGGGCTTATAACAGCAGTACTAAAGCTTTATGTTGACAGTGTTTAAATTATTGCAAGGAATTGAAAAGCTATATTCTGGTTAGGCCTTTTGTTTAAAAAAAGAATTCTAAATACTTAGGCTTTCCTAATTTTGTGTTTTCTGAGAAAGACAGTAAAACCAACCCAACCTTGGAAATCCTGGCCTCTTTGCACTGACATAATGTTGAGGAATGCTTAGGTGAGTGCATTTCTGGTGTGACATGCTTGAAAGCTGCAAACCTATGTAATTATCTCCCTCTGGATGGACATGCTAAACTTCCAGTGTTGCTGCACTGCTTACATATGGTCTAAAGTTCTTCCATGAATCTTGCAGTATTTCATTAGTTATTTTTTGATTATGCACATTTCCTCAAACTCATGTTAGAAATAATTCCAGCTTTTGATTAAATTCCTGAATTTCAAAAGCTGTAGCAAAAGGAAAAAAAAAAAAAAAAAAAAAGAAAAATGCATAGCTGCTCAAAAACCAAGAAACCAAGAGATCATATTCAGACCATATAGGAAAGGAAGAGGATGCTGATATTTTACTTCATGATTTGGTGTTTCTTAGTTTTTGTTCTGTTTTGTTTTGATGGGAAGAGAGTAATTTCAACATTGCTCTGGAAGCATATGGGGTTGTCAGGACTGCAAACCACAGTCCCATCACCAAAGCCAATAGTGTTTATGTGCTCAGAACTTGCTCCAATTACCTCCTTCTTCATTTTCCAGTGGGCCTAAGCTATGGCTGTCACCACTCTAAAAGCAGAACAGATCCACGTTTAGTGGACTCAATGGGAGTGTTTCTTTCCACACTCACACCCTCCCCCCCCACCTGCCTGACAAGTGGTGTGGAATCCCCACTCCTGGAGGTCCCTGCTGTGTCTGGGAAATGATGCATCCCCCAGGTTGACTTGGGAATACTGAGGGGTTACCAATGGACCAACTCACTGTGCACAGGGGTCTCCTATCCTAGGGGACTAAGGGTGGCAACTTTATGCAGTAGGTTCATAGCAGCTCCTGCCTACACTTATATCCTCCAGTTTGAGTGAGCTGGGGACATGCACATTATTAGGTGCCACAATGAAGAGAAGCTTACATGTCAGTTATTTTAACTGGTATGACTCATCCTTATCCTTTTACCTTGTACTTCCTCCTTTCTCATGCCTCTGCTCCTCTTAGGCTACAGATCATTAGCTTTGCTAAAACCACTGTTGGTATCTTCAAGGCAGTGGGATCGCAGGGACTTGCCTTCGCTGGACCAGACATGTCTCTTTGATAGCTGCTTGGCTCTGCTTGAAATGTCAGTTCTAAAAGGCTTTCATTAAAAAAAAAAAAAAAAAAAGATATTCTGGTAAAAGGGGATGGAGCTGAATGTTGCTCTTGCAAGAGGTCTAAAGAAGTGAAAATAAGAAATTGCTCCTGCTTTGTAATCTGCTTAAATAAACTAAAAATATACCAATCTAGTAAGGGCTTCTGGGGTCATGTGGGGCAACTGTCAGTAAACCTCCTTCCTTTGTTGGGTAGTTTGGTAGAAATAAGAGTTGGAATAGAAGTAGTAGATAACAAATATAGTGCACAAGAGAGTAGAAATCGTATCTTGTGTAAAGGGATTTCTTTCTCATAAATTGCTGGAAGTCTTTGTAGGAAGCTAGTGCATAGATATAGCAGATCTAGCTGGTACCTTGTCAAAAACTTTGAAAATAAAACTACAAGATGTATTTCACAGAAATATGTTAGAACCACAGTTATGAGGGAATGAAAGAAAAAAATCTTCTCACAAATTGCTAAGTGGTTAAAAATAGGAAACAACTGGAATACCCAATTAGCATCACTGCTCTATAGCAGCTATTGCTGGGATGAAGTCCTTCAAAGATCTGTTTTATTTTAACATACTTATCAATAATTTGATTTTAAGTAGATGACAGAACTTGTAGAGAATATAAAAATTATTTACAATAATCTGTCCTGAAGCTGCCTGAAATGAGTTGCAGAGACTCCTTTGACAGACTTGGGAATACAAGCAAATGGAATTCAGTGTCAATAATGCATGGATAGCAAAGGAAATAATCCTTTCTGTGGGGGTAAAAAACCCCCAACATCCTCTTAAAATTATAGTAGATAATTCTTTGTAGATGTCAGTTCAGTGTGTGGCAGTGCTCAGTAAAGTAAATAGAACAATAAGAAATACTGAGAGAGCAGAGGAAAAAAATCATTCCTATGATGGACAGGTTCATAAACATTTGCATCTTAGGTAGTGTGGAGAATTCTGGTCATTCCACCTCAAAACAAAAACAGAAATAGAGGAGGTTAGGAGACTTCAAGGTGAAAAAGACTAGGACAACTTCCCTTTGAAGAAAGACTTTTCAGTTGGATTAAAAAAAGAGAGAGGGGAAAATATGATGTAATTTAAAATTTGACTAGGAAAAAAACAATTATCAGGCAGTAGGATTAAATTAAAAGTAAGTTCAGCTCCCTTTTCTTCCCCTTCTTCTGTTCAAGGAAGAATCAAATGATGAAATTGCTGCAGGAAGCTTTTGGAGCCAGTGATACAAAGAAGAGATTAAGCACATACATAGAAAATAAGGCCTTTGATAACTTTTAAGCTTTGATGAAAGGCTTTTCAGTTGAGAAAGTCATGAAACTCATTTTCCTAGGAGTCCAGGAGGGTGTTTGGGATGCAAAATGAATGATGGCTGCTTCAGTGGCTACTGCTGGCCACTGTTAAAATGTGGTTCATCTTCAACAAGACACCCAACTTCTAGCTCTGCATGGTTATTTAAGGCAACCTCTATCATCAAGGGAAAGAGGGACATGGAGGCTGAGATGATTCATGAGACCTAAGATAAGCACATAATCTAAGAGAGCCAAATTGCCCCCAGGAGGTCTCAGTCTCCTTGAAAACAGAAATAAACTCATGACTAGTTTGGGCTGCTCAGCAAAAAGTGAGATGAAGTCTGTTCCCAAGGAAGGGTGTTGGGCTGGACTGGAGGATGTTTTATTAGGATTGCTAATCTTATTAGGATTGCTCTCCAGTTCCTAAACAATAAGAAAAGCTGAGCATTGAAGTAGATGGGTATCACGGGCCCTAATTCAGACTGGTTTAGTATAATGATGGTGACTATGCTGGGCTCATATGTGTTTAGAGCTTATTCAGCAATGGTGGCCAGGGGTGACTTGCAGATGATCAAGAGTGTGAAGAGGGGCTCCAGGCTAAGTGCCCAGGTTTGGATGGGTCACCTTTTGCTTCCAGCCTCCCCAGTTAGGTAGTGTCTGATGAGTGGCTCAAGGGCTCAAGAAAATGGAAATAAATCCTGATGGAATAAGGGATAAACATTGTTACAGATTAAGATTTAAGTCTGTTTAGTTAATGTAATTACATTTCCTAAATTACACCCTGTATTAAGTGCTCTTCACTACGTTCCGCTGGTGCCCAAGAGAATAAAATGTGATTAATTTCATAAAATGTTGCTATCTTTAGACTAGATGCAATAATAAATAGCTCCACAGGTCTGTGCTGGGGGTTCCTGAGTGGAGCACTGAGACATGGGTTTGGTGTTTTGCTTTAGCTGAGGAGCCCAACAAGAAGCTCTGAAGTGCTTCTGGTGGAGTTGGAGGAGGTCTAAGAGAAATCTGCCTTATGCTTGGGGCAGGGTAGTTGGGCATACGTCATCCATGAGGGCAGCTTGCCTGACATGTGATAGCTTAATCATGCATCTGATTGTGGAGATTGCTTACAGTGATAATAAATAAGGTAATCTGCTTTATTAAGGACCTAAATTGGTAAAACATCTCTGTACAGGGACTAGTTCCACAGTAATAAAGTTCATCTATCTACCAGTGCAAACATCTCTTCAGTGTTGTCCTCCTGCCAGGTAAAACAGTGGGATAATTCATCTTGTTTGGTGTTCTGGACAAGGTGGTAAGCAGGTGAACTCCTCAGCTCAAATTTTAAAAGGGCAAACTTCAATTTATTTTTTTTTTTTTTTTTACCATTGACTACATCATTACTTTTCTATGTAGTAGACTTCCAAAGTACGTGCCTGTCTGGCTTTTAGGTTTAGATTTCTAAATTATCACCAGATGCTTTAAAAATGACATAATGATGGGCTGAGTGTGATCCCAGGCTGCAGGGTGTGAAGGCATTAGTCACCTTGGGCATGCCTGCAGTGGAAGGCAGGATTCCTCCACCAGCCCACGGCACCACGGGTGGCCCAACACACCCAGGCTTTTGATGTTTCTTGCCGCCATGGCTAAGTCCCTGTAAAAAAAAACAAAACCAAGAAAAACAAACAAACAAACACATGAAAAAACCAACAACAACAAAACAAAACCAAAAAAACCCCTTCCATATTGTGGGGGAAGTGTTTCCTACTCAGCCTCATTTTGTAAACCAGTTAATCAAGAAAGAAATGAAGAGTGTGTTATCACCCAAAATTTTAATTGAATTGTTTAAATAGCAATGACATGGAAGAGGATTCAGAATATGATATGCAAAAGAAAATGTTTGGGTTTTTTGTTAAAAACCCCCACACTTATCTGCTACCATTCGTTCCCATATCAAGGCCCCTGTAACTCCATTGTGCAGCTATTTCAAGAATGGGTGAAAAAGAACCACAGTAGCACCCAGGGGAGGAAGAACTTGGGATATTCAGTACTTTTGAATTGCTGTCACAAACAATCTTGTGTTGAAATACTCTGTAGCACAAATGTGATATAGATATATTTCCAGTCAGCTGGGTTTTCATTAGAAATTGAGACACTGAAACATTCTTGTGATTCAATTTGTGGTGCAGTGGGGTGACCTGGAGAATGATGCAGGGGGAAAGAGAAGCCTTTTATGACAGGTATTTTCCAACAAGTTACCAAAACTAAATGCTACAGTAATGTTCTGCACAATTTTTCAGGGTTATTCACTGATTTTGAATACATACTTGCCTATTTTTAAAAGTGCATGGTTTAAAATGTATTTTTATTCATTTTTCATTTATTTACTACTGCTCCTGTCATGCAAAAACCTTTATGCTGTAATTGCAAGTATGCATTTATTGCTGCAGCTACCACTGATACAAAATGACTGACACCCTGAAATTGGGGCCATGGGAGGTGTAGATGGAAGCAAGACTGAAATACTTTCTCCAAGAAAAGGCAACATAGCCTTTTTAATAGACAGCTGCTTGATATGTCATGAAACAGCAAATTTTACTTGGGGAATTATTTTCAAACACTGACAACCAATCAGCTTAGTGGCGTTAAAGCAAACCTTCCTTCTCTGCCCCTTTTGGCCATTTGAAAAAGGCATTTCAGATGTGCATAGTTTCCACGTGCAATTAGCTGGAGGATTAGCTGCTTTTGATTTTTTAATCATTCAGGAAAGTAACACCTGCTTGGCTTCTAAAATTGTACCTTCATGATAGCACCACCTAGTAATTATTATTCTGAGTCATCAGCTAATGCTCATTATATTTCATGGTAGCACTATAATTAAAAATTCTGTGCTACGTTCCAGTAACAATCAAGTTCAGAAGCTAAAGGCAACTTCAGAGAAGTTATTTGCAGTGTTTCTTGGTCTCTACTATATCTCTTGAATGCTTCTCAATTACTCCTGAAGTCACATTTTCATTTTTCCTGGTATGACTTGAGTAGGAGTAAATGTTGCGAGGGAAGCAAAGGTTACCCATCCAATAAGGGAGCTCTTGGTTGGTTCTGGAGGTGGTTGGGATCAGGTCTTCACAGAACTAAGGGGACCTACAGAAGCAATTGATTACTGACCAAAAGGTGAGAGGCTGGCTGGAAAAAAACAGGAAAAATCAAACCATCTGTAGTGGTTAATTTTGAGTTGAACAAAGTACATTGGATTCTTTCCTCAGTTCAGGTGCAGGTGAATACAAGATACTGGCTTGCTTTGCCGCCTTCTGTAAAGAAAATTGACTCTGGAGTAGTCACTGGTCTTTCCTCAAGGCTTTCATCTACATGATGTGGGGGTGACTGGACTTGGGGGTGGCCTTCAGCCTGAGCTGGGCAGCTGACTGCAGGGAGACAGTCCAGTCCATTACTTGATCCTTTCTTTTTGATTCATTCCGCTAGCCTGACAGGCTTTTCTGTAGGTAAAGAGATCAGCTCTGGTGGATAGAGGAGAGGAGGGGAGCTGGTGGTTTAATTTCTTATTTGGGAGATGAAAGGTTGAACTTGGAAATTCTGTTCCAGTTTAGGCAAAGCAGAGATGATTTACATTATGATCTCCTGGTCTGGTGGCTGCCAGAATAGCTCATAGCATCAGGGACCCAGGAAACTTCTTATCAAACCTGCCTAGCTCCTAAGAACAGCTTCAATCCTGTAGACTGGCATTCTCTGATCAAATCACCTCTAGCAAGAAGACTTATCACCTATACAAGCTGACATTTCAGACAGCAATTGTTACCTCTTTATCATCTTCTCTTTATGTTCCCTCAGTTAAATTAAATGGATTTGCTATAGTATCTGTTTTTAAGTCGAGGTCTTAAGCAGATCCTATCACTTTTGTCTGACCTCTTAGTGATTTAATGACATTAGGTGCAAGCAGTCAGGACCAGGTACATTCTAGGAGGATCACTACTAAATGATGTGATTACATCTCACAATTTAAATGGGATACTTTAATGCTATGTGTGTTGGAATATCACATTTGCTCTCAATTCACTTTTCTGGAGTGATGTGCTAGTAGTGGGCAAACTACCATGACCTTCATGTTCTTTTACATTTAACACCATGACCTAAATTTTGGGTCTGCTTTTTGTGTCATCTTGTTTGGTTACAGTAATAATGCTGTTGTTAAACTGAGTCCATGTGTGATTCTGGAAGACTTCTGCTTCAGCTCTGGATTTCCATGAGGAAGGAGGTAGCTGATGTATTCAGGATTCAGTGCCAGTGGCTGAGAATGATTAATATTTGATGTGTTTTGTTGACTTGTGTAGCATCTCTTTTTAAATAGACTAGTTACTTATAAAAGGCTAATAAACCCTTGCTTTGCTCAAAGACACCATACACCTTTAATGACCAAACTTTAGCTGAGGGCATTTTCTCGGTAGGATGATAAGTCTGTTTTTTGTAAAATTGAGTGTTTTACTGAGCATTCTGTACCATCTTCATTCTCTATGAATGTTTAGGTTCTCTTGCTCAAGATTAATGTTGAATTAAATGACCTGCAATTGCCATATTGGCCTAATTTACAGTTCCTAAATATTATTGAAATTCTTCATTGTTGTTCCTCTAATGTGTTTTCAAAATGTGATATTTGACCAGTCTTCAACCCAGGTGGCTCTTAGGCTCACACTTCTAAAATTCATGGGAACAAATTGTTTGGTCTGAGATCTTCAGCATTTTAACTTTAACAAATGCTGTATAACATCTTATGTAAGTGGCTCAGAAAGTGGTACCTGGCAGCTTTCAAAGCTCAGGTAAAATACTGCTGTGAGTGAGGGGGTGATGCAGCCTCTGTCTCCATGTGCTTGAAAGCCTCAGGTTTTCCAGCAGAAGGTTGGTGGCTGGGAAGCTACTGCTGAAGTTGGGACACCTGAGCCAGCTGTGCCCAGCAGCCTCTGGTGTGCTAATGGAAGCTTTTGGGAACATTTGCTTCTCCATTTTTCTGAAAGGTGACTGATGAGCACATAACAGTGATCTGGTCACAGTCGGAGTGCCGTATTTTGCTGCTATTGCTATTGGTACCTGCAATTCAACCATAGTCTAATCTCACAGATATGGTTTGATTTAACTTATTTTGAGGGTAATATCTTACCATATTGAGGGATATTTATGAAGTGAGTTCTTTGAAGCTCTTTCCTCTTGCTCTTAGCATCACTTAGTCTTGGTGGATGCCTTTTATCTTGAAACAGATTTCAGCTAGCCATTAAGAAAGCTGAATAGTGGTGCTATTTCAGTTGGCCCTGTGATATTTTGCTTTTGCATATTAACTTTGCTGTTCTGCTTCTGAATCTAGTTGAGTCTTAATGTTCTTGCACTGCTAGTGGCTATGTATTTAAAATAAAAGAGAGAGAGAGACGGAATATAAAGGTAGATGAGGAAACAAGGCATTGATGTATATATATAAATGTTAACAATTTTTCCAACAGTAGCAGAAAGGTGGGTCTTGCATAAAACATTGGAAGTCTGTTAACACAACACAGGATCTTCCTGAACCCCAGTCCCTGCTGTAGACATGTTCAGGTCTTTTCTGGTTGGTTTACATGCTTGGAAACCTGGAGCAAGGACATAGGAATGAAGGAGAAAGAGGAGCCCTCAGTGGAGCAGTGGAAAGGGAGATTGCAGGCTGGGAATGGAGTTTGTGGATTTGTGAGGGATGGAGGAAGGTGGGAGATGGCAATGCTCTCCTCCGGAACAGAGGAGACGGAGAGCTTCTCCATGTGTTGCCTCAGTGTGTTGTTCTTCTCAGCCTATTTGGTTTTCCCTGGTATACTCCATCAAGGTTTTGTTGCTGTATTTTATGTCACTCCCATAGTCCACAGTCTTTTCAGTTTCTGAACTGGCCAGCTGTAGCTGGACCCTTCCCTTGAATAGTCAGAGAACTGGAATATCTCCCTCTCTCTCTCACTTTGACCCCCAGATCTTCCCACTCCAAACCAACACGCATATTTTTAAGAAATCTGTGGTGGACATCTTATAAATGAGAGCTCTCACGATTTGCAAGGTACTTCTTCAGTGAGAGAACTGGCACAGAGTATTTATTTCTCCTCCTTGCATGCAGAGGGGTTGTTTACTCTTATGTCTTCCTGCGTGATCCAGGAGCCTCTCAATGGATGAGGCTGCTTAATTGAAGTAAACAGTAGTTTGCAAGGAAAAATCCTTATCAATAGAGACCCCAACATACACACACACATATATATATATATATATAATACATATCCTATAATAGGAGAGAAAGTTATGTAAGAAAGAAATATCATCTCAGCAGTGATAGCTTCAGGAACTGTTGGATATTATTACCATTGTCCTTTCTTCTCAGAGACACTTCCTGCAGGGTTGTTCAGGCTTTTGGACAGTGCTTATGTGACTAATAGTTCTATTTTATTTTTAGCTTTGGCTGACATAGTTATCAGGAATACTTGCGTATTGAACCACTGCAAGATGTTTTTTTAAAGACTGTTCTACTCTGTGCATACCAGTGCTATAGGAAGATAAGCAGAACTGGGGCACAGGTGTACCAGGTTCCAGCCATGTTCCAAATTTCACATAACTTTGTGATTTTGAGATACAGCTGTATGTTAAACTTTCCTGAAGTGCCTTTCTCTTCATAATCCTAAGGTGGATGGGTCCTGCTTCTATCATTTTGAGTGCCTGCATGGCCACAAACAACTGAAATCGTTGATTTATTATTTAAATTAAAATGTAAAGAACTTTTTTTACACCCATATTGTATCTGTTGCCAGTTAACAGCATGGATTACAAGGACTGGCACAGCTGATGGAGAAGCATATGGTAGCATAAGTAGAAATTGCTTAAGCTATGTTTGCTGCCCAGAAAGATTTAATGTATAACTACCTCTTGACTCACAGCACTTCATATCTGTTAGAGCCTTTAGAAGGACTGCAGTTTTTTCCTGCTTGGCTTCATAAGGCTGTTTTCTAATAAGATTGTTTTATGAAAGGTAGAGGTGAGAACTGCAGAAGTAATAGTTGCTAACCATCAGCCACTGTAAATGGAAGCGTTTTACCTGGACTCTAAAAGAGAAATCCAGCCTGCTGCATCCCTGTCCCTGAGAAGTAGTCCAGTGAGCCTCAGTCTTATTATCGTACAGGTACAACTTGTAAAAATCAAGCTATATTCTACCACTTCCATCTCACGGGAAAGAGAGACTTGATTTATAGCCCAAATTTTCTCTCTTTCTTCATCCCCACTGCCTCCTATGAGAAAGCAATTTGTTTCTCCCTTTCTTCTCACTCTTCCATATTGATCATTTGAGAGATCTTCAGCTTCTTAGGTTGGTCCTGGTGCGCTCAAAATCAAAATCTCACCTGTTCTGGACAGTGATGCTTTTCAGAGTATACTTTGTTCACAGGCAACAGAGGTCCTGATAGAAGTATCTCAAACCAGGGAGATGTTCAGCCAGTCCTTTGACACATGTGGTGCATGAATTGGTTAGCGGAGCATCCTGCTTTATGGAAGACATACAGAAAAGATGAGACAAGTGGGGTTCTACTCCTGGTGTGGGAGAAATGTTGATCAAAGCTGAGAGGTTGTAAGAGATGAGGAAGGAAAATAAAAAAAACATATTCTCCCTGAATATAGGCAAGACTTCAGGAGTCCAGATTAGCCAAACAGCCTGAGAGTTGAGGTGTTTTGAGCATGTCCTCTCAGAGATACCTCAAAGGGACTTGATCATCAGAAGAGGATGAGTGTGCAGCCTCTGAAGCTGATGCCCTCTGTTCTTTAGATCAAAAGATTATTTAATCTCTCTTAAAAATGCCCAGTGCTCTCTTTGCATTTCAGCTGGTATACATACTAGGAAAAAAAGGAGCCAGCATTACCAGTGGTGAGAAACTGGCCCCCAGCTCTGTGTGCTAGCATGCAGAAATGCATGATCGCTGCCTCTGGGGCAGTGACTGCCTTTGTTTGTAGTGATTTCTGTCCCTACTACCCCAGTGCTTAATGATGGACCTCTTGAGATCTCCAGGGTGAAAGTCTGAGCAGCACTGTTGACTTAAATGCATTCTTCTTGCTTTTGTGCATTGCTTGGAGAATCTTTCTATGGTTCTTCTGCTGTTGTAAATAGATACTTTAGGCATTCAAAAATATATCCTACTAACTCTGCACCAAAGAGAAGTGCTAGTCCTCCTCTGGAGAGACAGAAATGGGAAGTTACATGATACTGTCAGTCCTGGTACCTCCAGAAACTTGTGTGTCTGAGCCCCAAACCATCACCATACCATGGCACTGATTGCCAGTGGGCTGGTTTGCAGAGGGAAGAATAAAACACGGAGTTGGGTGAGGAGGGAATTGGGGAATAAGGAGGAGAAGAGGGTATGACTGTGTTTGTGCCACCATGATTCTGTCCCAGCAGCTGCCTTAGCTCCCTGCTGCTTTGGGAGAGATGCCCGTGGGTGCCCAGCCCAGCACTGACAAGCAGCTACTTATGTTTCATGCTCTCCTGATCCATCCTCACGTGAAGCATTATCCTCTCTCCTGCTGGCACTGGGCAGCTGCTCTCTGGCACACTCAAGGTGATGGTTTGCTTCCAGAGTTGTTGTGATGCCAAAATCTGGGTTCTCCAGGGCATACAGCCTGGGGAGGTTGTTGTATCCATCCCCTGCCTTTTTTCCTTCCCATAGGAACAATGTGGGCTGTAGTTTTATAATTTTTAAGTATCCTAGAACTGACAGGGCAGGACCCAAGCCTGAGTGGTCAAAGGCTGGTTGATGCCATGCAAGTCTGGCATCTGAGAAAGGTGTCTCTTCACATGATTTATCTGAAGACCTTGTTGGAGACGGAAGTCCCTCAGTTCTCAGAAGTTGTATGGCTTATCTTTCCCAGGAGAAAGCTTGATGATTGTCAAGGTTTGGCTCCATGATGGGTACTAGTTCTCTGAAAGAAATGCACAGGTGGATTACTTTGTACCAAAAGAAAGATCGCCCAGCCCCTTTCTGGTCTTGGCCTAATAAACTTTCCCTTGTGATCCAGTGAAATCTCTGGGCCTCCGAAGTGTCAACTTGAGTCTTAATTTATTGTCTAAAATAGCAAAATATTCTGGAATGTGTATATTATGTGGCATTTTCTCCATGATCACCTGCTGACTGTGTCTATACCAGCTTCTGGAAAAATCTAACTTGAACTTACTTTTCCTATGTTCAAGCCACCTCATTACTGCAGGGAGCCACCTGAGAAATGTGTTAATGGCCATATGCCAGCAGGCTCAGCTCTATAAAACCACTGAGATGAACCTGCTCTGACTGCTGAAAGCCAGAAACAACTACCCTCTTGTCTACACCAGGAAAACTACAACTTGTTAATTTGCCATCGGCCAGCAGCTGCTCTCAGGCTGGCAATGCTGGAACTGGTAAACGGGGCTCAGGCATATTTAACACTGCAATAAAACATAATTTAGACTTACAGAGCAGACTGGTAATGCTGCCTATTATCAAGGTTGTTTGACACTTCCCATTATAAGACTATTTTCAGCCACTTACAAGTTTGCCAAATTTTAACAGCTTGCACTGAGATTTCTTTAACTCACTGTCTGCCTCTTGCTGAATATTGTTATTGTTCTTTAAAAAGAAAAACCAGCATTTATCCAGAGCAGTTCAGCTGTTTCTAAGAAAGAAGACTGAGAAAATATCTTGTTAGTCTTGTTAAATTTAGGTGACCTTTTCTTTTAACTGCTTAGAGGCAGGATTTGGCAAGAGGGAGGAGCCACTGTCAGAGATGCTTATGCTCTATCTATGAATATTGACCAAAACAGGCTGAAGTGCAAGTCCTCAAAACATTTCAGTTAATACCAGCTAGCAGGTGTTTAATTCATAGCAATTTCCCTGAAGAGGTGATGCTATCAGGCTATGCAAGTCTGGTCTTTGAGGTGGGGAAGCTGGTTCCTACCCAGCCCCAGGAGCCCCAGTCTGCATGCATGGGCTTCCCCATGGCTCTTGAATGAGCCCAGGCCATGCAGAAGAGGGATGGGAAAGATTTAAATGGGCCAGAATGCAATAGTGATTGCAAGAGCAATTTTGTGTGCTTTGGAGAGCTTTAAGGTGTACATAATAGGCATATGTAGTATAGGTAAAGGACCCTAGAGATAGGAGATTTGTAGACATTGTTCATGGTATCCATTAGCTTAATGCATTCTTTGTAACCATTGTGTATTAAGCTATAAAATACAAGCCAAAAAAAAAATTTTATAATTGTGCTTGTCAGTGGCTTATCTTTTTTCCGTTTTTTTTTCCTTTTGTCTTTTTTCTTTCTGAATATAATGGTAGAAATCAGATTATTATTGCAGAACACTAGAGGCAATCAAAGTCAATCTGTTTTTGCTCCTGTTCACCATATATTTTTCACGGGTAACGTGGTTCTGTGCAGGATCACAGAATATCAGGGGTTGGAAGGGACCTCTGAGTCCTCATCGAGCCCAACCCCCCTGCCAGAGCAGGACCAAAGCTAGAGCAGGCCGCTCAGAAATGCATCCAGATGGGTCTTGAAAGTTTCCAGAGATGGAGGCTCCACAACCTCTCTGGGGAGCCTGTTCTAGGGATCTGTAACCCTTAGAATAAAAAAATTCTTCCTCATGTTGAGGTGGAATTTCCTGTGCTCTCTCTTGAATCCATTGCCCCTCTTCCTATCACAGGGCACAAGCGAGAAGAGTTTTCCTCTTCCTTCTTGATGCCCATCACATATTTATACACATTAATTGGATCCCCTCTCAGGTACTCTTTACTTTCCTATTAAGACACTGTTGAAATTGGGTGCTACTCCTGCCTGAATGTTCCTGCAGGTGCTGGTGAGATTTCGATTCATCCCTACAGTGATCCTGACCTGTCTTTCCCCAGTGGCTGGAGGAGGAAGAGAAGGAAAAACAACAAAGTCCCTTTAGTCAAGCAAGTCTCTGCCTTTAGCAATGCTGCCAGTCCACCCATTATAGTAGCTACAATCTAGTCCCCAAAATTACCATATTTTTTCAGTTTTCTATTACCTTACTTATGTGGAAATTGCAGGAGAGTCTCACGGCATATCTTGCAGACTTCATAAGATCTGCAGTCTCAGCATATCTGGCTTGGCATACCAGTAGCATTAGTCTTTATCTACTACAAATCTATAGTTGTAAATAGAAGGGCAGCTGCAAGCCTACACCAGAGGGTTCAGAGACTCATGAAATCAATTATATTACTTATTTCCAGGCAAACAGGGTTACAATGGAGTTCAGCCATCTGAATATATGACATTACCTTGCAGTTGAGGCATGGCTGCAGGAAGACTGCACTTAAATTTAAAATTAACATTTAAAAAATTAAATGTAGCTCACACCTTCATTATGTACATGCTCAGCGCACAGTGGTATCAGGTTAAGACACTTCAAACCTAAGGCAATTTTGTATTTTTATAGCAGTAATTTTTTAATGGGCAGCCATTCCTCTGCTTCCCTGGCTGGCGTAAGAAGCCCACACAGATACAGGAAATCAGAGGGGGAAAAAAAAATGTAAACCAGAATACTCTAAAGGCTGTCAAATACATGTGGTTTAAAAGAAATGGTGCCAGATGTTTTTTCCTTTTTTTTTTTTTTTTTCCTCCTTATTATCTGCCTTGTAAAACCATTCTCAGGCTGAAGGTGGATGGGAATCCTTTAATGATCCATCAATAAAACCACTTAGGAGACCTGAATAGCAGCTGTGACAGGTGACCTTTTTTTTCAGAAATGCTCTATTAGTTCTCATTATCTTGCCTCTAGGTCACTTTGGGGTCCTTTCGTAGCCCCTTCTTTTTCTCCTCTGAAATAAACTGTTTTTTTTTTCTATCTGGAGAAGAGGCAGCATCATTGTTTGGGTGTGTCATTCACAGGAGATGCCTATGGAAGATACCTTGCTCACCATGGCAGAAGTGCTCACATTGAAGATGAAGCTGAGGCAGGAGAGGAAGGGGAGTGGGAAGAGATGATCTGAGCACAGCTAATTCAAATCTCAGCAGCAAAATGCTCTCTGCTCCATGCTGGAGACCAGCGGTGCCACCTCTCCCCTCCATCCCATCCATATTTTGTAGAGTAGGTAAAATAATCTCTCCTCTGGCTACCTCAGCAAAGCTATTTCATTGCTTCAGTTTTTCTCCAAAGCCTATAAAGTCCAGAAAGAACTGTCTGGGGCTCTCTGTTCTGTCTAGCAAAGAGGTTTCTAGTTTTGTCCCCATACAAGGGTTCCCAGCTGTCTGATTTCTGAGATTAGAAGAAGCAATTAAATAATTTTTGCTATGATGCGTTAGCTAAGCATGTGAAATTCAGTGGTTTTATAGCCGCAAAACAAGAGGCTTTTTCAAAGGCCTTGCATCGATATTATTTTTATTCCTGTGACTTATTTTGTGCAGCTTGGATCATTGCAGCAATGCTAGTAGATGGTAGTGGTGAATAAATAATCAAATCTGTTAGTAAAGTGCTATGTTTTACTCTGACTTACTTGCAGATATTTGAAGCAGAGATGAAATTGGGCAGAATTGATGAGGGGGGAGAAGAGAAGGCTTTTTACTGAGGTATCTGTTTCTTTGAAGTAAGCTGAAATGTTGTGCCATAGTATTGTGATCAGGAGAGTGTAAGAGTGTCCATATTTCATGTTTTAATAGCAGCGTTGGCTTACCCAGTTTTGCTTTAGACATGAAAATGCAATTTTTGATGCTTTATCACTTAAACCAAGAAACTTTGCATGGAAAGAGCTAGAAATTAAGTTTCTGCAGGCATGTTTTATTTTTCTAAATGCTGACAAATAACTCCTGCCAAATGCTACATAAAGGAGAAAAAGAAACATATGGCAGTTCAACAGGACTGAAAAGATGAGCTAATCCAGCATCCAACAAGTCTTTGGATGAGACTGAAATAAAACCAACCAGCCGTTATCATGCTTGATAGCACCACTATAATTAGGAGTCTGTCACCAGGCTCATAATGAACCCTTAGCCCTATTTTGTGGGGCTTATAATCTGGTAGTAAGAGTCACTTTGGTTGGCAAGTTGGCATACTAGAGCTCACTGTGCAGAAGGCTCAACTCTAGTGTGCAGGTTTTAAATAAATTGGCTGTTAAAAGTTGGGTGGGTTGTGCCAGTGATGAGCTAGCTGTGCTTATAATCTGTCTTAAGTGTTTAAGGAGCCAGTGCCTAATGTGATTTATTTACCTTTAGCATGAAAAGTCTAAATGCGTGGTTCAGTATCCTGATGTGCTCTCTTAAGTTGCTGTGTAAGGAATAAAGAATGTAAGGAGTCAAGATTTTTATTTATTTATTTCCTTCCCTTAATGTTATGGTTCCTACATCTGCACTAGCAGAAGCTGCTGCTGCAGAGCTGGAGGCTAGCATTTGCTGTACTCTGCCTTAAAAATGTACTTGTAAGAAAACTTATTCCTTACAGGTCAAGTTTTTGATCTTAGGCAGAAGTCTGGCAGATGAGGCAAAAATCCAGCCTGTTTCTTTCTCCTATTTTTCCCTGTATCCCTGTGGCTTAGTCAGCTGCTGGCAGACAGACTGGCTGTGCAGAAGGTGCCTCAGTTGTATTTGCAGGCATGTGGTTAAGTCTGAATAAAGGGGTTTAAGCTCCAGGAAGTGTAAATTATTTTTTTTTTCTGGACCCTGAATTAAAATACTAGAAGCTGAAAGAAGCCCTCTTTAACATATCTTTTTTGCATCCTCTCCTCTCCCTTCCAGTGATGGAGTCTCTCAGCACCTCAGGATGTCTAATGTAACTGTTTGAGAACATCCACAGGAGACAGGGCAGAGCTCTTACAACAGCATCTCCTCTGCAGCATGCGAGTCTAATCATGAAAGGTCAAATATTTGTACGTTAAGGCTGCGGGTTCAGATTTCAGCGATATACCTAATGAGATTTTCAGAAACACTGAGGCTCCCCTGTAGCCTTGTGTGCCAGTCTTGAGAGTGAGGCTTAAAAGGAATAACTAAACAACCTCAATAACTTGAGCAAAATCTGAGTAGGTCAGTCCTGTCCCAGTGTGATTCAGCCTTCTGACTTGTACGTGAAAGCAAAGGTGAACTGAGGTGTATGCAGTTCACATTTAATATACAGTAAATGTTAACTTTCCCTCCCAAACACTTCAGGGGAGGCTTTGATGTTCATTTGATGAAGGCGAAGAGGTTGGGGGAGGATTAAAGTACATGAAGTGCTACAGTAGTCCTAAGGCTAGTGGGGCGGGCAGCCAAGTGGTGTCCCCGCATTGTCGTTGTAGAGAAGAAATTTAAAAACCAGGCACACAAGTGATCTCATAACCCCACCACCCCCTGCTGTACTGTTTCTGCTTGTCAGAAAGAGAAAGTCTGCACTGCTTTTCTGACAAAAAGACCTCCTACATTTATGTATTAGTAATTCATAATTAGCAGCTGTAGGTTGGCAGCCTCTTCAGAGGGCTATGCCAGATTTTGCTTTCTCGAATGAGAGGCTGACCCATAAAGGCTATGCCTGTAAACTCAAGAGTCAAGAAATCTTGTCCTTTGAACATGCAGTTGGGGGCCATCGTGACTTGCCTCTAGGCAAGCTACTTTGGAACCCCCTGGGAGCCAGGAACTGCTGCCTCTTGCAGATCCCTTGGCTGCAAGCCCCTGGTCCTGCTGTCTCCCATTCAAACCCTGCTGGCACCCTTGCCACCGACTTCTGACCTAGCTGGCCAGGGAGGACAATAGGAAGGAGAGAGTGGTAACATATGTGCCTCTATAGACACACATTCTTGGCTTCCTCACCTAAATCTGCTGGCAAGCACGTGGTAAGAAGCAGCTGCTGACAGTACTGGTTGCATTACTCTCTTCATTTGGGCCCTGTGCTTTCCATCAGGAGCCATGGAGCATGGATTTGAAGCAAACCATGACAGTCTTCTGTGGAAAGGAGAGCCTGTGTAAAGAACCAGCGGTACAAGGCAGGCAGGACCTCTGTTGGGCTCTTGGTGCACAGAGGTGCAAGAGCAGGGCTTCTTGCATGATTGAGGAGGTAAAGGAGAACCTGGGTATCTCAAGATGGTCTCTCTGGATGTGTAGGTATATGGAGTGGACATTACAAGAAAGCAAATAGCATATTCTAGAATACCTGTACACAGAAGAATGATGAATGAATAAGACTCATTCAGCCTTCTTCAAAAAGCCACCAGTCACGTGGTGCATAGAAATTGCTCATGCTAACAACTTTGATATTGTCATTGAAGACTGGTGTCTTGAAGATTAAGTGTGTGAATGTTGGGGACCTTTGTGAGTATCGTTTTGATAATTGGAAAAAACCAAGATGAGCTATCTAATCAAGAATATAAAGCTGATCACAGAAGGAAGGCACTGTACAACAATCTCATTGAAAAGAAGGCTTTTAAAAATTTCCATTAATTAGAGTGTATTTGATCTCTTGGTTTCATCTTAATTTAGGGAGAAATGTGGAAAGCACCATCTAATTTCTGTTTCAAAGCAGAAGCTTATATAACCCTTCAAATTCTGGTATTTTCAAACTACAGTATAAATTACAAAAGGAAGAGTTGCAGTCGGTGTGGGAAACAGAGTCTGTGTCAACCAAGTCTTCTGTTTTACAATGCCCATTTTATACTGTCCTGCAGAAGGTGTGACAACTCATCTTATTAGCAGGGCTTTTAAAAATTATTTGCATTGTGAAACATTTTTCTGAAAAAGTGAAGGAGTACTCCTACAGGTTTGTTTTTTCCCCCAACAGCTATATCACAATTACTGTCCTTTTTGTGTGTATGTAATTCAATAAAATATATAGATATTCATATTTGATATTACCAATTCTTGGAACTTCAGAATCCATTAGTTGATGCTTAGCAGCAGATTCCTCTTCTGTTGCAAAGTGCTTCTGAGGAAGGCACCAGCCAATCTCAGAAAAGCCTATTAAAAAAAGATAAAGTCTCAAACAGCAGTGATAGAGTCTGGATGTTTATCTTCACTAAAAGGTGCCAGCTGTTCCTCTCTTCAAATGCCAAAATTAGGTATTTGTCTTTTAAAAAATATTTTACTACTAAATATTACTTAAAAAAACCAGCCCTCGCACTTTCTCTGTTGTATTAACAGTCAAACTGTCATGCTTCAGCTATCAAGCTACAAGATTTCATTTTTTCCTCACCCTTCTGGAGCTAATAATTTTTTTTTAATTGCCAGAAATACAATGTTGTTTAATGGCTGTGCTGAGGAGACTGAACCTTTCCCCTTCTGTTGGCACACTGTTGGCTTTCCCAGGAGGCAGGCATCCAGAGGCACTAGTGCTGTTCCCCTGGCCCATATTTGAGGTCTAAATGCTGTCTAATCACTGTGCATTTTATCTTGCTAGTAGATTCCTAAAATGTTTACTGTTCACTTTTATTACTCACACAGAGGGGAGAAAGCTATTATTTCTTCTGGAGGTATCTTCTTCCAACAGTTTAAGAGCTTTAAGTTCCCCATCCCCCTAGAACTTCCCCTGTTGCTTTAGAAAGGGAAGTCTCTGCTACTTTTGTCCCCTCCTCATCCTTTTCCCATATTCCTGCCTCTCCAGCCACCTCCTCTTTCATTTCTCAGTAGTTCCTTATGACTCTTCCAAAGAGCCACAGTCTAGACTTGGCATGATTTTTGCCTTTTTCATTAGTGCCACTGGTAAACTCATCATGGAGTGGTTAAATTGCCTGTGTTTATTAGTTTTGTTCTGCATTTCTTGGTTATAAGGAGCAAATAACTATTGCTGCCTGTCTTCAAGCTCAGCAAGAGGCCATTGAGATACATTAGTCTCCAACTTATTTGAAAATACTGTGTTTTTGCAAAACCAGAATTACCACAGTTATTTTTAGCAAAACCCCTCACTTGCCAAAGTTGATGATTTAGGTTTTCCACTTGTTCAGGATAAGATTATTTTCAAACCCGTAATACATTTATAATTATAGACATCCATTTAAAAAATGAAATGACTGACTAGGAAAGCAGAGGAGCCCTGCACTTACTTGGTGTGTAAGTGTAGATTGTCATAGTGTGGTGTGAGAAGCCAGCCTAAGTATTTGGAGTGCTCTCTCCCCAAAATTTTTTCATATTTTGGCACCCTCACATTACTTGCTTCTGCTTACCAAGAGGAAGGACTGGGAAGCATTTATGAGTAAATAAAATTATTTTACAGGGAGGGCTTTCTTGCAAGAAAGGAAAGGCAGAAAGTTTCTACCTTTGCAGGGGGAAAAGAAAAAAAAAGGAGAGAGAGAAATGAGGCCTCAGACCTGAGAGAAAACAGACACTTTAAAGCACTGTGGTGGATTGAATCAACTCAGTGTGTGTGTTTTGGATTTGTGCACACATGGTAAAAGCCAGCAAAAGTCTTCACGGGATTTCACTGAGAAGAAACTGCAGATGCCAAATCCATTTATCATTTCTTTGGTTTTGTGCCGCTGACCCTTATGACCTTCTCCAGCCTTGGGAAGTGAACACTTTCTGTCCCATTACATATGCTTGTTTTATTTTTAACCACTTCTTCACCACTGTACTCCTTATATTCTGTGACACCAGACATATTTCCCCTTACAGGGGGCTGAGTGCATTGCTTTGGGAAATGCCAGTGTTTGGAAAGATAACTGAACTGATCCAGAATCAGCTTTGGTGGATTTGCAGGATTTTTTTCTGAGGGGTTACTTATGACAGGACTACTCGTATAGAGGTCTACTCAGGATCTACTATTTTTTTCAATTAATCACTTATTTTTTCTCCACCCTGTTTTTTAATCCCCACCCTGTTTTTTCCCCACCAACCCTTCCATTAAAAAGTGTGGGCTCCACAAACACCTATCTGTTTGTGGTCTACCTTACAAAGCTGGCATAAGGCTGAGCTCTTCCATAGCCCCCTCCTGCAGCCCCAGGGAAGGTGTTGTGCCTCTGATGCTCTGTCTGAAAGCACAGGCACTTCAGAGCTCTCCTGCACTTCAGGTCATTGCTTTTGCAGTCATTGCCTTACATTACTGCTTGAAGATATAACACAACATGTGGGCCAGCACTCCCTGGCTGATGGTCAGAGATTCCCCTTTGGTCATGCAGAAGGACATCTACTTTTGTTTTTACTTTTCTCATCCTCTAAGCCACAGGTGTTGACATCAAGAGGTACTGGGTGGATCACAGCTCAGCATCTGGCTACAACTCTGCCAGCTGTTCCTGTGGTCAGAATTAGCAGGGATAGATTAAACAGTTTAAATGATAGGTCTTTGCCCACCTGGCTGGGTTTGACAGAAAGGCAAGGAAGTGTTATCCACGTGGCAGCTTTGAAGGCTGGTAATTTCCATGAGCACTGGGCTGAAAGCTGGCACTCCAACTGGTGTAGCTGGAGCTCCAAGATGTGGTGTTGTATCTGAAGCTGTGATTGAACAACTGTGACTTCCCATATGGCAAATCTTTTTTTCTTGGCTGTGCTTGAAGATGTTTGGTCAGACATAGTCAAGGAAGTGTGTGCTCTTCAACCTTAGAGCTGAGTTGTCTGTCCTGTGCATGCTTAACTCTTTTGTGAGGTAGTGGGGTCCAAGAGGATTTATCACTGCTTGTTGCAACAAGTTGCTCTCTGACTGTTAAGAGGATGGATTATTTCAGAGATGATCACCTCAGTTTAAATTTTGATGAGTAGAGCACAGCAGACATGTGGGTGTGCCTGACAACAGAACTTGGGTGTTATGAGAAGCTATCTACACAATGTCCAACTGATCCTTCCTGTAGAACCTCAGAAACAAATGCCATTATCAATAGATAAGTTGGAGTAATGGTGAAAAGGGTTCTCTTGGTCTTGTCACAGTCTAGTTAGACTAGGGTGCTCTTCCAGCATGGTATAGGTATGTAGGAGTATGGACTTGAAGAAGAAGATGCTTCATGAAGCACTGTGAGCTGGAAGGCCACTTATACAGTGATACTGTAGAAACTGGAATTGGACCTCCTTTATCCTTAATCAGAAACCCAGAGGGAGTATTTCTAACCTCTCGTTTTTCCCCTGTGTCCCCTGAAGTTCCTCACTACCTCAAACTATGCTTTTGTAGCAAAAAAATCTTTGTCCTTTGTCTCTACATATATGTGTGTGAGACAAAGCCATACAGACACAAATCCTTCTTTTGCACTCTTAATAGTTTTTCACTGAATTAATCCTGCCTATTTTCCCCCCATTTTTGGCAGCCTGAGTTGGATTGCTGCCACGCAGCAGTGATGCAGCACAGCTGATGATGGGCTGTGGGGTAAGGGCACATCAGAGGTGTAAGCAGAGAGTGCTGCCAGGACTTTGTTGTGAGTCTTCTGCCTCACCCATGGCTGCTGAGCCCTCTGTTTGCCAGTGCTCTAAAGTGGGTCTGTGAAATGCTGCAAAAAGCACTTCTGTGGAAGCACTGGTCACCTTTAGCGGAGGGTGTGTTTAGGGTTTAGGAAATAATTGGTATAGGAGAAGGGGAAGGACTGTAAATGCCTCCAGTCAGCACTGTCTTCAGAGGATCCCTTCTATGGAGTAATGCCCTAAAGCTCTGCCAATGGTCTTGTAGCAATAGAATAAGAGATAACTGTGCTCTTCTCCCGAGTGGACTGATAAAATCTGCTTCTGTTGCACAAAGCTGCCTCGGTAAGGAAGTATCTGAGGTTTCCCTGTGGGCCCTAGCTGTAATTTCCCTCTTGCTTTCAAAGGTGTCTGTCTATTTTTGGATAAAACTTCACTTAAGTCTTCATTTTTCTTGGAGCCTGCCTTCAGACTCAAAAAGAAACCAAAACAAAACCCACTGAGCAAGTGAAACTACAGGATTATTCTTTCCTTGATTTGTGGTGGTGATTACCAAGGACTAACTTTGACTGGCAGTCTCTCAACAGGAGAAAAACAGATCCACATTGAAATATGCTCTCCCTCCAATTAGCTTAATGGGGAAAATAAGCTTCTTAAGTCTTTTCTTTCTATCCCAGGTAAATCCATAATTAATTCAGTTTTGGTATGTTCTTCTAACCGAACACTTGCATTCTTGAATCTGCTTCATTGTCTTCATTATGGTCAGGTTAATAAATCCTTTAATTTTGGAAAAGTAATTCAGAAGAATGAATTTGGTATTTTCCCTTTATTCTCTGCCAAAGTCATGTGTAGCCTTTGAAGTTACCATCAGCATAAGTTTAGCCTTTGCAAAAACCTATTTGAAATGAGAACTAATGTCATCCAATGTCTTATTTTGGACAGAGTCCTAGGTGACGGCACTAATATAGTTTAGTCTGATGTATATTTAATAATCTCGATAGAATTCCAATAAATGAGATTTGGATTGAGAAAACAGTGTGGGAATTGGGGTTTTCTGTCCCAGTGTTGTCAGTCTGATCGTGCAGTCTCCTGGTGCCTTGTGACTCCATCAAAGTTTCTGATGCAAACTTGGGTACCGCTGAAGTGAAATCAAATCTCCCATCACCATGCCTGCTTTCCTCAAGAACTGCTTAAAAACAGGAGTTATCAGGGTCTGCAGATGGTGTAGTGGATAGTTTCTAGCAGTATGGCAGAGCTGCTCTGGGTGTGCTGTCTGAACAGCTGTTTTACAAGGCTCCCTTTGCAGGGGCTGCATTCATTACCACCAGGTAACTGCTGAGGCAGCACATGGTTTTGTTTTGTTCTCCAGAGGCAGGTCACTGGTTTGTGAAGGTACCTCAAAACAGAGGCAGATACTGTCCAATGAACATGGGTTATTTGGCTTAACATAGGAAAACATTAGCTAGGGTTTTCTTTTGCCTGTTGGCAAAAAGGTGTTCTTTTAAAGAAATGCCAATAATAATAAGAGCTACTTCAAATAAGGTCTGAGTTTCTTGACTACGAGTGGGGAATTATGTAGATTACCAACCCTGAGAACCCTCTGATACTCAGTGTCATGATTAGAGGGTATGAAAGTCTATTTGAGGACTTGGCCAATTTAAACTACTTGAGTTCCACAGCAAGATTACTTCAGGTAATGCTTGACAGCTGTGTGTTCTAGCAATAAGGGCTCAACTACAGCAGAAGTTGTTTGTTGTTTGTGACCCTCTCTAATATTGAAGCAATGCTTGCTTTAGAGACTGGTCTTGAGGGTTTGAGGAAGGGATAGTTTTGCTAATTGTACTCCAAGCTGAAGTTACATGACTGAAGACTGGATAGGTATTTTCTTTTTGCTATGTGGCATGGTTTGATTTCTTGTCCTGGAAAGATACAACTGGAAGATGTCAGCTTTTTAAGAGGAATCATAGAATGCTAGGTTAGAAGGGACCTCAAGGATCATCTGAGGACCAACTTTTCTTGGTAGAAACACTGTTGAGTTTAGAAAGTGTTTGGATTTTTCAGTTTAAGAATTTTTTGCTCACTGTGTGTGCCTATGTATATGATTTAAACCACATTTCTAGAACACACATGGAATATATTTGGAGGCAGGAAGTGTGTAATGTGTATGTGAACTGCAGCGTTACAGTTTTAACTGTGTGTGGATATACTATGTATGTATGTATGTATTACTGGATGCCAATTAATTTCACTAAGACTTAGCACAACATCTTTTAGAAACACTGCTACTAGGAGAGTGTCATCCCTTGTGTCCCATCTAGCTTTGTATAAAGTCATTGTCCCTGTCACCCTCCAGAAATCTGCTTTCTGCTGCCTTTCCTTTGTTGTACTTCAGAGAGGCTAAAGTCTCCCATGAGAACTAGAGCCTGTGGTCTGGAGACTTCCTTGACTTGTTTACAGAAGACCTCAGCTACTTCTTCACTGTGTGGTCTGCAATAACCTCCCATCACAATTGCCACCCTTATTGGTCTCTCTTCTAATGCCAGCCCACAAGGGTTCACTCAGCCTTTCATGTAAAGGGCAAAAATTCTCCACTGCTCCAGTTTGCTAGGTGGGTCTCTAGTATCCTTCATTGCTTAAGAGAATACCATGGTTAAAAAAGCCAGGATGCTGCCTGGGATACCAGTCACGCAGATAGGAATTTATTCGCAGGAACTGTTCACTCCTACCTGAGCTTTTTCTTTTTGCTTTTAGGATCAAATGAACCAGATTTTCATGTTTGTCCATAGAGCTCTGAAGCAATTCTTCCTGTATTCCAGGTCTCATGGATGAGCAGCAAGGGGGGGTGATAGTTGGAGGAACAGATAAGCTTCAGTTGTCCTACATTATCCCAAATATGGCACCCCACAAACAAAACATCTCCCATTACAGCATCTTTGATGAATATAGATGGGTTCCTTTGACCTCTGTAGAAGGGAATCTCCAGCCATTGTCACGTAGCTCTTCCTCATGGTGCTCATGCTCAGTTCAGGCCTTATGGGACTTGAAGCCCCACATCATGGAGTTTGTTCCCTGTGCTGAGCTATTATGGCACAGTATTAATCCTGTCCATTCAGACCTGAGGGCAGAGAAGCAGTCTGGGTCTTGCCATCAGGAGTCCCAGGCTGCTAGCTGCTCCCCAGTCTTCATCCACCATGTTGCCCTCTCAGGGTCCCTCCTTTCACACATTGGGCTCTTCTTGGGCTCTTGCTTTTGCAGGACCCTGAAGACCCCACTTATCTCCTGTTCACCCTCTCCTGTCCTCTTCCCACAGCCTGCTTAGGTGTCTCCCCAGTGTCCCACTGCATTCTGCTTTCCTCAGGGAGGCCATGGAGGAAGCTGGAGTCACCTTCCCCCTCTGGGCTGCAGCTGCCTCTTTGCTAGGGTGCTCTCTCCTGCCACTGCTCCGGGCTTCTTCCAGAGGAAGGAAAGGAAATTAATTTCTGTAGATTCCCTGTGGCACAGTGTTTGACCATAATCTGGCCCAGGCAGGAGGATAGTGGCATAGCTCTCTGTGGAAGGGGGCTGTGCTGTGCTGGAGGGATCCTGAGAGGAGAAACCCTACCGGGTGGCCAAGCTTGACTTCTCATAATTAGTGCTTAGAAAGGATAGTTCTGACAATGGTGAGAATTTTTTTCTTGCTTTCTCATCTCCAGGCATTAATGATTTTGCTTTGGCCAAGGTCTCAATTTCAACAGAATAAAAAAAAAGTGTGTAGGGTTGTGTTTTGTTTGTTTGTTTCTCCTACAGGGTTTAGTGATTCCTATTCTGGCCTGGACTTTTTTTTTTTTTCCCTTCAATTCCAAAAAGAAACAAATACTCTTATTAAAATTAAGTCACCTTTACCATTAATAACCACATCTGAAATAACTTTCTAGGCCACTTTGGAGTTCTCCCATGAAAGTCAATAGTTCTTTTTTGTTGTGGTGTTGTTTTGTTTTTAAACTGTTGAGTGCCTTTTCTTCATTCAAATACCTACCTCAACCTCATCAAAATATTAACAAGGAGGTTTTTATGCATAAGTATTTATTTCCAGACCCAATTTGCAGCTGTTATGGTTTGTTGGATCAGTGATTTCATTTTTTAATGAAAATTCTAAGGAGGTTTTGATTATGAAATGCAATGCCTTGCAGTGAGCTATTAAGTTTTAATGTATCAATATCTCATTTAAAAAAAAAATTACTTTTCAAAAATTCATACCTGTTTAAAATTAGAGGAACTGCAGATAAATTAAAAGTCTGGGTGGCAGGAGGCTTCTATCCCTGTATCAATTTGAAAAAAATATTAAAGAAATAACTTTTGAGTCAAATTCAGACTTGCAAAAGGAATCAATGAGTAACACGCAGGATGAATCTTTAGTCCTTTTCTGTGTTTAAAAAAAAAAGCCATTTTAGGAGGTTTTGAGTACATTTTAAAAGCCATTGACTAAGTTTAGTCTTTCAGTCCCTCAGCAGGGCGGGCTGATGTTGTCCTTTTAGTGCCAGAGATGAACTTTGGCAGAAGGAGGCATTACCAAAATCACACTGTGCCACTGCCAAATGGAAATGAAATTTACAGCCCTTATCCCATGGTTTTATGTTTTAACCAGTGCTCCCACATTTAGTTTCTGCAAAGCTGGGGAGGAGAGGAGGGTAGGGGGTGAAAATCTGCTGCTTGTTTGACCTTGTGTAAGTTGAAAAGCCCCGTGGAGTGTCAGGGAGGAAGACACAGGCACAGCATGGCTGTTGGTGAAAACACATGGCCACAAAGGAGGCGAGACAGTGGTTTACAGTTTGCTGACAAATGACTTGGTTTCCCTCCAGCCTAAGCTGGAAACAAAGCCATAAGCTGTGAGTGAACTGGATCCCCCAGCTGTTCACCAGATCTGGAATTTTCTATGGCTGCTGCCCCGCCAGCCACTCCCAGAGCAAGGCTCCCGCAGCGCCTTGTCCCTAGGGAGATTATTCAGCAGAATCCATTAGAAAACTGGCTTCACATTTGTCAGGGGTTTGTTGGCCCTAAGACTGGCCTGTCTGAAAGGAAAATGTTTCTGGAAGATGTCTGGGGAGTGCCTGTCCCAGGATTTCCCTGCTTGGTTGTCAGTGCTGAGAGATGGAAAATCCATGTGGTGTGGCACCGAGCAGACTGTCCTTCTGTCCTCCTGTCCTTCAGCCCCTGTTTGGCTGCACCAGGAAGAAGTGGGTGAGGAATGAAAGGAGAATGATCAACGACAGATGAACTGCTGAGGTTTTCCTGATTCAGGGTTGGGGTTAAAAATGGCATTATGGGTTTGCCTCTACCCGAAATGTTCACAGACATTTTTTTTATTAGTCGTTTGGAGTTTTTTTTCTTGGGAAGGAAAAGTGGGAGATTTCCATGTTAGTTCTAGCATCCTCTCAGCCACCTTCTCAACTGACTCTGCTGCCCAAGGAGCTGGTCCTTCTTCCCCCCTGTATCTCCTCTGGAGCTCACTTGCCTGCACAGGGTGCCAGCTTAGCTGTCTCACATGGCCACAGACTCACCAAACCAAAGAAAATGAGGTTTTTTTCTAGATTAGTGAGTCGAATCGGTGTATTCCTGAAGGCTAACTGCAGGGAGGAGCTGGGACCACACGGTGTTGGCCAAGGAAAGGAGAAGGCTCTGTGTGGGCAGAAAGTCACCCTGCCTGGTGGTGTGGATCAGCTGGGTCAGCTGTCACAGAGCTGTGCCCAAAGCATTCCTTCTTGGGTATCTACCAAGATGCAGACCCAGTGTATGTTATCCTGTAGAAAGACCACACTAATCTCTTTCTGCCTCCCTCATCTGTTTTTCAGTGTGAGTTCACTGGTATTTCTTTGGGGGATATTCTTTACTTTCATGAAATTCTGTTAAAAGAGCCAGTCAAGCACAAGAGGACAAATTGGTTTAGAAAACAAATTTCATTCATCCCTGTGCTCATAAAACCATTTGTGTTGTAACCTGTAAAAATGAATGGGTGTCAGAGAAGCTATTCCTGTTTCCTAGTCATGCGAAGTGTAGGCACTGTCAGTACAGGTGATCCCTCACGCTTAAATATTAAAGCCAGGGCTCTGACAAATACTATTTTTCAGCTCAGTAATTCTCTATCTCGCAGCAACAGCCTCCACAAGTCACAGACTGTTGTAAATGCCCATGTCTCACAGCAAAATGGATTTAAAAAAACTTATTTTACCTCATTTGTTCTGTTAATTAAACTCAACAAAACTTGGAAAAATTACTTTAGGGAAAACAGAAGTCTGCTGTATCTCTGTGGGAGGAGAAATATAGGGAAGTGTATCTCTTTGGGAATGTGATGATTTTTTTTTTTTTTTTTTCCTCTTGGGCTGAGAAGTATTTCAGGGAGGCTGTCCTTCAGACTCCAGTAGGGTTACATGTTGCTCTAACATTGTACAGCAACTAAGTCTGAACAACTGAAAGCCTTTCCACATATTTCACTGTAAAGATGCAAAATTCTGTAGCAGCTTTAGCCTTGTGCTGCTTAACAGCTAGACTGGACTTCTAGTCTTCAATTGGCAATGACAAAACTATGCATATTTGCAGGGTGTTTTGTTAACCATCCTTCTTTTCTAGCGAAGATTAAAGAGCTAGCCAGACCCTTGAAAGCTGCTGGAAGCATTTGTTGACTTACCATGGCAGGAGCTAATGAATACTTTGTCTCCTGTGGACACTGTTGTATAAAGAGATAATAAGAGGGAACACCAAGTGTGCCACCTTGCCCACCTACTTACAGTAATGCAGCCAGATGGTGATTAAAGCCATCTCGTTTCTGAGGGCACCAACAGAAATGCTGTGGAATATCATGTGGAATTGATTTAAGAAGTAACAGCTCCAGCTGCCAGTTATGTCTCTTTAGCAGGGGTGGTTGAAGGAAATGAAAGTTGACTTCCCCCTCATTGCCATTCACAGCCTGATATGCTAACTTCTGTAAAATATGCTGGCCATCCTTTTCCAGAGATGGCAACCTCCAGTAAAAGGGTAGGATTGGCAGTTTGGGGTAGAATCTGCCACCAGACGTGAACTTCTTCAGCTCATGTGCACACACTTCAGTCTCCTAACCCTAACATAATGGTCTTGATGATATCTTGTTTTAAAAAATCACAAATTATATAGATTATGTGCTTGCATCAACAGAGAGCATGCTGCTTACTGAGAGTTTCATCCAATAGCAAACGCCTCTTGCCTGGGAAGGCAAACTCCTGGGGTTTCCTGGGCATGGTTGACTGGCCATGCCTTCCTTCCTGGCTTTAGGAAGGGTAAGGGTATGGTCTTGCTCACTTCTCAAAAAAGCCCTTGCAGTACCTTCTTTATTTTGAAAGAATCCATCTGTGATTTTGTTTTTCTTTCCTTTTATTATGATATACTGTGCTCCCTGTTTTGCAGAGTTCCAAGTTGGGCTTTCTGGTGATGTTAACCCTTCTAAACACATGTAAGACAAGATTTAAAGTACTTGTGTTATTGAAGGTATTTTTCTGCTTGTTTGCAGAAGTGGTAAAGGCTTTTCTGTTAGGTTCATAAAATAAATTCAGGTCAGGTTTTGAAGCTTCTAGAAAACAAGAGAAATGTGTTGCTGTTAAGGAATTGGTTTCACAGGAGCTCTGAATGTGCTGATGTTGGTCATTAAGGTTTTTGACTTCTTCAGGATCTGGTCCCTCAGAATAAATCACAATTTTGCCAGCTAGATGCCATTTTTAAGAGGTGGAAGCACATAGCTTTTATGAAACAAAGTATTATTTAATCTTAACAGGAACCTTGCAACATAGAAGAATTTACAAATAAATATCAAATACCTGTTTTTCAAGATTTGCCATTTTCTGCAAAGTATAATAGATTTGAGTCATTCCTATATAGCCTGTTCCATAGTGACTTTTCTATTCTAAAGAGCTCTGACAGAGGCATCTCCAGCAAATTACTCTCATCCATTTCAGGTTTGTGTCTTGATGATTGGCAATACAGCCAAAATCATGGACATGACACATGCCTGCCAAAACCCCCTTATAGCTTTGATTTGTCAGTTTACTGTGAAGTTACTTACTATTGTGTTGGTTTGGTTTTCTTGTAGCTTCTTACTATTTTCTGTTAGTGTGGAAAATCTAGGTTACTCCTTCACTGGAAATGTCAATATAGCTCCTATATCATTATCTTATTAACCTGGGTCAGATGCAGCATTTGTGCACTGCTACAGATAAGTTCCACCTTCCCCAGAGCTCTGTCAGAGTGTGTGGCCTTCAGCCTCAGTGCGTGCTGGGCAATTGAAAATGACTTTTTTTCCATACAATTTCCCTCTCTGAAATGGCTCTTGATTTCTGCAGTGTCACCCGTTGTATACATCTAGATGAACATATCAGTATGCATATCAGTATGATGCATATGCCAGGATGCATCATGTACAATCTGAAATTACCAGCAGGCATTTATTTACCCATTTTTTTGTTTGTTTGTTGATGGGTTTTCTCTCTGTGTGTATTTGAGCTACGGGTGTTATGTATGTTAAACTTTTGTAAACAAATCTAATGCAATAGATTCATTCTGTTTTGAGTGGCTTCTCCTCCCTCCTTTATATAAGCATGTAATAATAACTAAATAGCAAATTTTACAACAAGTCAAATAAGTGTTGTTTAAAATTCTCATTTGAGAAAGTGGTCTCTGCAGGTACTATATCGTTCTTTAAAACTGAGTTGGCAGCATGAAGTAAAAATAAAAAAAAAGTATGCATTTTTTAAAGAGATTGAGATACAGAAAAATATTATTTCAGGAATAATTTTGTTTTAATAACCTTCATTCTTAGAAAAATGGCATCCTGTGGTTATTGGCTCCTGCTGTGTGATTATAGGGTTTTTTTGTCCTAGGAAGTAAGCTTGGAGACCATACCAATCTTTCCCTCATGTTCACCAGTTAAAAGTCATGCCAGTTGTTCCTAACTTAAAATAGGGTAAGAGAAAAAAGGCTTGGTCCCAGAACTAGTAAACAATGAAAAATACTCTGGAGAGGGATGAATATTTCTGCATTCTTTTTATCTCAGCTCTTGACAAGAGAGTATGGCAGTGGCTTATATGCATTCCCCCCCCCCCCCCCCCCTTAGTCTTCTGATGATCATTAACACTGTTACTTCCATTATCATGTTTGAACTGGTGTTCCTTCCTGAGAGAAGTTTCTTCTTTATGTAGGAGTATATTTGAATATGCTTCTGTATTTTTTCTGTTGAGGTTTTGGCTACCCTGCAGCATTTGGGGTATGCTAAATACTGAGTTTTCTGGAGTCTTTCTGAGTCTGGAGAATTACCTGGTTATCTGATCTGCAGCCTAAAAGCAAACTTGTAGAAGAAGAGTTTTTATGAACATGTTCTCAAAACCAGAAGTCAGAATGTTTTGTGAAGTTAGAATTTTTTGTTCTGAGGTGTTTTTGAGAAACAAGTTACCGTGATAGGATGAATGTATGGCTTCTTTGGACATCCTTTTTCTCTGAAGTTATTAACTATGCAGGTCTGACCACTGCTTTCAAGAGGAATATTTCAGTCTTTGAACACTGGACTTCAGAGTCCTATAAACAAAAGTTTCTGGCATGTTACATGGTAACATATGTCATGATTCCCTGAGTGCCTTTCTTTTTTGTGTACAGTCCATCTGTATTACTGACCATAAACACCTAAGGGTCAGATAGTAAATCCAGACTCTTATGGCTGATTTTTGTGTTTGCTTTCCAAGGAAAGTACCCAGATGTAACTGGTGCTTAAACATTCTTGTAAACTTGTAAAAAGTCACTACTATGAAGATTTGGTATGCACAGTCTTCCATTTTCTTTCATTTTTGGGGGGCTTTCTGAGGACTCTAGCTACAGTTCAAAAGTAGAAACCCAAGGGGCTTTTAACCCAAGACTCAGCTCAGTTCTTCACAGCTGTGTGAAGGCAGCATCATCTTGTAATATTGTTGTCTCATTAGATACTCAGTTGACCAGATACATCATTACTTCCAAATTCATTGTAGAGTAAAATCTCTTCTGATTCTGATTTGTAGTTCAGCTATGATACTGAACTTAAAATAGGGCAAGTGTGTATAGATATATATATTTAGATGACTGACTTCTGACTGCAGGCCAGACAGAAGCAATTTGCACATTGAAATATGACAAGCTCACAGGGTGGAATTTTAATCAATGAGACATTTTAGCTTATCTCCATGTATTATTTATGCTTGAAGACTAATACCAGGTTGAAATAAGGCAAATTTCCTCTTCCTAGAGGAGACCTTGGAGAGAGGATCTAAAAGGTTCTGGGTGATGAGGAGCACTCTGCCCCATTACACTCTTAATCAGATGGGTTGGTTGTGGCAAAAAGTATTTTTGTTACTGCCTTTGGTGTAGTATAAACCTTCCAAAATACTGGCACTCTGCCAATTTCTCATCTTAGAATAGAATTTCAGAGACTAGACTACTGCAGTGCTTTGCTGTATGAAAAGTAATTGCTTTGCTGCCCTAATTTGTGAGGTTAACTACTGTTGTGTGGAATAGTTGCACTGTTTTCACTATGTTACGGGTGTCAGAGAACTTCCCTTGCAGCCATCACTTTGCACAGGAATGAAAATATCAAAGATGTTTATATGCACATTACATACATATTTATTTATATACACTCACAGCACAGTGTACATTACCCAAATGCCCAGAGGCATATGTATTTTGCAACTGCAGAATGTGTTTATTTTCTTAAAAATACCAGGACAACATCCTTTGACCATTATTTGGACCTATGCCATCTATAGGTATCATTAAGTCATTCCAGTACTTTCAGTACATGTCAGATGAAACAGTTCAATTTTCCTAAACTTAATCGACAAATACAAATTACAATATCTTATAATAAAAAGGAATTCTCATATACTAAAAAGAAATCTGCGTTCATAAAAGGAACATTGAGATCACTGGAAGCTTCAAAGATTAATTTGATGCAGAGAATGATTGACTTGTACTAATAGGCAAGAAAACTTTATTCCCAGCTGGAAAGGAAATGGCACTGGCAGAAAATCTTTGAGGCATTTTTTCATAACAGAACAATCTTGTCTTTGGGGTTCTGTTAAATGAAGTAAAATCAGCTTCCTTTCTCTTAACATGATGAATTGACAATAAGAGATTAACAGTATGGAGACAGAATTCTAAGAGTTCTGACTCGGTTAGTTCTTTGAAAATGAATAAACTTTATTTTGGCCAGTGTGAAACAAGTAACTCATAACAAATAAGTAATTCAAGATGAAGAAGGGGGTTTTGCTCATAAAAAGTTCAACCGCATTATTTAAATACATTCCATACATTTTTTTCTCCAGCAAGTAGGGAGGGAAGGAGAGGTGCCATGGCTGTTCTCTCTTTGAATGCAGCTAAAAGTTTCTTAACTGTCATTGTAAAAGCAGAAAAGTGTTAGAAGATCGAGATTCTTCTCAATCTTCCAAATGTTTTTTCTGAGAACTCAGGCTATTCCAGGCAGTCTTCAAAGAACAGTATGTTATCAATACAGAAACAGGAGAAGCCATCTGTGTGGTTTGGGATTAGCAAGTAGAGAATTTGCTGGCAGTGTTTGTATTTATCACAGTGAATAATTGATAATCATCAATAAATCACTTAGGCTGATGGTGAGTGAACCATCTTCAGGGCTGCAAATTCAAAGGTACCTGATACAATACCTGAAACCCAGAGTGTGTGGAATTGCAGATAGATGTTCCTGCATCAGTGGATTGGCTGATGCTGTTTCCTATTCAGATCATAGTCTACACAACTGGTAGCATGCTCTGTGAAAGAATTACTATAATTGTCACAATAAAAATAATTTAACAGATCACTTTTTTTTTTTTTTAATCATCAGTCAATAACAATTGGGAGTATTACTTTATAACCCAGTAACTCAAATACATATCTTTGAAATGTAAGCAGGATTTTTTAGGGTCTTGCAGGTTGATATGCATTCAGATAATATTAAAAACTTCATTAATATTTTACATAAGTCTTCAAATGCTGCTCCTTTGGGATTTAAAAAGAGTAATTACACAGTAAACATACACTCATTATTGAAATCACTTGTTGCAGCTTAGCAGTGTCCATGCAGATTTGTTACTTCTTTCTGAGGAATTATGTGAACATGATTTTCAGGTTCACAGCCTGTCGTTCATCATAATTGCTAAGCTTCACTGTTAGAAACACAAGGTAGTTTAAGTAATTCTTGGGTAAACTGTCTCTGTTAAACAGAAGACAGCTGTTGAGGAAATACTGTCCTAGGAGTTTGTGATGAGGTTTTTGTAGGTTGTTTAAGGCTTTTTTTTTTTTTTTTCAACCCACCTTTACAGTCTTAAAGCAATTGCTTTAGCAGTTCCCTTCTATGATTATTATCTCCAGGTTAGGATGATGCTTTTGGATATATGCTGAGGCTAAGAGCAAGGCAGCATATAAAAGGTCAAGCATATAAAAATATATGCAAAAGAATAAGAAAGGAGAGAAATAGAAAACATGGAAGTTAAGCTATATAGCATTTCCTTATGCCACATGAGAAATACAAAATAAGTAAGAGACATTGTGGAAATAATATAGTTTCGAAGGATGCACTCAATGATTTTGTAATTAAAAAAAAATAAATTGAAATAAGTCAATTAATAAAATTCTTCCAGAACCAGACACATAAATTGTCTCTCCATGTGCCTGTTCTCTATTTGAACATGTATTTTCCTTTCAAAAACTCAGTTTGTGAATTGAGCACACACCAGAACAATTAGTGAAGCCATTTTGGATGATGTTGGAAATTGTCATGTAAGAATATCTAGTGCTTGAAGTGAACTACATTGTTTATAGAAACTATGAGGGATTAAAATCAATCAAATGTGAGACAAAGATGAGAGCAATTGTATCAGAGATCTACATAGTAAAGTATCTACACAGAGTCAGCCAACTACAAGGGCAAGCATAGGAACCAGGAATTGTATGAGGGATCTTGCTGTGTACCACGCACCTGCTGTACAGCCCCAGCTTCTAACAAATGAAGATTTAGAAATTTAGTGGATTAGAGCTTGCATTGGGACTGTTTTGTTTATTAGCTCTTGATGGACCTAATTTTATGTCCTCCTTTCTACTTTTGGCTGGTGACACGGAGCCCAGCTGCATGGAGAGCCACCTTCTGCACATCTGACTTCTCATAGGCCATTGAGTTCCCTGTAATTTTAAATATTGTGATATGGTGAAAATCTTTTCTATTTACTTTCTCTCAACTACTGTTTCTTTGCTTATTTGGCCTTGATCATATCCCTCAGCATCTTTTTTTGCAGGTTCAAATGCTTGGTTATTTAGTCTTGTCTCTAAAGGTTTGATAATAAAAATCTCACTGCCTTGGTTGTCCATGTACTTTTTCTTAGTTCTGTGGCCTTTTTCAGGACATTGAGCATATTTTGGAGAGTCAAAACTAGCTTAATATTTTGAGAAGGATCAAGATAATTGTATAGTAATTAGTTTCCTTCTCATTAGATCCTGAGGTGCCCCTCAAACTCTGCCTCTGTCTTCTGCAAATTTGCAGTGGTGCAAATCGATGTGAGGAACCATTGTATCCTAATGCTGTTTCTGTCCCATTTCCAAGCCAGAGGGCAAAAAATACTGTTCCCAGGGGGGAAGACTGAAAGGCGATGCCTCTTGATATCTCCACCCAGTTAACATGGCCAACCTGCACAAGAGAGCTGGATTTTTCCCTTTCTCCTCTCCCTTTGGCTTAAGGGTTTGGGAACCTTTATCATGGTTTAAGAAGTTTGGGGCAGTTGTATGAGTGAGTAAGAGAAACCACATGGTTAAAAGCAAAGCCCTGATGCTGTTTACCAGTGGGGAGCCCTGTCCATACCACTGCCCTGCATCTCACTGCACTAAAAGCAAGGTCTCAGGTATCTGTGCTCTTCTCTTCAAAACCCAATGTGGGATGTCTGCTATTTATGGAAAAATGTAGTATACCTCAGAGCATAGTAGATTGCATTTTAAAGTTTTCGAAACATGGTTATGCCATTTTAAGTGGCCGTTGCAAGGGGGGCTGCTGTTTAATTTCTATTAACGTGGAGGCAGGCACATACTCTGCCAGTTTGTATGCTGCAGTTCAGATCCTGGAAATAGCTTTGACCCACATCTGAAAAGCTTGTGTGGTACTGTGTGTAATGTTTCATCCAGGGATTTGAAACATTTTGTGAATTCAAGATGCTCCTTAGTGTATTGTGAAACAGTAGGAGTAATTTAAAATAATACTTACAAGTCTGCATAGTCTTTTTATTTAGTTAATGTGTTTTCCAAATTAGGGAAGTATCTACAGATGTTCTTCTGGTAATTTTGATGCATTTCTGAGTTGAAAAATATGGATTTGAATTTAAAACTATAGTTCAGATCTGCCTCTGGTTTTATCTTGGCTGTCATAAAAACAAAACTAGAATGCTCTCTGTTTTAACACTGCCATTGCCAGCAAGCTAATGAAAATCTGGATCTGCTTTTGGAACCTGTGTAAGGAATACTTAAGTTTATTATTATTGTAGTATTATCAATAGTTGAACACTTCTTGTTGCTTTGTAAATCTTGTAGAACTATCAGTGGTCATTCTTTAGAAATTTCACATTTTCTTGGGAACAAACCAGACGGAGAAAAATCTTATTGTCAGGCAACTAAGGACAATGAAAAGCTCAGGCTGAGAAGTGATATTTAATTACTTACTGCCTAGACAAGCTTGTAAAACAAATTTAATTACGTGAAACAGACAAGCTGCTGACCTCCACTTAAAGTCCTGTGTACATAGAGTGACCTATGGGTCTGACCTGAGATTGAAAGGAAAGAAAAAGGCCCATGTTTCCTCTAGCATGCCACCAAAGAGCCGCTGTGCTCCCTCCCTGGGGAAACAAATGCATTTGCTGCCTTCCCCAGTCATGACAGGGAAACCAGAAGAGAAATTTAGCCAAGATAAAGGTTGAGATGAGTCCAAATGCTTCTTACCACAGGAATACCAAATACAGGGCACAGAGCACAGCCTAACTGTTCAACCTATTTGCCAGTTCCTATATTCAGTACCCCGCAAATATTTTTCCTGTTGTGTAAGAAGCCTGCTGTTGACTTATGGTGATGAAGATCATAGAATCACAGAATGGTTTGGGTTGGAAGGGACCTTATAGATCACCTGGTTCCAACCCCTCTGCCATGGGCAGGGACACCTCCCACTAGACCAGGTTGTTCAAAGCCCCATCCAACCTGGCCCTAGACACTTCCAGGGAGGGGGCATTCACATCTTTTCTTGGCAACCAGTTCCAGTGTCTCACCATTCTCATAGTGAAGAATCCCTTCCTACTAGCTAAATAATATTGAGCAGGTACTCTTCCTTGTATCCTCAGATCCATTGTTTAACTGTCAGTCTATCATGACAAGGAACTGAATTTAGCTCTTCAAGTGTCTTTGTGAGAGGGGAGAGTGTTCCTTATTTGTTTACCTCAATGCTACAAGATTGCACTGCAATCCAAAAATAAACATGCTTGCCCAAGTGAGGCATTTCTAGGGCACAAGCACATTGTACTCACCCAGAACTTGCTGTGGAATCAGGCTGTAACTGATGGAAGGTGGTCTGAAAAGTGCAAAGTAGACACCCAATATCTTTTTAGAGAGTTAAAAGAGCAAATTTGTCCTGGGAAGATCTTTTTGTACAGTAGTGGAATGAAAACCTTGCAATGAATGCCAGAGAACAGAAAAGTCCTCCTGATAGTTGTCTGGGAACAGAGAGAACATATCATGCAGGGCTAGCAGTACAAATGTACTTTTTGCTGACGTTTTGATTCCGGCCACCTACGTAATGCTCAGACCCTCAAACTCAAACAGATAAAACTTGGCAAGCCGGAGCATTTATCCCTCTCAGCAGTGGCTTTTTCCCCCATGTTGGAATCGGCAGCCCACTAACCAGGGCTCCTGAGAGGACATCTCTGGTTTACAGCCCGATGTGGAAATGTAAGCAGTCACCTATTGCAGTTTATAGTAGAGTGTGGCACTTCATCATAAAGGCTTGCCAGCCTCAGTTTATATTGAATTAATATATAGACCTTATGATTCTGTTTTGGCTTGAAATTAGGCAGCAATATATGCCTGGCCTGAAAGATGAACCTGCATGTCTTAGATGTTTTCCTGTCCTCATAACTAATTGAATTGCAGGAATATGTATGCAGTGAGAAAGGTACAACCCTGTAGAATTTAGCATATATATAGTACATATGCACATACACACAGGAAAAATACCTATATCCTAAGGAAATATACCTACATTTAGGAAACTGTGACTCTTTCTTATAAGCTTATAGTGTATGTTTGTGTCCTTATGTTTTCCCTGTAAAATACAAGTTTGCTTTCCCCCAGTATTAAACTTATCAGTACTCCTTATCAGTACTAGTACAATCCCTATTGAAGATTGAGATTTGTATTATGGAGAAACCAAACCGAACAATAAAATAGTATTCCTCCCAGGAAAGCTGGAAAACTTTATAGATCATCTGCTGCAGATATTGCTCATTTTTACAAGGACCTGAGCAGAATTGTGGTGATACTTACTCAAGAAAAATGACAAATTGTGTTGTTTTTTCTTCTCCACTTAAATTCTGTTAGATGAATGTTCAGGGGGAAGTAGTGCAGCAGGAATTTAGTGCTACCATTTTTGAGTGCCATATATGACAGTCCAATGTTATACCTAAAAGTCGTTCTCCATATGTCTTGCCCTCTGTATAAATTTTGGCATGTGTTTTGTATATTGGTTCTGCTTTAAATGAGCTCTGCAGAAGAATTTGCTGTCAAGTCTGGGAATGATAATGCAACACCTTAATTTTCCATATTACAAAATGTTCTGAAGTGCTTGCAGAAGGATCCCAGTTTTGCATGGAGTCAGCTGGTGTAATTAGGGTGTGATGCAATTGTTTCTTTATCAGCCTGAAGCCATCCCAAGAACCACAAAGGCTCATTTCGTCTTAAATGTTGCCTTAACCCTTAGCCAGGTGGGTGTTATGTCTTTGGTTTTTTTTCCAAACTCTTTGTGACAATTGGAGTCACAAGATCCCAAGTAACTCTGCTCATAGGATTGCAGCTCAACACGTTCCTTTCTTGTTTTTTAGGAAGATCAAATGCTCAAGAATGTGATTTTTGGGGGGGGGGAGGGCGGGGTTGGGTTTCTTTTCTATGGAAAGATATAAATACCGTTTACTGTCTTCTACTTGGTGAATCAGAATCTGAAATTATTTATTTTGGCCAGCCTAATATATTCTCTCATCTTTCCTGTTCCTTCTGGAAAGTTCTGGCCTTTCCATGAGCTCAATTCCATGAGGAACATAATTTCTGACTGCTGAGAAGAGTGGTAAAAATCTGCAAAGCTGTCTTTGCTTAGATTTTAGAAAGGATTTGTTATAAAGATGCTGACTTGTACAACATGCTCCTTGTTGTTAAGATGACAATTTTTGCATTTTGATATAGTTTAATGAACTCCATGTTCATAGACACCCTTTGAATGTGGATGTTATGTTTCTAAACATTTGCCAGCCCTCATGAAGGTCGCATGAGCTGTTGCTGAACTTTCTCTGACTGTTGTAGAAAAATATTTTTGGAAATTGAAAGGCACTTAGGGTTTTTTTAGTTCGTTTTTACTTGAGAAGAGCTAAGACAGCCTAATAGGGAGGTTTTTGAAGGCTGTCAGTGTAGAAAATGTCCATGCATGTTTAATATTTTTTTCTCAGAAGCTGTCAGTGATTATTGTGATTTTGCTTTCTTTCCTGAATACATTTATCCATTGAAGACCAAGTTTACTCTCTTTGCCACTCATTTCACCCCTTTGACTATTGTGGCATCAAAAAAATGTGTTATAGCTATCCAAATCCAGATTAACATCTTTTGTCAAGATTTCTTTTCTTCTGTATAGGTATTTATGCTGAATTTTCCAAGTATGGAGTGGGAAGATAATATCCTTATAGTATATCCTTATACTATAAATTTCATATTATTTTTCCTTAAAAAGGCTGAGAGGACTTGTTGAATGTGTCTTCCCAGATGTATGAATGGCTAGTTCTTTAAAAACCACTTTGTGACAGCAAGATACAGGCATTTCTCTGCTCCTTCTGCACACAACACTAGCTCAGATAAAAACATGGCTGGAATAGGCATGTGCAAGAACTGTGTTGCCAAAGGTTGGAGCCTAAATAGTGGGAACAAATTGAGGGCTTTCACTGTCTGTTTTCTTTCAATGTTCTTCTAATGAACATCAGTTTGCTCTGATGTTTGGCGTTGCCTCTAAGTTAAGCAAAATTTTCTTAAACTACATAATTACTAGGAAACTGTGGGCACTGTATAGATTTAGAAATTAATAAACACATGGAAATAAAAACAACTGAATGTTTACATGAACCTCACATGTAGGATATTCTGGAATGAAAAAGCATTTAATCCTCTTGTATCATGCTGAAGGCAGGTTCTCCAGCAGCGAGCTTGTATTTGTTATTGATTTTGTTTAATTTTCAACTTTGGACCCAAGCTGTTTAAACAGATGACTCCCTGCTTTTATCTGAGTCAACTTCCTCATGCTTTCATCAAGGCAAAAGAGATTATTTGACTTTCTGTCTCCTAACACAGCATTACAAGAGAGTCATATGTTAAGTGACATTGATGGATTCTGTATCAGGGAATGGCCACTCAGCACTTAAACAGCCTGCAATAGTTCCCTGGCAAAGACAAAAGCATCTCATTCTTATTTATTTGGAGGATATTTATTAGTATTCATTACAATAGTATTTACTCTCTAACTGAATCTAATGCATTTCAGAACTAGAGTAGATGAGAGTATGTTTGAACTGGAGTAATACTATGCAGGCATAATACATTTTTGTGCTGGCACTAATCCTGTACCTTAATAGCTTCTTTCTTTTTCTTGGACACACAATATTTGTGAACAGATTAATACCTGGCAAGAGGACACCTTCTCTTCAGACTTGCAGTGTAGTTGTGAGACTTCAGTAGCACCTGGCACTGAGGCAAGCTCTGGACATGCACAAGGTTTTCTGGTGGAAGCAAAATCTCCATTTATCTATGGCATCTTATTTATTAAAAAGTTAAGATGGAGGCAGTGAATTAACTAGTCCGCTCTGGTTAACACTAGTCAACTACTAGACTGTAGTGTTAGCAGATTGCAGTGCAACTTTCTCTGAGCTTTCTTGACTTTTGTGCTCCAGATGAGTAGGTGAAGTGATAAAACACCTTTTGTAGGTTCTGAAGATTATTCCCAGAGAGGAACCACAGATATTTTCTACCCTTATTTAAGATGTGGGAAGAGGACTTCAAACTCTAGCAAATGACCTCTCCCAGACATAGTCTCAATTCACTGCTGAGCAGGCAGCAAAACCCTCCCAGGGTTTTCATGCAGGAGGCACATGACTCCCTGAGAGCAATGGAGATGTATTAACTCCTTGTTACAGCCATACTTCTCTTCACGTTGTTGTCCTTCTGAACAAATGGTACTTTATGCAAAGGCCTCCATGTTGTTAGCCTGGAGGGAGAAGCAGTGCAGGTGATCTTGGGCTTGCTGCACTGAACCCCAGAAGGCCACCACAAAGTCATCCTCCCAGTGTGGGTCAAGGATTCTTCCCAAAAAGGGTGGCCTGGATGGGGCCCAAGAGAAGGAGGGAACTGCACAAAACAGGAGCTGCAATAAACTCAGGAATGATGCAAGAATAAGGCATTCTCAGCTGTTTAATTTTTTCATTGTTAACTGCTTTAAAAGAATTGCTGCAAAAGATCAAGGCACTTGCAACGACTGAAGGAGCATTTCTGTTACGGCTCAAAATTGCATACTAAGTGATTGTATTTCTGGAGTAAAATCAGCACAAGGCTGCAATTGCACCTAAAAGATGGTGTGCCTTGCCATTTGCTTAGCTGTGGGTAGTCTAACATCTGGACACATTGCAATCTTATTTGCAACCTACAGTAGCTCTGTATGTATGTCTTTACTATAAAAATTCTATTGCTTTGTGCAGTTCTTGGAATCTATACACATGCAATTGCAGGTTATTTTCCATCATGATATATTTTACAGGCAAGATCTGGATTAAAAAAAAGCGTTAAGCCTAAAATTAGAATATCAGTCTTGATGCAGATGCTGAATCGTTGTTTCTGTTAGTGGTAAATAAACAAGTTAGGAAGTAGCTAAGCTTTTTGCTGGCCAAATTAGCTCTGGTTAACTTAATAACAAGTTACTTGTTTATCCTCCATAGCACATCTGTTTACTGAGAATTTTGTGTATATGTTGAGACTAGGGGGGGGTGGGGAATAAGAACTGGAGGCTTTTTGTTTTAGTATCAAGGACTACTGAAATATTTTTGAGGGTTTTGTTTATACCTTGTAGTGATATATAAAATAGGATCACAAATAGTGATTATAATGATCTGAACAGTCTCGCTTCTTGATCTACAGCAACATACCTACTTTCATTTTTTAAAAAAATATATACCCTTAAGCCAAAGTCGTTCTCTAGCAGAAATGCCTGGAGCCTTTAAAAATCTGATCTCAAGTACAGCAGCAGTATTAAAATAGTGTATCCTAAATCTCAATCATTTAGAAATTATCTGTGCCTGAAATGAGAAACATTAAATGAGAAACTCACCAATTAGTATAAATGTCTTAGTAGAGAAGTGACTTCAAAGAACTTGATTATATATTTGGTGGTTTTGATATTTTTTTTCTGAAATACACCCAATTTGGAGACAGCTTTAAACACCTTTTTAGGATAAGATTGGAACTTTTGAAGCCCCTTTGCAAATGTGTGCAAACCAAATGTAAGGGCCACACTGGAAAATATTTTAAAGCAGTCTGTTTAGTTTTTAGAGATTAAAGGACTGAAAAGGAAACACGAAGTCTTAGTCTACTTTTGCTCTTCTGCTGCTGCATCACTGTTTTGTTTTATGTGCACTGTGGGCCTATGTTTGATGCAGCATTTAATCATGTTCCCCAACTCTTGTGGTATGGCAAGCCTTGCTATGAAAGCATCATGTTTTATGTCTGCATCTGATCATCTCTGCTCACCTATGCAAGATACTTAGGCCTGTCTTGTGATCAGATGGTATCAAACAGCACCACAGAATGCAGTAACACTTGAATTTTCAACATTCATTGACCTGGCATAGAACTGAATCTCAAGCCCTTCATAGGAGGCTCCCTCACATGAGAAGCATCCCAGTCTTAAAATGCTTTAATCCCATGGCAGGTTATACCTAGGGGCAGATGGCATTTCCACCTTCAAGTCCATATTTGTATTGCACAACATCTGGCAACCAAAAAAGTTTTAGTAAAAAGTAGCATTAGAATAGAGAGTCACATGCTGCATAAGGAATAGTTTGGAAAGAAAACAAGTATTGTATCCTCTTTTGTGCAAATCCCCATTCTGTGGCCTGATTTTCCTAGTAACAGATACAGCCTGTTTTTAAATTTGGGTTATTTTGTTGATTTTTTTTTTTTTTTTTTTCTTTTTAAACAAGGCTTCCTGGTTTCCACAGAAATTTAAGCAACACTGAGGCTTGTTTTGGATGTTCTGCAAGGGACACTGAATGAGTAATTCAGATTTAAACCTTTTGACAATGCCACTGCATACTGATGATGTCAGGAGGATTTCTTATCGCTGCTAAACATCCCTTGTGTTTTATGCTGGACAGGGAAGTAAGAAAAGAGCAATACATCAAAGCAAATGGTATCTTTCTTTTAGCAGCACGTGTACAAATATTGGTGCAGAGCTGATAGTTTCCATATTAAGTGCCAGCAAAAGTTGGCTGTTTTTTTTTTTAAGAAGATACACCTCAGAGCTCTAGGTTCAAAAATGCATGGTAAGGCAAAAAGGTGAATAATACATTTAAATTATGAGGGTTTAAGTGGGAAGTGGAGGAGAGGCCTAACTACAGTCTCATGCTCTGCTGTGGGAACAGGAGCAATTCCAGATTTTTTTTTGAAGAAAAGATAAGTGATGGGCAAAAGGCTCTTTTCTCTCTCATACTTTATCAGCTTTCTCCCTCCTTAGCTTTTTTTTAATCCCCCAGCATTTAAAAAAATTATTGTTTTATGAAAAAATATAAATGTAATTATATATAATGCATATTTATTATAAACGTATATGTAATTATGTAGCTTTTAAAGATAGAATAAAAACCATTACTGAAATAAGAAAACAATTTTCTGTCACCTCTAATAATGTTTTCCACATCCCTCCATTTCAAAATAGAAGTGAATTGGATCAGCACGAGGAAGCTGTTCATATTGGTTCCCAGCTGTGCACATGTCAGTGGAGATAAATCTCATGGCCTCTAATATTACCTTTTCCCAAGCACCAGTCTACACACACCTCAGTTCCAGTTTGCCAAAACCAAAGCTTTCCAAGGTGTTCATCTGCTCCCTCAGCAAGGTTTTGAGGTTTCACTAAGTGTTTGTACAACAAGTTTCAGAGCCCATATGAATAAATAAAATAGCCTCAACTGCTGTAAATAGCAACTTTTCTTTGCCTTCTCTCTGGAGGAGCAGAGGTCAGGTCAGCATTTTACATTGATTTTCATGGTTGGTGCAGGTTTTCAGTGCCCTTCCAGTCCTGTCTCTGTCCACTGGCCAGATGGGTCATGCTGGCTGATGCTCTGGGAGCAGAATTGGCTTTCAGATCAGAGCTGCAGGAACCTCATGGAGCTGGAAAGGGGCAGCTGGAAGCCCATCTTTTGTCCTTGGGTCACTCATCTTTATAATACGTGCCAAATCTGAGTAGACTCTCACTTGATTTTTAGTTTTGGGCTGCAGTAAATGCTGTGTCAATCGTATTAATTTATTCCTCAGCCCAGAAAATTGGGAAGAGTATCCTGCCTCTTCCCTCAAACAATCATTTTTCAAGGCTTCAGGTGGAGTTTTTGTGTAGCTGTGTTTTCTAGAAAGGGGAAAAACCTTAGGTTTCCTTTAAAAAAAGAATAAAAAATTGTGTCATCCTAAAAGCTGTTTTTGCAGACAAACAGCTTTTGCTTATTTGTTTTGTAAAAGGTGTGTTGGAAAGTGTTGGAAAGTGCTGCATATTGCTTCTTGGTGACTTGACCAGGGTAAGGCCATCTGTGCTTTTGTGTTACATGCTTTACTTTGCAGAAGTTACCTCTGAGTTATCAGAACACCAGTTCTCCATTAAATAACTGGCTATGAAAAAAGGTTTAAATAAAATGCCTTTGGGAATAGTAAATGACAAACTTCTCTGAACGTGGTTTATGAGAACCTTGCAGCCCAGTCTTCTAAAAGAAGCACCTGCAATCTGGCTTTATAGCTGATACACAACTAGCTGGCATACAAAAACCTTCCTAGCATTTCAATTTACAACCTGTGATACATAGGGTTCTTTCTTCCTTGTAATGCTTTAAACTGAAATTGAATTTTAAATTAACTTGACACCTTGCTGTTTTCAAGTCAGATAAATAACCGTGTTCCTTTTCCCTCCGCTCATAATATATTTGATATCTTACTATGAAAGCATTTTCTGAATTGGTATTAATATTAAACATTTGCCTGTCCTCACTTTAGCAAAAAAAAGTAAAACATAGCTGTGCAGCTGCAAGAACTATTGTTTGCACTTTGACAGTGATTTGGTTTTGTAGTTTAGGAATTTTACGGTTTTATTTCTGTTGCTCACTGTAAAAACTTGTGGTTTATTATCTGTGGTTTTTCAGATAACTTTGATGAAACACTGACCTTCAGAGTTATGTTCTTTGAGCTACCATGAATGTAGGTAATGTCCATTTGCTTTAATTCATTGGAGGGCTACATTCTTTACTTCAGTACCCCGTTTACACCTTTACAACATTATTGAATCAATCTCTTGATTCAGTTCCTAGACAGTTCCTAGGCTGTAATGGTTTGGAGTTTTGGAGTGCTTTTTAATTTTTGAGTGTTTGCTTGCTTTTAAGCTGTTAGATCCACACTGTAGACATGTAAGTGCCTGTATAACACACCAGGTACTTACGAACGTGGTCAGTGGTGTCTTAATCTGAAACCTGATATCAGAATCTTTTTTACACTTAATACATGAGTCCATTAGTATGAATACTGTGAAAGCTGCCTTTTAAGAAAATATTTTTATCTATCTATTTTGAAAGAAAAGTAAATAAATACCTTTGTTTCTGAATGTGCAGGTAGAGTAGAAAATAAGACTTCTACAGGAAAATTTGTTTGTGAATTTTTTTTCCCTAATTCTCACACATTATTAAACAGTTTTCTCATAGAGATGTATCTGGAAGAGCTTATACTGAAGGACATACAATGGCGTAATTTAAAATGTTGGCAAGCTGGGCAAAATGTATTTCTTCTGTTCCTGGTAAAACATGTGGCTAACACCATGGGTCCATATGTGTAACTTGAAATAAAGTATCCCTCCCTCCCTTCTCCCCCAGGAAGGTGTTCTCCAAGCAGCTCCCATTTTGTACCCTGTGGCTTCCTGCAGGGTATTAGCATTCCAGAAAGAGTTTCATCAGCCTGAGGCTTTAATACTGGTCAGGACAGTCAGAAGGAAAAATTACCATTTTCCCTCATAGGCTTAGGGCTGGAATTGTAAACCAGGGGCTTCTAGGACCATATTAAAGATCACTGCTTTCCTTGCCCCCTCTTTCCCTATTCCCTCACTAGCCCCATAGCAGTAGCACCTGAGAGCCTGACTCTGGTTTATTACCAATCACGATGAAGAAATATTTGGAATATTTCATTTCTGAAAATACCTACCTCTACCTTAAACAAGACAAAACCAACTCAGACAGAAATTCTTTCAGGGAAGAAATACCACATGAAATTGCAAAGTTCTCCTTTGGTCAAATAACACTGAAATACCAGAGCCTTAGTTCAGTTGCTTTTCACTGTCTTGTACTCCTGTCATCTCTTCTTTCCTCTCTTTCCTGCACCACTCCCCCGAGGTATTCAAATGGAAAAGCTTTCTTTCAAAACTACTTACACAAAAAAAGCCTTCTGAAGCAGAAAAGATTTTTTTCCGATCAAAAGCATCTTGGTGTGCTCTGATCTTTCCCCAAACTTAGCTAAATGTACAGGAAAAGGATTTTTACTCAGCACCCTTTGCAGTTACGGGTCCTTTTGGTAGACGTTGTCATTGCACATTCTAGGGGCGTGTGTATATAGGAGGATTTGTTAGAGTTGTGGCCAGGATATATGCCAAAGAGATTAGACTTCATCTTTCATCCCAGGGAGAAGAGAGCCTAAATGGGTTTATCATGGGGTTTTCATTCACTCTGTCACTTCTCCCTTCTTTATAGTTCATTGCCAGACTTCAAATTTTTCCCGACAGCAACGCACACCCTTGCAGCTGGCCCTGCATAATGATTCCCTCCTCCGAGACTGACCCAAGAGGGGATGCATAAATCTCCTTTGTCAGGGTGCTTCCTTTAGCAGACACTGCCCCTTCTCTCCCTTGGAAAAATATCTGTCCCCTCCACAGCACTCTCATTTACCCCCTACCAACTTTGCCTGCTGAGTCAAGATGCTGCCTATGACCATTATCCCTCCTATACTAAACATCAGGAAATGGTTCTTTTTTGTGACAAAAACGCAACCTTTTTTTTAAATTTTTCTTCCACTAATGACAATTATTAGCAGAAATTGGAGCATCTTTGGCAATTGTAAGTGACAAAAGCATTATACTGTACAGCAACCATCTCCTGTGACAAGACCTGACTGATGGATTCAATTAGGAGCTGGGGGATGAGAAGGAGAGTCAGGAGCAAGAACTTGTATTGAAATACAGGTCTTTAGGAGGTCTTAAGTTAGAGATCCCCACGTTCTCTGAGGCCCTGTATTAATTCAAAATGATTGTTTCAAATCATTGGATAAGGGCAGTGCTGCCAAATCCAGGGCTGAACTCACCCAGTGCATTGGCAGTTTATAAATCAGTCGGGACCTGTGGACTGTTTACAGAGTATTGTTTGAAAATCTCTCTTAACCCTCCATCCTCATTTATAGCAGTGGAATATAACAGCTGGCTAAAAATCCACACAGGAGTCATTTGAAAGGCAGCAAGGTCTGTTCCTGTCCTAAGGATGAAAGCAGGCACAGGATGAATGTGCAGCATACGGGAAGCACTTTGTTATCCTTTACCTGCAGGAAAGGGGTAGGTGAAGGTCAGCCCCTCTTCCAAGAGTCTCTTCCATGAAGTACCAGATTTCTTATATAGGTACTTGGTGTTAGCAATGTGTTGATAGTCTGATATTCATAGTTGCTTTCAGAATTTAATGATGTTTTTCTTCAGCTACAAGTATTTGGCTTTTTTTTCTGCTGCTGTCCTTATGATGATTCATACTGCTGTTATTTTAAAGAGGCGGATAAACTAGAATTGTTTATATACAAACAGAATATGGCATTGGCTGCCAGAAACCAATCTTGCTAGTATCTGTCTTGCTAGGGTGTCTCCTTGTATCACGTTTTGGCTATGGGAGAGAGCAAGCTTAAATTGTAATTTTTCTTTCCAAGTGTGCTCAGAGCTAGTGCTATTTTTCTTCTCTGAAAATGCTGGCAATTGATTATAAAATGTCAGAGGGGTCAGCAGTGTAAGCAACCTTCATTTGGCCAGGTGAAATAGTAGACCAGGCTTGCTTTAGGACACACTGAAGTCATAGACAGGTTTTGTTGCATCTGCAGCCAACTCTGTATCAATAACAAGTAAAAAATGGTGGATGGAGAAGAGTGGATTGTAACTGTAACAGTGCTCATTCCACTAAATTTATTTGGAAATTGGACATTTTTTGTGTCCATGCTATTTTGCACTCTTTGTGATCTTCTAAATAAGCCTGAAGGATTGTGGTTCCAGGATTTGATTGGAGCAGTATCGACTGTCCTCCTTCTAGAGAAGCAAACAATACTTCTCAGTGCTGCTGGGGGGCTAACTCATGAACTGATTTCTTCCATACCATACTTGTTATACATCAGGAATCCCACTCTCATGACTTCACATGCAGAACTGCACCCCTGCAGCAGACCTGCCTGACAGCAGTGCATCATATACACCTATTCCCAACATGCTTAAAATTTGACCTTGCATCTCAACTACTCCCACATAGTATTTTGAGCTTTGAATCAAACTATGAGGGTGTTGAAGAAAAACCCTCCACAGCTCACAACAGTCTCTTAAACTCTGCTGGAGGCTAAGGCTCAGCTTTGAAACTAGTGATGTGATTTATTTCTTTAAGAGAGCTTTACTAGAAGGAAGATGTAAATCTTCCTTGTATTGTATCTGTGACTCTGGAAAAATGAAGGAAGAAAGACTGTGTATCCTCTTGCTTGGTAGACCATTGCATACCCTTGCTGATAAAGTGTGATGGCCAACATGCCTGTTGTGTTTAGAAGTTATCTGGAGTCCTTGGAGAGGAGGGGAAAGGAAAGGAAAGGAAAGGAAAGGAAAGGAAAGGAAAGGAAAGGAAAGGAAAGGAAAGGAAAGGAAAGGAAAGGAAAGGAAAGGAAAGGAAAGGAAAGGAAAGGAAAGGAAAGGAAAGGAAAGGAAAGGAAAGGAAAGGAAAGGAAAGGAAAGGGAAGGGAAAGGGAAGGGAAAGGGAAGGGAAAGGGAAGGGAAAGGGAAGGGAAAGGGAAGGGAAAGGGAAGGGAAAGGGAAGGGAAAGGGAAGGGAAAGGGAAGGGAAAGGGAAGGGAAAGGGAAGGGAAAGGGAAGGGGAAAGGAAAGGGGGAAAGGAAAGGAAAAAGGGAGAGGGAAAGGGGAAGGAAAGGAAGGGAAAGGAAAGGAAAGGAAAGGAAAGGAAAGGAAAGGAAAGGGGAAAGGAAAGGAAAGGAAAGGAAAGGAAAGGAAAGGAAAGGAAAGGAAAGGAAAGGAAAGGAAAGGAAAGGAAAGGAAAGGAAAGGAAAGGAAAGGAAAGGAAAGGAAAGGAAAGGAAAGGAAAGGAAAAGGAAGGCAGAGGTAAGAGGAGCATTAAATTTTGCAAAGCAAGAGAAGTCTGGCTCTGTTGAACTTGGGAACTTTAGAGTCCCATATAACTTTTCTTCAGCTTAGCAATGGAAAGTTTCTGTTTATTTTTTATTTTAATATCTTTTCTTTCTGAAAGTTTAGGCATGGAATTCTTGCACTTCATTCCCCGGATATCTCATTGATTAAATAATGTCTCTATTTCTCTCTAATGAGAACAAGTACAATGTGAAACAAAAAGAACTTTCAACATTGTTCAAGTTTTTCTTGGGTTTGGTATTTCATCAAGATACATGAGTATGCTTAAGGATTTTGATGGGGGGAAATAACAAGAAAGTGTCTTCTGGGAGGCTCTTGGAAAAGTCAGCTTCTTACTGCTCAGTAAACCTGCCAGCCAGCTAAAAGTTTTTGCTTGTAGGAGGCATCCAGATCTCAGGGCTGGGAGCTGGCTGTATGATGCTCTGCAGGAGAAGTGGGCTTGTGTGTGACCTTGTGCCTTGGTAGAGGGGGAGGTGTTACTGGGAGGACTGTGCTGGCAGGGAGAGGTGTGGAATGGGAGGGGGATCCCACTGCTGGTGCTGCAAATGGGTCTGACAGCTGCATGTGAAACAAGAATACAGGCTGATTTTGCAAACAGTATCCTGCCTTCGGAACCACAGATAGAAAATGTAATCCTGTAAAGTTGGCAGTTCTTCTACTGTAAACACCAACACTTTTTTTCCCCCCAAGCCCCTCCTTAGCATTACCCAATGGAAAACTTAGGATATGTTCTCTTAGTTTTCTTACCAGCCTATTTTTACCTAAATGTGTTAAATCCTGTCAGTTTGTGATATGTGAAAAGATACCACTGCTAATTTTTTTTTAACATTAAAAATACTTTTTAAACAGTTTTAATGTGTAAAAATGCTTATAGATTTGGACTATTTAAAGACTCTGTCTTTGAGAAGATGCATACAGTAAAAATGGTAGTGATCATGCAAAAAAAAGGTTGGCTTATGTTTCTCAGAGGTACAAGCCAGTCTTTGTTTCCTTTGGAAAAAATCATAGGATAACTTGGATTGGAAGGGTTAACCGGAGGTCATGTAGTCCAACACAACACCCTGCACAGTTCAGGGCCAGTGAGATCAGGTTGCTCAAAACACTTAAAATATGTAGCAGTCTACTCTGCATTCTCAAAAGTATGTGGTAGTGATTTTCCTGGGATTTCTGAAAGGAAAAAAATTGCATTGAAATGGGTTTTCTTTGTCTTCAGCTTTCAGGAAAAAAAAATATGGAGGCTCAGGAAAGAACTTCTTTACTGTGCATTTTTTTTTCTTTTTTCTTTTTTTTTGTTAATGGAACGAAAAATTTCACCAGGCTGAAGCTTACTTTCCATATGCAATTATTCCCCAGAAAGTTGCAGTAATCATAGATGCAGGCTTTTCAAGAATATGCCCCTAGAAGTTAATTTCTGAAGCAAAGGGAAACTGCAAGATTACATTGCTTTTGAAAATTGAGCCTTAATAAAAGGCATATGTCCTTGAAAATGGATGGTGAACTATGTGAGGGTTTGGAGGAAAAGAGGAAAAAAGGAGATGCTGGAGAATGATAGTTGGTGAATGCACATAGTAATTTAAGTCTTTGGTTAATACTACTATTTGAAATTAGCACAAAGTTTTGTCACAGTAAGTGTGTTATGAGACTATCCTTATATTCTTCTCCAAGGCAGAGTTAGGATGCTTTGTAAATACCTTTCTAGTGCTTTGCATGTCTCCAAAACTTCCTAAGTTGAGAGGGCTCCCACAGTAGAGAGAAGCAGAGAACCACGCTTATCGATAATGGCAGCTGTGATGAGTTTCCCCTCTTACAAGGCTGTGTTGAATCTCCAGTAGTCAGAGTGTAAACATCCATCACTGGGTTTTAAATGTGAAATGTTGCATCATTCCTGTGCTGAGGGATTTGAGAGCCTCTTCTGTTGTTGCAGGTGAGAAGAGCGAGGGGGACAGCCCAGGGCTCAGTTCTGGGGCTCGCCTGGTACCCGCTGGAGCACAGCTGAACAAGAGTAAGCACTGACACTGCCTCAGCTCCTCCTGATCCCCCAGCACAAGTAGGTTCCTCTCTCTCAAGCCGTGGTGTGCACACAGACTTCTCATGCAAATTCTTTGTTTTCTGGTAAGCTATTTTTTTCCTTTTTTTCAATACACTGGAGTTTTCTATATGGGAAATCATATTCTATTTTCTGGATAAATTTGTTGCTTTTTACCAAGACTTTCAGGTACTGCTTGAGCATATAATAAATGGATATTACTAATAACGGTGATAAAGCTTCTATGAACAGAAGGCATTAAAAATTAGCAAAGAAGAAAAAAAAGAGAACAGCTTGGCAGAGTTCTGTATTCATAAACCTATTTATAGATGGTATGCTGGGTAGGAGAGCAGGTTTGTGTCTCTGCCAGCAAGATGGTCCAACCTACTGCTGTGCTAGTGCTTGCCCTAATTTTGTACTTACATTCTGAGTCTCTCAGGGGGATGCTGAGCAGATGTGTGATTGACCTGAATCTCAGAAGTGTGCAGGTTTGACTGTGTCTCTGAGGATGATCGGAGAGATTCGATCAACTTCTTTTCCAGGACCTGTTCATGTTGATTATGCATGTGTTGGCTTGACAGGTTTCTAAGAAACCTGCGTGTAAAACCTTCTTCCAACTAAGAGTTTTTTTATCCTCAAGTGGCCAAAGAAACCTGAAGCAAAGATTGACAGAGAGGTTGCACAAATGTCGTTCTCGGTCTGTTCTGAAGCCTCAGTGTGGTTTAAAACTGTTTTGGCAGTCAGCTGGTGCTGGCAATGCTCCTGGAAGTGCTGCTGGTTCCAGCCTGGTGTGAGTGTGTCAGGAAAAGGTGAAGCATTCTGCTAGGATCATCTATGCCATCTCCACCTGTCATTAATAGTTGTCCACAGACTGTACTTTTTGGGAGATAGCACTTAGCTCTTCCAGCGAGAGAAACACGTGTCTGCTGTCCCACAACAGAGAGAAACAGGAAAATAAAATTTACAAACAGCCAAGTTCAGAAAACAAGACCATTTGGGAGGGGGTTTGTTTAGTTTTCTTTTTTTCTGGATGCTTTTGTGGATGAAGTTTTACTTGCCCTTAAAAATTAAAGGGAAAGGGAGGAATGGAAATAAAGTTTTACATACATGTGAGCAGCAGAACGAGTAAAAGTGAAGACAGCAGTTCTAAAGCAAAAGAGCACATTCTGCCTTTGCACATTCATATATGTACCTAAAGTAATTATTTTTCAAAATGTAGGAAAAAGCAGGAAAATAGCCATTATTTAAGCTTATTTGAAATATACATCAGGGAAGATGAATATCACTAAAGAACAAAGGTGGATCCTGTAGGGGATGGGAACATAAGGGTGGACTCACTGAAAGCAAGTAATAGCAGAGTAATTTTGCTGTGGAATTTTAAAGCAATTATGTGAATAACAGAGAAGATGTCCTGAAAGTAGCCAGAAGTGCTTTTTTGTGGGAATAGCTCACATGGTTTCAGAAAGTCTCTGCCTGGCCAGGGTTAGTGCTCCTGCAGCTGAGTTGGTGCTAAAGCTCTCATGTTTGGTGGGGCATCACCGCCTTGCTGCAAGTTGCCATCTTTTGCCACCTTTTGCCATCTCCCTCTCCCACTGTAAATTTAAAAAAAAAAAAAAATGCACAAAGGTGAGTCTGATAACACCCAGTGCTTGTTTCTATGTCTAATTGGAAAGTCTGATGTTCAAAAGGTGCTTGGTCTTAGGTGTTGCAAGATTTTGATAAGTTTCATTAAACTACATCAAACTTTTACTGAAGGTGTGGCAGGTTTCACAATAGTTGGACTGATTAAAGGTAGTATTTCAAGAAGCCTTCACTGGTCTAATTGTTTTTTGAGCTCTGTTCCATTGAAAGGAAGATTAGCATCCTTGTGCTTTTCAATAAAATGAGCTGAGGACTAAAAATCCACTATCAGCAGTTTGGATTGAACACCAGAGTATGTGCCTTGTTGCTCTGCAGAATATGGAGGATATTAAACCTGGATATTAATTTTCTGTGTTCCTTCTTCATAAAGAAAATAGTAAATGCTCATAAAAAGGGGGATATAGTTTATGGGATTCTTCAGCACTGCCATTCATATTATGCAATTCTGAACTTAGAGGCATAGTGGATATGAAGTGTTTCCTGGTGTTAGCTGTGTTTAAGTATAAATCATGTTGGGTTTTTTGTTTTGTGCTTTACAAAAAAAAAAAGTTGAAGTACCTACCTACACGGTAGCACATAAAAAGAGACACAAAAACTGAGATCTCTGCTAAACTTCCTTTTATTCACAGAAGCTTTTCTCAAACTCCAGTAGTCTTCAAAGTTTTCCCTTTATTTGGGTGGCCAGAATAAGCACTCTGCAAATTCATTTCGCGTGAAGAATTTATCGCTAAAGTTGTTCAAGTAAGCGTAGCTGCAAATCTGATTCACTTGTATGGCAATGAACTTCACATGTAAATCGAGTTTGTAGTAAGTCCTCATTGTCCTAGAAGGTGCTAATGGCTGCCATCAATCAGGGGCCTGGTAAAAGTTGTTCTCCCCCTCTCCTCCAGACTAAATGAGACAGCAATTAAATGCCCTTTTGTTGAGTGATAGCTGAGACAATGGAAATCAATGTCCAAAGCACAAACCAGAATGGCAAGTCTTAAGTATAAGCTAAGCCATGTGTCCCAAGGGATTGGCATGTTGATTTGCTTACAGCTGAGAGGGTATATGAAAGGAATGACTGGGAGTGTAGACTGCAGGGGAAGCAGTAATACTCCTTGGAGCAAAGCCAAAAAGGGAATATTTGCTGTGAAGACTCCTCACTGGGGCCTTGCTGCCGTGATCTTGCCTCTATGCCATTCAGGATCAGCAAGTACTATAGATGTGATCCGGAACAGGTCCTGGCATAAAATCATGATCAGAATATATGATATTAATTTTGTTTGTGGTATGTTTTTACATTGGCTGCTCGAGAACAGATGGTATCTGATCCGCTATGAAGCCTACTGATACAAACTTTGCCTTTCAGCTTTTCTGAAAGTGCTTCAGCTGGCAAGGGTGAGTTTATACTCGATCAGTATTGCAGTGGTTTAGTTTAGATCCCTGGAACAGGACTTGCTGCATTTTTAAGCCACATCCTGAGATCCTCCATACACCCTCCCACCTCTAAATGCCACCATTTTGTTACAGACTGCTTATAGGCCCAAGACTTACTCTGATATCTCCCCTAAACAGAACTTCACTGTAAAAAAATCCTAGTTTGCTCATCCATTTTTTGTAGATGAAAACAATCCCTTGAACCCCTTTATACTGGTTAATATTTTTGTCCAAAGAACCATGCAGTTAATTAGGTGGTGAACGTGTTTTGCCTCTCTCCTTTCCAGCCCTTCTCCAAAGTTCATTATGTCAATGGGACACTTCCTTCTGACTCCAGCTCGGCCTTGCTGAAAGGGCCCTAAGTTACTGGAGTGCATAGGGCTCCATTGTCTCTAATCTGTGTGGGTTTTTTGTTTTTGTTAGGCTGGGGTTTTTTTCTGCTTTTGTGCAAAACTGTAAATGCATTGAGAATAGCAAGCTATTGGGTTTACTAATGACAAGGCACACTGCTGTCATGCAGCTCCTATGCTGCTGGCAGAGACTGTGGCTATAGGATGTTTGCAGCTCAGCTAAATGGAGAGATAGTCTTCTGCAAGTTTAAGGCTCCAAAAATAATGTTAAAGTAAAAAATTATTTTATTTTTGTGCCAGAAAAGTATTGCACACAGATGACGAGTTAGTAATATTATATGTTTGACTGAAAGAAAATACATCGATTGCAAGGGCTCTGTATTGAATTTATTCTGTGGAGGGCTATGTCTGTCACACCTCTTTTGAGGGCTTGAACCTTGTGTATTGAGAGCTCCAGAGAAATCATCAGGCATTAGGAGTGGACTCATACAAAACCTGCTAGTTGGTGTTCCTTTAACACTCTGTGATAAGACACTCTGTCTTGTCCTTGTGTATTCATCAAGGGGACATTCTCTGTTCAAACTCATGTTCTACTGCATTCATGTTTAGTCTTCAGTTTTATAGTTCTGACCATTACTGTGAATGGCACTGTTCACAATCCTTTTGTCTTTATTTCAGTTTAGGTGTTCACCTCTGACATTAGCTCTTGTTCTAGCCTTGACTTGCGCCTGACTTCTAAATCAGGTTTTCTATTAAAGTAAAGCAGAGACCTAAGGAACCAGAAGAGTTTTTGTATGAGTACAGCAATACACTGCCATGTTACCAACATGAGTATAATGCTTTGAACCCTTTAATGAAGACCTTGAATTACTGACATGATCTTCACTCATACCAATACTAATACCTTCTATTAAATTTTGAGGCATTCCCTTTTAACTCAGAATATTCTATGTTTCTGTGATAATAAATATATAATAATAAATTCTACAATGCAGCCTAGATGATCATAAGCATAGAGACTGTAAAAGGTATCTCTACTGTTTTATATGTAATTATTCTGTGTGTAATTTTCAATAATCATGGATTAATTTTTTTAAGCATCTACTTTAGCAGTCCAATAAGGCAGAGCCATTGACTGCTATTTGATGTGTCCATTACTTCCTGCAAATGCCTTGGAATACAATGGGGTACCATGCAGACTTCAGAGCTGTCATGACAGGTATTAAGAACGTGTCAAATCCCAGTGATGACTGATAACATATCTGTCATTTGTGATGAGATTATTAGGAAAAGGAAAGTCACTAGGAGAAAGATACCCTATGAAAAAAGGGGGGGGAGGGGAAGAAAGGAGGAGAGAGGATTTGCTATTCTTTGGAGCTGCCTAGTTTAATTAAGCCTTGTCTAGTCCATAAACAAGTCTATTAACTATGTGAATGCTTTGGCAGTTTATGTCCTTCAATGCCGCAGCAGTGATTCCTTGGGATTTAGGTTTCTCTTTGGTGGGTAGTTGCACTATAGGTATTGTGGCTATGGTGAAGGTACTTGACTATGGAAACAGCTAGTGCAAAAGTATACATTTTTTTATTGTTTTATAATTGAGAGTTTAACAGAATATTGTGGAAGAAAGAATGCAGTGAGCACATAAGGCATTTTCTGCATGGAAACTCTGCATAGAACTGAGCAAGAAGAATAGTTCACCAGTGCCATTTGATTTGCATCTTTGGCTAGCAAAACAATGTGAAGGTTTGCTTTTTTAATATATATTCTGGATGTGTATCTTGTGTGAGTGTGAAAAGAAGTCTGAGCTTTTTCTGGCTTGTAAATTTAGGTTTTGCTGAATGAGTCCAGTGTGCCTTTCAGGTGCTTTAGGCTAAGCCATAAATACATCACATTTTTAAAAGCGGCTCAGAGGTCCTTTCCAACCATGATGACTCTGTGGTTCTGTGACAACAGAAGTAACTTGTTCTACAGCTTTCTGGTAGTTCCAGGACAGAGGAGGTGACCTGTGTGCTTCTTGCTGTCAGCATTGTGGGTGCAGGAGTATCCCCTGGAGAGGTCAAGCCAGCGAATCCATCTCATACAGCCCCCCATGCACAGAGCTTAATTACAGGCTGCAAGCTGTGGATTAAGCTGTGGCAGGTACAGTGATGGTACCACCATGTGTGTGCTTGCAGTGGGATTCCTCATGAATGTACCATGGAGGAAGGGCATGGACTGGGTCCATTGCAGCATGCCCAAGGGCTCACACCCTTGCTTACCTCATGGAAACTTGCTCTCCTGCCCAGGCCCTCAGGAAAGACCTTTTTTTTCCTTTATCTTTTTTTTTTTTTTTTTCTCTAAATGCATGTTTACTCCACCCCCAGAGACCAGCTGAGCAAAGACCAAAGAGCAACCTGAAGCAAGGCTGCCAGGTTTTAAGTGTAATGTATTGTGGCTAAATTAATTTGCCAGTGTAGTTCTCTCAAGAGCCTTGTGGCAACCATCCCAAAACAACCAGTTTTAAGTATCTCAGCCTAAAGCGGTTTAGCTTTAGAGTTGTAAAAAAGAATCTGATTGGGGGTTTGTTTGTTTGTTTGTTTGTTTTTCTTTTTTATTTTTTTCTTCCAGAAGCTAAACTCAGCATTTCTTCTGAGTAAATTCAACTGTACACCCCGTAGTCATTAATCATACTGTAAAATCTTGGCTTCAACTTTCTCCTTTATATGTAGGAGATTACCATACAGGTTGTTAACACTGTGTCTTGCTGACTGGCAGTACCTACATTCATGCTGATTAAATATTTCTTAATAGGGTTTATTTTCCCCCCTGCCCCAGCAGTGTTCAAGGCCAGGTTGGATGGGGCTTTGAGCAACCTGATCCTGGTGGTAGGTGTCCTTCCCTAAGCAGGGTGTTTGGATCTAGATGATCTTTAAGGTCCCTTCCAACATAAACCATTCTATGATGATATATGAAGAGGAATTCATAGAGCTAAAGAGCTAAAAGCCTTCCTCCACCAGCCAAAGGTTTGCTTTTAGCCCCAGGTAGATGCAACACAGGTATTCATGTGTATTGATGATGGGAAGCCCACAGTGTTTGACTGCTCTTCAGTGGCCACCCCTTCAGGAGCACAAATATGGATTGATGGCAGCATTCACAGATGGCTTTAATTTTTTTTTGCAATGCCCTCATTGTCTTTCTTTAGATCCCATATTTAATAGACTTATGTGGTGAATGTGGTGAATTTTCTGTCCCAGAAAAGCACCACAGTAAAGTGTATGTGAGCTTGAAGTTCTTTTCTGAGGGAAGCTATTCCTTCCCTGCACTCTCTCTCACTTCCCAAATTTACTAGGTTTTGTCAGTTTAAAAGAAAAAATAGGAACACTTACCAGGGATGTATTGCAGAAGTGGACTTGAGACTTAGCTTCTTATGTCTTATTTTCAGTTTGTTGTTTTCATTTTAATGTAGGTAGGGTGCCTGGAGATAACATAAAAATCCACGAGGTTGGTGGAGTCACCTCTGAAGGTCATTGTACTTCTACTAACTTTCCTTCTAAGTTCCAAGATCAACACTGTAGTCTCGGTTCTCTTTTATGTGTGCTCATACTTAGCAAAAATCATATAAAGAGTCCCCTTTAAGTCTTGATTCTTGAGTCTTAATTCTTGGGTTCATTGCATGTATGAATGAAAACTGATTTCAGTGTTTGTTTGGATAAAGTAAAACATTTTCCAAAATTAAAGAAATCAGCAGAGGTGCTGGTTTCTGTTTGGGGGAGGGGAGCTGAAAGGCAAAATATTGCAAAGTGATTTTTTGCTGATAACAAACAAAGCCCAGTGGGAGATTGCTGTTGTGAAAATATGTAACTGTTGACAGGAGGATGTTTGTTAGAATATTTTTAGTGCTGATAAAGGAAAGCAGTATTCATTGGAGTTTCAGTAATCTTGAACAAAAACATGTTACCTCCAGTTGCTCTGCTCTGGCTTCTTACATTATGTGTAAGAAAGGTTTTTCTTAGCTAACAGTTTCCTCTGTCTTTTCCACCTCTAAGCCTTTTGTACTGTGTTTAGAGAGAAAGAAAGAAAGAGGTTTGGTCATAAAGAGAATAGTGTGCTACATGAGTGTTTCTGATAAGACTCTCAAGGTAGTGTTTGTAAGTTGAAAAGTTGCTGCTAAGCCTAGGGAAATCTAAAAAAAATTGTACATATTTTAATTGTGGTGCAAAGCATCAGTATTATCATATGAAAAGCACCAGTGATGCCTTAACTTGTTTGATAAAATAAGAATCTGTTCATGGTAATGACCATTAACTCACTGACAGGATGATAAAGAGATTACAGGGTTCAGCTTTCCACTTACAAAGAATTGGTTGCTGCACGTGCTATTCTGCTAGTTCCATCCCGGTGTATGTTGTGGAACAGTCATTGAAAACATTTTTAATATTTTTAATGTGCTACCTGACAGAGTGATCTCTACAGTGTACAATTTTCTGTTCCTCTGACCTCTTACAAACCAATTGTATTGGGAAAACATTAATTAAATGTGAACAAAGTATTTATTGTGACTTGAAGTTGCCTTTATCGCAGTTCCTATTGTTCAGTTTCCTGAACAGTAATGAAAGAGCCTGCTTTAAGATGCTCTGTGAGTGCTCTGTTTAAGGATGGCCCTTTGTTCATAACTGCCAAAAAGTAGCAGCACACTGTAAAAGGAAAAATTCCCTTCTTTGCGATTCCAGTCCCTGGGGTCTTGATGCAAACCAGTTTATGTTAATTTACTTCCAGATTTAGCATGGTTTAATTTTAGTCTGAGTCCTGGGCCACCAATGTGCTTTGCTGTTCCTTAAATGGACTATGCATCCCTTGGTAACACCTCGAAAATATAGAAAATTTTTTGGAGTAACACAAAGAAAGGTTATGGAGATTCAGTGGGAGTCTTTGTTTATACACTAACCCTTGATCTTGATGATGATAATTATTATTATTAATTTATTTTTTCCTGATACAGTATATTGACAAAAAGTACCTGAGGGTTCTGAACAGAGACCAGTGTCTGTAGAAGTTACATTGCTGGTAGTAGCCATCATCTGAAGATCATGAGGATGATGGAACAGTTGGGGAACTGAGGGATCTGATTTTTTGCTAAGAGTCCTTTCCAGCAAAGTCTCATCTGTCTGAAAAGAGCCCTACTGGTTCTTACTCCCCTGATGATGTAATTTGGCATGACAAAACTAATTCTGTCTCCTCATAACCCCTGCCTTTCTTATGGCATGTTAGATGGTATGATATATGGCATCTTAAAATGAAAGACAAATCAACTCTCTCTTCTGTCTTAAAATAGTTTAATAGCGAAAAATAGTTTTTAATAATAGCTAAGTGTTAGCCAGTAGTTTCCAGAACTTTGCACTCACTGAAGCTCTACCTGGCAGAAATGTCACTGCTTTGAAGTGCCCTATTAAATTCTTGTCCATCCTGTTCCTACTTTCTCACTGCTCCTGCCTTTCTGCTATAAAGTTTTGCTCTCTGATGTGCCAGACTGTTCAATTATGTATCACACGGAAAGACAGTTTGCTTTTCTTAACTCTTCTATCCAGCTGTAACCTTTCTAAGTAATATCTTGCTGGTTTTGAGCATTTCCACAGCGTTTTTGTTACTCTTAGTATTGTGTAAAATCCCCTCATTACCTTTTCCATACCTGCCTTCCTGTGTGTTCACATGAAATGTTGCCAAAAGGGATGGGACAGAAGGGATTATTGTAATGAGAGAAAGTCTGAGAATGTCGCCTCAAGTCTGTTAGTTCATAAAGAACTTAAATCACAGGATTTACAAAGGGTGCAGAAGTCAAACTGAGGAGCTGGATGCTGCCTGCTGCTTCAAAAAGCTGGGGGACCTGTTGAGATCCCACTAGTGCCACAGAAGAACATGTACCTTGAAACACAGAGGGGGAATAACAGCTCTTGGGTTAAGGGTAAGTGTTGGGGAAGCTTTGCAGCTGTGATGCTCTGGCTCCTTGGCTGCCAGCCCTCAGCTCAGCTTTAACCAAGGCTTCCAGCTGCTTGCTTACCTCTCTTCCAGTCCTGTACCCTGAGAGCAGCCCAGGTGTGGTGCCAGTGTTTGATCTGTTACTCCAGACACACAGGCTTTTAAGGACATAAACTGTCTTGGCTATTTTTATGTGCCAGGGATCTTTATTCCCATCCTTTTTTTTTCTTTTTCTTTTTTTTTTTTTTTTTTTAAATAAATACCTTATCCCAACTGATTGCTTTGTTGATGTCCCTGCTCATTGTGATCTTACTTCTTTTTGGTGACAGGCATGCTGAAATTCGACTTTAGGCTTTGCAATATACACAGTTTGGGGGAAAAGCTAATTTAATTCTTCTATGTATGGAATACAGAATGCAGAACTGGAAGCCTGTAAATAGCTTTAAAAGCATTGTATGGTTTAAAACTTATTTGTTACCCTGTAGTTACTCATAAAGTCTGCTGTGGAGTCAGCCAGCTGTATAGTTACTTATATTACTGCATGTTTCATATCTGGCAAACAAAAAATATTGTTTATTCTTTTCTTTGTGACGTGAAAGGCATTCTCAGTCAATAATCTGTCAAGCTACCCTTTTGTCATCATTGCTGCCTAGTTGTGTTCTTTCACATCAAGTCTTCTCAATCTTGCCAGTCTTATGTGTTAAATTCTTTGACAACAATGTTCCAGTTTTGGAGCACTGAGAGCTTTGCTTGTTTTGCTTCATGAATGGAATGAAATGCCTCTTGGTGAAAATAAAAATGCAGCAGAAACTGAAAAATTTAATTTCCTTTGTAATCTAGAGAGGAAAAATGAACACTTCTGCATGGTTATCCACCACAGCCCTTGAGCTCTCCACCTTGGAAAAGATTAATTGCTTTCTGCAAGTGCCTGGTTTTCTTGGCTGATAAAGAGAGGTTAGTTGGCTCACTGCAAGAGCAGTTTCCACACTGTTGCTACGGAATTTTAGTAAAGATGGGCTCCAGCACTTCAGTTTCAGCAATGAGTAGCACAGTTAAGCAAGGGCCTTATCTCTTCTTCCGTGATTCTATTTAAAAATAAACAAAAAGGGTCCAAAACCAATTTGGCTTGTGCCTCCAGTTCACATAGAAAACTTGATTTGTGAGGCCCTCTCTCCTTCCCTGGTCCCAAATTCAGGATTTTCACTTGGACACAATCTTGGCTATAGAGTATTTTAAAGTTTTAATACTCAGACTGAAGCTGATGTAGTGCTTCAAAAATAGGCAGTTTGCCTATTTTTCCTTTCCTTAAAAGCATTGCACACTAGTGCTGGGAAAGCTTCACCAAATACACGTAGCAAACAGATTATTCTTCTTTAGCATTAGCCTTTTACCTCCCATGCTTAGGGAATTTGGTGCAAATTGACTTTTTGAGAGTATTTTATACTTGTGATAAAGCAGAAAACGGGATTCACTATTTAAGGTAAAAATAATTTTGACTCCTGGCTGCCATGAATTTGCATTTAGGGCTGTGGGTGGCCTTCTGAAAAGCTGTTTGCTCTAGAGATAGTCTCCAGTTTTGCACAGAAGCCAAGGATGGGAAGTGTGTAGGACAGCAACAATTTCTGTAGCTATAGTATATTACAAAGGATTTCTCTGTCAGAATCAGCACAATTTTCCACCTATGTTTAGCCTCACCAGGACTGCATGTTTTTCTTTTTTCTACATGAGAGTACATGATATTCTGCAGCATGCAACAGGGAATGGTGTTCTCATTAGACTGAAGGTCTGTGTCTGCTCCATGGACAGCTGAGCTGTTGGGGGACATTGGTGTGTGTGGGCAGAAAGGCTGAGCCATCCTTGTCCCTCTGGTGCCACCCAGAGTGACGTGAGCTGGCCCAGATAACTCTTACCAACCACAGTGCTCAAGGAGAATGACAATAAAAGGAGAGACTTTTTTTGATAGAGCAAAGAAATGACCTTGTGGGAAAACGACAGAGGAGACTTTTGTGTGTGCTTCCAGCCTGACTGTGCTGGATCAGAGTAGTGAGAGTTTGGGACCAGTGGTAATAAAAAACCCAGTCCAGCTACCACTTGAAAGAAAGGCTTCTCCAAAGCCCAGTGATGTCTGAGTTTCAGTCCTCTGTCTAGGCTGGGGCTTTTGGTTTAATTCCTGCTACAGTTGTGTGGCATTTTCTTCTGGACACTATAGGTCCATGTCCAGTCTTTTCCTCCATTGTGTTGATTTACTGGCCTTGATGACAGTGTCAGTCACCTGTGCACTGCATTTGGTTTATTAGTTTGCATTGTTTTTCTCAAGGTGAACTGATGTGTTTGAGGTTTTTATTGTTTATGATTTAATTCCATTAATTGTCTTTATTAACTAAATATTTTTAGTCTTTTCAATTTTGTTGCATATGGAAGCTTTCCAGAGCTGCAGTGCATCTGTATGATTTTAATTAATGCTGCATTACCTAGTGATATGTGTATGTATATAAAGGCATAAAGCAAATGTCTATTTATTTAGCACTGAAAAGCACTTTTCAGAGTGATAGGCCTATAATGTTATTTAAGGGGCTCTGACTCATGATTGCAGGCAGATTTTTTGATACAGGGGACAGAGCAGCAGAAGCAGTACACTTTAATCTGTTGTTGCTTTTTACTTCTGAAAGGAAACTCTTTCCCAGACCATCTGCATCTCTTCCTTCTGTCAGGCTTTTGCTGGATACTGATTGATAAAGGGAGAAGTGTTGGCACCTCTGCCCTCCAATACAGCATCTCTGAGGGCAGGACTTTGTGGGGTGATAGCCCCCAAGTTGTGCCCTGGGGGGGGGTGGCAGACAGGTTTGACAGAGTGGGCACTTGTATAGCTTTCCTCTTAGGATACTCATTTAGCAGCTGGCTGGAGCAAGTGGAAAAGTATGTGTTACCCAAGGAGCCTTGTATGCTTCCTGGTGTTTCTGAACTCTATGTTTGGGCAGGCAACAAAAGAGAACAAGAATGTGCCATGATTAGAGGTTTTCTGTTTGTTTTTTAAAAAAAGACACACAAATGCTTCCTTAGTTCAGCCCACACCAGTGTAGTTTTCTTCTCTCTCAAAACATATCAACATTTATATGGCAGGAAGATACCACTCAGCTTTATTTCAGTGCCCTTCCCTTCCCTACCTCAAAGTCCAAATCTATTTGTCACAGTACCAGGTTAGCTTTTGCCCATAGTTTCCAGACACCACCCAGGTATTTAAAACCAGAAATGATCACAGTATGGAAACAACACAGCCTCTTGTTTAATTCATTTGTGTGCCTGTGCATTATCTGTGAGAAGGGATCTCCAAATGTAACACCTTGTACTTATTCCTCTGGGTGGTTCTGGTTTAATCTCCTGCAAGAGGGAAGTCCTATGGTCACGGCCAAACAAAAAAGTTCTCCCCGCTTTAACATGTGAGCTTCTTCCATTTTTAAACACCCATACTTGTTGCCTAACTCCCTTTGAAGCTGATGGAAAATTTTTTTGCTCTGTAAACATTCATTACATGGCCTTAGCACGCGCTGCTCTGGCTCTCAGAATAATAAGCAATAGTTAACATTCCTGCAGCTTTTGGAGACTTGGCTACATTTTTGAGTATTTCAAAAAAGTCTTCCCTAGACCCTGACATCACACGAGATCATTTCTTCTGCTGTTAACATCTGGATTCTAACACGACTAGTGTGTCCAGATTTTTTGTTTCCCTTGCATTCTTCAGCATGAAGCTTACCACAATGGAGAAAAGATGTGTTTTTAAGGGAAACTTGTAATGGATGCTAAGAAAAGTATATAAATGTTGTATCACTTCCAAGCTGTCAGCTGAAATGCTTTCCCCCACTTCTTCCCCTGTCACTTTTGCTATTAATAAGAAAAAATTATTTGCTGTCTCCTCTGTCACTAATCCCATGGAAAAAAATCAGCTTGGTCTTAAAAGGTAAAAATATCCTGCAGGTGACTCCAGAGAAAAGGTCAAGTTTTAGGTAAAACAAACAAAAAAAGCTGAGGCTAAGCACTGAGGTTTGACTCTGGTGGAATCCTGTTGACTTCACAGGCCGTTGGTTTGAATAAAAATTAGTCAAAAAACCCCACAATGTGGGACAGCATAGAGACAGCTGCTGACTGATTCTTGCGTTGCTCATTCTATACACGGTTGTATCTTCACATATTCTTTGTTTTATCTCCCTAAGACAGTAGTTAGTAATTCAGACAGCCAAAAGGCTGCTTCTGTGAGGGCTGCAGTATTAAAAATATTGCTTCTTTTTTGGCAAACTAGGAACATTCTTGTGTGTGTTTAAGAAAGATGGGCCGGATATTTTTGGATGCTCGCTAATTCAGTTCAGCTGTTCTTGTTTTGTTTGCTTGGGTTTGGAAAATGAGAGCAAAGGAAAACATATAGAATTACATGAGAAGTAATTCTTCATGGAGCTGCAGGCTACCTTGTCCATATCTTCTCTGTATATCAAGAAATCGATCATTTACTGTGTCTTTTAATTTGTAATTCAAAATATACATCCTTGTAATGGGCGGAATAATATGGTTTTATCAAAGTAATCTCAGGATAATATTCTTTTTCATAGCTACTGGTATACCAACACTTGTGTCTGTAGTGTCTGTTTATCTTTGGTGTGTTTATGAATTTACTTACACAACAAAAGGTAAGAAAGATTATGGAGTGGAAAAAACATAATAATAAAACAGAATAATAAGAAGGATGGTGGAAAACATTGTTGCAGAAACTCCCTTGAGGCGTGGTACCCTGAAGCCCGAAGCAACTGCACACTACGGAAGTAAAACCACGTTGTCATGAGCTGATGGATGGCTTTCTGTGAAAAGGGAAAGAAAATAGGGATGGCTGTGGGATAAGCTGGGGCTTTACCCAGAGGCAGCTGGTCAGTTTGCTTCATCCAGCAGGGAGCACAGACAGGGTGCCAGCCTGGTGCCTGGTCATCAAAGGGTGAAATACAGTGCAGGAGGAGAAAAAGGAAAGTCAGGGAAGCAAACAAAGGGAAGAAGGATAAAAATCTACTTGAGTTAGTGTGAAGCCCCAGAAAATCTTTAGGCTGCTGACGATAAGTGGATGTTATTCTTCTTGGGCTTGTTTTTTCTTTCTGGTAGTGCTCAGCACTTCACATCGTATGTCTGTCTTTGTTATAAGTGAGTGAGAGAGGTTGTCTCTGTTTTGAGAGGGCTCGTTCTTTTCCAGCCTGAGAAGAAGGTGATTACTCAGGAGATTCTTAAAACCCCAATAAATCTTGGGATCCCAACAAATAGACCCAATGTATTTAAAATTGTATGTTTTAAGCTTTGCTTTACAATAATGTGTTTCTACTGCTAGGAATATACTTTTTTTTTTTTTTTTTAAACATTGCATCTGTTAGCAGTCAATAGGTTAACCAATGGCATTCCCAAAACCATACTAAAGAATGGGTTTAGCATGCTTGTTGGCAACTTGAGGCTTTTGACAGAACTGGATTATTTTAATTTACATAATGAAGTAAATGTGCTGTAGAAACAAGAAAGAGAGTGTTTTCAGGTTGAGGCGCATTCATTTGCCAGTAGTAGATAAGGTTGATAAGGTTGTGCAGTACATCCCAGCTCAGAATGGCATGCTTGGGTTTCCTACCTCCTTATCCTGCTGCTTCCCTCCAAGCACCCAGAGCAGGTGGAAAAGCTAGGGCACAGAACAAGGACTTTTTCTGTGTGTGGCATACATGTATTAAGAAATAAGTACAAACAGGTCTGGGCTAAATGTGATGATTTATTTAGAATGCATTCAGGATGCCTTAGATGGAGAAGGAGGTTAGGATGATCAAAATGCTTTCTTTAAAAACTGGAGCCTGTGCTGACTTTTGAAGCGACAGCAGAAGTGCCTTTCTGCATGATTAGTTTGGGCTGTGGCATAGCAGTTGTGGATGATAAATATCACTGGCATAACCTGTTGGTTATGCTTCTGGGCTGTTGACTTTGAGTATAGTTTTGTCTGTCGGGGGAGAGTGTGTGGGTGAAGCTTCTCGTGGGTGACTGTGACTCTGAACGCTGGGTCTGTAGCTCCAGAATTGGAGCTCAGCTGAGAGGTAGGGGGACTTACAGGCATCTGTGGGATCCCACCTGCTTTTAAAACGTATTTCCAAGGTTGTTAATGCACATAAATCACCATTTGGGGACAGCTGGGTCTGTTTTAAACTTGCTAGGTGTGGTCTAGTGTCAGTGTAGAGCCAACAGTCGATCTGCAGCAAGGGAACTGAGAGTACTCTGAGGCCCTGGTGAGGGAGATGAAACCTACTTCAGCACTGAATTAAAAGGTTTTGGGTCAACTGCACAGGTGTAAATAATAAAGTATGCAGTGAAGAGGCAGCTGGCTGGCCAGAAAGGAAAGTGCTGTGTGGGAAAGCAGGTCCAATAGGGCCTCCATTCCAGCAACCCCTGGCCTGAGAGCTGGCCCAGAGACAATCCTGCTTGCCCACAGCCTCTGTGGTGCTGGGGAGCATGGAGGGGAGGGGAGGGAAGGGGCTGGGACCAGAGGAGCAGCCGGCATGGACACCATCGGGTGCCAGGGACCTTCTGCAACTGGGACAGGGCCTTCTGCTTCCCTGGGCTGCTGTGCTGTTCCTCACAACCTCCTCCTGTGGGATCTCATTATCCCCTCTTCTTTATGCATCCCAGGCCTGCTCCCTCCACCCTCTCCTCTGGTTTTATTTCCTCTCTGTCTGGTCCTGGCCTAACTCTCCACTACCCCTGCAGGTAAAGGCTTTGCTGTCCTTGTGCCATGTTCACTCTTCTTGAATCTCAGTCCTTTTCTCTTTGCAGTTCAGTAACCATATTTCTATCGGATGTAAATGCAACCTTACATTGTTTTTTGTAAGAAGAGATCAGCCTAGTGCTGATAATAATTCATCACAGCTTTCCTTAGCTTCAGAACTGCATCTAAGTGGGAGGTTGGGTGTGTTGGGTGTTTTATTTTTTGAAGCTGGCAACAAGTGGTTAAAAACAACTTTAGGTCACTGGCTTACAGGGGCTTAAATACTATAAAGACACAGGAATAATTTGAAAGGCATCTCAGGTAATATGAAGATGTATATATGTGCTAACTACCTGGGCAAATTAGAGAATTAATTGAAAGGGAATGTTAGCTCGTTAGCTGAGCAACCCAATGTCAAAAAAAAACAAAACCAAACCTGCAGCTTTCTTTTGGGACTTAGAGTGATATTTTTTTTTTTTTTTTTTTTTTTTTTCAGAATAACCTATTAATAAAATTATGCTTTGGAGGGCAGCCTGGAACAGAGACAAGCATTCTGATAAATTATCTGCTTCCTTTGTTTTTAACTGTATGCTGGGGTTAAATTTTACTCCATGGAGTGAGGTTTCAGCTTCCTCCCTGCCTCTCCACATTAGAGATTAAACACCACGCTTAAATACACTTTTGGATATGAAAAAAAATCTCACGTGTAAAAACATCATAAGCAGTCCATAAATACTTGCAAGTATTTTTGTATTTTTATACTTTTTATTAAATTACTTACATTTATTTAATAAAGTCCAGATGCTCATAGTTAAAAGGAGTACCCAGAAGGGCTCAAAACAGGAAGGGCACCTTTGAATGTATACTTTTTATCAGGAAAGATGTGCATCTTTTGGCATTTTGGTAATTGAGCTGAGAGGGAGGGGAGCTGGGACTTCAGTAAAGTTTTTATAAGACTGAGCCACCCTCTTGGAAAGTAACCACCCTGAAGTAGTGTTACTTTTATTTAATGACGTTTTGGAGACCTTGGGGATCATTTATCACCTCTTCTGAAAACCACAAAGGTCCTCCATTAGAGAGAGGGGAGGGTTTCAGAATGAAGAATGTTGAGAAATGCCTGGTCTTCCCGTGATCCCATTACTCCTACAGCTGGGGATTTGCAAGGTATTGTTGGAAAACAAGAAAGCAGAATGGCTGTTCCAAGCGGATCTGTATTTAGAACAGTAATCTGAATTCATGCTCAAACTGAATGCATACCATGGAAGTTAGCACTTTTTTATAATTATTTTTGCTTAGCTGTGAAAACAGAATACTCTAAAATATCAAACTGCAATTCAGTGTCCTAAACCTGCTTTCAGGTGTCCTAATTCTAGGTTACAGTTTGTCTTTCATGGACTGATAGAAACCTACTGCAACTGCTGATGTGAAAAGTAAGAACAGATCATCTTTGTGTTGGAAAGAGTAAAGCACAAAGCCAACCTCTCATGATCATAGGTGTGTGATTGAGTTGGAGCATCAATTTTTTTGTTGTTGTTACAAAATGTTATTCTGCAAGTAGAAATAGTATTAAATATATATCAGAATTAACCTACTGTAGTTTGATCATCACAAGTCATCTATAAATACACATCTTTCTTGAGCTGTAAGCCACAGGCTGTATAAGTGTTGAGCAATAAAATATTTATGCATTTGGTGTTCAGCACTGTTGCTAATTTAGAATAGTCATTGGAAAACAGTGTTTTCTTTATTGCATATTGTTAAAACATAAGCGCTGACATTTAACTTTATAAACACTGATAAAAAATGGTGGTTTGAATTTATATTATTTTCAAAGAAATACACAACAATACCTGTCAGTCTCTTTTAGTAATTGCAGCCTTGTGAGCAGGTGTATTTTGATTTAAATGAAGATTACTCTGAAACTTAAGCAGGTACTTGGGAAAGCAATAAATTTCCTCTTCATTAGACAACTTGCAAGACTGAGGAATCAAAAGGCAGGTGGCATATTTGTCTGGGTTTGGGTTTTTTTTGTTTTTGTTGTTGTTGGGGTTTTTTGTATGGTTTTGTTTGGTTGTTTGGTTTTGTTTCATTTGTATTAATTGAGTATTTGCAAAAGTAAAGCTTGGGGAAGTGAATATCAAAAATTAACATTTTTCCAAGGTTAGTAAACTAATTTTATGACAGTAAACTATTTTAGTACTACCTGCATTTTGCGTATTTATTAAATGAAACACACATTCTCTTTATTTGAGCACCCTTTTAGGGAGCAAACCATTTTGCTTTTAAAAAACATAATGAGTTTATTCAGCATCTCACTGAATTAATTATTCCACTCTTGTCTCTTATTGGTGCCATTGGGGAAAAGGGGCTTTTCCCATAACAGGCTCTAACTGTAAGCTCTCGGTATCAATATCCTCTATTTTTTATAGCTGCCTAGCATCTTGGTGCTACCAGGGGATTTCCATATAGCTTTCACCTCTGCAGAACCATAATTCCCATCTCTTCAAGTCTGCTAACAAGAATACTGAATGGTTGGGACAATATTTTCCTGTCAATTCCTTTGCTGATTAGTGGGGGAGATGCCATGTTTCTTACAGGAGAGGAGATGCAAAAGCTGGTGAATCTAATTTAACATCTGAAAGTTGCTTGACCAGATATTATTGGGTTGATAGATGACAGTCCCTCCAGAGCATATACAGATAAACCACCTTCATTATTTATGGACATTCATTAAAGTAGGCAGCAAAAACCTTATTATTGAGCTAATACACCTCTGTGGAATTAGAGAGTTTATTGTATTAGGTGAAAGTCCAGAAATATTTAGATGCTCTTTATGAAGGTGTGAAACCTAAATATGTTAACATTATATGTTACCATATCCTCACCTAGATTATCAACCTTTTTCAAAGTATCCTTTTGCCATTAAAGTATGAAATTTTAATTTTATAGGTGATGAGGGAAAAAATAGCTACACAGGGATATAAATTATAACATTTCACTTAAATAATTTAATGCTTACAATCCTCACTGTATCATGCTGGGACATTAAGTTAGATTAACCTACAGTGAGGAGCTGTGAATGCTTTATCCAAGGTAGTACTACCCTTGCCAATTTGTGGTGCAAACAAAGGCTTAGGTTTGCTAACTCCAGGCATTTAATTTGCTGAGCAGTTCATCCATGAGAGGTTAGGGGTGGAAAACAAGTAAAAGCATTTTGTGTGCTGCCTTTCTGTTGGTATATGGTATGCCAGGGAGAAATGGGAAATCTTTTGCCTGCAGGAGAAATGAGCCTCACTTACTTGCAGTGATGTCTAATAGCTAGATTTGTAGATGCCAGATAGCTCTTTGAAAAGATCATTTCCAGTAAAATAAATGGTGGGGAGGAGACTGCCAAAAGGCTGGAGCAAATTTTAGAGAATGCCAAGCCATGTGTTTTCCATCCTGTTCCCTTCCCTTATATTTCTTAGTCTTATATTTCATGGAACCTGGAAATAAACTGGTGAATGAAGAATACTCTAACTAGATAATTTTGTTCCATTTGCATCTAAGGTAGATATAGTGTAGAAGAAAAGGGTAGGCATTAATTAGTTAATTTAATTAATTAATTGTATTGTTAAAGTATCCTTCCATATATTTTTCATTGTCATATATGCTGATTTATTTATTTTTCAGTTGATGCTCTCATGCTCCCCATCATTACACTATCCCTGTACTAAATTTTTTTTCCTGTACTAAATTCTTGTTCTAAATCTTCCTTCGTCCCTTTTCTTCTGGGTAAAACCAGCAGTTAACAGCCAGCCCTGCTTGTTGGTGCCTCTTCAAATGCAGGGTGGAGGAGGCAGCCACTTGGTGCCTTCAGGTCACCTGGGAGAAGCCTTGTGTCATGTTGATCGATCCCTTGATTCATTTGGCAGCTGCCTTTTGCCAGAGTGTGACCATAGCTTTATTAATTGCTAATGTTGCTAATGGATATACTCCAACTACCTTGAGTGCTTAAAACTGAACATTGTAAAATGTCTTACCAGCAAAAATGTGCTGATTTCTTTTCATATAAGGCGATGCTGCTCTCCTGAATTGTGCTGTATATGCTACTGCTTAGATGATTCTATAGATCATTAAAAGGTTAGGAGCAGTAGGGTTTCCAGAATCCTGGCCAGCCTTGGGTAAAGCTGAGATCAGAACTGCCTGGTCTCTGGGATGAAGGACCTCATGGGGCAGGAAAGAAAGGAAGGCTGTGCATGTAGATGTAAAATGCACACTGCCCAAATTTTTATCTGGGATTTCTAGGCATCTGCATGGCAGGCATGATAGAGGGGTATGTGGTACCATGTGTCAAGTTTGTTTGCAGTTTAGATGCTGCTTTCACTTTTCAGGAAGCTTTGAAACCTTTGTATCTATTGCAGTGCTCTGTGCAAGGGTGGACTTCACATTCCTCTTATGTCTCCTTATTTTGCAGTCAGCAGGAATTCCACCCCATTCCTGCATCTACCACTGGTAGCAGCTAGCTACCAACTAGCTGCTTTTTTCCTTGTTCTGTTTGGTGTGTTTGTGTCATGCTGCTGTTTCTTTCACCCCCCTGCTGGGTAAGCATACAAGGACTGCAGTTCCAAGTGCAATTTTGTCATCTCTCTGGCTTACAGATAGTAGAAAAACACCTTATTGCTATTTTCTTGTTCTTAATCACCAACATAGCTGCTTCCCTGCCCTCCCATAACCAGTTCTGGCACCAGTTTTTCAAAGGGTGTGGTGGATGGGAACTTCTGGTAGAAGAAACCACACTGACCATCTAATCATAATTACACAATGGCAGAGAACAGTAGGATACATTTCATCTGTAGACTTAAAAGCAAAATATACTTTGATAGTTAAAATAAATGTGTCGATTTTGGTCAATTGAACAATCTCTTTTAAAATAAATGTTATGTTTTCAGAGTGCATGAAACATTGCAAGCATTCATCGTAAACGGTGTTGCCTTCCTCCCATTCTTTTCTTTGTAGTTTTTTAACTTTTCTGTGTGAAAACTAAGATTTTCTCAGCAGAAAGGTGATGTATTGAAGTTCCGTAGGTGGAAGTGTATGTTCTACTTGTCAGCTCCATTCTAATGTGTAAATGGCCAATGGGTTTTTTATTAGATTTGAAATTACATTGATCATTTACTGACTCCAGAATGCAAACTCATCTGTACTTTGTTGAGAACTTGTGTAGCTGATGAGAACTTCTTTCCCAGGCACTTTTAAAGAGGAAAGGGCTATGTAGCACAGTGTCTGCATCTCATCAGGGGCTAGTTTTGCTTGAGGACAAAAGAATTGGTTTTGATTTTTTTAAAAAGGTAGAGTGAATCAAGTATGTCTCCTGATAAATGATTCTCTTGTATTTGTTAAATCTTACATGTCTTGTAACGTAAAATGACACTGGGTATATTCTTGTTGTGTGGCTTTTTTGAAGTGTGTTGTCTTTTTCTTGTCTCAAATGGGAGCAGTATATTTTGTTTCTACAAATCCACAGTTAAACAGATTTCATGCCAGAGCACCATGGTGTATAAAAATCATGGAGTAAGGACCTACCCTTTAATCACAGCAGCTGTGCAATATGTGGGCTGGGGATCCAGGTCTCCTCCTCAATGCAAGGAGAGGCTGTAATCCTGTGGGAAATCTCAGCCACCCATGAAATTGCAAAACTTCTGGCTGCACCCTGTATTTCCTCGTTCCACCTCTTGAGTCAACTTGTGACCTTGCCTCTTACAGGCAAAGTAGCAAGATGCTACCTCTTGCTGTTCCTGCAGCTTCCAAAAGTTCCTCTGGGGTGGGGGTTTGTCTTGTTCTCACTGGAGGACACTAAATTGTTGAGGGATGTCACTCTTGGTCACATTCTTGGTAACATGCCATCTTCTCATTCAACTGTCTGGTCATGTGTCATTTAGCACTATGTTTTTATTTGTAAATGGAAAGGGCTGAAGGATATTTTATGTCACATGCTTTTCAGTTCCTAGGTCTATCTTCCACCCTGGCAAATTTTCTTGGGATTTTTAGTTGTTTGTTTTGGTTTGTTGTTTTTTTGTGGGTTTTTGTTTTGTTTTTGCTTTTGTTTTTAATTTCTCTTCATTTGTAAATTGTATTTGCAGGTCTAGTGTAGTCTGCAAGAATTTTGTTTGTATGGTGCACAGTAGGTACAAAAGGAAACTTACTGCAGGAAGGTACAAAAGGAACCTTATTTTCAGCACAGGTAGATCTTCATTGCTGTGTGTCTAATGAAAGTTACAACATTTTTGTTCACAGAGTAACTTTGTGGATTTGATTTATTGTCTTTTAACCATACTGAGACTTCAGTCAGTGGTGGAATCTGTGCATTTGAACAATACTACTTTGTGTCAGTCAGTAAAAGAGGCTTTTACTCACACTTTGTAAGTAAAGCTTTTAATTTTTAGTCCTGCTAGGCAATAAAACTTAGCAGAGGTGTGTGAGGTAATTGCATGGATGGGTTGATATGGAGCTAGATAATTTCATGGTTTGTTCACTTTGTTAGAAAGTAGAAGATACAAGGATGAGAAAAACAGAGAGACAGTGCTTTAAAATGCACTTTTCAAATTTCTTGCCTAATAATGGCTGGCACTGGTGTTTGAGTAGAAGTGAATAATTTGACTGCAGTGGTTTTACAGATGCTTCTGTTTTGGAAGAAGTTTTTTGTTTCATAGGTCTTCTCTGACAGTATTCCTGACTTCTTTTTGATGTAACTTTATTTGAAAGTTCCTTGTTTACATTTTGGGCTTTTTCCCCTCTAAAAATACTGTGGCAAGTAATAACCAGAAAAAAAAGGGTTCTTTTGAAACTCTCCTACTCAAGCTTTAAGAGCTTGAATAATATTGTTTATCACTTCCATGGAAATGCAAGATGGAATTTACTTCTTTTTTAATCTAAGGTTTCTTGCAGCGGGTTGCTTTTGAAATAGTTTGCTGCAATCATTGCAAATGTTAAAAAATACATCTGCTACCCTTTTCAACTTAGGCGATAAAGGTTTGGATTTAACTTGGCCTGAACCTCAGTTGTTTTGATTCATTCCAGGGATGAAAACTCGTGCTGGGATAGCTCATAGTTTCCTGTTTAAACAAGGCTTTGGTTAGCAAAAGGTCGTCCAGGCGAAGCTTAGAGATGTTGCGGTCTGGTTGTCAGTCAGGACAGAGGGCAACCAGTTACAGGGTATTGCTCTGATGTAGTCTCGGAGATCCCTAAGGATTGTGCTGACTTCAAAAGAGCATCTGGGCTTGTCAGGGCTGATGTCTCGGCCTGGCAGGCCGGGGCAGTGAGTTTGTGCAGATATTATTCACGCCACTGAGCGCTTACAGTCCCGTGAGCAGCCTTGCCCTGAGGACTGAGAGCAGCAGCAAGGGGCAGCCCTGGCAGTGCAGGAAGCCTGGAGCCACAGGAACTGAGCACATGAGATGCTTTTTCTGCAGCCGATGCTTTCAGAGCTCCGAAACAGCCACCTTGAGATAGTGTAGGTTGGGTTTGTTCGTCTTGTGTTGTGTATGGGATGTCTGAATGGCAGGCCGGTGTAAGCTCTCTATTTTGCTTATTTTACACTTCAGTGCAGAACTTTTGAGCTCTTTGATCTGTGGTGATAGAAAGAAGGAAGTGGCCCTTCTGTCGTGATAACTTTTTTTTTTTTTTTAAATAGCTCTCTGTAGCCTTATGTAGTATAATGGAGCCAACCCTTACCCTACACTCCTTCTGTCTGCTCATCTGCCAACCAAACTGTATTAGGTGAGTTTTAAAAGAATACAAAGACTTGAGACTTTGTCTGAATGTCTGCAATAATAATTTCATCTGACCAGAAGGGAACAGATGTGAATCTGCCAGTTTTCCAAACACCTTGAAAAAGCTCATTTGTCAGAAAAAGTCAAATACTCACTTCTATGGCTGAACAAAAAGTTATCAGTTAATTCCTCAAGAAAGGCAAATTTGGGGTTTTTTTTCTTTATAAAAGAACTATGCTGCCTACATTAATCATTCAGCCGTGGGCTGAATTCCTTTGTAATGAAGTGAAACTGTTCTGATCCTGTTTTACCTGTTCTTCAACTTCCTATTTCACTTTTCTTTGCTTGTAATCTCTATTTTTAATGCATGTTTTACTCTTGTTCACAACATGAGGGTTGAATAAGCAAATAAATCCCCTTAGCAAAAAGAAGAAACCACACATAGTTTGTAGTTGTTACTTTTAGTACAAATTTACTGCCTTGAACTACTATAGATAGTAGTAGAACTACTACTGCTATTCCAGCAGTCCACTCAGATCAATCTGGTTTTAGACTTTAAACTACATTCAAAGTGTTGCCATCAACACTGTATTAACAAAACAGTTGAAATCAGCTGGAAAACCGGGATGCTCCAGGACATTCAGATTCTTGGCATGGGTCACTTGTTTGTTTTTTCTGTTGTTCTTCAGACTCCCTTGCTAGAGGGGTTCTAAATTCTTCGCTTCTTAAAGTGGGCTTTTTGCAGTGTGTCTGTATGTCTGTTTGTCCATGTGCATTTGAGTGTTTCAGGTTTCCAGCACCAGGATGCTACCCTCGTCACAGTATTAATTGCTACATAGTCACTAGAATCTCTTTAGGCTTGCTGCAGTATTTCTTCAATGCAATTCTTTGGCATTCATCTTTCCAAATTCTGTAAAAGGGTCCCAGCTCCTCCCCAGAATGGCATCCCAAGCTGTCAGGACAGATTTTTTTACTCTGAAATAGCAAATACATGTAACCTGTACTGGGATATAGAGCAGAAGGAAGAAAAAAGAGGTTCAGTCAAAGCCCTTAGCCCTGTTGAGTGTAGGAGTACAAGTAATTTTCATTTATTATTCATGTAGTTTGAGCTTTAGTTTTACTTCAAGCCCTGTTGATAAGAAATCTTGAAGGTGTGTGCTTATAAGTTAGTTAGGAAGTTTGTTATCCTCCCAGATTGCCAGCAGCTAAGACCGTCTCTTGCCTGGCTGAACTGATCCTTTAGGAACACAGTTCCCAGAGCTGACCTCAGCAGTGGGTCTGCTGAAGGATGTCACTGTCACCTGCCCACACACAGGAGTAACAGCAGTCAGTGTTCTTCTCCTGCCTACAGGCCACCTACAGCATATTTGTCTGAAGAGCCAAGTCATCCATAAATGACTTCTGAGCTGCCCAAAACGTGTAACACGTGGGGAAGTGTGGGCAGGGAGGTGACTTGCCTGGTGCTTTCTCACACCCCCTACTACCTGCTGTTTGCTCTGTAGTGGTGACCTGAAAAGCATCTCTCTTCCCCCAGTTCTTGGGAGCACCTGGGACCCTTGCCTTTGCCACCATGCCTCCTGCACAGGGAAGGAGTGTGGATATCTCAGCTGAGGTGCCTGACCTGCTTGGGGGGGGAACTTGGTGTGCTTCTCCCTCAGCCTGTGTGCTCTGAGAGCACTTTAGTTCACTTATCCTTCAGTGTGTCCTGGAATCAGATTTTGCAAGTAAATAGAAGCCATAAGGATGAAAAATCAGTTTTTGCTGAGTGAGTGCTGTGGTTGCTCAGCCTGTGTGCCAGGGAGCAAGCAGGGCACAAGCAGACGTGCCCTTTAAGAGATGCGTGAAATATCCCCGTGCACCTGACAGTGCCTAACACTTCAGTGTCTGCCTCTGTTTTCCCTCCAGATCATCTTTCCAAACAAATAGCTTGCTTGACACAAAAAAAGGATGAAGTTAGCTTGAAGGCTGACTTGGAGTCAAAGTTTATGTACCCTTCTGCGTCTGGCACCAGTGGGGCACGTCAATTGCTGCTCGACTGATTCCCCAAACCTATAGGCTGGAGAGCAGCACCACCATCACTGCCCCAGCATGGGCTCCTGGCTGCCATTCCCAGACCTGTAATTTCTCCTCTATCCACTGTATCCACATAGCTCCTCCCCTGGCCCAGTTCCAACCTGGATCACACCAGCCTGGTCTCAGCTCTTTGTTGAAGTAATAGGTAAGGAATGTTACACTCACTCGAGTTTCTTCTCCTGGCAGGCTCTCCTCACCATTTCACACTTACCTAGCAATAACCCAGCACAACTATACTTGCATTTTTTTAAGCTCTGACTGTCACCATGTGGACTCTCCTACATTTTACGACCTGCTCCAGACTGAGTCAGCTGAGGAATCCTGGCCAGCAGCAGAGCATTACTCAAGCTCATGCTATGGCTGCCATTACCACAGCACATATGAACCCCATGGATGGGCTCAGGATCTTATGGGAAACCACAGGTCTCTCCTAGAAATGTCCAGCATCCTCCTAGTGTTTTTGTGAGTTTTCCCTTTATGCAAAAAAGAAGTGGGATGATGTGGTACTGCTGAGCTGATAGACAAGAAAGTCAAGTTCAGCCTGCAACTAAGCAGAGCAGTAGTTTTCACTTAGCATCTTGATTGGCATTACTGTAGTTGTGTATTTACATCATATGACAGCACAGTTTTTAATATGCTTGCCTTTAAATGGAAGTTCTCATTTGCTAATTGCCTGTTCTCCATGTTTTGAGCCTGAAATGAGAGCAGAAAGTTTTTGGAAGGAGAGATTGCCTGCTACAGGTGGTGCTTATTGCACTGTCTGGAAGGGAGCACATTTGGGTATTAATTTGAAATTCAAAACTGGTGGGTGGGGGGGAGGAGAAAAATTTGTTTCTTTCTCCCTGCTCCCTTCCTCTTTCTTTCCTAACATCTATCTATACCCTTGACTTCCAAAGATTTTCTTCCTACAATGCCACCTAACAAAACTATTTATTTGGGATAATCTGTCCAGACTCCCAAGTGTCTGCTACTGCATGATCCCTATGCTCTTTCAACACAAAAGGAAGGAAAAAATTGAGTAAGCTAAACCAAAGGGAGGCTTGTAGCTGAGAGAGTGGAATCTGAATTTGCAAACTAATGACTAATTTCCCTAAATACTTGCCTACTCCTAATTATGGCTAGATGAGATTCTTGGATCAGTTGGGGCAGGTATGTGTTCTTTAAGTGCTTTGTACATCTATGTCATAAGAGAAAAATTCTGAGTTATATGTAGCTAGTGAGATGTATCTACCCAGGGTTATATTTGGCTTCCATGCTCTGGTTCTGAGGAGGACACAGCAGCTTGAAGATCATAGTCAGCCTAGGATACTCCTTATTTTCCTAGCAAAATCAGCACGAGCTTTATCCCTCTTGACTCGCAGAGAAGCTTCAAGTTCTCCAGGGCTCTTGCCTCTGCACTGTTCTGGAAGAACATGTATTAATGCAAACTAAATGCTGCTGTTAAAATATTGAAGAATGAATGGTGGTGGTACTTCAAATAAAGTTAGTATTCTTTCTGTGGGCAAGTTTTTGCTGAGCCTGCTCCCGCCTTCCTTGATTGTTACTGTGTCTGTATTGTAAGGTTGTGTCTCCTGAGCACTCTCATTCCCTGAGCAAACACATTTCTCCACCCAAAACTTGTTGTGACACATCTGGATTATATTGAGACTGCTGGGTTTCTGCTGAGCCCTCCAGCACAGAGGAGTCTTTGAGACATTTATTCTGCATTCCAGCTCAGAGCTATTTGCTAGGGGAAGACAAAGCAATGTTGTGTCTTTCATTAAAAAAACAAAAAAACAAAAAAACAAAAAAACAAAAAAACAAACCAACACAAAAAAACAAACCAACACAAAAAACCCCAACAACAAAACACCCCCCAAAAAGGCTACCTTGTGTGGAATGCAACTTGCTTTTGTACTATGCTACATGATGGAGGTGAAGGCTGTAGAAATGACAGAGGCAGGTGTCAGCTTCCAGGACAGAACTGTGTTGCTGTAGTCAGAACAGTATCTTAGTATTTGTCCTTTATCAGGTAGTTCATTTGCTAGTTAACACCTGCTGCTCTGTTTTCCAGTTTTGGGTTTGGTTTTGCTGCAAGATGAGCCTTTGGCTGTGGTGGACTGTGTTTTAGAGTATAGATTTCTTACAACATCCCTGGAGGATACAGTTCATATGTAACTCCAGAGCAGAGACCTAATGTCACTCACAAGGGCACTCAAAAGAATTTTCTGGAGTTAATGAAAGGTGATGTGGCCACTGGTATCACTTCTGGCTTTCCTGATGAAAATGGATGTTTTAAGTGATAAGACAAATTCTAGCCATGTGTTTCCTTTCACTTTTATTTACGGATTTTTCTTCAGTCTTATACATCACAAAAGTGCCAATGAAGAGTTAAGATACTTATCTTTCTGTTAGAGAAACAAACAAAAATTGCCCATTGAAGTAGTTCAAGTGAGTACCCATACTATTACAGGATGTTTGGTTCTTAATTATTTTGTTGCAGGCTGCACACACTAAACTGCTTCCTCATGAAATTTGTTACTAAGTTAATTTTGTCTTTAATATTTAGGAGTGCAGTTCTTAGTACCTTCTGAATTAAGTAGGGTTAATTATCCTTCTTGCCAAACACTTTTTCAGTGCTTTCTGTCCTGCCTTTAGATGATATGTCAGCAAAACCCTGGTAATAGCATTTGAATTAAGCTTGCTGGAGGGAAGTAGAATGAAAAAACAAAGTTTTAATTTAATTTCATAGGGTTTTGCTCAAGATTCATACTATGTACAATGTAATAAAATCACAGGCTTTTAATTAAATTCAAACAATAGTTTGCTTAAATTGTAACAAAGTAATTTTAAAGTAGCTGTATGCATTAAGCTTCCCTTTTAATTACGAATCAGTCCAGAATGCTTCCTGTAACATGACAAACACTGACATAATTTTCTTCCATAAACACCTACAGCTGATGCAAATGGACTGTTCTTTGATTTCCGTTGTGTGCACTTTAGTTATGTTTAATTCATTGTATTCTTGGATTCCTACTGTCTCTCAGCCCCTTGTGACTCATTGGCACAATATTCCAAAATGTATTTTGATGGTCTCTCTCTCTCAGATGTGGCACAGCAGCCTTTGTGAGGCATTGCGATGCTTCAGCTAGGAAGTCTTTCATAGGTGGGCACCAAAGTGGAGTGATCACATTAGACCTTATTAATTATAGCTCTCTTCTCATTCCTCGGTGTCTTGTCTTAACTGATATTAAATACATATTCTCCTCAGTTGTCCTTAGAGCTCTTTTTTCAGCAGTTTGCCTGGGTTGGTCCTACACACGGTCCAGATGCAACATCTCACGCCGCGTTTGCCGCGCACATAGTTACACCACAATCGCTTGGTCACACATAAGAGCAAGCTTATGAATGCAGAAAAAAGGCAATCCCGCAAATTCTTTTTGTCAGATATTCTGTTCTTTTTCCTTGATAGTGGATAATTCTCCTTTCAGCATGGTCTGGTGGATGAGCCCAGCTCACTGGCTGGCCTGGCTCACGAGGCGAAGGTGCCAGACGCTGTGTAAAGCAGGGAGAAAAGATTGGGTAGAAACACCTGCTCCTGGAAGGCCCACCAAAGGAGCACCCCAAAGACACTGATCATTAATGAATGAGCTTGTTAAACCTCACCCACCACTAAAGCTACCCTTCATGAAAGGTTTATAGCTCCTTTTTGAGAACATTGTTAAGCTAATCTCAGGAAATTCTGCAGAGTTGAATCTGAATATCCTTGCTGAAAGTGGTGTGTATCTGCAGTACTCTTTCTTTCAGAGAGACTGCTTTGTTGCTCTTTGTCAAAGAAATTTCCATTTAAAAAAAAACAACAAAGAGAATGAAAGGAATAAGGGAAGATCTTTGATCCACTGGTGGTTGTTTATAGATATGAAAATAGTATGGGTGACTTAAATCCTAGATCCGGGAAGATGCACAACTAACTGGACGGTTAGTTATCTCTCTTGCATGAGAGAGAGTAAGAACCTATATCACTCTATGCTCTTTTAGAAGTCTGGAGATATCTTTCATTTTAGTGAGAACGATATAGGCTTTTGTGTGTGCTCAAATGTGCAGAATAAATTGAAACTCCTTTCTGTGTGCTGTCACACATCGCGCCTGGAATGTGGTTGTGCTTCTGGCCTGGTGAGATCAGGTTGGGTTTTTCTTTGTTCAAACATAAGGGTAATTCATTCTTCATCGTCAATTGAACTTGAGCATTTTCAAGCCAGCTGCCAATTGTGATTCCTGGGCTACTGGCTTTGTGGTCTATTCTTTTGTCCCTGTGGTAAGAAACTGTGAGTGCTAGTCTGGTGACCTTAACCTTTTTGGAGGTAAAAATGAGTCTCTTGTTTGTCCAGATGAAAGTTTTCACTGAAGTCTAAATTTTTTGTTCTTGCTTTCCCTCTTCTTTCTTCTACCTGAAACTAATGTCCTTCCTCTATGTCTATGAACTTTGTATAGCCTAGCAAAGGCAAGGAAATGCATTTAGAGGTCTTGGTACCAGAGACCAAAATTTTCTTTTTTTCTTTCACCAAGACAAGGTCACCTTGTCATTCAGCATGGTGATATGCTCAGCAGCTGAAAGGGAATGCATCTGCACCCAAGCCAAAGAAAGTCATTATATAAAGAAAATGTATTTACAAGTTTCAGTTTTGCTCAGTGCTGTCCTCCTTTGGGATTTTTTTTCCTTCCATATAAATCATGACAATGAGGAGGAGACTGTGCAGTAATGCCATTATCATAAGTGGGTGAGTGTGGGGTCTGTTTCTTTTTAAGAGCTTTAAGATGTCCACGATGATTATTTTCTTATGTGTTTTAACTTTGTTGAGTATTGGCACTTCCAACTATCACTAAGAGTGAATCACCCTTGTAACACGTGTTGTATACTTTGATAATAACAAAATGAGTATTGTAAAATGTTTTAGAGGGATTGTTGACTACTGTTTTACTTCTTTTCTGCATGTCTCTGTGTGTTCCTTCTGTTCAAAAACCCTTCTTTTTTTTCAGCTTCGGTTGTGTTAGAGAAAACGTACAGTGTCTGTTTTACTGAGGTGCTGCCCTGGAATCAGATATTTGGAAACACCATGGTCTCTTTCACTGACAAAATATGTTAAGAGAGAATAGCAAAGAGCTGGTGTAGCCAGTTACTTGGTTAGCTTTTGTTTCTTACAAAGTGAGCCAAAGTGGTTATTCTCAATTTGGATAAATTTCGGATCTTTTGCTATGAAACATGTTCCTGAAATCTTCAACCTCCTTGCCCTTCTTGAGAATGGAGGGTTTTTTGACTGCCTCTTTCCATCCCTTTATGGAACACTGAAGTGCTCTGCTTCTGTGTGATACGGTTAGTTGCAAACCCCAGTAATTCCTGTTTATGCTTGAGCAATGTGAAACAAATGAATATTGGCCTGCAGCTGGGTCTCACAGGAGAGGCCTGCAATACTAGCCAGGATTGCTGGTATTTATGGAGCTGGAGGTGTTGGGGAAGGCTTCCTTTGGAATAGTTTGCTCTCACTGCCTGATATATTTTTAAAATGGCAAAATTGTTTCTTCTTGCATTTAAAGGCAGGATACAATATTCCAGCTGTTGCTGTTACACCACTGGACAGAAACAAAGGCAGTGTGAAGCATAGAAAAAGTATTTATAGAGCACTTTGTCAACCTGCCTACCAAAACATTTTGAAATAAATATCTAAAATTTAGAATCTAATTTATTATGCTCTATCCGTAGCTACCAAGTCTATAAGGTTACTATCTTTCAAATGTTGTGAGAGTAAAATTGCTATGTCCCAAATATCTGAAGTTGTTGTTACAGCAGAACTGTCTAGCCAAAATACTAACATTTTTTACATGGCTATCTAAGATGTTTTTACTTTGGGATTGTATAATATTACTTCTTCAGTGGTATTCCATTAAAGCCTTCGGAGTGGTTTTTTTTCCTAGATATTAGACTCCCTTGTACTTTTCAACTTTGCAAGTTTGTTTGGGCTTTGGGTTTTTTTGCAGGGTTTTTTGTTTGTTTTTCATTTTGTTTTGTTGGCGTTTTTTTTGTTTGTTTGTTTTTGTTTTTTCCCTCTGAGATATTGCCTTGGTCAGCAGATGAGAATGGAATAGATGTTTTTACTAGTCTAGCATAAAAAGTTGACATCTGTTGTGCTTTCAAGTAGATTTCCAAGTAAACTGTAGAAAATATGTAATCCTAGTAAGAGGATGAACATGACATAATCACTGTTTTTAAGATAATATTTTTTCCTAATTTATTGGGTAATAAAAAAAAAGGGGGGGGGGCTGATCTAAGGAAAATGTAATGAGTACAATAATGAAACAGGTGAATGTAGACAATTTCATTATTCTGATGTGAACAGGTCTCATGAATCCATAAAGTAAAATCATGGCCTGTTAGTGATACTGAAGAGCGGAATCATATATGGAAAGTTTTCTTTTTTCCACATCTCCAGCGTTTAGAGGGAACAGTAACCCAAACACCTCCAGGAATCTAGATTAAGAGATGGATGAGAGAAGTGCAGAGAATATAATAAATAGATTATCACCCTCAGAGGAAGAATACTCTTGGCTGGTGAGTAGGCAGTGTGGTGTGGGGGCAACTGACAGAGAGAGGTGAGCATATTGGATTGACAGGAAGCTGAACATGAGCCAGCACTGTGCCCAGGTAGCCAAGAAGGCCAATGGCATCCTGGCCTGGATCAGGAACAGTGTGGCCAGCAGGTCCAAGGAAGTGATTCTGCCCCTGTACTCAGCCCTGGTGAGGCCACAGCTCGAGTCCTGTGTCCAGTTCTGGGCCCCTCAGTTCAGGAAGGAGATTGAGGTCCTGGAGCAGGTCCAAAGGAGGGCAACCAGGCTGGTGAAGGGACTCCAGCACAAGTCCTGTGAGGAGAGGCTGAGGGAGCTGGGGGTGTTCAGCCTGGAGAAGAGGAGGCTCAGGGGAGACCTCATCGCTCTCTACAACTCCCTGAAAGGAGGCTGGAGCCAGGGGGGGGTTGGGCTCTTTTCCCAGGCAACTTTCAACAAGACAAGAGGGCATGGTCTCAAGTTGTGCCAGGGGAAGTTTAGGTTGGATATTAGAAAGAATTTCTTCATGGAGAGGGTGATTAGGCATTGGAATGGGCTGCTCAGGGAAGTAGTGGATTCTCCATCCCTGGAGATATTTAAAAAGAGACTGGATGTGGCACTCAGTGCCATGGGCTGGTAACCACAGCAGTAGTCGATCAAGGGTTGGACTTGATGATCTCAGAGGTCCCTTCCAACCCAGCCGATTCTATGATTCTATGATATAGGCTTCTCTGTAATAGTAATCTAGTAATAAAGGGGAGCTAACTTAGTTTGGAGTATGGTAGAAGATGCTATTCAAGCAGAGTGGCAATAATTGTGTAAGAAAGCAAGGAAAAGTATCCCTGAGGGTTTTCATGCAAGGATGCTGCTAGCTTTTGACATTTGCCCAAGTCAATTATACACGTTTCTCTGTACTGGAAAACCTGTTTTAAAGGGAGAGGTTGGGATTTCCAAATCCTGGGTGTACGTTGAGATCTGCCACAGCAAAGTACTGAGAAGAAATTAGTTTTCAAAATAGGCCTGCAAATCTTGCTTTTCATCTTTCACCTCACTTGGAAGTGAGGAGCAGCTCCCTCTGACTACCCAACACCTTTTGAAAAAGACTGATTGCACTCTAGTGCTTACACAGCACTTGCCCTACACAAATGTGCACCACTCCCTGTGAAATGATACAGAGCCACAAGATGCTCTGATGAAGACCATCAGTGGGGTTGTAAACTTCCCACCTCTGATTTCTCCTTTTATCACAATTTCCTTCTGAAATGTTTCCTTGCTGGGGACTCTATAGTAAAGCATCTGAATGTATCAGCAATGACTTTCATTTCACCTCCTTGAGCCTCTTCTTATAGCAACATCTGGGAAATTCATTTAATTTACTTCAACGTGAAATTATGTTCAATTTGTCAAACATCACCATTTTTATGCACATCACCATGGTACATGAGTATCCACCGCATAATTTTTTCTCTCATGGAAGTATGCATGCATAGTGGGAAAATTAATTTGGCATTAAATCAAAAAGTGAATGAGAATTAATATTTGGGCTTACTAAGCAGTGGAAGATATACACAATATGAGGTAGTATCATCACCCTAAAAGTATGCAGCAGTGAGTAGTACCCTAACAGCAAAATACCCAGTCTTGTGCCTCACTCTTCACCAGCCAGCTCTAGTCTCTGCTTACACCCTATAATACTCTGATTCCTTCCCCAGGGCTTGGTCACTGCCAGGTAGCAGCTGAGAGAGGGAGGGATTGGGAGATGAAGGTGCTGGAGTGAAGGAGCACATCTAGAAAGATCTTTGCCTGCCAGGAAGGCAGAAAGGGTTGTAAACAGTTATGTGGTCACACATCCATCGTACATTCATGAATGTCAGTGAGAAAGCAGAGAATTGAAATGCCCTAATTTACATTGTATTTCTGTATTTCTACTCAAGTGTGTGACAGACTGAAATCCCTCACGGACAGCCCTAAGCTTTGTTCACAGATCCCTGAAATAGTGCTGACTTCTCTCCAAGAGGTTTAGTACTGTGTGGTGTCATGGTACTTTTTTTCTTGATAATGATATTCGCCACATGATATCAGTAGTCTTCACTCTTTCAAGAGGTGCTGTTCCTAGGTTTCTGCCTTCTCAAACAGTTCAGACAATATTTTGGGGTTTCACTTTGAAACAATCTGTTCTCCTTTCTCCCTTCCAAACCAGTGCAGTAATAAGCTTCTCTGCCCAGGTAGTGGATTAAAGCCTCTTAAATCTTTACTTGCCTATCAAAGAAGTAAGGAATTTTGATAAATATTGTGAGTTTACATTAACTGATGCTGTATTTCTAAATATATGTGTGTAATTAAGTGAGCCAATGCAATACATGAGAACTGAATGGGAAGGCACCCTGTAACAAGAGTGTCAGTGGTTGCTGTATCTATGCAGTGAAACAGAATTACACTGAACACACCTGGAATTTGGAAAGTACATACCCACTCAGGACCATTAGCTGCATCATTGTGTTTAGATAACTTGTTTGGCTCAGAGTTAATTATTGACTTCATGTTGAAAAAACAGTCTGCTCATCTGCTACTACTCCAAGTCTCAGGGAGACTTAAGTATTTACAAAACAGCCATTTTGAGGACTAATACTCAACTGAAGGTAATTTTCTTATCTTTTAGCTGCTTTGCTGCAAGTAATGCTTATTCTCCAACCAGGAGCACTGGGAGGTGTGGCCAGTAAACACTGATGAGCTCTTTGAGGAGGGAAGTGATGAATGGCAGATATTTTTATAAATGCAGAACCATTTGAAAATCTCTTCCAATTATGCTATGTGCAACAAGGGTTGGAGATCTGCTGAAGATACAATTTTCTGAGCTACAGGGGGATTTATTGATTTATTATATTTTTCCCCCCTCCTCCATGGAATTGGTGGGGAGGATTAACTTTCACTTAGACTCAGATGACATTTTTCTCAGGTGTTATCATCCCCATTACCCATCCAAATGTGCTGATGAAATGTGGTGGATGGTGTTGCCAGTAATTGCATGCTCCTTCATTCCATTTTAAATTAAATTAAAGAATATGGTGTCCTTCCTCTCTCCTCATCAACATACTTCACAGCTGCATGGTATTGATGAGAAAAGGCAGAAGAAGGCATCTCCCCTTTAAACTGGAAAGATGTTTTATCCTGTAGTATGCTAGTAACAAGCCAGTAACTTAATATCTAGGCAATAAGCTTTTTTTTGTCATGACCAAACCTTCCCATCCCCACAAAAAACCCCACCAAAACCAAAACCCCCAACAAACAAACAAAAAACACCAACAAAAATTAAAAACCCTAATAAACAAACAAACCACCCCAATACAATTTATTTTAAATGTCAACAAATATTTTTCTTAAATGGTAAAAAGAAACTGAATGGTAGCTTCATGGGTTTAAGTATTTTGAAGAAGAAGTGGCTATTCTGTCGATTGTAAGCAAGTTTCTCTTAGGGTATAAATGTGCTTGATGTCATTCTGAGGCTGGTAACCAGCTCTCCTAGAAGGTGGCTTTTCTTTGGCCCCAGCTGTGCTAAATGGTGTTCTAATTAGCATGCTGGTTAACTTAATCAGAGCACTTGGCTCGGGAGAGAGGTGTTACAAAGTGCCTCATAATTAGCATTTTTATTCCTTTGATCCTGAGTGTGTTCTTTATTGACAGAAGTATCAAGAGCTGGTTTGTTTTTTCTTTTAACACTTCAGGAGGCGGAAATATATGTGTCTGGTGAGATCGTGAATTTATTAATGAGGATTTTTTTAAAAAATAGCGCCCTCGCTAAGGAAGTAGAAATGAAAACTTGCAGCATGTGTGGAAAAATTGGAATATTTGGCCTTCAGCACTGCTGCATTTGGGCAGGTATACAGCCAGGAAGCAGTTTCTGGAATAGCTGCATCCCTTGGGAGTTGCATGGACAGTGCTAACATCCTAACCATTCCCAGCATGCTTCTGTGGGACACATGGCTGGTGGTGGGGTCTGTAGAAAAGGTGTTGTTTCCTTAAAGTGAGAAAGGGAAATGCTGAAAATGTGATTTGTTTGGGGGAAAAAAAACCAAAACAAGACAAAACAAAAACAAACAAAAAGCTAAATGGAAAGAAAAAAAACCAAAAAAAGCCCCAACCAAACAACCCAACACACAACCTCAAGGTTTGGATAATATAGCAGGTAGAGCCTTACATACACTCCAGTTCCAGTCACTGCAACACAAAACATCCCATCCTACATGCCCGACAGAAGCAGGTGGTGAAAGTGTGCAGCAGAGCAGATGACTGGTTCGGTTCATGAAAAAACATAACATTTATGCTGTCAGACAAAATGCTGAAGACTTCCAAACTTGCATCTGGCATCACCGCCCTGATTGCAGGGGAGGTGGGCTGAGATGCCCGGGAGGCTTTTCTCATTACACACCACCGAATGGAGCAGTTCTCACTGCCAACAAACCCAGGATATTAAAGACCAGGGACTTTTGGTAGCTGAAACTGCTTTGTACCTCCCCAGGATAGCCTTTGTCAGGCTCAGTAAACATGCTGCCCTCTTTGTCCATATTGTAATAGGATGGCTGTAACATTTTGTATCTCTAGCACATCAATGCTGAACTGGCTATAATTTCTCTCGGTTTTGAGCAATCTGTAGCAAGTGTTCTGTGCCTTTGTTTTTATTGACTTCAGGATGATGTCAGCTCAGGTATTGGTAGACACATCCTCCATATTCAACTTCCATGTGGCCTCTGTAAATGCTACTTTGCTTTTAAAAAGAAAGTATACCAATGTGTACAATAGAAAAACTGAGGAAAAAATAGTTGAGGTTGTGCTCTCTAGAGGTTTTCTCTCTTCCCTTACATGTATGTCTTTTTCCAGTTCTTACCATTTTTATGTTCGTTGCTGGCAGAAAAATATGCTGTTAGAGGCTACAGAGAATGTACCCATCATGAAGGGACTTCCTGTATTATCCTTGACTACACTAGATTACTTTTATCTACTCAAGTAATTTTTAAAACATTTATGTAACTAGGTTTTAGGTCAATACCAGGTTAAACGGTTTATTTAAGTAATCTTTCCAGGCAGAAAGTATGTAGAAAGACCCTCTTTCAGTATTTTTACAAGATTATTTTCATATGAGCATTTAAAGCAGCAAGCAGTCCTTGACAGTAGACTTGGAAGATACCCATTATTTGAGAGGCATGCTAAAAACAGTATAATCCTTTCCAATACCCATACAAAGCCAGCAATTGTCTGTTTCTGCCATTCCAGTTATTTATGTAATTATACATAATGCCACACAGATTTGAGAAGAAAAAGAAATCGTTGCTGCTGTTTCTGATTAATATTTTTCCATCCTGAGTTCATAAAAACAGTAAATGCCTCTTATGGTGGTAGAGAAAAGCGGGGACTATGGATTTGCAAACAATTCAGAACCAGAGGGGAGAATGTGCTTTTTGAGCCTGTCTCTTGTTCACAGAAATCCATCATTCCTAAAGCTCACTGACTGTTGGGAAATGCTGCCATTGCATAATAGCACTCCTGAGATGTTAATACCTATATTAAACTAAAGTGAGTGGTAATTTTGCAGTGGATTTGAAAGGTCTAGGATTTAAATAAAAGCTGGATATATCCAGGGTATCCTGCTTTGCCCAGTTCTTCTGTGGTGCAGTCCTGTGAAACTTTCTACCTGTTTGGTGGCCAGCAGGTCTTTAGGTACCTAGATACTTTCTGTACTGTCCTGCTTAGTATAACTGGGTTGGCCAGGGTCAAGGAGCTCTAGCTAGTAAGCTCCTGCCCTCCATCTAATTTCACAAACTGGAACGATCCAAGGTTGCTTGGAAATGCCCCTGGGAAGCATGCCAGTGCTTTCATGCTCCTAGATTAGGGGTGCTGCTTGAAAGATCACAGATGTCATCTTGTCTTCAAATTCACTACATTTAGTTGCACTCAGTCTCAGGTATCTGAATTGTATTTTCACAACGTCTGAAGTCAGACTTCTACAGCAGAAGGCTGAAGTTAGAAGTTCACATTGGGTTCATAAAATCTAGTGTATTCATTAAAGCAGAAACAAGAAAAAAATTGATTTTGTAGACCCATTCAAGAAATAAATACATGCTCATGGGTTTCATAACATTATGATGATCTAAGTTACTCAGCTATAGTATTATATACTTGTACAAATTCACTGCTTCACTCAATCTGCAAGTTCTGCTTGAGCTAGATAATATAATTTTAAAAAGACATCCAATCTCAATTTTCAAAAGACTTTAGGTGATGACAAATTCACTGCATGCAAATGTAAAAAGTTCCAGTGACTTAATTGCATTAAATTCTAACACTTCCCTCTCATTTTTAGTCTGAATTTTGCCTCAAAGTTTCATTTTTCAGCTCTGTGTCTTGTTATGCCCTTAAATCTCTCACTAATATAAGTATTTATGGACTGTGATCAAACCGTTCCGAACTTTCTCTTTGTGAAATTAAACAGACTGAATTACTTCTGGCTCTTGCTTTAGGGCATTTTTTCCTGATTGAGTCCTTCTTGCAGCTCCATCCTGAATCTTTTCCAATTTGTCAATGTCTTCTGTGCAGTCTGGATGCCAGACATGGCCATGCATGCTTGTAATCATTTCAGTAATGCTGTATGAAGTGACAGAACCAGACCCAGGCATCTCAGCTACGTAAGAGAAACCAAATTTTTGCTGCTGCAGAACTGAGGGTAAAATGAGTCCACCCTAAAGTTACACCACTGTGGAAATGAGGAGAAAGAGAGGGAGTGTTGCCAGGTCTAGGAAGAGGTAGTTCCTGCATCTTCTTCCATCGTCACGTCTGCCAGCAGTAATGGAAGCTTGGCTCCAGCATAGGCGGGGCAACCAGCAGGTCCATGAGTACCACTTAGCATTGTTTTGCTTACTACTCTCTTGCCCTGGATAACCTCAGCTTCAACTCTTCAATAGTACTCCTCTGCAGTGCTATAATGATGTTTTCTGCTATGTGTCTTCCCCTAGCTCATATATTGAGAGATCTCATTAATCATGTTAGCCACTGCATCCCTGCCAGAGTTCTAGCTGTGGCTTACCATGGCCCTGAAGTCATTCTTCAAGTTGTTGCTTTTCAGATTAGTTTACCACCTTACAAGTTTAACCTATGTTTGAAGAAGCATGACCTTGTATTCTGTGACTGCTATGAGTAATATAATTCAAAGAGCCTCATAGAGCATATTTTTCAGCTTGCTCCAAACTGACTTGACCTTAGTCTGGCTGCTGTGTGTACCATTAGTCACATCACCTTCACCTTGAGTGCCACAATGGTGTTTTCTTCCACCTCTTCTGGTGATGATGGGTTAGAGAAGGACCAAGATTTCTCTCTGCACAAATCAACCAGAAGTTTCCTTTGGTTCTGGGAGCCTCATATTTCTGAAATCTCTCCTGTTTAATTTGCAACAGCTCTGTTTTGTGGGATGCCTGCCTCCACTTTACATTCCTGAGTGGAAGATTCAAACAGGCAAGTCATCTTTCATCTTACAATTCTGGTGTTGTGCATGAGGTTCCTACTACTGCAATGCAGTTGAAGAGACTGCAGAGGGATATTTAAATTCAAGGAAAAAAAGCCCAATTAAAATGAGAAAAAAAATTATGAATGCACTTCTATTTTTAGGATTCATGAAACTTGACTTAAGAGAACCTTTGGGCTTAAATTAGTAGACATTCCATTTTTAATTGGAGCATTTTGCCGCATGTGAGAGTTTAAAATAGAGAGTGAGTTAATTAGGCATTTACTTGAAAAATAAAACATTCAGGGAAACCAGTATGTGGTTTGGGGTATGATATTGACTCTGTAGATAAAGAGGTCAGAGAAGGGAAGCAAATGAGCAACAAATTACACTGTTTGGCTTCTTAGCTATGCTTTCTGGGTGCTATCCTTAAGCAACCAGGGCAAGACAAATATCACAACACACACCAAAAATTAATTCAAATTAATAATTTCTTACCCTGCAAAATATATTTTCATATGTGTGTCAGGACTTGAAAAATCTCTCATGAATTTTGCTTTGCTTACACCTCCCTCCTCTAGAGATTCAAGGCTGGTGTCTTTGTGCTTTTTGCTGCTACCCACGTTATGCCTTGCTAAAATAAACAGGGATTTGCTTCCTAGGGAGTAACATCAGCTAGGTGAGGTTTTTTATGGCAGACAGCAAAAATAATGAGGTAAAAAGGGTAACAGTTGAAGGATGTGTGGTAGCTGGTACTCAATGGGCAGTGTCCTGCTGACTGGCAGGAACATAGGTCCCAGAGCATCCCTGGCAGATCACATCTGCTGCTGTGCCCAGGTGATTTGGATTCCAAAAAGCTGGTCCTTTTCCCCAGTGTGCTGGATCTCAAAGGAGTTATATCTGCACATTGCTGGTGGTTACCATGCTAGAGGCTGTTAAAGGGAAGAGAAAAGGAGAATTTGAGTTTGCAAGACTCATCATGTGTTTTCAAGTCACTAATGCACAGCAACCACTGCTCTTGTTGCTGCTGAGTCATACCACCCTAAAAACTGTTAAAGCAATTAAAAATTTTCAAATATCAGCAGATTTGCCTTCTATTTTCTGTGTGAGTGTGTCTGGTTAGAAAAACTGGGTTGCACATTTTTCAGAAACCGAGTGACTGATCACAGTGCAGTACCTCATTGCTCTTCTGGGTGTTATCCTTAGCCATGAGAGCAGGGCTGTTGCTTAGTGTTTCATGTGTTGTGTCAGTCCTTCCTGAATAGCAGAGCCATCACAGAAGTGTTACTGCCTCCTGTGCATGCTGGCAATCTTAATTACCACATCATCCCCAGAATAAATATACTGCTAATCAAATATGATGATGATAAGTTGAGTGATAGGCAGACTGGCAGGGCTATGGTAAAAATATCTGCTGGATAAAGCTTACCTGGTGCATTGCTTGTAACCAAGCAAAGTCCATCTCTTCCAAACGGCTGAGTAGCCATTTAAGTCACATTCACCCCTGTTATACCTAGGAAGCATCTCTATGATAATTTTCCTGAGTGATTTGCTCGAGACTGTCTTATCCTTTCAGTTGGGGTGGGGGTTAATTCTTCCTTCAATTTTCTCCCTCTATAGTGAGTCTTCAAAGCATGCTTCTGATCATCCTAGCAATGCCAAGTGATGTTGACTTACTTTACCAAGCATACATTTAAGTTCGATGGCTCCAAAAAAATTGTTTATCAAGGTTAGTGATCACAGTTAGCTCAGGAAGGATACTATATTTTACTAATGTTAAACATTGAATATTATCATTAAAGTAGTGAATATTGGGATCATGGATGTGTAGAGTTTAGAGAACAACTCTTATTTGATCCAGTTTAAAACATCTCCAAGTTTTACTGACTTCCACATTTTCTTACAAATGGACAAGCTTTGCTTCTGGTATAGTGCCAGCTGTGCTGAAGTAGCTGACATCTCTCCCTCATAGAATGCTCTCCTTTTGCTGTGTTTCCAATCTTACTAAAACTTAATTAAAACTGGTTGCCTTTATCCTTGAAGGGTCAATGTCGGAACAGCGATAGCATAGCAAGAGTAACTATGTTCCATTGTTCTTGATGGCAACATTTGAAATCCATGCTGGGCTGATCTCCATTATCCAATACAGAAAGCAAAGCAGAATGTGTGTTTCAAGCCTAATGCTCTAATATTTTAAATAAAAATGTGGAGGTATGAATTTTCATAGATACCCAGTACAATGCAACAGCATGGTTTTCCGTGATTTCAGGAAGGCTCCCTGTTATGGCAGAAGACTTGTCAAGCATCATTTCCAATATTTTATTTTCCTTTTTCACAGCCATCCTATTACTGCTATATTGTAAAAATGTTTTGAAAACAGACAGTCATCTTCTTCTCCCCCTTAATCTTTTTTTTAAAAAAAAAATTATTTTGAACTACTCAATATTTTTTAGAGATACCGTCACAGTGAACTTTCCTTTCCTAACAACCCTGCCAGGAGGAAATCAAATGTAATGTTTCATTATTAGCTCCATACCATTCAGACAAACAAGGAGTGAATTATTTTTTTTTTAATAATTCCAATTTCAAAAGTGAAATATTTGGATAATTTTAAAAATTACTAATGTTTAAAAAAATGGTGTAACTTTTAAGTGCAAATTGATATAATGCCGAAACTTAAGAGATAAAATTTATTCTACAAAGATGCAAAAAATTAATTCTAAGTATATATCTTTGAAAAATTCAAACTTACATTGCAGTTCCTGAACCCTTGAAGCACATTGTCTTTGCAGCATGTTTTTACAAAAAATTAAATGTCATATTGGCTAAACTGTAACAAATGAGCCAGTGTTTACCATGCTAAGGAGCACATTGGGGACATAACCATTAGACAAGGGTAATTTGGTTTTAGCATTATCAGTTAGAAATACTGCAGTTGAGTGGAATATTTTATTACATGAAAACATCTGTAACCAATATATCCCTTGGGAAGCTTCCGTGACCTGTGATCTGTTTGGAAAAAAATGTTTTGGTTTTACGAGGCTGTTCAAAGGCAAGTATGCATAGCAGGCCTTGTCCCAGCGAATCTGGAAAGGGTTCCCTCCTCTTTGTGTACCTCCTGGAAATTTCTGGGAGCTGTAGCGATATTTCTGCATTCCAGGCTGCAGTTTTCAAACTCACTCCTTAACCAGGAGTGCTGAAAAGATCTGGGAAATGTCTACAGCCATGCACACTACTTTATTGGTGCCTCACAGAGTTTAAACAGTTATCCTTGCTATAAGGAATCTTAAAACTACTGCAGTCATAGTGATGTTTGGATCAAGAAGCACAATGCAGACATCTGAAAGTATATTTATATTCTATTTAAAGTGTGCCAGTGATACAAGAACAAATAGCACGCTTAATATATTTTTCAAGCCTTCGTGTGTGCCTTTTCATGGCTGCTTTTATTTCTTCTCTTCTTCAGTGAAGCCAGAATATGTCATCCCAACTTAAATGTGCAAAGCAGTCGCTTGTGCTCAGATCTTCATAGCGCTTTGGCAGGAAAACAAAGTGCCCAGCTGCCGAGGACCGTCAGTCAAGGCCTGGGAACTTGGGGAGCTGGGAAGACACGGGTGGATAGACAGCCTGAACTTGACAGCCCATTAGGTACCTGACCCTTTTGCTTAAATGACTGTTGAATTCTTGAAGATGTGGATTAATGCTTTCTTTTGTTCTGTGAGTTCAGAGGTGAGGTGGGCGATAGGCGTGCCAATTAGAGACAGCATTGCTGTGGGGTGCTGCGTGTCCTATGGTGCAAGGCTGTACCACAATCAGTGTCTTAGCATCCTGATTCTGCAGAGAGAACTACTGAGAGAAACTGCAACTTCTTTTCAGAGGGGGAACCCTCACATTCACACAGGTTCTCAATTGCACTACAGTTCTCCATAATTAGAGGCAAAACTACTTGTTTCAAGTTACTCAGTTACTGTCTACACCCCACAATCAAAATTGACCAGTTTATGACTCCAGGCATGCTCCAGACCATATATGTCCCATGCTTTTTAGGCACAGGCTACAAAAGTTAAAGTTTTCGTGCTTTTAGGACCACAGTATTGTCTTTCTGGCATTGCTTTCAGTGCACACATCCTACGTGCAGCTCTACAGCCACTGAGGCCCAAACACAGTGGAGCAGAGCGTGTTTCTGGTTTTCCTTCAGTGCGAGTTAGTGCTGCTTCTTAAACAATGTCTTGTTTGACGGGAATATTTAAGCCACAGCAATTAAGTACTGTACTACTGCAAAGGCAGAGCCCACCTTTAAGGACATACGAAGTAGAACTGTGGCCTCTCCTCTCTGAGAGGCCTAAGCCTGTGAGGCCTGTGCCTGAGATTTGGCTGACTGTGAAACTGAGTCCAATTCATCGAAAAACCTTCTCTCTGTTTGAATGATATGAAAAGTATGTGCCAAGGGGTTGGTGGCAATGCATGTTGGTGTACGGGACAGAAACACGCCACAGAAGTCTATTTTGACCCAGCAAGCAGAGGGGTTGTTTCAAAAGTGGATTATCGTCCATTTCCAGTACCCTGAGGTACTTTTTGCCCTACAGAGTGAATTCCTGGAGGACAATTAAGCTCCACTTATGTAAGGAGAGATACAAGAACAAAGATCAAAGGAGTGAAGCCACGGATGTCTCAGGATTTTATCCCAGCTCTGCAAATGGCATGTCTGGCAAGATTGTACATATTTCACATTCTCAGCGAAATAACTCTAACCTGGGAGGCTGGACCTGCATAAATGTGATTTCCCATTTTTAAGCAGTACAAAAGATAAGCCTGTTCCAGGCACCAGCCACCCTGCCCTGCTGTTGTTCTCAGCAGGGTGGGTCTGGGGGCTCACACTGGGTATGAACCCAAGCCCTGTTTTTGTAAGGCTCTTTGCCCTGCTGCCTGGGGCAGGGACTCCCAAAGTCAGCAGTGACAAACTGCTTCTGTACGCCCTGTAACTGCTTTGGGATTAGCCAAGAGGCAGGGCAGCCATTAAACAATGCTAGGTAAATGGTACTACTCTTATGGGACGCTCTGTTGACTTCAGAACTGAAGATGAGTTTCATGACTTTGCTTTGTGTCCGAGACAGTCCCAGGCAGGGCAAGGCAAGGCAGACTTTGCAGGACACAGTTGGCTAAGCTTTGTTTAGAGAAAGTTGCACCGTTTATCTTTCATGACCACAAAGGGTTTTGATTCTAGTATCAGTGCACAGACAAGGTCTAGAATTGGGACAGCTTTGTTTTGTCTAGTTTTTTGAGTCAGTTCATGTCAAGAGGTAGAAAGTTCAAGTGTAATGTTACTGGCTGTACTCTGTTTTCAGCAGATGGCATGTAGAGAAGGCTATGGGGAAAATGATCAAAAAAAGGGCAGCAAGAGTAACATGATGAGGGAAAGAGATGGTATGTGGTGTGTTCAGGGAGGCAGGTGAACCTCCCACTTGGAGAAGAAACGTGTTGCAAAGTCAGTGCTTTCACAGTGTGAAAATATCCCCACTGTTGCCTCAAGCAGAGGAGCTGGTAACAGAGAATGCAGGAAGCTCTTTGATAAAACACCTACCTCATTTTTTAACTTCTCTGCTGTAAATCAGTTTAAAAGGCAATTAATGTTCTTTCACCACAGATACTTTTTAATCTCTGACATTTCTTTGGAGAGATATTCCAAGTCCTTTTGAAAAGAAAACCAAACATTTGCAAATCCAACTTTTTATTTGAAATAGTGTAAAGGTTTAGCTGAAGAGACATGCTTAAGTAGGATGGAAGCAAAGTTAGTATCAGACCAGAGATAGGACAGTGGCTGCTTGCTTGCATTTTACTCCACTGATTGCCACCCACTCAAACCCAAATAATTGAGCTAAGCAATGTTCTAAATTAACACATGCTAAGATTTAACTGTACAGCAGCATTTTACTCTGTTCTTCCACTTGACATCACCATCTTATGTCACTGGAGCATTGCTTAATAAGAGGTACGTAGTTCTGATAATCCCCAGGAAAGCTGTACATTTATCAAAACCCACTGTTTTTTAAAGAAGAAATGTGCTTTGCCAAGGGACCTGTAGCATGTCACATTAGAAAAATGCTTCATTTGGAGGCTGAGAGGAATAAGTGTGTGCATGGATATAAAAGCACATGCCTTCATGATAAGCATGTGAAGGTAATTGGCCAAGCTGTGGTGTTTCACTTCCAGAAACAGGAGGGCAGTCAGAACAGCTGCTTCCATGAATTTTACTTACAGGTCTGAAGACAGAAGTTTCAGAGAAGCACCTTGCTTTGCTTACCTAAAGCAAACAAGTCTTTCTTTTTTTTCCTGTGTTATTTCATCCAAATGAACTAAATTGTGGGGTTTGGTTTGGTTTGAACCTAATACTGGGTGGAGGGGGGAGGCTGCCCTGCAAACTTTATACTTAAACAGTTTAGTGATTATAAATATCTAATGCTCTCTGTTAGTTGTGATCCACTCATATTCATGACTTTTCTTTCGTGCAACTTGGTGCACTAGGTGAAACAAATGAAGAGCTGTATTAATTATTCATCATCTGCTTAATTTCTTTCGTCGTAGCTCTGTTTTGGGTTTGTAGATCTCTTTGTATAAATTAATTGATTTTAATAATAATATTCCAAGTGATTTTAATTAATAATTTAAATATAATTGTTTTGGGAAGTTCTTTGGCCTTATTCTGGGCAGCTGGTGCTTGAAAACAGATTTGGCAATGATTTAGCTTCAAAAAGATGGAGTTAGTTTTTTGCAGCTGCTACCAAATTAAATTAGTAACTCAAAGGTGCAAGATTTTCTTTAGATGAAAGGTTACTCGTGTCCAAATCCAATTGTGTTTTTAAAAATTGTAAAAATGTGGAGCAGGGATAGGGAGTTTCCTAAGGCTTTCACGCCTTGGCATGGCTGATGAGGGGAGGGAGGGAGGTGGGAGAAGTTAGTGCCAAGGCAATCACCTTTTATCTCAAGAACTATTTTCAGCAAGATATGCTGATCTTATTTTCCATCCTCCCACACTTTGACTAGGAGTTTTGGGAAAAGTTTATTCTCCCTTTTGCTAGGTATGGATCTAACAGAGGTTTCAGTATCAGGGGACTACCAGCATTTCAGGCTGACAAGTGCTTTGACTCACCGCAGAAGAAATTAAGATATGTCAGTTCAACTTGGAAACTGATTTGCTCTGAATTGTCTTAGAGTAAAAATCTCTCTGCTTCCTACACCAGTGTTTCAGACTTTAACCACTGTGTGCAGAGGGAAATACTGCCTGTCAAATCCAGTTTGCCCATGGATCAGAAGGGTTTTTAATACTGCAGCCTTACAAACAAACAAGTTGGTTTGCAGTGGCAGAGAGGTAGTACCCAGACCTGCATTACAACCCAGAGAAGGGAGTGTGGGATGGAGACAGGGCAAGAGCAAATAGTTTTTCAGGCTGGAGCAGCATCCCCTCTGCAGAGGTCGGGCACTGTTTTGCACAGGTCACTGCCAGCACACCCATTGCCAGCACCGGCTGCAGGGAGTCTCTCTCCAGCTCCTGCTGCATATCTCCACCCTTTAAAACCTCTGCTGTCTTCTCAGAGAGCAGGGTCTGTCCATCAGCAGCAACACATCGTGCCATGGTGAGGATGAGGATGAGGATGAGGCTTCCCAGTGCCACCATCACTCTGCCTGGGTGCTGGGTGCTTCCCAGCCTTCCGTGTAGCCAGTTGCAGCAGCTTTAATTACACTGCGGTTTGGATTGCTTTGCTTGGCCATTAAAATCCATTTCACAAAGAGCAGTATTGAAGTGAGCAAGGAATATTTGTGGCAGCTGTGGATTTCCTCCAGGCCTACAGGAAGAGTAAATTAGTTACTGAAAACTTGACAGTTTGTCCGGAATGTTTAACACTTTCCTATCTGGAAACTGCCTTTTGACAGGCAAGTGACTTTAAAAGGAAATAATATGCTTAATGCTTCCACCCCCAGCTCTTTACGGTAGGGCAGTAATTGCAAAACCAGCCAGGAGTGATTTGTTTGAAGAGGAAGTGTGGGAACTTCCTTTTTAAATATTGCTTTTCCCTTCGTGTGGATTCAAAAACGCAGTTTCCTTCACTGGTGGAAAGAAAAAAAAAAAAAAAAAAAAAAGTGTTTGAACTGAACAACAAGCAATTTTCCCCCGTAGCTTGTGCCCTGGGTAATCATCAAAGAAAAAAAAAAAAAAAAAAAAAAAAAAAGTAGCTGGAGGACAGACTGGAGTTGTGGTTGAGCCATGGGATCAGCAGGGTGTTGGTGTTTGCCTGGCTGTTCCCTGGCGGTGCCAGCGGCCGTGAACTCGGTGTCCTCCTCCCGGGAGCAGCGGTCAGGGAAGGTCCCTTGGAGGGGGTGAAATCTGTGTTTGCAGAGCCTGCAGTTGCAGAACTTGCTGTGACTTGCCCTGCAGATAGAGCAGTATCAGCTCAAAAGCAGCTCCTATCACAGTTTGGAATGATTTCTTTTTATTTAGTAGAAAAAAAAGCCCACAACATATGTATCTTTTCTAGTGAAGCAGAAACAATAAACTGTCACCCTTATCCCAGCCTGGAAATGCCTTTGAATTATTTGCAGAAGAGGGCTCTGCCCACCAAAGAACAGCTACACTCAGGGAAATCTCTGTGCTCAGTGGCAGCAGGTAGGTTAAGCTCACAGGGAAGGGAGCAAGTTTTCATCTGGCAGGCAAAGTTGTGCTGGACTACTGTGCTTTTTTGGGTTTGGTTTGGGGACATTTTTTTTTTTTTTTTAATAAAAGGACACAGTATCAAGAGTGCATGGGCTTCCTTGGGTGTGCAGGCGGCCAGCTGGCCTGGCTTGCTAACATAAATCGGTTCAGATGATGGGAATCAAGGCAGGGGGTCCAGTTCCCAGCTCTGAAGGATTCCAGATTAGGAAGACAGCTCACTGAGGAAGCAAGGGGGGCTGGGGGGATTAGGCTGATTCCCTGAGAAGCACTGAAGACGAGAAGGGCCCTTATGCCTGGTTTGAAGGAGGGCAGTGTTCTTATATTGCTGATAATTAGGCAGAGTTGCCTTGTTCCTTGGTCTTGATGGACAAATGAGACACCCCTGGTATTTAAACTTGGATTGCTGTGGTGCTCTCTGGTCTGGCCCGCAAGAGGCACAGCCACTGTTGTCATAATGAGAAAGTTCTGATTTTTATACATTTCTCAGTGTAAAATCAGAGAAGGATGAAGTTTTACTTAAGCTTCAAAGGAGACTTTGCAGTTGATTCCTTTTTTTGACTTTTAGAAACAAACAAAAGTAGCAAAGTTTGCAGTGCAATGGGCTAGCCTGGGAAAATTCAGTTGCAACGAGAGACACCCAGAACTTCACTGATCTTTCTCTCTGGGCTCTGGTAAGGCTTGCCTAGGTTGCCACACCTGGAGCCCCCCAGTGTCTCATACTCTGCTCCAGAAGAATTGGCATCCCAGTGTGAAAACAGAGAGGAAAATGATCCTGGGGTGATTTTTATTTTTTAAAATAAGCATTAAAAATAAAGTGTTCAGCACTTCACTCCAGTCTCCAACTCCTGCACTTTACTTCTCTGTTCAGTGTCTTGCAAATGCATTTAAAGCCCTACAGTGTTTAAGCTCTCCATTCTTTTTTGCTTTTCCTCTTATTTTCCATGCCATCCTTTGCTGTTATCTCCTTATGTCATTTATTCTTTCTTATCCCTGTTCCATTCCCCATTTGACTTCCTGTTCTCCCTTTTTATCTTCCTATAGTTAGTATTTTTTTCCTCTCCTTTTTCATACTCCCACTGTCATTCCTGCTCCCTTTTCCAATAAGGCAGGCTGCATTTTGTAAATTAAGGAATAAACCTTGAAATTCTTGTGCAAGTGCTCCCACTGACTATGTGATGAAGAGACTGCAGGACTGGGCTGTAGGTTGGCAGATGAATGGGCAAAGGCAGTGAAGCCAATTTTAAAGCAGTCTTAATTACCTTGGTGGTTTGGATCACTTTAGTTGAGTACTAAAATTCATATTTCTAAGGTAAGGTGTGCACCAGTGGCATTGTCTAAATAATAAAACATTTCAAGAGCTTGATATAAAAGACTTTATAGCAGTAATATATTACTTCCAGTTGAGAGAAATGGAGGGCACTTTAAAATCAGTTATACTAGCACCTTGTGTTTAAAAAAAAACATTCTTTTTCTTTTTGTTTAACCTCCTCGGCAAGCTTGGGCATGTTTGAGGCTCCCAGGATCCAATTTCATGTAGTATCCTATTTCAAATCCAGGCCAGAGCAGATCGATTGAAAATCAGTGCTCTCAGAAATAAAGCTGCCTGTGGAATGCCTTCAGTGGCATGAAGATGAAAAGGGGAATGTAATATAGCAGATACTGATTTTCTTTTTTTGAGGTGGCAGGCTCTGAAGCAGTGTCCTTAGATGTTGCCCAATTTACCTGGTTGTAGAATAATTTTGTTGAATTTTTGTGTTCTTCAGTTAGTAGTTAACAACTGTGCTTTGTGAAGAGGGGGTGGTTGGTGCTGCTGGAATTGTTTTAAGCAGCTATAGAATATTTTATGGCAAGCACAGAGCTAGCTGTAAGTCTATACATCACCAGAATAATACAAGATTCATAATAATTCTTGTCAGTGAAATACTGGTATTTTGAAGTTATTGAGTGACTTCAGTGCTTTGAAAACTGCTGGTGAATTCAAACTCAAACAACTGATCTATGTTTATACTGGTTTTTACACTCAGGACAACTATGATGGCAGCCTGGCTTCATTTTTCAGTGTACCTCTCCTGATGTCTCTTCTCTTTCCAGGTCCTCAGAAGGCAAAGAAAAACAAAGCAAAGCAAAATAAACAACAAAAACAAAAAGAAACACAAACAAACAAAAATAATCTGAGAGTTGAGAACAGAGGGAAACTTTGAAGGAATAGGAAAGTGAAGGGAAACCTGAACTTGCGAGCTTTGGGCAATTTTGAATTTTGGATAATTTTAAAATTTGACTGTGCCAGTATTATGGTAAATTCCTAGAAAACTAAGCCTGAGCTTTATTCTGCTGCATAGCAGTGGACTCTCTGTCACCTGCACTGGGTGATGTTTATGATGTGGGGAGCATTGCAAAGAAGCCACTGAGTTACACAGATAGGCCTCTTGGCCAGGGTCAAGGCTGGCTCAGCCCCATGCTGTCAGAACAAGGGGGAGGCCTCAGAGAAAAATGCAGCATCCTCACTTGCTGCAGAAAGTGTCATCTAAAGCCAGCTGAGAGAGTAACTGTAAGCACAAAGAGCATTTGAATTTATTTTACACTCTGTTCCTTGAACAACAAAGGTTGCAACCTTAAGCATGATGTCCTCTTCAAAGATAGATACATATAATTGGATTTTAACTGACCAAGGCTACTGAAAGTAAGGGGCTTACAAAGGTGGCATTACAAATGGTTCCTGGCTTTGCCTGGGAGTGTGTTGGTTTCTCCTGCAGACTTTCCCTGTGTGAACACTTTAACACACAGGTGCACGTTCAGGGCAGCAATTCTGGCCTTGTGGGACTTCTCCCTTCACCTTCGCTCTCCAAAGTAACATGTGTTTTGTAAACTGCTTAATGATTAACCTTCAGCTAGAATGTAAGTGGCATGTGTTTACTTAATAATCAGAGATTGGGTTCCTGCTTGCAGGCAGGCAGCTTTTATTACTTGGGAAGCTGAGTTAAAAGATGAAAGATCTGCTTCAGGAAATTTTTTCCAAGTCCACTGTGCTCTCTTGGAAGAGAGAGTGGGGAAAGCAAAGTGCTTGATGAAAAGACCTATAAGACAGCTGTGAAAGACTGCATGTGATCATCTTAAGGACTGAAAAGGTCCAGCTGAGCTACTAAAGAGAAGTTCTTTACTGTCTATGCAGAGTATATCAGACTGAAGACATTGATGAGTTTTTCACTAACTTTTGAATCATTTTTATCCAGAGGGCACAGAATTAAAAAGGTGTTATTCTGTTAAATAATGACAATTAACTTTAACCAATAAGACTCATAGCATGAGCACATGGGGTACCTCTCCAGCCAACAGTAAAAGAAAGAAAACCCAGTTTCTATTGCCTTCTGGAAGAGCCTGCCTTCTTCCTTTGCTGCACCGTGTACAGAGAAGCTACCAGGTTTGATGAGACATCTGTAAACCTGTACTGCAATAGTGTATTTTTTCACCTAACACATAGAAAAATTCTGATCTCTGACTTGCTTACTCTCCTGAGCTTGTTGCACAGACTACTGCAATTGTGCTTAAACTCAAGTGAAATCTACAACCTGGAGTTATCTTTAATATCAGATTTGTAAAGTTTAATTTTTATGAGGAAAAGCAGGTACAGCCATTACTGTGACAGAAGTCTGCCTCCCTTGTTTGCTATTTTAGCATTCACGAGTAACTAATGTAGCTGAACTTACTATGTAGCATTTTTATGAACTTACTATGTAGTTTTTATGGTGTGAGTTTAGGACACTGGTGTTATTTGCAACCAAAAAGCCTGAGAATGTTACAGTGGCCATCCCAAGTGTGTTTGAATAATATTCTTTGTATTACAGCTCACTAGTAGGCATGTAGTTCATAGTTAAGGATCTAAAATATCTTTTCCTGCAAAAGCTTAAAACTTTCTAATATAGTTTCTAGTATCCTTACTCTTGTTAGGTTGCCAAGCTAAATATGTTTTTTGAAGACAAGGAAGTGAGATTTAAGAATTTCTGAAACAGCTTTTGAGAAACTGATGTTTCTTCTCTGTTGCTTTATGTTGGAATAAATCCTTGTGCCAAGTGGTCAGATGAGTTTGGTGAGTATGGATCAGCACCGAGTGCTGGCTCAGCACCACGTTGGTCAGAGAGCAGCCCTGTTGCCTTATGGAAGTGACAAGTCAGGGAACAGTTTTGCTTAGTACAAACTGTAAGGTTTGATAAATATCAAACTGAAGAGGCTGGAAGAGGTGCTGCTCACCAGTTCTCCACTGATACTTGCCTCAGTTGTTGCCCTAATATGCAAGATGCTGCACCTCAACCTGTCAGCAGTTCATGGGGTTGTGTTCTTGTTGTTTGGTCTTTGTGGTGAACTGTTGCTGAAGGAGCAGGTGGGGTTTCTAGACTGATCAGAAGGGAAGACAGAGAAGGAAATACCTTGTGGTTAGTGTGTTTAATTCTGTAGTTTAGAAGTCTCTCTGGAAAAGTCTATAGAGATAAGTTATTTAGTCACCATGACCTCACATGAAGTATTCTCAGAAAGGGTAATGGACCACAAATTGTTTGGTTTCAGTTTTTGGTTTTTTGATTTTTGGTCTTGCACTGTATCTATAAAACTCTGATTTTACTCTGAGATTTTTTTACCTTTTAAGAATGGAAACTTAAGCATGTGTATTTTTTCCTTGTTATTTTTTTTGCTTTTTGCCCTGCAAAATACAGGAAGAGAAAAATGGAAGGGGCTGAGTGAGAGTGGTCAGTCTTTTGAGGTTTATCCAACAATAATAAACACTTCCATTATTATTTTAATGTTCTATTAATTTTGCACACAGTTGGTAAAGGTCTTTTCACAGTGCATAAAACTGAGGGCAAAAGAATGTGGGGGTTGTCTGGAAACCAAAGGGAAAAAGAAGTTTAATCACTATTAGATTTAACTGTATTGATGGTAGTTACGTTTAACAGCTTCTAGACCATGATGATACTAGGACAAAGGTGGCCAAGCAGAGGAGACAGAAAGGAAATCAGTAATAGAAATCTGGAGTTCACGTCATAGAAGTAGAGTGGCTGTCTCTGAAGTCAAGGAGGTGGACAGAGCAGAACAGAAATGATCAAGAGCGATGGAAACTGGAGAGCTAAAAGTGAGGGAAGATACAGACAGCATTGACCAGATACTGAAGTGTAGTAATGTGATACAGAGTTAATTAAAGATGTAAATTCATCTCAATGTTTAGAATCATAGAATTGGCTGGGTTGGAAGGGACCTCAGAGATCATCAAGTCCAACCCTTGATCCACTACCGCTGCAGTTACCAGACCATGGCACTGAGTGCCACATCCAGTCTCTTTCTAAATATCTCCAGGGATGGAGAATCCACTACTTCCCTGGGCAGCCCATTCCAGTGCCTGATCACCCTCTCTGTGAAGAAATTCTTTCTAATATCCAACCTAAACTTCCCCTGGCACAACTTAAGACCATGTCCTCTTGTCTTGCTGGTAGTTGCAAAAAGAGACCAACCCCCCCCTGGCTCCAGCCTCCTTTCAGGGAGTTGTAGAGAGCGATGAGGTCTCCCCTGAGCCTCCTCTTCCCACCCCCAGCTCCCTCAGCCTCTCCTCACAGGACTTGTGCTGGATCCCTTCACCAGCCTGGTTGCCCTCCTTTGGACCTGCTCCAGGACCTCAATCTCCTTCCTGAACTGAGGGGCCGACATTAGAGTTAGACATTTGTTGTCACCCTGAAGTTTTTAATAGTAAATTCTGTATCCTGTTTCCATATGGACATGATCTCAGCATTGTAATTTAGCCTTCCCAAGCACAGAAATGTGAAGATCCATTTTCAAAATTAAGCTCCAAAAAGCAGTATGTAGTGTTATCCTCCATGCTCCATCCTATCGGGTGCACTGAGCTTGTTAGCTCAACAGCCGGATGAGTTCCAGGAGCATGTACAAGCCTGAAGGAAAAGTATCTGCTCCATATGTTCCATATAGCTGAACGCTCAGGGGAATAAGGTCTGTGTCTGGGAACCGGATAGTACAACTTTTTATCCCTGACCCAGTGCCTGCCCTTTCTAACAAACAAAACTCCCTCAAAGAAATGTGGTTTATGATCTGTTTTTAGCTCTAGAAGCAAACAAAACAAAACAAAAAAGCACTTGATGTATTTTTACTACTTTTTATAGCTGTGTCTGCTCTGGGCACTGCAGGATGAGCGCTGCACTTTGTTTCTTGCAGCTTTCCACCCTCCCCCCCTCCTCAGCAGTCCCAGTGTGCTGTCTGCTTGCACAATTTTGCTCTTGAACAGAACTGATCAGATGGAGTTTATCATCTTTTTGAAATGATGGTATCTGAGAGAGTCACCCTAAATAAAGAGATGCAGCTGCCTGATGGGGAAGAGGGAGGTTGCAGGGTGGGGAGGTTGTTTATGGTTGTCTTGGCTCTGCTGGGTTATTGATCTGTCCTGGTGGTTTTATTCACATGACATGTCTGTACTGGTTTTCTTCCTAGAAGTATTTTGATATGTAAGGAAGAAATTGTGTCATGTGAAAAGATGGGAACCTTTTAGTGCATTCAGATTGGGTCAAGTTAAGAGTTAAGAGACAAGAGTTAAATGTAGTCCAAGGGCAGTAAACTCCCTGCTGTTCTCTGCAGCTAATGGAGGGCAGAGGGAGTCTCCTGAAAAAGCAGTTCAGGGAAGATTCTTTCTTCCTCCAGAAGGTGATCTGTGGCACAACCCTCTTTCCCAATCCAGTGGGAATAGAAGAACAGGAAGATCAACTCTGTTAGACTGAAGTTAGCTTGTGTGAGCATCCCTCTGCCCCATGCTTGCTCTGTTTGTGCTTGTGTTTTCCATCAGCTTTAAAGAACATACCCCCACCCCATGTCATTGCAGTGCTTTTGACTTTAGGTCAGTCTGCAAGAGCCTCCAGCTATCAGAGGACCTGTGACAGCAATGTGTATTTTAGTCCCAGCAGTCATTTTGACATGTCAGCTGCCCAAACCTATGCCATGAAAGAGCAGTTCCTCCTGGTGTTCCATTGTAAGATACTGAAAAAGAGCTGTTGTGCTGTGAGTAGGAGGTAAAAGGGAAAAACAAAACCACACAGAACCAGCAAGGCTTGGGGCAGATGGTACCACCTGTGTCCATCTAAACCTAGCCAAAGTAGTGTGCCATTTCAGTGGAGAAACCTGGAAAATCTAATGACTCAGTCTGAATAAATAGGGAGACAGTGAGTGAGATTTTTGGCTTGTGTCCCAGTACTCTTATGAAAAAGGCTTCCTATTTCATAGCGCAGAGAACTGAGTACAATTTGGTAGCATCACTCTGCCACAGCTTGTTACCAACTACAGACTAAAATGTCTGGTGTATCCATGTGAGAACTGACACATAAGTAGTCTGGTGACTCTCTGACAGTTTCTGGGTTATGATTGAACCTGTCTTCCCAATAAATTGTGATGTTATTAGCAGGGGACATACTGGCTGGGTATGCAACAGTCAGAGCTCACAGCATTTGATTCCTTTGCTATGCTCAACCAGACAGTGATTTTCAGGCACTTCAGTTACCACATCTACAAAGCTGCAATGTGAACCAATGCAAGGTGTGTCTAAGTCACCTTTGAGCAGTGCTTCCAGAAATGCTCTGAAGGGGAGGAACAATGTATAAAGGCAGCTCCTGAATGGGATGAAACCTTGTTTTCTTGCTGACTCTCTCCACCTCTTTTCTTCTTGATTGTTTCTGACAGTATCATGATCTTTCACATCCTTTTGCATTTCCTGTTACTTCTCTACTTCTTTTTCCTTTTTATGTTTAAGTTTAATTAACAGTTAATCTGTTTTTCCCCGTGTCACAAAGAAATCTGCCCTTTCCCTTGGTCCTGAAGTCTAAAGGTTTTGTCTGTCTGCCTCTTGTGTTGGCTGCTTTGCTTAAACTCCCCTCCTGTGACTTCCCTAAGTCCCAGCCCAAGCCTACACCCTCCAGTTAAACAGCATCATGCAGTTGTGGTCCGAGTGTCTAACCCAGCTCTTCTCTCACGTCCTTCATTTTTTTTCACTGTTGCTGAGTATGCATGTTCACCTTCCATCCAGTGAGGGTGCAGGTTCCTTCAGACAGCTTTTCCCTGAGATCTCATGTGTTGCTGAGCCATTTGTATTGTCAGGAGGCTCCAGGAAGGGATGACTGTATGTAGAGTTAAAAAATGTGTTACCACAGTAACTAGCTATAGGGAATGCAAACAAGAAAGTAAATCACATAAAAAATAAACTTTGATTAGGACTGGGCAGCCTCAAGGAGCATAAAGGGAAAAGAGCAGCCATGCTGATGTTTGTGTCTTACCTCCCCAGGGAGCTGGTGTTCACAAAGTCTCAAAGTCAGATTCAGATGAGATGAGCTGGCTTTGGAGACAGGGGGGTGGATTTTGCCCCATGTGTTTGGTCTCTCTCCCCTGGGAACTGCCATGTGCTGATCTTTTAGCATATGTGACAGCATTCTTTGCAGTGTTTGAGTGGGCATCCTGTGCCTTACAGAAAGTAACTGAGAAATATCAGTGTGTGGGAAACAGGTTGGGATATTCAGCACTCATTATGTCTATTGATGGGGATACTTTTCTGAGGGCAGTTTTTGTCTTCACATTGTTGAACAATCTATGTGAACCCTTTTTAATCACTTTTTGGCTTATGCAGTGGTGTTAAATGGTATCAGATGGTAATACATCATTCTCTAGAGGGACAGACTCTGTTTCTCTTCCATTCTTAAATGTTTGATGGTGGGAGGTGCTGACTACTGCCATTGATAAGAGCATGTTCAAGCTCTAGCTAGAGGAGTGCCAAATTATACAATACCCCATCTGCATTGCCAGGCTTTCTTTCTGGTAATGTATCAGTTGAGATCTCAGTTCTTCAGTAATTAGTTGTACATCTGTGAGCAACTGTCCATCTGATTTATTATCTGAGCAGCAATTGAAATACAGAACATTGCCCCATTTAGCCTCAGGATTGAAAGTTATGGTGTGATAAAGCGATGTTTAAAATGTAATAAAATTGACAATATATAAACAAATTACAATTTTATGGGATTCTATAGATGATCTTAAATCAATATTTTAAAGTTTGTAAATTCATGGTGCTTGAGAATAGCTTAATACATACTAATATATTTTTAATTGCTGCCTTCTTTTATTTAGTAAGAAGATTAAACCCTACCCTGGAAAATAACTTGACTGTGGCAAAGAAGACTTAGTGGAAAAGTGAATGTAAGTATTTCACAGCATGTACCAATTATTTATGTTTGCAAACCATTGACACTGGTGATACTATACATCATGGCAAATTGGCAGCCTAAGTTGCAAAAAAAGACAAAAACAAACCCATTTCCAGTGTGACAAGAATGCCAGATCTGATCATTGTGCACGTGAGGTATAAAATACCTATTGCATTTTTTTCAGTTTGGGTCTTTAGGCTATACATACCTAGTGTTTTTTTAACAGTGACAAGTGCAATTAGTTATTTTCATGCTTATGAAATCTTTGCAGGGAAAATGTCAACTTGAAGTTGTCACTAAGTGTCCTTAGATGGAAAAAACCCTCACTACCCTTTTAGAAGTACCCATGGGGATCCTTAAATTCAGTAACACAGACATGTTTCCCATTTCCAAAAGAATTTAGTCTAACTTGGAGCCAGTCTAACTAATTTAGTCTAAGTTGCAGCCAGTATGAAGTATTTCTCTGTGTACTTGCCCCAGAGATGTGAGTTTATAGAAGAAGATTGCACTGTGGATTGACAATTCAATTTAGAGTGAAATATAGCAGCTGCAAGTTCCAGGCTAAGTGCATCGTTGTTCACTTGAGGTCACTTTCTTAAACCTGGAGTCAATAGTTCTTTAGCAATAAAAGCTTTGCTTCATTTTCTAGACCTTTTTGAAATTGTTACTTTGATGGTGAATATCCCATTATTTTTCTTAAAGTAATTGCTTTCCTTAGGTGTATTTCATAATAATGTGAACCCTCTAACTGTGTGCAAGCACATGTCTATAAGTATTTGTGTGTGAAGCAAATCTGTATCTCTGCAAGTCATACCCCAGGAGGCTTTGAGTGGCTCTGGTCTGCAGGGTAGTGGTGGTCATGAACTTCTAACTGCCACAGATTCATTCCAGTATTTTTTCATGCTACATTTTTCCCACGATTTCACCTTCTATTTCCCAAAGCCTGCCTGGAGAGTTTGGAAGTGGTCAACTAAGCCTTTCCAAATGTAGGATGAAGTACAGAATTCATGACTTACATGTCAAATAGGACAGTGATCCTTTCTTAAATGTCTAACAAGTTGGGATAGTTTTAATTATAGCCTTTAGGCGTTTTATAAACTTGCCTTCTAAAATAACTAGCTGACCAATTGTACTGAAACAGTGAGATACTGCAGGAACACTGAAAAGTGCTGTCTGGTTTATACAGAGCTGTCTACTGATGCAAGGTTGCTTGTAATTAATATCCTTAGACTTGACAACATTGCACTAAGTTAAAGATTCACAGGCTAGGCTGTGCATTGACTCTCTGGTATCTGGCCCCCTTGGAAACCTATATAGGCTTATTAGAAATAAAATCAAATCCCTAAAAGCTGCTGGTGTGTATTGAACAAAGCAAAGTTTTGAAGGCATTTACTGGGACCCATTACTTCAGTTACTTTAAGGTCCTAAAAGCACATCTCAAGTGACCTTTTCAGCCTGTGGCAGTTTTTGAACAACTCCACACGTGGTGATGACTTAGTACAAGTAGAAGTTTTTTCTTGAGCTATTTTTAATTGTCACCAACTTGATTTTCAGTTGTTCCGCCTAGGAAACTTGGGGAAGAGGTACTGTTATCTTCAGTTCCCACTTTTATTAAAAAAGCAGAATATTTGTTTCTTTTTTCATTTGTAGTTTTATCAGTGTCTGTTTAGCAAGCGAGGGACATTGGTTTGAAATATGGGTTGAGTTATAAAAGCTATCTGCCCAGTTAAAATGTCATTTCATATATGTATTTTTGTGAAAACAAAAGATATGAAGTAGAGCTGTATTTCGTAAGTTCAGTAGTGGACTGTGATTATTCAATGATTCTATGAACTGCCAAAGGAATAGACACATCCTTGCAGAGAGGTAGGTACTAGTACCTTGTCCTTGATGTAATAACAAATATGGTCTCCAGGAGATGTTACTTTCATGATATTTAAATTTTGTGCATGTGAAGACTGAGGTCCTAAATGGAAATCTTCTTAATCTGGCTCCTTCAGACATCAAAATTATTGATTTATTCTTCTAAACTTGAATAATTTTCAAAAAGTAATTGGTCTAATAGCTAAGATTTTTGCAGTGGAACCAAATTAAGGAGTTTATGTGGAGAGGAGAAAAATCCTCATCATACCTACTTTTGGTTTTGTATTACATAAGTGGCTGTAGAGAGATTCTCATATAAAAAGTCAGCAGAGCTCAAGAGGGTGAGCAAAGCACTTTACAGGAACCCAGAGGAGCAGTCGCTTTACCTGTAGACATCCATAAACTGGAGGCAGAGCCCTGAAATATGAAATTCAGCACACTCTCTTATGACCATCCTTTTTGATGTGTAGCACATCCAGATATTTACTGAAATATTTTGTTTTAGTCAAGATTGAAAATTAAATCTGAAACTTGGATTTGAAGTACATTATGATCATAGAATCATAGAATGGTTTGGGTTGGAATTGCCCTTAAAGATTTTGGCATTGGTAAAGCCAGAAAGTGGAATAATCTTGCATGAGTTTCCTCATTCACTTCCAATGAGCTTCTGGACTGACCTGTCATAGAGTTAAGGGCCAAAGCTGAGATGCTGGAAGAGATCAGTGAAATGTTGGTTTGCTGTGTTTCTTCACCTGGTGAAAAGGAGAGAGAAGACGGTCGGAGTGGTTATTCCCACACACACCTTAAAATAAATTGGGAAAGGCTGGGAAAAAATGTACGATGGACAATAGGGATGATAAGTGTTGCATTAGGGTGATGATACATCAAAATAATCTTGAGCTAGTGACTATAAGCAGAAGGAAGGGATGTGTGTAACTTAGTGAATCAGAAGGCAGTGTCAAGAAGAGCACAGGCAGGGAAGTGCACAGGGTTAGGGGAAGTATACCCAGCCCTAATTAGATACCAAAATTAGGTTTTTACTGCTCATCTGGTAATCTGAAATCCCTGTACCAATTTTTTAATGTAGCATTGAGAGGTTTGTTCACTGTTCTCAACAGTGTTTCTTATGTAAAATATGTGCACTCTCACCATAAATAGCCTGGTTCAAACACCCTTGTGAAGGGTGAGAACCATGTTGTGTCTTGTGCTGTCTCCAAACTCTGCTTGCTGGTGGGCAGGTTCCTTATGGAAACTCTATGGAAATGCTTTTTAGACATTTAGGATTATAAAGTAGTTGCTCAAAACTGTACCCATCCCAAAAATGTCCATCTTGGTTTCAGCATCCAGCTGAGTATTGTAAAATTAATTGTTGTTTATAAGAACTTGGGTCCCATATTGTGATTTAAATAAATAATTCTCAGCAGCCTTTGGATAGCATGGTAAACAAGGCATAGAGGCACACCAGGTAACGAGGAGAAAAGTAAATACTGAAAAGTTGCTAGCTCATTAAGTAATGTCTATGCTGTGCATTAAATGAGGCTGGGTACCAGGGGGAAAAGTCGTCCCATCATAAAGACTATCATGAAGGATTTGCATAAAGAATCTTAATTCTAATATTTTCTAGATATGACAATCAATCAGACTTGAGTTCCCAGAATCACCTCTAACACTTATCTTTACATCTGTAGGACTTAAGTCACTGAAGCTTCAGTCACTTAAGTCACAGGTGACATTTGTTCAGTATTTTCTACGTGTCTTTGGCAACAGGAGGGAACAAGATGTGGGCTTAGAAAAATTGTCTCACACAATTTCTGTTGTCATCACCCAGGGACCCTAGAGGGCATTTGGTGAGACTGCACAGTGATTGCATTTTGCTTCATGCTTGGGCTTTGTGGCATCTCTTCCAGTACCAATGTCCTGTCTTTTTTCCTTCCCCATTGGTTCTGGGTTCCCTGTGTTGCTTAGCTGGCAGCAAAGAAAATCCTGCTGCTGTAGGGGAGGTGATGTCTCTGCACTGCCAGCACAACTAGCCTGTCACACCGGGTCAGGCTGTAACCACCAGCAGGAACAGCCCCAGGAAAGCCCTTCATAATGATCTCAGGGGTGTGGGAGGCAGCTTATTTGGAGACTTCTGCTGCTGTTTTCCCATATGCTATCAAATACAGTCTTTTATTTTCATCCAGTAAGGGGTTAAATTCACTGGGCCATGTAAAGGCCAAATGTCATGCCTTTGCTGCTGGATCTCTGGGACAAGAGTGCCCATGGTGAAGGTCCTGCCCTTGTTATCAAGCATGGAGTGGCTGGAAGAAAGCTGTCTTTTCAGGCAAACCTTGACTCTGTTTTCTCCAGCAGCAGCCTACATGGGTGACCTGTTTTTTGTTTTTTTTTAAAAAAAAGTGTCATGAAAAATTGGGCATGTTTCAGATAAAACTGTAATAGTTTTGCCCATATGTTGCCACCTTTCCCTCTGTGGAGAAAAGAGGCCACACTTTAGCAGCAGATCCAATACTTGAGTATCTGCATTGTGGTATGAGCTTCTTATTTTGAGACCTGCTTTTAAAAAAAAGTGGGTTAGTCAGTGTTTTAGTTATAAAGAGGTGGCTTACTGGGGTGTGGGGGTGTCCTTTCTCCCTGCATTCAGTAATATTCAACCTAAGCCTACAGGTATGGCTTCAAGACCCACAGCAGAAGATTCTTGCAACCAAACATTTTTTTCTTTAGAGGTATCCATTCATCTTCCATGAAACACAGCTCTACATGTCAGTATTTCTTTCTCATATTTCTCTGACATAATTTCCTGGGGAATATGGAGAAAAACAAATAGCAGATTCTTTACTATTTTAGGAGAGGGGTGGAAACAAATTCACCTTCAAAGTACTAGCTGTTTTAAATGCAAAATGATCCTGCCTTTATTAATACTTGGCAAAGTATTTTAAAGATCAAAGTGTCAATATTAGCTAATTCTCATGACACACCTGTCAGGTAAGTAAGAATTATATCCATTTATAAACCAGGAAACTGAAATACTGCCTAACATCAGCATTTTCACAGTTGCTACCTAGTTAATTTGCTGAAATAACTAGTCGAATTCTCAGAGGTTCTGCATATTCTTTGTTGTCCTAAATTATACCTGGAGCTCAGGAGTATTCACACTTTTGAAACTGAATTCAAGTATTTTGGTACAGAAATGTGGGTATAGCAGCTGAACCAGAGGCACCCACACTTAAGGTGTTTTTCCAGACTTAAGCATCCTTAAAAATTCTCAAGCCAAAACTTGCAGGGTGTCATTTCCCAACCTGGACTTGGGCTCCTGCACTGCTCAACTCTTACAGCATAAGGTAAAGGGTTGTATCCCAGTGGAGCTGCAAAATATATGAGGTGTAGATGAGAACTAGAGGGCAAGTCTTCAGAGTTGTTTTTTTTTTTTTCTTTTACAGGAAGGTGTGTATAGAAGGAGTGTGCAGAGAGGGAGAGAGGGTGCTTGAAGTGGGAAGAAAAATGGTGTGTGATGGCAGTTAATTTCTCTGCCTCCTGCTGTTCCTTCCATTAGAGATGCAGGTTACCTTGTTATTTCTGTCATGGCTCTTTTTGTTACAGCATCAGCAGAGTGGTATAATTGGGCTGGAGGACAAATTTTTTGCTGCCCTGTTGAGCAGTGACCAAAAAGGAGAGGGGATTTTCAACAAGTGCTGTCTCCCTTTCAGTATGCAGTGCAGCTTGTTTCCAAGTGGTGTTTTAGTTGGAGCAGCAGTGGTTTTCAAGTGCCTCCCTTTGTCTGTGCAAACAGTTTTTGTAACCTGTTTGCTCCGTTCCTTTGGTGTGGCGATGCCCAGCCCTGAATGCAGCACAAAACTTAAGGATGGCGTCACTGGATCCCAGTCTGTTCTCCCACTTGCAGGAGCAGGTGGGAACGGATAAAACCCCAGCCAAAGGCTGTCGATGGGTTGGCAGCTAAAGGAGGGAAAAGCCCAGGCTACAAAAAGGGGTCTCAAGGGATTGAACAGCCTGGAGCAGGCGTGCACAGCTGAATTAGGAGTTGGAATTGTTTGTCTTTCAAATTTAGAGAACTTGTTTGCTGTCTTGGCCCTGCACAAAGTGAATAAGTGCTACTGCTAATAACAAAGCCCAAAACAGAGAAGTGAAGGATTAAAACCAGAAAATGATGACTCACCCTCCCTTACCCCCCTCAGTTTTTGTCCCCACTAAACCACTTTACCTCACCAAAGCCCTGGTGGCTTTTTGTTTATAAATAATCATGTGTTTGAAATGTTAAAATGTGTAGGCAGAGATTAAAAGGATATATGATGCTACAGCATTAAAACAGTGCCGACTTCTGCAAGGGAATTGTGGAGGAAAATTAAAATGTAGTTATTTTTGGCAAGGGCTGATGAATCCTGGGGAGATCAAGAGAAAGCAAAAAACAGTTTGCCCAAGCTAGTGAAAAAAGTAGAAAAGCTGGGTGCAGTAAAATAGTGCTTCACATCAGTTCTTTATCTTACTAAAGTAGAATTTGAAGCTTCAGGGTTGTGTCAGTTTTGGGGAGGAGAGTCACCGAGAAATCTTTATTGATAGTACCAGCCTAAACTGTCCTCCTCTTCCTTCTGTAAGTTTGTGAATATAGCTGCTTCGTTATCACCTGTGTTGTAACATATTTCTAACTTCTCCTAATCTGTGGTGGCACTGAGACGTGGATGGACACCTATGATGCTGTCAGTGGTGTGTGGCAGTCCACAGGACTGTACAGAATAAGCAGGTTGTCATAATACAGGTTGTCATACCCCAGCTGGGGTATTATTCTGTATTCTTGCAGAAGCAAGAATATTGGCACTGGATTTCTTTTTGTTCCTGACAATGAAAATATAGAAATGTCCCCACTTAGAAAAAGAAATGCATTATGGACTTAAAGGGAACTGTTGCAAATCAGTTGTCAGCACTGACTATAGCATTGATTTTGGAGTTTTCATTTTTAGTGTCATTTTCTAATGTTGCATTACCTTTGTCTCCATAAACCTTTGATTCCTGGCCAAAGAGAGCCTTTTCATGGGTCTGCCAATGGTGGAGTTTGTTGTATGCTCCTTGCTCTTTTTTGACTTAAGATGAGTGAACAATACCATTGTGAATAAGCACAGATAAGGGCACTGTTCTGCTGCTTTTCTTCCTCATGATCTTGCTTCTGTTGTCTGCTTGTTGATATAAGGGAAGCCTCTGAACTCTCTGTCTGTAGCAACCGTGCAATTACTAATAAACAAACCACTTTAGGAGGTCCCACTCACTTGAGGTCTAATTAATTTCTGGACACCCCCAAGCCTACTGAACCCAGGGAGTGGGGCTTTTGGAGGATGCCCTTGGCTCTGGCAGGGCATTGCCACCCCCATCCCTCTGGCTGCCTCATGGCTCCCTTCTGCCCCATGGGATGGAACAGGAGCCCACTTGGCTCCCAGTTCCCTCCACAGGGCTTTCAGACCAGAGCTGGGCTTGTGCAAGAGGCTTTTTGAAGCCCTCCTGCTCTCTGGTCCCCCTGGGTTTGGTGGGGTAACAGCCTGGGGGTTATGGGTGTCTTCACAGGTAGCAGTCTGAGTGCTGGGTACAGGAGAACTTCAGCTCCATTCCTGCCCTGCATCCTCTTGTTTTATGATAGCAACGGTGTAGTTTAATCAGTTGTCCAGGGTGAACTGGTAGGTTGCTTTGCTAAATGGAAACAGTTTGCATTAGCATGTGGATTTGCATGAAATACACCACCTCCACTGCTCTTCATCTTTGCTGTTACTTGAAAAAATGCCTGGTGCTCTCTGGGTGTTACTTTTTTATTGGTCTTTATATGACTGTTTATAAGCCTGGCTTGTGTTCTTGTTTTGCTTTTCTTCCTCCTTTAATTCATTTAAATATAGTAGTTGAGAAGAATCTCTATAATAATCTTTGCTTCAATTAATATTATATTTAATTTAAGGATTTAACAGGAATAAAACAAATAATTAAATACTTGTCTGCTTTAATTTTTTAGGGTAACATTCAAGGCAATCTTCAGCCTTATTTGAGCCATTTAATGCAATATCTGCAAAATACATTATGTTTAAAAATAGCTGTTCCTTTGGACATCGAGACTGTATTCTAGTGTCCTGTTACTGCAGCACTTGATTAAGTACAATGTAATGAAAAATAAACTAGGTTTTAGGCATGAAATTCCTTATTATCAGTCAGTAAGCCGATGACTGTGTAAACAGAAGTCTTCCAGGTTTATGCATGCTGTTTTTTCTTAAAGTTGCATCAGTTTAATTGGTGACTAATTAAATGAATTGTATTAAATCACAGTTCTGGGAACTTCCAAGTTTGTGAAAAATTGTAACTGGTGTTTATACACAGCTAGTGTTTTCTCTAAAATGTTTATGGAAATTTCCAGGCAACTGATGGGACCTGCCATATTTTTCTTCAAAGCTAGACCTATGCTTTTAAAAAGCATGTTTTTTAGAACTTGTTCTTTTGGGTTTTTTTGAACCTGGATGAAGGCCAGTGCTGCTGGTTGCACTCAGGAGGCAGAAGGTGTGCATTGCTTTGAGAGCTCTGGCTGGTTATACTCTGACACCCTTATCCTACCTTCCTTTCTTGAGCTGTTTTCTGCCAAGACGATCTCACTGCATGTCAGAGAAGTCATGAGAATTCCACAAGATTTTCTGAGGGACCCTCATTAAGAACAGCAATCTGGGTCACAGTGTTGACTTTGGCATCCTTTGCCTCCTCTCAAAAATCTCCACTATAAGCCACTGGCCATTTGGCTCCTTATGGTACTCACAGAGGAGATAAAAACCAAAAGGATCACAATACTGTTTCCACTGCAATGAGCAGAAACATATAGTAGACCTGATGTCAAGGGTGCTGGAGCAGATTCCTGATGCCCCTTAGCATTTCTTACAGCCAGCATCTTTACAATGTGTTAGCCTAATCATTCTGTACAAGAGAAGCTTCTCTGGGGTTGTTTGGCCTCTGCTCTGCAGTGGCATTGTTTGCCAGTGCTTCATCAAAAGCATGTACAAGTGGAATGACTGTAGAGGTTTGCTTGGCAGCAAAAGCAAGAAGATCCTGTTCAAAGTCCAGGATGGCTCTAGGAAGGAAAGGTGTGTGGTCAGTAACCCAGATTTTTCATAACTTTGGGAGAATTCAGATCAGGCCATCCATCCATATGGGAATTCTTTGGTTGAATTGACTTAAACATATTCTTACAGTGGTCTAAGCTGAGAGATAGAGATCTTAACTGGTGTATAAATATTTGTGGTGCTACCCTGAGTTTGCATTGCAGGATGTGTATGGCTCCTTCTGGAGTTGCGACACATGGGAACGTTCTACCTCTTTGCATGGTTACAGATGTTGCTTTAGGGAGGTTTATGCAGAGAAATTCTCTCTCCTAGGGGAGGTATATGTGAGCAAAGATTTTACAGCTGGGGGGCAAGATATGGTGAGAGAAATAGTTCTTTGAAAATCTGTTTTTGAAGTATATACAGGCCCAGGAGGAAAAGAGCAAGTAAACGATGTAGATGTGGAATTGAAACAAAAAACTAAAAAATGGAAGGTGTTCCAAATATATCTATTTTGCATGATTCAAGCAAAACTGGATATGCTAACATTATTGTAAGCAAATGTGGTACCCTGAAAATAGTTGTCTTATACAAAAGCAGGCATTTACTCTCTTGAAAGCATAACAAGCAGAGATAACATCCTCTCTCAGCAAGCCTGTCTGTTGTCTTTGAAAAGAATGAAGGGCAGCACTTCTTTCTCCAGTTGTAGGAAACATACTGAAGGTGTTCTATTTACACAGGTTTATACAGCCACTTTGTTGGGTACCAATCCATGCTCTTATCAAACAGGGTGGTTCGGTTCTCCCATCTCTCCTAGCTGCTTGTTTATGCCACTTCCATGGGTGGCATCAGTATGAGTGCAACCTAATATTAGGCCTAAGCAAGAGTTGAAAACTTCTCTGGCCAAGATCTGAAAAAATGGGTAGTTCCTGCTGGAGCAGCTCTCTGAGTGTCTTCTCACCACCTCTTGCATGCCAAGACCAGTTGACTTTCAAAGCAAGGGATTACTGTGCTCAGAGGCAACATAGATTCTCTCTAGTGATCAACTCGTTACCAATTGGTCTGCCCAGATGTTAGGCAAAGCCTAACATTTACCCAAGATCTTACTCTGAAATGAATGGCAGCACAACCTAGAGACAGGGGGGCAAGATGCTTGCTGTCAGATTCTCTAAAGAAAAAAAACTCTCATCTGTGGGACAGTAGAGGAAAAAGAAGGTGTCCCAGGTAAGGTATTAGGTGTGCTGTGGTCCTCCTCATGGCATCTGTTAAGCAGCTGACAGGAGCCTTGGCTTTGACTACAATTGCAGAATAACTAGGGAAAGGGAAGAGAATCAAGGGGTACACATTTGATGTTTTGTGATACATTATTTTGAGGCAAGCATCTCTGCAGTGATGCTTTTTGTCCTGTCCTATCAGCTCCTTTACTGAGGTTGAGCTACATTTATTATCTTTGGTGTTAATCTAATACATCTAATGTATTGGGGAGAGGTAAATATCTGACAGCCCTTGTGTAGTTAATTCATCCCCATGCTTTAAAGACTTACAGAATCCTTGTAAAATATTGTCATACAAATAGTGGGTGGTAGAGTACATGCTGTTACAGTATGGGAAGTAGATCCTTTTAAGTATATTCCCTAAGTAGATGCACATTACAGCATACAACTATGTTTTCTGGAAGCAATTGAAATTGTACTGGGATCTCTATTTTCCATTCACCAGCCCTGGAAAAGGGATAAGCATCTAGGAGACAGAAATTAATACAAATTAATATTGTAAGTACAAATTTTATTAAAATTCTTGACTGTAAGTGTGTGAGTGAACTTGATAAATTAGATTACCAAATGGTTTTGAAAGTTTGCGTTCATTATGGGTAAAAATATGTGAAACAATATCTAAACAAAGGCTAAGTTAAACTGTTAAATACTGCTTCCAGGAGTAATCAGACATTTTCTGGCTTCTACTTTGATTTGAAGGCTGTCTGTGAGCCTTCGTCTTTATTCGTGGTAAATAAAACCTCTTTCCTGAAAGAATCAAGGTATGAGTGTGTAAGAATCATAATATTATGCCTACCACAATCGGTGATTTTTTTAGGGATCTCATTAAAGTACAAGTTCTTTCCCAGCATTAGAGCAGAAGTACCAGTATATGCTGGAAGTAAAGCAGTCACTGTTAAAGGGGATCAAGCAAGTTTAAAATACAGGGAGGCTGCTCAAGGCAGGTGTCAATACCCTCTGATAGAGAAGGAGCTAAAGATTAAATGTAATTGCCAAGGACTGTAGTTAGGTCTCTCCCTCAGTCCTTCCCCCAGCCAGCAGTTGTGAGCCCTGTGCTAGTTTGAAAACCAGGGATGCAGCAGCCTGGGGAAGCACTGAGAATTCACTTGAGGACTGAATAGCAAAGCAAGATTAACTGAGGGCTCAGAAGGAGGAGAGACACATGTTGAGTAAACTCTTGTGCATCATACAAATAAGTACTGGAGGAGCTTACTCTGCATGACCCTTTTTGTGTTTATTGTCAACGGGACAGTGAGATTGTGAATATGCTGAAGAAACCAGATCTCTTCTTGGCAGATGATATTCCACAGTGATGAACATTGGTCACTAGTCCAAAGGCAGCAGGTAAAGAGTTTTGCCCACAGTTGTAAGTGACAGACTGCACACCAAATTTTGGTGAGCAGGGACTGAGCAAGACTCTGAAGTGCTTAGTATAGTACCAACCTCGAAAGGTTTGATATAAGTTAAAGCATATCTGACTGAAAAGCTTCTCACCCATTCAGAAGAAGGCAGCTTTTCATAACATGTTTAAGTATTTACATAAAGATCTAATAGATGATGATGGGCAGCGGACTAACAAAGTCTGTTGTACGAGCAATAAGAAGCCCAGATAACAATAAAAAGGATATAATGTATTTGGGGAGAAGAAGCTACCATATGCAAGTGTCTGAGCATCCAGCTATGTGATCTCAGAGCTCTTGTAAGCACAAAATGGCCAGGCAGTGTCTAATAAATTCTGACTGAAACATGCTGCCTAATGGCAAAACATCGATTGACTTTCATTTAGTGTTATTTCTGGACTGTGGCTTATCTGACATGGCCCAGATTTTGAATTTTGGTGTGTCTTCCTGCTGGTTTATTTCTATGTGAATGGCCACTACAGCACAGTGCTTTTGTAGGGTAGGAGTGAAGGCACCACACCACAGGTTTCTTAACTATATATCAAGATCATACATCACTTGACAGAGTGTTGCTTTTATGTTCACACGATGTAATTCCTTTTTCTTGAGGATGCCGTAGGAGAATGTAATTGCCATAAGAGCTAACAAATGATACAAAGTATTTGGTGACAACTGGAATTGCTCAAATACTTAAGAATTGTTGCATTAGCTGGTTTCATCGAATAGTGAAAAGTAATGTTCTAGGAAGTAAATGTCAGATTTGGGTTATCTGTGAAATGCTACTGCTTTATAGTGTTGCATTATTAGAGACATTTGTACCTTTTGATCTGCATAGATTTTCCTTGTCTTCTGTTCTTAATACACAAATTGGGATTTTTGCAGTACATAGGCCGAGAATTTACCCTGTGCCAAGTAGCAGTCCACAAGCTGAGAGAGGGTTAGAAATTCTTGGGTTTGTTCCCTAGACCATCCTGGTTTATGGTTGTAGACTTTACTTCTTTCCTACAGACCTCTCAGTTCTAAAAATATCTGTTTTCTGAAAGCTTCCACACGAAAGAGAGTGTATGTATGCTTATTACATGTAATTTCCATGTTGCTTTTGCTTGGGTGTCATTTCTTTGTCCTGCTTTGGTTCCCTCTGAATTTGAAGCTGAGCTCTCAGGGGATGAGCATGCTGGAGGTCACCATGGCAACACTCTGAAAAATGCACACTGCAGGCACCAGGCTTCCCATCATTATCCCTGCAAGTGCTCTGATGATCTGTGGACTTGAGGACTTATTCGGAAGCTGTGAGAGGGATGGAGGCAGTGGCTGAGAGCTGTGGGTACCTTGCCTACTAAACACAAACACATTTCCTGTGTAAACTGAGGAACTCTGGATATTGTTTGCCAATGTACAGCCCTAACATCCAGAATTTTCATAGCTTACTGCTGAGATTTCCCTTAGCAGACTGTAAACCTTTTTTTATTTTTTTTTTTTTTAGTTCCACGTAATTTCAATATTAGTCTCCGGGGTCTTAGCTCTCTGTATTTTCCCTCAAGACTACCATGGAGATATTGCAAAGGCTGAGATTGTTATCCTGGTAAAAGTTAAAAAATGGTTGATGATAAAACATACCATCAAGATTATGATGCAGAGAGGTGAGTGCTTGTATCCCTGCTGTTCCCAAATACTTTTTCAGGAAAAAAACAACAACAACACAAAACAAAACATACAAAACATTCAAGGAAGAGTTGTTTTATGGATGGAGCTAAAGAGACCCAGCTCCCGCAGCCTATCCTCATAAGGGAGATGCTCCACTCCCTTAATCATCTTAGTAGCCCTGCGCTGGACTCTTTCAAGCACTTCCCTGTCCTTCTTGAACTGAGGGGCCCAGAACTGGACACAATACTCCAGGTGCGGCCTCACCAATGCAGAATAGAGGGGGAGGAGAACCTCTCTTGACCTACTAACCACACCCTTTCTAATGCACCCCAGGATGCCATTGGCCTTCTTGGCCACAAGGGCACATTGCTGGCTCATGGTCATCTTCTTGTCTACCAGGACCCCCAGGTCTCTTTCACCTACACTGCTCTCCAGCAGGTCAGCCCCCAACCTATACTGGGACATAGTGTTGTTCTTCCCCAAATGCAAAACTCTACACTTTCCCTTGTTAAATTTCATCTTGTTTCTCCCTGCCCAACTCTCCAGCCTGTCTAAGTCTCTCTGGATGGCAGCACAGCCTTCTGGTGTGTCAGCCACTCCTCCCAGCTTCAAGGCAGTGGTTTCAGAGTAGAGGTTTCGTCCAGCAGCAGTAAATAACATCAACTGGATAAAAATGTATTGTCTTCTGAGACAAGAGTTAGGGGCTCTAGGTTGTGTTCTGACAGGACAAGTGTGGCACTGAAGTTTTGCTTTATATTAATAAATTTAAAAGTACAGAAGAGTGACTAATTCAAATGTGATCAGTAGTCTTGAATAAGGTGCCTCTGCTTCCAGTTACTGCATGGGAAGTGTTAAGCCCATCAGCATGATTTGTGAACAAGCAGAATGCAGAACACAAATGCCCAAAATAGTTGGCATGGAATGGTCAGGAGAAAAAAGATATTTGAAACCTTCCTTTCTAGGGGTTTTCCCAGTGCCATTTGTCAATACTCATGTTAAACTTGGTTTCACTACTCAGCCCTTGCACAGTCAAGTCTCCAGTCCTGCTCTTTAGGAGAAAATGGAGCAAGGCTCACTCACTCATATTTTGAAATGCACTGGACAAGGAGCACAATGAGGATGCTGGTGCCCTTTCCTTTACATCCCTTCTAAAGAAATGTAGGACCTGGGTTTAAGTTTTTCATCCTGAAAAAAGGTTGAGGCACCAAAACCAACCACCCTTGCTATTGGGATAACTAAGAGGAGAGGCTGTTGTGGGTGTGCTCATTCCTTTTCCTCTTTCTTTCTATCTTACCATAAAAAAAGGATGGAAAGCTCCTGTCCTGGGGAGGAAGTGTTCAGGGAGCAGGACATGGGCACCTATCTGTGCTGGGTAGGAAGGAGCAGAAGGGACGAGAGGGAAGCTCTGATTCCCACTCTGAAAATGGGAATTCATCATTTGGCATTCATCACTGGGTAAAATGCACAAGCTGATCCTGCACCAGGGAGCCCAAATCATCCATGCAACTCAGTGCCCTAGAAGTCAGGTTTCCCTCAGACTGTTCTGTAAATGTATAAATATTTCTTGTACAGCAGGGGATCAAGGAACCTCACTTCAGGTAAAAGCATCTGGTAGCAGAGCATCAGAGAGGTGGGTGTGGATGCACTGAACACCCTGAACTGACATTTCCAAATGCCTTTAGAAAAGTATTCTTGCTATGGAGCTACTACACAAACTCTGCAGCATTATCCACATGCTCCTGTCCTCTATCCTATCCAGCCAAGGCCGTGCATTTCTTCTGGAATCTAGGTGGCTCTGGCATCTCAGTGCAGAGATCCTTACTGCTGTGTTTAAGTGCTGGAAATACTAGACTGAGCTTCTGCTGGAGATAGGTTTACTAATGTTATGTCTGAGGTTCCCAGACAAGTTTCAGCATGAGAAAAAGAGCAGAGCCTTTGAACACTGACAAAATGAAGGTAGTTCAACTTCTGTAGAAGCCAGAATTTAGGGGAATATGGGAGAAAAAAAATTAGAAAACTAATTGTATACATAGGCAGAAGTTATGAGAACAGCGCTCTGTTATGACAAATAAACCTTAGGGAATGCTACTTCATTTTTTGTCATTACAGGACTAAGAATGTCTTATTTCAACATGTAACCATTAACTTGAAATAAATTGGACAATTTCCTTCCAAGGCCAATTAATTTAATTACCTCACATATGTCTATTTGTAAGAAGCAGTAAAATTGTAAGTGATGCCACATATTTTAACCCATTACAGAGAGCAGAACTTTAGCAGAACAGGAGATTTTCAAATGTTCCTGTAAATACTGATGGTGGTGTTGTTTTAGGCAACCCCTGAACTCCAAATGTAGTTGGCAGGGATGCCATAAGTCAACAAAGGTACCTGAGCCCTATTTTTTAACTGTAAGTCTAAGAAAAATGCAGAGGTTATATGGGTCACCGCTCTGCCAGAATGCATAATGTAAACAGGATAAAACAACTGGGAGTTCGTGGAATCTCAGCATGAACAAAGTTTTAAGAAGTGCTGATTTCCTGCTGCAACTTCTAGCATCAGCATTAATCGAATCCAGTATATTTATCTTCCTTTGCCATTCTCTCTAAAATTAGATTGTTTACATTTTTGAGCAAGCTAATACCACAGTTATTTACTTCTTACCTCTACCTAGTAGAGAACCAATCTTCTTCTCTCACCTCTAAAACACAGTTTTTAGAATAAAGTTGAGACTCTTGATGCTTTATAGAAAAGTTTCTCCTAGATAACAAAATGAGAGATGTAGCTCAAAGGGGCTTCTGATGCCTTTCCTGTGCTGAGATGTGTGGCTCTCTAGAGACAGGCCATACTTCATTCTGCCAGTACTTTAGGTCTCTGCTGGCAAAAAGATCTTCCAAAGCTTTCCCAGAAAACCAGCCTTAGGTGCTGACCAGATTTAACACCCAGTATTGTTTGTTGCAAGTCTACTTGTTCCTAGAAATGTAAATGTCTTATCCTTCAGGTTCTTGCACTAACACTGTTTGAATGCGTCTCAATTTTGATGTGGAAAAGCAATTTCTGCCTTGTATCAAAAGTTTTTTTTGAAAATATGTTTTCCTGTTCATTTAGTGAAAGAATTCAAGTCAACCCTGTTTCCCTACTCCAGCCCTGTTGTTTCTAATCATCCTTTCAGCTACCAAATCCAGGCCTTGAAGAGAATAATGCAGTAGGTAACACTTTAATCAGTATAGGAAATATGAAACAGCAGGGAATGAGTTTCCAGCTGTGCAAACAAGGAAAAAAGGAAAAAATGTGAAAGCTGTTTTTTTCATTTCTTTGTCCTTAGATTGGTCTTACCCATGGGGCTTTTGTGGTGCCACAGTTGCATACTTATCAATAATTGTTTCCTAATTCTGCTCCGTTTCTGTACTGAAGTTGTATAAAATGTTGAGCTCCATGCAGACAATTTTCAAGATCCCATGTGGACAACAGAAACCAGTGTGCTGTTAGTAATCTGTTAAAAGGGTAATTTTCCTCTTGTATTGGTGTTTAATTGGATGGAATCTCAAATGTTAATAGTACCTATATTGCTTAAATACCGTTCTCACTGAGGTGTGACAAGGGACAGGGAAGGGACTGCTCATTTGAACACAGAGCTTCTCTAATTAATCTAAACCATATCTGAGTCAGGGAAAAGAAGTTTATCAAAATAATTTCAAGAATCAGAAATGCATACTTCCTTGTGGCAGCTGTTCATTTCTACTGGGCTGTTATCAAATAGCATGTAAACTGAACGTGTTTTTTGAGGAAGGCTCACCCAGAGGGGCATCTCAGTGGGGACAAGGGACAGGGTGGTTGCTTGTCAGTGATGAGCAAGCTGGGTCAGTTTGAGCACCTCAGCATCAGGCTGTGTCTGAGTTCTGAATCACGCTGGGGCCCTCGGGTCTTATTGCAATATAAAAATAGTGATTGTCTGAAGCTGCATAGCTCAAGACCAGGTGAAGGCCAGCAGCCAGCTGCAGCCAGGGCTGCAGGACAGGCATGGTATGCTTGCAGCAGCTTTCATCTTTGCCTTTTTGTTGTCTATTTTTCTTTTTAGTTTCCAGCATGAACTATCAAAATTAAATATTTTATATATTTGTGTTCAGTTTCCAAGGAGGAAGGATGTAAGAGGGGGCAGGGAGATTTAAGCCCCTGGAGGCAAATGGGAGGCTGGAAGAACAGGGTCAATGAGTATTTTTTGAATGGCCACGGGTGGGAAAGACATAGAGTGTCTGTGCTGTAGATCAGAGAGGCACCAAGGAAGAGAGAGCTGGGGTTTGTTCAGCCCGGAGAAGAGAAGGCTCTGGGGACACCTTACCAGTGCCTTTTGATATATTTAGGGGGCTGATAAGGAGGAACAGGACAGACTTTTTGCCAAGGCCTGTAGTAGCAGGACAAGGAGCAATGGCTTAAAATTGAAAGAGGGAAACTTTGGATGAGATGTGGAGAAATTATTTTTCTCTGAGAGTGGTGAGACACCGGAACAGGTTGCCCAGGGAGGTTTGTGTATGCCTCAACCCTCAAGTGTTCAAGGCCACGCTGAATGGGGCTTTGAGCAACCTGGTGCAGTGGAAAGTGTCCTTGCCTGAAGCAGGAGGCCTGGACTAGATGACTTTGAAAGATCCCTTCCTACCCAAAGTATTATAGCTGGTGTCCTGTCCAAATACAGAAAAATTAGAAGAGATTTTCAACTCCAGCAGGCTGAATACAACAGTTTCAATGCAATTAGGCAACTAAAAAGGCTTCTGAAGAGTGACTTACTAGAGTAGGCTAAACTAATACTCAGACCTCCTTCAGACATGCCAGGAACAAAAAACTCAGTGTAGGGCCAACTGGTGGCTGGGGTTTGAAAGGCTGCTCAGAGAGGATGAGTGCCTTACAAATACTTCATTCATTCTTGCTACATCCTGTTCCCTCTGGAAGAGGTCAGGGATTTTTTTGTGGCAAAGTCCTTTGGGTGAGTGGGTTGGGGGAGCACTGGCACGTGCTCACTTGGGAACCTTGGTGGGAAATGACTGTGTGATAGATCTCATGTTTGTACAGAAAAAATATGAGTGTAAATACGCAAAAAGGAAATGTCTTTGTGTATCCAGCTCCACAAGGAAGAGCTGACTTTTCTTCCCCCTACTGTCACTGGGCTGTGGAATCAAGGCTTTACCATGCAGAAATGTAGTTTATCCAGTACTTGTCATGAAGCCATTAGGAAGTGACTTATCACTTATTAAGTTATCTCTCACTATTATTCACCATTGTCTTCCTATTCTGTCTTCCATTTAAAAAAACAAACAAACCAACCACAAACAAATTCCCTCAGCAAATAAGGCAGCAATAGTGAAAAACAACAGAAATCCTTCCATAAGAAATAGGATTTGGCAGTCCCCTAGGATGAAAGGAAAAAAAGATGATGTGAAAGTAGCAGCAGTCCTGATTCCTTATTTACTTATTCTTGGTTCAAACAAATAAGGTCCAGTTAAGATACAGGCAATCAGGGATAACAGGGAGCAGGTTAGAAAGTCATTTACTTTGCAGCAGCTTTCTGAATGAAGCAGGCTTGCCCAGGACCTCAGGACTGTCACTCACTGTGGTACAAAGGAAGCACAGTATCCTTGGATGTTGCATCAGGATGCAGTCCTGTGCTAGCTCTTGAAAGCTTCCAGTCATTAAACTTTGCTAAAAAGCATAAAGCTTTTTTCAAAAAATGGTACTCCTGCTTCAGCAAGCTGGCCACCATCCAGCCCTAATGATTACCTTCTGCCTGGCTAAATTGCTCTGTTTATTTAATTGGACAAGGTCATATGTCAAATGATGTTGTTGAGTAGGGTTGTTGATGCCAGGACAATAGGTACTGTGTCACCTGACTCCTTCAGGGCTGGGTGAAGCAATTCTTATGTGTAGATCATAGTGATTTTGTGCAAATCACTCTGAAGCTTGTGAAGGACTTCATAAATCAAACAGCAGTTCCAGTATAGTTTAAATAAAGCATTATTAATAAAGGTCCTGATCCCTGTCAGGCTACATAGACCACTGTGGGAGTTGCATGGCAGTATTGTTACAGTACTTCAGTGTGTATAAAAGAGAACAACTTGACTTGTACTAGAAATGAAGAAGTTTCTCCTTATACATCTACCACAGGTCCCTCCCATACTGATGCTTAGAAGTAGCACTGGAGGAAGTAAGGATCCTTGATTCTTCTAGACAAAAATGGTTGTCTCTTTTGATTAGATTTTTTTTTTCTTGTCACACTGCTGCTTAAAGGCTAATAGATACCTTAATAAAACTTTGTGTCTGTGTCACCAGTGAGGAACGTGTTGCACTACCTCGAGCTCTGTAACCACACTTGCTGCATGGTAGGGACCCGGGCTGAGGCTGTTGGATTGAGAGTGTGGAGTTTCTGGTGCCTGAACAGGGAAGTCAGCTGTCTAACACCAAGTATGACCCCAACTGCTTTCTCAGCAGTTCCTAAACTTATTCTCAGGATTTGACCTAGACTGGAAGGAAGTGAGAAAGACATTACAAGTTGAGAAACTTCTTCAAAAAAGCAAATAATGATCCTGCTGAGCAGAGCTATTTTGAGAGGGAAGGTGTTTGTTTAATCACCTAATGGAGCTGGTGTTTTTTTTTTTTTTTCAGACGTACTCAGATCGAGCAATGGCCCCTGAAGTCAGTGGCATAGTTGCCTTGTTGGCTGGTTTTTGGTTTTTTTTCCCTCTTTTCTTTTGTGTATGGAAGCAGGGATCCAGCCCCCTCCCCTGGCTCCTTGTGTGGCAGTGAGCATGCTTTGCATACCAGAGAGACTGAGCAAGGTGACCTTGCTTTGCTCTTTGAATTATAACCTCCTCAGTCAGAACACTTGAAGCACCTTGATTTTAAGCCACTGCCTTTCTTGCTGAAGGCACTGTGCAGTAGGAGTAAAGATAGTTTAAATCTGTTCCAGGGAGCAAGAGAGACTTTATTAATGTCTGGAGTATATGAATCCCACCAGCATGACTGTCTTTAGTATCAGGGATCAATTATTTCAACAAAGTAACCAATGCACCCCATACAGGCAATCCTTACACCCATTCTACGTTGAAGGCAGGTTCCCTATAGCTGTGTATTTCAGGTGGTTGTACTCAGAGAGGGGAATGTCCCAGAATTTGGCCAGATTCTCAAGAGAATTAAAAAGTAAGTGATTTCTCATTTCATTCTTTTCTGCAAATTTTTGTGTAGTATTAATACTTTTACTTTTCAAAGGCTTGCCTGAATTCCCAAATTTGTTTAATGTTACTAAATGATTATATCAATTTAACTGAATACTCTAATTTGACATAAGCCTAACTATGTCTAAATAAATATTTATACTCAGTCTAAACAAATCTAAATGTTAAGTAGTGACTTAAAAGTATTCAAGTGCCTTGTTGCGAAACCTGATTTAAAAACCAAATAAGACAAATAAGTATAGGTAATGCTGAAATCTAAACAAATGTGCTCATGTGTACTTTTAACTGTATACTTTTATGTCGTGCTAGATACCACACCATAGGAAAAGTGGTACAAATCTGTGGAATCTGGGACTAAAAATGTGTTGTCTTTTTTCTCTAAAGGCTGTTAAGTGCCTTCACTAAAATTAGTGTGTGAGTCTGTGTGAGAATTTCTTGGCATTTTGTTGACAGAAGGTGCTTAGAAGTGTAAGTTTAGCAGGGTGAGTTGGATGACTGTATATACTGGGCAATGTGGACAGCTTTGCACTATAGCTGCTCCTAGTGCACAATCTTAGTTTTTCTTAATGAAGGAAATAATGCTCTTGTTGATCATTGTGTAATGATGGTTAGACTTGAGCCAACATTTAAAAACTCACGTTTTTTGTGCTTGAAAATCCAGCCACCATGTTACCATCAAGCAAATGTGATGGCTGTGGAGACCTGAGTGAGCAGCAGAGTCCTGGCTCCACCTTCCTCTCTCTGTAGTAGCAGAGCTGTAGACATGGTGCTGGATTCAGGCCTCCCCTTAGTCACTGTGAGCTGGGACCAGCCAAAGGTCAATGGTTGTCCTTCACAGGCACTCCAGTTTGAAAACTAAACGGAGAGACACATTGCTATCTGAAATGTTTATGAATTTTCTGCCTGAAAATGTTTACCCAAACTTTAAGGAAAGCTTAATGTTGCAGCTAACTTTAGCAATATACTGGAGCTGTCTGGGTGCTTGTTTTGGTTTTTTTTAACCTTGCCATGAGCTAAGTTCTCATAATATGTAATATTTTTCATCCACGTGTTATACTAATATTGCAAAGGAATAAAACCACCATACCCCAGTGCTGCAGCCTGGAGACTTGCTCTGCTTGCTGTGCTTCATGGTGGCACACCTTCCTCACTTGAGGCCTTGTCCAGCATGGTTGCATCTTTTGTCACCAACCCTTTCCTGTACCATCTTTCTTTGCATCAGTATTATCAGTTTACATGCCAGTCTTGCTATCTATATCAAATGGCAGTGTGCTCAGCCTGAATAAATTCCATGTTTTTATGTATGCTGATACAGAACGGTTCCAGAGATGAAGCCTTGGTGAGTTGCTGTTATTCAAACTTGCAGAGCAAGCAAATTCAGATTTCAGAGACATTCAAAGCATGATGTTCATCATCCTGGACATTCTCACATTTCAGTACTTCGGTAGCTAGTTTCTGCATATCTGTCAGCTACAGTTCATTCCTGCTCTTCTCCCATCAAACAAACAGAGAATAGTAAATTTTAGTTTCCTACTGCCTTTTCTTAAATGTCAGCATTTAAGTTTTACAGAAAGCTAGTGAGAGAAATCTGTGCTCAAATAGACATGCTCAGCTCCTGGTGTGTTCTGTGGGAGATGGTGAATATTTATTTGATGGTAGATTGTATTAACAAAATCATTTGCAAATCATCCTAGGATATACAGGTCATTTGTGTCTCTGAGTGATGCTTCCTCTGATGTGAGTCCACAGGCTTTGTACGTGTGCAACAAAAATCTCTTGGAAATTTGTCTCTTTTTGAGGACTCAGTCATACTGAAATTTCTGTGTGCTTAAATGGGATTTCTGGCCTCTGGGACTTTTTTCCAGCTTTGTTTTGGAAGGGCAAACTCTTCAGCGGGGGAGTTTCCAATGCTTCAAAGCCTTCCTGTGCCTAGCAGGTTCTAGCCTTGCATGTTTAATAAGCCTCTGTGGTTGTCTTACTGTCATGAGCTCAATGGTAGGCATATTTAAAGCATGGAGATAGGGTGTTTCTGATGGTAGTCACAAATGCAGAAAATATTATCATGTGAATGTCTGCAAAAATTCACATTGAAAAGAGCAGGCCAAAATGTGAAAATTTTTAGTCTTGAGCTATCACTTTGTTATGGCTACAGATTGCTGGTACATCACATCCCCAGCATGTAGCTTTAACAGGAGAGTATCTCTGACTGATCATACTTTGCAAGCATCATACATTTCCATTAACTGGATGCTATTACCACCTGATACGTAGGTCACTTCTCCTAATTAATTAAGGGCCTAGAAGGTACTTATTACTTTATAAGACACCAATGAAGACATATGTATGGGAAATTAAAACGTACCAGTTTGAGGGTTTTATATAAAACCAGATCAACTATGCAAGTCTGATATCTAGGCAGATCCTAATAAACCCAATGAAAATTAGAGAAATTATATCAGCTTAAAGCTAATAAATTGTGATAGAAATGTTCAAAGCTGTCTGCAAAAATCCTTTCAGGCAGAAGGATTAGCATGAATCATTTTTTTACAAGGATTAGGGAGAATATTTTGCAGGGTAAACTAGTCCATAAAATTGTTCCTTTATTTTGCAGCCTATAGAAGGACTTCTCTCATGAAATACAAAGTCTGAACAAAAACTTGCATTCTTCAGCTATGGCAACAGTAGTTTGTTGTTTTCTTATGCACCAGAAGTAAAACCAGAAGTGTTCCTGCAAGAACTGGGCTGCGCATTCTGATTACTTGGAAATAAGGCTGTCCAGATAAATGTTCCAAAATATATATTAAACACTAAAATTCTGACTGCCCTTCAGTTGCTTTGCAGGGAAGTGCAGGTTGTTTTCAATGACGTTATGCTTTAAGGCATATTTCCTGTTACCTGTACACATCAGTACTATGAACTTAATGTAGTCCTATAAATTTTCATCTTACTTGCTTTCAAACAGTTAAAGAAAAGTGTTTATGCATGGTGGTCATGTTTGAAGAGTCTCCTAGATATATATTCTCTGTTAGAAAGGGCACAGGCTATGTTTGAGTTTAGAGTTTATCTACTGTACAAAATTTCTCAGTACACTGAGCAGAGACTGTAAATTCAAATTCAAAATATCTGTGTACAACAGTACCCCACGTACAAAGCAAACATCACAAAATATACTTGTATTAGACCTTTTAACCTCATCAGTGGGTGCCATAAAAGAAACATTTAGCCCAAGAGCTCAGAAGATGTGTGATGAAAGCTGCCCAGCGGAAGTCTTTGGAGGCTGCCTGAATAATTAGGGTTGTGGGATGAAACTTTTCATGCAAGGAGGAGGATTTACACTGTTCTCTATTTGCCTGGTATAATGTAGCTGGCCCTTGTTGGCTCTACTAACTCATGTGTCCAAATGTGATTATCAGTGTGAAGAAAAATGTTCCCACCATCTGCTGAGCATTCTTGCAGTGCCCTCCCTGTCCTGCTACAAACACACAGAAAAAAAAATCATCTTGTTATAATCATTATTCAGCCATGCCCTGTATCAGCAGAGACTGCAACACGGGAGAGCAGGTGGTCCTAGTCTCATCACCAGGATAGCACCTGGAATTTTATGTTAGGTCTGTGAGGAGCTGATGGTTTTGGTGGAGACCTCTTTACCATTAGTTAGCGTTGGCTGTTTCATGGGCCATGAGGCAAATGTTGTGCCCAACTTGTCCTGCAGTTCCTCCAGTGAGAAAGCAGTAAGAGTTTGCATGGCTTTACTCATGGGTTTGCATCTTTTGTCATGTGCTTTTTCTTAGGGATGCCTTGGCAGCACTTAATTAAGCAACAGGTTAAAGATGCACTGTGCTGCCAGAAGCTTGAAGAATTCCACTCCTTTATTTGAGTGTGGTTAGCCCAGCTCATCAGTCAAAGGAAGAGAGGGTTTAGAGTTACTTGCTCTTAGGAAGAATGAACTCTTCTTCTTAAGACTGTTAGGAAACCAAAACCAGATGCCTTATTTGCAGTGCAAAAAGCACTCCTCCATCCTCCCCACTTTTTTTTCTGTAAAGATACATTTCTGAATCTTGCAGTTGCTCTACATTAAAATACTATTTGAAAATGGTTTGATTGCAAAATCAGCAGGCAGATAAATAAATCCCTCAAACTGTGGGTTGTTATTATTTGGGGTGGAAGGCCTGCTCTGCTTGTCTGTCGCTGTTTACTTCTGAGCATCTCAAATGGCATCCTCTGATCTTTAGGAGCATGACTTGTGGTTCTTGAAAGCCTTTGAGGAGACATGGAAAAATTTTAAATCTGGGACCCTGACTATAATCAGTGATTATAGGGATGAAATTTTGAGACTTAAGCCTATTATTTTTTTCAGGGCAGAGAGGAAAAGACCAAACATATATGTGTACTTACTGGATAGCAGCATTTCCAAATAATCATTGCACCCTCCACAGGAGGACCCTGTTCAATATACAAAGCACGGTTATAAGAAAGACAGAGAGAGGATTTCTACCAGGGCCAGTAGGACAGGACAAGGAATAACAATATTAAACTTGAAAGAGTGTAGGTTCAGACTGGATCCAACAAAGAAATTATTTTTCTGTAGAGTGATGAGATACTGAACACATTGCCCTGAGCTCCTGTGGCTGTCCCATCACTGGAAGTGTTCAAGGCCAGGCTGGATGGGACTTGGAGCAACATGTTGTAGTGGTAGGTGTCCTTGGCCATGGCAGAGGTGTTGGACTAGGGGACCTTCAAATGTTCCTTCCAGCCCAAACCATTCTACGATTCTTTGTAAGTTTATATATCAACTAAATTGCACTAGACCCATCAACACAAGCCATAAATAGGACCTGCCCTGGTTGGCAGGTTCAGCTGGAGTGAGTCCTGAGCCCACTTCTGCAGACTCGCTGGTTTTATTGTCTGTACCACATGCTTTGGGGACACTCTGCAGAGATCATAGCATTGTGTTCAGTGTGGCTGACAACTTCCAAGAATGAACCTCTGCTTTAGAGGGCTTGGGCAGGGCCCAACGTGAAATGGCTACTGATATATTTTCATCAGACATTGTATCGTGCTCCTTTTTTCCGAAATAATGTGCTTCCAGAGATGAAATCATGTTGGACAGTTCTGAAGCTAGGAAATGTGTTTTATGACTGTTATTCATCCATACTTCGGGGATTTTATAACGCTTTTGCCAACAGGCCTTTATATAGTCAGGCACAGGTAGGTGCTGCTCTCAGGTTGGTGCAAATTACTGGTTTACTGGCTATATAAATTTGGAGTGAAAATAATGAATAGGAACATAGAAGTGCAGTCAAGTGTCTGTCTGGGCAGACTGGATCAACTCAAGTCAGCGCTGCCTCATTAGAGCCAGGAACAATCCATTCGTTTTGATGAGCCTCACATTGTGTTTTGTGGTTTTCTTGGTTTGTTTTTTTTTTTTTTTTTTGTTATTTGTTTTGTTTGGTTTTGGGTTTTTTTTTAAGAAATAAATTTTAAAAATAGGAAAAGGTAAATGCAAGTCAAAATGAGGCAATTCTGCTTTGTCTCTTCTGACCTGCAGCAGCTGAAACCCACAATGGATAAATGACTAAGTACAATTAAATGCAACTTGTTAATCATAGAATGTCAGGTTGGAAGGGACCTCAAGGATCATCTGGTCATCTGGTCCAACTCTTCTAATATCATTGTTTATATGATATGTCTCAGCATCTTGTCAAGCTGAGACTTAAAACTTTCCAAAGTGGGGGAATCCACCACTTCCCCTGGCAGACTGTTCCAATGTCTGACTGTCCTCATGGAGAAAAATTATCCTCTTGTGTTCAGTCAGAATCTTGCCAGGAGCAACTTGTGCCCATTGCCCCTTGTCTTTTCCATGTGACTCCTTGTAAATAGGGAATCTCCATCTTCTTTGTAGCCACCCTTTAAGTACTGGAGCATTGTAATAAGGTCTTCCCTAAGCCTTCAACTGTAAACTTCTGTATTTGCTTGTATCTCTAGTGCTTAACCCTTTATACTGTGTATTGTATTTGTTTTAGTGTATTAATTTTCTTGCAAGCCCTTCTTCTTGGGGATTCTATTTAACTCATCTCCTCACTACCTTCAAAGCCTCTCCAAATATTTGCCATCTGCCCTTTCTTGCTATGCTCTTCTTCTCCAAGCTGTTACTGCCCTGTCTCATCATCTTGTCCTGGCTTCCTTCTCAGCTGCTGGAGTTGTCTATGAGCAGAAGCAGCTCCTCCAATTTGTTGTTTCTGTTGTGCTGCTTCACCTGCATCATTTACTGCTCCCTCTTCTTGCTCCTCTGTGGCAGGACACCCCTTCACCCAGAACTCTTTCTTTGATGTTTAGGTTCCTTCTTTCTCCTCAAGCTGGAGTGAGCACTTAGTGTGTAAAAATCAACAGGTGCCCTGAAGTTAAGAATGTCTCGCTGTGTTTTGTTGTGTTCTGAAAAAGCAGGAGGAAAAAAAAAAAAAAAAAAAAGAGGAGGAAAAAGCAGTCAAGAAACAAACGAGGTATTTCCAGATAAGGTTTGAAAAGAGAGAGGAAGTCAATGAGGCAGTGAGTATATCTGAGCTCCCTGTTGAGGTTTGACAATCACCTGAAGTTCTTGTTCTTTTTTTACCCCCTTTTCTTTCTTCTACCTCCTTATTTTCCATCAGAGACTTCCCAGAAGCGTGTTCAAGCTGAAGTAGCAGCAGCTGTAGGAGAGTAAAACTTGGAGGCTGTGCCTGAGAAGAAAAAAAGGTGGGGGCAGAAGGAGCTGTAAGAAGATATGAAAGGATGTGTAAGGGAGAAAAATAATACAGCTTTTTCAAAATGTCATTAACGTTACTTTGAAGGCAGGGGAAAAAAAAAAAAAAAAAAAGGCAACACATTTTAATCTCAGAGCTATCAATATGAGGAATATCACCATAAACATACAAATGGTCCAAGTGAAAGTTTAAAGAATTTCAAGAAAGACCAACCAGACAAACCCCTGCAATTTATCTCTAACAGCAAAGGCCAGGAAAACTCCCCATTCCTCAGCTATGTGTTTCTTGGCTCCCAACATCCAATAAACCTTCTGTTTCGAGAATTTTCTCCATCCTCCTCTGCCTTCCTTCTCTTTGTGGCTTGTATTGTCAGCTGACTAAATACAACATATATTGTAGTACTCCATTCAGTGCTGTTGACAGCTTCCCGTTTTCGTAGAGCTTCTGTCCCACCTCTCAGAAGTTCTGGATAAATTGCTAGCACAGCCACATAACTACATTAAAATGAAGAATGCAGAAATCTGTTAAAACTAAATGGGAAAACAAAATCAGGAGAAACAGAAAAGTAAGAAGTCTGACAAGACAGGGAATCATGCAGCAGAGGTAAAATTAGGGGTAATGGAATTTGTTGCACAGGACTTTATGAATTACCGTATTTGTGTTCCATTGATTTATGGGTTAAAATTCATTTATCCTATTAATTTATGGGATAAATTCATGCAGCCTTATCACGTCTGGTTGTACATGATTCTTCTATTAAGTCCCAGAACACTGTAATGTATCAGGAATAAAAAAAATATTGTCTCTGCCTTGTGCCAAAATGCTGTTTAGCTTCAAAAGTCTCTGCTGTCCTGTGGAGCCATGTTGCAGCGAGGAAATTCCTGGCTGTTCCCAGCTCTCCTCTCTCTGTACTCATGTCAGCAAGGGGCACAGTGCAGGTCTGAGCTGCTGCCAAAGCAGGCTGGTGCTGCTGTAAAAGGATGCAGCTGCATTGGATATCCGGAGTATGGTTTGGTGCTTCTGTTTAGAGGAGGAGGGTGAGATGGATCGCTTGCCTATGACCCTTCAAGTCCCATTTGTGTGATCTGTAGGGAAGGGAAAGCTTCACACATGCTGGAAATGTCTTCCTTTTGATTTGATTATTCTGTGTGTCTGTGATTAATGGTTAATTGCAAGGCAGAACTCGTTCTGGCAAGGAAAGAGCCAGAATAGTTTGTGTTCATTTCCACATGGTCATGCTCAGATTCCCCCACAGTGGGAAAAAAATCTGCCTCCTTTCTTGTTTCTTCCAGGGGAAGTCCGAAACCAGTCCTTGGAGATGACCTTAGCACTGAAAACAAGCAATTCGTTGTTGTAGAGTGGAGCTGGTGACACAGAGTCCTTTTACTATCAGTATAAATGCATTTTTTTACTTGTGCCGTAATACCCTTATGAGTGCAGGGAAAGCCAGCAAATTAAAGCTATCCTGACTCCTTGGGATTTCCTTCCCATGCTTCAGACTCTCATTTTCTGCTGGTCCTTCAGATAAAAGGAAAACAAAACAAAACAAAACAAAACAAAACAAAACAAAACAAAAAAAAAAAAAAAAAATCCAGGGCTTGCCCTAATGTGTTGGGCTGACATGGGATGGTCCTGGCTCCTGCCTCACAGAGGGAGTCACTCCCACTAGAGCTCAGACCCTGCAACAGGTATTTACACTTGGAGCCAAATTAGATTTGGCCATTTACAGGATTGAGGAGCATAAAAGTACTTGTAGGTGAGTTCAGGAGTATTCTGAGGGGTCTGTGGTCCCGTGCCAATTGCAGACTGATGCAGCTAGATGTTGGTTCATATGGCACTGCTGGGATAAGCACTCAAAGAAAAAAACCCAACCCCCTAAATTTTTGCTAGTTGGGAGGCCTTGGTGGTTTTAACAAAACCACAGAGTGGGTCAAAGAGGGGATTCTGTGGGTTCAGATTCCTGCTGAGTGAGCTGCTTGCTATTAAACACGTCATTTGGCTGTTTTTCTTGCAGATCAACTACATCTTTGTAACACTGAGAAAGCAAGTGCCTCATTAAAATGCGCACTTAGTTTCTACTGAGAGAACATGAAAAAGATGGAGGGATACATGTAGAAGGCCAGACTGGAAGGGAGGTGTGATCCGGGAAGGCAGAAGCACAGACCTGCTCATGCAGCTTTTCTTTTCCCTGTGTGTGCTCCTGCCTACATCAGCAGGGCTGTGCTGTTTGCATGCAACCCTCTTATTTGAGGTGATAATATAAGCACTTGCCTTCCTCATAAAAATTTTAATAATAAAAATAATAATTTGAAGAGACTTTTCTGGAATAAGCTGCTTGTGTCTCAGAGTGGTATATACCCCATAATTGCTGGTAGCTAATGCTGTGGAATGAGGTCTTTCCACAGCAGCTATTTTTATTGACTTTTCAGTTGAGTTACTTGGCACTCTGAACTTGGGAAGATACTTTCACTTAGGAAAACTTTTGTTTTGATTCCTAAGAGCAGAAAAAAACCCACCCTTGGACTACGGCAGAATTCATGGCATAAAAGATTTTCAAAATCAAAATGCTGCAAGGTCTGGCTGTAATAAATGAGGGAATTCATTAGAGTTCAGCTTTGTGTAGCACAGCTCTGCCTCTAAGTGCGCATATAAATCTGCAAAGTGCTACTCTTCTTCTTTTGTTTACCTGCTGATGTTGCAGAGACAGCACATTATTGGAAATTCTTGAGTGAGTTTGCAAAATAAGTATGTATGCATTTTCTGAGTCTCATTACCTGTTGTTAATGCTCTTTTGAGTGACTCTTAGTTGAAAAATTAAGACCTGTGTTGTTCTTTCTTGCTCGGAATTTGGATATGGATCAGAATATTAAATACTTTTGGAGTTGAGATGTGCACAGATGAAAGGTTTTGATTCAGACTGCTAATAGTGTTATTAATTTAGCTTGGAGCTAATGACATAATTATTAATCTGAACTCTGATTTTGCTAGCTGTTTGTCTCTCTCAAACTTTTTACTCAACCCTGATGGCATTGCACCATGTCTATGAGAGTCCTTGGTGGGGGAATGCTGGAATTCCTGTGGATATGGGACCTACTGTGGAGAGCAGTTTTGTTCCTCAGGCTCATTCAGTTGCAATGCTAGGGGAAATCTTTTCCATACTGGGACAGGAAGGTACGTGTGTTGGTTGCTGGAAATACTGTGTTACTGTAGTAGTCAGAGATGGTAAAGCTGTATGAGATTCTCTTTTTAATCCCCTACCCACACCCTTAGAGACTCTGGGACACTTGGAAGGTTTGTGACCTTGGGTAACATAAGTGGTGGTACAGATTCTCAAAACTCATCTTCTGCCTTTGTGGCAAGCTTCGTGGGGATGAACTTGTAAGTAAAGGTGAAGAAGTGTCCTTAAAATTCTCTTTAGGTGGTCATGTTCATGCAACACTACATCATAATTTCAAACACGTCCCTTTTTCCTCAAGGTTCAGCTCACCAGGCCGTGGATGTCTCAGTGTCCACTCTGGTTAATGAGCTCTCTCAGGGTGTGAGTTATCTGAGCCATTTGTGCTGCTAATTCTTCAGACCTTCTGAAACATGAGAGTCTTGAGTGAAGTAAGGATTTTTTTCTAGTGCCCCTTTTCCAGGGAAACTGTCCAGAGCACACTTTCCCAGCCACCACCAGCTTCTGCTGATGCTGCAAGCACAAGAGATAGATGTACTCCTCTTTGGGCCCTGCATTGCAGCTCATCCTTGCCAGACAAAACTATGGAATACTTATACTGTATTTTTGTAGCAAGGTTTGAGTGAAAGTAGGAGCTACAAGGGGATCCCCCTACAATGGGATCAGACCCAGCCAGCCCAGGTTAAGCACGGACAGGTCCTGTCTGACCAACCTGATCTCCTTGTATGATCGGGTGACCTGGGGGATGAGGGGAAGGCTGTGGATGGAATCTACCTGGACTTCAGCTGCTCACCAGTGGTGTCTCCCAGGGATCAGTGCTGGGCCCAGTTCTGTTTAATATCTTCATTGATGATTTAGATGAGTCCACAATTAGCAAATTCGCAGTTGGGGGAGGAGTGTGGATCAGCTGGAAGGCAGGAGGGCTCTGCAGAGGGACCTGGACAGGTTGGAGAGTGTGACTTGTTCATTTAAAACTTAAGTTTTTTCTCAGAAGCAAACCGTTCTTGATACATTTCCATAGTACCTAACTCAATAGGGCATCCGTGTTAGGAGCAGCCTTATCCATCACTACCACATCAGTTCTGGTATTCCACAGAGCAGAATTCCTCCAGCTGCTACTTCCCAAATAAGATCAGGTGAAAAAGAGATGTGGTAGTAGTGCATCTAATTTAATTTTGCTTCTTTCCTTAAGCCTGTTATATGAGAATTTCATGGAAATTTAGTTCTGGATCTTTTCCACAGCATATTTAGTTTTGCTTATTGCTTGTTTGGAAGGGAGAAAAGATGAAACCAATCAGTACAGAGAATAAAGAACAGTTGCCTTATGCAGAGGTCTGAGATAATCTGACAATTTTGGGCATGAGACTGGAGTGGCAGGGAGTAGGTGTCAAGAAAGAAAGAAAAAAAAAAAAAAAGAAGAAGCAAAACAACGTAAAAACTCAGGGGGTAGGAATGGGCAGAATTAATGGAGAGTGCATGTTGTCCTGAATAATTTAAATTAAAATTTTTATAAGCAAACAAGGTAGAAAATAGTAGAAAGGAAGCATTACCCATTTTTGTACAGAGAGATGAATTAACTCCTTTAAGAGTCTTTTCAGAGATGCAAAATATACTTTTCCCTAAACCCTGGCTCTGACATGAATTAGCAAGACTCTTCATTCTGCCCATGGGACAAAGGCAGGTGTATTGCAAATGCAGCCTCTGTCTCCTGGGTGCTACAAATAAACAAAACATTTTTTAATCCACTGAAATAAATGGACGTGGAGGTGAATTAAATACACAAATTAAGGTACAGTAAATTACTTTCCATTCATTTGAGGCATACTTTATAAGCAGACCTATTTATGGTTGTTGGGTTTGTTTTGGTTTTTTGGCTGAGAGCAGATATTATAATAATCTAACATTAATTACCTTGTGGGAAAAACAGGAACAAATGAATTTGATGAATTTTTCAGCTTTTTACCCCTGTGCAATATAGAGTAGAATGATAAAGCTGTTATGAAACAACATTGGAGTAGTATGTCAAGCTGGTTTTTTATTTCATTGCAAATAACTCTTAGGGAAAATATTTGAAACTAGATGGTGAGCATTATGACATACCATTTAGCCATGGAGGTGTAAGCTGGCTTTAAAGCTTAGTTGTAAAATTGAGGTCCTTGGGAGCAGGAAGAAAAGAGGAGTTTCTCACAAATAATATGAGAATTCTTCTGAGGTCTTCAGAGCAGGTCTAAGGTTGTTGTAGAGAGGTTCAACACTTCATTACATTTCAAGGCATGTGTCTGAAGAATGGGTTATAATTCTTAGGCTCATCTTGCTCACTGTCATACAAGGTCAGCCTATCATTAGAAGTCAAGCTTGTGCCATCAGTAATGTGCTGTCTCTTCTTTGACCTTATTTTACAGTTAGCTGGTCGATTGGGTACATGATAAGAGCTTTAGCAAAACAAGATTGAAGTTAGAGTTTTATTTTGTCTTCATCATTATCCTGATTTATATTTAGTAGGTTTTTGATTTTGTAGATTTTAGAATCACTCTACTTTTAGAAATGCTGTTACATTTTCGACAGGTTCTTCCTTCATCAGATTATGTAGTCACATGGCTGACTTTGAGAATTAAAAGGCTGTGGAACATACTTGTTTTTCTGTACTTCCTCCTAACAGTATTTATCTTTTCCTCCTGTCATCACTGTGTCCAATCATGCCACCTTCTGTTTTTTGCTCTCTGAAATTGCAGCAAACACTGGTAGATTTTTCTGTGCTTAGAAATCCAGCTGGCACTTGCCTCCTCATTTAACTGTTCAGGTTAAAATCAAACCCCTTTACAAGTTTCAGGTGGTCCATATCCAATTTCAAACAGTCAGGTCATCTGCTTGGGAAGTAAAAATTTAGGAAAAAAAAAAACATTAACAGGTTACTAGGCCCATAAAACTCTAAGTGATATTCTTAAGACAGATTTGAAACTATTAAGTTGCAGTGCTCAAGTGAATTGAAGTGTTGGGCTGTAATGCTTCCCAGCAGTCAAAGGCAATGTTGTATGTGAAGGGATCTATCATCTTCCAGCTTTACATTGAAGATTAGTGTAAAGCCTTCTTAAAGAGCATCAGCAGCCAGATCCAGATTTACTTGTAGTCAGCGGAAGGATTTTTTTGATGAAGGGGGAAGTCCTGCAGCACCAAATGTCTCAAACTCTTCTATGTAAATTCTCCCCCTCTGTTAAGGAGGAGCCCCTTCAAACACTGATCCTCCAACTTATCTTTGAAATCTCAGCAACAAGTAGTTCCTGCAGTATGAAGCTGCCTGTAGAAGCACTACCACTTCTTGACACTACGTTGTTTCAGATTGTCTGTTGTTCTCATTGTATTTTAGCACAGGATTGATTATCTAATTGGTTATATGATAATTGTGTAATCCTTAGTCAACATATTAAATTGCTAGGCAATTAATAGGATTTGAGGCTTTCCATAATCTTCATGATGTCTACATATGCATAAGGATAACTGCATTTGTGTCTGAAATCATGAAAGAAAAACCCTTCAAGTTGATCACCTCTGTGTAGATTTTATTTATATGTTCTTCTTTTCTTTCCCATTTTAGGTATTACATAGAAATGGCTTTATGGATCTGGACACTGAGCATTTTGAGCTGGTTTTGCATCCCCAAATCCAGAAGTGAGGAACTGAAATTTTTCCAGAGTGCTACAGAGCTAAATCATCTAACAGTGGATAATGACACTGGGATAATCTATTTGGGAGTGGTAAATGCTCTGTATCAGCTTACAGAAAACCTGGATGTAAAGACGTATGTAGAAACAGGTCCAAGAAAGGACAACAAAAAGTGCACACCTCCCATTGATGAAAATCAGTGTAAAGAGGCAGTACTGACTGACAATTACAACAAATTATTGTTGCTGAACAAGGCGGATAAAACAGTTGTGGTGTGTGGAAGCCTTTTTAAAGGAATCTGTGCCATCAGAGATCTAGAAAACATAAAAAATGTGAAGCATTATGTGGACAGTAGTGGAGAAAAGTCCTTTGTAGCAAGCAACGATGAGAATGTATCAACTGTGGGATTGATCACTTCCTTGAATAATGACCGAGTGCTCTTTGTTGGGAAAGGGAATGGACCAAATGATAATGGAATAATTATCAGCACTCGACAGCTCTACGATAGGGATGGAAAAGACATTTTTGAAATGTACACAGACTCGGCAGCTGTTAAGTCAGCTTATCACTCATCGAGCACGCAACAGTTTGTGGCAGTCTTTGAGGATAAAAATTATGTTTATTTTATTTTTAATCAGCAAGAGAAGCAGCCCATCAACAACCGCACGTTGATCGCACGTCTCTGCAAAGATGATGCCCATTACTATTCCTACTTTGAAATGGACTTGGGTTGCAAAGATGATGATGGTGCCTACGACCACTGTCACTCTGCTTATGTCACCACCCCAGGAGAAGAGCTGGCTGAGAGCATGGCTCAACAGCGCCAAACTACTGACACCATCTCAGATGACAAAGTTCTTCTTGCACTCTTCAGCAAAGTGAACAAAGATAATGGCTCTCTCAAATCTGCCATGTGTGTCTTTTCCTTGCGGCACATCAATGAAAAGATGGAGAAAAACCGTAATGATTGCTACACTAAAAAGAATACCAGCTCATTTTACAAACTTTTTTCAGCTGAAAACCCGTGTGCATCACATGGACTGGTAATATCACTATCAGTTATAGAATCTGTGTTAGAATTAGTGGAAAATACACAGCTGCATGTTTTTTGGATGGCTTTGACCTATACTATAGTGAGATCTCATGACTGAAAACTCAATAGCTGGATTCACTATAGAAATGGAAGGGGGAGGAAAGGTTGCGGGACAGGTCAAGCAAGAAGGGGCCTGATAATCATAATTTTGAGTCTTTTGTAAAAGATTTGGTGTTCTGAAAGTTTAATATTGGTTTCATAAATGCATGTTTTTTAAAGGGTTCCTCCTGGTATGGAAATGACTGAGTCAAATGCAGTGATTTTTTAAACCCATGATCAGCTTCTGGGTGATCATTATAGGCAATTATGGTCTCAGCCAACATATTTGCAATGTTTTTTAATGCTATTAAGAATCCTATAGGTGATATCTGGAGTTCAATGTTGTTTCTCTCTTGGATTTGAATTTTCAGATAGCTGAAAAATGTGTTTCTTATATTCAGATTGTGTTCATATTTTGCTGTGGCTCAAAATACTTCCATAACATGGAAACTTCCTTTTCTTTTTATAACTTGTCATTACCTTAGCTATTAGGATTTTGGAAGGCACTGTTGCACACCTTCAGCTTCTCTGTTGACTTCATGATTTATTTTTTTTTTCCCCCACCACTCAAACTATTTCCAAGCCCTATTTGTGCATGCCATTAGTTATTGCAGTCAACCCTGAACTGGGCTGAAGAAGTGAAGAATCTTAAAAATAACTGTGTCAGCTTTTAGGAGAATGTCTTAATTCCCCAAGCTGAGCAATTTACACGCTTGTGTAAGCAGCTGTTTGACCACAGCTTGAGAAGTGGTGTGCTGCAGTCCAGGGGTAGAAGTGAACAACTGAAGAGATGGGACATGGGAGTACCTTATGTTCCTACTGACCTAAAATCCTTCAGCTCATGAAACCACAGCCCTCTTCCACACAGCAGGTTGCTAGTACTGATAAGAAGCCAAAATAACACTTTTACTTTTTGCTTCTAAACACTTGTGTTACTCATCACAGTACCCTGCATGTGAGGTGAGCATCAAACATAGAAATAGTGAATGTGACAAGTGGAGGAGCCCCGGCTTCTGGCAAAAAGGAGGTGTGGATTCCAGATCAGAAAGACAGTATCATTACCAAAATGTAGTGGGAAAGGGAAGGTGTGAATGAACTTCCTTCTGGTGGCACTCCCCACAGCTCAGGATTAAAGTGCAGTAAAGAGGGAAAGTGTTGAAGTTACGACACGGTTGCCAGTGTATTGCTTTTCTGTGGATAGCAGCAAACTAAGGAACAAAACAGCATTAGAAAACCAGTCTTCAACACAAAATTGGTCGATCCAATTTATATGACATGGTCATTTTAATAAAACAAAGTGGTTACTTTTTTAACTGTGCTTCTATAAAGAAACAACAATTTCTTTTCCCTATGTTTCTTGAAAGGTGAAAGCATTAACATGGTTTGGTTTGCAATTAGCAGGTTGTTTTCTGATTTCTGCTGCTTGGCTGGGAGAAAATGGCTAGAAAATGCATTTCTCTCCTTCTGCTCTTCTATGTTTGAGGGGTATTATACTGCCTGGTAATAGGGTTGCACTTCATTCTTAGCTAGGAATTAGTGATCTGAATGTTTAACATCTCTCTGTATTGCTGTTCCTTATTAGAATGCAAGCAAAAATTTCCCCTGTGGCTCCGAACACTTGCCGTACCTTTTGGGAAGCAAGAATGGTGTTATAGAGAAGCCAGTACTGCAAAAAGAAGGGATGAATCTCACAGCTGTCACTGTGGCTGTGGAGAATGGGCACACCGTGGCCTTTCTTGGAACGTCGGATGGTAAAATTCTTAAGGTAACAAACTGATTTTAACAGACTGGACAGTCTTTAAAAGGTCATGAGCTCTAGTGATAGCATAATTCTACTCTAAAAGTAAATGGGATTTCTAAGACCACATACCAGGAGCAAATTCTTTTGGAGCTTGATATTTTTAATTTCAAAGAAAAATCACATTATTTCTGAGGTACCTCCGCTATCTGATACAGAGGTTGAATTAGCATTGCCTGAATGACACTTTTCCAGAAGGATTAGGTGCCTACTGAGAGCCCTATACAAACAGCCCTCAGTAATCTAACAGCTGCTCTAGCCTTACCTCTATTCAAGCCCATGCTAGTTGAAGAGCAACTTCTCATTTTGTAATTATTCTGGCCATTCAGTGAATAGAGATGGCAATACAACACCCAAGCTGGAGTTTGCTAAGTTCTGACTGTGTGGTGTGGGGCTCCAGGGTTCATGTGTTTGTGATGTAAAAATGTCAAGACTGCAATGCCAATCCCCTTTTGCTTGAAAGAGAGTGATGGCCACATGCCACTACCTGGTTTGAAATTTGAAGCTGAAATTGTTACCATGAGGGAAGGCAACAAATTTTAAGACCTTCAAGTGCAAAGGCTCCAACTTGAAAATTTGAATTTTGCAGCTCTAAAATAAATCAATATATAAGAAAAAATAAACACAAATACTGTGAGCTGTTGTGAGCAGTAAGCATTTTCTTTTAATGACTTTTATGCTTTGTATGCTGCTTTTGATGCCTTATTCTTCAAATTGAAATGTTTTCCCTAAAGTGAGTTTGTGAACTTGAGTAAACACGGGATTTTCGTTACTGGTATTTGGGGCAAAAAAGCAGCTTTAATCATCTTTCTTTTTTTGTCTTATATGGAATAGGTGTTCCTGTCATCAACTGCAACTGAGTACAGCTCTCTTACCATTGAACTAAACAAACCCATCAAAAATGACCTGGTCCTTGACCAAACCCAAGAAAATTTGTACGTGATGACCACAGACAAGGTAAGATGTCCTGCTTGCATTAGGGACTAGAGCCTCTTTCACTTTCCCTACAACTTTTATCTGGGATATGTACATTTCTCACTCACTTCTGGAAGTCACCCCATACAGTGGGGCTCCACTGGCTTTGTATGAAGGCCTTTCTCAAGTCCAAGCTGATGAACTTGATTGTTGTGACTTGGAGAACTGTTATATCCTTGAGGCTTAGTGATTGAGAATAGAAAGTGATTTGACCTCAAAAGCTATTTTACAGACTATGTGAGAAGGATGAAGTTGAGATGTTTGGCACCAGCATGTTGCAGAGTCCAGCAGCCCTGGTACTTGGTGTGGTGTCCATGGGGTGCAGGAGTTTGAATGCAGGATTTTGGGTGCTGGCAGCTGACATAATAGCATTTGCCTGTGCTGTCAAAAACTAATAAATGGTGGAGACAACTAAATCTTTGAGAATCAGTTTTCTGCTGGAATCAAGCAAGTGCAGCAGGAAAGGTCAGAACTGCCTAGGAAAGGCACAGGCAGTCTCGTCAGGGTTCCCCATGCTGGCAGTTGAGGCACAACGGGGACTTATAAAGAAAGGTAATAAACAAGTAAGAGACAAAAGGGATGCCAGATTCTCCCTCACCTCCAGCTATAACCCTCTTCTGACACTTCTCTTTATGGTGGCTGGAGCTGCCAACCTCAAACATGTTGTTCAGTACTTCTCCATAGCAGAGTGGGTGGGTGAGAGGCTGTGACCATCTACAGCACTGACAATGACACAGGATGGGATGTGGGAAACACTCTGGCAGCAGTATCACAGGGAGAAAGAGGGAGCTGTGAAGGGAGAGAGGGAGAGTATTTGGGGGAAATGTTCTCTATCCATTTTATACAAGGATTAATATAAATTCCTGCTGTGGGGATGTTATATTTTAGCTCAGGGTTTTCAGGCTGGAAGCCACAGTGGTAAAAGTGCCAGATAAGCAGCAGATAAAGCGTTTAGTAATATACGTGACAATCTGTGAGAGAGGTTACTTCTTTTTTTTTTTTTTTTTTTCTTTCTTTGAGTAGCTGATACTTCTTATTTGTCTCCTGTTCAGCTTTTGAAACAGAAACCCAAACTTCATTATTGTCCACAAAAGCCCTTTGGAAAGCTGACATGTTTCTTAAAAGCCCTTTGGTCCCCACCAGGCTGTGGTGTGAGCTGCTGAGCAGCATAAGGGGTGGCAGCAACCTTGAAGTATGGCAAGTTTTCTGGTGACAGGCTGCTTGAACTGGTAGAATTTAGGAAGGCCAGAGACCAATTTTTCAGAAAAAAAAAATTTGCAAAAGAAATAGTTCCATCTCTACAGAATGTTTACATTTAGAAAGCAGCAAATTTCTGCCAAAGAAAGGATTTCAGTTTAATCTTTTCCAAGTAGCTCTCATAGACACTGCCATTTCTGAATAATGTGAATAATAGTTTTCTTTTACAAAACCTGTTCAGCTTAAATATGAATAACTAAAGTTGGGAGCTCTATAATGGCATTACATTACTGTCATCTCCAGGAGTTAATTACAATGAGCAGTCCCACCCACTTTTAGAAGCAGATAGACAAGAGGAGAATGGGGGCCTTCAGAGCTGGGAGAAATGAAGCGATGTGAGGGGAAAAGAATAAATGCTGAAACATGCACTCCTCTGTTAAGCACCACTGGGAGTTGTGTGGGAATAGAGATGTCAGAACCCTGCCCTGGGACTTAAAATGGTTTAGAGTTATTATAAATAAGGTAAACAATAAAGGGCTGGCTAGGTGTGCTGTTAGATGGGCTTAATGCTAAGCTACCTGGCAGATGCAGCCTGCCCCAGCATTTGGAAATGAATGGCCTGAGCTGTGTAAGCACTTGAGCAAAGTGAAAGTGATGATCTGGTGGGTGATAACTTGAAGCAGCCTTTGAAATGAAATCAGATGGAGAGAAGTGCAGGGAAGAACAATGTAGAGGTTAAAAGCCATAGTGAGAAATAAGCTCTTGTTTTCCTGATTGACTTCTCCTCCCCCTTCTCCTCCCAGCTTTTGCTGCTGTGTTAATAGCACTGGGTGGCTTGGAGCAAATGTCTTCAAAAACCAGTTTCCTCCTTCCCACTCAGCTCCCAGAGCTTGGGCAGAGAGCAAGGGAAATTCCTTACAGCTTCTTGGGGGACTTGGGAAGGAGTCTATCACCCCTGCTATGCCCATGATGGTTCATTGCAGGTGAATATCACTGGTAAGATCCCAGATTCCTTGTGGCACCTACTGGGAGGAAAACCAGCCTGTGGCAATCATCATGATCACTATCTTACCCATTTGTTTTAGCTTTTGATTCAGTCTTTTTGACTAAGGGTGCCAAATTAGAAAATCTCTAAAAGTACTTTCTCTGCATCTTGAGGCTGACTGTAAACAGGGCTGCTGTTTTTTTAAAAATCTATTTGTTTTAAATAAAACCTAAAGAGATGACAATTTCTAGGGCTTGTTTCTGCCTGCCAGAATTATGCAATAAATACTTTTTCATTAAAAAGACATTCACTGGATAGTAAATTACTCATGAGTACCATTCAGTGAAACAGAGTGCCAGTAACTCTGCTCAAGTTAGGTAAGAATCTTTGGAAGAATAGAATGCTAAAAAGGTAAACCTCTGTATTAATAAATGCAAGAAAATTACCAGTATTGACAATTTCCTTAACTGAACATGAAAGAAAAAGCCAAACCAAAACTTTCAAAGTAGCTTTGAAATTGTCAGTTCTTTTAAATGAGAGGCTATGGTAGGAAAAAGTTTGTATCTCAGAGTTACCATTGCTTGACTTTTTGTGCTCTTTAAAAGTCAAACAAGCTTTGAGAGGAAGACATATGTTTCAATCTCCTCTTGCATCATTTCAGCAGCACAACTAAAGCACAAACTAAACCAAAATTGTTTATTCTCAGCACCAAAGGAAATAAAACCCAGAAGCCATATATTTTACTGGGAAAGTGAGACCTGAGAACTGACAGATGCTCTTTTCCTTGCTGCTTCCTGTCGTAATTATTTCTTACTTGTTCTGTGAATGTATTGCATGGTGAAGGGTTATGCATGGAGAAGTGCAGTAACCTGAAGTACAGTGGCTTTCTTAGGCTTGCAGAATTTGTGAGTTGCCATATGATGGCAAGTGACACTAACAGTCACATTTCCAAACAATTTCATTTCCATGCTAGTGATACGGGCGGGGAGATACTATGTTTTCAAAATTATCTAGCCTGTACCAAGTCAGCCTTGCGAAACTCTCTGCCCTGCATTAGCTGTTTCATAAATTCAGAGAGGTTTTGATGCTGTTTCTGTCCTGCCGTGCCTACTGTAATGCAGATTTCCCGAAGTAACATAGCTGGAGGAACTGAGGAGCTCAGTTTTTTAAGATTGCATGAGTCTGGATTAATACAATGCCCTACATTACTTTGGAGCAACGTTAGAGAATATAGGAGTGAAAAAAAGCAGAAAAAATGTGTGAATTTAGATTTTGTTAAGGGAGAAATAACCAGACTAGGGGTTTATATGGATTTTCTTAAAATAAAGCTGAGCTGTGATCATAATAACACAAGGTGAAGTATTCTGCTGCCACAAGCAATGGCACTGCACAACCCTGTCCACAAGCATTTCTGTCTCCTTGTGCCTTCTTCAGATCCCTTACAGTTTGTTTCACTTTTGGTTCTTCAGGTGCATCGCCTGCCTGTGCAGGACTGCCACAAATATTCAGACTGTGAGAAGTGTGCTCAAGCAAGGGATCCTTACTGTGGCTGGTGTGTGAGAGAGGGCAGGTAAGTGCTGCTGGGGCTTTTTTGGGTGCAATCAGTTGAACAGGTCAAATTTTGACACATGCTGTCAGTTACCGCTTGGCATAGTGATCCTAGTTTTTTTTTACTTAGTTTTATGCTCTTCATAGTGATTTAATTCTGTCATGCAGACATTGATATCAGTCTTCTGTGCACACAAATAAGTCCTCATTTTGAGTTCTGCAGATTTGATTAGTTTGGAAAAATACATACTTTTCTGCTGGTACTGAAAATCAGTATAAATCTTCAATCTTCTAGCTGCATGTTTTATCATTCTCTGAACTCTACAGTCAAATGTTCTCCCAGAAATTAGAATAGTGTTCCCTGTTTAAAATTCAGAAAACATAGCGTATATTTTAAGTAGAACAGGAAAGTGTAAAAAAGAGCATAGAAGAAAAATCCATTCATGTCTGAGATAAAGTATGTAGCTGAAATGCTGGTTTTGTATAAATGTCATCTATCAAGACGTGTAGCTACACTGAACCCTCACCTAACTGTGGGAGAGCAGAAAGTGGCATTTGTCTGAATATCTGCAAAGGTTAACTGAATTAATATTCAAACACATGTAAACTAGGACAGCACTGCACAGCTCTGGAATGTCTCTTCTTTGCACTCTTCATTGATTGGAGTGAGGACAGGGAAGAGCAGTCCTGCAGCTCTCTTTTTGACTACTGAGTTAATTAACCCCTTGGCACAAGTGGTTGGGAATTCTGATTCTAAGTACTTGCTGTTAGAACAAAGAGGCTATTTAATTATAGTATGCAGATGAATTTCAAGCTTCTAGTTTCTTGTCTGAAAATGTGAACTATCACATTAAGTTACCTATGAGTCTGATATGTAGCATAATATGGAGAGAAACTTACATGGTACACACAGGTTTCTGTAATATACTCTAACTCTTCCAGCCAGGGCTTTGGCTGCTGAGGATGAAACCTGGGAATTTGGAAAACACACCATGAACTCCTCCTGGGCTGCTGAGAGTTGAAGGCTGTGTCATATATCACACAAAAGGCAATTTTCCCTAGATTTCCCTTCAGGTTTCTGATATGACACCTGACCTCAATATCTCAAAATATTAATGGTCTCTGAGAACAGGGAAACATAGATTTTTTGCATTTGCTAGTATCTTTTTTCCAGTGGGGAAAAAACCCCCAAAACAGTGCTAAGTTTCTACTGTTTTTCTCATTTATGCCTAATTTTGTCTCGTGGACATCCATAGTTGTGTGTTTAGGGATATGTTACAAGACTGTAGACTCTGTATGTAAATGATGTCTTTAAGGGTAGGGTTGACAGAACTGGGCAAAAACTGCATTGTTTTAAAGCCCCTGGCAAGTTAATAGTCTTCTGCTACAGCAGCCAGAGATCCTATAGCATTTTCTCCTAAACACTGTAGAGGATGGAAAGTATACAGATGAGTCTGTCCACACACACACACTTCAACAAGTTTTTGTCACCATATATGCAGTTTCTGCACTGCAGCATCTCTTCTTTCTCTCCTTCCTGCACATGAGCTGAGAAAATCTCCCAGTGTTTTTCATGAGGTTTCACACCCACTGTTGTCTTCCTATAATAGTAATGGTGCTTTGGCAGAGAGAAAGGTCTTAAATAGTCACAGGAGTTAAGAAAACAGTCACTGCAAAAGTAAAACAGTCACTGCAAAAGTAACATTTCTAGTGGTGCGGTTTAACAGGAGCTCTCCACAAACCAATGTGCACCCAGTAAACTTCTCTCTTGCATTTTACTCTCCTGAGCAGGCAACACTCATGGCCCATATTACTGGCAACACATAAGTGTCTGCTACTTGACCTGCATAAAAAACAGGCTGTGCCCACTCATTCAGAACTTTGTTATATATTACAATGAAGATTAATCTGACCGGTTTCAGATGGTCAACCAGTGGCTCTGTTGTCTGATGACTCCTGTGCTGAATATAACTGTCTATGTATTTGGGTGGTCAAATCCAAAGTGGTGTCCTAAAAAGTATAGTCATTTTTCCCCATTTGCTTTTGCTATCTCAGACCATTAATACTTATTCCACCACTTACTCTATTAAAAATTCTCTAATAGCAAGCTGAATAGTCAATATTAAAGCAAATTCCCAGTTGTTTTATGTTACAATTTCAGGCTCTAATCCTGAAATTGTTGTGTTATGCAGAGAGAGCAGAGTCCAGCTGTAATAGTGCTTTGCTTTGGTTTTCATTCCTGTTTTGCCAGGTGCACAAAGAAGGCAGACTGTGGAACAGCTGATAAGGAGAACCACTGGCTGTGGAGTCCAAGTGGCACGTGCATGACTATCATTAGTGCAGACCCTCTAAATATGAGTCGCAGAGCCCCTGCTAAGGTATGATGAGAGAGTGTTTTCTTTACATGATCTTCAAGCACATTGATCTGTCTACCAGGAAGATGAGTATCTGTGTTTGTTTATGCACAATGGAAAGTAGGAATACTATAGTGTTTTGGGTATCTCAGTCTCCTCACAGTGCTCTTTCTTGCCTGCTGTTTTTGTGGGTTGCAGTTCATGTTTTCTTCTAAGAAATACTCTTTTTGACCTTCTCTGTAAATCAAAATTAGGCACTAATATGGCTGATACCATATATACCTGCCACTTATATATACCTGCCACTTACCATACCACTTATACCTGCCTGAATATTATGAGTGTTGCACAATGTTGTATAACCCATAAAAAGTAATTGATAGGGAAGATTTTATGCTGCCCTTTCAGTTTACTTGAGCATAAATTTAAGAAGCTACAAGCTGTTGCTTTAAAATCAGCAGTGCATTTGCCTATGCAGCAAAGTCTGTCTAGTTACATGGCAAAGGTAAATTCATCATGCAAAACAACTCTGTGGCAACAAAACTGAGTGTTCACAGTGTGACTGGGGTGTCATAGCCTGCTCTGACTCCAAAAGGAGCATGTCTGTGCAGATTGGCAGCTTCCTGTGGGTGCTCAGCAAATAAAATCAGTAAAATGGCTTTTTATTCCAGCTTGCCTTCAAGTCAGTTTAATTCCATTCCTAAATGATGTAAACAGCATTGGCTTGGGTCTCTTTCTATGCTGAATAAAAATACCAGGAGACTGTTACTAGTCCACTTAAAATCCACACCTTCTCATATTTCAGGTCTTGTCAGCTTGTGTTGACAGCAAGTCTCCAGTGTCTCATGTCAACATTTGAGGCCAAAATAGCTAAAACTCAAAATGTAACCTAACTTAAAATGGACATTGACATGCTTTTTGTAACATCACTAATGCCACTATCTCCTCATGATTCCTTTACTCACAGATACAAACATTGCAACTCATAACATAGTGGACCAGTTTCAGTGAGAAAGGGATAACTTTCATTTTTACTGCTCAATACCAAATGGAAAAAGTTAAACTGTATAATTAACACACCTGAAGCATTAAATCAAGAACAGCATCCAAAAATGCATTTTTTTTTCACTTTCCTTGCAAAGTGTTCCCTTTTTGTTTTGCTATTAGTTTCTCATGTGCACTCGGTACTGGCAATTTTTTCAAAGGGTTTGACTCACCATCACTCACAAGTAATTTTTCAGCATTAATGATAGTTTTTAGTGGGTTTTTTGCATGGCTGAGTCTCAAGGCAGCCACATTTCTGTTCAGCCCTTTCAACCTCCAGCTTTTCCAGTCCATCCAGCCTTGGTTTCATTATTCACTAGTAACACCTAAAGTTAATGTAATTTTGATTAAGTTTTTCAGGATTTAAGTGTTAACCACTTTGTTTACTGTTGCTAAACTGCATGCTGAGGACAAAAATAAAAGGCTTAGGGTGTGTCTGTAGAGACAATTTTTTTCTAAGGCATTGTCAGGACAAAAAAATTTTATATCAGGCTAATTCAACATAGATAGATGCATAATGGAAAAACTGGTAGAAGTATAAGAAGAAAAAATTAGCAGATGGGAAGAAATAAAATTTGGAATTGAGAATCATCTTCTGTGATCCTAACCTAAACCTAACTAATAACCACTGGACAAGTTGAAATTCTCTGGTAATAAGCCTTACTGGGTCTTGACTCATTACTTTCAAATATTTCATCCTTTAAAATTTTGTTTCCAGGTGGAACTGACTGTAAGTCCATTACCAACTTTGACTGAGAGTGACAATGTTTTGTGTACATTTGGTGAAACAGTCCATCGTGCTCAATTAAAAGAAGGGGTTATTATCTGTGACCCCCCTGATATAATTCCTCCAACACCAAAAGGTCAAGGTAAGGAAATATTGCTACCCTCCATGTATAAGAAGAGGAAAGAACATAGCCTGCTGCTTCTAATATGATGCTCTTGCATGAGCTGCATACAAGTTTTTTTTTCCTTTCCAGTCTTTTCCCCGTATTGCTGAACTTGGTCCATTCAAACAGTCTACAGAAGAAAGATTTGCTCAAACTGTTTCTATGGCTTTATTTACAAGATGTAGCCTTCCCAGTGTTTCTACAAAGAACTTGTAATAGGAACTTAGCATTGGAGTAAACAAAGAATGAGAAAGGTGCTGTTCTGTGTCCCAAGCAAACAGACCCCAGCTACTCTAATATTCCAGTCACTCCGAGATATGGGGCCAGAAGAGCAGAGAGTGAAGATTTTAATCTCTGTTGTCTTGATTTTGCTCTACAGCTTAGTTTTGCTGTAGTTTAGTGGCTTATTTTCTGGACCTTGTCACAAGGATGTACTTTCTCTCATAAAGCTTTCCATCTCTTCCAGTATGCACACTCCAGCTTCAGCAATAGTAAGTCCAGTAGAAAAATATGTGATCACATAATTAAAGGTTGTGTTACTGTTCTGAACCACTGATTATATGCTTAACATCTGTTGCCAACAATAATTCCTGTTCTGTTTCCTAGATAGTGCTTTATTCATACTTTGAGTTCAAAGATCTTGATGTATAATCACATGCAATAAAACTGGTTACACAGTACTGTTTATTATGTATCAAGTCTGAAAAAAAACCTAAACAACAACAAAACAAACAAAAAACCTCAACAAAAACTAGCTTGTAGAGGTACTCCTGAGGGTAACCCTTTTATGGGTATCACAACAGCCATGAACTGTCAGAGCAGTATTTGGAAGCACTTTTTAATATAAGTTTTAATTCTCTTAAGCCTGAAACAGGTCAAAATCCAGTTTCAGTTACTGGTACTTTTAGGAAGAGTAATGATATTAAAATCTTACTCATAAATTTTAAAATAGCTGAGGCGTGTCACGGTATCAGATTACATTAAGTGTTAAAGCAAAACTCTATGTTATTTAGGGCCAATTCACATTCTCTAAATATTTTGTAAAGCAACTGGGTTGATAAACATGACATCTTGATGTCTTACAGCATAAAATTTGAGGCCAGAAGCCTGTGAGGGATGGCATTAAAGTAACCTATTCACCTAGAAATAATATGCCTCTCCGAGCTGGTTGTGCAGGGGTCCGTCTGAAAGGATGTTCCAAAGTAATTTAAAGATGCTTAGAAGCTTGGCAGACACTTCAGCAGAAGGCAGACAGTTATAAACACATTCAGTGGTTTCTGGTAGCACGTGACAGAAAGTCACTCTCTGTTAAGTAGCTCTATTGAGTTTGGAAAAGTCTAGGTTACTTTAGTTGTGGTTGGTTCCAAAAGGAATAGGACACTTCTCAAGAGAAAGTGTGCTTTTTCACAGTCCCCTGGTTAGGAAATCCCCTGGCATTCATACCAGTCTGAAATTTTCAAGGGGAGCCAGTGCATACAAAGGTGACTTCCAGCCAAGCAGCTGATGGTCTTCCAAGAACCTGTTCAAGGAAAGCAGAGTTTGAAATTGCCCAACAGCTTGTGAAATAGCTTGTCACAAGGGCTTAACAGTTTCTGCAAAAGGTATTTCAAACAGCTTCACTCAGGAAAGCAGCAGTTTTTGAAGATTATTTTTCTATTCTTATTTCAATAATGATCCAGGCGAGAAGTACATTTGTGGAGAAATTATGTATGGCAAACTGAAGCTCACAAGTGCCTGTGGTAACAGCGTTGCAGGCACTGTTGGGCATTAACCACAAAGATCACTTGCTTTAATTCACATGACAATGATAGTTTTAATCCACAAATGAAACAAGTAATTTTGCATGCAGACATATTCACATTTAAGAAAATGTTTTATTTGAAGTTACTATTCTTGTGCCAGTTTTCCTTTATGTTCAATTATCTTCTCACTCTGTTTTTCTTACTCTTCTAGACCCTTTAAAATTCTAGCATGATGATAGGACCACTGAGAAACACTTCCATAAAACAAAGCTATTCTGTGATTTTGCATCTTCCCTTTATCCCATCTCTGCCTTTCTTCTGACAACCATGTGCTGAAAAATTTGTAAATCTTAAAAAGATAAAACAAATCCTATAGATTTAAAGTATAACAGGTCATGAGATCGAGAGCATCAACAATATAGTTAAATATTTGCCTATGTCCTGTAAAATAATGTATTATCGTTGTATCATCCAGCTCAAGTCCTAAAGAGTTCAACTACCACTGAGATATTCTTTTTTTTTTTTTGATAGATCATGTTTCAGTTCCACTTCAGTTAACCTTTGAAAAGAACAACATATTTTTTGCATCACACACTTACCCTTTTTATGACTGTGAAGAAGCAATGAATCTTTTTGAAAACCAGCCGTAAGTATTTCAACTTCTTAATGTAGGTGTTTAGGTCCTGGGGCATGGTGTTTCAGGTAGCTGACAGATGACTTAATCATTTAATAATTAAGCCTTTGGCCACACTCAAAATTTGCCAGTTTCCAAATCCTTTTTCTTACATTTTAATGGAGTTGAAAAACAGTAGAAGGGCATCAGACGAGCAGATAACGTAAACCTCATGGAACAGGAATATTCATGTCACATATAATTAAAGGACAGCTCACTGGACTGCCATTGCAGGTTTGCTCTGGGGACATCTGGTTACCTACTTGTTCCCTCAATCATTAGATTACGTTTAGGTTTGCAGGGTGTTCAAACAGGACGATCAAAGCTGATGCTGTCCTGCTTGTGGTGTTGCTGCCCTGGGGCAGGCACACTCAACCCAAATGCCACTTTGTCCATCTGTGTGTATAAAGGTTGATCGAGATCATTTCCAGCCCTCTCAGACCTGATCTCAAAGGTTGTGTAAGATGCTGTGGATTTCTGATCCTTGCTCAAACACAAGGGAGAAAATAGTTTCTGAGGGATCTTGAACTGTTCTGACTATGAAGTTTTAAGCTTAATATAGTCAGGACACTCTAACAGATTGATCCTGCCCTTCATGAATAAAGATGGAATTTCATTTTCTTTTTTTGGGGGGGAAAGCCTGACAGTTTGTCATGACTATCATGTTATATTTGTAGATGCTATTCCTGTGCAAGCAATAGATGGAATTGCCAGTGGGACTGGAAGAGACATATCTGTGAAGAGTCCTCTTCAGTACAGGATGTGATTAAACAAAACATGGTAATGTTTAAAAATCAGATTATTAGGTTTTATTAGAGTACTTCAATATTTTCTTTGCTTTTTCTCTCAAATCAGGTGGTTGAATTAGGGATTTTAAAATTATTCTAAAGTTAACCCCAGAAGTATAAGATTTTTTTTTTTTTTTTAGTGACAGTGCGTGGGTGGAAATTTAAAGGTGTGATTGAGGAGGGGCAGTGAGACTGAATAACTCCTGAAAGGATATTTTTATTCCTTTTACTATTTTTCTTCAATGGGAGGAACAAGATTTCAAGGCTGGGAAAGATAATCACCCAGAGCTTTGACATATGCTGCAGTCATTTTTAGCGTGTCTAATTTGAAAGGGTGTAATCAAATCTGTCACTGTATTTTAAGCATGAAGTTCTTCAGAACAATCCCTCCATTGTCCAAAGGCCAACGAAGTTTGTTGTGATAAGACTTTTTATTTGGAATAATGTATAAAATGTTTCTCTCCACAGGAAGAAGAATGCCCACAGTTTCTAAACCCTAACCCTCCAATCATACCTATGGAGTACAGAACAACAGTGTATTTCGAGGGAAGACATCTAGCTTATTACCAGGTAAGCAGATTAATTCAAAGCTATCTGTCATTTGAATTCCACCTAAACTGCAGCCACACCCCTAAACTAAAGCATTACTTCATCATCCTCGGAGATCCTGCTTGTGACTGTTCTGAAAGAAGGAAAAGAGCTACAGATTCAAATTTCATGTAATGTTGGTTACTGTGGTAATCATCAAGACAGGATCAGACCTGAACAAAATATTTTAACTACTAGATGTGGTGGTTTTTTTAAGAATGCAAGCTGGACCTACTGAAACACTTGAAAGTTATTTTTCATCTAATGAAAGGAGAGGAGTTGTCAGAATTGTGAATGTTTTGTATCCTTTTTTTTTTTTCATTAAATACTTTTTTTGTTGTTCTAGAATGACATAACTTGATGTGCTTAATTCAGTTTTCACTTTTTAAACAAAAGAAAATGCACTCAGAAATCAAATGTTTCTTAGTCTGCACAAAACAACCTTGTTTGGTTTTTATTTTGTTTTCTTTGTGCTTGACTCCCAAACCAGAGGACTGGATACTTTCTCAGCTGTAGCAAAAGCTTCTGTTTCTCAGTATTTGTTTCCAGAAAGTAAATTGCAAAACTTCTAAGAAGGCAGAGTTTGACTCCAAGGTTTTAATTCTCTTATGCTCTAGACAATACATAAAATATTATTCTTAGTTTCATAAAAAGGAATCTTAAAAACCACCTCTTAGTTCCTACTGGAAACTAAGAACAAACCTGTTTCTATGTTGTCTTTGTGTAAATGTGAATTGATGATAGATACACGGGAGATTGCAGACACATCCTGGGGACTCAGTACTTTGTCATGGGTGCCGATGTTTAACAGTTTGCCTACAGATCAGACCTAGTATGGATTAACTTGGAGCTGGGAAGGCTTATGTGGAATTCATATCTCTGTAAGAAGTAAGATGAATACACTAGACTGGAAAGATGCTGGAAAACAATGCGTGTAAATGACATCAGTGTAATTTTAGGTGAGAGCCATGCAGGAACGTCATCTCTGTCATGGGTGCAGCCCCAGATATCCTGGCACTGAGCTGCATTTTTAAGCCAACATCATAATGCCTTCAGTGCCAGGACTTGAATAGGCACACACAGCAACTACAGCTGTACACACAGACCTCTAAGTATATGTGAAAACAGGCAAACAAAGCATGAACTAGTTGTAATTATACAGGCACTCATGCCTGTGAGATCATGCTATCTGAACCTTTGGTTACTGAAAGTTCATTTGAGTAAGGGCATAACTTACATTCAGTCTTTGGTAAAGGGCAGTGTGGCTTGGGAGAAGCCATGGATTAATGTCTTCTAGGGGTTGACCCATAGCCCAAATGAAAAATAGCATGTTGCTTCTCACATGGAATGATTTTGCCACAGAGTATTCTGGGCACTACAGTGTCTTTGAAGGTAGCAGTCATACAGCTATGAGTACATTGAAGGTCTCTATTGATTGGGACATTGGTATATATCCATTTTCTTCCTATTTTCCTTTACTAAATACTTGCTTAGAAAAAGCAAAAATTAGTGTTCTGTTGACGCTTTGAACTGCTAACTCTCCTATCTTTAATCTGTGCTTTGTTTAAAAGGGCAGTGCACAACCTTCCTGATTATGGGTGACTAAGTACACTAGCCAGCATTGTGCATATAAACATCCCTATTCCCAGATGGAGATGAGAATTGAAGGTTTGGGCTTATTTTGTGAGTAGGAGAGGTGGACAGCTTCTAAAACTGATACTGCAGAACTGAAAGTGGAAGAATAACCTCACACTTTTTTTTAATTCACCTCTTGACTTGTGAACACTTACAGTACAATGACTCTTTGTGAGAGCTCCCACTGGAGGGAAATACACTAAAAGAGAAGAAGCTGTTGACTGTTTTTCTGCCCCTCCTTCCTCTGAAAGAATTTCAGTAGGAAAGAGAAATAAATCCAATCTGTTGTCATTCTCTTGGGAATAGCTTCATCCAGGACAAGTGGTTGAAAGTTTAGTACTGATAAGTCAGTACAGCGTGCAGCTTCTGAGAGGTGTTCTGCAGCTGAGTCCTTGAAAGATTGGCACAGCAGAAGAGACAGATGTAGCAGCATCAAGCTAACCTTATTAGCCCTCCAAAGATTTTCCTTAAAAGTAATTTCCCATTTGGATTTGTCTTTGTCATGTGTGCCTGATGCATAAACCACTTCCCAGCATTCACAACTGTCTCTTCTTGCCCCCAGGCTCCTGAATGTGAGCTCTGTGGCTTGAGAGCCTGGGGTAGTGACTGCTGATTTCACTTTGCTGCAGGTGGCAGCTGCCATGCACACCGAAGGTCCCCTCCTCTCCCAGTGCCTTCTGTTAGAAGATTTACACAGCAGCAGCAGAATTTGAACACTTTTGGAATACACATGATGTATTGAAACTTACAGTAGGGAAAATGAGGCTGCGTTCCTCAAAAAAGATGTAAGGTGTTAGTGGCCTTTCATTATATAGTGGGGGCTTATAAGAAAGATGGAGAGGGACTTTTTATTAAGGCTTGTAGTTACAGGGCAAGGGACTGGAGTTTTAAACTGAGAGGTGGTAGGTTTGGTTTGGATATAAGGAAGAAAATTTTTGTGTTGTGGAGGTGAGGCACAAGAACAGGTTGTCCAGGGATGTTGTGGCTGCACCACCACTGGAAGTGTTCAAGGCCAGGTTAGATGGGGCTTTGTGGAACTTGATCTTGTGAAAGATGTCCCTGCCTCTGGCAGGGGGGTTGGAACTAGGTGGTCTTGAAAAGTCCCTTCCAACCCAGGGCATTTTGTGATTCTAAAAAGGTGAAGGTCCCCCAGTAGGCTGTGTTCTCATAAGTCTTTACCAACAACGCTCTCTGAAGATGTCCTTGCTACTTACTTATTTCTTTGGTTCTTCAGGCAAAATGGTTTACAGAGCTGTGGCTGTGGGCCAGAGCAGGAGAATGACCCAGAACAGAAGCAGTGTCGTGGGGTGATGTGTTTGGTTTTTAGCCAGCTCAATTGCTTGGCTGAATCACAGAACAGTCAAGCTGAGAGTTTTCCCAGTGCAGTGCATGTCTCTATGTGCTGCAGCCTAAAGGCATGAATGAATTTATTTAGGAATTCTCTTTAATTAGAGAGAAGAGGTGTAAGGAAGTGTCTAGGAGGCAGAAAGACCCTTAAGCTGGTGCTGCCATCAAACACTGTCCTGTGAAAACAAAACTGGAATCATGGTGAGGCAGGAGAAACAAAGCCAGCAAGGTCTGAGAGATGTTCATTCCAGTTCTTCATGTAATTCTTGCATTCTTGTTCTGCCCAGCTTCCCTATAGGGAAAATCTTAAAGGGCAGAACTCACACAACTCTGTTAATAACACATCTGATGTGTGAAGCCATCCACTATTCACATCTCTTGGCTTTTTACTTACTGCTCCCTCAAACAAAGTGCAAGATATATTCTTGCTTTGTTTTTGTACTATATGGTGCTTCGACCCTTAAGAAATATTGGAGGGGTGCATGAAGTAGCAGATTGTGCTGGCTTGGTGTTTTATTGCCTGTGTGTTCAGAAGATGGCTTTAACTTGTTAGCCTTTTCCATTTGGTCTTATGACTTCCAGTGTGGAACAGGATATTGTCTGGTGATATTTTGTTACGCCTGGTGATGCCATACAAATTCTATACAGATTTTTTCTTCCACAGGATAAAAAGTTTGTGGTTGCTAACAGCCAATTTGAATTTGAAGCTCCTGTTGATGAATCAGATGAAGGAAAATTTTCGTTCACGAGTAAAGAGGTAAATGCCACAATATGATTCTTCTACCAAACATACTCAGTTCGTATAAACCTATTCCAGTGTCCACATGTATCCAGAAATACAAAGGTAATTTTGGTTTTCTTTAGAGAAGAAACTAATCTCTACTGCTACTTTGGCAGTAGCAGTTAAAGGCAACAGCTTTGGCTCGGAGCTCCTGGGTTCTCCCCTCAAAGCCCTCAATTGTTCTTGGTTTCTCTATCTATGCAATCTATGCATTCATCAGACAGCCCCTGGAGGACTTTGGGACCATTACTCTTTTATTCACTTTGACGGAATCTGTTGAAATCATGGAGGGTAACAGATCAGAATTTCAGAGCTCTGCCTCTCCACAGTCATTTATTATCTTTTTTTTTTTTTTTACATCTGTAAAATGGTAATGGCAACAGTAGGTTGTTGTTTGGCTACTTACTAGCTAAGCTTCTTTCATTCTGCTTTATTGTACAGAGAGAGAAAATGATATTCAAAAGCCCAATCCATTTAGCAAGCTCAAAGCTGGACTGACAAATATTATGCTGACTTTAGCATTTATATCTTACAAGCTTACTAACAGAGTATTGAGAGTTAATTGGCATTTATGCAGCATTTGAGCCCGGCACAAAGGATTTATTTTATAAAGCCACTGTATTTCCATGCTCTTTTTATTTCCCACTGTTTGTTCCTGCTGCTATCTTTCACCCTGAGCAGAAGCTCATGTCTTGGAGGATGTGAACCTTGTTTTTTGACTCTAACAAGGGGGCTGCACTGCAAAAGATGCAAGAGATTTTTCCCCCCCATGTGGTGCGAGTCTGCTGTGTCCACAGAAGTAATGGGGCCAGATGGTGTGGGAAGGGAGAACTCAGCAGGGTCAGCAGCTATACTTACTGAATCTGTACAGTATCTTTCCTACTTGCATACTCTAAATGTAAATTAAATTAATGAAAAGGGAGTATTCAAGTTTTGCTGTCCCTTGGTACTTAAATTCTGATTGTGAAGGATTAGGTTCATTAACACGTTTCTATAAATGTATTTGGCAAAGACTAGGAAAAGACCATGAGGTTTGGGATAGTTTCTAAAACCTTCACAGCTCTGATTATTGAGAATCATAGAAAATGCATGAAATTAACCTTGCTGAATGAAGGTATAAATATCTCTATTGTGTCATCTTCTCCAGTTCTCCTATAGTGCAAATGAGACCCTACGACTTAACTTATCTGTAAGAACAGATAAGGTCAAGATTGACAGCAAACTGATGGGTAAGTATGAAATACAGGTTCAAAGAGATGTTAATTACAGTAAACAGAAATCTATTCCTTCATAATTTGGAGTCATATGAGTAAGAATGTTATCTTAGTAGGTTTTACTGGTTTGTGTGAAACAATTAAAATCTGACAGATCAAAAGTTATTAATACTAACTCACTAATTAAACATTACTGTTGTATGTATTACAAAGTGTTTTAAATATGCTACAATTGTTTTCAAGATTGCTTTTGCTCTGAAGGGCAGTCCTAACAGCAGTCCCTTCACAGTTCAAATGTACTTATGTAGTATGATTTTTTTCTTTTTTTTTTTTTCTTTTTTTTTTTAATTTTTTTTTTTGCAATGACTATTTCCCTTCCCCAAGGAACTCTCCCACTCCCTGGCAAGAAGGGGGAAGGGGCTCCTTCTTACTGTCACTTGTATGGACATAACCTGAAATCTCAACTTTCAACTGTGTCTCAGCTCAAACAGGTTCTGCAGTCCTTACATCTGATGATGATCAGTAATACACAGAAACATTCAGTGTGCTTTCAGCTTGTTACTTTACTCATTTATTTCTTTGGCAACAAAAAGTATATTAAGTGTTTTATAGCACAAAGACTTAATCTCTGATACAAATTCCTTTAAAAATATAAATGTCTTTATTTTTTCAACATACACTGATGAAGCAACTATGTCTGTGAGCCTCATCCTGAGCTGAGGAAGCTCAAAATCAATAGAGCAGTGTTTAGGAGGCCAGACATACCTTGTACTCCTTTGGACTGAAGTTTAAGGCATCATCTTGCAAAAACTGTGAAGAAACACACTTGTTAGTCGTGTGGTCAGACAGCATCAGGAAAACTTATGCTGCCCCCAAGCAGTTTTCCCTGCAGATAAAATCTTTAGACCATATTTTTTCCATCTGTAGAATATTTAAATTTATTCGTCTTTTATTGGCAGCATAGAAGGTTTTTTTTTTTTAAGATTTTCCCTATGGCTCTATGTGCTGTATTGAAAGAACTTAAAAGAGGACCTGGCATGAATGTTACAGGGAGGTCATATTACAGTCTTACACTGTCTTAATTTCCATTCCAAAGGCTATGATGTTGAAAACTTAAGAATTTTGACCAAATACATCTTTTTTCCCAGTCTGGGAAAAACAGGGAAAAAAGAAATAGCTAAATTATTAAAGAAATTTTATCATTCAAATTGAAATACAGAATACTTCCAAGAGGGGAACTGAAAAATTATCAACTAATGTCTCTTTTTATTATAAAATGGATTTTTTTCATCCAAATTTTCTCCTGCTTTTAGATTTCCTTGTCATATGAAATCCAGAGCATAATATTTTTATGCATCTTGAAAAGAATTGTCTTTGGGTATATAGTTGCAGCTGAGAAGCACCTTTGAACCTGCCAGTGAAAGAACTCTTTCTTTGTATAACACTTAGTGAATACTAAGTTACGATAGCGTTTTTACATCTTGAGCCATCAGGGGTTCTGAACAGTATGAAATCCAATATATCCCTTTTATCCTTTGTCCTTTTTATCAATGATTTCACAGCTGGTATCTCAAGGTGATGGATAAGAATCTGGATCTAATGAGTGGCTTGCTGCTGGCACATTTAATGAGCTGATCCGTGAACACGGGGAGAGCTTAATGCTTTAAGGCAGTAGCTTTTGCCATTCCATTTATGCAGCTGGATGTGAGAGACGTTGCAGTGCTGATATTGTTTACTGAGGGATAGGATGAAAATCCCCATCCAGCCAATAAAGGATAACAAAGCAATTCAGTCAGCCTATTCCTGTGCCACGCCAGGTGGCCCTGTGGTGGTGTGGGTGGGTAACGCAGGGCTTAGGAAGGCAAGGGGGAGATTTGTTTGACAATATTACCTGATCAAGTCCCTGTGCAGTAGCAGCCTTTCAGAGTGCTGGATTAAGAAAGCAATCTGGTTCCTGCAAAAGCAATTCACATCACAGGCAAGAGCAAACTTTTCCTCACCGCTGCCCGCACCTTTGTCTCTGCATATGAAAGCAAACAGCAGTTTAGCAGGGCAGTCAGGCTGGTGCTTTTCCCCTGAGCTGCATTCACATCCAACATACCAAGAGAATAGTTAGCACACATACTGCTGAAAATACTGGTTGGGTTATGTTTGTTACTCAGTATATGAAGCAAATCATGCTACTCCTGCTTTGTGCTTATTGATTCTTTGAGAATTCAAAATGGAAATGCAATCAAATGGATGCTCTTTCTCATTGATTCAAATTTGTAACCAATGTCAAAAGTCCCTTGGCTTTTCATATACCTCCAGTGATGTCTCAACCAAGTTTGTGTTGGTAAAACTAGTTGAAGTCAAGTGGATATGCTGATTAGGTGATAGATAGATGGATTAAAACTAGGCTTCATCATTGCATTAACTCTTCAGTGTAAGGAAAAGAAGAAACACGTGCTATTCTGTTGAAAACTAGTTGTGAAACTTAATGCTGAGGTTTTAAAATATGCAGTATTTAGAGAAAAACTGTCCATGTGATGTTATATGCTCTCATACAAGTGGCACAGAGACTCTAGCCAAGTTTTGGGCATCTTGTAATATTGTTTGTGCCTAGCAGGAGAATAAGATGAAAAAAAAAAAAATGGAAACCCAACATTCTCATTTTTACCTCTTAATTTCAGTAGAAATCTGACATGGCAGTCTACTGGAATTAGATTTAAAATACTACTGCTGTGGTGATGAAGATGGCAAACTCATTGAAATGTTAGTGTCTGAAGGGTGGTTTTGCTGGTGTCCTTCCTAGAGTTCTGCTCTTCTGAGAATAAAAGCTTTCTTTAACCGGACATTTCTTATGACCTTTCGCATATGCAATCTCAAAGGGATTTATCCTAGTATGTCTTGCCCACATCTGATCACCTCAGTTTACTTCAGTTTGCTTCCTGCATCTTTAAGGATGAAATTCCTTTGAAAAAACCCAGTGTCACAAAGGGTACCATTTCCTGAGACTTAATGAGCACATAAAACAGTTCATCACTACTGGAAAGAGGAGATGTTTAGTCTCTGTCTTGCATTCCCCATTTCCATCTGTGAGCACATTTAACTCCTGAAAGAGCACAGGAGGAAACCATGACAGCTTTCTGCTGTTCTGGTAAGTTGATTTACAAGACTCAACAAGTGCCAGAGTCTCTGTGGAAGGGGGTGTAATTGTGTGGTCAGAAAAAAATGAGCAGGCAAAGACTAGAGTGAAGCAAGGATGAAGGGAAGGAGCAGAAAAGGAGGCAGCAAGAAGTTTCCCTGTCTACAATGATCAGCTCGTGTTCCCAGGGAAGCATAGCACTCACACACTGAATAATCTGTGCAACTTGCACGCTTCCCCTAGAGAAATGTGTGGTATCTTTTCAGTCTGTTTTCTTCTGGGCTAGCTCTAAAGTGCATCCTGGAAGTCCTGGCTCTCCGTATGGTGTTCAACCACCAGCCACATCTCAAGGCTCTGTTATCCATTTGGGAAAATTAGTTTCATTCAGTGACTGTGCATTGTGGGGGCCAAAAGAAGCTTAGTGTCTGGGACAATTGGTGCGTGGTTCATCAGTGAGAAAAGCATGACTGTCAGACCTGATTTCTTGGCTTAGAAAAACTAGAATTAAACCCCACTAGAGAAGGACCAAGGCATACATCAGGAAAACAGTTCAAGAAAAAAGGGCAAACAAAAGCAAGAAAACAAGAATGGAGAAATGAGAAGGTATTAATTTGAACAAAGTATAACACTTCATTAAGAGTTAACTTTCTGTTCATTTCAGGCTTTAGTGATGGTTTTGGAAAGGCCTAAATGTCCTGGAAATGGCCAACAAAGGAAGCTCTCTTTTAAATCTGCAGCTGGCAGAGATCTCATGCCAGCTGATGTCTTTCCCTACCAACACGCATGCAGCATTTATACCTTTCCACATGTGACTCCCATTACACCAGGAAGAACCTGTTTGTTTGGACTAGTCTTTGAACAGTTGAACAGGCAGGTTCACCAAGAATAGTCAGGGAAAGGACTCTGTATTTAAATGTTTTGACGATGCCTGAGTGACCAAGATTGGGCTCTACTTGATACTCTGTTCATACTCTGCCCATGGATAGATTTGAGGTTTTTCTATATGGGGAAAAATACAGGGTTTTTTCAGCATTGTTCAGAGGTTAAGTGCAGCCTGTGCATATTCTTTACATGACTCAACTGAGCAACAGGCAGACTTTTTACTTTTTCCTTCCCATAACACACTGAATATCCTTGAAACAGAGGGAAATATCTAATTGCATTTACCATTCTTATTTCAGTGACTCTCTACAACTGCTCTTATGGACGAAGCGACTGCAGCTTATGCCTTGCAGCCCATCACGACTATAAATGTGTCTGGTGTGAAGAAGAGGGCAAGCCCAGCAAGTGTGTTTATGAAAAACTCTGTCACGCTCCTCCCACTGACACGTGTCCTCACCCAGAAATCACTCGTGTAAGATTGCTTTTTTCTCTTCCTACCAGTGTATTATTTTTCAGGAGAAAGCGTCCAAGCAAGCTCATTCTCAAAGGCAGGGTTTTTTTTTTTTTCTAGGGTGTTAAGTGAGCTTCTGAAATAGCTGCAAGGAAATAATGCCAGTAGAGATGTGTGAGAGAGATTTGTAAAGACTCAAAATAAGAGACTGAATGGAGTCTTTGAGACTTCTTGTTTTTCAAGCCTTGTCCTCACTGTGTGAAAAGCCAGGCTAGCAGTGTATGCTTAAATGTGTCACTTTATTCTTGGGAATTAGCATGTATTTTTTTCTCTCCTATAGTCTTTTCTGCCTGAAATAAATCTATAAGAGAGGTTCTTCACATCTGGAACTGCATGCATTTAGGAGGCTCATTAACAAACTTCAAGCTAAGCTTTTAAGTAGTATTTAAGAAGGGAGCAGGTTGTCTCTGCATCAGTTTGCTTTCCAGGTGCCAGTGATATTTTTCAGCCTACACCAGGATGAAACCCAAGGCTGTAGTAGTTGAACGTAAGTCAGAGAGGCCAAATGTGCACCCTTGACTTTTTCAGCAATAGTTCTGCAGCAGGAGAGTTCACTTGGGGTGAGGGACGAGTGTTGTCCACCTTTGTGACCCAGTAACCAAAGCAAGAAGTGACGAATTCTTTTACTTTCCAGCAACAAGCCAAATGCTGTTTTTCTGGGCATAACTGTCAAGAAAAGAGTGAAATGTACTTCCACTGGGCAAATGTAAATTGCTGCAACAGTACTATGAAACTCAGACACGGCATTTGATGAGAGCATATCCCAAGCTATCACAAATCACAGTAACCGTGTGACAGGGGTTGAGAATTTTAACAGGGATTTTTCACTCAAATAAGATAGAACTTTTTAATTCTGAAGTTTGTAGCTCAAACTTGTGGAGATGCTGACTCTCCTGAGGCTGTTCAGTTGGAGGAGCAGTGTGGTTACAGGCAGACCAGCAGAAACGAAAATGAGGTTGTCCATGATGGTGTATCAAGAAGAAAGAGAAGGTAAACAGTTGAAGTCTGTTAAGGAAGGCAAATATCCTGAAATATTGACAGAAAGTATGAAGAATAGTACTCATGTGATAGCTGTGCCCAGATAAAGATGATTTGAGTGAGAAGGAAAATTAAGAATAATAAGTGGTTTTATCTCTGTTACTCTTTGCATGGGATTGTGGATTAAATACTATTACTCAAATATTAGGGGGTTTTGTTTCAGATTTGAACATAATAATATTTTTAAAGGCCTACACAAACCCTTAAGTCATTTTTCAGCTTGTTTATTTTTGGTTTGAGTGCGAAGGGATGGCCAGTGGGCCAGTTTCAAGAAGTTAAACCAGTGGAAAAACAGAGCAAGTGATTCTGGGGCTGGGCTGGGCAACCAACCACAGCAGCCTTATGTCTGTGCCCTGACTTGCTTAGGTCTAAAAAACTCAGCAGACACTGAGAAACTGGATTTGTTTGGCTTCCAATTACTGCACTTGGGACTGTGCAGCCTCCCTCTTCTTGATGATAAACTTGCAGTCCTCTGAAGCTGAACACCTGAAAATGTCTTGCTGGAGGTTCTCCATACATTACACAGCAAAGCCCATTAATCTCACAACAATTAGTGTATGTTCAGGCTGTCTTACAACTTGAGAAGTCCACTTCCACTGCAGGATTTTCTCAGTGATCATTTTAATTGTGATTTATTGCATATACTGCAGCATCCTACCAATTTGCTGCAGTAAGGAAGACCAAGGGACTAGAGAAACTTTTGAAGACATTACGTGGGGTAGCACTGTATCTTGGGAACACATAGTCTTAGGACATGAACCTAAAGGGAGAAAATCATGGAAAAACACAAGGCAAGAAAAGCCTGTGTATTGACGGTGTGAGGCGCCCAATCCATTTGCTTTTCAAAATCACAGTGCTGGAGTGGAAGAAGCAAATTTAAAACATAATAAACACCAGGCAAAAGTTTTGTGCATCTGCCACAGGGAACACGAAATCAGCAGCTGATGAATACTGGTTCTGAGTTCACAAGTAATTAACTAACATTGAAAAGTTACACAGCATGTTTTTGTGAGGGGTCCTACAAGAAATATCTTTTTCATTTCAAGTACTGGCAAGTCAAAGTCTCTTTCAATAACATGGAGGAGCAACATGGTTACTGTAGTATTTAATTTCATTTTTTCTTGTTGTTGTGTTGTTTTTCTTTTTTTACTTTCCCTCATGCAAACACAGATTGAGCCAAAAACTGGACCACTAAATGGTGGAATTCTTTTGACCATAATGGGATCTAATTTGGGAATAAAATCAGAAGACGTAAAAAATATAACAGTGGCAGACAAGGAATGTCTTTTCAAAGAGGAATTCTACTCCGTTTCCACAAGGTAATTGCTGGATATTTTTCACAAGATATTAGAAGAAAAAAGGAACTTCTGTGTATTTTCAGGAGAAGATGATCTTTTTGTGGTTATAAAAGGTCTGCTGGGATATATCCATGATATTTCTTAGTAACATGGATGAGTATTTAAAATTGTTACAGATTCTAATGCAGCAACGAATCTATGATAGTGTACTACCCTACTTCTGATTGATGGAATTGTTTTCCCTTATTTGCTTGAAAAGCTTTCATAAGATATTGCTGCAGGTGTCTCGAGAATACCTATTTGATTTTAATTTAAAGGTATTGTAGGTGTGTATCTAATCATTAAAATCTTTGCTAAATCTGAACCTCAGTGCAACCAAGTGTACAAGATCTATGGGAAAGCAGACAAAGCAAGAGGAAGGCTGAATCTTTTTGGTTTAGTCCAGCTACAAAGTTTCTTTCCTGGGGGCAGGGAGGGAGCCCAGAGTTTCGGTTTAGCTTTAGATGACATAAATTTCCTCACAGAGCCAACAAGTCCATGGATGTTGAATTGCCTTAGAAGGTTGGTAGATGTCTTGTGGATTACTTGTCACATTCTTAAGCAGTGCCAAAAATGAAAACAAGGTGCCTAAATTCTTCTAGATACCTAGGTATTTACTACAAATAATATCAAGCCTCTAATTTCAAGAGGAAAATGCTCCCTTGGTATTAGCTGATAAAAAGCACAGCATGAAGGTTCAGTATTAATATTAACAGTAATGAGGTATTTTAAGCAGTGTGATTTTGCTTTCATTCACTTCTGATGTTCAAAGTTGCAGCTGAAACCTTGACTTTCTTCACTAAAAGTGTAATACAGTAAATTTTTGTTGTACTGTGCTGTGTTTTGCAAGGGATATTGATGATATCTAAGTGATTATATTTTTTTTTTAGCTTTTGAAAAATGTTTAGCATTAGTCAGTTTGTGGATCAGGCACATAGAAGCTTCTCAGGTCCCTAGGACATAAGAATGTATCTATAGCTATATATGTCTTACTGCTCCCCAAATCCATCACTATTATTCATGCATTTACATGTGCATCACTGTGCACAAAATTCCCTGCTCTTTCACAGTCATCTTTTCCCATTCTCTATTTGCAGTGTTTGCAAAAGCTGCACTGAATTGTAGCATAGCCTTACAAGAATTTCCCCAGCCTCTTGGCTTTTTCTAAAGCTTTTTGATATTTTTAAATATATGGAAAGGAGCCAGAATTCAGATAACTGGTTCCTTGTATCATAGCAACATTACTGGTTTCCTAAGCTCTGCCTGTGTGGCAATGGATGAGAACAAATGCAACTTGCATAATGTCATTTATCAACAAATTAGGGGCTTTTGAAGAATGTTCTCAATTAGGGAAACCTTGAAAAATGAGTTATTCAAAATCTTCAAATAGGTAGCTCTCATTTTCTGCCTTTGTGTTCCTCCATGCTTTTGTTTTATTTTTACCTGCTTTAATTTAATTTTTAAAAATTAATAAATGTCTTTCTCCCCTATCCTTCTGCAGAAAAAGCTAGTAATTTTTCAGAGACAGTTGCTCCCATGGGCACTTAAAGCTGCTTTCTGGCTCTGTGGTGATTTAATTGTTGGCCTTCGAAAAAATCGTGTTCTCATTCTTTGTAGTTTTCCATTTGTACCGTGGGGGAAGGGAAGCTGCCAACTCTGGGGAGTGGAGGGAACTTTTCTCAATTAAGATCCCTGCTAACCACACTGTGGTGTTTCCCCCACACACACTCCCAGCCCCGGCCCCTGACTGCTTTCCCTAGCTTGACATATGGTAGAAATTCCTCCAAAGGCACCATTTCCTGTTTCTGCCTGACAAGAAGATACAACCTCCAAGAATACAGTAGAGAGATGATGAGGAACAGACTTGAGCAGCCACACACATGCCGGGACATGCAGGAATTTAGAGAATTTTGTCCATTTGCCAATACCCAGGCAGAAAAGTCTGGAGTGATCTGCAGAGGGACTTGACAATCCTTTTATTATAATTCCCGATTTAAGTATATTATACTCAGTAATTTGAGGTTATTGGGTGGGTTTCTTCTTAAGTTATTTCAGGGCCTTTTTAAGTGGTCATGCACTGGTTAAGGAAGAATAGCAATAATCCTGGAGGGAAAGCAATGGAAATGAGCAGTGATCCTTAGGGTGTGTCCTATATGAAACTGCCTGTGCAGGCTGCAAATATTGTATTCCTCCTTATCTAACTGTATTATCAGCTCTCCATTAAGTGTTTGTCCCAGTTTTCAAGTGTGACAAATCCTTACTGCATTTTCGTGCTTATATTCTCTGGATCACCTATTTGAAACAAAACATTTAAACATCCATGCTATCATTCAGCAGCAGTGTTAGTTAAGGCAGTGTTTTCTTGGCCAGTGTTCCTTGACCTCTGGTTTTGTAGGGGTTATCTGAGGATTGATTTTCAGGGAACAGTAATTCTAAAGGGATTTTCATCGTGGGTCTGAAAATACAGCAGTTAAAAGCTGAAGGATAGCAGGATGCACAACAAAAGTATCAGCAGCTAAACCAGATCAATGTATAAGACAGCTGAAAGTCTGTTTTTTACATCAAGGCAGGCCTGGGGAGGAGGTCTCCCTTGTTTTAGCATCACCAGGTCCAGTCAAAATTTTATGTTGGGTTGAAGAGGTTCATCTCTGACTTCTGGGCCGAATTTGAGTAGAATGCACCTCTACCAACTGACTGCTAAATAATTGCTGTGTATAGTGCTCAGGTTTCACCTTGAGCTACCTTTAAATAGAAGATTAAGATATTTTTGTGTGGTTTTGCTGGGAATCTGAGGCAGCGTTCAAATATCTTGTGTAGGATAAAGCAGAGTTAGTGCTTTTGCTGACAGCATGTGTGGTAGTTTGGATACATTGCATTGATACTGCAGCTGTTACTTCTAACAGATAAACTTACATTCTTTCTTGCTAGGATTGTGTGTCAAGTTGGACCAATGGGTGAAACAGAACAAGGTCAAATTGAAGTTAACATCAATGGAAAATTAGGCAGATCACCAAGTGAAGTGTTGTTTACATACCAGGTAAGTGCATTTTTTTCAGAGGCCTGTTTTATACCTCATATATGACTTAAGTATGAAGTTTTCCTGCTAAGCAAAGACTTACTTGTATTTGCCTTACAAACTTTGTTTCATCAATAGCATTGTTATTCAACTATGTTATAAACCACTCAAGCAATTAAAAATGTGGATTAAAAAACTATGCTGATCAATAGATACAGAATGTAAAATAAGAATTATATTGCTTGCAATTCAAGTTTAAAAGATATGGTAGAAAAGAGACTAACTTATTCAGTAGTGAATGAATAAATGTCTCTTAAGTCTCAATATTGAATATAAAAAACACAGCACAGCAAAACATTCAGTGTTGTTAGGATGCACAGTTGGTGCACTATTTTAATCACTGTGTTTAGTCTAGCCAATGGTCTTAATTACAAGAATGGATGCAGAGCAGCTAAAGACTAAGTAGTGAAGGTACATTAATTTTTTAATAATTTATTTCATTCAAAAATATGGCATGCACAGCCACAGACAGCATGGTGTGTGTTCATATTATACATGTGCATTATTTTCAGTATCACTACCAAGGAGAATTTTGTGTCTTTAATTGCCCTACCCTAAGCATAGCCCTAGGTTACAGCTGGTCTAGCCTGTGGTTTTAGCAGCAAGTAGCTTTATCTGTACCTATAAAGTCTTTAAAATTTATAAGAGCATGTGATAGTTGAAAGGTTTACATGATCTCTCTATTCATATTGATACTTAGAGTTACTCCTATAAACTGTGAATAAAACGTAAAGGGGTGGTTAGGCATTTATCTTCTCCCATGTTTAAATTTTTGTCTCATTAATTCTTGGTATCTTGTAAGAAAGAAAGGAAAGGAGTTGGCAATAAGAGGTGGAATAAGCCAAGAATAAGTATTCAACTGAGGTGGGGGTATTCTTGTTTTTGTAAAACGTGCTAGAAGTGTTTTTTCCATAATTTCCAAGCAAAGGCCGCCTCTTCGTGGTTATACCTGCAAAAACTTCCTTTTTTGCTTGAAAATATCCTCTTCTCCTTGTGGAAATGTAGGTTATAATTTAGTCTGTCTTCACTGATCTCATTCATTTTAACTGGAGAAGAACATAATCTCCCATGTTTATGTGTCTGTGGTCCCTAGGACAATGAATGTGGCAGTAAACTCTACATAAAATTAGTTTTTGACATGAACCCTTTTTGTGGGTATGTTTTACACCAGTCCTCCTAATTGTTTCCTGTATGTAAAGATTGTCCCAGTTTGTGTGAAAACCACACGAAGAAGTTATGGAGCATGGTGGAATGTAATCTGAAATCCTCATGTAGGCTTCGAAGCCTGTCTGTGAACTTGTTCTGGTGTCAGTCCCTGCAGAGCTCACCTGGGAAACAAGATAAGCAGCCACCACTTCTGGCTACTTAAGGGAAAGATTCTTGATGGCCTCTAAGTGATGTGCTAGGAGAAGCCACTGGACACAACATTTCCCAGGAGGTTTACCTGCAAGTCCAAGGCTTCCTCTGGGCCAATCTCAGCCAGCATTGAGGTTACTGAAATATCAGATACCTGAGCTAACAGCCGATAAAGAGCATTTTTATTACTGAAAAAATCTCTCTTTGTGGATTCTATTTTCAAGATGCAAAGCAATGGCAAGTGAAATTGGTTTCTAGCTTAATTTATCTCTATTCCACGAGAAAATTAATCCAACTGTGGAATGCAGTAGGGTTAAAGTTAGTACAGCGGGCATCTCATTCATGCACACCATCTACAGATGATCAGAGCAGACAATCATGTCAGTTGATGTCTTAAAAGCTACAGTCTTGTTTCACTAGTGTTTTCAGACTGTTCTTTGGTGACCTCTTTCAGCAGACCTGCAAAATCAGTGCTTTGTTTAAAACCTCTTCTATTCAGTATATAAAAGGGAAAAATAATACTCTTCTTTACAAGAGCCTTCCTAAAATAAATTTTCTATTTTATATTTCCCCTTTTCTTGGGCACATTGTCTGGCTACCCTCATGCTAGTAATTATCACAGTTTTTACTGTGTGCTCTCATTACTCCAAGCACAATAGCTTCAGCTTTAGCTGTGACCACTCTAAAGGTGGCATGTGACAGCACAGGGCAGAGGTGCAGAAGCAGAGCAGAAGGAGACAATGCAGCTGCTCAGCCTGGTGTATCTGTGTCACCACGTTCCCCACAGCCTCAGGTTCATACATGTGACTAGTGTTTGTCATCAAAAGCACATAGTTATCAAGTAGGTAGGATATAAGGAAGAATTTTTTTCTGGATCTTTTTCCCTGATTGTTTACCTCCGCACATATATTTTCCTCTGTAGCTGGGGGTTTGGGGTAGGTTTTTGCAGGGGGATATGACATGCTTATTATCATTACAATTGATACTGATAAACACCACACATCTGCAGCAGTATGGAATTGCTTCCAGAGGATCTTATTTTATTCTCAAGTCCTGGACCACATCTTGGTTTTGTGTCAGCCTTCATAGAGGCCAGGAGAACTCCTGGGTAGCTGAGAGTTTCAGTGAAGCTGGCCCTTCCTCATGTAGGTATAAGCTGACTTCATTCTCCATCATCTGAGCTATGCACTCAAATGCCTGTTTCCCTCATTCAGTGCTCAGGTTTCTACTTGGAAGCTTTCAGGGAACACTGGCTGTATGTTAATGCAGTTTACTGGCCATGCATGCTTCCATTTCTCCATCAAACCTGTCAGCAAGACTCTGTGGTCTTTTCAGAAAATCATGTGGTGTCTGCCTCATGATAAAAAGATGCTTCCTGCAGTCCAAAAAATTAGTTGTTTAAAATACCAGCCCTTTGCATAAGCATCCCATCCCAAGCATCAGACAGCATACAATGTGCATTGCCAGGCAACTGCTCTTCCTGGGCACCTGGAGTAGCTGGAAGCATTTGATCAGCTCACATGGCGTGAAGTTTGGACAAAGCAGCCCCAGAAAAGCAGGACTCAGCTCCCTTCTCTGCTGTTGCAGAAATAACCCAGGAACTGAAGCCTGGCTTGGGTTGTGGATGCTGTGATGAGGCGAGCTGGTGGGTCAGGTCAGCCACTGCGGTGAGCACCAGACTGCCAAGAGTGCACAATGGAAATTCTCTGGTTGAATATCCTGTGAGTGGGTGGCTTGTCTGAAGAAACAAGGAGCAGGCTCCCTCAAGTCTGAGGAAGGAGGGAAGTGGAGGGGGAAAGAGCAGTTCCTAATGACTTGCGTGCCCCATTCAAAATCTTAATTTAGCTCCTGCGGTTACCTTTATAGTCCATCAAGTGACATTTTGACCTCCAATAAGCTGGCCAAAATCTACCACACTTTGTGGCCTATGCCTTCAATTTTTCTATGTGTTATATGCAAACGTTGGCAAAATAATTTGGCTTTCAATGTGAGGCAGATTGTTTTGGTAACAAATTGTTGTTTTACAGACCTGCTTCCAGAGCCAGAATTTAACTGCAACTGGAACCAGGATAAGGAAGGGAAGAGTTTCTTGAGGAGAGAAGGATGGATAAGATAAATGCAGAGAAATAATGTGATCTGAACATTTGTGATAATGTTATCTATGTGTGTGTGCACTGTCATGATGTCCTTGACACAGCATCCCTGTGCTCTGCTTGTGTGGAAGTTCGGTAGCCCAATTCCTACTTTTGAAGATGTGCACTTGCACCAAAGGCAAACCCCCTGCCAGAGGTCACTGCCTGAAGGAGCTGGCAGAAAAGAGCTTAGGTGGCTTTGCCATTTGCTGCCCATCATGTCCATTTGAACACATCCATCTGTTGCTGGCTTCCCTTTGTGCTGCAGCTGGCATCTCTCATGGCACCACAGGGATATACTGTGTCACCATCCTCTTTTCCCTCCCCAGTTGTCTCTCCGCTTGCAGTCTGGCACAGTTGCATTTTCTCCATCATCAGTCTGAAGCATGGACTTCATGCCAAGGTTTCTTTGCATCTCCGTTAGGCTCCTGTCCTCTGTTGCCTTCCAACTGTTCCCAATTTTCTGGCCCCTCTTTTGAACCACCAGTAGCCTCCTTGATGGCTGCTTGTTTCTTTCTTAGATTTTCTGCATTAGCAAAGGATAAAGGTGGTGTAGTTCTTGGGCTAGAAACTGCTTACCACAGATGAATATCATAGTAGACAGGATCATTATTCACAGAGTCATGTTCTGGAATATAAGAAGTTGAGAATGTGCTTGGTGTCAGAAAAGGGGGAAAGTAACGAAACTGAAAAAGAAGACAGGCAGAACCTAGGTCATGCTCCACAGGAGTGTACTCCTCTTGTTCTTGAATACTGTGCAAGGGGCCAGAAGTGAGTTGGCTGGACATGACAGTGTAAACCAGGAAAACTACAAAGCAAACAAGGTGAATGACAAAGAACATGAAACTATCTGGCAGATCATATCTCAAATGGAAGTTGGGTGAGTGAAAAAGCAGCTGGAGGAAGGTTTCTCTTTTGCACCTCCATATCTTTAATGGGAAAATTGCCAGGAAGCTGGAAAATAAGAATAGAAGAATAACAGTAACCCCACTGTTAGCCAGGTGAAAGCTGTGCTTTGATTTGACACCAACAGACCACAGAGATCTAAAATGCTGGGAGCTCTGTGAATGCATTTTCTGCCTTTAAAGGTATCTTTTACTAAAACTGTAATCAGGAACTTGAAGAAATAAGAGATCACCTTCCTAACTCTGCAAAAAGACTAGCTGCAAATCATAAAATATTAAAGATATAAAAGTTCATTCTAGATTAAAGAACAGGATGAAAAAATGTAAGAACTGAAATGCGAATGCTCCAGAGGGTCTGCAGTAGCTGTGTAAGAGCATCAGTCAGGTGCATGGCTAATAAGTAAGTTCACATCTAAATGTGATTGTAAGTGGAACAGACATGGAGATAATTTACCCTCTAGCACACAGAAAGCATGAAACTACAATGAAAAATATATCAGCATTTCTGTAAACAGATTTGTAAGTAGGGTGCATAGGATACAAACAGCAAGCAAAGAAAAGACTTTGGGATGCAATGGAGAAAACAGGACACTGGAAAATGACCAGAGTGTGAAGTAATGCATATACTTGGGCCAGAGCAAGCTGCTTTGCCAGTACTTTTTGTTTTTTTCTGGTACCTCTGTGCTGACAAAGCACAGAGCACCTCAGAGGACATACTGTTGAAAGACTGTGACATTACTGTAAGGCAAAACAAGAAATGGAGTTAGTGAAGCTCAGGTTAAAGCAAAGTTAAAGCAATGGCACAAAGGAATGTGAATGCCACATAATTTATTAGTATTACAAAGAGATTAAAAGAATTTACTGTCGAACAAGCTACTGCTATTTGAACATTTTTACATACTATAAGCAATGTACAAGAAATTGCTGTTGTCTCACTGTTTCAAGTTGGAGCAGATAGCCACTGCTTTCAGGTGAACCGTATCAATGGGATGGGCATCAACCACAGTCATCAAACAGAAGAGGTGACATATTTGTAGTGTTGTTATCCTTCCAGCAAAACTGCCTAATGGTTACCAAACCACTGGGGAAACTGCTTATCAGTTCTGGAGTACTAATCCAGCAGTCTGGTAAAACATGAGAAAGTTGAGTTGAAGGTCATCTCAACATTATTACACCAAAGTAGGATTTAAGGAAGGTTTGTATCTAAGATAAAATGTTTGTATTATGACTGACAAGATACAACCTGCTTGGACCTACAAACAAGAAATCCTATCCAGATCAAATTATTTTTTCAGGATAAACCATGCTGTAGGGAGCAAGCTACACCTATTGACAAGTTGGACTAGATCATCATTGTAGGATGTGCATATGTCTTACCAGAACTGCAAATCCACTTCCTACGTGACATGATCATGGAAGCATAAGGTTGTGCAGAGTCCTGGCAGTGGGAAGTCCCCCCACTGAGAGGGATTACCAGACTCAGCAGAAACAGGCCAGTGAACAACTGACAGATGTTGGAACAGGCTGGGTTTTTTAAAAAATCAAACAACAAACTATCAGGAAGATGTGAACTGTATTTCCCTGATGACAAAAGGAGAAGTGCAGAGCACTGTAAACCTGGAAGAATATTCCTCCATTTCAAGCAAAATAAGAAAAAACCTGACATATATATATGAATGATTATTTTCTACACTTCAAGGAATTATAAAACAAGGGTTAAATTAGTGTTTACAGAGTTGTTTAAATTTTAGTGTGTCCATGAGAAATGAAGTATTGCCAAGTCTTCACAAAGGTTGATGTTTTCCAGAAGAATTATTACAAGGCTGCTACAAATTCCATATAGGACACATAATCAAGTGTTCTGCTTAACATCATAATTGCACTGAGTGCTGCAGTGTTATGTTATAGTGGTGCACTGTGCTGCAATGTTACAGAAAGTGTGACTTCCCCTGGGCACCTTCTGACAGCAAAGAAAGATTCTGAGGTACAGAGGGCTGTATTAAATTAAAGCAAGGTATGTATTATGGCAGCAGAGAGACTTCTGATTTGGAGACTGAAATGAGAATAGGACAGAAAAAAAAAAAAAAAAAAGAAGAAAAAAACCCGCAAGGGTATTTTGAAAATGTGGCTTCACTGATCTCACAGCACTTGAGGTCCTGGTGCTGTTCAGTATTGCTCAGGCTTGAGCCGATGTTAAAGGGGATTGCCTCTTGGTAAAAACAGCTTTTTTATTATGCCTCAAACAAGGTTTGCAGTGAAGGATTTACCCTTTGCTCCTCATTTTCCTTTGCAAGGAGGAATCACATGCAGGGCTGTGGATCAGGTGCAGTTTTGCTAGATTGTTTAAGATAAGACTGTATGAGAAAAGGAAGTTTCCAAGGGTCTGAACCCCTCTGTCCCACTGGTGAATGCCATGTCAGCTATGGGAAGGAGCCACCTTCTCATTAGGTAGCATGATTCGTGTTGGAGGCTTGTGCCACCACTGGCAGTATTTTTTTCAAATTTTTTGGCATACACTGAAATATCATTCTCTTACTGATCCTATCTACCTAATTGCATTTTTTAGAAATGCTTTCTGATTGAGCATTTGCACAAACCAATTGTTTTTTTCTTGTTACTCTTAAGAAGACCACCATGTGGGCCAGTGTACCTTTGCTCTTTTAGAAAATCCATTCATATTTTAGAAGAGCACTAAAACTTGTTCAGAGCACATTGCTTTTGCAATAAAATGGTTACTGAAATTGTTAAAATTATTAATAATTTATTTTAACTACTTGGTTTTTTTCTGGCAGCTTCTTGAGAGGAAAGGGGAAAATGTGAGCCAGAAAATTGCAAGTTAAAATTAATCAGGACTGTTCTGACACGTTTACAGGAACAAGCTGTTATTGTACAATGCTTTGTCTTAGCAGTCATACTGTATAACTCCTCTGCACACAGAGCACAGTTCATCTTCTCCTTATTAGATCATCTTTATGAGGCGTACACATTATTTGGTCTCTGGAGAGCTTTTGGTGTTTGCAAAATTACTTTAAATATGTTAAATATGAATACTTTGAATTAAGCTGTTTTAAAATAGGCCTTTGAGGAACTGTTGCAAGATCAGTGATTAAAGAGAAAATAAGGGTTAAACCAAAACAATTCCATCTCCTCCTTGGCTGCTACCTGCCTTTGCTCCCAGAGGGTTTCTTGGTCTTGGTTTTGCATTCAGCCTGAAGTGAAGATGAGATGTGCTGACCCCGTGGTGTGGCCATGCCGTGGATGTGGTGGGGTGTGGGTGGCATGTTCTCCTCTCCAGGGTAGCGAGGCTTTAACTTCTGTCAGAGTTGGAGTCTTGCTAGGACAACAAATTATTTCTGAGGGAAGCAGAACAAATACTTGTTTCACTTCCTCATTGCTGCTGTGTTATTCAGAGATAATGGCTGCTTTTTGGTTACCTATATATTCTTGTTCATACAGAGGAAAATGTAAGCCACCACTGAAAGGTCCTACACAGAAAATTGTACTGGGTGGTTCTGAAGTCTGTGGCTCACTCGATATTTACTGGTTGTTAGCAATGGTGTCAGGTGATGCCTGGCCAAAGTTACCCATCAGATAACCCAGCAGAGATTTAACAGGGCAATTATTTCACATTTTTGCAGGAAGAAAGTAATACAGCTCTCAGGCAGGAGTCCTTAGAAAGCTTCCTTTCATTTTCTATGCTGAGGTTACATAGAACAGTGGTTTGTGATGCTTCAGAAACCTTATCTTGTTCCTTTCCTTCCAAAAATTCTGCTTAAAGGCTTGGCTTTAAGTGGTTTCTTGTTCCTTTCCTTCCTAAGACTGTTCTTAGAGGCTAGGCTTTCAGTGGAGTTAGTATTTAGCAGTTTTTCTGAGGTTCAAGTATAACAAATTTGTCCATACTGATTCTTTTGTGGTTCTTGGGGTATGCTTTCTTCTGAGAGCCATCCCAGGCATGTTATGCAGCTAATCACTGCTGTGGATTTTTACTGTGGATTATACAATGGTCCAACATGCTTAACAATCTATAGCAATTAACATTGAATTTGAAGCCAATAAAAGGTATGGGTTTCTGTCCACATACTAAGGTTACACTTACAGTATTTCATACATTTTCATAAGCAATTTGTGTGCTGTGTGTTTTATACAATTTTGATTTTCTTTTTTCTGCAAGAAAATTGTGTTACGAGAAAGCACAAATGAGCCTTTCTATGAAGCACATGTCTAGAAAAGTGTTAATTTAAACTTCAGGTGTTTAAAACTGAACCCCTCAAACTTTTTTTTTTACCCTCATGAGATATTTCAATATAGCTTAAATCTGTAAGCAATTAAATCCAAAGAAGAGTACTCACTGAGAAGGTTGTATAAACCTCAGCAAGCAAGTTTTAGTAAAAGCTGTTATGTTGAATCAAGGCTCCTTATTGCTTAAAAAATGCTTAAAAATTACCTCAAGTCACTTCCCTACATAAAAGCTTGTAAGATGAGTGATGTATTAAATTAAGACAAAATCAAAGGTTACCAGGTGAGAGCAGTCATATGCTGCAGTGATATGCATCTTGAGGAGTGAAGGGTTTACAAACAGATTTCTCTCAGGGAAGAAAAGCAATTGACACCCAATTAGAGTTAAGGCATATTCCTAAAGCTCAATGACTTGAGAGCAAATTACAGATGTCATTGTGGATTTGTCAAATGTTCTGAACGATGGTGTATTCCTTTGGAGAGAAGTCACTCAGACAGGAAAGTATAAAACAAGTACAGAAAGCACAAGTTCTCCACGTTCCACTAATATCCGTACTTCAACAAAACAAATTTGTATAGTAACCATGAGGTCAATTGGATGCACTTCCATGGATTCCTGCTACTTATTAAAAACCTGTCAGTGGCCCACCAAGCTTTGAACCGTACTGCAGTACATCAGTCCCCTTCCTCCCTGCCATTCCTGGGCCCTCTGTTTTGAAGCTGTAAGATGTCACACAGAGGCAGTCTGCAGCTGAGCAAAATGACAGGGGGGGGAAACATTTGCTGCATGACAAGTAAGGTGCTAGTTTGTTGCTCTCTGTTCCTGAGCAAGGCTTTTCCTTCTCAGTGGGAGATCAGTGCAGACCGATGGTGACCAGGGAAATCTTCATCAGCAAGGAAAGTTTTCAAACTTCTTTATTTGTCGATGCTTCATACAGAATAGCCCCAAGCCTGGATTTTTTTGTCAGCAAGATTATACAAGAGGAGAAGATGTCATTTACAAATACACATGATTGGGAAATAAGTTTATTGCTTACTTGTCTCGTTTAAAGAAAGCTTGTGTCTGATTTTGGCTGAAGAAGCAGAGCTAGCCATCAGAAAAGAGATTACCTTTTGACAGCTTCCTGAGGCTGTTGATCTGCTATGCTCTAGCAAAACCAGGGCCCTTTGTAGCAACATCCCTGCCCCGTGCTTGGACCCAGCATCCTACCAGTGTGTGTGGTGCAGGTGGCAGCTGGCTGCCTGGGGCCACCTCGCCACCAGCCACGCAAAGCCACCGCCCCGGCACGCAGCCTGCGGCACGTCAGCAGTCGTGGCCAGGCCATGGATCTGGCTGGTGACCCATCTCATGCTGTTTGCATGGCTTCAGTCATCCTCTTGATTCAGAAGCTTCAGTGTTGTCCTGACTAAGGATGCTTTTCTCAACTGGAAGAAAGGACTGCTTAGCAATGTAGTAATTAAATCACACTGTTCATGAAAAGCCCTTGCTGTTAATTTACAGCCTTTGTCATAGCTCTCAGAATAAAATCACAGAAACAAAGACCGAATTGAGAACAAAAGAAAGGAATTTATTTGAGAAATTTAAATATCCAGGAAATTGCATAACAATTTGAAGAGTGTCTGCCTGCTTCAATTCATTTTAAGAAATCTGCTCCAAGGTTCTGGATGCATAAAGAAAAATTTATCATTCTCTTTCTTTGCATGCTCATTACTCAAGAGTTGGGATAACAATTCTACCTCAATTAAGAGCCTTACAAGATAAAATAAACCTTAATACTTCTGTTCGGCACCATTTTTGAAAACCTTGCTCTGTCTTTCCTGTAGCTGACCCAAAATGTAGGAAAGAGTAAGGAATGGTGAAGGTAGAATCAGCCATAAGGAAAAGAGACATCTTAAAATAAGTAGGAAAACGGGAAATCCATCAGGAAGCTTTCACAAACTTAAGGGCAGCAAACTTCCACACTTTGTAAGTAGGGAACAAAAAGTCGCAGAAAAAATAAAAGTACATTCACATCATCTCTTACTTCTTCTTTCAGCATGAATAATGAAAGATTTTATTTTATTTTAGAAGAAGTGTCCATCATTATTTTTTGTATTATTATTTTTCAGGTAGTAATACTACACTTGTGTTTGCTATTATACCAATTAATACTGGTCTAAATTTTATTCTTATTTTCTTAAGTAATTTGACCATCTCCTCTTTGCAGGAACCTCGTCCTTCTCAAATAAGACCTGAAAGTGGTCCACAAGCAGGTGGAACCACACTTACCATCACTGGTACAAACCTGGCCACTGGTTCCAAGAAGGATGTTCGAGTGTCAGTCGGTAGCCAGCCTTGCAATGTGTATGTACCCTGAGTACCTAACAACACAGAGCTGTGTGCTAACAAAGCACCAGCCTTGTCTGGCCTGTAGAAATTAAACTAATAATCCATTGTCTTATCTCTTTGTGACTCATCCCATGCAATGGAGCTCTGCATGTAAGGTTTAGACAGCAACTCACTCAGAGGCTCCAGCTAGAAGAAGCAGCTACAAAAGCAACAAGAGTTGGAGAACTCATATCCAAAGATTCTCCCAGTTTGGGCTTTCTCTGCTTGACTGGCTGCTCCAAACTCACCCATGCTTTCCTCAGCAGTTCCTATCAGTTCCATATAAAATGTTAATCTTATAGTGGCCCTTGGCTTCTTCCACTCACTACTTTTTTATCAACTGCTGCCCTTTACTTCCCCCCAAAACAGGAATCACACAACATGTGCTGACATTGTATCGTTGTTGTCCTACATCTTTTAAAGACCCTAAGTGATCTGAAGAAAAGTGTAGTCTCCTCTTGTAGTGACTCAGTGACTAATGAAAATATAGCCCTGGATTTTTTTGCTGCAGGGTAGAATGCAAATCACCATAATCTTATGCAGATGTTTCCCTTTCTTTTTCTTCTCTAATCTAGTACTGAATTTGGAGACGAGATCGTGTGCATCACAGGACCTAACAGCAAGGTTGAAGCTGTTCAAGTTACAATGGACTATGGGGGCACAACAATTCCTGTACCACAGAAATTTTTATACAGTGAGAATCCTACTGTCACCAAATTCTTGCCAGTAAATAGCTTCAGCAGGTAATGAAATGTCTGTCATAACTTCTATAACTCGGTTAAAATCCGTGTAATTTGTAATAAGCCTATTATATATAGAACTGTTTGAAATAAAAAGTCCTGTATTCTAGACATGAAAAAATTTAGATACATCGAGTTTGTTGATCTTTCTTAACTGCAGCTGATGTCTGAAAGTATTCTGTTTACATACTGACTTTAATCCCTAGTTCAGAGCCAAATCCTGAAACCAGAAAGGGTAATGAGCCTCTTTTAAATGAAGATGTCTCAAATAAATAAATCTGAAGCATTTCAGCAGGATGTCAGGCATGATTTTTGCCTTACTTTCAAATCCTTATCCTATAAGCATAACCTATATAAAGGTGTCTAATGAAAAGGTCTCCAACAGCTGCTCTGTTCAGCTTTTAGTATGTATGCTGTAGACATGAGGAAGTTATGGCTTGTCATCTTTTTGTCCCATGAGGAAAAGAAGTATCTTTTTAAGAAATCTAGATCTAATAATTTTTAAAGGTATGCTCTTCTCTATAGTGGTACTCACAAACACCTCTCTGGTTGCTGTTCCTTCTGTAAAAAAGCTCACCTGGTATTAATTGCTAAACTGAAAAAATGCATGCTACTCTCATGGCAAATTATCTGTATAAAAATCCTTATAGCATACCTCTGGTAGCATACCTCTGGTTTTGAAAGTCATTCTTGTGACTGATACAGGGACAATCTTGTGACCTTGATTCACATTGATCTCTGCTCTTCCCTAATATTTTGTTCTTTCTGCCTGGTGGGGTTCAGTTGGCAGAAAGAGATCATAACATTTCTACTTTCTTTCAGTAAAAAGAAGTGTAACATCATGACCTTACAAATAAGACATTAAAAATAAAATGGGCCATGATGTCTCTTGAAGAAACTCGTACCTGCCTCCTTGGACATTGAGTATTCACTAATGTAACATAGGATTTGTTTTTAATATTTGCTTTTGGTTTGGGTGGTTTTGGTGCATGAAGGTGATTTACACCAGGGTCTTTAAAGACTTTTTTTTCTTCTATATGAATTACATCTTATTTTAATGGATTGCTTTGATGATTGCTAACCCTGTAAATCCATGTTACTTCGATGACTTTAATTCCCACTGGCACCTTGCACTCATCCTTCTTATGTGAATGCATTATTTTTTAAACAATGTGTTGCAAATAAAAAGGAATAGAGAATCCAGGTCCCTTCAGACCCGTGTGTGGTAGGTGGAGTGATTTTTAACAAAAACATTAGAGAAGTAAAGCACACAAAGATAGGAATCGATGAAAAGCCAGAAACACTGACAAAGTGATTTGTACGTTTTTGTTCTGCTGTTTTAAAATGGGTCTGAAGTTACATTTCTGCTTTTCAATGCTGTGGTCATCGGTCGCTTTAACAAAAGTCTCTTGTGTAGATACCCTTGTATAGGATATCTAATTGTCATTTAGGCATTATATAGTTGGTTTCAGTAATAGTAGCAATGCAGGATAAAGCAGTCTGTAGCTATCATAGTTTGCCAATGACTTGACTTCTTTTTTAATTCTGCTTTTCAGTGGAGGGAGAAATATTACAGTGACTGGGACCGGTTTTGAGCTCATCCAGAGTTTCTCCTTGGTGGTATATGCAGAGCGTCCAGAAGCAGGGAAAACAAATCTCAAAAGGGTACTTTCTTTCTTACCCCCTAAAGGCATGACACTGTATGCATAGCATATAATCCATTAGAAAAATGCATTTAAGTTTGCCCACTGTACTTCACTGGTCTTGGAGGGGAACAAGGTTTTAACAGATTTCTGGGTCTGCTCAGGGTTTCCATGGAAGAAGAGCCTACTCCTACCATCCTGATGTACATTCACTAGTACAGTGCAATCTTCTGCTTTAAAATTATTTTCATTCAATATGGGTAAGAATAGAAGGATTAAGGTTTGAGTAGGAAAGTATGTATTTCCAAATTTGAAGGTGTTTATTTTTTCTTTATCTTTCTTCTTCTCCCACTGCAAGCTTCAGAGATTTGCGTGAAACAAGGACCCAAATCCAGATAGTGCTGAGTACTCCGTGCCTTTTATTTTCTCACACCTCAGTGAACCAAGTCTTCTTTTCTTTTTTGCTTCATGCATATTCCACCTCTAGCATGTTCACAAAAAGCTGTGAAAAATAAGTTTTTTAAAAAAACAAACCTGTCTTGCATCTCACGTTAAAAGAACTGACATTACTGATAGTATGAATTTCCCACTCTAATGAAGCTCACAAATTAATGCAGTGATTGAAGACTGAAAAGTGTTCTTATAGTAAGGACAGCATAAGACTTTTTCTAAGGCTGTCTTTTCAATTTAAGGTTGTTTTGTACTATATATAGAGCTGGTAATGAGCATGTTTTATATTACGTGCATGATTGTACTTTTAGACTATGCCAGAGCCAGCTGGATTTGGATCCATAAGAACCCTATCCTTGAAGAAGAGCAAAACTGCCTACATTTTCCTAGGCCATAAATTGCAATTATAACCTTAACTCCCAGGCCAATCTCAAGGTCTATTAAGCATTCTTGACAGCGTTTATCAATATTTCTCACCCCCTCTTCTTATGTATGCTCAGCATCTTCTCAGCATGTTAGCTTAAGCTGGCATTACATACAGCACACATTCTTCATTAAGACCAGAAAATTTTCTAATCTTTTGTTTTGCTTCCATTTACATGGCAATACCAGAGATGTGGGGGAGAAGCTGTGAAATTGCTTTTCTCAAAGTGAGAAACTGAAGTGGCAATAGAAGAAATGTTGAGGATTCCTGTTAGTGTTCTTGGCTGTGGTTGGTGTTAACTGAATGACTGAAGGAGTTTCCAATGATAAAAATATTTGTGTGATTGGGGATGGAAGACAGGTTAACTAACTTGTTACCTTCTGTAGTTGATTAACAATTGGTAAATTTGATTCCAAAATATCACTTAGTAATTGTACTGAATATCAGTGAGGTATTTTACAGTGTTAGTAGAAAAAAATCTACCCAAGATACTTAATAGTACAGAAAATTACCTGGATTAAATCTGCCATGTTAACCTTGTAATCTGAGAATTATTTAATGATAATATCCCAGTGTTGTCCAGAGCCATAGCATCTGGAGGCAATGAAAACTGATCTGTAGCTTAAGCTTTTCCTGGCGGAAGTTGCTAGAACATAATGAATCAACAATTTATTCCCATCAACAAATTTAATTTTCTTCTCAGAAAATATCTCATACTATACTATTTTTGCCATATGAAAAGGATATGACCTTATTTCTACAGTCTATAATTAGCAGCAGTTACGCACAGGAATGAGTTTAAACTCTAAAACGTGCATGTGCTTCTTGTTTCTTTACAGTTCGATGGAAAGCATGTTACAAGACTCAATGAAACCACAGTGGTTTTTTCTTCCCTGCCCATACTGGAAGACCCAGAAAACTATAACATTACCACTATTATTCTAATGGATCATTATCATTTGGTTGTAAAAAATGAGAGCCACTCTTTTGCCTATGTTGCAGACCCAACTTTTGAAAACTTCACAGATGGCATCAAAAAACAAGTCAATAAACTTATTAATGCAAAGGTAAACTTGTCACCAGATGGTGGTTGCCCATTTTGTTGTATGGAATTTTTGCTGCCTTTCTTAAGCCCTTAACAGCTGGTTGGTACCATTCTCAAAAAGCTTGGTACAGTCCCTTATCTCTGCTAGATTAACATTGTCAGCTCCCCTTTCCCCCCACCTCCTCTTCTCAGAGATAGCTGCTGTCTTTATAGCTATACTTCGTGTTTCCTGGGGATGCCTACTCCTGCTGGCATTTGGAGATGCTCTCTGCCACAGAGATCCCAAGGACTGGAGGAGACATCTGTTCTCACACCAGGAAGGAAAGGGGAGAAATTACAAAATTGCCAGCCACTCTGGTCTTCTGTGCACAGCAGTGCAAATCACATCTGCTGCTAAAAATGATCCACACGGAAAACTGCAGCTCGGGACTTCTGGTTTCTCAAAACTTTGTGATGTTGACTTGGCCTTGTATTTTCTACCTAGGGCAGCAACCTGAACAAAGCCATGACAATAGATGAGGCCCAGGCTTTTGTGGGTGATGAGCCTTGCAACATAAAAACACTGACTGAAACAGACTTATATTGTGAACCACCAGAAGTACAGCCTCAACCAAAGAAACGACAGAAGAGGGATACCATCAATAACCTTCCTGAATTCATTGTAAGTTACTTTTTCAATTGAATTTAATGTCGTGTGTAAGTGACATTGATACAGATCTTCTTAACTGAAGTAATTTGTTCTCCAAGGTTGTTGTAGTGCCATGATGAAACTCCTTGAAGTTCTTTTTTCCTCCAGTTTCTGCCTGCTGTTTACAAGATGTCACATGTGAAGAGTGGTCCCAAGCTACAAAATGCCTTCTACTTTCATTACACAGGAATGTAAAATTGTAGCTAGACAGGATGGGGATTTTTCCTGCTCTGCCAAGGAAAATAAAATTACTTTTCATAATAAAGTGCTAGTGACCTAAATTCAGTATAAAGTATTTAGAAATGTTTCCTTTGTTAGGCAGTTTGAGCTAGAAATTCACTTATTTTGAGAATTACTGAGAATTCATAGAGTAACTGAGAAGTGAACCAGTGTTTATTTGCACTTCTTGAGACAGATGTCTGTGATTATCTAATTAGGTGAAATTTGGACTCCGAGAATGGATCCTTGGGAGGGTGGAATATGATACACGTGTGAGTGACATCCCACTGAATCTTATTTTGCCGCTTGTACTTATTCCTATGATCGTAATCATCATCGTTTCTATTATCTGTTACAGGTAAGTTCCTTTAACTAGGGGCTTTTGCTGTCCTAAAGCTTTCAAGGTACTACCTGATTGTTTTCAGCTCTGCCTACAGAAATTATCTTCATCTTTTTTATGACCTGCAGAGTTAAGAAAGGCAGTTAAAGCTGGAAATATGTATGAGCCCAAATTTATTCCTCTCACGCACACCAAATTCCTTGGTGTCAGTCAGCCCAGTCTGTCCTTTATACATAAGCACAACAATTGGTCCCAGGCTTGCCAAGCACACAATTGCTGACTGAATTGCACACATACATTCTTGAAATGGCAGCTAAAGTGCCTCTTGCAAAGGGGATAACTTATTCTGTATACATATCTATCAGCATTTATGCTGCCTCAGTCACCACTCTAGGTCTGAGCTTGATGGATTTGGCTAAGGGGTCATTTTGGCCTTTCCAGCTGAGCTAAGTGTTCCCTACACAAAAATATCATGGTTAATTGTGAAATTCATGCTTCAAAAAGGGACAGAACAATGTTTGTATTGCACTTAGGACCTACTTAGCCTGATTTTAAGGTTAGTAATGAGGGTCTGATGCTGTCACTCAGGAGGGGGTGGATTTCACTCTTGTGGTGTATGTCTACATAGCTGAAGCAATGCTGAAGAATGCACTGTACAGTACTGATGTTCTTGTGGTCCTCCTGCAGCCTTCTCAGTTTGGTCCCAGACATGCTCTTGGGTGGCTCAGAGGCAGTGGAGGGCATGTTGCAAGCAATCTTTGTTCAGTACATACAAGTCAAGTTTCTCTACTTAGATGTGATTGAAAGCATTCGTAGCGACTGCTTATTGGAATTTAAATCACTGGCCCAAATGTGCTTTGAAGCAGTAGGCCTATGATGGTGCCAGGTTGATTTACACAGAATGAAGACCTGGTCCACTGTTGCTGTTCTCCACTCTCTTTCTGCTGCCAGTGTTTAAAAATCAATCAAAACCAGGAAAATGTCCTCTAGTCCTTTGGCTTCCCACTCAGAGCTGTTGCAAATTATTTACTTATGCAGTTTGTAATTTTTTTTTTAATCCTTACCTCTATTTCATAAAGACGCAAGAGCCAACAAGCAGAACGAGAGTATGAAAAAATTAAATCACAGCTTGAAGGCCTGGAGGAGAGTGTCAGAGACCGGTGCAAGAAGGAATTCACAGGTATGACAGATATTTGCACTCCTCTGGGTCCTCTTGAGTAATCAGAAGTTGGGCTGAAGCATTGGAGCTAGCTTGTTAAAACTGTCTTCTGGGAACAAATAATCAGGAGATCTGAGTAGGCTTGATTACTGAAATTGACACACAGCAGATATTTTTAAAGCCATAAATAAAATAAAATAGGGAGCTGATGTTATGAAAGGGAATGGATAGATTTAGTCAAAAGGAAGCACAGAGTTGTCAATTGGGAAATAAAAAACAGTTGAGGTTGGGGTTACTTAATGAGACTTCCATTGATACTATAGTAGAATAGACACAGAATAGAAATAGGATGTTTTATAGTGACTAAGTGTGCACTTAGTATTTAATACAGTGGCTGTGTGTGCCAACTATGCACATTAAAAACTGTTTTCATTGCTGCAAAATTTATTTGCAGCAATCAGCATACTAAGGGATAATTTGGCAAGCTCACAGGAAAGAAATAGCATTTTGCCCTGTTTATCGTGGGAAAACCTTAAGCTTGATTTGAGGAGCTAGATAATTGTTCTGTGTAAATGTAGAGGCTTCATCCCAGGGAAGGCAGCAGGAGGTACAAAGGCTCAGGCATTTCTACATGTTAGAGCTACTCATCGAAACACTTGAATTAGGCATCTGAGTGCAAACATTGCAAATGTTGGCCTAAATTATTACCAGGAAATGTCACCTCATTATCTGAATTATACTTGCTGTTGGGTCACCTTGAAATAACCTCTGATTAAGAAAAAAAACTCACATGTTTTGTTTCTAAACAGAAATAGATTATCTTGTATTGACAGTGGCTGAAATGCAGAATTGAAAAAAAAAAACACCAACTATTTCAGGTTATAATTTTAAATTAATTTAAGAAGCCCAGGGTATTCTCACAGATTTTGGCCGTGCTGGAAGCCTTTCCCGGTTTTGTTTTTCTGGCATTTCTGGGACAGGATGTTCTTTTCTTGTACCAGCTTGCTTTCCCTGGAAAACGGACTCCTTCCAGGTTCTGGACACAAACCAAAGCAAATGTTTGAATCCAGAACTATTCCCAATGGGCTTCAATTCAAACTGCATTTTGGATTGTGAAAGGATCGATCAAGGTTTACAGCCACCCTTTTGCCACATCTCCCATGGAACTTCACACCCCTTTCTTAAAAAAGGAGAAGGTGCCTTTGTCTTGATGATAGGCCTGGTTGTGGGCTACAGACTCCTGCTGTGTTTTGGGTTGAAGATTTCCTCTCTGCTCCACCAAAGATTACAAATAGAAGTAGAATGCACATCCAAGGAGTATTCCAGTTCCTAAGCTGCATTCACCTTGGCTGACAGTTAAAATGAAACACTGAAGTCAAAACACATTCTGCATTCATACTGTGAAATTATAATAGCAGCAGCAGCACAAAGTGCAGACAATCTAAAATACATGGGAGCAAAGCTAGGTAAGGAAAAGGGTCATCAGGGAGGAAGTACAAATACCACAAAGATGGAAAGCACAAGATGCTTTCTCTCTGAGATGCTTTTCTCCCTCCCAGTTCCTTTTTCTCCACTACAAGGCACCCAAAGAAGTGCCGAAAAAAAAAGATGTTGCCTAAAAAAGCTGCAGGGTTTTTTTAAATGAACCTTTAAACTGTATTGCATATTCCAGATCTAATGATAGAGATGGAGGATCAGACAAATGACATCAATGAAGCTGGAATTCCAGTGCTGGACTACAAAACCTACACAGACAGAGTCTTCTTCTTGCCCTCCAAAGATGGAGAGAAAGACGTGATGATTACAGGGAAGCTGGATATTCCCGAGGCCAGGCGTCAAACTGTGGAGCAGGCTTTGAACCAGTTCTCCAACCTTCTCAATAGCAAATCATTTCTCATTAATGTGAGTATTGAAGTATATTCACCTTGTCTCTTAGCTAGGCATACCTGCAGCTGAACCAAAATCATTAAAAATAAGTGATTTTTTTATGGTTCTGGTTCCACAATAACCACTGCAGGTACCTTCACAGCCAGAACTTTCTGATGGGACAGAAAGGCAAGAGCATGTTTCATGTAGTATGGGGCTAGTCAGCACTGCAGTGGAAAACAAATATTATCCTAACTGCCATAAAAATACGTGTTACAAGTTTGTTTTCTCCTTTTAAGAAATGTGACTGGAGAATACTGATTCCATCCTGGTTCATCATAGGAGTCACCTGCAGGCAGCCATCTGCTGGGTCTCTGTCTCAGAGGGGCAGAGGCTCCTCAAGTGGCCTATTCATCAAGACTGATGAGTGCTCACAGCAGTTCTGAAGAGATTTCTAATTGCTCACTCTCAAAAACACGGAGGCTGATTGTCAGACTCCTAAATATAGATTTAGGCTTCTATCTTTTTCTTCTTCTTTTCCTTTTTTTTTAATGAGGCTCCAGTGCTGAGCTAGTTAACAGCAGCATTATGGTTTATGGTAGATGAGCACGCATTCCCAGGTGTACTTAGATTAATGTCTTTGTAATTTGATGTGAAAGGACTGGGAATTTGAGGGAGAAGGGAGTTTATTTTCTGTTTTTAAAAATTGCCACAGGACACTTTTTAAATTTAATTAAAGCATCCTTTATATACAAGGCTTCAGTTAAAGTATATAGGCATTTCATGGGTTAGTCCAGTACACTGTGTGTGTTGCTAAAAACAAGTACTATTCAATGTTTTCTTATAAGTAGTTTTTTCAGACTTCTGAAAACTTTTCCATTCTATGTTTAGATTAATATTAAAATAATATTGCTTGTCTTCTTAGTGCAGACAAGTGTTAAGGTTCTTCAGAAGCCTGTCATCTGACTTCATTTTACACTTGTTTTCTGTTTCAGTTTATTCACACGCTGGAAAACCAAAGGGAGTTCTCTGCTCGTGCTAAAGTCTATTTTGCATCTTTACTGACAGTTGCTTTACATGGAAAACTAGAATACTATACAGACATAATGAGGACACTATTCTTAGAACTGATGGAGCAGTATGTTGTGGCCAAAAACCCAAAGCTGATGCTAAGAAGGTTTGAATTATTGTCATACTTTGTATAGTTCTCTGTTTTCTGTAGATCTGTTTCTTCTGCAACGTGACTGTATTTAAAATGTCAACTATCACTGAAAGTCAGAAATACCCTGGCCCAAGCATATTAGGAAGTCAAGCTCACCAGGAACAGCTGTGGAAGGCACAGGCTGGACTCACTGGAACACATTTCCTTATTCAAATTCTGTAGTGTAGAATCTGCATCAAGATTACTGAAATGTCAACCTTCAAATAACAATACCTAACATTTCATTTAGTTTTTAATCTAATTTTATTCCAAATGATCTGGGATTTATACCACACATCATCACTGTAATAAGCACAGATAATCAGTTTGCACTGTGCATTCAGTGAGGGTTTGCACTAGTGTTTTTAACCCTTTGTTATCCAAAAAAATTTAAAAAGACCTTGCTCTGTGTTTTAGCCTTATAATCTGTAGTTTATTTCTCAGTAACTGCACAGCTTGGTTAATTTTTTAGCTCTTGCAGCACAGACCCAATTTAAGATGTTGCAGAAAGGCTGTGTGCTTTTCAGTAATGAACTGGATATAACCAGGAATGATGAGCAATACAAAGCACTTATCCTAAAGCAAGTACATGCTCTCAGGACTCTATAGGGAAATCATTGCATTAGGAGAGTGCATGCAGTTAGGCATATAAGAACATTTTATTTCAAAAAAGCAATGTTTTTCTTTAAAACTGTCATTAAGTACCCTTATCATACTCTGGTTTGTGGTTTTTTTCAGATCTGAAACAGTTGTTGAGAGAATGTTGTCTAACTGGATGTCTATTTGTTTATATCAATACCTCAAGGTAAGAGTTGAAGTCTGTTGCTTGTGGGGTTTTTTCAATCAAGAATACTTAAGCATGCTACACTGAGGATAACTTTTGCTGTATTGCATTTCCTTTCCTTTAAACAGGACAATGCTGGGGAGCCTCTTTATAAACTCTTCAAGGCTATCAAACACCAGGTAGAAAAAGGCCCAGTGGATGCTGTACTAAAGAAAGCCAAGTATACATTGAATGACACAGGCTTACTGGGGGATGATGTAGAGTATACACAGTTGGTAAGTGGACCATTATTAATATATTATAAAATCATTTTTTATTTTAAAATTAAGTCCTGTAGTCTTAAGTCTGTACATGCTTTTCTGGACTACTGTGATCTGAACAGAAATTCTGGTCACGGGCAGGACTGTTGATAGTTTGACCAAAACAAGTCTTCAAGCAGGAAAATAGAATTATAAATTATCTTCTAAGTGTTAAGTCCAAGTCCTTCCACTGTGGAATCCATTTCTGTAAATCCCTTTCATAATTTTCAAAGTCTGTCTGAACAGTGATCAGGGTATTTGGTGAGTTCTCCTTTCCCTTCTACATTAGCTTAGTTGTTTTTTGCAGAATTCTTGCACTTATGTTTTCTTAAACTTCGAGTCACCTTTCTCTCTGGTGCTTGCTGTTCATCCACATGTCATGTGTCATTTTAGAGATCATTTTCTTAGTATACCAGGATGAGTTCCTCTGCAGGACTGTAAGATGGCTCTGCAATCTCCAAAATACTTTAAAAACTAATTTCTGCAGTTGTTCCTATGTGAGTCAAACTCTCCTAAACATGGGCAGCCCAACTGGCATTGAAAGGGGTTAATTTCTACCTAAGGAAGTAATTCCCTACAGTGATGAGGTGAAGGTGCCTCTATAGGCAGTTCTGGAGAGAGACCCATGTTGGATGCTTCAAGTGGGATGGTGAACATCCCTGCTCCAGGTATTTCCCATCTGAGCTCCACCATCCCCTGAATCTCATCACCAGTATCGTGGTCCAGTTCTCTTCTCGTAAGCATTCTGCTTTGACCTAATTTTGTTCAGTGCCACAAATTTACACTATTTTTTCAACCAGATGCCAGCATGCAGGTTCACTGTCTTTTTGAAAAACTGAAGCAGCCCACTCTTTAGCTGTTTAGGGAGGATAAATTCTAGTTTTTACTTTCTGACAGTCTTGTAGGTTTTCTTCAGGATATCAAGTAATGAATATCAAAGACGTGCAGACTGTCATTCAGAGATCAACACAGGGTTATTTTTTTCCCCTCACTGATTTCTCTCTTGCTGACAAGTTAGGATCCATTTGTGGTTGTCTCCAACTGAGAAAGATACAGTGACATATCTGCAGTGTAGAAAGAGAAACTCAGTAAAAAGTTTTATTGCATCCTGGTTAAAAAAACAAAAAACAAAGAAAACAAAACATAAAAAAACCCCCACTGTTTTATTTATTCTGAAGGGATGCAGATGCAAGGAGAGTGCTATAGGACTTTCATTCACAGAATCACTAGACTGTGACCTAGGTTGCCTAGAGGAAAAGGCTGTTCTGGGCAAGAAGCAATATTTTAAGTTCAATTGATATTTTAAGGATTAGTGGAGTTGTTCTCTTTATATCTGACCTGAAAGTGCCACCCATTAGAAACAAGTGACTGGCAATGCTAGTTATCTTTTCTCTTGTGTGCGGGGAACAAAATGTACTTGCACTATACATCGTGTAAGACTTAATGGCAATAATTTTTTGTTCAGTCTGTTTCTTTTCACAAAAAAACCCCAGTGCCTGCAATAAGCTAAATGAATGTAGTCTGGAAGCAGATTTGTGTATGCAGTCAAATGTAGGCAAAAGCATACTAGCTAGATATTAAACATTATAACATTGTACAGTATTTGGTCCAGATTTACACATTTCCCGTCAAACAAGGATTTTATGTGTGTCCATGCATGGGAGATGATGAGATAGATGTGTGTCTATATATACTCATGATGAAAGATTATGAAGAGGTTCACTACTGCTAGAAATTATTGGGATCTTTGGTATGATGATGATATTCTTGTGGTAACTGAACCATTAGAGAACATTTGTGCATCAAGGTAGGTTAAAGCATGAATTAATGAGTTCACTTCTGCCTGAAAGCGAGACACAGTGGGAAGGTGTGGTGTAGAGTAGTTGTCTGCTCTCTTAATTGTTCTTACTTATTTAAAAGATGATTCTGTTTTGCATCACTGGTTACGCTGACATGCAGCATAGTGAACCGGCAGCAAAATCCTGTCTAATTACCGTAAAGCTAATAGGAAAAGGAAGGTGAAATCTCATTATTAGTTTGAGAGTTCTGTCAAGGGAGAGTGCAATCATGTTTAATCTGACTGCCGTATGGCGTAGCTTTTCTTCACTGTTTAAAAATACCAGCCATGCAAGTTTATTTCTGAGGTTTGAGATTATAAATTCAGACATTATGGTTGGCAGGACCATATGGATCTGAGAGCTGCAATTCTTTGGATGTGCCTGGCCTCCAAAGCTACCTGACTGGCAAAAGATCCACAAGGGCTCTGAGCTGTTTTACTTATTTAGCCAGTGAAAGAAAGAGGCTTTTCATAACATTTATTTTATTTTGGAAGGCTTATTTTTATGTTTCTGGGGAGGCTTCCTGGCCGTTGTTTTCCTCATTTGTTTATGTCTATATTAAAACTGACACTTACATAGCAAAATTACTTTCAAAAAAATCACTCTAGATTTACCAAATTACAGGCTTTCAAAAAATCCTCTTTAACATTAAAAAAAAAAAAAATCAATATTGTCAGAAAACAGTAATATTTTAGAACTAGCATAAACAGTTTATTTCCTGGAGCTATTAGAGTTATTGTGACAACAGCAAGCAGTAAATGAAGTCTTCAAACACTGAAGATGATCTAAATGGCATATACTAATACATATACATTTGTGTGTGTACATGTATGTGTATATTTATATACATCTAATGAGCAGCTGATCACAGGAGGCAGAGTTACAGGAGCTGAACAAGTCACTGCTCATCAGTTGAGCTGTGTGAAATCACCATATGTACAGACCTAGTCTGCTCAACTTGAGAGGTAAAATCACAACCATGAAAAGAGTATAAAGGAAGGCAAAAGCACAAAATATTCTAGGAGTTCAGCAAAGTGCAGCTGAAGTGATTGTTGGGAACTCCTTAACTTTGGGAATTGCATTAGTTGTGTATTTCTATGTTCCCGGTTATCAGGCTACAAGGGAAGCAGGAAACTAGTCAGTGGTCCAGCTGCTTTTGTTTGTGTGTCCTGATTATTATTTCCCAAGAGTCAAGAACAGTAGCACATCAAACATGAACAAATCTATTCTGCCTCTTTTCCATTTTGTCATAGTGGGAGGAATAAGCTGGAATTTTATGATAATTGGTTGAATAACAGTGGAAGATACCTCAAATAATCCATACTCCCATTGAAACTAAATGCTGCTGTGCAATAATGATTGCATGGTGAATTTTAGATATTTTGCATTTAAATAACCCAGAAAAACAGATTAACAGGAAATTCAGCACTGACTTGTGTTAATACCCATGTACATTATTTTTTTCACAGACAGTAAATGTATATGTACAAGATGGAGGAACTGATTCCATACCTGTGAAAGTGCTGAACTGTGACACTATATCACAAGTAAAGGAGAAGATAATAGACCAAGTCTATCGAAATCTGCCATGTTCTCAGTGGCCAAAAGCTGAAAGTGTAGTTCTTGGTAAGTAGCTATTTGTGATACTATATTGAGCAGGTGAAAATTGTGTGATTTTATATTTTCCAAAAACAGTCTATAAATTAATATATTGTTTTTTAAAAAGGATTTAAGAAAAACAAATTTTTGCTTGGTGCAAAAATACAGCATTTTGCAGCAATCTTAGTATGCATTGAATATTAATGCTTTTTTACAGAGTTCTTTTTCCTGACTCTTAAAAAGTTTTGGTGTATTGTCATTAGTGTGCGAAGAGCCTGTTAATGACTGTGAGCACAAATGTATTCATGTCTGACAGAGTCAGTATTTCAGGCACTAATTAAAGTAATAATGACAGCATGGACAATTAACTGATGCAGAAGTAATGACGAAATTTCAGAAACTAGTACTGATTTTGACTTGCCTTTATGATGGTTATGCAAAAGAATTATAACTTACAGGAGCTCTACTTTCAGGAGATGATGAGCCTCTAAAAATCATCCTCCTCCCTGAAGGCTGTCAATATTGCTGCTCTCTTTTTGAAGAAAAAAAAAGAAGTAACTTGAAAGGCCTAGCAATCTCATAATATAAACCCTAGTTAATACTTTTATAATACCTTTATGACAACCTTAATCTGAAAGTAGAGGATGCAATTCTTGGCCTTCAGAACATCCTCATAAATTCCTTAAAAATGCCTTTTCTAGTCCATATAAAGTTCTACTCTATTTTGGACTGATAGCAGTTTTTATTCTGTATTTTTTATTATTCTATGGAAGAGAATTTAAAGAATCAAGAGGCATGTGTATGGTTAGAAATGTTCATACAAACTTCTGTAATATAGGCCAAACTATCAAGCAATAAAAAACACACATCATAGCATGTGCCAATTACTTTTTTTTTTTCATGTCCCATAGTGCATCAGTGGGTCTTTACACTAAAACATGCTTGGAGTAGTTATTTTTACACAGTTGAAAACTGTTTTTTCTCATTTTAATTATCCCTTAGAGTGGCGTCCAGGTTCTACTGCACAGATCCTCTCAGACTTGGATTTAACATCCCAAAGAGATGGCAGATGGAAACGTATCAACACACTAATGCATTATAATGTAAGGAGGTGTTTCAGAGCAGTTGTTAGCATCTGTTAACTGTTCTCTAGTAATAAATAAATTCTTTCTTTTTCTTATAAATTTATGTGCTACATAAAGAATAAAAAAAAACATCTAGCTCTGGGTCTAGGCAGTAAAAACTTGAAAGCATGAAAGGCTAGGTCTAGACATATTGTCGAAACATATTGCCTAATAATTCTTAATCTTTCCCGTGATTCCCCTTTGAACATTCAAAATCTCCTTCTATTCATCTCTTCATTTCTCTACCACTTCCTACTCCTGAGAATTGTCTTTGTCCTTGCTTTGGTGCTAAATAGATTTTGGGTTGGTCTGGTTTGTGCGACAACCCAGTCAGGAGAGCAGATGTTGACTTTTCTTACTGTCTGTTTTAGGTTTTGTACTGTACACTCTTAACAAGCATTTGCAATCCACTTATCCACCATTTATGTGCTATTTATTGCTTTCTAACAGCAGATATTCTGATTAGGAAATATAGAAGTTAGTCAGTTTTCCCCCTGAAAAGAGAAAGGTCCCATTCTTCATGATAAACCCCATTTCTGTACACAGGATGCCCACACCAGATTGAGGAACACCTCAATTCTTGGAGGTGCTTCTAGCCTTTTGACTAATCTCATAGGAGGTGTGGATGGGATCTCTTATTAAAGAAGTGGGAGGGAGTTTGTTCTGAATTGCAGAGCCAGTTGCTCAAGAAGCCTTTGAAGGGCAGCATTTATCATAGGTCAATTCTCTGCCAGAGATTACAGAAATCCCAGTTTAGGTATTAAGGAAGAGGTTCAGTAGCATGCTCTTCTTGCAGGTAACATCTGTGTTTGTATTTTCAAAGGTTCGAGATGGTGCCACACTCATCTTATCAAAAATGGGAGTTTCCCAGCAGCCAGAGGATAATCAGCAAGATGTCCCAGGGGAAAGTAAGTATCCTGTGGTTTCACTGCCTCCCAAAATGACTGGAAGTCAAAACTCACCCACAGAAAGTGACACTGCTGTCCTGATCTTGCTTACCAAGCACGTCTGCAGAGCTAGATATTCCCCATCAGACTATATGGGGTTATTTGTGTGTTACCCACTGCACATTTGCAGTGGTTTACTTTGTCCTCATTATGGAAGCCTTAATAGAAAGCACTCTCAGGAGATATCCCCACGACATTTTGTTTCCTAATCCCTCTACATCTGCAGTCAAACCGTATGTTTCATCTTTCCAAAGCTTCATCTCTTTTTCTCTTTCCTTCTTCCTACTCTTACTCTCCAGATTTCTTCCACTCTTGTTAGAGTAGCATTGAATGCAGTGTTTGAGATGAAAGACATCAGAGACAGCTGCAATTCAGAACAACAGAGAGCAACTTCTCTCTCTGTGACGTAATGGATCTGATGTAATTTTTTAATTGCATTTCTTACAACTATGTTGCCTTGCAAACTCATCTCTATGTTCAAGTTTTGTGTCTTCCTCCCTTTGAGTGTTGTTTCACCAACTATGCTAGCTTGTTTTTTCCAGGGTTTGTTGGTTGATTTTGTTCGTTCCATTCACATTATCTCTTTAGATGCAGCATTTTCCAAAATTCCTTTGTTCTGTTTTTTGAGGTTTGCAGTCCACTGCAAGTTGGTGTCAGGAATTTCCTTATGATGTTTCTTCTCTTTCACATCACTAAAGCAGCTGTTGCATATTTCTTTATTACTGTTTGCTACAGTATACTGGACTTCTCAACACAGGAACCAACCAGTTAGCTTAGAACCCACCTTTTAAAACTTTTACTTCTACATGTTAGTATTCTGTCCAGACCAAAGTCCTTTATCACAAAACCTCTTAGGACACAGTGTCCATTAGAGTCTAAAACGTACTAAGAATTTTATGGAAATATTTACTTGCAAATTCATGTTCTTTCTCATGTGTTTCCTTTACATTGCAAGTATTCAGTTTCTCTGTTTTGTTTCGTTTTGTTTTATTCTTATTTTCAGTTATGTTATGTAGAAATTAGATTTATGGCATGATAATTGTTGAGATCATTCTTCTTTCTATGAGCTCATTTCTTAAGCTATCCTGTCCAGCACTGATTGCAAAAGCCATTGCTTCACCTAATAGTTTCATTCCTTTGAACAGATTTACTGATCTTAGATTTAATAGGTTTCAAGGGCTGGGCAGTCAAACAGATTGGAAATAATATGCCAGAAATGTACATTTTTCAAGAAAATGTCTCTCAGCTGATAGCTCTGATGTATCACTATTTGACAACAATGTGCATGCTTCCATTTCGTTTGTGTTAAGTGCTGTCTAGGAATTTAGGAGAGGCAAGAGATCCTTGCTGTTTACTTTTAACTCTCTCCTCCTGGATGCTTTCTGTTGAGAGATTTTCCAGCATCCTTGAAGGGTCTTCTAGTGGTTGTGGCTACACTTGTAGTGCAACCCTCTCACCCTTTTACTACAAGGGCCTGCTATAGTGGCTACTCTGTCACAATTGGTGCCAATCCAGAGTGTTAACTTAAAAAGCCATTTAGTTTAATATCAAGGCCAGTGAAGTGCAGCCAGGCAAGGAGCTGATTCCTTATTCAGTTTGGTTGTACCAATTTCTGAGGTAACTACCAAGGTGGCAGTCACCTCCACTATAAAGAAGTGGAGTGGACCATGAGTGGAGCCTGGTGGTGTTCTCAGCTTGCTTTACTTTCTTAAAACAGTGGTGTTTAGTCTCCTGTTCTGGGCTCCCAGTCTTCATCCTTCCCAGATCACTACCCTTGTAACAGGCAGTAGAGAACCAGATCATGCAGTTTTCTTCTTGTGTTGGGTTCTTGTTTTTTTTTTTCTTTCCTCCTTCTCCACAATTATATGTTTGGCTATGATTCAGTATGATGAAGTTCTTTGAACATACATGATTTATACCCCAAGATGATCTCCTTAGTAATATCTGTGCTAAATTGTAAAGGGAAAGCAGCTTTCTGGGTACAGAACTGCCACACATTGGCTCTCCTACACGAGAGAAAAATATTCAGAGGGAATGCAGATCCCAAAGTATGGAGTGAACACAACTTCCATTGTGTTTCTTCTCCATACCCTGTCTTACACAGTGGTAGTGTACAGATTCAGGAAGGCAGCATTTCATGCCAGACTAGCCCATTTTCTTTAGTGCCAAAAGGTTTTCAGGGCTATCTGGTGCCAGCTGGTTCTTTTGAAGATATAAAAAGTTAGAAAGCAAGACCCCACTGTGATTGTAATTTGTGAGATGCTATGTGTATGAAAGTGAGAGAGAATCAGAGGCCTTCCCTCCCACACATCCACACTTGAACAACACAGGGTTTGCAGGGTTGGAATAAATAGAAATCCTCTCCCAGCCCTCTGAATGAGGCTTGGTACAAAGTGGTTTTCTTTTTATCCACAGTCTCTCATGAACTTGCACCTTTTGCATTGAGAAGTGTCAGCTGAAGCCATTGACTGTCTGCCAAAGTACTAGGCTTTGCACAGAACCCAAATGTGAAACCATGTTCAGAGATGTTGCTCTAAAACCTGGCGTTGCTTCCATGCTGCTTTTGATTCACAGCTTCTAACAGGAAGACACTACAAACTGGAGATTGTAGTGCAGCATCTTTTGCTTCTGGAGATAATAAATGCAGTTATTTATTTGTATCAAGGTGGAGAATGCTAATATTTCTGAACTGAACTATAAGCCAAAATAACATGCTCTGTTATTCTGGGCTTTTTCTCTGCTTTTGTTTTTGTGGTTTGGGGTTTGTTTTGGGTTTTTTTCTTCTTTAATTCTGAATTAAAATGGCCAGAGGGTTGAAGATCAGAGATGTGAGAGATGTGATTAGCAGATCTGTGTAGAGCAGCCCTTCCTTCACCTCCATGGAGCGGTGTACTCACAGGGAGGAGGAGACAACCAGAAGGAAGCTGCAGGCCACATAAGGGGAAAGAGGCTGTGTTGCCTGTCACCATCTCACGTGCCTCCATCATGTTCACATCATGGTTCCTACCACTATAATTAGTCAGAGCAGTCAATATTTGGCACTAACCTCCCAGCATTATTTTATGTTGACCAAAGAATGCCCAAGATAAAGAGTTTGGAGTGCATTCAGTTCAATGGATCAAGTCTTCTCCCTGATTGTGGCTGGTGCATAATGTGGTGACTGCAATAAAAAAGGAGGTGTTTTCCCCTATCTTTTATTTTCTTCACCTCCTACTTTGCCATTGGGGAAAATATTATCTCACACAAATGTTGTTTTCTCTTAGCAACCGCACTGCTAATAAGTTTTTTTCCCCATGTTCTGAATTTCTCTTCTTCTTTCTTCCTGCTATTTTTAGCAATGAAGTGGGATCTTTGTATTGCAAAAGTTCATTGGGTTGAGCTGTAGTCTCTTAATCCCTACTTTCCTGTTAAATAACTTCTGCTTCACTAGTAGCCAATTCTGTTGTTGCTAAACAACAACAGGCCAAATTAAGCTGCACATGAGGGCCAGTAATCTCAGTGGAAACCCCTTTGGGTGTTTCTCTTCACTCCAAAATTAAACTGGGCTATATACCATCAGGAGGGCAAAAAGAGGATAAATTCCTTCGAATAAAAGGAGGAAGCAGAATTGTACCAAGTGGCTGACGTAAGGCTGGAAAATAGTTTCGGCTCTAACCATGTGATTTGATCTATTAATTTACAAAAGTAAATAACAGGCATTGCAAAAGAAATTCCAGACATCAGGCCCACCAACAGTTCTTACAGCACTCACAGCAGATGAGTGCTGTGAATGGTATCGATTGCGAAACTGCAGCTGCTTCAAAATAAAGTGATAGCTTTTATTTCTTTCTTGCTTCATTCACATGAACTTCCAAATCAAATTAAGGACTCTCAAAGGACAACATGATTTATTCTGAAATTTTAAATTTTTTCCATAGTTGGTTAAAAAGAAGGCCCCAAAAGACCGCATAGCTAATGCTTGTCATGAGGACATGTAAAGAAGATTCAAGCAGAAGTGTTGGTCTGGCCAAATTACATGTAAATGTTATTTTCCCCTGTGTTATAAAATATTGAACATACATGCAAGCTGGTAAATTTAGTATATCTGTTGAGGAATTTAGCTAATAAGTTACTATGGCCAAAAATTTGGAAGGACAAAATTTATCCAATTAGAAACTGATATTTTCTGCCGTAACTGGGATTTGGTTCCATTAGATACATATATTAAAGCATAAAACTTAGCAATAAAGCAAAATAATTTGTGCAATGGGGCTGAATCACAGTCTTTGTGGGAAAAATAACTTTCACATTTTAAAGACATCAATGATTTTAAATGCACTGATTTAGTAACTTCCACTGGAAATGGGCCATTTATTTTAGTGACTATGCCAAGTAGATATAAACATTCAGAAATTAAAGGAAGAACAAGCAAACCCAGGAGGTTTGAAACTAAGTTTGTGACACAGAATCTTTTTTTCAAGATATATTAATTGCATTAAAACAATGGTATCATCTCTTTAAAATTCTTAAGCATAGAGTTTGAACATTCATGTTGATGCTGAAATGAGAGACTCCTTTTTTTCCACTGTATGATCATTCAACTAAGCTGAGGGACCAGATGCATGACCAAGTCATGGATACAGCATAGCAAGGCACTGTAACCAGATGAGCTATTACAAGCATCCAGGAGATTAGTCTTGTTTTTTAATTATATGGCAACAGACTTGGTGTGCATCTCTTTCTCTGGTTTAAGCTATGATTACTGGCATTTAAAAAAAAAAATCTTAGTATTTAATTAGTATTAGATTATGAGTTTGCTGGAGTCATTACATCAGTTTGGTGTAGTTCATATCCTTTCTGCATGAGAATGTGTGTTTATTCCTTTCAGATACAGACTGAAGAGGTGTTGGGCAGATGCTGATAAAGGTAGATGTGCACTGAGGTACCACATGTTCATAGAATCACAGAATGGTTTGGGTTGGAAGGGACCTAAAAGATCACCTCATTCCAACCCCCCTGCATGGGCAGGGACACCTCCCACTAGATCAGGGTGCTCAAGCCCCCACCCAACCTGGACTTGAACACTGTCAGGGAGAGCAAATACACTGAATTCAGCAGATAGGATAAAAATGTACATTGTAATGATGATGCCTAGAAAAAAGGTTGAAAACAAATTCTTAAATTGCCACTGCCACAGTGTCCTGCAGTGGCAAAGAAAGCCAAGATGATTCTGGGTTGCATCAATAAGGGTATCACCAGACAAAGAAAAAGAAGTCATCATCCCACTCTAGTCAGCACTTGTCAGGCCACACCTGGAATTCTGTGTCCAGTTCTGATCTCTGCTATACAAAAAAGATCCAAAGAGACTGGAAGGGGTCCAGGGAAGGGCCAGAAAGATGATCAGAGGACTGGGAACCCTGCTGTATGAGGCAAGGCTGACATAAGTGGGTTTGTCCAGCCTGGAGAAAAGAAGGCTTAGGGGAGACCTTGTCACAAAATTTTAGTACTTAAAGGATAGACATAGAGAAGATGGAGACTCCCTTTTTATAAGGAGTCACAAGGGAAAGATGACAGGCAATGGGTGCACATTACTCCTGGGGATATCCCAGTTGGACATCAGAAGAAAAGTTTTCACCATGAGAACAGTCAGACTTTGGAATAATCTCTCCTGGGAAGTGGAGGATTCCCCAACATTGAATACTTCTAAGACTCATCTTGATAAGGTGCTATTTCTAGTTAGAAAGGTTGGACCAGATAATCCTTGAGGTCCCTTCCAACCTGGCATGCTCTGATTCTGTATAATTCACCAGAGCTGCTACAATATCTTGCCTTGTACCCAGAGGAGGTTACGATTGCCATTTCTGTGTCTGGGTCAGACCTAGCTGAATCTCTCTAACTTGATGATGTCTCCAATAATTCACAAAGTGATAGAGTATGTCATTGTGTGGCCCTCAAAAAAATACATATTGTGCTTATGTGACTGAACAGGACTCTCTTTATTGTGTGATTCCTTCCTCTCCCTTTGAGCTTGACAAAAGCAAGCCACAATCTTCAGTGCTTTTTCAGTTTATGTGTAATTGAACCATTAGTACTTGACTTGTGTGTGTTGGACAGGAACAGAATAATCTAGATCCTCTTGACAGGAGAAAAGGTAAGTTAAGGATAGAGAAGGACGTATCTGTACTTAGGTATATGAGTATCTTTGTGGCTTTGGGTTTTTGTGATTTGGGTGCAGATCATTTTTTGTAATTATTGCAATTACTGTTTGTAGGGCATGCACTCCTGGAAGATGAGAATAAGGTCTGGCACCTGGTCCGGCCAGTAGATGAAATAGATGAAGGTAAATCAAAGCGGGGCAGTGTGAAAGAAAAAGAGAGGACCAAAGCTATTACAGAAATCTACCTGACCAGACTGCTCTCTGTGAAGGTAGGACTCAGCTATGCCATGATTGCACCTTTAGTCTGTAGATTTTGAGGTACAACTCAAGAAAATGCAAACTATCAGTCATGACTTGGGCTGCAGTTTTGATTATGTGTCATGTGCATACAAGCTGGTGTTCAGGGCTTCAAGTTGCTAATATGCCCTGAGGAACCTTACTGGGAAAGAGATAAAGTGTAACTCCCAATCAAAACTGAGAACTGTGTTTATGTGTTTGTTAAATAAGGATTTTTCTTGGAAGACAAAGATGGATTTCTCCTATCTGCTACCTGTTTAGGCAATATTTTGTTGACTTTCCTTGTGAACCAAATGCTATAAACTGCTAAAGCGTCTTCGTATTTCCCTGGTTTTGTTTGTGACCCATGCTGTGGTCTAATCTAGAAAACTAATACAAATATTTTTAAATATTAAAACTTTTTTTAAAATAATGCTTTTACAGTATTTTGATAGAACTGGGACAGACTGCTCTCTTCTCACTGATGAGACCCAAGTGCTTGCCATTCAACAAAAAGTCAAATTCAGACTGGTACTTTTTCCTCTCAATCTCCTAAAAACTGCAGAGTGCTCTGGAGTCAGAGAAATGTGAGGTGTGAAGTTGCAAATCCATTAAAAAATATCCTAAAAATTACTTTATGTGCACAATGACCATGAAGTGTAAATGTATTGTATACTTAGCAACCAGTTTCTGCTCCTTCTGTCAAGCAGAAAGCACACCTGTCTGTGCAAACCATACAATACTTGGTGAAGTCACAACCTTCTAGGCCAGAGCTTGAAGTGTTTCTCTAGGAGGTCTTTACTGCATTGCCAATTTGCAAGGTTGCTGCAATAGATGTTGCTTGGCTTTTGTCACCCAGTACCCTTACACTCAGGATGAAGGCCATCAGTGCCTGTAACTGGATTATGAGCTGTTAGTGTCAATAGGAGTAAAAGACTCTAAAATGGCACAAAGTTTAGCCTGGAACACAAATGTAACAGAATTTTTTAAAATTTGCTTCTAGGGAACACTTCAGCAGTTTGTAGATAACTTCTTTCATAGTGTGCTCAACTCAAACCATGTGGTTCCACCAGCTGTGAAGTACTTCTTTGATTTTCTTGATGAGCAAGCAGAAAAACACGACATCAAGGATGAAGATACCATTCACATCTGGAAAACAAACAGGTGCAGTATGAACCAAGTAATACTTGTATTGCAGAGAAATGAGAGTGTAATTCCCAGATAGGTACTGGCACACTTACCACCACTCAAAGTAAATTTCATTTGTAATCATTTGAATTGAGATAATATGGTTATACGATAAAAATTACTCCCTGTAAGCCTAGTAGCTACAAAAATGAAACCAGCCTATCTGTGGGGTCATAATTGGCAGGTGTTACCACTTTACTTTTAGTTTTTCCTTGGAGACAAGGAAAGCAAAGGGCAAATGGGACTAGATCTACCTGTAAAAGCACAAAGTCTGATAAAATAATACTCAAGTGATTTCTCTAACCACAAAGACATCTTCTCTTGCTATTTGAGGCACTCAGAATTCTTCTTATACAAGTTTTTATGTGAGAGATGTAAAGGCTTGGTGTTCAGATGTGAAAACCAGGCAACAAATAGCTTGTATAAATGTTGAGATTTAAAATAGAGGTTTGTTGTTGTGAGGAGATAAAAATGCAAAACCTGTACTTAATTTCAACTTGTTTGTTTGTTGTAAAACATTTAGTGTGTTAAAAGGATTATCTTTTTTGTTGCTTGCAGCCTGCCTCTTAGGTTCTGGGTAAACATACTGAAAAATCCCCATTTCATCTTCGATGTTCATGTTCATGAAGTAGTGGATGCTTCCTTGTCAGTCATTGCACAGACTTTCATGGATGCTTGCACAAGAACAGAGCACAAATTAAGCAGAGTAAGTGATTTGCATTCTACAACCTGACTGCAGTCATGCCTGACAAATCAAAGGGCATCCTTACAGACAACACACATTCTCTGAGGAGATACAGCCTTGATAGTTTCTTTTCAGTTTTATAATGAAGTTAGAATCTCACTACTTAATGGGCTGGTGAACATGTCAGTGTTACTGTGTAGTCTACCAACAGATATTTATAAAGGAGAAAATAGCAATTGCTTTTATAAAAAACATGTTTAAGAACAGATTATTTCTGTCCACCAGTAATTTAGTATCATCTTGCATTGATAAATTTTTAAGACTCAACAGCAATGCTGTGTGTAAATGCCTTTTAGGACCAAGTAATCCCACCATTGTTAATAAGCATCCAGATATTAATTTCTTTAAAGCTCAAGTGCATGTGAATATAGAGGTTTTTGTCTTAAGTTCTTTACTTTGCTTCCTAGACATGGTAATAAATCAAACAAGTTTCTCTCTATTATAAATTTTTCAGGATTCTCCAAGTAATAAATTACTTTACGCAAAAGAAATCTCTAACTACAAGAAAATGGTGGAAGAGTAAGTACAGACTTTTCATGCTTATTCAGAGTTGTTAGGGCTTTAAGCCTGTGTAAGAGGAAAAGCAAATGCTGAGGTAGTCAGCTGTCAAATGTTAAAAATTTTACACCTGAATGTTAAAATGTTCCCTTGGTGGTGGCTTTGACAGGGTTGAAATGGAGCGCTGCTATGACCCAGTGCATGTTCATGTCTGTGCAGACAGATGGATAGATTTATTCAGGAGAAAATAGGATGCTGTTTTCTGCATTGCTGGTTGTTATCCATACGATCTGTCCAACTAACACTGCACTTCCATAGCTCAGCAGAGCTCAAATCCTGAAAATATTTTCACAAACACTTTTTTCTCCTATTCCATCTCTGATTTAATTCATTTACTTAATCGGCAATTCTGTGAATCCCGCAGAAGGTCTGCCACGGGACAAAACTCTTGCTAGCTAATGACTTCAAAAGTTTGAAGCCCTAAAATAAACATCAGCTGCAATAATAGATTTCTTTCCTGTGGCTTAGCCCTGTACAATCAGGTGGGATTTGCCTCTGTTGCAAAAATATCAAGCACTAACTATTGTTGGGAGGCAGGATTACTAAAGGGGTCATTGGTCTGTTGTGGTGTAACATCTCCTGCACTGTTAGGAAGAATGTTTAAAATATCTGCAATATCAAAATACAAAATTACCAGAAAACCAGAGTGATTTTCACCTAATTGAAGGTTTGGTTTCATTTATTGCAGTTACTACAAAGGTATTCGTCAGATGGTGCCGGTTAGTGACCAAGACATGAACACCCATCTAGCAGAGATTTCTAGGGTAAGAATAAATTCTGTTTTCTTGTCCTGAAATTGGAACCAAGTGTAGCAGTGTTTGTCTTCTCTTTCTAAGTGGGTTTTTTTTACGTGCAAACATCAAATGAGTTACCTCATACATCTCTGAAATATAGTGCTTAGTGTAGTGAGGCCTGTTAGCCTTTTGAAATGTTGATTATTGAATGGAACCAAGAAAGGTTATCATCACTAATCTATCTGAGTGATGTAGATGCCAGAGTAAAGTGTTAAGATTTTTTTCACATCCACTGTGGAAACATTAAAGCACTCTTGAATGGTGTGTTCTCTCCACAGAATAGAAAAGGATTTTTAAAATTGCACACACTGATAACCAGTAATGACAGAATTCAGACTGCTACCACAGCAAAAATTAGATTCTAGAAATGAAAGGGGAGGCATGTACTTAAGTATAGACTATTTTCAAGCTGTCTATATGAAGGCAGTATTTCTGCTTTATGCTACATGCCAGAAGTTCACCATGTGGTCATTCAGTGATACTTTTTGCATTAGAGGTTACTGGGGGTTACCTCTTCTGGAGAAGGGCTAAGCAGGACAAGGGGTTGTTAGCTGGGGACTCTGGTGGGAGAATGCTGGAGCAAAAAAGCTACAAAACCTCCTTCAGTCTTGAAAGAGCCTGTGTGCTCTGAGGCTCAGCTTAGCTAGAGCAGGATCGTGCCTTCGAAGCACTCAATTTAGCTTGGAGAACCAGGAGAGACCCTCACCAAATCTTAAAAGATGTTCAGCCTGAGCAAAGAGACAGTGTACTTACCGGCTGGTTTGCTCATTTGCTTAATTTAGTTGAAGAGATCTAGCATAAGGAAGATGTTTGGGGAAAATTTTGTGGTTTGTTTATTTCAGTGCCCTTAGGACTTAACATTTTGCAGATCAACATCCTCATGAGAGCATCTCTATTTTCAGTCATTTACTACAAAGCTCATCTGCAATGACATTTCATTTTCCATTTCACTTTCTTTATTACACAAATTGAGATGTATATAAAATTAAAATGTTTGGTGATTAAAAGTAAATTCATTAAAATATTTTAACATGAGCAGGATATGTTGATCCTTTATATTTACATTATTATATTTACATTTTAAAGTATAATAAAAGTTAATATGAAAGGAGTGATTAAACACTGTAAATTTTGACCAGCTCTGGAAGTGACTTTTATAGACCAAGGAAAGATGGATGTTTCTCTCCTGCTTTATGTCTTGGGTAATCATTTATGTCAGTAGCAGTTATTTCGCAGTTCTTCATTTTCTTAACTAACTTAAAGGACTAAAGGCATGGCTAGAGATGTGAATCATATCCATTTGAATGAAAAACATCTGTTTAGCCAGGTAGAGCACATTCACTAAATAAGTTAAATGTCATGGGTGCAGGAGGGAGGGGGGTAATGAGAGGCTTATTTTCTGCTTCATTTAAAGCCCTTTTTCTCTCTCTCTTGCTCTCCCCTTCCCTCCTTCATGATTCACAAGGCTTTTTCCAGTTGTGCTCATGATCTTGATGAGTTGAACCTTTGCTGTAGTGAGGTGTGCAGAATTTTAAAGAGTTAAAAAGAGGTGGAGAAAAGATGCCAAAAAGACATGACAGTGCCACAGAACCAATTCGTAATATGTAAATGCATTAGTCATACAGACCCATGTTGTTAGCAGATGTTTGAGGTGCAGTCTGTGGCCTGACGTTCAGAGTTCAAAATATTTTCCACCTCCAGTGTCAGAGTCTCAGAGAGGCTGCAAAAACACTAACAGGAAAGTCTTGATTGAAAACTCACCAAACAAATTTTTCTCACCCCCTTTTTCTGCCCTGTCATGTAACAAAAGGAACAGGATGCAGAGCTTGCATTTGGAAATCTTTTATATTGAATCCAGCACTCATGCATATGCACAACTTTCAGCTGTGATCATATTTTGACATGTTTGCTCCTCACTTGTATTGTTTACCAGGCACACACCGATTCCTTAAATACACTTGTGGCTCTACACCAACTCTACCAGTACACTAACAAATACTACGATGCGGTAAGTTGTGCCTTTTGTTTTCATTTTTAATAATATCAACAGTAAAAAGTTGTAAAGAGTAACATCAGTCTAAAGGAACTCCTTTTGGAATTCCCTGGATAAACATGTAAACAGTACTAAAGAGAAAGTTCTGACTTTGCAGTTGTACACCTTGCTCAACAATGACACTTGTCAAAGGTGTGTTCCTATAAATTAATTTAATTATGGGATATCTGGCTTTGGTAATGATAGATTAATGAGAGCTGAAAGAGAAATTGATTTTAAAATAATTTATCTTCAGTTCTAATAATCTTATTCCTGAGAAGTAGGACATAAGAATATTACTGAGCAAAAAGTAGTTGTCAGAGCTATATCAGGTTTCAAACCAGTGAGTTGTTTATTAGTAGCTATCCATTCAACTTATTTTGCTTTTAGGAGTGGGGCTGTGCCTTTTTTATTTAGTTAAGATGCACTTAAACTTCCTTGCATGCTGCCATCTGTGTTTTGCCATGCTAAATGAAGTGCCGGCCCAAGGTAAACCTAAGTAGACTAATCTGAATACAGACTGATTCAAAAGGAGCCTCACAGATTTGGTCCAAAATGTTTCTTAGGTTCTTCACACCCTGTGGATAGGGGAACAAAGAATATCCAGTGTAGCTGGGCTGCAGCTATGGCCCTCCAAACTTAATCTGAAAACAAAAAGAAAGAAAGAAACTTTTATTCAAAGGTTTCCATGGAAATGAATGCCTCCAGAAAACTATCAGAATGAAATCAAAGCAAGTAAGAACAGATGCTGAATCAAAAAGTAGTACAGCACATGTGAGCTTCCTTCAGTTTGTCTTGCACATCAGCACAGTTCATGTTTCCACTTACATTTAGCACTAAAAGCAGTGAGTCTCATGCTCAGCTTTGCTGCAGCTGCTTTGGGCAGGAGCAGCCAGCCTGTGGCGGTTTTAAAACAGATATAAGCAGGGAAAATCAAATCACTTTTGAGAGGTCTTGCAACAAGGGTCAGCAGGGGAAGCAGCCAGCCCGATGGTCTTGGTTTCCTCTCCCCTCATCCCCAGCACAAACCAAGCAGGTTCCAGAACGTATATCCATGGTCTGACCTCTTACAGAAGCACTCAGGAACCCTGGATGACAGATGACCCATTCCACACCCCAGTGTCCCTTGCTTCCACTCGTGGTTTCACGTTTGTTGGCAGGCACAGGTGTAGCCTCCTTTGTTGTCACCAGTCTGTAGGACTTCACCAGTGGCAGCCCAGCAAACCCCAGCACGTAGCTGCAGCTCTTCCTTTCACGTTCATCACTGTATAACAACAAGGTGCATCTGATGAAAAGGCTGCTAATTCAAGAGTTATGGGGATAATCTGTCAAGAATCGTTCAGCAAAATAAATCAAGCTTATTTATTTTCCATGAAAATGTTTCAATTTGCATGAACTGGAACATTTTGCAGCTGCCTTTGTCATTACTGCCACAGTGGTTCCCAGCATGTGCTGTACCTTCTGCATCGCGGCAGGGCTTGACAGTGACTAAGTGGGTACATTCTAATTGTCCACATTTATATGAAGGATAAATTCACCAGCAGAGATAATCATGAATTATTTAGTCTAGAGTTGAGGAGTTACGGCTAGATGTAATTGTTTCAATTAAGGGAACAATATAAAATTAAATTAGGCCCAATTTAAATACTGTAATAAGCGTTTATTAACTCTGTCTTGTAAAAATGTTTTCATGCTTTAAAACAAATTCATTAAAATAATTATTTCTAAGCAAATGTGCTCCAGTGTTTGAAATTTGAATGCTATACGAGCCCTTCAAAGTGAAATTATTGGCTAGATTGGTACTGACTGCATTAATCTCCATTGTCACTGGTGTGCAAGAAGTAGTGAGAACCACAGGTAGTGACAGGCAAATGCCATTTTTCAGTTCTTGTACTTTCAAGTTATATAGTCTTTACACAGAGCTAAAGGTTTCTGCTTGATTACAGTGTCTGACTTTTACTAACAAAGCCAGTTCTGGAAAATGAGCCGTTTTGCCATGTTACACATTTTTCTAATGGAAAACTCTAATAGTTGGTGGAAGTTTCCCTAAAGGATAGGTGAAATGAAAACCTTTTGAAATCTTTGAAATTTGATCTTGAGAAGCCCCAAAAAACTCTATTTGAAGAAAAGCCTGATCATAATAGACCTTTTCTAGCTCTTGTTTTCAAATCCCTTGTGTTTTAACAGTCATACCTTCCTACATATGTTCCATAGAACAGAGGCTGCCCCCAGGTTGCCGGGGGCTCCTCTGATGAGCTCTTTGCCTCCTGAGCATCAAGGTTCTGGTCCAGAGTCTTGGCAGTTCTTGGTGAGCCAAAGGGAAGCTGCTGGCCTGACCGTGTCCCTTCATCCTGCTGCCTATAGACACAAGAGACCTTGTGTGGCCCTACCTTGTGTCTGGGTGGTACATGGCCCACCCAGGAGCTTCTCATAAACAAAGCTTATGGAGATGGGCCTTAATTACTGCTGGTAATTAAGGACCCTTAAGCCTGTAAGGTGCACTGTAAGTAAAAGTAGTGTTTCTTAAATAGCTATGAAGTGATTTTTTACCCTGCCTGTTCCATCTTGGAATGTAATATTTCACAAGATAAAGCACTACCCATTAATTTGCTTGGATCCCTACATAATAGGAAACACTACAGCAATTCCCAAAAGAGAAATAATTTTTATTGCCTTTGTGCAAGAACAAAACGTGGGGCCTACAAGATGGACTTCATCTTTGGTAAATACAGGGTGTATGCAAAAGACTCGATACAACCAGAGGAGTATCAAACACTTGGTCCGGGAACTATGTTGTATATTTTCAGTGCAATGTTTCTAAACATTCTGTGTTTATTTCTTCCAGATTATAAATGCACTTGAAGAGGATCCAGCTGCACAAAAAATGCAGCTTGCCTTCCGTTTACAGCAAATAGCAGCTGCGTTAGAGAATAAAGTGACTGACCTTTGACTCAAAAGCCGCAATAAAGAAATCTGATCTGAAGATGTTCAAATTCATTCTTCCTGTTAAGGAAATAGTGTTCTATTTTTTAATGTATAATTACAACTTTAAATGAAAGATTTCATGTTTTTTTGATAGCAGAGGTGTAATGTAAAAAATTTTTACTGTAAATTATGCTTCTAATTAAAAGCTGTGTTGTGTGTAAATGAATCTTCTGTGGGAAAGAGAGTCCTTTGGCTGGGAGCAGGGTGGGGGTGGAAGAAGGAAAGCCTATAGTTTGTTTTATTTAGTAGGACCTGAGACATCAGCATTTAGGATTCATTATGCAAGTAAATTCAATACTATAGCATCCTTTCTACATTAAGCAATATTTCTACTAGGAAAACAATAGCATACTCAGAGACACATGCAATATCCCCTTTTATTTTGATAACTGGAAATTAACTTCCATATAGCTCTAAAACTTAAGTCTGTACTCATAAGAAACGAGTGAACAAGATGTCTGATTTCTCTGCAAGATCTAAGAGTAGGAGTTGCTACCACACACGGTTCTTAATTTAATTATTTATGTCCATGGTGATGCACAGTATTGCACCCACCACAGCTGGCTGCAACAGAAATAAGAGTAATGTCAGTGTAGAAGATTTCTACAGATAAAGTCTCATTTGGTTCAGAAATCACTGCAAAGAAGGAATTAGTCCTTAAAACTTTACAACTCTTTTGTTATTATTGTGAGTTTTACGATATATGCTAATGTGCCTTACTTGTACTAATTCTGTGAATCTGATGAATGGTTTTGTAAAAAGAAGCAGATCAGAAAAAAGAAATATTTATGTGCTATTGAATGATTTTTGTGTGAAAAACATGACCAGCAGAATGCTTGTAATTAGCTGCTTGCCAAGAGTGTGCTGTTTAACATTATTTGATTATGTATAATATCTTATTTTAGAATGGTTCTGATGATTTTTTATTTGAATCTTGGAACTGTCCTAGAGATACCATCACTTGTTTTTATTGTATTTGTGATGTAAAATACTAGTATTATATTGGAAAAATCATATACCTGTCTATTGAAAACCACTCAGTCAGTTTTGAGCCTTGGAATGCTGCATTCGATTGAATACACACCATAACCCATAGCATAGAAAATCGAAATAACTTGTCAGAAAGTGTGTGTTTACAATATAGGTAAGCTCCTATAAATAAATAAAAAAAGTTAGGTACGTCTTCTTAAATTGCTATATTGCACATCAGAGAACTTTATTCCTCTTTGTCTCACAAGTTTTTGGCAGTAAAGTAGCATTTTAATGAGGCGCTGCCATCTGTACTCCTTCCTTCCTTCCTTGTCCTGCCGAGCTCCGGGGCTCTGCTGCCTCTCACAAGCTCCGAGGTGTTTGCTGCCATTCCCCCTGCCCAGGAGGCTGTCAGACAGTGACTTCTACTCTTTGTTGATGTATTTCCAGCCCCCCACCCTTTTTGAAAATCTCCTAGCATTTGTCAGTGGGCCTTTCCTTCAGTTTCTGAAAATCAAAAACCTCACCAGAACTGGTTTCCTGCCCAGTAGGCTGGGAGGGGCTTTTTTGGTTTGCTTTGTACTTGCATTTCTGTAAAATCATTCCTGAACCTGCCTGGGCTGTAAGTTATTTTACACTGTTTAGGACTGAGGTACATAAAGGTACTTCGCCAGCTACTCCTTCATCAACAGAGGCATCCTAATTTCATGGCTAATCTGTTTTTTTGTCATTTGTAAATCCTGTTAATTGTAAATCAAATACAATGTTGTTTTTTTTTTTCCATCAAGTGTCACAGGGTCTTTACTGAAACTGGAGGGTGGGTGTTGAAAGAGGTTTCTAATGCTTCCTTCAGGGGTGATGGAGCAGCAGCGTCCATCAGTCTGCGGTTGGTAATGGAGGAGCACAGCACATCCTGCAGATGGGATGCCTGACATCATCCCCTTTTTATGGGCATTTGCTCTGAAAAATGAGTACTCTTGAGGAGAGATGATGTAGTACAACATTCCATAGCGTGGCCTGCTTGCGTGATGAAAATCTGTCTTGGGACCTAAAAGACAATTAAAATACAGGCTCAGCAGCATCTCTGGAGAGATCAGAAAGCCCTGCTTGAGCAAGTAGCCTTTCAGAGGGAACATTATGTGTCCCTCACCATCAGTGTCCTGATGCAGAGCAGCTACAGGCAATCAGAAGCTGCTGTGGCACTGCTGTAGCAGGATCTTTCTTACCTGTTGGACAAGTGTGTGTGTCTGTCAGCATGTGTGAGTTCCTGCTCATTCTTTGGCACCCTTTTTGTATTACAGCCTGGGAAATAAGCAGGCTCTCAGTGCTATCTACCAGGGAACACAGAGGCAGGTAACTGAGCAGATGCAGCTACAGCTACAAAGGAGATTCAATGCCACTTTGGTTTATATCTCCTCTCCTGAAAACACAGAGTTGGAATTTGACTTGAAGAACTGAGCTTATTTATTTTATTCTTCCCCCTTTTGTTTAAGCTCCCATGGTACTTTTTTCCCACTCTGGTGCTCTGCTTTGTCCAGGCCTAGCTTTTGGCTTGTTGACTCTCATGTTTTAGCAGTCCAGTTTGTAAAGGCTTTATGCTCCTCCTTTGGTTTCTGCTGCTCCTGCCATCTGCTTCAGCTGCAAGATAAAAGTAAAAATCTCACTGGGGGGCTCTCCCTCTTTCATCCCCTCTGCAGCCCCTCTAAGGGGCACTTCCTTGAGTACAAGAACCTTCTCTCTGCACAGCTGGAGCAGCTGTGAATAAAACACCCTTCCTTGGACACCTCCTCACTGAATTTCAGAGGTGGGTGCAGGCTGTCAACCACCAGCAGCAAGTCTGAATCTCATTGCTGATTTCAGCCTCTCTGAAGGCTTTACTCCTTGCTTCCTCATCATCAAACAAGCAGAGATCTCAGAAGATGGGACAAGGAGTTAACTTGTCCAATTGAACAGGATTTCTTTGTTTGGTTTTTTTTTTTTTTTTTTTTGGTCTCTGGCCAGGAATTTACCCTCTGTTCCTTAGTGCTGGGTTCTGCTGTGACACCTTACTGGATTTTTTTTTGCTGCTCTGTGTGCTGTAGACATATAAGCAAGTGGTTGTGGGTGGAGAGGGCCTCAGCTAGGTCACACACATAAGGAAGGCATAGTGCTTCCTCAGGATGGTTTTTATGATCAGTCTGTTACAGCCACACTTCATCCTCCCACTTTTGCAAGCTCCTGTGTTGGACACGTGTTTCTCAGCCTGCTCAATCTTAACCACATGTAAATGGATTCTCTAAGACTGTTTTTTCTAGAAACTTTTTGAAGACCAGCAGACCATTATAAACCAAAACATACAGGGAATTCAGAAACTCAAACTGTAAGTAATAAATTCATCAATTCTCAAACTGTCATAACATGGGAGGAATTTTAGCAAGATGCATAAAGATCTGAAATGGCTCTACCCTTGATTTTCACCTGTCCCAGACTTATCAGCCCTGATGAGATTTTTGTGACCAGTTCTTCACTGTTCCACATTCTCAGTCCTGCTCATTTTCAGCCATAGAATGCCTTGGTAGTATCTACCTGCATGGCCTAAAAACCTGAAAGTGCTCCAGAAACCCTCCTTTACAGGATTCCTGTGTCTGTAACACCTCCATTTACCCTGATGAATTAAGATTCTTGTCAGGCTTCCCGTTTGCACCTAAGCATGTGGTGTAACAGTTCTCTGAGGACTTCCCCTTGGAGGCATTTGATCTTGAGCAAAGTTTGCCTTCTCTGAAGACTCCTTCCAATTCTGTTGTCTTCCCTTCAAAAAAGCTTGTGGGGAAAGATGTTTGGGGTTTTTAATTCCTCTGTCTAGAGATAACCTGTCAGAGCAATGAGACAGTCACCTTCAGAAGTTCAAAGCAGGACATTCTTCTACCAACTGCTGCCTCAAGTCCTGTGCTGTTCTGCTTTACACACAGATGGACTGAAGCTCGGTACTTTGAGTCACTGGAGTTGTTGTACTAGAAATCTGCTCAGCACTGCCTTGTGATTTTTTTTCATCCCTCATTTCCAGCTCAAGGCAGTAAAGCTCAGCTCCTGAAGCTTTCCAGGCTCCCTGTTAGACAAGCTCCTCTCTTAGAGGTGTGCTTTGCCAGAGCTGCCTGAAGCATGGAATTCCCTGGGGAATGAAGGACAACAGCACCCACACTGGTATGATTGGTAATTCTGTATCCTCTGGTTCTGTGCTTGCTAACTGTATTTTTGCCCTTTTTATTTTGGGAAACACCCCTTCAGCTGATGAATGATGAATTTGAGAGGTGAAATTGTAAACTAGTCTGGTCTTCTTTTGTTTGTCTTGATGGAGCCTAAAAAATGACAGCAAAAGTCTTGGCATTTGGCAAGTCCTGCAGAAAGAAGGAAAAGAGACTTTGCAAACCTGAAGTTAGCAGGAAATTTTTAAGGTGTTTTCTTTTTCTTTATCTTCTTCAAATTCTATCCCCTTATGGCTCAGTGGCAAGAAGCATTTCTCCATCCATTAAAGAAGAATGGGGCTTCTTTTGTGCAGACTTGTACTAACCATCCATGCCATGCAAGGTCAGTGCCAGTGTACCAGCCTTTCAGGGATGGCTGCTGTCTTCCTAGTGCTGCTTGCTGCTGCATGACATTCCCAAAGAGGACAAAATCCTGTATCGTTCATAGCCAGACAATCAAAAGCTATTTCATTTACCCATGTATTCCTGTTTCTTTGCTGCTTTTCGGGTAATTGCCATCTGAACCAGAAGAGAGTTTGAGTGCTTTCCTTCTCTTCTTAAAGCTTTTAAAGCACCTATGTGTCTTAACAGATTGAACACTTCAGAAAGAAACTATTTTTTCAGTGGGACAGAGGACAATAGCTCTTGTACAGCTGTATATGGCTCATCTTAAAAGGAAATAAAAATCCCACCATGAACCACACACTGTGTTTTTGAAATCCTTTATTCAGTACTCTAATTCTGAACAATGTTTTTGGCTTATTTAATTCTCCTCAAAATTGAATGTTGAACAAAACTCTTTTTTTGCTTTTAATGTACTGTAATAAGAAAGGAGTGAAATGACAAATGTATTCCTTTGATACCCTTAATCTTTTCTCTCCTATGGCTATGTGTCTGTGCTGTAAAAGATCATACTTGCTAGTTGCAGAGCCTAGACACCAAGCCATGTTTCCAGCAGCTGCATCTGGGGCCATGGCAATGCTCACAATTACAAAACTGCCTCCAGGATGTTGTTTGAAATTTTATTATTGTGGGTCTGGCTGGTTTCCTTGTCCTTCTTCATGTGATCCTTCTTTGTGTGGGTTTTTATCTTGTGTTTTGGTGGCCCTTGCTGGACCACAATACTACATTTCCCTGAAAGCCCAAGGAAGGAAACAATCACTGTCTGGATTAGTCATGCACTTTTCATCCCCAAAGCACCCCGTGGGCACTCAGGCCCTCCCAGGCTCAGCTTACTGGAAAATGACAGAAGTGGATTTTTTATGCTAGAGCAGACAAAAAACATCTGTCTAAGTCATGTTTGTTAATAAAAATGCACTGGTTACATAAAATACTATTCATACCTGATGTACAAATGGCCCTTCTGAGTTGATCCAAGTTCTATCTTAAGTTAGTAGCACCCTCAATCTGGACTGGCAGCTGTACTACACTAGCCTGAAGCTAGAAAGCAACATGGTTAAACAACATTTAGCCTTCAGATGATCCTAAATACCCATATCCTGTTTGCTTGATGTGGGTATTCATCCTTAGGGCTGCTTTTAGAGAACTAACGTTTGTCTTGGGAGGCTGCTATATGGTTATGATAGCCAGAAGTCCTGTAATGAGATCTTAAAGTCCAGATAAGGGGAGAGGAAGATCACCATCATTTTCAGCACCAGCAGGTTTCACATCGTTCATTCTGCTCAGCCACCAATATATATTCCATTTTAACATGGTCTTATTTTGCTTTCCATGTGTGCTTGAAGCATTTGCAATCCTCTCTTTGTATTCTGGCACATTACTGCTTGATGTGAGATCATCCATCTGGGTTTTGTTCTATTTTGGAGCTACAGGTTTGGTATTTTATAGGGTCATATCCTGGTGCACTTACTCTTACAATAATATTTGATAAAGAGCTGTGTCAATTTATGGGTTGTTTGGTGTGTGAATATGCTGGCTGCTTTGACCTGGCTACCTACAGTAAGAGGCTGTAACCACCCAAGTGCTATTACAGCTTTTGATTTAGGTTATGGTTCTGATTTTATCTTTCTGTACTGAGAAAAGAAGATTAGAAATGTTTTATTTGTCCTGTAACTGGAAAATGTTAATAGTTCAGCTTCATCTCTGAGAGAAGAAAGGGGAAAGTGGAGGTAACATCCTGTTCTTTTCTGAACAAGACAGTGACAACAAAGGCCTGTAATTCACAGACTTAAGTTTCTTAGCTGTTAATTATTTATGTGAATTATCAGGACAAGTTTTTTAATACAGAGCTTGAATTTTATTTCAATGTTTTGTCCACCATTGCCTGTCTTTACCGGGTTTTTGAGATGACAGCACACACAATGTATCTAAGATTTGATTCTGGCTTTAAATATTAAGACTCTGAATCCCATCCATTTGCACTTCATTTCCAGGTTGAGGAATGTGGCAGGACACACACAGTGCAGCAGTCAAGAACTCACAAATCAAGGGAGTGCTGAATTATTAATTTTAAAGTTTTGAGCAATGTCTCTTTGTGGGCCTGCAGCAATGTGCTGCCTGGGGACAGCTGGGGGATGGCCAGGGAGGCTGTGACACCCCCCAAGTCCCCCTGCACTGCTGTGCCACCTGTACCCATCATCCTACTCACTGGACCAGCAAAGGTTTAAGGGTTTTTTGTGCCTAATGGCTGATGTGGTTTTCTGGGGAACTGCTTGAGCCTGGAAAGTTCCAGGCCAGGCTTTGGTTAGCTCCTGTTTAAGTCAAACTGCTCTCTGATGGGTCATTTCAGGGTCTCATTAGAAGGTTTGCTCTACTCACAGTAACCATCTGGCATGTCCACATCCAAAAACTTTCTGTTCACAGTCTGCTGGGAAAGCATGCTAGTTCTAGCCTCTCTTCAGCAAGTGAAAAACCCAAGAACAGATGAGTACAGTGCAAGGCCTGAGCCACAGGGCCAAGGAGAGGATCAGCTCTCTGAGTCTTGCCAAGCTTTGAAGGAGGAGATGGCTGCCTCATAGGCCTCAGGACCAGAAGGAGCTCCTCTGAGTGATGGCTGCTGCAAGAGGAAGCTCCAGGACTGCTCTCCCCAGTTGGCACACTGTGAACACACCATTTTCTGCCTTGCTGACATGCAGGAAGCCACAAGGCAGGCAAACTCTCAGACAGGACAGTCATTAGGTGGCAAACTGGGCACATGCCTCCAATACCTCCACCCTCTTTCCATTGCCAGAGATCTGAGGCTGACACAACCCAGGGCATGGTGAAGGCAGCACTGCTTGACTGAGTCTGCTCCTGCAATGAAACAGCAAAACTCCAGCTGTATGGCTGCCCATCCACGTGGCACACTAAGCAGACTTTGGCCAAGCATGGTCAAGCCATCTATGTCCAATGCACCAAGAGCCATTGTCATGTCCAGGCACTCCTCGTGGTGCTCTCAGCTCCTGGTTATGGGTCTAGAGACAGGAAAGGCTCGCTCACGGGGCTGTTAGGAGCATCTAAGTTAAACATAGGTATAGAAAGTCAGAACAATGCTAAGAGTAATAAAGAAACCACGAAGGTCAAAATTAACTCTGGAGGTTCAGAAAAAAAGAAAGCCTAATCTAAAAAGCATCTTAGAAGCATAACCTAGATCACACCTACTCTTTGCAGTTACCATCAGCTCTGAGAAACACTGGTCTGTACGTCAACAGATGCATTAGAAAGTCTGTGGTACATAAATGGATTATCTGTGAAGTATCTGCACATTTCTAATTCTCACCATTGTTGTGCTTCTCCAGAAATGTTAACATTAACATGTTAAATTTAAAGGAAATATAAATTTCCTGTCCCCTTTTTCTTTTCCCTTGGTTTCATTGATGAAAGGCTGCATCACAAAGGTAAGTTGCATTCACAGCCATATTGTCCTCCACAAGGGATGAATTTCATAATTATTTTTTTCCCAAACATCACAGTGACTCTGCTGTGTTTACAAGTTTCTCTGCAGAGGCTGATGTAGATACAGCTGTTACTCCAGCAGTGTATAGTTGATCTCTGTATTGGACTATCTATATGCACACAAAATTATATAATACATTCTTGATAGCACACCCAGATACTTTCAGTTCTCAGTGGCATCTTCCTGATTCTTTGTTTCTTGTTTGTTTGGTTGGTTGGTTTAAGAAGGATTTCTTTTTTTACTGAAGGGACAGCCTTTACTAAGGATATTTTAGCCTTACAAGCCTGCATATTTTATTTTTGCAAATGGGGTTGAATTCTGTTGTCATCTGAATTTTTGCGTGTTTTGCTTGGATCTAAGATCCAAAAATGTGACACAATGCCATTTTAGACATTTCATTAGGCTATTTGATTTGGTGGTAAACCAGGCTATTCTTAAAGTTCACATAAGTAGGAGCACAAACTTTTTCACCTCTGTTTATTGTTCAAAACATGGAAGAAACTAAATTCTGGCATGTGAATGTGGGCATCATGACATTCAAGAATTGTGACTCTCTCTCAGCCATATAACCAGTGCCTATAATGAGAAAACAAATAAGCAGCAAAGAAGCTGATGAATGTATCAGATCAGATCCATCTGAATTCTTTTATATTTTCAGCATGGTATTAACATAGTTGCAGCAACCATCTGTCTATTACTACACTGCTCACCCTGGAGCCACCAAAGCGCATGGGAGGTTCCTAATAATTTAAAAGAATTTTGGGTCTCTCCTGCAGCCTCCATGTGATTTACTCTAAAATCAGTACAACTAGTGCTGTAACATGATCAGCACTAGAGAGGAAACTGGGGTTGACGTGGGTGGCTAAGTTAGGGAGAGAAGGGGCCGTAGCAGCTCATACTTCAGGTGGATATTCCTGTCCTCGTGCCCACTCTGCACAGGTGGGGCTGGGGAGCCCTGGGGCTGCTCATTAAACATCACAAGTACTGCATGGAATCATTCCTGCCTTCACTCCAAAATATTGATATGTTTTACAAATCTTAATTAAGCCCTGTCAGGGGGGCATCCTGTTTCTGCTGATGTAATAAAAAATTTTTAAAAATCAAAACCTATTTGTTAAGAAACGACGAGAGAAGACTCAGGCAATCACTGTGATTGATAATGGAGCTTCAACTTTATTGTGCAGTTACAATGCTTATATAGTGCTCTTTGTGACCACTCCCCAGCCACCACACACTAACATAACTTATTACTGGACACCCGGTGTGTTTACCTATAGAGAACGAATCCCAGGCGTATAGGGACGGTAGTAAGGTCCCATGTAATTGGCCTTAGATAAGGAATTCTGTACGCAGACATGGACTTGTGCACACCCCAATTCTAGGACATTCCACGATATTCTACAACACCTATTGGCCTAAGGTTAGAGAGCCAGAACAAGTTAAAATAAGCTGATGTTTAACCAACAAGGCACCCTTGCCTGGACCATGGGGTCACACCTGAAGTTCTTACAATTTGACTCGCTCTACCTAACTCACCAGGCACACAGTGGTGCACAAACACATCCTTAGAAGCATGGCTCCTGCCCATGCCCTGGCTGTGACCAAAGCCCTGCAGGACACACGGTGCCATCTCAGGAAGAAAGCAAAGGGCTGCACAGTCCCCAGGCTCCCAGTCACATTTACAGGTCTCAGACAAACTGGGCTGGTGTCAGCTCCAGCTTGTGCTGCCCTGACAAAACCCATCACCACACTGCTGGGCTCCAGAACACGGTGGCAGGGGAACTTGTCTTCCTTCTTCCACACAGTTCCCATCCCATAGGCCAACTAAATGTACCACGATACAATACCCAGGCAGCAAGGGCAGCCTTACCCCAGCTGACAGCATCAAAATGGTGTTTGAGAACACCAAAGTGGTTCTCTCAGGCCAGGCTATAGATTTCCATGCTGAAGAACTGGTTATGATCAGATAAAATGTTTCCATGCAGAGACAATGACAGGGATGAATTGTCCCGGTGAGGCCGACTGTTCCTTTTGGTTCTGGTGATCCTTGGGGAGGAGAACCCATTTGACTTAATTGAAATATATGATGTTTGAGAAAATTCATACAACTGATAGTAATAATTATACTGTATTTTAAAGATTTATCCCTGTAACACTGAATTAGGACAGTTTTGCCCAAGGCTTTAACATCCTTGTGTTTTTCTCTGCTTTAAATTGATTGTGATGATCAATATTAAGTCCATGATCACACACCATCACTGCAAAACCAAGATGTAACCCTCTTTGTCTCTGAATTTTACTGCAAATGTGAGCATTTATCAACTTTTTCCAGGACATAAATAAGAAAGAGAACAGCTGTATCATCAAAGAGCTTAGTTAAAATTTAACCTCCATACCACACATCTAGAATACTTTCCAGAAGCAAATGTGGACTTAGTGTTATTGCAGGACACACAGTAAAATCTGTGAATATTTGTGAACAACGTAAGCCCTGTCCACCCCTAACTGTTCTGGAGAAGAAAGTACCATTTTTAATTTGTGTGATCATAGTTTTTTTACACAGCTTTCAGACGTCCTCACATGACAGTCTTTCCATCCTTTGCCAAGGCTGGGGTAACCTTTCAGTGAAACATTAGTTAAAAGCAGTAGTTTAGCTGTTTGAATATAAATCGGTCTCTGAGTCATTTTTCAAACTGCACAGAGCTACCAGGGACAGGAGGGAAAAGGACACATGAATTTTTGAAGCAGATTTTGTACAACTCAAGTCAAACATGTTCATCATTGGAATCAGGGCCAGGACCTTGTTGCACTAATGACCCTCCAGAGCTCAGGCACATCCCATCCCTCATCTTCTCCCCTCAGGGATGATTTACTATGAGAGGATGATTTCTGTCCAGTGACATACCCCCAAAGCCAGGGGCTGTGTGGAGCCTGTCCCCCCACTCCATCACCCTATACAGCCCACCTACTCTCACACAAAGTGTTTTTATCTCCTGCACCTTTTTTACCTCATGTTTCTGTGGCAGTAAGGAACCTCTCCTCACTGGGCTGCACCTTGAATACTGCATGCAGTCCTGGGCACTTCACTAGCACAGAAATGCTGGAGAGTGTCCAGAAAAGGGCAATGAGGCTCATGAAGGGCCTGGAGCACAAGCCCTGTGAGGAGCAGCTGAGGGAGCTGGGGTTGTTCAGTCTGGAGAGGAGGAGGCTGAGAGGAGACCCTCACTCTCTACAACTACCTCAAGGGAGGCTGGAGCAAGGAGACAGACAGCCTCCTCTCCTTGGTGGTGTGTGACAGGAGCAGAGGGAATAGATTCAAGCTACACCAGGAGAGGTTTAGGCTGAATATTAGGAAATATTTTTTCACTGAAAGGGTTGGCAGACATTGGAATAGTCTGCCCAGGCTGGTGGTGGAGTCCCCATCCCTGAAGGTATTTTAAGGGCATGTGGAGCTGGTCCTTAGGGGCATGGTTTAGTGGTGACCTTGCCATGTTGGTCAAAGCTTGGACCAGATGATCTTGAGTGTCTCTTCCAACCAAAGACATTCTGTGATTCTATGATGTCAATGCCAGCCAACATTACTCTTGCTTTAGTTACAAGAGTGGTGGGATGAACATTGTTCTTGTTTCAATTGCAAGTGCAGTGAGCTGAGACAACGTGGCACTTCCCGACCTTGCCTCCTGAAGCAGGGAGCTGAAACAATTGGCTTCCTTCTTGTCCTAGTGCAAATCCAGTGAGTTGGGAAAATTAGGCACTCCTTAACTGCACCTGGAACTCCTGTTGCCTGGGCAACCTACCTGAGAGCCCTCCTGCCCAAATCACAAGCCCACTCTGGAAGTTGCCAAAGATCACCTCACTCAAATTATGGCAACACTGGACAAATACTGACCAAATCAATCATCTTGTGACCCTAGAAATGTCAGTCCTGAAATGAGGCCCCTTGAAGCTCTCTCAGATCACAGCAGACTGATACCCTGTGGCTCTCTAAGGAAATTGGTCTACCAAAGGGAAAAGAGCAACTAGTCCACTACTTCTCATTTTGCAACAAAAGGATTGAATTGTCACAGCATTAGCCACTAACTGGGCAACAGATGTTCTCTGTTATACCTCCACTACCCTCCAGGGGAAGACAAAAAAAGGAATGAGGGAGGGAGACTTAAAGGTTGGAAGTTAAGACTAAAATAGATTTAATGGAGTAGCAACAGTAATGATGATGGTGAATTACAAGTACATGTAAATATGTCAAATTGCACCCCTCAATTGGTAATTATTTCACAACCAGAAAAGTCCCAGCCTGGACTCAGCAGCAGATGGGGATGCCCACATCCAGGGGCTCAGTGAGAGTTCACAACAGCCTTGGAGCAGCCAAGCCAGTCCTCCTCGGGGAGGCAGGGGAAGGCAACCTGTCCCAGGGAATTCTGTTCTTCTCCAGACACAAAACAGGATGCAAGGGGACAATGACAAAACAGACCAACCCCAGCCCAGCCAGAAAGGCCAGAGCAGGGCTCTCTCAGGAGCTATTTTATACTGAGCACCAAAGGTGGGAGAGCTGTGATTGGGTCACCTGTCCCTCTCCTGCCCACAGCTACACCCAGAGCACCTGACACCAGCAGGAGCTGGGGATGGGGAGTGTCCTAGAAGGTCTCAGGTCAGTTTGGCTAAATGAATTTTTTATCCTGGTTCTCTCAAACCAAGACAGTAATTTACTATAATTCAATCTCATGGAGATCAATTAAAGGAGTATTTCACTGCAACTTCTCTTTGTGCAGTCAGAAGATCATTAGGTACCAAAATTTATTAACATCTTAACATTGATTAACCTCTATATCGCTGTCTGGTGTGTGTGTGTGTATGAAAGCAATTTAGTTTAGAAACTTTGCTAAATCTTTAATTGAAGCACTGGGTTTTACTACAACAAATTGTTAATTATTGACTGATTAGATGGTGCTAGAAAATCATAGAATATAATTTTGTGATTTGTTACGAGTGTTAATCAGCTTCAAATTGCTGCTATTCCAAATCCTGAGACAATCTCCCCTATCCCTATATAAATAATTTCCTCCAGTCCCCATGTAAATCACTTTAATGCAATTCCAACCCCTACATGTCCTTTCCACAAATTAACAGTAAACCTTGCCAACAAACTATGCTAAGTTACATTTTTATAAACTTGTAGTAAAATCACCTTTTCCTAATACCTTTGTTGGTCATTCTTTAGACCACCTTAAGACCTTCCACTCCTATCTCCAACAGCCAGTATAGTTGGCAGGATGGCAAGTAGTACCACTGGTTGCTTAGAAAATATGGTATTAACCCAAACCTCAGTTTTCCAGAAGAGTGGGTCCATGATAAATTGGTGTGATGGGAAAGCAGTAAGGAACCAGCTGGATGCTGCAAGAGTTTCAACTAAAGATTGAAAAGATACAGGTATTATTTGTAAAATGCTAGGTACCTGTTTAGAAGCTGCTTATCAAGCCAGAAAGAATAAAAGTAAAAAGGTGTAGGACCTGGAAGAAGAAACAGAAGGCAGAAAGGCAGCTAAATTAATGCTGTGTTTGGAAATTGAGCAGTTGTGAACACAGTTACAGGAAGAGAAGGAGAAACAACGGCTGGAAGAATACTTTAGTACTCCTGACCACAGCAAACCAGATGATCCTTTGTTTGATTCAGTTTCCTCTGAATATGAGGCTAGACACACCATTAAAGCAGAATACATTCTGATTCCAGCTGGTCCTCAACAACAATTTGTAAAATTTCTAATAGATTCTAAAGCACAAATTCCAATGAAATGCTGAGAAACTTTTCGGACCTACTAGCAATGACCCATTTCATATAATAATGGAACAATTCAGGTTGGAAAGGACTTCAGGAAGGGTTTGTCCCTCCCTTCTCAGAAGCTGTTGTACCTTATCTAGAGTGCTATGCCTGCTCTGTCTGTCCCATTCGGTACAAGAGAGACATCTGTCAACTGAAACATGTTCAGTGAAGGACCATAGGGATGGTTGGGTGCTGAAGCGCTTGCCCTGGGAGATGAAGCTGAGGGAGATGGGCTTATCCAGCCTGGATTCAGGCAGACACACCAGCAGCCTCCCCCACTACCTAACAGGAGCTCATCAGGAACACAGAGCCAGGTTTTTTATAGCAGGGCCTGGCAGGAGGACAACAGGCAACAAGTATGGGAAAACTCCCAGGATGAGTCTGTGGCCAGAACAACACACGGCATTTTGTTTGGATGGCACTCTATGGCCATCAGAATATTTCCTTTTAAGTCTAAAGTCTATACATATTCATGTGAAAATAGCTGTTACTAACATGTTATACCACTCACCTGAAATCTCCCCTTCTAGCCAGTAACAGCATCAAAGACTTTATTTCCACTTATATTAGGTATATTGCTTACAATAGCACAGAAGACCACAGAGAGAATTAAAAAATATTTGCCATCTCTCATTTGCAATGCCAACAATGTCTCTTGGGTAAAAATATCTTTGGGTAAAAGGGTAAAATCCTCCATCTGGGAGGTTTGAAAGTGTCTTGTAGTTTTTATTCCTTCAATTTTTTCTTGTCTGTCTCCTGTGTTCAGGGGTGGGGGAGGGTCTCATGTATGTACATATATCTGTACATCAGTTTCCCTTAGTGGGAGGCAGGATCTGTTTTGTGAGTTCTCTGTTTTCCTCTCTCTTGCAAAGGGGCAGTTACAAGTCATTCACTGCATGTTGTTTATAATTTTCTCTCCTTTCAAAGTAATTTTCAAAACACTTTGATTTTCTTTTCAGCTGTGAAAGAACAACCCAAGACCAAACATGTTATTCTTTGAAATTAACTCACTCACTAAAGCTGCTTTCCCTATAAATTTGACTGAAGTGGATGATTAAGTACTGTTTTCTACAAATAATGTTTCATGCAATGCAGCTGTAATGAGACTACAGTCTGATTATTTAAATGGATGAACATTTTTATTAACTGCAAAATCTCATCTGGCATGCTCTATATATTTAATATGTGATGAGACTGTGAAATAACAATAGTGGTTTCACACATGGTTAGGGAGGTTAACTCCAAAGGGTGGTTACTTCAGTCCTCAGAGTTGACTCTGGGCTTCACGTGAGGTGGCACTGGTTTGAAGCTGCATTCAGCACAGAACCATCCCATAGCACCCTGTCCTACTTCTCAGCACTACTTACTCCCTCCCATTTTTACTCTGAGCTAGTTATGCCACTTTTAGTGCTGAGCTTGCTATGGCAATAGGCTGTGAAATACAATCTAGTCAAAGCCATGTGTCTTACAAAGTGCATATGCCCAGAAGCACTCTCACTGTTTGTGTCCAGACTGTAGTACCTTAGAGATTGGCATGCAATTGTGGTTTGAATGTTTTACATTAGAGAATAATCAAAAAGGATGAGGATTGCTTGGTAGTACAAGAGGGCTCAATTGAGAATCAGATTTTTGCTGCGTGTTCACAAAATTATACCAGTGAACCACAGTGATACCCATGAAGGAGCTGTGTGATGATCCCTACTGATTTCAAAGAGCAATTCTTAGAGTAGTGGTGTCTGCTGTCCTCTAGAGAGGGATGTTTCCACACTGGAATAGAGAAGCAGAAACCTGCCTAAAATAATTAATAATTTTAAGCTCTACTGATTGATTGGAGGAGGATCTTTGAATATGGAATATGAATTCTTTAGACTGCCAGATTTTCCTGGACTTTGACCTTAAACAAAACTAGGAGCCAATCAGAAATATCCTACTCAGAAAGGAACCTTCTCACATTTCCATGCTTTTTTACTCTGTTTTGTGCTTTTCTGCTCTCAGATTCTTCAGATCAGTGCATGTGGGAAAATATTATCTGGCCCTGAGAGAGCTGCACTCTACAATAGTTAGCTGAAGCGCTGACTGCAGTATTTTAAAGGCCAGAGAGTCCTACATGACATGGGTCTGTTGCCAGAGAGACCTTACTGAACTTGTGAACAAAACAATTTTTTACAGTATGTGTGGTGAGACATCGGAACAGGTTGCCCAGAGAGGCTGTGGGTACCCCATCACTGGAAGTGTTTGAAGTCATCTTAGATGGGACTTTGAGAAACCTGATCTAGGGAAAGATGTCCCTGCCCAGGGCAGGGGGGTTGGACTAGATGATCTTTGAAGAACCCTTCCCACCCAAAGCATTCTGTGATTCTGTAAGTTTAAAAAAGCATGAAAAAAGGATGAAAAGTATGTAAAAGTATTTCAGCCTCCCAGGTAACAAACCAGAAGCCTCTCAGTAAAAATAAGCCATTTTCATTTTCTGAGAATTAACCAGCCCAGAGTACAAATGTACTGAAGGAACCCTGCTCTGTATAGAAATAAATAAACAAATGATGTCTGAAGTTTGAGGTGCAGAGATTTGATGATTTTTTGCCATAGCAGAACAGGATGATTAAAACTTTTAAACCAAGGATAGAAAAGGTCTTAAAAGCATCAACAGACACTTTCACTTAAGAATTAACCCCACTTACCCTTTCTTTTAACCTCAGAAAAATTATACAAAGGACCAACTCTTCCTCCATTTGGAGACACTTGAGATGGTGCTAAGGACAAGAGCCATTGTTGGAAGATGGGAGACAGAGTGGAGAAGGGGACAGGAAAGGGCAAAGTGGAGGAAAACATAATAGTTGAGCTGGGAGGTATTTTGCCTTTTTATCTGCTGGAGTCTGATCTTACTTTCATGAACAAAAATTGGAGAAAGTGACATAGAAGTAAGAGATAACAAATGTAGCCTTTGGTTTTGGTGTAAGGCTCTGCTGAAGAATGACAGATGCATGCAGAGCCTTATCAGACACAGGTGTATATAAGCACCAGGTTGTTGAAACTTTTTTTTTTAGTTGCCTTTTTGGCCATGGGCTTAGAATAACATTGCAAAGGAATCGAGCTTAGTCAGCTGAACCAGACTTCCTTCCTTTTAAGCTTCCTAAAACAGAAGGCATGAACCTTCTTTAGCATAAACCACAAGATTAGACAAGAAGGAAGACAGGGAAGTTAAAAAATAAGAAAGACATAGTGGGCATGACCTAGCCAGGTTCTGGCTGTTGGAGAGGGAATATCTCTGGGCTTCTGAAGGCACAGGGTTGTTACTGTGGGTCTCACAAACCTAGAGGTGGGAATGTGGCAGTCACCACGGTAAAGCTTGTTCCTTTTAGTCCATCTGCTCTCCTGTCACTGATATTTACAGCCCCACAAATGTGGATAGGCCCATCCACCCATGCTTGCATTATTAGACACAGCATGCAGCACATAAAATTTTGTTCATTAATTCCTGATTTCACATTTGTCTTATTTATCAAACACAGCCTTTGGGGGACAGCAATGAGAATCTTGGGGTTTGCTAATCTCATCTTTTTCCCTTTAACCCTTTCTTCACTTGTAGGAACAATTTTAGATAATGGCTTGGCTCTGTTTTATTTTGGAGACTTGGAATAGAAACCTCTCAGCAATATACTCTCACCTTCTTTAAATAACCTGGAGATTTTGAATCTTCTTGCAGGAGGTAAAAAGACCCAGGACAGGGGGTGCTAAATTAGTACAGCTATGGTTCCTTATACTAAACCATCAGTGCCAGCTTACCCTCACTCCTGTACTGTAAGCATCCATTTACCTCCTTCTGGAAACTTCTTTCTTTTATCTTCCTTCTGGACTCAGTAAGTAACATTTCTCACTGCTTCAACTTGAAAAAGATTTAAAGGATAGGAATGTAATAAACCCTCATCAACCTGGTTTCAGGGAAATAGCTCTTGTCAAATAAATCTGAGTTACTTCTAAAATGATATTATAGCTTTGATTAAGTATGTCATAGCTTCACAGATATCTTTGACTTTTATATATATATCCACTGAATTACTACAACATTAAACTGATCTAAAAATTGGTGGTATATAACATCAATGCAATAAGGCAGAAAGTTAACTCATGGAAAACATCATCACCAACAGAGTACCACCAGTGACAGTGGGAAAGTTTCACTAATCAGTTCTTTCATTAATCAGATCACAGTTTTCACAAGTGACCAAGGAGTAAATTGCAATTGCAGGGATAAAGACTGGAAAAGTGGAAAACAGTAATGGAGACCAGAGGAGACAAAACCCTCTGCATGATAATCTGAGCCCATTCAAAGAAACTGGGATGTTCTTGAACAGAAACTTGGAAAGAAAGCTAGACTACTGAACAGGGGGAAGGATGCAAGAAAGACTAAGGACATGGCAGACCAAAACTCTAGTAACAAAACCCAGGCTGACACATTAGCTAGAGGAAGACTGAAGAGGTTTAGTAAACTGATTAAGTGCTATAGGACTTGGTGAGTGAAGACTCAAATACTGTGCATAGTTTGGGGCCCATTTTTTAAAAGTATGTTGACAAACTGGAGAAGATGAAGAAACTAAATTTTTGCAGATCTGGAGTTATAAAGATAATAAGCCCAGCCTCTTTTAGCTTACCAAAATAAAGACCAAATAGTGGTTAGAGAAGCACTTAAAGGGGAAAAAACTACTGAGTGTAGCACAATTCTTAATTCCAGCAGTGAGAAACTTATCAAGAACAAGCAGTGGAAGAAAGAAAAATAAGGAAGGAAACAAGAGGGACAAAGGGAGGGAGGCAGGTAGGGAGGTAGATCAGCCATTGAACTGTGTTTGAAAAAGCAGGTTATTAACCACTGAAACAAACTATCAAATAGAAAGATTTAATCTTCATCATATGGAGTTTTCAAATTCAGTCTAAATGTTTTCTTAAGCATGAATTTTAGTGGAAAACAAAATATATGGTTATAAATATATATTTATTCAATACATCTAATTGTCTGTGACACATGGGAAGCCACATCACATGATCTAAGGACCCTTGCTGTCTCATAGGGGACTTGTAAATAGCTGTTGGTAGCTGTAGCGATCAATGCTTAAGTTAAATTTGCTTAAAACCTTGTATTTGGCACTATTTCCTCCTAGTTAAAATTTTGCCGTATGTAAACAAAAAAAAAAAACAAAAAAAAAAAAAAAAAAAAAAAAAAAAACCCCAAAAAAACCCACATGGGCTTCATGGTTCCTTTCCTTACCGTCACTTCATGCATGGCAAAAATGGCCTGGTGTTTTTCTTTCAGTTGACATTCAGCCTGTTGCCTTTCTGGTCTAGAGTAGCAGTTTGAAATATGCCACAGGGAAACTGTCTGCTGGTCACAAAACACCTATGTTTCACCAGATTGTACACTTCTGAGAATCAACATTTGCACATTGTTAACACTGCAGACAGGTGCAGGCTAACTCCTTTCCAACAGAAAAGGCAAATTTAATCCTACTGATGATCCCTTTGTTTTCTTAGTTTCATCTCATGGACTTTAGCATAGCCTCACTGAGCACGTTCAGAGCTTGGACAGCATGCTCCAGGGCAGGCTTTTCTTCCATCGCCCTTCCAGGACTCTGTGTTGGGTGTCCACAGCAACATTTTGGAAGAGGGGGATGCTGCAGGGGCAGCCTCTTTGAGAAGAGGCCAGAGCCTGCCCAGGGGCAGTCAGAGCCAGCTCCAGCCAGCCCAAACAGACCCAAACAAGGCACAGCTGAGCCCCTCAGCCACCCTGCTGGCTCCTCTGATACAACTGGGAATGGTTAGTTTGGAGGAAGCTGAGAGGAGACATTATTGTTCTCTACAACTACATGAAGGGAGGTTATAAGGAGATGGGTGTTTGCCTCTTCTCTCAAGTAATTAATGACAGGACCTGAGGAAATGGCCTGAAGTGGCCCCAGGGGAAGTTTAGACTGGATCTGAGGAAGAATTTCTTTACTGAGAGAGTAGTTAGGCATTGGAATGGGCTGCCCAGGGAGGTGGTGGAACACTATCCCTGGAAGGATTTATAAACCATGTAGATGAGGCACTTCCAGACATGCTCTAGCAGGTATGTTGATATAAATATTCATACATATATTTCATTTGTTTTACTGTGTGTGGGGGGGGATGTTGATGGTTGGATGGTGATCTTAGAGGTCTTTCCCACCCATTGCAATTCTGTGGTTCTCTCATATTTAAGAAAAGGGAGGAAATGCCAGACAGGCAGAGGAGGAAGGAACAAAAATGTGAGAAATAGCTGAGGGAACACCAAATGTCTTTATCTTGACTCACAAGCTTACTCGTTCCTGTTATTCCTATTTTCTCCATGGTCTGTCCTGTCCTGCTGAGGGTGGGGGACAAGCAGATGGATGGGAGTTTGGCTGCTGTCCAGGACCTACGCATCACATACATTTTGACCATCATGGAATCAAGTGTCAGAAGGGAGCCTGAGGAACAGCTCTGCATATTTGGAGGGAAGCAGGGCAAGGTCAAGTTGCATACTTTTTCTCCTTGTTCTTTCCCAAGAGGTGCTGCAGAATGTGCCATGTACAGTCTCTTTCTCAGCATGCAGCTGAGAAGCCATGGGCTAGGTCAACACCCACAAACTAAATTCTCAGATCAGCCCCAGCACACTGCTGGCTGAGGCCAAGAAATATTCCTCCACACAATTTTTGGCCATAATTCAGGAATAAGAATACCACTTCCAAGAGGCAAACTGTGTGATCTGACTCAGTTTTGGCAGATAAGAGAGTTTAATGGTATGGACATTGCCTGTTTCACACCAGTTGATCTCAGTGCCAGAGGCCAGCCCTGGGCACACCAAAATTGCTGTCAATGACACAGCCACATTGTCCTCAGGAATTAGTCCTGGTCAACAACACATATTTGCATTTATAGAGTTAATAAAGTTAGCTACACGATTGCCTGCCATTAACCAACATCTTTAGCTGAAATAATGGAGTAAAACTGATTTATACTGTTTTATTTTGAGCTCCTGTGGAAATACTGAGCACTTTGTAAGCTCCAGATGTGCAAATCAGTGTCAGTGGTGAAACACTAACTGTTAAGTTTAAAATTCAAAAGTTTAATAAAAGGAAAACATTCAGCCTATGCCTTATTTTTTTTTCATCTTACCCAAATTATTGAAGTGCCCACCTGGAAGGCCCTGGGGATCTGGCTTTCAGTGCTCTGCTTCAGACGTGCCACTCCCTAGAAGCTCTTTCAGAAAGTTTGTACTCTTGATGTAAGGTAGCATTGAAAGGACAATCATTAAACCCAGACAGATAATGCACATCTATTCCTTGGAACTAACCCTGTCTCTTAAAATACATTCTTGGGCAAAAAACATTTTCCATTTTTCTAAGCACTACATACTGTCAGTGAGTCATATAATTATCAACTTAAAATCTGCTTCTTTATTTTCAGAGTAGAAATTTGATTTATTCTAATTAAGTGAGAATTAATGCATTTATTTGTAGTATATAATCTCAAATGTTGCAATGCCTTGAGAAAGACCCCATGTGCTTGCTCAAAGAGACTTCTGGCATGGGTATAATTTAAACAGTATATGCAAATAAGTAACTGCAAGTAACCAAAAGACAAATCTCCACTAATAAAACATTATGATTGTTCCTATCACCATTCCTGGAGCCAGAAGTTACAAAACTAGATTCCCTAGTGTGATTTATTAATGAGTAAAGAAAAAGAAACCAAGCTTCTTTTTATTTCTTTTCTGATTTTTTTCTTTTTTCCAAAATGAATAAAGTCAAATCTGTTCCTGTCTTCCATATTCCCTTTCCCAGCTGAGCACCTTGCTGTACTATCAGTGGAATGCAACAGATTGTGAAGGAGTCAAGGAGAGGCTTGCAAATAGATTTGTTCAGTCATACACCGCAAACAGCACATCTGTTATTGACAAAGTGAAAATAGAGCCTGCAAGGAATTAGGGCTAAATATAATTCAGGCTCAGGAACAGCACTCTTGCCTAGATTTTACTTTCCTATTTTGCTTACATAAAATTGCTTCCATTTCAATACAACTGCCATAAGTGGACACAGAGGCACTGCTTGAAAGGTTCTCAGGCAACGAAAGACACCATTCAAAGTCCTATATTACAAGCTCATTCCACATCATGCTTTTAACACCTTCACAAATGTGAAAAATCTTTGTTAAAAGAAGAGAGAGTGAGAATAGCCCGAACTATTGAGTCATTGAGGTTATCAAGTCTCCGTGGACGTGCCTTAGTTTTTCACCTGGAAATTGTTACAGTAGAAGAAACAGATAATTTTCACACTTCTCTGGTCTCTAGAGAGATCAGCGTTCTGTGCAGCCTGTGTGTAAATTTTTTCCCATGCAATTTGGAAATTGATGGACCTCTTCTGTATGCAGCCAAGAAATCTCTTGAAAGAGCTACAGCAACCTTGGGAAATATCAGAATTCAAGCTATCCATAACACCATTAATTTTACTCCTGGGATGCAGTCCTAATTCATATTACCTAACCTGAGCTATCTAAGAGCTTCTCTCCAGCCTCCTTTTCTACAGTCCCTCTACAACCTGGGTGGAGGACAGGCATGTTTAGATGGAGTGACAGAGATCCACAGTCATACAATAAGGAATTATATTAGACTAGACACCTGTTTCTCTATGACTATGGTTAAAAGATTTGCAGCTTTTGTGTACAGATGTTTTGCACTTTTGACATTCACATGCCACATATATTACATTTACCTTTGTCGGGCCCTGCTGCTTCCAGAATGCAGAGCCTTCACTGAACAGGCACCTGTTCAAAGTGTTTCCCTAATCCATCCAGAAAACAAATTTCTTGCCCAGGCTTTCGTGGCTGCACACCACCTAAACCCACACTGAGCTGGAATGTTCACATTCTCATCACTGGGACTATTGGCATTTTTGAGGGGAGAAGCAAATAACTCTTGTGTCAGGTGTTCAGCAACCTTCTAATGGAAGGCAGAGCTCTTGTCTCCAACCTACAGCTGCCATCACAGCTTGTTACCAGTCAATGGCAGGATGCTGTGCCCCACCACCAATTTCCCAGTATCCAGTCAAAAGCAGAACTACAACAAACACCCAAGAGAAGCCTGAATACAGCCTAGCAGTTCAGAATGTTTTGTCCTCCCAAAAAACCATGTCTGACTGGGTGGGTGCCTGCAGAGCCACCTGTAGCAGATTGCTCTAATTCTGTGGAACCAACAGAGGAATTAAATCACCTGTTTGTGTCTTTTTAGGATCATCACATTTGTCCAGAGTTCTCAACCCAGCACTCACCTAGCAGAGATCTCTAGACCACCCAAGACCTGGATAAGGTTTTTTTAATTATTAAAAAAATAGATTTATTTAGAATGTAAATTGATTGAAACCACAGATAGCCTTCAAAGAGAAAGCAGGGTAATTACATTGCTACTAGGCAGGAGCTGAATTACTCCTGTAAAGGATTACTCCTATATGTGACTATTCCAAACAATGTTGTATGCAACACAGATGCTACTGCTTCCCAGGCTCACTACATTCTCCTTTAATCCTTTAATATAAATAGATGTCTTGTGTTTCTGTTTTCGTTAACTTACTTAAATCAAGATTTTTCATGCCTTCAGAAATGAATCACCTGCAAGTCTATATGCAAGACCCAGAGTGAAGTGATGGAAAAAAGAGGCTTTCCAGAGCACAGCTACCCCTGGTCTTGTGATCCAGAACATTACTGCCCTTCCCACAGCGAAATTTTATTTAAAACTGGCAGTTAAACTGAGACTGTGAGGTCTTTCGCAACCATAAGTATTGTTGGTTCTAATGCACAAGCTGAAAGTTTCAGAGTAACAATGTTCCTGCCATCTCTCTGGTGTAGCATTTCCAGTCTTGGACCCACTCCTGTCAGGTAAACAAGTACCACCTCCTCTCTTCTGTAATGTGTTCACAGTAGCAAAAACAAATTACAGGCCAGGAAATACTGGGGAAAAAAAAGGATAGAAAATCAGGTTTTCTCCATCCAGTAAGACTTGTCCATACATTACAATCTCCTGAGTTTCTCCAAACCACTGTATTTTATTTTCTGAATGACAAAACTCACAACAAATATTGGAAAAGACCTAATATATCTGCCCAGAATAAAATAAAATGCAGAGTAAGGTATTCTCAGTGGAGACTTTAAACTTTTTTCAACTACATTTTTTAATGTTCTCTGTAATTTTACTTTCAGGATCAATAAAAATCATTCTGCTCTCCACTTGCTTTCTCTGGGGGAAAAAAAATCTCATGTAAGTGTTCATCATGAACTCAATCAGACAAAAGTAAAGACATCTCAGGTAAGATCCTTGTGGGAATGATTTTGTGATATAAACAACTTGAATCAAAGGCTCATTGCTGTTGAAAGGTGGAAAGTTTTTTTTCCCTTGGCTTGCCATGTTACTTTCTTTCTGCTGTGTTTCTTTGCCCTTTCCTCTGCCTCCTGCCCTTGCTCCAGCTCTGGGGTCCATCTGAGTGCCAGGTTTTCAAGGCTTGTTTCCATGTCACTGGAAAGATAAACTACTGTCACATGAAAAATTTCATTACACACTGGGCAATACTGTATTGCTAACTTTATCTATTATATAGCACTCAGTGCTGGCATGTTAGGTAGGCAAATCAATCTGTCATCTTAAAATGGTTACTGCTTTATTTCCTTTTTTTTTCTGTTTAAATGTCACATTGCTCTGGGTGCACTCAGTGCATACTTCAGAGCTTGTTTCAGCTCAGGGCTCACTGCAACAGTAGGACCATGAACACTTCACCAGGGCAATGAAATCAGCCTTCCTTTGCTAAAAATACAGTCAATGGGGAAAACCAGGCTTATCCAAAGAGTGATTCAACCCATGTGCAATCTGACTTGTCCTGCAGATATGGCTCTTTCCCTGTTAACACAGCACATCAAGCTCCAACATTCACCAGGATTAATCTAAGCATATACCTGCAATTAAAGGAAATATTTTTGGAGGCTGAACAGAACATTGTGACTGGCAATTAGATTTTGCCATGGCTATGCCTGCACTATCAGTCTTACCCCTGAAGTGCTCATTTCATTTTCTCAACAGCTTTTTGAAACAGCCTGTCAAGAAAGGAGTTTGTTTTAGATGTATGGCTTAGCAGAACCTGGGCTTTTACTAATAACAGAAGAGGATATAGAAAGCAATGGTTGTGAGCTCAGCATACTGCCTTTTGGGTGTTTCTGTGGAGCACTGGTTTCAGACCAGCTCATGCTCTCCTATACACCATCTAGATCCTTATATTTTGCCACGGATTTTCTTAGGAGAGGAAAGGATTAACATGCACCTTGCAACAGCATTTAGATTCATCTGCCAAGTTAGGGATTATAGGGCAGATGCAGAGATATGGATCACTATGTCCAGAGGGTATGTGTCAGGGTAATGTGCAAACCTCAGATAGATCCTCTTGTACTGCAGGTGAATCCTGAGTCACATACAAGTCAAATGTTGTGTCCCTAAGCAGCTTGTGACATTGCATTGGTGATTGTGCTTACAGACAAGGCTGCGGTTTTAAATGCAAACACAAACATTTATTGAAGCAGAAAGGCAACTGTCAGCAAGTTCTTTCCTCTCTCATTTTTCCTGCTGCAAACACTGATTTGTGTTTGTTTCTAAAGATCATTCTGAATACAACTAAAACTGGAATTGTGAGATCTAGCATCTCCAGTGCTGACTAGCATGACCAAAGACCATCAAGGCATGCAAAGACAGAAAAAGCTCTTTGTTGATGAGGTGAAATATGATCAAGCATGTGCATCTTCTTTCCAGGCCTAAAAAGACAGAAGGCAGCACTGCTTGTTGCTCCTGAACACTTCCAGAGCAGGAAGAGCCACAGGTGGAAGAGGCACTAACCAGAGAGCTGCCTACCAATCCACACCTAATTAAGCCTAATGGAAGCCAACCACGCTGTCAAAGGTGTGCAGAGAAAAGCATAAGCAAGGAACTGTTTTCCTAACCAAGTGTTACAGGCACATGCCTGGGAAGTCAAAAGATTGGGGTTCAGTCCTTACCCCAGTAGCATTCAAAGAGCTCTAAGCAAAACCAGAGCAGCTAAACCACAACAGGATTGTCCAGAACAGCCTGTACCTCAGTCACTAGTCTGTTTTCTTCCTCAAAGGTAGGTAGAAAGGAGCTGAACTCAGACTTCCTTATGCTGACATGTCATGTCATCATGACAACTGAGACGTATATATAAAGGACATCACTAACACTTCTCTCACCTTATAACTCAAAGACTTTGATTTTATCAGACCTGTTCAGAAAGAAATCAAAAAAGGCTATAAACTAGTCTCGTTTTTATTTTGACAAAAACTTGCCCAAGCTGGGTTGTGCATGCAGTCTTGTCCTTTCAGGAGCAGGGAGGTTGAAAAATTGAAGTTGAAAAGCAGACATGAAGACAGCAAGGATGGTCCAAGGCAGCAGTCTCTGTATAAGAGAACATCAAACAGATGAGGAGTCTTTAGGTAGGAAAAAGACAAATGTGGAAGGCTAAAAACAATGAACGGTGATGAGGTAATGATTATCCACTGCACAAAAACTACAGGGAACCCACTGAAATTATCAGGTGTCAAATTAGGAGATGAGAATAGGTATTTGAATAGTGCATAATTATATTGTCATAGGCTGCTGTGCAGGACAAAAGCATAAAGTCAAAAGGTCATTAGAGAAATTCAGGGAGGTCTGGTTCAATGGGAAAAACTAAGAAAATTTTTTAACTGTGTCTGGGAGAAGTTTGCTGTGCAGTGATGTGAAGGTTCTTAGTCTGATGTTGACTTTATTTTTTGGCTGATAAAATCAGATACGCACACAGCACTATAGACATAGGGTAGACATACACATAGGACACCAGAACTATCCCAACTCTCCTGTGTCATTGCTGGATAAACTCTAATTCCAATATTTTGAATACATATGACCTATAACTTTACCTATACATTCAAAAGCATTACATGAGGAGGATTAATTCCTATCTCTAAATCTATGAGGATACAAAATTTATAGCCGAAAAAAAGAATGCACCAAGACAATTACCATATCTCAAACAGAAAAACAATACTCCACATTTTCTCCTGCTAGGCTATATTTATCTTTGTGCTACTTTTTCTGTGCCATTTCCTATATTGTACCCAGACTGTCCTTGTTTGAGAGTTCAGACTCACAGAAAGGTAAAACAGCTGTTTCTGACACATTAAGGAGCAAATTAAACCTTCATATTAAACCAGCTTGTTTACTGAAGGATAAACACTGCCATTCCTTTCCATAACATCCTTGTCTAACTTGAGATGAAATCTGGTCCACTTCCTAGCACTATCCAACACCTTACAATCCAGTCTGTCTCCTGCAGAAAGCTAATGGTTAAAACCACCCAAGGGAACATCTCAAACTTGTCTGGAATTCTATTAATGGAGAAAACATAAGCTGAAGTAGGTGATGTGGGGACCTGGAATTCTTCTTGGAATTCTTCTTGGAGTTCTTGCAGGAATTCTTTTTCCTCTTCATGAAAAATCATTTGTCAGTTTGAGGAGTGCTCAAAATGGCTCCTGGACATTACATCCTTTCAGGATGCCTACTGTTGAACCACTGATGAATGCCCATGCTTGAACATAGCAACCCCTGCTCCTCCAAGTCCTCAGTGATGCTGAAATTTTCACAGAAGTGAGACCCAGAGCAGTGACCTAGGCCAAAATAAATTCTTTCCCGTTATAAGAAAGTCTGACATCTGCCAGCGCAAGTTAGAAGGAAATAAAAGCACATTTCAGATAACCTGTGAGTTTCTTGTACAGTTCTCCCTAATGAACAGTGGAAGGTTTTGTGCTCTGTCTACACCAAGCCCAGCCTGCCTCCGATGGAAAACACCCTGAATTTTGCTTACAAAACAAAGGCTTATAAAAAAGGGTTTGTTTGGGTTTGGTTAGGTTATTTTTGTTGGGGCTTGATTTTTTTTTGGGGGTGGGGGGGGTGTTTTTTTGTTGTTTTTTTTCCTGAGGAACTCTGGGCCTCTAAAAATCTGGTCCACTCAGCATACCTCAATCAGATACCTAAAACAGAGGTAAAAAGACATTTCAGAAGAACTAAGACAGATGGAACATTAAAGAAAGACATTTCTGATAAGCAGAAAATTAACAGTACACCGGGGATGTACATCACATTTGTAATATTTCTGTCCAGCTATGCTGAGGAAAGAGTAACAAAGAAATGAAAAGCACTACACGTATCACTTTAATTAGATTGACTAATTGTCTCAGTTTGACATAAGCATTAAGCCTGAGACAGCATATCCAATTTCCTTCAAATATTACAGAGAAAAACAGATGCCCATTTGTCAATACCGTGTGCTGAAAAAGCAGAGATTTATAGCAAGACTTCTTCCATGATCTTGCAAACATTAGGTCTCATTAGGTGTTTAAGCAAAGTAGAAAGTTTTCTACACGTTCTTTCAGTTCAGTTCTGTTCAGTTCATTCTACATTTTCACTAAGCTATTTGTGGGATGTCTTTCAGTGGCCCAGTATAAAAATGGGATGTACTATCATCAGAGAAAAAAAAAAAAAGGATGAGCAGAAAGTGTGTGCTCTTTGTAGGGAAAGGACAGCAGGAGGCAGCAGACATCTGGCTGTTTTCCCCAGGTGTGGGGGATTTGGAGGACTCCCTTGCCTGAAGATTACAGAATGATACAGAATGGTGAGGAGTGAGGTGATAACTTGTTGCTGAGTTGAGCTTCAAGTCACAAAACAAAGATCATGGGAGCACACCTGTCCCAGGGGTACCAGTTTCATACTTCCCAGACTGCAGTGGCTTACTTACTCTGGGTGACCTTCCATCCATCAGGAAACTCGTTCCCTACCTGTCCCTCAAATACATCTGATTATTTGGGAAATGTGACAGCACCTCTGCATTGGATCAATTCTGAAGACAGCATGAATTTATTTGCTTACCAGTCCTGTGCAATTCTGCCTTTAAAATCAGAAAATAAGGTCAGCTGAAACACAGTGTTACATTTCACATCTGGAATGTGTGTTGCAGCTGCACTTCAGTCTCAAGGCAATTATTTTGATCCCAAACCCAGTTACTGTAAATAAATCTAATTAATTAGAATGCTTTTCCTTTGCCTTTACAGGCAAAACTCAGTATTTCAACAAAACTGTAACTACTAGAACTATGGCCTTGCTGCTTTTTGCTCAGTTGTCCTTATTTATAAGAAATGGTCTTCAGTTAAAGCTCCATCTCTTTTCCCCACACACAAACTCAGTTTTATCTCAGATTTCTGACAACAAACCACTTCTATCACAATGGCTGCAACAATTCCCTGAAGTCCTAGCTTAATGCTAAAAAAAAAAATTAAAACCACTACATTTTGGAACATTTATACACTGTTATTTTCATTCAGCTTCTCCTTTTTGACCTTGGTCGCAAAAGCAAGCTGGTGCTGTTTTATCTCACTCTTGTACCCATTCCAGCTGCTTTGGGATTGACTTTGGCTTTGCTGTTTTCTCTAATGTGTAGCACACAGCTTGGAAAAATATTACAAACACTAAAATAAACTGAACACAATTCCCAAACTCCCTGGCTAGAATTCCCCTCTGGACAAGACAGCAAAAATGCTGCAAGATGATAAATATTATGAGTGGACTTCCTCAAAAACCAGTATATCAAATAGCTTCTTGCAGTCCCAAAGAATTATTCTCTCTCTTCTGGCAAACTGAAAAGCAGACACTACTCAGGATGTACTGCTTAAATTAAAAGTAACTCCAAATTATTTTAAAACTTCTGTAAAATGTCACACACACAACGAAAACCTGATTAACGTAGGTTAAAAAATCCTTTCATATTACGGTGATTTACTGCCTTTTGTGTTTGAATTGCATTTTAAAACGCAGTTTGGCGGTCAAGAGAGACTTCCACTCGATCCCACGGTGGCTTTTATTTTAACTGCGCAATGACTTAATCTTGTCAGCAAATATTGGTACCGCTAATACTCCCGGTGCAACAGGCAGCACAGGAAAAAAGGGAGCGAGCCCAGAGGGCAGCGGGTCCGCTCGAAGCGGGGCTGTGGTACCGGCAGCACCTTCCCGCCACCGGAGCCTTCACCCCACGGCTGAGGGAGGAGGCGCCAAAGGCCGCCCGAGGCTTGACACTCTCCCTGCCTCAAAAATCTCCGGGCGCTCAGCTGCATTTGTCCAGTTCCGAAATAGTCGCTAAAAAAATATAAATCAATCAATCGATCGATCAATCAATCAATCAATCAATCAATCAGAGACCCCTTGGCCAAGTGTACCGCTGCCCCGCCCTGCCCCAGCCCGGCAGCCCGGAGCCCTCAGGGCAGCGGCGGCTCCCGCTCGGGTTGGCGGCGGGTGCCATCTAGCGGTGGGAAGCGGGATGAGGCGGGATGAGGAGGCGGGATGAAGCGGGATGAGGCGGGATGAGGAGGCGGGATGAAGCGGGATGAGGCGGGATGAGGAGGCGGGATGAAGCGGGATGAGGCGGGATGAAGCGGGAAGCGCCTGTTGTCGGTAGCCACACGCCCCGCCGTGCCCGCGGGGAGGCCCCTGAGGAGAGCGGGGCCGCGCACGGCGGGGTCGGTGCGGGGCTGGGCGGCTGCCGTCGGGCTCTGGCTCCCTCTCCCCGCTCCGAAAGAAAAGGGAAAATAAAAAGGGTTCGCGGTGCTCACCGTCGGACAGATCTGCGTGACTAACTGACAAGAAGCCATTTATTTTTAATGCATTTTAAAGGCGAAGGCAATGCCTGTAAATTAGCTGGAGCCTCGCAGAGAGGCTGCTTTGGCCTTTTGCGTTTCTCCCGATTTCTCCTAAAATACAGCTACACACCCATCAGAGCGCCAGCCTGCCGGTCAAGCGTGGCTGCGGCTCCCAGAACAGCCCCGAAGAGGCTGTGAGGAAACACTCCGGCGCCATTGAAAGAAGGCCAGGGCATCAGCATCTTCCCCCTGAATTTCCACAGGGCCCCTCTTCTGAGACAGCCCGAGGGCACAGAACTTTGCTCAGGGAGTAGTGCCACCCCTGGGGGGGGTTTTAAACTGATTAAAAACTAAACAAACAAACAAAACCCCCCAAAAAATCCCCACCAAAAACAAAACAAACAAACACAATCTTACTGACATTAATTTGTGTGGTTTGCACTGTGTAAAAGGAAAAAAAAATAGGGAGATTTCTGCTGCAATTATTTAATGAAGATGCTTATACCCCAGCATCATCCATGGTGCCAGTAACCTCCAGCCTGATCATGGCCATTGAGCTGAGACCAGAAGGCCGTATTATCTCTTTCTCTGTGTGACAGGTTAATTCTAGAATCCATTATTTTCATGGGCAATAAATTTCACAGGGAAGCTCATTTCTTGGAGACACACTGAAATATTTCTACTTGCCTTTGCCTTCACCTAAATGAAACAGCTGTTGTGTGTCAAGTGCTGATAAACCCCCCTCTCCTCCCCATCCTCACCCAGGTCCAATAAACATTTCTGCAAAAATATTTAAAATATTTAAAACACAATTGCAACCTCATTATTGTGGCCTATTTTTAAACGGCAAGGCTTCCCTAGAAGCTATTTTACAGCTCAGCTAAGAGCTATACTCTGAATGACACACCTGAGTAGTTCTTTTTACATTTTCCTGAAACAGCTTATGTAGCACTGTAGGGCTGAGGACCACTTAGGTTATATAAACCCAGTTGGCAAAGGATTGTAAAAATTAAAATGGTGTTGATGTGTTGGCACAGAAGCCCACATTAAGAGCATTTTGTCCATACAGTTTTTAAGGTGAGAACATGGGTCTGGCAAAGCCATTTTTTCCTCAACTTATTCAGGTAGAACATACACCATCTAGAGTTTGATTATGATCTTAGCTTACTTTGTGTAGGGGCATTTAATTAGCAGTTTATATTTCAATAGAATTACAAGGCATTTATTTAAATATTACAAAAGGAGAATTTTTGCAGATTAAAATTCGTCTCCATGTGTTGAAGACAAGAGGTGTCAAGACCTTATTTTTGAAGTCCAGTATCTCTGTGTTATTTATTAACAAGCTGCTTCCCAAGGCATTCATTAAAACAGACAGGTTTGGACACTTTGTTGCTGGGCAACCATGAGAAAGGTCAGATGTTGTATGAATGATGTACTAAAGATCTCCAGGCAGGTCTCCTTCATGTTCTTGAATGTAATCTAGTGGGGCCAAGCACAGCCTAATGTCCTTTTCTGGACATTTTTCAAGTGAAGTAAATGCCTATGATAATAAGAGAAATCATTTGCCCAAACTAAAAAAAAAAAAAAAAAAAGCAAGGTTCACATAGAGTGATTAAAAATTATAATTAAATAACAGAAATACTAGTGTTGACATAATAACAGTACTTCCAAAACAAATATAATTACTCTCTCTCTTGCAGTATTAACTGAAAATCACAGAGCTGTGCAAACAGCAATCCAGCATGTGAACAACAGGAATAAAGAGCATTCCTTACAGAAACATGCAAGCTGGAGAATTGTCTCATTGCTTTGTCCACCACTCTAGTAGTACAGACCGATCCTTTTGTGTTCTGTATATTTGATTTCTAACTCTATACCATGCATAATGCCATTCCACATCAAAACTGAGCACTTAAAGGGATTAGAGTTTGTTGATTGCTTTCATGAGATAATATAGACTTGTTCTGATCTATCATGCTTACGCACAATCTTTTATTTCCAAGGAGAAAATTCTGATTAGCCTTACGATTTGAACAGCAGAATTATTTCCTAGAGTGTAACAATTGTGTAATCATTCAAATAAGCCAGTAAACAAGCTAGGACAAATTTATCCCTGGCATTACAATTCTGATTCAATTGAAACAAAAACAGTCAGAAATTCACTCCACAATAACAGAGTAAAATGCCCTTGGGGGTTCAACCAGTGAAACCTCTCAGGCCAGAAATACCTGTTCTGGTTTCTTCATCAGACAAATACATCACCCTTGCAGTTGTGTTTATGAATACAGTGACATAGACTGAGACCAAAGAAACCACTTCCAAAACGAACTGAAATTACTTCAGTGAATACAAAGCCAAATTAATGCAACCCGAGGTATCTGGGCTTGGAATTACAATTAGGAAAGGTGGTAGATTTCTTATAACTCTTCTTTCAGAGATGAACTGAACCTTTTATTTAATTAAAATGGAAAAGATGCATGTGGCCTTTCAGGGAAATATGGGGAGTCTTGTAGAGCACTGAAGTCTAAAGAATCAGTGATGATACCATTTCTGTTACTTGGGGCTTTATGTAACCACAAACTCATGGCCAGCATGGCTTTAATTTATTACATGGTTAGAAGACAAAGAATGCACAACACGCCCCATAGCATTCCTGCACCACAGTTGAGATGAAGATTGTGTGTCTGTACCTTTAATACCACCCACCCTGAACTTTGAAGAGCTTTGGAAAATGTGAAAGGACTCCAACAGGATTTAGAAGAATGATTTGCAGCCCAGGGAACAGAAGAACCTCAGACTATTTAGTTTGTAAATGACAGAGCTGATTGTTGGTTCAACTAAAGTATCTGTTTAGAAGATTTCTAATAGTCAAGGCTGAACAAAAATGAAGATTCTTCAGCTTGAAGCTAATCCAAATAAAACCAGAACAGAAATAAGTGAGCATAATTAACTCCTGGAATGATCCACCCAAGGAGCAGGTGTTACCTCCATCATTCTAAGTCTGTCTGGGGCAGGTATGATCTTTGCACATCAGTTTTTGGAGAGACACACTGAGACCTGCTGAAAAACATTACTGCAGCTTGTCTAAACACTGAAAGTGCCAGCTTGCCCAGATGCATCGAGAAAAACTCCTGATTCTGTGGTAACTGTCAGCTGTTGCCTATCAACATTCACACAAGTAGACTGTGTAGAGGCTATTACAAATATTCCCATGGTTGACATAGCATCAGAGACCTGAGACAAGGAAGAAGGCAGAAAGTCTCTTAGATCTGAAGGTCCCAGTGCTCTGTGACAGGACCAGGCATGATCCTGGATAGTCTAACAGCCTCAAATGGGATCCTCAGCATCCCATTTTGACTCCTTTCCTCCCATGTCAGGATTTCAGTCTCCCAAACAGCACAACCCTGATGACAGCCACATAACATGATCCTTTGTCAGGATCAGTTATTGTCACTTCAGTTGTTATCTTGCCTTATCTGGAACAGGTAGTCACTCTCTGGCCAACCCTTTCAGTGTAAGCCTACAGTAAAACTTGTTCCATGTTTCTCATCCAAGCAGAGAACATCCTATGAACACCTGGTGGGACAAAAAGGTGATGTGTGGAAAGGGGGCATGGGGAAGAGGGTTACTTTAAATATGTGGTGGTGTTATGCTTGGGGGGTATTGCTGTCAGGAGGTCTGTAATGAGGTAGAAAACCCCTGTTCTCCAGGTGTAGTAGTGAAACAGTAGACAGATGTGTTAATGCTATCTGTCCACACGTGAGTGACCATCATCCAAAACACCAGCACCAGGGTGCAAAGGCAAGAACCTGGAAAGAAAAGACCAGGAGGGAAGAAAACTTGCTGAAGGAACCTCCTGCCAGGTGTAAGAGACATGAAAGGCTGCTTACATATCACTTCTGAGCTCAGGAAGCATAGAGGTGCTTAAAACCCCCTGGAGAGGCTGTGTGTAGTGCTCAGCACTACACGGGTTTGCCCAAAGCTGAACAACAGTGTCAGTGGAGTTATGGGACTCAGATGGACCAACTCAGAGCTCACAGCTGCAAGATGGTGCTAGAGGAATGGGCACTGCTCTGCAGTAAAGCAAGGTGCAGCTGTGAGGAACAAGTAAGTTGTGCTGTATAAAGTTTTATAATTAAAATGTCAGTGAAAAGCAGATATTCAAGAAGGAAATTTCAACAAAATTGTTAACGTTTGTTGAGGTTAGAAATATGATTAAGTGTATGAGACCGTATACATAATAGATTTTATTGCTCATATACTCTATGTAAAATAATCTTATTTATGTGGGAGGGGAGGCAATGTCTTAAATTCTTATTAACAAGAGATTACAGTGGAATCCACTGTTAGTCAGTAGCTTCCAAAAAGACCATTGTAGTTTACAACCAAACTGTTTAAATTCAATGACTGTTCACCTCTTCTACCCTGTCCTTTTGATCATGATAGATGGAGCCTTTTATGTTGCTTATTTTTGAAATTTCAAATTTTAAGATCTTCCTGTCATTTAGCTATAGATAATAATTTGCTGCAGCTAAAATCCCAATGTCCGTGATAAAAAATGTTCCTCCATATTTTATACTGCCAGACATATCCTTTAGTTAGAGGCCCGAATCATATTGCCCATTTCATTTTCCTGAGGGGAAAAAAAAGGTTCTGAGCTAATTTCTCACTGTAATCATTATGTTCATCATTTTCTTAGGTAACTCTTATTACTGAGGCAACAGACTGGATTAATTCCCCTTTCAGCTTCCACAGGATGAAGGTGCCTTCTAATCCAAACCATTCTCTGGTATCATGGTTTATTATGAGGAAGGATTAGTTTAACTCTGCCTGGTTTCTGTATGTGCTGTTTGTTTATACTTCTGTGTGTGTGTTGCTGCATACAATACCATTTTACCTCTGTGAAAATTCCGTGGCATAAGCCTCCAAGCCAGACATATATTTCTTGCACCCAAGTTAATCCTGCTGCTGACTGCATCCCTTGAGTTCTGCCTTGGGCATGCCATAGTCTGGACAAGCTGCCTCTCTGTGCCTGTCCCCACCACAGCTTCCCTGCCCTGTAGGACCCTCTGTGAATCAGAGCAGCCAAACATCTCGGAGTGGTCACCTGGAGTCACTGGCCAAGGGGCACAGCAGGACAGAAGGTCCCAGTCAGACCTCTGGTGGGATTTTGTGCTCCTGGGAGGCTGGCTGGAGGCTCACTGCCATGATGTGATGCAGATGTGTTTTTCCTCTTCCTGACTGTGCCAGATGTGTGCTTCCCAACATGAACAACTACAGTTTCACACCTCAGTACAAATGGAAGGTTTACTAAACACCCATTTCCATGTCTAACAACCTTACTTAGACAATTTAAAGATGTGGGTTCCCAAATTCCCAGCTAATCTGAGACGGGAACCAATAGCTAAAATGACAAGTCTTGCATAAATCAATTCTGTTTAACACAAACAGTTGATATGTTATCAATTTAAGCTTTAAAATCAGCAAGTTACTTCAGCCATATCATTGTGGAAATAAGGGCAAGGAAATTTCTTTGGAGGGCAGCTACTTTTTCTAATAAGGGAACATTTACCAGGTGGGTTTTTTTGTTTGGTTGGTTGGGGTTTTTTGAATGTATAAATTTTCCTAGGCTGGGCAAATTGAGCCAAGGACAAGCTAAGTCCATTAGGAACACCAGCATTAAAACATGGTACCAAAATGAACTTGGAGAAACCTCATCTTACTACAGAATACCAGTATTTCATAAAGTGGTCTTAAATCTAGCATGTTTTTAGGACAACTTTGTAGTTTCTTGGAAACAAACTCCATTGTATTCTGCTGAAAAGAACTTACATAAGTAAATAAATAAAAAATATTCACTAATTAAATCTTCCTATCTTTGCAGTGCTACATCATCCTGCTCTTATCAGATTAAGACTGTTTTTTCTCCTAACTAATCAGATGGAGGGATTAAAGCTTGTGGACACCAATGAAAGACAGAACAGCCAGAGGGAGAAAAGCCAATTTGATAGGAAATTGGACTAGGAGATGGTGACATGCAGTGCCTTACCATGGCTGGGCAGAAGAGTGGCAATTTTGTCATGAAAATGGATTGGCAGAAATATATCCACCTGCAGGATCTGCTTTTCTTGCCTCCAGCTTTCCAGGACACAGGTTTTCCATCACAAGCAGATGACACGGATAATGAACTTTCATGAACTGTCACAGCTTGGAGTAGTTTTGATATTCTGTCTATGACAGTGCTCTTAAACATGGCCATATGTGTTAGTGACTGCTGCACCAACTTGATGAATGCCTTTCCTAATTCCTAACAATTTCAAGCATTGCCGTGATAGACGCCTATTTAAAAGCATTTGTTATAACCATTGCCTCTTTTCAGTTCCCACATCACAGTAATGCCCAGTGGTATCTTTTCTCTTCTGCATGATTTGCAATGCTTGGTGCAATTCTGTGCACCTGGAAAACGAACAGCAGCTGTGCAAGTGGCATATGTACCCAGAGAAGCTGCTACAGGCAGTTTCTGAATCACCAGAAATTAATATTAATTACATTTCATCACTTTGACACTAGGGGAAAAATAGTTAAAAATAGCTCACTTTCCCCTCTTTATATTCTTCCTCCTTCTCAGTGTTTTCATTTTATTTCTCCTCTTTAAACACCAGTTGTATACATGAGATAGCTGAGAGGCACCCCAAACCTCATTAAAGGGAAAATTTGGTTTTGTGCAACTTTCAAAAGTCTTTGACCTTTGACTAATCTGAGCAGGGTTCTGACCTCCCTACATCTCTGGTGCATGGCAAAGACACCCAGGACATCTCACTACCAGCTATATATCAGAACTGTCATTTTTTTCCAACATGCTCTTCAGTCCCTTTTCCCTCTGACCAGCGTCTTTTTAATGCATCCTCTTTCTAATATTAAATTGCAGAGCTTTTTTTTTCCTTTATCCTTTCAATATATATTTGCCTTACTCACTTCTTTGGTTTGATCTTTTTTCTCTCATTCAAGAGGATTGTTATTATACACACTTTTATTATACACACTTATATACACATTATATCATTCACTGCAAATGGCAGAAACCTAATGTTAAGCACTGGAAGTGTTTCACCAATTTCTCTGAGGTTTCTCATGCATTCAGTCTGAAGAACTGCTTTAAGAATAAGGAAATGCTTTGGGTTTTTCTCATTTCTTCTGAACTTTTTGTCATACATAATTCCATACATACGTTGTGTTCATCTACAGTCTAATCTTTAAAAATAGCTTATTTTTGAGCTCTCAGACTTTTTAATGAGGTGGAATGCATTTTAAGTTAGCACTTTTCACCTTCCAGTTTCCAAATCATAATTTAGCACAATGATCACTTCTTCTTTGCACAGTGAAGTATGGTCAGAGAGTTAGTCTAGAATTTTTGTGACTCTTGCATGAGAAGTCATTTTCTTTAGAACTTATGCTCTGTTTTCTTGGTCTTCATCTCCCCCCTTGCTGATCTGTTCCTTATGCTTCCTTTGGGTTGCTATTTAATCCTCATTTGCACTGTGTCTAGCGACTGGCTCCTTTCCCCCCAGGTATTTTATTTCTGCTAGAGGAAGCTGTTTCTGCTGTAGCTATCCCTGGAAGTAGCCCTTGTGCATTAAAAGCAGCATTCTCTTTTAACAGGTTAATTAAACTGGTGTATTTCTGCCAACAGCACTTAGGGCTTTTCCAAGGGGACAACTTGCATCCCCTGCAAGTGATAAATTGCTACACAAGCGTAATTTAAAAAAGAGAAAAACAAAACCTCAGCTTTGACTCTCCTCCCTACTTCAGCAACATAAATTTCTGTTTAATTATTCTCAGTTTGCATGAGGAAAGGAGAGGAGGATATGGTTCTTGTGCCAATTGGGCCTGTAGACTTTTTGTGCACACATCAAGGTTCATTTCTTGAGTGCTGCAGTGTTAAGTAGTTTGATTTTCCAAACTGAGAAAACTGTACAAGCTTGTTCCTCTCCCTCCTCTTTCCTATTAGTACTCACCAACAAATACATCCAGTCATGTGTTCAGGAGTGACTGTCCAGCCCTTCCACTAGCACACTGGCCACACTCAGCTGTAAGAAGAGTAATCAGGAGTCACTGTTTGTGTCCAAAATATATCTTTGATATTACAAAACAATTATTTTTTCTGGAGTGATTTTCAGTCCTTCATTAGTTTTTCTTTAGTTTTTTTTTAAAGGTGAAAAATTGATTTTGATAAAATTAAACATCCTGTACAGTGTGGTATGACCTGTCAGAAACAAACCAGTTTGAAATCATATTGGGACTGCGTAGCAGCAGCAATTTTCCTCTGCTGCAAGCTGACTACTCTAAGTTCAGACAGGAGTACCTTTAACACTGGAGATTTGCTACAGCATGAGGCAGCAAAAGATATTGTGGACTACATCTCTAGAAGCAACTGACAGAGTGTCATTCCCCCCTTGCCACGAGCTGGCATAACTGAGTGGCTCTCACTGCCATCACTGTTTGACTCCCACATGTGTGGGAGTGCAGTGAGTCTGATTCTGTGTCTCACAGCAAAATGGTTTTGATGACATTACTTCATGTGCTTATGGTTCTTCACATAAGTTTATCAATATCTGCATGAATACCATCGTTACTTAAGATCCATTAAGGTCTAAAGCATGTCCAAAATTAAAAACTGCAGCTTTTGAAAAGAATAAAGACATCTTCTACATTAGAATCATTGAATTTTCAGGGTTGGAAGGGACCTTTAAGATCATCTAGTTCCAAACCCCCTGCCATGGGCAGGGACACCTCCCACTAGATCAGGTTGCTCAGAGCCCTGTCCAGCCTCACCTTAAAAACTTCCAGGGATGGAGCTTACACCAACACCACCTCTCTGGGCAACCTGTTTCGGTGTCTCACCACTCTCATGGTGAAGAACTTCTTCCTAACATCTAATCTAAATCTACCCCCTAGTTAGAATCCATTCCCCTTAGTCCTGTGACTATCTGACATCCTAAGAAGTCCCTCACCAGTTTTCTTGTAGGGCAAGAGGCCAGAGAGAGATATAATTATGTATGACAACCTAGCAAGGTGTAAATTGAATGCATAGACCAGTGGATACCATCTCTCTGAAATTCTGAGAAAGTATCAGGCAAGCTCAGACTTCAGATATAGAAATCCAAGGCCTTTAAAAACGTGTAGAAGTGTGTTTTTTTCCCAAATTATTCTAACTCTTCCATTTAATCGTAGATTTTAACTACACAGCTGTTTATTCAATATTACTGGTTTTATTACATATGAAAACTTTTGAATTTTTGAATTTTGAATAAAAAATTTTGAATTTGTATACAGAACAGCAGGCATCTACAAGGGTTATGTAAAATGCAAATCCCTGTGTTTGATGCCAATAGTCTGAGGAACAAACGTAAATCAAAGTTAATTTTAAGGCTGCATCTTTAATCTCACATATTTTTGAAAACTGAATTAATTCTTCTTCCCTCTGCTAAAAATAACTGATGACATGACAAGTCAGAATATTCTCCAGATAGTAACCTTGGTCTGGCCATGAACCAAACAAACCTCTTTGTGTTTCCTTTCTTTCATTCAGCCTTTTAAAAATGCTTTGCTCTTAAGTTTTTTGCCTAGAGCTGTAAAAAGGCAACTTGATACAACACAGATCTCAGGATATGATGTGATTCATAGGAGATGCATGAAAATTTAAAAGCCCTGTTCAGTCTGGAGCTTTAACAGCTTCAATTAAAAACTGTGTTTGAGCCCAAGTAAATGGATTTAACTCTGGAAAAGCAACTTTTTTAAGAGGACATGCCAAGCTGTATTTTCTTCCTCAGCTGATAGGTTAAGAGCCATAAGCTCAGTGGTTGCTGACGGATGCTGCCTCACAAAGAGCCAAGACTGTACCAATCAGCCATTTGTCAGTACCTTGCCTCTGAAGGGCAAAAACTGTCTGTGTCCTCTAAATTCAATGGATTCTACTAAATTCAGAAGAAACTAGAAACTTTTGCCTTCCACAGATGAATTTTCAAAGTGCAGCATTTCCTATCATTGTCCCAAACCACACTATGGGACATTCAAAATAAGCTCCAGTACCACAAATTGTTGACCACTGGCTTTTGATATTACCAAAAATCAATGGATTTGCACAGCTTAACTAAGAGGAATTGTGGAGTCCATAATCAGTAAGACAGAATTTAAGATTAACTCATGATTTAAATTGCCCAAATCTGTAAAAGTTAAGAACTTATGAAGTTGAAAGCATATGTCTTGTTCCAGTTCTATAAACAGACTTAATATAGGCTGATTCCTCTCCCCATAAACCTCAACTCTTACACCTTTAGAGTATCACAGCAGTTGCACTGCTACTGTTTCCCATGGAGAACAGAGAACACAGACAGAAGCAGCAATGGTGGAGAGAAGAGTGCCACTGGTGTATGTCATATCCAAATATAGTCTAATATTACTGATGAATTAACTTTACCTGGGACTGTGATGAAAACTAGCTATGATTGTAAAATTATTTCTCCTACACTTCAATTTCATCCATTTTCTGTAGGCATACCACTTGATTCATTGATGTAAACTAGCTCAACTTATAGGGAGGGAAAGAAGAACAATAATGGAGACTTTATCCTTTTTTTTTTTTTCAATTGTTGTATATGCAACATGTCCCCTTCACCCCTAGCAGCAGAAAAGCACTCTGAAAACAGAGTGAAAGTTGCACAGATACCAGTTCAGTGTTGGGCAATGGGCAGAATCCTGTGCCCAGGCTCTCTCTGGCCTTCAGCATGAAGGACTTGTGACAAACATTGGTTGAATCTTTACTAGAGAGTGGAGCAAGACAAGAAAAACAAGATGGGTTGCTGGAATGATGCTTATAATTTGTTCTCTTGCACCATGCCCTCTTCTCAGAAAGCTGTAACCAAGGTGCAGCATGGTTGTGATGAACTTTGATGATCATAGAGTGCAGGTGAGAAGGTGGGAGGGCTAAGCATGGATTTTAACAACACAACAACCTGCAATGTTGAAGTAAAAAATGCCTCAATATAGGTGCTGCAAGGGAGCTCTTTTGCTCTATGTCTGAATAATTCCTTGTATTACCTATGCAAACTTCATAGGTTGTTCATGCTGAGTGAATCTCTCTTTCTAAAAGCAAGGTTGCTCTTAAATTCTTAATTTTTATGCACTGCTTGAAGTCCCAAATTGTTATTCAAGGACAGCAAGTATATTTCCTGCAATAAAAACAAGTCAGTGGGAAATTTAGCTATTTTATCCTTGCTTTCACTGTCACACAAATGAGACAAGGTTTCTCCTTTCCAAGACACTGCTCTAACTCAACATGCCTGCAAACTTTTTGATAAAGTGTCTGTCTTTTAAATGCTACTCAGATCGCAGTGAACCAGGACTTTACATTGACAGAAGCATTAAAAAGCAAATCATAATGGAGAACTTTTTAAAGAGGCAGTGGAAAGGTGATTTCAAACATCTTAGTGTTAAAAGCCTGAAGTGATAAATTAGGGTTACAGAAGACTGTAGTTAAAATAAACCTTATTTTGGCTAAGATATGGCAAAAATGCAATAAGAGGAGCAGAGGTTTGGCTAACTGCCTTAAAGGCCTGGTGTATATTTTTTCCTGAAACTGCAGTACCCTTGCTACAGCTGCAGTGTGCAGAATGACATGAGCATCACCTCCTGTCTGATAGCCACAACATGACTGATCATACAGACATGATCATAGGAAGATGTTTGCATGAGTCCAGCCACAGGAGAAGTTTCCTGCTCCTTCTGATCTTGCACTCTCTGCCTTTCTCATAGTTTGATCAAGATGTACAGGCATAGCATGTGACATAGTTTAAATATTATTTATAAGCAGGTTGAACTCATACAATATCTTATCAATTATTTATATACTTTAGGATGCAGATATTAAAAAATTAAGACAATTTAAAGCGTAAGAAAGTTTAACATTGGTGATATGGTCCAATGAAAATCTTGATCTTTATTTATGCTAATCAGGCTTCATAACCCTCCTGGGAAGTTGAACTCATCATCAGTTATTTCATGGAAGAATTCCTGCAACAGCTGGTTTTTCAGCTGATGACCATGCTCAGGATCACACTCACTTCAGCCAGTCCCATAGGTGGAGTAGTGTCCCCTCAGGTCTCACCTACTGACTTGCTAAAAAATCCATCTCTCTGTGCAATTCTGCATCTAGAAGTTGCAGCATCTGGTTGCCCTGTACCTCCAGATGACCACTGCCTACTACATCCTGTCTACTAGACAATTGTGTTGGGTGGCTAAGGGAAACTGTCTGGTCTGTCTCAGTGGTTATCAACCTTCCTCTAGATGAGGCTTTTGTGAAAAAGACCAGTGGTGGCCCCTGACTGAGACAGATCCATCTTACTGCCACCATATGCTCATCCATCTCCAACTGCAGTGCCAGGATTGTCACTCCTAGCTCAGAGCCCACTCCTTACCCCTGCTTATTCTGCTTCATCCTCCTCACTCTGAACTTGCTTCCCACAGATGGGTGAGTGAGCTTACCTGAACCTGACTAACCCAGTTCAGAGCCTCTCAGCCATTCCAGTGCTCTCTCCCCATACTCCAAGCACCTGATGCACACCACAGAAACAGTGCAACCATCCTCAAGCTCTCTGCTGAGCCACAGCACTGTCCTTGCACCTACCTGGTGAGCTCTTCCTTACTTGTTGCATGCCTTGCAGATTGACCAAGATAGTCTGTACATGTCATGGACCTTCAGAAGTTATCATGGTGTCAGCTGCTTCTTGCCAGAAAAGCAAGGGAGTGAAAGAAGAAAATAAACCATGAACAATCAGCCTTGTAACAAATTAAAGTTTCCTGTCTCAAATGTGCATCTTGACACAATCACTTTATGCAAAATCTTGTGAAATGTGAGTACCAAAACATTTTGTTTAACCAAGCATAACACACTGTACCATAATATTGGTCTTGGCTGTGCATGTGTCAGAGGAGCTCATGTCACCAGGAATCACTTGTTTTGTTTTGTTTAAAGACTTTTGGTGGGAGGGCTGGAGTGAGGGACATGTTCTTTTTAACTCAGGAATGTTTTCGTTTTCCTGATTTAGGCTGCAGAGGGGAAAGTCCCTGAAGCTGATAGGGAAGTTGGATTCCATGCATTAACGCCCACCCACCTCCCAAGACATCTGTGCTTGCTTTAAAATTTCCTGTATTTTGAAAGCTAGATGGATTGTTTCAATAACAGTGACCTGTGCCTGGGTTGGGGTTTATCTCCTAGCCAATTCATATGACATATGCCAAAGTTACTGAAAAATCAGACATTTCCAATGGAGAGGCATATTTGTCCAAAGATCCCTGGGGTCTCTTTTGCTATACATTTATTTTATTTTATTTTTCCTTACAAAAAAACAAAAAAACCCAAAACAAACAAACCTCACCAAAACCAAACCAAACTAAAAAACAACCCCTAACCCAGAGACGAAAACCAGCAAGTCAAAGCAGCCAATTAAAAAGGAAAGAAGTACTCGAGGTCAAGCGAGATGAACTGACCTGCCTCCACTGACAGACTTCTCAGCTGCCAGAATAACTGCTGTCTCAGTGCTTATGCATGACCCAGTCACTTTTTGTTCAGAAAACATTTCCTGATACAACAGACTCTATGGCCCTGGAGTCTGTTGTCTTGTGTTATTCACTGCCAGAAAGTGTGGGGATTTGCATGACTTGTACCAACACAGCAGCAGTCAGCAATATTTTAAGTAACAACAAGGCACAGGGAGTCAATGGCATCAGTCCTGATTGACTAGAAAATTGATTATTTTTAACATCTTTTGCCAAGTTTCCTTGAAAAATATGAGTATTTTCTATACTCATGTGTCTGCTAAGCACAACCGTGTTACCTGTGAACACCTGGGCTTCTGAATAAGCCACAGTACTGTGGAGTTTCACATCTGCTAACTTGCCCCACCTTTTCTGTAAAGCTGGCTCGTTGCCTTCACTCCATCCCCAGTGTGCAGCACAAACACACCCCTCAGGATAAATTCACACAGCAAACTGAAGGTGTGATTTTATCATGGGCTGGTAACAACAGCTGCAATGATCTAAGATCATGGTCCTCAGCACATGCCAGCAACCAAAGCAAGCACAACCAGAAATACCCAGACAATAAAAACTGACTTCGTTTTACACTCTTAGTTGTCTGGTCCCTCCTTACAAGTCTATCTTATGACAGCAAACACTTGCACCTTCCCAGACTGTGAGGAACTGGAGCCAGGCTGCATCCCTGTGCAGGAGCCAGGGAGTGACTCTACATCAGGAGGACACACGTGGCACAGGGTGAAGGTTGTACCCCTTTACATAGTGTAAGATGGGGGAGAATGCCCCTAGGCATGAGCTGATGAAGTGGGGTTCATTTTTCACCCCTACCTGCTCATATTAGTGGGGTGTCTGCTTTTTCACTGGAAGAGAATAAGGTCTCCTTCAGTCTGTTTTGTAGGGTTTGGCTTGTGCTGTTGTTCCCACTCCCATAGTTAGTATCTTTATGTTCTTTATAATCCACTGTACCCACAGAGGCTCTTTTGATGATCCACTGTTACCGTCACCCAGATTAAAATTTGTGTGCTTGTATATCCTCCAGTCACACATTCTCTGCACTGGATATGCAACCCTTTGGATACTCATATATACCCTCATTACCATGCAAGCCAACCACTTAGCATTTTTAGGGCTTTTACCTTCATAAAAAGCCTTAGAAAAAAAGTTAAAACTTCTACTGTTGTATGAGAAGAGTAGGAAAAGAAATACAGAGGGTCATATCCAGTAGATCAACTTTTGTGTGAGATCACCTCAGTTTGTAGACAGCCATTAGATGCAGAAATCTAACACCATGATGTTCAAAACTCTGGCCTGTACTCTTAGTGATTAATTCCATAGTTATCTGAGTTTTAATAGTGAAGGTCCCTTGCCTAGAGTTATACTTTTGTGAATAAATGGAACTGGCTCATTCTCTTCAGCCCTTACAACTCACACCTCTTATGCTTGAGCTGATGAAGATCTAAAAGCTAGGCTTTCCTGAAGTGTGAGTGAAGAGCTCCTTCCCTGGAAGACATGCTCCATGGGTATGGTACTTTGGAAACGAGTGGCTGGATTCTGTGCTTATGCAGAACCAAAGCCCTCTTTTCCTCTCTTTGCCTCATCCTTCCCCCATTCACTAGGACCTGAAGGATTTGGGTTTTGCAGGTGCAGCAGTGCTCTTACTTCATTTGAAGCAGCTCCATTTTACAGACAAGAATCAAATAAAGAGATTAAATTATTTTAATTTTTTAAAATTGTCCTTGATTACTTGATTAAAAGAACAGCTGGATTTTAGGTATGCTACGCACCTAAGTTTTAAGGAAGAACTTAAATCATACTTGTCACTCCTGAATTAATTTTCCAAACACTGAAGCCTTGTGCACCATTGTCTGTTTCTCCTGGAAGAAAGGAATGACTCTTTCTTTAACACTTGCAAGGTGCAACTTTGGTACCTAGCTCTTCGTACTGTATTCTTCTTCAGAGGATGAGCACATAAAGGTTTGCAGCACCAGAAATAAAGCAAGACTTTTAAAGTATCTGGGCCAGACAAACAAAATCATTTGTATAAAATCCCATAGGATGTCAGTGCAAGCACAAGAACTAAAGCCAAATTTCTTAAGGTCTGGGCAACTGCCAACATTAATGCACACCCTTCCTCCTTCTGGCTGATAATGCTTGCTGTGTGAAACACCTGGGGCAGTGTGTGTCTTCTGGTAAACAAGAGCAAAAGAGCAGGGATTTAACTTGTGCTGAAGCCTGTCTGCTACCTATAATCATAACTGAAGCTATAGTAATTGTCTTCTCCTCATGGCTGAGTGGCACAGCTGCTACTTTAACAGACAGCCAAGCACTTGTAGCAGTATGGACTTCATGAAGCCACCTGTCCCATACTTTACCAAGTTACCTGTCAAAAAGATAAATGGCAGTGCTTGCTCTGTTTTTTGTCCAAGATTTTTTTATAACACATGTATATTTCTATTTCATAAAAACAGAGATATCTTTAATTTCCTTTCTTGTTTTGCTGGGAGGAAGAAGGTGGGAGGCATGAGGGGGAAAGGCAAGAAAGCAATAACCAATCATTTGATTTTAATCACTAGTTACTCTTTCTGAGTATCTAGCAGCCCCAGCATAAAGGCTTTAAAATCATGGAAAGCTATTCCCTATGTGCTTTTGCATTACTTCAGAGAATTCACCATAATGACTTCTGATCCTGGCATTTCCTGATTGCAGGATTGCAACTTACTCCGGTACAAAGGATTGCAAAAAGATAGTGTTTATGGTTGGCTTGATCAGGAAAACTTCACCTGCAGGGAGAGGCAGGGGGCATGTTACTGCTTCCCAGAACAGCTGAAGTATTAATTTTGTGGCAAAGGCCTGGAGCTGGAAAGATTGTGTTCATTGTGTTGGGGGAAATTGATTGACTGCTGAAGCTTGCCATATGTGTGAAACATTTGTCTGCTTTCCTCTCTATTACAGTTATTTCATTAAAGAAAGAGGGAAAGATAGAACATTTCGGCCTAAGCATTCTCATTTGTTGCCATTTCCTCTCAAAACATCACCTGTCATATTCCTTATGCTAACGTCCATCACCTTGACCAAAAGATTTAATGAAACTGGTATTTATGTCTAAGCCAGACTGTATCTCAGAAAGCAACCACAAACCTTGGTTAAGATTTTGTTCTTGTTGCTTTTTTTGCTTGCTCATCGAACAAATATCACGTAGCTTTTATTCGTTCAAGTTGAGTTATCCTTACTGCAGAACTCATGGATGGAAAGCAAAAGTTCACTGATCCCAAGCTCAGTAATTTTGTTCCTCATGCCCTCTTAGGAAAGCTCCTAGGAAGGAAGGAAGAAAGGAAAGAAAGAAGGAAGGAAGGAAGGAAGGAAGGAAGGAAGGAAGGAAGGAAGGAAGGAAGGAAGGCAGGCAGGCAAGTGAATGGTGAAAGGGGTGGATATGAGGAACGGGTTGTCTAAGAATATTTAGGGAAAGTTCTTCTTATCAAAGCAGAGCTGCTGATAACTCTGCATACCTGACTATAGAATGAAACAACTGAAAACAGACAACTCTTGGAGGAGAATCCAGCCTCCTCATTTTACTTTAATTCTAAACAAACAACAAAAAAAGATGTTTTCTGGCCTACACAGCTTTTCATGTAGTTGTGAAGATTTGAGCTCTGTTGTAATTAAGTTTTGTAGTGTGGTGTGGGTTTGAGGTACAACGAGTCATGGGACTCTTGGGATGAGGTAGGGGATTGTACCTTCCCAGAGAACTCCCTACTGTGGTACTTCCTTTTCTGTACCTTGTGATTTAGCTTTTCCTTCTCTTTGCCATTTGGTCTTTTGCTTGTGTGTTTTGTAATAGGAACATCACAAAACTGAGAAGGAATCTCACAGGTCAAGTTCAGGTTCCTGTTGTCATCAAATATTGCTACAACAATCACAACTGATGCAAAATTGTGCCATCTGAATGCCTTGATGGTGTCCAATCTTACTAAATGGTTGTTATTTGCCAAGTGAGAGATGCCAATTTGTAAAGAGGCTGGAATCCTAAATTGGAAATGAGAAAAAAGGAGAAGCCAGCTGAACAAAACTAAAAAGACCTCGTCATCTTGCAGCTGTTGCAATGTGATAAAGCCACTTATCTAGGAGATTAAAATGTTTCAAAAGGCTGGATGCTTGCAAGAAAAATCTACTGTTCTACCTGCATGGGGAGTGTGGGAGTTCCTAATAGCTAATGACATAATTTATTGACTTTCTGAGAATAAAGGAGCCACTTTATAGCTAGCAATTTCTGTAAGTCAGCACACAAGAGTGTTGAATGACTTTGAAGGATCACCTGTCCACAAAGCCACTGATGATTGCAAAGCTCTTCCACTGCCATAGCAGAGTCAAGTAGAAAGCTGAAAAAAAATGGTGCTTCAAAAGCCCCTACCAGGAAAAGCCTTCTGTGGAGAATTCTGAAAGAATTAGCTAAAAGTGATACAATATTTGCTAAACCTCCATGTTATGAAATGGAGGGATAAAAGCTGGCAGAGAAAATTAATTTTGATGCCCATGCTTACAATGAGTCCAAGGTTTTAAAGAAAATATTAGGCTCTATTCCAGAGAGAAAATTTTTGAAGCTTCTGGACAAGGCAGTTGGCTGATGTCTTCCAGGAGGAAACCAGAACAGATTTGAACAAATGAAACCAGAAATTATACTTGAAGATGAGGCTGCATAAAAGCTCATTCAATGTTTCACACTACTGCAAAAGGGGGGCAGACCATTAGATATATAAAGAAAGCTAACTGGGATAAAATGGAGTATGTTAGTGTGGCAGTAGCAAAAGATGGTTCACACTCATCTTTTTGAGGATTTCAAGAACACAGGTAGCACAGCTTAAAAATCACTGTCTGTCCTGCAATTAAGGACAGATTTGCCTTGTTAGCTGGTGATAAGACTTTCCTCCAGGTATACCCAGTCTAATCCTACCTAAAACGGAGATTAAAGATGATAAGAAGTCATGTTAAGAAACAATAGTTTACCAAAGTATTTTGCTGTAAACCAGGCTGGTGTTTAGAACAAATGTGATGCCTTTGCCACTAAAGACATCTTGCGTTTACCCCCTTTATCATGGCAGAAACAGTAACTTTACATGCATTCAAAACCTGAATTGAAATGCCTCTTGCCTTTGCTTGTAGGTCTCTTCCTTCTGCCAAGCTTGATTATTCTCACACTGAGAGAGAAGCCCCCAAATGCACTCTGGGGATGTAAAAGGTTTTGCCACAGGTCACTGTCCTGTCATTTAAATGTTCACACAAAGAAAGAAATGGGCATAACCATTACTTTTGAAAGCTCACTGCTATGCTATTCATGTCTGAGAGTCTCAGTCAACAAGAAAACACAGCCTATTATTTTACCATTGGAATCAGGAGGTAACAGTAAGCAAGCAGCAAAAAGACTAGCCTGTGCATTTTGCTGTGGGATGAATAAAAACTCAAGGAAACTGGGGATAATTAATTCTGGCTAAAACAATAGAATATGGCACAGAAAAGGACTACTTCATGACTTCCCAGTGGCCACAGAGAACCATCGCACAGTGTTTTTCATAAAATAATCAACTCTACAGAAGAAGTAGTTATAGTTTCTGCTTGCCCTTCTCCTCAGAATTATACAGGAAAGGGCAAGTCTGTCTTAACTCAGAAGACTTAGAGACCTCAGCATATTTAATCTCAGTGCTTCCACAGACATGCTTGATGTCTAGAAATACACTGTGGGAAACACCATTGAAAAGCAACAGAGCAGCAGTGGCACAAGCACAAATATATATTGATAGTTTTCAAATTAATGTAACTTGTCTGATAAGGCCAAGGAAAATAAGTGACTTTTAAATTGGCACAGAGTAAGTTAATGATGGTGAAGGCAACACCCATAACTCAATCCCATTTGGGAAGCTGCCTCCATTCCTTACCCATACAGCAGCTCTTTCCAACACAATTCCATTCACCTTTTTCTGGTGCCACCTGCTGCAGTCAGGATCTATCTCACTTATTTCTTGCAGCTGCTGATAATGCCATTTCTTTCCAGGGACTCTTACAATGATTTAGTATTCCCTTTGTTAAGTTCCAATTTACAAAAGGGACATTAAAGGGCTCAAATCCTCAATTTCAGTGTCATCAATTAATTCTTTCTTAAAGGAGCCTTATCTTTGTCATTGTTTTAACTGTGTACAATCAGGTACAGTAATATTAAACAGCTAAATTGAGCCACCACCTGATATTTATTTCTAAAATATTAGTAGATGTATATCATAGGGCTACACAGCTCAAAGATTTATATTTACTTGTTTTAAAGGCAGTACATATATAATAATATTGCTTAATCTGTGGGTACAGCTTAGGCAGATCAGTCAACAATAACTCCCCCACATACAGGAGGAACTGAGGAGTAAGAAAATATTATTTCAGAGAAGATTCATATAGACTATATAGGTCATTAATATGAATAGGAATATGTTTAGATTTCAGTAGATGCTTGGTCTAAATAGTCTGAAAGATACAAAGTATGTCAAACACTTTCTGAATTACAATGAACTGTGAAAAATTGTCCCTCTGTATGGATGGCTGCTTTCAAACAGAATGTGGATCATACAGATCATAGGTTTCATCCAAATGTCTGGCTTGAATGATTTAAAACACATATTATTGTCTTACCATAACAATAATAGCAGAAAGTTTGATCCTGATATTTAGCAAGCAAAGTATGCTGTGAGTGCAAATGTGCCCAATAAACGAACAGCATTCCAAGCCATGCAAAAACCATTTCACTGTGAAGCCTCAGCAGGGGCCATGCCTCCGTCAAAATGGAGCCTCAACATCTGCAGCATCATTTGTCACATTACAGTCACATTACAACCATTATTTGGAGCCTTGCTAACATACTTGATTTCAGGAACCAGAAGTCTGCCCAGCAGAGTCCAAATACAGGATACTAAGTCAAAACTAAGTCAAGAAGGTGACATTATAACATCAGTGAGGAGGAAATTGTTATTAAAGTAGAAATTCCACTTTTCATTTATGTAGAATAGCAGAAAAACCTGCTGATAGGTTGGTGATGTTCCTACACAATAAACTGAATTTGTACCATTTTTCTCAAATAGCCTGAGTTACATCTTCACAATGTATCAAATAATGACTGAAAAACACAGCGATGGAGAAGGATGCAGTATTTTCAGTATAAGATTGAGTGTAACTGCTTTGTGGGAAATGAATAGCACCAGACTGAAGTACAAAATTCTGTAGATGAGTAGCAGATGGCAAATGAAGACATGTGAATACATGCATCCCATACAAAGACAGCCTGATCATTTACTAGAGATTTTTGTTCTGCTTTTACAAGTTTTAGCATTGGTAGCTGTTTCCTTTAGGTGTTCATAAAGAATTAAAGATGAATCAGAACTCACGTATTGTTATCCTTAGCTGCAAATATTTGCATATTTTTAAAGTACTCTATTAGTGCTTACTATGTCTTGAAGCTCACAAGACTCAGGCAGAGGAGCCCTACAGGTATAGGTGCAAGTTTGTACATATCTACAACCATGGTTATTTAGAAGCCCTGGAAGTAACACGTTCTCTTAATATTGACTTAGTGTGTAGAATAGATGTAATTTTAGCCAAATTGACAACTTGTTAATATAATTGTTCCAATACAAAAGTATTTTTGGATCCTAATTAAAGAAACTTATCATTATGCACACACAGTCATTTTAAAGATCCCATGGAGTTATCTTTGGAGCCAAAAGTGACAACACCTCAGCCAATTAAACAGCCTTCCTCAGTGTGTTTTCTTCTGTGCAAAAGAAAAGCATAGTGTTTGGTGTGTGTCTGCTCTTACATCCACATCTGCTTTTATCTTTGGAGTGCCTTCAGAGTCGACGAGGAGAAATTTACAATTGATGTTTATTCAGGACATAAAGCTAAAATAATGTATTTGGAACAATGTGTTCTTCTTCCCATTCGCATAATGAAATTTGCCTTTGACTTGAATGGGAGCAGTGCTGGGCTCTCTGCAGCTACTGATTACACACGTCAATATTAGGCTCTGCCTGAATGATGCTGTATTAAGCATAATAATAAAGCATCCTGGAGCTGTTGTGAGACAGCAGGCAACATAATTACATGGATTGCAAGAGAGATAGAACACAAAATACAGCACTATGTATTAGGAGCTCGTCTCAGCCTTCCCTCATTATATCTGGGTGGTTGTTTACTTAATTAGGAATAATTTTAAAGTTAAATCTGCATTTATTTTTCATATTTTGGCCTTGTTCTGAGTGTACATAAACTGAGAAGCCGTTGCTGACATGACTGAGCAGGATATTGTATTTTATTAAATTTACTTTGGAGACATCAGATGCCAATTGGTAGCATGTTTGCAGTCCCAGTCGCATTGAAAATCTAATATAACATGAGCTTAGAATAATACCCACATGTTGTTCCTGAATGAAGAAAAAACTGTTACCCTATACTGGTATGCTACTGAAGACCAAGATACACTTCACAATAACTTCAGGTAGAGGAGACTGATTTTTTTTCAGTTACATTAATTTGACAGCATATTACAAAATATTTTCTACCCTGCATCTGCAGCAGTGTGAAAAGAGTATTTGAAAATGCCTGCAAACAACAGTCAGAGATATTGCAATGCTATTACTATCTGAAGTGATACCAATCTTGTATATTTATCCTTAAAATATGGAAACAATACTAGTCTAAGTTCATGAATGTGGCAAGGTGGCACAGAGGTATCTTGTAACCATCCCAATTCAACAGAGAAAAAATGGGGGAGAGAAGGAAACAGAGGCACAGCTCTGAGGTCAAACCATATTAGGATCAGTCTTCTCAAAAATAACAAAAATCTATTCTTGCCACCAAATTATTATGGTATAAGACAGATTTTAAAAGCTCCCAGTCATTAGCATGTTTCCTCAGTGGATTTCATACCTTACCATAGGTATTAAATACCTCAGATTTTTCATGGTCAAACCTGAAGTTCAAAATGAGTAGCTACATTTTAAGTCTTCTTCAAAACAAGATGCTTCATATTCTTACCAAAGTCAAAAGAGTTTCTTCAGTTTAAATATCTAAGCTATAATGGGATATAATAGTCTCAGGTTGGAGCAGCTCCTCTGAATCAACTTGGGTGTGATATAGGGCTTCCAAATAGGTAGTCAGCAGCGGAGAAAATAGAAGAAATAAGTGATACTACCTTGCAGACATACGAAACAAGCATCCTATAATTCAGTAGCAAAGATATACAGTCTCTCACTAAGCAAACTCATGGAAACTGATGAATTAAGACTAGCTAATGATTGACTTGCTATTTACAGAAGGCTTCATTAAGCCTCTCCTGCTGCCTGTACTTTGTCTTTTCTATCACTACAAACAGTGACAGCTTTCCTATATTATAATTACGTATTCATAGATGTGGTTTCATAAATTTTCAAGAACCTGCAAATAAAACTAATACTATAGCTAATTACCACAATGTTACACCAATAATAGTAATGTATATAGCATTCCAAAACAATTTTTGCTTTTATAAAGATGTTAATTATTCCTTGAAACATTTTAAAAAGAAAGCAGCACAAGAAAAATCTTCATGGCATTCTCAGGTTTATTTTATGGTTATTAATTTCTCATGGACATGGTGAAGTCTATTAATGGGCATCTCCATGTTCAAAATTAAGTCTGTAACAGATACAGTGACAGAATCAAGGTTCTTCATCCTAAAACCTCACTGATACTTAGTAAATCTTTAGATAGAGCTACCCTAGATTTACAGCAATTACATTGAGAACAGCCTGAATGCTGATCTACTTACAGTCTGTCCTATGTTTTCCAAAACCTGCTTTAAATCAGTGCTGGGTTTACAATAATATGACTATGTTTCCAACCAGGAAATTATACATTTTCAATACTAAGGTGGCATTTTCTTCCTTTGACTTTTCACATTTATTACTGGTATGAAAGTTGCATATTTAAACTACAATATGTATTAAATTTGTGATCCCTATACTGAAAATTAAATCAGAGCTGGAGAGATAAATGAGAATTGAAAGGAGCCAAAAGGTTAGCAAAGATGTACAAGTATCAAACAAAGAAACAAACAAAAAGCAAGTAAAAGAGGAAGGTGGAATAACTGGAAACTAGAACTCACAACTGGCTAAAGTCATAAATTCCTTTCACTGGCATTCTTTTTTTTTTTTTTTTTTTTTTTTTTTTTGGTGAGAATAATGCAGGATTCTACTCTGCAGTGCAAGAACAGCCACAATAGAAAATAAGTGCCCTGCTACAGCAGCAAGTTTTCTTTCTTCAGTACCTGCAGGAACTGCCATGCACCTGAGGCACGGCGTGTCCCCACCTGACGCCTGCAGCCAGGGCTCACAGCCACCCCTGGCACCCTGCTCACCACCTGAGGGGCTCTCAGAGCTGGGTGCTACCTCGCACGCTGCCCAGCATCTCAGCCTACCCTACAGGGGCCTCCCTGCCACACTGTGATGCTGTAAGTGACACAAAGTGAGTCCTGCTGACCTGTCACCCTCCGGCCATCAGCACTCGGCATGGTGAGGAAATGTCACAGAGTTACTCAGCCATCGGAGCAGGACAGGAGGGCTGAGCAGTGTCCATGTCAGTTTTATGGCCTCCCTTCATAGAATTATAGAATCATAGAATTTTCAGGGTTGGAAGGGACCTTTAAGCTCATCTAGTTCCAAACCTTCTGCCATGGGCAGGGACACCTCCCACTAGATCAGGTTGCTCAGAGCCCTGTCCAGCCTCACCTTAAAAACTTCCAGGGATGGGGCTTACACCGCCTCTCTGAGCAACCTGTTCCAGTGTCTCACCACTCTCATGGTGAAGAACTTCTTCCTAACATCTAATCTAAATCTACCCTCCTCTAGTTAGAATCCATTCCCCCTAGTCCTATCACTACCTGACAACCTAAGAATTCCCTCACCAGGCCCCCTTCAGACACTGGAAGGCTACAATAAAATCCCCCCCAAAAGCCTTCTCCTCTCCAGACTAACCCCAACTCTCTCAATCTGTCTTCATAGAGGAGGTGCTCCAGCCTTTTGATCATGCTCTTGGCCCTTCTCTGGACACACTCCAGCACGTCCATGTCTTTCTTGTCATAGGTGCTCCAGAACTGGCTGCAGTACTCCAGGTGGAGTCTCAGGAGAGCTTCATCCATGGGCAGCCTCAGCACAGCCTCAGGCAGAGTACAGTGTGGAGCTATTTCATGTGTGGGAAATTAAAGTTCCTAAGAAAGCAATATACATGCAGAGGAAGCCGTGAACCTCATCTCTTCCTTATGTCTTCACACCTCTTTGGGAGTGGACACACTCTCCTCTCCCTTGTACACACACAGACCTCGGTGACCTGTAAAGCAGGAACTAAAAGACAAGAATGCAGCTGACAAGGGTGCTACCCTTCCCTCACACACCTCTGCAGAGTCAGCAAAGATGGATGAGCTGCTTCTCTACTCCGTGGGAGTAGCAGCTGTCAGGGCTTGCTTCACGAGAAGCTTCTGCAGACCTGTAGCCTACCTAGCTTTGGGGCAACTCAACTGTGCTGTCCTCCAGTCTATAAAGTTTCTAATATCTCTCGTGTTACATGGAGTAGTACATCATATATGGAGCATGCAATAAAACAAGGTAATCAAGCACAATCTCAGAGTCATGTTTACAATACAAATAACTGACAGAAGCTCACAGAAGACAGAAAATTGAGAGTGACTGAAAATACAAACAAGACAGAAATTAACTACTGTGGAAACTGCACAATTAGAAGCCTGGGCAGATATGGAGAGTCAATTTCCATAAATCATGGCTGGAGTAAGTGAGTACTAACCAGAGGCTAAACCACCTCCAGAGACCAAGTAGAGTAAAAGTCAGCAAGTAGAATTATGTGACACTGGGGAACATTCGGGGCCACTTGCCTTGTGGTTCCGGACTATTTCTTCTTGGTTTGGTGTACAGTGACTGGATTGTTATTCTGATTTTAAAACTCAAAAAGGCGGTACTGAGAAAAATAAGTGGATCTATTGTTGGATTTTTCACACTTAGCACTGCCCTCAAGTACTGTGCCCTCAGCACAGAAGTTCAAGTGGGACCAAGGAGCAGTCTGGAGAGCACTGGAGAAGCCTCTTGCACTAGAGCAGTGTAGAAGTGAGAAAACATGGCTGTGCCTTTAGGAGTACTTAGTACCCCTTGAGTGGATGGCTGCACATAAATGGCTCTAGTTGCATGATTTATCTAGTTTTTAATTTGAAATGCACTGAACAAATGCCAAAGTTGATGGCACTGTTTACTCAGGCAGTCGTAGTATGGAAATCCTGCCATGCAACATGGGCTGGGGGTTCGGAGCTAGGAACCATCCAGTATCTGGAGCATTCATAAAACTTGCTTTCTGGTCATGCTCACAACTACTCCAACCTCAAGCGTAAGTGTTCTGTAAACTCAGTGATGTCCTGTCATGAAATGAGCATCCATTTGTGAAAGTGAACTGCAATTCATAATACAGGAACAGAGTGGACTTATATGAGTGTTCTGAAGAGAGGTGTTGCTCTGCAGGTGCAGAGCCATCTACACAACCAGGCTACACACAGGTTGTTTAGAGGTGCTCAAGGATGCGTAAGAAGTTATGGAAGGAAACAACAGATACAAAAATATACATGCAGTAGAGCTACAACGATTACACAAGCCAATGAGATACTGTATAAAGCTTATTTTGAAGAAGGGAAGGGAAGGGAAAGGGAAAGGGAAAGGGAAAGGGAAAGGGAAAGGGAAGCGAAAAGGAAAGGGAAAAGGAAAGGGAAAAGGAAAGGGAAAAGGAAAGGGAAAAGGAAAGGGAAAAGGAAAGGGAAAAGGAAAGGGAAAAGGAAAGGGAAAAGGGAAGAGAAGAGAAGAGAAGAGAAGAGAGAAAAGAGAAAAGAGAAAAGAGAAAAGAGAAAAGAGAAAAGAGAAAAGAGAAAAGAGAAAAGAGAAAAGAGAAAAGAGAAAAGAGAAAAGAGAAAAGAGTAAACAAACCAGAGAACATTTTACTTTAACTGGCGAGTGAATTTTGGAGATTTAAAGTTCTCAGTATTTTCTCTCTGCTTTCTTGTGGGCTCGAGACCTCCCTGATGAGAAGTGGAGGTGATTGCATGTGGGAGTCAATGCTTTTAGGGGACATCCCAGAGGCGCCCAGGCAGTCCGCTGTCTGGTGGAGCTCCGGAGGGTCCCACGGCCCGTGGGGGATGCCCTGACTGAGACCTGCCCGCATGCCCACCCACCGCCTCTCCCGCTGCAACCCGAGCGAGAGGGGCTGGAGGGCGAGGCAGAGCTTCAGGTGAAAAGTGCCAGCGAGCTATTCACAAGCCTGAAGGATGCCAGGCGAAGGGCTGGATGACCATGCCCGCCCGCCCGGGGAGCCGTGCGGTCCCTTCCCGCACGTTCCGGCAGGGGCGGCCGATGCGCTGCCAGCCGCCTATCCGGTAGCGATGCCGGCGGCTCCGGGGCGGGATCGGCCTCGTTACAACCAAGACCCCCCCCGGCTGGCACCCCGGGAGGACACCGGAGCCCGCCCCAGGGTTCCTAGGCCTGTGTACAGGGGCCCCCTCGCCCCCGCCCGGGCTTCCCCCAACCCCGGACGCTGCCCCCACCCCCTCGGCCTCCCGCCTTCCCCTCCCCTTCCCCTGCCGGTCCCTCCTCCCCGCCGGCGCCGGCGGTGCCCGCCTCGCTCCCCGCCCCGGCTGAGGGGCGGCTGCCGCTGTTGCTGCCGGCGGCGGCTCTGGGAAAATGTCCGAGCGGGGCACCTTCTACCGGCAGGAGCTGAACAAGACGGTGTGGGAGGTGCCCCAGCGCTACCAGAACCTCACCCCCGTCGGCTCCGGCGCCTACGGCTCAGTCTGGTATGTGCGGGCCGGGAGCCGGCAGGTGCTGCCGGTCGGTAGCGGAGGGGGCAGCCCCGGCGCCGCCCCCAGGGGCAGACAATACCGGGGAAGCGGGAGGCCGAGGCGGCATTGCCGGGCGCCGGGGTTCGTGTGCGCCGAGCGGGGCGGGCAGGGGGACGGCTGCGCGGCGGCGGGGCCCGCCGATAGAGTGCCGGGGCGGGGGCGTGTCCGCCGGGCAGCTCGGGGTTGCGGCGCCGGAGCTCTCCCCGCGGGTCGGGGGCAAGCCTCGCCGTAACCCGGGCAACCTGCTCTCCCTCCGCGGTCCCCCTCAGGGCGGGAAGCGCTCGGCCGCTCCCCGCCTCATGGGGCAGCTGTGCGGGTGCCGCCGGGCCCGCTGGCCGCGCCGCTCCTCAGCGCCGGTGAACCCACCGACCGCTGCGGGGCCGCTCGCACCACCGCACCGGGGGGGAAATTGCCCCGCAGCCGAGAATCTTGCACAATCATGGCGTGTCCGAGCGGGGAGGATGGGGAGGCTGCGGCGGGGCACGGCACGGCCGTCGGAGCGGTGGCTGCGGCCCGCCCCGGAGGGCTCACCGGCGGGCTGCGGCCCTGCTGGCCCCGGGCTGTGGTGTGGGTGTCCCTTCCGCGGGGACCGGGACACGCAGTGGGGCTCTGTCCTCGGACACAATGGGAACAGCCCCTGGAGCGGGGCCGTGTCGGCAGAGCTGACAGAGAGAGAGGGGGGGGACCCGGCCGCGCCGGGAGAATGGGGAATGAGGGCAGGTTGCTGCCTGGGGGCTTCGACGTTTTAGGGTTGTGTAAAGGTTTATCACAGCTAATCATTATTTCCCTTTTGTTGATAATGACTATCTCAGGTTTGCGCTTTCGGGAACTCCCGATGCAGACTGGGCAAATATTTTCGTATGTTAAAAGCATAATTAAGTGTGCATTAATTAAAAAAATCCAATAGTTTGTAAAAGCTTTGAATCAATTTTTTGGAAATTACAGTGGTGTTTAAGGGGGTTCTGTAAAGGAGTTGTATTTCTTTTGTATGCTGCCTAAGTGGAATTATGTAAATATAGTCCATAGGGTCTTTTAAATAAATGAACTGTATAAAAAAAATTTTTTTAGAACTCAACTTTTTTGTCACGGACTAAACTTGTTCAATAGCTTTTTTCTCTTCGTGGTCAGATACCAAAGAACATTTATGGAGTTTTTCATTTGTCACTTCCTTATCTAGCTCTGTGAAACGCCTCAATCCTAAGTAAGAATAAGCATTTACAAAACCGCCAACAACCAGCAGAAGCATTCAGGACTAGTGTGAAATATCTTGGAATTGCTCTCCTTGTTATTATTTCAGGCTTCTGCTTGTACCAGCGAAATCTGGGTAAATACTGTGTGACTGTTGGTAGCAGCCATTGTAGTTAAGGGTAGAGTCCTGTGATTGTCTGGTGTGAATAGTTCCACAAGAACCTGTTTTGTTCAGTCTACATAACTTTAGTTTACTTTCTTTTTTATTTTACAAACTGGGAGTGGGATAGACAGTGGGAGAGTACCTGTTGTCTTCTCCAATTGGAACTGCATTTCTGGTTATTTTCCCTATTTATGCTGACGTGGTTTTAAGGTGAAGAACTACTCTGCTGAATGTTGTAATGAGATGTCAAGACTTTTGAGAAATTGAGAAGGAAATGAAAACACGTGGTGGTTCACTTGCAGCACAGCTGGTGCTCTTTTTTTGTTTTTTTTTTTTTTTTAACTGCTAGTGTTAATTCATTGTACTTTTCTGTCTGCAAAGCCAAGGAAATCCTAGTATTTTAATGATGGAGAAGACTTGGATCTAGGATATAAAATGGAGACTGGGAGATGCTATGGGAAAGCTTTATACATTTAGGAACAGAATACAGCAATAAATTATTACTTGATATTAATAGCCTTGTTAACATCGATGAACTATAAACCCAAACAGAAGCTTGAATGTGAGGAAAAGGTTCACATCTCTCAGAAAAGCCATCTATTTTTAGTGTCTATTGAAATTGATTTTTTCCATCTGTGTGCCATGTGCTTTACCCAGGAGACCTGTGAGACACAATCATTCCCTAGAGTAATATGCTATATTGCTTTTCTGAATAATTGTACTCCTATTTAGTAAAATATCTAAAAACATATTTAAGTCTTACAGAAAACTCTAGAATTAAATAATTTTTAAGTGCTTTGCTGAATAGGAGCCAAGGTCCTGAACTCTAAATACTGGCTTTAAAACAGGAACAAAGTAGTAGTGACAAATATTTCTGCCTCAGTGAAGCTCTTCTCTAGACCTACCCTATGCTTTTTTTTACAGTAAATTTTTAATCACATGTGACAGACTTGTGCAACTGAAGTGATAACTGGTAATAAGAAACATATTTACATTTCAGCTAGCTTCTGCTTGCCCTTTTTATTGTCTTGCAACTCAAAATCAGTAGAAGAGTTTGTGTCAGGAGGCTGTGTTTTAGCCCAATTTATTGACATTTCGTAAGTCTAATAGAATTCATCTTTGGGTAAGTTTTATATGAGAATTTGTCTATAGAGCGAATGTGCTATGGAGATAAATATTATTGATTTTAAACAGGTTAACTTTTTAAAAGGGATCTATGTCAAGCACAGTGTTTTCCAGTGTGCTTTTCTTGGGTTTTGTGGTGGTGGGATGTTTTTGTTTTGGGTTTTTTTGTTGTTGTGTTTTTAAAATTTTATTTATATGTGGCATATGTATGAAAAGCAAACCTCCCATAGCATAAAGAACCCTACTGCTTTTCTAAGTTTATGACACATCATAAACAGTCCTTGGAAAACCTCAGAAGCACTCAGCCACACTGCCAAGCAGAGCACTTCAGCATCTGTATGAACCACAGAGAACTGTGAGGTCTTTCCCTCAAGTACTTCACCCTTGCAGTACATTTTGTGTCTCTTATATTTTAATTCTGATGAGGGCTTCATTTTTACCTGGACTTTTACCTGTGGCCATTCAAAGTGGTGGATGTTCTGTCAGTTTTTGCTGTCATATCTGATTTTTTTTTTTTTTAAATTTAGGAAGAAATATTAAAGCCCTGTGGAAGTCAGGTGCTTGTGTGTATGGTAGCTTTAATTATATTTACAGTGATAAATGGATTCTTCAACACTACATTTTAGTTTTTTTCTTTTTCAAGGGTTGTTTGCATATAAGAAAATACCAGATTTACATAAGTTTCTTTTGGAGTTGCTTTCTTATTGTGCTAAAGCTATGTTTATCAAGTTGAGCTTTTTATATTAGACAGTTATTTTAACTCTTCCTCAATCAAAACTCAGTTAATTTAAAGTTTCCTTGAAAAATATGTTTTCAGTGGCTACCCTCAAAGTTAGATTTATGTCTCCCAGAAGTCAAAGAGTTGGTTGACTCTTACAGACCAGGCTCTATCCTTGCTAATTGTGACTTTTTAAAACATTTCTGGGTCAAGAGTGCAGCATTTAAGCTGACAGCCATTTAGATGGGATGCAAGCAAATTTGCTTTTCACAAGGTAATCTTAATCTACAGCCATCTTGGTTCCATTCTAAAGAAAAGAGAGTTCCTGTCTCAGGGTTGACTACATTTGTCCCTTGTGACAGTCTTCTAAATAAGAATTTTTCGCTGTCTGCAAGTATTTCAACTGTCCCATTGATCTTGCTTATGAACTGGACCTCATGCCTGCAGCATCTCTGCCTCTCTGCTGTATCACCCTGGTAGCTTCTCTGTGGTTTGGTACCTGTCTGCCTTTTCCTCTGGGAGCTGACATTACCACCTGCTTGAGAAAAAGCTTCATCTCTGATTTTTTTTGAAGACTTTTTTATAGTACCGCAACTTATGTAACGTGGATAGATTTTGAGGGTTTTACTGGGGGTTTAAAAGCCTGCGTGCCTCGTTTCATGCCAGCTTTTGTAAACTGTCTTCCAACCTACTTAGTCCTATTTTTGCCTGGGAGGTATAGGCAGCTTTCTGCAGCATGCTGTCTGATCTCTCCAACAGGTTGCTGTGTATTAGCATATTGCAAGCTCTGTGTTCTGCCTTCCTTGGAAAGAACAGACTTCACAAGGTGAACCAAAGTGAGTCCAGAGCTTCTTCCCAACCACAAACTCCTCCAGTGTTTCCTTACAGGCTGTTGGCATCAATAGGACTTACAGCATGCAGTCAGTCAGTCTCTTTGCATTTTAAGAGTACTCAATGCCTAGCATGAGCTTCTGTGACATAACAGATTTTTAAAAAGAGGCCTGCTAATTCAGAGTGTAATGGCACAGCCTCTGTTTAAGGAAAGTGCGAAAGCAACACCTGACTTAAGTCATATACACAGAGCAGCGTGTAGCAGGTCCCTCCATCCTGCTACTGTAAGTGCCTGCTTAAGATCCATCAAGTTTTTGTGTCCTGGCTTATTTTGGGTAAAAACAGGGGAAGGTGGAGTGGTGTTTAAGATTCTGTTTCGCTCTGAGGAAGTACAAGTAAAAGTGGAAAAATAGAAGCAGAAGGGTTTAATCCTGAAGTTTAACCTCTTCTTTTCCCCATCCACCCCATCCCATGCTTCTGGTCAAATGGATGCTCAATTATTTTGAGGGGTGGTATCTTGGAACACATTGCTGATTCTGTCCTTTTCACACTGAGGACCTCTAAGGAAATGCTGAGGCAACTCAGTTGTGTATGGTATTTTTAAAAAAAAAAACTGATATAAATTGTCTTTGACTGACAAAGAGAAAAAAAATCCTTCATCTAAGATTGTGCCTGATGACTTTTGTATGATATTTTTTTTAAGGGTTTTTTTACTTAGCTGAAGTGATACTAAGTATATGATTTCAATTATGAGATCAGGTTGTTTGAATTACAATATATATCACTGTAACATACATGCTAGTCTAAATAGTAAATGCTGAGATAAGCCTTTAGGGTAGTAGTAACACACACCTGCTCTTTGTAAACTCAGCTGGAAACTTGAGACTATAGAGATCTCTACAGGCTAAAGGCAGAATCCAAAGCACATGTAGAGGTAGTTAATTTCAATGGACTCTCTTTGGGCTCTTCCTCCTATGTATTAAGTCTTCTGTTTCCAACGTGAGTACAGGGGCTGAACTTTATCCTATATATATATGTTTATGGTTATATTTTATTGGAAAAATTTAAAATAATACTGTTAAAATACTGCTGTCCAAGATCCTTTAGCAGTTGCCTGGTTTTGGCATGGCTCATTCAGAGGGAAAGTTTTGAAATGTTTCATTAGTTTTGCAGAGATATACAAGAAACCCTTCTAAACTGAGTCAAACACCTGCTTGAAAACTGAGTGAGAGATGAAGGCTGGTATGGGAGTCCAGTCAGAGGCAGGACATCTTTTAAGAGTGAGTATATGTAATAATGATAATTAGAAACAAGGCCTTGAAAGGGAGGTTGCAATAGGGGGAACTAAACAAAGGAGTTTTATGATCAGACATTACAGGTTAGGAGGAGGACCTTTCCAGCAACATTGCTAGAATGAATGGATGAAAATAAGTGAAGCAGCAAAAAATCTTGCAGAGTACGAAAGCCCCTCAGAGGAACATGGTGAAATAGTTAATGGGTATAAAGTCAGAAAGTTCAAGAAATTTTGTGAAAGATGAAGGAATATGGAAGAGTGTTTCTGAAAGCTGCCCAGGGGGACATCACTGTAGAGTTTGATGAGAGTGGTTTTGTTGGAGGACTAGGATGGAATGTAGAGGGCTCTTGATTCCTTATTCCAGTTTCATCCTGAGTATTTTCTAGCTGTTGGAAAGGTAGGAAAGTGAGATGGTAATTAGTGGAATCAAAGTTCCTACTGAAAATAAAAGTATCTAAGAATACTTTTCATGAAGGAGATTGAATCAGGAATGAGATGTTTGTGAAGATAGATGAGAATGGCTGAGTTGGAGATCTTTAGGTATGATGCTGTCACAAAGTCCATAATGTGGATGAGAAACATCTGTATGTGTGTGAAGAGGCTGACAGAAGGAGTTGTTGGAAGGGTGAAATAAAGGCAAGCTTGAGAAGTGAAGATGACTGCTTTGTCTTGTGCAGGTTTTCTTTCAAGAGGAAGTAGGATCTTTTTTTAGAGAGCAAGGGGGCACAAGATGAAAAAGCAGTTGTAGCAGAAAGACAGCAAGAATCATGGAATTACAACTGTGTGGCTGTAGGAACACATTAACAGAATGCAAATTCTTTGCAGAGCATCTCCTCCATTCCTACCTTGATATGACTTCTTACAGTATGTCCCTCCTGACCACAGGATGCAGCAGTGACAAAGGTGACTGCATTCCTCTCCTGCACTCGTCATTGTCTTTGCAGTTTGCTGGGGGACCCATTCCCTGTTCTACAACTCCTTAAGTCTTAAGAGTCTGGTTGCTTCAACACAGCTTCCCTATGAGCTGTTTGCAATGTCAGAATTTATTAGCTAGTCAGTACCAAAAATCCAGTATTGTAGTTGTGTGTATACAGTCAGGAAGGTAGAAGGTGTTTCAAAACCTCTGTGACCTAGGGACAAATAGCTATCATTTAATATTTTGGCTGTTGTAGAGAGAGGAGACAGGAAATGTGAAGGGGAAGTGGGGGAGGAATAGGAAAAAGGACAAGAATGCAAGTGAGGTTTTGTCTGTTTAGGTTTATGTAGTGTATTTGAAAGCACTGGTATTTTTCATGTTAAACTTTGTCTATATTAACCACTAGTATTTATAGCTGTAAATCCTAAACCCTCAATTTATAGCTACCTGGCATTCCTTTTTAATGAAATGCTGAATAGAACACATTTATCACTAGCAGTGTACTGGCTTAGCTGCAGCTGACAGATTTTCTTGTTTACATACTGACATTGGGCTTATAGGCTATCTAAAATACATTATTTTTTTTGTATCTATGGGTTTGTTACACGTGCTGAGGAAGCAAACAGCTTATTAACCCAACATTCTCTGGTTTTCTTAAAAGCATGATTTTAAATGCATCACTCCCACTGATGTGAGCTGTACTGTCTATAGCTTTACCTAGAAAAGTGTGACTGTTCATCTGTAAAGTTATCTACATATTTAACTCACCGTGGAGATAGATCAGAAAACAAACAATAGTTTGTGGATTCAGAAGCTGATATAGAATTACTGTGATCATGTTGTTACATGAATACAGCACCAATCTCTAGCAATTATTTTTTAGTGTTTTTTCAGTATCTGCTTAAAACTATGTATGTATTACTGTGTTGGTTATGGAACAATTATGTTGTGTGTGTAAGAGATATTTTGTACTTCTGTATTTAGATCTAGTGGTAAATTAATCTGAGAGAATTGGCAGTGATTGTGCTAAAGCCAAAACAGTTGATAGTAGAACTCAGCATGGTGTGTTTGAATAATATTCAAGTGTTGGGGATGTAATTTTACAATACAACAACCTGTCATCATCAAGCAAGGTTTTTTCCTCAATGAGAGGATGAACGTGTCATTTCAGAGCTCCCCATTACTCATCCTCCCACCTTTTGTATTGCTACCATCTTATTTTTGTGATTTCCTTTCAGTGCTCATATGTTTTTTGATTTAGTAAACAAATAGACACTCTGTACCTTAAATCTAGCACTTGGAGAGTGGAAATCACTAATGTGAGCTTGCAGAAAGTAGCAAAACAGTTGTAAAGAAGCAACAAATGAGTGGTTTCCTGTGTTGTTTTTTGTTTTGGGTTTTGGCTTTTGTGGGTGTTTGGGTTGGGTTGGGTTGTTTTTTTTTTTGCTGATTATCTTAAGTTTACTGCAAGTAGCCTTTTTCTGTTGGTCTCTTGCTGCATTGCCAATAAAAATTGTATTTTAGAACAGAAGAGCAAGATCCTAGAGAAGATCCAGAAGACAAAGCTCCCAAACTAAACCTTTTAAACAAAATCCATATTATTTGTGTGATGACTTTCTTTCACTTACATGACATAGATAAATGTAGAAGGAGTTGTACATGACTGAGCAGTAGAAGATATCCCAGGGCAGGGTGCTTGTGTGTTCCCCTATTCCATCTTTCTTGCTTACAATGCTCAATGCAGTAAGGGCTGCCTACTTCAGTCATTAGGTTCACTGTGTGTGCTTGCTCACATACACTCTGCTGCTGCTGTTACTTGTGGTTTGGGGAATTCAGAATCTTAAAAATTAAAGGATATTTATCCCAAATGAAATTCATGTCTCCATGAATGGGAGGAGCTAGTGGTACATGAAAGGATGATGAGCTCGGTGAATAAGACCTAAAGTTGTGTCTGTACTAAGCATGTGGCAGGAATTCTGTGTACTTTCCATTTTGTTTTCTGAATGTTAACCTCCTTAGCAAAATCAGTAAAGTTCTGCTGATGTGAATTTGTCTTTGAGCACGAATTGCAGTTGTTTTTTTTTGTTGTTTGTTTGTTTTTTCTTAACACTTTCATGTAATAGGGAATCTTTTGCAAGGATGTGACCCAGTGAAAGAAGCAAACTTTCTGCATTGAAACAAATAAAACCAGAAGCCTACAACAATATGGGAAAAACCCAGACCCAGTGTCATTATCACATGTGGCAAATTTAAGAATCTGCTTGTGTACATCATTCTGTCCAAGTTGGGTAAAGTGTGTCCCACCATCTGTCAAACTGATGGTGATGTAGGGGTAACAGCCTCGCAAGCTGACACAGTGAAGTATATAAAATAAATTGGAACCTGTAGTTTTTTCACTTAACCCCAAATGAATCACTTAGAATAAATGTACCTAATTATTTGTCCAGATATAATGCTTCCAAAAGCATAAAATCTCATTTTGCAGACAGCCAAACACTTGTGGTTATCTGGGGTGGTGGGGATGGAATATCAGCTTGTCCAGGTAACCTAGAGTTAAAGGGGTGTTCCCTGCAGACACAAGACTGGCACCATGTACAACCACCCTGGGTAATACCTTCATTTTTCATTAACTAGATCTTAGCTGGCTCTAGGAGTGAAGAGACCTCTATAGACTGTGCTCAAGATGAACTTTTTTTGGGCATTTTTTGGCAGGGGTAGTACCATGCCCAGCTAATAAGCCCTCTCCAACCCAAAGCATTAGGAAGTTCAGGAGCCAGGTATAGTCCAAGCAGACCAGTGGATCCCAGGAGTAGTTCTGCCTGCACTGGACATTGGAGTGTTCTGAACAGGACATGAGTTGGCTCCATGCATGGTTTGTCAGATTGGGCTCCCACAAGCAGCCCCTTCAGGTGTCAAAGCAAATTTGATCCTGAAGGCTAAATAGCCCTAGCTGAATAGTGTGCTTCTAATCCTGAAAGCCCTGAAGGGTGTGGGCAGGCTGCACACATGAATGGCTTGTCTGTCCAGTATAACAGCTCAGCAACCACAGAGGAGAAACTGTCCTTGGGTACTAGGGAAATATCTGTATGTACAGCCAGGTTCATAAATGTCAGCTACTAAAACGTCATCCCCCATCACAAGTCCTGAAGTAAGCATGAAGCATCCCATGCTTTTTGCCTCCTGAGTTTTTGGACTGCCTTGGCTTCATATGTTCAAACTTTTCTCTGAAACCTTAATAACTGCGGAAAAGTGCATATAAATAGAGTTTCATATTTAATCTAGTGAAACTTCAATAGAATTATTAAGTATAGGAGTTGACAACACTGAGAAGGTAGGTCTAATTTAAGCAATGATTGAAAATCACACTAAGCAAAAGTTTCTAATCTGTGTTAAAATGATGCCATCCTTGTAAGCAGGATAATGAATTTTTATCCTTGATCTTGGAAAGGACAGAGCAGAAAATATGTCATAACTGCAGAGAGTTCTGGGTCAAGAGCGATCATGTCTGAAAAAGCTATTGCTGAAATTGTAACAAAACTGTTAATTTTTTAAAATTACGGTAGAATATCTGAAGTGATGTTTCCATACACTATTGAGACATGAGCTTATTGCTCTGTGGTAATATAAGAAATGCTCACGGACAATATGCAATTAAAAAGTCACTTATTTTCCCTGTTAACAGTAAAGAACAGATTAGATGTGGGAGATGATATCCCTTCACAAATGTCAAAAGGTTATGTCCATTGTACTATTCTGTCCAGCTACATGAAGTAACACAATAATCAGAGGTAAGATGCTTCAGAATAAGTAGCTTCAAAGAAAATTAAGGGGCAGGAGCTGAACCATTAGAAGGATGGTTTGTTTCCAGGTGTGTGTATAAACCAGGTATAAATACAAGTAGTTCATCAAAGCTGAAGCCCGTGCTCCAAAGCACACACAACATCAGAAAATAACACCGCAAAAGAAAAAGGTGCTGAAAATTGCTGGCAGTTGTTTATGAGGGAATGCAAGCAGCTGGAGACTGGCAGAGAAGCCTTCTCCAGTCTAGATTTTGAGGTGGGGAGGGTGTGAGATGAGTGTTAGGTAGGATAAGGGAAGGTGAAGGCCCCCAACCCTTTTCTTATCTGATAATAAATCTAGTGGACATCATGTCGAGTTTATTGAGGTTTGGGGTTTTTTGTTGGTTTTAAGAAGCTGTTTTGGATCATTTTATTCAGGGGATTCTCCCAGGCCCCCAAGGAAAGGTTTGCAGGTGCCAAGGAGCAGTGAGCCCACAGAGTCACCGTGACTGGGAATAGAGTCAGCCTGTCCAGGGACTCATCTGGAAATTGAATACTCTCTGAGAAATCGTGCAGAAGGGAAGGGATTTCATACTTAGGATGAGGGATTCAGGGAACAACAGATTTCAGCTGTGATGATATAATAGCAGGAGAGGGAGAAAGAGTCTAAAATGAGAGGCATAAGTGTACTTGGGGAGGAATGCAGGCAATGGCCTGCCACTTGCAAAATGGGATCACAGACACAAGTCATCTTTTCATCTCCCAAACGAGAGTTCAAACAATGCAAATTCTGTATTTTTGAACGCTTAACTATTAATAACTTGAATTATAATGATGGTAAAACAGGCAAGGAAAGAGCCTGAAGGCATTAGCACCGATTATCACTGGGTACAGCTTCTTGGCTGCAGAGGAACTCATTTAAACCAAGTCACTCCCTGACCTGTGCAGCTTCAATTAATGTTTTCCCATTGGAGGTCCCAGGACTCAAGCTGCCATTTGTCTCCTCCTACTGTTGTTTTTTCTTTGGTTTTTTTTTTTTTTTCCTTTCTCTCCTTATGCACTTCCATCCTGATTCTAAAAAGCTGCTGTCATAAGAATTACTGCAGATAAAAAAACAGTGCTTTATACTATCTGAAAGCTTTGCTGCTTTAAGTCATATGGAGGATAAAAAGCAATCCATCTTAAAGATCAGCTGGTTTTAAACCATTGAAACCCACATTTGACCTTAGAATCAGGAGGAGATGAATGTTTATTGTGATAACTGGATTTAAAACCTAGTTCCTCCTAGCCTTGTGTGATGTGCACAGTATTTCACAAACTGGTACAAGCATGAGTGGGAAGGCTCATGACTTACCAGAAGAAATGTTAAGCACAGACTGCTGTTTTGGGCAATGTTGTTTATTTATCTGGATAAATATTTCCTTTTTCACTGGAAAAAAAAAGGTGGAAAGGACATTTCAAGTATGTATTTGTGAGAACTGGCAGTCTTCTCCAGTGGCTTTGTTGGCCAGGATGACACACAGTGCAGTTACATCTAATCTTTGTTACATTAACAGCTAAGCTTTGGCTTCCTTTTTATTTCTTCAGATATATTTGTACAACTTTCATGTTGTCCCAGTGGCCAGTCATGTAAGATTTAAGATACCTCTTTTGTCAGTTCTTCTCAATTGTTCATTCCCTGAGCTACTGCATGTATTTGAGCAACGTGGCATCCTCATGCCCTGAATAACTGTGTCTCTACCCTACTGTCAGAACATTTCTCTCTTGTAAACTTTCCACCCACTCTTCAGAGTGGTGATGCCAGCCTTCACCTTCTTCCTGTGCTTGGTGTCTGCTCAGGGAATGCCATTCTCAGGTTCTCAGCAAAGCCACAATCCTCTACACCCTTAAAACTTCCCTGAAGATCCAGTTCTGAGATGCTTGCAAGTAATCTGCTTATCTCTTATTTATCTCATGAGCAACTCATTTCTTCCATGGTGCCTGCAAGAAGTTTCATTACTTCCTCTTTCTCTATTTCTATCAAACAAAATAGTTGGTAGGCTGTGCCCTGCACTGGCCTTCACAGAGGCTGGGTACATGCTAGGATAACTGGATCACTACCACCATTGGATAACACTCTTCTTCCTGCCTGTTTGTTGTTTGTATCCTTTGTTGCTTCTTGTTAAAAACACCACCTTGTTGTCCAGCTGCCTGCAAATAAAGCGTTCTTGCTCTTCATCTGGCTTTTCATTACTTCAGCAGCATCAAATATGTGCAGGAGTCCACCTACTTGGGGCTAATTATAGGCTTGTGTATTAATTTGGGAGCTACTCCAGACACAATCAATGTTTCTTGTTTCTAGGAGGTGTCTCTTACCATGATTTGCAGGAGTGTTGAAAACACTGTTCATAAGGAGCTAGCAGGATTTGGTGTGACTGTTGACTGTTGTGATTGTACTCTGCATTTTTCATGCTATCTGAATTGCAGTGTTTGTAACACCAGAAAGGTTCTGTAAGATGATTGTGTGAAGGTTCTTGACTTGCTAATGCTCCCTAGCAAGCACAGGTAGTCCACACTAAACAGAAAATTTCAAGGTACTTTATTGAACACTGTTTTAACTTAATGGAAAAGAGTATTTGCTTCACAAGAGAAGGTAGCAAATGGCATCGTTTTATAATTGTACTGCATAGTGTCATAAAGTAATACATTTCAGGGATCTTTTTTTTTTTCCTGTGCTGTGTAACAGGCAACATTTACTTGTGGCTTTGTGTGCTTGTCATGTCTTGTCAATGCACAAAAACCAGTGGGTCTGCCTCTTATGCAAATGGTGAAATGTATTTAGTGTCTTCATCAGAGGGGCATCTCCATCTGTGTGAAGTTAAGCAGACACTGGTGTCAGCAGGATCTGCAAGTATATTGCCCAGTCATTTGTTACCAGCATTTTCAAAGGAAACTATGGTCTTGGCTATGTCAACATCCTAATTTGATACCAGTTCTGTGGTGTTACCATCTTGCAAGCTAGTGGTCACATAGGTAATTAACACTGCTAGACACGATGGCAGCATTCCTGATTATTAGTAAAGACCTGAGCTTGTTCAGTAAGACCCAGAGCATCAATCCCCAAGTTCCTTACAAGCATTACCTTGGAGCTGGAGGCTGGAGCTGCACCCATGGAGCTAACTCTCTGGTTACCTTTCCTGCCATAAGGGGAAGGGTTACCTGGGTCTGAGGCCTGAACATTATCATAAGTGTTAGTAATTTGGTAGATGGAGAGCAAGGGAACTGTCTTTAAATATTCAGGATTACTGCTGACTGTCTCTGCCAGTTGCAGTCCCTGAAGGAGAAGGTGAAAGAGAGCAAAGGAAGGATTAAGAGCCTCCAGGAGAACCGTGGCTGAGCTGAGTGCTTTGAAGTAGAACATGGCCAAGGGTTGGACTTGATCTCTGAGGTCCCTTCCAACCCAGCCAATTCTATGATTCTATGATTCTATGCCTTCAACATGGACTTTTTTTTTTCTTCTAGTTCAGCGTATGATACAAAAACAAGACAGAAGGTGGCAGTAAAAAAGCTTTCAAGGCCTTTTCAATCACTTATTCATGCGAGGAGGACCTACCGAGAGCTTAGGTTGCTTAAGCACATGAAGCATGAGAACGTAAGTGGAGAGTTGTGTTCCTTGCCTTTGGACTTTTGTCAAAATTAGTAAAATAGGCTTAATTTCAGTTAGGTACAATCCTTTTTAAAAAGTGTATGCAGCTTTGTGGCTACCCAAGAAGATGCAGGGACCTACCTGTCTGACGTAGCAAAGTCACTCTCAGTAAAAGGCTGGCTTTTTGTTGAAAAATTACATCATTTCATCTTGAAGATACCGCTAATGAAATCCAAACCAGCTGGTTGTACTTCTCCTAACTCAAGTAGTAAGTGTTCTGCTCACTTCTGTTGGATGTTCTTGAAACATCAGTCTGTGGGGAAAAAACCTCACACCTGCTTTTGCTGAATTTGAATTCCATTGGGAAATTAAGGGCAGATAATCTCATTGAAATTAACAACAGTGTAATATCTAGATGAAAGATACCCAAGTGATTGGGTGTTTGCCTCATATATGAGGCAATATATGATATATGGCAATATATGATTCAGGACCCAAATGGTTGACTACTGTTCTAAGTTTATGTGGCAAAGAGTTGATTTCAATGGAACTGTCTACCTGAATTAAAGTAACTTGATGAATTGAAGCCTGAATAAAACATAGTGGATTGAAGAATATCCTGACAAAAGGATGCTAAAAAAGTTAAATGGCAACAGAATAAGATAACTCATGAAATGGTGTGTAATCTTAAGTATAGCAAATGGATAAGCCATGAATCAGCTTTTCTATAATGAGGTAGCTTTTCTTGCCTTTATTTCTGGTTTTCTAAAGCCTTGTTTTAATTGCTTTTTGTAATTAATATAATTTTCTGTTGGTCATGGAGATAGTTGAGGCTATTCCTCTATAGATTACCTGATGTGCTAGTTGCAGTAAGTTTTCCTGATGACCATATATTTTTCTAAATTTCACCCCAAAACCACTAAGCCCTGTCAATAATTACATGTTGCTTTACAGATTGCTAAAACTAAAATGTCAATTCCCTCATCTTTCAGGTTATAGGATTGTTAGATGTTTTTACACCTGCAACATCAATAGAAAATTTTAATGAAGTGTAAGTAAAATTTTTTAATCATTCTGACTACTTTGTGAATTAGTAAGTATCACTCTGGTTTTAGAAAGGAAGCATAAAATTTTCTAACAGACTTGCAACCACAGTTGGCTTTATGTGAAGAAGCCCAATTCATCTTTTTGCAATTTTTCCACAAAAGAGGATGCGTGAGGAGGGGAATAAATTTTTTACTTTTTTACTATAATTAATAATAATATAGGTATGTGGTAAATGGTTTGATGCTGCAAAAATGCCAGTAAGCCTAAATCTTTCTCAATCCAATTATGTGTTAGCTGTAGCTTATTTTTTCACAGTTGGGATAAATGAGATATTTCAGGAATGCAGGAAAGTATTCTGTTGGCTGAGATAAGCTAAATTTAGGCTAGATTCCTCACTAGCCTAGGACTAGGTGTATTTTGGTGCTACTCAAACATACAATTTATGCTGAGCTCCTCCTGTTTTACATAGTGTATAAGAACTTAGATAAACAATTTAGCAGAAAAAATAGTGAGTAATATTTTTTTTATCTCTGTGGAAATTAGTGGCCAAAATCCTTTGAATCTGGAGAGAAATTACACAAATGAGAACTGGGTATGGTACTTTTGTGCCAGCACTGCTTTTGGGAAAGAGTCAACATTTCTGCAAAAGTTATCAAAAAACCAAACAAACAAACCCCCAAATTCCAGTGGGAGCAGGCAGGGAAGTTGCACAAAACACTTGTTATTTCACCAATCCAGTGTTAATCTGCATCATCAGATACTCTGGAGCTTTACAGGTACTGTAGTTCCAGTGCCTCAGGCTCCCTCTTTGATGTTGGGTGAGGCTTCCTATTTGTCCCAAAAATGATCTGTTCTCCCTTCACTGAACTATGGCAGCATGTCATGGAGAAATTAGAGATAAAAGCTTTTAATGTACCGTAAAGATTGTTATTGGTCATTGTATTAAGTCTCATAGCTGTTATTTCATTACTAAAGCTCATAGCTGATTTAATGGACATCAACTGTGTGTTAGTAAAAAATGGAAAAGGAATCTACAGGGGAGGTGTGTAGTTACTCTTTACATGTACATTCTGACATTCTTAAATGAGGTTTGTTTCTTTGTGTTCTCCTTTTTATTTTCACAGGTATCTTGTGACAAATTTAATGGGTGCTGACCTGAATAACATTGTGAAGTGCCAGAAGTTAACAGATGACCATATACAGTTTCTTATCTATCAGTTACTTCGAGGTCTTAAGGTACTGGCTGAATGCAGGAGTTCTAGAGTCAGCAACCAAAATGTTGTATTAATGACTGGCTCATTGCAGTGACAGCACTTACACACTTTTTATTTTTAATGTTTGAAGAGTGTGAAGATAGCAGAAATTATTTCAGAAATTATCAGATCAATTTTCTAACCAGAAATAAAACCCCAAGCCTGCTAATGTTACATGTGCAATACATGTGAATATTCTCCTGAAACATGAACTTTAGATCAGTCTCTATTTAAGTTATTGAAGGAGAATCACTGGCTATATAGTGTCTCAATTGAACATGTTCTGCAGCACATGGTGTGTGGTTTAGACACTTCACTTCTCACAAGGAGGCAGCGATAAAACTTCTGAAGTATGTGAAATTGATAAAGAACAAGATGGCAAGTAACTCACATTTGTACTTAGAAAGACATGTGCCAGTCTGAAAAAGTAGTATTATATAGGTAGTCTACACAGCCCTGATTTTTGTAGAGACCATCACATAGGTTGAGAAAATGCACTTATCCTAGCAATGTACAGTATTGCACAGTCACCTAGGTTTTATTCTGCCTGTTGTAAAGCCATTGTTATGTTAGTCTTGTCAGTTAAAATTTATCCAATTAGGAAACAGCCAGTCAGCAATTAAGGTGTAGTAAAGTTCTCTTCTGAAAAAATTAAAATATATCAATTTGGTGACGTTAAATATACAGGTGTCTGTAAACAGACAAAGATGTAGAAAATGCTTCCCATTTCTAGGTAATAAGCATATTCTTGGAGCAGTTTTGATTTTCCCTGGTATAAGCAAAAAGAAGAGAGGTCAGCTGCTTTAGTAGCTAACTTAACAACAATTGATATTTTAGACATGGAAAATAATTGCCTGTTGGAAAGCAAGACATGGTAATACTGACTTGGAAATACACTTATTACATGATTTTCAGCAAGTCACCTGGTGCCTGAGACAGTAATTCTTATTCAGACATGCAGGTTCTGTCAATTTAAGTGCATGAAAATTACAGAACTGAGTTCTTAATTGCTTTTTCTCATTTACTTAAGTTAATAGCTTAGTTAGGAAGATAGATTCTGGAGTTAATTATCCAGCTTGTGGTTTTGAATATAAGACTATGTTGTATCAGAGCTAAATAACAGTAAAAGTTGTGGCCTAAAGTGAATATTAATTTCAGAAATGCATTCAGGTACATTTCTGGCTCTGTTTTAAAAGAAAGGGGTTGATGGTTGCTCATGTCTTCTGGAATTGAAATTCTCATGTCTCAGTAGTCAGAGAACCTTTGATCATGTATATCTCTTGGCTGACATCTATACTGGAGTCATTACAAGGTGTATTTGCACACCTGGGTGAGCTTAGGGCTGAGTGCTGGGTGTGCTCAGCAGTGTGGAGCAGAGGCTTTGTGCCCTGCAGATACTCCCTGCAGGAGCTGAGTTGTCCTGCAAGCCCCTGAGCTGGCTCTGCTTGGTGGCACCAAGAGGAGCCCTGGCCTCAGCAGTACAGGGACACAGCTCATTCTATTGCAAGTGGTGGTTTGGTTCTTCTTCATTCAGCTGCTCACAGCTGTTGTGAGGAGAGCTCAGGGGTGGCCCTGTCCTGCTGAAAGAGGGGGTAGGTTTGGCACAAGAGAATGCCCTGCTGTTTTCTTTGGGTTTTCCCTGCTGATATACAGGGTTTGAGTGTAATCTCTGCTCCTAGAAAAGAAGGCAAGTTCACCTTTAGAGGTAAGAAAGCTTTAGCAAAAGTCTTGCTGATCCTGGTCAGTAAGATCATAGATAAATGGGCTGTTAGTCCTAATAAGTGAGCAGTGCACAGAGTAAGCATTTCTCAGTTTTTGAGTTTTAATGTTTTACGTAAAATAGCAGAGACACCAAAGAGCCATTGAAACACAGATTCAGGTCCCTGCTTTGGAAGTGGACCTGAGACAGTGCTGTGTCTTACATGGGCATTTGATCACTAATCTGTCCCAGACTGTGAGCAGCTGTCACCCAGATTCCGTGTTCACAGTACAGGAAGGTGACTTCCATCAGCTGGGAGTTAACCCTACTGCTGCCTAGGCCACTGCCTTTGCTGAGCCAACCAGCATGGACAGCCAGATAAGACTGGGATAAATTCCAAATTGCTAAGAGACTTTTGACAGAAAAATCACTGCAAGTGCTACATTTTATGGTACAATCTAGTCTTCGTGTTTACCTTTCTTGAAATATCAAGTTCTGGGTAAACAAAACAAGGTTTTGATGTTTGTCATATTTCTGCTTCATCTGAAAATGCAGTGTGATGTAAGTTTTCTATAAATAAAACCATCATGAAACTGAGACTGAGTCAGTCTCAGAAGCAAAAAGATAAGTGACTTGCACTTTCCTTTAGCTCTAACTTCATACCTTACCTTTTTTTTCCTTCTTGTTTCACAGTATATTCACTCAGCTGGAATCATCCACCGGGTGAGTTCACTTATTGCTTTAATAAAAATGAACAAAGCGTGTCCCCCTGTGGATCAAATGTTTTACTAAGGCATAGTTATAATATACTTTAAAAGGTTAAAATTGTACTTGACTGACTCTCTCTGTTCTGCTTTAGGACCTGAAGCCCAGTAACCTAGCCGTAAATGAAGATTGTGAATTGAGGGTAGGTTTTAATGAAGACTGTTATCAAAGCTCTCCAAATGACAGTTTTCTGAGAAAACAGCTATCATTTTTATTTCTGACTCCATTAATTTAAACTGTCTGCAACTGTTGCTCCCCTGGCATAGAAAGTCCATGAATATGTGTTTTCTCTCCAATGTTATTTTAGTATGAACACAAATATCTTTACAAAATATTCATCCCAGGTTCCTTGCAGATGGTATATAGGCTAATAATTTGGCCCGTGAGTGAGCACTTAACTGAATATATCCTGAAAGACTGACTGAAATTTACCTGCATCTGCCTTGTTTAGATGAAGCCTTGTAACAACTTTCATCTTTATATCTACAGAATACATACACTCATTTAAATAATATATGAAAAAGATACCTGTGTTACCAATTACATTCTCAGTTACAAGCAGTATAAAAAAAAATTAAACCAAAAAAAGCCTGTACTTCTCAAATGCAATTTTAATGTACATGTCTGTATAACTACCTAACCTTGTGTATCTGTGTAATAGAGTGTTACATAGTAAGCTTGAGACTCTGGAGAAGGAAAAGATGCCTTTTATCTTTCTAAGCCTCTAAGCCTAAGAATGCGAAGTTGAGCATTTCCCCATGGTAGCTAGAAACATCTTTCTCCCTGTGACTGAGACTCTGATGTAATCACTTGTTTCCATCTGTAAAGGATTTAAGAAAAGATTCCAAATACTAAGAGGTCAGCAAAAAATCGCAACAGTGAATAAGAGCAATGCAGTTAATTTCGTGCACTGGTCCAGATCTGTGGTGAGAAACTGTAGTTCCTCTTTGGTTTAGTGACACTTGCAGATGATCAGAAATTTTCATGATTATCCCTTTCATGTTTTCATGCATATATGTTCAGCATCTGTGAGATTCTATGGGTCATCTGGGTCTGATCATCCACTCTAAAGTGTGTGCTGTATTTTTTTATTGGAAGGAAAGGAGACTTTTAATCTTTTTTTTTTTGCTATTATGGTATTTGTGCACATCTCTGCCTAGCATTTGTTACGCTGCTGTTTGCTTTGTTTGTATTTATAGCTTTACTTCTTCTGATACCAGATTGTTTTCTGATAAAACAAACTACCGGATATTTCCAGGTACAAACAAAAAGGAAACAGAGGCAAAAGGAAGGAAAACATGTATGTGTACACATTTGAGAGAAGGGATCAGCTAATAAAGAAAAATATTGCCTAAACCCTTATAAAAATAAGGGCATTAGTGTTCAATTATGCCTTGATTACATCATGCTATTATTTTCCCTTATTTTAGAAATAAATAATGCTTTTAAAGTATATTGAAGTCAATAGTTTAATGTGTTATTTCTATCTGATTATCTTTCCTTAGATTTTTTTTTTATCTTTAAATTGGATTATAACTGAAGAATTCTGAGTGATGCTCTTACAATTTTCTTACTCCCAATGAAAGGGATTAGCCATCATCTTAATAAATAATCCTGAATTACATAACAGGAGGCTGACACTGATCTTAATTCACATTTCTATTTGATGACATGCTAACTATCTCAGATAACTGACAGCAAGAAAAACTGAGGCTCAGATGGGGCTTTTTCACAACAGTCTCTCTTTGAGTTAGAAACACCTTTTAGTTCCATAATTAGTGGGACACAGACTAATCAAAAAACAGAAAGCAAGTAAATGAACAGGAAAAATTTAATTGAAATAACTTCCTGTCAAGGTAAACTTAGCAAGTGAGAGCATATGGAGGGGAACATTTTGCCATCAAGCCCTCTGAGTACTCAAACAGAGCTCTTTTGTTGTGTCAGTGGGGGAGTTCTACCAAAAACAGATGGTATGTGATTTAAATCTACCTTGTTATTCAGGATATATACTTCTATCACAGCAGCATGGAAACCATGCCTGACTTGGGTAAATGTTACCTGTGCATAACAGTGGTTAGGTAGACATGAGAGAGGAACAACAGAAATTCTGCAGATTTGTGGTAAGCTCTTGTGGACTTTAAATGTTTAAATGGCTAGTGGCATTTGCCTTTGTCATTATACACAAGCATTCCCAGTTGATGTTGTTTAATTTTTTATAGCAACAGAGCTTATTTTTAGCAAGTTAATGTCAGCAGAAAATTGAACTTAGGGCAAAATATAAAGTTAGCCTTCGAGGACAAAAGGCTGGGCTCATTGCAGTGGAAGTGCCTGTATGCAGACCTGGGGGCTGAAGGGATGTAGCAGAGAGCAGATGAGCTTGTCCACAGAGTGTTGCTGTTTTATTTTGCTGCTGATGATCGGCTTGCACTGTTGGATAAACTCAGAAATAAGTAACAGGGAAATGTAACAAAAGGGCTTTCTATAAATTCTTTTTTATTTTGTAGATTTTAGACTTTGGTTTAGCTCGACAAACTGATGATGAAATGACTGGATATGTTGCAACAAGATGGTACAGAGCTCCAGAAATTATGTTAAACTGGATGCACTACAATCAAACAGGTAAACTGTGGAGATTTAATTTTGCTTCAGCTGGATGTGGTGCTAGTTTTAAACCAGAGGCAACTCTGTTTCAAGATCTCTTTGATTCATCATATGTATTTCTCTTTCTGTTTTTTGGCAGTTGACATCTGGTCCGTTGGATGCATCATGGCAGAACTATTGAAAGGGAAGGCCCTATTTCCAGGGAATGACTGTATCCTTAACATAAAAGATAAAATGTAGCTATAAAAATACTCTTTGAGCCTTTTTTTTTCCCTAATGATTTGAGTGTTTCTATGAAAATGTTTTTTGAGGTAACAAACTTCTAAACAATTTTCCTTTCAGTTTAGCGTACATGACAGCTGAATATGAGACCCACCATTAGGAAAAAAACTGTAACAGATGTTCCTCAACAATCATAAGTTACATTTGCTCTTTGTTGTGTATCTGTATTTAAATAATAACCTAGTTACCACAGAGAAGATTTCTTCCATGTGTGTATCTTACTGAAAGAAACTGAAACTGAGTGAAGGCAAATTTTATATCTGCTAATGCAATTTTAAACAATGGATTTGTTTTTAAGCTGGAAGTTCCTAAAATTCTAATAAATTAACTTTTAAATAATAACTGAATTAATAGGAGTATTGCATCCTGTTATTAAAAAATAAAAAAAACAGCAGCTCCAGTAATGCCACAGGAACAATAAAGCCCTGTTTTCTGCAGTGCTGTGCTGTGGTCCCTGCTGGAGCATCACAGATTTCCATTGTTGTTTCCTGTGCTGGCAGGAGAAAAAGAGCCATTGCTGAGGAAAGCAGTAAAATAATAATAATAAAAAAAGCCTGAGTCGAAACAGATAATGAGGAATGAGGAAGCAACTGCACTAGAGGAGGAAAGCTTTTAAAATGAGAAACAAAGACACATTCTTCTATACTGAATATTGACATTACTTGCCACTTTGAACCTCCCCAAAAGGCAAACACTTCTGCTAAAACTAAGCCATTGCCAGGTGCAAAGCAACATGACATTAGAACTGCCTGCAAAACTGTTAAGAGAGCTGAAAGACCAAGACTCCTCACAGAGCCTTCTATTGTGCTCAGCATTGTTAAGGCTCCATTGTAACCACAGGCATTGTCCAGATGTTCATCATCTGGATGATGACTGTGCTTCAGATTACATGATGTGTGGTATCTAGAAAAATCAATACTTCTAGTTTTCCAGAAATAAGATATTTTTGGTATTATAAAATATTGTCTACAATTATGTGATTATATCCATTTAAATAAAGATGTAAAATGAACTTCACTCTTGAGGGGAAAAGGAATATACCTTGCAGGTCATATATAACAAAAAAAAACAATTTTAAATTTTCTAATTTTGAGAGTGATACTAAGCAGATTTTCAAACCTACCAAATGAGAATTTTGCTTTTACCAAGCCTCAGATTAGTAATCTAGCCCTCTGTGCTGTAATGGGCTGTTCTTCAGAAATCCTCAGATCACTGAAACATAAATGTTCTTTTAAAACTAAGCTTAAGAATATTTTAAAGTGCTAGGACAGAGAAGCAATATTTTGCATGTGCTGTTCTCATATCCAGACACACCTGTCAGAGATTCACATAGTACAAATACAGAATTTCATACTCTGCGACTAGGCTGAAGTAGATATGAATTGGTGTCCTTCCATAGACATGAAATTTTCACGCTGAATAGTTTCAAATGTCTTAACCAGCTGCATGGAAGCTCATTAATTGTTTAAACCCAAACAAACCTTACACTGTTTATTTCCCTGAAATACTGCAGATATTGATCAGCTAAAGAGAATTATGGAAGTTGTGGGCACACCCAGTTCTGAACTTCTGAAGAAGATATCATCAGAACATGTGAGTTCACAGCTCCATTTGGTTACCTGACTTTCTATCATTCTTTTCTCTGATTGGTATCGTGTGGCACTGGTTGTGTTACAGATACTCTGATTTGAAAATGGGCAAACACATCAAAGTGGTATCTTGGGGTTTGTTTTTGTTTGGTTGGGGTTTTTGCTAGAGTGACATGATTAAAACAATAGTTTTGAGAGGTATCCAAATCCCTTAAATTTCAGCTGGATTAATTATTATATATATTCTCATGTATTCAGTTTTTTAATGGAGATTTGCAATTGGTCCTTATGATCTTTTATTTTACTGCTATACTTATAACCAAAAAATTCAAACTGATGCTCAGGTCAGAGCATTATATTGTTAGCAAAACTGATTCTCTTTAATTTTTGTGGGGGTTTGTTGGTGTAAGGAATAGAATATGTTCCCCCAGCATGTCTGTAGGATTGCACATATGTCAGAATATTTTATACTCACTTAGCGATTCCCTGAGATGGTCATTCCTGAAGACAGTTCCACAATTCTCAATCCCATATCTCATATGAAGCTCCTCAGTGTGTTCCTTTGCTGTCTTCAGTGGGCCAAGGAAACTCAGCCTTCTGCAGATAGTTTTCTCCTAATAGGATTGCAAGGTGTGCAGAGATGTCCCCGTAACTCAAACATATTTTTAAAGTATTAAGGTTTGTTCAAAGACCAGCTGGATTTTCTATGGATTTGAGGCCAGTGATTTGCCTCCTCTTTAACTGTTCCATTTCAGAATTCCCTGTTTTGTCCAATCCCAGCCTTTAGGACTAGCACTCAACCTCTTGCTGATATCATTTACCTATCTACCTCAGCCCAGAAATTCACAGCTCACATAATGTCAGGCTCCATGCTGACATTGTGGGTCCATAGGAGGGCAAACCTTTCCTGAGTTGGGTAAGCCTTTCACAACTGTGGTGACAATGCAATCTATAAAATCTGTTTAACATCTGAAGCTCTTAACTGTGGGAGCATCAGGATTTGTTCTTTGGTTAGTGAAGCTACTGCTTACTGGGGGAGAGAGAGGAGGGAAGGATGCAGATTGGATTATACCCCTTCACTGAGAGTAACTGAAAGATGATTTAGGTTGTAATTTCTGGTTGAATGTTACATGCTTGTGTTCCTTGGGGATATACTGCAATGAACCTGTAAGTGTAGGTGAAAACAGAAGTGAGAACACATAACCCTTAAGGAAATCCACCTGTTTAAAACTCTCTTGCTTATTGTGCAATAGACAGGAGTGACTGTTTAAAATGAAGTCATACATTATGGTTTTATATAAAGGTTTCCCATGTATAAGGTACATAACAAATATTGCACCTTTTTTTTTTTTTTTAGAGGTAATATGATTACTATTGGGCAAAATTTAACCTCTGTCAATGTGGTATGTATAATGATTTATTCCTAGGCAAGAAAATACATTGAATCTCTTCCACATATGCCTCAGCAGGATTTGAAAGCAGTATTCCGTGGTGCAAATCCATTAGGTAAGAAAGTCAGACCTATACAGTCCAAACCTTTCACTGATACAGGAATTCCTTTGCCATACAATCCTTTATAATAGTGATTAGATTAATGAGAAGAGCATTGCTTAACCATTCTTCCTGAGTGTTTTCCCTTCATGAAGCCTGTGTCTTTTGTTTCTGGTGGAGATTACAGGAACCTGCTAAAGGAAAGCAATTTGTGGATTAAAAGCAAGGGCCAGCCATATATAGCAGGAATAAATAAAAATGTCACGGGGTGTGGAGCAGAGACATCAGTTCTGGCTCAGGAAGGCCATGAGCTGTAAATTGCTGGCAAGAAGAATATATCAGGAAGTATAGCTGTTTGAATAACCCTTTTGAGTATTATTTCTCAGGAATGTATTAGGCATTGTTGGACACAGGATACTGGACTAGACAGACCTTTAGTCTGATCCTGCACAATTGTTTTTATGTCTAACCCATTGGTTCTGCCTGTGCAAAAGAGATGTTTCTGTGTACCATTTCTTTTGACCTGGCAAATGAGACATTTGAGTCGCTGGAGTCTTGAATCTTAATACAGTGCCTGGTCAGTTTCATTGAATGCATATTAAAACAGTGTATATAAGGAAGTATTAAATGGTTTGAATTATTTCTGTGTATTAAAATAATTTTTTATTTTTACAGATACAAATAGTTGTGAACGCTTTTTTATTAAAAATTTGATTTATTTGCATAAGGTACACAAGAGCATGCTACATACTAATGTCATAAAGGCAAATTAATGATAATGCTTATATGACAACACTAAAAATAATTTTAATATCATATTTTAAATTGTTACAATAAACTTTCCATATAGATCAAATTTGATCCTTACAGATCTTTCTCATTTCTAATACTCTGCAGCTGTCAACTGCAAACCTATTTTCTCTGTACTGAATCCTGTAAAGTTGCTTTGCAGTTTTGTCTGATGATTTCATTGGTGCAGCTAATCAAAAGTGTAAGCTCACATTCACAATTTTAAACTACTTAAATTTGCACTGATCAGGACCAAGTTAAGCACATGATGCACAACATGTGACATTCACCTTTTCCAGGCCTTGGATGTCTGAAGAGTAGAATCAGATATTAAGTAGACTGTAAGGAATCTGTGTGCACACCATAAGCAGACTGGAAGCTTCCTTCAGCTCTGAACTTTGTACTTACAGTATAAAATCTTCAAAACTTGTTTGATATATTGCCTAAATTTTGAAGGTTTGCCAATAACTTTAGTGGCGTTTATGGTGACCAAGATTGTGTGTAACCAGTTGCCTTTTTAATTCTAGATGGTCTCTTCTGGCTTTTTGAAACATGTTTCTCTTTTTCTCTTAGCTGTAGATCTTCTTGAGAAGATGCTTATACTAGACAGTGATAAAAGAATTACTGCCTCAGAAGCACTTGCACATCCATACTTTGTACAGTATCATGACCCAGATGATGAACCTGAAGCTGAGCTGTATGATGAGTCAATAGAGAATAAGGAGCGGACCATAGAAGAATGGAAAGGTATCAGAATTGCATGCAGTACTAATACACACAGCAGAAAACCTGATTTACATAACAGTTTCCCTCTGTTTCTAACCAGAGCAATTCGAACTCTTAAGGCATAGGGAAACAAGATAAGGCCACGTGTGTGCTTATGGTAGTGGAGATGTTGAAAGGCTGTGTTTCCTCTCTGGATTTTGCTCCTTTCCCTCATTCTATCTTCCCCTCACTACTTTCCCTATAGCAGGTTTAACTAAAAGGTGATGTGAGTTACCAGGTAACCACACATTCCCTCTTACTTTTAGTTTTCTCGGTCAGATCCTCAGCTGAAGTACCTATCGAATGGCAGGTGATGCTATTTGGGTTTCCTATCTACTTTGCTGAGAACCAAAAATGAAAGTTTTCCACATAAATGTGTATTTGACTAACCATTTTTTATGTAACCAAGTAATTGGGCTTAATAGATAAACCATGCTGCTGATCTTGTTTGAGATGAGAGTTGATTTTACTTTGGAGTGACACCCCAAAGCCCATTCTTGACAAATACTGCAACAGAATTTTTTTATTAGTTAATTCCATGCTTGCATCATGATGGTATTGCACTACAGTACCACGCAAGTAAAATGGCTAAACGTTTAGGTTGCAAGCATTCTGAAAAGTACAGGCCACTGTCTGTGTGGACATAACTACCCTAAAAGTTCCTTACTATACATCTTAAATTGAGACTAAAGATTCCAGAAGATTAATTGTTCCTGTTTATCATTACAGTCTTTTCCTTGGCATAAGGTTAAATATGTATTATATAAAGTAAATGTTCTTCTGTTTCTATATGTAAGTTTTACTCCAGAAAGGTTTCACAAAAATATGTTAGCATAGTGGGTAACTTTATGATGAAAAGCACTGACCTCTCATGTCTTACTCATGCCCTTTCACTTTTTCCATGTTTTCTGCTGGGCACTGCAGGGGAGACAAGCAGACTGGCTAAAGCAAATACATCTTAAGGAAAGATTGTATGCAAGATTCACCCCGAAGATTTTTACATACTTTTTAGAGAAGTGCAAGGTCCACTTGCAAATGAAGCATCTGTCTTAGATATATTTAATTAATAGGCACAAGCTTCAATATGATGGAAACATCTGTATTTAGAAAACAGATCCTGAAACAATGCATTGTTATCTATATATTTACGTGTCAATAGGATTTTGTCCTTAAAATACAAAATCTAACTTGAGAAGATGCATAGGAAGTAGACACTGGCAGCATTTTCTGTTATCATGGAAGTCATGGTTTGAATGACATGACTGTCAGCATGAAGAGCTAAAGGGCTATTCCTAAAGCAGGGTAGGATAGCAAGGAATCCATGTTCCTAGTAAGCCTTTCTTGTTGAAAATAGAACTGTAACATGCTTCTCAGATGAAAAAACATTCTTTTCAGAGGACCTTAAAATTAAGTGATTTACAACAAAATATATTTAGAAAAACCAAAACCTAGATTCTAAGGCATTAGCACAGAACAGTGAGTGATTTCTATTGAGGGCAATTGACTTGAGAGATGATGATAAGCATTCTCTGTAGTTAAATGTGTACATTTTAAAACCTGTTCGTGTGCTTTTAAAGATTCCATTTTCCATTACATTTTGCCTTTTATTACATCATTTTGGCAGGTCATCTGACAGCATAATTGATGTTTCCATTTCAGGGCCTGTATGTTTTAGTAATTAGCTGAAGGGGATGGACATGTATTTGTGACTCTTAGTTTGTAATCTGAGGTTAAAAGAAGGAGTCCTGGTGAATACAGTCTATATTTGGATCTGGACTCTAAAAAGGGTGGTAGTACAAACTACAAGTCACATGCATCCATAGAACTGTTTTGCCTGGAATATTTTGATTTTGAAGAGACTATCACTTAATTCTTCTCTCCCCTTCACTCCCTCTTCTACAGAACTCACCTATGAAGAAGTGATTAGCTTTAAGCCCCCCGACTTAAAAATGGATAGCCTGGAGATAGAACAGTGAATACAGGCAGCTCTGGTTTGCCTTGGTGCACTCTGAAGACTGTTAAAAGATAACCATACAATTTAACCTATGGTCAGATGTAGATATTACTATCCAAAGATACTGGAGAAGATGTGGAAAAACAGATGCATTATACAGAAGCCAGATATTGTTGGGTTTGGGTGGGCTTTTTTTTTGCCTTGCAATATGAATGTATTTCCAGCTCACAAAGGGTGATTAAGAACTGCTTCATTCTGACAAAATTATGCACTGAGTTACTGAGCTGCGTGTTCTGCATGTTTCATTTTATCAGTTGTACTGCCAAAATAAAGGTGACTTTTAAAATTAATTTTAAAATTGTACATTTAAAGCATGAATGTATAGCAACATAAACATAGGAGTCCATACAAGCAATCAGTTTTTTTCCTGGCATTTTATCTGTCCATTTTCCTATTATTTATAGTTAGTGCCTTTATAAAAGAGGATGTTTTAGTGAGATAGACAGAATATGCATATGTAGTCATATGTGTGGTGGTCTTACAAATTTACTGGATGTCTCTCAAGCAATCCTAACACCAGTTTAAAGTCAGTAAAAATAAATCTTTGTCCTCTGTTGCCATCCAAGTGTCTGTTCTCATTATTTTCCCCATGTATGTATTTTATCAGCACAGTGCTGGTTTGTGAGACCATTTTAATTCCTGTTGGTATTCCTAACCATCTGAGGAGCGCTGGCAAATTTGCCTGAGTTCCCAGGAAGGTGCCCTGAAGGCACTTCAGCCCATCTCTATAGTCTCCTGCAAGCTTCAGCAAAGGCTGTGACAGATGGCAGGGCAGGAGTACTCAGTTAAGTTCACAGCTTTGTATGCAATGTTCCTCATTCTCTTTATTTTTTATCACATAATCCTTGGGAAAACAATCTAATACTTACCATTGGGAGACATGACAAAACAAGAAGATTTAAGAATTTGTGAAAAAAAAACATCTCATCAGAGTTTCCTTTTAAGCAAAACTGTAAAGGTTTTCTAGCTCTGAAAGTTGAACAAATAAATAATAGATTTCAGGATACACCAGATACGAACGTTTCTTAAGGAATCAAATTTGTCTCATTTCCCCACTGAAGGCATAATACTGAAACTGGAATATTTTTTGGCATGAGGCTTCTTGTGGCGTACTGGCTGTGTCTTTCTAAATACTTGTGATTCACAGTTGGCTCAATGTTGTTCATTTTTGTGTCTCGTCCCTCTGTCAGTCTCATTTTGGAGGTGGCTTTCTATAATATTTTGGGTTTCTGCAACTTTTGTCATTAAGATGTAAGTTGTACAGCTATTACATGAGGTAATTAATTCCACCTCCCCTTGTATCTTTTCTATGTAAAAAGAAATGCTTTTTCTAAATAAACAGATTTTTTAAAAAATCAAGTCCAAGAATATTTTTTTCTCAGAGATACTTGATACAGTATTGTTTGTTATCTTCCAGAAACAGAAATAAGCATTCCATCTAGAAAACCTGTTCCTTATTTGTAAACTGAGTGGTGGGCTGTTGTTGATATTGTTGGCCAGTTATCTGATACTTGCATCCAGTGGAATACAGCCACATGTATCCAACTTTCTGCAAGGCATTAATCTGAAAGGAAATGCCTGCATGGATGCCTTTTGCAAGTCCTCTACGTGTTCTCTGGTGGTCACGACTTCGGCTTCCTGCAAATCTGGATGAAGTCTGTAATGGTCATACAACAACTGAATTTCATGCTAACTGAAACAGGTGAAAAGGCTGTAAATCCTTAAATTACTTTCCTGACTACATAATGAAAATAATCACTTAGTCATGTCTTACATATATTTTTTTCATTTGTTTGTTTCTGCATTAACAGAAAAAATAGCTCAGTGTTTTTATTTTCTCTGTAATCTGATCATGAGCTCACCAGCCTGCAGCTCTGTTCCACCTGGAAGGGCAAGGATGAAGAGATTTCGTAAGGACCTTCTGCATCCAACGATTAATTAATTTAGTGTGTGATTTGTCCCATCATTTGTTTAATCTGGTTTCCTGGCTATCAGTGTAGTTGTCGCCAAATGTAAAATTCTGTGACAGACAAACAGACATTTTGCTCTTGCCATAGCTCTCTTACTTGAGGTAGAAAGAAAGTTTTATATTGCTTCCAACATTTGTTCTTCTGGCAACTCTGAATCTTCCTCTGAATACTTAGTTTTACAATGCATTTTTTTTCTATGAAATAAATCATGCAAGAATAATATGGTCATAGCCACATTAAACTAATCAAAGGCAACAGTAATGGGTTACAAAAGCTCAGCTTAATGAAATACCGTCAAAATTCATAAATCATTAATTTCAATGTCAAGAAGAATTAGGGAGAGAGACCTTTTTTTTCCCCCTAGACTTGCAAAATGAAAGTCATTTCTTAGACCTCAAAAGCCAGTAATTCAAGTTTTATTCTAGAGCAGGTAGCCAACTCCCTTGCTGCAATCCAATGTGGTAACTTCATCATTTTACAGCAGCAGGGCAGGGTAATTGGAAAGAAGGTACCCCCACTGGGACAGAGGTAGAATAAGCACTAAAAATTGTTATCATTTGAACACAGGTGGAAAAAAGCATTTGTCAACCAAAGCAAACAGGCAAATGGAGGTAAACATTGAGGAGCGAGGGCTTTGTCAGGCTTGGTGAACCTTTATGGCAGATTGTTTAAATGCCAGTTTTAAAGAGTAAATAAATACAAAAGCATTTTATTTTATTTAAAAAATTGTTTCCTAAACATTTCTTCAATGAAGGTATTGTTTACATGGCCCAATTTGCAAAAGTTGCAGTCACAAAGCCTGCTTAAAAACTCTTAGGCTCATTATTACAGTTGTCCTTTTGTAGGTTCTCTACACATGGCTTGTAGGTTTGAGGAGGGCACTGTAGGTTTCAGTCTGCACTGAATTAGGGTGCTCATCATCTCTGGCCACCTGCAAAGCACAGAAGGGATGCTCAGAGGAGCATGTCTGGGTAACTCTAGTAGAAGAGGCAGATCAGGCTTCCACTGGGGGAGAACACAGCTCTCCAAGGGCTTTCTCTGGTTAATTGCTGTCATTGTTAACAATTCCAATCAGAATTTACCTAATTTCAGCTTTCAGTCACAAGAGCTTGTTATCACTCCACCTACTGAACTGAACTAATTTCTAGTATCTATTATCTGTATAATCAGTGCTAAGTGCAAGCCCAAGTCTAGTAATTTTGTCATCAGTGGAATCAAAACTCTTGCAAAAGGAAAAAGACGTTTGCAACTCAATCTTTTGACACGCATAAGTATACACTACACTTCTTTTAAAATTTGCATCTTTACTTTTTAAGCTCTCTTCCTCCTTGGCACTGAAGCCCAGCAGCAGGAAGTTGATATGTCACAGCCAAAGCAGAAATAAAGACAAAGCTAAAGAAAACTCTAATTTACAATGTACTAACATAAAGAAAAAACAAGGATGGTTTAGAGCAAAAGCACAGCACTGGAGGGTATCACATGCTCTAATACACAGGATTCCCTCCTTGCAGAACATAAAAGTATCTACAGAAGTAGGAAACAGCAGGGTTACTAATAACTGAGGGAAAATTTGGAAATTAGGGGGGAAAATAATAGGAAATTATGTAATCAACACTGTTATACAGAAAATATACCATGCACCAGTAGGTCATGAGCCGTTAATTAAGACAGCATTGTTGCAGAATTCCCATTAGTGCTCTTGGTGTGGTTTTGATGTGGTGCAAAAGTTGAAAGCAAGAGGGAAGAAGGTCAGCATGCCACAGCTAGTACACACCAGGGACAGGGGGGGGACAACACTTTCAAGGACAAAATGCTGGCAGCAAAAGCACCTTTGCCAGAGGTGGGAGGCAGTCGATACAAAAGCCACTTCCTTCCTTCCTGTCACTTGTGCTCTGGGATCATAATAAGAAAACAGAACTCCACCTCGGGACCTGGTCAAAGATGAAACTGTTCAAAAAGTATTGTATCCATCTGCAGGCACAAATTACTTATCTATCCTTTGCTACATCTGTAAAATTGCTGACCTGGCCCAGGAGTCCCTGACAGAGGAGCAGGAGTAAAGATTTAGTTCTTGCTCAAAGAGAATATCACTGTAAACTGGGTTAATTATGTCCTTTGGTAGCAGTAGAAAGGAATTCAGCCCCAGCAAGATCCCTCTAGGAAGGAATTAATATAAACACCTCTGTTTGCTTTAAAAGCAGCTGCTTTTTTTCTCTCACAGCTGGTGTTGATGGATGTATCCCAATTCTCTAAAGCTGGTCCTAGAAAATTAGCATGCTCGTACAAGTGAGAGTACCAAATATCATTAATTTATGAATCTAGGCAAAAAGCATAAAGGTTCTTAAGGGCCTAATACCAAGAGACTCAGAAAGATGTACTAATGTAGCTACCACTGATTCTTTCTGCTCTAACATAAAATATTGAACTGGTATGCCTAAAAGGGTCCAAGTTTTCACTCTAAGGAGGGAAAATGCGAGTTTCCTATATGAAGACTGATCTGCCACTTAATCCATTAGATGGGAAATTTCTTCATTATAACCAAAACCATTCAACTAGGCTTCAATCTTGCATGCATACAAATATTTGATTTTGCACTCGCATAGCCCCCTGCATCAACTACTGTAAAATATTTAAATGTATACCATAGCACAGAGGTTTTAGCTAGTCCTTTTAGGTTCCAATTTGATCATAAACAATACTGAATCACAGTGGCAGACCCAGTGTAAATGTACATGAAATCTGCCATAACTGGCAGCTTCCACTGAGCCATGCTTTGCTCTATATAGCATAATATACTGTAGATTAGCACTAATATATTCCCATTTCATATTCATTTTATAATAGAGCCTGAAGGCTCAAATCAAGAACAAGCCTTAGTTACGTTATCTTCTGTGCAAAAACAACACACCTTACTCCTGTCCTTGCCTGTGCTCTCATTAGATTGATGGGAAAGATGAAGTAAGGGTACCATCAAGTTGTTTGTGATTTAAACACATGATGTGCATAACTATGTAATGAAAAATAAGTAAATATACCACTTAGTGATATCCTTTAACACTCTTTAAATGATACTTGCATTGAAGCTGCAAAACTCTTTAATATTTTTCCCTCTGTGAACGAAAGCACCTCAGACTGCAACAATTTGTGATAGTTTAAAAACTGAAATCCTACAGCTGATTGTAGGAATTAGTATGGAGAGGACTTCTAGGCAGACTGTGAGAAGAAAGAGTTAGGAGAGTGTTAAAAGGAGTTGGTGTCTACATGGCTTTTTGCTAATCTCTATACCCAGCCTCACTTCCTCCACCCTGCTCCAGCAAGCAGGGCTAACAGCGTAGTAAACAGTTACTTTATAAATTATCACTTGACCTCTTGAACAAGTGAAAGAACCAGTGTAATTTTTTTTTTAAAGCACTTAGGTGGGGCATATTTATTCCTTGCTGCTGATGGCTGAGTGATCTGGCAGCGTGGCGTGGGCCCCAGTGCTCCCTGTCAGAGAATAGAACTGAAGCACCCTGCTCAGGGGCCAGAGGGACAAATAGAGAAAAATTGCAAAATAGTTGGAAGCAGCTCCAGTGGGAAAGGGTGGGGACACAATAGCATGGGAATGTTTTCAAATGAAAACTGAAATTTTACTTTTTTAAGCTACATTTCTTATTGTAGTAAATAAAATGGCCTTAGCTCTTCTACCACAACATATCTAAGTAGACAAGAAAAAAGTACTTTTCAAAGGTGGGCTATAGAAAACTGATTAAAAAATAATATTCTAGAAATCAGCTTTTGACAGTTCAGCAATATTTTATTTATTGCATCTTAAGGTATGTTTTTATAGAACTAAATTATTCATATGGGACTAAGTGTAACATAAAAAATATAACCATATGGAAGACATCTTACAGGCATAAACAGAAATATGGGAGGATGCTTGATTTTTCCAAGGACTTCATATGATTTCCCTGCTCCCACACAGCCACCTCCTTCACCCAGACCTTGCAGTTCAGCTCCTGACAAATTGTGCTGTGCCATTTTATCACTGGACTCCATAGATGCCTCAGGAAATTCCTCAGGAAAACATGGTTAGCTTTCTCATTGCTTGAGCACCAAAGCTTCTTGTCCAGGCTGGAGTGCAAACTGAGCTCTCTACCCCCTCTCTGCCTGAGGGATTAGAAAACTACACATCCCATCTACCTTATGTGCTTTGCAGCTGATGGCAACCTTCCAACACATAGAAAGTTGGTGCCTTTAAAAAAAAAAAAAAAAAAAAAAAAAAAAAAAAAGAGGTATCAAAATGAATTTTTCTTCCTGGTAACTACCTTGCCAGGCTTCCCTTTATGGGATGGGAATTAGAAACCTGAGATTTTTACATCATTAATGTTTTAATAATGTCTCTCTTTTTTTTTTTTTTCCTATAAACTTTTCAAATAACATATGTCAAAAAAGAAGAAACATCTGATCGCATTTCTTTTTTAATTTAACTTGTCAAGCACAAATTGCCTTGGGTAAGGTATGGATGGAGTATCCTATTAGTCTCATTGCAACCAACTGTCTTTGGGAAAACACATCACCATGTGTCCTGCTGAGCCCAGGATGCTGAGGCTCATGCATTTAGTGATGCTGCTGTAAGACCGTTCAGATGTGGATGGATCCAAGTCTTTCATCTCACTCCATTCACAGACACTTTTAAAGATTTTATCAGATGAATCTTCTCTTTTTACAACAGTCCTGATTTCCTAGCCTTTTGAGCATGTTTATCAGTTTACCAGCTATATATGTGACCTGATGGGGAAAGGTGGTATTGTATTTCACCTACACTGCTACCTCATCCATGTATAGCAAAGTTATGTGAAGGAAAAACATGGAAAAGTCAGCACTGGCCAACTTTGTCAATGATTAAAATAATTTACAAAAGTTGCTCTGTTATATTCTCAGCTTCTCCCCAGGGGTGATGTTGTCTTGGAGCTGGCTTAGTACTACTATATCAAAATTTTCTACTTTCTGCCTTGTTAAAAAGCAAGCATTAATAAAGTATAATTTTGCCTGGATAAAGGAAAAGGAGGTGAAGAATAAAAAGCAAAACCAACCCTTACTGTATTAGAAACATATATATTTGTTATTAAAATTAATTTAACTAAAGGACTAGCTCAAAACTGAGGAGCAGCTGCTCTGTCCTTCATCCTGCCTGTACCACATTCACTCTAACCATCATCTGAATGGATAGCAAATATGGCATAAAAATGATGTCTGAAATTTGTTTAAGAAAATTATCTGCTGTACAGTGGATTTTAAAAGCAAATTTGTATCATTGATCTAACACTTGACACAAGCCTCACATTACCTGCCAAGTGGCAGAAGGTTGCTTCCCATTCTAAACCAGGGAGTGGTACAGGTCACTGGACATAGGAGAGCAGTGCTGGGAACACACAGCTCTTGGGTGGAAGGATGTTTCCTCCTGTAGCCAGGACATCACTGTCAGGAGGAAGGAGGGGAGGGTTGGTCTTACACATTCATTAGTCAGGCATGAAAAGGTCTGGGCCCATGGCAACAACCAAAAAGTCATCGGGACCAACGAAACTTGGCCAGATTGCCTCTTTTGAGCTAAGCCACAAATTGAACTCTTGTGACAGCAACTCTGAATTATCTAACCTCAGCAACATAGCTCAGGGGTGAAGTCAGACAAAACAAAGGCTTCACCCGAAGGACAAAAATTTTAATTATATTCACACAGCAAACCCATAAAACATTTTTAAAGGAAGTCTTTGCCTTACACATGCCACTCCAGGCCCATCTGCCCTAGAACTTTTGAGAAGGTTGCTATTCTCCAGCACTCCAGTCCTTTCAAGCTGCAGCTCAAGCTGTTTCGTATCGCACCAGCCTCACACAGGACCACTTGCTCTGAGCAACTGAACGAAGGGTGTGCTTGTTTCTTTTTATCTACATGAAATATTGTTGAACCTTGGAGTCAGACCCCGAGACGAGCTGGGAAGCCCTCAGTCTGTACACCTGCGTGCAAAGGTGTACAAACAGATTGCACTTTTGCACTCCAAGCTCTCACGGGTTTCACCCCCTCCTATTCTTTTTAACACTTCCACGTTAAAGTTGGTTGCGACTCCCCAGATCCCAAACACCGCCGCGAAACGAGCGCCGACAGAAGTGTCACACCGCGCCGCGGACACGCGCGGAGTGCGGCGGATTCATTCTCCGCTCCGGGACAAGGATCCGCGCAGGCTGCGGGACCCCGGCACCTGCTCCCGGTCTCCGCCGGGCTGGAGGCTGCGCTGACCCCCGCTCCCCGCCCCGCCGGGACAACCCTGCGGGACAACCCTGCCTCCCTCCCCTCCTTCCGTCACCTCCGCGGAGCGCAGCCCCAGGTGCGCGGGCAGGGGGTCCCGGTCCCGGTCCCGCTGGGGGAGGTGCGGGGCGGGCGGGACTGTCCTCCCGGCGGGGCGGCGGAGAGCGGGGCGGGTCCGGGCCCAGCCCCTCACCGCAGCCCCGCTCGGCGGCGCCGGCCGCTCCCGCTCCCCCCCGCCCGGGCTCTTTGTCGGCGAATGCCGGCGGGGGGCCGCTGCAATATGTCCTCCCCCAAGAACGGCTTCTACCGTCAGGAGATCACTAAGACCCTCTGGGAAGTGCGGGACCGCTACCGGGACCTTCAGCCGGTGGGTTCCGGCGCCTACGGAGCCGTCTGGTGAGTGGGGCGAGGAAGGGCAGGGCGGCCCCGGGAGGAGCCGCGGTGACCTCTGCCCCGGGCCGGGGGAACGCGGCCCGGCCCGGCTCGGCCCTCCCTGACCAACTTTTCCCGTCTGTGCTGCCGGGCCCTCCGAGGGCTGAGAGGGGCGGCAGCCTCGCTGCCCACCTGGCCCCGCCGAACCGGGAGGAGGGCTGTGCCGCCGGGGGAGCCCGCAGCGGGCCGGACAGCCGTGCCGACTCTCGGCCCATGCCTCTCCGTTCCTGGAGCAAGCACAGCCCTCAGCCCTCGGTCCCAGCCCTGCCCGGGGAGCGCTGCCCGCCCCGGCCGAACCCGAACCCAGACCCAGCCCGCGGCTCCTGGGAGCGATAGCGTCCTCACAGCCCGGAGTGTTAGCCCTGAGGAGGGGACACCTGGTTGATGTTTGCTGGGGGTTTGTGGGACTATTTATTTGGTTGAGGTTGGGGTTTTTGGGTTGCGTTTGGTTGGTTGTTTGAGTTGGTTTGATTTTTTTTTTCGGGGAGGGAGGATTGTTGCTTGGTTTGGTTTTTTTTCCTTCCTCCCCATCTGTTCCTCTTTAAAGCTTTTTAAAATTGGCTGCTTTTCATCATAGGACCTGGCAGCCTTTTAAACGAATGGGATCAGGTGCCAAGAGCTGCCAGGGAGGTGTTTTGTGGGGGTGGTCTCGCCCCTCGGCACAGGGAGCCCAGGCAGGCAGCGGCCGCTCCTGTGCCGGGGGGGTGTTTGCCGTCTCGCTTCAGTCCTGGCTCACCAAACTCTTCCTTTTCCCTCAAAGCTCAGCCGTCGATGGAAGAAGCGGGACCAAAGTGGCCATTAAGAAGTTGTACCGCCCGTTCCAGTCTGAACTCTTTGCCAAACGAGCCTACCGAGAGCTGCGCCTCCTGAAACACATGAAGCATGAAAACGTGAGTTGGATTGGTACCAGATATTCCTCTCCCCCCCCTCCTCCCAAGCCTACACACCCTCAGAACAAAGAAAACATATAGATTTGGATAAAGTAAATCTGTAGCTGAATGGAATTCAGGAATCTTTCAGGCTGTCTGTCACCTGTCCTTTATCTAGAAACATCAATTTACAAAAACTAGAATATCCTGTAGGAAACACCACTTCATTTCCAGGTAGGGTGGGGAAGGTTAAAGCCATGGTAGAATTTGTGCTTAAAGCTAGCGAGAGAGATTAAGGACCAGAAATTACAATTTCCATCACCTCATTCCTGTGAGGCACAGGAAAATGCAGAGTATGGGTCTGGGTCTGTGCCTGCATGTCTCAGGTGGTTAGCATCTCTTTTTTTTTCAGAACTTGCATGAAGATGGCTATGATACATAGGCATATCTTTGGGGAGGATTTTCCTATTTTCCTTCTTTTTTTTTTAATAATTTTTGAACCATTTGAAAGTGCTGGGCTTGTACTAATGTGAAACAGCAAAAGTTCATAAATTACTAAATTGCTTTATTGGGAAGCAGAGAATAAGATACAGAGCTCTCTATGGATTCTCATATAATATGGAAGAATAGCTGTAGAAAGAGGTGCTGAGAGTGTCATTGAGGTAAGGATACAGAGTCCCAAGAGTGCACAGTGGCTCAAGAAAAATAAAAGGATAAATAATAGAAAAGAGATTTTTGTATAGTTATTGTGGAATCAAAGCATGGACTCCAGATGAGAAGTTCCCCAGGTGGGCTTGGAGGATCACAGTAGTGACTTTAAATGCTGTTCATCATGAATGTGTGTGGAAGAATAGACTTTGGAGGGAGTTAAAGTGTTGCATAAGAATCTGGTTAAAGTGTTAATAATGAGGCAGATTAGAGCATAGCTCCATTCAGATGGCCTTCAAGGGAAGCTAAGAGGACAAAAGTGAGGATAAGAGAAACTGTCAATAATGATAGCCAGTGGCTGCCATTTAATGTTAAGATATCAACACTGTGAGTACCAACAATATCCAGGTTCAGTTGAAGAATAATCTGTGGGATATCCTGACTGTCCAGAAAAAAAAAAGGCATTTTTGTACACTTTAGAACCTGTGTGCCTTTTAACGTTTTAGTCTGAATCTTTTAATATATTTGATCATTTTATTTGATGATACCTTGGAAGTAGCTGCTTCATAACCACTGCTGTGTATGTTAAATAGTTAATGTTTGCAGAGAACTTCTATGTCATGCATGGACTTTTATACTCTCAGCATTTTCTTTACTCAACATTTGGGAGCAGAGCAGCTTGTGCTATTGCCAAACTCCTAACTGTGTCCAGAAGTTGGAGATTTTTTTTCTTCTGTTTCCCAGAATAATCTGTTGGGTAGCATTTTCCACTCCTAGAAGTTTTTATGCAGTTTTATCTCTTCAGTATAATACTCTGGAACCCCTCCATAGACTCATTTGATAATGAAAGAGTCTAGAAGAAAATGCTCACTTGGGAACCTGGACACAATCTGTGAAAGTTATAAATCAATGTATGTGAAGGAAGGGAATAATTTACAGTCATAGGAAAGAGTTTTAACAATGTAAAGAAGAATCTGGTGTATGTATTAAGGAAAAGTTTCATCATTAATATGTTATCTACTCATGAGAAAACAAAGACTGAAGGTATGATCCTGCAGGGACTCGTGAGCACCATGGAGGCAGAAGCTGACTGCTCCACCCCTCCTTGGTGAGGCTGTACATGGCAATACAGCCCAAGAGAATTTCTATCCACCCTCCCAGCCTCACATGCTTGTCAGTTGTTTCACTCATTGTGAATTAGCAATAGCAACACCTTTTAGGATTTCTCGTCCCTGTGCTCGTCCCAGATCCACCTAGCTGTTCCACCTATCCAAAATTAAACTGGAGTGGCAGTATCACTCCTCATGATACAGAATTTTCAACCTTCCACTTGAGCTACCACCCTTTTGCTTCTTTTTTTGCCTGTTTCCACCAAAGGATGGGTTTACAGTAAGGGCATTTCCTGTTCATGTCAGCAGTCCACAGCATGCTGTGCACACCTTTAATGATATGTACAGTAGTGGCAGGACAGTTGCCTGTTCTGTCATTACCATTGTAGCTCCTGTGGGTCTGGCTATGGAGTTATGAGTGGATCCCACTCAGGTGGGTGTATATCTGCTTATAACAGGAATTAGTAGAACAGGACAGTGATTGAAATACCTCTCCTGCTTTTTTTGCTAAACATTATAGTATACTTCTATAAAACAGAGGTTATCTTAAATTTCAGGCTGTACTATAAATGCAACTACTATTAAAAATAATGAAACTGAAGTGATTGCTCCAAAGACCACCATAAAATAGGGATGCCCCTGTTATCCCTGTCTTGAGTGTGGATAATCTAAGCATATAGGGGATGTCGTGTGCCATAGCTGGTCTAAGGGTGTTGCCACTATGGGTTAGATCTGGGATACTGTTGCAGTGTTTCACTAGTCTACCAGTGCAAATTTTGCTTTTTTACTATTGCAGGATATCAAGGTTCTGTTTATTTGATAGTTAAAATTAACTAAATTCACACCAGATCTGTTTTTCTTTCAGAATTTCTTTCAAGATGCATTTGTTGTATTACAGAGAGAATGTGATGTGATGGTTTGCTTATTTCACTGTGATTAGCTCTTGGTAGACTATCTCTGCCCTTTATAGCTTTTGGGGAAGTGTTGTGTTAAGCAACACTATACAATCTATACTATCTATACAATTATTTAAACTTATGCTGTATTCAGAATGATGGAATAAATTGTAGTAGTATTACACTTTGTATTAAAAATAGCATCTCTGATCCTTCATCAAGGTAGCAGAATATATCATTAAACCTGTGCCACAGTGGTAGAGTTCATAAGCATGTCATGCTTTAGTGAAGAAAATGCAGGAAAACTTCTGCTTAATACCCTGGATGACCTCCCTTGTAGACCCTTTGAGGAATATGCTCCTCTCCTTAATGTGGAAGGGTTATAGGACGATAATTTGTCCTGTAAAAATAAATCTAGTCATAATCCTACTGAATTTTACCAGAATTGCATTTGAGCTTGTAATGAAGCTAATTCACAGGTCAATTTGCTTTTCTATTTAGGCATTTTCAGGAGGAGGTAACTGGCTGCTGGTATGATCATCTTTCATTATGTGTGCAGGCTTTGGTTCTGCCTAATGGCTCTCAAGAAGGACATTATCTAAATGTTCTGAGTATTTACCATAGTATATGGTAAATATACTGAGTATATACCATAGTACATGCCACAGTATAAACCATAAAAACGTGGTGGCATGGGACTTCTCATCAACCTTTTGCAAACAAATCCAGATGAGAAATGGTGTTGAGGATTGTGGGACAGAGGCTGTGGATGAAGAAGATGAGACCTGGCTGTTAGGAAATAAGTCACTGAATTTAATGGCACTGATACAACTTTTTTTTTTTTTTTTTCCTACTGGTATGCTTTTTATTTTAAACGGATCTGGGATGTTTCTCAAACATCTTAAGCTACTTCTGCTGTCCCAGAAACAGTGTAACCCAGATCAGTTCTTCAGTCATTGCCAAAAAGAAAAGTTTCCAGAAGGATAGGCTGCTGGATCACTCTGTAGCTACATAAACAGGTACTCTGGCACAAGAAGGGGAATGGTGTGAAAATGAGAAATAAAACCAGCTAATGGAGAGTGAAGAAAGTGCTGTTGGGGGGCTTATTTTTTTCTTCATTTATTCAAGCTAGCTTGAATAATGCTCCAGCTAACTCATCACACTACAGCCTTGGCAAATCTTGATCGTTTCTTTTTGCATCTGCTGCATCTGGTATGGAAGAGTAGACTGTTTGCCTTTAGGAAGTTTTTTTTTCAGCAGTGCTGCTTTTGTTCCCTGTTTTGGTTTTTTTTTTTTTCTATTTTGAGTTCAGTTAAAGTGAGGACCTCTAAATCATTCTGTTATGGCTCTGACTTAAAACCAAAACCAGTGAAAACATGGCCAGTGTACTGGCTTTGGCTCCCAAACTTTTTTATATCTCTGCTTTGTATTCTGAAGTTAATGGAGTTGTCTGTGTGTGCAAAGGTAAACCCAGACAAGTAAGCAAAGTGCAAAACTACTTGTTTCATTTGGCAAGTAACTTGGATTTTAATATACATTTGGACTGGAAGTGATACCCAGTTTTGTTGAAACAACCGCACACTGACTCATACTGGTCCAGTCCCAGTGTCCTCCTTGTCTCCCAGTTTGCTAACAGAAGTTTTGGGAGTTTCCAGCAGCTGGTGAGAGGCATGGCACTGGGGGGAGGGAAAGGAAAGCAGCAGCTTGTGCTGAAGTCTTGTGTCAGAACAGAGTGTGGATTTTATGCACGTGTGTGTACATGTGTGTATACCTGGATATATAACACACATGGGAATTCTGATGCAAGTCTACAAACAAATTCTGAATGTGTTTCTGGCATAACATTTTTGACAAATGCCCTTTAAACATTTCTTTGGTCAGTTAATATTATACAGATGTTTTCCCTTCCTGGAAACCCTGTATGTAGGAGGCAACAGCAGTATTTGTTTAAAGGTACTCTATTATGCTCATTCATTGCTCTGAGTGGAAATTATTCCCTGGTGTATTCCTACATCTGAAGGCCAGTGTGTGTTTTGTATTATAAGAACCATGTAGCTTTTTCCCCCCTTTGGAAGGAACTTGAGTATCCAACAAACACTAAATTGTCTCTCTCTCTACAGCTACATTTCTGAGGATGATGCAGACCTTTACTTTTAGGTTAGCTAATATTTAATTCTGCTGACTTCTTGATTTAGAAAAAAATTGGGGCTTTTTATTTACACCTGCACAGTATCAGCCAAGTGAGGAGTTCATTCCGGAGAAAATAGTGAGGAACTCTATGTTCCTGCCTGAGAAAATCTTAAAACTGCCACCTTTAGCAGTTCATGACATGAACACAAGCCTGACATGAGCACTGGAAGAGCAACAGCCTCTGCAGTTGTACCAATCAGACCAAGAAGGGAGTTGTAGATAAGTGAAAGCTGTACAGGTAAAAGCATTCTTGCTATGTTAGAAAAGGTTTCCTGAAGCAAGTCCCTCAGGACTCTACCAGCTAAAAATTCGCATCATTTGGGTACAAAAGTGCCATTAAAGTGCAGTTTAGGAATCTTGACTGGCAATGGCGAATCCTCGTTTGGGTCCTTAAGAAACCAAAAATGTAGTTGTAGCTGGATAGTTTATTGCTGTTAAAAGGTTTTATGGAAGGAACACTGCTGGCTGGTTTTTGGCAGTCTGAAAGCTTAGCACAGCTGGGGAGCTAATAGTACACCAGAGTCGCTTACTTTGGTACACAAAAGCCAATAAATAAACATAGTGCTTTCAGTTGTCACTTATGTTTATTTTCCCAAAACTGCCTAATAGGTGTTTTACATAGGCTGGGCTTGAGCTGATAGCCATTTATTTACCTCCCAGCCTTGGGTACTGTTAAGGCAGACTGATTAGATGTAAGGCAGACGTAAATAAGGAAGACAGCACTGAAACCCAAACATTCTCTTTGGATTGCCACCCAATCCAGAGATTAAGATGTGTTTGTCCACAGGATTATCAGTTGTCCAGTGTTACGTATGAGTCCTTTGAAAGAAGAATGTGGTGATGCTTGTGGGTGTAGCTCCAGCCTGCCAGTGTACTGAGTAGCAGGAGAAAAGGCAAGGGGCTCTCTGTCCATCAGCATCTCTCTTGCTTGTCTCAGTAAGCAGTGAGGAAGAAGGTGGCTGTTGTGCAAACCTTGTGTGTGGATAGTTAAAATTTTTTAAATATTGAGACTTTGTAATATGGTAAATGGATGCAGGTGCCCTGTGGTGTGGTACAGCACAGAAACATGAAGTTGAAGCCACCCTGCAGAAGATCTAATGCAGCGTAATATGTAGTTCAGTGCACCCCAGCAGGGATCTGTCTGACAAAATATACTTGCATTAGTTTCTTGAGTGCAAAGGCCACTCAGCTTCACTGTGTTTTCATGCATAACATCCACAAGAGAAAGCAGTATTCACTGCATTAGAGACATAACCTACATTGCTTATTAATTTGTACAAGATCTGAGTCTTTTGTTGATGAGCTGCTGCTTACATCAGAAACATTCCTTTACAGAAATGAAGTGGAACAATCCTTGAATAAAAGCACTTCATGAAAATATAGAGGAGGTTAGAGATGAGGAGTTCTTTGCTGCTGTGCTCCACTCGTGGAACAGTGTTTGGAAAAGGAAGGAGGTGAGAAGGGACAGAAACCACTTTCCCAACACAAAGCTGTTATTTAGTTGTGGACAATAGTTACATGATCAGGGTGGTCAGTGTAACTGTCTTGGGAGGGTGGAGGAGTGTTGTGGGACAGACAATAGGAATAAGAAAAGCTGGAGACAGTGCCCTGCCCCCCTCCACCCCCCCCCCACACACACCTGGCTTCATTGTGAAGAGGCAGAATCAACTAAGTAAATACATTGAGTGAAATCATACCCATGGAAAGCAAGTGAGACCAGTAGATGGGTAGTTCTGCTATTAATGTGGGTTTGATTTGCAGGAAGGTGGTGATACTTTGCACAGTATCACATTCTATCTCCAAGATACAACCAAGGAAACTATTTCAGTGAAGGGTTCAGAAATCCTGGCTCATTTTCAGTCTTGTCAAGTAGCAGGAAACAAGGTGCATCCTTTGTTGGCTAATTCATTTTTAAAGTTGCCTTTTTGCAGAGTTAGTGGAAGGAAAAAAATGAGACCCTGAAAGGGCAGTGTTGCTGCTGTTTCCACAGCTCCTTTGCATGGCCATCGTCGAGTGTACTGGGTTCATTCCTTGGCTGTGCTTTCATCTCTGATAATATCAATGTGCTGAATTACCACATTAATAATAGAGCTACAGAAGGTTTCACAGATACCTTGGTTACTTTTCATATAGGTTATCCTATGAAAAATAAATTCTGTATGGTGTCTTTTGTGCTGGAATACTATCTTTATTATTTTAATAAATAATTTTTATTAAATAAATAAATGAATTTTTTTTTTTTTTTTTTTTACAAATACTGTATTTAATTTAGAGTATTTCAGACAAGCACAGGATTTTCCATTATATTATGGAGGAGGGAGTTTCCTACAGTCATCCAGTTCTTTTCCTTTTCCGGTAGAAACTGATGGAATTGTATCTTCCTCTGAGGATTTACTTTATCCTGTACCTCCTTGTGCTTAACATATCTCCAGAAAGATGTGACCTAAATGGAAATTCTAATAACTGTTCCACTACAGGAAAATCATCCCAAAGCACAACTATTAAATAAAGATCACAGAGGAAAAGGAAATGGGTCCCTCATTTTTATTTTTAAATTGCCAAACTTTTAGTATATCTTACCACATTGGACACTAAAATGTATTTCAGGATTTTTAGAAAGCTGAAGAAAGAAGAAACAAAATATTGTAAAATCCTTAGCATGTTAAAAAAAGGTTTTGGGTTTATTATTCACTTTAGCAGCAGCTGAGTGTTACTGCAGAGGATTTGCAGCAACGATAAGGTGGTCCCCATCTTCTTTCAACTTTACCTCAGAAGTAGTGCATATTGTGTATCAGGCAGCATTAGGTGACTGTGAGGAATGAAGTAGTTAAATGTTACTGAACTTCAGCAAGTGTGATTTTAGGTTGGTATGTTCTTTATGGAAGCATTTTCTCCAAGCTCACATGTTTCACAGGGGGTGCCCGGTAGCTCCCTGGTGCACAGAGGGATGCAGTACAGCAGCCACACCATTTCATTCTCTGCTTTGTCCCTTCTTTTTACAGTGATGTCCCAGTGTATCTATCACTGCTACATTAAAATGTGATGGGGTTAGTTTCCTATGTTTTTTGCTTAGATAAATGAAGGCATGGAAAAACCTCCTTGAGAAGAACAAGCAGGACTTCTGAAAAAGTAGGACTTAATATGGAAAGAAGTGCATATTGGATAAATTTACTGTTAAAACATTAGCTTCCTTCTTTTTAATACTGAAATCTGTGGAGAGCACACAACTTTTCAGGCTGCATATGCTCTGTCTTTGTGTGTGTGTGTATTCATGCTGCCTTGGGAAATGCCTGTAGAGCTGCATTATGCTCCATTGTTGTCATGTACATCTTCCTAATCCCACTCACCTCCCTTTTTCTCCCTGCCTCCTCACAGAAAAGGAAAACCTTATGTAAAACTGTTATGCAAAAAAATAATTTAAAAAAATTCTTACTGTAATGGTAGCACTGAAGGTAATACTTCAAATGCAAGCCACATTCTCTGTGAGTTTAATTATTGTTTTATGGTTGTTATATTCTTCTCTAACTAGTTTCATATTAACAGTCCTTGGGAAAATATTAATGATTTTTTCAGATATACACATGGCTACAAAGAAACAGTTGTAATTTTCTGTCTTTGTCCTTATTAGTTTTCCAGTCTTGTTCATCAGTATGACATTTTGATAATATCCAGGCTAACTGTAGTAGTTCTCCCTCAATGTGGAAAAGACAAAAATATGTGCAGGAAGGATTTCGTCACACTTGGAGATTTTTATTTAAAGTTTTAAATTAAGGAAGTTGCCCTTCTTCTCTTGCATCCTCCCCCTTCATTTCTGCTCTTGCTTCTCTTTGCTTTCACATACTTTTTAAAAAAAGAACTCTGTCTTGTGCAGCAATTCAGACATAGTAGTAATGTCCATAAAACATCTGGATTGTTATTGAGGTGGATTTTCCAGTCTTTCATTTAGTACTTCAGTAGTAGCATCAGATGATGTAATATGCTGTTACCTCTGGGTTTTTTCTCAGTTTCTAATTTTGTACTGTTTAATTTGTTGTACAATCTGATGTCTTCAACTTGATGTATGACCATGGAGATAGGCCTGCACAAGGTTTTAAAGGTGATTATTCTTTTAGCTTGCTGTCTAGCAAACTCCAGCACACTGCCATCAACATGATAGCTTGTGCCTGGGAATCATTAGGAGCAGACCAGAGCTTGGGAGGCTTCTTCCCAGCAGACAGAAATAGTCATCTATTAGTAGTAGAAGTAGAAAAGAAGCAACTCCAAAAGCCTGTGCTATTTATGCAGTGCATTCATTTAGCAGCATCTGAATTGAGACCAGGCTTTGCACAGTTTGAGCATCAAAGTCTGCATATTTAGTTTTCTGGTGTTTATTGGGCTTGAGAGCATTGGCAGTTCCCATAATGTGTCTAGTCAGTTGGTATAGTTCTGCTTAAAACCATACTGGTAGGAAACACTGCAGTGGGAAATCTGTTTTTACTAGTGTATTGTTTATCTGTTGGTGATAGAATGGTTTTGTTTGACAAAAGATACTCTGAAGAAGAACCTAAGGTATAAACCATAGTAAGTCATATTAAGTTCTTTATAATTAACTTTCCATTTTAAAAAGTCTAGTTCTAGTTTCTTCTTCATACTCCTAAGGACATATGATAGTCTATGTACCTAAGTTATCCTGGTACTGAAATTAGAAGGCAGTTAAAATGTTCTTCATTGACAAGCAGCAGGCCCACCTAGGTGAACAGCACTTATGACTGCTCCAGCTTATTAACTGAATTGTCAGGTTTATTTTAAACACTTAAGTGATTCAAGTTAAAAAATGCTGTCTTGAATAAAACTGTTAGACTCTGAACTTTTTGTTCAAGTAAATATGTGGGGTTTTAAAATTTTTTATCACAGGATCAAACAGCACACAGTTATAAAATTTAACACAAGAAATCCTGGTATTGCTATTCACTACCTTGTCTTCTTTCTGCCATCTCTATATGTGCAGCTAATGTCTCGCTGTGGTTTTGGTTATTTTTTTTCCACTTACTATGCAGTTTGGTTATTTTTTCTTTTGTTATTTTTTTGTGTGAATCAGTGTTAATACATCAGGTTTTTTTCTATCTCTTCTATATTTTTAGGTCATTGGAATACTGGATGTGTTCACACCAGATGTAACCTTGGAGAAGTTTAATGACTTGTAAGTTCTGAGTTTTTGGTTTGGGAGCAGGGCATTGCTGCTTGTGTGGGAGGAAGGATTATTGCTTTTTAAAATGGAGAACCCTCAAATTGTTGCTTCATTAATTTTTTCTGAATTTCATCTTTGTCATGGTTTAACATTGGCCTGGCAATTGGAGTGAATGACAGATGCTCTCTAATTAATCCCCCTCCCCTCCCTAATAAAGGAAGGAGAGAGAATAAGGGAGAGAGACTTACGGGTTGGAAACTAAACTACAGCTTTAATGAATGAGTAATGATAAAAGGAAAAACTACTAAATATATACAAATATACAGGAAAATTGATACCACGTTCCTCCCCCCTTCCCCCCAATAACTCTCACGTCACCACCGAGGCTGCAGGGCAGCCCTGGGAAAGTCCAGGCTGGAATCCTGGAGTCAGCAGCAGTCGGGAGCTGGAGGCAGGAACACACAGATTCAGGCTGGCACGGAGCAGGACCACAGGCAGATGAATGGATGGAATCCTCTCAGGATGCCAAAGCAAAGAGGGACAGGCAAAGAAGAGGAGAAAGGGAAGGGTTTTGACCCTTGTGATCCCTCAAATTTATACTGAGTATGATGTGTATGGGATGGAATACTCTGTTCAATCAATTTTGGTCATTTGTCTTGTCTGCTCCTCCCCAAAGGAGGGCTGCAGGTGTGACCTTTTTACTCCTTTTCTCCTTCTGGAGGGCAAAATGTTCCTCAGAGCGGAGCAGTGTCCTTGGTTCTGCACACCAGTCTCTAGCTGTAAGTATAAACATTGAGAATTATTCCCAGGAGCAGAGACTGACTGAGAAACTTGCTGTTAATTTCAGCAAGTACAGCTACTTACAAGAGACTTAGCTGAAAGCAAAATTACAAGACAGAAAATTACCTTTATCCTGACCCAAATCAGGACAATCATAATATAACTTCTATATGCAATTTCAAAATTGGTAGGCTGGGGTTTTCAGATTGTCATTAGAACCAGTTATCTGACAAGGTATCTGACAAGCCCTTGGTGAATTCCCTAATCCACCTATCAGGTACTGATTTCTTAAAGCACAGGTTGCCCAAATGATAGGAGAGTTCTTAACCTAAACAAGTAGGCTGAAAATTTTTTCTGGTACATAACACATCTCTGGTGTGATCCATCTTAATTCAAAGATTAATTCAAAACTGCTGATGCTGCTGAATTTTCTCATGGTTATCTGCACTGTGGTTTGGTATATTCCCTGACTGCCTCTCAGTGATCCAAACAACACAGATGATAGATCAGTTCTAGCACCAGGCATGTCCATCTCTTTGATCTTTTGGCAGCATCACAGATATCACAAGATATTTAGCATGTCTGTTCTGCTTGTGAATCCTGCTGCAATTCTCATGAATTAGTGTCACCAAAGAAACAGTCCTCAAAAGTCCTGTTGGGCTTAATATAGATTTCAACTTACATTAGTTTACAGTCTGTTCTGGATTTTATCTGATGTAGCTGTGTTTTGAAAACAACATTGCATATTTAAATGTTAATGCAGAAAGTTATCTGACAGGAAAATGTACAGAAAACATGGACTGTGTGTTCATAATGATGACTTTGGCCAAAACTGTCATTGAACCAAAAAGGATGTTGTCCATATTGCCTATTGTGCTAGGATTTTATATAGCATATGTAATAAAATGCACATGTAGCTGATTAGCATTCAAGCACCTGGTTTTAAATGGAACCCTAAAATAATCCTTCACATTTTGGACATGCAAGTAGGAGGGATGTTTTTATAACTGAAATTGCAACAGGTAAACCTATGTGAAAATTTGCTTTCAAGACTTTGTGCCATCTGAGTTGACCAGAGGTAGATGTGTGTACATTTAAAATAAAAGTGGAGAAACAGATTTTGTGAATTAAAGTTAAATGGGTTATTTAAGGGAGACTTCCTTTCTGCTGACTAGTTGTGAGATGTTGTCTGTAGTCTCTTGTATAAAGATCAAATTCAGCTGGTTTGTGTCTCGAAGCTGCAGAAGCAAGGTGAGTGTTTCATCCGAGACAGTCTCTGAGATTCTTTGGTCTTGTTTGAGACCTGGGGTTTCTTAGCTGACTTGCAGGCCTCCTGTCTAGAGGGGAATATGCTCCTGCTCAACTTGCCACTCTGCTCTCCTCCTCCTCCTCCACCAGTCCATCTACTAACAAGGACTGAATGCAGAGGCCCATCCACTTTATGCAGGAACAGTCCTTTTCCTGCCCAGTGCTTGTGTTCAACTTCCTTTAGTCTTAGAAGTTTGGCTGTTTGAAATGGTGTACAAAATCCAAAATGCATAAATCTTTATCAATTTAAGTCCTACCAGCTGTTTTTCACTCCCTTCATCTGTATTCCTTGCATTGTCAGTGTTTACCTCATATGCAGTGTTTCAGAATGGGCTGGTGCTCTTCATTTTGTAAGGAGCTACAGAATTAAATTGCTTATCTTTTCTATCTTATCTATCTGTGAATGCTGGGACCCCAAATCCTGATACCCAAAGTCATGGGGAAAAAATTGTGATACCTAGGAGATATTGGAAATACTACCTATAACACCTAGTGATTAGGTCAGTGTCCCATCTCCCTTATGACTTTATATTAAATTTCTGTGTTGTTTATAATCTAAGAGATTAAAAGAACTTTTCATACAGACTGAATAGTAGAAGCCAACAGGATTATATTTTGCATATTTTAACTAGAGAAAACTCATTTAAGTCTAATAATAAAATTTGTAGTTATGAGACAATAATCTCATCTAATATTTTCCTTAATGAAAATGCATCTGCTCATCCTTATAAGAAAAGGCAAACCAATGACATTATCCTCAGGTGCCATGATGCTGAATTTTTTTTTGTTGTTGAAAAGAATTATCTATAATTTAATATTGTCTCTGAACCATAATGTACAATTAGGTTTTTATTTATTTGACAAATTTAAGATATTTTGTCCTTTTTTTTTTTTTCCCCAAGCTACCTTGTCATGCCATTTATGGGGACAGACTTGAGCAAGATAATGAAGCATGAGAAACTAACTGAAGATCGAATCCAGTTCCTGGTATATCAGATGCTGAAAGGCTTAAAGGTTTGCCATTTTTACTATTATTTTGATTTCTCTATCTTTTCCCTAATAAACCAGTATGTAAAGCTATAGGAACTTATCATTTGATTGCAGGATAAAATTTATCTCACCTTGTGTAGTAAAAGTAATGACATTCTGCACAGCAGTTGTTTTGTGATGATAAATGTTATCTGTGGTTTTTTGTATGATGGTTATGCCTGTGGCTTTTTTCAAGGAAAGCAAAGAGATAGTCAGTGAAGATATGTTTAGTACATTGATCCAGGGTGACTTTGATTTCCTTATTTGAGTACACCAGGATGTGCCTTGCTCTGATTTTTAGTTGTCTCCACCCTCAGCAGTGATGGTGGTGCTGCTTTGCCACACCTCATGCCATGGCTAGGTGGAGACCATAGAGACTAAGAATGTTGAGTTTAGAGGCAGAACTCTGTTTGACTGGAGCCCTCAGCTATGTCATCAGCTTCAAATTCCTCAAAATTGAAAATGTTTCCATGGCTTACCAAACTGCTCAGACACACTGTTGCTAAGGCTCTTTTCATTGTCAAACACTATTAAAAATAAAAAATATCACAGGACAGCATGCTGTTCCTGGACAAGAACATCAGGAACAGTGTACCTAAGATTCCCTTGTCTCTCAGACTTAACAGCTACAGAAGGACAAGTGAGTTGTTTTACTTCCATCACAAAACTTAGCAAATACACTTTGTTGAGTCCTGCATTATTAATTTCTCCTTGACCCTACCTCCAGTTTTGTGTTCTTCGTTCAGTAGATTTTCACTCATACAGTCTTTTGTATTTGCTAAGTGATGATCCTACAATATCCTACAGTTGTGCATTTAAATACTGTAAGTCCCGTTTTACAAATGCAGAAACTAAAGCCAGGTTTGGGCACATTTGCTTTATTAAAACTAGGGGAATTTAACCTCCAATCAGGGCTTTGAATGTGGAGCTACTATTTCAGTTTTGTATTTATTCCCCAATTACAAATCCATGTCCTAGTAAGTATTTTCTCAAGGACCATATAAATGGAATGGTCTGTTTAGTTGCAGATAACTAGGAAACAGGTTTCCAGCAGAGGCATGCTATTCGCCAGAGATAAAAAACATCATTTGGGATAATTTTACAGGCAAGCAATATATGAAATTCTAAAAAATTACCTTGAGGTGAGTGTAGTGGAAAGGATAAATAATTTAATTCTAGTGAAATGGCCTAGAAACATATTTTGGTCCTAGTGGCCTAGATTATCTCACAGAGACCAACAGAAGAGTGTTTGGGTACTTTGAAGGTTGAGACTGAAGTCTGTTGGATCAGTAAATGTGGAGGGCAAGTGGAGCAGCTGTGCATGGTTGACATACATCTGAAGGAAAAAGAGCAGGAATTAAAAACTATGTATTTGCTTAGTGACAAGGTTTGGTAGTGGGGGGCTGCAGGGGTGTCTTCTGTGAGAAGACACCAGGAGCTTGCCCCCATGTCCAACATTGCAGTCCCAGTCAGTGCCAAGGCAGACCCACCACTGGCTAAACTTGAGCCCATCAGCAATGTTTGTGGCACTTCTGTAATAACATTTAGGGAGGGGTAAAAAACCACTGTGCAGCAGCTGTAAGGGAGGAGTGAGAAAATGAGAGTGAAAGAGCTCTGCAGCCACCAGGGTCAGTGAGGAATGAGGAGGTGCTCCAGGTGCCAGAGCAGAGGCACCACATCAGAGCAGATGTCCCTGGTGCAGCTCCTGGAGGACCAGCAAATGGATGTGCTCTGGAGGAAGCTGCAGCCCATGGAGAGCCTGCACTGGAGCATGTTCCTGGCAGGTTTTGTGGCAAGACTTACTGCCCACAGAGGAACCCACCCTGGAGCAGTCTGCTCGTGAAGGACTGCATCCCATGGGAAGGACTCATGCTGGAGCAATTTGTGGAGGACTGTCCAACGTGGGAGGGACCCCACACTGGAGCAGAGGAAAAGAGTGAAGAGGAAAGAACAGCAGAAACAACACTTGGTGAACTAATTACAACACCAATTCCCCATTCTCCTGCACTGCTCAGGAGGAGGAAGTAAGAGACAGGTATGAAGTTGAGCCTGAGAGACATAGAGGGAAGGTGTTTTCAATTTTGTTTTTATTTCTAACTATCATATTCTGTTATCAGTTGTCACTATATTAATTTTTCCCCACGTCTAGTCTGTTTTGCCCATGATGGTAAATTGTAAGTGATATCCCTTTGTCTTGACCCATGAGCTTTTCCATAGTATTTTCTCCCATTGTTCTGCTGAGGATGGGGAATGAGAAAGTGGCCTTGCTGGCCAGCCAAGGTCAAGCCACCAGAGAGGAAAAGAGCAGGAAGTCCTTGATGAAGACTGCTGTTGCCAGGATTTTGTAAAAATGAGGGCAGTTCTTGTTTCAGCTGCAAGGCAATCAGCAGGAATGTTGAGATGGTCTCTATAGTTGTTTTAGGTCTTCTATAAGAAGGGATTCACCTGAATATTTTACCTTTTCCCCCACATTTTTTAAGAGCACAACTGTACTTACCTCAAAATTACAAGAAGGAAGTAAGACATTGTTCAGCTATTTGACTTTGATGTTTTGTCATTTCCTATAGCACAGCAAATATTTGAGAACAGTCTTCTCTGTATCTGTTCCATTACATTTTACGTTCTTCTTGAGCCAATTCGTACAGCCTCTCATTTTTATAATGCATATTAATTTTTTGCACCTCTTAACTTTGGACTTTTTTTTTTCCTGGGGTGAAGGGGAGGCAGGAGTGATATTAAAGATGCTGCCTGCAATGTGCATTTGCTCTTTATGTAAAGCGCCTAAGTCTTTTATGGTATCTGGATGCCTGTCTGGTCAAGGGCAAGAAGGTTGTTAATCGTTTTTGTTACATTGCATGCTTCTGTTGGAACAGCCTGTTTACATGTGACAGTTGAATACATGTAGAAAAAAACCCTGTGCATTAGTGATGTATTATGAAGAGATAAGAGAGATTTTTGCTAACATCCAAGTCAGTTCCTTTCAGGTTATTTTTTCTACATTCTACCTGGAGACTGGTTCTGGATTGGTTGCATACCAAACTGATCAACAAGATTGACTTAAAATGCATATAAAAATTGAGGTCAGTGGAAAGTCCATACTGAGTTCAGGAAGATTTGTATCAACCCCTCAAATCTTTGTTCTGTAAATCTATACAGTCCTTGCTTCCTTGCTTGTCAAGTTAGTTTCTGTTCTTGATGTTTCAGTGTCTTCTTTCTATTGAGAATGAAAATACCCATTTCCTTTCTTTGGTGACCCTTCTAATTTATCAGAATTTAACTTCATCTGTGGCAGGAAAAAACAATGCAATTTTACACTGTTTAAAAATAATGACATGTCTCACCTTTGTCTGTTTCCTAGTCAGGCCTTAGTCTGGCATTAAATTTTATTTAAGTATGAGCTTGCAATTTGGAAGGGCTTTTGTGATTTGTTTTTGTTTGACAGAAAAGCTGTGTCAGAGAGTACAGAAGACAAGCTGAATATAAATGTCTTTATGTAGGTGAAAAGAGGCTGGAGCTCCCAGTGCTTTCAGTCTTGGGTCCCTCTTCTGCAGAAGTGCCAGTTGGGTTTGTGTTCCAGAGGCCTGGGGAGGTGGGTGGCAGTCCTGTTTCTTTGCTCCTACAGTATTTGAGAATGGACAGATAGCTCTTGGGCCGTACAAACACCCCTTAAAGTTTTGTTTCCATAGCCATGGGAATGTTTGCCTGCTCTAGTTCTCTCCTTTTTTCATCCCTATTTATTATCTCTTTTTAAAATGTTTGCTATTCTGTTTCTCTGCTTTCTCTTCTCCCGTTTACTCGTTTGCCCTTCAGATTTTCCGTCTCTGCCAAGTCACTCCCCATTTTCATTTTGCATGCTGCCTAATTCCCCTTTTGTTTTCCTAATTCCCTTTTGATTAACGTTTAAATTTGTGTGGGCATTGCATATGCAGACAAGAATGCTTAGAATTTAGACAACTATTGGATAGCTTCCTAATACAATCTGAAGCTAGCATACAGAGATTTATGCATGTTACCAAAAATTGTCTAGGATAATTCACAGAGCATCTAGTGCTCCAGGGCATTTTGCTCACATGGAATAAAATTCTGAGATGAAGTGGTAATAACATTGTGAAGGGTATGTCTGCTCTGGTCTGGATGGTTTTGCTGTGTCAAGAGTGAAAAATCTGTCAATAAATGGATAATTTAATGCTGAGAATCAGTAAGAATAGGATCCCATTTCAGAAGGCTATTGAACTGAAGTGGAAAATTTTCTGAGCAAAGACTGGCATAGTTCCAGTGCTGCTACCTGTCAGAAGATAATAATAATCAGTTAAAAGAATTCTACTGTTGTTAAAGAAGCACTCTACAGCACAGTATCAGTACTTCAGGTTACAGAAAGGCTGATGTGTACATTAGCACCAGGAGTAAATGCCATTCCATGTAATCTTAGTATTGTTGTATTAAGAGGAGTGTTTAATAAATATAGGACATCTCCTCAAAGTGTTAACATGATTTTAGTGCTGTGAACACTCATAAAACTTTCAGTGGGGTGAAAATGCCAACAAAACCATGCTCTGGCCCCCTAAACAGGTGAGATTTACTTTAACTTGGAAGAGTGCAGTCCTTTTAATTGTTGTTGGTTTTTAATTGTTTCTATGTGCCACATCTTTAGGTGAAGAATTGCTGGATCTGCCAGTTTACAGTAATACCAGCAAAAATAGCCTGTAGAATATTTTAAGCACCTCCTCAGAAAAATCAAGAGGCTTCAGTAAGAAGGCATTGGAATGATTTAGAATTCAAGTAGTCATTGTTGCTGAAGGTGGCTATTGGCAGAAGTTGTCAGCTTTTTCCTCATTTGCTGGGCGTATAACTACTTACAGATAACTTAAAAAAAGTGTATCTCCTTTCTGGTCTTTGCTTACAAATGACAGACTTCCTCTTTTTGCATCTGTTTCCTTCCATCTTGATCCACTTCATGCACATCCATGAAAGAAACATTTTGTAGTTCTTCATTTGCCATAGTGGTTTTATAGGCTACATTCTGGGGAGCCACTCTGTGCCCTCGGCCCCTTTTGTCTGCCTCAGGAAATCCTGCCAAGCTCTGTGGCAATTTCTATGGATGATGTTAAACCTTGCATCATCTGCAAATAATATGCAGCAGGACCTGGTGTACTGCAAATGCCAGGTCCTGGCATGGGCTGGGGCACAGTACTGCTCCCATGTGGCACCAGAGCCCTACTGTGGTCTGGATTAGTAAAGTTGTAGGCAGAGGTTTAAGGGAAGCGATTTTTTTTCCTCTCTTTTCAGAATGTGAGGTCACATCTACAGCACTTGTAAGAGAGAAAAAGAAAATGTCAGATTTTATTTTTGTTCATTCACAGCTTTAGAAACTCTGCCTTAAACCCAGACCTTTTGCTGCTTAGGTTGTATGTGTTTTAAGCTGAAAAACCTCACTCTGAAACGTACTTTGAATCTGTCTGAAGAAGTTGGCTTTGATCTGTAGTTTTGTTTTCTTTTCCATGGTCCCCTCATCAGGTGGATTATAAGGATCCCTCTGCAGGGGATCTATTTACAAGGTTGATTGCTTCATGGCTGCTGAAGAAGACAATAGTTGATGGGGCTATGAAAGTTGCTGGTTACCCTGTAAAATTCAGTGTTTCTGTGCATCTCTGTGAGACCACCCTGATTGTCCCTGGTTCCTACTAGCTGTCCCATTCTTCAGGGTGGAGTAAAATGAAAACTCCCCAGGTGAGGTTGGTGGGATTCACATCTCATCTATCTTTTCTGGAGACTTTTAAAACCACTTTTATTGTTCTCATGTTGCTTAATGTCAGTAGTATGAGCTGCCATCAGTAGTATGGTCTGTGGTGTTCTCAGATCAGTTCCCCACACCTGTATGAACAGTACTTGCACAGCCCAGGCTGCTCTTGGAAAGTATCTTCTCAGGTCAGGACAACTTTCTGCATTTCAGTCCTTGCAAAAGAGATACCATTCTCTGAGCTAGTAACTACAGGCTCCTTTATTGCCCATGATAAAAGCAGTCTCTTTTAGCACATGATTCAGCTGGTGAGAGGAATTGTGTACCTCAGCAGGGAGTATTTGATGGCAGTCATCTGTCATCACCTGTCTTCCCAAAAGAACTAGTCAAAGGTGTCCAGTTTGATGGTGTGAGGTCTGTGAGCCCTTAAGCAGATGACTGAAAGGATGATAGAACGTTCAGGTAAAGGAGAATGTTTTGTGACATGACATTTCTATGTTTAATTGAAGAAGCACTGAAGCATGCAGCAAGAATTCTTCACCAAGACCTTGACTGGCTTTCATCCTGGTCTCAAATGGTCTCTTAAAACTCACTGCTGCTGGAGCATATGAATCTAAATTATGATGGCACATGGGAGATGTCTATTGCAAGAGAACATTTCTGATATATAAAATAGCAGATTTGATACCTATGTATACCTAGCAATGCCAAAAATTAACTGGAAACAGGATTTTATGCATGGGAAGAATTAGAAAAAGCTGTATGATCTGTTGCAGAACTCAAATGGATTTGCTGGTTTTTCATTATTGGGTCAAGGAAAAGGAAAAAATCTATTTGATTATCTGAACATTAAAAACATAGCTAAAAATATCTTCTATGCAGTAACTAAGCATCTTCTAATTTCAGATTACTTTAGCACTTTGAAAAAGTACTTTGTTCCCTGCCCCATGCATCTTCTTCAAGTCAGGACCTCACTAACTAAAAAATTATTTCCTTTTTTTTGCAGTATATTCATTCATCAGGCATAATTCACAGGGTAAGTGGAAACAATATAAAATATGCATATATTCTGGTAAAGTGATTGCAGTTTGTGTATAAGCATGTTCATAAATATGCTTGAACTTTTGTTTAAAGTGACTCTATAGTGTTTGATGCCTTTAGTTTCTTGTTCAAAAGGGAATAAAGTGTTATAGCTATGTAAGCATAATCTGGGCACTCAAGTTGCACTGAATGCAGCTTAGATTTTAAACTTTTTTAATTAGTTGGTGAAGTTGTGTTGGAAGTCCCCACAAACACAAATAGCATCAAAACTGAAATGGATAAGAGCTTTTCTGATTTGGTTTGGTTTTAACCAAAATTGAGCTTCTAAAGTGGGGGTGAAGACACAGAAACTGAAAAAATAGTCCAAAATTTTAGAGCCTTGAAAACCTTAATTTTTTTCTGAGAGACATTAAGCATCTGATTCTTCTTTAATCCCTGCTATGTCCAAAGTCCACTTAATAACAATTTTGCACTGTGTAGGAGCTCTGAGTGATGTCCTTTCGGTATCAAGCAGCATAATTTCCACTAAAACTGCATCAGAACAGTAGAAACTGGCTGTTTGTGTCGCTCCTGATATTTTATTACAGAAAGTACACATTGTATAGTAGCTCAAAGCTGGGCATGGAAACTTGGCTCACTGAAAAAATAATGTAGTAAATTTATGTTTTTATTTCTACATCTGCTGCAACTGTGGTCTAAGTTTACAATTGCGTTTTTAACTTTTTCTAAGCTCCCTCTTGATGGCTTTTGAGCTTGGTTTCATTATGGTTCTTTACACCGATTTGTTTCTCTCCAAGGTCCTTCTGATCTTTAAACATATTTTTATAAAACAGCTGGATGTCTGTTATAAAGTTCAGAGAGAAGATTCCTCTAAATGTCTCTGATATGACAGAGATTTGCAAAAGCTGAAAGAAAATTTCTAGGTTTTTTGGGTTTGGGTTTTTTTGGGTTTTTTGTTTTGTTTGGTTTTGTTTTGTTTTTTTGTTTTTAATATCTAAGAGTCTGGCATTGCAAACTCTCCATTGTCACTGCCAGTACTCTTCCCTTTTCTGCTAAACTTAGAAATACAGCTTTTGAAGATCATTAGAACAGTAGCTACAGTAGCTCAAAAGACTTAAGGAATCTTTTTTTCATGTTGCAATCTCCGTTCATCTGGCTTCACTGAGAAATTTATTTTCTTCCAGAAGGTAGTACAGTCTCCTATGTAAAGTTCTGTTTGATTCCTGCAGTACTCCATCTAGGTCTGTCAGAGCACAGAACCTTTCTGAAGTATTTTTTGATAGGTAGTATTCTTGGTCCAGTAATACACATGTAGAACCTTAACTTTATGGTGTTAGTGTTAAATGTAACAAATATATGTCCAAACCCCAGTAAGATGTAAGTAAGAAAGATGTTACTTAGTCACAGTGATGGGTGTGTTCCTTCACTGAAAGTATTTTCCTAACTTCTAGCAGAAAAAACGAGTTGTTTTGTCTGGGATAAAAACATACTGGAAAAAAGCCAAACATATTCAAGTTTCTGTGTTTGTTTCTGTTGTGATATTTGATTTTCTGGTTTAGATTTATGACATTTTACTTTTTTCTCTTCTAAGTATTTGTATGAAAACCATTAAATGGAAATGAAAAGAGTGTTTTATTGTGCTTGCTGTAAGACAAGTAACATTAATTTAAAATCTGATTACAGGATCTAAAGCCTGGAAACTTGGCAGTAAATGAAGACTGCGAGTTGAAGGTAGGGTGTGTTTATTTTAAAAAACATTCAGGTCTGTTAAAAACACACACGGAAGACAACAAGTGCAACAGCTGTAGACATGCTGTCTGGTTTCCATGAAAGGTCAGGTTTTGAGGAGTCACAGAGGAATACAGGAAAATTAAAGGGAAGAGGATGAGATGGGCAGTGACAACAATCTTGAAAAAATTACAAGAGGCTGCTCCTTCTAAATGTTTTCCCATGTCTGACTTCAGTCATCAGAAGAATAATTAAGTATTTCATTAAGAAATAAAGCCCTGAATAGTGAGAATCTATTCGCCTTCTATTTTTATGTCCTTAACTAGCATAAACGTGCATTTTTTTAAGAACAGTGAAGGCAGTGATCAATTTCTGAGATCATTCTGGAACCAAGCACAAGAAATTACTCCACCACAAGCTAGAAATGTTGCCCAGGATGTCCCAGCTGAAAACACCCAGTCAAGGCAGGACATTCGGGGAAGCTGGTGCCCAGTTGCTAACAGGGAAGAGATGATGTAGGGGAGAATTTCTGGTGAGGAAGTCTGTGCTGCAGGTTGTCACATCCATGGCATCACTGGAGCAGTTGTTGATTTGCACTCCTCCAGGGCACTGTAAGAACTGAAGGTGCTTCTGTGGTCTGGTGCTGATGGAGCCGTCCACACCAGTGCTGGGTGCCCCTGCTGAGCTCATGTGTGTGACAGGAACAGGGACACTTTGCCTGGGTGATCTCTGTGTTCCAGTGAATGCTGGTATGTTTTTATGCAGTCACTGAATGAAAAGTACTTCTCAAGGAAAAAATCATCTCATGGTTACAGTCTGACAAGAGCTGTAAGGGAGAATTGGTTGAGGAAATGCATTTGGCTCACCATGAACAAGAACATCTTAATTCTTTGAAAATTATTCCATTTGTGCTGTTATAACTAGCAGCAGTATCAATTGCATGTAGACTAGAGTGTATTTCATAGCAGAAATATATTGGTTCTGCTTCATTTTTGCTCTTAATTGAACTGAGAGAAAATCGTTTGTTAAAGGGAGACAATTCCTAATTCAACCTCCTGTAGTTCAGCTTCTAAGCTGTTTCTGCTGCTACACTGCAAGACTGATGCACTTGATGGCATTTTTTGTGTCGCCTGGAGTGGGACAAGTATTGGTGTGTACTCTGGGGCTCCCTTTGTCCTGTCCATTGAGGCTTCTGTCCAAAGTTGGGTAGGAGAATGGTGCACACCCCTTCCCAGTATGGAATTTGGGCTTAGCTGGCATGCGCCCTTGGAGTCCAGGACTGTAGCACCTGATGCAGTAAGTTTCTCTCCTGAAGTGCCATTCTAAAAAAAAAAAATTACACTGACCTTGTGTTTCTTACAGAGAGCTGTTCTGTAGTTGACACAGTAGGTTGGTAAAAATCCAGTGGGGCTAAATAATAATTCCCTACTATTGTATATTTTCCGTGTGACCAAGAAGAAGCCTTCCCATGTATGACAACTCGTTAAATAAAGATAATGATTTCTCCTTACTTCAGAATATTGTTGGAATGCACTCTTGAACAATTGTGCCCCCTGGAATATGACAGCAATGAAAACCATCTATAGATGGATTCTGTTCCTTTAGTCCTGACAAGCTATGGTAGTCATTCCATGGCCAGGGAATTTTTTGCACTGAATGGGATTCATTTAATTTTAATTAGTAATTGAAGATTTTCTTCTTTTCTTTGTGGTTTTACAGTTTTAGTTTTGCTATAGGAACATCTAACATGAGGGGGAAATCTTAAAGCTCCATGTTGCTTCTGTCTTCATTTTTCAAACGAGAACAATACACTTCAATAAGAAAAAAGATACAGAAAAGTCAGTCTCTGCACAATGCTCCTGTTCTTTTATCTTCCACATTTATAAAGTCTATATAAAACTGCTAACTAGCTGGTCAGGATGTTCTTTCTGCTTCCTCTACAGATTCTGGACTTTGGATTGGCAAGACATACAGACAGTGAGATGACTGGTTACGTGGTTACAAGGTGGTACAGAGCCCCAGAGGTCATACTTAACTGGATGCATTATACACAAACAGGTCAGCATCTCTAGGGAAAAGTCTTAACAGAGCTGAAACGTTCACTGAATCAGGCAATGTATAATTAAGTCCTTGTTCCTGAGGTAAATGAGAACTTGGAGATGGAAATGACAATATAATTATGAAAAAATCCTTGTAGATAAGTTGCAGGAAATAGTTTGGTGGTTGTGAGTTCAGGGTCTTTTTTGTATATTTTCTGAGAGTAACAAAGTGCCAAGGTGACTGGAAAAGCATGACATAAATGTATACAGGTGTGGGTGTCTGGTCTTTGTTCTTCTATTCTGCACTGACTGTCATCTTCCTGCATGTAGTGAGTGTAACTCAGAGAGGTACAAATGGCAGAAGGAGGGAATTCAGATCACTCTAGGATAAATATGGAAGGTTTTGAAAGCACTGAAAATTTACTTCTCATGTGCATCTGCCTGTTACCTAGAAATTGATTCTGTGTATTATCAGATCCTCTCCAGTTTGTTAATTAGGCTAGTGGTTGTACATATACATATACTGTTCATCATACTTCGCAAGGCATTAGTTTATTGTTTAACAGGCCATAAATGTAAATTTTCTGGTTATTTAAAATATGCTTTAAATTAAACCTTATGTGCATTTAAATGGACCACAGTTTAATGTGACTTTTTTTTTTTTTCAGTTGACATCTGGTCTGTGGGCTGTATAATGGCCGAGATGATAACAGGGAGGCCTTTGTTCAAAGGAAATGATCGTATCCTTCAGTGAATTTATGACACTGATGTAACAAAATGATCAGAACTTTATATATGTTATAGGAGGTCTGTTCAAAAGCTGATGAGCATTAATTGAATTTAATAGTAAAATGGATTGTCATTAGTTGGTTATTTGATCTCTGTACCATTTTGACACATCTGCAAACCAAGACTTGTATTACTGAACTTTTTCAATAGAGATTCACATCTCAAATCATCAGGTAAAAGGTTTTGTGATGAGAGAAAGCAAGAGATTCCAAAACTCCAGAACACAGAAGATTCTGCTGTAGTATATGGACTTGTGTGCACATCCTAGTGCATTCTTGCTTTTTGAGACTTTTACCAAAAAGGTTACCTAAGTAACTTCTAGTAAAATGTTTTAGATTTATGGAAAACCTCTAGTTCTATCATTTCATTGAGAAAGAAAGTAGTCAAGATTAAGCCATAATTCAGCCTCATGTGATACCTTATTGGCAGTAGTAGTTGAGACAGTAGAGGATGGTGTTAGTAGAAGACAGAAAGCATTTTTTGCTTTGTTTCCCATCTTTCTTTGTTTGACAGCTCAGCCTAGACATTTTGCACTGCCTTTGCCTTTGTAGAGTTCCAGTCAATAAATTGCTTGTTTGCAAATACTTGTTTACAGAAATACAATTGTTTAATTTTAGTTATATTTCTGTTTAAGTACTTACATGTAAGATTAGGACTTCATTGCATGCATCATATTGTTCTCTATTCTCATTTATTTATGTGCATTCACATTAAAAAATGAAAGGGATTATGGAAAAGTAGAATGCATCAAGTTATTTCAGCTGTACACATTTTAAGTATGCATTATTTCTTAACAAGAAGATACTGAAATGCCTGGCAAGGAACAACCATTGATTAGCATAGTCTTTCTCAAGTAAGTATTGGATAGGCCAGGGCAATGCATGCAATACATGTGCTGATTGTTCAGATACTCCAGTACTTTTGGACTGATTTTGACCTAAGGTATAGAGGAGACCTGATGATATTACAGGAGTTTGCAGAGGATTCAGATATGTGTTTCCAAGTTACAGGATACTTTACTTCAGGTGCTTTCAGTGTCTCTGTCCTTTGGTAAGAAAAATGGAGAATTTTCTTCTCATTTTTTATAAGTTTTCTGTTTGGCCCTTGCATTTTGATCTTTGCTTTATTGTCTATTAGTGAAGAAACTCACGGTTTTTGCAAGGTGTTTAGTTTTATGGTGAAAAATTTCATTCCTTATTTCTGGTATTCAGATCTGGACCAGCTCTCAGAAATAATGAAAATAACAGGTACACCAACTCAAGATTTTGTTCAAAAACTGCAAAGTCAAGATGTGAGTATTCTGCTGGTTTCAGCTGGTTTTACATGTCTTAATTTGACTTAAGCCATTCTCAGTTCTTAGACTGGCTGAGATACTATGTAATGACTACTGAAATGACCTCTGACATCTCTGCCTTGAAGTGCTTTGCACACCCTGAATAGGTGCTTGAGATTAAGGGGGCACAGGAGATAATTGAGACACTTGAAATATCTTTAAATACTTGAAAGCTTGCAGTGCATACCAGGTAAGGAGTTGAGCTGATACATCACTATCTCTATTGGAAATGTGCTGAAAACGTGAACCTATTCAGAAAACCCAATTGTTCTGCAGATGTCTCTGACTTGTTTTTCCTATTCTTGTGTGGATGTCCTAGAATCCTTATGCTCCTACTATAAAGAAGCTAAATTTAATCATTAGGTTAACTCTACAATTTAAATCTTAATGAATTACTGTAAAAGGTAAACTTCTAGAGATTCTTGTAAATTCACTATGGCATTCTTTCAAATTATGCATACATGTTTATTCTAATTACTACATGAAATATTTAGTACTAATAATTAAAGCTTTACATTACAATTTCTTAATCACAGTGCTAAGGCTTGCTTTTTTAAAAAGTTCCTTTCAACAAGAAGGTAAATATAATCAGGGTTTGTGACCCCCCAAAAAATTCTTTTTTACGATGTGCTATCAAAGCACTGTTACCTAGTAACAGTATAGTTAATGTTGCCACATTACAAAGGCAGCAAAGGTATAACTTAATATTCATGTTTCTTTGAAGGCAAAAAACTATATCAAAAGCCTCCCAAAGGTCCAGAAAAAAGATTTTGCATCCATCTTGAAGTATGCGAATCCTTTGGGTAAGACAGTTTGTGCAGTTTGTCTTGTTCTTGTGTTTGCATTGGAGGCACCAGCAGTATCAGTCATGTGATAGGTTACGTCATGGTTCTTGTGCTTTTCTGTCTCTTTCTTTGCATAATTTATTACTTTTATTATAGTGTCTGAACTTTGCCAAATTTAGACCCTGCCAAGAATCAGATGTTTCTTAGAAGGGTCAAAAAATAAGTATTTTGTGTTTAAGGCCTCAGTCCAGCATCTGCTTAATGGTGTCACTGGAACAGCTTTCCCAAGAGCCCTGGGAAATTAAATATATGTAAGCCATCTTTTGTGTATTGTATTTGAAATATACTTTGGGAAGCTCAATCAGTTCTACAGTAGAAATGCAAGCAAACAGAATGCTGACATTTTAGTAATGGAAAGAATACATCCTGAGAAACATCTGTGCATTCCTGAGAAGCACTGGCTTGGATATAAAAGCCAGAAGAGCACACAAAGTGTACAGAACTGTGACATGATTTGAGGCAGCCAGAGCTCTCCCCAGCCATTCCCCAGTGACCTGAGCACTCAGAAGGCCTCAGAAAAGCAGGAAAGTTGTAAATGTTTGTGATGTTTGGACAGTTTTATTATAATATCAGTTAGTATAATTTCATCTTCTAAATTTAAGAATTTAAAATCATATGTGCAGATACAGTAGAAATAAACATGATTGAGATAAGCAGCTCTTGGTCTGACAGCATGGTTAGCTCACTGATCAGCTACAGCAAATTCTACACATTTCCATGTAGTTTTTAGCATGTTTCTTGCTGTCACTTCTGCTCACCTTATGTGGAGAGCAACTAATTGCTCATGGTGTGGGAGAGAAGGCTGGAGAGAATCCACAACGTGTGGTGAGCAGGAGCTGTAGCATCCTGTCCAGTGCTGCTGCCTCTTCCTTACAGCTGCTCCACCCAACCCAGGAATGTTCTTTCAGGACAGAAAAACAGAGAATAAATAAAGCATTTGTTATATCTGTTTACTCAAGCTCATTTTGACAGCTTAGCAGTGAACTTGATCTAAGATCTGCTGGAAAGGAACACACAAGCTTTCATGAATTATTTTGGCTATGTCAAAAACACGTAACAGTTAAAGTCAGTGCTGAGATTCTGAGCATGGAAAACTGATTTATCTGAGTGAACTTCAGAGTGTACTTGGGTTGGATTTGGTCACACACAGAGCAGATCTCATTAGCTCTACACCCACCTGTTCATTCTGCTGCTGTCAGGTCATGATATACACAACACAGTGGCACCTGGGAAAGCCCCAAGCACCACAGGGATCTTGGAGCAGAGAATTTAGTCCTTAGTGATGTGGCTGTATTGCATACAGGAGTAAGGGGGTATCTCTGCTTTCCATCAGGCTCTGTACACATCCCCATATGCTCACAACACTTTTGTCATGCAGATGGGCCCTGCTGGCTATAGAATGAACACCAAATGATACTGCTTTATAACTCAGTGTATTTATTTGAAGTATCTCTGGGGCAGCATTACAGTGTACAAGCTGGGATCAGTGGCATGCTTTGAATACACTGTTTTCTGTTCAACAGCTGTAAACCTTCTGGAGAAGATGCTGGTGCTGGATGCAGAGAAGAGAGTCACAGCAGCTGAGGCTTTGATGCATCCGTACTTTGAACCCATTCATGATCCTGAGGAAGAAATTGAAGCTGAGAAATATGATGACACATTTGATAACATGGATCTTCCTCTAGATGAGTGGAAGTGTGAGTTTAGTTTCATGATGTTTTCAAAAATTACCAGAGAGGCCATCCAGAAAGGGGGCTATTCCCCTTTACAAACTACTTTCTCTGCTTTTGATGAAACAGACTAAGTAGACAGCCTTAAGATAGAGAAACAGTATTGATAAGCCAGTTTTCCAGTTACCAAGTCCTCCTGGAATGTTCCTCATAGTGTCCTTCACTGCCTCTTAACAGAGGCTCTTCTTGTCCTCCTTGGCCTCCTCCATCTTCTTTCTTTATGTGTCTGTCCTCCCATCTTCTGCAACACAGGAAAAAACCATTTCTGTAACATGTGCCTTCCAATGGACAGGACAAGTGAAGAGACTCCTCAAATGTTAACTCTATAGGACTGCAACAGTTGCTGGCCTTAAGTTTAAGTTAGGTTCTCTCAGGGAGAGAAAACATATCCATCTCAGCAGAGATATAAGTCTGAGTCTACTTTTCATTTGACATCAGAGGTTTGTATTTTGGCTTTTAAATGAGGACTTGACTTTTAAAACTTATATAGTCTGTAGTTCTTTCTGAGGACATTGCCCCTCTACTGTGAAGTCAATTCTTGCGTCCCTTGGAAAGTTTGTTTAATATTTCAGTATTGAGCTACTTCAGATTTGAAACGGTGAAAAAACATTCCTTGATTCTCTTACTTTTTGTACTTACTTTTTTGCCTGAAGAGGTCTCTCTCTTCCTGACTTAGATCAAGACCCTAAGTGCACTGAGGGTTGCATCTTGCTCGTGTCTGTGCAGCATCTTTTCTGATTAGCCCAGCAACACTGTGTTATTCTGTTGTTTTTCAGGCATTACCTATAAAGAGATACTGAACTTCAAGCCACAACAGACACTGGAGTCAAAGGAGACAGCAGTTTAATAGCATGACTCTGTCTTTTCAGGACTCAAAGCGGGAAAGTTGTAAATGTTTGTGATGTTTAAAACTTCTGTAAATAAACTGGACATAATCTGTTTCATCTGCACTGTAAGAAAGAGCAGTGTCTTTCACTCTGCATGTGGAAGTTAGTGCCTTTGGAAGTATCATTTCAGAACTGTCTGGAAACCAATTCTTGCCTACAGCTTCTCCCTTCTGCATGAAAGGATTCAGACTCTGATAATCTGGTGCCACCCTCGAAAGAGCAGGTAGGATCAGTGCAGCAAATCAGAGATTAGAAGAGTACAAGTTGCCACTGCAAGCAAGCTGAGACAGATCACGTCAGAGATGTGCCATGACTGCTCTGCAAGGTCATTGAGCTGTCTTGAATGCAAGAAGTATTCATGTGACTTCCTCTGGAATATTTCACCTTGATAAGATGCCTGGGGAGGTAATGAGCTTCTGCTACCTCAGCTAGTGCAGCAGGTAGTGGAGACACAGCCTGATGAATGCCTGTGTCCCCTGTCCTGTGTGAGCGGAGAACCTCAGCTCCAACCAATTCTCACATCTGGGCAAGAGGCAAGAAGCAAAGAATTCCTAGATTTTTTTGAAGCAACCAGCATAGTGGGACAAGATTTGACAAATACACTAAATAAAGAGTCACTAGAAAACAATTACTGTCAAGGGGAACAATATTTTCCAATATTTTCCTCTTAATACAGTGCAGTCTCTTTGTTTAATAGACTAGGGGTCGTGGATTTCCAGGGAGGCTGTAGCAAATTTTGTAATCTCTCTAGTATCTTAGTATTGAAATGATCACTGAAAAAGTACATCTTCTGAGAGGGTGTACCAGTTATAAAGCCAGTGGTGCCAATTTTAGAAATCAAGCTGTATGCAGGTCACATTATATAAAACAAAATGAGGACAGAAATGCTCTGCTGCAGCTGTTCATTGGGAATACCTGCAGCAAGCTGTTTACTTCACAGTGCATAGAGGTGTTGCCAGGTGTAGAATAACAATCATTCCTTTTTTTAGCCTTTTGAACTCCTCTTACTTGGGGGTGGAGGACCCTCAGACCATGTGTTGGGAGGTGCCTTACCAGAAAGAGTAAGCTTCCTGATGGGATATTAAGACCCTTCATGAGTTCCTAGCTTAGTTTTTAATAACCTCTCAGAGGCAGGAAAAAGAAATTGGCAAACATTTGGTGAAGCATTTGATTGTGAGATTGCTTGTCCTTGTTAAAGGTAATCTCTTTACAGCTGACTGTTTGAATCTGGATTGTTCCCAATGCAGAAGGCTGTTGTATGTTGCTAATGAGTGAAACAGTTGTGAAGGAAGATCTTAGTAGCTAATAACTGGAGAGAAAAAAAAAAATGTTAGAAATTATTGGGGGGTTTTTTCTTTAATAACTGATTTAAATCAGAAGTTTAGACAGGGCATGATCTGTTTCTTTCAATGGATGTTTAAGTTAAACACCTGTAAATATTAGCATTTGTTTAAAAATTGTGATAAGCATTGATTAGCTGAATTGGGCACTTATAGAGGCTAAATGGTAGAAGAAGCCTTGAATTACGGATGTATTTGAAAAATCATTTTTCAAAAATAATTTCAGAAATGCATGCAAAAAAATCAGAGAATGTAATCTGAAACAAAGCACTTTTCCACACTAGAGGTCACTAAGGAAGTTGCACTTAAGAGTCACACCCCATTTTGCACTATTGACTTTCTGCTTGGACTACAGATCTCCGTTAAATAGGATCTGGAAATACATTTTTTACTGAACAGAGGTTTTCTCTTTTAGGATCATACCCTGTGATCCTTTTAAAAGTCGTGGTAAAAAAGTCCCTAATGGAATTGGTGAGTTTCATAGAGCCAGTCAAGGAAGAATGTCACAAAATTCTTTGAAAATACTCTCTCTGTATTTTAAGTGGAAATTTAACATCCTAAATTATAGCAATTGTTTAAAGTCCTGAGATAATGCAAGTTACTAAAATGTTTTTCAAGGGAGACCTGCTTCAAGGGAGCGTGTCTTTTTGTTGAAAAACTGGTTTGCATTTTTCTTTGTAAATGCCAGCTCTTCAATGGGAATTTTCATTTCCCCCGCTTTAGCTTTAGTGAAGTCAAGCCCTGAAAACTTCTATTGGCTGAGGTGAATGTTTCCCTCTCTTAATCCTGACATAGTACTGGAGAAGCAGGTAGCCTGCATGAGAGAGTCATAAGAAGGCAAGGTTGTCTCTTTCTAGATATTGGGAGAGTGGAGAACTCTTCAAATAACTGAAGTAATGTGATGTGTGTGCCAGCAAAAGCCGAAGTACTGCTCTGCTGTCTGGTCAGCAAACAGTCTGCAAGGTATCATGAACAGTCATGAAAGGTTTGTCACATTTTGGGAAGATGCTTCTGCTGCTTCAGAGGGGAGAGATGACATTTCCTAAGTTTTTATTTGCTATTTCTATTGGTGCTAAGCAACTCAGGAACAAGAACTCAGATTCTGTTTGCCTTAAAGAGAAATGTAAATATGTTCTGCATGTACTTGAAATGTATGGGAAAAAATAAAGATTGGGGTTTGTTGTTTGGGTTTTTTTTTACACAAGAATGGTCTTATTTTCCCTATATATATTCCCAAATGTATAATCACTCCTGAAAATAGTATTTTTGGCATAAGGGAACTATATGAAACCTAATATTGTAGGTACATTTCATGTGATATTAGCTGCTGATGTTCATTTGGGAAAATAGTCAGACAGCAGACCCTTACCTTTCTCCTATATTCCTAAATTTGTCAGCCAGAGCTGATCCAGTTGACTTACTGACACCTCATTATTTCTTACAGCATTTTGGATTTTACCAAATACCTCTGCTTTGTTCTGGAGGTCAGAATTTCAGTCCTTAAATGCAATTGCATTCCTCAGCCTGATTTTAAAAGCCAGCGTTAGATTGACCACCACCAAACATACACATCTTGGGTTGGACAGGGAAGTTGGTGTTAACAGGGGTCTTGTGTGCCCCCTGACTTCTAGAGCAAGATTTTTTCTTGGGTATTAGTCTTCATTGCACTGCAGACACATTATTCATGTTGAATTTTGAATTTCACTTCTTATGTTGGGGTTTTTTACAGGATAAAAATGAGGTGAGTGCTAATATGCATCCAGCAAAATCTGTTCAGAAGATCCCATTTCATTCTTGATGCAGAACTACCTGACACTTGATCTGGGTGGGATTCTTGGAGCTTTTGACTTTTTGACCTGCAGTTTAAAAACAATTATCACATACTTTGGGTCTGCTTCAGCTAAGGTTGTCAGAGAATTAAGCATTTGTTTAGAGGCTGTCGTTTACTGGATCTTAGTATGAAATCCTCCTGTAGGGCTTTAGATGGTTTCTGCAGTCAGTGGAGGAAGAATAAGGGCTCATAACACCATCTGTCTTTGCTGATTAATTCTCAGTCTCCTCAATACTCTGCAAGGCAACAAGTTTAAATCAGGTAGTACTAGAAGTAGTTTCATGGACTACAACACTTAAGATCTTCTAAGTGTTTTTAAGAATTCAGAAGCCTGAGTTGGAGAAAGATCAAGGGAAGAGGATTTCCATCATACAGACACTCCTTGAGACTTCATGGACTACCAATTAATGAGCAGCTCTTGTGCTGAGATACTCTGGGATACTAATTTAATGATCTAAAAACTGCATTGCCACCTCCATCCACGTGCAGCTCTCAGGCACGAGGATGATGTGTGCTTTTTGTCTAGCAGGAGCAGGATCCCTCTGCAAGGAGGTAAGTGAGGACAAGGGAAGGAATTTAAGGATTCATCGATTTTGTTTGCTGCTATCCTGCTCGTCAAACAGAGCTCCTTTGCACCTAACCTCATCACATTTCCATCTTCTGGTCTTCAGAGTTTTCTAGTCCACTTCAAGGTCTACTTCAGCAGTAAGCAACAAGATGTGTTTTTCAGCAATTTGAGTGATATGGCCATGCAACTCTTACATCTTTCATTGAAGTATTTTGAATGTGCTGATATCTTTGAGAGAAAAAATGAGGCAACTTGTGAAGCACCCGAATTAAATGTAGTGAAAGAAACTGCTCAGGTCCCATTTGAGATTGGTCTCAGTTTTGCCATACAGTGTCCCGTGGGCACATGCTCAAGGAGGATCAGGAAATGTCTCTTGCTGTGTTTGTAAGGTGCCTGCAGCAACAAGGCTGTCATCTGGGTGACACTCATCATACCAACACAACCAAAGATTGCCACCTAATCCAATTTAGTGTGATATTAATGGGAAATTCAGTATTATAATGACAGTAATGTTATCGCGGGCTATAAAAATGAAATTACGGTGCTTGGGAAAATACAGGCATTTAGTCCATTGGGGCTTCTGACAAGGAGCTTTTTAAAAGGCATTTTAAGAGCCCCATTTGTACATGACAGAGTCCTGCCACCAAGTAGTACTACTTTGGCATGTGTCCAACCACTTTGCTATTCCTAGGAAACTACTTATACTTCTGGGTTTGAGTCAAGTTTGAATTTCCTTTCTCATAAAAACTGCAGTGTGCTACTGTAAGGAGAGAAAATATGGCTGCAGAGTGTAATCAGAAAAAACATTTTCTCTAAAGCAAACCTCTCTTAGATCTAGGATATATTATAAAATAAAGGTCAATTATAATGAATCAAAATTGCTTAATCAGGATGAATCCTGAACCATGACTGGAGTAACCAAGTATTTTTGGTTAGAGTTTGAACTCTGAACAGAATCCCAAGAAGTCTTTTTGTTTAATGCAGAAAATTACCATAGTATAAACTTTGAATAAAAAGGAAGCATGACTGGTGCACACAAAATGGCTGCTAGTCCTTAAGAAGGGCATCCTTTTAAGAACAGGTGAGGGAAGCACAACATTGTGGAGAGATCCCCAGGAAGCATCCTTCAGAAATACAGGTTTATCTAGAAACATAAATGTTGTTTCATCATGCTGGAATAAGATGATAAATCAGGCAAATGTCTGATTCCATTTAAATCATTACATTAAAGTAAGGCATCTTCAGTGAATATGTTATCTAGGGTTCTTAATTCTGGATTCCTAGGCAAAAGTGTAGCTACAGGGAGATTTATCTCAGGGATTCATAATAGTCCCAGCTGTCTCAAGCTGTCCATATCACTGCTCCTGTCATCACAGCTTACCTAGGTGATTGTGAGTTCCTTGTCTATGTGTTTTATCACACAGGTTTATGTTATTTTCATTCACGTGGCATCACCTACACTGAAGGCAATGACTAAGTCTTCTCTAGGAACGTGCTAGGATGTTTTTACTGGAAAAGATTGTATCTCCTGCCCCAGTTCTTGAAGAAGGTAGCAACTATGTGATTACTATGACAAGGGGGATTGCAGAACATAAAAACACTGCCTTATAGCTGTGATATCCAAAATGATCTCCTGTGGAAGCTACAGATCTCCCTCACCATGTCTGCCAAAGCTGCCTTTGAGTATTCCTCCTGTCTGGGGTGGCTGGCTGGAGACCTCAGTGCCTGTGGCAGTGGGGAGCTCTCTGGGCGTCCCGTGCCAGCACTGGGAGCTGTGTTGGACACTGGCACTGCCCTGACAAACTCACCAGAGCTGGGAATGTTTCCAGGTGCTGAACTTAGGCTGCCAGCTTTGTAAAATTGATAACTTAGTATTGTCCTGGGGCAGCTGGGGTCTTCCTGCAACTCCCCAGGCAGAGCTGAGGAGCTGGTGATGCTCCTAAAGACATCTCTGGTCAGTAACAGGCTTTCGTGGCACAGAGTTGGGCACTTCCCTGCCAGCTGGTCTTAGATGCAGCAAACTGCTCCAGGCATCATTAATTTATTATCAGAGACATGGCCACAGAGCCAGTGGTGCCTGGAGAATCATGCTTACCCCCAGCTGATGGATGTCTATGATTGATTTCTTCATACTGTTGTCCTCTGGACATAAAATAATAAAAATGCAGTCTTTGTGAAGTAGTTGTTTAGAAAAGCATGATGGTAAGCACTGTTGTAAGGACTGTGAGAACATCCCCAGGGAATCCTGGGTGTTTGGCTGCAGTGGGTCCTGTCCCCATCCCCAGGGAGATGCCTCAAGCCTGGGGCTGTCCCTGACTGCCTCTGTCTTCTGCCCTGACCTACATATGATGGTTTACATTAAATTAGGGTCAAGTTGAAAAGATTTATTGGCAGTGCTCCAGAATAAAATGGAAATTATAAGACTTTTCCTTGTCATGTGGCAAATCTACTGTAAGGTGCTGTGAGCGACTTGTTTATTATTAACAAGATTTTTGCCAAGTAAATGCACAACATAATTTGCCCTAACAAAATTTCTTATATGTGATGCATTTGGGCAAAAGGCAAAATGAGATGAAAAAAGGAAATAACTGTGAAAGAGCACAGATTTCCTTTAAGCAAAGAAAAGAAAATACAGGAGAATTTTTTTTAAGACATTGCTAATATCTGAAATAAACAGCCCATTTCATCAGAGAGATAAAAGCACAGAAGTGGGAATACTGGGAATGCTGAGACATAGTCATAATTTCATGTGTATTCTGATAATTCAGTAACCTTACTATAAAGCATTACCCGAGTTTTTAGGACCTGTGAGGGTAGTCATATCTATAGCCTGTAATATGACATGGGACTGGGAGTTCATTGGTATCCTTGGTGACTGAGTCTTCCTGCTCTGCTGGCAGTCTGGACTATGCCTAAAAATTACATGGGTACACCATAGAATGAGTGGGTTCTCTTCACTTACAGCTCACTCTAACTATAATTACTATAGCTACTCACTATTGTCATTTTAAGTCTCTGATATAGAACATTAACTAATTTTTCTTAGGTTTCTCAATGGATTTTAGATCTTTTTATGCTTCATGGCTGGATTAGTGGTTTTGATCACCTGGTTGTGATATGACTAATGTTATCAACTTGCTGCACATCTTCCAGATTTTTAATTGCTTCCCACAGCTAATGTTTGGCACCATTAAAGTACTTTGAAATATAAATTATTTATGTGAGGGGAAAAATCACCTTGTGCTCAAATGCTTAGCAGTGGCATAAGCATGACATCCCATGAGAAAATGTTTAGGAAAGGCTGAAGAGCCAAGCTGAGCAAGCACTGTGCCCCAAAGACTGCCTTGCCTTTATGTGCCACATGCAGACCAGAGGATGCTTGAGGGTTCCCTTAGGGTTAATAAATTCATCTCTAATATTGTGATGGGACATCACCAGTGGGTTCATACATCCTTTATGATCAATTAGTAGGTTTAAAGAATACTAAACCTCTTTCTTGTCCAGGAACGTTAGGCCTTAAAAATCATGGGCATCTCAGAATAAGATCAGAATCTTGTCTTTTGGGATTTAATCATGGGTTATGGAAACTGTCATTGCCTTCCTTGGGTACAGGATCAGCCTGTCAATAACTCCAATACTTCAATACATTTTCAAAGAATGTCAGGGAGAAAAATACCACTTAGCATAAGTAAGGATGGCAAAATCTGACCCTACTGTTGAAAAAAAAAAAAGAAAAGAAATTTACTCACATATATTTTTCTCTCTCACCACACAAAAAAGCTCTCCTGCCTTAGTACATTTAACAGTAGTAATATTGCAGTAGAGGTGTAGATACAGCAAGGCAAGGCTTATGGGGAGTGGTGATAGCTTTTATCAGACAGATATAACAGGGAAAGAAAGCTAAAGAAGCTGTCAGGCAAACATTCTCCCTTTAATGTCTGAAACTAGAGCTGAAAGCACAAATCTTTTGACTCTGGATGCTCCTGAGTCTAATTTCAAAGTACCTTCCCTTCTAAACTATTCAGTCCTTTATGGCTTCCATAATGAAAAAAGCCTCCTGTGGACACGGTTATCAATCTTTGGTCACTGCAGCCAGCATGAAATCCTTAATGCTCTTTTGTGACCAAAAAAAAGAGTCAGCACCTCCTAACCAACTTTAAATTTAGTTATTTCTTCCACCCTGAACTTCAGAAACTAGTTAGAAGTAAACCCCAGGTTTAAAGATTGTTTATGTACTGTATGATTTTGAACCATTTATAAAATATTGCTCTGTATTTTTTTATTATTTATTTGCTCATGTCTTGTTGTTATGTCACTATTTAGGATGGATTTATCTCCCCATTTCATTTCACAGTAGCACCACTGGAAGAAAAGGATTGCTATTAGGGTGAAAAGGATGAGGGAAAAGGGCTGTGAAAAGCAAATGACATAACATCTCACAGACAGGACATGCATCCAGATTAGCAAATGGGTGCTGGAGTCATGGACCCTCTAATCCTGGCCTGCAGGCTGAAGGGCTCTGCCAGGAATTTAAATCCAAATAGGGTTTAATCATTAGGGTGGAGACTACTTTATCAGTCGAGATAGGGTAATAGAAACCAAATGTCTTTGATCTCAACAGAGGCAATGTGTGACACAAGCCACAGTGGAAAGGAAGGAACCTGTTATCTGAACTCCAAGGGACTGAATGACGAAGAACAAGAAAATGTATTTTCTTCCCCATCTCTTTTAAAGTAAATTGCATCTATGCTTTCTGTTTGAAAACTGATTTGATTGTTTTTTTTAAATTGAATACTTCCACTTTGCAGAAGATTTAACATCTGTCATGGATACCTCTTGGGGCTCTCCTGCAAAATTGAGGGGGGGGGGATGAAGCTGTTGGTTTGACTCTCAGGTCTGAAGTGGGAACGATTATGGCAATATGAATGCTTTCTAGAGGAGCAATTACTGAGGCTATGCAGATTTTGAGGTCCCAGCATCACAGTGTTGTGAGAAGAATCTATGTAACCCCATTAGGGTGTTTGTAAAAAGAATTAGAAAGTGTGCATGATGCAAAATCCATTTCCTTCTACGAAAGTGTTCTTAAGTGTCTTCTCAGATGGACAAGAAGACTTATAGGCTATATACAGGGATAACATCCCTGTATGACAGCACAGAGGAAATCATAGAAGTTTGATTCAAAAAGAAGCAGTGTCTGTGATGCCACATTTGATGTCTGGAGCTGCCTGTGATGGTCCAGCTGACACCTGGAGTGGTCCTGCCAGTTGCCTGTCACAGTGCTCTGCTCCTGCTCTTCCTTCTCTTCTTCACTCCTCATGCAGAGCTGTGATTTGGCTATGACTTTGTAGTCAAAGCAAGTTACATAAAGGGACAGTTGCTTGGTTTATTGAAACAAATTTTGAGTTCCTTGAGAGCAATATGAGAAATACTGAAAAATGTAGATTAGTGACAGCTATAACAGCAAATATGTCTTTTGTTGGAGTAAGATGTATTAAAGGCTCTGAAAATCTGCCTTTTGTGGTCATCTTTTTCCAGAAGGTGTGTGTAAAGTGATATCTAAAATGGGGAGAGTGAAAATAAGTAGAGAGCGTTCTGACTTTCAGCAAGTATCCTTTCTCAAGTAACAGAACAGAAAATAACTATTTGCATACCTATGAATGGGCATACTCATCTGTGAAGCAGTTACTATCTTAAAGAATTTGTAAGTGACACAATTAATTTTTTTTTTCTGGGAGTCACAGAACAGTTTTTGAATATTGACTCTATACAAACACTTAAGTTCAGGACACTGCTATTTGTTTTAGTTATAGCACCCAAAGTCTAGTATGCACATGTGTACTTTAATGAAAAAAAAATAAAAGGGTATCCTTCAAAAAAGAATCTGGCATAGAAACTTAAAAATAAAGGCTAATCTTTTTCCAGGTAATATTTATTTACTTATTTGTGTCTTAAAATGTAAATCTACATCCTTAAAAGCAATATGGGTTATGGCTTGGAGTGAAATTTATAAGCCAAAAAAGCTGGCAGGATTCCAATGACCAAAATCTGAAATTCAAGTCCAGGGTGTAACTATTTCTCAAGAAACCTTTGTTTTAAGAAACATTTTCAACAGGAACACTTGTTGTGATTATTTAGATTTAAGTACATTTTCATTGCCTGGAAAGAGATTACATTTTACCATCCTTATTCTAGAAAAAAAGAATCACACTAATGCCAGAGGAAATTTTGAGGGAATCCAAGAGAAGATTTCACTGTAATATGAAATACAGCTATTTGAAGCACACTGATTTGTGGAACTTTACAGACATTATTTAATTTTGCTTATTCAGCAAAGCAGTTTGGATGAAGCTGACTTTTAAAGGTACTTCAGAGTCGGGTGATTCCCACAGTGTCAAAGCAAGCCCAGCTCTGCTATCGTAGGCTGCTACAACATCAGATGCTGAGAGTCCTTCCTCCGGGTGGCTGAAGACACTGAGAAGTTAGATGCAAAATATCACCAAGTAACTTAAAAGGAATGGGCTCCAGGGGTGCTGGAGTCAGCAGAGCCACTCACCAAGAGTTTTACTTGCTTAACTGATAAAGCTATCTCTCGGGACAGCCAGAAGCCAGACATAATTTTCAAGACCTAATGTGTTTCCCGTCTTATCTTGGTGATTAGTAGCTGGCTACAGGCCACAGACAAAGAATGAATCAGGGGAATAGACAAGATGACCCTGTTTACTTTCTCAATAGACTACAAATAGTTGGTATGTACTTGCTGTTTACTTGTAGGCCAAGCAGCTGTTGTCCTGACTCCTTATTGAACAGTCTGGAGTCTATCTGTAATCCCCTTTGTTCACAGAGGTTTGGAAATAATTCTGTGTTCTCTCCATTTAACTTCGCTTTTTATTTCATTTGAAGACGCTTATGATGAGCTCAGCTACTGTAGAAATTTGATAGAGGGAAAACAATCATCACCCTAGTTGCCAAAAGACTGAAAAAAACTGATTTGAGTCTAAAAGAAACAGGACCTTTTCTGCAGAGCAAGAACTGTGCCTGAAATATGTGAAACTCCATTTGTTGAATGTTCCTTCTTCCACAAAATCAAATGAGAGCAAAACTTAATTGAAATCCAGTAAAGATGACTCAAAAGAAAAAGAGCCAGTACTGACCAAATCAGCAAATACCAACCAAAAACAAAACAAAACCAAACAAACAAAAGCCCCACAAAACACAACAAAAAACCAAAAACACAAACATACAAAAAACCTCTAAGAAGTTTGGTTTTTTTGTTACCTGGGGAAATGCAGAGAATAGTGGCTATAACGACTGTGTCTTTCTGTGGAAGATGCTCATCTGGTACATGATCGATGGTGTAAAACCCTAAATTCAAGCAAACTGAAAGCTATAATTTGGAATTTTCATATCCCTGGAGCAAAACCAGCAACACTACTGTGCCGGCTGCACTTACGATGGAAGAGAAAAATTCCACTTTCTGAACAATAATCATGCCAGCCCTTCTGTCCTTCTTTCAGACACTTTGAAAGCAAACCTCTTCACACAGCATTTAACTAATACTGTGTTCACCATAAGGCCCTGCTGTGCAGCACACGGGATTTGGCCTGACTGCAGCTTCCTGGGCATGCTACTGGTAAGTTAGCAAAGAATTTCAGTTCTTCCCCTAAAATCACTTTACATTACTTGTCCTGCTCTGCAGTGGCAAAAACATTGCTGGCAGGAGACCCAAAAGCTGAACGGATCAACAAATATTACAGTGGCAAAGCTCAGAGTTGGATGCATGTGGGAGCTGCTGGCTGGTTAACAAGCAATCTAATTGCCCTTTTTCCATACCTGACTTGCTTGGCCTACTTAGGAAATGCTACTAACCCAGTTTTTGTATAGTACTCAGCTCTTCAGGGTATTTACATGCATCCTCCTCTCTTTTGTAGCATCTGTATGCTTCATATTCAAATGAATTTAACTTCGAGCATCCCCCTGGCAGTGTTAACCAGGACAGTCTGTGTAGAAAAGTGCAGTGTAACAGGGCTAAAGCTTCAACAGGAAGCTTGTGCCAGCATCAGAAACTAAGTTTGGGTCACCCAGAGCATCAACTTTCTCTTTCACTGTTATAAAAAATTTTCCTCTAGGTTAATCAATCATCAGTAAAAAGGACAGAGCTCAGCATGCCAGGGCAGTGAGCCTTTAACTATTTGCATACAGATTTATATAGAAATACAGTATTTCTGTTCTCTGAAAGCTGAAACTATGCTAAAGCCATTGTGATGAATAAATTAACAAAGTTTTTTCAAAACCATCTGTGACTCCTCCTCCACTGTTTTTACAGATACCATTCATGACTGTTTTTTAATGAAACAAAGGAAACATTATGAAATAGACTCTGTCTCACAGAGTAAGGGTGTTCATCCAGCAGAGCTGTTGTCAGAGTGATGCCACCTCTCCCCAGCCTCATTCTGCTACTCGGGGTGCACAGCTGAACAGCTTTGATCCTGGTCTGAGGGCTTGGCATGTCTGCAATTAGACATCAGATAAAAATTACTCCAGCCAAATATTGCAAATATTTCATCTAAACAGATGAAACCCTCAAAATACCTCCATCTCCTAGTTTGTTCTCAGACATCTACTTGCTTTGAAGAAAAATTCAGTCTCGATTCTTGCTGGGCTCTGATGGGTGGCTTCTGGTTAATCTCTGTCTGTCTCCCTGGTAACAGTCAAAGGAGAAGACACAGAGGTGGGCAGGGAGGGAGCCTCCAGCCACAGTTCCTGTTATCAGGGTCCATCAGCAGGTGGCCCCTTGCTCATATCCAGGAACAATAAATACAACCCGTGGCTAAGGGAACAAACCAAGCAGCTTGCTTCAGAAGTTTCCACGAGCATTCGCTGCACTCCAAGCTTTAAGACAGAAGTTTCTCTATACCCTCAGGTCCTGTATTTAATGCTCCCCACTTAAAATCTATGCAGACACTGCAATTCTCTTGATGGTTTTCTAATTTATTTTTTTTTTTCATTTTAGAAAGTCTTTAATCAAGCAAGCTTTACAAACATATATCACTGTGATTAGAAACATTGAGGCCCTGACAGATTCTGTGTAATTTCAATGTTCATCTGGTGTGGCAACAGTAAATTACAGTTTACTTTATTCCTAAAAGCAAGCTGTATGTGTATTTCCCCGTCTTCTTCCCATGCCATATCAATGAGCAGCTGAGCACTTGCAAAAAAGGAAAGAAAACTCTGTGGCACAGCAATGTTGGTGCTGCAGATCATGTTTATGCTGAGGAGCCAACACGTGGCTGACCTGAGGCACTCTCCAAGCAATGGCAATCGGCTTTGCATGTTCATTTTCAATAGTTGTTCTGCAAGACTCCTGCTAAAAACAATAAATAATGACCTGCTGTCAAACCAAGTTTCAAGGTAGCATCTGCTCATGAAGTACATCAAAATAATTAAGCCAAAGTAATATCCTTGGTAAAAAACCAGCTTATAAGTGTAATGAAAAGAACTGTCAAATTGGCAAATTCCTTAGTAAATGATGACACTGAAAATGGCACAGGGTAAGGAATTTGACCCAACTAATATCTTAAACTCAGTGACTGTCAGGAGATGAATCAGAAGCTCCCATAAATTATGGCCTTTCCTGACAGAAGCCAGCTAGCAGAAATTACTGAATTATGGACAATGCTCTAGCTTCTTAAACTAAATGCAGTCACTGGAGTCAAACAAAGGCATTTGTGCACATTTTGCTCCTGAAGCTGGTGATGATTCTTCAAGTGAGTTTTGTAATTCTTGACAAGCACAAAAAGTAATAGAATCATAGAATTGTTTTGGTTGGAAAAGACTGGTAAGACCATCAATTTCAACCATTCCCCCAACATTGTGAAATCCACAGCTAAACCATGCCCATGGTGCTTAGGAACATGGTTTAAACACTGGACTTGGTAGAAATAAGTTAATGGTTGGACTCAGTGATCTTAAGGGTCTTTTCAAACCAGAAAAATCCCATGATTCTGTGTAAGCACCACATCTACAAGTCTGTAAGTTTGCCATTCACCTCATGGCAAACTCATAGAATTTCTCCCCTGCTTTCAAATCCCCCGTGTTCTGTGCCAGATATGGCCAAGCAGTGGAATGCAGCTGAGCCCTCCTGCATGGACAGGCCCTCAGCTTCCAAAGATGCCACTGTACTCACATGGCAGAAAAACTATTTTCTTCAGCATTACAAAATTATGACCCGCTGAAATTCAGCTCCCCAAAAGCAAGTCATCAAAAGATATCTGGTCTCCTTTGAGACATATCTGGGGATAAAAGAAACTTGAAAGCACAACTCTGCAGAATCTGATAAATGATCTACCCCTTGCGAAGCCCCAGTAGGAAGCAGTGACTCTGAGATACACCATTATTTATTTCAAAAGAGTTCCTATGGAGACAAAGTTTGTCAGGAGAGGTCCCAGATCTTATTAGCTCATCTTCCTCTCACAGGCTCCTACTATGCCTGCCCCTGTTCAGTCCATTGATGGAGGCCCAGCTGGAGCTTGGTCCAGCACAGGGATGTTTGTGGTGGGAAGGGGCAGAGTGAGCCCCTCCAGCAGCACCACGGGGCCCTTCCCAGAGATGCCAGCACAACTAGAGACTCAGTAACCCCTCATTATCTGGAGTCACAGAGCTGACATAAGATTTAAGATCAGTCATGGGTTTTTTGTAGTTTGCAAGACCATCACAGGAAAACATCTAAATAACTAAAGAGACCAAATGCTCTTTCTTGCATCACTCCAAAATGTGCATGCACTTTCATGTCCCACATGCAACAGAAAGGATTCCTTCACCTGAGATCTTGCCAGATCACAACCAGATGAGAAAAGTACTATGGGCGAGGACTTTTGGGGCCAGAAAAAGCTTTGGTTGATGTCATAATGGAGTGACTTGGTAAAAACACCAGCGAAGTGGATGGATGCAGAAGGCTGCTGGATAAGGGAGACACAAATGTGTAGAAGCCAGTTTCACTCCAGTTGCTGAAAACTGAAGTAATGCTCAGGTGAGAGGCATGAGGGTGTCTGAGATGTTTTGATCCTGTGTAAGCTGAGCTCTGTACACCAGGCAGCAGTGCTTGAACAGAGAGGGAGAGGCAAGCAAGACCCCAAACCAGGTGATGCGGGGGAACCACGCAAAGAGTCTGTGCGGATGGTTTGGCTGCAGGTCCTCTTCCCTCTGCTGAGACACTTTATGGCATGGTTTCATTGCAAAATGGTATTAAGAGCAGAAATGGTGAAGTGGGGCCCCCAGGAATACCTGTGTAGATTTACCAAGAACAGGGCTTCTAGGGAGTTTTAGACCATCAGGTCTAAATCAGCCTAGTTAGGTATTTAGTTCCTCTGCTTTGAAATGAGGTAACAGAAACAGAGAAACCACATTTATTGGAAAAAAAAAAACCTCATGAAGCTGACAACAAAACTTGAAAAAAAAATACTGACAATACTTTTGAATTTGTCTTCGGTTCCTGGACCATTGCATACTGTCATTTTTTTCTTATTTAAACAGATACTGTAATTTTCCCACTAGCTTACAGTAAAGAAGAGTATTGAGGAGGAATCAGTGCAGGTTTGTGCAGGTTTTCAAGATTCCAGGATTAATAATCTAACATTTTGGTATAAACATAGGAATGTTACATAGCACACTGTCTAAATATTCTACATCAATGTACAAGAACAAAAATCTGCTGTTTCTATAAAATGTGTTTCAATCAGGATCAGTAATACTAGATGATACATTATTGTGAAAGTACTTAATTTAGTCTAATAAGCCAGATATTTCACTATAGTTCCATCTATGTAATATTCATATTTAAATATTTCTTCTAATAAAACAGGTAATAAACATGGAAATAAAAATTAACACTCATAACTAATTGGAAAAATATTTTTATCAGATTGAAGATTTCCACAAAATGTTTTGAAAGTCTTGAACTCTTTTACCTAATAATCTGACTTTCCTATTTATAATACTTATAATACTTATTATACTATTTATAATGTAGTGTAGGTACACTACACATTACTCAGACTCTCTGTCACCTTAACTGATTCCCCAATTTCTCTATAGTGAAGAGCTGATAAATCAGTACTTTAGTAAGAACAGTGATGAAGTACTACTCAGCCAGTAATGCTGTTAACTTTTAACTTAAGAAACTCAATACTAATTTTTTGTGTTACAAAAAAAGTACACATCTGTTATCATTTGCTTTCATATAGCTTAATGTAATTACAATTTATTAATAAATAGTGAAACGCTGTACTTGTTGAAAAATTTTAAGTGTAGCCAAATTGGTTTGAAATAATAAAGATGTTGTTCTATCTGTGTGCCTTTTCACTCTGAATAAATACTGATGGCCACAACAGTCCTACAATACTAAAACAACCATTGAACTTCAAAAAATGAAAGTTGTGAGTTTTGTCACCATCTGATAGGCACATACTCCAGCTGGTAAAACCAGTCTGTGTTTTCAGGTGTCTATTAAAATTAATAGACCTAAAAAAAAAATTAATTAATTGGGACCTCCAGCATTTCACTGGATAGGGATCCAAGTTTCCAGACAAAATACTTGGTTAGTAGTGACAGGCTGTCTCTTTTATATGGCTTGACCAAAGAAAGTACCTCTTCTACATTGTAAAACAGTGGAAGAGACATGGGCAATTAGCACAAGCAAAACATTTTCACTTGATAAGTCAATCTGGGCTGTTTTTTCTGCCCTGTCAGCAGTGTCTGAAAACAAAGGAGACATAGCAGGCCCAGGAGACAGCTTGTCTGCCCAACCATTTTTCTGAAGGATCTCTTAATTTGTTTTAGAAAGCACATAGAAAACCTTCTAGGTGTCAAAATTTAATATGCCACATAGCATACTGCAGCAACTGACACCGTGGGACACATGAAAGGCTACACTAAACCAGTGTCTTTAGGGAACATATTTCTATACTTTGTCTCCACCTCCCTGGTTATCACAGCAATCCCTTGAATAGGCAATGAGACCTGGTCTTTTTTCCAGCGATTTGATAAACAGTTGATAACCAATGGTTCATTAAGCTCTTGGAGTATATAAGCCACAAGGTTTTCAGTGTGCCCCTGTGCTTAGGGGGTTTGACAGCTCCCTGTTCATCAGCCCAGGAGTCACTGGAAGATGTTCTTGAAGGCAAAAATACTTGCTTTTGCTCTGAGTGTTTTCCTAGGAGTGGCAACAAGCTTTGACATTGGATTATCCACGAAATGTGTAGTGATACCCAAGGAGATGGGCATGTGCCACAAGATTGGGTACTCCGAAATGAGGCTTCCCAACCTGATGGGACACACAAGCATGGCAGAGGTTATCCTAAAATCCACCACCTGGCAACACCTTGTGCACACGAACTGTCACCCCCACGTGAGGACATTCCTGTGCTCCCTGTTTGCACCCATCTGTTTAGATACGTAAGTATCACAGCACAATACAGAACTCCAGCCTTTATTTTACGTGACAGGAATCAATTTAAATACATGCTTATCATAATCTAAACGTGATCTCCACTTTATCTAGAATAATTCTGCTAACTTTTTTGTACTCATTGGAAAGAAAAGAACTGAACACATGTTCCACTTCAACTCTAGTTTGCTTTGGCAAAATGAATGCTGTTATCAAAGAATATGATGTTTTATTTGGTTACAATTGAAATTTTATTCTTGTTAATTTAAGGCTGAGCACCTATTATGAGTAGAATCAGGGTCTTGCTGAAGCTTTTCTGGGGTTGTAATTAAAAGTTTTTAGAACTGTGACTTAATCCTATAAGGACAGTCGAGTCTATATACAGACCACTTGCATAGTTTTCCACAGCTGCTTCTTCTAAATCTATATTATTCTTGAAGGTTGTTAAATATCAGTGAAGACCATGTACTTTGCATAGAAATCACTGTTGCAACAGTTTCTGTTATCACCAAGTGAGTTTAAGTGATTCAGCCTGGCATTTCCTCCTGCAACAGGTTTATCCATCCTTGTAGGAGTATGTGTGTTGCTGTCCGTGACAGCTGTGCCCCCGTGCTCACCTGCCATGGACACCCTTGGCCTGACAGTCTGGACTGTGACCGGTTCCCTGCAGATGAGGACATGTGCCTGGCATCTCTTACAAAGGAATATAAACACTTGCACAAAGGTAGCTGGAAGGTGGCAGAATGGAGAGTGTCTGTACTCTGTGTTCCTGGGGATTGAGGAGATACAAGGGACATCATTCCCAGACAAATTGTGATTTTGTAGAGTCGTGTCTATCCATACAGCTTCACCCTGTTTGTCCAGATGGCAAGGGAAAATGCTAGTACTTGCAGTGTAAACTGAAGAAAACCTAATATGGTGTAAATCAGCATTGCCTCAAGAAAAAAAAAGTGTAGATAATCTATGCTTAGGCAGTGGGGGGAGGCAATTATCACCCTGCACAGCTAAGGGCAGTCTAATACCCACGACAGCACACTGTGTTGGATTTATTTAGAGGTCTCTGTAAGGATTTATTAACAGCCTTTATTGCTGATAAATTTATTGATACAATGAAGTGGTTCCCAGATCAGCTTAGAAAAGTTGGGGTGATTAATACCTGATTTTCCTTTGGGAAACCTGTAGTATCATGACTTTAACGTTCAAATCTTCAAATGCACTCAGGCTTAATAACTTCTGCAGAGAACAGTAGGAATCAGTTGCTGCTGGCACACCTGAATTTGTATATTCACATTACTAGTGCAGCTGCACCTAGAATCACTGACAGAATCAGCCACCTAACCTCTTTCCCTCCCAGCATAGCTGTATTAATAATAATGTATTTATTACCATGTTTGATGATGATCATTGAGATTGTCAGTCTGAACAAGGGCTGAATGGGCATAGAAAATGAAGCTTCTTTTCATCCCTAACCACTTTTTCAGAGAAATGTAGATTTTCACATTACCACTGACCATTTGTGTGTTTTCTCTGTCATCCTTGTGGTTAAACAGTGTGCTCTTAGTTTTTACAGCAGACAATTAATACAAAAGATTCTAAAGATAATGATGAAACTTTTGTAATTTCTTACCAGTCCTGCCACAGCCTGCCTGCCAGGCCTGCCCAGCAGTGGAGGAATTCTTTACACACAAAAGAGTTCTCGACGTCTTTTGTGACAATAACTTTGGTAAGTCCTTCCTAATATAGATGCTATTGAACAGAATAACAGCACTCCTTCTAAAATGCTTTAAAATTAGGACTAAAATAACTGAGAGTTTCTGCTCAGTCCTAAGAGATTGGCTCCTGATTTTAGATTGTTTATAAGAACATGGTCTTCCCAGTCAAAATAGAGGGATGATTTTTTTTTTGCATGAATGATTTATTAATGATCTATATTACAACCAAATGACTTCTGTTCTATTCTAGTTGGCTACATGGTAGTACAACATGCTTTATGGAAAATATTTCTGGCAAAAGCCTTTTTTAGTGTGTAAACCCAAAGTATAGCTTTGGTTGTTTCACCAGTGAAGTCTGTGTCCTTGTTACCCACATGCATGAGTTGTTTGTGATACATAGAAGGAGTATTGAGAGCTTACTGAGCTTACTGAGAAGGAGAGTCAGAAAATCATACCAATAAAAGAAATCCTTACCTCATGTTGTCTTACTGGAGTGACAGGCAATATTTGTGAGTTTGCCCTAGAAACCTCCTGCAAAGCCCTTTAAGGTTAGTCCAAAGACTTTCAGTGACTTTGCCTGGTTTTAGAATAGGCAGTATAGAGAAGTTTCTTACTGTTTAGTAAGGACAAAAGCTCTTCAGACTCAAAACTTCAGGGCCCTCAAGTAAGGTGGAGAAATGCCTGTAATGAAAAGGGAATATCTAAAAGGGTGGTTTCAGCAAGCTTTACTAGTTTGGGGTTTTTTGCTGAGGAGTTCATAACATTTACAAAGTGAGTTTCAGGAGAACTACTTGGGCAAGCTGGGCAGCCTTGTGATACAAGAACAATGTCAACAGCTTACAACATCTAACTATCCAAAAAGTTTAACATACATTCTGATGGTAAAAATACATTATTCACCCTTGTGAAAAAAAGTATCTACTATTTACATAACCTTTATTTTCAAAGAAAATTTTTAATGTATCCTGCTGCTGTGGAAGACCTTGAGGTACTCTATCAGCATAAATTATGATAGTGTTTTTAAGGAATCATCCTGCTCTCGTTGGTAGTGTTTCTTTCCACATTTGAGCAAACAGAGTGATTTACATGTTTCCTTTTTTTCCCTTAGCAGTGAAAGTAAAGCTATCCAAAAAAAGAACAGTATTTGGTGACCAAGAATATAACATTGAATGCCAAGTGGAATTTGTTACCCAGGGCTCACTCCTGCTGTATGAAACTCAGAATATGATACAACAGTGGCTGCTTATCAATGAAAACTGTATGCAGAGGATGACCCCAACCCATCGTCCCATGGTGTATCTCCTTGTGGGAAATATTGAAGAGGGCACCATTTTAGTGAACCAGGTTTATCGTTGGCAGAGGAGGGACTCCCAGCTGGCTTTGGCCACTCAGAAGTGGAAATACCATAAATGCTTGTAAATAGTTATCATATTATTTGTAAAAAAATATTATACTTCTCATGCCAAACTTATATTGTAAATAGGAATGTACATTCTTAATTTCCTGTTAAATTGTCTTGTAAGTTGGACTTAAACCCCAGTGTTATCAGGCCTCCTTTCTATAGTGTTCCAGCTATCCACATCAAGTTTGAACTTGGTCAAGCATGTATAAATGTTTCTTTGAGTTACTGCAAAAATATGTTGTCATATCCACAAAAACTGGCATAAAACACTTTTGATGCAGATGACTAACTTTAATGTGTATGTCTATACTGCTCACTCTGGCATTTTCTCAAGATACCTAAACTTTCCCTTGCTTAATGTTTCATTAATCAGCCTCATTTTCTCCCATCAGAGTATGGCAGCCCTCTGCTGGTCACTTTTGCTGGAATCAACTTGGAATAAATAAGAATAACTGCAAGCATGATGCAATTGACCCCAGCTACAGGAAGATTTGGTTGCTGGGCATTTTACAATGACATAGGTGGTGGTGTCTCGGTGTTACCATCTGAGAGCATAGTCTGAAAGCAGTTTTTGAAAGTTTTTATTCTTGCATGACCATCTTGAATGTTACATAGTCCAACTGGAATAAAAATTGGGTTCCTTTACTGAAAGGTGCCTTCTCATTTTCAGACACATTAAAAATCCAGTGAGGAATCTTTACCAGCTTTAGAGGTGGGCTGCAGGGAGCTAATAGAGTAATACTATTCAAGAAATGTGAAATATTACAGTGGCCACTTGATTAGCATTGTCATTGTCATTGCAATACACTGACATTAACGGCTACATGAAGATGGATAGAACTTCATTTTAGTTTTTATAAATATGTATAAAAGACCCAAACACAGGTAATCAATAATATATAAATTAGAAGCTATTTCACTAATGCAGTGTCTACTATGTCATATTTTCTTGAAACAAATGTGGAAAAGTTTACAGTCAGTAGCTTTTTAAAAACTGCACTTCTAATGATCTGTTTTCCTGATAGTTCCCACACAGTGCAGCTTTGTATGCATGGCCCTGAGGACAACTCCATCATATTTTACCATGAAGTGGAAAACTAGTAGTAAGTGAGGGGGGAAAAAAAGTTGAAACAACCTATATTCAGCTTTGTATTGTATAATGAAGTCTCCCTGCAGGAAAAGCGGTGAATATTTAAAGCATTCTGTCCGCAGACACGGCAGCTGCTCAGGAGGGTCTGCAGGAGAAGCACCGCACCTGGGCTCGGTCTGGGGGGATGCGGGGTCTGCAGGAGAAGCACCGCACCTGGGCTCGGTCTGGGGGGATGCGGGGTCTGCATCTCCGTGCTGGGAGTGAGATCCTCGTCAGCCGGCAGAAACGCAGGAGCACCCGTTCCAAGTTGTTATTTCATCTCTGTTTACATTAGAGGATGACACAGAGACCAGGGCTGTATTTTGGTTTTTTCCTCTTGGATTCGCTTTATGCTAAAACCTTATCAAAGCGTGTGACTGAACTACCCTGGGCAGGAAAATCCCAGCTCTCAGGACTGCTTCAGAGACCTCTGGCAAAGGAACGGGGACAAAGAGCAAAACCAGTTTTTCTTTACGCATAGCTCACGCCTTTCTGTTACGCAACACTGGAAGGTACAGCGGCAACTACAAATTAAATTTAGGCATTCCCCCCCCCCTTCCTCCGGCCCGCCCGCCTCACTCCCCGGTCCGGGAGCGGGGCGGGGACTCGCCTCGACACTCCCCGGTCCGGGAGCGGGAGGAGCGGGCGGAGGAGCCCAGGGGTTCCCGGGGCCATGCTCTGAGTGACGAGCGCCGCTTTCCCGCCCTCACCGCTCCGGAAGCCGAGCCCTGCCTGCAGCCCGACCCGGGCCCTGAGGCACTGTCGCCCGCCCACCCGCTGCGGGGCTCGGGCGGTTCCGTGTCAGGGCTGCCCCGGCGGGATAAAGGCGGGGAACGGAGCGGGCCCGGGGCCCAGGGTAAGGCACGCTCCGGGGCTTGGGTGAGGCGGCCCGGCAGGCAGCTGAGAGGTTTGTCCCCGCCCTCCTCGCGTTTCTTTGTTTCTTTTACAGGTCTCATTTGGTTTTTTGGGGGGATACCGCAAAAGTTTTCAGCGCAACAGATCCGCGCAGTTGCGGTGTCCGTGCTGTCTGTAATCCTGTCTGCCCTGCTTGGGGGGGCTGTGGTTTGGGTTTCCCAAGTAGCTGCTGCTTCTCACATCATCCGAGGCGGGTGAGCAGCCGTGTGTGATGGTGGGGGCAGGTGATTCTGTGCTCAGATCTTCCTGCTGGGGCTCCTGGGGCATGGAGGGGTGACATGACCCCTTCCCCTGCACCAGAAACACCCGCACTGAGGTTTGGTAAGTTCAGGTGAGGGTGAATTTTACCTGCACGCATCCAGGTTCCAGGCCTGTGGCATTGGCTTGGCACTGCTGCCTCACTCCTCATCTCGCTCCTCGTCCATCTTCTCAGGGCTCCTTCTAAGGGGTTTTCTTTGATTTTGTTTTGTAAGTACAAAGTCAAAATCGCAAAATCAAGCAAGCAGTTATGTTGTGGAGTGTTATAAAAATGACCAATGATCGAGACTCAATGTTCTCTTTAGTAACTTGGTTTAATTAATAAAATTGCAGTAAGCAAGGCAGCGCTGGGTGTGGGGGACGAGCAGAATCCCAATCCCTCACTCACACCGATCAAAGCTCTGACATTATCTTATATTGAGTACAATTCTATACATATTCATTTCATTATAATATTCGTAATAGGTGGAGTCTGGGTGGAATCTAGGCAGAGTCTTCTTTTTGGGGAGATGTATTGGGGTCTTCAGGGGGTCTTTGGAGGAAGTAAGAAGTCCTCATCAGGCTTGAACTTTTACATTTCTTGGTTCTGCTGACTCCTCTGCTGACTCCACTATGTCGCTGCAAGACGGTATCAGACTTTGACCATAACCATTGTCTCTTATCTGTTTGTTGTGACATCTTTGTGGGTTTTTGTGTGTAGGTGTTTGCATTCTTTTGGTGCTTAGTTAGCCTTTGGCTAACAGGAGTTAGTAGTATTAGGGGTTTACTCTATTTTTTACTGATATTTAGTTCTTATTTAATTCTTTTCCTGAATTTTACTTGGTTAGGAATACAAATTCATCAACATACATTACAGGAATACAAATTCATCAACGTGTATCACAGGGACAAAGATTCTCACTAGTCAATAGAAATATTAAGTTTGTTTTTATACATGTTTGCTTCTTGCCTGAAATAGGTTTCTTGGGATTTTTTGTTTTGTTCTGTCTGTAGCAATGGCTTCAGGAACAGCGCTGGTTTACGATGAGGAGATGACCACTCATAAACTACTTTGGAGCGAGTAAGTCACTGCTGTCCTTTTTATGAACAGATTCTTATTAGAACTTCTGTGGCAAGCAGATGTAGTTTTTTGTTAATGTAATTGGAAATACCTAGAATGATAGAAACCCGGCCATTTTTCTGGTAAATAAAACCTCTTTCCTTTTGGAGATTTTTAAAATTTTATTGCTAGTTTGTATCCAGATGCCATAACAATAAACTGAAGCTGGATTTGAAAAGTTGTAGGCCTTAACAAGAAGTGTTAGCTTTAGGCATCTGAGTAGCTCTCTAAATAAAGTATTTTAAGCTAATTAAATTGTTTATAAAGCAATTTATCGTTGTTCTTGGAAAAAATATGTAGATATACTTAGCTGAAACTTGTCAGTTACATTCAGTCAGAAATTGGTATATGCCACTTGCTTTAATTTACCTAAGTTACACCAGTTCTCCTCTGTTCACCTCCACTGTAATCTACAGCCTTTTATTTCAGCACTCCTGTGTCTGTAGTTCAGCATTGCTACTTTCAGTGGTGAGGAAACAAAAAATGATGCTGCTGTGTTTCTTTTTTTATTTAAGAATCATATATATTTTTTCTGCTTACGTATTTTAGAACCATATTTTGGCTCAATTACAAAGCAAAAAGTATTTAAAGATTTTATTTTTCTTTTACGCTATCATGTGCCTCTATGCAGGTAATTAATCTTCTTACAGTGGGAGGTTAAAAGCTAGGCATTATGAAGGGTGTGTGTTAGCTGTGCTGGTATGGTGTCATAGTAATATGATTATTGCTTATTTTTAGTCCTGTTTGTGACATTGAAGTGCCAGAAAGATTGTCATCCTCCTATGAGCGGCTTAAATATTACGGTATTGTGGAAAGATGTGTCCATGTGCCTGCCAGAGAAGGGAGCGAGGAGGAGATCCTGTTGGTTCACAGGTCTGAAACTTCCTTTCATCACCATTCAGATTAATTCAGTGAAATAACAGATCTAGTATCTCCAGGTCATATTATGCTCCATTTGTGAAAGTGTGCTACAAAACTCATCAAATCCCAGTAAACTTAGTGGAAAATGTGTTACACTTATATTAATAAGGTCGGGTATGGTGTAGGTCCTGAAATATGATTGCAAAGAAATGCCTTATACATTAGAGTAAAAGTAAATTTCTAATTAAAATTGGTACAAGACCTTCAAAAGTATAGCAAAATGAGTATTTCTTTAGAAAGATAAGAACCTCCTCTTTCTCCCAAGCATCTTTGAGATGGAGTGAACCAAACAGAAAAACTTTGCAGGTGATTCTGGAGGGGGAGCAGTTAAAAGGAACAGAGGCCTGGCCATTCTGAACTTAGGGCACTGAAGTCTGCTCTGGCATATGTCACCTCAGTGTGGTGATTCTGCAGCCAGCTGCAAATCATTCTGTGTGTTGCTTGTGCACTTGTTTGCCCTTGTCAGGGAGCAGCAGAGGTGATCTTCTCTGAAAGGCAAGAGGAGGTGGGAGCAGAGGATGATGAGAATGCAGCTAGAGGCAGTGGTTTAATGGCTAAGGGCAGAATCCCACAATACCCAGGTAAGACAAGCAGCTCTGATCCAGTGATGGTCAACAGATTCAGCCGTGACTTCAGATTGCCTGATGAGGCCATAGTGACAAGGCAAGTTAGAGGTCAAGCTGAAGAGTCAGTCCACAGGTCAGGGTCCAGGTCCAGATCAGTGGGGTTCATGGCCAGACATAGTCGTGGCTGCACAACACAGCTGCAGTGGCAGCAAGGGTGAGACCCTTACAATAAAAGCAAGTGCCAAGGGAAGAGGGGGGAGCCTTTGCTGAAGCAGAGCTGTTGGGAGGGAGCCTCTGCTGAGGCTCCTTCTGTCTGTCTTGGGCTGACCCCCTCTACTGTCCCTGCTCGTGTTGAACTCAGCAGCCAAACTCCAGGAGGGAAGGGATGTCCTCAAGGCCCTGACACCTGTGACAAGGACCATAGGTAGATCCAAAGGTATGCTTTAATTTTCAGCTTCCAGAACAGTATTCTTCCTAAGTACATACTTGTTTGTTAGAATGCAGTTAGTGCTGTGTACCAGTACAATTTATTTGCATAGTAAATAGATTGCTCCTTGGGTATGGAAGAAGCCTGACCATTATTTCCAGGTGATTTGCTTCGGTTAGAGACTGGACACATGATCTCACAAAGTCTTGTCTTGGTTTCCATAGGTAAGCTAGAGATAACAGAGCTCTTTCTCTTCTAAAGCACTTGTAGATTGAAACAAATTTGTAACTATAAAAGGTTTTGTTTGAGTTCACAGTTAGTTATGAGCCTGCTGATGAAGTTAAACTAGTAATTTTATATTTGTTCAGGTTCATATAGTTTATTCCTGTTAATGCCTTCATTCTTAAGCCACTGTTTAGCTCTATTTCCATTAGGCAGCATTAGTGTGTCACATTTTATTGTGAAATTCTGGTTGCTTTGGCATTGTCCACCTAGTGGACCACATGTGGTTGCTATGTCCTGGTTTAGGGCAGAGATGGAAGAGAAGATGCAGTCAGCTTCCACTGCACAAGGTCAGGAGAGCACTGATGGAAAGTTAGGGAAACATTGGTTCTAGCATCTTAGTACTTACTGCACTCTTGAACCAGTGAAAAGAAAGAGTTAGTACACACCTCATGAGGGATTCACTCAAATAACCCCTTTCCATAGAACAAGGGAGCACTGGACACATATTCTCAGGTTAAAATTCACACATTGATGACTGCCAGAGTCCTCATTTAGTTTTTGTTGGGCTGGTGTATATATACATAGTGTGTACTGCAAAATAGACAAAGAGCCTTTTTTTGAAAACAAGTGCTTTTGCTACTGGAAAAAGAAGAATGTCATATACTTAAGACATCCAAGAACCCTTGCTTTCATTGCATTCCTTATTTTTTTCCTCTATATCCTGCAACTAGTGTTCCAGAGTATCTACTGGACTTGTGAACTCTCATAGAAAGCCCCTTTTAACATACATACTCTTACTTTTAATTGCATTTTGCAAAAAAACACCCAAATTTTAGGTCTGTTTGCTTAATTAAGTGTTGTGTTAATCCCCTTCTCTCCTCTGCAGTCCAGAACATCTGGAAGTGGCAAAAAGCACTCAAACAATGAATGAGGAGGAACTGAAAAGAGTCTCTGGAAATTATGATGCTTTTTTCTTTCATCCGGTGTGTAAGCTAAACTGTTTCCTGTACTGAGTTACAAGTGTTTGTGGGGTTTTGCATCTGAATGGCACTTTTCTAAGCAGGAAAAGATTAGCAATACATTTTTTGCTACTATCAATGCATGTTTTGCTTGCTTATATTTATTACATTATTGTTATTTGTTTCAAGTTAATATACTGATGTAATTTAAATTTGTTAAGTGTCCTGTCATCTAGTCTGTCATTGCATCATGCCATTGTAGAACACTACTCAAATTTTAGGTCTTTTTCTGTCACTTAATGTCACTGTAGGCCATTACTGACCTGCGTTATCCCACTTTGCTAACAGTCAGTCTTAAATGCTGTGGTACCACGTAATAGAGATTGTCTTTTTTGTTTTGTTTCTATGAGGTTTCATTCCTTACATTCAAAGATGCCATATTATTGCACTAGTCAGCTCAATATATCCTTCTGTTTCTTAACTGCTCAAGAGAGAACATCATTATAAAAGGATATGACAATCACAGGTGAACCTATTAGAAAGAACACTGGAATTTGTGCTGTAAAATTCTGTTTTCAACAATCTGCCTACAACCTTGGTAGGGTAGGCTTAAGACAGTTTAGCAGGGGTGTAAAATCATGCCATGTGTGGTTTATAAATATGTAAGGGATGAGTGCCAGAAGGATGGAGTCAAGCTTTTCTCAGAGGTGACCAACAATAGGGCAAGGGGCAGTGGTTATAAACTGGAGCATAGGCAGTTCCATGTAATATTAGGAAGGATTTTTTCACTGTGAGGGTGACAGAGCACTGGAACAGACTGCCCAGGGAGTCTCCTTCCCTGGAGACATTCAAAACCCACCTGGACACATTCCTGTGTGACCTGTTGTAGGTGACTCTGCTCTGGAAGGGGGGGTTGGACTGAATGATTTTTTGAGGTCCCTTCCAACCCCTAACTTTCTATGATTCTGTGATTAGTTTAAAACAAGCTGATGGGTGATTGGTGACAACTAAGATTCTCTTTTTTCAGAATACTTTCCGCTGTGCCAGACTAGCAGTAGGAGCAACTTTGCAGCTGTTGGATGCTGTGATGTCAGGAAAAGTATGCAACGGAATGGCATTAGTAAGGTAAGAAAATATGTGAGAAAGTCTTCACTTCTCTCCAAAATTTCCTTTGTTGTGAGTAACCATATAAAACTTGGTTTTAGACCTCCAGGTCACCACAGCCAGAGAAATGCAGCTAACGGGTTCTGTTTGTTCAACAATGTGGCTATTGCAGCAGAATATGCAAAAGTGAAATACCATCTACAGAGGTAAGTGCATGGCTGACCCTAGAGAAGCTTAGCATATGGAAGGAAGGCATTTAGATGAGTGTTTGATAATATACTGTTTTAGATTATTGTCTAGAGCTTTCTGGGTGTCATGTAACTTTTGGCACAGAAAAACATTATCTGTACCCCCTTTACGTCGAGATAATGTGGTTCTTCTAATTAATGTGTTTTTATACTGATCATTACAGAATCCTAATTGTTGACTGGGATGTGCACCATGGTCAAGGAACTCAATATATATTTGCAGAAGATCCAAGGTTTGAAGGATATTTTATTTATTTAATATGTTAGCTGGTTAAATATTGCTTTCCTCTGTAATAAATAGGATTTCTTAACTTTCTAAAACTAGAATCTTACAAACCATTCTTACTGTTTTAGTCACACTGTTTTCACTTGTTATCAAATAAAGGGAAAATTCTAACAAAAAGAAATATGTAAATTTATTCCATTGTAAAGAATAACAATCAAAATGAGCAATATGACCACTTTGGTTTGCTAGTAGTTAGATCCCTCTGTGACAGTGCTGAGGTAGTATCACTCCTCTCCTTGGTTCAAGTATTCAAATGGTCCTTGGATAAAACACATGAGCTTTATATTGTTTTCTGAAAAGTCACAGAATTAGATTCTTGAAACAGGTCTGCTCTTCTGAAAATGCCTTGTCTTTGATGGGAAGGGGTTGCATGCATACAATGTTTTTTTAGCTGTTCTCCTTGGTTAATTTTGGCATAGGACCAACTGTACGAAGTTTTGCAGTCAACAGTCCATAAAGATAACTAAGGGGAAAGGACAGTTCTGTTTTCATACTTCAGCCATCAGGTTCAGGATATTAAGTTGCTTTCAGGATCTTTTCCTCAAGTTGGATTTGTTTCTTGTATCTTTCAGTGTGTTGTATTTTTCTTGGCATCGCTATGAACATCAGGAATTCTGGCCATCACTCAAAGAATCTGATTATGATGCTGTGGGTCTGGGAAAAGGAAAAGGTTTTAACATAAATTTGCCTTGGAATAAGGTAAATGTTGATTACAGCACAACAAAGCAAATGCAATAGCTTTCTATCTCATGGTTTACATTTGCCAAGAAGTGCACTGCTTCACTTGCATGGCACAGTCTTGGCACAGTGTGCCCTCTTCCTGTCTATATAATGTCTGCTAAGAAATATGGCTCAGAATATGATAATGTTTAAAAACAAAAAAGGGGGAGAAACTGTACATGGTCTTTTTCTTTAGTATCTTGCCTAGGCATCAAAACAAAAAGTGTTTCAAGACCTGAGAAAAATGTTGGATGTTTATGCACTTAAATGGAGTTTGTTTTTCTTGATCTCATAAGGTTACCTTTAACTTTTGATGCTATCTCTCCCTAAAGTCTTTAAGAACCTTGAAAATTTTCTATTCCAACTGGAAAATATGATTCGTGCCTCACATTTTGTAGGTTGGGATGGGAAATTCAGATTATCTTGCTGCGTTCTTCCATGTGCTGCTTCCAATGGCTTTTGAGGTAATTTTTTACTGCTCTGCTGTTTGAATAGAAAAAATAAAGACTCGTTAAGCAAATACCTTTCAATTTTTGTAGAAATGCAATAGCTCCCAGTAGCAGAGTTAACACATTGTTTTTCTGGTATAAATAATGTTCTGATTGACTGAATAATATTTACAGAATGCTAGCTTTTAAATAATCAATATCATGATCAGCAACTTCTCCATCAGGAGTGAAAACAGTATAAAAAGGTAATATCATTTTTTATTCAAGGTGAGTCTTTATTTCTGTTCATATTCTAGCTGAAAAAACAGCTTGAAATCCAGTACAAAATTGAAAATAGGACATAAGAACATGCTACCACTCTCTCTGTTTTGTAACAGTTTGATCCTGAACTGGTTCTTGTCTCCTCTGGGTATGATTCTGGAATTGGAGACCCTGAAGTAAGTAACTTGTGACTTTTGTGTTGCCAATCCTGAATCTGTTTGTCCTATCTCTTAAATGTCATGTGATTCCCAGGTGAACTCGCTTTGACCAAGCTAAAAATATATGTTTGAGTCTTTAGGGTGACCCCAGCTCATTAAATACTACAACAACACATGTAAAGACAAATTATCACATAGGCATAATTAATGTGTTTGGTTTTGCACCTTCCTTTAATGCAGCTGGTTGAACATTTTATTAGATTCAAAGAGAGACAAGTGTCCCAGTATTCACACTCAGACTCATGTATTTCAGATTGTATGGGGGATAGGGATTACCCATGGTTTTGACTCAAGGATTTGTCTCATTTTTTTTCTTTGTTTAGGGTCAGATGAATGCCACTCCTGAGGTTTTTGCCCACCTTACCCATTTCCTGATGCAGTTAGCTAATGGAAAGCTGTGTGTCATCCTAGAGGTAAAGACTTTGGAAATGTACTCCCATTGGAAGGGTCTTTGTATTAGAGCCATATAGTGCCAGCTAAGAAGCTAGGAAGAGAAACTTCTTGAAATAATAATTTATTCTTAATTTCTTTTTTGAGGATGAGGGGTGTTTTGACAATGCTCTTACACATTAAAAGAAATGCATGTCTTAAAGACTGATTTTTTTTAACTTACTATGTTGAAACAGAGAAGCATATATACTCATTGTTCAAAAAAACATATCCTCCACAGATCTGCTCAGTTCTTGTGAACAGTGACTAGTCTGCTACTCTAGATAGTCCCAAAATTCATTAAAATGTATTTAGTGTGTTACCAGTGTTTCTACAAGTACGTCTTACTCCAGGAGAGTTCAGAAAACATGTAGCCTCAATATATTCCTACTTAGGCTTAGGTAATGGAATCCTCACTAAATTTCCTCTTTTTTTTTTAAAGCCTCTTTTTTTTTTTTTTTAAAGAGCTCTTTTTGAAAAAAAATTTTAAATGTTTCATTCTTTTGAGACGTAAATTTCAACTCCCTTTTTCTGCTGCTTATTAGAAAACAGTGGCTTTTCAGGTAAATAAGCATGTGGCAGTGCTAGTGCCAACATGATCTCCAAGAACAAACTGTTAATGCAGATTCACTTGACCTCTGTTTGCATGACCTTGCTTCCTTCATCCTTGACACAGATATTTCTGTCTACTGGCTGAAATGCAAATAAAAATCCTTTTCTAACACAGATGATATGACTGTTCCATGGGTGTATGCAAGAAGCAGTCTGTCAGCTGCAGTCTTAAATCTAGCTTCAGTTCTCCAAATTCTGCCAAACCTTTAGGACAACTATATGTTAAGTGTCAGGCTCTGGGAGATTTCCCTTATACAGACATTTTAGATGACAGTGATAGTATTTGCCTTCTGAGAAATCTTCCACAAGAATTGTTTGTTTCATGGATAGGAATGGAGTAGGTGTATGCTTATAAGGCTTCCATTGCAAAGTCATGAGTGATTTCCAAAATTAACTGAACCATGATAAAGTGAGTTTACTCATGGGGATGTTCAGCAAGTAGCCTCTAACTTACTGTTTTTATATTGAAAACCCCTGACTTGTACTTGCATATCATCTTCCATTTCTGTAAATTCAGAATATTTCAAATGCTCTATTTATTTTCCATTAGTATACTCAGATATATGTTACAAGTACATGTTCCTTACATGACACAAAATACTTTTTTCTAGGGTGGGTACCACTTAAAGTCATTGTCTGAATCAGTCTGCATGACTGTAAAAACTTTGCTTGGAGATCCTGTACCTCATCTCACTGGAGAAATGGCACCTTCTCTAAGGTAAGGATATGAAGAATTTTAGAACCACCCATGTATTTATCAAAGAGACTAAAGAAATGCATGCTTTGCTGAAGCAAGGTTTTAATATCACAGAATCAGAGTGGTTTGGGTTGGAAGGGACCTTTAAAGGTCATCTAGTCCAAGCCCCCTTGCAGTAAGCAGAGACATCCTCAACTAGATCAGGTTGCTCAGAGCCTTGTTGAGCCTCACCTTGAATATCTCCAGGGGTGAGGCCTCAACTACCTCCCTGGGAAACCTGTTCCATTTTTCTACTACCTTCACAGTAAAGAACTCTTTCCTAACATCCAATCTAAATCTACTCTTCTGTAATTTAACCATTGCCCCTCATTCTATCACTATAGGCCTTTGTAAACAGTCCTTCTCCAGCCTTCTTGTATTTCAAGTACTGGAAGGTCACTATTAGGCTCCCCAGAGCCTTCTTTTCTCCAGGCTGAAAAACACCAGCCCTCTCAGCCTGTCTTTGTAGGACAGATTTTCCAGCCTCCTGATCATTTTCATGACCTTCCTCTGGACCCACTCTGTCAGGTCCATGTCCTTCCTATATTGAGGGCTCCAGAGCTGGATGCAGTATTCCAGGTGAGGTTTTACCAGACCAGAGTAGAGGGGCAGAATCACCTCTCTCAACCTGCTGGCCACACTTCTTTTGATGCAGCCCAGGATGCAATTGGCCTTCTGGGCTGCAAGCACACACTGTGGTTCATGTCCAGCTTCTTGCCCACCAGCACCCCCAAGTCCTTTTCCATAGGGCTGCTTTCTATCTCCTCATCTCTCAGCCTGTATGGATAATAAGGATTGTTCTGACCCAGGTGCAGGGCCCTGCACTTGGTCTTGTTGAGCCTCATGAGGTTCACCTGGGAGCATCTCTATGGCTTGTCCAGGTCCTTTGGGTGATACCCATCCCTCTGGCATATCAACAGCACCACTCAGCTTGGTGTCATCTGCAAACCTGCTGATGGTGCACTCAATCCTGCTGTCTATATCACTGATAAAAATGTGAAACAGTACAGGTCCCAGTATGGAACCCTGAGGGACACCACTTGTCACTGGCCTCCATCTGGACTTCAAGCCATTGACCACTGCCCTCTGGATGTGACTGTCCAGCCAATTCCTTATCCACTGAACAGTCGACCCATCAAATCCATATCTCTCCAGCTTGGTGAGTAGGATGTTGTAGGGGACCGTGTCAGAGGCCTTGCAGAAGTCCAGATAGATCACATCACTAGGTCATCCCTTGTCCACTGATGTAGTCACTCCATCATAGAAAGTCACTAAATGACATCAGGCAGGATTTGCCATTAGTGAAGCCATCCTGGCTGTCTGTGGTCACCTCCCTGTCCTCCATGTGCATAATCAGACCTTCTAGGAGAATCTGCCCAGGCACAGAGGTGAGGCTGACAGTTTGGTAGTTCCCAGGGTCCTCCTTACTACCCTGTTTAAAAATGGGTGTAATGTGTCCCTTCTTCCATTCGCTAGGGAATTCACCTGACTGCCATGACTTTTCAAATATCACAGAGAGTGGTTTGGTGACTACATCAGCTAATTCAGGGACTCTGGGATGTGTCTCATCAGGTTCTATAGACTTATGGATGTTCAGATTCCTCAGGTGGTCACAAACCTGATTCTCCTTCACAGTGGAAGGGACTTCACTGCCATAGTCTCCACCTTGTGTTTTTTTAACTTGGGAGGTGTTGGCAGAGGTTGCCAGTGAAAACTGAGTGAAAAAAAGTTATTGAGAACCTCAGTCTTTTCCTCATCTGCTGTAACACCATTCTTGCTTTTCAAGGGAGATTATATTTTCTTTAACTTTTTTTTTTTTTTTTTTTTTTTTTTTTCTCTCATTGACATACCTGTAGAATCCCTTCTTATTTTTCTCATCCCTTGCCAAGTTCAGCACCAACTGTGCCCTGGCCTTCCTGACATCATCCCAAACAGTTATGTTTCCTGTATTTTCAGTAGTGCTGTTACCATTAATGATGTTTCTTTTGTAGTGCTGTTGAATCTTTTCAAAATGTGAGAGCAGCACATAAACCCTACTGGAAATGGTTAATGCATGAAGGTAATAACTCTTTCTTCAAGTAAGTGTGATTGGTAAATGCATTCATAAAGAAATGTAAAATAATTAATACCATTGGATTGAAGCAATTGAGCTGCCAGCTATTCACCAAGTGACTGATGAAGCAGTTTGAGGCCTTCAGCTGATCTGAAAAGAACTCCTGAAAACAAACATCATGCCAAAAAGTAGTGCTTTGATTTCTTTATTTGAGAATACTGTTTTCTGTGTCAAAATCAGGGGTGTAAAGTGTATTATCATTTACTACCTTTCACTAGATTAAAACAAATATGCTGAAATATAACATTTATGAGAGGAAACATTGTAGCTAGTGCTAAATAAATGTAACCAAATATTAACACACTGCTCAGGAATCAATACACGTGAAACCCTTTTTTTTTTTTTCCTTTTCCTTTTTTTCTCTAGACACATCATTTTTACAAAATTTGAGCACCAAGTCACCTTTACTAAAGAAGGCTAACCCAAATCCTTCTACAGAATATGAATCTAAGATAACTAACAATGATGAAGTTGCCAAAGTAGAAAGATTTTTGGAAACACACATGAAAAACATTCTATTCCCAGTGCCTCCCATCAAAACAGCAAGAACTGACTCTAAAGGTTCACCACATTTGCTCACTGTACCTGTTCATTTGGTGAAGGAAGTGGACCAAAATGAAATAAAAGGTCTTGTCAGGTTGGTCATATCTATTGAATTTTCAACATAATTATGAGGATGAGAGGTCTCTGTACAGACTAGCATCTACCTCTTCTCTGATATTTGTTTGTTTTTTTTTTTTTTACCTCTGCTGCTGTTTTTGGCCTTAGTCTAGTCAATTATAGCCAGTTTCTTCCTTTGAAAAATGAAGACATTAGTGTTGGTTATCACTTGTAGCTTTGAAGTCCTTTAAAGAACTAATCAGAATACTTCTAGAAAAAACTGTTTCAATGGAGATGTTGCAAACATTATGATTCAGAAACATTTTGCTAAGATGGACCATTAAAGCTCTGTGTTCACATTTAGCTGGGAAAAACACCACACTACTCTGATTTGAAAAGCTCAATTTAGCCAGATTTTTAATAGAACTCTGTTTCCTGAATATTATCAGACCTTTTTGTTTTCTTTCCAGTGGAGAATGGAGGCAGGTTTAGAGAGCTCAAGACTATCAGGCAGCAATGTTTTAATCTTCCTGCTAAAGCTCGGTTTTTGAGAGTGAGTGTGTAGCACCTACACAAAATGTAACCCCATCAATAATAACTGCAGAGTAGCATTTTCCTCTTTGAAAGCATTGTTGCCTCTAATGTAGTTCTCCTTTGTATAATTTATTTTACAGTGGCTTTTATGCAGACCTTGTGAAAGAAGACAAAGTTTTGCTCTCTCTTGGCAATATGTTGGCTGTCCTAGATAAAATACTTAGGAAGGAGGTAATAATAAACTGTTGTGATCTTAGGGGGTGGGGGAGAGAGTTGGATTCCTCAGATTTCTGCTATATTGTTGCCTAGATACTAGTAACTGTGTCATTCCCAGCTGCACTAATCTCAGCTAGATATGTTTAGCTACAAGAGTGAGTATACAAGTTGAGAAAACAACTATTTAGGGATAATTGTTAACCCCAAAACATCTTTCCAGTGATCTTTAGGCAAGACATTGTCCTGCTTTTCTGCAGTCACAGCATATGAGTTAGTGAGAGCTTTCTGATTTTCTTCAAGCCTTGGGGGAGCAGAAGTTGATCTATTGAGCACCAGTGAGCAGCAGCAAGAAATTTGAGTAAGAAATGTCAAAAATGCTCCTGTCCTGGAGCAGAGTTTTGCTTTCTCTCTATAGGAAAGAGTTTACTTTTGCATTACCCTTCATTACAAGATGCTATGTTATGTGCATCTGCATCCACTTACCACTGTTTGTGCAGATATTTAGTGAAGTAAATTCTGATTTACACACACAGTGCTTTAGTGGTAGCTGTAGAAAACAGCACCATATGCTGTAATTTTGAACAGAGTAATTCCAATTCAGCATTTTGATTCTTGCAAGAATAAAGAGAGTCAAGAATATAGAGAAAGCAGGCTCAGAGGGTGCATGTTTGTATTTTTCCTTTCGCCAAGTTTTTATATATAGAGAAAAACTGCAAGCAAGTTAAGAAAATGAAAGATTATTACATGATGAGAAAGCAGTCTCTCTCTTGGAATTAAAAACTCTCTTTAGAGTTTTAAAATATGTTTTAGGTTTGCAAGGAAGACTAACTGGCCTCTTTCTTGTAAGCCATTTTCTTGCTGTTGGAAGTCACATATGTAGATCTTATGAACAAATTGCTAACGTTATAGGCTGCACATAGCTCTAGGAAAGTCCTCGAATTGATTAAAAAAATGGAAACTGACAGAGAAATAGAACTTCTCATAAGCTGAAGACACTAAGATGAGTATTTTGTGTTGACAAATAGAGGAATGGAAGCATCCATTATCCTTTTGCTTAGATTCATTTAGAGTTAAAAGCACTACACAACACAAATGAAAACTGTAAGGCTGACTGAGTAATACTGTCATTGTATTTTCCAGAAATGAATAGCTTGCCTAGGTTAAAGAAAGGGTCAGAATTAACATTCAAGGGCAGCCTCCTTTTCACAGGGTGTAATTTTCTGGTGCAGTTTGCCTACTGGCATGCTGAGGTATCCATTTATCCATTCTGCTGACTATCAACAACCTCCTGCAAAAGAAAGATGATCCACCTGCAAAAGCTATTTTTACAGTTGCCTTTCAGCCTAGCACAATACTTTTGAAGAAGTAGAACAGCTCTTGGTGTAATAATCAAATACAGCCTTTCTGCAGATAATGATAACCCTACTATGATAGATTATTAAGATCCCTTTCATACAGCTGTATCTTTGTTTGAATTACATATTAAAAAGTAAAAATATAGTTGTTACAATAAAAATTGACATGATCTCGTGCAGCATTATTTCTGAATTAAAAATGTATTTTGTAGGTGTGCAATGGAATTGCAGAATCACCCTCATCTTCCATTTCTGGTGCTATTGCGCTAAAACATGCTGTTCAGTTTGGATTTCAAAGGTAATTTTAATCTTTTATGTTTGAGGCCCTTAGACAAAAGTGTGTGACATATGGCAAAGCCTTTGAAGCTTTCTTTTAAAACACAGAACATCTCCATATGCATAGCATTTTCAATATTTAATACAGACAATAATGTACATGCCAGCAAAAACTTTTTCCCTTACCAAAGGCCAAACATTTTAAGAATGACTGCTGTCTCTTTGTCAGGTTTTGATTGGTTTTGGCTTGATGACATTTTCTTGATTTTTATCATTTCTCTGTAGTATTTAATGAGAGAAAAGGATGTCAAATGTGTTTTCTTTACACTTCTAATGGACCAGATTCACAATATACATTCTTTTATGCATCTAATGTACATGCTAACTCTTTAAATATATTGCACTAATTTTAAAAAGTTACTCATAGATGTAAATATGTGTATATTTTTCATTGGTTTCTGCAGGGTGCTTTGCATCTTTGTTGGAGACATGCAAATTGTACCAAACACAGAAGATGGGTAAGTTTTCTTTTTACTTCAGGGAATCAGATCCCAAAGGCTTTATGTGTATGATGGAATTTGCACTAAGGATTCAGTCATGAGCTGATGTTTGTTAAGTTTGGCTTGAGACAAAATACAAATTATCCCTAAATATATCTCTAAAGACAAACTGCTCTCACTGCCACTTCATGAGTTTAGTGGTAGGTTCAAAGTATAGTCTTATACTAATTGAAATTTAGATTGTTATTGAAAATAAAAAGTAATAATTGCCTTCTTTATGTAGGGTGTACCCCCCTATAACTGCAGGTGACACATACTGCTGATGCTGAGTTCCTTATTGAAAGGGATCTTTACTTATCTCTAACTTTTTTTTGCCAGTTCCCCTTTTTATTAAAAGTACTTTGCCTACATTCTTGAATACTTTTTTAAAAAATACCTTAAAAGGATTTTAGTTTCAATTGATATTTACATTATGGCATGTAGTAATGCAAATAGTTATTTGCTTCTGTGTTACAAGTTATTATTTAAACTATGATGAAAGAAAAGATCTCTTAATCCCATTGGAAATAGTTGGTTAAATACTTGAATGTAGTTTTTATTTACAGAAAAATACTCATTATACATATTTGTGAGAAAGAACAGTCTGGAAAGACCAGCTCCAAGCACTATATTTCTCTAAACTGGAAAGAGGTAAGATTAATTTTCTGGAAACAAGATAAAATGTTTGTTAATAATAGAATCTATTTACAAATTCATAAAATGGCACTGAAAATTACACCCCTAACTGCAATTTGGACCTTGGAAAATATCTTATTTTCTTGCCCTTGCCAGGGTACTACTCCTTTGCAGAGCTTTAAAGTGTACTGGAATGCATAGGTTTGAGGAAAGAATGTAGCTACTGTAGTTCATCCTCAAGAAGGCAGTTACAGTGCAGAGATACAAAGGAAAAGATGAATAATCTGCATGTTTAATATAGAAATTGCTGTGAAAATAGATCCTATTTCTTAGGCCAGTAAAAGATTTTTGAGATTCACCTTACATTTTGATTTATATCTGTGTAAATATTTTAATCTATTTACATTTATTCTAAACAGTTTCTCATTGTTGTTAAAGGATGCTGAAGGAAATGACTTCTTTTCTGCTGTAGTTGGATTCATCCTTCCTATAGCATACAGTTACCAGCCTAACCTGACAGTAATAGCTGTTGGACCAAACCAGAGCCTTGGAATAAGTGGGATTTCTCTGCTTTTTGCTTTACTGGGAGGATTAGCCGAGTCTCGGATTTTTGCAGTGATCAAGGTAAGAAGTGGTGCTAAGCTGTGATGCTTCAAAGTGACAGGGCTAGAACATAAATCAAGCAGCAGCATGCTTGGTATGAACTGCTACAAACTTCCCAGGAGAAAATATTGGCTGTATCTATACTGAGTGTCTTGGTACCCATAAGTTCCTGCTGCAAACAGCCCAAGTTCTCTCTGGCCTGAGAACAAGACCAGAGACAGATACACACTGAGCTGTAGGTGGTCTGTATGGCTGAGAAGCTGAGGTGTGAATGCAAGCCCATGGTTATGCATGTAGACAGTAGGTGTTCTGACAGTTTGTCACAATGTGGGAATCAACTTCCCTTTCCACCTGAGTTTCACAGCTCAGAGTTGTCTCCTGAAAAAAGACTTCTGTTATTTATATTGCCTCTTTCCATGAAATGTGATTGAAAGCAGCCCATGGTCCTGTTTATCATAAAACACTAAATTCCCTCTCCTCTTCTCCATGCTGTATTTTATTACATGACTTCTGTCATGCAGAAGATTAAGGACATAAACCTTTTTGGTTTGTTATCTTAATTGCCATAATACATAACTGAAGCTCTACCTGAGCTTCATGTTTCTCATAGAAAGAACAGGAAAGGAAATAAAGAATATGAGTATTTTTCCCTAGTCTAGTTTTTCTATACACTACTGCATTAAGAATTCTAAATTAAGTACATGGGATGCTGTATCCAGACCAGTGTGTGATAAGTGCCAGGCAGTGTATCTTCCATGAATTTGTCTAATCTCCTAAAGAGCTCAGTGGCCTCTTGGCCTCTGCAGCATCTTGGAGCTGTGAGGAAGTCAATTTCCATCTGTGTCCCGTGAAACAGAAACTTTTCAGTGCTTTTGTGTCTTCTAGTTCTTCTTTAATGAAAAACAATGAATAATTGTTCATGTATGCAATTTTATTCAAATCTGCTTCACAGCAAGTATCTGATTAAAGACATACTATTCGTTAAGCTGCCAATTAGTGGATTTTGACATACTTTATTCTATAGTCTTCTCAAGTGTAATTTGTTTTATTTTACATGGCTGACTTGTAAGTTGTCTAAGCTAATATAATTTGTACACTGATGTATAGTACCCAGAGATAGTGTATTTGCACATTACTAATCAGAAGTGTGAAATTGAAAGAATTACTGATATGCTGAATGGTTAACTCAGGGATAAAAGGAAGTTAGACATATGTATTTAAGAAATGACTGAGACTTTTATACTGACACTCTGCAGGTATCTTCAGAGCAAGCTTATCTAATATGTGGGGATTTTTCCAATGTGTTGCTTGTTTTTTTTCCAGAATTATTATTTCCAGAATAAATGGAAAAAGAGCTCTTATCTTTTAAAAATAAAATAGTTACAGTCTTCAAAATAAATGCTAGTAATCTTCATATACTATGGACAGAATATTATTTCTTTGAGCAAAGGACATTGATATATACTGTTAGGAGTTCAAAAAATGTTTTGATGAAGCAAAATGCATCACTTTTCTAGAGCTAGAGAATAAATGATGCGTGAAGTAAGCAAGCTTCTCATTCCCCTTCCCTCCTAACAGTTTCTATTTTTAACCCAACACTGTTTCTTTTCAATCATAAAAGCAAAACTGAGATTCTTTCTCTACTTGAAAAAAAAACAAGTTCTACAGAACAAAAAAGATAATTTACCTTTGTCAGAAAAAACACGTCACGCATTTTTATTTTAAAATTGGAAGCTGCTCATTGCTACTAACACTAGCAACATAATTACATAAGCTTGTTTTAAAATATTTCATTTATGTCTGAAACAAAGTAGGGTCCACAGGAGTAATTATTGTTTTCTTAAACAGGATACAGAGAGAAATCTAATTCAAAGTGTTGAGAAAACATTATTAGGTGTTTCTACACCTCACTTTGGCATCTATGTACCTCCTACTCAAGAAAAAGCAAATACAATAAAAACATTAAGAGACCAGTTTCAGCAGGAATGGAAAATGCTTCAGTGTTCAGGTACGTTGTCTGTTTTTATCTTTAGTTCTTATGAATACCTGCAGGCTTGTGAAAAGATTATAAAATACAGGTGGATCCTGTAAGTCAGTTGTATATTAAAGTCAGGGGGAGAACATTAATCTAATTTTAAAAGGATGAAACTCTGACTGGTTTTAGTTCTGCCACTTGAGCCAGAAGCACCAAATCTCACAGCATAACAGCTGTACCCTTGGGAACTTCGAATACTGTTACTCCAAAATTTTGAAATGAAAATACCAAAATATTAGGTGCTTAAAGAGCAGTTTATAGGATGTGTACTGGCTCTGATTCTAATGTGTTTTCTGAATACTGTCCAGAATAAGGTGACTTTTTTATTCACTTAACTTATCCACAAATCACTTAACAGTCATATCATGTTTAAAGTACATTCACCAAGAGCTGAGGATTGGGTACTGTATTTGTACTGGCATCAGATTAGGCAGATGTGAATGTTTTCAAGCTTATTTGTCTAGAAACACATCTTTACTGAGTAACTTCTGTTTTTTTAAGAGAAAAAGCAATTATAAAGGTAAGTATCTCTCTCTCTGAAACAAAGTGCCCTGCTTGCTTTCAGAAGAAATGGCCAAGAGCAGTGGTCTGATTCCAATAAAAATATTCTTATGGGGCTGGGAATTGCAATATGAATTTGATTAGTAACTGTCTGTCTTACTGATGTTCTTTTCAGTGAAGGATGAGATTTCAAGAAACTGACTTCAGAATCATTTTACACAGCACAAGGAAATGTGTTGCAGTTCATGTTGCCTTCTAAATCACCGGGAAAAGAGGTGGTTGATACCAGAACAGAACTTTTTTTTCAGCTGGAGAACTGTGCTTCCAAATTCTGTATTGGCACTCATTATCCAAGAAACACTGCCACTTGAAAACAACTGTTGTACTTTATTACTGCAAATTGGAGACTATATAATTTGTGACAGGCATCTGAAATGAGCAATCATAATAGCCAAAACATTTTAATATTATTCACCACCACCATTTCACTGGGATTTAAAATTTAACACTAGGTTCTTCAGATTAATGAAATTTAATTTCATAATCAGATTCAAAGGATTCACCTAAGATAGTGAAGAAAGAAAAGCAGCTGAACAGCTATAGTGAATATATGTCCTGTGTCACACCAGTGAGGATCCAGTTTAATTTCCTGAATTATATAGGGCATGAGAGAAAGAAGAAAAATATTTTGCATATACAAAATTACAAATATATAAGTGAGAGGACTTCACTCTGCCTTCTTTTCAAATGTGAATTGTCTATAGAACAAATAAGCTCCCCAGGCCCCAGAGACTTGGTAGTGGCCTAAGGCCAACGTGAATTCTCAAAATTAAACTTCTCAAGGCAACCACCATAGCATGCCCTGTTCTGCAACATTCCACATCTTATTTTGGGCTTGTGTACAAAAGTACTTTTTTTGTTACTGTGACCTCAGCCATATAACTTTTTGATTTTAAAAACTTTAAATCACATTTGTTCTGGGGTCAACTTGACATAATTTGAATAACTGAATCTGCCTTTCTGGTTGTCTTTTTATAACTGCTCCCAGTGATTTCCTTTTCATTTGTACTGGTTTTCAGTTATTGCTGGATGGGAAATGATACCCTATATGTGAACATTTTGAAATTAAAGTCTGTTTCAAAAGGAACTAAAAGACAAGTCAAACATTTTCACAAAAAAAATGTGGAAGAACACAGAGTTAAAGTTCTGAATTTCTTTAAAAGTCACTTCAAGTTCCAAAAAGTATTTACTTTAGCAACAGCCAAACTTTAGCTTCAAGAAGTTTTCAAAATGGGAGATTTGTCTGCTTCTTCTCTCTGCCACTCTCTGAAAAAAACCAAACCAAAACATGGTTATTTGGCAATTCAGAATTTTCAAGGAAAAAGCTTTCTCACATATTGTTTTCAGGCTTTAGATCCTGTAATCAGATTTGAAATTTATGTTATTTGTCTTACCCAAGCACAATAAAACACTCTTTTCATTTCCATTTAATGTTTTTTATACAAATACTTGGAAGAGCAACAAGTAAAACCTCATAGAATCATAGGATCGGCTGGGTTGGAAGGGACCTCAGAGATCATAAAGTCCAACCCTTGATCCACTACTGTTGTGGTTACCAGACCATGGCACTGAGTGCCACATCCAGTCTCTTTTTAAATATCTCCAGGGACGGAGAATCCACCACTTCCCTGGGCAGCCCATTCCAATGCTAACAGAAAAACCTAATCTAATTCCAAATCTAACAGAAAATCAAGTATCAGAACAGAAAGAAATACAGAAACTTGAATATGTTTGGCTTTTTTCCAGTATGTTTTTATCCCAGACAAATCATTTTTTTTCTGCTAGAAGTCAGGAAAACACTTGCAGGGATGGAACGCACTCCCCCTGCTCCCTGCCTTCATTCATAGAATCATAGAATTGTCTGGGTTGGAAGGGACCTCAGAGATTATCAGGTCCAACCCTTGACCCACTGCTGCAGTTACCAGCCCATGGCACTGAGTGCCACATCCAGTCTCTTTTTAAATATCTCCAGGGACGGAGAATCCACCACTTCACTGGAAAGTCCATTCCAATGCCTGACCACCCTCTCCGTGAAGAAATTCTTTCTAATATTCAACCTAAACTTCCCCTGGCACAACTTAATCCATGCCCTCTTGTCTTGTTGAAAGTTGCTTGGGAAAAGAGCCCAACCCCCCCCTGGCTCCAGCCTCCTTTCAGGGAGTTGTAGAGAGCGATGAGGTCTCCCCTGAGCCTCCTTTTCTCCAGGCTGAACACCCCCAGCTCCCTCAGCCTCTCCTCACAGGACTTGTGCTGGAGTCCCTTCACCAGCCTGGTTGCCCTCCTTTGGACCTGCTCCAGGACCTCAATCTCCTTCCTGAACTGAGGGGCCCAGAACTGATTCAGCTGCATTTCCTCAGCCACTCTCTGAATAAAAATGTTTTTAGAACATGTTTTTATATGTATTTTTCTAAGACCTTGATAAAATTCATTAAAGCATGAATTACCAGGGGAAAAATGAGTTATTTTCTTAGCATGAGGTTGCAAATATAGCCAGAAGTTTGCAGTTGCGTTCTCTGCGCTGGGGCGCGATGCGGTCTCGGTTCGCTGCGTTCCGGCCCCAGCCCGGTACTGTAAACCGCGTGACAGCGGCCCGGGTGAGTACCGCCCAAATCGGTTGTTTAAAAATCGTGGGCCGTTCAACCCGCCGCTTCACGTACCGGGGTTTGAACCCCTCCGGGCTGAGGCCGTCCGTGAGGCGCAGCCGTGCTCCCGCCCCTCGCCACGGCAGTTCCCGCAGCGGGGCTGTGTGGGCCCCGGTGCCGCCTGCCCTCGGCAGCGGGCGGGATTCCCCGCAGCCCCCGCCATTCCCCGTGCAGCGCCGGCAGCCGCTCGGTCCCGGGCTCCTTCCCGGGAGCGGGAGCGGGGCCGCCCGCCGCGCCGCCGCCTCTGCCCGTCGCGCTCGGGTGACGTTGTCGGCGCCGGTGGCGGAGGGAGGGGGGGGGACGGCGGCGTCCCGGTACCGCCCGTTCCACGGAGCCGCCCCAGGTAACGGCGGGGGCTGCGGGGAGCGGGGAAGGGGCCGGAGGGTTTCGCAGGAGAGGGAGGGTGCTGGTGCTGTCCGCGCATCCGGGCTGGGGGTGAGGTGGCGGCTGGCTCTCGGGGGAAGGGCTGGGCCCCGCCTGTCCTCAGGGCGAGACCCCGGCGGCAGCGCCTCGGGGGAGGTGGTGGCACTGCACTCCCCGCACCTTTCGGGGATGGCGGGTGTCGTGCAGGCCAGCCCTGCGAGCCTGGCACCACCAGCACCCCCACCCTGATGCTCTGGCACCACCAGCACCCCCACCCTGATGCCCGGGTCTCGGCCGCGCTCCGTGTGGCGGCTCCGCTCCGAGGGCAGAGCGCGGGAGGGCGGGAGGGCGGGAGGGCGGGAGGCGGCCGGGGTCTCCTGAGGAAAGCTGGAGTGGTAAAGCTTTTGGGGGTGTTCCCACATCAACCCTGTGTGAGGGAACCCTGAGGACAGGCTTCTCTGTTGTGTTGCGGTCCGCTGAGCAAAACCGGGCATCTGGAATAAAGCTTGCACCGCCATCCCTGTGCTTGTCATCAAAGTCATGGAGTTATTTTTATAGCTCCTGTCCTAAATATGTGCTGGGTCAGGACTCATTTTGGGCAGTCTCGGTCTAAGTTAAAGCATACTCATCAATTTCTCAATGTTACAAGGTTTTTTTTTTTTTCTTTTAATTATATTTCTCAGGTCTTTGCATGAAACCAAGACCCAGCCTGTAACTGCTGTAACCTGACAATTGGTTGGAAATGGAGAGCATTACACAGCTCTTCAGTGACTTGTGTGAAGCACACTTGACTGGTTTGCCATGGAAAGTCCACCTGGGCAGGCAGAAGACCAGCAAAAAAAGGGCAAAGCAAAATCTGAAAAGGGTTGCTTATAATGCCCTGTTTATAAACCTTTTTCAAGATGAGGCTCGTAAGCTGCAATCAAACATTTCCAGGCTTCCAGTGAAAAACAAAATTTTGATGCTGTCTTTCAACTTGAGAGTTGGTGGCCTAGGTGCCCAAGCAGACAGACTGGAGAATCTTGTGGAGGAACTGGAAACAGCTGAGTGCTTACCATTTACTGAAGTGAATTCTGTCTTGGATCTCTTGGTACACCTTGCTGGAACAGGTCCTCCTCAGCTTGTACCCCAAAAAAAGGACTATTTTCTGAACAACAAATATGTTGGGAGAAATGTAAAATACCAGGGTTATGATTATTACGACGTGAGCGTATTCGAAGCCGATATCCAATCTCTGATAACAAATGAAGAGTGTCAGTTCAACGACACAATTCAAAAGACACTTCAGATAATGGAGGCTGCCCCTGGCACTGGACTCCCTGCCATAGGGTTGTTCTCACAGAACTACCCTGCTGGTGACAAGTTTGAGAAGGAAACACGGGTCTCACTCTTTGGTGCTCTTGTCCATAGCCGTACCTATGATATGGACATCAAGCTGGATTTGCCACCAGTGCCTGACAATGCAGATTTGTCTGGACTTGCAATCAAAGTATGATATGATTTTTTTTCAACTTAAAAGAGTGTATGCATGCTTTCAATATAGTTGCAATTGAAACTATAGTTCAAAATACAGGTAGTTGTTTAATTTGTGATAGAAACATACAGCGTTGGAATTTAAGATAAAGCAGGGATTATTTTCTTTGCTGAGAGCTAGATAAGCTTTTTGGATGCAGATATGTATGATAACAAACACCTTGGTCTTGTCCTATGACTGTGCAAAACAGCATCATGTGTCCATAGGCTTTATGAAGTTGTGCCTCACTATATCTATACCTTCCCCACCCTAATAATCTTTTGCTTGCATTTATGCCTGATGCCTGCTTTGTGTATTGAACTCCTTTGCATTGTTGCTTGCTTATTTCAGCCTATAACCTGTATAAGCTTCCTGTCTGAACTTATGTTTTTTGCTGTTCCAATTACATTATCTAACTTGTCTTTTCTTCTTGGGTTATTGTATCTTAAGACATTTTTTTTCAGTTATTGTATTTCATTGAACATCATAGTTCCCACTATTTTTTTGCCTTTTCTTTGTGTACAGTTTCTACTGTATCTTTTTGGCCCCCATTTGGTGTTGATCCTGTTTCATTTTGATACACTGTCCAGCTCTCACAGAGGTGCTGGATAAATTAATTGGGTTTTTTTCTCATTCTTACTGTGTGTAGGTAGGCTTTTTTATACTTCTGTATTTTTAATCCCCATTTTGTTCCTTCTACTTATTATATGGATAGCTCTTGCAGTTCCCTTATCTTTGGGTTTTAGTTGAAGCTTGAATGCAGAGACAGTAAAAAGGAAAAGCCCTGTGACATTCAATATGTGCATACAGATGTAAGTCATAACTTAGAGGAGGCAGAACTTTTTTGAGTAAGTGCTGTACTCTTTCCATCAGACTGGAAAATTTAGATTCTGCTTTTTATGTGGTGGATTGTCTTTAACTAAATTTAAGTAGTATTCTGCCCTTACCACTACTGTTGAGTGGGAGTTGGGGATTTGTCATATACACTGTTTGTACATCTGCTGGTTTTCTGCACATGAATAAACATAAGGGAACAAATTAGTTAGCAAATTGTTTATAAGTTTGAAGAATTAAGCACCTGGATCATTTCCCAAATGAAATATTGAGCAGTATGGTTTTATTAGTGTTACATAATGTTGAAAGTCTAGACCTCAGATTTTTTTATTTGTAGAACTATATGCTTACCAAAGGAGTAAGTTTCAAGTTTAACACTGACAAACTTAGTATATTTTGATGATGATTGTTGTTCTATGTATAGGTGTTAATATCCATAGAGACTTACCAAATGAAAAGAGTGCTTACAGGAAGAACTTAAAATAGCTATGAAGGGAAAGTGGATAACACAGGTTGAGTCATGTAGAGTTACTTGATCACAAATGGTAGCAGAATATCTTCTTTATTCACATACGTTTCTTCAGTAAAATATTTTCTTGAATAACATTTGAACTCTCTCTGGCAGGTTCCACAAAGTATAGACCAGTCAGAAGATGAGGGGTTCCAATCAGCATCCAATCTGACTCCTGATTCTCAGTCAGAGCCAAGCATGACTCCAGACATGGACCTGTGGGATGCAGTGCTTACCTACGGACCCAGCAAGCGAAGATGTTGGGAAAGAATTGGGTAGTAGGTGTCTGATGTTACTGGCAAACGTAGTGTGCATCATATGCAAATGTATGAAGGTGCATTTCATCTTAGTTCCAAATGACCCCAGTACAAATAGTGAAATATACGTATTTAATGCATAGAATTCAATATACTGCATTAATGATTGAGATGGGAGTAGTCATTGTATATATTCAACAAACTAGTTGTTAGATTGCAGCTGTTTCATAGGAAGATGTAAAACAAAATCATCTTTGTAAAAAACACTGTAGGGATTATGGGAATTTAGGAACTTCTTATGCACTGTGCAATTTATCTCAGTCTAGAATGATTCTGTATTTTCATTTTCGAAAGAGACAGTGATATTAGTAGAACATTAAAATAATTAAAACCATATATCCCAGTACTGTATGGTATTCCTTTTCCCTGTCTGTAACCAGACCAGAAATTAGAGCAGATTTCCTGATAGTGTATTAAACTTGTAGTTCTTGTGGATGTTGAACAGATGATGTATGTCCTGAGAAAAGTCTCAACATAGCTCTGTCAAAGCTTCCTAGCTTCCCAAAAGTGGAAGAAAATAAAAGGCAGGTACAGCAGGTGTCTTCCTTACATTCCTGACAGATGGTGGGGTGCCTGATTCTTGGGAGAAACTTTTCTCTGTATGTTTTCTATAATGCTAAGTAATAATCTAGTAGCTTGTCTGCTGCAGTGTTATACAGTGGTTTTTTTCAGTTCTGAACCTGAGAAGCTCAGAAACTCAGAAGTTCCCTGATCAGATTTTTCAGAGCCACTGTAGCACACTCTTGCTTTGTTCCTAGTACAAGACAAATTTTCTCATTACCATTTAGACTAAAGAACTGAGGGTCAAATGTAAACCATGTGCCTGACAGCTTTCATGTAATACTACTAGAACTCAGAATTTATGGAAGAATTGGAAGAAGAAACTGTTTTGGAGAGGATACTAATCCTTACTGGGAATGAGTCATTTTAGCATTTTGAGCATATTGCTCTTTTAACATATTTGAATATTAGTATTACATGGAACCTGGAAATCTGATACATATTGATCTTATTTTCCTCATGTGAAAACTGCATCAGGGAAGGTCACAAAAGGAGCTGGTAGTTCTCTGTCAAGGTTTCTGCCTCTGAAGTGGTGTTCAAATTACCTGCCTGTGTCTTCATTGTACTGAGGTTGGACTACAGTTTATTGACCAACTGTACATTCCCTTGAAAATGTACTATATTATGAGTAGCTTTTCCTTTGGTCAATTCTGGTTGTTTAAAATTCTGAAATGCCTTTATTTCTTTGTGAGATTTATTTCCTTCTTTTCTTATAGTCATCTTGTAATGTTTACTCTAACACAGCCCACCTGGTAAAAAAGAGGAACCATATCTTACTGAAGCTGGGAGAGAAGCTTTTGACAAATTTTACAGACTTCGAGAAGCAGAATTGCAGCTGTTCAGTAATACTGTAATTCAGCTTCCACAGCTTGTGCTAATGAAAGAACCTGAATTAGTTAAGGATGTCTTGAATGTCCTCATTGGTGTGGTATCTACTACATTTTCACTCAATCAGGTATGGAAGATTTTTAACTGTACTTCTTAGTTGCATCTTCTTTTTTTCTTTGCATAGATTTCCTCTTTGATATATTTATTTCTCTTGAGATCTTGCAGTTGTGTTAAAAAGTTGTATGTGACATGAATGAAAATAGGCTTATGGATACGTGAAAATAGATATGTAAATAGTTCTGTAGATTGGATTTTTATTAAGGCATAGGATAATGAGTCTTATGCTGTATATAAGAAAATGCCATTCATACTCATGAAATTTTGCTACAATTGAATGTATTTATCTCACCATCCTGGCTATATAGTCTCAATCACCAGAGTATCTAAACTGAAAATTTTGTCTGCTGTTATTTTTGTGTGTTAATTTTAATGTGTAAATATTTGCTATTTTCAATTAGAATACAGCTAAGAAATATTTTAATCAGCCTTTTCTTTCCTCCCTGTATCCTCCTAGGCTGCTCAGACATTTGTGATAAAGGAGGGGGTATATGTATCTGGAACTTCACCAGAGACAATGCACAACCTGCTCTCAGAAGTTGCTGAGTATGGAACCTATTACACACGACTAAGTCGTTTTTCTCTTCAGCCAGTTTTAGATTCTTCATACAGCAAAGGACTCGTGTTTCAGGTATAACAGTTGGATCACACCATCTAGATTTTATGTGCCAGTTATCTTAGAAAGTAACTGAATTTGTATGAAGCTGGAATTTCTGCATTTTGCAAAGCATTTGAAGCATCATTCTAAACCCAGGCTGGCAGTGAGCAGTGACACTGTGTTTAAATCACAGCTCTATGTGTTAGTGCTTGCTTGCACTGAAACACATTTTAAAGGTCTTCATTACCTGATGTGTGATTTGTCTAGTCACATTGTTCTGTTGAGAATTAAAGGAATATACTTTTTAGATGTTTTAAGAACATTACATATTTACACATTAAGATATATTAAAATCAAAATACAAGAACTAGACTTAAGTAGAAAAATATACTCAATGGCTTTAATTACTTTTCCTCAGGTCAGAATTGAATGCAAATTTTCCTTGCCAGTCCTCTGTGTATTATACTAAATTGTATGTACACTGTGTAGCATCATGTGATTTCAGTTCTTTCTAACACATAGAATTAAGTTAGGATTTGTTATGAAAATGTATTCCTTCTGAATATTTGATTTACAGCAAAAGTAATAGAAACTTTATAAGAAGGTCAGTCTCCTTCTCTAGTTAAAAAAAGCTCTAGATGAGGTTTTTTCCAGTATCTAATTTAGGCATGAAAGTAAGGACTTAGGTATCTCTAGGGTCACGTTATAGCTGTTAGAGAACAAGGGGCTCCACAAAGGGTAATTCAGCCAAGGTGCTCTATTATACTGTGTGTGGGTACAAGCATCATGCCTCATTGCATTACCACTGCTCTAACCCCAGACAGATGTATAAAATGTGTACAGGAAGCATTTGGCTAATTTGAAGCTGCGTGGACTCTTATTTTCCTCTTGCTTTGGTATACAGGTCTCTCTTACCTGCAAATTACTTCAATATAATATTTGTTTTCGTGCTGATGCAACTGATATGAGACATAGATAGACTATTGACAGTTTTGAGAGCAAGACTAAATATTTTCTCTTGATATTAGGCATTCACAAGTGGGCTGAGAAAGTATCTTCAGTATTACCGAGCCTGTGTTTTGTCAACACCTCCTACTTTAAGTCTTCTAACAATCAGCTTTCTCTTCAGAAAATTAGGTCGTCAGTTGAGGTAAGAGAATAATATTAAATATTTAAGCTTTTTGTAGCAGAAAAAAATAACTATATTTCTTAAAGTCTTTTTCTTCATGTACATTAAGGCCAGGTTGGATAGGGCTTTGAGCAACCTGGTCTAGTTGGAGGTGGTTCTGCCCATGCAGCAGGGTTGGGACTAGATGATCTTTAAGGTCTCTTCCAAACCAAACCATTCTGTCATTCTGTGATGAGAGATGACAGATGAGAGAAGAGACAATATTACACTGGTATTCTTACATGGTCATTCAGTATTTTTCCTCTAACTTAACAAAGATTTCTTTATATTCAGAAGATTGTAGGGCAAAAAATATAAGGTCTTTATATTCAGTTCCTTTGTTATCCTGGTTGTCATTCAACACACATGGTAGGATTGGTTCATGATACTCAGCTTCAGCAAGGTTCATCACTGATATGATGATATCATAGACTTCCAGTTGAAATTTTTACAGGTATTTTAATATTGTTTTCTAGGTATTTAGCTGAACTTTGTGGCATAGGAACAACAGTGCTGGGGATCAGTGGTGGAGCTGATGATTCATTTCCCACGGTGATAATTTATTTGATGTTTTTATGTTTGGTTTGTGTCACAGTGTTAAAATTCTTCAAGTTTAGGTAGGATTTTACATAAAATTTGCAGTGTTGGTCTCTCTGCTACCAAAGATAGGACCTTAGACCTTCAGTTAGAATGCCATGATCCTTTTTACATATACTTCAGAATCTGGAATTTTGTCCTGCATTTTCAGTTCCTGAAGTAAAGAAAGGACTCCAAAAAAGCCTTAGAGTGCATTTTGTTTCATTCTAAAGGAAATATTTGTAGCAGGTCAGATGATTCCAGCTCTAAACATACCTAGTGACTGCAAAGTGAGCTGGAGATAACTAGCTCAGATAAAATTATCTTAACTACAGATAGCTGGAGGAAGTGGAACACAAAAAGCTGTATATTTATGAGTCTTTTGTAATTAAAGTTGTAATGGAGTTTGTTGCCTAATATAAGATTTTTTTCCATTTTTTTAGGGTGTTAAGTTGCTTTCATATCTGTACAAAGAGGCTCTCAACAACTGTAGCAATGAGCATTATCCAGTTCTTCTGTCTTTGTTGAAGACAAGTTGTGAACCATACACAAGGTGTGTCCAGTCTGTTCTCTGCATAATACAGCTTAAGAAAAAACAAGCTGTGGCTGTATCTACAAAATACACATTAAAAGCAATTAATTTTACTGAATACTTCTTTCTGTCTCTTTTCAAGCCCACTAAAAACACATGGGTTTTATGTGTGACTAGATTAGTAAATAAAATGGATATAAATAAGATTTCTTTCTTGCTGCTGGTCCTGGAAATTCTTACTGGAATATAAGACTCAAATAAATATATTTCTTTTTCTGCTTACACATGCAGTAAAGTCCTGTAACTGGCAACTAACACGCTTCTCTTGCTGTTGCACAAAATAGGAAATTCGTGCTTATTTCTGCTGTCTTTTTCTTGGAGGCTTTTCAGTAAGCAAAAACTAAAAAAAAAAAAATAAATCTGTCATTTATTAAGGTGTGGTAACTAACAGTAGGAAGTAGAGTTCTTGGATTGCAGCAGTATTGTTAAGCAGTGCACATGAACTTAGAAATTGTTAGTTATAAACTTCTGAAGAGATGCTAAAGTTTTGAAAATAGCTTTTTATAGGGATTACAGCTGTAGTCCATAACCAGTTTAAAGTGATACTTAATAGATGTATAGAAAGAGAAAACCAAAATCTGTCAAAATGCTCTAAATTTGAGATTCCTCTCGTGCCCACTGTTTCAGTTTTTTTCCCATCTACATAAAATGTTCTTTGGAGAAATTTAATTTCAGATTTACCAGAAGACTCATTGAAATATCTTCACAGCTTCTACCTGCAATTTATTGAAGGTAGCCAGATTTCTGAAATTCCAAGGGAGGATTCCTCACAAGGAACCTAAAAAATATGAAAGTGAACTTATTAGTGTGAAATACTTACAGCATTGACTCCTAAATTTGTTGCAGATCATATACAATCCTGGCTGCCATGGCAGGAAGCTTTCAGTATCAGTAGAAAGTGTTACCAAAAATTTTTTTAACCCGAAAGAAATTAAATAGTAGAAGTTTTTTCCTAAAATAAATCATAGAAATATCCATTTTAACACATTAGAAGTTCTTAACTTTTTGCTCACAACCTTAAAATTGTGCTCTGGTTCCTATGCTAAATGTTTCCTGCTTGTTACACTAAGACAATATCTAGAAATAGTGTTAGTTTTGCAACTGGTGGCAAAAGACAAGATTAGCTTCAGGGTGCTCTGCACCTTTTTATCTAGAGCTTCAGCTGCTTGTGGTTTTTTATTTCTTCAAAAGTTTGGTTTCACACAGAAGTATGAAAAAGCATGAACAAGTATTCTAAATAATAGATCTCATCTCATGTATATTAAAAAGTCTCTAAATCTGAGGAAAAAGTGCTTTGCATTGCATCTTTTTTTTAATACCTTACCACTTTCTCTCTGCTAAAGTTACCTTCCTGGTTCTCTCTCCCTCTGCTTTTGATGTGCTGCAAAGATTTCTAGAGGTTTTTAATATATACTGAGTAAATTAATATACAGACACAAAAGATTGTTTTAATTAAGCCAATAAGCCTTTTAACTAAGTAACTGAAATGTTATATATAAAGATGGTTTCTGTTAAGAAAAATGCAGAGACACAATTCTGTATGTATCTTTAAATGTCAATGTGACAGCACTTAATTGCAAGTTTTTATCCTGGCTATATCTTGTGTGTTTTGATGTTTTAAAGAATATGCTTACTTTTTAGTTATAATAAAGTTGAGAAAGCAGGAGGATTAATTTTCAATATTGTCCAATTTGGTTTTTCTTTTTTTAGATTTATCTATGATTGGGTATACAGTGGTGTATTCAGAGATGTTTATGGAGAATTTATGATCCAAGTGAATGAGGATTATCTTTGTTTCAGAGGTACAGTATATATATGGAACATTTATAATTTATATAATTTTTGCTGTCAGTTAATTAAAAATACATACTTTCATCTTTTTATTTGACATGTAGATAAACATTACTGGACTCATGGTTATGTTTTGATTTCCAAAGAAGTAGAAGATTGTGTCCCTGTGTTTCTTAAACACATTGCTAATGATGTATACATATGTGGGAAAACCATAAACTTGCTGAAGTTGTGCTGTCCTAGGGTAAGTTTTGGTTTAGCTCCTTTCCTGTTACATTGAGAAAATCATGTCTATTTAGAGCAAGTTCCTAGGTTTTTAGCAAGTCTGCTCCTTTATTGAGAATTGGTATTGCATGAGTGGGATGTTGATTAATGAAAGGCAACAATTTGCTCTCTGACACTTGTGAGCTGATGGTCCACTCTGCTTGCTAACACCATGCTGCAGAAACATAAGTTTTTAACAGCATCAAATTTATCATATCCAATCTCCATGCTCTATTTTTTCTTTTCCTTTGCATTGCAATCAGAAATGTTATAAGCTTCCAAGCAAGTGCCTTCCATTTTTTCACATAACTCACACTACATTATTTTTTGGTTTAAAGATGCCTCATGTAACCTTGACTCAGTTCTTCATAGCTGTTGTATTTTTGAGATCTATGTCTTGTGTAGAGCTCTCTCCTGTAGGTGTGTGTTAGTTATGTTCCAGACAGTTCCTATTAAGTAGAGATCTGTGGGGAATATAAGTGAACAGAACTAACTTTTGATAGGAGAGTTGCATTCAGAGCTGAGTTAGTCAGTTAAGCTGGATATTCAGAAAAGCAAAATTTCAGGCATTTAGAACATGACTAATGTAACTATATGTATCAGATTTTAGATTCCTGTCCAATTCAGTGGGAAAAAGGCGACCCTGAGAATTTGACCTGTGATACAAGTTCTTGAATGTTTTAGCTCTGTCTCCTGCTTCGAATGATATAAATGTTAAAACCAGTGGTATAAGTAAAAAATTCAGGTGCCATGTGGAGACTGTTTTCAATATCTTGAAGCATCGCTAAATTAAAAAGTATATATAATGGGAGTTCATAATCTAACTTTTCACAATTTAAAAATTGTATTTAAAAGGAATTTTCTTGTTTTTCAGCATTATATATGTTGGTCAGATATACCTGTGCCCCGGATTTCAGTTATTTTTTCACTTGAGGAGCTGAAAGAAATAGAGAGAGATTGTGCAGTCTATGTTGGTCGAATGGAAAGAATTGCCCGGTACAGTTCCATAAGTAAGGAAGAAAAGGTAAATGAATAAAAGAATAAAGACCTTATTGTTAGGAATGCTTTTTTAATTTTTGTTACAACTCCAAAAGAATTTGTATTCACAGTCAGGATTTTTTCATTGGTCAATTGCTGTTTGAATTTTTATCACAGCAAATAAACGTATCTCATATAAATTTTAGAAGTACAGGTGGTATATTTATTACCATTTTCATATATTAAATTACTTTTAGACTTCTTAGTTCTTTGCAGCAGCAGATTTGCCCTCCTACTGAAAAGATTGTTAGATTCTGCTTTAACAAATGTCACAAGCTAGTGACTAACCAGATAAGTCTTTGTAGTTTGCATAGCTAACTGTTTTCTTGAAACTCTTTTAGTTCTACAGAGATTTCTGTCTTTCAGATGCCATAAATGTAGTGCATGGATCAAATATATTTGGTTCATTGTGAGGTCTTGAGTTCATAGACTTTGTATTTAAGTAATTGCTTCATTCATATTTCTGTACTGAAATAATAGATTAGTAGCAATTATAAAGTGTACACCTGTCCTTGTAACAGCATACTGTCAAGTCTAAAATCACAGAAAAACCTTTTACCTATACTTTTGTTTGTTTGTTGGGTTTTTTTTAGGATTTGCGCATGGAAATAGCCAAGCAAGAGTTAATTGTTCATGCTCGAGAAACTGCTAGCAAAGTACTAAAAGCTATTAATGGTAAGTGGCAGGGGTGTTTCATGTGTTTTCTAGTGTGTTGGTTAATGTAAACTAAGAATATCTTCATTGTGATACAGATCAACAAATGTCAGAACGAATGGCTTTGGATGCAAAGAAACGGGAACAGTTTCAGAAACTGAAGGAGCAATTTGCAAAAGACCAAGAGGTATTTATGTGTATTTCTTAAGAAAATAACTGAAAAGGTATCTTGATTTATTGTACTGCAGTTGAATGAATAGCTCATGGGTTACAAATAAGAACTTTTGCAGATGTGTGCTTTACAGCTTGTATTGAGGGTGGCTTTTAAAAGTGTTAAATATTTATGCAGCGCCGCCTTGCAATAAAGCAAGAGGAGATTGATGATGATTTCAGCTATGCCCGAGAGCTCAGAGAGAGAGAAAAAAGACTGAAAGCTCTGGAGGAAGAACTGGAGAAAAAAGCGAGGTAAATGTATCTGAGTTGTCTCCCAAACTTTAGATACTCCAAAACCACCATAAAGGCCTCCGGAAAAAATTACTGTGTATTAAAATTTGCAGTATAGGAAGTTTCCAGACGTTGCCCTACAAGGGTAATATTTGCAGTTATAGAGTTTGCAGATATAATGTTTGCAGATAGATGCAAGGGGTTTTGGCAGTCTTATGAAAAATGTTGTGATTTAAAAATGGTTAGTGGTCCAGAAATCTGGAACCCAGATTTGTGCAACTCCTATCCAGCCTGGCTTTTGTTATGATCAGAATTTCAGAAAAAAAAAAGCTAACTACATCTTACAATCAAAAGATAAGCCTACAGCAAAATTGGTCACTTATGTCAAAGCAGAAGTAAAAAGCAGATTGAGGAGTTAGATTCATAATTATTTGAATTGCTCTTGTTGTGCATCTAGTTGTATTTCACTTTCTTCTGTTATATCTAATAATACTTAGGACAAATGAGTGACCTAATACGGACAGTTCTAGAAACACACATTGACTGAGAGTCCTGTTTTCTCCACTCATTTATTCTCTGTGATTGAAGGCTCTGGCTTCTGCTTTTAAAAAAATTACTTCTCAGTTCTGAAATGCAAAAGTTCTTCCTCTTTAGAAGAGACAAGGAAAGGCAGTATGTGAAAATCTGTAACTTAGCTTTATTTTTACCTTTAGGCAAGAATTAATTGACCATTATAGCAAACTTTCTGATGATGCAGCCCGTAGAGAACAGAGAGCATTATGGAAAATCCAGAGACACAAGTTGGAAACAGCCCGTCTTAAGTTTCTGTTAGAAGATCAGAAACACATTGAGGTATCTTCTGAAAAGATTTAAAGAATTTATAACATTTGGAACTTGATACTTAATGATATTTGGGTTTTCCTTTTTTCTTATAGGAAATGCTTGAAAAACTTCCAGATGGAAACTACAGGAGAAAATTAGATATTATTCCTTATAAACAGTGCCAGTCTTTAGATAAACATTCTGTTGTGAAAGATCCACATTCACAGGTGATCCTATTTTCATACATTAATTGAAGGTTGCTTTTCCCAGTTTCTCTCAAGGGAGTTAATTTCATGGTTCATTTCAGTTCAGTGAACAGAAGGTTCAGTGTAACAGCAGGGTGGGTAGTTATCACATTATTTATAGCATCTCTGAAAAATTGGAAATTTTAAAATCTTGCATGTAATAAAGTTGTGCCCTAATAAGTAGCTTGATTATGTGTCTAGCCATACAGTGTAATAATTATTTATTTTTTAGGTTCCATCTGTGAAACCTCTGCATTCTAGTGAGACAATTGGCAGAAAATCTGAGCCTGAACTGGAATATGCTACTTCTACTGACAAAGCACAGTCTGTATCAGAGCTGACAGACAGTCATGCTGATCAGCATTTTCAGCCTAAAGCAGCAGGATCTGAAAGCAGTCTCCAAAGTTCAGAGCAGGCTTGCAGTCCTTTATACAGTGCTGATTCCTTGCCCGAATCCAATGTGAATATAGAAGATTTCTTATCAAAGCCACAGGATGAACAACCTGTAGCTAGTAGTGTTCAAGAATCTTTGCTGGATGAAGCATTTCAGAATATTAACTCAGATCTTTCTGAGACTCCTCAAGTAAGTGAAAGTCAGTCTGTCTGCAGAGAAGCACTGGAAGGACATGAAAATGCACCATTGCATCAGCAAAACGAGTATGATTTTAGTACAGTTCTCAGGCCATCTGCAGCTTGGCAGGGACATGTCAGAGTTGGAGAAAATATATTTGATGTGGAGTACAGAAGGCCTCGGTGGAATATTAACGGACATGCATCTGATGCCAACATTAGGGTGGGAGAATATGTACCTCATGTGGACATTTACCAGCCACGTTCAAGTCCTTATGGTCACTCTTCAGACTCCCATATAAAAATCAGCAGCTATACTGCTGAGGTTGAATCTATCCGACCCCGATGGAACATTCACGGGCATGTTTCTGAAGCTCATATTAAAGTTGGGGAATACACTTCAGAGGTAGAGCCCTCAAGGCCTAGGTGGAACATTCATGGACATGCTTCAGAAGCCAATATTAAGATTGGAGAGTATGTGTCAAATGTAGCTCCCACAAGGCCTCGATGGAACATCCATGGCCATGCATCTGATGCCAATATCAAGATTGGTGAAAATGTGTCAGAGGTGGTCTCAGCTCGACCTCGTTGGAATATCCACGGGCATGCTTCACAGTCACACATCAAAATAGGAGAACTGGTTTCAGATACAGAGCCTTTGAAATCTCGTTGGAGCCCATTTGGTCATGCATCCCAGTCAAGCATCCAGATAGGGAAGTGGGCCCCATCTACAGAAAATGATCCAATACCTCATCGTAAAACCATTTCTGGTCCCTCGTCTGACTCCACGGTTCAAACACTTCTGTACAGTGAAGAATTATCTTCTGCTGAAGGGAAGAGAAAGGAAGCAAAAACATCACAAGTTAAGGAAAAGACTTCACTGCAGTCACAGTCATCTGACAGGGCTCCAGTGTTTCCTGATGCTAATGTTAAAGATGACAAAAAAGAAAATACAGTGGAAGAGAAACAAGAAGGTAAAATAAGTTTATTCAGTCAGCATTTGTTTAAGAGCTTATGCAAGTAACTGTTTGTTTATGTTCAAAATGGGTACTTATTACTTAATTCCTTGCATAACTCTTTGGACGCTGTTAGATTCAGGGGAAATGAATTATTTTGCTGTGAGGGTGGTGAGCTGTGGATGCCCCATCCCTGGAAGGGTTCCAGGCAAGGTTGGATGGGGCTTGGAGCAACCTGATCTAGTGGAAGGTATCCCTGCCTATGACAAAGGGGTTGTCACTAGATGACCTTTAGGGTCTCTTCCAACCCAAAGCATTCTACAAAAGAATTTGAGCTGTCTTGTCTCTTATATACAAGAAATAAAAAATTAAAAAGATTGTAGTTTCAGATTTTGTGTAACAGTACCTTGTCTGATCTCAAGCAAAGAACATGCACAAATCTGCCTCAGAGGGACTGTGGGGAGGGAGTGTTTTTAGAATGGTTGTTTCTTTGACAGTCTAGAGAAATTCTGAAGAACTTAAAGAGCAGATCTGAAGTGTGGACTAAATATTTGAAGCATATCTAAGTAAATGCTGTCTTTAATTTGCTTGTGATTACAGTAGACGCAAATGTCAACAAGGCCCCTGCTCCAGATTCCACATGGAGCTTACAGGTAAGAAGTAAAGTAGTTGTCAAGAAGATACCATTTTCCTTCAAATGGACTAAGCACACTTGTAGTCAAGGTAAAAGGTTTCTGTTGTATTCTAATTATCACTGTAATATCATATTATTTTTACATGTCAGAAAATACAGGTGAGAACGCTCTTATTTTCAAATGGAACAACTTCTGAAGCACCTGTAAGAACACAGTAAGTGTGATTAGACAAAGTCAGCATCTCTCATAAAATTTGTCATTTTTTTGTTTTAGGATGAAGAACCTGAAAAAGCAATTCCTCAAGATACTATACCTCAAGAAACTCTGTTTTCTGAAGCTAATGCCCCCAAGACTAAGGAGGAAGAAGAGGGAGAGGAAGATACATGGAAAAAAGAACAAGCTTACTTGAAAGCATTATCGGATCAGTATTGTATTGAAAAATATCAAGATAGTTATGATTTGATGTGTGAGTAGAACTTTTGGAAAAGTAGATGAATAGAAGATGTGGTAAACTTGAGCAAGAAAGCTGAGTGACAGAAAAAATACCTGAATTACCAGTAAATTTACCACTGTTATGAACTGCAGTAGCGAAACAGTTTGCTTCTAGACAGAAAGAAGAAATGCATTTTGGCACATCATGATTTTTCTAACCTGGAGAGGTTTGTAGAGATTAATAGAAACAGATTGTCATATTGCTTAGGTTTGAGGGATGGAGCATCTCTCCTGTGGAGACAGGCTGAGAGAATTGGCATTTTGCAGCCTGGAAAAGAGAAGGTGCTGGGGAGATCTTATAGTGGCCTTCCAGTACCTGAGGGGGGCCCAGAAGAAAGCTGGGGAGGGACTTTTTATATGGGTATGTAGTGACAGAACAAGGAGCAAGGGCTTTAAAGTGAGACAGGGTAGATTAAAGATAGACTTCAGGAAGAAATGCTTCAGTGTGAGGGTGGTCAGACACAGGACAGATTGCCCAGGGAAACTTTGGATGCCCCATCCCTGGAATTGGTTAAAGGGCAGTTTGAATGGGGCTTTGAGCAACCTGGTCTAGTGGGAGGTGTCCCTGCCCATGCAGGGGGGTTGGAACTGGGTATCTTTAAGGCCCCTTCCAACCCAAACCATTATATGATTCTATAATAATTTACAATGTTTATTTATTTTAAAATTTAGCAGAACTACCAGTTTCTCATCTCTTGCATCATGTGATACCAAGATCATACACTTTTCCTGTGGATCCTACAGTACAATCAGCAACAGATGAAACTGCTGTACAGCTGAGTGAGCTCTTATCTCTGCCAGTGCTGATGAAACGTTCTATTACTGCTCCACTTGTCTCTCAGTGAGTATTTGTTAGAAATTGTGATTCCATAACTTAACAATTACTGTCATGTTCTTCATTAGTTCTTTTTTGAGACAAGAATTGCACATAGATCTGTTCAGTTTTCTGTTTGTATCCAAAACAGAAGTGATTCAGTGAACAGTCCATTGCTAACTAAAAAATTCAGATTTAGATTATAAATACTAATATATTAATATTGTATAGTTTTATGTATAAATGAAAGATTTGAAGGTCTTGTATTTTAAATGCAAGGAGTTGGAGGGAAGTCTTTGCTCCCAAACTTGTGGATTATGCAGCAGTGTTTTGACATCACTGAATTCCTTTCTTTTAAAATGAAAGTGTATTACCTATAGTTTTGTAGCAGTTTTTATTTGGCATGTGAAAGATAAGGGAAAAAGAAGAAAGATCTTCTAATTATATGAAAGCTTATGCATATTGATCTGCATGTATTTTATGTTTTTATGGGAACTCCAGCTTCAAGGCTGCTTTGAAGTTTAATAGAAGCTGTTCTTGTTATTGTTGAAATATATAGGGAAAACACATTTATGCTGAACCATTTTATCAGTATAATTGTATTTTAAATAAAAGTTTGCTATTATGTTCAAAATTAGCTTCTGTCATGAAACAGATATTCACAGATATGTTAAAATGCTTCCTGCTTTAGAATCTTCTTTCTTGTAAGTTTGTATTTTCATTTACTAACTCCTGAGTATACTCAAAAGTTTGGTGCAGTATAGAAACATCTAATTATGTAATTTAAACATCCAGATTGTCTACCAGAACTATTCTGTACTGGCAGAATTTGCCTATTCTGGATACAAAAGTTAAATTATTTAAAGCCACCTTTAATATCTACACTATGCTGCAAAATGGACTTGCCCCCAGTAAACAGTGTCAGAGCTTTACCAACTTGGATATTCTTCTTTCTTAATTTTTTTGTGTAGGTGACAGATAAGAACAGAAGGCTATTGCTAAAATATTACTCCAAGCCCAGCAGCATGTTCTAAAGATCATTATCTAGCCAGTCATAAAATACATCCCCATTATTGTGCAAAACCCAGTTATCTGAAGTGGTAGGTTTTCATTATGGTATATTCTAAGGTGAAGATTTTTTTTGGTTTTTTTCTGATTTATGTGAATATCATTGTGTCTTGTATCGGATATCAGAGCTAAATACTGGAGCATTAATCTGATGGAGCCACAGATAAATGCTTGTAAGAATAATACCTTTTCTTTGTTTTCATTCTTAGTGTTTCTCTTGTGAACAAAGCAATAGTTGATTACTACTTTGTGGAACTGAATGTAGAGAAGCATTTTGAAGCACTGAGACACTTTTTGCTAATGGAAGATGGGGAGTTTGCTCAGTCGCTCAGTGACCTGTTGTTTGAGAAGGTATTTGCTTTGTTGTCTTAGCCCTTCTTGTTGGGCTGTCTACTTTAGCTTGACATCCCAGGATTCATTTGGATGGGAAGCAGGGAATAGTGTTAATGTTGTAGGGACTGAAGCAAAAGAAGGTCTTTGCTCAGCAAGATTGCCCATGCCCAGGGAAGTCCCAAGGAGGAGAGTAACTTTTCCTACTGCTAATCTCAGCAACAGAGAGAGTAAAAGGATTTGGCACATTGTGGATAATAATTTCAAATTTTACAGATAAATAGTCAAGGAAAAGTATTTTACTCTTTCCTCTGAAAACTGCTGCACTATTGCTCTGTCCCCCCCCATCTGCTAGCAACAAGGCTGGAAAAGCCAGTTCCCATTTGCATCTTGAAAAAACTGAAAAATCCATTTGTAAAGGCCTGTGTTGCAAGATACCTACTCTGCCCTCAAATATCTTTCAGAGCAGAGTATCTGAAGAGAGTGCTTGGTCCTCTGATAAGACAGGATTTTCATGTCTTACCCCTGTGTTTATAGGGTAGGGAAGATAGGAGGATATAGGAAGATAGGAAGGGATAGCAGGAGTTAATATAGCTGGTTGCCAGTGGAGATACATGGTGTAGGATAGTTAATGTATTTCTCTGAATCCTAAGACTGCTTTAGACCCAACTAAATCCCCCAGCTGGGGATTTAGGCTTGATGTATAGCTTTATTTGTAAACCTCTGAGGGTGCTGAGTTGATGAGAGACAGATTGGGATCAGATAGGCAATACCAGTCCTGTTGCTGGCTTTCTGGCCCACTAAAGCCCAAGGGCTTCACTCCCTGTGCAGCAGAGATGTGCAGCAGCTCCTGAGCTGCAGCAAACTGCAGTCCAACCTGTCAAAATAAATCAGTACAGGTATGAGATTACCTTAATGATGTGAACAGTAAATAGTTCAGAAGTTGCTTGTTATGATCTTTATGCATCCCTGCAGTGGAAGGAGAACCCTCCAGTCAGAATGATGGAGCAAGGCAGGGTTTTCACCATTCTGCTTTAATTCATCTGTGTTCAGGAGCCAAGACTGTGTAATTAGGATTTTATTTGTTTTTTAACCCCTAGCTTGGATCAGGACAAACACCTGGTGAACTGCTTAATCCACTGGTTCTTAATTCTATCCTAAATAAAGCATTACAATACAGTCTTCATGGTGACACCCAGCTTGCTTCCAATCTGTCTTTTGCTCTCAAGTACCTTCCAGAAGTGTTCAAGCCCAATGCACCTGATGCTCTGAGTTGCTTAGAGCTAAGGTACAAGGTAAGAAAACACTGAGAAAGGCAGTAGTACTGCAGTTATCTTTAGTTCTTACATACTATGGTAGAGTGAGTATGTCCTTAATAAACCTTTTAAGAACAGAGTAAAAAACTTACATAATGAAAATTATATACTTAACCTGAGCATTGTACTACAGTATTAAAATACATTTGTTAATTTGTACGTCAGTGAAATAGTTGCATCCAAATTAGTCTTCTAATTTCTAGCACAAAAATGTAGTATAATCAGCACTCACTTATTTTCTTTTAGGTTGACTGGCCTCTGAACATTGTCATTACTGAGAGCTGCATGAATAAATACAATAAGATCTTCTCCTTCTTGCTTCAGCTGAAGCACATGGTGTGGACTCTCAAGGATGTTTGGTTTCACTTAAAACGTACTGGTAAGTATAATGAGTGAACTAGAGAATATCCCACTTAAACTGCTTTTAGCACACTATGCCAGACAATTGCTGTCCTGTCAAGCATCAAAAAGCACAGTTGTTGTTTTTTATAGGAACTTTCTTGGCATTTTCAACAGACTCTACTAACAGAAACCTTCACTCCTTTAAAAGTCCTGTTTTTAAACACTCCCTGTGGGTGCTTATGATAATATATTTCTGGTTTTATTTTCAGCTTTAGTGAGTTGTGCATCAAATTCTGTTCAGTTTCGACAGCTCCAGCTGTATAAACATGAAATGCAGCATTTTGTGAAAGTTATTCAAGGTTACATCGCTAATCAGATTCTTCATGTGACATGGTGTGAATTTGGAAACAAACTGTCTTCTGTAGGCAACCTGGAAGAAATTCACAGAACACATGCTGAATACCTCAACAAAGCAATCTTCAGGCAAGCTACCATAATTGTTTTGACTCAAAATATTTAAGTTAATGGAGCTGTCAGCCTAGCATAAGGTATTTGTGCAAAACTGACTTCTACTTGACATACTAAGTTGTCTTTACATATGAAAGTGTTCTTATGTAGGGGAAAGAAACTTCATGGCACATTATGAGGTCCATACTTTGATGCTTTTCCTCAGTTACTCATCCTGTTCATTTCCCCAGACTCCTTGGAGGTGCCTCCAGCTCCTGTTCACTCTGCAAGCTTTGAGTCCACTCAGGACAGCTCTAGCTTGAAGATGGAGGGCACACTTGCCACAGCTTCTTTTCTTTCACCCTATCCTTGTCAAAGCCTTTGTAAATGACTGCTCTGTCATTCAGTGTGGGTAGTGTACACAAACACACCTAGCTCAAGAGTTGTAAAATGCTTCTTCTAAGCAGTGTATGTGCCCTTTAATACATGTACAGTGACCAGAACTGGACTGCAAAGAAACAAATGTGACCTAATGCCCCTATCCGGATTTATGAGCAATGCAAGAGATATTTTGTAGGGATCACAAGCCCTTTGGTTTCTATATATGAGGCAAAGGGTGGTGAAGCTAGGGTTTTAGTTTCTTAAAGAATAAACACTGGAATCATAAGTGGGGAGATGAAGGGAGGAAGGATTATGATGAAGAAATCTGTCCTTTCATGTCTCTCTCTCTCTCTCTCTCTGTTTTAGTAAGAAAAAACTTAGCTAAAGCTGCTGCTTGGATAGCAGATGATGGGATGAGTAGATTAAAGTTTCAGGAAACTCAGAGAATGGTGTTTCTAAATGTCATCTGTTTTGCATCATTGTAGAAATCAGGTACAACAGTGCAGATAATCAGTTTCTTGGAAGTGCAAGCAAAATATGTTAGATTTGGGCACCTTTTTAAATCCCCATTACAGCTGGCTGCAGTCTTGTGGATCCTTTTTAAAGCAATTTAAGAGGAAATAGAAAGGATTGCCACCCCTTTGTTATTTTCTTCCTACAATCAATAAATGATGTCACCTCCATTTCTAAAGTTCCTTTTGTTCTGTTAGGGGTCTGTTGACAGAAAAGGCAGCCCCTGTGATGAACATTATACACAGCATCTTCAGCCTCATCTTGAAGTTCCGCAGCCAGCTGATCTCTCAGTCATGGAGCTTTGATGCAGGGAAGCAAATGGCTGTTCATCCCAACTTTGGTCTGATGCAGCAGTCCTACAATACCTTCAAGTATTACTCCCACTTCTTATTCAAAGGTAAGAAATTGCATATATTTTAATCAGAAGCAAAAGTCAGCTGACAACTGGAAAAACTATGAAGACATTTTGGAAGTATAAGGTAGAAGTAGGAAGATTTGTGTACTTAGCATGTGTTAGGACATGTAGTTCCCAAATGAAGACTTCATTATTGTGGTTTGCAAAGATCTGCAAATCCATCAATTAAAATGTCTACACAAGAAATCTAACATATCCCAAAACTGACCATAAATTTTGGTTAATTTGCAAAATAAATATTTGGTATTTAACTCTCTCTATAAGTGCTTACATTTTTCTTTTCTCTGAACTTGAGTTCTGGAATTTCTTATTGACAGCAATGAGAGACAAATACCACCGAGAAGTAATTTTAGATATATCTGCAGTAGCTGAGTGTTACCACTGTTATGAGATTTCAAAATTCTGATTCCCACATCAAACTAAAGCTCAGAAACCTCTTAGCATTAGTTGGAGCTTTATAGCAGGCACCAGGCAAGTGTTTTTCAGCTGCACAGATCATTTGCCAAATGTTCTTCCTGTTAACACGATAAAATTTCTTCTTACTGTCATCTTAGCCTATGATTTGAAGAAATGGTTGATCTGTCTTTCCTCTCCATTTCTCTTTCAGATCTTGCTTGTGTTTTTAGTGAGTGTTACTTATCCTTTCCCTAAGTCCAAAAGGTGGTTCATGGGGTTTGGTTTCTTTTGGTTTTTTTTTGAAAGCCCTTAACTCCTGAAGGAAGTACAACTAACTGTTTTCTGTAGATCTATTTTTCTAGAATATTTTCTAGTCAGATTATATTCTTGAGGAAATGAGCTGCCCTTTTTATTCTTTAAGGGTGTCCAAAAATGGTGTCAAAGAACCAAAAACAGTTATTTCAGGATGAGTTAGAATGGCTGCTTCCAAATTCTACAGGAAGTCAGAACACCTCTGGGAGCCACCTAAGCCCATACTACGAGATCTATGGTTGCTTCATGGACAGAGATTAATAGACCATTCCGTAAGGAAATTTGTTGAGTGACCTGGTTCTTTACACCCTCTTCCTTAAGCACTACAAAACAAATGTCCACTTGTTCATTTACACTTGTTCCTGCAGTCACTGTGTATTGTACAATGCTCTCTGTCACTGTGGGTTGATCCAGAATCCATTGAAAGCCAATACAAAGTACTCTGGACTTCAATGGCTTTGGCTCAGGCCCTAACTTCTAACTGTACACTTTCCCTTCTTCCTTGCATGTTACTGCTGCTTGCTAACTCCCTTTACATTAGTGCATGGGATGTTTATGAGCTTAGGGAGTTTCTGTTGCCTTTTTTCCTTTGTTATTAAGGATGTTTAGAGCAGTCAGTTTGTTCATTCATAAATAAGAGCTTGAGGAGTTTGGTTTTCTCTCTCACAATGGACTTCACTCAAGAACACTTCTCAAGAACTTCTTCTTTCACAGAGGTCACCAGAGGACCTCAAGATGCTTCCTGGTCAGTTGAAATGATGATAAGAACACATCCTCATATTATGAAAGCAACTTAAGAAAGCATTTCCTTATTAGAATAATATAATTCTAGAATTACTTACACCTAGAACTGACTTTCTTTTGCATCTTATTTGAAATACTTTGTAATTCCAGAAAGAGATACTGAGCCTTTCTTATGCAAAAATATATATTTGTTTCCTTTGTCTTCAGATTTCTGCATTAGTCTTTTTTTAAAAATTAAAATTCACAGATACTGCCAAGGCTGACCTTAGAATATTAATCTTAGCTGCAGTTTATTTTATTTCTTGTTTTTCTTTCAGTGGTAACAAAGCTTGTAAACAGAGGGTACCAACCACATTTGGAGGACTTCCTACTGCGGATCAACTTTAATAACTACTACAAAGATAACTGAACTTTCTAAAGATCACTGAGAGCATAGTAAACCAGGAACAGATAAACCTATGTGCTTATGATGTGTAGAAGCTTATGCAAACACCATGCAAGAGGCATTTTTCTTCAGTTAAATAACTCACCATCTAATAGCTTGAAGAGTATAACTACCACATACAGAGAATGATGATGCTCAACATCCACCACACCTCTACCTGTTGTGTGATCTCCTGAGAATTGATGTTGTCATTATTGCAAAGCTAGAAGAGCTGAGTGCCTTGTCTTGAGAGAGGAGAGTGCAAAACTGTATATCTGTCAATGTGTAAATGTTATTTTTCAGTGTTGTGGATTTCCTCCAGTGTAAATACATGTATGTGAAATAAATTAACAGATACTTTCTAAAACTGTTGAGAGATGCGTGTGAGATGCAGATGTTCAGAAAGACAAACACTGATTTGATGGGATATTAATTCTCAATCTAAAGATGTTTGTTCAATTCTCTTAGTCACAATGGAAGAGGGCATGATAAAAACACCTTGCTCTGAGGAGACCTGCTAGGAGATACAGTATTTGACTATTCAAGCTTTTGGTAATTGTTGGATCATATGTGCCAAACATAAGTTTTCTTGTCCCTGATTTAAGCTATAAACCTTATTTTGTGGTGATACATAACACACCTAAAACAGAAATTCATCATCACTAACATGAAACAAAGCTCTGATTCCCAATATGTTCCAATTACTGCTTTCAACTGCAGCATCCCATTTTCCAGTTTGCTGTTGAAAGTTGCATGAAATGAAGATATATTCATCAGGAGCTCAGTGGCTGATCAGTGGCCACATTTTTAAAAGTACAGGCACAGCTAGCATATTATTACCAGTACTGTGTAATACTAAAAATTACTATTTTCTGGTAATGTGTAGATAGTTTTATGATTATTTTTTTTGTGTGTGTGAAATAGAAATTAAGCATTACAGTCTGAATATACCAGCTGTAAAGTTGACCTGATTGTTTCTGCTCCTGTACCAGTCAGTATAAAAAGGTGGCAATGCCTGTCTGTAACATACATCTCTTCTGTTTCTCCATCTTTGCTGTGTTTAAGTAGCTTCCTTCTCTTCCACAGAACAGGAGACTGGAAGAGCAAGTAGTTTGCAGATGGAGCTATTCTGTTGCCTGGGCAGCCGAGGAGCTCTGTGTACCTGACTTGCTGTTCAGGAATGTAAAAGGCCAGGTGTGTATGAGCAAGCTGGTCTGATGCCTTGTCCTGGCACCCTGCTGCCCACTAGAGAGCAGCCACAGCTTCTGCAGGGAGCAAGGAGCTGGGGTTTGGGACCTGGGAGCTTGTCAGGATAGGGTGACTGCAGAAAAACAAAGTTGTAACTTTTGCCTGAAGGCAGTTTAACTCCTGGAGGAGGGAAGGCCACAGCACCTACCTGCCCTCAGCTCTCTGATGGGCAGCAAAATGGGGAGAGAGCAGGAAGAGAGAAATAAGTGATCAGAGCACCTAAATTAAACTTCTGGTACCATTACACAAGAGGAGCAGCCTTCTGTCTGTTGACTTCTAAAGGAGACCCCTAGGATGAGAGAAGAGAAAAATTAGCAATAGCTAAAAATAAAAAGATTTCTCTAATGCAAGTCCCAAATACTGCTCTGTATAATTCAAGATTTTCTTCTATTGTGTTACAAACTAGCCTGGTATTCCTGCATTTGTAGCATACTTTCCCCCATCTTGTTGAAAGATACTCTAGACTGACATGGAAAAAATAGTTTAAAAATTATTATCTGAAGTGCTTTATTTTTTTCTTAGTCCTCAATACTCTAGCCATGTTTGTACTTCCAGATTTCAAATATTTTTAAAGGTACTGATTTTTTTTTCAGGGAGTTAGATCAGACTATCTCCAGATAGTCTGTTCTAACCTCAACTATTCTGTTGTTATAGTCAATAGACCAGAGAATTTTAAAATTCAAATATATTAAACATTTATTAAAGATTTGTTCAAGGGCAAATAACACAAAACAGCATGCTGGGCGACCAGGGAGTCTCTGCTCTACCAACAGCCTGCAAGTTACACAGGGCAAAACCATTTCTTTTTATACCCCCCCTTTAGTCTTTTCATTCGTTCTTGTTTCGTGGGCTCTTCCTGTTGCTGAGGCAGTAGGTTTTCCTCAGGGTCCTTGTTTTTCTTGACTTTTCTTTTTCCTTATAAATACACTTAAACCCTCACTTTTAGATTTAACAGGATATAACATTTAAACATAATCTTTAGAATAAAAGAACATAACACCTTATTGTAACTTTATTAACTCAAACTTAATTTGATAAGGAAATTATTTATAATCAACTATTACACTGTGATCATTTTGGTTCAGCTAACAAGCTGCTGTTGGAATTTGTTTGTATCACACTCTTTTTCCTCACGCTGAGTTACATAACGCTGATCATTTTACCAAATTCATCCTTTTTGATGTACCTAGTGAAAAAAATCTAGCAACCAAGTCAGGACTTCAGTTGCAGTGTAGAGATGACCTGCTTCCTTACAAACAAAAGACTTTAGAAAAAAAAACCAAACATCAAAGTATGGAAATAAGAAAGCCTTCTCCACCCTCCCACCTCATCTCCTTTTTGTTGCTGAGCATGATGCTACAGGCACAGAACAGCCCTTTGGCCAGATCAGGTGAGCTCTGTCCCTCCCAGTTTCTCCCCTGGCCCTGGACTGGGCTGAGTGGCAGAAGGTGCAAGCTGTGCAAGCTCTGCCCAGCAGTACCCAAAGCACTGCTGTCTGCTGTCTGCTGTGTTATCAGCCCTGGTTTAGCTACAAATCCAAACCACAGCCCCACACAGACTGCTCCATCCTGCCCAGACAACACACAAAGAAAATTAATTTGGGTTTGGAAAAGGATGCTTGGTTAGGGAATACCAAGAGCAACCTCCAACTAGAAGAACCTAAAGTGTGTGTTAACGTGCATTTTCCAACTCAACATTATTATATGAGCAGTTTGGTGCAGAAATGCTTGCAGTAGCTCTCTGCTTCTGCTGCACAGGAAAATCATAGAATCATAGAATCATAGAATTAGCCGGGTTGGAAGGGACCTCAGAGATCATCAAGTCCAACCCTTGACCCACCGGAGCACAGTTGCTAGACCATGGCACTGAGTGCCACATCCAGTCTTTTTTTAAATGTCTCCAGGGACGGAGAATCCACCACCTCACTGGGCAGACCATTCCATTGCCTGATCACCCTCTCCGTGAAGAAATTCTTTCCAATATCCAACCTAAATCTCCCGACACAACTTAAGACTGTGTCCTCTTGTTTTGTTGAAAGTCATCTGGGAAAATAGTCCAACTCCCAAATGTTTGAGTGCAGGGGACTAAAAACCACCCAGAAACTTTTACAAATCACAATTTTGATCCATGCCTTAGCACTGGAAACTCCTGATTCAAGGTAGAATGGTGAAGGAGCTACAGCCAGCTCAGCTGAATGACCTTGGGTTTTGGCTGGAGCTGGAGAGAGCAGGGGAGGAGCCAGTTTGGGGAACGGGAGTGTTACACTGCCAGCCCTGGTTCTCAGTTGGTTAAATCGCAAATAAAAAGACCATTTCAGACAGAAGGTTTTCCTGCCTCCACCAGGAGGAGGTCAGATGGAAGCACCCAGGAAGCCACCCAGTGTCCCTGCACAGCTGCTTGGCCCACCAGGGGACTGACCCTGCCACTGCCCAGACATCAACCCAGGGCCCTTCTCATGGCAACACAACAGGGAGCTGCTGTGGGGACAGAAAACCAAATTGGTCACCAACCTGACCTGGGAGCCAGCAGTTTTGGTACCAGTGAAATCATTTAATCTTTGGTTGCTTCAGGATCCCCATCTGAAAAATTGGTACATTTTTTAAATCTTTTTTTTGTAAAGGAAAAAAATCAGATGCTATTTAAATATAAACTATCTAGTGTTCTACTGTACTTTTTTTTTTTTTTTTTTTTTTTTTTTGTAAACTGACTCCAGAAGAGAAAACACATTAAATTAGCTTTGTAGGTCAGCTTAGCTTACTAAAACTGTTTACACTTGCACAAAGTATCATTAAATTTCGCCTCAGGCTTTACCTGCTGAGTGTGCAGGCTTAGCAGGAGCTCTGCAGTGCTGCAGCTCTGACCTTGCCCCAGCAGGAACAGCAGCAGGGGAGGAGAGGAACAGCCCAGACCCTGGGATGCTTTGCCTGGCTTTGCTACAGACACGGATAAAGATGACTTTTCCCCTTAGGTTCTGCTCCCCTGTTACTGTAAAAGCAGAATGATTGGTTATTTATTATGCACGGAATAAAATAAATAAATATTTAAGTAAATAAATAAATAAATAAGCAGTCTATACTCTGTCTGGGAGGTTGTCGCTACTCATGTCCTTTTGATTTATGGCATGGTACTTGTCCCACATCACAAGGGAGCTGCATCCATCAGTCCCAAGGCTGATTTGGGGGTGGGGCAGAACAGAGGTACTGAGGGGGAGAGGGGGCAAATGCAACTTTTACGTAGAATATAACCTCGATTGTGTGATCTTGTGAGATATGAGAGCAGTCTGAACCCCTGCTCCTGGGTTTACATCCATCACCCTCCTGGCTCTGGAAGGTAAGTGCAGGTTGTTGTCTCCTTTCTGAGAAATCCCACTCTATCTCACAGAGATACCTGAAAAAAAAAAATGTGATGCATAAACTACCCGATTCAGTTCAAACAAACAAACTGCACTGTCTACCCAGAGGCCTGTTTATGTGAGAGGTGTCAGCATACAGGTCTTATGGCCAAGTAATAAAGAGGGAGGTTTCTCTGTGAAAAACATAAGGGTCCTTACCTTGCTCCAAGCATACTACCAAAATTGCTGGCAAATCAGGAGACCATACCTGTGATAATTCACTCCTCAGAAAACACTGCAAAAATACTAAGTGAGCTTCCTATAACATGACCTCACCATCAGAGCAAGTACTTCTAAAGAAATGAAGTCTGCTAAACAGTATGGTTAACAGCAAAACTCCTCAGAAAACAGGCATGACCAAGAATTTTATTTTATTTTTTTTAATAAAAGAACCAATTAAAGCATAGCAGTTGCTTGGGGAGAAAAAAAAAACCCACAACCAAAAAACCCAAAACAAACCCAAACAAAAAAACCCCACACAGCATTCTGAAGTGAGAGCTGACAGTAGAACATTCAGCAATTGTAGATTTACAAGCTCAGGATGCAGTATCATGGTGATAACTTCTGAAGTTGTGAGAGGAGTCCCACTACCTTATAAGACTATCCAGAGACCCCTCTCCAAGAGCTTCTCATTTCAGTTTTGTAGTCTGAGTACCACTTACTTCTATGCAAAGGTAGTTAGAGCTGTAGAGCCACAGATGAAGTCTTAGCAAGTGTTTCGACAGAAAACTGCTGATGTGCAGAATCACCAATTCATTCTGAGCACAATCCATGGCTTTTACACAAGCAGGATATTTGGTGAATAAGAAGTACTTTGTTCAGGTTTACTTATTGCAAATACAAGCTGTAAAAATCAGGGAGATTCAAGTATTTAGACTCCCAAATGCTCTAAGCTGTATTCCCTTTCTTTCTGAAGAATTGAGCTAAGAGATTAAGTTCTCACCTTATGAATGAGAATGAAGACACTATCAGCAGCACTGAAACTAGTACCTGCCTTTTGAAATGAGGGTGCTAGAAGAGCACAAGCAGTTCTGGTCATCACAAAGCATTGCTATTACTGCATGCACTGAGGAACTGAGCAGTGAATTTCAGTGCAGCTGAACTACACAGCTGCCCTCACAGTGTTTCCACCAGCCAGGGAGCACTCTGCCTCTCTTACAGTCAGTAAATTGTTACTGACAGGCACACCTAAGCAGCCATGCCAAGGGGCTGCATTTATTTCAAGCTTTCTAGAGCTCTTGCACTTGATCTATATGCAAACAAAAAATTTATTCAGCAGGAAGTGAAATTTTCCTTCCTCACTGTTGAATTCCATTTCCCCATTTTAGGGAAAAAAATGCTAGCAAATTATTCAAAGGATCTCTCTGATTTTGGCATTGAGGTGCAAAATAATTTGTTAGTTAAATTCTATGTCCAAAACCACAGTTACAACATCACAGAATCACAGAATGTTAGGGGCTGGGAAGAGACCTTTGAAGATCATCAAGTCCAAACCCTACCAGAGCAGGTTCACCTAGACCAGGATGCACAGGAGAGCATCCAGGTGGGTTTTGAATATGTCCAGAGATAGAGACTCCAGCACCTCTCTGGGCAGCCTGTTCCAGTGCTCTGCCACCCTCAGAATGAAGAAGTTCCTCCTCATGTTTAGATGGAACTTCCTATGTCCAAGTTTGTGCCTGTTACCTCTTGTTCTCTCACTGGGCACTGCTCAAAAAACCAGGACCCATCCTCCTGACACCCACCCTTTGAGTATGGATCAGTGTTGGTAATCTCCTCCTTCAGTCTTCTCCAGATTAAAAGGCCCAAGTCTCTCAGCCCTCCTCATAAGAGAGGTTCTGGTACCTTCATCATCTTTGTAACCCTTTGCTGTGCCCTCTCCAGCAGTTCCCTGTCCTTCTTGAACTGAGGAGCCCAGAACTGGACACAGTACTCCAGACAGGGCCTCACCAGGGCAGAGTAGAGGGAGAGGAGAACCTCTCTCAACCTGTTTGCCTTGGTACACCCCAGGATGCCACTGGCCTCTGGGCCCCAAGGGCACACTGCTGTCTGTCATCCAGTTACCAGGACTCTCAGGTCTTTTTCCTGCTTTCCAGCAGGCCAGTTCCCAACCTTTACTGGTGCATGGTTCCTCCCTAGGTGCAGGACCCTACACTTGCCCTGAGTTCTCCAGCCTCTCCAGGTCACACTGGATGGCAGCACACTCTTCTGATGTATAAGCTGCTGCCTCACAGTTTGTGTCACCAGCAAACTTGCTAAAGGTACTCTATCCCTTTATGCAGCTCATTGACGAATACACTGAGCAAGACTGGTCCCAGTACTGACCCCTGGGGAACAGGACTTGTTATTGACTCCAACTGGACTCTGTTTGAAGTGCCTTTCAAATTGCCAGCACACCTTCCTTCCCTGTCCCTCCCCTGGTGCCATCCTTTTACCCAGCACTGGCTTCCTGTTAATGTTTCCTGTGAAAGAGTTTGGGTCCAGTGATCCCCAGTTCTGGGGAAGGACAATCCCTGATGACAGGTCTGAAGCTCATTCAAAAATGGATGATCTCTAGAAGACAACCAGCTGTCCAGCTAGCAGGACTTGTTGCCCCAGTCTGCCAAGTTGCTTCAAGTCTGTCCTTTTCTATAAGGACCAAGATGTCACAGGAAGTGCCACATTTGTCAGAGACTCCAGTTTGTCACAAATCATTATCCAGCATGGGGTTCTCTAGGCTGAAGGTCAGACAGAATCAATGTTTACATTTAAAGCATCACCTATTTACTGTGTCAGCAAGGAGGACAAATTGATTGTTGGTACAGATGGATAAGCAGAAGCCCAACTGTTCTCCCTGTTTTTCACAGTTTGTAAATTAGAGGAAGACTTAAAAGAGCACAACTCAACCTGAGCTAATATCAAGTTTACACAGGGGTGGAGGAAGAATTTACTAGAGTACATTCAAACTCACAGTGTAAGACGGTGGTGTCTTTGGAAAAGAGAAACTTCTGCATTAAACCTAACTTTTCCCAAAACGTCAGCAACGGAGTCCTTTGGAAATAAGTTCAGAAAGTTAAGTAGTAGCCCACCATGGAACATTTTTTTTTTTTTGCTGGTGTGACAATAATGACAACCAACTTTCCCCTGAAATCTCAGCTGAACTACAATCAATAAGTAACTTGCAAGCAAGTCAGCTCCCACATCCTCCATAATCTTTTACATAAACCCAAACAGCACATTCATGAACACCAACTTTCAGTGTAAAGATCTTCCAAGACGACAGAAAGCAAAGAAAGTGGCACAAGGCCAGCGTGGTGCCCCCCTGCATGCTTCTCATACATGAAGACTCTGTTGAAGAGCACACAGATAAATAGACAATGAACCTGGATTTGAGTACTAGGGTAGTTTAGGGTTCACACTAATTTAGTTAACTGATCTTGCTCCAGTCAAATTGGCTTACAAACTGCACCCAAAATTTTAGTAAATATTTACACGTTGCATGCAAACATACTGAACCTGAATGAACTTTACCATCAAGATTCTCAAGTGCAAATGTCCCTTAATTCTACTCTTAATGTATTTAAAAAAAAATAATTCAATTGCTCTCCCAAACCCTAGTGTGCACAAATTCTCTGAAAATAGATGATTAAATATCCATCTGAAGGTTCACAAGAAATGAACTGCTTAATTAAATGAAATACGGCTTCAAACAAGCAACACTGAATCTATTCCTCCATTGAAGGGAACTAAAAGTCCCTGCATAGAGAAAGCATTCAATAAATTTTAGAAGTACTATTAGTTAAAGACATCAGACAAAAACAGATCAGATTCCTGACTTGCTATTTTTGTCTTCACAACACAACAGTTCCATTTGGATGTTTGAAATTGAGCCTGCCTCAACATAAACTACTGCTTTCTACTTGCAATGTGATATGAATAAAGGAAAGGCTTTCCATCTCAAAATATTTAAATTACTGATGTACACAGACTGTTGTTTGCCACTGGTTTGTCCACGATTGCTTCAATTCAAGCCCAGCTGAAGACTGCTGCAGATGCATCCAAATGTAGGGTTGTTTCAATAACTCAATAGCACTTTGCTGTTTGCCTTGCTGAATTTTTCACTGCTGAAGGAGGATCAGAGTCTTCCATTTACAGCAAAAACCAAAACAAGGCAATTATGAAGATCATGTAACACAGAGCTCTGAAGCCCATAGTGGAGGTTTACTGCAGTATGACAGTCTGCTTCTGCTCTCTTCAGCACAAGCAGCTGCTGCTGTAGCAGTTGCTCCCTCCTCTTCTTCATCTTCCTTCACCTCCCTGAAAACATCTGCTTCCTGGAATGGATTCTCCAAGAGTTTCAGTACATTTCTTACCTAGTAACAAAACATCATTATGGCAGTTCAGAAAGTAAAAGCAAAATGACATAGAGGAGAACCTCATGCCAAATAATGACAGACTGTATTGTATTTATTAAACAACCTCCAGACAAGCCAAATATGAAATAGATTAACAATATTTATATTTAATAAGCTGAAAACTATAAAGTCATAACTGGCTGAGTTTGTTTCTATATGGAGCTTAAGCTCAAATAATTTGAAATGCAAGTCTTAATTCGGAGTTTTTTATGTCATTTCTCAAAATAAATTAATTTTCCCATATTCTGCATCTAAAAAAAGTCACACTGAACTCCATAGATGAAAACCCTAAGATTCAAAAGATAACACTCAGAACAGCAGCAAACAATTATAAATTAATAATCAGCTGTCTCCCCAAAGTAAACATCATTAAGAAGAAAGCAAAAGCAAGGGTAAGCTTCTTGGCCTGGGATCAGCCTAAAAATGTTGGTGAAGTTCAGATTCAGATTCTCAATTCTTTCATTAGTTCTGCAGTCATTAAAGTCACAGCTCCCTCAAAAATAATGCAGACATTCCAAACAATAAATCCCCAGTCCCCTAACTGCCTGAGATGGCAGAGTTAATAACATTACTTATCAATGGCACCGCTGTACATCTGTGCAAACCTAGAAAAATGTTAAAATAGTAACAACATACCTCTGAGAAATCCCCTTTTTCAGCTGCTTCTATGGCATTCTGGGCAATATAATTTCTCAAGATATATTTTGGATTGTTTGAATTCATGATCTTCACACGCTCAGTATTCCAGGTGTCAGCATCACTAACGCTTTCAACTTCTTTTTGCAAACGGACTCTGAAATCAAGCAGGTGAAAGCAACTGGTTTGTTTCAAGATCCACATGTAAAAGCTTCCTTCAGAATTTGGCTTTTGGTTCCCCCACTAGCAGGAATACTCACTAAACCTCTCAGCCCTGTTGAACCAGACCACAGGCATCCAGATGAGGAAGAGTCCTGACCTAATCCACAGAGCAGAAACAACTAAAGTTCTGTTAAGCTGTCTTCTTCCAAGAAAATCTCCTGCTAGCACTGTGCTTTTGGCATTGTAAGTAATGCCTGTTAAAAAGTCTGGATATAGTTCTTCTGTCCATGACTTCTTTTATGGTTACCCTTTGATTAAGAATACTTCTATTAATTAGAAGTATTAATAGATACTTCCATATTAATAGATGTATTTTTCTTTCAGGAAAAAAAAAGATAAAAGGATAAAGATCAGTTAACTGTAGGTACCGAGTACGTAATGGCCCACAAAAGAAATGAGTCTCTAGAATCAATGTCAACATTCTTGAAGCACTTTCAATACTATATTTGATGTGATTTGTAAACCCTCACTGCTCCTCAAAATCTGGTGCACAAAATACACTCATGCCCTTGAACTTTCACAGCAATACAGACACTGACCTTGGAGTACTCAGTATTTTGAATTACATGCCCCACACATCCCTCCTAACACATGTATTTAGTGACAGGGTGTCTGATGAGACAGGCACACTGTTCTCACCTAACATGCAGAACAAATACACTGCTCTGAACACTAAGAAACCTTACCTGTACTTCTCCAGCCATTCTTTCCAGTGGCTTTTATTTCTGCTTAGTAAATCAGCTGCTTCTAACTGCTGCAGTTTAGAGAACTGTTCAATGCGTTCTAGTTCTTTGTTTATATTAGCTTTTGTTCCAATTAATGCAAACAGCTGAGGATTAGACTGAGCCAACATCAGCATCATTGATAGTTGTCTAGGAACAAGACAAACAAACACATTAGGTATTAAAGTTGACCTGCCTGTCAAGAAGCATCTTTTTGCAGCCATAAAGGACGTATGAAAACATTCACAATAACCTATGATTTTGCTAGAAAGGTGAAATAACAGTACTTTATAATTAACAGAAAAAAAATGTAGTAAATTATACTAATTTTACTGTTCCTTGGCTCTTCTTCAGTGAGTTTAATCCACATTCCTGTGGTACATAAAGTACAGATGACTTTTAAGGTCCCTTCCAACACAAAACCATTCTATGAGTGTACGTTTTCCAGAATTAACAGTTGGATTTAGGTGTGCAATACTCATCAAAACACAGGGTTGCTTCTTAAAATTTCTTTTCCTAACATAAATACCATTACAGTATGTAGAACAAGGACCTAACACCTACTAATTTTACCAGTAGTAAGACACGCCCAAATCAAATGGAGAAAGATACCTCACTTAAGTCATATGTGACAGCAGTTTATTTATTTTTATTTAGCCAGTCTAAATCTGCCTTGTGGTACTAAATTCCTAAAACTATCCATTCTGCGCAAGTTTGACTGGGACTGTATTTTTTTACATTTGACTATGCTAACTGGTGCTGTACAATAGCTTCACCTTATTTTCAACACCATGCTAGCCAACTTTTATTTTTCCTGGAGTAATAACTGCACTGAAGCAAAAAGTAAAATAATAAAAAGCAAAGAGTGTTAAGTTGTACGTAACAAATGACACTAAATATTTTTATTTCCTTTTGTGAATGCATTTATAAACAAAAGTGAAAAGAAGCATTTCATGGCCTCAAAACAGACAATTCACTTTATCAACTTACTTGTTTATAAGGATTTGCACTGCTGTACATCATGATGCATCTACTTTACAGAGAAATTTCCCAATTTAGTCAAATATTACATCGCATGCAGAGCTCATCATGGTTATGATGAAACTAAAGGCACAGGCCAAAGGCATTTACATAAAGAGTGTTACCTTGGATCCATCTGTGGCTTGAAAGCAACTTTCAGTTCTTCCACAGAAGCACACTGACTTGTAAGCTTTTCTAAGAAATCTTCCAGTTCTGAGGGATCACAGTCCACTGAGAATGAACTCAATGAGTAGAAGATATTTGTGAAGTCTCCACCTGAAAAAGTGAATTCTGTGAATAATGCAACTCGTAAATCAGCAAGAAAACAGGTCCCATATCTCCCATACCTAGCTTCCTAACTCCCCCTGCTCCCCACAGATGTACAGGCAGCCACTCTGAAGAGGCAAATACACTGCTCCCTCAGTAAGACAGGAAGCCCTGTATAAAGCAACAACTGTCCCACAAGAAGGTAATTATTTTCCAGTCTTTTTCCTTATTGCAGATGATAATGTAGTTGAGCAAGGCTGCTTTCTTGTAAGGTCAAGACAAAAACTACATTTTCATTTGTAAGACACTGATGGGCCATTAAATTATAACCTTCTGTTTCCTCACCAACCTGTGAGATGCATGGTTTCGAGGAGCTCAGAAACCAGTTTACTATCTTCTTCTAATTCCAGCTGGATTAGGCCTAGTTTCTTTCTCATCTTCTGCAAATAATGTTTCTCAAATTCTGCATCATACTCCTCTTCCAGGATGAGTTCACTTATTTCCAAGGGCAGTTCTGGAACTAGAGCTTCAGCAAGCTTCCCCAGGTTCCACTTGCAGATTTCTGGCTGCTTGTTGTAAGCGTATCGCCCTGTATTATCAGAACCATTGCAAATGTGCTCAGGGTCATATCTACAAGTGAAGAAATAGTTAGCACTCTTCTAGTTATCTGGACACCAATATCATGAGAAGAATCATTTTGATTAAGTTCCCCTAGGAAACTAAAAACATTCAAACATCCCTTCTTGATTCTATTACCAAAGGTACCTAATTAGGTATCTTCCTGTCCTCTCAAACACTGAGAAACCCCACAAGCTACAAGAACAATCTAACAGGTAGAGATGCTGTGGATATAGTTAAAAAGAAGCTGAAAAGAAGAATTAAAGGACAGCTAGAACTAAGTTAATCTACCTTGAAATAAAGAGTCTTCACAAATCTACTTTAGATTTAAAATACTAAAGTAACTGTGAGCATCAGAATTGTTCTACCTAGAAAATACACACATCTATTTCAAATAATTCTGCCACACTGACCTGTCCATAAATCCAAAAGGTCCATAGTCGATGGTTAGTCCAACTATGCTCATGTTGTCTGTGTTCAGCACACCATGGCAAAACCCAACGCACTGCCACTCAGCAACCAGTCTTGCTGTTCGCTTTGTGATCTAAAAGAGATTTTATTTTTTTTTTCCCATTTTCAACACAAGGTATTTCCAATACATTCACATATTCCCAGGCATTTGCTAGTTTGAACTGATCTCCCTACAGCCCCAACAGAAGCAGATTCTGGCAGTATGCCAAATGCACACATCTCTGAAGGACAGCTTGCATCTCTCTTCCTGTTACTAACTGCCCTGTTTCTCACTCTCCCATTTCTACTTGCTTCCTCTTCTTTCCTTCTTTTCCATGCTTGACTTGCAAATCAACTGGACAGCTTCAAAACAGTGGAGAGAGAAAGCTGAAATAAGGTAAACTGTTTCACATCAGACTTACCTTCTGTTCAAAACATTATACAAATACATTCTTTTGCTCACTACTAATCTTAAATACCCTTTAACTCCTGGGCGAGGTAATAATATAGGCTAAGAAACAAAACTACATCTATGCAACAAAACCCAGTGCAAAGATAGCAATTTGGTTTACCTGGTAGGTAGGAGTAATTTACACCAAAAAATTAAACCCTGATGAAGAAGTTTTAGCATTGATAAGCACTTCCTTCGGTTTGCTGTGAGTGGAAAAAAGCTACAAGGTTAAGTAAAAATATTCCAAGAGTTACAATTTTACTTAAGTGCAATTGTTCACTAAATGTTTTGCCTGAGCTTTTCAGCTGATTAACTGTGAGTTACTGTTGTGGAATCCTTAACTATAATCACTGTATGTGTCTCATTCTTCAAATAAATAGTGTATGATTTTTAAATAGGTTTAGTAATCAATTAAAGTAGCCCACCTGTCAACTGCAACTGGATAGGCCCTGTGAAATCTGAAGTTCAGGAAGCTAACCTGGCTTTTAAATAAATCTGGATATTTCTAAGTATTTTACTGAAATCCTCTAAATAAAAATTTTACTTAGTCTCTAGCTAAAACTTTTAAACAAAACTGTTTTCATAGCTAATATCACTCATCTTCCCAAATAGCTATCAATGCACATAAATTTAGTGCAACTATTTTCTCCAGCTGCAATGTAAGTGCATTTTATTAAGGTTTAAAAAAAAAATAAATAAAAAATGAGTTGGTTAACAGATGAGAAGGGACTCTAAGCAGTTACAGGTGTCCTAAACTGATTGCTGGTGTGCCACAAAGCAGTCAGGGAGACACACCCTGCTCAACAGCTCTGTGCCAGGAAGATGGTAAAAACTAAAAATAAAAATTCCAGGCCACCAGGGCTGGGATGAAAGCATGCCAGGGGTAAGGCAATTCATCACTGTTGGATGGCTTTGTATGAATGCACCACACACTGCCAGCATGCTGGTAAAAAATAAATCCTGCTAAAGGAACACCTGAAGGCAATTAAAGCTTGGGAACCACTCAAAGATGGGTATATTGATTAGCAAGAGAAAGCTTTGCACTCACTTTGACCTTCATTCTTTTTCATCCTATTTTTGTACTGTAACTATACTAGAAAACAAGTATGGTGTATATACAAACAAGAGCACTATCTCAAGGACAGGCACATTTAAATTTAAACAACACCTACAAACTTTTTGAGAAATACAGATAACAGTGTGTGCTTTCTGGAGAGCGATGCTAAATGCAATTACTTGAACTTTTTTCTTCCACTTCTTGCACAGGGAAAAAAAAAAAAAAAAAAAGATAAAAAAGATAAAACACATTAGAGCTGAGCTGACAACATTTGCCCACTAATGAAAAGACAGATGTGTCTGTCAAATTAGGTAAGGGACTGAGGTGCTTTCCAGGTGGAGAAATGTATGGGAAAGTCTCCACTAATGAGGAGAGGAAGCAAAAAGGCTGCTGGCACAAGCAGGGAGTGAAGGTAGGCACAGCAGGAGTAGCACAACAAAGCAACAGAGACAAGGGCAATAAGGAAAGCATCCCAGGATGGGGGGAGGAAACCACAAGTAACTGGGCCAGGAAAAGCAGCCAAAAGCAGAGAGAGGCAGAACTGGGTATACACACACATCCAAAAAGATCCCAAAGCCCCACAACTTTTCTGCCATCAGAAAGCAAGCATGCCAGTGTTGGCCATGCAAGGAGTGGGTGACAAGACACTGTCCCCATCACTAACTCCAATCATTCAAATGCAAAAAGGGCTGTCCAGTGAAGTCAACCTTTTTGTCAACCAGTGGTGGATGACACCACACCTTGCTTGCAAGCATGCAAAGGTTGTGTTAAAAGAAAAATCACAAACCACTCACAAAACAAACTCAAAACCCATAAAATCTAGAGACTGTCAGATTTTAAGCCATCTGTTTGACCCCTTTTTGGTCTGTTACGAACATCACATTGCAACCATTCCCTTGGTCCCTACCAACAATTGCTTTTATGTAGACTAAATATGTTAGACTGTGGTAGTTTAAATTGTTCTGTTTACTGGCTTCCATTCTTATTTGGCTGTAACATTATTTGAAATTCAGATTATCTAAATCAGAGCCTTCATTACAGTTCCCCAGTAATTACAAATGGGATCCCTTCTGCAAGGGTAGCACAACTACATACTCATCACTAAAACAGGAAACCTAACCCCAAATTCTTTCTTTGCCCACTGAGAAAAAGAAATATATCGATAGAAATTCAGTATGTTCAGTAGGTAAAGCTCAGATACCAATTAATTTAGTCATATTTTAATTCAAAGATAAATACAGCAATTCTACATTTACTCGTGTTACAGTTCTGATTTTATTATGGATGTCCAGTAGTTGCTAAAGTCTAAATTTATACAGTAATTGAAAATTAGTTCAAAATGGGTCTCTAAGAAATCACTAAGCTTCTCCTCTGGACAACAACAGAATGTCCTGATACTACACCACATAGTTATTTTGCCTGATCTCACCATTCCCACAGCTGGAGGCTCTGAAACCCTTGTGGTGCTTACTACCTTTAAATATTTCAACTCTAAAGCCTGAAGTTAAAAGTGATTTGCAGTCAACATTCCTGTTTGTAATTTGGACAATGAGAGACAGGAAGTGACTCAGTGTTCTCAGTATTTTACAAGATGATGCCTTGCCAGTGATGTCTTGGTACAGTCAATTCATCACCTGAATGAGGGGCCAGAATAACCCCTCACAGTCTAGACACTCTCAGCAAATGGAGACAAGTCTTGGAAAGTTCTCCCAGTGCAATAATGATTGACTATTAGAAAGCTTAAACTGTTTTCATTAGCATGATCAGTATCAAAACTGCTATCATCAGTAAGCAGCTCTATTAGGAGTGTTTTCTCCAAAGAAAAGAATATTTGTGGCAAGCATTAGGCAAAAGGTGTTAAACAACTCCAGTCATCTGTGTTTGCAGACAAAGTTCCAAAAGAGGACTGCTATAGATATGAAGAGAATCTGATCTTTCTTACCTCTTTGAAGAAAGCAGCATTCCGTTGGATACTGTTGTCTGAATAAGCTTCCTGGATTTCTGGATAGAAAGTGCTGATCACATAATCAAGCATCTGTATTCGAATATCATTTCGGTTCACGCTGGGACCTTTGCGGCCTGTGAACTCATCAGGAGGTTTAAAAATTTCAAAGGAACCAAATCTGGTTTAAAACAATAAAAACGCATTTTAGTATTATCTGATACCATCCACTTCATCCAGTATTACATGAAATAGAAATATTTACTGGGTACAATAACACAACATCCTCTCTTGAGTTTAACACCAATCCTTCAATTGCCCAAGAGAAAAGACCCAGGATTCCTACACTGAACCCAGCGAGGCTCAGTGCCTCCACACAAGGAAGCTCACACATCCATGGACAGAGCAAGACCCCAGCCAGTACTGGAGACCAGCTAGCTAAAGTCTCTTACAACCACTCCTACAGAAAATTCTTACCCTGGATGAATATATGGAAATAGGAGTGATTACTAGACTGTAACCAAGCACGTAAGACAGATTTTTCCACACACATATATATATACAAACAACATACACATATACAATATTCATGCACATACTCTTTATGCCTCACCTTCCTCTAAGATTCTGTGACTTTACAGAACTTCCTGAAACTCCTCATGGTTTGTGTTGGAGCAGGAACTCCATACATTTCTCAGGCAGGGAAAGTACACCCAAACCCTGACAGTATTACATTAGAACAGCCTTGGAATTAAGGGTAGAGCTATAATCCACCACTACTACCAACAGAAAAAAAACAACCCATGTATTCTCTGCAGGCATAAGTATGAAAAATCTCTTCTGAGGTTTGCAAAACTTATGTTCTTCATTCTACTAGGCTACCATCTTTGGTCTTTATCTGTCTGTGAGCACACAGACCAGCTCATCACATCTGCTACACAAAAGCAGCAGCTTCCTACAGCCCATCAGGAGTTCCAAGCCTCCAGAACACACAAATAGTGCCATTATGGAAATACACTTAGAATGCTACTTTTAAAAGATGTGTGTGCTTGGTTTTAAACGAATAGTAATAAAATAATAAAAAAATAAACCACACTAAAATATGGTCCTACCTTATAAACGTAGAAGCTATTCTCAGGACAACTGTACACCTTTCATTTTTTGGATTCCCATCATAAAATATGTCACGGACAACCTTGGAGTCAGATGTCACACAGGTTCCAGCCCTTGTTGTTGGTATTCCCAGGTGAAACATGGCCTCACTGCACAGGAACTCCCGTATGCTTGACCGCAGGACTTTGCGACCATCAGCTTGTCTGCAACAAGAAGAGGTGGACAGTTTCCAGGTTATAAAGGTAGGAACTCCTGTCTCCCCCTTAGCAGTGGAGAAGCAAAAGCCTAAGAGTGACATGCTCTGTCCACAGTCATAGAACAAAGTAGAGGCAGATCTGTGAATAAAAAAAAACAAACCTTCAAACTTTTGTTAAAGCCCAATCAGACACACATAACATGCTTGAGATGAACACATAACAGAAGAAAACAAACTTTCCAGTTACACATATCCCTTCCAATAATTAACTGTTGTTTTTACTGACACAAAGGTCTTTCAGAAAAGTGAGAAATTCTGGATAAACATAGCTGTATAAATCCCTGGTTTCTTCTTAATAAAAAGGCTACTGTTATTCTTCTTAAAAAAAATTATTTTGGATCTTCCTGGGTAAGTCATCTGGATATGGGGTGCTAAATACAGGCATGCATGGTAGTTCCATTAAAAAAGCCTGGACAGCAAATAGTGAGGTAGCTTATTTAACAGACAGCAAGTAAACAAAACAGCCAGGTGGCTCTCAGCACACACTACCAGAACTTCAGGAGCTCCAGGCAAGCAGAACTTCCCAGCACAGATCTACAATGCTACCACCCTATTGGGGATTTTCACTGCGATTTCCTTAACTTCACAGACCTGCAGAAGGCCTTCAGAGCACCACATCTATGAAACTAAGGTGTTAAAGAGCCTGTGCACAGCTGGAACAGAAAATACAGGAAATGTCATTGGGGAAAGTTACCTGAAAGTTTTAAAGCAGTGCAGGCTAAACTGACTAATGAAGATATCAATCCCTCAGAGGGATTTGGTCCATATGCCATCTTTGGAGCTTTTCCACCTTTCCTCCCACAGGCTGGAAGGGTAGAGGAAAGGCATAGCTAGTAGCAGGACCAGCAGCACATACAAACCAAACACCTGCGTTTTAAATACCATTTATGTGGGCCATGGGACAGCATGGCAACAAGCAGCCAGGTGGCTACTGCACACTGCAGTCCCCACTCCTCACGGTCTGTGTCCTCTTAAAGGGGGGAAAAAACTCAGAGGAAGGTAACCAGGGTCAGATGTGCTGCACCAGATGGAGGAGACATAATTACAGTCTTATTTTCTAGAGGAAAACTTTGCCACCTTTTGGTTTGGCATTTAAGCATTGCACTTGCTGCAGAAAAAAAAAAAGAACAGAAAAAAAAAAAAAGAACCCACCGGAGGTTTTAAGAGATTACTCGGGGAATGATTCTCTGCACAAGACACGGACTTAAGTTGTGCCAGGGGAAGTTTAGGTTGGATATTAGAAAGAATTTCTTTACGGAGAGGGTGATCAGACATTGGAATGGGCTGCCCAGGGAAGCAGTGGATTCCCCGTCCCTGGAGATATTTAAAAAGAGACTGGATGTGGCACTCAGTGCCATGGGCTGGTAACCGCAGCAGTAGTGGATCAAGGGTTGGACCTGATGATCTCTGAGGTCCCTTCCAACCCAGCCGATTCTATGATTCTATGATCTGTAAAAGCACCTCGCTAATGCAGCTAGGGCTCAGGGATGCCCGACCCAGTACCCGTTCTCCCTCGCCACGCAGGGGGTTTCGCAGGGGGACACCGGAGCGCAGCTCCGCCAAAACCCGGGAGACTCCGCCACCGCCTCTCTCCCCCTCCCTGCCGCCCCGCTCCCTCCCCGGCCCGGGCCTTACCGGGAGAAGGGGGTGAGGCCGGCGCCCTTCAGCTGGATCTCCCAGCGCTCGCCCCGGGGACCCAGCACCTCGCCCAGGTACATGGCGGCGCCGTCGCCCAGCTGCCCCGCGAAGCTGCCGAACTGGTGCCCGCAGTAGCAATGCGCGGCCGGCTCCGAGCCCGCCAGCAGCCGGTTCCCGCTGAAGTACAGAGCCGCCTCGGCCTCGGCTTCCGCAGCCTCCCGACCGGCCTCAGGCGCTTCCAGCCCCAGCAGCGCCATGGCCGGCAGCGACATGGCCACCATCCGCGGGTTCTGCAGCGGGCTGGGCCGCACCCGGGAGAAGCAGGCTCCGGGCACAGTCCGCGGCCCGCTGTCCTCTGAGGCGTCCACCGGCAGCGAGCGCAGCGCCAGGTTGTCGAAGCGCAGCGCACCCAGCCAGCCCCCGCCGCCCTCGGGGCCGCCCGGCCGCGCCGGGGGAGAGGCGGGATGCTGCATGGAGGCACCCAGGGAGCCGGGGCGACCCAGGCCGGCCGGCACCGGCGCCGATAGCAGGGTGAAGCGGCGGCCGCTGCGTAGCGCCCCGGCCATCCGCCTGCCTGCGGGCGGGGTTAGGGGAGGGGCAAGGGCACGGAGAGCCCCGCCCGGCACCCGGCGAGAGGCGGGAGGCAGCGGCGGGCGGCGGGAGAGGCAGCGGCAGGCGGCGGGAGAGGCAGCGGCAGGCGACGGGACGGGACGGGACGGAGTGGAGTGGGTATAAAAGCCGGTACCGCGGCAGCCCTAGCTGTTCGGAGGCATTGTGAGGGTCAGCCGGGTGCAGCCGCCGGCAGGTTGCGGCGGGGAGGGGAGGGATCCCGCGGGTGTCCCGGTGTCCCGTTAGGTAGCGGGCTGAGGCGCTGGGTCTGAAGGGGGGCAGAGGGGGAGCCCCGCGGGCGGCAGGAGTGGGCTTCAGTCGAGGCTCTCCCTACTCAGCGTTCGGCGTCAGGATGTCCTGGCTAACGAGGGGAGGGAAAGCGAAGGAGAAAGAGGAGCCGAGGAGCTCCCTGAGCCAAGAAGAGAGGGGTCTGCTGGTACAGGCCATGCTGGAGCACGGGGGAGACCCGTGGGATTGTAAGGTCGTGGGTCAGGAGCCCACCCTGAAGGCAGCAGAGAGGCACTGGCAGAATTACGTCTCCGTCTACCATCCCAAGGGGGAGAAGAAGTGCTCAGCCCTGCAGTGGCTGTTGTTCCATCTGGCCCGGGTCTTGCAGGCAGCGGTGGAGGAGAAGGAGCAGTGCATCCAGAGCCTGCGGAACAATCTGCAGGTGGCTCGCAGCGAAGTCCTGGCGCTGCGGTGCGACAGCTCCGTGCTGAGCCAGCAGGCTGAGCAGATGGGAAAGCTGAGGGAAGAGCTGAGGGCCGAGGCGGCCGAGAACGCCCGGCTGAGAAGGAAAGTGCAGTGTTTGGGCACCTTGCTGTCCCTGGGGAAGGGCTTGGATCAGAGGAAGGTGGCGGCTCTCAGTAAGGCAGAGTGGGAGCCGGAGGTGTGGGACGGAGAAGGCTGGAGGTTAGAGCTGCAGGAAAAGTCAGCGGTGCCGGGGGTGGGTGCGGCGGGCCCCGGGAAGGTAAAGCCGGCGGAGGAGGGGAGAGGCCAGGGAAGGGGGGATGCGTCTGGGAAGGAGAAGATTTGGAGGAAACGGAAGGAGGGATGGCCCGTGTGGGTGAACCGCGTTTGGACCTTGGAGCAGTGCACTCCCTTCACACAGGAGGCCGCGAAGCAGGTGGTGACTGCCATCGGGCTCTCCTGGCCCAAGGTGGCGGCAATTATCAGAGCCCTGCCTGCTGCTGACACTTTGGGAGGGGAGATCTTAAGGCTGGTGATCAAGAATTTGGGAGAGTACGAACCTCTCAAGGACAACATGGAGGGGACACCCTGGAGAGATGTCCAGGAGGCATCAGCCTACCTGTGTGGAAACGTCTTGCTCCGGGTGTTAAAGCAAACAGAGAAACCAGTGACCCCCAACTTTGACATCTTTGGGGTGAATGTGGAGCAGGGGGATGTGGGGGTCCTGGCCTGTCGTGCTCCCGAGCTGCACAAGGGTTTTTTCATCAGCCTGGGGTCTACTTTAATTGGCCGCCCCCTTGGTGAATGCATGGCTGCCTTGGAGAACATGGAGACCCTGATGGGACCCAAGGGGAAACAGATGGTGAAGAAGGATGGGATGGGGATAAAGGGGAGGAAGTACATTCCTAGAGGGACGATTTGGAGGTATTTAATAAACGAGGGGGTGAATGAAGGAGAGCTGGATAGTCAGCCCACAGGAGTTTTACTTGCCAAAATGAAGAAAATCCTTCAGGAAAAAGGGATGAAGCAAGAGGAGATTTGGGAAAAACTGAAGCAAATGACTCCATCAGCTCCTCCCCCAGTCCCAAAGAGAAAGCTTTACCCACCCTTGGGGGAACTCAAAGATTAGCAGTTCCCACTCCAGTGTCGAGGGGGATTAACCTCCACTGCACTGACCTGGTGTGCAGGGAGAAGAGCCTGATGGAGATACAGCATCTGTTGAAGGGAAGGTGGGAAGTTACTTTCTTAATTGCTAAAGGATCAGTGACAATGTTAGTAGATGATCAGGTTCCTTCATTTCTGGCTAAATCCGTCTGGATATTGGGTGTGGGAAGGGGAGAAGTGAGGGGAAAAGAGGTAAAAGTCTAATTGTGGGTAGGGGAAGGTAAACTGTATGGGTGGATAATTCTGCTAAAAGGGATGGGGGGAGGTGGGATGAGAGCAGTGGCAAACATTCTGGAAATATCCTTTCTGAGTTCAAGGGTCTAAGGGAGAGCTCTAGTGTGCTGCTGACCCTGAAAATGAAGTCATCATGGGAGTCCCCCAAGTCAGTGAAGTTCCAGTCTAAAAGTAAAACAGGGACAAAGGTAGTAAATGAATATGAAGTAGTTCCAGCTGGAGACCTCCCACCTTCCTGTCTTAGTACCCAAATGGTACTGAAGCACAGAAAAGTTGTGAGGAGGCTCAGGGGGCATAATGAAGGCTGAATAGATTGTAGTTTAAAATTCCTACTTTCAAAATATGTCTGCAAGTCCAGGGGTGTGGAGTATGTGGATGGTGAAAACCCCTTGCAACCTTGGGGGTTGGACTAGATGATCTTTGAAGGTCCCTTCCAACCCAAACCATTCTGTGAACTGTAAATCTACACTCAGTTAGTCCTGTGACCCCTGGGAGTGTTCATCCTGTTCAGATGGTGGAGATGTTGTTTTGGCCACTGAGCATATCCAGAACTAAAATCACACCATCTACAAGTATCCACAAACCCTGTAGGACAGTATCTAAATTAATCCTGTTAGATGGGGAAAGAGATGGGGAATGATAATGTGAGACATGAACTATTCTAGACTGCATCAAGCTTGTGAACTGGATGTACTTGGGCTGTGTGTTTCATGATTGCAAAGTCTCCATCCTTGGGGGATACTCAAAAGCTATCTGGAGACAGTCCTGGGCAACTGGGTGTAAGTGACCCTGCTTGAGCAGGGGTTGGCCCAGATTATCTCAAGAGGTTCCTTTCAACCTCAGCCATTCTGTGATCCATTCTATGAAAATTGCAGCAATTTAAAATCATATGTAAGTTAAATGGTTAACAAACTTCAAACTGTTTTTTGATGCAACAGCAATGATAACCTACCTGGAATAACCAAATGTGGGATGTGGCAAAAGCAACCATCAAGGTAACAAAACCCAAACAAGCTATAAGGGGTTAAATTCAGTAATAAATCTATTGTACTCAGGCTCAGTTGATAGTTATTAAATCAGCTTTTTCACATGGATTAACTTGATTCTTCTGGGTAACACAATAAAGATATCACATACTACGAGGGAACTTTCACCAACTGCTGTTGCAAATGGACTACTAAATTAAACTAGTTCTGCATAATCAGTTGTGGACCACAAGAAGATGCTGTCACACGTCAGTGGAACAAGTCACTATGGGAACTCTGATGGTGTTTGGTAACAGTGCAGGCTGTGTGTCCATCGCCTCACCTATAGCATCACCTCCAGTGGGAGGATACATGGACCACTGTGGCTCCAGGAGAAGACCAAAGATGTGGCATTGCACCTGTTGGCAGTGTACATTCATTTGCCTCTTCTCAAGAGCAGAGTTTTGTTGCAGAGTGAGGAACTAACGATGTCTGCCTGGAAGCTGAGGGGCCTTGCTGGGATGTTCAGACAACACGACAGCATGGAGAAGGGACCCAGGAAACTGGGGACTGGACAAGTTGCAAACCTGAGCACCACCTTGGTGAGTAAGGAACTGCCAGAACTGGAGACTGAAACTGTGAACTGGACATTGTTGGTGTGACATATCCTTGGGTTAGTTTCCAAAAGCTACTGCTCTGCAGAACTTAATGCATTTAATCCTGTACTTGGAATTCATTACAATAGTTGTGTTGTTTTTCTATGCTATATATGCTTTGCTTGTTTCAAAAGGAAAGAGTGTGTTTACATGCCCAGTTGAACATCTTGCATGCATTGCTAGCCTAACAGTTGTGGTGGTTTCCAGCCAGAAGGGACTGAGTTACAAGCATCCAGAGTGGTCTGAGTGTCCTTGGAGGAGGTCAGGCAGACCAGGGGGTTGCTTGTGAGCAAGAGGTCCTGCTGGAGCACACAGCCCCACAGAACTGAGGCCTCAGCAGTGCTGGCACAAGGATGACAAGTGTCCCTCTGCTGCTGCCCTCTGGTATGTAAACTGCCAGATAAGGACCTGCTAGCACTTTGTCAGCTTCCATGGTGATCAAGGCTAGGGTGGAACAGTTGTGTCTAGTAATTGAGAGAAGTAAACCAAACCAAATGGGACAACCACAGCAGAGTCCTGAGGGGTCATGCACAGTGGGTATCTGCCAGTAGCACCATGTAAAGCTGCAGCTGCCTGGGCAATGACATCAGAAATGCCACAGTTTGATCTGGCTGTAGCAAAACCAGGACCAATGGGGGGGGGGAAGTAATTGGGGATTAGGGAGGGATTTATTGGGGAGGGATTTGGATGGAGGAGAGGAGATGACAAAAAGTTGAACCCCAGTGGTGAAGCATGAAGGATGAGGTATGAAGTCCACCAAAGAAAACCAGAAGGCTCCTGCTGATGGTGGGAATGTGGATGTGTACAGCCAGGAGCAGTGCTGACCCACAGGGGGGCTGGAAGGCATTGCCTGAGATAACCTGCTGGACTTGCCTCATCAGTCTCTGGCTGTACCTCATGGCACAGGGGGGGGACAAACCTGCTCCTTGGCACTTACAGAACTGTCATTGAGGGCTGGCTGTGTGTAAGGCTTGGTAAATCTGAGACTGAGAGCTTGTAAGTTTGTAGCTGTGCCTTTAGGTTTGCATAAATATGTAGCTTGACCAGTGATATTGTACTTAGGTTATTATATTTGTTTTGCTAGTTTCCTCATAGTGTGTTCATCTGTCAATAAACAGTGTGTCTCAGTGAGTCTCAGGTGGCGTGTCTGAAGGGGGGAGCCAGGCCTTGACACAGTCACAGAACTGTGGTCCATACCATGGGAGTGCTGCTGCCACAAGCTTTCCTCTGACAGGCCTGGGCACATCCACTTAAAACCAGACATACCAGGTAAATCATCTCAAGTCAGTAGATGGCACTAAATTACTGCTATTGCTCTCATTTTCCTGCTAAGCCAGCAGGCAAAGTAAAACAGAACTCTGGGTGTCATCAGGAGGTGAGAGACAACACTGGGATGGAAGCAGGGAGGGAGGTGGGGAGAAGATACTCACTGGCAGATGGTGCCCACCCAGAAGCCAAGCAGAGAGCAGTCCTGCCAGCATTGGCCACACACAACTCCAGGGACTGTGCCAGTTATGTCTGGAGCTGGCAGCAGCACAGGTCAATTGCTGCAGAGACACAGTGCATTAATAACCACCATGCTCATGGTCAAAACATCACTCTTAATTACTTTCCTCAGTTGGTGAAGCACCCCTGTAGTCAAAAGCAGGGACACTTTACCACTGAAATAATGAAGAATGTAATTTAGCTGGCAGGAGACACAACCTATTTTAACGAAAACTGTATAAATGAGTTTTATCTTAAAAAAAAAATAATGATTCTTTTCCCAGTTTTTCCTCATACATCAGTCTTGATGCATTGGCACCAAGTAGCTTGGATGAGGACAGTGTGAAAAGTGGTAGCTTGCATCTTTCTTCCCCTCAGGCTAACACCACTGGAGCCTCCCTGCACTGTTCTTAAATGAACAGACAAAACACCAACAAGCAAAAGTGAACAGTTCCTCACCTTGTTCCACAGCAGCCCTTGCACTGAGCTAGAGTTGGGCAGTAGGGCCTGAGGGCACAGTCTTGTGATGGAGAGCACACATGCTCTCAGCTGCCACCTTTTTCCCAGACTGGGATGAGGATAAGGCCAGCTCCATCTTTGCTGCTGTCACCTCCCTGGAATATCGAAAGCTTTATTTGCTCCACAGCTGGCAGAAGGCAAAGCCACAGCAGAGAGCACAACGAGAGCCTCCCTGCCTGCCTCTGAACAGGAGAGCTGCTCCAGGCATTCCCCATCCCCTTCACATTCAGACCCAAAAGACCTGATGCTGTGGTGTTATGCACAGCAGTTGTATTTTTTCACCTGAACAGTCAGCAGGCTAATTTTAGCTTTATATCTTTAGAACTTTTTGTGCCCTGCATTTACGTCTTCCACCCGTATTTCCACAGCCAACTGAAAGGATGCAGCACCACAGAAGTCTGGCAGTCAGTCAGAGCTGGAAAAGTGACTTTTCTCTTGCAATAAAATCAAACTCAAAAAACTCAAGTCTAAAGTTGAAGTTTATTTCAGTTTTAGAAAGAAACAGGAAAATACATACATGAATATCCCGGAGTTACACAAGTAACAAGGTGTTCCACATGTAGTTCCCACTACTGCCTGACACTTTGAGATAACTTGATGTTTCTCAGTGCCTTTTCGATGTTTTACAACACACACAGAAAAACAGCTCCCAGTGAAAATCTAGGCAGTATTAGCCCACCTAAAAATATTTTTTTAAATTTGGTTCAGCATTCAGTATAGAAAAGACATGATAAACATGACCTATGCAAGTAACACTGGCAAACAAGACTCAGGAAGCCTCTGCCTTCTGTGCCACGGGCGTGCAAACTGCAGCTGCCTGACTGAGCAGAAAAGTGTCATCTGCCAGTCCTGTGGGCAGCAGTATTGAAGTGCCTTTTTTTATTTTCCCCTCTACCTAAATGATTTACCCAGCACTTCTTTGTAGACACGGTTCCAAATGGAACCTAAGGGAACTTTGCCTGATCAAGGACAATGGGACTGCACAAGCAAACCTTTCTTTACCCATGTACAATCAAAATGTATAGATTGCTGACTCACAAAGTATACCATCAGTAAACTATTTAGCCACTACGTTATCTGGATGGCATACAGCATATGATATATACTTACTCTCAGTATGAAAACATGATCTTTTTCTTTTCTTCTTTTTTTTTTTTTTTTTTTTTTTTAAGTAACGATCACATTGATTTACCTGCCTCAATTTGAGAGACTGAACTCTTTTTTTGCCACTAATTCAATACCTTTTCCACTTAAAGGGTCTTTAATTCCCACACAGAGGGCAGCACTTTAAGCACAAGTACCTGATGTTAGGCCAGTGTATTGAGCTTTTTGCTGGACTGGGACTAAGGCCATCAGCTCCTTGGCACAACTGAGCACTAGAGTGACATCACAAGCAACAAGTCCACTCACCATGCCTAACTCTGGACCCTGAATTTAGGTTCTCACGTTGGAAAGTGTCTCCCTGCATGTTTAGTAGACCAGGGAAGCTCATCCCTTCTTCTCTTAACCAACTGCATATGGTAGATAAATTAGTTTCCTTACTTCAGCATTACACTCAGATGCCCTTCAGTGAGAGGCATTTATTCCAACTGATTTTCTTGTTCAGAAACCTGAGTTAGCTGGTGAAATTATCATGTGCTAGACCTAGCTAACCAGTATTCTCAATACAATTACTGATTAACCGGAAAATAAATGCCTTCAACGGAAATGATGGTTAAAATATTTTATTTTTTTATATCATAGAACATACTGCTGTTTACTTTAAATCACTTTAGAGTAAAGGCACACATTGTTAAAAATACTTCAAATTTACATCACATGTACAAATGCATGAAACAGATGTACATGTCACCAAAAAAATACAATATGGCTTCATAAGGTTGAGGTGGGGCTGGGACAATTCAACATATATCTAAATTTTACAGGATGCTGTTAACACTGAAAGGACTGACTAGAACAGAAAAGAATGGGCCTAAACCACTGATGATGTTACATAAACAGTACCACACATTGAATGCACAACACTGAGCATTCATGTATGAATTTATAGGACTGTTAGCTCTGCAAATTCACCAGGCTTTCCAGTGCCACTGAGTGAACAGTGCATGTGTATGATCTTGCCAACTTGCAATAGTGGGAAGATAAATTGCAAATTCTCTGTCCACAAACAGGCTTCCTTAAGAATCTATTGATATGCTTTGTAAAAAGACAGTGAAACAATAAACTTAAAGTATTAACTGTAGAGAATAACTGAATAATGAATGGACACCTTACACGGTAATCACTTCTGGCTAAAAAGCATAAAACATTAAGTCTGCAAGAATGCTCCACAACAATCATTTAGTATTAGTCCCACCGAAGTTTAAGGCTCGTACCTAAAATTTACCTTAGATTTGTTTTTTGTTGTTGGTTTTTTTTTGTGTAAAATTACCTGAGCACAGATATCAAAGATCTACAGAGCTTTTAGAATATCTGCTGATACCTTAAAAATCTGTAGATAACTTAAAGCAAAATTTCAATATATTGAATTCTACCAGCTAAAAATTCTCAAAAGAATAACCAGCAAAACAGTATTTTGGTATGTCAATAAAGCCAAGAGAAGAATGAGCTTAAGCTTTTGCTTTCATATTTTAAAAACGTACATAAAATGTAACAGAATTATTCAAATAGGACTTCTTAATTGTAAACAACATTAAACCTCTACCAAAAAATCAGGAATCAAAATTCAGGCAGTCACTCTAGTCTTCTACAAAATGTTTACAAATGCTGCTTTTCTTCTTGGTAAGAGATGGCTGGTGGTTTCTTAAGCACTAATAGACAGAAAATAAAAGGACCTGCCTCTGCCATAGTCTGTATTATTGTTTTCACTTTGTGTCCAAGAATTGCTGCCATTCTTATTTGCTAAGGTTTATTCCCTGCACAACAGCTGTAAGGCCCAGATCCAGAAGCACCTAGCATCATCTGAAGAGCTCTGCAGGATGGGGTCAGATTTATTAGGTTTAAAAATAAACATGCACTAAAATGATTTGCTGCTCTGGGACTCAGAATTTTCAAAGTGCAAGGCAAAAAAGCATCAGGTTGCATGGACAGACCAGCTTCCAGCAAAGTTAATGCCATCACAAAGAGGAGCATTAGATCCTTAATTTCATTTGAAAAGCTTGAAAAAGACAACACTGCACGGAAGATACATGTACATACTTCCAGGAAACAACAGACTGTACAAAAGGACTTTCAACACAATACTTTGGAAACATATCCTACTAAAAGTGGTTTGTTGTTTTTTGTTGAAGCAACCAAAACCAACAAATAAGCACAAAACATCACCTATTCCTCCTTCTGCCTCACGCACTGGTTTCTGTGTTTTATTCCCAGAAATTAATGGGAACAGAAACTTCACTTTACTTTAAGTGACAAGCAACTGCATGCAAGCCCAAGGAGCAAAGGGGACTCTTCTGTTCAAATACATCAGATTAAAACTTTGATATGACAGATACATTATCTGGGTTGCTGAACTGGGACTAGCTGATTGCAGAGGGCACTTTAAAATAATTGAAAATCCTGTATAAAAGGTACCTAAAATTCCTATGAAATATAAACCTTGGGTTAAAAAAAAAAAAAAAAAGAAAAAAGAAAAGAAAAAAAAAAAGAGAAAAAAAAGAAAAAAAAAAGAAAATAAAAAAAAGAAAAGAAAAAAAAGAGAAGAAAAAAAAGAGAAGAAAAAAAAGAGAAGAAGAAAAAAAGAAAAAAAAAGAAAAGAAAAAAAAAGAAAGGAAAAAAAAAGAAAATAAAAAAAAAAGAAAAGAAAAAAAGATGGTGATGATAGATGGCAGTCCTGGATAATTAAGAAAGAAAATCACAGCAGTCTGAAGCACCCATAATTCTATGTATAAATAGCAGGTAATCCAAATGCTACAGCTAATTTGAAAAGCTAAGTTGAACATTTCTATTAAATAGATTAAAATATTCATCCACTGAGAAATTACATTGATAAATAAAATACTTTAATGTATCAAAAATGAGGGGCAGGTACTATCAATTCCAGATTTCTTGTCCCAGTAAATGAAAGGTCTGAGAAACGAAAGTAAATTGTACAGTAGTTCTAGTCTCTTCAATTTACAATACTGAATCCATTAGGATTTGGCTAAATAATACAGTTTAAATAAGCTAATCTAGAGGAACAGAGTGTTCTGTAAACATCTGACACAAACCACACTGCATTCTGATGGTGTGGCTATACCTTCTGTATACCTTCTGTATGCAGGAGAAAAGATAATTCAACTGGTGATGGTGGTAGCAAGGGATGCAATCTAAAGGCAACGTTCCTGTTCTTCAGTAAGGCTTGTAAAAAATTTGAGCAGTGTACGTATGACAGCCTGTACAATTCTGAAATTTTTTGAAAGCTCTTCAGTTTAAAAAAAACCTAAATGTTTTAAGTATAAAACACACATTGAGAATTCTAAATTACACATAAAAGTGTCTGGTATCAGAAACAACCACGAGGTATTATTATACCTAAGAAAAAAAAAAAAAAAAAAAAAAAAAAAAAAAAAAAAAAGCGCCAAGAATTGATTCAAGTGTCCCTGAACTTTGGAGCAGATGCAGCCACCTAGGTTACTCTGTGTTGTTCTGTTCCTCTGGAAAAGTCATGAACATACACTCTTCAACCTCTCTGTACTGCATCATCAATAATATATATTATATATAAAGTATGCATATATATAATATACATATTTGCACATGTATTCCTTTTACCTCATTCTGGAATCATGTAGTTTCATGCAACACACTTACCAGGAATCAAACGTATTCATATTACCTCATAGCTGGTGTAATTTTAGTATCATATCTTCTATTATACAGCAATTCAGCTTTGTTCAACACCATCTCTGCCTAGAATCCTCCTTCTTCTTTCAGTACAGTTCACATTTGTTGCCTCTACCACCTTTTTTCAGCCACCTTCTTCACACAGTGCCTCTACTTGATGTTCAATGATGAGACCTTATTTCTGTCAGCTTCTGAAGATAGCTCTGTGCTGCTGGCATCGAGAGAAAGAACTGAACCGTCCTTTGACCTATTCGGTAGCAGCCATATCCCATCAGTCCAAAAACTGTTGCTTTTATGGCAAGTTTGAAAACCTTACTTGAAGCTGATGGAGGAGGCACACTGAAGCAAAAAACAGAAAACCATATTAAACACCTGCTAGCTGGAAAACACAGGCATTTTCCAATCAAAATGAAGATACTGTTCCCTTCTCCCTTCTAGTACAGGAGACTTTCAGGTAACAGATGTGTCATGAACAAACAACATTCTTTCATGTTCAAAAGCTACAACCAAATTAAGTAGAAACAAGAACAAGTAAAAAAAGCTTTTTTAATGTATTATGCCACTCCTAATGGCTATCAACTTTGACTTGCCCATCACCTTATAAAAATAAGCAAGACAAGACCTCCTGAATAATACTGTAATGTAATATTGTTTGTCAAATACTTTACAGTATTACTATGAATATATCTGCACAGAGACAAAAGTCAGAAGAAAGACAGGACACAGTCCAAGTGCAATACCTGTACAGTGATCTTACTGTCATTCAGGGTAATGGAGAAAAACAGAGCTTGGAAATTCTGGAAAATCCAGGTTTGCCCAGCCAGAAGGCATAAGTCTGGAGCCTGTTTTAGGGGCTGCTTTAGCAAACTCTGGATGCCAGGCAGGGATGACCAGACAGGGATACCAAGCTCCTGCTGCACTCTTGGCCTCCAAAGCTCTACAGAGGACAGTGTGGACAAATCAGAGAAGCTCTGCATGGAGCTGTCTGCAGTTTGTCAGGTATTGCTGGCTTTAAGATCTTCCAGAACCACTTGGAAGTCCCTGCACTGACCATGTGGAACCAGAAGGACAGAGGCCCACAGACACATGAGGTCTGACCCTGCCTTCAAGCAGTCTTATTCATTTAGTGTATCGTAAGCAGTTAATATTACCTCCAAAATAAAGCTGGCTTTGAAAACACAGCCACATGGAGACATAGCCCTGCATCTTCACTAACAGGCTCTGCTCAGCTGGCCAAGCACCCATGGCTTCACTGCAACTCAGATCACCCTCTCACAGGGGACAGAGGGATCTCTCTATGTTGTTTCAAAGGTGCCAGAATTTAATGCAATCTTATTTTTTAATGAAAGATACTTGCAACCCTTCCACTTAAGCTATGGCACTGGCAAGGTAAAGAAAAGCCAAAGAACCTAAACTTTGATGAAAAGACATTCCATGTAAATTTGAAGACCTGTGGTCAGGCTTTTGGTTATTCAGTTCTGTAATGTCAACAAAATAACCAACATTAACCTAAGTTATAGGGATTTGGGCAATCTCATTTTACAGGTCATTTGCAAGGGTGCAGAGGAATATGGACATGTAGTATGTGACTCTAGGCAAAGCTTAGCCTTGAAAAAGACATACAGGGCTAGGTGGGGCTTCTGTATGTTGCATTCTTGGATCCAGACATGAGAAATCTCTAAATTATACTTCAGATGGGTGAGGTGCTTACATAAAGTAGGAATAAAGTGCTGATATTTGAAAGGCTCTAGTATCCTAAACCACCATGGAACAGTACTGCCATACTATAATCTCTTCTACATTTCTAAAGTCCTGACCCTTGTGGCTATTTATAGGATACTCATAGTCTGAACTACAGTAGTGAAGAACTTTGGTTCTTCAATTCCTTCTTTTACAAAGTGTGTATACCTATTTTAATAGGTACTTTGGATGGAGAGTTCACCAGATACGTGGCTTATATTAGCCCATATTTAGGTATAGGCATTAAAACACATTATTACCTCTACACACAAAGTTAAAAATAGGCTATGGGCAATTATGATAATAAGACTGCCACTTATTATGATTACTATATTATTAGTAAGACTGCTAGCAGTGTCCTGATGCAACAGAAGTCTGCAATCTAACAATTTATATTTACCTAAGCTAGACTGGAAGCCTCTTTTTGTTTTCACCATCTTCTACAGACCTCATTTGAATTCTCATTTTAGAAGCCTTAACTGTGGATCAGTGAATTTTCTTTCTAGGCAAGGGCTTCTTATCATCTCTACTCCCCTCGATATCCAACTATTTACTTTTTTCCTTTGATATTTTCTTTTCCTTTGCTGTAGTCAAACTACAAGCACTGCACAGCAAGTTAGTGAGCTGTCAGGACAGGGATAACAGTAGTGATGTTTCTTCAAGACAGAGTAAAACCAGCCAACCAAACCTCAAATCAATAATTGCTGCTTTTAGCAAGAGAAGTTGTTACATCAACATGGATAAATAGATAAATGTTACCTCATTATTTCCTGGATGTTTAAGTCAGAGTTCCAGTTCTTTTCAATTCCAGGTACATGACCCATCCCAACAACACCAACAACAACAGCTGGGATATATTTTCTAGGTTCAGCTGAGAAAGACAGACAGAAACAAAGGAGCACATTAGCAAAACAATTTCAAGCTATAAATAGGTAATGTGAGAGATTACAAAAGGAGTTTTCAAGAGGTAGGGATCTTTCCTACCAGGTGTTAAAAGCCTATTACATAATAAAAGCTAACACTTCACCTATTGCCTCTTATGTTCAAAATATGAAAGAAAAAAAAAAAAAAAAAATCAGCACGGTTTATGGATTTTCAGGAAATGTTTGTCTGAGTAAACATACCTGGCCTGGGATCATACTGCAGCCTCAGGAAAAGAACCTCAGCAGATGAAAGCTAAACTAATTTCTTCCTATATGGGTCATGTTTTTGTACCACTTGTCAGGAACAGCCCTGGGCTTCACTGTCCCCTGAACACAGAGCTTTCTCCACCACTCTGGACAGTGGTAGCTGACACACATCCCAATTGTGACAAGATCTGGGCTACCAAGCAGAATGATCCATTAGAGAACAGTGCTTGGCACCACACCTCAAGGTGCCTGTTACAGACCTGGCCTCAGCAAGGAACAGCAAGACCTACACCCTTCATCTGCAGGAGCTGGCTGGTCCCTGTTAGACTACTGCAACATGTACCAGCTCTAACCATCACCTCCCATCTACCATACACATTCCCTCATTCCCAGTGGAAGTCAAAATATTGTTCCTGAAAGTTTTTTTTCCTCTCTCCCAACAAAAAAATGGTGCCACACCACAATTAAAATAATCCACAGGATATTTTCTAAGTAATAGTGATTAGGCTGCTTTCCCATGGGTAAAATTATACATAAATACAAAATATAAAATCTGAGTTCCAGTGCCTTGCTATAAATATCCACTCTGGATTTTTCCAGGAAAAAGTAAAAGAAAAGCAGCCTCTCCTTCCCTCCTCCCTGAAAAGGAAACAGAACTGTACTGAAAATACTAGAACTATTATACACATTTTCAAAATTGTTTCTTTTGACTTGCATTTCATCAGCTTGTTCTAGGGTTGCTTTATGGGGGAGCTGCAATTACAACAGAGGCAGAACACAGCACCTCAGCAAAATGGGCTGTCCACAGGACATCCACAGCCCTACAACTTCCATCTGTATGTTCCTGTCTGCTTCTGGGCAGAATTGATGACACCAGTAATGTTTAAAGCCCACCCTGACACTTAGAAAGAGGCTTTTATCCCTCTCTCAGAGTATTTTGTGTGGAGTAAGGACACTATGAAAAACTAAGTGTGAAAATTTCATTTGCAAGACCTTTGGAAGAGTTCACCCAAGGAAATAGTTAAACAAAGGCCAGGAACGAATCAGACTTCATTTAGGAATATATCAGACCAGTATCACATAGCCTCCAGGAATTTATCTACATTAGCAAATGAGTTGGACAGTGGTGATGATGCCCTATTTCTGCTCACTTCAGTTGTGGGGTTCTGTATTTTAGTATGAGTCCTAAGTAAATATTTGACTTTCTTCCTCCCTTTTTTTTTTTTTTTTTTTTTTTGCCTCTCATGAGGACAAATGCATAAAATAGATTATATGTATACAATATAAATGCACAGCTTCTAAACGAAACTATCTCTGGCATTGTCTCTTGTTAACAAGAGACTGACACATGACTCTCAGTCAGGTGGACCCTCACATTCTTTTCTTATATTGTCCCATCTTCTATTTTAAATCCTTCATAATGCATATAAACCCCTCCCAGTTTCGTAAGCATCCACTAAATCAGTGACCCAGAAAATGAGCTTTTAAGAGAGTAGATTTAAAGGGAAAAAAAAGGGCAGAGGAATTGCTAAACAGTTCCTCTTGTAGCTCATGACCCAGCCAGTATGAACAATAAAACTAAATTTTCAGCCTGCTCTATGGACCAAGAAATTGAATGCATCTATGCTTCTTTCAGCCATATGAACTGAGCTAATAGGAAATACTTTTGTGTTTGGACAAATTTGATGAAGGCAGCACTGAGGTAATATTAGATAAGGGAGATACAAGAAACAAGTGCAATCCCTTTGCTGTTTTTAAATCATAAGACAGTACCCCAGAGGTCTGCAGTGATTACAAACAGTATCTTAACACAGCAAATAAGAGGTAACACATACCTCAGTGTGCTTGTATATAGGAAGGGAATTCAGATCACATACAGCAGCAAAATACTTCCAAAGACTAAACAAATGTAATCCTGCTGTATATACCATACTGAAATATGCAGAATCACAAGTTTCAAGCAAGAGACATGCTCCTTAGGAGCTAGTAGTGACAATGAAGCTGGTGACAAGGTGGAAATGAGACAGGCAATGTAAGTCTAGACTGTCCTGTGCTATGCTGCAATACCAGCTGCCTGCCTTTTGAAAAAACTGCCAGGCTAATATGTATTTTCCAGTTTTAAACAGCATAATGAGAAAGGATTAATAATTTGGAGTCTAGTCTATAAAAGTTCTTTATTTCTATAGGTGGCTGCAACATAAGAGTATTACCCCTTTTTAACTTCTTAAGCACTGTGATCTAAAGTGAAATGTGGCACACATGAACAGAACATTCCAGCTTTCCAGAGAAGAACTGAACTTTGGACCAGTACACAAAGAACACCTTGCTGATTATGATATTACTTTCTGAAGCTCGAGGTAGCTCTATCTGCTTTGCTGCTTGCTTCAGCATGTAGGTCAAGTAAATATCTCGTTCTGAGACAATCGTTCGATGAAGATCAGGAAACTCTCCAATCATTTCTGCCATCATCTGCTCCAGTAAATCCTTCTGTTTGCACTTCTCCACGTCATCTTTACTGAAAGAAAGGCAAGTTTTCTCAATATCTGTCATGCTTTAAAGCCCATACAGACAAGTCAATGAATGAAGACAAATGGGTATTATCCACATTATGACATAAACCCACACGCTACAGTTCTCCCTGTAAACAAAACTGATTCCCTAAACCTGTAAAACCAGATACCTAACAGTTTCTCTACAGTGAGGGAAAGAAGAGAGGTCAGTTGCCTGGATTTTCACCCCAGTTTGAAAGCTGGCAACTCCCTCAACTGAGCAAAAAGGCTTCAAAGGAAATAGTTACCATGGTGCCCCACTTTCAGTGCATATTACTAAGCTTAGAAGAGACAACAAAGCACACTCCTGAGGAAGCAGATCTAATCACTGAACACACAGAGGCTCTATTTAAGGAACAAAAAAAGCACAAGTTAGGGTGCAGGCTGAGGGGATGGAAAGAATTCTGCAGGTTCCTAGTGTTTATTACAGGTCTTCAGAAGGGAAGTCAAAGTTATAAATCAGCTCCCTGAAGAGAAGAATAGGAAATGGGCAGTAAATAAATATGAACTGTAGGAATAAATGTAATGAGCTTTTATATTTTTTATAGGTGATGTTAAAAAGTTTTGTTTGCACTCCCAGCTGTGGTATAGTCATAGGCTGTGGCAACAGAATAATTTAGTTTTGCACCACTGTCTACTGAAGAATGATGCCAAATATGCTTTCTTAAATTTCCAAGATCAAAAGAGCACTGTAAATGTCAACAGGACAATCAAAAGCAGAAATGCATTGCAAACTTTCAGCAGCTCATAGAAACATCAGACTAACAGAAATCTGATGTTGAATTATTACTCTTTTTTCCACAAAATCTCATGCTGATGGCTGGGTGCATAATACCCCAACAACTTCCCCATTATAAACACCTTCCCTTTTCAACCCCTATCCACATGTTATTTTTAAAAATCAACATAGCAGATCCATCAATTGTACAACAAAAACTGAGATCTTATGTTCAGGCTCCAGTGGGAAGCTAGTGTGCATATAACACAGTTACCTTAATAATGCAGTTGAAAATCAAAATGTTCCTAATGATGATTTAAGAAATGGGAGAAACAGCAGAGAAATATTTCCTGCAGTGTCTCCCAAAAGCCTGCAAATAGTTTCATGATAGTATAAGAGTAGTAAGAAAACTTACTGAGCACATGGACTGTAGTTAATGGATTGAAAGAAGGTCAAACTCATTTCACAGATTAATGTAACAGCAAGTATTTACAGGAAATGACAATTGAGCAAGTGCTAAAACTGGAAAACAGAAGGCTTGACTGTGCCAAGTACAGTTTGAGTCCTGGCCCAATTCTGAAAGCCTGGAAAAAATGCCATAGATCACTTCATGGGTTGTGCAGAGCTCCCATAATGAGGTATGAGAAAGGCACTGAGATTCAGGGACCACGTGCACAGAGAACCCATTTCTGGTAAACCTCTTACCACTGTGAGCCTTGTAAGAACAGACTGAATTTAGGATGACAGCTGCACATCTCTCTCACCCAGTTCAAGCAAGGTATTACACATCTACTTGTGGAAAGAGGATGCAAATTTGGCACAGGGATGTCTCTGAAGAGCAGAGGAACCCAAATTGAGGGAGAGCATAGCTGTGTGAGAAGCATTACCATAAGGCAAAAGTTCCTAACAATGTCCTTTTATAAAGGCAGTAATCACGAAGTCATGTTGCCCAGACTTTAAAACATTTTCTCTTGTTCCAAAAACCTGCTTAGACAGTAAATTCAGTTTTCAAGCTGTCCTGATCCAGATGCAATTGTGTACAAAGTCTTTGCAACAAGACAAGTCTTTGCAACTCTTAAGGAAGTATAAATTAATATGTTGAGGCCCTACTCTCTTCTGTTTAGAATATCTACAAATGACAGTGGTAAATATTTTATTTCCAGCATAAAAATCAACTTTTTTTTTCTTCCTCTTAAGTACACTAGGAATTCCTCAGTACAAAATCTTTCAGTTCACTTGGAAGCAATGTATCAAAAAAAATTAAATGAAAAGCTGGAACAAGATCAGAAAGCCAGCTATCTTAAAAAAATATGGATTATTGCAAGGTATTTTGTATATTTATTTTCTCCCTAACTTCAAGTGTTACAGACCAGGTACCAAGGACTTCTAGTTTGTACTAAAGCAGAACTGAATCATTAAACAATTCACCCCAGTAAATGTATGAGATACTTATTCATACCTGATTGGGTCAGATAAGAAGCAAAGGCCCCAAGCAAGTTTGACTTTTTGCCAGAAAGAAAGTGCAGCAATTGCTCTCTTAAATGTAACAGGGATGGGTCGGTCTCCAAGATGGAATTTACAGAAAGGTACTTTACTGGCCTGAAAGATACAAATCACTAGTCAACATTTCATACTGCAGCACAGTACAACCTTATTAAAAGCTTGTTTACTGTGTTATACAGGGTATCTTTAAAAAGTGGAAAAGCCTCACACTTCAACAACAAAAATATTTTGGCTTTGCAGTAAATAAAATTTCCAAAATACTGTTTCATAAAGGAATACATCAGCTACAAAACACAGCAGGCATATTGCAGTAGAAACATTAGGTTGTAATGCCTTACTCACCAGGTGATGTCTAGTTAAACAGAAAGCTCCTTCTTATGGCTACTTGAGGTAAATAGATGGGGCTCAATATTTACCTGGGGCTGAATAAAGTCTAGGCTGAAATAACTGGGGTCATTTTGCTTTTACCTAGGATTTGTCAGGATCACTAACTTATCAGTTTGTCATGGTAAAATCCATTTAAGAAGGAGCTTATGAAAAAAGAGCCAATGCCAGATACCACATGACAAAGTGAGGTGACACTTTGCTTAAACTGACAAATTTTGGCACAGTACAAAATTTCTAGAAAATTCTTTCCTACATACCTGTAGGAAAAAACCCCAACCATATCTGTTTAATATTTCAAACAACCACTTGAGAACAGGCAGAGATAGTGTGTGTGTGTGTATATATGTAATGTAAATATATGTGTGTGTGTGTGTGTGTGTGTATGTGTATATATATATATATAATTTCCTTCCCACTTAAAATGTTTCATTCTAATCTGAATGCTCAGGAAAATAACCCTTGAAACAGTTTTCAATTTTTAAGGCTAAAACCAAAAATTTTTTCCAGATTCTTTAACAGCTATGTAATCTCAGATTTCCTTACTAGTTCATAGTTCACACGAAACAGCAAGATATATTCTGCAAGGTACACCAAGACAAATAAAGAGTAGGTGTGATACAAATATGGGTCCACCTACAATTTACTTCCCACTGTCACAGCTGGCAGTAGTACAAAAGGGAATGTGAAAAGACCAGATATGACTAAGAGAACAGACAGATATTTCAGTTTCCCAAACAATCTTTCTTAGATATCACTAATGCTTTAGAGCTGGTTTTCACAGCCTGAAACCCTGACACTGTCAGCAGTAACAGGATCCACATCCAGAATTTAGAAGTAATTATTTAACAAGAACAAAATAAATCAATTAGTAATTAAATTAAAATAAATGCCATCAGAAACATTACTAAGAAAAATCCTTACTTGAAGCATTTTTTTTTGGAGTTGCCTTCATGCCATTTAGGGCTACAAACCTCTGTACTTTCGAGTATACTCTGAAGCCAAAGATGATTCCTACCGCTTCTCAGAGAGCTCTTTTTGAGCCACTAACAAATTATTTTATTTAGTTTGACTCTGGGAGCAAAAAGGCCACTGATTTGACCTCCCAACCACCATTCTCAAGTTCCCACCTCTTTGAAAGCCTCCCTGAATTCTCCTCCAGGGGCCATTCCCAGCTGTTCTGTGATGTGAGCAGAAACCTTCAGAAGCAGCATCTGCATCAATCCAGACATGACTCCATTCTGGCAGAAGAAGGAGAAAAACATTAAAAAAAAAAAAATCAACAAGCTATATGGCTTCCTCAGAAGAATGTACTGTTCATAGTCACAAAAAACACATTACTTTTGTAAAGAAGCAGCACTGAAGCTACCTTTTCGACCCAATTCCCTACACAGCTCTTATTTCAGCTTGTATCAGTTGTAAAGTAGCTTTTCACTTCAGTGTGTGACCAAAATATTCTATCATTCAACAAAAATGTATGTCAGAGTTAAGAAAAGGAAGGAGGGCATCCAGACTTCAGTCTATATGTACTCTACCTGCTTGAACAAAGTGCCTGAATAACTGAATAGTAAAATAGTTCACACTGTGAATTTAAATTTTCTTGATCTATTTGGTTAGAGAAAAAAAGGGGCCATCAGAATATATTCCATTGAATGTGCAGTGTATGCCACAGTATGGAGATACTGAAAGGGAAACAACTGTGGTCTCATCATAAACATGTTCACAGACCTAGGAAACACTATGCTGGAAACTGGGTAACAAACAGAAACACTGAGAATCTAGTATTGCGCAAGAAACTGTTGTGCAGTACTTCAGCACACATGACCTCAGAAAAAATCCTTGAGTATGACTCACTCCCACAGACTGAAGGTCTCTCCTTGCATTATTTTTCATTATTTTTTAAACTGAGATCTAGAAATCAAGACTCTTTTTTCAAAAAAAGAAAAAAAGTTATCCTGTATATACTTATGCAAAATTGCCCTTCCCAATCCTTTTACAAAAAAGATTAAAAAAGACCTCAAATAAATCCATTCAAACTGCTTTTGTCCAGTTCTGGACATCTTCAACCAGTTATTCTTACAGTCAAGACTCAGTGGCTGAGCACTACCCATCCCCTGACATAACCTGCCCCATGGTCACACATCACCTCAATATGGTATCAGGCCATACAGCTACCAAAAGGGGACTTCCCTCTTCCCTTGACAAAGGTTAATTTCTTGCTGTATCACCAGCTTCACACATCTGAAGGTGAAGTTACATAGAATAGCTCGAGTTGTTTACAACTGAAGTTACCAGAGGAAGGTCATGAATTCCCCTCCTTACTCCCAGGGCTGTGCTCAAATGCCCCATCCTGTGCCACATCTGATGCTTGTGACCCATCCACAGGCTGCAGGGCAGTTTCTCCAGTTAAATAGACTCAAGAGTCACTGAGACTGGCAACCAGAACTGGCAAAAGAGAGGTGCTGTTTTTAAAATATGATGTTTATTTGCTCTATCATGCTACAAACTAACAAACATGGCATAAATACAGGGCCCTGGGCTGCTGGTGAGAGAAAAAGAACAAAGAGGTCAGTGAGAAAAAGGAGTTGCAGTATCCTTGAGATCCAGTTCAAAAGCTTGGGAGAAAAGAGCTGCCAGAAGCTCAGAAAGAAAACAAGGATAACGCAGTCTGAGGTTATTTGCTGGTTGATCTCCCCTTCAGGACTGATGTATTTGTAGCTAAATTTTTACACTGTGACAGAAAGACTTTTCTTGCTGGCTAACAGAAAGAGGTAACTTTGAAGTGTGTCCGAGTCACTTGTGCTGTTAACCTGCCTGAAACTCAGTGCCTGCCATATTTACTAAACATCAATGAGATAAAAGGTGACAAGCAGCTATATGTAGCAGCAACCAGATGGTCACCAAAAAGTGATGATAAAAAGCATAATGTGCAAAAATAACAGAAGCAAAACAGCATAAGAGGTTATTACCAATACCAGATAACTCAATGTCTGATAAAAGAAAGCTGGACCACAAAAAAACCATTAAGCTCTGAATGGCTGGCAACAATGTCACAGTTCAGATGCAGCTGCAGCAAATGCAAAGTGGTGCAAACAGAGGGAAACTTAAATGCACAGATACAGAGCTATTAGCACGTAAGGATAGAGAAAGCAAAATATTAATTTTAGCATCCCAGTGTTCATTAGCAGTTAGAAAATAAGAAGAGTCAAGGGATTACCAGGAAATGAACAAAGTAGAAACAACAATACAGTGCTTACAATCTTAGCAGAGTCATCCTTGAAAACAATACTTGAACTAGAAAACGTGCAAAGAAATACCAAATGAGAAGAGCCTGGAAAGGATACTGAGGAAGATGTGCTCTGGTGGTCAATATGACTAGCATGGAGTCAGTGAAAAGAGGAATACCCAAGCAAAATACAACTGCAGGTTCTAATACCTTTCCTCTGTCAGCTACCAGGGGGCTTCTGAAGCAGACACGTTTATCTTCCACCAGACTCAGCACAGAAATGCTTACAGCCTAAGGAGGGGGCCCTGGGGCTGCTCTTCAACTCTGTAACAAGTCTCAGATCCAGCACAAACCCTTTGTGGGCAGACACAAACCCTTTGTATTTTAGTCCCCTGGATTTCTTCTAAAAACCTTAATTCCCATGAACACAGCTCAGTACAAACACAGCCTTGTCACCTGGAGATGGCTCTCTGACTGCTCCAAGTGCGCTGGAGGTTATGATGTCTGCTGTTCTCTAAGGACAACAGTCAGACTTGAAAGGAAAAGTGAAGGTAGGAAGTGACAACAGCCTGCAGTACATATGGATGTACTTACCAATTCACATTATATCAATTTTATTTAATAGGACAATCCTGTAGGCTATCTAAACATGAAGGGTTGTAGCTGAACTTTTTCATTGGTGGAAGCATTGGAAAAGGAAATTACCATATATTCCAATACAGATAACTTCAGCCTAAAGCAATAGATTAAAAAAAAACAAACTACTTTGAGCTAAGATTTTGCTGCCACCAGCTTACTTACTACTCTGCCACAGAAAAAGGTTTCACATCTCCTCCTCTGGGTCAGGACCAGCAATCATACACATACAGCTAAAAAAGCAAACCCTGATCAGACTGCCACACAGGCGTGGTATGGACACAGGAGTTAAAAGTGGAAACAGGAAGCCAGGGGAGAAGATAAGACAAAACCTGTCTTACCAGTTTGTTTTAAGCCAACTGTTACTGTGTATCTTTCAGGTAACCTGCATTTGAGCCAGGTACCAGTCTGCACTGTGTTGCTTTGCTTAAAGGAAAGCTAACTGATAGTTCTCTGCAAACAACTGTGAGGGTTTTGAAATTCAAGGAGGGGCTCGGGGAAGGCTGTTTTTAACCTGCAACAGTTTTTTGATAAGCTGTGAATACCTGTGGCCCTCTGCAAGTGTGATAATAGTTTCCTATTAACACGCTACGCAGCTTCCAACTTCAGATAAGAGCAATGAAACACAATTTTACTGCTTAAGGTTTACACAAGTGATTTTGAAAAGTTTTCTTTTCCTAATTTGATACTGGGGGGAAAATTACAAGAAGTTTTGACTTGCAGTGTAATTTTTGGGCCTGAATGCACATTTCAATGAGTCAAATTGAACCATGACCGAACAACTTACCAGCTGGTTTAATTTTCACTGGAGAAAAACATACTGTAATTTAGCATGAGATAGCTGGACTATTTTTCCTGGTTTTCCCTATGTAACCCATGCTGCTACTGAATCAAAGGAGGAAAGGCATGGTTTGGGGGGGGTTTTTTTGAGTTTACAAATGGAGAAATACATTATTTTAAAGTCATAACATACAAATCTTATTATTAGCAATATCCCTGGTGACAAAGGAGAGTAAGGTTGAGCTGTAACAATAGGAAGAATTGCCTTTGGAATCAATATAGTCTCTTTCTTACTGTCTTGCACACAAGACCTCTTCATGCCCTGGAATGAAGTGCTAATTACAAAGCTGCCAACAGAAATTTACATTACAGAGAAAAAAAGTCCACTATTTTGTTTTCATTGTCCTTTTGCTCTTACCAGAGAAGCACAGAAAAAAACCTGTTGCATTTACCTTTGATACTGAAAAAAAGGCTCTTGTGCCTGTCTACTAGGTCAGAAGACCCCCACTCCAGCTATGCTGCTCTGGTTGCTGTGAACATGCATTATTTTGGCTACACTCCCCAGAGTAAGCCACCCTACCTAAAATAAACAGATGGATACAGTAATTCATGCAATATGCAACTGTTTTGCAATGTTTTTCCCTTTGCTAGGACATAAATAAAGAAAACAGGAAAGACACATTATTACCTAACTCAATATTGAGTCAGAAAAGCCTGTACCAAGACACTGTGCACACACACACACACACACACAGGCAGACCAGCCCTGAGCCACTGCAAGTGCTTCTGTGTAGATGCAGGTTATATACTTACGAGGTGTGTACTCCTGCCAATTCCCCAATTACATCAATAAAATAATTCCACTATATAATTGCCACACAGTCAAAATAACAATCCATGAATCTGTTCATTCATCTGGGCACTGGAACCTCTTTTTACTATTGGCCACCTACTGCCATTCTAGCCAAATATCCTATCATTTTAAAGTCAACTTTGTGCCTAGCTTAAAATTACTTATATATAAGTTGAATGGGTGAAACTGAAAAAATACAGGAAATACTTGTTTTGTACATACATCCTATATGGTGTCCAGCTGCCAGAGTAATAATTTGAATAGAATCTCAACACTTTTTAGCCCAGATTAGAAAAAAAAAAAACCCAAATCCCTCAAGGCCTGCTGTTAATTAGAAACTACTCAAAAGACAAGTGGATGCAAATTAAAAAGAAAGGGCTACACTCTAGGACTAAGAAGGAATGCAGCTACACAGATCATGACACACAATACCAGAATTAAGTGCTCCTGAAATACTTGTGATACAGATGCAGATCACAGGAACGATATTCAAATGTATTAGTAGTGCATTAGAGTTACAAAGTTGGACTTAAGTCCTGCAAATGGAGCAACTGGTAAACCCAGGAGGATTCCTGCTGAAGTCAACAACTGTGCAGAATTTTCCATTGTTGAACAGAAGCCCTCAATAATCTCTCTGAAAAAACTACCAAATCCAAACCTAACTTTGCCATTGTAGTGGCACTCTTACCTAGGTGAATAGCATTAGGTTCCCAGATGGTGAGAATACTGTTTTTTTATGTAACTTGACAAATTGCTCATAAGACAAACCTTAAATTTTTGCTGTAGGTTTCATACCTGCTTTATAGCTTGTTGAAGTTTTTCCAGGTTTATTTCTTTGGCTTCCTTTAATAATGTCTTTTCATCCATCTTTAACATAGAAACTCTGTATTGGCATAGTTCCACCACAACTACATCAGGCTGCACTTCTTGTATTGTCTAAAAAAAGATAAATTAATTTACACCAGTTTAGGAAGGATTATACAGAAATGCAGCCAGGATTAGCAATTTCATAAGAAAAGGGACTTAATAAAAGCCCATTCCAGCAATCATCTTCAATTAGAAGATAGACTTCTTCAAGCAGCTATACATTGATAAAAACATTAAGGAAGATTACAGTGAAATGCTTTAGTTCCTGAAGGCTTTGGAATAGGCAGATGGAGAACGCTGTGCAAGGAGAGAACAGAAATCTTGATTTTAAACTTTTCATATTCACTGAGTCCCTTTTACCATACTCTGATAATCTGCAATCAGACCTAGGATAAGCTTAATGATTCTGGCACAAGATTCCTCCCCTTCTGGCCCCGCAGAATAAAGCCACTCTAAACTTCAGAATTTGCATAAGGTACATAAGAAACATTTACTGCTTTCTCTAGACCTTTGCACCTATTTGTACCTTGAGAATCGAATCCAGGTTTGGGGCAGCACAGTTTTACAGCTCAGTATTATACACCATAGACACAGAGAAATTTTAAACTGCAGTTTCTGTTCTAGGCTTTGCATCTTCTCAGCAAATCCCCATCACAATGAGTTTGCAGCAACCACACCATGAGCTGCCTGTGTGATGTGGTGCTGTACCATGGCAACTTCTACTGTAGCATGAGACTTCTACTTTTAACACTCACAATGTATCTGCAACTGCTGTTTAAGGAAAAAATAAAATATTTGAAATGCAAAAGCAATGTACAGTATCCAAAAATTATCAGCCCTGGTTAGAACCCTAACCAGAACCCGGAGCTTTAGCTCAGAACCAAGTCAGAGAGATAGACTTCATTCTACTTACTGCTTAAGTTGATATAATTACAAACATGCTGCTGAAGGACTCCCACTTAGTACTCACTTTCACTACATCCTTTTTGCTGCTGTCACTGAAATGGGCTGTTCCAACCACATAAACTTGAGAGCCATCCTCAGTGCCAAGCTCAGTCACAGTGCTTGGCAAGGTAGGCTTTTTCTGCCTCTTCTTCATCTTCATCTCCAGGAGAATTTTAAATGCATCTGCATCAGCTATAAATGTAAATAAAATTAGAAAAGCACACATCACTATAAAGTGCAAGCAAGTAAAACAGAAAATAAAAATGTTGCCACTAAACAGCAGAGCAGAGCTAAAAGGCCGTTGATTTACCACTGTAATCTTACATTCAATTCTGAGGCTACATCATTGAGAGTGCCACCACTGGAGAGGCTGCCTCCAAGCATGGGTCTCAGTCCAGGTTTCCTACCCTGTGGACACTGGGACAGGCTGTCCATGCAGTTCAGTAAGGGAAAGAGAGAAGCTGTGTGGCAGGTGAGGTGGACAGAGAAGCAAAGAATACTTAGAAAATGTATACACTAAATCGGAAAATAAAATTTAAAAAAGCATGTCTTAAATTCCAGAACAAGAGCATTCCCTTCTGGGATTTTATCTGTATAAACAATAGCAACACATGTATAATGGTGTGAGTCTGCTGGTAAAGTCAGCTGCACATATTGGCACAGGTAGGAAAACTACTGTACCAATCTTAGCCTTTTCTGTGATTAACACACCAGGGATCAGTATATAACTGAAAATTAAAATTGATTAGGTATTCAGGTCAGGAAACCAATCATTCTTCCTTAGTTTCAACAACCAGCTATTTAAGAACAAAATGGTAAAATATAAGTTCAGCCTGTCTACGTCAGGCTTGCCATGGAAAACATGAAGATCTATCAGTTCCATCCCAGTTCCTTGGTAAATGCCAGAAAGCCTCATTAACTGAGATACAGAAGCTTCAGTTTTACATCAATGGGAAATATAGTAACTTTGAATGAGTCACCATCAATCTGTTTGCAGGCAGGATGTCTAAAATGCAGATAAATTACAGCCTCCTACCACAGATTCATTTCATTCATCTAGTTCATGAAACTATGTGGCTCTGGCCCTAGATTTTTCCCACAAATATTTATCTTACAAGATTTTATATTAAAAAAAAAAAACCAAACCTAAGCCAAAAGCCACCCTCCAACACCCTTCTTAGTTTGCATTTTTGCAGCCTAGTACTTCATGCTTTATACAGAGTATGTTACAATCAGTATGGTCTGATTTAAGACCCTGTAGGAGCCAAAACAGATGGTGATGCTAAGGAGGGGGTGGACTAAACATGACTGAAAAAGGAAGATGATATAGGGCCCTTGCACTTGTAGCACTCAGTCATAAAATTGCAAAAGCATCCACAGTAGATCAACCAAAATCTACCTAAGCAAATATCCTGCCTCCCACAATGGTCAGAAGTGGACAGCTAAAGAATGGGGAAGCACGCACGTTACTTTCCTTTAATACTCATCTATCCTAAAGACATTTATGGGTCAGATTCCCACAGTTCAAAGTGGTTTCTAAGTAACCCTTAAGGGATTGCTAATAATTTTTCAAGCCTTCACCTCATACACATATTCAGAACTGGACTGAATAATGTTTCATGTGAAGAAAAACAGGTATATCAGTGCAGTACCACTTGTTATGATTTAAAGAAAACATGCTCAGGAGCAGCTATAGTTTTCATTAAACCAACTTCTATCTCTGGACATAAAAGAAACAAAAAATTAATCTGCTTCTTTAGGCCTGAATGCTTTTCCTATAACGCTAGTCAAAGCTCTGTTTGCTCCCATGACTGTTATTTCTGAAAGCTGCAATCCCTAGGGATTATTCAGCAACTTCAGCATTATAGAAATCCTGCTGTTATCCACTGATTTGCCCTACAGTGGTTTAGAGTCTCTTATTTGCCAGAAAGCACAATCTGAATGTTCCCATTGTTGAAAATAAGCATTGTATACATTAACACCACAACCGCATAGCAATAAACAAAGCAAATCCTGAAAAGCCTTTGCTTTCTCTTCTCAGAAAAAGAAATGTCTGTCATTGTCTGATCCTTACCACTAAAAGGTAAGGACTGGTGTTCTTCCTGAGCTTCACAAGACAGTTTTGACTGCAACACTTCTATTCCCACATGCTGCAGGGTTTGTCTTCATCCCAAAATATTATCATGCTGGCACAGGCAGAGCATTCCACTTGGGACAACTGATTCAATATCATAACAGTAGATGCCAGAATGCCAAAGCAAACATACTTATCCACCTCTGGCTCAGAGAGCAGTGACTGACATGAAAACAATAGCTGAGTATACCTATTAAATCAAAACCCACTACTTTCCTTTGAAAGCACAGGAGAAGCAAACTGACAATCAATATGTCACTGCTCTTTCCAAGTTTGGTTTATGTAGTTGGGCCCTTCTACAAAGCATGAACAGATTAACTCAGATATGACCTCATTTGTATCTGCCTTTTGTGCAAACACCACATGCTTATTAGGTAAGGAAAAACATGATATCCCTTCCCCAGTCAAACCAGAAACATACAGATATTCTGGGATACACTTGATGTTTCCTTTGGTCCATCTTCTGGTGCATCGGAGGAGGACATTGGATCTGCAGCAGCCTGTATGAAACAAATTCAAAAGGAGGCTGGGAATCAAAATGAAATGTTTTAATGCATCTTTCCCCTTGTGAGTTTGCTCAATTAGAGCCTACATATAATATTCAAGTGAGTAAATAATTTAAGCAGTATAAACAGTTCAAAACCCCTGTGGTTTTACAGCTGTTTTTCTCCTAGCCAGATGAGTACAAGAAAGAACATCATAAAACCTAACTATTTCATGACTATTTCAAAAGATAATACAGATTTTTTAAAAATCTGGTTCTAGAATAAAAAGAACAAATTTATCTCTAATACTCCTACAGCATTTTCTGTGTTGAAAACTAAAATATCTACTGATGATTGTAATACCATTGCTATTTATAAGATGACATATTTGACTCAGCTACCAGTAAGCATCAGTTTGTAAGGAGTCTGACAATCAGGACACACAAGAATACATACATACATTCTATAAGAGTCTACTGAACCATTTCATTGTGTTGGAATAAGTGTAAGGTAATTAAACAATATAATTTTGTTCTTTAAAGGATCATAAGACAATTGAAAAGACTACCAGAGACTGACTTCTAAGTATATCACTAGAAGCATTCAAGGAAGGTCTTTGGCTAACAAAACCTTTTGTATTTTTAACCTAAAGGCAAGTTTAAAAACGCATACATAGAATTCAAAGAATCCCAGTCATCCAGCCTATGTCATCCAAGACAGAGAGGAAGTGTAAGTAAAGAAAAGAGACTTACAAATCAGGGAAAGCTGATCTTTAAGCAACTACCTTAATTCAAAAATTGAATCAGGATGATTATAGGGAGAATTTGGAATTTTGGAACAATATTAAGTCAAAAAGTTAAGAAATAGGATGTGAATCATCACCATTTAAATACCTTCCAAGTTAAAGGCTGTATTAAAGAATCAGCAATCAGGCAGCCAAGCTCTACTGAAGGCTGGCAGCTTTTTAGCTGGAATGACTGGTTTATTTACTTTGTACTTAACCTGGTAAGATTTAAAACAAGACTGTACAAAGGACATCCAGTTGTTAAGAGCTTTCAACAAAAGTGATTAATTTCTTCTTGCACTCCATTATGCCAAACACTAATTTTCAGATAATAAATCTGGATGTTTTACATTGGCCCCACTGAAGGTAAGGCAAAATTTATCATGTGTTTCACTGAGTAAGACCAAAAAGTACACCAGCTCTACAGTTCAAAGTTTAAAACATTCACAGCAGTGTATCATCCTTTCACTACAAAGCACAAGACCATTCACTGACAAGTGCAAATTGCAATTACACTGAAAATTGCAATTACATTCACAAATTAATTTAACACGAGCTCAGCTTTTGATCACAACATATGGCTTGACTCTACTGCTTGCTGTAATCACAAAAATATTTTGAAAATATGTGTCCATCTGTAAAATATGGAATTAATCCTGTCACATACTCTGGCTTTGTCATCATTACAACATTGCAGTGGAAAAAGCACCAAGCACCACTTCAAGAGTCTGACTAAAAGGACACAGTAACAGACATTCTTATATTTCATAAGAAAAAAAATTCCTGAGCTTCACCTATTACACCAGAAAAAGGTTTTGTGATAACCAGGAATGAAAGAAGAAAAGGAACAAAAGGGACAGAAAAAAGAACCTCAGTTTAGTCTGGAGAGGTACTTAACCTATGTACAAGTGAGATCATTCATTTAAGCACATGTTAGGTTATTTTCTGCAATGCCTCATTTGCAAGTAAATTAAAGATCCTTTTTAAATTTTGCCATCAAACAGAAAACGACCCTGAAAAGAACCACCAAAGAAAATGGCCAAGAAAATAGCACTCAGCTCCCCACCCCTTGTTTTAAATGAAGTCTCACACTGGTAGACTCGACCCTCTGACTTTGCAGACCTTCCCTGAGGATGAGTGGAAGAACCTGGCTGATTCACAGTCCTGACCTTTTTTACAGTTCTACCTAGCAAAATAATCTTCAGCTCCAAGTCCTACCTCAGGCTGTTGCTCCTCTTGCATCCCTGCAGTGTAGGCTTTTTTTCACAAACCACACAAGAACTGCAAGAAGGAAAAATAATGGAATTAAAAATTAATAGCATAACCCAAAATATTTGTTTAAGAACTGTAAGGGGGGGGGATGAAGAAATCAAAGGTGTCTCCTACAAGCTCTGATAAAAGCTCAAGCATTAAAAGCAGCAAGCTGAAGATGCATGCCACCTTTTCAACTCTGCTGCTGCTAAAAAAACACCCAACAAACCTCTCCTCCATAAGCAGAGCAAAACTAGCCTATTTCAGTCCAGTTCTTGAGTTGGCTCTAACTCCAGAGCATAGTCCTACTTTCACACACACTGAAAGTATCTTGATAAACAAGGATGGATATTTCATGGGAACTCAGAATTTACTTTTTTTGAGGTCTTGGGTGCTGCAAAATTGCCTTTTTCCTCCAGATCACTTGTAAGCCATTGAAGATAGATGACAGTAATCAAAAAGGTTACAGCAATAGCAAAAAAATCTTGAGCAGCTATATCAGTATTTCTGTCTTTTACAAACAAAATTAAGACAGTTTTTAGGCAAATTTTAGGAATCATCTGTATTTCTAGGACTTCACTGCTACAAGGAATAAGAGAGCATTCAAGGTCCTAATAATTGAACTAGAACACCATACACATTGATACCTGATCTGCATCATGGTACCATTTACGTATTTATAAATATGCCAGGGTCACAGCATCAGTAAGGTCATGCTTGTGAAAAAAAAAAATATGGTAATTGGGTTTTCAAACCCTTAATGCACGGTTCCTATGTATTTAGTTTTAGGATTCTTTCTTCCATATATATTGTTGAAATCCAACAGTTCTCCCAGAAGCTGGCAAAGTGATAGGATTTGACTCTGATGATACCCTAAGTGGATTGCACAAGACACTGAACGAGTGACTAGTGCTCAGTCTGCTTATTCTCACTGCTATCTCACTACAGCATTCTGGCTTACCTCCCTCTGAGCTGTTTCACCATACATGAGTTTACTCTTTTTTTCTATAAAATGAGGGTTTGCCTGGGCAACGTGAAGCATGCAGGTGTAATTCACATCTTCATGTTGCCCACTGCTGGTGGTCAGCCAGTGATCCAGAGATGGCAGCTCCAGACTGGGTAAGGAAAAGTCTGGAGCAGCCAAGAGCTTGGCTTCTGCATGCTCCTTGGAGCAAAATCTCCACTAAACCAGAGTGCCATGCCCCAAGCAGACAACAGCTGCAGACACAGCTCCTGAGCTACACAATAAAATACCTTGTTGAAACAAAACTACACACTGCAAACAGTTCAAGAGGTTCAGTAACAAGCTATATATTCAACAACATGTGAGAAGTCTGCAAAGGCAACATAAGAACTCCACTATTTTTTGCTACAATGCATAATAATTTAAAACCAAGATTATGCTTTCCCCATTAGAAGGAATCAAGTCAAGGAAACTCAGATGTCAGGGGAAGCTGAAACAGCAGGGGAAGCTGAACTGCTTTTTTCTGCTTCAGCATTTGCACAATTTACATGTGCTGAAGGCAGCTCTAAATAAGCACGGCAGAGGGAAATCTCTGCCCCAAGACACACAGACAGCGTGGGGAGAATGCCAGCCCACTGCCACCTTGTCCCATACAGTTTGGCTGGAGTTGTCTGGTGGCACTGTGGGCTCAAGTGAACCCAGCACCTCTTTTTATCCTTTCCTATTTCTGACAGACTACTTTAATATATTTTTTACTCATACAGTAAGCCAGACTAGAAAGCAGATTCAGGTTAAAAACCAAACTTTTTTCTCCTACCCTACTAAGGCTCAGGTGACCAAAAAGCTGCAAGAACAACTGTGAGAGCAAAACTGAAGGGACCATAGAAAGCAGAGATGCTAAAACCAACTTGGCTTTCTGAGAAAATATTTCTCCAAAGACACCAGTCAGGGGTGTCCCAATACTCTGATGATGATCAGCTCTGGGCTTGGATATCAGTTGGCTTAAGTGCAAAATACTACACTGCTTTTCTGCCAGTGAATCAGCTGGCTCTCTACTCTACTCTTGTGTGACCCCACCTGGAGTACTGTGTCCAGTTCTGGAGTCCCCAACATCAGAAGGACATAGAGCTCCTTGAACATGTCCAGAGGAGAGCCACTAAAGTGATCAGAGGGCTGGAGCACTTCCCCTATGAAGCCAGGCTGAGGAAGCTGGGGTTGGTCAGCCTGGAGGAGACTCTGAGGTGACCTTACAGCAACCTTCCAATATCTGAAGCGGGCCTACAAGAAAGCCTTTTTACACGGGTGTGTAGTGAGAGGACAAGAAAATGGTTTAAAACTTGAAGAGGGGAGATTTAAGGTAGACATCAGGAGAAAATTCTTTCCTGTGAGGGAGGTAAGACACTGGAACAGGCTGCCCAGGGAAGTTGTGGCTGCCCCCTCCCTGGGAGTTGGACGGGGCCTTGAGCAACCTGGTCTGGTGGGAGGTGTCCCTGCCCATGCAGGGGGGTTGCAACTAGATAGTCCCCTCCAACCCAAACCATTCCTATGGTTCTATGACTCTAAATACAAATGAAAGTTCTAAGCTTAATTAAATCCTATTTGGACTCGAAAATGTCTCTTACATATGGAAGGATTCTTAAAACAGTGAACTGCACATTCCACTTAAAGAAGAGACTTTTATACAGAAGCACTGAGTGAATTTTTTCCATCAAGTGACCTTTTAGAAAACCTCATCCCATTCTCACTCTTGGATAAATGATGCATCTGATACTGGAGAGAAAGAGATCATCTCTGCAGTTTATTCATGATCACTAGTACTGCTTTAGCTGACCTTTAGAACCTCTGGCAAAAGCAAAGCTGTTCACTCAGTGTGGATCCCAGGTCCCCCATAGCAGAGTGCCAGCCTCTGCAGGGAACCCATGGTACAACACCATGATGTTCAGATGAAAAGCTGGGCAGCTGCAGCAGGCAAGTTTGTGACCACTTTCTTCTAGGAGATCTTGTTCTCAGATGCTTAGATCTGCTCAAGATCTACTGACAGTAAAATTTTCCATGCAGAAGACCTGTTTCCAGATTATTAATTTTTTTTTGTTCGCTTGTTTGTTTTTCCCTTAGGTGATTTTTTTTTCCCCACTGGTGAATTTTAAATAACCTTGGCAGGGAGATAAGAGTCTCAGAACCATCCAGAGGTGCAGCACACAGCACTCCTCCTCCAGGAAATAAAAGATAACTGAAGATTGCAATGTGCAGTACAAGTGAGAAAGGAGGTCGGCAGAACCTGCCAGGGAACAAAAAGAAATTCAACCCCTGGTTGTAAAACCACAGGCAAAAGCAGCTGTCAGACAATTATTTATTGTGTTCCATAATACCTATACCACAACATCTCGTAACCTCAACATATTCTAATTACCATGGGATTTAGCAAGAACATGTGAAACCAATCAAATCTCTCTCCTCCAGCTACTTCAAAGGACCGCAAGAGGCCCTCATGAGATAAAGCACGTACTGAAAATCTCAGATATGACAGTGCATTTCTTTCAGATCAGAGACTGGAAAGTATTTCTGTTCTCTTATTTGCTGGAAGACTTAGTTTGGGATTCATTACTCCTGCTGAAAATGCCACCAAGAAAATTCCTGGAGCCAGGAGAGACAAGGAACCTGACCCGTCTCCTTATGATCCAGCAAGAGTGGGGTTTGCCTATGGAATTTTCTTGAAAGCACTCCTTGATTAATTCCAAATCCAATCACCTTTTTCATCAGCAGGTGGAATCCTTGAGCTTGTTTTACCTTTGTTAGTTCTAGAGGGCTTGCCATTCACTAGATAATTAGATATTATGTATACACATACCAAGCCAAGCTACCAATTCTTAAGATACCTACGCAACCATAAAGGGACTTTTGAGACCACCCAAAGAACTTCAAGCCATCACTCACCTAACTGACAGGCACTCACCTTACTGACAGGCACCTGTTTCTTTTCAAGTTCTTGTCCTGATAGCACATGCAGGGCAAGCATTCACACTGACAAGCACTGTGGAAAGGGAGCTGTATTTTCCCCTATGTTTTGGGGATTATTTCAACACAGCAAGTTCAGAAAGGAATGCACTGGGAAGGGCAACTTCTCTAGAACTGCTTATCCTGCACACTGGTTGACAAAATCAGAATGAGAAAGACCTCCTTTGCCACATTACTTCACATCAGTCCTCCAACTTTCCTGATGTAAAAGAGCTTCAGCAGAGCTTCCTCTTTACGTGAACTCTTAGCTTGTTTTTCATACTGGGTCGTATTGGCTGACCAAAGGGTTTCAGCTCCAGCTGCACATTTAAGCATCTGAAACTCTCTTAACTCAGAAACTCAGAGACAAAAGGTACACTCTCACGTCTGGAGTTGCAGCGAGTCAAATTACAGGTGCTAAAACACAAGTTACCATTAAAGAACAAATGCCCTGTCTAATTTTATTTGAACTATGTAGTTCTGTGGGAAAATTCAAGCACAACACAAAAGATGGACAGGCAGTTCATTAATGTATCCTCCTGAAGTAAGAATGAAACTCTTCCTTTATTGCCTTGTTTAAGTTTGCTTCCATCAGTGAGTGATTCAAGTGAATCAATAAAAAAGCTTTTAAAAAAACTCATGCTCTTCCCTCTAAACAATCTAGTCAGCTATTCTTAAAAATAACTAACTAAATAAATAAGAAATTATTGAATGTCATCTTCTTTCTGAGCTATATGGAAATACCGAAGCAGCATTTGCTTTCTTCAGTGAGTTGACATTCCAAGAGGGTAAAAATGTTATCTATAGTCTTTAAATTGCTCTGTATTTTCTATACACTGTGCAAATCAGAACAACTAGTAAGAAACTAGGAGCCACAAAACTACCACAGTTTTTTTCATCTTTTATCAAAAGGGAAAGTCAGTAATTTTTGACGTCAACATCCAAACAGATGTATTACTGCTTTAAACAGTTACAATATTCACTAGTATTGCAGAAGGCATCCACATCTCTCAAGACTCAGAATATTAATCCTGCAGCCTCTGAGATAGTATTATATGTACTTCCCTATTCTAGAAATAAGGAACTGAGACTTCTAAATAAATAAATACATTTACAAGCCTGACCTCTGGTATCTAAACAAGCAGTTAGGAGACCGTTGGAGCTTTCAAGGATTTCAATTTTGCAACGTGAATTTTCCTTTGGTTTTAGTCATTGGCCCTTTAGAAGATCTCTCCCATGCCCCTGGGACAGCAACTCCTCACAGTAACATTCCAACATCATTCACCCTTCTTCCTCTGGAGTCACTGTAGTAAAGACAAAAAGCAGACTAAGGACTGAGACTCAAAAGCAAGCTGTTGAACAAGTGGGCATTCTCCAGTGAGAATGTACACGATGTCTGGAATACCTAACAAAGTACTTTCCATGCTTGACATTTAATCTACCAAGGCAGCAAAATCCAAACAACAGATACCCGCTTGTATCTCAGCACTTTCCTCTGCAATGGAAGCAGAGTATTTAAGATTGATGAGGCTTTTTGAACAGAAATCTTACAGATGTTTATAATAATCAACTCCAAATTGTATTTCAGTTGGTAAGAGTACTTGTACTCAGAAGGATGCATCAGCTGAAACCTCATTGCCAATTAATGCAACAGCCACAAATTCAGAAATTGGAATGTGTTTCAAAACTGTCATCAAGGTGACCATCTCTCTATATTGCAGGCATCTCTGATACAACCCATGCCTTTGAAACTTAACTGAGCAACTGGTTCTGTGATGACAGGTTGTGGCTCTGGTTTCTCATGACTCAAGAGTTCATAAATTTCAAAACACAGGTATTTACCTTCTGAGAGACAAGAAGATATTCCTGCAACATGAGGTAGATAATTTTATTAGGCACTCCTGAGATCAGCAAATTGAGGTAAGACATCCACTCAGCACATTCCCCTCCCTCCAGCTATTCAAAACTATGAACCAAGTGATACATCTGACTCTGGGGAACCCTCTGCAAAAACTCCCAAGCAGAGCAACAGGAAAAGAGTACAGCTGCTGCACACAAAATTTCTCTGGACTTCTACAAGAAGCAAAGTTTCCACTCCCTGTTCATTACTAACAAGCAGCCAGCTACAGAGACAGAGGAGTTCTGCCATGAACAACTAATTGGTAGTTTAGATGTCTGACAGTGGCCCACAAAACTGTTGCAGAAATTGTCAAACCCTCACATACACATTTATTCCACATGTCAAGGGCTTCTGCTGAGATATGCAAAAGCTGGATCTCAGGAGCACTGGCAGACACTCACCTTCATTCATTTTGCTATGAACACTTTTAAAAATGCAGTCCTAATGATGGTAAGATTGGAATTTTGTAGAACAAAACAATTTTGCCCAGCTGACAAACACATTATTTACTAGTGCTCTTCTGCCTGCCCCTTCCATCCTAATCTCCAAACAGAGCCAGGTACAAGCTGATAGATGCTTTTTCAAAAAAGTTAGGTGAAAATGTTGTATGACACAGGCCCACAAGCTGGCAACAAGCAGAGAAACACAGTTCTGCTGTGGCAGGGAACTGAAGAAAAAGGGTCAGGTTTCATGACAGACCCAAGAGACAAAGCCCAGGAAAGGCAGGCAATTCCAGCCTGGCTGGACTGCAGACACAGGAGCCCCACGTTAGCATTGACCATTCAGTACTACAGACACACACTCACCAGGAGGGTAGTCTCTCCCAACTCCATCCAGCTGCTGCACTGCTCATTTCATGTGTAAAGCACTCTGTGCCTGACAAGCTCAGTTGCTAAAAAGATCTTCCCTCAAAAGGTTATCTCTACTTCCATTCCTATCTTCTGCCCTCCAAAGAAATTAAAAAGCCCCTCAGCAATTCCTCATCTTGTTCCTCACACACAGGCCTCCTTTATCAGTTACCTGTAACTAGTTGTCTTACTGTCCTTCTGAAGGACAGGGCTCCCAGTTCTGTAATATGAAATATATGACCTACTGAGATAAGATCAGGGTCTCCAATTGTACCACACGGGTGACTGGAGACCCTTTTTCAACCTCATCAGCATTCGTGTTTCTGTTTCAGGTGTAGGCTCCTGGTCCCTCTCAGTGCGTGCACACCCTTCCTGCGCAGAGACACCAACTTCTCAGACATGTGTGCCATGTTGCACTGTCTGTACACACAAGAATTTTGCAGACAGGCTGCAGGGCTTAACCACTGGAAAAACATGAACTCCTGAAGCTCCAGTGTAATCTCTTCTGCAGCCCAATATGTGGTATTGTCAGGATGATTATGGAAGAATCTAACTGGAGATGCTAAGTCTCTCATCCCTCTGTGATTTCAATCAAACTACATAACATGTCAGCTATAGGAGGGGGAAGAAGGAGGGAGAAGGAGGAAATAGCCCTACTTTTTCTTTTTGAAAAGAGGTGAGGAAAGGAAGAGAACTTGTCATCAAGTGCAAATTGTGGTTAACATTAAAGTTTATGCCCCAAAGTCATTTTGCAGGCAGGAAAAAAAGTTCACTCCCATTTGCTGAGTTTGTAAGTTCAAATGAAGAACAAAAGTATTAACTAACATGTTCATAGCATCTCAGAATTTAGTTCCCATTTAGAAAAGCCTTCAATAGTTGACGGTCTGACCTCAGAAACAATTCGCATTGGGAACCTATTTGCAAATACCTATCTAGTAACAACCATTACAGACAAAAATTATTGTCAAGATCTAGTACTAAATCGTCTATGACAGACAACTGGTTCTGCTAACCAGCAAGGACTTCCCCTGGCAGCAGTAGTGCTGCAGAATCCTTCCTGCTAGCACTGGCTGGCAAAGCACATGCTGTGGTATCACTTCAGACAGCTTTAGTCACACACCACTCCCAATAAATCTGGAGCACACTTATCTCTGGCCTGCTCTCATTTTTTCATTTTCCAAGACTGCCCCAAATCTCTTTCTTCACTTTTCACAAGTAGCAAATAAGTAAAGAGAAGATGCTTTCTGAGAAGTACTCTTTTACAAAAAAGCAATCAGCTGACTCTCCCTCTAACAAGACCCAAATGCCACTGGGTTTTATTCACAGCTGTGTTGGTGGCAGTAGCAGCAATGTTTCATCATATTTACCATATGGAAGAATGAATGTACTGAAAAATACACACAACTTTCCTATCACCGAATTAAACAATCTCTCAGTCTACAGATAAGACACAGGAATGACAGACACTGTGATGGATGATAGATTTACAGTCAGCAACTCCAGTTACAGAAACCTGAAAGTCTACCGAAAGCTACAAACAGCAGGACACAAATCAATGCCACTGCCATAACCATTACTCAGTATTTTCCATTATAAAACTAAGAATAGCTTAGAATAATTAAGTGTATAAATGTATGCGTCCCTACTGCTTGACATCTATCCCCTGCTAAAATACTAGCACCACTACACCATGCAAAGAAGCATCTAACTTTTAAAAGCTTATCCTCTTACTTTTCCAAACCAATAGGTGCAACTTTCCACAAGGTTTTTTACCAAATAAAAACATCCTCACTCTTCCTGAAAGCTAGGAAAAAATAAACACCCTCGTTGTACGGGTCCCAGCATTCAGAAGCATCGGCACATGAACTTTCCTCGAGAGAAATGCACAGCCTATACCTGGGGCACGAGTTATTTTGGATACCTGGGTTAACTAGAACTGTCTTCAGAGGTGGAATTCAAAATCCTGTTTTCACAGTTAACCACACGTGATGGACAATGCGGACAGTCTGAAAAAGTCTGAGTTGTCAGAGACAAAAAAAAAAAAAAAAAAAAAAAAAAGCAAGCGGAAAAACCTCGAGTCTTTGCTTCCCTCTTGCCCAGCTCACCGTCACAACCGAAACCACCAACAAATCCCACGTTGTTACCACGAAACAGTCGGAAGAAGTGGAACATCTGGGGGCACCGCGCTGCCACCCCCAGCCAGGACAGGGCCGTAAGGAGGGGAAAGGAAAAGTGCAGCCACACGCGGGGCTGGGACCATAAAAGCGGCCCCAAAGGAGGCGTTACCCCAAGTTTCGTGCCCCCTTGCAGTCCGCTGGCCGGCAGGGCGGGCCTCCTTGCAGAGCTCCGGCGGGGCGGGGACGGGCAGCGGCCTCCCGAGCCTCCCCTTTCCCTCCGCCGCGGGGATTTACGCGATAGAGGCCGATGAGGAGCTCACCCCCGCCCGGAGAGGGCCCCACAGCCCCCGACGCTCGCAGGGTCACCGGCGGGGCAGCGCGGCCCCGGCCCCGGCCGCCCTTCCCCACGGGCGCTGAGGCAGGGACCGCAGCGCTCTCGGGCCGGGAGAACAAGGCCCGGGGAGCGCTTACAGCGCCGGGAGCGGAGCGCTGGGCTCCGACCGCCTTGATGCCCGAGCAGGGCGCTGCCGCCGGTACCTCCGGGTCGGGCACCTGGAAGGGCAAGGCCGGCTGCATGCGAGTGGGCGGGCGGCGAGGGGAGGCGGCCGCGCTGGTCACAGCCATCCCCTCTCCCGCCGGGCACCGGGAGAAACGCGACAACCCCCCCCCCCGTCCCCTGCTCCCCCTTCACGCCCGCCCGCGGCCCCAACATGGCACCGCCGCCGCCACCCACCCCGCCCCGGCAGGAATCGGGCACGGCGGCCGCCCCCTCGCCTCGCCTCCCTCACTTGCCGTGCTCGGCGGCGGGGCCGGCGGGGCCCGCCGCTGGCTGGGGCGCTGCGAGAGGAAGGTTCGGCAGCGCCTCAGAGCTCCGGCGGCTGGGGCACGCTGGCCGGACCGCACGCTGCATTAGTCATTCATAGAGCGGGGCGGGGCCGGGGCCGCTGGGCAGCCTGGGCTTTGTAGTCCCTCGGCCCTTCGGTTCCCTGAGCCCGCCAGGGGCAGCGGCCGGCACCGGACTACAGCTCCCAGGGTGCGCCGGGGGGCGCAGGGGCCGCGGGGCCCGGCAGCCGCGGGAGCCGCCTGCCCCCTGCTCCCGGCGTGGCAGCTCTCAGCTGGCGGATGCTCCTCGCTGCGGGCCGGGGGGGCTGTGCCGGCTCCTAGAGGCCGGTCCTGTCGGTGACAGTGAAGGAGCCTCCCGGGGTTTAGCCGTGTCCCTGCGGGAGACCGGGTCTAGGGAAGGGTTATGCTGCCGGCGGAGCGGGGAGGGTTACGGGGCTGCCGGCAGCTGATGACCCGGTGGGTTTCTCTCTTCCGGTGGACTTTCCCTCTTCTGATGGACAATGGTTAATGTTTCAGCCACGAAACCTGAAAAATCCACGTGGCACGGCGTGTTTAAGCACGAGCGGCGTTTGATGGTACTTCACATGACTAGGCTGACACAGCCAAACATTTCATTAGTCAAGAAAACTTTTTTTTTTCCAAGAAAGATGTGTCCAGCGTTGATTATAGTTAGTGATAATTTTCTGAAAGTCGCTCTTTTTCTGTTCCTCTTGCTCTGGTTCTGATAGGTCGCAGTTCAGTGACAGTATGGCTAAACCACCCGTTCGGTCTGAGCACATGTTGATTTTCTAAATGCAGTTTCACTAGAACAGATTTGAAGGTACATTTTCTGATATGTTATTAAATATTTTGTTTCACGGGCATACTCTAGCCAGGGTTAGCTTAGGGTTGGGCTGAGCTCTGGAAATGCGTGGTATGAAGAAATCAAGTACAGGCATGTAAGACAGTTGGGAATTTCACTTCCCATTTGGTGTAATAATAGTTTCAACTTGCTGTAAGTGCACAGAGCAGGCATTTCATGCTTGAATGTTCAAAATACAGGTAATCAGGTAAGTGTTTAGGCTATGCAGACCTTTGCTTCTGAGAAAAAGTGTCCATCCAGTGTCTGACATATAAGGAAGAAAATGTTAGGTATTTTAATCTGTAGTGCTGTACACTGACTTTGATTTCAAATACTTTTTTTTTTTTTTTTCCCCCCACAACTTGTGAGTGAAGGCCACTGAGGAAGATGGGGCATTGTACCAGAGAAGAGTAAGTTGGTAACTGCTTTGGGGGATTGGCTTTCTTGGCATTCTTTCAGATGGCTTTCTTGGCATCTGAGGCCACCCCTTCTCTGGTTACTGCTGTTTCCAGTTGCAGCTGGTCCCCACTGGGAGCTGCCTGCTTCTGCGTCTGTTTCTAATCCCACCACTTCCAGTCGTCGACCTTACCCAGCCACAGGCTTCCCATGGCACTGGACCCACCGTAGGGCTGTAGTGTGGCAGGTTTAACACCGTGTGGTATATAACCCTAGCACTGGCTGAGCAGCATGTCCTACTGCTCTGCAACCTGAAATGTAAGTCACACTGGTGTCCCTTACACCACTGATTGTGTATTTTATCCTCTCACACTCAGATTTGCTTAGCTATCAGCCCGTGTCAGGCCTTCACCCAAGACACAGTTATTTGTTGTTTTGAGCTGTGCATCCTAAGTGATAGTTCAGCATTTTTTGAGCTGCAGCTCCTGCTACACACCACTGCTGGCATCCTGTGCAGAGTTTCATAGCCCCTTGTAGTCCCTTTCCTATCACCTTGATAGATGAAGAAAGATCTCACCTGATCTGATCTGATCTGACTGGCAAGCCTTCTGCTTGTAGGAATATTGTGAATGTTGCAAGCCTTTTTTCCTGCATGGTGCTGCACCCTGATTATCAATGCTTTTGATCAGTATCAATGCTTTTGTGTATGGCTGGTTCAGCCAGTGTTTCTTTTGCTGTCTCAGTGAGAGCTGTGGTGGCTGAACATGCCTTTACAAGGACCAAGGTAAGATGCAGGTCTCTGCTGATGTGTGACAGTGTGGCTGGAGATTCTGCCTGCTCTGTTTCAACCTGGTCAGTGGCACACAACACTTGGGAAGCAAAGGGTGAGTACTGGCCTGGGAGGAAGTTTATCAAACCACAAAAAACTTGGCACTTCCATCTCTGGTGATCCCAGGGGTGCAGGGCTCTGTAGCTCTGCCAGCAGTAGATGCACTGGTGTTGTCAGAGGAATTCACTTGACAGGAATGTGCCAGAGATGCCACTGGCAGCTGTGGTGTCACTGTGGGACTGTTTGTGATTTGTGCTCTGATCCATACTTGCAGAGGGTTGTGGTAATTGAATACCCTGTTAATTAGCAATTGCAAGAGGGGTCACTGGTGCCTGCTAAGTGTCTCATGTAACCGAGAAATCCAGTTCTTAACAGTTGTTTTTAATACCTTGTATATCTTCTCCTTTAAATGTCACCATTGACGTGGGGCTGTTTTCAGGTCAACAGCAGGTGCCAGTACTGAAAGAGGACTTGGCAGGTGATTCATATATTTCTTCATCATTTCAACTCAAATTTTGTTATTTTTTTCTTAACTGAAACTGAGCCTCCCTAAATAGCCACACAGCATGATATATCTGAGGTTATTACTTTGTGTCAAGAGTCAGAAAGGTTTCTTAGGGACATGACACTGCTCTTTGTCGTAGGTGTTTCCAGAATGTGGATGGGACAAGGAAGGGGAGCTAAGTACAATTCTGCCTGCCCTCCTTCCATCTTTCTTCTCTCCTTCCCTCCCTTCCTCCTACCCTCATTCCTCCATCCCTTCCTCTCCTTTTTCATTCTTGATAAGCTATTTTTACATATGTTTTCTTAGGAAGTGATGTCAGTGATGGTGACATTAGCTGGAGTTCCATTGTCTTCAGTGACCTCTGGTTCATAGAAATAGAGACCCAGTGTGACATTTGAATTAACCTCTGGACAACAGCCAGGGAAGTTACCAGGCTGCTTCCTGGACAGGTATATGTCTGTCCCATCTCAACAGGTTCTCATGAGCTTTCAGTAGCAAAGGATTCACCACCACCATGCAAAACAACCCTAACAATTAAAACCTTGAGCAGTAACAAAGGATCTTTTACTGCACCTCTGGTGTTTCAAGCACACGAGTATGGCAGCAGCAGTGTCACCACTGCTGGTGGTAGTGTCACCACTGCTGGTGTCACCACTGCTGTCTGACCTGCAGGACCTTACAGTGACCTGTAGGAATACAGACGGGAGGATTTCACGGGCAAGCTGGGGTGGCAGCAGAAAACACAGGCCACAAAACAAACTTGGCAGCCCTTGGTGACGCTTGCTTTGTGACTGCCAACTAATTCCGACTTCAGGAATTGTGTGCTGTATTCGTGTTCCCATTGCACGGCTCATTTCGGAGATTTATTTTAGAATTTAAAAGGACTAGACCTTAAAAACGCCTATTTGAGAAGCAGAGTGACTCTGTCCCCTCTCCCTACCCTTCTGTCCCTGCGGTGTGGAGTTTACCCGGCAGCCGTTCTGCCGCTCAGCCCCTGCCCCAACAGAGGCTCCTGGTGCGGGCGTCCCACAGGATTGCTCCGGGGCCCGGGCGGCAGCGGGACGGGGACACTTGAGCATGAGGCAGGAGGACACGGGCACGGCTGCCATGCCCTGCAAGGCGGTCGGTGGCCGAGGAGGTGAGGAGGACCGGCGGGGAGGTGAGGGGAGCCGGCGCGGAGGTGAGGAGAGCCGGCGCGGGGGTGAGGGGAGCCGGCGCGGAGGGCGCGGGGGAGTGGGGCGGAGGCGGAGGCGGTTGCGGCCGCCGGTAGGGGAGGGGAGGGGAAGATGGGGGGGGCGGTGCCGTGGGGCTGTGTCGCCCTCTGGTGGCTGCCGCCCCACAGCGCCCCGCGGGGCTCATCCGCCCCTCGGCCCCAACCTTTGTTTTCCTCTTTTTTTTTTGCAAGGGAGAAACCACCCATTGCGGGCTGCGAGAGAGGAGAAGCAAGCCAGGCAGGATGACTCGTAGCTCCGCACAATGCGCTTGACTGAAGTCCCTGGAGGAGAGATGGACTGACGTCATTTCGGTCTCAGTCGCTGCATGTTTGTTATCGTTCAGAAAAAGCACCTGTGGGCAGCTCTAATTCATTCCCTAAGCACTTCATTCCCTAAGGTCGAGATTATTGAGTGTATTTATGTTGCTTCAAGCCAGCATCATCTAAACTGCATGCGGTGTGCCGAGAGGGAAGTTAGTGTGGTTCTGCTGTAACCAGCAGAAACAACCCTAACAATTAAAACCTTGAGCAGTAACAAAGGATCTTTTACTGCACCTCTGGTGTTTCAAGCACACGAGTATGGCAGCAGCAGTGTCACCACTTGCTGGTGGTAGTGTCACCACTGCACATACACTCTTTCTGTTGTTCATAGAATCATAGGGACCTCTGAGATCATCAAGTCCAACCCTTGATCCACTACCGCTGTGGTTACCAGCCCATGGCACTGAGTGCCACATCCAGTCTCTTTTTAAATATCTTCAGGGACGGAGAATCCACTACTTCCCTGGGCAGCCCATTTTTCATGCAGAGATGGCTGGAGCAGGGCAGAGATTGCAGATTCAAAAGACATCAAAAGATTGCCAACCAGACCCACCCAGTGCTATCAGTGTATCTACTCCTGAAGGAGCAGACTATCCTGAAGGATATGCCCACAGCAGTACTCACAAAATATGAGTTATTCCTTCAGCACTGCTTGAATGACTGTGAGCTGTTGGACATGGCTAGTATGGGCTCTAACAAAAATTATTTAGTAAACCAGGAGAACCAAATTACACCCTGGACTGACTCAGCCACCTCTGAACCTTAGCGTGTACCTTTAAAATCTGCATGATGCTTGGGATCAGCCCATCATAAATGGCTGCTGTGAAGGGCAGCTCTGTGGAAGCTGATTGCTGTGAACAATGTTTGGTACCTACCCCAAGCAGACCCAGCTGCTGTGCTGGAGACAGTGGTGTGGGTGCAGACAGACGTGGCGTGGGTGCAGGCAGATGTGGTGTGGGTGCAGGCAGATGTGTGGGTGCAGACAGATGTGATGTGGGTGCAGACAGATGTGTGGGTGCAGACAGATGTGGTGTGGGTGCAGGCAGATGTGTCTGCCTGCAGCGTGCCTGTGGAAGAGGACAGTGGTGACGGTGGAGCGGGTGGAAGCGCTGTGGGTCCATTGTTCTTCCTCTTCATCAACCTCTTCCTCTCCCCCTTTACATTAAATTTGCAGCTGTTGTGCTCCAAGTAGCACAGCTTGGGTAGCAGGAGCTGTGCCAGCACAGGGCAGTTTTCAGGACATTTGCATGGGAGGTGTGTGGAGCAATCAACGCAGCATTGCTGTGACAGTGAGATGAATGTGAGGGACATGCTCTGTACTTTTCTTGTCCAGGGAGAAAGACCTCCCAGGAGGCAAATTGGAGCTTGTGCTTCTCTACAGAAAAGGCTGGAAAAGAAGGCAAGCTAGAGACGTGCACCTGTGAGTAAGCCTAAGATTGCACAAATTAATCTTTCTGTTCACTGGAGGAAACCAGAAGACCTGCAAAAGAGTCTAACACCTGTTGGCTTTGGAAGACAAGGAGATACAATGAAGCTATTATATATGGTCTTGTTCCTACACAGGAAGAATTAAATCACACTGTGCTGTCCTTGGCTAATAACAGGCTGGATTAGAGCTACAGTGTGGAAAAGTCTGGGCTAAAGCCAGTTTGCAATCCTGAATGCAACAAGTCTGCCTCAGATTTGAAAGCTGTGTGGCATTATGGAAGATCTTGAGTGTAATCCCTGTAAATAAATAAACAAGTGAGTTGAGGGTAAAGGCTGGATTATGAAGCATTGAAAAACACTGCTGATGTGGAAACAAGAAATAAAAGCATGAATACAGGTTGGGTTAAAGTTGTATTGAAAGCCCTGGTTTAGCAACAAGACATTTTTGTTAAATTTCTTCCTTCTCACAACCCTTGGATCATCCAGAAAGACTAACAGGTTGTCCTACAACAAGCTGAGGTGGGGATTGAAAGAGTGGGGTGCTGCCTGCTCTCCACTGACTCCCGAGAGGATTATTCAAAGCAAACAGTAAATTAACCTGGAGTAGGTTGTGCAGTGGCTTCCCCATATAGAATGTTTATCAATGAAATTAGTCAAAGTGTTGCCATCAACTTGGCTGCTCATCAGCTCCCCTGTTTACATTATCTCTAAGGCATCCTATGTGTAGATGCATTCATTTAAGAACAAGACTGGTGTGACTGAAGTCTCTGGAAAAGTTCTGTCACCCTGCAGTGGCCACAGGACCTGGCTTCAAACCAGGGGCTGTCTGTGAGTGGGCTAAGGCTGAAGAACACCAATACCATTAACATCCTATTTCCATCAACTATGACACTTGAGTAAAAAAAAAAATCAGTCAAGACATATGATGGCCATCTTTATTACAAATATCTAGAAAGACTGATTCACAAATCCTATCTGCTTTTCTCTGAATAGATTAGATGGGGAAAGTGCTTATATCCTGAAAGGTTCTGTCATATTGCCCTTTGCCTGGGAAAAAAAAAAAGTCGCCAATATAATCATTAAGCTGCCTTAATATTACCTTGTGTTTGTGTACATTTCAGGGGTTGGGAATACTTGTACAATGCAGAATCAGAACCTAAATCCAATGTTATACCTATTGAGTATCAGAATATTTTACCTCCTGTAAATCAGAGTTTAGTGCCACTAATGAACTCCTGAGGAATTATGCAAAACCATCCTACAGCAGTGGCCAAGAAGCACTCTTGTAATCTGTCCCCTGATCTCAGGTGATAAACTAGGAACTAACATCAATACCTTCCTAAACCCCTTGCTTAAGGTCTACCTGTACCCTGCACCAAAATTCCTCCATCTGAAAAATGAAGTCTCTAGCCAGGTTACTGCCTAAATTTGCTGCTCTTCTTTGGAAAACAAAACAAAACAAAACAAAACAAAACTACAGCAGTATAAAGTGTGTGATACCTACGACTCAGCATGCAAAAGAAATTGTTACACAGCAGTGTTTGCAGATGGCACACCAGAGGTAACAACCATGTCTTCTAAGTGTACTAATAAACATATATGACCTTGGGCTCCTTTTCTTGTGTCATTAACCTTGCTGTCAGCAGAAGACTGTGCAATAATACTACTTATCTGTGAAAGCAGATGAGGCACACCAAGGCAGAAGACACTGCAAGGCCACAGATGGTAAATACCAGTGCCAAGAGTTTTATTTGGCATGATGAATGTCCTGTTGACATATCTCAGTTACCATTAGAACACAGAACCATTTGTTGTATAAAATATTTACAAACAATTGTAAAGGTTTATAATGTTAACACAATGTAAATGTTAACCCAATTTAAATTGGAACTTATTTTCACGCATGTGGAGATTCCATATGAAAAGTAAAGTTCTTCACCAGCAAACTTGGGAATGGTAGTAATGACTGGAATTGTGATAGAGAGCTGTGATTTGAATTTTTTCCTAAGCACCTTAAATAACTGAGCAAGAAGCTGAAGTGTCCATATAACCAGGGTTACCCTTTCTTAGGTGAAGAATCCTGTACTTGCTCTTTTAAAGTTTCATTCACTCTGTGATTGTCCAGCTCTCTAGTCTATCTACATCTCTCTGTAAGGCCTCTCTACCCTCAAGGGAGTCTACTAGTTTTATATCAGCAAACTTACTTACTGTACATTCAATTCCTGCATTCAGGTGATTTATAAAAAGCAGAGCACTGGCCCTAAAACAGAGCCCTGGGGAACCCCACTTGTGCTGGCCACCAGCCTCATGTAACCCTATTTACTGTAACTCTGAGCTTGACCCATCAGCCAGCTTTTCACCTAACATATTATGGACTTGTCTATCTGTGTGCTGGACATTTTGTCCAGAAGGATAATGTGACAGACAATATCAAAAGCTTTGCTAAAATGAAAAAAAACCTACAACACATCTCCTGGCTTCCTGTTGTCAACTAGATGGGTCAAGTACTTAGTTAAGCAGGACTTTTATAGAATCATAGAATTTTCAGGGTTGGAAGGGAACTTAAGTTAAAAAAAAAAAAAAAAAAAAAAAAAAGAAAAAAAAGAAAAAAAGAAAAAAAAAAGGAAAGTACTCAGCATTCCTTCCTATAGGAAACTCCAGAGAAATTGGAGTTCAGTAATGCTCCTGTTCACTATTATGCTGATTAATTCTTTATGGGATACAGGCAGGTTATAAAATCTAATGAATGTGCAACAGTAAGTTTTCAAATAACATTATAGTAAGAATGTTTAAGAATTTACTGTCATAGGAGAGATAAACAAGATTCTTCACCTCTGGAAGTATTAGAGAAGACAGGCAGGCTGAAATATTATTGTTCAGATTCAAGCAATGATGTTGATGTGGCATGTTGTTTGCACACAGACTGTTTCCTTTAAATAAGTCTTTCCCGACCTTTACATCAGATAAGAGTGATGCTTGCTTTTCTAGGAAGCTGTAAAAGTCCACAGATCCAGACCCCAAGGCTTGGAAAATCCTTTGGTGCTCTAATGTTGTATTACAGAAATGCCCTAACCATTCACCTCAGCAAGGACATGGATTTCAGTGACCCCAAGATAACAGTCTGTGCTCCATGGCACTCTTTAACCAGTGCACAGTGAGTGCATGGTCACTTTGTCCTCTACCTGTGATGCCATTATCTGTCCAAACCTGGAAACATGGCATAGATAAAGAAGATACACGTGCAGGTGTGAGTCAGCTGGAGCATGTGGAACACCTGCCTTTTAACTGAAACTCAAATTCCTGCTAGATGCTTCAGCTGTGGCAATTATCTCCCTGTCCCAGGGACCTTGAAAGCATGAAGCTTTCTTGCAACCAAATAATCCTTCTTGCCACTAGCCCTGTGCCAAGCACCAGTAGGAAGCAAGGGACTACTGGTAGGTATTTGTTGAGACATACATGCTTCAGGCAACATATTGAACACCTCTGTGTATCAGGCTGTGTACATAATATTTTACTATAATCAGCAATGCATATGTTAATTAGTGTGGGTAGAGCCTTTCTTAAATCTTCATTCGCAAAGCCAAGCCATGATGATTTACAATGCTACCAAAAAGTCAACTGTCCTTTTATTAACATATCAAAATAATATTGCATCATGTACTTTGGTCTATTGTAAGCATCCACAGAGAAACAATCTTCTCACACCACTTTCCTGCATCAGCATTCATGAACTGTAAGCCCCAAGTGTTGGGAAAAAATTAGGTAGATAGGTGGTTGTGTTATGATGCAGGACTTCCTCATTTACCCTGATTTATTTTGTTTTGGATTGGCTAGTCCACAATTAGTATAATGGCATTTGTTTAAGATAAGATAGGAAAAGAAAAGGAGTTCTTAAGAAGCAAGGTCTTTAGTTTTTAAAACCAGCAAAGGTGATAAAAAACTATACCAACCAAAAAAAAGTCAAATAGATTTTTGCTACTGCAGATATTGGAAATCTTACTTATATATGGAAATCCATACTGACAAATGTAGGTAAGTCTTACCTTAATGATGATTTGCTAAGGATATTTAACTGCTGTCAACATGCACATGACAGATCTCAGCCCCTGATACAAGTGGAAATTCATAATAGTAACATATTCAAGTATTTTTAAGATCAAGCATAAAATTTGGCAATGTTTAACCTTGTCTTATCTTCTCATTTCTCCCTGGAATGAAAAGCCTAAAGACCTACTTCTTTTCTAATTCCTCTGACATGGTATTTTGGCAGCCTTTCCCACCTGTCTAGCCTGGATATACTAGTGTTGAAGCATATCTGATGTTCACCACATAATCATTTTCTGTGGAGTAACTGGAAAATACATTGAGTTTTTCTTGAAAGACTTGCTCAAGGCATGGGTCATATTATACTTTGTAGCTATGGGGACCCTTCAGTTAAAATGAAATTTTGTGCTTTATTTTAAGGTTAAAAAGCACATTAGAAGTAGATCATTAATCCAGAGGAGGTCTGATTGTTGCTATTAATAGTAAAGTAGCTGATCTATAATGGACATTTTATACCTGGGTTCCTAAAATAAACTCAGTGTGAAAAAAATAACACTCGTGCTACTACTGCTGGTACAGTACATTCCAAGAAACAGTTGTCTGGGTTCTGCCTCAGTATCATACTTGCTGGAGGAGAAGATGCCTGCTCAGCTATCCAGTCTGCCTGGACCCCCACCCAAATGCCACTGCATTCTACTCAGGCTGTGTCCCTCAGCCTCGCTGACAGGGCAGAAACAGTTTATCCAATATTTCCTTCTGGATCAAGAGTTTGCAAAACGGCCAAGAGTAGGTGGTATTCCGTAATATATTAATTTTCCCTGAAGGCAACTGCAGCTGAAAGTGGGTTGTGTTATGTAAGTTTAACAAATTCCCTTCTGAGAGTTAATGAGAAGATGAAGTTCTCTGTTCCTCCAAGTCCAGTCTTCTTCTCATCCAGCCTGGAGTTGCACCACATCCCTGATGCACAGCACTGGGACAGTGTAAAACTATGACTTCTGCTCCATTTGATTAATTTAGAATAAAGATATCAGTCAGTTTTAAATAAAAATAATTTAATATGAATTTTAATAACTTCCCTCACACTGAGCAACTGCTTTTCCTACTAACAGTTCTGTTGAATTCAATGGAATTGAATTTATGGTCTAAGAGACCACTGAATGTGAAAAAGCACCACAAATCAGACATTAATATAAGAAATCTTTTTGGTTTGTATTTACAAGGATCCCACCCCATAGTGATTTTTTCTATGGGAGGAGCTCTTAAGCATATCACCAGCCAAAAAAACACTGAGAATAAGTTGCTACCCATATTTTAATAGTAAAGCTCCTAACTACCTCATCTCACTCTCTGTGCCTGTACTGCCACTTTTTCATGTAGCCAGAGCTACTCTAAATAGCCATGAACTGGGGACAACAAAAGAACTGAGCTTCCTGGAGATGCCAAGAGGAATCCCTCCATAGTTTTCCTCTCTGTTACAGAGTGATTGGAAACAGTCACTTCAGAATTGCAAGTGCTAATGCAGGCAAAAAAAAAAAAAAAATCACAAAAAGCAGAGATGGAAAACTGTATTTAAATTTTTGTGCTTCTGCCAGGGAAGACATGTAACAATTAAGGCATGCTCAAACCAAAACAGAAAGAGGAGATTCATGCCTCAAGCAAGCTGCATTTCTGTGCCAAATAGTGTTGCAAAGTGCTGTCTAATTAGCTGTCTCCTATCACCCACATATCCTTCAGATGCACTGTTTGGCAGGCTTCTTCCTACCACTGAGTACCAGTTTTGTCTAAGATAAGTTTGCATTTTCCAAGGTCAATCTCACTGTATTTTCTGGTAATCATTATTTGATAATTGGTATTGCTGCTCTCACTAGTGGGTTAAGCACTTCTGAATCCCCCCTTCTTACATTATCTCTGTGACTCTTTGTTTCTAAAGTCACATGTAAAGGGACATCACTTCTCTTTCATGAAATTATCAGTCCACGTATCCATGAACATTTATTCCCTAGGGTGGTTTAATGAGATTCTGTAATAGTTCTCTTACTGAGATGGAAATGTATTTTATGATTCTGCCAATGTCTGAGAAATCAAGCTATTCTAGTATGATTACTTTTCAGACACTGAAGCTGTTTCATTGTTTATGGCTTCATGTACACTGAAGGAGCCAAATCCTACCCCCTTTACTTAACCAAATAGTTCCAGTGGCAGAGCTCAGAATGGGCAGAATTTAGCCCTGTTTACACATTTTACCCTGGTTAATAAAAGCAAAAATACTGATAGCTTCTGGGATCTTCTAACACGGATGCTTAATGTGATTTTTGGAGGAAGTTTAGCTGCCAGTAAAACCAATAGTTACTTCATGCTAAATACTTCACAACCTAACCAATAGATCATAAAAGATCTTCATGGAGATACTTTCAGGTTTCTGCATCCTTCATCTCTGACACATGCTATATGAACCAGGGTGACAATAAACCTGCCCATATGCCCTGTATTTTAATGGCTCCTACCTGCCACAGTGCATCCTGAGGTACCTGTTCTAAACCTATAGTGCTTAATTGCTTTTACTGTAATAAAGGGCAAGGGTAACAGAAAGCACCTCTTATTGGTGTTCTCTTTGGTGTTCTTTATTGCTCTTGAAGCCAAATTTGGCTCAAATCTGAGAAAGCATTCATTGCTAGTCTAGCCCTGCTCCTATGGGCTTCAGCTCTCTGCCATTCAGGACCAAGTTCAGATAGCACTAGCTCCAGGAAGCATCTGAAAAAAATTCTCCATCATGAGAAAATACAGAGAATCAGGATAGATAAGAAAGGCAAAATGGCAGCAGGTAGTCTTGAGATGTGGTTAGTACTTCAAGGATTCAAAAGGCAAAAAACTTCTATGAAAAGATGTAAAATCCCAAGAGAGGACAAACAAACAAACAAACAAAAAAACCCAACAGGTATTTGTAAGATGATAATGCAGCAAGGTCAGCAAGAATTTTTCCCCACATGGCCAGCAGAGAATTGCTGCTTCAGAAGGAACATAACTTCATGGATGTCCCTTTCAGAGCCTCCCAACACTGTATATTTACTTCGGTGTGAAACTCTGAAAGCCACCCCCTTTCAGCCATCAGTTATGAAACTCCCTACCTGCAGAACTCTAGTTTCGTTCGTACCGCCTCGTACCGCCCCGTACCGCCCGGTACCGCCTCGTACCGCCCCGTACCGCCTCGTACCGCCCCGTACCGCCCGGTACCGCCCCGCCCAGCGCAGCCTCCAGCCCAGCCCCGCCGCCGGCCGCGCCTCCGCGCCGGGCACTCAAAAGCGGGACGGGGCGGGAGGGTGGTTCGATCGGCAGGTTCGATCGGCAGCAGCTGCCGTGTGGGGCAAGCGTCTGCGGTGTCCGCACCGAGGGCTGCCCGGGAGAAGGTCCGGGACCCTCCCGCACCCCCCCCCAGGGCGCCGCGGCCGCGCACCGGCACCCCAGCTCTTACCGCCTGAGGGCACCATGACCGTGCTCAAGCTGTCCCTCATGGCTTTCAGCTTCGTCTTCTGGGCAGCGGGGCTGACCATGTTTGTCATCGGCCTCTGGGCCAAGTTGTCTCTGGGGGGCTACCTGATGCTGTCGTCCAACCCCTACCCCAGCGCCCCCGCCATCCTCTTGGCCACCGGCGCCGCCGTCATCATCTGGGGCTTCCTGGGCTGCTTCGGTGCTGCCACGGAGCACCGGGGGCTCCTGCGAGCCTACAGCACCTTCCTGACCGCCGTGCTGATGGCCGGGCTGACGGCGGGGCTCTCGGCGCTTCTCTACAGCCGGAACGTCGAGCAGGGTTTCCAGGAAGGGCTGCGCCGGGCCCTGCTCGCCTACGGGGAGGACGAGGCGATGGCGGACGCCCTGGACACTTTGCAGCGCACCTTGTCCTGCTGCGGTGTGGAGAGCTATCGCGACTGGCTCACCTCTCCCTGGGGGCTGGAGCAGAACGGATCGGTACCCCTCAGCTGCTGCCGGGCCCGCCGGGGCTGCCAGGTCAGCCTGCCGAACAGCCAGGGGCTGCGCCGGGACGGCTGCTTCAGCAAGGTCTCGGCCTTCGTCAGCAGCAACATGTTCTGTGTTGCCACGGCCGCCCTGGGCTTGGCCCTGCTGCAGCTGATCGGCATTCTGCTGGCCAGTCTGCTGGCTGCACGCATCCCTGCACACCTGCTGGCCATTGCCACCCCTCGGTGACAGCCCCCTCTCATGCCCCTTCTTCAGCTCCCTTCTTTCCCCCCGACCTGTGTGCATCCCATCGGGAAAATCCTCCCTTCATATTCCCCACCTGAACCTGAGCTTCCTCGTCTGGATTTTGTTCCTCTGGAGCTTGTGTCAGGTCTGGCAACACCGCAGGTATCTCCAGGGCCCCTCACGGAAGGTGCTTCCTGGCCTGGCTGTGTTCCCTGAGGGGTAGCAGGTCCCCACTGCTCTCCTGGAGCCTCTGGAGCACTTTCCTCAGAGAGGGGTGGCAGCATGGACAGAGGTTGCCCTCTGGGAAAGTAAGAGCAGCAGGGTCAAGGCTGACCAGGTTTCTGGGTGATGCAAACATCCCAAGGCACTGAAATGGGGGCCAGGAAAGCAGAGAGGGCCTGAGAGAGCAAGAGGGCTGTTCAGTGTTACACTGGGTGAGTGTTCTTCTGAGACTGGAATATTATGTTACTGGAAAAATTACGTTACTGGAATACTGATGGAGCACACAAGGAGCAGGTCTGGTCCAGGGACACTCAGGTAGCCTCACCAGCAGCTGCCTTTGGGGTCTACTTGAGGGACTGCCATCAGATGCACCTGACACCCGTGAAGTTGTCCTCACTGTGTGTAGATTCATGCTGTCTGGCTTCATGGGTGTTTTTCCTGCTGTGGTGTTTCCATCTAAAGGTGAAACTGCAGCTCCAAGTGCTGCTCCCTCCTTCATGATGTATTTGTCCTCTTAGCCAGAGTGGTCCTGGTTGAGTATTTGCAGGGCTGAGAAGACCTTAAACTTGGGCTCCTGTCATACAAGAAGATGCTAAAAGCTCTAGGGGGGCAAGAGGAGGAGGGTGATCAGAACAAATTTAGAGAAGTATCTACAAGCTGGCCCTCTTACTCTCTGACATTTTTCCTTTTTCAAAGGATGTCTTTGAAGTGTATTCCCACCTACATTTTTGCATCCAGCTCTATACAACCCGAGAGTAAATAAAGTACCCCAGGACTTGCCATGTAGATTTAGGAAAAGCAAGCCATGCATTTTAGAGGCTCTTGAATTTTCAGAGCTTCATTCCTGCTTCTTCCAACTTCCTTAAAACCTGTGAATGGGACTTTTACAAGTTTCTCTGCCTCACAGCAGAAAGACATGCTTGACTACCCAGAAAACTGAGGAGGAAGAATTTCAGAAAAGAGCCAAGAACCGCAAAAGAACTCCAGGATCTGGCATCTTTCTGGAATGTGACTAAAAAAGATGTGGAGAATGGTCAAATCCTAACAAATACCTGTGGGACAGGAAATCTTGAAAACAATGACCCCTGGCTTCATGGAAGGAGCAGAGTATCCTTGTGGGAAAGGGGATTAGCAGCGAAGCTCTGGTGCTCAGGCAGCAAATACGTGGTGTGGGGGGCTTAGCTCATTTTATTCCTTGCTTGCCTTAACTATTTTTGACTGTATTTCTGGCTTTCTCTTTTCCTTCCACTGAAGAGTGACTGCTTGGCTGCAAGGATGAGCCAGGCAGAGCCTCTGTCCCACCAGAGGAGGAGGCAAGAACTTTTCCTCCATCTCAGTTTAGGTGATGGAGCTCACCCTGCCAGCTGGGTCAGCCCTCTCCACTCACCCTGGTGAGGCAGGCAAAGGGAGACAGAACCCATCACTGCCTCTCCATGGGGGATCAAATGTAGAGCTAACTCTCCTCCTCACAATTTCTATACCTAAAGGAACTCTGCCTTGATATTTGTATGCTTTGCCCAGGCTGAAGGTAAACTTCTAGTTAATGGTCCTGGGCAGCATTTGCTCCTGGGCAAAACACATGTTCATTTGGAAATATTCTGATTTCAGGTATCTTTACTGCTTTTAATGTCTTACACCATTTAAAAAGACCTGTAAATGCTGGAAATGGACCACTCCCCTGTCTTTCTTGATAGTGAAGAGTGAGTCCTCCACCTCCCCCCCCCCCTTTTTTTTTTTTTTTTTTTTTTTTTGCAGAAGGGTCACTCAGTTCTATATTGAATTTTGTTCCATTTGCAGAATTGTAACTATTTCTGACCCAGAGAGAGTGTGCAATTTGGCCTGCTAATAACAGCCCCTGGCTTGTTAGGCTGCCCTCACATTGGTACAGTATCCTTGGAGAGTGAAGCAGGCTTATCCAGGAAATGTTAAAGGAATTCCTTTAACTTGTATTAACAATTATACAAGCTTGATGGTAGTTGAGAATGTAAAAAGTCCCAAGCCATAACAATGTAAATAGGTGTTTCCATGGACAAGTGACATTTTACTCTGTAGATGTCCAAAGTAGTATAAAGTTCAAATGAAGTTTCTAGCTGAGAACTGCTGAATCCAGAGCAGTATTTACAAGCAAAAATCTATAAGGACCAGCAGGGAGTGTCCAGCACTCATTGGAGTCCAGGCACAAAAACTGATTTTACTAAATTTATAAAAATTATCTTTGCTTATGGAAGTAATTCTCTTGGGGTCAGTTCTTTCAACCAAAGTTCACAAAATCAAAAGTAGAAAAAGAGAAGCTGGGTTTTCATTCTTGGAGAGTGATTCTAGAGTGATCCTTCCACATGGAAGGATCTTGGGATTCTGATAGCAGTCTTAACAGTCTTAATTGTCTTTACAGTCATGTTGTGCTTGGGTGCTAGCTGTGACTTTACCTTAACAGTCCCTTTGCTCGAGCATTAGGTGGCTATGTAACTGTGGTAATCACATGTCAGATGAAGAGTGCAGTGTAATCAGACTTCTCTGTCAAATTTGACTATTCGTCTGAATAGATGAACTTTGAAAATGTGTTGTGAAACTGTCTTTATAAAAGAAAACAGTGCTTCAGTTTTTAGCTCTGATGTTGATTTGTAATATGTAATAATGTTGTTAGATTTGATAATGTAATTTTTTATTTTTGTTTGTGAATGTCCTTTTTTTAACCCTTTTTTTGAATTTATGCAGTAGTCGAATTCCTCTTTCTGGAAATCAATGTCATGTTACACATGTTTCAACAATGGGGAAAAAGTATAGTTTGTATCAGAAATGGTGCTTCAGAAATAAAGTCTAGCAAGTGCTACAAGCAAAACAGATCACTGTTTTGAATCTAATTCAGTATTTCCATTTCTGTATGTTCCTGCACAGTTCAACTAAGTGCAAGTGAAATGAAGTGTACACAGAAATGAAAAGACAGAAGCATATTGTGTGTTTTACACTCAGAAGATCCACTAAAGAAGCAGTAAAGCAGACATTGTGGAGAGTGGGAAAGGGACATGGAGTTGCACTGGGTTTAACACAACAGTCTTCTCTATCTGAATCAATAAGCTCTGAAAAACTACAAGAATATGGCATTGCTGTTTTTCTTTTTGCTGCACTGATTACTAAAAGTATTTCTGATCCTGACCCTGATTATGTTACATGACACTCAGAATGAAGGAATGTGTTAAAACACATTCAGCCAAAAACCTTGTATAGATACTCAGTCTTGTGGAGTTGTCATGTTTTTAAGTTGCTACAGGTATCAGAGTAGGAATTTTATGACCAATTTTTAAGCATACTAGTCATGTTTGTATGGTGGCCAGGCTTGAATTTCAGGACACCAACTTAATGAGTAATTAAAAATACAGATTATTGATGTACTCTTGGCCTACATTCACTGAAATAAGATAAACATCAGCAATGACCAGGTAAATGTTATGTATACTTTACATAACCAAAGATTTCGTTGACTGAATGTGAGTTTTAGTTGAACTTTTTATTGCTAGTTCCTAGAATAATAATTAACAACATGAACTTTTGCAGAATTTATGGAAGAAATGTTACTCTTCTCTAATGAATTCCCAGACTAACAGACTCACAGTAGCTGTTTTATTTGTCTTGATTTCTTTGTGCTTGGTGGCCAAATTTTAATTTAATATTCTAAAATTCTCTAGATGTAATGTTAGTTTTCTTCTGCATGGCCAGAATGGCTGTAACTGGAAATGTTACACCAGAAAACACTATCTACCCCATCTTGGAACACATGTTTGTTTTTTGTCATCCTCTTCAGCATAAAGTCACTCATCAAAATGAGCTTTAATAAAAGCTGATTTCATCTTTTACAAAAACTTAATCTCAATTTTAACATCACTGCTTATCTAATCAATTAAAAGACATACCAAATTAACTGTAGGAGCAAGCTGTGCTGCTATTGAGGGAACAATAGCTCTGTTGTTTGGAGAAAGTGAGATTTAGGATTAACAGGGTGTAAGATCAGATTCTTGTTACGAAACAAGGACTGTTTTATAACATTGATCTAGAATACCAAGAACATGACCCTTTAAAGCTTAAAGTATTTTGATATGTTGTCCAACATCAATTATGCACTGGATGTGGGTGTAGCTGAACCTGACATTACAGATAATTGGAAATTAAAATGGCCTCATGAATTTTCAGAGATGAGATGGATTTTCTGGGGTCAGAAAACTTAATAAGTAAGCACTGAGATTGGGTAAGCTGGAGAAGAAAAAAGATTTCTTTTGTTAAAAAGTAATTTTTCTTGTTCATTTATGTATTTATCTTCTTTCTTATCGAGAAAATATATAGAATAATTTATTAACCCTCTTGACTTCCACTCATAGCAGCTGATGTTGTATGAAGCCCGTGACAAGAAGAGCACTCATTCTTCAGCAGATAAAGATGCCCTTTTTAGGAGGTCCAGAAGCCCATAGGAGATTTTGATAAATCAGATAGAGGGATGAGCTGAAATTTCGTTTGGTTTCCAATCTAATATTTTGGGTTTCAAAAAAAGACATGTCCAAGGAAAGTTGGGGTGGTCAAGTTAAGAAGTCTTATGACAGTCTTGTTCTGAAGCACCACAAAATATTAGTCAGAAACTCAAACATAAATCACACAACTAACAGTTTGAAACTTTCTTTTCATCTGAAATCTCTTCAGCCCAGGGCCATGGCAGATACCCATCAGGAAGCTAGCATTGGTTTTGATACTATATTCAGTTGAGCTGTGGTGACATCAACATTGAACAGAGCAAGTCAAAATATACTCCTGACTTCAAAAGATCTCTATAGTGTATAGTGTATAAAGGTATCTGTAAGGATAGGGGGAACATCTGTGAAAATGTTACATATCCAGTGCTTCTCTTTTGTCCAGCCATACATTTCTACCTCAGGGAGCTTATCAAAGCCATGGTCACTTCCCCATAGTATCCTGAATTCTGTGACAAATTGGTAAAGAAAGTATTTACTTGTGGGAAGAGATTTTTTTTTTTCACTAGAAAAGCAAACAGTTCACATTGTTTTATTTTGCACCCAGCTTGTTTCTTTGGCTTTTTTGTCCAGTGCCAGGACATGAAGGAATAGCTCCAGACAGAAATACAGCTAAACAAATTTAAATCTGACATGAGACCTGAAAACAAAACAAAAAGTCCAGAAATGCCTGAAGGTAAGGGTAGATGTGGTGACAGTGAGACCACAAAGGAGGAGAATATAGTGGCAAGTTCTGCATTGCCATAAAGGAATTAGTTTTCTGAGCAGAATTTAAGCCTGAACTATGAAAAGTATTTAACTGTGAGTCCCTTTTGCCATTAACCAACTTGATACATGAAGTGTTTACTTTTAAAACTACTGTATACTTTGTGAATCTTGAGAAGTTAATGAGCATTATATCATATCCTTGAATGCAGAGCAATCCAGAGTGGAAAACAACCTAGTCATAGAATCTCCTGTGGTTCTTCTCCGTTTCTTTCTTTTTCAGAAGCTGACCATCCTTGTAAAAGAAGATATTTGATGCCAGTATCTTAATTGGCTAAACATAGCTGTGTCATTTTACTTCAGTTTATACTTCACCGGTTGTGCACCCATTATGCTTCAAAGTGGTGAAAATAGATGCTTCTAGACAAATAGATTTGATTGAAAACCACACATGTCAATATGTTCCATATGGCATTGTAGTTTGCTGAGAAACTGATGAAGATACACAATTTAACCCTGTTTTCTTGTGTCCACTGCTGTCCTGATCTACTTTCTGGGCCAGTAAAATTCTATTGTCAAAGGACATATTGTTCTCATGTTATCAAAGAGAAAAAAACACAAACATTTTTCAGAAGCCCTGTATTTATTGATTATATATATGTATTTTCTTGTGGATGAGACAGTAACAGAAAAAAAAAAGGAGCAATCTAAAGAAATGTGGTAGCATTCTGTCCTTGGCATTAGTTTTCATTTGCAATGAATACTCAGTACTGTCTACTGCAGAGAGGAAATCCTTTGTTAATGAGTTTAATCCATGTAATAGAATTTACTAGAGAATCTTATCTGTGCTATAGGATTAGAATTATCAAATTAAGCATTATTCTAATTCTATAAAGATTTCTCTAACCTGCTTCAAGTGATTTCTGTGAAGCCTTGCTTCTCCTCTTCTCCCATTCTGCTCATGTCTAGTCACCCTTAGGCTGGCTTCACTGCAAAGAAGTTTTGAGTTAAGTCATTTTTGAAGCTTGAATCTTAGACAATTGCAATTTTGTAAATATTACTCCTGTTTATTTATTATTGATTATGAACTATTATTTATTTATAATTTATTTATTATATGTTATATTTATTATTTATTTATATTAGCAAAAGTAAATAAACTATTTAAATAACTATTACCTATAAACTAATTAACTATTAACTATTTAATAGTATTAAACTATTTAAAGTATCAAACTGATACTTTATGAATATAGCATTTTTGTTTGTTTGTTTTGGACAATATCCTGAGTCTTAGGCAAGACCACAGCAAAACAAAGAGAGGTGCAATACACATCTTGACCAAGGCAGGTTGCTACTTGGAACTGGAGATTCTTAGAAGAGTATCATATCACATCCTGACATTGCAACAAATGGGGCAGGTGCTGCTTGGTGATGGATCTTACTGAATTGCCCAAAATGACTTTTCTACTGCTCTACTCTGTCAACATGAGATGCATGCACCTTAAGTTGTCAGCAATTTAAAGCAGCGTTATGGTGTCTTAATAAAACCTAAGAGAAGGGATCTTTTATGCTTAGTGTTAATAATTTCTGATAGTTCTACTTCTTACAGGTCGCAAAGACAGGGTTTGTGGAGTATCCCTGGTCAGTTGCAGGACCGACTGTAGATCTGGGATTTATATCTTGTTTACAGTGCCAGCACAAATTACAGTCCTACTGCTTTACTACTGTTCTGAGCGCACCTTCCAGGGCCGTTTGTCTGCTATTTAGTTCCCTGGACTTGCAGTGAACACTCTGTAGGATGCCTGCTACCTTTTAGTAATTTATAGGTAAAGTAACTATGGTGGTAGAGTTGGGGAAATGGTCTGTGCACTTCTGTGCTCTACTATAACATTCCTGCCACAATATAGGAAAACTCTCTGTATGTAATTTACATTGTTTTTGAAATTTGTTGCTGTTTATTGAGGGGGCAGCAAATACATATTTTTCCATGAAAGTTTTTTCACATGATAAAGCTTCCCTTGGAGGACTGGAGTGATGGCATCCTTCCTCCTGATGTCAGCCTCTGCTGTGATGAAATTTGCAGCAGGAATCTCTTATCAGGCAGCAGCTCACTGCCGAGATGCTTTGAATTTCTTCAGCACTTCAGTTTCCTGAAAACACTTTGACAAGATGTTTTCTCAGTAGTTGTGCTGGGTTATTATGTCATGTTCCTTGACATAGTGTACTCAGAAGAGATAGAGGAGGAAGCTTGCCATCTGCACCTTGAGTTTCAATGCATAGTTCAGCAAAAATAATGAAAGAAAAGCAAATATGCAAAAGCTAAATGTACCTTTCTCATTATTTGAAATAGACCCATTCACTGAAACAGGTAAAGAAAACACCAGTATAGCTTGGTTAATAAGCAGAATTGGAAACTCATTAATGTTGCAAAATTTCCCACCATTGTGACATGTTCACACTATTTTGTCCTTCCAATACCTGTCTCTGAAACTCCACTTGTTCACAGAATGTTATTGTCTGTAATGCTCATCTCAGTCCTTAGTTTTCTGCTGCCTCCTGGGTCCCTTGAAGCAACTCCTCTTTATTTTCTAGCTTCCCCCCTCAGGAGTCAGGTAGTTCTTCCAGGGCTGAGCTCCTCATAGGACAGGTTTTTTAAACTAAACCTCTTGATCTCCCTGGCATTAATAACATCAACTTTCTAGCATTAGTAGTCACCTTTATGTTTTTTAATTATATAGATAATTTGGCAGAAAGACACAATTAAACAATAATTTCAGATAGCTACTTCTCTATTAGATAATATTTGTTTCTTATGAAGGCAATCACCACCACCCACCTCCCATATATTTTATTGGCTTGATGGTATTGTTTGTTGTTGCTGTTGTTTTGTTAGAATGATAATGATAAGAGCACCCTGAGGAAGTCCACTGATGACACCAATGTAGGTGCAGAGGTTGACACCCCAGGAGAGCCACCCTCCAGGATGACTTAGACAGATTGCTTAAGTGGCCTAACAGGAACTTTATAAAGTTCAATGTAGAGAAGTGCAAGGTCTTGCACCTATGGGCACATAACCCAGGAGTGCAATTCAGATTGGGATCCCCTTGGCTAGAGAGCAGCTTGTGGGAAGGGATCTGGGGGTCTTGGTGGACAACAGGCTCAACACAAGCAAACAGTGTGTGTGCTGCAGCAGCAAAGAAAACCAACAGGATGCTGGGCTGCATCAATAAGGGCATCACCAGCAGAAACAAGAAGTCATCATCCTGCTCTACTTGGCACTTGTCAGACCACACCTGGAGTATTGCATCCATTTTTGGTCCCTGCTGTACAGAAAGGATTCAGACAGGCTGGAGAGGGTCCAGAGAAGAGCCACAAGGATAATCAGTGGACTGAAGTGCTTGCCATATAAAGAGAGGCTGAGAAAACTGGTCTTGTTCAACCTTAAGATGAGAAGGATTAGGGATGAATTATTATGATGTTCCAGTACTTAAAGGTACAAAGTACAAAGAAGATGGAGACTCCCTATTTACAAGGAGTCACATGGACAAGACAAGGGGCAATGGGCACGAGTTGCTCCTGGCAAGATTCCTACTGAACACAAGAGGATAATTTTTCACCATGAGGACAATCAGAATTGGAATGGTCTCCCAGAGGAAGTGGTGGATTCCCCCCACTTTGAAAAGTTTTAAGTCTCAGCTCAATGAGGTGCTGAGACATATCATATGAATAATAATATTAGAAGGGTTGGACCAGATGATCCTTGAGGTCCCTTCCAACCTGACATTCTATGATTCTATGAATTCTCTGGGAAACTTAGGTACAAGCTGAACTAATTATTTTGCAAAGAAAATAAGTGGGTTTGGATCAGCTCTACTGTTTATGTTAATAATTTAATTAATGTAGAAGATACCACTGAACAAATTCATCAGAATGTGTCATCTGATACTTTCTGGAGAAAGTAGAGGTAGAATTCAGGTCTCTTTTCCAGACAGACAGTGAGGCATATACCTGGTTAATACAGCTCTCCCTACCAAGTAGAAATGGAGATGTGAGTGCTGTTTTGAAGACAGTTTTCTAGCATATGCTGCATGTCTTGCTTCCAGTGTGTCAGGGTCATCATCCTTTTCCATTCTGTATCATGTTCCTTGTGTGCTTATGACATTCCCATTTATTTATTACTCATTTTTTTGGCTCAAAACACTTTTCATCATGTTCTTTTCCTTTTGCAGGAGGCTTAGCAGCAGTGTTGAAACACCATTCTCCTTCTGCAATTGGATTCAATAAGATATCTCCAGCGCTTCCTCCATATTTCATCCTTTAAAAAAAAAAAAAAAAAGACAGTGCTATTTTTCACAGAGTTTACACTGTGCAGTATCTTGTTTGCTTCTAATTTATAGCATGAAACAGATTAATCTTCTTCCCACAGAGCCTTCTATCATATAAAAAGCATTACTTGCCTTTAAGGCATTTTTTCCAGAGTCTGCTCAATGGTATCATCTAAGCTTTACTGATGTAATTCCCCTGGTGCCATTTCTTCTCCAGCCTCTATTTATGACATTGTAGTACAACCAGCAGACTGCTGGGCAGCTCCTTATTTGTTACATTTTTGGAAACTGTATTTTCTTTGTTCTTTACCCTGTCTTTTATCATATTGATTATTTCTCTCTAGTATTATATGTTTCAGTACATACTGTTCTGCTTCAAATGAGATTTAATAAGCATTTGACACCCTAGGTGTCAGATCAGTTACTTCACATTTAACTTAATCCAAAATTATTTCAATATTGAATCCTGGGACTCTTTTCCAGAGCTCTTTGGCACAAAGCTGGAAGCCATCGGGAACTCAACATTTCATTCCCAAAAGTAGCATCCTTAGGTTCTTTTGTTTTACAGCACTGTTGATGGACACCTATGTGCATGACCATAGGAAATATGATTGTGCAACCTATACAGTAGTTTGTGCAACCTATACAGTAGTTTGTGCACATATCCATGTATTAAATTTTGTCCCAGTCATGAGACATTATGACTGGGCTGACAGAAACACAGACATGGTCTTCTTTCTTTCAACCATCTCTGCTCTTTTTCCATGGTTGGCCCAGTACTGTACTCCTATTAAAAATGCCTTTTTTCTTCCACACACATTAACCAAGGCCAAAGCCTTCATTTCTCTTGGACCTTAATAGGTTGTATCAATGCTTAATACCATTGGTTTTAATGATATTGAGTACTGCTTGTATACTTTTCAAAAAGCTGTTCAAGGACACTTCAGGTTTGTGTTTCCTGTGGAAGACCTGCACATGATGTTATAGCTTTTTCATCCACAAATTAGTTTAGATTTGGCAAGCCACTGATTAAAGAAAGGTAAAAAGACAGTTTTGAGGGATCCTAAGGACTGGGTGTATTTTTAGTAAATAAACAGTATCTTCATGCCACACTTCCCGTCAGACATTTATCAGCATTGTTTGATGACACTGTGGTTCTCCCATGACACACCACTGTTCCACTCAGAGGCAAGAAAATGGCTTTAAACCCACTGCTGGGGAGAGTCAGAGGTCCCTGTGAAGGAGACAGAGGGCAATTCAGAGCAGCCGAGTGTGTGGCAGCTTGGTAAGAGCTGGAACAGTGAGGAGGTGGTGGCTCAGGAGGTGGCTGAAAGGTGAACTCTAGGGCTCTCTGCTTGTGACACATGGCATGGCCTGGATGCTGACTCCAAGCAAGCCACTTATGAGAGCAGGTGTCAATCTGATTGACTGGACTAAATTGGGGTTTTTTTTCTTCTCAGGGCAAATTTTCTGCAGTTAAAAGTGAGGGTAAAGCTTCTTTGCCAAAACAGCTAGCATCTCTAAAAGCAGCCAGCTGTGATATAGTTACAGGAGAAGAAGAAAAAGAAGAAAAGGGAGAAACACCCTCTCCATAATCTACCACTACCAGTGCTGGTCAAAGAAAAGTACTCCGCAGTCATTCTTTCTCATCCCACCAGTGGATGCAGTGCTAGTGAGCTGTACATAGGTGGCAACAGTGAAATTGTTTGCATTTCTCTTGGACAGGCACCTTCTGTGAAGCAGGCACACCCAGCTGAGGGACAGTGAGGAGGAAGCAGACCTCACTATCCATTCCATCACAACCATCCAAATCCATGCTGATTTATGCAGGGCTTGTGGGAGCAGCATCTTCCTGGTGATTTTATAGCTTTCAGTGCTGTATTTTTATAGTCATTATAAACACATAATTCCATATGGAATGGATCAGTTAGCTCTGCTGTGCTGGTACTGTGAGTGATCATAGCTGATAGAGGGGCTGTTTGCTGATGTGGGTGAGCATATGTTCAGAAATAAGGAGATAATCTGAACAGGAATGTTAACTGAGGACAGTAATTCACCAAAGCATAGACACTGGAGGTGAGAGGAAAATATTAAGTCATTCTCAAATAAATTGCTTTTGAAGTTCAGTGCTCTGGAAGTTTGTTTTATTTTCAGCTTTGCAGAAAATGACCTGGCAGCTCTGGAGGATGATTTGAACAGAGTCAGTAAGGTGGTCCTGGGGCAAAGCTGCTTAACCACATTCTGGGCTACATTAACAAAACTGTAGCCAAGAGGACCAGAGAAAGGTTTAATTCTCTGTCTCTTATGAGGTTGTGTCTGGAGGACTGTGTCCAGTTTTGAACAAGAAAGAGTTTTTTAGATGGAACTCATTCAGCTGAGAGCTGCCAAGCCTGCTTGGGAGCTGGAGAGCATGGTATATGAGGAGAGGCTAATGGATTCAGGTTTGTTCAGCTTGGAGAAGAAAAGGCTTGGTGGAAAACCAAACTGCTGTCTTCACCTGTCTTGTGGCTTGATTTTATGATGCCCAGTATGCAGGCCTTTGGGTATCAGAGCTGTCTGCATTTGCAGATCCTGCACTCCTGTGTTTAATTACACACAGTGGTCACTCATAGGAACTGACAACATGATAGTCACCCTTCAGGTTTGAGGCAAAACTGAGGGGAAAAAGCAACTGTTACACAAGCAAACAGGGTTTAGGACATTGCCACCACACAGCCATTGCATTACCCCTCCAGATAGGTCCTGGCAATCTGTCTTTACTTGCAAGAAAGATGAATGTTTAATTTCAGTCACACTATGTCAGAAGCAAGAAGCTGTGATTTTTTCACTATTTTATCCAGCCATTTCGGGACAACTCAGTTAATCTTTATGTCTGGAGATTTTTGTACATCATTCATCATTCTCCTATTTCTATTACCAAGCTGGGCTGACTGATTTGCAACTTCAGATGAAGTGGTATGAGCTCCTATTGTGCCTTTGTCCTTCCCTCACCCGTTCTTGAGGAGGTTTTCCACTTTGAAGGGACTGAAGAACCAGGGCATAGCCAGGTGCAGAAACCTAGAGGAACCCAGGACAAACATCCCCATGTGGTGAGTCCCCAAGGCTGAATGCTCAGCAAACTCTGTAAATCTGCCAGCCTGGGTTGTGAATCTTCCTGGCAGGTCTGTTCAGCTGGGGCAGAGGACATGCTGACATCTCTAACCCCGCTTCTGGCTGCAGTGATGGCTCCCACAGAGCTAACTGAGGCATCTCTGCAGGCCACTCCTGGAGTTTACTCACTGTGGTTACCAGCTTGGATGAGTTCTGCACTCCTTGTGCACACCACACAGACTGCTGGTTCATAGAAGGATTGAATGAAACCTCTTAAAAATGTAACTAAATGTTGAACAATAGTCATTGAGTAGTAGCAGATGTGAGTAAGCCAGTCAAGTGTTCTTGAGGCCTTGCCTTGGCAGGCAGCAGCTTTGGGACTAGAATATGGCTAAACACACTCCTTTGGTTTTATTTTCTGTATCACAGGAATGTGCTATGCACTCTAAAGAGGACAGGATAAATGCTGGTTACAAATGTGTTATAAATCCTAATCTGATGTGAGAAACTAGATCTTGAAAATATGGTTCAAGTTGGTGTTTTTTGGCCACATTTTGGCTGCATTTTGTTTGCAGTAATCTTTGTGGTTGGATGCTTGCATCATGGCACTGTACTTACTGTGCAGGATACTTGAGGTTATGGCTGGGGACTTTAGTTCACGTGGGCACATTTTATAAATTAGGAGACCAAAGGTATCATTCCAGGAGGTACCCTTAGGAACTCTGTTGAAGTACACTGCCTGCTGACACAATGCTTTTCTGGAAATAGGAATTCTACAGATGCTCTGGAAGGGTTTCCTTCCAGTTGAGTCCTTTGTGCAGCAGTGGGCTGCAAGCAAGTTCAGGGAATAACACCATTGGTGAAGTCTGACATTAAGGGTGACCCTGTGAGAGTGAGGGGTTCTCTGGTATGATTCCTTTCATGTATATATTTGTGTACACGAGCCAAGCAGGAGGCAATGATACAGTGGCCTTTTCTCACATGTTCAGTGCCAGGCACTTCAGATGACTGTCAAATCCTCAGCAAAGGTTACTGACTTTACAGGAGAAGTACATTAAAAAAATTCACTGATACCCAGAATTGATTAGTAATTTCTAAGGCAGTGTTAGTCAGACAAAAAAAAGTGTAATGTGAGAATGGCAGCCTGCAAACTCTTAATCTTGCTGTTTGTTTAAGTGACACAAGTGGCAGAGCTGTATATCTAACGCAAATAAAATGAGATTAATATCTAGAGGGCTTTGTGAATTGAAAAATACTTGGAAAGCCAGTACGTATTATGTTACCAGGACATTGTTGGTTAGCAGTGCCTCAGTTTCCAGTTAGGAAAAGTGATTGGCAATATGGACATTCTTTTACCCCACTCACAAGTCTGAGGCATAAGGAAGACTTAGAGAACACAGGGAGAGCAGTAAGAGACATTTTATATGTCAGAAATAGCAGAAGACCAGACACAAGCCTGGGTCTCATATAGACTTCAGCTATTGTAGACTACAGAATGTAGAATGATGAAAAGATTACCGAAAATCAGAGTTGTTCTGATAGACTTATTTTCACTGATGATGTCATCTGACACAGTGATGCAAGAAGACTGGGTGCAAGAAGTTGAATCGTGAGATACAAAAAGAACTTTTTTTGATAGGAAATAAGAATCAGGAAAAGATAAATACTTAAGCTCACTATTTAAATTTTGGAACAAGTAGGGTAATTCAGTGGTGTAGTGAAACATCTCTCTGAAAACATGATTATAGGACACTAGAGAAAATATCAATATTGTGTAACTTTTTATCTTATTAATGCCAGAAACCTTTTCATAATGCTTTTATGGTTTTCTCATTTATTGCTTGTATTTTAAACAAACTTCTGCATTTAAAACATGCAATTACCAGCTTCAAAATCCATATTGTTTTGTTTGTTTGTTTGTTTTAATAAGTAGGGCACATAAAGCTCTTTATATAAATAACAGACAAAAAGTCAGTTGTTCACCTTACTCCCAGGCATCTCATATCTGGACATTGTCTTATGTGTTGATAGTAAGAAAACCTTTGCATTTTGACAGGTTCTGGAAACAAGAATAATTGCACTATACAGTTTCATGGTAAGCTGTTTCTCCTTTTCCTGCAAATGTCCAACTTGTACCCTGTGGTGATATCAAGAATATAATTGAAGGCTCCAAATACCAAGCAGGTATGGTAGGCTGGAGAAATCACTGCTATGCCTGGCAACACTGCCAGATCATTCAGATCAAAATGGGGCACAGGCACATTTTCAGAGAGGTTCCTTTTCACACAATAAAAAAAAAAAAAAAAAAAAAAACAGTGCTTGGAATTATTCTACTGGTTATTAGAAAGCTGACATGAGTATTTTGCCTGGTACCAACATCAATGATCTTCTGCAGATTTTGTATTTGAAAGAGTAATTCTTGTCTCCCTTTTTAGACACCATCAGGCTGAGCATTTTTTAGTCTACAAGTAGGTGCACAACTTTTGGTATTTATCTAATGGGCAAGATTGGACTGTTATGGCTTGGTGCTACTATATTAATTTTCTGGAAATGTATTTATTAGTCTTATTAAAAATACAGAATGGCCTATTTGGCTTTAGGCACTACAGCACAATTTTAACAAAGCACTGGACATAGTGAAACCCAAAAGTTAGTTGATATCAAGCTATGAAGTTAGTTTTCAAGGGGCAGATCAGGTGGCTGGATCCTATGTCATATCCTTTGGGAGCTGTGGGAAGCACCTCCAAAGCCCTGTAGGACAGAGGCAGACCTCAGGTATCTTCTGTAGGCCCTTGCTCAGTGCAGTGCCTTATCTGGAAGGTTTCAGATTTGGAAGGCAGCAGACTTGTATGCCTCTGAGACCTCCCAGGAAACAGTCTTTGGCCCCTTCAATGAGGAGAAGGATCAGAGGAGCTCTTCTGTGACCACAACTGTGGAAAGAGACCATTCTGCACAGGCTGCTTGCTCCTCACAGACTCTCAGAGGACTGAAATTCTTGCTAAAGCCCAGGCAGCAGCCAGATCACTGCAGACCCTTCAGTGCTGTTGTCCAGTGCTCCCTATAAGCTGCTGTAATCACTGATGTTAAACAGAATCAGTTCCTTAAGGACTGTAAGATATAACACATCTATAGAATTACTTTCTTTCCTTGTTTTTTATTTTGTTCTCTGATGTGGAAAAAAAAACAACACAACACCCCAAACCACTGCCACTTTTCTCTTCTTTGGACTCAAGTTAGACTCTTTCTCTCTGTGTATTTTTACTTCAGGTATTTCTTCCACATAGAGATTAAAATCTTTTCTTCGTTGGTTGGAATTTCCAGGCTGATCTACCCTTGAGAAACTTGAGCTTTCCTGAACAAATGCCAGAAAATGTCCTTTAATTTCATGGGTCACTTACGCTTGTGTTCAGGCGTGACATGATTGAATATCCATCATTTCAGAAACTGACCTTGCCCATCAGAAAATATGCAAGTAACAAAGTTTAATCCTTCTTGCAGCCAGAGACACAGACCACAGGGCAGGGGTGGCTCAGGCAATGATCTGATTGCTGCACACGTGCTGGTTGCAAAACTGCTCTTCTAGTATGTCGGTAGAGATTTGGTTTATACAAAGTCAGTGTTTTCCAAAAAGGAGTTTAATTTCAGACTGATTCAACAAAGCCTGCCTAGAAAAACCTGTTTAATTTCCCTGGGAACTGTGGGCGCCCTGGATATCTAGAAATTTACTTATTCAGACACTTTGGAGTACAAGAATATAACAGACTGCATGGAGATGTTGGAACTCCTGAGTAAGCTCTGGCTGGGGCTGATGGGAGGAAGCAGGGATCCATGGGGCCACAGAGCTGGACTCAGCCAACCTACAGCTGCAGCACTCTGTCTCAGCAAGCAGTTCCTCTGCTTGGCATTTCACCTCAGTGTCTCTATTGTGACCACCCAAATCCCTTACATCATCCCTGGTCCTTCAGCAGATCTGCTTTTCTCTGGTAGTTCCACCTCATCTGCCCCTGTCTCATGATGGGAATTCTCTGCTGCCTTCAGTCCCTTAAGCATTCCCATGGGACTTCGGAAGAGATGTGCTATCAGGATTCAATCCTAGGTAATTTGCACCAGGTGTAATTACAGCCTGACTTATCTCCATTCCCCCTGAAATTTCACTTTGAAACTGTTGCTGCTGCTTATTAGAAAAGCCATTTCACTTCACTCGGGGTGATTGGACTTTAGGAGTGAGTAATTTCCAAATGCAGCTTGAAAATGCTTTCAGCTGAGGGTTACTTTGGCTTTTTTGTTTGTTTGGCTGTTTTTTTTCAGGCAGAATGCAGTAAAATTATTAGTCAAAAAAAGAGATGGGAACTGAAGATTTATATGTACCCATCAGAGAGGAGTCTGACTGATGAAGAGAAAGGTAAAATAATTTCTTTTTCTCTGAAACCTGACCTTTCCTCCGGCAAGGTAAATCCAATTACAGCAGCTGCACTGATTTCATTGCATTACCACTGGGAGCACTCTAAATCCATAAAACAAATTAGCATAAACACAAAGCACACATGATAGGTATATGGAAAACTGTTCCAAGTTCTTTCTATGCAGTATTAATATGTTATACATCAAAGGTGTGAGTGAAAGTTCACAAGTGCAGGATGAATCTTTTTGGCTACATATGACTTGTGACAGTGAAAGAATAAATATTGCTGATATTGCTGGTTACTACTAAGAGGGTGTTTCCTCACAGAAGGCTTAGTAAAAGAAAAATTTCTGCTCCCTGTCCATCACTGAGATGAATTCAGATTCTATTACACATGCTTTTGGAAACATATTTTCTCTATTTCTGTCATTTGCAGTTGCGATAGTTTTGGATGTAATACTGCAATTTAAAAATTGTACTTTCTTCCTAAAAAACTGATTTTAAACCTCTTGATAGACAATGTTGTACAATGTGTGTGAAGATGTCTAAGTACACTGGTTTGCAACAAATTGGTAGTAACAAAAAATGCGTATGTGTTACAAAATTTCAGATAAATGACTGTCTGCATACTTTTTGCAAATCCAATATTATGATTGTCTCTTAAAAGAAATTATGTGAGAAGTGATTTTAGCATTAAGCTGTTAAAAATGCATTTGTTGGTTCTTAAGTGTACTTTCTGGCGAGGCTTGAAATTTAATTGCTTTTATAGTGTAACTGCATAATTAATGCAATATGCAATTAAGGTATTGTCTGATTAATATTTCTGATAGTTCATTTAGGGAGCTTGTTATTGACACTAGTTACCTGGATATTGGCTGAGATTATCACAAATACTTGTTAATAAATATTAAAATAACTCATAATCAGGTTAATTAACCATAACATAATAATTCCTCTAATGACATTTGTAATGGATTCTGTGGAAATATTAACCAACAAAACTGGAAATTTAGCGAGGCTGTTCAGGACTGGTTAAATCACATATGACATGCCAGCCTTGGAACTAATTTATCAGAGGCAATAGAAAGTTGTTCCTTTCTAAACCTTTCGTTTCCACCTTAGCCCCTGAGTGTGGTCAATGGCAATTTTGAAGTTAATGGAGACATTTCCATGAGTGTACTGAAGGCAGCTCCTGTTGGCACTGTTAAAAGTCTCCTGGAGGGAGGGGGATCAGGGGGGGCTGGCATCAGCTCATTCAAAATGCCTGTTATGTATGGTGTGTGGGAATGCTGCTGTACCTGAACCTGCCCCATGCCCAGAGCATTGCCCAGGCAGAGCTGCCAGGCCCCTGTCAGGCAGCAAAGAACTTTTTAGTTCAGTACAATTCATGCTGCAAAGCCTCAACTTGCTCTCTGGCTTACTGAGGCAAGTGAATTATTGTCTAGAAAATCTTTTTTATTACAAGTTTCACAGAACCACAGAATTACTGAGGGTGGAAAAGACCTTGGAGATCATCAAGTCCAGCCTATGACCTGACACTACCACGCTGGACAGACCATGGCACTAAGTGCCACATCCAGATTCTCCTTAAACACCTCCAGGGATGGTGACTCCACCACTTCCCTGGGCAGGCCATTCCAATCTCTGATCACCCTCACCATGATCTTAATGATCAGGACAGTTTTGACAGTAAAGCAGTGCTGGTGCTGAGAGAAAGAAGCCCACCCTGCTTCAAAAGACTGTACTCTAAGAAAAGGGGATAAAATCCCTCTGCTTCAGTGTTTTATCCACTGATCCAAAGTTTAGATTGGGAAAAATGCCCGTTGCCTGTTGTGTCTGAAAAAAAGCAGTTTATATTAAGTTCTGTCTGGATTTCTGTGGCCTGGATTAGTGGCTCAGTTGTGTCACTGAAGTACAGGCTCCAGCTGATGGAGTTTGCTGTGGTGAGGGCACTCAGGAGGTACGTGGCCTTTCAGTCACAGCCCTGCTGAGGATAAAGGCCGAGGTGTTTGATGCCTCAGCCTTGCTGCAGAGGAGCCCACCCTGACTGCCCAGCAGGACTTGCACTTGGCAAGACAGTGGGAACAGCTGCTGGTCCAACCCAAGTGACTACAAAATAAACTGCCCAGGCTAATAGAGAGGAGACTTGACTCCATTTCATTTGTATAGCTTTTGTTTTTGAACTCTCTAATTAAAAGCAAGGGGATTTAATATACCAACAGAAGGGCAGAGACACATTAACATTTCAGAAAGCAATTAAGGGAGATATCAAAAGGAAGATATTTTAATAGAAACATTTGGAGGTAATGTATCATTGCAATAATGGCTCTGCTAAAGATTAGGAATTATTTCTCCTGTAGTAAGAGATAACCAGACCAACACTTACACATTACCTAGTGCACGGAGGAAGTTGATAAGCTGATTGTCTGCCTGATAACAGAATCAGCATTGTCTTATTCATACTTTTGCTTCTTGATTAACATACAGGGGCAAGAAAATGGAAACAATGTCATAAAATCCTCATTTTGCATTCAGGTATAGCAACATCCATGCCATAAAATCATAGAATCATAGAATCGGCTGGGTTGGAAGGGACCTCAGAGATCATCAAGTCCAACCCTTAAATCTGTGTGTATCAACCAACCAAATCTTGTCAGTGTTCCTCAGGAACCAAATGCTTTGGGATTTTATTTCTGCTATAAATCTGCAGAGGTTACATCATTAAAGCTAGCTACTTGTGTAGTCATTTATTACTTGGAACCTGATAGATGGCTCAGCACAATCACAGCTTATTTGAAAACATTTGGTATCACTTACCATGCTCTTTGGCTTCCTAAACAAAAGCATCAAATGAATATATAAAATTTCATCTTTGCAATGGAGCAATTAGTGTTCCTGTCTCTAAGGAGCTTCTTAACAGAGTCAGTTCCACAGAAAACAAGAAGCTGTGGGGAAGGCTAGGACAGGTTTTTAGGAGGTGTTAGGTACTCTGGGGTAATAAGTCTTGTATCTGTGTCCATCCTGGCTAAAGCAAAAGGTAAAGCAAAGCATGCTCTGCAGTGAGAATGGGGGATTAATTTAATATTTAGAATGAGGCAAGAGTATGCACATTCAGAGTTGTCATACAGAGGTAACTAATACACCAAAAATCTGTAATCCAATTTAACTTCATGGTAGCTGAACATTACCACACTCAGCAGGCAAAGCTGAACACAATGATGGCTCATATGCACAGACTTACCCTGTGGGCAGAACTCACCTTGCTCCTGAACAGGTAAATTCCAAAGACCTCCCCAGATCCGGGGAGCAGTATTAGCACTTGCTGGTCCTCCTTCTTCTCTTCATTGCTGGCAGGGGAAACAGCTCTGCAGCCCCTTCAGTGCCAGCTCTGGTGATGTTCTGCAGCCAGGCAGGTGCTCAGGTGAGACTGAGGCAGAGCAAGGTGCTGCACAGCCCACATGATCTGTAGCTCTAGGAGTAATGTGTCATGAGGATGGCTGGGAAAGGACAATACAGGAGAAGAGAGAATTACAATGACATCAGCTTTGGCCTTTTGACTTGGAGAAGTAGAGTGGTTTTGGAGAAAATTCCCTGATGGCCTGCCAGCTGTGCAGGTTCCTTTTGCAGTGTGGATTGGTTGTGATTGCAACTTCTCCAGGAGAATCATAGAATCATAGAATCATAGAATTGGCTGGGTTGGAAGGGACCTCAGAGATCATCAGTTCCAGCCCGTGACCACTACCACTGCAGTTACCAGCCCATGGCACTGAGTGCCACATCCAGTCTCTTTTTAAATATCTCCAGGGACGGAGAATCCACTACTTCCCTGGGCAGCCCATTCTAATGTCTGATCACCCTCTCAGTAAAGAAATTCTTTCTAATATCCAACCTAAACTTCCCCTGGCATAACTTAAGTCCCTAGTGTCTTCACTGAGGTACCAACCAGCCCCTGATAGAGAAATAGGGGTCCAGACACACAGCAGGGCTCACGTGCATGCCTGGCAGGAATGTTTGTCCCAGGGCAGCATGCCACATGTCACCTCAGTTTAAACTCTCTGACCATATCAATTGCAGTAGTGAGAAAAACCTAGGCACAGCCTCTGTAATAATACAGGAGGGTTTGGACTAGATGATCTTTCAAGGTCCCTTCCAACTCCTAACTTTCTATAATTCTATGACTTTAATGACCAATAAGTTGAGGCTGCTCACTGCTGGCCCAGGAGCTCTCCAAGTGGGGGCAGCTCTAAGCCCAAGAAAGCAGACAGAGCTGCCTGGACAGGAGCAGTCCATTGGCTTGCTGGCTTTTTGGCTGGAGCTGCCATTGTATTACTGGTTTCTGACAGCAGCTCCCAAATATTACTGATATCCAAGCACTAGGTAGTAACATACAACAAATTAGCAAGTTATCTCATCAGAAGTCTCCCCCCTTGATTTTGCTCATGAAACCTGTCATCAAGTATCTTGTAATTTATTGTTAGTATGAACCAGAAACTTTTCTTAAAAAAAGCCAGTGATTTACACATCTGAATTCACTACACAACTTATAAAACTTAATCACACAACTTAAAACTTGCAGAAATTATATAATCTTTTATGGATTCTGGTTGCAATTCTTAGGGTAAGAATGAAAAAGCAAACTCCCATTTCAGGGAAAATGACATTCCTATTTAATATGTACTTCCTGAGAAAGTCTGTGCAACATAAACCCATACATGCTTAATTATAACTACGTAGAGCCCAGGGCCAGAACCTCCAGAGAAGATACTTGGTCTGCTGGGAAAAAGAAAAGGTTGCCTGCAGAGGATGTTTCATTTGCCAGCCCACACTTCTGCTGGTGTTTCCCAGAGATTCAGTGTATCATAAACCTGCATTTAGATGGTAAAAGGGAAACTCACAAAAAGAAATAGCGCTTGCTTTAGGTCCAAATGTCTCTTTCCAAGAGTTTGCCTTGGATCTGCCCTCAGTTCCCATCCTGTGGTTAGTTTAGTATGAGACTTGGCTTAAACAGAAGGACTTAGGGCAGGAGACCAGGCCTCACCAGCACTGGAGTAGAAACTGATGATTTAGAGCAAATTAGGTAGTAGCAGGACAAGCTAACAACTTTTATAAGACAGGCTTGCATACAAATACTTGGACCGCTGTTGTGGCACAATCTGACAAATGTGTGAGAAAAAGAGTTAAACAAGCTTTCACAAAGATCCTGAAATATAGCAAAAAAATTACATGCCTGCATATATATTTATATATATTTATATGGTGGATTTTCCCAGACTGATGGTCTTTTTTCACAACAGGGAGTCCCTTGATTTCATGAGGTCTGAGAAGAGTTTCTAGGAGAGCATCCAGGCTGCTAGAGAGTCTGGAGCCAGGGGTCTGTGTGTGCCAGAGACCTTCAATGTGTCAAATGTTGTTCCTTTTACAGTCACTACCTGCCTAGCTGAAAGGTTATAGACATTGTCCCAGCTCTCTCAGCTTTTCCTCATAGGAAACATGCTTCCATTACCTCCATCACCTTTGTTGTCCCTCACTGCACTCTTCCCAGGCATTACAGTATTCTCTGCCACTGCTTTGCAGTCATTCTCATGATATTTAAAGCTTCTCCCAGGAGCTCATTTGACTCGTCTGCCATATGAAGCATCCCTTTGCTCTGTTGGGATACTTGCTTCCTTGAGTTTTCAGCTCTGTTGGTTTGTACTATTTTTTCCTTCTTCTTCCAGAATCCACCCCCTTTTAGTTTAAAATCATTGTCCTATTACTACAGGCCCTATTAAAAAGTCTGTCTTCACCTTTCTTATAAACCTCCTTTAAGTACTGAAAGGCTGGAATATCTTCCCAGAGTCTTCTCTTCTCCAGTCTATTCATTTCTTCTACACATCCAGTCACTCTTTTACAGTATTTAGGCCTTCCCAACAACAGGATAAATCTGTCAGTGTGAAGTCCACAGGACTGTACAGAGAGAACAAATAGTACAGTTTCTTTGGCCCCCATTCTGGCACATCCTTTTTCTGAGTTTTTGTGGACAAACACATCCATCACTTTGCAAAAGAAGTTCCTGAGCTGCTCTCAGGAGCTCTTTCACTAAGCAACAAAATGTACCCATCTGTCTCCTCTGCTGGGCACCCCAGGGTTTGGGCATAGGCTTGTTATCCCAGAGTAATAAACTGCCATGGCTTTATTGATGTAGTAAAAAAGCTCTAAGAGCAAAAATGGGTATAATTGTTTAATTATGTAGTTTACTGGCAGGCATCTGCAGTGGAGGATATGGAGTGGTTTTCTGTCCCATTTCATGCAAGGTGTCAGATTTTGCTTGTGAATCATGCATTATAAAGCAAAAGTATTTCTAGTTAACCAAGAATCAGTAAACTTTGCTCTCAAGTCCAGCAGGAGGTCCAATAACAACTTCTTTCAGCATAAGCTGGCTCTGACAAATTCATTCTGTGAACAAAGAGCAAGACAGTAAAGTATTAAGTCAGAAGCATCAGTAACTGCTGAGCACAGCAGGACTTCTGGCCCAGCATTTCCTTGCATCTGACCTGCAGAGCCCTGAGATCCTCATTGCTGTGGCAGAGTAATTCGGAATTTTTTCAGTGTTACAAAATAGCTAAGAAATGCTTAAAAACTGTTCAGAGAATAGAAAAAGCTGAAAGTTTGTTGCTTGCAAGTAACGTACACAGAATATTTTCCCATTAGCTACAGTCTGTTTACAGATGGATTGGAATGTTCCACTTTAAAAGTCAGAATATATTGGAAGGTGTCTGGAAAATAATTGCCCTGTTTATAACTCCCAGTGTGCTCTATGGCTTGTATTTAAGCAAAATTATTTTTATGAGAAAATCCATTGTTTCTTTAAAGCAAAGCATCCTTTGATCAATATTCCACAGTGTTTCTGTAGAATAAATTAAAAAAAATGTTTTCTGCTAGAATTCAGAGTTTCCCTGTAGCACCCAAATCCATCCTCACTTGTTTCCACTGGCAGGGAGGGCAGTGTCCTACTGATGGCAAGTTCTCAGCTTTAGTTTTAGACAGAGCCTCAGTAGCTTTGAGACAATTTGTTCCACTTTCCTGTGTTTCAGTGTCTGCATCCATAAGCTGGGGCCAATAATGATGAGCCCTGCTAGAGCTTCTTGAACTCTCTGACTGAAAGTTTAAAGCTGGATTTTCACCATTCCTATTAGCACTTTTCTCTGGCTGTGATATGAAGGGAAGAATTTTCACTCAGCTTTAGGACCCTGAGATCATGCTCTCAGACTATCATGCTCTCAGACTAAGTTTTTCATCAGTACTCCTTTCAATGCAAGCCTGAAAGGGCAATGGCAAGCTTAAAGCTAGTGATGAAATACCCTCATATACCCTGATGGAATAGCCTCTCTTACAGACACAGAGCCTGTGAGCTTTGCCCCTGCTGTACTGCTGACTGGCAGATAACCTGGTAGCTGGTAACCAGGACAAGCGAGGGGAACTTTCAACTCTGCTTTGCTTGTCTTGAAGTCCAACGGTGGCTTTGGGAGCCAAAGGATGTGCAGAATGGCTGTCAGCTGTGTTAACTGCACCCCCAGCACAGGAAATAAATTCTGTCCTGGTTTTTGGTGCCAAGGAGTCATAGGAAGCACTGTGCAGAAAAGGGCTCCCAAGATAAAATATCAAAATATATCAAAATATAAACTACCCAGCATGCCTGACTGCAGGGAACAGAGCATCCTCACCTGCACACCAAGCATCAGAAAACACCAGTGGAGTCAGAAAGGTACATAACTTGTTGCTGGGTTGGGCCTAATGCATGCTAATGGGACATGAAAGGAAATTACTAAGAATAGCTTATTTATGAAGCAAAGTAGACATGATGTATATTTCTATGCAAAAGATATTTTTAAATGTACATATAGAATTTGTAGGTATGCAATTGTTATACATAAATCTGTGTGTGTGTATATGTACGTGTACATTTACTCAGTAGAGCTAAATGTTAGTAACATCAATTAAAAAAGGATTACTGCACTATTGCACAAAAAATTCCAACAGCACTTCTCTAGCTGGCAGTGAGACAGAAATGACTGATCTCCTGCTGGGTTTGGACAGCCTGAATATAGCTCAAAAGATGCTTATGACACACTTGTCTCTTCTATTTGGTTGTCAAATATACTCTGAATAAGAGTATCATGAAGAAAGGAGTTTCTGTGCTCTCAGAATGTGGTCTTTTTTCCAGTGAAGTAAATGGGAAACCAGCCTTGGAGAATGTGAGCCATCTCATCTGTCAAACTGAAATCCTTAGGCAGGGACCAGGCAAATGGAGATGCTAATGCAGTGCAGGATAAATAGAAGTTTAAACATGAGGCTGTGTCTCATCTTTGGTCATTCAGTTTAGGAGGTGGGTAGGACACTTCACATTTTCATGGAGAATGACAGTGTGTCCACAGTGTGTTCTCAAATGAATAGGTAAGATGTAACTTAGTGGGAAACCCTTCCTAGGACACACACACACACACAGACCCTCAACCCTGCATTTTCTGCATAATGAAAATGGCTCTAGTTACTGAATTTTGCTATTTTCAGGGTACTACACAAAATTCAGCTCCTTAGTTTTAAGACAGTCTGCTTTGCCTGACACTGGTGTATATGTATCCTGTCTTATTACTTTATCTATAGACCTGACATCTTTCTCAATGTGTGATACCAAAGGGAGAGCTTTCAGGCAACCCCACAGATTCCCCCACGCATTTGGTGTATTATTAGCTGAGCTGCTGCAACCAGGAAGAAATTCACCACCCTGCCTTTCAGCAACTGAAAGTATAGTGATATAAGGGAGTAACATCTCTTTAACCTCAGGGCCCTATTCTTTCACTCTGTTTTTCATAATAAGTTCCTTATTTTCTTAAGGAAATTTTCCAATTTTTTTCTGATTTGTATTGGTATTTAACAGGAACTGAACTATAACAGCTTTAATTTGCCTGAAAAATTAATTCAAACTACAGTATTCATCTAAGTGAACAGGGTGTAGTAGGACATTTACCTCACCTCCAAACTCTTTATGTGCCATTGTTTTCAGGTGACTAAATGGGTGGCAGTTCCCATCAGGCTGGGCAGAGACCTTGCAGTCTTATCACGGGTGATGCTCCACTCCTAGGATGCCTCACTGCAGAAAACTTCCTCCTGCACCTGGGTCAGAATGAGGCCCTGGCTATGCAGGTTGCAGATTTGTTATTTAAAAAGTCACATTGGTTTACCAGTCACACAGGCAGTGATGCTGAACACCCTGCAGCTTGTGTTCGAGGGGGTTAGAAGAGAGGTGACCAATCTCTGGCCCTGGAGCCACAGGCATTGTATAAACTGCTCAGATCCCTGCTCATCCCACAGCAGCATCACACAGGCAGCTTTGCTGCAGGCTGCAGGGCTGGGAGGAGAAACACCAGCAGAAGCCACTGCAGCCATCATCTCCTGGCTGTCCTGGACTGAGGTCCCTCACCAGCTCCATGCCCCCACGCTGAGAACTCGAGGTGTCACAAACCTGGTCACTCAGCTGTCCCCAGCACCCCCTCCCCTGTCTGAGACATGTGTCCTGTTGCTTGCTGCCTTTTTGGTATTTGGCTGTTCAGGCCAAAAATTTCGGATATAACTGAAGTGATGCAGGGGGGGAATGGTGGCTTTACATGTCCCACAAACTGCTTATAATAAAATCCCACTTGTATATAACTAAGCTAGGAAAGAGTAGACATTAAACTATTCAGAATAATAAGTATTTATTTTCAGTGCTATTTTCATTAAATATTGGTATCATATATCCATGTCTGAGGTAATAAATTAAAAATAAATTCAAGATTTCAGTCCCATACTTGTGCTGCATATTTTTCTACCATTATACATAATTTTGAAGCAAACACACATAGTCCATAATTCTGAATGCAGCTAGGAATATTATTTTAACACAGTCACTTTTTGTTTCACTATAATTTTGCCAAGAATGGTTATTGCATGATACACTTTTAATAGATGTTTTAGTTATACTAGAGTTTTCTATTAAATCACACATACCGTAGTTATAGGAAGATGGGCATGAAGATGTGCTTTGAGCCAAGGAAGGCAAATATTGAATCAGAGTGGCAGCACATACTGCAGGATTATTGTCTGCTTGCACTAGAGCCCAGATCCAGCAAAGCCATTTCAGTGTGTGCTTAGCTTTAGACATACGAGTTGTTTTCATGTTGTCATCCATGGCCTGAAGTGTTTGCTGAATCAGGGACTAGCCAAGTCTGCAGATCTGAATTCATTTAGGCTTTTAACTGTGTGTTATTTGAAAATTATTTTGCTGGTTTCGTATTTTGTAAGATATTTTGTAATGACCTTTGTAAGATTTTTCGCATCAGTGAAGCACCCATGGAAGTTTCTAACCTGGTTCATAAATGCACCATGAAAAAATAAGCAGCTATAATGACTCTCTTCTACACATTTTGTTAAAAGCAACACTGGTTTTGAAAAGTTATTAAAGTAATTTTTCCCATGGTAAAATAGATTTAAAAAAATAAACTCTTCATTTCATCATCTTCCATCAAACATATAAGCATATTGAAGGGCAGGGCATACCTCAGGTATTTTCATTTATAAATGCAAGAGACTGAGTTATCAATCCTTTTGCACTTAAATGCTGGTGGTAGTAAGGCCCTTTCAGCTAAGTCTCCATCAAGCCCAACATCAGTGAGCTAAAGAAACAAACAAACAAAAATTTTTGCTTGCATATAACTTTTTTATAATCCTGAATTGAAAAAAAATTCCTCTCTGCTTAGAAAAAACCTCTTACTTAACTGCTGCCATTAAAAAAGTATACCTCACCTCTATGTTATTTTAACTTCAATCAGTGGTTCTGAATGTAAAGGATTTAAGCACTCACTAAAATTACTGTGGCGTGTCATCAGCCTGTTAGTGTTCATAAATTGTGCTAATCCACATTTAAATAAGGAAGCTATAGTTTAGAGCTAGAGACAATGGTTGTCTTGGTGTTAAAGGTCTAATTCCACCAGATTTTCTATATTCTCTTTTGCAAATGTCTGACAGTGCTCATGATGTGATCCTGAAAAAAAATTCGGTGTTATTCCCAAAAACTATAGTCAGTGTGAGAACTCTGCATGCTCATGCAGTGAATTGCATCACCAGGGGGACCACGGTCTGCACTGCAGCGGGCACAGGCTGGGCCATGAGGGAGCAGCTCTGCAGCCCGGGGCCTTCAGTATTCCACTGAGCTCACCATTGCCATTGGTTCATCAAAGGTGGCCAACCTCATCTGCTTTGGGGTAGGGATGGAGAGCATTTCTCCAGCCTCAGTTGGCGAGTGGATACCATTGTCCATCATGTTTGAAACCTCCTCCTCATGATCCTCGTACAGGGTGTTGATGTGCAGCAGGGGGTGGGCTGGGTTGCAGGTCAGTGCGGGTGTTGGCTCTGGCTTGACTTGGTTCAAAGTGACACTCGTTGCAGCAGTGGTTGTGGCTATATGGTTGTGGTTACAGGTGACGAAAGCCCCGGCAGCAGGAACGCTTCTGCATGTCTCAGATGAGTACAGGATCTCTTTTGCAGGATGAGGGGTGTCTAGAAGAAAACAGAACAGGCAGTTAAAAGTCAGGTAATCTTTCACCCTTCCAGTCCATCACTAAGCACTGTCCCAAACATAAGCCACTGGCAGTTTTGCCACTGCTTTCAGTGGGAGCAGGAGTGGACCCCAGAAATGAATTTTCATGGGACCCTTTGAAAAATCCAACAGGACTGTTTCAAAACAATAGGGTTGTAAGCTCAGGGAAACAGGACAAAAAACAAATGGGTTTTTTAAATCTTGGTCTTTTATGCATGCTCATGCTTCCTTACGTGGATGGTGCTTTCATAAAATTAACAAAAAACAACTAAAAAGTAACTTCTATTCCTCTCTACAGTCTGGCAGGTGTTTTGCAAATGTTCTGATTTAGAAATGTTACCATTTAATGTTTTTACAAACTTTATAAATGTTGAAATCCACAGGATGGAATAAAAAAAAACACTGATATTTTCAGTGGGAAAAAATAGTGGTTACACATTGTGAGCCACTTGTCTTTAGAAAGAACTCAGCAATTTGACATAAACCGATGTCTTTCCAGAAATTGTAAGTCTGCCTTACCTGACGGACTGCAATATAGGTCTAACAATGGGAATGGGGAGTAACAGAGCCCCAAAACTAGAGTAATTAATTTTTGCCCTTAAAATATTCAAGCAGTAATTTAGATGAAAGTAATTGAGACCAGAAAACCCCCGTAGTTTTGAGTTGAAATCAGAGCAGGTGACTGGATAAGGAATGCTGTAAAATAGCTCACATGCACACTGGGGAGTTGGAAGGCTCTAAGGAGCATAAGGATTTGGAAGTGACAGAAACTTTTATACCTCAAATCACTTCTTTGCTGGGCAGTGGGGTGACGTAGCTGTCAGTCTGTCGAAGCCCAGAGGGAGGTCTTAGCTTGTAATGAGATGAGAGCCATTGCTTTAAGTACGTACAAATCTTTCTGTAACTTCAACTGCACAGTGCTTCTTTCTTTATGTCAGTAGCTTACAAAAATAAACAAGAAGATACTTTTCTGTCTATCAGTCTGTCTACTGATCTATCACTTAATGCTCACATAGCTCTATCCATCACTCTAGCACCTAACAATTATTGATATACCTGAAACACCCCTTTCAGGTAAGAAAGGAACAGGATTTCCAAAACACACACTGGGAGCTGAGGCACAGAAAGAGCATCTCCTGTGAGGCCACGTGGGAAGGGAATGGCAGGATTCCTGAAACCCTGACCAGCACCTACACTTTGGACCATCCATCCTCTGGTCCACATTAGACAAAGGAAAATTAAAAATTATCAGTCAGTGACCAGAGTTGTATTTTCTAGGTGACAAACACATGCCAACCCCTAGGAATTGGTAGTTTAAGAGAATTTTTTCTACTGGGAGCTTTACCTGCCATTAGTACAGCTTCTCACAGACTCCTAGTAAGTGGCTGTAACTGGTCAGAGTATTGGTCATCTACCATGGCAGTTTCCATATGACTTAAAAGTAAGGCAGGTTTGAAAAGTGCCAGGTGCTGGTAGAGCATGAAGGGTATCACAGAGGCCAAACACTCCTAATTTTCTTGGCAAGGCATGAACACATTTGTAATAGTGAAAATGTTCCTACATTTGAAAAATTACCTGCACCAACAGCCTGCAGGCCCTTTCATAGTGTTCTACCTGTACTAGTGCTTATCTTCCATATAATGGACAAAAAGAGAGAACCCCTATTTCTGAGGTTCACAACGCCTAAAATTATTAGCTGTCCCAACATCTAGCAAGGTAGATCAAACAATTCAGATAAGCTTTGAGTTTCTGAAGATTGCTCTGCAAACCATGGTCTGTGGAGGTGGCAGGGGCATTAGGGCATACTGTACCTTTGAGAGAGGAGGTAACGTGTACTACGACATTCTCTTCCTGGTTTAAAAATCCACCCTCTTGGCTTTTTGATGTAGGCATCGAGGGGATGGCTTGAATCTCTGGCTTGGGTTTTTTGCTACTGAGTATATATGGATGAACATCCAAGGAAAAATGTCGTGTGTGTTTTTTTTCAGTGCTTGTGCTTGGGATGGCATTTGGCTCAGATTTATGAGCAGACGATTGCTGTGAGGATTTTGCAGCAGACTCTAACAAAGGAGCTATAAGACTGTCTGTTGCTGTTTTTCTCCGCACAGGCTTCGGTTTTTCAGGTTTATGGTTTTCAACCTTCATAATGGCTAACTGTTCCTTAAATGGCTGAGGAAGGGGATTGGTAGTTGGGATCCATTTCATCTTCTTCCTTGGTCTCTTAATGATGAGCTGCTCATTAGCATCGATGTCTGCTGGATCGACGCTTGGGTCTATCGTTTGGATCCCCGAATCACGCATGGTTGGAGTGGCATCATGATTGGACTGGGCCAATGCTGCCAGCAGCTGGCGTACCACATTGTCATACATCAGATCACTTTCATTTGTAATAAAATCCAGACGATTCAATGATTTTATGTGATCTCGATTTTCATTACAGAACATGGCCAAAATATTAATATCACAAAACTGGGACTTCTGCCACTGTTTCTTGGTCTTTATTCCAACTTTGTTCAGTTTGTCAAATATGAAGTTGGACTTGCGAAATATGAAGAGGTGAATTAAGTTGACAAGAATTATCAAGTTCATGAAGCAGAGGAGAAAGATATCTACACCAGCAATAATCCGCTGGAGCTGGACAGATGGCAGTTTACAGTTCACTCTGATGTGCAACTTGGAGCTGCTCGTTTTGTCTGGAGGCTCTCCCAGTGCACACGTAAACTCATTTTGCTTCTGCGTAGCATAGTAGGTGGATAAGTATGTAATTGGTATGATGCTTAAAAAGATGATAAGCAAATGTCTCGCAAGGTAAAGCTTTGCTAAAAAGTTACTTCGTCCTCTTCTTTCCAAGTATTTCTCAAACAAGTTCTGTTCAGGGCTTTTTTCCTTCTCTGCATTCTCAATGATCTCTCTCTTCTCTCTCTCCGTGATCCCTGGGCCTTTGGACTGAATCTGTTTCTCTATTTTTGGTGCCCGCCCTTCAGCTGCACGGTGGTAGCAGTTATCGATCTCCTGAAGCAAAAAATTAAGCTCTGAAGTCAGTCTGGTAGAGGCCAGAAATTCCCAGCCCAGAGCTGGAATGTACATTATCCCAGCAAAAGCCAGCAGTGCATAAGGTAGGAACTTATGCTCAAACAAGGAGGGCCAGTGGCTGGCATCAACTCCTGGCAAGGCATCTTTTAATTCTGTCCAACAATATCCTCTGGCATACAAGGCTTGATCGCGGGTGAAGTTGTGTGGTGTGTAACAGTATATTGGCTCCTCTGTATAACAGAGAGAAAAGTCACTGCTGTGCATTTAACCTATAAAAGGAGCTCTGGAAAATAAACATTTCAAATTATATCGATTTTATTTTACTGCATCTTTCCATGACTCTTAAGCCCTCCATGTCTATTAGACAGCTCCACCTGCACGCATCTTCACAAGCCCCCAGGCAAAACTATTTACCTGGACGTTTTAGAATGAACCTGAGCTAGAAATATCAGCAAGAAATACACATTTTGTTTTCACTGCCTCTCAGAGAACAATAGCCTAAGCAACTGTGACCTAAACTCCGTAAAGCGAAAAGACCTGATATCCACTCTACAGTAGCTAAGAATGTTCTGTGCAAATGCTGAAAGGCTCATTGAGGTGAAATTTAAGGTTCATTCCAGCTAAATACTCTTCTAAACAGAAAAAAAAATGTAGCTGAAGGCAATGTTTTTAATCTTTATTAATAAAGTCTACTCATTGTATATAGTAGAAAAAAATATAAAGACGTACAAGCATTTAGTCAACTGTATACCTACCAGCTAACACTCTTGAATTAAAATATAAATGAAAAGGACAGAATCTACATGTTAACTGTATTTATTACTATGAAAATTTACTTCTACATTCGAAACTGTTTTTTATACAGTGTGCAATTGAATGGTGGAACTCACTGCCATACAGTACTAGGGAAGGAGCAAATACTTTGGATTGACAAAGCAATAAAAGTAATGGAAGAAAAAGTAGAGCAAGTAGTATTAAATACACAGATAGTGATGCAGTTTTTCTGTCAGGACTTTTTAAAGCCACTTGGCTGCTGAAGTGTGGAAGCATTTATCAAAGGAAGTAACACCATCTGCTTGTCTATTTTAACACCCCTTCCTAAGCATTTGGTTTTTTGCCATCACCAGAGACAGGATGTTGGGCTCAAAAGACTTATGTCTTGACCCAGTATATAAGTTATGTTTTTATACAATTACATTTTTCTAGCAATACATGAAAGTAAGATAGAATAGAAAAACTTGTGACAGCTAAAATAGCATTAATTGCTCGAAGAACAATGACCATTATCAAAACATCCTTAACAAGGAAAACCATATTTTCATATTTTGGCAGGCAGAACAAAAGGAATGTATTTTACAGAGTTCTGGAATACCTTTAAAAAATTTCCTGAAGTGTGACCCATAGGAAGAAAGCATGTTCTCTTGAACTGAGAATTGCTCAAGAACACCAAGCTTACTCCGGTTCTAAATACAGTTTACAATTCAGACTGAGAACAGCTCACTGGAAGAGAGCAGCAGTACTGTTCTCTTTATAATAGAAATCACAAAGAGAAATAGATACTATTTTGTTTGATAACAATAAAGAAAATATTAAAAATAAGCAGTCAAAAAACCCTAAACCCAAATCCTTTTGGCTTAACAGAGGACTCCTTACTTGAACAGCTGCTTCTCATATGCAAGAAAATCAAGAGCATTTACACTAGTTCTTTGGCAAAATGCTGGGGTGTAAGCCTCTCCTGTGACCTACTCAGATCTACATCTTGAGGACTGCACAAAAATTGTTTTGTTTTAAAAAGTGATTCAGTGAGGATTCTTTTCTAAAATACAACCAATTTAAACAGAGTTGCTGGAATAAATGATGCTACTCAAGACAGCAGGTAAAGTGAGTAAGCCCTGCAAATTGTCTAATTTTTGAAGAATATTTTGAAGAATACTCAAACTCAGAGGATAGCTTAAAGCACTCTAATGTTACGCAGCTTCCCGTTTAGACTATTTCTGTGTATTTATTGCCATGTGTTACACGAAAAATGCTCACTGGCTCACTTGGTTGCCTTCCCAACTTTAACCATGAAGGAATGCATACAAAAAATCACAATGCTTACTATCAAAGATTTACTGTATGGTTTCTTGAGACAAAGTAGATTTCTGTATGAGAAAATGTTCCTAAGGGCTAAAAAAAAAAAAAAAAAAAAAAAAAAGAAAAGGCAAAGAACCATGGTGTGCTTCTCCTAAGTAGAAACATTTGAAATTGGGTGTCCCTAGGCTCCGTAGAACCTGCCAATATGAAACCCAGTTTCCTGTGACATGCAGGTACTCATGTCTCCTAGCTATCAGCACCATGATACTCAGGAAGACAGCAACAAATGGTTCTCTTCAAGTTTTTTCACTGAGCCAAGATGACTTCTGCCATCTTATACTGACTTGAGTATTAAGATGCATGCTAGGAAGCTAAGCTTCCCTTTTTGGATACATTAGATGATCACAGGAGCAGAACATGAGAGGTTTGCAGCACCTCTAAATACATTTTATCCTGCTCACTGTGCTAAGTCCAGAAAACTATGTACAAGTGACATCACTCTGTTTTTTGGACATGCAAGTAAGATGAAATAATCAATGCAGAATTACTTAGTCAGCTGTGTAATACATTGATTGGGTTATGCCACTTAAAAATTAAAATCCCTTGACAACTAAGTTTTTTTCACACACTCCCTTCTGTGGCACCTCATCCTATGAGTTTAAGTGCAACTTCGGTGGAGAAAAATGAGTGGCAGGTAGTGTGTATGCAAAGGGCACACTTCAGAGGAATGAAAGTAGTATCTTTTTCTGCTTTTGAGGAATGGCCATTTCCAAAAAAAAAAAAAAAATGCAATGCCCAATTGCATTAGGAACATACCAAGTAAAATAATTACCATGGAAGGCTATGATTGCAATGCAAGTGGCTAGAGTCAGTCCTCAGTATTGCATCTCAAAGGTAAGAGGTATTGATAGCACAGTTCACCAAGGAGGCTGTGTGTGCATTTGCCTCTTATTAAAAAACAAACAAACAAACAACACAACCTTGCAAAACAAATATAAGCTGGTGTATGGAACACAGGAATGACACTGTCAGGAATATATGGTGAAGCTGGTAGATACTGTAGCACCCTCCACTACCTCTGTGAAGTCTGCAAAGTGAAGCTTTTACAAGTCTTCCTGGAAAAGTGAGTGAATTGCTTCTAACACAAACTTTTTGCCCCTTCAAAATAAAGATAACAAAGCCAATCTCTTCATATTCAAAACAGTAAAAAAACAGACCTACTCCAAAAAAACCTGAAGTGACTTTATGCATTGGGCACTTCCTTTGAAGCCAATGGGATTACTCACAGTGCATAAAATTTGGCATCTTTGAAGAACTGATGCTGGAGGGGGATAAATTTCAAGCTTCTGAAGTATTATTATAAGCAGACATTATTTAATTAAATATGGACAGTACATTTGCAATGCTCTTGGAAGACATTAAAAAGTAAGAAAGAAAAAATAGTAAGTGTAAACAGTACAATTATTTGCCTTGTATAAGAAGGCAAATAAATTTTCACACCCACTGCATATTTACCAGAAGCAAAATATAAAACATGACAATAAATTGTGCACATCTCTTGTGACCTTCAACTTTTAGAATTTACTCTGAATTTACTCATTAATCTTCCAACTTGATCATATGATTTTGGCAGTGTGATAATTCAGAAATGCAGAACAAATAGCACAATTTTCTTACAGTAGACAGAAAAAAAGAAACAGTTTTCAGAAAATACAATTTAAAAAAGATGAAAATTCCTGCGCTTGCTAAACCAAAAAGAAGGTAAGTAGCCTTTTATGCAAAGCCTTTTATGCAAAAATTATTCAGGGATCTACAAGTAAGCATTCAGCCTGACCACCATGGCCCTACCTTGGGTACAGGCAGCAGAAGAGGTGCTTGGGTGGTGTTGATCAGGTTGGACCTCCCAGCTCCTGAGCAACTGCCTAAACCCTCATGCTGAAGACCCAAGTTAAGTCCCAAACAAGTGTATTGACAAATACACTTACTGAGATAAATATACTACAGCCTCACTCTAGGCCTAGTGCTTACTGGCAATTGACTTTCTGCCCTCTTGAAGAGGGCTGCTAAATCATCCTCATGCTGGTGCCCAATCTGCCTATGAAAAGGCAGCATCCCAGTCAAGTTCCCTAAAGCACTCTTTGTACAGTCCTCTCAACTCAATTCTAAGAAGAATATTGGTGTTTAGGTAGAATCTGAATCCTCCTACCCGTGAGATGCCAGAGCACAAGTTTCTATCAGTCAAGATAAATGAGAAACTTCCTGAATTCAACAATAAATGGCAGTGTTTGATAAGGGTAGTCCTTATATACTGCTGTCCTTATGTTATGTCACATAGGTGTGAGCTATCAGACATGTCTCATCATCTTGGGTACAAAAATGATTGCACAAGAAAGCAGGTAGTAAACTGTTTATTTTTAAAAACAGAAAAAATTTCTTTAGTAGTTTTCCAGCAATTTTCAAACGGTAAAGAAGAAAAGTCCTGGATCCTCTTGTCTCTGGGAAAAAAAAAAAGAGAAAAGATATTCATGTTACTGAGGTTTAAGGAAATACAGTTTAAGGAAATATAGTTTAAGGACATATAACATGATTTAAACAGTATACAGGTTTTCCATCTCACTCCCACATCCCACAAGGAATATATAATTCTATATTTTGAATGTAATTTTAACAAATGATGACTAATATCCAAATTAATTCACAGCCAAAACCTCCTTTAATTTAACTGGTTTATTTCAACTGCTTTATTTAAATGGTATTTAAAGGTTAGAAATTATTACAGCATGAAGACAAATTCCTGGAATTACTTTTGTGTATCAACTGTAGTCATACGGTCCTATTTAGCTCATTGAGTTTACTCATGTGAATAAAAACAAGAAAACATTCATCAAACTAAGCTTTAACTTAACAAGTTAATTATTAAGAATTATTACTTTTATGAAAACAAAAAGACAATACCTTTACCTTTCTTAGGGAATATTCTTTCCAAATCTGAATATAGGTTCCATGCCCATGAAGTCTTCCTAAGGTACAAATTTCTCCATGATCAACAAGGTAAGGTATAGCCTTTTTTGCCCACTCTCTGAAACCACTTGTCCTGTTTAAGAAAAAAATCTTGAAGAGGAAGTCCCTGAAGAAAAGAGACAGGAAACCACTGCTGCTAGCACATTTTTCTGGCTCATACTCTATAAGGATCAGTTGTAAAGGGCAAGATGTAGAGAAGCAGGTTCAAAGACTGATAGGTATTGAGGACCCCACAGGGGTCAGTACAATATAAGGACAGCAGCAGGTGTCCCTAAATTTACATTTTGGGTCTACTGTCTTTGCAGGATTAGAGCTTGTATTTCAAATATTTTGCATCTACAGAATCAATAAATAAGTAATCCACTTTCCTAATGTATATAAAAATTTACAGAACACTACTCCCTGTATGTAATAAACAATGGAACTTCTGAGAATAGGTGGTGTGCTCAAGTTCACTTACCAGCAACCTGAGGTTTAAAGACTTGAAATGCCTGCCCAGGTTATTCAGGAGAGAATCAGAGAATGTTAGGGGTTAGAAGGGACCTCTGGAGATCATCTAGTCCAAGCCCCAAAAGAAAAGCTCCTACTCCTACCTGGATGATGTGCTGTGTTACAGAAGTTCATACCAGAAATGACAACTGTCAGATGTTACACAGAAAGATTCAAAAGAAATCTTAAGCTGCTCCTATAGAGGAATGTTTCAATGAGCTACCATGTGATGGCATTCAGTATGGTGGTAACACTATTGGAAAGAGAGCTTAGTTCCAGTGACTGTACTGTTAAATGCCACTAGGAGCTTTTGCTCTTGCAGAGTAGATGCCAGCAGGACTGTGCTGGTCTTTTTTCAGTGGTGCCCAGTGACAGAACAAGAGGTAACAGGCACAAACTTGAACATAGGAAGGTTTATCCAAACATGAGGAGGAATTGGAACAGGCTCCCCAGAGAGGTGGTAGAGTCTCTGTCTCCAGAGATTCAAACCCCACCTGGATAACATCCTGTGCAACCTGCTGTAGGTGAACCTGCTCTGCCAGGGGGTTGGACTAGATGGTATCCAGAGGTCCCTTCCAACCCCTAACATCCTCTGATTCTATTCTGTGCTCAAGAGAGCTCTGTGAGAAAACAGAAAACACAAAACACATGGAAGGAAATTACAATGCTTGTACTTGCACCTACTGGTGTGTTTCTCTATTATAATGTTACTTAGTTTTACATTAAGATTTGAGGGAAAGTTAGATCTGAAACTAAAAGAATGTACCCAGCAAAATAAAAAAAATTAAATTCAGCCATACAGATAATTCTACACAAGATATTTGAATAATATTTATTTCCAAATTTAGGCCTTACAGGATGAGATGAGTGGAATTTTGGTGATGCACAGATCACCTGCATAGGAAAAGAAGTAATTTGTAAAAAACTCCTACCATTTTAGGCCTACTGAAAAATACCCCTCTAGACAAGGAACCTCAAAGCAACTACACAAGCACTGGAACACTGTGGTAAAGGGGACTAGAATACTAGCTAAAGCAAACTGCAAGAAAATCTAAATGCTGAAATGAAATTATTTATATAAAACCAGTGAAGCTGGTGATACATAGACCAGGGTGGCTTCTTAATTCCAGGGTCAAGGACAAAATACAGACACAGGGAGCAACAGGAAACAGCAGGTTTGTTCTACTGCATTATTGTTATGTAAATGACTAGAAATTAAGATGGCTTGCATAAGTACCTCATGGCATGAACACAGCACCCTGAAAACTTTATATTAAAAAAGAAGAAAAACACCAATAGTTAGTTAGCTCATTAGGTAATTATGTTATTATAATAACACAGTTATTTGGAGGCAGAGATGGCTGCTGTACTGCTTTCTGGAAAACTGGTTCCTCCATGTGTAAAGAAAATGTAAAATATCAGAATGGTTCTAATCTACCATGACAGAGCCGGGACAATCATCCTCCTAAGGCTCCCAGGTGCTCCTGGCAGTTCCACTGTAGAAGTCTCCTGCTCTCCTGAACAGGCCTTGCATCTCTCAGAGGATAAGGCAGCTCAGTCTCAAAATGCTGAAGTAATTACTTTAGCATATAGCTGTTCAGAAACAGACACTGAGCTCTGAAGCTGCAAAAACCCCAAACCACCATACATTTCAAGCACCCGGCTGTGCCACTGCTCTGGTACCAGAGATTCTGCACACAGGCATGGTGCCAGAAAAGAAAAGCCAACAAACCCCAAACCTTCCTGCTATAATGAACTGCTCTATTTCCCAGTTCAAATGCAAGTGTGTAATACAGGTATGGGAGAAAATTCCTTAAGATGGAAATAGCTGCAGTGATTTCAGTGTCTTTCTTAGAATAAATCCTGAAGGGAACTTCTACATGGCCATTCCAATCCACTGCAAAATTATTCAGCTTTTATAATTAAACATGTGTATCTACAGGTGCCCACTGCAGTCATTTTCAATGCTGACAAAACCCAAGGAACTCAGAAATTATGCTGATTCTTCTTGAAGAGGTTTACAGTTCTAAGAAACAGTACAAGCTTCAATTTTATCTAGACCACAGATGCATAATATCCATCCAGTTTAGGGAGAAGAAGCTTCAAAATACTTCAGAGTAGCTTTGAAAAAACAGTCTTGACCTTACTCGTTTCTTCATAAGGTTTTCTCTTGACAACGATGAATGAATTAAATAGCTCTTAAACAAAAGTATTTTGACCATTTGTTCAAATTGTTGAAGTTATCTGAAAGCATGTACTAAGCTAAATCACATCCACATTTTGGACCTCTTCACATATGTGACACTTGGGAAGATGAAGGGTTCAATAGTGGAGACAGGGTTATTACATTTCATATGAAGAAGTATATAATGTATATGTGTCAATGAAATTTGAGAAATGGAATTAATGATATAAAAATATCTGTAGCCACTAGGAACTGCAGTGGAATGAGTACATGCAAGGCTCATACATTTCCTCAGGATTACCTTTATATTTAACATTCAACTATGCAACTGCAAATCACCAAAACTTATGCAAAGGCAGCTTGCATATCTTGTGCCCAGCTCGTGTTTGTGTGTGTGTTAATTGCTCTTACTCTGGGAAAAATTTCATCAGCAATCAAAACAGCCACTGGCTGAACTGCAGCCAACCTGTGGTTGCTTGTACAATTTCATTAATAATATATAGGAAAGCACTTAAACACAAGTGGTACTGAGATGTTTCTTAAATTCTCTTATCACAGCTAATTCCACCTCAGAACCAATTTCTGCACTGATGTTGTCATGTACATAAAGTAATCTGGCCCTATAATCTTAGCATTAACAACAATCACTTGGAGAACTGTCATTTTCACTTTCTTATTGTATGCAGCTTTAAGTGCAGGTAAAGAGAAGAAACAGAAAAGAAGCTCAAAAAAACATCTAATAGATAAGTCATGTAGGTGAGCATACGTAAATATGCTGCCCACAAGTTGAAACAGAAATAAAAATTAGAAAGGTTTACCAGAAATACAAAATAAAACTCCATTTTATAGTAGAGAAATCTCCAACATATACTATTTCAAACATACTGTGGGGTGAAACACATAAAAAACCCACTGAACTCACACATATACTGTACTACACAGTGAAGTAAGCATTGCTTATGAAAAATTATTACAAATCAGAAAATAAAACATAGAAACTTGGACTGACCCTTCAGTCATTTAACTTACTGTATCCTTCCATTACTTCCTCATGAGAATTTTCTAGCAGAAGGGTGGTAGAGGGCTGAGCTACGTAACTGCTAAGAGACATAGAAATACAGTATTTATGAGCAACTTTCTGGTATTTTGTTGGCACTGTTTTATACACCTAGCAAGCAAGTCAATGCCAAAGCTTGGCTTTTGACTAAAATATAAAAAATCACCAGCATAACTGTTTCACTTTATTTTAACAGAATATTAGTATTTAACGGCTTCTAAAGGTAAAGCAATCATGACTGCAATACAGAAGGAATAATTAATTGTGGATGGAAAGCAGGAGGCACTATGTGAGAAGGATATGACTTAGCAGTCCCTGTAATTGACTAGATCAATGGTAAACCTTTCAAAAGTTTGGAAACCAAAATATTTCAGTATTGATAAGACAACATACAACAGAAACAGCAACATATTCTTCTTTGGGGCCCACCACTCTCTGTTCCCTTACACAGAGAACTTCCCAGAGACACTACTGATAGTGTTGCTTCTGAATGCAGCAAAACATTGAACCAGAATATTTAAAACCCTTAGTAAAAATATTGAAAAATACAAACAAACTAAGCAGCACATCATGAAAGTTAAGTATCTCTCCATCTTCTGGACTGTAGAAAATAGTCTTGTAGAAAAGTTCAGCAATTGCCATCAGATGTTTTACTACAAATGCCTGCCATTTGCTTGCAGTAGCACTGCTGCCATTCACAGAGGACAGAACTTGCTGTTGAGTCCTGCTCATGGCTGTGGTCTGTCTGTACTGGTTTCATGGTAAAAACAATGAGGGTAGAGGAAACGATGAAAACCACACGGAACACCAAACACACACACTTCAAACTGACAATGAATGTTGCAGTCTAACAATATTCTGCATTCTGTGCATTTCAGAAAGGAAGTGAAAATGGGAAGGCAGTAATTAAAGAGCCAGTCCCTTTTTATCTAGAACCCTCCTGACCATGCTTTGATCGCAGATACTGAAGCATCATCACCAAAAACAACTGCTGAGCACTGGCATAATCTGTAGCTCGATCTGAACTATGCATCTTAGAGCCCTACCTACTAACAATTAATTAAAAGTTTGGTGGCTTACCATTTTTTCACTAAATATTAATCTAAGCCTAGTCTGCTTCAACATGAAAACAATTCAAATGCTTCCTTTGCAAAGCACTGCATATACATTTAAATGAGTGCTTCAACAGAAGCCTAAGAATATAGAGGGCTTAATGGGGGTCACATCACTGTTCTGTCAGAAATCCAAACACATTCATATTTAAAAGAATATATACAAATTTCTACTTTTGAAGCAGTAATTTCCTAATGAAAACAGAGAAAACTAAAGAAACTTGGGACTACCAACTGCACACGTTGTTATTCTCAACAAGAACATTGCTAGGGCAGAAGTTTCCATTAGTCTGTGCTGCCTTACATAGACACCTTCACCAGGTCTGAGAGCCCTGTGACTTAAAAAAATCAGTTCCACTTAAATACACATCCATCCACTGCATAAGGAAAACACATCTCCAAAACCTTCCTTGTTCTCTTGAAGGTCAACATACAATGGCTCCTAAATAGAGGATGAGCTGGTTTTTATATGAAGTCTCTCCATGGGTGAGTTTTAGAAACAACATTCATTCCTCTTTTGGAGGTACTCATGTGGATCCTCCTTGTGTAGGGCAGCTGGCTATTTCTCCTAAGTAACCTTATGATTACTTCATACCCAGTATTAAAATGGCACATGGATTTATTTTAATTAACTTTTTATGGGAGTCCTTTCCAGAATCATACTTATTTGTTTCAAACCACTGAAGGAGAATCAGGAGACTCTGAATTGATAATACAAGAGGTTAGCTAAGTGACTTCCTTTTCTCTTATGAAAGTTTAGTAGCTGTAAAGAAAGGTACATGCATTGCTTTGCAGAAGGGACAGTGCAAGAAACATATCTTAACTTCAGCTACCATGAATGAAGTCCTGTCACCACTGAAATCAATACTCAAACTCTTACTGACTCCTTCACAGCCTGAACTGAAGTCCCAGGAACACATCCTAGTGACGCGTACGCCCTACATCTTCCCCCTGCAGAGAGCTCAGTTTCATCCAGAATGTGCCAGCTAGTAGCAATGTTTGGAAACAAAATTTTATCTCAAAAAATTTAGTGGTGTTACAGATTGATCTATAGGGCAAGAGTGAAGACAGGATGACAGCCCACAGTTTGGTTTTTTTTTTTTTACAGTCAGACAGACTGACAGACTGTGAGGATACTGTGAACACCTAGGGCTCCTTAACAAGGAGTGTGGTGACCAGGTTAATAGAGGTGAATTCTCCCCCTCCACTCTGCTCTCAAAAGATTCCATCTGAAGTATTGTGCCCAATTCTGGGGTCCCTCGTACAAGAAGACTGTCTAGAGAAAGTTCAGAGGGCCACAAAGATGATCAGAGTGCTGGAACACCTCTCCTATGAAAACAAGCTGAGAGAGTTGGGTCTGTTCAGCATAAAGAAGGCTCCAGGGAGACCTCACAGAGGCTTTCCAGTAGCAAAAAGGGGGCCTATAAGAAAGACAAAGAAAGACTTTTTACCAGCACCTGTAGGGACAGGACAAGAGTCAATGGTTTTAAACTGAAAGATGGTACCTTTAGATTGGACATAAGGAAAAAAATATGCACTGTGAGAGTGGGGAGACACCAGAACAGATTGCCGAGGGTGGTTGTCAATGTCCTCTCCCTGGAAGTGCTCAAGGCCACAGTGGGTGGGGCTTTAAGGAACCTGGTCTAGTGGAACATGTCCCTACCCATGCATGGGGGTTGGACTAGATGACCTTCAAAGGTGCCTTCCAACCCAACCCATCCTATGATTCTATGACACACAAATAGAAGAAAAGCCCAAGACTTAATTTAAAGCCTTTTGTAACAAGTTCAGCTGGATTATAATTTATTCAGAAAAATCAGCATAGTATCTGTAATATATTAATAATTAAGTAATAATTAAGTCTTGCATTTTATGCTACTAAAACAGAATATGTGATTTAATTTCTCAAAAGTGATGTAAAGATCAGATCACTCCAGTATGTGGACAAACAAATCACTTATATGAACAGCATATGAACTGACCTAAACAATGACTTTGCCCATGGCTCTAAATCAACATAACTAAATAACTTTATCTTCACCCATAGGCAAAATACAGCATACCATATACTATACGACTGATACAATGATTTTGAAGGTTGTTGATTATAATAATTTAAATAAACAACACACTTGTTCTTTGTCCTGTGTTGTGGGGCTACTCTGCTTTCCCCCATGCTTCACAGCAGCTTCTGGCCCCAGAGGGCTCAGCAGCACCCAGGGATGTCCATGCCTTCTGCAGAGCCCATGCTGCTCAGAACCCCCATGCTGCTCTCACTGCACTTGTACTGTACAGGTGCTCTTGTCTATGTTTTATAGCTATGCTTGATCCCACACACAAACCCAAAGGTAGATCAGAGAAGTACATAGGCTGCTCCGTGCACTAATCATGCAGACTCTTCCAAACCAATGAGAAATGTTTTGTGAGAAACCACTGCTTTTTGACGACTACACTTTTGTGCCTCAAGTGCACACACCACTGTTTCAGGAGCTTTACCAACGCTGACTAAGTAAGATGGGACAGACCTCAGAAAAGGGGGCTGTTGTCAGTTTAGTGGCATGGCAGTAGCTTTCAACGCCTTGCAGAGTATAATTAACAGAAGCAGGAAAAAAAACTAGCATCAAATTCCATTTCCTAGTTTGAAGTAAAAGCTGATACACATAAGGGCTCAAAGCAGGTCTGAAAAGGTATTATGATACTCACAGCCAAAGGGGCAACAGGAACTGTACTCAATTTTGTCAGGAAAGTTTCCACTCCTCATACCTTTATTTAAAGTACACACAGGGAGCAGTATGCATAGCAAGCAATGAAGATGTAACTGCAGACCATCTGAACAAACACACGGCATCACATGAGGGAAGAGTGTTTTCCAAAGACATAAGGGTTTTTCCTATGTTGCCTTGTAAGCTTTGCCCTGTCAGGATGCAATAGGTCACTGCCCTATGTCCTAGTGGGTCAAATGAGCATACCCAGTAGACACAAATGATGCTGGTTTTGATACTTCTGAAAAACAAATGTGGATCACAACCATCAGCCTGGAGATCAGTTTTCCAAATAATAAAATGAATTCAAATGCAGAAACTCAGTAGACTCTCTCTCTTCCACATACTTGCATGGCCCACAGTTCAGACTTGCAAAGGGATATCTACTGTACCAATATGAGTCTTTAAGACTTGAGACTTCCTCTGCATTCTTGGAGGATTTGTTCATATGGAACAAGTAACTTCTGTCTGCATAAGCATGGAGTCATGGAAGGACTTCTGCTGGGAACCCTGCACAACATGAAGGGACACACACAAAGAGGCATGGCATGATCTTTCCTGCACCCAAGGGTATCTTCAGGCATACTGAGGTTTAAACCTGTACATCTCAAACAGTATGAAGGCACACATACAGGTATACAGTGTTGTGAGCTTTGTTATTAGTTTACTTCTCTACAAAAGAAACTGGAGGAAGGGACCCCCAAACTTGATCACTAAAAGTGACCTTGAATCCTGCCTTTCAGTTGCTATGAAGAGATGGTTTTCAGATGCTCAGCAAGCTCAGCATGCCCTGAAAATATGGTCCCTTTGATATACCTCCAGATGACCACGTAACAAATGAGGCTCTTACCATTGACTGTGTCTGAAGATCTTGAGCTATATAACCGTATATTTAAAAAACTGAGGTAGATTGGAAAAGTTTTAACTATAATTAAGAAAAACACCAAGACTCCATTTGCAAGAAATTTATCTTCTAAGTAATTTATTTTATAATGAAAACAAGTATCAAGGATAGGCAAGTGTTGGAAGTCAACCCAAAAGCAGTGTGGAAAGCAAAAGCCTTATTCTGGTATGTTTAGACTGGATGAATTCAGACGATTCCCAATAACCCTGGAAGCTACAGACTGCCATGTCCGTCCAGTGTATCAAAGTGCTAATAATTTCAGGTAGATCTTCACTGTGGAGCTTTGGGGGCCCTTAAAAACAGTCATGCACTGGCAGATACACTCCTCAAGCCTATACTTCAGAAAGTAAAATGAAGCTTATGTGTGCACTAATGGCCCAAAAAGTATCATAACAATTTAGTGGGTCACTAATTTTCAAAGCTCATCAGAACTTGAACTTCCTCGACTGGAAGGCCTCCATGCTGGCAGTGATGGGCAAACAAACCAAGCCTTTTAAATTGTTAGCAGCTGCATGCAGGATGTAGGACCTCAACAGAAACAGACATCACTGATTTCCACTGTCACAAAAAATATAGCAAAGCACAGTAATGAACCAGCCTCCATGAAACTACCTGCCTTGCCTTAGCAGGTCAGTCACCCACTCATGTTGTTAGACACCTGAATTAATGTCAGGACAAATGCTTGAAGTCAGCCAGGGTCCAGCTCAGGACCTGTCCCGTATCCACCTCGAGGAGCACAAAACCGCACCCTGTGTCACCCCCGCACACCTCAGCTGCCGCAGGGCAGCCGACACCTCCCTGCTCTGCCTGCAGGACAGAGACCCAGGGCCGCTCGCCCAGCGGGGTGCCCAGAATCCCCACCGGGGCTCCCCGCCCGACGAAGCGAGGCACAGCAGCCGCCCCTTAGCGCCGGTGCCCGGCAGGGAGCGGCCGCGGCTCCTGACGCTCAGGCGCGAAGCCGAGGGGTGGTGGCTGCGCTGCCCTGCCCTGCCCTGCCCCGCTCTGCCCTGCCCTGCCCCGCTCTGCCCTGCCCTGCCCTGCCCCGCCCTGCCCTGCCCCGCTCTGCCCTGCCCTGCCCCGCCCTGCCCTGCCCCGCCCTGCCCCGCTCTGCCCTGCCCTGCCCCGCTCTGCCCTGCCCTGCCCTGCCCTGCCCCGCCCTGCCCGGCCCTGCCCCGCTCTGCCCTGCCCTGCCCCGCTCTGCCCTGCCCTGCCCCGCTCTGCCCTGCCCTGCCCCGCTCTGCCCTGCCCTGCCCCGCTCTGCCCTGCCCTGCCCTGCCCTGCCCCGCCCTGCCCTGCCCTGCCCCGCCCTGCCCTGCCCTGCCCCGCCCTGCCCTGCCCCGCTCTGCCCTGCCCTGCCCCGCCCTGCCCCGCTCTGCCCCGCCCTGCCCCGCTCTGCCCTGCCCTGCCCTGCCCTGCCCTGCCCTGCCCTGCCCGGCCCTGCCCCGCCCTGCCCTGCCCCGCTCTGCCCTGCCCTGCCCTGCCCTGCCCTGCCCTGCCCTGCCCTGCCCTGCCCTGCCCGGCCCTGCCCCGCTCTGCCCTGCCCCGCCCTGCCCTGCCCTGCCCCGCTCTGCCCTGCCCTGCCCTGCCCTGCCCGGCCCTGCCCCGCTCTGCCCTGCCCTGCCCTGCCCCGCCCTGCCCGCGGAGGGCCTCCGGCCGCCCTTACCGGCGAAGTTCTTGGTGAAGACGAGAGTGACGAGGAGGATGGGGATGAGGACGGTGCCGATGGTGACCACGCGGTCGAAGGGCAGCTCCAGCTTCAGCTGGAGGAGCAGAGCCGCCAACGCGCCCGCCTTGTCATCCTGCTGCCCCGGCAGGATCAGCTCCTTCAGCTTCTCGCCCGCCAGCAGCGCGGTGGCCATGTCGGGGTGGTTATCGATGATGTGTTGCATAAGCGGCGGCGGCGGGCGGCCTCACGCCGCCGGGCCTCCCCGGGGACGGGCGGCGCGCTGCGGCGGGCTGACTGCGGGCGGCGCCCGCCCGGCCTGCGGGAACAACACCGACAGCGGTAACGGCGGGGCCGCGGCCGGGTTCCTCCGAGGCGGCGGCACCATGTTTGGGCCAGGGGGATGCTGCCCCCGCGGGGCCTGCAGCTACCCCCGGCCTCAGGCCGGGCCCTGAGCGCCTTTCCCCCTCCGACAGCCCGGCGGGGCCACCCCCGCAGCCCTGGGGAAAGCGGTGCGAAGGGGCCGGTACGACGATGTAGCCGGGCAGCCGCATCCCCAGCAGCAGTTGCCGCAGCAGCTGTGCGCTCCCAGCCAGGCAGCCTCCCCCTCCCCAAAGCCGTGCAGAGAAATGTCACAATAGGCGGGCGAGGAAAAAAGCCGCCGGGTGACAGCGCTGCGGTGAAACGCTACCTCCGCTCGGCAATTCGGGCTGTACAATAGCGGCGAAGCAGCCGTGCAACAAGCCAGGTTGTAGCTGCCTCCCTCTCTTAAAGTGCCGCAGACAAGGAAGAGGGCATTTACCTGGCAGCTTCGGGTTCCTCGGTTCCCAAGGGGCGGCGAGCACAACCGGTGACTTGTAAATAGCGGAAGACGCGAATAAAACTCACACCGGACCTTCCCGCCGGAAAAAGGTCCCTGCCCCTCCTCAAGTATTAAAGTCGCTCCGGATTGGGAGCGGGAGGCGACTGATGAGTTGATGCTGGTTATTGCAGCGGGTTACCGGTACCTTGCACGGACAAGCCCGCCTGCGCCACGCAGCAGTAACGTGCCGAGCAATTCAAGAAGGGGCGAGCGGGGGCAGCAGCAGCAGCGGCCGCCGGGAGGAGGAGGAGGAAGAGGCGCGAGCAGCCCCGGCACGGACCGCGGGAGCGCGGAGGCCCGGAACGGTTTGGGCGCGAGCGGCTGGAGGCGGCCGCGCGGGGAGCGGACACCGCAGCGCGGGGAGCGGACACCGCAGCGCGGGGAGCGGACACCGCAGCGCGCGGCCGGGCGCGGGGCGGCCGCGGAGCCGGCAGGGGCACGGCACGGCACGCGCCCGGCTGCCGCGCGCAACACGTGGGGGCGGGGGCGGCCCCGGGCGGCGGCAACGGCAACGGCAACGGCCGCGTCCCCGCAGCTGCCGGCGCGCGGCGGCAGCGCGCATGCGCGGGTGTGGGGGGCGCGCGGGGCCGAGCAGAGGTGGGGCAGAAGGGGGGGGGGGGGGACGCTGCGAGGGGAACCGGGGGAAGAGAGCGGACGGTGGGCAGGGCGGAAAGGAGCCCGGGGCCTCTCACCCTCCCCTTCCCCTTCTCCCCTCCCCTCCCAGGCCGGTTGGCAGCGCAGGCAGGGGAGCTCAGGCCCCGGAGTGATGAGGGAAGGGCGGGCTGTGACCTGGAGGTCCGGAGCCTCCGAGCACGTCAGGGTTTAGGTGCTCCCCTTAGAATCCCTTCAGATACTTGCTTTTTTTGTCACGCCTGATAAACCACCCGAAATGTAGAGAGCTACCTGAAATGCCAAGGACATTTCTCAGCTTGCCCCAGCCTCATGGGGTTCAGCCCTGTACCTCAGGGGAGGCAGCAGACCTTGCTGTCCATCTCTGGAACGCTCTGGGAACGGAGCACTTATTGTCACTCTCTGAGGAAAAGCTGGAACACACAGCATCACAGGAGGACATCCGTGCTGCATTACACCTAGCAGCTATGGCATTCAGACTGAAGCTCCCGGGTCACAGTTCTTCCTTCTCAAGTTATGGATTTTATATTTAGTTGTGCTTAGATGAAAACCAGCGATATGCTTAAACAAGTCTTGCTGACATTTCTCTCAAAGATCTGCAGTTGTCATCTGCGACGCAGCACAACTGAGGCAGAGATTTTCACCTTCGCCTTGAAATTTCCCTTTCCCCAGAGGCTGTGAGCAGTATGATGGTCCTGCTTCTTATTCAAGCTTGAATATTGGGCGCAAGCTTTAAATAATACTTCTTGGCAGGGTTTCTTGCCTGCAGGCAGGGATATAATGAGCAAGGCAAGAAGGGTGTTCTTATGGAAACAGCCCTGATGGAGGATCCCAGGCAGCAGATGCAGAACTGTCAGTGCCACATGCTCCTGAACAGTATTAAAGATGAGAAGGCAGGAGAGGCTAAACCAGAAGCTGTCACCATCACCTGTGCAATTTTATTTGCTTCTGTAGGCTCTGTGGCTCTGGTGGACCTCTGTAAGAACCAACATGCAGTATTTCCCTCATGGGCAGAAGTCAGGGAGGAGAGGTACCTCCTCCCTTGTGTCCTGCACCGAGTACAGTGGGTGCATGCAGTGTAGCACAGCAGAGAGTTCTTGGTTACCAGCTGTATTCCCAAGCAGGAAAGCAGTCAGGGCAAGGTAGGAGGCAGAGCAGTGAGGAGTCTGGTGTGGTGAACATGGAGATGGAGGATGGAGTACAGCCTCTGTCCTTCTCACATGTGAGGAGAGGATGGGATGGTTGGTGGGTCAGTCTTCGAACCTCAACAATCCTTCCTTCCTGTGGTGAGGGATGGGCACACCACATTCTTTTGCCATAGCTGTATCTGGGCTACACTTGTATTTTAACAACCCCTAATATACAGGCTTTCCATTCCAACAACAAAGAACTGAAACTTTCCATGCACTTGTAGCTGCTGCTGCCAGGGGGATGATATTGGACAAGGTGGACTGACAGCCTGAGGCAGTGTAGCAAAAGATTCTGCAAACCTTTTGCTCAGATTTTCACTGTTGTAATCATTTCACCATGCTTTTCTCTGTTGTTGACAGTCTTGTCTTTCTCATTGAGGAAGCTGCTGAAAGACCATTCTCCTAATCCTCACTTTGTTGTCTCCTTTTTGAGTCCTTCCTTTTGCCTATCCAGTGACTTATTTCAAAACAAACTGCTGCCTTTTGGTTTTCAGAGGCTTCTTGTGGTCTTTCTCCTATTTTCCCTGCCTAGGCCCTTACCACCTGCCTGCTATCTAACACTGACTGTAGATGCTTTCTCATGTTTTCCCATGAGGAAATAATGCCAGCCTCTAGTACTCATTTCTGAGTAAGCTCTGTGTTAACATCTACAAACATGAAGAACATAAGAGCAGCCATCCTGGATCCAGCTAATACCTTGTGTCTCCAAATGTGGCTGCAACTGGGTAATTAAGGAAGAGTAAAAAAGAGACAACCTGTGTTGATGTTTCTCCCATAAAACTGTCCCAACTTCCATCTGTGTTCCAGAGCTTCCGATGGGTAGTAACCCCCAAAAGGTCTCCAAAAGTGCATTTTTTTCTGGGCTTCTGTTGGAACTGTAGAAATTTCTATCATCCACTGCCTCTTTTGTTAAGGAATTCCACAGGCTAACAACCTACTGGATCAAAATCACCTTGTTCTGTTTGTTTCAAACACAATTTAATTTGATGGGCCCTAGTTATGGGAAAATGTTTGGTTCAATGCCTGTCCATCTTTTCCATGACACATGCTTTTGTACACTTGTCTTCCCCCTGAATCCTATCTAGTTCCACATTTAATATGCAAGGAGTGCTATTGGCATAGAGAAAGAACCATAAATCAGACACTCTGTATTTATGGCACCCACGAGTAATTGAATTTTTCTCTTTTGAAGTTTGCTTCATTATAATATCATTATTCAATGTAATTGTATTGATTTTATAATCTTGCCTGGCAAGATTGTTTCTCTACAGAAATCCAAAGAGACAGTCAGGATGGAACAGTACTGTCAGACCAAAACATGGGTAAACAGAAACCCATGTATTAGTGCAGCAAGTGGGACAGGGGAAGTTACTGCCATAATTTACAGGCAAACACTTCAGCCAAGTTTCTGAGCAATAACATGCTGGCATGTATGCTGCTGGCTAACCTGGACAATAATCAGGTTGTGATAATCCGTGCTAATAAATATTTCACAAGCTGATGGCAGAGTCAAAGTGGGAAGTCACATGAATGAATTCTACCAAAATGAACTATTATTTTTAGACAGTCTGAATAAATAATTTTGGTTTGTCATCCAGAATATATAGATTCTTGAAGGTGAAGTGTGTGGCTTTTTAAAATCTTGGGTTTTGGAGTTCTGAAAGTGAGAAATTTAAAAGCAAATGAGTAATAGTGAGAGAGTGATTACAGATTTTGTCAGAGACACCTGTAGCCTCCAGAATTTGCCTTCTGAGCAGAGGGTACACTGCTTCTGCATGCACGGTGAGGTTTGTCTATTTGAATGTGAAGGCATCTGAGCTAGCTACCCCACAGTACTATTCCTGAATTGTGTAGGAGAAGAAACTACATGTAACAGTGCAGCTGATGTGACTGAATGCAGATGTCCTCTTCAAAATGAGATGAATCATTTCCACATTGGAGGTGTCCAAAGTTTACACATGAATCCCACTCGCTGTTTCTTACATGACTCTGTGTCCCAGCCACTTCCCCAAGGGTGACCGTGTAATGTCCTTGTCAGTTCCGAGTCTCTGGGGAACTGCTGCCTTTTAATCTGCTGCTTTTTAATCTGCGTGGTCACACTACCACGAATCCCTCATGCAATCCCATGGGCTGTCTTTATGGAAAGGATGCAGCTTGCCTAAAAACATCACCGAGGAGCCGGACTGCGAAGCAGCAAGGCTGGTCCAGAATAGGTGATTTTCCTTGCCTTCAGCTGTTGTGGACAAATGAGGGAAGGCTCGTGCGAATCAGTATGACTGATGAACAAGTAACACTTTATTGTGCAGTTATAATACTTATATAGTGCTTCTGTGAACACACCTCCTGTCACCTTGCACCAACAAAACTTATTACTGGACCCCGGATGGTGTTTACCTAAAGGAACAAATCCCAGCTGTACAAGAATGGCAGTAAGGTCCCATGTAATTGGCCTCAGATAAGGAATTCTGTACACAGACATGGAATTGTGCACACCCCTATTCCAGGGTATTCTACAACATTCAGCCAACGCTGTGACTCTCATCCCGGAGCCTTTACTCCATCAGCCCACCTGGGAACTGCATCACCCTGAGCAGTGGTGTGGGGCAGTGTGACCCCCACAGCTCCTCCCGTGGTTGCACCCATGCTCTCGCCGGGCTGGGTCTGGTTGGTGCTGCCAGCCCTCTGCTGGTACTTCTCTTGGTACCTCTGCTGGTACCTCTGCTGGTACCGCTGCTGTCTGCATGAGCAGCACTCATGCCTTTGCAGATGCACCCAGCAAGATGAGACTGAGTAGGACTGGCAATGGAACTGGCAGATGGCAGCAAGCTGTGACAGTGGGTCTTAGCACTGAGGTGAGGGTTTTGGCAGTAAAGTGAAGTGTGATGCCAGATGATAGTGAAAAGTGGCAACTGGTGATGCAGCCAGGCTGTGTCTGCTGGCACTGGTATGAGGCTTTAACAGCAAGAGGAGGCTCTGTGCTCCCTCTTAAGAAAAAGTGACTCTTGACAATCAGATAAGACACTGCTCCTGACATCAGTGAAGTATGTTTTGTAGTAATGCATATCTCCTTGCTAATGGATCTCAACTTCTGGGATCATTTAGGTCTTTCATCTTCTCAGTCTTGCAATTCCCCAGGAAATCCTACTCAACAGGCCTTGAAAAGTTTCATCTCACTGATCTGAATATTATTTCACAAGCAGAAGTTGGTGATCGACAGCAAATTTTGCTCCCTTCCATTCAGATGATGTAAGATGATACAAAGATTATACAACTAGCCTGGTTAGAAGGCTTACAGAAGGAGTACTGATTCCCAGGTCCCTTTCCTTTTCCTATCTACTTGATGTTGGTAACACGTTCAAGCAAAAAGGGGCTTGTGCAAGTGACAGGAGATGGTGCTGACCCTGCAGGCCTGGCTGGTGACAGCAGGGTGTTGGGCTGTCTGTCTGCTTTCTTGCCCTCCTCATGTTTCTACTTCAGTTTCTCTCTGCTTTGCAGACAAAAGCAGAGATGGCTGAGGGAAGATGTGATCTGGCCCGGGCTCTTTCCCCCTGCCATGATCTGCCCCCATGTCAGCAGTGTAGGCTGCAGAAGACTGATTTCTGCCTTCCTTTCCATGTCCTCCTGGTGTTCTCTTGTGCTACAAAAAGCCTATGGTGAAGCTCTGAAGTAACAAGACATTCTTTTAGTGACTTCTGCACTGTCTGCTTGCCATGTGCAGGGATGCACTTGGGTGGGAGCAGTGGGGGGTGCAGGGCCCTGCTCAAGCATGGCTTCAAAACCAGCTACTGCCTACCATGGGAGCCTGGGGGGCAACCGAAACTGTTCAAGGGCAAAGAATGTGAGCACAAAAAGGGGTTATTCTGTTGCTCTGGTATGCAAGCTGCCTCTGCATAAAACAAGAAACTTCTTGGCTTTATATTCCAGTTAGGAGGAAAGTCAAGGCTAAAGTGAGACAAGAATTCTCTCCAAAATGTGTGTGATATAGAAGAAATGTAACCAGCTTGAATGAAAGCATCTGAAGGGAGTCTTGGGAATATCTAGATAAAAGTATGAGCAATACTGTATTGGATCAGAACTGCCTAGATAAGTGTTAGAAACACCAATTTTGAGTGTGGATGTAGCAGAATTTTCATAACGAGGAAAAAATAGTTAGGGGCAGGTCATTAAGTACATCCTACTTGTCTGAGAGGAGTCTATGCAGAGAAAGGAAGGTGCAGGGCTGATTAAAAGGTGGGTTCAGGAAAATAAGGAATAAATGCTAGAAATCAAAATAGTTCCATAGGAAAAAAAAAAACCAACACACCAAGAAATAATTAAAATAGTAGGAATTAGATATAATCTGATGGAGAACAAAGAAGGGTGGGATATTCTGGTCACAGACACTTCCAGTGGTAAAGCTGACCTGTGGCCCCAAGCTCCCCAGGATGGTGCACAACACCCCTGGGACAACCCACTGGGCTTTCTTCAGGTCCAAAAGACTTGGAGGGCAAGGGTGGGGTGAGCAGGGACAGTCTCATCCCTTAATACTGAGTGGAGAAGTGAAGGCAATAGAAGAGAGAGCTTGCATGAGGTTTATACAATTTCTTCTGAGTAATAGAATTGTGAATTTCTACTATTAGTAACAGGTAACTCAGAATTGTTGTGTTAGTAGTGATACAGTTGTGAACAAGTACTGCTAGTATTAGGTGTTTGTTCAGAAGTCAATTAAGGTTTTATCAGTCTCCTAGAGGTGTACTGGTTATTAATAAACATAATTGTTAATCAGCTACATCTTAGGTCTCCAGTCTAAAGGAGAAGAGTCAGACACATAATATACTATGGTAATGATTTAAAAACCAATTTATATGCAACAAGCTACAAGCATTTAATTTCCTGAAGATTTCCCAGCTGGTTACCCACAGTGGCCAAGAAGATGAAACAGGGAGTGCTTCTGTGTCCTGTGATGTGGGACTTCTGCAGTGTTGACCTACTGCTTTTTTCTAGTGGCATTATGGGATTTATCACTGTGGAGTCATCTCTTTCTTTCTCTCTCTCTCATTCTCTTTCTCCCTTTTTCTCCCTCATTCTCTTTCTCTCTTTCTCTTTCTCTTTTTCTCTTTCTCTTTCTCTTTCTCTTTCTCTTTCTCTTTCTCTTTCTCTTTCTCTTTCTCTTTCTCTTTCTCTTTCTCTTTCTCTTTCTCTTTCTCTTTCTCTTTCTCTTTCTCTTTCTCTTTTTCTCTTTCTCTTTCTCTTTCTCTTTCTCTTTCTCTTTCTCTTTCTTTCTCTTTCTCTTTCTCTTTCTCTTCTCTCTCTTTCTCTCTCTCTTTCTCTCTCTCTCTCTTTCTTTCTCTCTCACTTTCTCACTTTTTTCTCTCCCATCTCTTTTTTTCATTCTTTTCCTTTTATCTTCTCTTTTTCTCTCTCTCTTTTGCCTCCCAGTATATGTGCCATACCTTCAAGAGGGTTATATCACTTTGCATGTGTTAATTGTCAAATTAAACTTTATACTTGCACCCAACCCTTGGTGGATGGACTTTGTTATTATGGTTCTAAAAACTGTAAGTTACTTTGAACCATAACAGTGGTGCAAGCCCAAGTCTGTAGCCCAAGTGTGGATGTTTTGTGGGGACTCTATGGTGGCTGAAGACAGTGAGACACAGTGTTGAAACGCTTCAGTAGCAGAGACTGCAGATGCATACAGAGTGCTCATGGCAGGGAATTCTACAGCATTAGAAAGGTTGGACATGGTAGAGTGTGGGACTTAAAGATGAAATTAGCAATATGAGACTGAAGAGGCAATTAGCCAGAGCCCACTGAAGTACAGAAACTAACACCAAGGGAAAAACAAAACAAAGCAAAACAGCACCTTAAAATGTATTTGCATTTAATTTTGGCAGTTTGTGCCAGAGGAGACTAAAGACATATATGTGTTGTGTATTGAGTTGATGGTGTCTTTATACTTCTATCTTTCTGTTGCCAGAAGACAGCTTGTTTCTTGTTTTATTCTCTTGCTTCAAATTTTAAAGTTCTGACAAAAGCAAGCAAAGCTTAACTGCTTTGTTCAGTACAGATTGCAATCAGCAACATTCTTTCAAACTCCACTCTGAAGCTTTCAAAGTAGAGGCTTCATCTTGCCAGTGAGTGGTATTAAATATCACATGGAAGGCTGTCAGAATGCCAGTTCTGTGTAGCAAGGAGCATTTAAAGTTGAAGTAAACTCATACTGCAAATGAATGAGGAAATACAGATGAGATGATGATGGCTTTTTTTTTTTTTTTTTTCAGTAAACCCTAAGTGAAGGGTTAAGAGCCCTGATTTCTGCTGCTAGTCCTGCTTGTTTTAGCATCAGGAGCTAAAATACATAATATCATTTGGAGCAAGGAACAAAACTCTCCAGGACTCATGAAGTGCCAGGAGTCCTCATCTCTGTGCTACACACAGGTCCCCTTTCCTTGTCCCCTCTCCCTGATCCTGTTAATCTTGCACTCTCTGCTGTACATTGGCTCTGCTGCAGCAGGAGGGACAGGGAACACCACTGCTTTCCACTGTTCTGTAGCATGATTAGGCATTTTATTGAGAAGTACATATTCAAATTCTTCAGGCTCAAAAGGGCTTAAAGCTCAGATTTTTCACTTTTCAGGGAAGCACTCTAAGGGTGTCATTTTGTCTCCTTTGCTACAGGCTATAAAAATTGCCTTAATGAAAATAAAGGAAAATGCTTATGTTGTAATTTTACAGTTGCTAAGAGCATTCATTTATTGCCTTGCTATTTCTGTGCATCAGCCTTCAAATAAATGATGTATTAGAGGAAGTAAAGTTTTAACCTTTGACATATAGAAGTCATAGTGGAGGGATTTCTTCTTTAGCATGTTTATAAAGAAATTCTAGCTGAGTGGGTTCTGCATGGAGCTCTGAGATATGCAGGATCAGCTGTGCTGCCAGGAGGCTCAGGGTACTGCTGCTACCCTGGAGGGACTTAAGGAAGAGAGCTGTGGATGGTACTGCTGGGCAAGCAACAGAGAGAGGCTGTGTTCCAGGAGGCAGAGAAATGCAGGAGAAAAAGAGCAGAGAACTTTGCAGAGGTTTGTGGAATAAGGAGTGAGTAGAGCTGAGGGACAGCAACGTCAGTTCACAACCACTCTAAAAACTTACAGCATGTTTTCCTGTGGCCTGTGATTCCGTACAGAGTTAAGAGTACACAGCCCCCCTCTCCTTGCACCACAGGTCAGACCTCTCTTTTTTAATCTGGTCTTTCCATTTTTGCTCCTGCAGAGTGAAGACAATTCCAGGGAGATGTACATCTCAAGCAAGTGGAGAGGAGAAACAGTTCTCATCCAGAAACAGTTCTCATCATTCTAGGATGAGAAACCAGTTCTCATCCTAGCCAGCCCTGCATCACAAGTTCAAGTGTAGACCTGAAAGTGAAAGGAAAGGAGGACAGGCAAGAAGGTGGGTGAAACTCCTGCATTTTTGCAGTTTTGTTGATGTTGCAGCCATTTTGATAGGGACAGTTAACTGTTATTGTCAATCAGTTGTTCCAGCTACACAAATATTTTAACCCCATTGCAAAGCCATGGCAAAATTAATACAGGTTATAATTTGTTTTTAACACTTAGTATTGTCTATTTAATTGTAAGGAAATGAAAAGGAGCAGCTGTGCCAATATATTATTAATGTAACTGAAAACAATGAATAATCTACACGGTACATTTATAGGGATCCCCATGTCCCCAAGCCAGCAATCACAAAGATTTACATTTTAATTGATATTTTATTCTGTAAAGGAAAATAAAAGCCCTCAGCTATCTAAGGCCTTACAGTTAATTAGGCATAAAATACTTCATAAAGATTAAGAGTGCCCTCATTCCAGGAGTGCTCAAAAAAAGAAAAAAAGAACAAACCATCCCCAAAAGGTAAAAGAAGCACTTTAAAACCTGTAAGCTATCAGTACACTTATGTTTTAACAACAGTTAACAATCCACAAAACAGCACATGGACTGGCACTCATTAGTATTGTAAGGCATGGCATAAATCTGAGCACATGTGGCATCCCTAATTTTCATTGCCTGCTTTAACCTTAATTCTGTAGTTCCTATGAGGGTGCATTGTTTGGTTAAGGGATCCATCAGTATGTAGGCTCTACTCCACAAACAAATATTCTCCTCTAGTGTTCCAGTTACAGACTGAGACAAACTCAAGTCACAGCTGCAGGTACATGCTTTTGAAATCTTGAAGATGATTTTCAAGCCAATGCCATTTTGCTTTTGTGTTCCACGTGCACTGGCCAGTCCTGCCCTGAATATTCTCAATATAAAGGCTGTAAAGTAGAATTGCTGAGAGCTTGTTTCAGTAGGGGTTGAATGGATTTCTGCAGTCATGAACCATGGCCCTGAAAGACTGGAGTACCTCCCTCACAGCCGTGATACCCTACAGACATTGTGGAGCCATTATTGATCATCCTGTGTCAGCAAGGCACCATAATCCCACCTACCATGCTGTGTCTTGTTCTGCTGCTCCTCGTGTTGATGGATGAGAACACAGCATTCATCATGCTTGCCAGATTTCTCATATGCTTTGTGTTCAGTCTCCATGCTCAGTGCCTTCACTTCATGATGAGCTGTCTCTCTGATCCAGTGTCCCAAACCACAACTGTCAGCAACATGGGACAGTGTGCAGGCCCTGCAGAGCCATATGCCTTGGCAGACTGACACAACTTCTGCCCTTGAGCATCCTAAGAAAAAGCAAGTATCACAATGAACCACAAGGAAGTGTCCTGGGATGAGCTCTTCATTCCCATGGAGAGGGTGGATTTGTCCCTCCCAAGCACCACAAGACTGTTGAGCACAGCACAAGCACAGTAACCATCCACTGGAGCCTGTTAGGCACAGCAGCATGTGTGGGAGCAAAGGGAGTTCTTCTGTCTCAGCCTTGGCATGCAGATGTGTGGACACTTCCTTACACATATGTGCCTCATAAGGTCAGTTATTTTTTTGTTTATTTGATTTATGGGGGTCAGGCAGCCTTTGTCACATCTTTTGGCAGATGCTGCTGGGTCTGAATTTGGGCACTAGCCTATCCTCAAGAAATGTTCCAGTGTAAAATGAACCAGATACTGGAAGGCACTTAGTGTCCAGAAGACTTTACACATTCTACATTGTTAAAAGAAAACAGAAAAGGTAATGCAGAACCAGAACACCATTTTCAGTGGCTTTTGCTGTCTAGTGTTTGCAAACAGACACATACAAATTGAGATTTCCTGGCAATTATTTCAAGACGTGGGCATATTTTCCTATAGATGCCAGAATGCTTATTTCTGGAACAAGAAGATTAGACAAAACCAAGTAAAACCAGTGCTTTGTCTACTTAATAATAAAGCTGGTTTTAATAATAATATAGCAACAAAGATAATGAGTTAAAATAGAAAAATACTATGTTTTTAGAGTTCAAGAACTCATAACCATCTTTTCCCCTTTGAATGAACTTTGAGCCTATACATGAATATTTTGGCTTATTTTCAACTCAGAGATTTGAAAGTGACTGAAGTAAAGAGCTGAGAAGGGAAAAATTCTTGCAGCATTTCTTAAAAAAAATTAGGATCCAAATATATGTGAGAAGTACAGAGAATTCTCAACAGCAGTGTTCAGTCTCCTTACCCCAGATATTACCTAACATAGTACAGTGAAAACGTTTTTACCCCTCCCTGTCAGAACCAGCTGTAGTCCAGCAGCAGCAGGGAACATCTGCTTTGCAGCTGCTTAGAAGTAAGCAAAAAACAGTCAAGTCCTTCTAGGCCACCCAGTAGCCTTGTCCCAGCTTTCCACAGGGATTAGTAGCTCAGGTGTATTGGGGACAAAGGTAAGAAAGCTGCATGGGCTGAGCAGGACCAGGAATTAGTTCTACAGGAATCTGGAGTGCTGAGCTATGCCATGCAGGGTCATCAGTCTGACTGTAGTTTTTGCTGTCAGCATCTCTGTTACCTAGAGTATTGGGCTACCTGGATTTGGGCTCCACTAGCCTTTTGTATCCTTGAACTAAGTAGAACTACAGTTCAGAACCTGAATATTAAATACACTTTCTGTAATTTACATCCTCTGAGTAATTCTGATGACTTAATGTTAAAATGATATACAAGCAAATTTAATGCCTAAAATTATCACAAGGCAAACTAAACTGATAAAGGTTTGAAGTAAATCTGTCTTGTTCCAGAGACAGTAATTATCAGTCCTTCAGTAAAGGACAAAATTGCAAACAGGGCCTCTCAGATATGTTTTATCTGCTTGCTTTAGACAATTTAGAAAAAAATAATTTTTTATTTGTCTTTATTTGTCTGTTTCAGGAGATTATTGAGGAAACATTTTTCTCTGCACCTTCCCATGAGTAGGAAAGAATGCATGTTTGAACAATAGAGATTCTAATTAGGATTAGGGAAAAAAATGCTGCAAAGGTTGTCAAACATGAGGAGAGGTTGCCCAGAGAAGCTGTGGGCTCTCCATCCTTGGAGCTATTAAAAAAACTGATTGGAGCTATTAAAAAAACTGATTGTACATGTCTCTGAGCAACCTGGGAGCAGGTTAAGGGCTGTGGGATGGAATAAATGATTTTGAGAGATCCCTTCAAAGGTAAGCCTATTCTATAATCTTATGTTACACGGGCAGCATTTCATGTCTCTGCTACATCTGGGAAGATGCCCAAAGCCAAAAAGAAAATACACCTCAGAGCTACTGTGGTTTAAGTGCTGTATAGCTGCTGTAAATCATGTCCTTCCAATCCTGGCTGCAAACATTTTGCTTTGTAACTGATACCACCAGTAAGAGCTATTAGGATAAGATTACCTGCAACACATCCATTGAAGAGCTGGATTCTCATCTATCAAGGTAAGAGGTTTTACTTGTAATCCTATGAATGTAACTGATGTAGCCCCAGGGAAACTGTTTTTAATTCATGTGTTGTTCTGTTTTGGGAAGCCTGCACATGCTGCTGGTTTTGTCCCTGGTTCTGTAAGCCCTGACACACTTTCTTAATTTCATTGTCCTACACAGTCAGCCATACTAAGAAGAGTGGAAATACTCACATTAGTAGGGCTAAGTCACTGCACACATTTGCAAATGGTCTGCACATTGTTTGGCACAAGCAGGCTCCAGCCTGGCTGAGCTGGGCACTGCTGCATTCTAGATGTAATAACATAGAGGTCTGCAGTATTAACTTCATTGTACTGAGCTACTTACCTCTGAATAGAGAATGGTTGAATGATTTCTAATTTTGCTGAATTTCTGTTATAAAATACAGATTTTGGCAGAAGGCCCTAGTGCAGAGTATGTGTGATGCTGCAAGCTAAAGTTACTGATCAACACCCTTTTGTCTGTGTGGATAAACACAAGTGGTGAAGTTCCTTATATAAACTTGGAACAGATGAAACCCTAACAGCTGGACAGATCAGAGAGGGTAAAGCTGTCAGTCATGATGCAGAAAATGGAGTTAACACTAAATGAGAGTTTTATTTTGAAAGTAGCAGGAACATAAATGTAATACAGTACAGTAAGGAGATACTTTGTATTCCATCATTATCTACAGAACTTGTTAGTAAAATAACCAGTCCTGTGAAAAAAACACACCAAATTAGGGCAACCAGTTAATTTACAGTTTATTAAGGAGGTAATTAGGAAATAATCTGAGTAATTTTGAACTTAAAGGACTGTTTAAACCTCAGAGAAGTTCTATTTAGTCTGGGAAAAACTTAACATTTTAGCCCTAATTAAAATGAGTGCCATGACATAGTGAACTGCAGGCCATGTAGTTTGCCCGGAGGAGAAAATGTAGAGTGGCTATAATATTGCAGCTGATGGTAGTCCACAAGGTAAGGGCACACACTGCCCCAGTGTGAAGGCAGTTGAATGGATGTGGCTTCTTCCCTAACCTTGTGACATCAGTTCATGTAATATTCTCTGCTGTCAAGAACCAAGGGCTTTCCAGCTCTGTACAGTCCCATAATGTCTCTGTAGCTTCTTGTAACTTATCTATTTTGTGGAGAAGCTGATGAGAACACCAGGAACCCTGAAATCTACATCTGAAACAAATTCTATATAATACATTTGGACAAAATAACAAATTTGGTTGATAAACTCTGAAATAATTACTTGATGCAACATTCTTTTGAAGGAATTTATAAGATATTAAATATGTACTCTTTAACTTGTTGATACAGAAAACTGCAGGATATTCAGCAGCTTGCTGAATCCCAAGCTGCTAGATATATGGCAATAATAGCGGCATACATATTTGATGGAAAAATCTTATAGCTTTAGTTTTTTTCGATAAAACTTCTGCTGGAGCAGAATTAAATTAGAATATAATAACATTTTCACACTGGAATAAAAAGTCAAATAAAAAACCAGTCAAGTCAAGCAATATCTGCAGAAAATGTGATGCTGCCCTTCAGGCATTCGGCTTAGGATCTGTGGGCTGTAGTTGTTCCTCATGATCCTAAAGCCACAAAAGGAAAAAAAAGCTTTGCAATATTAGATCAGAGTGTATTTTCTTATTGAGTGCAAGATAAAGCCTCATTTTTTATTAGTAAAAGAAATAAAACTGGAAAAATTATTAAAGGAGTGTCCTAGTAGCAGCAATATTTAACAGTTATTCTGACAAACCTGGACAAACAGACTATTATCTGAAGAAAGAAACAAGGCAGCTGTGTAAGCCCTCCTCTGCATCACCCTGCAGAAAGCAGGAGTGACTGTACCAAAGCCTAAAAATCACAGCATGAAACTGCTGGCAGTGGGAGATAAATCAGGCTACAGTTTCTTTAAATGCAGTGGATTTGATCAGTCTGAGGCACTGCAGAGGGCATGAGGTAATTCCTTACTTTGCTAGGCAGAGGGAGGTGCACACCTCCCCAGGCACTGCTGATGCAGATGAGGTGGAAGAATTGGTGAGGTACCTGTCTCATTCTATCTGTGCTAATGGAACTGCTCAGCTGTTAATGGATTGTTACCCTGCCTACATCTACTGCAAAATGTGCAGACAGCTGTTCAAAAATCTGCATTAAATCTATAATATTCAGTTAAAAGAGGAGAAAGAGATTCAGGGAGTACCTGACAGGTCATCACTTAAAGGTTTTCAGCCCCAATGCATGCAAATAAACACAGATGAAAAGACAAGGCACTTCCTGAAAATTTTGGTTTCTTTTTTAAGTTATACTTGCTCCTGAGCCTCTAATGAGGTTCCTTCCTTTGCAATCAGTGGAGAGTGGAAAATGTCCTTATACAGAGCCTGTATCTGCACTATGTGAAGCAATTGCTTTTCAAAGCATCAAAAATATAAAGGCTTAACTTTGCAGGTGGCAACAGTACACAGATATTTTTAAAACTTAGTGTTTGGTATAACCTTTAACTGGAAACTGGGATAGTTTCATTTCAGATGTTCTTAACCAGTTCTGCAGTTCCCAGACTTGACAGTGATTTGGGTAATCAAAAGCCCCACAAGTCTGACTGCATGGAAGTTGTGGGTTTGTTCACACTTACTCCATTTGTTGTCTATATTTACATTCAGACAATGTCAAACTGAACAAACATTGTGAACCTCTCAGCATATATCCCTAACCTACTGCACAAAAAGGAGATGTAGAAAAAAAGTTGCAACTCTTGAAATAAAGAGATCTACAGTTTCCCTTTCCTTCTGGAAGCAAGTTCAAAAAGCCTGTGAAGTTCATGAGGTTACTCACAAGCTTAAATTCCATTATTCTTCCCATGGAGTGCTAAGCTGTCTAGGCAAATGACTGAATTTCAATGGCATTGCTCACATGAGTGAATTTCAGGAAGGAAGTGTCTAGGCCCTATCTTCAGATCACATCAGATAATCCCTTGAGTTGTTTTGTCATTCAGCCAAAGGCTTGCTAACACAAATTCTGTTTGGAATTTTGTCTGAATACAAACAGCTGCAACTTCAGGCTTGTGGATTACAAGGTATGGCTTGCAACAGATTTCCATTCACAATTGCAAAAACTGCCCATTAAAAACCTGGAATGGCAAATTCCTTTTACAGTAGCAGCACAAGGAATTACTGACATAGACATTTTTGGAACACACTTGCTCCAGGATCTCAAACATAATTTTACTTTGTAGGAAATAGCAATAAGCTTGATGCACTGGGGACTGGCAGAAGAAAAGAAAGGAGAGGGGTACTCCAAGAGATTTAAAAAACGTAACTACCTACCCTGTGAGGTAAGAGTTGATTTCAGGCTGGTTCTCTGAACAATTTACTCTTAAAATACTTGAAGCATCATTTATAAAAGGAACATGTTTGAGACATTAATGTGTGGTTCAAAGCACTATCTCCAGACCATTCACTCCCATATCAGGTATGGTCCATGCATGGATGGTTTGTGTTCTTTAAGTGTTAATTCATCCATAGTATGTTACTACTAAAGCCTGCACTCTGCTCTTACTTGGCTATTCACAGGATGATGCAAACACTAGGACATAAGAATGAAAACCAGAAGAGAAGGTTATCTTTATCTGTTGACATGTCTTGTCATGCTGAGGAAACAATGTTAGCTTACTTTATTTCAAGATATTTTTACAGGGAGGCAGCAGAACAATAAAGATTATCTTTTAAGTCCATATCACATCTTCTTAACTTTAATTCCAGACAATCTGGGAAAAGATTACATACCAATTTGCAAATGACAGCATTCATCTGCCTGTAGTGGATTTACTTTTATTTCTACTGTTAAATTATTAAAAAATGAATTCTGCTTTTTTTTTTTTTTTTTTGGTGATCTGTTTCTTTCTGTGTGTACTTCTACAGTGAGTCACTTTTTAAAAAAAAAATCTGTTCTTTCAATTTTCTCTTGCTAGCTATTTTTGTGGTGGTAGCAATAACTCTGGAAGCAAATGCAGTTGATGTACAGGGCACTACCATACAGGCCACATGTGCTTAGAGCTCACAATCATTTTTAAGGCTTAACTACAGGACATCATGAAGTACAAAAGATTATATTACAGTTGCTATTTTCAGTGCAAATAAGACGGTGACATTTACCTGGAGTTTATTTGAGATGACTTCCTACCTAGGTAGCAGTACCTAGTACAACATACTTAAAACAAAAGCTTGGTCATATTATAATGAAGAAATCAGAGTGAAGACCAGCAAACAAGTTGCTTTCAAAGATGAGTATTGGCTTAAGTAAAATTAATGACCAGACTGAGAAAGTTAATTACACACCTTTTACTGGCCTAACATTAATGGTTCCTTGGCTTTGAAGTTAAGTATTGCCACGTCTGAGAAACTTCAAGTCTTAATCCAGCACAACTTAATGACGACAGAAATTTGGACAAGTCAAATGACTTGCATCATCTGCCAGTGTGACAGCAGTACAGCATGCACTGAACTTGAGAGGCTCTGCCAGGCACGGTGCCTACAAAATCCAGTGTGCTATTCCAAGGATAGAGATGCATATATATCTGGAGGGTTACATGGCTTGTAATTACTGTCACTGTCCTTTTCTATAGCAAGACTCGAGCAGTGTCCAGAGAGCTTTCTGCAAAACACGAATGATAGAGGTGAAAATGCCTTCCGGTCACTGTCCCGATCCAGAAAGACATTTTAGTCACTCTACAGGGAATGCTGGATTTATGCTGGATTTATTCTTCCGCCTCATTTATCCCATCTGTGCTATTTGCTTCTTAATTTAAGGATAGCAAAAAGGGCAATTTTCACCACTCTTTATAGAATCATAGAATCATAGAATCAGCTGGGTTGGAAGGGACCTCAGAGATCATCAGGTCCAACCCTTGACCACTACCGCTGCGGTTACCAGACCATGGCACTGAGTGCCACATCCAGTCTCTTTTTAAATGTCTCCAGGGATGGAGAATCCACTACTTCCCTGGGCAGCCCATTCCAATGTCTGATCCCACTATCAGACATTGTCTGATATCATCCATTGTCTGATATCATCCATTCCAATGTTCTGTTCCCACTATCCCGCCCTCTTCATTACCTCAGGGGATGGCTGCTAGCGACAGAACAGGAACTACTGGGAGGGCCCTGACTTCCCCAAAATATTTTCAGCAAATTGCCCAGAGCTGACTAGGTACGTGTTTTTTGAGCTTCTCCCCTGCATACCCCTGCTTCTGGGGGTCTCTGCGGGTGCTGCTCCGCTCAGCCCCAGGTATACCGGAACCGGCACCGTGCGCAGGGCCTGCACCGCGCTGGGGCACCCGCGGCTCCCGGGATGCGCTGTGGGCTGCACCCCGGCCACTTTCCCTCGCCCTGGGGACACCCACCTCGCCCCAGTGACATCCCGCTGAGAACAGCAAATGCAACAGCAAAGGTTGCAGCACCGGGGCTTTTCCTTCAGAGCACATTTTTGCCTTGTTATCAGCGCAGGGTACGTGGTTGCTTCAAAAGCTTTGCTGCTGGGGGTGACCTCGCTTCCTGTTCGCCTCCTGTTCATTAGCAGAGCTGCTCTTCTGGTTGCTCTGCCCCCTCCAAACACACTCAGATATTGAGAGCAATCCCCAGCCAGGCTGACATAATAAGATATGACTGAGATAATCTTCCTGGTATTCATACAGGGACAGATTTTGCTGCTTTTCAGCCATAACACTTCTCTTACAAAAACACAGTGAGGCCACACCTCGAGTCCTGTGTCCAGTTCTGGGCCCCTCAGTTCAGGAAGGAGATTGAGGTCCTGGAGCAGGTCCAAAGGAGGGCAACCAGGCTGGTGAAGGGACTCCAGCACAAGTCCTGTGAGGAGAGGCTGAGGGAGCTGGGGGTGTTCAGCCTGGAGAAGAGGAGGCTCGGGGAGACCTCATCGCTCTCTACAACTCCCTGAAAGGAGGCTGGAGCCAGGGGGGGGTTGGGCTCTTTTCCCAGGCAACTTTCAACAAGACAAGAGGGCATGGATTTAAGTTGTGCCAGGGGAAGTTTAGGTTGGATATTAGAAAGAATTTCTTTACGGAGAGGGTGATCAGCCATTGGAATGGGCTGCCCAGGGAAGTAGTGGATTCTCCATCCCTGGAGGTATTTAAAGAGAGACTGGATGTGGCACTCAGTGCCATGGTCTAATAACCACAGCAGTAGTGGATCAAGGGTTGGACTTGATAATCTCTGAGGTCCCTTCCAACCCAGCCAATTCTATGATTCTATGAAAACACACATTATGGGAGAGCTTTCTGCTCACATAAAAGCAGCCAATTAGCCCCACTTTTATGGAAGCAAAGTATTTTTTGGGACCCTAGCTTTACTGTATGTCACTAAAGATGTGCCCAAGCATGTGACAACCTGACACACAGGACATATGTCATGGACCATCCCCCTGCTTTATCACCCATACTGTTTTATGAAAGAACTGAGAAGCCACAAAGAACCAAGCACCCAGCTCCCTCAGGCACCAGCTAGAATAGCATCATCTGCACCTTCAGATGCCCAGGTGCAAATTCAGTGCTACTGTTGGATACCTCTCCTTATGGACATGGGAATACTTATTATGTCTCCATTATTAATCACTGCTACTCAAAGTTCCACCACTTCTCACCTTCCCTTAATTTTGATAGTTTGGATGCAATTTTTTTGCCAGCTGACAGAACTACAATGAGTGAAGCATAAACCACAGTATTTACATACTTTTACCTTTTACACTATGTAAATTTTTTACACTTCAAAGTGTAAATAAACCAAACCCACTGCAGTTATTTTCCTGAAGATGGTAAATGAGTTCTTATTAAAGTGTACCTAAGCACGTGGAAAAGGACCAATGATCTGTCCAGTACTTATCTATATGGGAATGTTATTTCCCAATATGAAGAGTATATATTTGAAGAGATGCTGAACTCTCCCATGTTTATTTTGCATCACAAACACTTTTAACTGTTCATTCATTTTGAAGTGGTCTAAGATTATTCATGCAAGTCTCTTGGACTTGCAGTGCTGGTGTTTTATTTCAGGAGTGCTGTTATACTGAACAGCTCTTCTCCTTGAACAATACTCCAAGGTCCTTGGCACCAGTCTTTTGTAAATTTAAATTTATCCACAAACTTAGTAAGATTGTACTTAAACAGGCCTTACTTTATTGTCTGATCACTCTTGTTATTGAGAATAACTGGATACCAATTTCACCTGACACCTCACGTTAAGAAACTTCCTGATACCAATGTTCCATCATGACTCAGATGACTGAGCTCTGCTACCCTCAGAATTGCTGTACTAATGCAGCTTTTCTGTAGTGATCACTGAAACATTTAGTTTTGTTCCACTGTATTCCACAGGTGTGTAACAGTTTACATCAGCAACCTTTGCTTCCTCAGCAGGAGAAAAAAAAAAATAATTCCAGTTGTGCTCTTTTCCTAAATACTAAGGGAAACATCCCTTCATAGCTAACGCTGCTTTTCATTAAGGTACAGGAGGACTGCCTCCTGCACTTCCAGGAAAGGGATGCAGGCAGCTAGGGCAGTTTTTGCTTCACTTGGCTTCAGTTATCCAGAACTTTGCATGGTCTCAATTTTTAGGGTCCCTCTCCAGTCAGTGGAGTGGGACAGGCACATTTGGGGATTAATTTGCATAATCTAGGCACATTTGAGGTTGAAGTAAACCACCTTCTAGAATAATTCCTCTCCATCAGCTAGAGAGCAGCCCAGACAATCTAGAAGAAATACAATTCAGGCATTTACATTACCAGCTGTGTATGCACCAGATCACGAGAGAGCAATCTTCTGTTCAGTTCTAGCACTTCCACATCCTCTGCACATTCCAGTTAGCAAAAGGAAGTCATACACAAAGAGCATCAAAAAGAAGCAATTAAAAATTAAGTGGCTAATTCTTTTGGAGGGTTTTGTTTGTTTCTGTGCAGGTATACATAAACTAGGAATTGTTTCCTCATTTTCCCTTTCTTGACTGTATTCTTTCCTTAGTTTCTCCTGGCTCCTAATTTTTTCTTCCTGAAACTGGTATTCCTTAAAGGAACTGCTAATTCTAGACCAGAACTATTGATTTTTGCCTTCTGGACCAATTCTAAGACTTCCCAAACTTAACATTTCCACAGCAATTTGTTCTCCATTTACATGCAGTTCTTTATTCCATGGTCTGAAGTTTGGCTTCTGTCTTTCTGCAGCACATCACCTCCTCACTTACTGTGCTCCTCTGAGACAGCGCAGTGGCAGCGTTTCCTTTTCCTCTTGTAGAACAATTCTCAAGAAGTTAATACCAAAATATCTTATAGATACTAAGATATAGCAACACAAAGCTGTAAGGAAACTTAAGCAGTTAAGAGGAGATTTTTCACTCCCACACTTCACTATATGCTGGAGGAACACCCTTCCCTTCCCCACAGCTTAGAGGCATATTGCATTTGCCTGACCATTACTCTTAAAAAAACAAACCCAAAGACAATTGTTTAGAGTATGCAAATTTTAACAAGTCTGGTAAAACTGAGGCAAATGAGTTGTTTCTGAATCTGTGATTGAATGCTGATATTCTTTTTTTTTTAGTTGCAGAAAACCAATATTGCTTTTTAAAAGAATTTGTTTCTTATTAAGATTTAGAATGCTCCTTATTCTGGCATCTGAATTCCAAAATGTGCTGCATAATACTCCTTGACACACCAAGGCAATTTTATTTAAAGCAGAAAAGGCTATTAAACTTAGATTTCAAATCAAGGCTGCAGACAGTAAATAGCAGATGCACTTGTTTGCTATGGCTGAATTCTATTTCTTGCCCTACTGATCTGATGTCTTTACTGGAATAATGGGCCCTATGGAAAAAACATGATCACACAGGGTGATAAATACAGGCTGTAACCACTTTTTTTTTTCCTCCCCTTCCCTCCCCCCTTCAGCTATAGACAATTTTTCAGGAGGATGAAGGACAGAACAGGGCTCCCACCCCCCCTTAAGTGGAAAAATACACATAGCATATCTGCAAAGCCCAGTCAGTGTGGCACTGGCCAGCATCCAGCCATGTATCTTGCACTGCTGAGCTGGTATGACCTGAATAACTACACTCTTGTCAGAGAAAAAAAAAAACAAACTAAGAACTCTTCTAGATTTTGTATGATAACAAGCATTTTTCATGACTTTTGCTGAGTAGTAAAAGAAAAATATCACAAAGTACATCAAGCAGATTTTTTATTTTTGTAGAAACTGATGTCAATATGCAAACTATTACAGTTAAAAGGTTATTAACTCGGAGCTATTAAGTATCACAATAAAATCAACCCTCTGCTACTTTGCTACACAAGGTCCTGGAAATACTAGTTAATTGTTCTGGATTATATCTTGCAGTTAAGTAAGCATCATCTGTCTCTACTATCTGTTCTTCATGGAGCACTGAAGAGAGCACAAAGCCCAATGCCACAGAGCAAGACTGGCAGCAAGTCTAAGCAGGGGTTTGTGAGATGTGGGACATCATAACCATCATGAAGCAAGAGATCTTTCAAGAGGTAAGAACTAGGACAGATTCTTAGTTAAAAAACTAAAAAAAACCTAAACCATTGATGTGGAATATTGGTATGGCATCAGCAGTGCTGGTATTTTCAGGATCATAACAAAGTAAAACCATCTCTTCTGGCCTGCCATGACTGAGAGCAATCTCAGCAGGGTAACACCATGCCACAGAGGCCAGGCTGAACAGCCTAGAGTGCTGCCCAAAGACAGCTGTGACTCAGACTGACTACACTCACACTGTGTTTTGGGGAGAGGTGTTTCTGGGGTCTCTACAATATGCTTCACAGCACAGTGTACCCTCACACAGTACCTGCCTTTGATGGTTCATTGTGTTTGCCATCTTTTAAGTTCAGTATCTATACACTGTGCATTGCAGCAGAAAGTATAATTCATGCCAAGAATGGAAGTGGTATGAGTGGACTGTACAGAGGCAAACAAAAGCTTGCTCTCTTTCCCCCACCCCAGCATGTGTTTTCTCTGTAACACTTCCATCTGTTACAGAAAGCCATCTTCTTGTACTGCCCATCCCCAAACACAGTGGCTAGTCGTCCAACTATTCTTAAACTGTTATGTGGCAAGATGGAGTTACTGAGAGGAGGGTAAGAGAAAAAACAAAACCAAACCATGTATGTGAACAGAGTGCCCAATGAGCAGTGGTATTTTTTTGTTTTGCCAAAACAAACCAAGATACTTTATTCTACAGTATATTTGTAGAAACACAAAACAGTTTTAATTTGCTCCCCCCACTTTTTTTTTTTTTTGTTAACAAACCATTTGAGACATTATTCTGACATACACCACAGCAGAAAGCAGGAGTGCAGTGGAAAGCCAAGAAAATCCCATGTGATCTCATCTGAATATATCAAGGTACTAAAAACTGGAAGTACTACTTTCAAGCATCCTTGGCTTAAGATCCTCAAAATCATTCCTGTTCACACAGTGGATATATTACTGTAACACTCCCATAACAGAATTTCAAGGCATATATATATATTGTTTGGGTTGGTCCAGTTTTAGGAGGCACAAAAACAATCTGAGAAGATTGAAACACTGAACAAATTATAGAATAAGGAAAAGCTAAATCTGAATACACGAATATTCCTTCTGAAGTTTGAAGGATTCAGGCATACTGTTCCATGTAGAGGTATAAAGTCACATACATTTTAAACAGAAAAGCAAATAAGTTCCCAGTACTCTTTTATACTGCTGAATTTCAACTTTTTCACTTCTTACAAAAAAGTGTTAGAAATCCTGTTTGGAGAAACTTCAAACCATTTCAGAAAATGTTCCTTTCTCCGAGGACAAAAGATGACAGATTTGTTCAGGACAGAATTTCTGTTAAGTACTCTTAGTTTCAAAACAGAGGAAGACTGAATGAACCTCCAACACTGAAAAACTAGTCACACCTGTCAAGATAAATTTTTGCTTACCTTCCATGAACAACAATTTTAATTTAAAACAAAAACAAAACAAAAAGTTTAATCTGGTAGATAATACCCATTTAACAATGTGTTACATGTTATCAGATGGGACATGTTTAAATCAAATCTTCAAGCAAATTTCTTTCATTACAATAAAATTAAGTATTTCTCCTATGCCTCCCTCCCCCCAGCCCCCACATTCTCATGGTCATCAAATACATAACACATTATTTGGGGATATGTAAACTACCACACTCAAAGACAGCTGATTTATTTAATGCTCAGATTCTTCTTATGGGGTGGGGGAAAAATATGGTTACCTAACAACATGTAATGTTTGCAGTACTTAAGAACTGAAAAATCAAATTCTACTATGCTGTCACAGGTTGTTGTATTTATCAGTCTTTCAAATGATATGAGCTTTAGAAGTATTGTAAGCTGATCCATGCTTAGTAAGGTTAAAGTGAAGATCAAACACTCACTTCTGCAGACATTCCAGCTCTGAAGGCAGGTCACAGCCTACATAAACTTTGTTCACTACACAGTACTCTAATAGTGCACAAAAGCAGGGATCCTACAAGAGAGGATTAATGTTTGAATTCAATCATGCTGCTCTGAAATGGATTTTAAAACAAATTAACATGACACATGAATGCAGGAGATTCAATAGAACCTTTTCCAGAAACAGAACTCTCCAAATGGTGCAAGCATGGTGTAAAATGGGAGAAAGATGCCTACAGCTCCTGATGCGTGCAGGTGTGGGGAGATTAAATTTTTGTCAGACCGTTTCTAAAATGCTGCTATCCTTATTCAGAAAGTCAGACATAAGATCTCAGAGATTAAGATGACATTACTTACTCCTATGGAAGGACCACACAGGAAGAAGACTTCTTCCCCAGCAGGCTGTTGCATTCACTGGGAAACAATCACTTCTACTACTCTCCATTTTAAAATGTGAAGCAATTGCATTTGGTGAAGAATCTGATTGTGTAACATTATTCAGAACACGTTTACTGAACTTGCAGGCTGCTGAAGAACTTCAGCATTGAGATTCTGACCTCTTCTAGAGAGAAAAAGTATGCAGGAGCCTCTGTGCACAAATCAGAAGCACAATTTCCTTTTTTAGTCTGTGGGTGCCTCAACTGTCCATATTTATAGAAGCTCACCGAGTTCAGATATTCCAAATGCAGACTGATGACAATGTACCAATTCTTAACATAATCTGATGTTCCCTCACATCAGATGAACCACCCAAACAATTCACTTACTGTGGCAAATACCACATGGGATTCAAAAATTCAAACACAAAACTTACTTTCACAAGAACGTGAGGATTTCCCACAACAATCAGCAAAGCTTTTGCTCTAGTAATTGCTACGTTAAATCTCTTTGGGTTAGAGAGAAAGCCCAAACAGTATCTGTCATCATCAAATAAGCCTTCAGTAGATCGCACCTAAAATTAATGATAGATGATTTTAGAATAATGAGAAAAGAATGTACCTAGCCATACCGTAACATTGTGTAACATAATACTTGCTTATGGCAGCAATCCAGAGCTCAGAGTCAGCAATGCACAAGTTAGCTTCATAATCCCAATTTCATCTAGCTAACTATTTCCCATCAATGGCTTTCCCACAGAAGGTCTGTTCAACAGGCTGCTAATGCAGCTTCCCCAATTTTAAGAGAATAGTGTTCTACTTTTATTTTAGCATCAGAACTACCCACTGTAATTTGGAGCACAAGACACCAAAACTGCTTCCTAAAAACCAGTGATTTTAACTTTTCAGCAGAAGAAATGCTGCTGGTATTCCAGTTCTTACAGCTGAATGACAACTCACAGTGTGTCTTTCTGCAAGCTTTCTTCAGTAGTCTCATCAGTATGCTTTGACTTAGCTTAGAAAAAACATCCAAAGCAAGCAGTGTGCTCTAACTATTGCTCATTAAATTTTCACCTCCATCCATTTCATCTATATTTGAATCTAGCTTTGATAAAAGAAAAATTTTGTGACCTAGATAAATGAGCGCTTATAAACAGAAGTATAGTACAGAGACAGAACTACTTTAAGAGTTATGCAATGCTGGATTGAAAAGCTATGGTATGATGCAGAACAAAGAAAGCAAGCATAGTACCACTGCCCTCAGGAAAAAAAAAACACCAACAAAAAAACAGCAAGAAAATCCCATAAAGTCTTTCCCCAAACCACAAAAGAACCTTCCCAAAGTAAATGGGAAGTATACCATTAAGTGATGATTCTCAAACAAGAGGTGAAAAATAATCTAAGAACCTACAGCAGCTTTTGAGTCAAAGAGCAATTTCTTTTTAATACTGGGATTTACACAGTTGTCTCCAATGTAAATAATGCATCCAGTTTCCAACCTCCCTATGCACATTTAAGTGAAAGGTAAATTATCCACATGAAACTCTAAAATAAATTCAGCATAGGTATCTACAAAGGTTTAAGGTTTACCTCAAAATCAGTTTCCATGCACTTAAAAATAAGCTCTATTTTCAAATACTGCGAGAGATTGACAAAAACATAGCTTTAAAATTTTTATTTTTGATTTCTAAAAGCCCTGTACCAAAAGGCAACACAGAGACTTAGACTTCCCCACAAAAACTCTCCACAGAGAGACAACAAATATACATACTGTTGATAAGATGATGGCCATGTACTCCTGTCCTTGAAACTCCTCCACTGTGCCAACTTTAATGTCTGCCAAATCAATACTTCTCAGAAGAAATCTAATTTTTTCCACCTTAGAAAAAAAAGTATTTGAAGATTTTTTTACATTTAAAAGTGAGTTACTTCAAAACTGATTACATACTGCATATAGAAGTATGTGAATTAACACAGAGATGTCACAGGGGATGCCTACACCAAGCTTAGCCATCATTCACTAATAAGGTTTTGAAATAAGACAGTAACTTTTTCTAAGAAGTATCACACAAATTAGAAGGTACTCAGTACCATTACTTAAACAGAAATCAGCAGATTTTATTAAACCAGATTTTAACAAGAAGAACTTAGATCCATAAACCCTCTTCTCCCAATGTGCATTGTATCAAACAGATGTAGTGGGGCAAGCAGCTTCCCTCAGCCCCTCAAGAAGAATGTGCAGAGATTCCACCCTTGCTTTCCATCTGCACCATGCAGAATGAAAGACAGAGGGGAGATGTGACCTTAAGTATGCTCCCAAAACCAAAAGGAAGGACTCTCAAGCACTGTAATGCTGGTATGTGTGGGATGCTGCTTGGAGACTCTCAGGTGCTACAAGAAACTTACCAAGAAATCATGCCTAGCTAAGCTGAAGATTACAGTGAATAACTAGTTTCTGGTCAGCATTCCTGCAATGCAAGGTGACCTTCTGTAAGGGGACATGACTATTTTATCTTGCATCATAGGCAGATGAAGGACACAATCATATTAAATCATGTGAAATGTGTAAGGGAGTACAAGAAGATCAGTCACATCATTAAATGTAAATATTTGAAGAATAAACAATAACTGTAAACACAAGCAGGTGCATAGACCTGACTAGTAGGATCAGTGCAGGAAAAGCTCTCATTTACAAGAGACTTCTTCCAAAGAGGTTGGTCTTTTCTACACACCTCAGTGTTTTCCTCAACCCATGCATGCAGTGCTGTGAGTACTGAGATTGAGCACCAAGGAAAACTGTGTGCACACTGTCCATAGCATCCTCCAGAAACCAGAGCTGGCTTTTTAAAAGGAAAGCAAACTTCACATACTTAACAGACATGAATACAAAGTTTCAAAAAATAAAGCACAGCTTTTGAAATTGACATTCAACACTCTCTAGAGGTTTCAATAGCAGCACAAACAAGTTTGACTACAGGACAGCTAAGAAGTTTCAGTTCCTCTAGTTTTCCCAAAGCCATACAAGGTGACATGCCACCTACTTTGCTGTATTTCCCTTTTTTTTTACTTCCCAGCATAGAGTGTGACAGAATCAGACTGCTGCTCCAGCTGCTGCATAATGAAATTCTTGACTTGGACTCTTTATACTCTAAACAACAGAAAATCTGCTTCTGTCTCCAAAACTGCAAGATCTCTCCTTAATAATTTCATTCTTCTTAAAATTAAAAGAAGTAGAATGCCATTACTGCTGCCTTTCTCTAGGTTTTGATTTCAATGGAAACATCATTAATGATTGATAATACACCACATGATATGACAGCCAACAGTGAAGTTTTGAGATATGCCTCTGCTTTAACAAACCACAGCCACAATGTAAAACCCCAAGATGAAACAGACCAACTCTGAAGCTCTCAGAGATCAGTTATACCTGTTTACGATAGGGTGTAATCACTCCTATGTCAGTCACTGGCACTGCAGCATTCTCATTTTTAGAAAGGTGGCAACAGTACTGCATTACTTGGACTGCCTCAGTTGGATTAAACCATGAGGGGCTGTGACCTTCACGTGTTTCAGTGCCCTGTGTTAGGGGAGATTATATGATGATGACAATGTGAGAGTTGCAAAAAAATAACATTATATACAGTTTCTCTTCTTTGCTATGCACCTTCTCCAGTGAACAAGCATCACCTAATATTTTGATTTTGCTTAAGAATTTATGTGACAACAGTGCTTCATTGTGAAAAAAAGGAGTTAAACATCAACTCAGAATAACAGGTGTTAGCAAGTTGCTATCTTGCTTTTGTGCAAAGTATAAGAATTTCAAAACCAAGCCTCTGCAAGCAGTGGATATGATCACTTCATTGAAGACTAAAGAAAAACTTTGGTAAAAGTACTAATTTTCCCTTGCCTACAGAAGCCCTAATAACCATCTAGATTTAGAGGCTTATATTCATTCTAATGTAGGAAACTGTCATCAAAAGCAATCAAAAGGCAGATAACTGTAGGTCCATTTTGGTCAATCTGCTACAAATTTAAATTTGCATCAAAATGTCTCCACAATACACTCCAATTGTCAGCTGCTCAAATTCTTATCAAACATTTGACTTTGGTATTTTTTCTAAAATTAGATGGTCAGGAAGTCTCATTATTTACAAAACAACGTGTATTCTTTTTTTCATAGAATTTCCTTTCTAGAATTCATTCTAAAGAAAACTCATCTAAAACTTCACCAAACTTCTATCAGGCCTCCTTATTCATACTTTCACTAGATGAACATTTTACATACCCTTATTCCACGAAAAATCAAAGGAAATCCCTTCCTGGGCAATTTCCCCCAGTGCAACAAAGAAGTTACTACTGAAGCATCTGCACAAACTTCTAGCTCCTTTTGGTAAAACAATTTAGATGGCAAGGCAAGCAATGCAGAATGTGACCTGTAGTTCTTTACGAGCTTTGTGATCTGCAAAGAGAAAACCCAAAATTTGTAACTGAAATAGGTAACTGTTCATCAGACTTCATAGTATACACCTCCCAAGTAGGTACTACCTTCCATGCTCTAGCATTAAGATTTTCTAAAGCTGATGAAGACCCATATTAAAGGCAAAAACTGCAGATGTGATTTTCTGTAAGTATAAATAAAATAAGTTTTTTTAAGGTCAAACTCTTTCCTCTCCAAAGAAAAAAAAAAAAAAAAAGACCTGAGTGTGTGTGAGATTAATTGGTCATTCTCCAGCTTCTTAAGACATCTGATCCACAAGCACATTCTCTTTTTTTGAGTCAGATTCTTTCCATGGGGTTTCCATGGATGTAACTTCTTTTTTTGAGGAAGTCTTGACGAACAGAAAGGGAGCAACAGGACAGCTGAGAGAAGCTGGCCTCAGAAACCAGAAATGTTTAAGGAAGCACTTCAGTCAGTAATGATCAGTAAAATAAAAATTCCTGTAAAAATACTAACATGATACTCAAAGCCAAGGGTATCCTTAAAGTCCTCAGACTTCCTGCTCTCTCAGTATGCCAATTGCCCATAAGCACTGCACAGGGAACCAGGTGAGCTTGCACTAACAGATTCTAGAAGGGTGACAGGTTTTTCAGTAGGCTGAGCCCAACCTCCACTGTTCCCCTTAATTCTGCCATCAGATTTCCTCCCTCCTCCACCTAACATCCTCAGCTCGTCATCTTTTGCTCTCAGTTTAACTCTTCAAGGTATATTACTATGAGAATGGGAAGGCATCTCAGAAAGTTTAACTTCAGCCCTAGATTTCAGATTCAAACAAATATTTAAAGCAGCTGAAACATCTGTGATTCTTTATGCACTATGGCACCTCTGCCTCTTAACACAGACTTCAGGTACTTCACCACATAAGAGTTTTGGAAGCTCTCCTTTAGAGGAAGGGGCAAGAATAAACAGAAATAGTTTCTTTTTTCCCATCCTGAAATAAGTTTAAAAAAACTACTTATGGTAAAGTTGAAGGCATTAGTAGAAATTCTGCTTTATGCACAATATTTGACTTATTCTGCTTAAGAATAGAGAATTCCTTTAAAGAAGGGCTTTAACAGGCTGGAGGGCTCAGCATCCTTGCTATTCAGAGAAAATATGCAAAATAATCAAGCTTTCCTAGAGAACTAATGCTCAAGCTACACTTAACACTAAGCATCAGGGAGCACAAAAGTGATAAGGGAACTGCAGGAACCACAGTTTCTCCTTTTTTGTCTTAGATTAGAAAATTAATACTGTAGTTTTACTCACCAGCAAAGGATTATATGCTCCACAGGCACTAAAAGCATCCTCATCTCTCAGATATAGCTCTCTTGATGTCAGTCTTTCCAGCAAGGACACGTTTAATCCAAAATTTTGTGCAATGTTAGATTTTATTACTGGCCCTAACTGCTTTGGATCTCCAACAAGAACTATCTGCATATGCAATTAAGAAAACCCATCTTGTATTAATACAGTTATTAAAAAAAAAAAAGTAGTTTCAATAGCATAAACACCTTAGAATTCAGAATTCAAAGGTCAACTTATACCGATTATTCTGCTTTCCCCCAAACATCTAATCCATTTGCGAAGAAGGGCTAGGCCTAGGACAAAAGTACATTATTGTCTTAAAATAAGAAATCCTATTTTTGACATCTTCCACTCAATCCTGTTCTACCAATGTGGGCTTCTTAGATATAACTCGTTTAAGTGTGGGAAATGGATACTGTGCATGAATAAAATTTACTACAAGTACTCAGAATTCCATACTCATTAATAGGAAATGGCTGCTTGGTGTTCTACATTCTTCATAAAAATAACAACAGTAAATGAAAGCTTTTTTTTTTCTTTTAGTAATTGATGCTAAGAGAACTACCTGTGCATTAGATTCTGAAATCAATCCAATAGGAATCAGGGTCTCTGGCTCACTTGCTTGCCCTGCCTCATCCAGAATCACATGGGTGAAGTGTCCATGCCTAGAATTGAATAACATGAACCCCAAGTTGGGCTGTTTTCAGATTAGTTCATTCTGCCACCCTGTGGTTGTCCTCAGCAATTCTGTTAACTTCCTTGTCAAGTGTGCTAGGCAGCTCCACTCACAGACAGCAAAGACAGATATATTCAAGACAGATTATAGAAAAAACAACCCAGTAACTTTAATTTGCTTCCTTTGATTTTGTTTACACACTGTGATATACACATTTTCTGCTTATTTTAATTAAAGCATTGTTTATATCAAGATTAACACACTCAGAATTTAAGTTTTAATTTTTCTCAATTTCATTCAGTTATTTAACTAGAACAATGCACTTGTAGCAAAGACCATCACCAGGTTTTGCTTCTACCAAACAGCTAGAGCCAGTTAGGCTTCAGAGTGTCTACAAAGTTAAAATCCGAATCATAGGAAACTTCAGTTAAAAGCACTTGACACAGTGGTTGTTTGCAGTTAGTAAAGGTAACTTGATAAAAACCAAACACAATATAATTTTTAGTGTAGCAATTAGCAATGTCATTTCCAAGGCTCTCCCTGGTTATAGGGAAGTTACTGTGTCAAAAATGTTTAACATTATTCAAGATAATTCTTAAGTATATCATGGAGAAAGTCTCTACTGAAACACTACTAAAACCAAGTGGTTTGCTAGAAGACAATTTCAAAATAGAGGCACATACAATAAACTGTATTAAAATAGCTCAAGGTACAGTTCTTAGAGTATGTAAAAGCTCTGGGTTCTGTAGTTCCCAGCTACTGCAGTAACATTCCTATCTACAGTACTCTACCGTATTCCTGTTTGATAAAAGATTCCTGCACTGCTGCACGTGGTAATTATTATCCTGAACCATAATGCTTTCAGAATATCATCACCATCTTCACAGTAAGGTTTCAGGGTATCATCTATTGTCTGCAGAAATAAAAAGATACTTTGTAAAAAAAATGCTGCTCTAAAACGAAACATTCTAATCTGAATAAAAAAGCCCACCTAAAACAGTTTCACAAGCTGAGCAAAATATTAAGACCCATTCATACACCAAGATGAATTCTTCATTGTCTAAACAAAGTAGTTCAAATGCAAGACATCTGTGGTTTTTTTATTGTAAGGATCAAAATTGCACATATGGACTTCATAGACATACGTATGTAGATGAATATATACAAATATATAACGTTCACACACAGTGTGTGCATACTTACAAAGATGACAACCCTAGCTGAATACTTTTCTGTATCATTAGTCTTAATTTCGAGACAACGTCTTGATTTCAGTCAAGGATTTTAAGATTGCTTTGTAACTCAGAGCATCTTACCACATTAAAAAACCTAAAAATCCTACTGATATGGATGTTCTGTTTGTGGAGTTGAGCACTGTAGGAAAAAGGTTAAGATTCTGTGTTCATATAACTAACTGAGGACTACGATCACCATTTTTCTGTTTATCTTCAGGGAAAGCTGCAGCTGTAAGTTCACACCTTGGATCCTAAAGAAGCCTAACCAGTGTGATAACCGGTGACAGTTACATCACTAAATCAGTACGTTTAAGGTCAAAATATTAACATGGAAATACTGACTTGCAGATATCTGTAATATTTACCTCTGTTGACCTGAAGGTAGCATTAACTCGGACCATGGCTCCTGGTTTTAACATATTGCTTTGATGCAGCCGCAAGCAGATCAGATCTGTTGCAGCATTTGATGGTGCACAAACCAAAATTCTGCTGTCTGGTAGAGTATGATGTATCTACAGTAAAGATGATGGACATTAAAAAAATTATTTAGAGAAGCAGCAATAGCTCAAAAATGTCTGGCTTAAGTACTCACAAGCTGCTAAGTATTCCCAAATTAAGTGCACTGACAGCAGAATTAATGGTTATTAGATGAATGTGTATTTGTGCTTCATGAATATGTTACACACTACTGGAATCACATGTTTGACACTGTTCATTGAAGTTTTAAAGACAAGAAAACTAGAAAATAAACCATTCAGCAATCCTACTAAAGCCATAAAGATCTTTCTTAGGAAAATGCTTTTAAATTTTAAAACTCCTTGGGAAAAAAAATATGGTGGTACGTAGAATATTACGTTTAGTGTTCCAACACTGAAAAGATTAGAGATGACTGATCTGTCATCCAATACCTGTAAAATAGCTTCAATTACTGTTACAGTCTTTCCAGTTCCTGGTGGTCCAAAGAGTACATAAGGTGTTGGACGACACTGGCCACTCAGTATCCTTTTCACTGCCAGCTTCTGCTGCTCATTCAGCCTAGGATTGAAAAATTCCCCAGCTCTCTGTTTAACTGTCACAGTTTCACCACCTATAATCAAGATTAAGCATATATTAAAACTTGACATAAATATTTAGTATACATAGATGAAACCAGTTCCACTTCACATTAGGCTTCAAAAGCTTTTTATTTTCTGTATTTGGGAACAACTAATGAATTTTCCCAAAATTCTGATTTCACAGAATAGCATGCAAGAAAGAAGTTAAATATTTTAGAAGTGTATTGGAACTTTAATAAAGCAAGAAAAGGACTATGATTACTGAACTCCACAATCTAAGAACTCTGTTCAGTAATTTTAGCATCAAGCTTGCTTTTTTGTCCTAGAAAAGCAAAATTTCAGTAACTTTTAGTAACTGGTACTTCAGGGACCAGCAGTAAGTCATGACTTCTGCATTTTTTTCTTAATCCTGTCTGAATTAGTCTAGCTTTAGCTTTCCAGAGCAGAATCTTATTAACCCTTGGACAGAAGTGCATTCTAGGTAACCTGTTCCAATTTCTTTAGGCATCCTATTGTTACAAGGTGATAAAGTCACTCTCTTTGGCAATTAAGCACACTGATATTTAAAGCCACACCTTCCAGAAAACTCTGCATGATACAGGCTTTTTAGCATTTTTTGGAAAGTAGCTATCCCAAGGATAAGACACAGCAACCCAATAACAAATGGGAAACTGTGAACAAGACCAAAGTTTTTCAAGTAAACAACTGGGAAATTATAATTTGAGTACAAAATATATCGCTAGATGTTTGCTGCCTCTTCTCTGGAAGTGTTCAAGGACAGGCTGGATGGGGCTTTGAGGAACCTGGTCTGGTGGAAAGTATGCCCATCCATGACAGAGGGGTTGAAATGATATGATCTTTAAACTCCCTTCAACACAAACCATTCTCTGATTATATGAACTGGAAATGTTTAAGTAAACCACATAAAGACTCCAATGAAATTTTCTGCTAGTGTGGTTCAAGAATTTATCTTTAAAAGACAGAATATGCAGACTTCTAAAAAGTACCTTACTCAGCCCTGGTTTACTGAAGTGATTAAAATCTCAAACTGCCTATAACTGAATAGAATGTATTAAAGAATACCAAGCTGGCTTGTTTGTGCAGTTGCTCTTGCCACATTTGCTTCATTCACCTCCCCTGATGCCATGCATTTTGTTTCTTTGTTCTGCATGTTTTTGACCTGAAAGTAGCACGTGAAATGAAATTTATACCTGGTACCAGTTTGAGTGGTATTCAGCATTTTAAGAAACATTGACAGAACATATACTTTACTTGCCTGCTGGGAATATTGTTCAAGGCAATGTTCATTATTATTCTGGGTCTTGATAGCTTGTGGTGATTGTAAGACAAGCCTTTCAGGAAATAACACTTAAAATTTAGAGGAGACAGAGAAAGTAGAGAAGTTTCAAAGCCACACAAACACTTTGCATATTTCATTTACTACATTACTACTGACATATCAGCTTGCTCTGAGTTGCCAAAACTGGTTTATTCAAGTGGTAAAGACTTGTGTGAAGTTCATATAGCCCGTTCTATTCAACCATGAAACTAGGAATCAATGCTTTTTAATAAATACTGAGGTAACCGCCACTTCATTTGCTATATTATTGTACAGTATGATTTTCCACAGTTACTGGCTCACACATTTCACAGATGTTTGTTTCCACTGCTCTCTCCTGTGATGGCCAACAGATAAAGTAATTCTGATGACACATACTCTAAGATTCAAATTGAAATAAAAAGAGGGAAGGAGAGAGAGAGAAGGGGGGAAAGAGAGAGAGAGAGAAGGGGGGAAGAGAGAGAGAGAGAGAAGGGGGGGAAGAGAGAGAGAGAGAGAGAAGGGGGGGAAGAGAGAGAGAGAGAGAAGGGGGGGGAAGAGAGAGAGAGAGAGAGAAGGGGGGAAGAGAGAGAGAGAGAGAAGGGGGGGAAGAGAGAGACAGAGAGAGAAGGGGGGGAAGAGAGAGAGAGAGAGAAGGGGGGGAAGAGAGAGAGAGAGAGAGAAGGGGGGGAAGAGAGAGAGAGAGAGAGAGAGAGAGAGAGAAGGGGAGGAAGAGAGAGAGAGAGAGAGAGAAGGGGAGGAAGAGAGAGAGAGAGAGAGAGAGAGAGAGAAGGGAAGGAAGAGAGAGAGAGAGAGAGAGAAGGGGAGGAAGAGAGAGAGAGAGAGAGAGAAGGGGAGGAAGAGAGAGAGAGAGAGAGAGAGAAGGGGGGAAAAATATATAGCAAATTCCTCCAAGAATAAACTGTAATACATTCTTCTCAGTATACCCTGATGTAAAACCAATACAACCACAAAGTCCTTTACAGAACTGAAGCCAACTGAAGTGTACCTTTTTCACCCAGGTAGACAGCTTGTTCAATTGCCAACTGGCATCGCCTGCTGGTAATCCTGTTCTCAGAAGACAAATTCTTAGATTAAAGTAAAAGCTTGCATTTCTATAAACTACAACACCAAACACCAACAAGGTATCCAGTACTCTTAAAATGGGAATTTTATATAAAAGTGCCTTTTTTTTTCCTGCAGGAGTGTTGATCAACAGCTTTGCTGTGCATCATATTGATACACATATGCTCTAACTTTTCAGTGAGAAAAAGATGGCCTGGTATTATGGACTTACAAAGTCTTTCAAAGAAGTTCTCTGCACAGCTGATTTTACACATTAAGCAACTCTACACAGACAATAAAAAAGCGTGGCTAACATCTGCAAAAATTTTTGCAGTCTGGCAGTCATATTAGCATAGGTTTCTTTTTAAAGAAAAAAAAATCTCCAAACAGAAACACTGCCCCTCATGCTCCCCAGCACTTCAACTACACTGGTGCACTGGACATTGGTGCAACAACTTAACATGCTTAAGACAAGAATTCATTTCACATTGTGATTACAGTTCCAACAAATGTAGTAGCAACGTTTGCCAACAAATGCAGTAGCAAAGGCATGCTGAGTGATTTTAAAACTCGCTTTACTAGAGGAACTATTAAACACAGCTTTGTATAAATTTATAAAAATACCTGCTGTGAACAAATTCTACATCCATGGGTTCCAAGCTGTAAGCCTGTTCAAAGTCTGCATTACATTTAAGGATAACATCTTCATTACATATCTGTTGCAAAGATTAAAAGAGTCAGTTGACAGATGAAAGTTTAATACTTTAAACAAAGAAATATCTTTGAAAGCACAGAACCTTCCATTTATTGGGTCCAAAATATATACCTAGATTACCTGCTATCAACATATTATATATCTAGATTGTGTTATGAGTGCTTTCAGAGCAGGTAAAGATTATATTCTAGGAACAACAGGGATGCCAAAGACTTAAAAAAATCCAATCAAAAATACAGAATTACCACTCAGAATGTGTATAAAACAAGTCTAGCTTCCCAAAAGTCAGGTTAAACTACTTGGTAACTTGCCAGCTTCCCCAATGAAACCCATGGACCACAGTATTTTTAACAGGAGATACATCTTGCTTACCTCAGTAATATAGGCAATGTACTCTATTATGTGGTTAGAGTAGACCTGACTTTTCAGTATCACCTTATCACCTATTTTTAAATCAAGTAAAAAGACAACGTACTGTTACACACAATAGTAAAATTCCACAGCATTTAATTTCTCCCTCTTTTGCATGGTTAAACTAAGAATTTTCAGGATGCTGTATGTCAAATAACTTCAGCAAAGGTGCTCTGTGAACTCCTATTCTGAAATACCATATGCAGTTGTTTATTACATTTTAAAAGAGACTTTATCCTGATACCATGAGACACCGCATCCTGAAAACATTGCTATATTGAGCTTCCAAATTCAGTTTCAACTACTTTCCCAGCTTTTGCTTTTAATATACCTACTGTAAGGTATTACTACACTGCAGTTTATTTTTGCTGAAAGCCCCACCAATTTTTGATTGTGAAAAATCCTATGCATTAGAACAGACACTTGCAATGCTGCTTCAGACAGCAGCCACTGTAAGACTCATGCTGAGGCACTAGCAGTGCAGTCCACCTATCTAGTAGGCTAGGTTAGTAACTTTGTTCAGTTATGTTAGAGTTCTTTCAACACATGAATGCAACAGAGTTTGTATTGCACTGAAAATATTGGTCATGCTATTTGACTTTATACACAATTCACATTAATTACTACCTGGAAACAGGCGAGGTCTGCCCTCTTCTACTCCTGGCACTTCCAACACTAACAAGCTCCCATTCTTTTTCAAAGTAACTCCACTCATGTTAAAGCCTTTTATCTCCATTTCTGCATAGATCTCTTCAAGCCACAAAAGCGTAGAAAAGCGTGCTCTGTAATTATCTAGATTAAGATGCTGAAAAACAGAACAGTATACATTACTGTTGTAACTTCCACAATTAAGATATAGAATCCCCATATCTTAATATTATACAAAACACCTTTTAAGACAGAGTGCACAACAATATGGTTGCCATCTAAGGCACCTAAATGCATGTATTTATACACTAGCTAACATTTTTAATTCCCCCAGTAGTCAAAGCAGAATTAGAGCCCTTGGAGCTCAGATACAATAGCCAGTCAGCTAAGGAATTAACACCATATCTCTGCCTACTAAACTGGCAGTTTCAACATCTGAATTCAGAGAGTCTACAAATTGAATTCTATGCTCAGCAATCCCAGAAAGCATAAATTCTAAGTACACTGGGCAGAAACAGGTGAAATGATAGAGTCATGCCAGTCTTGGCTCTGGCTGGTGCTTATACAACTTATGACAAGATGCAAGAACCCAAACTTTCTCCCTCAGAGCATCTCACTGAAGAGGTATTCTCCAACAGCACAAGGCTCTGTCTAAATGATGAGTGAGAGCACAGAATATTTTCTATTTAATATCTTCTCACTCACGAGGTGAATGAGCAGGTTTATCTGGAGCAGGCTTAAAACAGTCACAGGGACCAGAAAGAACTTAAAATGTAGTTAAAACGAGTTTACCCTTAATGGAAGGCTTTCATTATAGACTTATTTCAAACACTAACAAGTTGTATCTTCTTTTTGAGAGAGGATCACTCATCTGCTATCATAATGCTGTAACCTCAGTTTTTGAGCAAGCTGTTTAGCATGCAGTTTTTCAAAAATGTAAAGGGTTAAATATCAGAGCAAGTTTATAAATCCTTAAAGAAGTTAAATCCTTAAAGAATTTTGCTTTTATTTGCTGTGAAACAATTGTTGAACTATTCTAACACCCTAAACATCCCTTTCCAATGATGCCTAAAAAGTGAGAGTAAAGAAAAATTGCTCAGCTTCTGTAATACCTCTGGCCTACACTTCTATTCCTCTTTATATTTTTTTTACATTTACCCTTTTGTGCTCTTGTAAACTTAGATTCTGTGACATAGTGAAACCCACCGAAGTGGCAAGATACAGACTAAAGCATTGGTGACAACATCACATCATCTTTTATTACACCAAGGCCTACACATTTTTGCTACGTTAAAGCTAGTTTGAGCAAACACACATTAAATAGATTTTCTTAAATAAACCCACACCTGCATACCTCTGCTAGGAGAGGCTGAAAGCTCAGTATGTCCAACTTCTGATCCACACATTTTCTTAACTCATCTGGTATGGTATAATAAGGGAGAAAGCTTGGCAACTGCCTTCTGCGACTTCTAAAACAAAAATGTACAACGTATCATTTAATTTCCTGAAATGATACACATAAAAATCAGCTAATTAAAATGCCACACCAAGGCACACATAGACAACAGACCCAATGATTCCTTCCAAGTGATGGTTGAGCATTTTGCTCTACTGTGAAGAAAGGTAAGTGTTCCAGTTACAGATTATTTTAAACACTGGTTGTCTGCTTTTGCAGTTTAGGGATATTTTTATCACTATACTGTTAATTATAATGGAAGCTTACTTGCAAAAGGGGAAGTTCTGAATGAAAGACGTGAAACACTTATCAGGTACAGATGTCAAAGCTACTTGTGGAGTTAAATGTTTTTTTGAGATGATAAGCTTATTTTCTATGTTTTTTCTTAATATAGAAAATGGAATCCATAGTAAGACAATTTTTACTTATAGATTACTATCCAACATTCTTTATCTCATTTATGACCACATTATATAGTAAAAAGATCTTCTGTTTGATGAATCTACAAAGAAATCAAGCAGTTCATTACAGAGAAAACCAATCTCTTCTACCAGCAACATCTACAATTACCTTGTTTACAACATCCACAAACAAACATGGATAGACTCTCCCAGCCTCCCATTTTCTTTGTCAGCACCCCAGAACACATACAGCAGTACCAAATAAATGTTGGGGATTTTTTTTTCTCTAATTCGCAGTACCTTCTGTATGTAGGGACAACCACTGTTGTCCTCCTTGGATGAGCTTCAGGAATAATTTTAGTCTTTCTTGGAGAAAACGGTTCCCCAGGTGCTAATAGCAATTCTTCTTCATTTGTTACAGTTGCTTCAATACAGCGTCCAACAGTAAAATCAGAAAAACCAAGCAACAGGAGTTCTTTACTGTATCCAGGATTTCTTCAATCAAGCAGAAGTTATGTTCAACTTTATCTTCCCCATACATAAGCGTTTTTAAAAATAAAATTTTAGGTAATTATTTCAGTACCATACAAGAACTGCTAACTTAGGGTAACTCCTCACACTTAGTCCATACTCCAAGTTCAATCCAAGTATCATAAATTATCAAAATGAGTAACAATCTCAACCTCCCAATTAATTAAAAAACTTAAGTAAAGGGTAAAATCCCTCCTCTCAACATATGAGGTACAGAATTCATATTTTTGTCACAAGAAACACCTTGGAATTAATATTACTGAAAAGGATTCACCAAATATTTCCATCAGAGGTACCTGAAATGTATCCCTTTGCTACCTACAACAACAGCTTAGCTCCACCTCGATTAAGGCTTGATTTAAGGCTAAGAACAGCCTTAACTGCAAGCATATCAAGTGGGGAAAATAGAAAAGACCCTTCATATGTGAAAGCAGTGCTCAGGAACTCAGGAAGCAAGAGAGGGGAGCAATACCAGAGGGAGTGGTTTCTTAGGAGCAGTTCTTAAGAAGTTCCTGTTGTAAGTTGAAACGTTTTAGCAGACACCATCTGCTTTGAAATCCCTTAATGAACTCATCCCAGCACAACCCAGCAGTTCTCTCTTTGGCACGAACTACACAGTTCAACACTTATTATGTCCCTCAAACAAATGTATCCCAGAAGGATTCAAGCTTACTTTCTCCACTTACTTTCTCCAGTACACTTTTCATGCCAACTAACACTGCCTGCTCAGGGCAGCTCGGTTTTCTCTAGTAAAAACTAACTTGGTGCAGACACTGAACTCTTCATATTTATGGTCTCTGTTTTCAGTCTCTGCTGTCTCTGGTCAGCAGGCACTTGATACCTTCATGCTGCAGCCTCCCATGGTTTTGTGTGGATAGTTCTACATTATTCAAAGAGTATCAGATGTGGCATTTACAGATCTACAGTCAAAAAGAGACTGGCCCTTCTACAAATACCTTTATCAAAAAGGCCAGCCATGCCTGCAGCTTATCTTTCAAACTGCAGCCAAATCATCCTCCAAAGAAATCTTCTACCCCATGCTTCACTGTTTCAATTAGTAACAGAAGTAGTGTTTAAGTTAATGCAGTTACTTTGATGAATTAAACCATTTGACCTTGTGTTCTCCTGTCCAACTTTTAAATTATCATCGTAAGAATCAATGGGTTGTGGTACTCAAGTCATGCAGTATGAGGCTTGTAGCTGTATTCTGCAATCTGCTTTTTATTCTCAATTAAGTCTGTGAAATATTCTGTAGTGACTTTTTTTTTCTCAAGGGTTTTCTAAGATCTGCAAACCACCTCCTCTATACATTACACCCTCAAGGAAGAACATATTTTAAAAATTTTATTTTTAATATTTCAGCATGGATAATCATCATTTAATATCACAAGACAGGGAGGTTTGTAATCAAGGCATGTAGCAACACGAATATGATGTCAGGGTACTGAGACTGGAAGAAACATATCAGACATAACAAAAATTTCCAGGAAATATTCATTAGCTTTAGTCCTCAGAGAACAACGGGTTTCCTGAAAAGAATATAACCAGCTGCAGGCACCATCTTAATCTTACTGCCTTTTTTAAGAGAAGATGTCTACTCCCACTATATTTCTTCATTTACTACTAGAATTTTCTTTTGACAAAAAATGGAATTAATTATTAAATTTCTAACTACTTTCAACGTCTAATATAAGTTTCCACACAATTTGCTAATATGTACTGGCAGATCCTCCATCAGAAAGAGAACTGTGCCCAGAATAAGGGAATCATTAAGTCAACTATTATGACTTGTTTCTATTGTACCAGTCAGAATCAATGGAAATAAATACTTACACAGCTGTGCATATGATTATTATGAATGTTTTTCCACCTGGTGGTATGACAATTTCTTCAGTAATATTGACATGCTTTATTGGTTGCTCCACATCTTCTCTTTGCTCATTGTCTCCATCAGGTAGAATTTCATCTTTCACAATGGAAAAGTTCTCTTCTCTCTGTGATAAATTTGTATCCTGAGAATTAAGTCCTGTAGTAAACAGATTATAATAAACTCTGTTACCACAATTACTATCACTTGTATATGCAAATATTCTCAAACAAACCTACAGGTCTTTGGAGGAGTTAACATCCAGCATACAAATATTAACATTTCACTGTACCTGGAACTCTGTTCTTCAGGATGGAGGAATTATTCAACAACTCGCATGCTGTTCCTCCATCATCAAAATTAATTGCAGCTTTTGAGAGGCTTTCTTGACTTGTTGGAAAAGATGACAGATAGGTTTCTGGACTATTCTCACATTTTTGAGGAATCTGAAGAGTGAATTGCTTCTCTTTCACCCATCCAGCAAATCTGCAGCTGATTAAGGACTGTGGTACACTCCCTTTATTCCTACAAGTAGTTAGGCAATTAGTTACACAAATAAATGCATAGTTAATGTTCTTATCATTGGGTAACTAACTCTCAGGAAAAAGCACATAGCAACAATTAGAGGTATTCAAGTATGACTTTATTTGAGCCTCTATGCTCGGGTTTGAAGAAAAACAAACACCCCCCCTCAATAAATTAAAAAAAAATTGAAAGAGAAAACCACCCTAACAAAAAAACCTCAAGTGCCAACAGTTCTTTAGCATTCAAGTTAAAAAAAACCCCAACAATAAAAAAAAAATCTGGTCTGTTTTTAATACATAAGTATGCAGCAGTCCTCTTGAAAAGAACAGTTTAAAAACAGCCTTACAAGTAAAAGCATTTCCTTTAGTTCTCATTCTGGAAAGGATTTCACTAGGACTGAAGAGAGCCATAGGACTGGGGAGTCCCGAAGCACTTATCTTCAAGCTGGACACTCAACACCTTTCTAAAGACATTAAACTCAACACAAAATTTTGTTTAATTCCACGGTATTTGGGGGTTACTAGAAGACCAAGAACTGCAAGGCTCAACTGCAAGAGGTTTCTGTGTGAAAGGGGTTTACAGACCATGGAGTGATGGGAAGGAAGAAAGCTTAAATAATGAGAAAGGCTTACTTCATCCAAATTATAATTCTTTTAGATTCCCCCTGCTTCAGAGTTCCAAAATTAGTCATTGTTGATACCTCCAATCCTCCTTTATCTCTCATTAAGTCTTCACAAGGCTCATCCAGATTGACTTCACTAGAGTGGGACTGCCTGTAAAAATTATTTTAGCTAGCAATTTTGAAACACAGACCCAGGAATTATCTCTAATTCAGCACAAGTTCAAAAAATACTATACTATAGCATAGCCACAGTATTCTAAGCAGCAGCAGGTAAGAGGGTTCACTGTTTTTCTCAGCAACTTTCACTTCTAAGAAAATTTGATTACCTTTACTAATCTAAGCAGCAAAATAAAACCAGCACACCTTCTGTCACCAGCACCATGAAACAGCATAAAATGTTGGATACTAGACTAAAATTACTTAAGAAATTAGCTAATTTTAAGACCTAAATCAAGTGGTGCCTGAGGATGTTATGAATCTCTGTGGGAGCTGATCGAAGACACAACATAGAGCAGCTCCTTAGGAAGAGCCCTGATTATCACTGGAGCTTGAATAACTGGTAGTGTTTTAAGATGTACCTCAAGCACACACATCTTCTGCTTACTGCTACAAGCTGAAAGCAGTAAACTGAAGAAGAAATTGAAAAAAGCTGAAAACCAAAAAGCACTCAGATCATCACCCATACTAATGATGAGAAATGTCTATGAAACCCAAGTCACATCCTCTTCCCTCAGACACTGATCACAACTCCAACCTCTCAATCTCAGCTACCTATAGAAAGCATTAACAAAATTGCTTGTATTCTACAATTAAGAAACTTCAGCTAGATAAATTGGCACTACAATAACATGGAAATATTTCAATAACCTTGCCAGTATTGACACACCCTAAGTACTCCTTAGTTATCTAATACAATAAAATACAAAATGACTACAGCTGTTCTTTATTAGCTACATTAATTTGCTAGCAAAGCACACTAGATGTCCCCCATTGCAGCTTAAGATGCTTTTTTTTTTTTTTAATATGATAGGAAATATACTGAGAAATCAACCCTAAGGCCTACTTCAGTAACTTGGCTTTAGTAATACTTGGCTGTATAAAATCAATCATTAAAAATAAGTCAAAATGAAAAGATGAGTGAACAAATTGTACTGTTGTGCAAGGTGAGGTAAACACTTTGTGATCTGTTATCCACTTTGTATCCGTTATCTCCAGTAAAACAAATTATTTCATTTTTCATAGTTTCTTTGAAGAAATATATACTGCCTTTAGCTATATTTCTTAGAGCCTGAACAAGGCAAATTCTCTCAAAGACTATGTCAAACAAGTTGACTAGTCTGCCCATTCTCCATTTGCCTAATTGTTATTTCACAAAATTTTGCTTCTTCTCCATACTGAACTTCATCTCCTTTTCTGCAATCTGTTCAGATCCTCCTCACATCATACATGCCACCTAAAGTGCACACAGAACTTTCCAGTTTGGTATTTGCAAGCCATATCAATCTCTGTTATTCAGGTCATTAAAGTAGTCAGTTTAGGACTGATTATCTGAAGAATCACCACAATATAGGCAAAATGTGTTAAAGAAATACTCAGTTTACATCAGTTTAACTGAGAACATTTTTCAAACAGTAAAATCCTCACACAGAAAAATGCCAAGATCATGATCTTATCTTGAGTTTCTTCTATTCCAACAAAACCATGCAAAATTTCTTCCTTGCCTAGTAAAATACTCCAAGCTCAGATGTTACTAATTTTGCTTCTAAAGTAAGCACAGATGTCTCCATGTTCTGGAAAGGAAGAGGAGAAAGCTAAGATGAGGGAAGATCACTCTCTGATCTTCCCAATAATCTATCATGCTCTCTAGTCAACTAGTAAAGAGTTCACAGTGTTTGTCACTTAATTATGCAATAAAAATTAAGCTGTGTAATTATTATTCATCTCTAGCTGTTGTTAGGCAGAAAGAGAATGAAAGAATGCACATTACCCATCCTGACTGACTGGCACCAAGCAGACAGCTCTCCAAACATAACATGACTGATTGCTCTCCACCACAATTGCATTCACCAGATCATGTCTACGAGGTGAATAGCCATCAGGAAGCCTCAATGAATCCAAAGTGAAAAATATACTCTCATTTACTGTACCAATTCTTCCACAGAGGCTGGAAATATGAACCTGTAACACAAAGTAACAAACTGGTACTTGACATAATTCAGACAACAGGCATGCTACCACTGCACAGGCTTTTCCTGCAAGTCATTCTGGCATTAATAGAGCTGCATTCTAAAGTTTCAGTTGTTCACGGGAGGTAAATGCACAGCTCTAACCTAGAATTACTGGGCTTGTCTTTAGATTTAAAGGTGTAAAGAATCAGAAGTACTTCAGATAAGCATTAGGATCCACTTAAGTGCATACTGCAACACAGTAATTTGATTTAATAATTATACTTGTCTTGTGACTTACCAAAATCTAATTTAGCTCTCAATACTCATAGATAAAAAAGAATTTGTTTCCAATGCTTATATTATTCTTACGTGCAAATAATATTCAATATACAGTTAAGTCAAACATAAGAAATAATAAATGTAATACATATATTCTGAGAGAAAGTAAGTATTTTCATTAAAATAAAGCAACAAGAGTTGTTTTCAAGACAAAATATTGAATGAACTAATTGGACTAATGAAACATAATTCCACAATCATTACTTAAAAATAGTTCAAAAAATCTCCACATGCTCATTACAAGCAATGTAATTATAACAGCAGACATCTAAATCAGAAAGTGCCAGCCAATAAATAAGGTAGTTACTCTTCCTGTTCTAAACAAAATGTATGCTATAAAACCCAACAAAAAAACCCAACAAAAAAAACCCAACAAAAAAAACCCAACAAAAAAAACCCAACAAAAAAAACCCAACAAAAAAAACCCAACAACCTTTGTTATTTTGGAAATAATACTATAAACAGGTGAGCAAATATATTTTATCTTTAAAACAAAGATCTGTTTTAGAAGACCTACCAGTCTTAGCAACTTAAAACAACCTTCAAAACCCCACTCTGCACAACATTCCTCATGAAGAACGTTTACCTTGTCTATTTGCTTGTATCTCAAAGGCTCCACAGAAACTGCTTCACTGTTCCAGGTCGTTGGGTTAATAAAATATTTTGCTTGCACCCAGTCTCCTTCACAAGGTTTGAAGCCTATGTAAAACAACATTTCTCAAGTTTAAGTTCTGCATTACTCCCATACAGAACAAATTTAAGTTAAACAAAATAACCACCCAGACCAGTGCATTACTGAGATTCACCAAGTTCACACTTCTCTTTGCAGTTCTGTCTCCAGTAAGTTACACCCAACTATGGAGTGGAAAATACATGCTTACATGTCACTTTTGCACTGAGAATGAATAGGTCACTCTCTTCATCCAAATCCCTGAGCTTGTTTCACTACATACAGACTATTAGAACTTAACTTGCGATGTGGACTGCACTTTTATCAGAAGATATTTCTATTGTACCTATGAAAAAAATTAAGGAAGAGCAAACAAGAAAGCACCTACACACCTTCACAGACATTATCCATTGAGAAAAAAGTATTCTGATTAATATAGCCACCGTCCTTAGAGAGCGAGGTAATATTACCAATTAATATTTTCATATTTATTTCAGAAGCACCACAAGCGAGATCAGAGTCCTCCCACGTATCCCGGACTGCGTCTACCTATTGATACAAAATCACCCAACAGTGAAACTGCTGATTTATACATTAATAATACATTCCTACAATAAATATCAGAATTGTACCTCCTGATGGAAGTTAAGCTCCTTATCAGACAAATAGATACTTACTGTAGATGTTCACTGTTGTACACAACAAGCATGAATAGTAAACAGTAACTTCTCCTTTTCAGATGCAACACTGACAACTTTTATCATTACACACTGATTTGTCAAATCCCTCATGCTTCCTTTGCTTTCTTCATACTGGCAGGAGGGACCTCTCCCTCCCCACCAATCTCACTGTACACAAACAGAACTACAGCATTGCTACTACAGAAAGCAAAAAAAAATTTTTTTCAAGATACTGTTTTTAAACACATTGATAAACACGTATTTCAAACAGGCCCACAGGCATACCTTAACAATTTTAATGAAAAAACCCCTGCATTACATTTGAGATGTGGAGTCTGTTTACTTGCTTAAACAGCACCCTGCACAACACAAGCTACAAAAACATCAGTATATACAGTTTACAACCCCCAGCTATTTTGGATTCCTGGGTTCTGTTCCTTGTTCCCAAAGAGCCACCAGCATCAGAACTTCAGGAGTTTCCGTGATACAGTTCAAAGACCTGTTCTGAGCTTCCCTGCTCTCTGCAAGGAGCAATAACATCAACACAGAAGCATTTAGTGTTGTTAAGCAAGAACTGCCAACTCCAGATGGTATGTAGAGAAACTACACTGTGCAATAAAACAAGAAAAAGATACCAATTTCTGCTTTTATGGGGCTTATGAGAATAAGGATTTTAGGTCAGCTCATTACCTTACCAGCTTTTTTTCCAAAAGCCCAGCATTTACAAATTCACAATCAGAATAAAGAAAGTGAGTGGAAAAGTAGAATAACAAAGCAAAAGAAGTAAAAAAACCCAAACAACTATACAGAGAAGAAAAAAATAGTTAGTTTTCACTTTTACATGAAAATTAGAAACTGACGTATTTTCTTAACTTATCATGTGAAAAACACAGTAGACTGAAAAACAGACTCTACAGTGCCATCTTTCTCTTACGCTTCAGCATTTGTACACAAATGCAACAGTCCTCCAACAGCCACACTTCTCTTAAGTGTTAAGAATTTTACACTTGTTAAATGATATTACTACTTTTTGTAGCACACTTCTTGGAGGCACAGCTTTCACAGGGAACACATGCTTCGTCATGATCACATGGATCCTATTCCAAATGCCACGGCATCATCCCAAAACAGAAACTGTTAAGGGAACCCTGCCTGAACCAGACTGTGAGTTGGCTCTCTTTACAGCAGACACTTGCTTAGCAAAGGAACTACCAACAAAATCCACATCATAGCACTTGCTTAAAATTTACGTGGTGTTTATGCAGGGAGACTTGTCCTTGGCTAGGACAAAGACACCTTCCATCTACCCACTGTGGTGGCATATGTATCCACTGAGGAGCTAGAAGCAGGACTGGTGATCTTATCCCAGCACACTCCATTGCAGTGACTGTTACACTGTTCACTTTAAACACCATACTGTTTGCTTTAAATACTCAACTTGTTTACAGTAAAACGTACCCCCCAAAACTGGTCTACTCGCCTAAACTAGACTAATTACTGGTCTAAATCAGTTTATTCTGAAATTTCAAAAATACACTATGAAATTTTAAAAAGCCTGTAAAGGGATGTGATTATCCCCCTTTATTCAGGACTCTTAACATAGCATCTGTAACAGTGTGTGTAGTTTTGGCCTCCACAGTGCAAGGACAAGAGTCCACTGGAACATGTTTAGTGTAGGGCCATGGTGACAGTCAGGTGCTGGAACACTTGTCCTGGGAGGGAAAGCTGAGGGATATGGGTTTGTCCAGCCTGGCTTCAGGCAGACCCAACAGCAGCCCCCCACTAATCAACAGGAGGTCATCAGAAACACAGAGTTGTCATTGTGGGCATAAACTGAAACAAGAAATCTTCAGGCTAGATGTAATGAAAAAATTTTTTGCCAAGGGAAGCCAAGCATTGGAAGTAGTTCTCCAGAAAGTCTGTGTGGTGTCTCTTGACCCTTGGAGGTTTTCATGACTTGGTTGGGTAAAGCCCTGAGCCACCTGGATCTGACCACAGGCTGCCCTGAGCAGGAGATAGGACTGGAGGTCTGGTCCAATCTGAACTACACCATGATCCTAACTCCTATATGATTTTTTTGTTGAACATAGGCAGTCTTACCATTTAAGAGAGTGATAAATAGCCTGTGTCTCCTACTCCAGAGTTTACAAACATTATAGTTAAACTGTAAATACTTATTTTTTAGTTAATATTTTTATATTGCATAAAAAGCCCTTATTTCATGGTATTCCTTTCAGTAACATGAAAACTCAATTAAAATATATTAAAGAAATCTATGTTTTGCTCCAGGCTGACAGACATATCTTCAAATTCACTAAGAACAATATCAAACTTTCCCTTAAGTGATTGGTATAGCTTCATACAGATAGAATCTAAATAAAAAAATCACAGTGTTTCACAGAAGACTGCCAAGTTTACATTTAATGTAAGTTACATATGGAATTATAACTGAAAGTAATTTGTATACCTAAGGAAATGCTTTCAACATGTCAAAACACCTTAAACCTCAAACCATGTTTTCTTTTGATATTTCTCAGCTTAATTTTCCTTTACCAATAACTGTAACGTTATTCCTTGTATGAGCTCAAAACAGCCTTCCTACTGCCAGTGGTTGCAGAGCTTGCAACAGAACCTCTAATAATTTGGCCAAGTTTAATTAGACTTGACCTCAAATAAATTGAAATCTAGACTTCTAAGTTAGGATTTTTCCAAACATAAAGCTAGTAGCTTGAACCAGCACTTCTAATAGTACACTGAGCAGAGTGCCACCCAAGGCTGACAACACTGCCTTAAGGCAGAGGATATAAAAACAGTGACACCACAGAAGTTTAAACTGCACCTCTCAGACTCTCCCCAAAGCTGCCCACCAGCAGAGCTCAGGCTGTAGAGCCTGCAGTCATTTCTAACACTGGAGAAGCATCTTTCAGGTCCCTTAAAAAAAAAACCCCAAAGTTAAGTGGTAGTATCTCGTGTATTTTGTGTAATATGTAATGTTTACACGTGTCAGGAAGTTGAATATTTTCCACTGCCTAGGGGATTAAAACCAGACATTTCCTTCTTCCTGCCTCCCCCCTCCTCCAAAACCAAATAAACAACTAAAAACCAAAACTATAGTTGAAATGCTATTGGCTGTTCTAAGCAAACTGCCTTTTTACATCAGTAAAACAGATAAAATGTTGGGACAGCAAGTGGGAACCCTAGACTCCTTATGCATACTTTGAATAAACAAGCTTTGCCTTCTTGCTTATTGAATCAAGACTGTACTTGGACTTTGACTTTCTGTAGAGTCCAGTCATCTTTAGGCATAAGCTTGGCTTTCATTTGCTTACCCAGTCAAAACCTATATTGCCAGGAAAAGATCTGTTGAGATGCCTGCAGGACTTATGGCTCATCACAAACAGAAACAGAAATCATAATGTTTATCTTTAGAACTTTTGAAAAGGCCACTATCCAGCACATACAGCAAAACATCCCACAGTTGCTAGAATATCCTAGTTGTTTGGGAGATCTTTTCAATATATTTCTCAGCTACCAGGTTTATGTATTTTGGAGTGATGGAAGTATTTCAACAGTAGTATGAAATCTGTCAGTCAGAAGGAAAGCAAGTAAGGAAAATGAAGAATTAAAGTTAATTATTTTTTGATTGTGTGCAAATGTACTCTTTTACCAAGCACCGTTGATACTGCTTGCTGGACTGCTATCATACAATAAAATTTTGATGAAATGGATTTACTAAGAACCCCCCCCCCCCAAAAAAAAATTTTTGTATGTAACAATGCATCTCGACCCTCAAATGCTACACAGAGTAAACCACAAATCAAGTTAGTCTTCTAGTATTTTTATTTTCTATCTATTCCTACTTGAGAAGTAACATTTCTAATCTGCCTCATTTTACCAGACATGGTATAATTACTGCTAATTCAACCATTAAAGGAAAATATCCACTTTTTTGTAAGTTTAAGTCTACCCTTGAGAGAGTTTATCATGTGCAATACATTATTTTAGCCAGAAAACATGTCTTCCCCGTTAGCCTGGCATACATCACATGGACTATTATTATGTTCAGATGAAAAGCAAGTTTACTGCTGACAAATAATAATTAAGAGTTTAAGCAGGCATCTATCATCTTTGCATTGGTTTCCCATTTTCATATTAATTAGGTAATCTTTCCCTAAGACTAACAGCTAGAGTGGCTGATGAGGTTAGAGCTCTGAATTCCAGGTGAATTTTGGAATACAAGGTAAAAAAGGTGAGAAATACAATAAAGTAACTTCCTAGATTAAAACGTGTACTGAGATGGTTTACAGGAGGCAGTTATTTCTCATGCAAAGAGAAACCTTCACTTCTCCTTTACCCACACAGTCACACTCCAGGAAAGGCTATCACAGCAAATGGAACTGTATTGTACTAAACTGCTCATGTGGTCACTCTTGTGGCAGCCTGTGACAGTATCTCATGATTCTTTACAGAGGCTCTGCCACCCTTGAAATTGCAGCTCTTCAAAACCAAAGTATCAACAGGCAACGCTAAAATTTTAATTATACTTCCAGTCACAGATGCAGTTTTATTTTCTTACTCCTATAATGATAACATAAAATTGGCTTCGAAGCTCAAAAAAGGCCAAGACTCAGAGATCTTCAGATTTTAGTTCAGAGAGATCAGATTTTTAGCTCAGAGATCTGAACTAAGATCTGAAATCTGATTAAGCAAACCCTGATGCAATTCTCTAAACCGAATTTCTGATACCCGACATCTAGACCTATATACAGAGAATCAGTATTAAAGAATCAACATTTTAAAGGAGATGAATATAATAATAAAAATATTAATAAAACAAAAATTAATTTATTTCCACTAGGTGAAAGACTATGACTTTCTCCTATTTTGTAGTATTCAGAAGGCTAAAACCACAGTAACTTCCAAAATAAAGTCTCAAGGAACTTACAAGGAAATTGAGACTACTATTTATCTTCACATCTTACCCTGATGGCCTTCAGACCTCCCGATGTTTTATCCTCTTCCACAGTGGCAGTAACTTCCTGTCCAACAGCCAGCACCATATTTTTTGTAACAGCATCCTTTGTGAAGATTATCATGTCATCTATCATCCCATAATCATAGCAAAATCTTGTTACTACTCCTTTTACAGTTTTTAATTTTTTATCACCTGCATCCAAAGGAAAAATTGACATAAAATAAAATCACTTGTTATAGAATTATGCAATAAGAAAAGGACACTACTAGAAGGGCCAGTTCTTAAAAAAAATACTAATACCTACCAACTAATTAAGTCTTACAGAAAGTTATGGTTTCGAGCAACTATAAAAAATCCTAGTTAATTACAAGATACACTGTGAAAACACTCTTTAAGCTGCATCAAAAATCACAGTATGTCTCGGGTTAGAAGGGATGCATAGGGATCCTTGAGTTTAACTCCCTACTCCTCACAGGACTACCTAAAACTCAGTCATACGGCTAAGAGCACACTGGAGGTGCTTCCTGAAGTCTGCAAGGCTTAGTGCCACGACCGCTTCTCAGGGGGTCCCGCTTTCCCTTAAGAAGTCAGGTACTGACCCCACCACACTGCCACAGCAGGCCTGACCGCCGCTACCCTCAAGGCCCTGAGGCATCACACAGGCCCTGCACCTGGCACCACAAAACCACAACAAACCCAGGGGTTTCTACCTGAGGCTGCCCAGCTCACTTCCTCCTCTTCTTCCTCGTCACCTGCACGTCTCCAGAAGAAGGAGAGAACCTTGGAGAAGAGGCTGAGCATCGCGACGAACGCCACACGCCGAACGCCACACGCCCCCCCAGTCCCCGCCGCCCTCAGCGCCCTCCCCCGCCCCCGCCCTTCAAGGCCCCGCGCCGCCGCCAGCCAATCAGAGGGCGCGCTCCCGCTCACGTGACGGGCGGCAGGCCGCGTGCCGGGGCGGGGTGTCACGGCCCAAGGCGGCTTTTCCCGCCGCGTGACGGGAGCCTGGTGTCACGTGCAGGCCCTGCGCCTCGGCCCGGGAAACCCCGCGGCTTCCCTCAGGGGAGGCTCCCGCACCTCACAGCCCCAGACCCGCGGCGGCACCGACCAGATCCCTCTAGGCCTCTCCGCTGGGTTCCCCCCCCCGAGGTCCCTCCGCTGGGTGCCCCCCCCGAGGCCTCTCCGCTGGGTGCCCCCCCCGAGGTCCCTCCGCTGGGTGCCCCCCCCGAGGCCTCTCCGCTGGGTCTCCCCCTCAGGCCTCTCCGTTCGGCCCCATGGGTACGATATCTGCGGGGTCCGGGTGGGGCGCAGAGGCGTCTCACGGACCCGCGGGTTCGGCGCAGGCCCATCGCTTGCTGGAGCCGAATTCTGGACCCGTTGGGCCAGAGGATGGGAAGAGGACTTCCCCTCCGAGGGTTTCAGAGAAGCAGGGGTTGAGGAGACATTAAAGGTGGTATCGTGGTGTGATTCCTGTAATGTATGTTGATGAATTTGTATTCCTAACCAAGTAAAATTCAGGAAAGGAATTAAATGAGTAAGAACTAAATATCAGTAAAAAATAGAGTAAACCCCTAACACTACTAACTCCTGTTAGCCAAAGGCTAACTAGGCACCAAAAGAATGCAAACACCTACACACAAAAACCCACAAAGATGTCACAACAAACATAAGAGACAATGGTTATGGTCAAAGTCTGATACCGTCTTGCAGCAACATAGTGGAGTCAGCAGAGGAGTCAGCAGAACCAAGAAATGTAAAAGTTCAAGCCTGATGAGGACTTCTTACTTCCTCCAAAGACCCCCTGAAGACCCCAATACATCTCCCCAAAAAGAAGACTCTGCATAGATTCCACCCAGACTCCACCTATTATGAATATTATAATGAAATAAATATGTATAGAATTGTACTCAATATAAGATAATGTCAGAGCTTTGATCGGTGTGAGTGAGGGATTGGGATTCTGCTCATCCCCCACACCCAGCACTGCCTTGCTTACTGCAATTTTATTAATTAAACCAAGTTACCAAAGAGAACATTGAGTCTTGATCGTTGGTCATTTTTATAACAGTGGTTACCACAAAAACCTTAAAGGGGTGTGCAGCATGATTGCTGTCTGTAACTACAGTCATACTGTATGATGGGTTTGTTGGGTTTCTGCAAGACTCGAGCAGACAAAACCCACAGCTTTGCTGCCATCTTACCTGGAGTGGGGTCTTTATGTGCTTGTGTGGCCCTTCTCTGTCCAGTGTGGTGCGTGGCACAGTATGCATATGCAAATGGAATATTGCTGAATTACTATAATAAGTAGTGCCCAGTTTTGAAGTGATAGATTAAGCTGTAGAACATTATAAACTTGGTTAACAGAAAAAATTTAAGTATTATTGTCTTACAGGAACTGCTGCTGCTCTAGAGGAAATTTTTACTGACTAGAGCTTTTCATTTCCACAGTTGGTATTTTTAGCAGATCTCTTCATGCAATGCACTTTAGGTATTTTGTGTAAGCTCGCTTTGAATTTTGTTTGTCAAATCGTGTTCCACAAAGCATGTTTTTTGTGTTGTTAAGCTCAGTATCCCATTAATTCCAATGGGAACTGCAGCATAAGACTTCCAGGAGGCAGTTTCAGGAAGCTGGGCAGAGCAGTGTGTACTTCCATGGGAAACTTCATGTCTTGTGGCTGCGTAGACACAAAAATAATCCAAGACTTTTTATGGAATCAGAAGCATGAAATTAAAGGGACCTCAAGTAAGGGCACCATAAATCTTTTAGGGTAGAAACTGAAATGCGAAGCTTATGTGGCTTCTGTTGACACTGATGTCAAATGCAGAGGGTACAGTAATTGTGTGGTGGAACTGTGAAAAAAAGGAAAATGGCAGCGAAGTGAGAAGTGCACAGGAAAGGGGGTGAAGGAATTTCAGAGTAAGCAGAGAAAACACTGTAGTGCCACACTTGAGAGAGGGAGCTTTCAGGTACAATACTGTCAGAAATGGTTGGAATTGTGAAAAAAGATTTCTTCAGTTTGAGCTGTGCTATGTTCAGTGGTGCAGAGCCTGATAAATTATTTTCATTCAGAGAAATTAGATCAACTGAGTATATTACTGATTTATTTTTAAAATTTATTTTGTAAAAATAAGTTGATTTCCCTAAATTGGTCACAAGGGGAAAATATGATCCTGCTTTGTATCTGTGGAAATTTAGGTTAGAGCAAACCAGTACTGGGCATTTATTGACAAAGACGTGAAGTAAGTATTGCCCATTTTCCTATAAACTATAGTCTTTGAAAAGTTTTGGATAATGGAAGTTTTGCATAGTGTTGCTTCTGTGAATAGAGGAATGGAAGGGCTTAATTACTTCAGACACTTTTGCTTGGCTACACAGTTTCTTTCCCCTTTTCAAATACAGTTCACAGCTGTGTCTAGTGTTGTTTATGGTCTATTAATTTCCATATATCAGTCTGTTTAACATTATAATATTCTTTCAGTATTGGCTGACATGAGAAGAGAAAAAATTCTACAGTCTGTACAAACTGAGAAGTAGTTCTGTTCTCAAGTTTTTGTTGTATCCTTTAAAGGTGATGCCCTTCAGAACACTGAAGATTTAATTGTGTCTTGGTTACAACAGTGTTTCAAGTTTATACAAAAGACCCTGTCATTGCTGTAGCTGTCAAGATGCCAACATCTTCAGGATAAAAGCATTCTTTTTTTCTTTTTCTTTTTTTTTTTTTCATTGCCTAATAAGCAAGAGGACTGGATCCAGTGTATGCTGGCCATTGCATGTCACTGCTGCCTGCTAGATTCAAAGTATGTTGTTTAGTCATCGTGGTGTTCTCCAAGTATGAATGTCAGCATGATTGAGGTGTGCAGGGTTTATCTGAATACTCCAGAAAACTGAGGTTACTAGAAAAGATAAAGAAGGGATCTCTCGTGAAGAAAATACTCTTGATAGCTTTCTATCCTTTAATTTTCTAACTTCTCTTCTTCTTGGGATACTTGAATACCTCATTTTTTATCTGTAGCTCATTCTAGGAGAATACTGGATTGCAAGTAGCTTTTACTTTTTTGAAACAACTATATTGATGAATATTGTTTTCTCTGGCAATTATAATAACTAAAAGTGGTAAGCTGTGAGGAAGGTTTTATTTAAGATGCCAAGTGAGGGGTGGTACTCAGATAAAAAAGGAACTTGAAACTTCTAAAATTTGTTGGTCTGATTTGGAAGGAGCCCTGTGAGAATGTAGTACAGTCATTTTCTAGTGTGTTCTGTTAATTAAAATTCAGGAGGCATTTTCCTGTTCCCTGGCTTAACTCAAGTTTTTGCTGTGCTTTTGTTCTGTATCTGAATAGATGCTGTTGAAAGCCAAAGTGTAAGGGAGAACTTTTCAGAGCCGGGATGACTCACTGAACGGTGAGAATATCACAAAGTGTTCAGGCAGCTGTGTTCACAAGGCTGTTCTAAACTGACAGTTAACTTTGCAGTTGAAGGTAAGCATGAAGGTTTTTAACTATTGAAAAAAATGCAGTAAATTAATTCAAATATAAGTTACTTATCGAGGTATTTTTACATATGGGCAAGCAGTGAAATGGACAGAGAAGGGGGGATGAACATGAAAAATAGTTAATACTGGGTAAATTAGAATAAGTTTGCTGTAACTGAGTTGTGAGTATATGAGTTCATCGGGCTTACGGTGAAGTCTGTCATTTTAGATACCTGGTAAGAAGGGTTAAAATCAAATAGAAGTTAATATATAAACATGTTTAAATATATTTCTGTCCTAGAGTTAAGTAAAAAAAAAAAAAGCAAAAAGCAAAAAGCTTTGGTTATAGAATTATGCTTGAACTAAACACTTCCAAAAATGGTTCTTGGATCTTGAAATAAGTGTCTATTGAGTTATGATAGATATACAGACTTCTCTTTTGTTATATGTTATTAGGAACTGTGGCTATAAATTGTAATTCGATTATTGTATGCAAGTAAGTTGTTAGGGTGCTTATATATCTTACAATGTAAATACAAGTTATTACTAAATATTGCTTTTATTTTCTCTCAAATAGGGCAAACCGTAGTTGAGCACTGGTCTGAGTATGTGAAAGTTCTAAATTATATTTTTGGTCTTCGTAATTTGCATTATTATTATTACTACTATTATTATTTAATTGCCTTTGTGAAGTGTTATGACTACAGAAGAAGGTTACAGAGAGGAATTTAGCTATGACAGGATGCCAACTTTGGAGCGGGGAAAACAAGAGAACGGAAATTATATACCAGATATCAAATCCAGTGACCTTCAGCTGTCAAAGAGGCTGCATCCTTGCTTTAGTTACAGAACGTGGATTTTTTCTTTGCTGATGGGAGTAAGTACTTCAAATGCTACAAATGTGAAAAATGTAGGTGAGGTCACAGTGCCTAGTAACCTGTTTCACAATTTTGAGGACTCACAGTTTCATCACTGATAGTATTCAATATAAATATCTGTACAGAAAAGAACATATTTAGCAAATTTAGAATGTAATATGTGACTAATGATATTCTTGGGGTAATTCTCCACTAATCAAAGGTGCTGTATGCAGTCTGATTTATATCTTCAAAATTAGTTGTATAGCATAAGCAGAGAGTAAGTGTGGTAGTATCAAATCATATGTATGTATAGGCAGTACCTTTTGGTAAATGATGCAAAGTATCTTGATCACACACATTCTTCTAACATACTTTTAACTGTTAAAAGTACCTCACTTGCTGTGATAGCATTTTGGCATTGAAATTATATATGGTACTTAAGTGCCACATTTATCTTTCAGTGTTCAAAAGTCATGTAGTAATTTGGTAGAATCTTCTTAGATTTGTGTATTTCTGTTTCTTACCTAAAACTCACAGACATTTGAAATTTTGTATCATTGCTGGAATCGTAGGACACTGATCTTGCATGTACATCACATGTTTCTTTGTGTTCTGAGCAAAGTTTATTAAAGTTCATTATAGCAATTAGAATGTGATATTTTCTGTTTCTCTCTCACCTCGTGTGTTTTGAAGAGTAATTTTTATTGAGCTATTTTCACTGTTAATAAAGTAGTTACTTAGTTTTGCACAGTGAATAAAAGTATTGCCTTGTTTTCGTGGAAACAGCTGAACATTTTTTCCTTTCTGAAATTCTGTGAAACTTGGATTTCCTTTCAGATGTACTGTTACATAACAAGAAAGGAAAAGAAGGCCTGGCTTTCTTTGTATTAAATTTTCTCAAACTTGTCAAAAAGAACAACTGTCCTTAATTAGATTTTCTCTTTTTTTACTGAGGTGGTGTGAATGACTGGAGATACTAATGTTTAACCATAATTTGCTGAAGCCATATTACACAGAAGAAGCATGTATTGTACAGATAAACAAAAATGCAATTTTATTGATGAACTAATCCGATAAATTCTTGTTAGATTTTTCTCCCACATATGATAGTGGTTATTTTTTCTGAACTCTTCTGAAAGACAGTGTCCAAAAAGGAAAGTCTGTATGCTGAGCAACAGTCATAGTGAACAGAACTGTCTACTTCAGGAATCAGTTTCAAACTGCAGTGACATCAAAGTGGCTGCTAGTGCAGGCTGTTCTTGTGCAGGAACAACTCAATATGCTTCAAGCACAATTTCAAGTTGTGTTCTATAAATACTGTCTTCCAGTCTGCTGGAATTTGCTTGGTGTGTGCTTACACATGCATATATGCTGTCCATATTTGCTGTAATTTTTTTGACAAGGACTTTTTAAAGCCCCCCATAATTCTGTAACATGAAAAAAGTGCTGAAATTAAAAACAAACAAACAAACATTATGTCTCTTATCTTCTCCAGCCCCTTCAAAGAAATTCCAACTCTGAGACATGACATACCAAAAGAAAAAGTGTTGATAGAATACACTGATCACTTATTGCTGAAAGTTTAACTGGTAATTATGAAATAAACAAAATAGTTAGCAATGGAACAGGAGGAGTTGAACAGTTATGAGTGTGCCACTGGACCACAGCAGGAAGTTTGGAGGGATGCAGGGTTAGGTGGAAGAATCTTCCTCAGTGTATCCTAGCATTATTTTTATTACAATGTCCTAGTTGGTAATTGCCTATCACATGCATAATAAATGTCAGTGGAACCAAGCAGAGAGTGCAAAATAGAGGCTGAGTTGAGGTTTCTGAAACATATTTACCACTGAACACTGCAGTTACCTTTTGAGCATTTTATTACCCATTTGCCAAGTCAGGGCACAATGCTTTATTCAAACATACTTACATTGTTCAGTATTAATCCTTGGTAACCAGCAACACATCATCAGAATTCTGCATGCTTTGATATTTTGCTTCAAGCTTATTCACACAAGCGCTGCATTACTAAATGTTAATCAGTAGCTTAATTTAAAAGGGGTTACTGATTTTTATCTGACTAGTTGCTTTTCAAAAATAATTTTGTTCATATTGTTTTGTCTTATTTGTTGCTTTGCAGACTTGCCTCCTTATGACTTCTGGCTTTTCACTGTATCTGGGAAATATTTTTCCATCTGAAATGGATTATTTACGTTGCGCAGCAGGTTCAGTAAGCATTCTTAATTATTTGCTGTGGCACTTTGACAGCAAAATCTGTGGTAAATAGTTTTGCAGGTTTATTGTCTTTTTATTCTGTCTTTTTACTGCAAACTTTCTTTATGGAAGATTCAGTTCTATTTAACAGTTCTTTAAATGCATTTTCATCCCTTGATGGAAGGAATAACAGCTGTACTAAAGACCACTGCTGTGTGCTACTGTTTTCATTTGCTGGCACACCACTGCCATGCAGTAGTTTTCTACACGAACAAGTTTTCTGTGCTTGATTTTAAGGAAGTTTGCATTGTTACATACTTGGAGAATTCCCTAGGTAAATGCTATCAGAATTTATTTCAGATTGTTTTTCCAAGTATTACTTTTTCAGTTTATTGTGCCATATTATCCAAGTACTGAAGCAGGCTAAAAAGTTCTCATGAATATTATTTTATTAGTAAAATATGCAATAGAGATGTATGAAGTTTTCCAAAGTCCAGTATTTTTTTACTATGTATTTAGGGACTCATATTTAATTTACTGTATTATATATGCTTAATCTACACTTCAGATGTGTGTGCATAAGATTAGTTTGATGTACTTGCTTTGTTCATGAGAGAATTCTGTTATTGTAGCAGATTTGTTTAAAGTTAGGTGCAAGACTGATGCTTTAAACAAGTCTCAGGAGTTGCTCTATGAATGAGTTGTTGCTTATTTTTTCTGCTAGAGGTACTAGAATAAAGTTGAAGCAATTTTTTAAGTTAATATTTTTGCTGATGTGTTATTCTTTACAACAGTACTGTTAGTTACCAAGATGTCTTTTCTTCTGCCCCAAATCTTGCCTCTGAACTTTGTATTTACTGAGAATTTCCAAAGATGTGGTAGGTGCAGAAGGTTATCACCCTGGTTTGAGTGGCTTGCTGTGTGTGAAGATGTACACATTTGAGTGGCTGAATGTGAACAAGGTGTTACATCTTCTACTACAACTAATGGAGTCAATCAAGTTGATAGAGCCTAGAGAGCCATATATATAACCAACTAATTGTCTAGTTTAGGATAAGCTGAATTGTTCTCTAGATGGTTTTGACTGTTTTGACTAGTAGTGGGATTCAGTTGCCTAAATGTAGTCTTGTAGTGCTCTAGGGAACTGAATCCCACTACTAGTCAAAACAGTACCCAGCTAATAAAAGGATGTTTTAACTACGTTGAATGCAGGTCATTTAGTCACCTTAGTGCCTAATGACATTAGTGCTGCTATTAGTATGTTGTGACATTATGTATTTGTATAAATAGAGTTCAGTCTGTAATGGTACCATATCTATTGTGGTGAACTTAAGGGATAGAGAAATTATTTCATGAAACTTTTCACTTCTGCATGATATTTCCATTTAGCTCTTCCCTTAAGTACAGAAGCACAGTTCTTAGAAAGCACAGAGGAGATCCTAGGCAGAAAACTTGTGGTGTAGTTGGGTTCAACAGACCAGTTCTTCACATCTGTGTTAAGACTGGCCAAATTTTAGTTTACACAACCATTACTGTTTGAGAAAATGTGGAGGCCCAGCTTGGGAATAGAGATGTTTTTCTTTCCCTGCTTAAGGATTTTAGACTTTATAGAGTTAACGTAAGCTAACAGGGGCATGACATACCTTATGAAAGACATTCTTTCCTTTAATTATCACACTGTGTTGGGTAGCTAGTCAAAATGGAGGGATTTGAAAGGCATATTTCAACTTTTTAAAATTCTTAGATACTGATGTTAATGTATGTGCTCAGACAAGAGTGACTTTCCTTAGAGTTTCTGATTTTCTGTTTGTCTAAGTTAATTGAAATGGAGATTCAGACCAAATAAAATACATATATAGAAATACAGATAAATTGTTTTGTACAGAATATCCTACTAGTCTTCTCTTTTAATTTTCCCAGTGTATTCCTTCAGCAGTTGTGAGCTATGCTATAGCAAGGAATAAAATTAATGTGGTGAGTAGAAGATTTTTATTAGCAATTCTTCCACTCCTCTCCCCACCCTCCTTCATGGTTAAACTGAGAGAGAAACCCATTCTGAAACTGTTTTTCAGATACCAAATTTTCAGATTCTGTTTGTTTCCACGTTTGCTATTACAACAACGTGTTTAATTTGGTTTGGATGCAAACTTGTCCTCAATCCATCAGCTATAAATGTAAGTTACTAAGCCAATTACTAATTAATAATGTTACATTTATCTTTGTTAAAAAAGGGGAGGGATCATCTAGCAGTAACTTTACTTTTCTGAGTAAGACAAGATTGCAAAATCATTGCCAGAGGTGAAAATTGATATGGCCAGAAGATGCATGGCAATGCTAATTTAGAGGAGATTAATATGAAAATTGCTTTCCTGTTTTCTTGTATTCAAAGTTTAAAAGCATAAATTAGATCTTCAAATGTGATCCAATTTGATAAACTTACTGTTTATTTTTCTGTTGGAATGGTACAGGGTTTTTTTTGGTTGGTTTTTTTTTTTTTTTTGGTCTCAGAAGAGAAAACTGAAAATGAACTAGCAGCTCATCTGTAGATTAGTCAGTTTTTAGGTTTGAATTGTGCTGAAAGGAAATGTCCCAAGCAGTGCTACTTCTAGGACATTTCATCCTCAGGTTAAGTATTATCCTTTCCTTGATCTCCTCTAATGGATAGCTCTCAGGATGAGACCCAAAGGACAAAAATGAGTGGAAAGTCATGTGTGCTGACCACTGTGACTGAAAGGGTTCAGATATTGAACAAGGTTCAGAGTAACTCTGAACTGAGTCTGTATGTTTATTGTCTCCTTGTGAGCTGCATGTCTGTACCTCCATCATCGTTCAGATAATCCAGCAGCTGGAACCCTGCAATACCATCTTGTTTGCCTCAGTGTAGAAGGCCAAGGCAGAATTCAGTGGCCTCAACTTAGACATCTCTTATTTCAAATGTGCTGTGAGATAATCTACCTGACTTTTCCTTCTACTCTGGATGGGTAAGAGTCCTCTGTCATACATCCCATTCCTGCAGGTCTGTTCAGTGTGCTTGAGTATTTCAAATGGCAGTAGCAGCCAGTATAACCAAACCTCACCTTTAGCAACTGGTTGGCTGAGTGGTTTTTGAAGTTCTTCAGGTCTCTTCTGACAGTAGTGGAAGCCTAGGCAGCGTGGGTACACACTGATACTGGAGTGTATGTGTTTGATTTGATTGCCTAACCATAAGTGTGTCTCCATGAGGCATGTGCTGGCTTGTTCTGCCTCACTCCTGCCACTGGTCCAGGAGGGCATCAGTGTCCTGTAGGCATTATTTTCTAGACCTGTACAGATGTATTGAAACATCTGTAGGGTACCTTAAATATGTTACTATATTAAACTTCAAATTACTTTCTCCTGAAGTTATATCAACTCTTTCCTAATGTTTCAGTGAACCATGTTTTTAATATCTAATGCAAGTTCAGAGGCAATTGAATTAAGGTTGTGCTAATCTATTTTCTCCCCAAGTTGCACTTTCATGTTCCTTAGTCATGAAAGAGGATTAGGGACACAACTTACTTGTTTCTCTGCATCTGGTTGTAGGTTTTAGGTACAGTGGTGGCTCTAGTTTTCTGTAGTCTTTAGAAATCTAACATTGAACTTCCCATTTTTACAAAAGGATACATACTTAGAGCTTTAGCTGAATTTCTGTTTGAGAAATAAAAACAACTTAAAAAGAAAATAAAACCCCCAAACTGTAAGCTATAGAAAATAAAAAACTAGTTCTATAAAATAAAAGACCTAAGAAATAAAACCAAAACAAACATGGTGGTTTTAAAAACATGGTGCTTTTAAAGACAAGAAAGGGATATCCACTCTGCCTACCTTGCGTGCCTCTAAAAAATGATTTGGCCCATATACAGTCAATATCTACATTTGTTCATGAGATGATAAGGAACCAAAGAGAGATGTTAAATATTACAGTCACTTATTTATCCAAGCAGTTAGGTAGTGGTAGGAGGAATAGACATATCCCTGTTTTTACACAGTAATGTAGTCTTTTAGACCTACAAGAGCTGTGAAACCATGAAATATGTTCCTCAATGTGTTACTAGCACTAGGTAGGGTGTGGAGATAGGATGTTTGGCCCAGTTCTTTCGATTGTGTTTTCATTCAGTGGCAGATGCTGCATCACACCATCGACTGCAGCATAGGTTGGAAGCCTCTGATCCTCCTTCCCTGCTGCCCTAGTCCATTGCCTTAGCCCCTGGGCTAGTCAGGTTTACTCTTGTTTGTTCTCTTTCTGTTCCTGTGAATCTTCCATGATTTTCTGTAGCATTCTGGTTTCACATGGGAGGTCCTGCAAAATGCAAAATGTATCAAGACATCACCCCCTAGTCCTTAAGTGCTCTTCTGCCCAACAGTGATAAAATCTTCAGGCAGAATATTCCTGTAGGTGAAATAAATGTTTCTTTCAACAGCTAAGCATTGTCCTAGAAATTCATCCAGAACCAAAAAAAAAAAAAAAAAAAAAAAGGTTAACAAAGTATCTGATTAACAAGTATGTCTAAATGTTACAGAAAATAGACTGCTGGATCCTGCTGGATACCACCTCTTTCTTTATTATTAATAGGGAAGATGTAACTCATTTATATCTGGGATTTTACTGACAGATAAATTTCAACTTGATTCTACTTATTCTGCTGGAAATCTTCATGGCAACTACTGTGATCATTTCAGCCAGGTCTACTGAAGACTGCTGTACGAGAAAGCAAGTAGGTACTGTTAATGATTAAAAACATTTTTGTGTGTGTGTTTTAAAAAGTATTAGATTTTTCCTGTGTTACAGACACTTACAAGTTACAGCAGACTCCAGAACATAATTTTCTCTTATATGGTAAAACTAGATTTGAATAATAAACAGATAAATAAGAACAAATCCTAGAGATGTATGAAACATTAGAATACTGTCACTTGAATGTATGCAAGCAATGCCTTTTTGAAGCCTGTGGTGGACAAACTAATTTGTCATGTATACTAATTTGGTGTTATCTGGACAATGAACTGGGCTACAAAATTTTCTTTAGTCAAGTGCTTTCCCAAATCCCATCCTTGCTTTTCTACAACAGCACTCCCTTTAGTTAACAATGAAGCAAACTTGCTGTGCCATTTTGTGTTCCAGTGGAAGTATTGCTTGCTAGATAAAGCCATATAGTGTACTGACTTATCCACATCAGCAAAATCTGAAAGCTCAGGAAGAACATATGTAGTTTGCAGGTGGAAAGGGAAGACTACATGATCATGTTGCATTGTTAAACAGTGGTTGTATAACAGCTACTCTAGGACTACCTCATTTTTAAAAAATGTGTGATTGATGTGATCTGACACTGGCAAACCCCATGGTGTCTCACTTGTCAGCTCTGATGGGCCAACCAGACAGTGCAAGCTGGTTGATACTGGAGAGATCAAGATACTGGAGAGAAATGTATTGCTTTGTGTATTTTTGATCATGATTTCTTTATTCCTCTCTAGAATACTGCATATGACAATACCATTGTTGTAAGCAATGTCAGCTTCCCTGCTCGAATTCTGAAGTCATACTCAGTAAGAAAAGTGTTTCCTTTCAGTAAAGAATTTTTTTCTATTTGATCTTCCTATGTGGTACTCAGTTCTTTAAAGCCAGTAGTGATCGATATAAATAAAAGCTTAAAGAATAAAGGCAGAAATGAGAAATATATCTTAAAATATTTCCTTTTAGAATATTGTAAGATAAATGATAGCTGTCATGTGTGATAGGAAGGAGACTACTTAATGACTTAGAGATAAAGAATGTAAACGGAACCGTTGTTCATGAGATAGCAAATAAAAAGCATAAATATGTGTAAACCATCTGATCTTGTTTTTACTTAAACCAGATGGAATTTTGTCATATGTTAGATCTGGAAAACAACAACTTCATGTGTAGCTAATAGCATAATTGAATTTTTTTTTTTTTTCCTTCCAGTCAGTTCCTGTCTAGATGCAAACAGGAAATTTGGCGTGCAAATGCACTGATAGTAATTTATGGGCTCTTCTTTGTTTTAGGTAATTGAGGTGATTATTGGAATTTCATCAGTATTTGGTGGAATAATTGCTTTGAATATGGATGTTCTAGTCTCAGGTCCATATCTTTCAGTAACATTCTTTTGGATCTTAGTTGCTGTAAGTAGTACAGAGTAAAGGTATTCATATAAAACAGTGTATTTGATTTTTGAACTTTTTAAAAATTTTTCCTCTCCCAACTGTAATATTTATTTGGTTCTTATACTAATAGGCAATTGCTGAGCAAATAAATTAGCACCCAAATATGATCAATATATTGATGCAATGTGCTTGTTCTATTTTGACTTAGGGTACTTTTGTTCTTAAAACATGTTCAGATACATTTTCAGTCCTCAGTTGAGTAAAACAGAAATGCATAATAAAGCAAAAGTTTTAGAAGTGCAATGTTTTATCCAACAAGTCCTAGGTTTTGTAGTGTATCAGGATGCAAAATAAAAAGTTGAGTTGGCCTGTGTCACTAATAACAACCTGTACCTAGGAGCAGTGGATTCATAAAGGACACTGTGCTGCCCTGCTTGCCGTAAATTGAAACAGCTGAGAAAGAAGACAATGTACATTAGATCTATAAATGGTTACAATGTCTGGAAAATCCTTCAGCATGAAGGATTCTCCAGATGGATTCTCTCAGCATGAAGAGAGAAAAGATCAAAAACCAGTTTTTCAGCATTCAGGATTAACTAAGTTCAGTTGGGTTCATTATGTTTTTATGTAGATGTGTCAAGTTTTGAGGGTAATAATTTTTCAGCATGTGTAGGATTAATACAGGCTACTTATTAATTTTAATTAAATGAAGATTACTACTCAGTAGTCTCACTAGCTACTGTCATAATAAGTCGATATAGTTTTACCATTTTAAGAAATGTAGGATGAAATTTGTGACTAGTGGGAATCACTGTCAGTAAATTGTATTTTGCATAATTTTCAAGTAAGTAAATTTTTATTTTGTTATGCTTTTTTGTTTAGTGCTTTCCAAGTGCTATTGCAAGTCATGTAGCTGCTGAATATCCAAGCAAATGTCTGGTAAGTATGTACATTTTTCTTTTTTATTTTGTCATTATAGTGAGTAATTTTTCATAAAAAGCCTGTCCTTGATAGTAGCCACTAATCATACTTTCTCACTTCTTTTAGTTACTCTTACAAAATGAGACAGTAATATGTAGCACAAGTGTAAGCTGATATTCCTGAAAAGAAATCCAGTAGATCCTTTGGAGACTTAATTGTACCAAATCTAGAAAATAATTCTGTGAGGGGTTTTTTTTTGCACTGGTTCCTTGGGAATGGATATTACCATAGGAACCTGACATTACCTCTTAAGATGTGCCTAGAACTGCTTTCATGCTCCTGAACTAAGGTCCCTTCCATTCTGTTGTTTCATTATGAGCTGTGGTTTCTGAAAGAAGATTAGGTGTTCAGGTTCCACTAGCACAGGCTGACCTAGAACCTATTTTAAACAATTTCCTCATCTGCATGACTAGCAGCTGAAGTCAATTTGATCCTGTAGGATGATAGTTAAACAAAGACTTGACTGCTCTTGTATTTAATCAAATTTATTTGAATAGTTATTTTTGGTTGTTAGTCTGCAATATCTGCTGTAAATTCTCATTGTTTCATACAGACTGGAGAATGAATTACAATTCTGCATTGGCCCTCTAAATTGGGTATTGCTTCATCTATCTGCATATGAAAGACACTTTAAAAATCAAAAAAACCCCATCCTTATTAAATGGAAAATTACAAAAACAACAGTGTTTTGGCTAGGAAACTTAATTTATTCAAAGCTTGTTTCTGTAATTCCATGCACTGTGGATGTCTCTTCATTTGTCTCCTGTGTAATCCTATAAGCTTTTATGCACTTTTTTATGCTTGCTTCAAAGAGATATAGCTGACAAATCAAAATATTGACTTGGTTTTATTCTTGCTTAATATTTGTTACCTTATTTTTCTAGGTTGAGGTCCTAATTGCCATTAGCAGTGTTACTTCTCCTTTGCTGTTCACAGCTTCTGCATACTTATCCTTCAGTATCATGCAAGTTGTTGACATCTTTAAAAATTATCCACCTGCTGTTAAAGTATGTATTTTTATGCAATTGAAAATTTAAATATTACAGTCACAACACAGAATGATTTAGGAAGTATAAGAAGACAAGGTACTGCTTTCTAAAGATGGAACAAAATATAGAAAATATCATTAGTCAAATCAGAGTTTTTTAATATAATTTAAGGTATGTTAAATCTGTTGCCACTCTGGAATTACAGTTTAAAACAAATTTATTCTAAAAAACAAGTAAAAATATTATGTAATAGTTTGGACTCCTTGAGGTCTTTATAAATATGTAGTATATAAGTTAAATATTCTAGATACACTAGAATACGTTTTTGTTTCTTAAATTGTCTACCAACAGGTGGCATATTGGGATTGTAAATTTACATCTAGATTCATTCAAAGCCAAGATCAGGACAGAGAAGAAAAAAAGGCTACAAATGTTAAAGCATTTCAGTATGAAGTGTTACCAGTTCATTGCTGAAGAGCTTTCTAGGGCTTTATCATCAAAGTGTTTAGCACTGGTAGTTGAAGAAACATTTATGGGGATTAAAACAGAGTCTATAAGAGTCTTGACTCTTAGTACCCACTAGTCCTTAAGTAGTCTTGTAATTTTAGAAGAGAGGGAAAATTTTTATTAAAAAAAGATCTTAAGGGCTGGAAAACCAACTTTTGAGTGTGTGATCCTGTTCTGATACTGGAGGAGGATAGGATGTTTTTAGACCTCAGGAAGTGACCACAGCTTGCATGCTCTCTTGAAATATCTTTTCCTGTCATACATGCTGGGGACAGGAGACGGGACTGTCCAGGCAGCTGGTGTCACCCTGTAGAGCATTTCTTACATTGTTATTCTGCTTTGTGTCTGGATGCAGCAAGAGAGAGCTGCTCAGTAAAGGAGAGTGAGCAATGGAGCCAGGCAGAGAAGGGTGGTGACCTCATTGGCAAGGAGTGCTGTCCTACAGTACCCCAAAAAAGAAACAAAAGGCAGTGAGGCTCTAGATAATTAGATGTTTTCCTCAATTCCATTCTATTTCTAGAGGAAAAGATCATTTGGCAAATTAATACTTTGTTAAAAATTACCGAGCTGTTCTATTTTGATCAAGCTCAGACACTTTTAATTGAAGCTTCAGGCTGAAATAAGCTGTAAATTATAATTTCAGTTAAAAAATAAATCTTGGTACAGATCTCAAGGGGTGGAAACAGCTGAAAATATTTTATTCAGGTAGTTAGCAATGTATTTGATGTTTCTATTTCAGCAGTCTTATGATGTACTCCTGTTGCTTCTGATGTTGATGCTGCTAATTCAGGCATGCCTTACTATTGGAACTGTAATACAGTGTGTAAATTACAAGACAAAAATGAAACTACATGATTCACTATGGACAGCATCACCGGTTAAAAAACAGGAATACAGAACAACAGAGGTATGTATCGATACCCATTATAAAATTTAAAAATCTCAATTTAAAAGATTTTTTGGTCATGTTTAGTGTTAATTCAGATTGGCATTAAAACCTGCTCTGTAAAGATGTAAATGCACTGGTGAATTTTGTAATAAAAGGATACTATTTTGCTAGTTAAATGATAACTGGGGCATGACAAACTCACTGTCTATAAATCTGTGACAAGTCCTTTTAAGACAGGAACAGCTGTAAGGTTAAAGCCTCCTTCTGTTCTTATTTGTAGTATGAGCTCCCAGTTACAGATGAAGTTTGTCATTGCACTAAGATAAAATGGTAGTTCAGCTGTCTTGCTCCACAGGTTGCAGATCCATAATTGCTATTTATATGTCAGCATGGAGTTACAGAAAAGATAATGAGCCTTGGAGGACAACGTTCTGTTAATGAGAGAACCATCTATTAAGAAAGGAATAGATTTAACCCTTCAATGTGAGCAGAAGTTTGGGGCTCTCTAAAAGTGGAACCTTTCCAAGACTTGCTGTGGGGGAGTGAATTTACTAAGCTGAGTTAGGTCTCTCAGGTTCCCTAAACTGTGAATGGGAAGAGTTTAGAAATGGGAGTGTAGGAACAGCAGTGGGCAAGCTGAGTCAGTGACCACCTGTGTTGGACAGCATGAAGTGTCCTGAGCAGAGGAGGTCACCTGGCAACCCAGGTATCTCCATGTCCTACCAGAGCTGGCAATGAGGATCGCAATTGATGTTCCACTCCATTTATCTCCTACAATTACCCATTCAAGCTGTGCTTTTAGATAGATTTGGCATGTACTTTTTTTTAGAGCATGGTGATGCCATTATTTGTTACCACTTTTTATAGAGTCGTTCAGGGTTAGAGTGCTATTTCAGGGACTGGGGGAGGACCCAGCTCTCTTCACTCTGAGTGGGTTAATGGTTACATCCACATCCTAGCAAAGCACTGTAGCCCTACAACTTTCCTCACCTCTGCTCTACAGAGCAAAGCAATGTATCCTTAGGAGAGAGTAACTCACCATGACTGGCTCTTTCCACCAGCACTAGAGTGGGTGAGATTCAGTCCCTGCTCTAGAGAAAGAGCACCCACATTGAAACAGCATGGATTAAAACCATTGGGAGCAGGGACTGAAACTAAATCATTATACAGCTGGCAATGCAAAGTAGAAGCTGTGGATTTATTTTCCCTCTGTGGGGGGCATATGTTGCTTATTTTCTGGATCTGCTTCCTGAAAAGTTACATTCTGTATAAGAGGTGAAGCACAGCAGCAGTTCCACTGCTGCAAGTCAGATTCTGAAGCACACACAGGTCCTGGCATAGTTAAGCATATTAATTCTGGGGGTTGTTTACCTAAGTATGCCTAGTTTGAAAGTCACTGGGAAACTGGGGGTGAATTAAATGCTAACAGAAGCACTTTGTCCAGAAAAGCAACACCTTTTTGCTTACTTTTTGGTATTCAAACACATAAATAATGTTACAGATGAAGTTGTACATCCCTTTGGCTTCTCAGAAATAGATGTTCTTAGGTGAGACCTCAGCTTGTTTGCATATACGTAGAAAAATCTTGCTTTGGTTGCATTCTAGAAGGTTAATTCTGGCCTTGGGTTTAAAGATTCAGATGCTAGGGCTTTCAGTCATATTTTTGAAAAGATGAAAAAATGCCCTAAGCAACAAATTTAAAAGAAGAATTTGGCCAAGTTTTTTTTTTAATGCAAATGTCTCAAATATAATACAATTTACACTGTGATAGTATATAATAAATTTATAGTAGACAATATATGAAATTACACAATTTTACAATGTATAGATTCTTTTAAAAGTTCAGACTGTAACTATATGTGTTTACATTCTCCTAACTTCTTTCAGGTATTTATTTTCTTGAACTTTGCTTTTTAATGAGAGTTTTATTTCATATTTCTATTTCTCTGAAATTTGTTTGCTTTTAGGTTTCCAATAATACCTTAAAGGAATTTGACAAAGATAAAGCCTGGAAAGCAGTTGTGGTGCAGATGGCTCAGTAGTTTGGATTCTGCAGATGCAGCAAATACAGTACAATCCAACACAGTAAATCAACTGTTTCAGTTAAGGAGGCTTAAAAACTTTTCAGTTTATAAACAGCAATATAGTTACAGCAATAGGAGCCAAGGAATAACACAGTAAATAATGTGTCTTTCTAATAAAGTTAAAATGTATTGATAATATTGTTAATCCATCTGTCTTTTCTGTCTTCTGGTGTATCCTGTGTGTTCTGGTGTATTCTATGTGTATTCTGGTGTTACTTTAGGAGATTCCTTTAGAAAAGAAGGTAACAAGTCACATGGATTTATGTTGATAGCAAAGTTGAATATGACATTATGTAGCAGGCTTCATTTATTTGCAAGAGATTGTTATAACTGCAGTTATGCAGTCAGTGTAACTGAGAAATGCTTTTGTAAAGTTATGAGTACAAGTCATAATTGGCATTTTTGCTTATACTTCACTTTTGTAGGAGTTGTGAAGTTTTTTTGCATCCCATTGCTTTTATACAAATAAAAGTCTTTATTATGTGGAAACTCAAGAGTGTGGATTGACATTCTAATTAGAGAGGTCAAAACAGGATATTCTTTGCCCTTAAGCTTCCCTTTCTGGACTATTTAATGTGGATGGTATGTTTTATGAGTGAACAGACATAAGATCTACTACCCAAAGCAAAAAAATAAAAGCAAACAGAAGCAATTGGCAAAAAACCAGGAGAATCTGCTGATATTAAGAGATTTTTTTCACATTGATTTGTTTTAACTTTCTTTAAAACTTACAGAACTTTCCTGCCCTTAAACAAGGGATATCCCCCAGGTTGCCTTTTCCTCTTAGATGAATTATATGAACAATAGTGTTGATTTCAAACACTATGTGAATTTTCATTCATGTTAATAGGCTGTTTAGTGTAACTAGGGAGAAAGCTGCTGCTGAGGTGGTGTTTTTTTTGATGTTCTTCTCTTTCTTTTGTGCTTTTTTTTTTTTTTTTTTTTTAAGGTCTAGACTTTGAGGCTTGCCTCTCTGCTTTTTTGATAGGGAAAGTAATGAGAGGGAAAAATATGTTCAGGTATGCTAGAACTGCTAGGATGTTTTTGTTTGTTTTTTGGAAACTGATAGTTATAGTGGCATTGTAATACATAAAGAATATTCTTTCCAGTATTCTAGAGCAGTGATGCTTAGTAGCAGGTATGCAGCATACTCTCCATTCACCTAAAATAGTGTATGGTTTTGGTCCAGACTGATGCATCAAAAACCAGAGGATGTAGCTGCTGTTTCCTTAAGAAAGTTCTTCCTGAATCACTGTGAAGTGAAAAGGTAGAGTCATCTGCAGAACAGTCTGAATGTATCTTAGATTTCTTTGATGTGGTAAACACACTTGCCTTCATGTAACTGAATCTCTGTCTTCAAGAGATCATCTGTATATTTTTTGTCAAATGGTCAAATGATTATTGGCTTTGAAAAAAAGAAAGTTAGATTGAATTAGATTTTATACTTCTATTACTGACCCTGGTTGAAAATGAAATTAACAGAAAATTAATTCTCAAGCACAATTTGAAGGAATTTCGTTTCTACAAAACACTTCCATTAACAAGGCACTGGGGGTCTTTAAAAGTCTTTTAAAGTCATATGGTGTAAGGTGTCTCCAAGCAGTAATAACCTTTAAACAGCTCCTGATCTTTGTTTTGCTGTCATGAATGGCTAGGAGGAAGCTAGTGACAAGATGTAATAGGCAATGTTTACTTTTCTTTTGGAGAATTATATTTTAATAAGAGATGAAGAATGATTAAATTTGACTTTGGATTGACTCTGATGTAATGGCTGTATATGACTGGATCTGAGGTTTTTTATTTTTAGATTAACAAGGGAAAGGATTAGATAGCAATAAGAAAGGTTTTCATAGAACTACCAGCCACAGATTCTGCTTTCCAGTGAAGATGACCACCCATGGTCTCCCAGCCTAGCTGTGGCTCCCTTCCTGCCCTGTTCCTCACAGTGGGGACTGCACAATCTGTGCAGCATGTCTGTACTATTGTTGGTCCTAAGTGCCTGTTGTGAACTTGGTCTTAAATTACATTAGCTGTTCAACTAGAATGAGAGATCTGGAGAAAAATGTATGTGGCCTCTCCCCTCCACAATAGGAATATAGACCTCTCTTTGTACAGAGAAATGTCTCTGTCATATGGACTGTACATAAATGTTTTTACATGTGTATGTATGTCTTGTGTGGATAGTTTGGAGTTAATATGGTTTTTTTAGATCTTTCCTGCCATTCATCTCCAGCAGCTGAAATGGGAGATGTCTACAATGTCAATGGACTGATCTAACTCAGTGCTGAAAGGGGGGACTGTCTCCTCTGGCCTGTTCACCTCTGCTAGCTATGGATGGTATCTGATTAAACTGGCAGAAAAATTGTTAATTAAAAGAATGAATAGTTTCCTGCTCCTTTATTTTGTCAGCTTAGCACACTGCAAACTCATAGTGGACCTCTTTAAGAGTCCTTGAATAGGACTTCCTAACAACTGGAGGCAGAACTGGACTCACCTCAAGAATATTTGTCTTTTGGTACTATTTCCTTTGTTCCATCCTATCACATTCCTTGCCTATATTTTGCCTAGGTCATATTCTCCTTCTCTTCCCCATTCCCTCCTTGAAGAAGCAGACTTGGTCCATACCAGCAATTAAAACTTAGGCTGACCATCTAATCAGTTGGCTTGTGTGTAAATCATTGTCAATTAGCTCTGGAGTTAAAGAAGGTTCTCAAATTAAAAATAGCATATTTTGTGATCTGAGTCTTGTGTTTCTGAAGAAATTCATGACACCAAAATTATAAAATCTAAACTAGTTTCAGAAACAAGAGTATTCAGGCTTCCCTGGCAACTGATTTGGTTTTATAATGATTTCCTGTTTTTTCAAATGCTACAAGTACTTTTGTTTGTTACTGAGTGGGAAGTCCCTCAGGGAGAAACTGTCAGAAGAAAATGTCGGTGTCATCTATCTTATGAATAATCACATCTTAGATAAAGTGTCTTCAGAAGATGAGTTTTGTATTATTTTTTTCTCCGATATTTAGTGTTACCTGTCTAATGTTAATATATTTCACAGTAAACTGTTTTTCTGCCTGTAAACTTTTAGTGAAATCAGCCAGTGAAATATCAATGACAGAGCTGAATATCTTGTGATTCAGAATCAGATTATGAATCTGTTATGAATCAGATTCATACAAAAGGAAACCATGCCTGATATCGTAAAGCAATGAAGAAAGAAATGCCCATGAAAATGGTTTGTATTGGACAGTTACTTTCTAATTAGTGTTTTGATCATATCAAGTTATAATTATCAAATATAAGTGAAATTCATATTTCATACAGCTTTTTCAAGCCAAGAGAGGCCTACAAGTATAAAATATCCTTATGTAATGCTTACTGTGGTTTTTCTTGAAGTGTCTTTTTTCCTGAAATTTATTTCCTAGTTAATCTTTCTGTTTGCTTTGTTCAAAAGTTATAACCTCTCTAGGTTATGATTACTCTTCTGTCCTGTAAAGATAAACTGTTTCTGAAAAAAACCAAACCAAACCAAACCAAACCAAACCATACTGAATTTTTGATTTTGAAATTTTAAATTTTCCTCCATCTGACTCCATTTTAAAAATCTGACATAGCTTCTAATCCAAGAAAGATCTCCTGTATAGATGCTTGGTGGTGGCCATCTCCTGGAGCAAAGGGCAGAGTGTTTAAATTTAAACAGGTCTTTTTATTTTATGAACCATGGAGGCTGTAATCCAAATAACCAGTTTATAGTGATTCTTGCCACCTATATATTCTGGAAAGGCAAAATAAGACCTTTAAACCACTGTAGTATGCATAGGATTCATTGTTGTTTTGTATTGCCTCTTTTTATGCCATTAGACTTCAGGCATCTAGAATGAATTTGGAAAATCTGTTTCTATACTTCCAATTCTGCTTTCCAGCAGCTCTTAAGAGCTCTCCTATGCAGGGGCTGAGTTCCTAGAGGTTGCCCCAGCATCCCTTGTTTTCAGAAGTGCCACCAGAGGGGAGATGCTAAAGGAGTGTCTCCCACCTCCATAGCTCCTCCTTCTATAGCTCTGTGCTCTCTGTGTAGGATGCAGCCTGACTTTCCTGCTGGCCCCCACTGACAGTGCAGGGATTGTGACTGGTTCTTGGTTGTTCTTGGGCTCTCCATTTAACAAATAACTGGGATTAATAGAAAATACTCTAGAGCTTGTTTTTCTAGTCAGAGCCTTGACTCATTGATGTAAACGCTCTGAAAATACGAAATATGTCTCTCGAATCAGTATTTTTGTCTGCTCTTTTAAAATATACCAAACATATTCTCAATTAGCAGATTTTTACCCCAAAACTTAACTAGCTTCTGTTTTGTATCATGCCTGACAGGGACCTGAAGATAAGACTGTTAGTCAAGTCACCTCCTGGTACAGACAAAGACAATAAATTTAGCAAGGTAACCAGAACTGAAAGATGATAATAAATAAAAGAAAAGTTCCTGGGATGGCAAAATCTGTGTTATCTTTAGCAAGTCTGTGTTCCAGTGATTTATGAAAAGACACAAACCCTTTTTGCTGTATAAAAACTCCAAGAGAAAAGGAGAGTGTGGGGCTCCCTCTTCCCCCCCTGCTTGCTCTCCACTTCGGCTTCAGCTATGGGACAGCCCCAGCAGAACAGCACCAAGCAGGAGCTGCGGGTCCCACACATCCCTCCAGCCAGAGGCCAGGGCCGGCGGATGGTGATAAAACTTAATTGCTCTCTTGTTTTCCTTTTATTACTTAACAACTCTGTGCCCAAAGTGACTAATTTGTGTAAATTCTCTCCTCTTTTAAACTTATATTTTTTCTTTTAAAGGTATATTATTGTCTCCTTTCCCTAAAATAAATCTTTGTAATTTGCTTGAATCATAAAGCCTGTTATTTTTGTAAATTCGTGCAAGGTCTATGAGTAGTGGATGATTTTTCCTCACAATCAAAATATAAATAATAGCACGGATTGGAACACTCATGCATTCTCAGTTCTGAGAATATGTCTTCTTTGCCACCAGTCCTGCTTTAAATTATTCATGTTCTGCTGCTGCTCATTTACCCACTTGCAATGAAGTCTATGGAAAGAGTTTAATTTATTTTGGTGAGGTTCACCTTGGAGTTTTTGTATTTAATTTAATTGTTCTTTCTAATATCTGATCTACCTAAAAAAATCCAGATCACTCAAATCAGACAAAATCACTCTTTGTTCTGGAGAAGTTTTATAGCTGCATTCATTTCTTTATTCAGTTTACAGTGTGGCTCCACGCTCTCAGCATCTCTTGCATGTTAACCTGCAGGTTTTTTTTATGTATCATGAACAAATACTTCAATATCTGTTCGATTAATATACATAATCTATCATTTAATTACAGACTATCTATTTCTCTATAAAACATAGCCTGTCCTAATAATGAAGCACTAAGACTTCAAAACTGAGCCATACTCAGGACTCAAGGAGATGTCATGAAGTATAAGAGTTCCCTTGCCTCCAGTAGAGGAACCCTCAACAAACTAAAGTCTAAAAAAAAATATTAGCACCAGAATGATAAAAAATCCAAAAAGATTTTGGCAATTCATTTTCAATTAGTAGCATGTCTGAATTGGTTTTAATATCAAGTGAGGTGGAGAACTGAGAGCTTTTCATACAACTGGATATAATCTTGTTCTTCATATTGTCACTTGTTGTGATTGCTTGTACTGAGAAGCCTTGAGTATTTAATTCCTATTTTGAGCCACCAAGGCTTATGGGCAGGTTGGGTCATCACACATTTGAGAACAAGTGAGGAGAACAAGGGGCTTCAGACTCTGTTATTTTTAATGGTGTGAATCCTAAATGTACTACAGCTCTTGAGGTAAGGGTAACTTCTAATTCACTCATTAGTGTTATTCCTGTAGGCAGCCCTGATTGAAAAATACTATAGGCATAGCAGAAAACCAAGTTAGATAACAATAGTATTTTTTATTGCTAAAATTGAAGGAAAAAATACTCAATTTAAATACTGAGTTGCATGTGGAGATGTGGTCTAGGGAGAAAAAAGGGTACATGGTATGCATAGCAGTTCATATGAGGCAAACTGATTCCTAGGATCTTGATTTTAATTACTTTTCTCTTTCCAGGGCATCCAATATTCTTTTGCATTAGGAAACAAAGCTGGTTTGTATAAACTTGTAGAAACCTAGAGCATTGTGTTCTATTTTTGCAGTGGATTTTTCATGTACTTTCCAATTTTATTTGTTATAATATGGTTGTGGGAATATGTGATAAGAACAAACTTTGTATATACATTTGAATTTGAGAAATGTAAATTTTTTAATTTTTTAGACAATTTAATCTAAACAAAATCAGATCTTATAAAAGTAATTCATGACTTTTTATGCTCTTCTGTACCTAATAGTAGTTGGCAGCCTTAGAGATCAGGTAAAAATGTTTTGTATCAAGTCTGAAAAATTCCAAATCTCTAAGCCTTTCAGTATATCAATATTAATGTAAGTAGTAAAACAGAATAAATAAATAGATGCAGTCCTTAGCACAGAAATGACAAAATTTTCCAATACTGTTTTTGTTTATTGCTTCCTGGGTTACAGTTGCTTTTGCCTCTTTTCTTCTATAGGGCTAAATGATAGAAATACACAGGAAACACTTTCTACCCCAAAACCAGACAAATACAACTTAGTGAGATTTCTAGAAGAGAAATTAAGGTAAATAGCTGTGATAATTGCTTTACTCTTAATTGTCAAAACCTCATGTTAGTTAATTGCTCCAGTTTCTCTGAGCTTGTAAGTTCTTAAAAATACAGATTGTCTAAATAAAAGTTGAAAAATTGTGAATATTTTCCTACTGGTAGTATGAGCTAAAGAAGATCCATGCTACTTAAGTGGGAGTAATCAGTACACAGCTCTTACACAGTTCAAGAGTTTGAAGGAACATATAAGCTCACCTTCTTGTTAGCATTTCCCAATAGCCTAGCACTAGGCAGTTCTGCTCAGGATGCTTGCAATTCTGGACCCTCTTCTCAGCCTCTGCACACTCTTCATGCAGCTATAAAAGCCCTGGTAACTAACTTAGCTTCAGATTAGTTTCTGAGGGAAAAGTGCCAAAAGGGCAGCTAAAGCAGCTACAGCTATTGAAAGTCTAAGAGCACTTGTCACTGTCAACCAAGTATGCTGCGTATCTCTATAAAAATGTATTTCTATTCAACTGAAATGACATTTCATGGCTTCTTTTCTCCTCTCTGAATATATACGAAACAATAAGCAGAAAAAAATGTATCTGAAAGCGTTTTCAAGTGGGAGAAAATATTTTGAAAGTTTCATTTTCCCAAGGGACCCAAATGCAGGATAATTCCAAAACCTGTGTAATCTCATAAAGTACAGCGTGAGCCAGGTGAAACAGCAGCCTTCTTGCATCCCATTGAGCCATTCATTCAACCCTTGTACTTCACACTTGTGCAGGAATGACATTTCCAGCCTCTGCCTGCAGTTCTGGGTGTGTTTTGACTGCTTCTACAAGTTGTAGGCAATGCTGCTAATGTGCTACCTACTGTAATGTTTGCCATTGTTTCTAAGTACTTGTCATTCCTGTAGGAAAGGGACAGAAGGGACAGGATGGAGTGGGAGACTGAGGATTGCTTTGGATCATATAGATGAAATAATTGATGGGTTTTGGACAATAAAGCAGTAACACACTGGATACAGGAGAACTTGAGCATCTCCCTTGTCACCAACCTATCTTGTAGCTCTGTGAAACTTAATGTGCCCTGCTGGTTCCTTCTGCTGAGTACCTGCTCTGGCTGTGCAGGCTCACTCTGGACAGCAGATTTAGTCACATTCCTGGGAAAGTGCATTTTCCAAGTAGTTATGAATCATTGTGTAAATTGTAAATTGTGTTGTGATGACAGTAGCACCCCTTGTGGCTCTGCTCCAGAGCTTGCCCAACATGACAACAAGTTTTTAAGTTATAAACACTCAGCTGTTCTGTGGTTGATATGAGTGGCCCTGGGGCAAGATGTGTGTTGCCTGGTGCACGCAGTATAACTACACACTAAGTTAAAAGAAGAGCCATGGGACTGTGCTTGACATGGCCCTTCACCTCAAGACAACTTAAACACCACCAACAACAATCCTATGTGTGTCTGTGCTGGTGAAACACTGAAGTATGCAGTGGTGTACCACATGATACTCTGGCAAAACACAGTGTGAATGTGGCTATTGTGCTCCAGAGGCTAAGACTCCAGGACTTCTCCAGTATAGAGTACAGAGTCATGCCTTCCAGCCTAAACACTGACATGTTAATCTTCACAAAGTCAGAAATTCTGTAACCAAGGCAAAAAATCTCTGTGAGGTTCAGTGCCTCATCGAGTTCTGTGACACAACAAGTCACAAAATCTGTGCCTAGCTGCTCAGGTATGTCTGGTGATACACCTCTCTCAACTTTTATTTCCATGTAATGCTTCTTGAACACACTCGAACAACAGTGGAATTAGATTAGTGGTCTCTCTTGAAATGCACCAAGTCTGTAGCCAAGTATGCAAAATTTGTGAAGCCAGAGACCATTTAAGAAGAAATGACCTGGGTTGATGGTCCAGAGATCAGGCTTGACCCAAAAGTAAATTGAGAATAGGAAATACAGGACTTTGCTCACTGGATATGCTAGAATCTACCTCTACCTTGTTAAAAAAACCTGAGCAGCCAAGCTACATCCTGGAATGCGCAGGATTTGGACTCAAGCCTTCTTGAGCTGAGAAATGTTTAGAATTATTTTTTTTTTTTTTTTTTTTGTATACCCTTGACCACTGGTCTAATAAAGCTTTAGGCCTCAAAGTATCTATATTACCAAAATGCAAAAGAAGTCACTTCTTAAGGTTATTTCAGAGTCTTTATTCTTAAAATGGAGGGAATATTGGTAGAAGCAGGATAGTATATTCAGGGATGAATATACTTTCTTTATAAAAGATGTCTTTTATTCCTTGTTCCTCACTACACTTTACCTATATCTAAACACCTTATGTTTAGAGTCCCATTTGAGAAGGGAGCCTAAGAACTAGAGCCTGTGTAAATTTCCCATGAATAGATGCTTCTACAGAAATGATAATTTAAAAAAAACGTGGCATGGGTCTATCAAGCTACCTAGTTTTTAGTGGGAATGCTAGCTTAGTGGGTGTTCCATAACCTTACCTAATAAAAACAATGGAATAACACTGTAATTCCAGGCTACAAATTATGTAGGAATGGTAGATTGTGATAGTTTAGACATGATTTCAGAAGAGCTCACTGTCAGATGAAGTAAATAACAGTAAGATTATTGTCTGCTGAACTTAGTAACAGGTGTTGCAGAAACTGCCTGGGCTGAAACACTATTTTTGCATAGAAAGAATACACTTAGTTAGAGCAGTGCTACTGACCACTTCATTCAGAAGGTGACAGAGATGTGCTGAGAAATAACAGAAGCAGTAAGAGGGAAGAAAACTTAATAAGTGAGCAACATCAGTCATTTGTATGGAAACTGGAGGAATGTTACCTCAGGGCTTGATGCAGAAAATAAATTTGTAAACACTATAAATGACTGTTGCCTGGAGCAACAAATCACAGACCCCATAGGAAAAGAAAGAACTCTTGGTCCCTTTCCAAGCAGCCACTCAAAAAGCTGCTTTTCAATAGTAGCACAATTCCAAAGTCTGAACAAATGGGCTAAGCTGATGTATAAGTAAATAAGGAACTATATAAAATGAATAAGTTTGCAAAAGGAAATTAAAAGAAGCAGTTGAAAGAGTAGGTACTTTCCAGAAGAATCTCCAAATAGAGCTTTTTTAAAAATAATGTAGGAAAATGTCAGTGCATCTGTAAGGTATTTCCCAAAATGTCACTCCTAAGAGACTATTTTCAGCTCCCAAGACAATATTTTTACAAAAGACCAATGCCATAGTTTTTTAACCAAAGAAGAAAAGGAAGCCTCCTAAAAAGTCCATGGAGCTGACCAGTAATGGAGATATGAAAGGAATCAAGGAATCAAGGAATTCCTTTTGCTCAAGGAATCCAATGACACGGTCAAAAATTGAAGTGCTTGCTTGCTTGCTGTGGAGTGCCTTACAGGGGAACCTACTGAAGTGTGAGTTGGAGGAATTATCTCAGATCTAGGCTCAAAACCAATAATCCAAAAGTATAAGACCAATATCTGAAATAGTAATCAAACAGTATTCTACAAGGTCCCATAAACTGAAACTGAAGTTACAAAACTACTAATTATGGTGTGTGCTGAACTTGATGACTTGCAGTAGACATACTGGCAAATGGCTCTTTGGTAGCAGGACATCATGATTTAATCAGCACCACCAGGCTGTTGTGTAAACCATCCTTGGTCTGTTAATTCCTAAATATTGTGTGTGAGACATCCTATCTTATCAGACAGTATAGTAAAAATCACAGAAAGTTAGGTTGGAAGGGACCATGGAGTCCAGCCCCCCTGCCAGAGCAGGGTCACCTATAGCAGGTCACACAGGGACACATCCAGGGGAGTTTTGAATGTCTCCAGAGAAGGAAACTCCACAACCTCCCTGGGCAGCCTGTTCCAGTGCTCTGTCACCCTCACAGTGAAAAAGCTTTTCCTTATGTTTATGTGGAACCTCCTAAGCTCCAGCTTGCACTTGTTGCCCCTTGTCCTATGGAAATCACTGAGAAGAGCCTGGTTCCATCCTCCTGACACTCCCCCTTTACATATTTGTAAACATTAATGTGGTTGGCCCTTGGTCTTCTCCATGCTGAAGAGACCCAACTCCCTCAGCCTTTCCCCATAAGGGAGATGTTCCACTCCCTTAATCAACTTTGTGGCTCTGCACTGGAGTCTTTCAAGCAGTTCCCTGTTCTATTTGAACTGAGAGACCCAGAACTGGACACAATATTCCAGATGTGGCCTTGCAAGGGCAGAGTAGAGGGGGAGGAGAACCTCTCTTGGCCTACTAACCACCCCCCTTCTAATGCACCCCAGGTGCCATTGGCCACAAGGGCACATTGATGGCTCATGGTCATCCTTCCATCCACCAGGACTCCCAGATCTCTTTCCTCCGTGCTGCTCTCTAACAAGTCAGTTCCAGGTCACTTGGAACTTGAAGCGTATAGATTAAAATAATCCGCAACAGTAACATATTTATTTTTCCTAAGCAGCTGCTACTGATTCTGTTAGCACATGAGAATGGACTGAACTGATCTTGGATCTGGTGTATTTTCATGTAGAGATGACAAAATTAAATGTTGCTAATTTGAAACCAAAATATTTAGGCAACAGTTTGTTCAGAACTGTGGTTGACACTGCTCTTTACCTTTCAAAAATAAAATATTGGAAAATTGACAAGCTGCATTCACATGAAAGCATCTAACATACAAGTACAGTAGATACATTGGAAGAATATAAATTGCCTTTCACATGGTCATTAAAAAAATAAATAGAAAAGCCAGATCCTAGCAGATGGTGTTGTCAAATTTTGTAAAATATTTCAAATTTTGTAAAAAGTATTGCAGGAGCACTGAGGACTTGGGTGCTGCCACTGTCCTGCTAAGAGGTCTCTCCTAGTTGTGAGCCCTCTCAGTGAAGGAGTAACCCCCTATTCCACCTAGGGTGTAACAAACCACATAAAGCCTTCATATGTGTGGAGGGGTTTTTTGTTTTTTTTTTGAATACTTGTTCTTTGTGATGGGACTCTGCAAGGCAGCACCCACAAAGGCATTCCTGGGCATTTTGTTATGGTAACAGGTATTGAGCTGTTGTGACTCACTTGTACCCTGCTTTCAGAGTTGGTGGTGTTCAGCTTCTTTGGCAAAGCATGCAGGCTTCCTGAGTGTGTTGAAAATCCAAACACTGGAGATGGTCTATAGAATAGGAAGATTCTGTTGATTCAGTTAAGTAATAAATGAAATACGTTCAAGGCACAGATTACTAGATTAAAATCTGATTTTCCTGCTAATGAAAACCACGCAAACCAACAAACTACCTACTTCAGCAAAGCTGTTTTTACTTTTATTCAGTGCATTAGAAAACTTGGAAAATAGACAAAATAATACATTTAGATTTCTATGAACCTACCTGGTGCATCACTCTAGAAAAAAAAAACCTTTTTATACACAGAATTTAGAGAAAATAAATTTTCTATAGCTGATCTGTGATGGATGAAGATTCACAGACCCCATATGATAGTGAAGACAGAATCAAACTTTATTGTGCACTGGGCTATTTATATGCTTGCACACTGAATTAGTAGCTAAGCATGTATAGCCCCTAATCCCCAACTCCCATATTATCTTGCCAGATATATAGTTGGTGTATTTCTACAGAAAACAAAGCCATAAATGTCACATAAATCTCTCCAAGTTCCTTCTTTCCCATGTGTGTCCTGCTTCTTGTTTCTCTGTCTCTCTTTATCTCAGATTCCTGAAGAGTATCACCAGAGCTTCTGCAATGTTGTTTTTAATTCAGTTCAGCTGTTGTGTTCATTCCTTGGTCCTTTGGTCCCACCCTGATCTAAAGCTGACATGATGAAATCAAGAAGGAAGAGGCTTTTACTGTAATTGTTAGAAATTCACGTTTCCCAGTTTTCACTATGGGATACAAGAAATGGGCTGGACATGCTTTGTCTTTTGCACAACTAGCAATTTTCTGTATTTCGAGAGTTTGAGAGGGTGGAGCTCAGAAGTGCTGTGGGAGGGACTAAAATTCACATTAAAGTTTTTGCATGAGAGGGAGAATGCTCAGAGTAGAAGGTTTCTTCTGAGGTTTTGCGCCTTTTTTTTTTTTAATTTAGGATGATAAATATTCACATTCAGATTCTTCTAATAATCTTTTTTTGGAATTCTGATTGTCAGGTTATTCCCAGGATTGAAGAATGTGGACTTTCATGTTCTCAGGTAATGTCTCCCTTGTTATGATCTGCTATCTATTAATATAGTAGTTGTATGCTGCTAAAATAATTGTAAGCAGAACAAGAAAGCAAAAATGGAAAAATATTTCATCTGTTCTGAACATTCACTCCATATTGCTGCCATTCTTAATTAAGTTTCCAAAGAGGAAAAGATGGTTGTTAGGGAGGGAGTAAGAAAATTACACTATTTCCAACTTCTACTGTTGGTATCTTTTAAAGTATGTCTTTTGTAGTTGAAAAAAAATTATTTTTTCTATTTATTACTTTGAAGAGTGAATTTTTACAACAGCAGTGGTGCCAAAGAGATGAGGGAGAGAGGAATGGGAGGTTTCAGAAATTGTTAATTATTTTAGAAATATACAAAATACTGACTTTTCTATGAATAGATGAATTAAGCCTGAGAGAGAATAAAACCTGTTTTTCATTTTGTGCAATGAATGCAACATTAATGTTAATGAATTATGTATGTGCATAAAAGTGGAGTGTGAACCACACCATTTAATAGCTTTAAATTTTGTATGTTTCCAAATACCCCCACAAAGGGGCAGTGTAGAGATGTTATGCTTCTGTTTGCATTCTGAAACTTCTAAGAATAAGTGAAAATGTAAATTTTAAAAAGACAAAATAATAGGAAATCTGACTTTCAGTCTAACTAGAGGATAATAACTATGTACTTGCTACAGAGAAGTGGAATTGATGGCATGGAAAAATTTCACAGTACAGAATTCTGCTTGAAGATAACAGTGTTTAGGCAATGGCACGTGTTAAAGATTGTTTATATGTGGGGGATATTACTCAGATATTAAGTTAGTACATGATGTAGCAATTTATTATGTCTTCTATACATGTATCCTAGAAAATATCAGGAATAAAGATGCTTATAAAATTGAGGTTGGACTCTCCCCCCCTGTAGGCACTTATATTTATGAATGCAAACCCACATTTATTTAAAATAATAAATGCTCCTTGGTCTGCTGGAATGAGTGTAAAATAGAAATGATTTACCAGTCTAATTCTTCAAAGAGTGTGTGACTATTAGACTCAGCATTCAAAAAACAATAGCAACCTTTTTTCAATGGGATTCAGTCCATATATAGGTAGGTATATATAGGTAGGTATATATATACCTCAGGGTATAGGTTTTACCTCTGTGGACCTTAAAAGGCATCTGTCTTTGTCACATTTTAGGTATGCATGTTGGGCAGACTGATTCACTAGATACCTAAGGCATAGACACAACCTTGAGGTTAGTTAGACTGGATCCCTTTGCCTTCAAATGTTTGTTTTACAGCTTTTCTAATACTGAGGGTTGGACACTGGGAAAGTTTTATATATATATATATATATAATTTTTAAAATTTACAGCAGAAATACATTATTTCCAGTATAACTGAATCGATAGATCATTTGTGATATTAAAGATGTGATTCAGTTAATGTTTTTTATGTAATATTTCTGCTAGTTGCATTCAATAGAATCTTGAATGCATTAATGACTTTTCAAGACAAAAATGTTTTCTCACTGGGAACAATAATGACCTCAACAGGACAAATTAGTGCCAGCATAGCATTTTCAATCTAGTGCAAAGCATTTTAGCTACAAGAACTTTAGAAGTTTATAACTATCTTGTTAAAGCAAACTCCTTCTTCCTTTTCCTTTGAAAGTTACTTCAATTTCCCTACATAATTGATGACAATTTGTCACCTCAATCTCATTCCTATCTGAGTTACTTTATAAGAGAGCAGTTCATCTTGTCCATAATTTATCACTCCATCAGGTCACAAAGTAGAGAATCAGTGTCTTTTTTTCCTTGCAATTTGCTTAATTTGATAATTAGATATTTTAATTTTAAAACTATCAAAAATTTTCTGCAGCTGATAGTGCTACAAATGAGTATTACAGATTTTTTTTTTTCTTTAGGAAGTTTTCTCACAAGTTTGTGTGGTAGATTGCTCTCCCACAGAGTCAACCCTGAGGTCATGTTCTTCAATAAGGGAATGAAAAGCAATTAATTTCCATTTGTCTGCATTTTTCAAACTAAGAATTGTTTTCAGTATGTTTAATAACTGAAACTGCTGGGTATCACTAGCAGGGTAGATATTAAGGTGGATATGTCCCTTGAATACTTGTATGCACTTTTTACCTCCTTGGGTACTACTTAGCAGAGTAAATCATTGCTTGTACTGAAGAGGGAAGTAGTGACATAACTGTTTTCAGGTATGTGATCTAAAAACCAGTAACACTGAACTGTTTAGATTTTTGATGTTATTACAACTTCATGAATCATTCTTAGTTTACCATAAGTATTCAGCAAGACATCCTTGCATTGCTTTCTATATGGCAATATCCAGGTTTCGTTATTATACCACAAACTACACTTCTGTCTACTACAGGAAAAGAGGAAAAAAAAAGAACATTAGATGTTTATGCAAGTATTGCATGAAAATTTAAACAGCATGAAAACATACAATTGTGGGTTGAGTGATGGCAAAGGCACAACCAAGCTTTTGTTATGTATTATGATTTATTTCTCCTTCCTCATGTTAATGTCTTGGCTTTAGAGTTTATATGATATTCTGGTATTCAAAGTTTAAATACACTGGGCTTGGTCTCCATGCCTCACCCAATAGCAAACACAGTTATCAACCAAGTTTCCCTGTAAAAGCATAGGGGAATCCCAGCCTGCAATTGAAATTGTGTTTGTGCCCTACTGATTTTACAATCACATTGTTTGCAGGCTGTACAGAAAGGAAACAGGCTTAATCCAAATTTGCCTCAACAGCTGGTAAATATCAAGAGCATCACATTTAAAAAAAACTCTCAAGAAAACTATAAAGTAGTATTTGCATTGTCTGCTATTAAAGGCAGTAACATTTCAGAAGTCCATAGATAAAGAAGGAAACTCTGAACTGAATCTGGGATTTCCCTTCAATTATAAAGTTTACTGGCAGCAAATTCTTGATATAGTTGCTGCCTGCTCATGCTATTCATAGCTGAAGTGTGTGGTAATCTTTTACTGGATGTTTATGCCTTGGATCAGACCATTCTTGCTGAATACTACACACTACAAAAACAGCCCTTAGCCACTAACTCAGCTGACATAAATTGGCAGTCTTTGTTCTTTATTAAGGCAAACAATTTGTATTTTAAAAGTGATCCCAAGCCTCAAAAAATAGACATGATAATCTAGGTGATATAATTTAGTTGTTCTCTAAAATCTGTTTGTAATAGTCCAGCTTCCTCAGAGAGAATGAGAGAGAGGGATAGAGTGGGATGTCCCAGCACAGGAAGATGATTCACCATGCTCTTTTGTGTATGCATCAGTGTACCTGGTGACTAGAAGAGATGCATAAATACATAAAACACATCCTCTGCTAACATTTGCTGAAATGCAGTCCAATCCACAATGAGAGCATGCCCTCAATATCCTTGGTTTTGCAGGAAGCCTGCCATTGACTCACTTGTGTGGCCTTATTCAAGTAATTTCCTTTCTTCAGTTTTCACAAGTACAAAATAGTGCTGACCTTCCTGTGTGATGGTTCTTAATTATATGTTTTAATTAAGTGCTCTGAATACTATAATTAAATGTTAAGTGCTCGTTAGTCAAAGCAGTCCTACTTAAAGGGGCTCAATCATGTGGAGTCACTGTAGTAGTGATATTAACCCATTTGCTGTGATTTCCCTGCTTGCCCTCTCTGCTGGTAGCTGGGAGAGAAAGTTTATGTAACTTACCTCTTAGACTATATTTTACGTTTGCTCTTAGGTTCAAACATAGCTTAGCAACAATATGAAATATTTAGCTTCAATGCTTCCTACTCTGTCCCATATCACTGGTTGTGTGCCATTCTGCTTCCTCACCCTTGGAGAAGAAAATAGCCACTGGCAAAAGCAGGTACTCCGCAAAAATCTCAAGTGTTCCCTATTATTGAAGCATTTCTTTCAGGAGGGGTGGAAATGGAAAAAGCTCTGCAATTCAGAACTTAAACTTTTTCTCACTTCTCCCTTCCTCAAGAACTCTTGAAAAAAGTTGCAAGGTTTGGAAAGATCTAAGCCCCTGGAATAGCAAGAGCAAGGTACTACAGATAGTCATAAAATTTGGGGGACACAAGATTAACAGGAGGTAGGATGAAGGAAATATTAAAAAAAAATATAAATAAAAGGTGTATGTGTAAGTAAGCTTAGCAGGACATGGGAGTAGGTGACCTTTATTGTTGACAATGAATTGTAGCTCACAAATCTCTCTCAGTCTAACTTGAATAAGACCATGTTCTGTGACATAGCTGGAATTCTTGCAGTAAGATCTAGGATTAGCTTAATTTGTACATTTGCTGGAGCAGGCAATGCTGTACCTGTTACTTCATCATGTTGGTTATAGTATCCCATCCTGCCACTCTTGCCAGAATGGCTGTGCATGAGACAGAACTGGGGATGATAAAAAAAAGACCAAAAAAAGATTTTAAAAGGCTTCTTTCTAAGGATATATTTGGAAATTCTCCTAGCTTTTTGTCTCAGCATTGACAAGCTAGGTCTCAATCCCAGGTAAGTAGGTGATTGAGACCTAAGAAAGAAGCTTCATACTATCCTAGACAGAAAATAATTTAATTTCTGGGAGCCATGAATTCCCATATGCCATACTGTGGCTACCCAGCTGTTCAAACCAGGAAGTCACATTTGAAATTCTATGTGTTTTTTTTACTGTCACCCCCATGAAAGACCTCTAGGTTTTATATATCAACTCTGGCAAAAATGTCCTCATGGTAGTTTTCATACTCTTGGGGAAATGTTTTTCCTTGTAAAACTTTTTTTTTTTTCCTCCTTCTTATGATTTTCTTACATTTATTGGCTATTTTTTTGAGTACCAGGAAATTGTTTGCCACCTTAAAGGCATAAACCAGAAAATATTTCCCAAGCAGAATTGTGTTGCTGAGGAAGTTCCCGCCCAGCTCCAAATTACATTGCTAGCAATGATAACAGAACCAGCAAATTCATGTATACTCAGATACGATACAGGCACATTACAACCCTGATTCTGCCTTCACAATTGTAGGAATTCACTGGGCCAGCATTTTCTGAGGTCAGGAATAAGCTGAAAAGTCACAGGAGCTAATGATGCTGAGCACTGGAATAGATTGCCTGGGGACCTTATGGAGATCTCTGCACATGCTAAGCAAGTATCTCTCAGATAAAGATCATTCCTCCTCAGGCAGAAACAAAAATAACATCTGGAGTTCTTTTCTAACCCTGGTATCTCAGCTTTCATGCATTATTTTCTCTTGTGTGCATTCTGAAAATGCTTTTTCAAGTCGTATCTAACTTTTTCACTGAAACATTCAGCAGAGGCAAAGACCTGTCTTGCTGTATTGCTTATCTTCACTTTCAGCATGCAAAATCTGGAATTTATGATGAAAACTGTATGGGACACACAATCTAATTCAGTAAATGTCTGTGCAAAAATGAAGAGAGTTTTAGTTATACTTTGCAAATTATCTGTGTCTCTTTCCTTTGCAAGAAAATGTTTCAGCTTGGTTGCTTTGAATATGTGTGGTAAATTTCAATCATTTCTGGAAAACTGATTGTCTTGGAGTTGCCTCTACTTGCCTGCATATTTTCAGAAAGTATGAATCATATAAACAACATTGTACAGTGCTAGATGTGCATTGTCTATTGGAAAAACTTTGAGGAAATAGAATTTATTGCAGTTAATAGATTTTGCTGTCTCCGGCTTTATTTTCCCCTATCATTCCTACATATGCAAACTTCCTTGATCTTTTTCCCACTTCCTCATCTCGCTGACCCTCTGCTCTTCCTTATGACACTGCAATGAGTGATCTCTGCACTACTTTTCAAATCTTGGTATCTTTGTATTGTGTGTTTTCCCCATTTGTAGGTTTTTGTGGGGTTTCTTTGTTGTTTTTTTCTTATTTTTGCAATTCTCATTATAGCATCATGCTTCATGCTTAGTTTTGGTTAGTAGTATGTATTCTTTTAATGTGGTCCTCTCATTTTCAATATATTATGTTTATATATGCTAGAAAAATTTTAGAGCATGGTCTATGTTGCCATTCAGTCCACCTTTGTATTGTATTTTTTCTTCCACTTTTAGATAAAAACGTACACACACTTTTTATGTGAATTTGTGGCATAGGTGGTTTTAAGTGAGTAAGGGCTAAATGAGGCAGAGTGAAGCAACAGATGAAGGCACTGAACACTCATGGGTTCATTAAGTTGAGGCCATGCCCAGGAATTATTGCTGCCTCTAGGGACAACAGCGTGATCAAGAGAGTCAGGTGAAACAATGCTGCTCTTGTACAGTGGGTGGAATTCTGCCTCTTTGGAAGCCCTTCTTTTGGACTTCTGCCTTCTTTGATTTGATTGTGCTAACTTTGGCAACTATACTACATGAAAGATACATGAGATAAAGCCAAACTACAGCATTATTTCAGTTTGGCTTTGTTGTTTGTTTTTTTCTTTTCTTTTTTCCTCTTTTTTTTTTTTTTTTTTCTTTTTTTCTTTTTCTTTTCGTCTTTTCATCCCATAAAGTTCCCACAAAATTATGAGTAAACAGTAAAGAAAACCAGACTATAATGATGCATAATAGTTTTTTATTTTGTATTCTTCCTCAACATCTCCAAATTTATCCATAACTAGCTTCTGTATCAGTTACCTCAAACTGCAAATTTTTCATCTGGAATGTACAGTATAGATATTCTCAGTTTGGCTTTTCTACATGGTGAATTCTGATTATTATTATTTTTTTCATATACTCACACTGCTATCTTTCAGGGAAAGGTATATTTTGCTTTTTTGGGTTTTGATAGGAGAGGAGAGGCATGTATGCAGGGATTCTGGTGTAAAATTTCTGATACAGGACTTAGACTTTCAGGTGCCACAATATTACAAATATGAATAGTTAGGAAATAATACTGTCTTTTCAAAATTTTCAGCTCTGCAGCTTCAAAAAAATGTTTTTTGTCTACACATACTAAGAAGATTTTCCTCATTTTGTTGTGGCTAGTATGTTTCTGTAACGCAAGCATGCAGAATTAGGGCTAGTCAGGCATCTTTTTCATTAAATCTTTAATGGAAGCAATTCCTTAACTGCTACTGTGGCACCAGGAGAGAATGCAGTGGCCTCTACCACTGCTTCTGCAGTATTCCCATCAAACACTCCTCTACCACAGCTGTAGCACAGCCTGAGGGATCATTTGTATGGCCTTACATCCTTACACAACAACATAACAAGCTAAGGCTAAAATACAACCAAAGTCAACATTTCGACATTTAAAAATATTTCTCAGCAGGAAGAGGTACGGTCAGGGGCAGTCCCAAGCTTATTTAGGTTTGAGATTTTTCTGTTTAATGAGAAGAGGGAGAAAACAGCTTCAAAAATGAGAAATGTGCTTCTGAGTTTCAGCCCTGACATGTGGCCACTGAAATCTGAAATTTTTCTAAGAAACTATTACCAAGTGTGATTTGTTGGTCAATATTTAATATGACTTCATGATCCACACTGGCAGGGTTAGGATTAGCAAGCTTGTTTTTGGCTTTAAGCTCTTCTTCTTCCTACATTTCAGGATAGTATTACTGCAATGCTCACCCATACTGTGACCCTGCTCCTTTCCTCTGGTTCCAGGTTGTTTAATAGCAATTAAATGAAGATCATGAGGAAGCTTTACAGACTTGTCAGAGGGGTGTGAGGAACCTGCATGCTAAGCATGATGCTGCCTCTAGTTAGACAAGGGAAAAACTTAAACACTGTGTGAGTCTGAACCCCAATCTCTAGAGCCCAGGCACTTGAGCTATGAGCAGTTCTCTTTTCAGAGTAGCTGGGGAGAGGCACTCTTCCAAAGTTTGAGTTTCTAGGTTTTGCTGTGATGACCACTTTAAATAAAATGTAAATGGCCTTTGAAGTAGGAAACAGTATTCCCATTTGAATGTTGAAAGCACTTGACTTTTAAAATTATGCTGCATCTTGCCTGTCCTTTTCTCAGACCATCGTTCTTTCATTTCCTCTCTACACAGTATCACTGCTTTGACAGGAGGCCTGGGAAGCTCTCTCACTCACTGGGCAGCAGGGCAAACCAAAACTTAAGGTTAGAACTGCTTCAGGTTGAGGAGGATGTTGAACCTGGCTGTCCCTTGAGGTTAGGATTTGGAAAGCTAGAGTATAAAAGCTGGAACATGCCCATGTTCTGCTTTCCTCTTCTAATATTTCCAGTTTGAAAGAAGCTAGGCTTGAGCTTTTTTTGGGCTCTATTATTATTAAATCTCCAGCCACCTCCTATGCTGGGGGAGGTGGGTGTCTCAGAAGGAAGTGTATGCCATCCCAAAGAGCTTTGACATGACCTAGATGTCATTCCACCTTTGTCACGGTTTAACAATGGCCTGGCAATTAAACCGAGTAACAGATTTATATATTAATCTTTCTCTCCTCACTGATAAAGAAAAGAGAGAGAATAAGGAAGAGAGGTTTATGGATTGGAAACTAAACTACACAACTTTAATGAAACAGTAATGATAAATAGGAAAAATTACTAAATATATACAAATATACAGGAAAAGTGATACCACGTTCCTCCCCCCCTTTCCCCAATAACTCTCACATCACCACCGAGGCTGCAGGGCAGCCCTGGGAAAGTCCAGGCTGGAATCCTGGAGTCGGCAGCAGTCGGGAGCTGGGGGCAGGAACACACAGATTCAGGCTGGCAGGGATCAGGACCACAGGCAGAGGAATGGAAGCAGGAACGGCAGGAAGGGCAGGAAAGGCAGGAAGAAGGGTTTGACCCTTGTGATCCCTCAAATTTATACTGAGTATGAGGTGTATGGGATGGAATACTCTGTTTGGTCAATTCTGGCATCTATCTTGTCCGGTCCTCCCCAAAGGAGGGTTTCAGGTAGGACCTCCTTGCTCCTTCTGGAAGGTAAAATGTTCCTCAGAGCTGAGCAGTGTCCTTGGCTCTGTGTACCAGTCTCTGGCAGTAACTATAAACATCGAGTGTTATCAGTCCTAGAAGCAGACACTGTCTGAGAAACTCGCTGTTAATTTCAGCAAGTGCAACTACTTACAAGAGACTTAGCTGAAAGCAAAAGTACAAACCAGAAAATCACCTTTATCCTGGCCCAAACCAGGACAACCTTTCTTCTGGTCATGAGCCAGACACCAACCTACATGCATCCAGGGAGCTTTCATATCAGAAAGGGAAGTGCCTAATAAACCTTGGTACCTCTAGTGAAAGGTTGCAATTAATAGGGTATTACGGATCATGGTTGAGATTACTTGGCTGAGATTACTATAGTTTACTTAAATCATGTTTCAGGTACCTAAATCCTCTTTCAGATTTGTCTGACTTAGTGTGATTTTGTGAATGACTGTAAACTTTGGCTTCATTTCACTACCAGTAGTAATGAAAGATCCACACAGAGAAATTGCATTATTTGGAAACAATATGACAATTTTCTCGTGTGCAAAGCTATATAGCTATATAGCTATTTGTCTATATAGGCAAAAGGTTTTTTCTCACTTGGATCTGATTCAAAGTTCATTCAGTTCAGTAAAAAGAATTTCACTCAATGTCTTCCATAATTTGTGAGAATGAGCAGGATGGCAGGTGGAAGAGATTTAAACTAAATTTGAAGAGCAAAAGGGATAAAACCAGGCTCACTGGAGATCAGCATGGGGGCAGCACAACGAAGTTTGAGGGGGGGTGTGCTAGAGAGGGTGTTTGGTCTGCTGTCTCAGTGGAGGTAGAGGATGGAGATCCATGCAACAGCAAGGATGCAAGGGTTATTGATGTGTTGGAATACACAGAAATGCCTGAGGGTAGTCACATAGGAAGTAGAGTGTCTCCCTCCAAAAAGGTGGTGGAATCAATAGCCCACCTGAAGTGCATCTGCATGAATGCACGCAGCATGAGAAAGAAACAGGAGGATCTGGAAGCCATTCTGCAACAGGAAAACTATGAGAGAGTTGCCATTGCAGGAGCCTGGTGAGATGAGTCACGCTGCTCAGGTCAAAAGATAAGTATTTTGAAAAGAAATAACCACTGCCTTCAGAAGCAGCATGAAGAGCAATTCTATCCTGGAGGGTCTCATAATCTTCATTTCAATTCTTGCCTTTTTTTTTTTTTTTTTTTTTTTTTCTCCTGTGGCAATCTCACAGTCCACTGTGTCCAGTCTCAGTGCTGTCACTGCTGCTGAAGTATGTTGTCTAAGTTCTTCTTGTAACCTCTTTTGTGCTACAGAGATCATTACATCATCTGAATGTCAAAGCATGGGAGATTTGTGGAATCTGTGCCCTTCAGTTTTTCAAGAAATGACCAAAGTAATAATGGCTGACTTGATCCTGTGTTGGTGACAGTACCCTCTTCTAGCAGGAGGCTGGACTTGGTCACCTCCAGGGAGGTCGTCAAATTTCTTTGATTCAATTTAATCATCCTCTGTATGAGATCTCCAGTCATTCATGCTGCGTTAGAATGTTTCTGTCTCATTGTTAGACTGGAAGTGCTGATTTGGTAGATTAGTTGTCCTTTCAAGTAGCTGAGTAGTCTGAAATTTCTGACGCTTTATTTATGGGATGGTGCTGATTTATACCAGCTGAGGATATGGCATTCAAAGTGCAATTTAATTTTACTTTGTCCATTGTATGCAATTCTGTTTTGTTAACAACTTGGATTAATATTTCAGGAAACATGACTTTAAAATGACTAGCAATTTTTTTTGTTAGATTTTTTTGGAAAGAAGCTAGAGCATACTTGTTTCAAGAAAATTCTGCTCCTGGTCCTGGAGCTGAAGCATACAATAGAAGAGGCAGCTTTTATTTGTCATAGCTCCCTTTGGTCCAATAAATTTAAAAGCAAGTTGTTTCTATGTAGGACCCTTTTGTATCACAGCATTATTTTTACATACTTCAAAGAAAAAAAATACAAAGGGGGAATATTCTTCCCAATTGTGAGACCTACAAGCAATATTGTTTTGACTGGACATTCACTGATAGGATAAATGCAAAGAGCTCCCAGAAATATAAATATAAAAATATAATTATTGTGCTGCCAATTCTTTCACTTGTTTTGCTCTATAAAAGCAAAACAGCAATGCAGTCGCAGTAATGGTCAGAAGACTTGATATGCTACATGCAGTCCATCTAAAATATGAGACAGTCCAGTTAAAAAATGGGATTCCTCTGCATTAGTACAGTGCAGGCAGAAGTACATACTGGCTTAAAGGCAGAAATCTCGGGTATAGCTGAATAGTAGCAGATAAACAAAGGACAAAAGTCTAAGAGGCCTGAGGGTCTTCTGTTAGCCATGTGCTCCTGCTGTACTGAAGTGCAGCAAGACTGTGATGGAAGTGTTGGCCTTGTGCTAAACAGCAGGGTGTGAAGGACAGGGTCCATACATTTGCACGTATATGTGAAATGGCAAATGGTGCAAGAAACAAAAATTGGCAAAAGGCTATGATTTAGACGACTGTGAAGCCTTAGGGAAGACTGTCTAATAATCTTTAATAAACCAAATAATCTCTTCCCTGTTTGTTTAATATCAGTTCATTGCTTAGTTGTGAGCATACCAACATCCCATTAGCACAGGCAGACCTCGCCTTGCTTTGTTGGACACAAGCCAGCTCTCAAACAAAAAATGCATGACCTTGTTAGTGCTGTACTAACCTGAACTTAATAACCCACTTCTCCAGTAGTACTGAATGTGGCACTCAGTGCCATGGTCTGGTAACCACAGCGGTAGTGGATAAAGGGTTGGACTTGATGATCTCAGAGGTCCCTTCCAACACAGACGATTCTATGATTCTATGATTATTTTTGTTCAGATTGGTACTGGATATGCATAGGAGTGACTCACATAATTTGTTTTTAGCATTCTGTAAAAAAAAAATCCAGCAACATCCAGTAGAAGCAGTAGTTCAAAGCAGTCCAACATAATGCTTTGCCATAAGTTCGGGTGCCTATTTATTTTCTGCAGGGGTAGCAGTCTAAATGTTTCCTTCTGTGATTGCTTAGCTGATCCCATTACACAGTGTTCACATGGATCTCATTACCATACTGACAGTAAAACTTGAAGAACAACCTTGTGGTTTGACAAAAATAAAAGGATCATCAGTATGATAGCTTTACCTTGGCAATGAAAGTAATTACATGTGACATCAAAACAAAAAGAGATACTCTTTTTGAGAAAAGGTCTTTTGGGGATACTGTATTGTCAGTGCTAGCTATGAACTTTTAACAGATCTAAATTATCATATTATGTCCATCACTGATGATAATTCCTCTGCTTCTCAGTAAATTTAAGCACAATTTTATTAAATTGCCAAATATGTTCTGTAGGCCTAATAGACCTTTGTCATTCATTTCCAGTAACACGCTTGTTTGTATAAATACCTGACTTTAAGGTAGTTAAGACTTTTTTTATAGTGGGACAGGATTCATTATATTGTCTCTGTGCTTTCTCTTACTCTTAGTAATTCTGCTTCCTTACATTTGACAAGATTCATAGAGGGGTGACCTTTAAAAGAACAGAATAAAAAAAGTCCTGTGAGTTTCCAATCTCCACCAGCATCAAGGACATGTGAAGTGCAAAAGCAGTATCTCCTTCACCTATGAAAATAGCTCTGGAAGAAGCTAAAGCATATTCAGTTGTTTCCATTTGTGAGGTTTTCCCTAGTTGTTTTCTAGGGCTAAATGTCTCTACAAACAAATTTGCAGTCATTTGTTAGTCTGAGGAGTGTATCATGCAGCCCTGAATCCTTTCTTTTTCTGTACAAAGTCCTTAAACTGTACAAGTCCCTACACTTTGACTGTGGCTGTCCACAGCTCAAAGATCTTTTTCTTTATGGAGGTGATTGAGATCACATTAGCATTGTGAGGCTTTTCACTAGAGACCATGAGAAATCACTTAGGACTCTTAGGGCCCAGAATTTGTGGAAAGCATCTATTTAAATGAAAAGATAATGGAAGCAATTACAAGTCAATACAAGCTAACTATTAGGGTGTTTACACTGGAAATTAAAAGATTTGGTGCTGTCAGAGAACAGGGCTTCTGGAATAGCCTTAGCTATTGCAACACTGCACGTGGAAGGCTGAGTGATTTTAAAATGAATCTTCACCAGATTTTGAAAGGGATTAGATGATGTGGCATCTATATTTACCAAGGAATTGGACACAGTGATCTGGCAGATCCCTTCTGATTGTGTGCAGAATAAGATGAATTTGTGCAAAGCATCCCCTCTCAACTGGCAATCAAAAGAATGTGATTAGATTCATCATCTCTATCAGCCTTTTGGCTACAATTTCCACATTTGCTATTGCAAGACCATGCCACATTAAGACAACACTTTCTGTGTTGTAGAATTATGCACAGTCCCAGGCATAGTTCTAATGATGGTCAAAGAACAGAAGTTGCTGGAACAGAGTGCAACATCAGACATGGTCATGTTCTTTTTTCTCTATCTTGTAAGCTGAATCTAAAATAGGAGTGTAGGTAATATCTTTGCCACTGAGAATCTTTCAAAAGGGGAAAAAATTCTCACTATACATTCACTGATTTTAATGTAGGCACCTTAATGACTGAATATTAAGTGTCTGACAAACTGGTCCCAATTAAAGAACACATTTTAAGGCATTTTCCACCATATTACTGTTCTTTACAGAACTGTGGAAAAGACAGGTAGACCATAGAACTGAATTTGCCTCAGATTCTTCTGGCATGACAGAACACTCTAGGGAGAATTTCCACACTTCTGTATTTGATTTAGTGCCTGGAGACATGAGGTGAAATAAGGTCTAATATTTGTTTCTTTGGCAATTTTGTTTCATAAAAATGCTCTCTATGCCTTCAAATCCAAGTCTTCCTCTGCTGATCTTACTGTCTTCTCTACAGTGTTTAAACAAAACAGTATGATATTACAATTGCCTTTGATTGAGAAGTTGCTGTGCTAGCTAAAAATCTGGCACCACACCTTCTATTCAGAATGGTGCATGTTGGAGGTGTCTCTTCAGATAACCTCTAGCCGCAGTTGAGTAATACCACAAATGGGGAAAACCCTAAAGAAATAGGAAAATCCCTAAGTGTTTGTGCATTGTGTAAGTATATTTTGCTTAGGCTTTTTGCGAGAGCAGACATGAATCAAAGATGCTCTCTGTATAGAAGTAAAATGTACTATCATATTCGGGATCTTAGTGTTGCATAAAAATCACCCACGGCATATGTGAAAAGGGAGAAAAATTTCCATTCTGGTTTTAGTGTCCTGTGTTTTTCTATTGCATTTATCACTGAAAATTCCTGAAAACAAAAGATATAGAAAGTGGGAGAGAAACTTGGTTAGGCTTATTTGAGTTCTTGGAGACAAATGGTCTATTATTATACAAGAAAATACCCTCCCTACCCCCCCTCCTTGGTATTGTACAATAAAAATAGCTGCTTCCAATTGGCAGCTGCTCACCACTGGTGTCCCTCAGGGATCAGTGCTGGGACCAGTTTTGTTTAATATCTTCATTGATGACTTAATTGAGGGGATTGAACCCACAATTAGTGAATTTGCAGATGACAATAAGCTGGGGGGGACTGTGGATCATCTGGAAGGCAGGAGGGCTCTGCAGAGGGACCTGGACAGACTGGAGAGTTGGGCTGATTCCAATGAGATGAGGTTCCACACGGCCAAGTGCCGGGTCCTGCACTTTGGCCACAACAACCCCATGGGGAGCTCCAGGCTGGGCACAGAGTGGCTGAGAGCAGCCAGGCAGAGAGGGACCTGGGAGTCTGGATTGACAGGAAGCTGAACAGGAGCCAGCAGTGTGCCCAGGTGGCCAAGAAGGCCAATGGCATCCTGGCCTGGATCAGGAACAGCGTGGCCAGCAGGTCCAGGGAAGTGATTCTGCCCCTGTACTCAGCCCTGGTGAGGCCACAGCTCGAGTCCTGTGTCCAGTTCTGGGCCCCTCAGTTCAGGAAGGAGATTGAGGTCCTGGAGCAGGTCCAAAGGAGGGCAACCAGGCTGGTGAAGGGACTCCAGCACAAGTCCTGTGAGGAGAGGCTGAGGGAGCTGGGGGTGTTCAGCCTGGAGAAGAGGAGGCTCAGGGGAGACCTCATCGCTCTCTACAACTCCCTGAAAGGAGATGGGAGCTGGGTGGGGTTGGTCTCTTCTCCCAAGTAGCTACCTGTAAGACAAGAGGGCATGGGCTTAAGCTCTGTCAGGGGAGGTTTAGGTTGGATATTAGGAAAAAAATTCTTTACAAAGAGGGTGATCTGCCCAGAGAGGTGGTGGATTCCCCGTCCCTGGATGTTTTTAAAAAGGGACTGAATATGGCACTCAGTGCCAAGGTCTGGTAGCCACAGTGGTAGTGGATTAAGGGTTGGACTTGATTATCTCAGAGTTCCTTTCCAACTCATCTGATTCTGTGATTCTGTGGAAAAGAAACACCAAAAAAAAAAAGGTATGACCAAATGTTTACTGTAACTGGAAAATGATTGATTATTTATGTAAACCTTCCCAACAGCTCCTCATCCAGAACAAAATCAAGTCCCCAAGAATGGCAAAACATCTTATTGTAAGAACAAAACTCACTGGTGTGTATTTTTTTTGTCCCATCAAGAAAATAGGAAAACAAAAACAAGATCGTACTGGAAAGTGCTCAGATGGTAGGGTTCATCTGAGTGAAAGTGAAAAATAAAGTTTAATTAGGGTAGACGAGAAGTTATAGGATGATTTCTGCATCGTCTCAGAGTCTCACAGAATTGGCTTTGATTTTTAATGTTTGTAATTTAAGATAATTTATTTACATATGGTTTGCATTTGTTAGGTTTCATGGACTTCACAGCACTGTCCTCTTTAAGTAGCAGGCTGAATTCTCTGAGTTTATGAGATTTTTGTTGTTTACTTCAATGGGATCTTGATTTTTTTCTAATATATTTTTGTGCCCTGACTATAACAAGAAACAATGTTTAGAGAAATTGGCTGAAAGCTGATATACTAAAAATTTTGATTGGCAATTGGGAACTTTTTCAAGCCACCTAACCAAAATATTTTCAATAGTGTGACTGCAGAATGGAAAGCTGAAAATAGAGAACTAATTGGTAAATTATCTCATGAGAGATTAATTTCTTCTAGTAAGCAGTTGCCCAAGAATTAGTTGATCCAACAGTTAGGTTTCCTCACCAAGAAAGTTAGCTTCCTAACTCACTCATTCAATTTTTTTGCAGTCATTTGGTGTCTTTGTCTATTCCACTCCCTACGGCCATGAAGCAAAGAGATTGAATTAAAATTGTCCTTTTACATACTCCTGCTGGGTTTGATTTGAAATAATTCAAAATTAGGGCTTTGAAACATCAGTTAAAATTCCAATGGAGTTTTATATGAACTGGCATGTTCCATTTTTATTGGCATAGTGTTTCACTGAATTATTCAGAAAGCTACAGTGTTCTCCTTTCTATTGGTGACTCTGCACTGGGAGAATCTTCTCCCTTGTATTTGATGAACTGGAATCAAGAAAATCAGCAATCTACTGGTGAAGGTTTTTTTTTTGGGAGGAGGCAGAAATAATTAAATGACAAATATTTCTGTGAACACTTTGCAACAGAAATGAGCTCACATCAATTATATTTATCAGGAGTCCTGATCCAGTCCTTCAGGAGGATTTGAAGAATTTATGAAACCATTGAAAAAGAAGTACTCCTCCAGTTATAGGACAGTTATATAAAGAAGTTTGATTTCCTTTAAATTTCCTTCTTTGAATGCTGTTGTAGTATTGTGTAGAAACACAGTATTATCTTTTACAATGCCATGAGTAATTTTTATAATCTTCAGGCTCTGAATGTGTACGATCAACTCTGTCTTATTATAAAAAGGTGGTTTAAAATACTACCTTTTATGCATCTGCACTTTTACAAGTCATAGTGACAAACTGCCAGCTGTAAAAGATGACTAATCACCCCCAGAAGTGGTTATTGCGAAGTAAATCTGCCAAGAAATTTGCCAAGAAGGATAAAAGAATAACCTAATATATCTATATTATATATAGATAATAGCTATATCGAATGCAGATTAGATACTAGTGACTCATTTTCTGAAGATCTTCTTTGAAAGCAAGCTTATCTAGCTAAAATCTTAAAAGCAGCACTGAAAGAAAGAAATCCCATTGCTCAGATACTTGGGGCAGCTGGCACAGGGTAGCTAACATGCTGTCATTTCTCACCTGCAGCAACAATATTATTTTGCTCTACATCTGTCTTTATGAGATGGGCAGAATTACCTGTGGATGAAAACATCACAGAAGACCAAGCAATAGTTATTTTATGATATGTTAATACTTACCCAGGCAGCAGCCTCTGTGTTTGTCTACAACTTAAAAAGTTCCAGTGTCCACTGAGGGACTTTTGCCAGCTCTAAAACTTCAGATTTGCAGATTTTTGGCTTGCTGACAAGATCCTAAAATGTTTTAAAAGGACTGAAATCTGCGAGTCCTTCTAAGAGCAGAGGATGCTGCCTGCTCCTTTTGTGGTTGTGGCAAAAGTGTCTCTGGGTATGAAACACTGATTTTAAAGGAAAGCAGGAGGGACCATATATGCTCTAAAAAAAGGAATACTGATTTAAGTGCCACATCAGAAACTTGAATGACAGAACAGCAGAAAGCAGCATTTGCTAAGTAGCTGACTTGCTTCGAATATCCTGCATAGTATTAACAGTAAGATTTGCTATTTTTGTACTCTACTGTTTATTTTACTGGGAAAATTGATGTAGTCTGTCTGAAAGATAGCTGGTAATTTGTTAAAATCTCACTGTCAGGTTCACTTTGCTTCTTACAAAACCACTTTGAACACTTTGAAACCACTTGAGCACGGTAAGTACTGCGTCTAATTTCATATTCAGGATTCTGAGCCGTATAGTTCTAAGAAATAAAAAGACAAGTCTTATTTCTAAACTTCATTTGCAGTGATGGCAATAATTCTTTTTGCTGGCCTAGTGTAATCTTCTAAAAATTATATAATATTCATTTATGTTCTAGATATCATGCATAAAAACAATAGCTTGGTTTCTTTGCCCTAGTATGAAGCAGTCCATTGTAAAGTTTGACAGAACAATAAATAAGCTGTTGGTCAGTGTGAGTGGCAGTATCTGACAAAATGATGTCTGTATTTGATGGAAGTGTTATACTTGTTGTAACAATTATATCTCAGTAAACATACCTGAAAATGAGGGTAGTGCTGATTTTGTGCCCCCGTATGTATAAGGCTGTTACATGCTGTAGTGATGTGCATTTTCACATATTTGCAAATATTTTTATCTTGAAAAATTACTTTTGCTGTGTATTGTGAATATCCTTACCTGTTTAAGTTATTTTTATATTTTTGTACAATGACTAAGCAATATTTATTTGTCTTATCTAGGCTTTTATAATATCTTTGTTTCTGTTTGCAGGGGATTCATTGTAAAAGCAAACCTTCCAGTGAGTATACATCATTCACATTTCTACTACATTTGGCTTTGGAAGATGAAGATAATTTCTTGCAGATAATAAATTCATTTTCCTGGTGACATCAGATCATTGTCATTTGACAGGGTTTTTGCCACCAGTTTCCTTGTACAAAAGGTTGGAAATTGGTAGCCTCTGATAAATACTTGGTTAATTATGAATGTGTATTATTGCTTTATAATTTTAATTACCATAGATTGTCATTGGGAGAATATGCTTAATCATTGAATATGTTTTTATTGCTTCTGCTTATTATTCTTGCCTGCAGTAATTATACAGGCTTTTGAATGACCTGAACTCTGAAGCCTCCATCAATCCCTCCTCCAGTGCACACAATCACTTAACAAGGAAATCCAAGGCAGCTGCCTTGCAGGCTGTTCTCTCTGAGAGGACAATCCAAGCCAGAGCCCCATCTCTAAGCCCTGCTTGTCTCCATGGTGCCTTTCAGGATCTGGGTGGCAGGGAGAAGCTGCAGCACTCAGTGTGTGGATGCTGCTGCTCTGGTGTGGAGCATGAACATTTATGGGACACATTGCAGTGGAGAGAAAGAACATGACTATGGAAGCAATGCAGTTAAAAATCTCACCTGAAAAAGTCTGTAGCCTCCTACCAACGAGCAGAGTGAACCCTGGGTGGCTGGTTCAAGGACTGTGAATGCATCTTTTTAAGGTTAGGCAGCTGCGCTGCTAGTTACACAATCCACGTGGAAAGAATCGTAGAAGAGAGAATTGAGGGCATTGACCTTTGCCTGGTTGAAGCATGCCCTTCCACAGGCTGTGGAAACAAAACCCTTCAACCCTGGCTGAAAGACACCTGCAATACTGTTGACTATAAATTAAAATCTATTCTGAGTATTACACAAATGCAGATCTAGATAGTGGAGACTCACTGCAGGTCCCACAAGGTGATGATTCATTATACCCATCATAGGACGTGGTGAGTTATGTGCTGGGAGTGAGGTGAAAGGGGTTCTTTGTCACAGCTGACTGCCAGAGAGACTTAGATGATGCACATATGCTTAACCCAGATGTTTAGCTCCTAGTGAGATAGAAACTTCGGGCTTTGAAGAGGTTGTAAACTAAAGATCCTTATCTTTCAATATGATATACACGAAGCAGAGCTGATTGTAGGTTTTTGGTGCTACCTGAAAATGACTTATGAAGCTGTCTTTAATACAAGTAAGATGTAAGATGGCAGTCTTATCAAGATGATGAAAAAATGCTTTTTTAGTGTTCATCATAATTCATTTCTGCAGCAGTGGGTGTATACTCCTTTCCATCCTTCCTTTTCTACAGACATTCTATTAATTACTTGAGGTAAAATTATCTTAAGAGACCTTAATGGTATTATAGACCACCTTTGCAGTAGTTGCTTTTAGCTGAAACAGAAAGATGACTTGATTTCCTGGAAGTTGAAGCTATCAGCTCAGTAATATTTGACAATGTATCTTAGACTGACTTCTCCCCCCTGTTCTTCTAGAACAGGCTATTACATAAAGGCTATTATAGTATTTGAAATTCACTGTAATATATCCAGACATTGATATTAATAAACCATGATTTTAAAAAAGCCTTACATTCTTACAAAATGCTTTTGCCACAGTATATCAACATGTTTTCCATTATCCCTGAATGTTTAAAATACTTTCTGAATGTAGAACTGCAAACCCCTTCTAATTAATTGTGCATTGGAATCTATTGTGAAAGAGAGGCTGCCATCCTGAAATGTAATTGGTTTCATAATTGGTTTCAGTGCTTTTAAACAGAAAATTTTGGTATTTATTAATTAAGTATACCATGTGGTTGGCCTATCTAGTTTGCTTATCGTGGTTTTAATCATTGTAATGCACAGATGGAGCAGATACTGTGGTAAATCATATGCAAATAGGTTTGAAATGTTATTGCAATGTATACTCATGGAATGATGCTCCAGTGAAGCAATTTTAGACACACTCACAGATTTAGCACTGTCAGTATCCTAAGTAGTTTGAATTCTTACAATTATTGTAGGGAAGAAATAAAAGAAAAATAAAACAACCCCAGTTAGAATTTTCTATTGGATGTTGGCCTGGGCTTGTTATTAATGGGCTTTCTCTACAATATTTTTTTGTTGTTCTCCAATTTAATCTCTTTGCCTGAGGCTTCAAATTATTCATCTAATCATTTCTATTGCGTATTCATTGCTCAGCTCTGGCTTCTATTATCCAAGTGCACATAAGGTGTGTTTTGCTGTCGTGACAGTTCTGGGTTGATTGCTGCATGATCAGATAAAAAAATAATCTGCTGTGGTTGAGCTGATGGCAAAAGTACAAGGAAAGTGTCTACATGTTGAATAATAATCCTTGGCTTCTTTATGGCTGGGCTTATTTGTGTCCATAATTAAGGAATCTTTTATTACAGCAATATTCCCTCTCTCATGTAGGGCTAATTACACTTTTAGTTAATAAAGATAACATTTAGGCAAGATTTACTCAACAGATGGCTTGTGTATCAAGATGTATCTTCTGGGGTATAGATCAAACTACTCATGAGAAAAGGAAAGAGGTGTGTGTTCTAGAGGAAACTACCTAAGGAGGGGATTAAAATATGATAATGAAAGAGTTTACTGAAGAGTTAGTCAGAAATGAGTCTCATACTTTGATGATTTATAGAACGAAATTTATTTTTTGTCAGCTCTCCCTTGTATCATGTATTTATTTTGATCCAAAATTAATTTCCTCATGCATTGTATCTGTTTAAATTACTATTAATGAGTTTTGCAGCATCTTTTGCAATTCTCGAAACATATATTAAAACTATTGGAAAGAAATTCAAAGTGGAAGAATAATTTTATTTTTTCCAGTGTGCTATTATGTCCCTGCTTACGGACAGACAGGTTGTCACTAAAACTGTTTGTGCATGTGTCTGATCATCATTGTCAGTAATGCTCTTAGATATGAATTAGGATTCTCCTAAGCTAGTTCCATGTCTATAACACCTGATAGTATCATACCTCAGACAGTAATAGCTGTCATGACAATCTCTTCTAAAAATACATAGGGTCAAATGATATGGTCAGGCTTACCCAAAGAGAATAGTTTGTGAAGAATTGTCAGCTTTGACAATAAATGTGTACACACACTGCTCTTTCCTGAAATAGTTTCTGCATGGACATGGGAATAGGCAAGATTAGGCCAGCATCAAGAAATTTAAACTAACAGCCAAGGAATTAAGCAGAAACTGTTGCTCCTAGATGCCATCTGGTAGCCACAACTGCATGTGATGCTGTGCAGTCAAGAAAATATCTTTCTGAGCAAAGAGATAGAGTTAAAACTAATCATTACTTATCACAGTATTAGTAATGATTATCAGGATGTTCTGCAATATAATAACCTCCCAGTTAGCTGTGGGTGGACTGATTGCCTGTTGTACAATAACTCCCCTTCCCGAGATACCTTCAGGATTATTACACCGCCCATTCTGGGAACATATAAATGTGTTCACATCTGGCTGCTGTGCATTGAAATTCTTAAGTCTGCCACATCTCTTTGGAAACATGTTTACAAATTCTTCAAAAGTCAGTGAACTTCACTACTTTTGAATCCCAATTTGTATATTTTGAATGATTTGGGTTTTTTAGTTTGATTTGCACAAATTGTCTTGGTTTTGATGTTGTCTTGGCTTGCTGAGAGCTGACTCTACTGTCAGTTGGGGAAAAGGGTCCTTCTTTTTCCATTATTTTCCACTTAGTTCATATCAGCATATCCTGTTGCCTCCAAAAGGTGCTTATGGCAAAAACCCAGGATAACAGAATAGAGGTTTGGGTGTGAGGTGTTTGTCTTTTCCAACTTTTGATATGTATCACACAAGACCTTTTTTTCCTGACAGCAAATGTGAGAGCACCTTAAGGCCTGACAGAGCTTAGCTACCACATTTGTCAGCCTTCCCTCCATCTCTCGCATGCATCAGTAGCTGATCCCTGAACACTGTGGAAATCTCATGATATAGAAAGAGGTCATGTAGAAGTTAATACTCTCACAGTCTCAGATGCACCTTTTCCTGTTGATTTGGATTAAGTGTTACCCTGAAAGCACAGTATTGTGGCAGTGCTCTTTCATATTATCTTTTTGCCATACTATTTCAGCTCCTCCCAGGAGTATGCTCAGCAGTGTGACTAATAAGAGTTGAATTTTTAAAAAAATTCTTCTAACCTCTCTCCAGGAGAAGGAGAATATGCAATGAAATACTTTGTTTTACTTGGGTGCCTTTTAACTTTCATGATATGTACTGAAGTCAGACAGGTAAAAAATATTTCAAAGAAATTGCTATGATATAATTACAACTAAAACGAGGTAGGTTTCATTGTAGACCACAAAGCCAAGGGATAAAAGCCTGATTCCCTAGCTATTAGTTCTGATAGTTTTTGAACTGTATACAATATATGTGAGGTAGGGGAGCCCAAGGAATGCACTGAAGATTAAATTCACTGTACCAACATAAATTTATAAAGAAATAAGTGATTTCTGCGCCTATCAGTCTGAGAAGTAGAGAGAGACGAAATATGGCTAACTGATGAGATTTGGGGCATTAAGACTCTTTCTCTTACATTAGCCTATGGAAGGCATCTGCACAAACCAGTGTCCTAAAGCTCTGGGGTGACTAAATTCCACAGGAAAATGAAACACCTTGAAAAAGGCCTGGGTAATACTTACTCTGCTCTTGCTATTCTTGTCTAAGAGAAAAGGAAATCCTGTAGGTGAGGGGTTTTTTCCCATGACTAGGAATGCAATGGTGCCCTCTTGTGTGGAAACGGTATTTTAACAGCAATTGAGAGCATCAACCCATCCTAAAAATAAAATACTACCATGATAGTGCTCACAATATGCAGGTAATGGTTTTGAAAGGAAGTGTAACCAACGTATTAGTCTAGCCATGATCTAGCTGATGTGAGTATTTAAAAACACTAGGTTAGTCTAAGTTTGCTCTGATAGCCTTAACTGTTAGAAGTGTGATTCCTCCTTCTTGTGGGCTAACACTTCCCTGAGCCATGGTGATATATATAAATATATGTTATTTATTCTATCGGGGGGAGGGGGGATGATGTTGATGGTTGTATGCGGTGATCTTTGAGGTCTTTTCCAACCAAGGCAACTATGTGATTCTGTGAATTTTTTAATCAAATATTATCTGTAATGTAGTTTTTTCCTGACCTCCTTGCATTACTTGTGAAGCCAGTTAGGTACCTTGGCCATGTGAAACTCTTAGGTAAAGTACTGGCTCTGCTGATGTCACTGGTGACTTTCTTACTGATTTCAACAAAGGTGGAGATTCACCTTCAGTGTCTTATCTCCCCCAGATGTCCTTTGCACTATGGGATTTATTTGTGTTTGCATTTGCAGGTGACATTTTTAACAGCTTCTGTCATGATGCTCCTGCATCTTTATCTTCTATGGTACTGAAAAGCATGAAGATCTCAACAGTGATGAAATGTGTCCAAGGAAGCCCATGCTCTCTTCATTTAAACATTAAAGGAACTCTGAATCTGGATGGTAGGAAGCAGACTTGATACTTAATAATTTCTTTTTGCTTTCTGTTTATAGCTGTTCAGCCAAATTTTATTCCATATTTCAATATTTTTGTCTAAGGTGTTTTCATGTAATTATATCAGAAAGACATTTTTTGTGAAACTGTTTTTCTACAAACCAGGAAAAAGCTCTGTCCCTTATCAAGCAAATGAGAACTAAGATAAAGAATTCAAAATGACTGCATTTTAACTTCCAGCTTCAGTTGTTCTCTGCCAGTGCCCCAAGCACACTTGCTCTGGCATGTGTGCATGCACACACTAATTCTGTCTGCCCTGGTAACTCAGACATGAGTTCTCAGAGAATGAGAATTTTTTCATTAATAGAATAAAACAAAAAAAATTTCTCTCCTTCAGAATTCTATACTAAAATGGAATGAATGCACTCTAACCTCTTGGGCATAGTCTGCTTTTGCTAACATCCTGCCATTCATGTGCCTAGTTACCACTTAGGTATTTCCTGGTGTGCTTCACTCACTCAGATTTAAACATAGGTTTATTTTTAAAATTTGCATAAGAATTTGCATAATGCTTATGCTTTAATTTTTATCAACCTGTATTAAATCCTTCCTCCTACCCCCATGTTTGTGTTAGATATAATGCCTCTTTTTAAAACAGAGATAAAATACCCTTTCACTTAGAAGGAAAGCTTGCAATATGGTATATTTTACTTTTTTTTTTTTTCTTGAAGGTTGCTCAAATTATATTTTTGAAATCTATTCCTAACTCATTTCAGAAAATATCCGTGGGCTGGAAATATGTTCTCTTTCACTGGACACACAGCAATCTCAGTGCACAAATGTGAGATTTGCTAGGAAAAAAAGCAAGATACTTAATGGAAAGAAGGTAGACTCCTTTTTTGGTTTGGTTTTCATTCTAATGTATATAATGTTTTGGAAAAGAATGTATTTTGTATCTCTCATTTTCTTCTCTTACTGACTTTGTGTAATACTGCAATGAAATCTGTCCTTCAGCATTGCCAAATGAAACTCCATAACAAAATGTCCTCTTATAACCTATAAATTCAATTCCGAGTTAAATACTGAATAGTACAATACTATTTTTGTACTTCTTCCACTTACCTTTTTTGCAAGAGAAGCTGCCTCTGCAGTGCCTAATTTTCCTGTCAATCTTGACAGCTTTCTTTTTGTGCCCATTAAATTCTGAGGAAGCTTTTGTAACTCCAATTGCTAGGAAGTAGAGTGCTAGAGGGATTTTAAGTACCTACATATAATTTATTTAAGTCCAACCATGTCAATGGAATTTACACATCTAAAAGATAACCCAGTGCCCAAGCATTTGTAAACAGCTGTCCTAAACTCATGGTAATAACTGCAACAGCAGAATACAATTTTTTACTAAACTAAACCCAGAAGTATTATTTAAATTTGCAAATGAAAAAAAAGAAAAAAAGAACCATTCTTGCCCAACTGTTTAGAAGAGATGAATTTTTCTTTCAATTACTGATGGATAACTGTTATTAAACCCATACAAGATGTGCTAATTTGTGTGCTTTGTCAATGCTATATTGATTGCACATTTGAAGCAAAGTTCTCCCAAAATTGTAACTGCAGTTTACTCTGTGTATCACTTTGTCATCAGAAGTCCCTATAGGCAACCCAAGGCCAGCAATGAACAACTGAAAGCTTTTAAAGTAAGATAAGTTTATAGGCAAGACTGAACAAACACATTCAATGAAATTTTCTTAGTATAGCTGAGTGACTAGAACGGTGACATGATGTGTTTTACCCTCCAGCTGCCTTACACCAAACAGGAGTATATCCAACATGAAAACCTACATGGAATTAACAGTTACTGCTATCAGTGAGGGAATGACCAACTCTAACTGGACATCAGTTTTTCTTTTTGCTAGGTTACTTTCTCCCTCATAAACTTTTAATGGAATGAATCAATTTGCTGAGGTTTCCATCAAAGGTTTAAACAGATTTTTCTTTTCTATTCTGCGAGTGTTTGTGCTTTTAAAATGCCTACAAAAGGGGATCCTTGGTAATGTGAAAGACCTTTTTGCATTTGAAGTTCAATAAGCACTGGGTACCTGTTTTCTGTATTTTTAGGATTATTTGATACCTTGTAGGTATTTGGATTCTGGAAGTAAGGAATAAAGCAACATGCTGGATTAGAACTAATGATACTCTCTAAAATTCTTTCCTTAGGTGCTATCTGCTTTTTTGACATTCGTAATGCTACAATATCTGAAACTGCTTAGTGCTCCCTGTAAATATAAATAAATCTGAACAGAGAATATTGCTTACTTAACTCAGATAACCAGTGTTTTCATGTATTCTGAAAGTCATGTGCAAACTTGATTTTATAAATGTTTTAAACAGGTACAGGTACAATTCAATTGCATTGAAGTCAGTGTAGCACAACACATCTATGTGACCATGAAAACAGTACCAAATTACTGTGAAGTGAAGATGAGTCAGGAATACTATGTTGAAGGTAGGAAAACATCTTAAACTAGGTATTTTTTTGAGAAACACCTTTTCAAAGAAAAAGCCAAACCAAACCAAAAATCTCCAAATGCAAAGCCAAATCACATTCTGGGGTACACTGATCTAACTGGGGGGAGGTAATGTAAGTCAGGACCAGTATTGTTTTACATGTCTTTTTTTTTTTTTTTTTTTTTTTTTTTTTTTTTTTTTTAAAATACAAATGTATGAATTGCTGTAAAAACAGAGACCAGAGATTATGTCTAAAAGTACATGGAAAACTGAACTACACTATGCATTTGTCCTATTTGGCCTTCTCGTGACTGGCACGTGCCCTTCCTCTGCCTGCAGGTTTAGCCCTGCCTGCCCGCTGTGAATAGGTGGAGCATCTGCTTCTCTTCACAGTTAGGCCACAGGTGGTTTAATAGATTGAGGAAAACTTTATAAAGAAATGTAAAGAGATTCCTTTTCACTTTCTTTAGTTAGATGTTCCATTGCCTCTTTTCATGTAAATAGATAAGGTGGCATTTTTCAATTATTTTTTTTTTTTTTTGAGGTGCTGTGCCTACCGTATTCTAATAAAAACAGAGTTAGCACTGTGGTCCAGCCAAGTGTGGCTAATGGAGACCAAATGAGAGTGCAGCAAATGAAATGAGAGCCTTTGTTCTGTCCAGAGCCCAGGCTTGTCCTGACTTCCCATCTCCAGAGCCTGGGGGTGGGCAGGTCTTGTGCTTGCCCCTGGGTACAACCTCATCCCCTGCACACAGCTCCAGACACACTGTGGCTGTTCCACGCTTCCATGGAAGTAAAGCTTTTCTGTATTTAAAAAGCCTTTAGTTTTCTTAATAAGTCCCAATTTGCTTCTGCAGTAGGTATATACTTTGTGACTAAACAGGAGAGCAAACAAGGTTTCATAAGCCCCAATTTTAAGATACTTTCCAGGGGTGAATGAATAAATGAAAATAGAAAATATTTCTCCGGGGTAAAGAACTGTGTGGGGAAATGAGAGCAAAGTGCTGCTCTGAGTCAAGCAAGGAGAGGAGAAAAGAGTAAACAGCCCATTATAAGCTGATTTAGTTTTCTTACATAAATATTCTAGTTTTGGAGATATCAATTCTGAAAGTGCTGGCTGGTCTCTAATTCTAGTAAACTCCCTGGGAGCTAAAAAGGGTGTTTCTTTGTAAGCCTAGAGTAGAGTCAGAATAGCAAAAAACCTCAGCAGTTTGTAACAGAGGAATATGCCTGGTAAACAACTGTATTAGCTCTCAAGGAAATAATAAGGTAAACTGTTAATTTTTATTATTATTGCATAAATTATTGTTAAGAACTAGGTACAGAAGCACAGTATTATATCCTAAATTACTGCCTTAAACTGCTGATGAGGTTTTATGGAGGAAACCCTGCACTGGTAAGAGACCTCCTTAAGGCAAGTTGTGGTAAAACCTCCATATGTGATAAGGACACTTTTCATTTTTGCTGTTTATCTAGAAGTGGATGGAAATCTGCCTTTAATAAGGGATATAAGAGAAAGATTTCCTGTTGTGAAGCTATTGGATCATCTAGCAGTTTATTTTTCACAGTTATGCAAATAAAGCAGTACTGAAAAAACCTCTGGGTTTTATTTTGCAGATTGCAGAAACAGTGATGTGGGAAAATCCATTCCAGCTTGTTCAGGTGAGATGGTTGTCTATGTAACTTAAAGCTGTAAGTTATTTCTGGTGACCTATACAATTCTATGCTTTTATAGCTGAATAATCAGATGAAAAAAAAAAAAAAAGATTTACATCTGCCACTACTGTGTAATTGACAGGTAATGTCCTGGAAAATGTGTTTCGTTGTCTGGACTTGGAAATATTAGATAGCAGATAAAGATAATTACAACCTATCTGATACCTAAACTTTTGGAAATAGGTTTGTGTCCTTTCTGTGCACTTCAGATTGCTGACTTTAAGTTTTTTCTGTAGGCATACCTCATAAATAGATTGAAATTAATTGCCAAAATCCCATCCTAATTTTGACATACTCATGGATATAGAAAGCTTAAAACATTCTCCCAGCTTCTGTATATGTCTAACATAGTTGCAGACACTCACTATGTAATGAAGTTGCAGCTTTGGGCTCGTCAGCTTTTGTAGTAGTATTTAATTTAAAACTTTATAGTATTATATTTATTCTTATGAAAATAATTGCATCTCATAAAATGAGAAAACTGTCTTGGTTTAGTGGTCAGGGCAAATGAAAACTAGAGAGGTAACTTGCTTTCTATTACTCCCCTTCACCCTCCCAGGGGAGGAGAGAAAAGTGGAATCAGGAAGAAAGACTTAAAGGTCAGAAGTTAAAACTAGAACAGGTTTAATAGACGAGTGGACAGTAACATATGGGTTATTAGTGAAAAATACACAAAGATATACAAAACCTGATTTCAGTGGTCACTGATGTAAGTATCCAGAGGTCCCTCACAGCAGAGCAAACTCAGGAAGAGGGTCCAGAACTCTTCCCAGCACTTTATGGATTCAGATCCAACTGAGTATGTGATCAACTAGACACAAGGAGCAGAAGCCTCTCATCAAGACCTCTGAGTGGAGGAAAAAAGAGGGAGAAGGAAGAGGTGAACTTTTCCACCCACTTGGATTTATAGGGTATGGCAGAAAATGAGAGGGAATACTGATCCCTCTCTCTTCTGCCCTGGGATCCCTCAGGATCCCAAATCTGGCTCCTCATATCAATACCATGAAATGAGCCTGTGCCCCCCTCAAGCCATAAAAAATACCTTTAGGTATATCGGGATAGAAAAAGAATTAATTCAAGCATACTAAGCAAGAATCTATAGATGCTGAATTTCATCTTCATCAAGTTAAGAAATATATTCTGTGCTTCTTACATAGAAATAACTAAATATGAAATAAGAAAGTTATAAAGAATCAGGTGTGAAAATGTCATGCTTTTCTTTTTCAGTTGGAAAGCTTGATTATAATGTAGACAGGGCAAGGAAAATTATATCAGTGAATGTATCCAACTTTCTTCGAGATCAAGACTATTACGTTCGCCTGTGCCACAAGTGGTTTACCTGTGAAGACACAGGAGCCTTTGCTGTGGTGAGTGAAAACTCAAAGCAGTTTGTTGAACTGTTGGGGATGTGACTTAGACATGGAAATGTAGGAAATAGGATATGCCTCCCTATGTCTTTATTTAGCTTTCTTAAAAGTAATGTACTGTCCTGGATTCATGGCCATCTTTTTCGTTTCAGATAAAAGGGAAGGAATCTTTAAAATCTGTTTCTCTGAAATATTCTCAGCTACTGCCTTGTCTTTGCATTGAGGTAATCCAGTCTGGAATTTGGTATATACTTGTGTTTCTGATTAAAGAAATTTTATCTGAGATTTGTGCTAGGAAAGGAGGAAGAAGGAAGAAAAGGCTCTAGATGTAAGTTTTTGACTAAAGCTTTTCTGACCTTGTGATTACGTAAATGTAGAAGATATTTTAGGAAAATCTAATTAAAGCATGGAGATGAAATATCAGGTACAATTTCCATTTATTTATGGGAAGTATTGTACCAGATTAATTTGACTGATTTTTTATAACCAATGAAAAGGCAGAAAATTTAATCTGACTGAATTCTAGAGTAGTGTTTGACAGTACTGCATGGGAAACTAAAAGAAGGAATTGAGGAAGCTGGGGGTGAGAAAAAGATTTGCATGGTAGATAATACCTAGCTGAAGGGCTAACTTGACTGCTCCTGTTGAATGTGGCTGTGCTAGTAGAAAGATTACTTAAGGACCACACTTAGAATTGTTCTTATATAAATGTTTTTCATCAATTACATGGACACAAAAGGAAGGAATGTGCTAATGAGTTTTGCTGATAATACACTTGAGAAGTGTAATCAAATGGAAGAGTGTTAGGATAATGGGAGGAAACTCGAGATTTTCAGATACCAAGTAACTAAAGGAGGATGAAGTTTAATGTATGAAGCATAAGTTCATGGACTTGTTCTAATAAGATTTCTTACTGTAAGAGGCAAATCCTCATTTAGACATAGAGGGGAAAAAAGTGTACTAGTTCATCACAGGATGGTTAAACTAACCATCTTGCAGAATGCAAAGATGAACAAAATTTAGTAGGTTAAATTATTCTAAGTTAACTGGAAAGTATAAGCAAGGCCTTCTTTGAAATGCTATCAGCAATTCTCTTATCCATATCCATATTAATTCAAGTGGAAGTTGTACATTAAAAATCTAGCATGGCTGGGGAATGAAGAGACTGTATTATAAAGGAGATTGAAAGAACATGTTTTCACCAGCCTGGTAAAACATGCAAAGAGAAAATATGTTTGTCATCTAAATACATACCAAAGGGTTGCTTTTAAGGAAAGATAACAGATTTTTTAAGCTGAAGTCATTCTTGCCACAAAGAATAAAGGAGGATAAACTGTATTGCATTAATATATTCAGGATTGGCACAGATTTTTTTCTGAGAATCTGAGAAGCAAGATTTTGGAATATCTTTCATTAAAAGGAATAAATAGTCACAAAACCAATTTAAAATTATCTTTGTAAGATATAAAGATACTATGGGACCTAGTTTCTCAGTGATTTTTGGGGTATGATTTACCTTATGGATTAAGATACTTAAATGTAGATGTCCAGGTGTCAATATCTACATTTGCATTATATGTCCAAACTCTTATAGTCAATGGAGATCTAGTTAATGCAGTCAGTCACTCAACTGACTAAATGTAGATGGCTGTTTTGGGATGTGCTGGGTGGCATGGTAGATTCCACTAGCTGCTCTGGCCAGATCTCCATATAGTAACAGTAATTTGAGCACTTTAGTTACACTCAGATGTGTGTTGTAGGAATCTAAAATCATATTCCTTAATATGTGAATTAAACTATGAGGTGTCTTCCAAGTCTAGGGATTTTTATTTTATTTTATTTTTTATTACGCTCTGATAGATATGATCACCTTGGATCATCAGCTCCATTTTCTCTAATGATCAACAATGAAACAGATATCTATTGCCAAACATCTTTAAAAAAAATGATTTCCAAAGCTTTCTAATAAATGTAGCATCTATATGTTTGGGGGCAATGCTTTCTGTCACATTCTGCCTGAAGTGTTAAAAATTGGTGTATCTGAAAATCTCTAGCTAACGATAACTTTTTGGGTTGTAGGGTTGGCTGGCAATTCCAGATGCAAGAAGGATACAACTTTGCCCATTTGAAAATGGCAAGTAGTGGGTGATAACTCTTTATATGACTGGTTTTCAGCAGCTTCAGTAGTGTGTTGCAATTCAAAATCAATGCAAGGTAAAAACTGTACATTGCAACACTTCAAAGAAAATGTCATTTTGGTTTGTTATATTCTGGGTAAATGAAATAACTTCTTTTCAGACCAACTCGTTCAGAAAGTTTATGCCCACATAAACCCTAAGTAACTTTCTGTTAGTTTCCTGCATTTTCTTAAATCACACATAAACTGGCCAGAAGGAAGAAAAGCCACTGAAGTCAGCTTTGACATGCTGATGTGAGAAGATGGTTTCAAGCGGGGATTTGAAGGTGTCCAGCAACTAACACAAAGGAGAGAACAGAGAGTTGAAAAAGAAGTTAGTTTAGTGCACATGGGACTTCTCATACCTAATGGGAAACTATTCACACAAAGTGTTCCAGCAAAGTTAAAGTTTGGTCTAAAATGACAGCTGAAGAAGAAATTGTCTTATTATGTAGGTCTTTAATGAAAGTTTTACTAGGCATATAGAAAAAAGCCTAGCTGGGTCAGGGTTTTATTGTGTTACATCCAAGATAAATACAATGATATTTTCCCCCTAGACTATTCTAAGAAGGGATTTCAATGTTTTATCTAAAAAATAAAACAAACATGACAGAGAACAACGACACCAACTCATAACAGTGCATCCAAACTGCATGTATATTAAGAGCAATCTTGTTATATTTTTGCAGGGCTGATACACGTGTTAGAGAGGAAGCAATGTCCTCTTTTGTTAGCCCAGCCTTCATTTTTAATTTATTTTATTGTGGCAGAATACAGTGTTTGTGACACTACCATTACTTTGTAGTAATGGAGTGAAGTTTGATTAAACAAAAAAAGATTTTTTTTTCCATTAGTGCAATAAGCACAGGGGTGCTCAAGCTCTGTAGCTGTGTCTATGTGATGTAGTCACATCTGGCTTCAAGGTCATAGAAGCAAAACCTGTTGGGCATGTGCAGTATCAGCTCCTAACCTCTGTTCTTAGTAGCTGTTCAGATGGAGTCTGGGTCTCATGGGGCATAAGTTGTTGTCTTCCAGATTTTCTCCTATCTCTGCATATTTTTCCATGTGTGAAGTGGTTATGCTTTGCAAACACAGGAAGCTGGGCTCATGAATGCTGTGATCCCTTCCTTCCTTCAATATTTTGCTTTTTTCTTCCCTTCATACTGCAGTCATTCTCCATTATATCAGGACTTTGGGAAGTGCTGAAGCACAAATTACAAAGCTTCATGTAGTCAGAGGAAGTGCTGTATGTGTTTGGCACAATGAAATTCTTGAAGCTTATTTCTGTTCAGTTAGGAAGTTCCAATGGACAATTACAATTGAAAACATAAGTTACAGCTTTGATAAGGAAGTGAATATGAGAGATACTGTTTTACAATTAAAATTTTATTTCACTCAACTATCCTCCTTGCAAGAATCTCAAGCAATTTTTCAGACTGTAGCACCCAGTTATTTAAGTATTTAGGGTGTTCCAGCTTTTGAGCCAAAATATTTTCTTTTTAAAGCTTTTCCTAACTGAGATCTCTGCTGGAATACTGGAATATTCAAAGTACATTGTGTCTTTTTTTTTTTTTTTTTTTTTTTTTTTTTTTAATAATTAATAATTGCTGTAATAAAGTTGGGATAATAAATTGCTGTAGTAAAGTTGGGATAATAGAGGAGGTAATTAAATAAGCTCCTCTATGAAAAAACTCTTTTGGGTTAATTCAACTAAGAGAATAAAAAAAAAGGTCTATTGGTTTCTTAACAATGTAATTATATGAGACTGAAGATGAATAAGCATCTTTATTATGATGTGAATAAGTAGATGCAACAAAGGATTAAAACAGAAGGAAACTCAGGCAATAAGTTAATGACTAGGCCTAGAAACAAATCTAAGAAGTCTTAATTGTGATGCTTTTCTCTGACTTATTAGCATTACACTTACACGGTATCTATATTATTGCAGACTTCTATAACATTAGTAAATTGACTAGGTCTGTAGTTATGGAGTGTTCATAGAAAGAACATCTATATAAATGCTGCAGAAAAATTAATTATTGTGAATTACTTGCACAGCTTTGTTTACTACTGGGGTTCTTGATATGTGGCTAAAGGCTTGAATTTATCCTCTTACATACTCATGTTCATCTCAGTCCTACACAAGACACACAGAATCTGAATCTCCCATACCATGAACTCTAGTCACTAATGAATGGAATTATTCCAGTTTACCACACACAGTTAATTGAAGATCCTTGGTTAAGAATTTATTTGCATTACACTCCTCCTGTGACTGATGGGCACAAAATGCACTTTCAGGATCTTGTGCAGCCTACTTTAGAGCCAAGGAGTCATTCCTTGGTGATGCTCAGCTGTCACCATAGTGGGAGGCTGGTAAGACTCAGCTATCAGGTTGAGAACCTCTGGTAAATGCCAATTCTTTGGTGTGATGAATTCAAGTTTTAAACTGTTACAGTGTGAAACACTGCAGATTGGTGGGAATGTCAAGGAAAGGGAAAAGCAATTCCTGTGGTTTTAGGCGCATGTATTGGTATCAGATTAATGAAAACTTCTGATTCATTTTTAGACCTCTTGACTAATGTTTCCACTCTTTGTGTGCAGATACGGAGGCGCTATGGGATAATATTGTTTATAACCCAGTGACACAAACCCTGGCTTGGGAGCCAGCCTGTCCTGTGCGTGTCATGGTTAACCTGTGCAGGTCAATGAAGTCTAGCGACCACTGTGAAGATATACAAAACTCTTCCAAAAATTCTACTGAGAAAGTAAGAGCTATGCAGATTTATTCAAACTGTGAAACTGAAGGCCATGACCAAAGGCACAATGCAAAGAATTTGATATTGGATTAAGAGCAATTGCAGATTCCTCTCTTCTTTTCTGATACTTAAAACTATTCATCATCACAGTCTGTTCTTGTACACTAACCATATTATGCAAAGAGCTCGCTGACTCAGTGTTAAGAAATAGAACATGGAGATGACTGTGAAGCTATTAATGTTTGCTAAATTCTTTGGGGTCTGATTTTGTTTACAGTAAAGGTGTGATTCACCCATCCTGACTTTGCTAATAGATGGGTGTTCAAGCCTATGCTATTCATGCCAGATTCCATTTAAAGTGATTGTGTGAAATAGACCTATTGAGAGGACAGCTCATCTGATGACAGGCATATAAGAAAGTTTGGGGGATTTCTCTGAAGATACAGCTTTCTTTTCATGGAAAGTCACAAGAGTTTATTGTGATTAGATCAGATTTGGATATTTAACATTTAAACAACTAAACATAAGTGAGATTAAGCTACTTCTCTTTATAACATACTGGAAAATTAACAGTCCTTTGGTAGGACACAATGGTTTTGTACTAAGTAAAGATCTCTTTGAAGTCCTTTCTCCACCCGCTCCAATGTCTTGAAATTGTGGGTGTTGAAACATTGGGTTCCTCTCAGCTGCTAATACTTCAGTCAGAAATCTCATGATGCTGAATGCGCTGAATTTATGAGGCTGGTTAGAATTCTGGATTTCATCTAGCAAAGTGGGTTTCAGGCTTTCCAGATTGTGGAGAGAAGCCACTAAAATTGAGGTAACAACTGCAAAACAAATAAAAACGAACACTTTCTGAGTATTTGTAACCTTATAAGTGTTGTTCTAATGACACTACTTGGGTGGGGCTGACTAAAGACTTTTGAATGCTTTTTTGATTAGGGATTTCTGTCCCAGTGCTTAGAAACTGTTCAGTTTCACCATTTTATGGGTTTCAACAAAGCTTTGATCTTGCAAAAACACAAATATTAACTTTTACGTATGTAAGTGGTCTCTGTGGGATTCAGCATCTGCTGACAACAAGCACAAGTCGTTGCTTGCAGGAAAAGAGAAGGAAGCCTAGAATGAGGTTTGACTGGTAATGGTCATGCTTATTAGACAGAATGCAACCAAAGATTAGTTTAATACAGATGATGAATATTTTATTTATTAATATTCACGGACATGAGAAATCTTCCATTTTTCCCCTCCTGTTTAATCCTAAAAGTTTTGATGCCAAATTTGGTCAATCTCTTGTACTGAAACATTGAAGAGCATCTCTATAGAATGCTGGAGGCTACTGCAGAGATTCCTCAAAGTGGGTGCTCCCCCTGTAAATCCACACAACGCTTCCCAGTCTAATCCCATGCACACATGCTGACACAGGCCCAAAATCTATGTTAAGTCTTCTCTCTAATTAGGGTGAGGCTTTCTCTGTTGATGACAATACTATCTCCATATCTGAGTGGATTCTTACAGCACTATCTTCTGTGACCCTAGTTAGACATGCCTGAGAATATCCATTCTGATCTCCAAAAGCTTACATGAAAGCAGTGTCACTTTGGTCACAGTGCCATGTGTTGTGTGCAGGGCTCGTTATGCTCAGATGCTTAAGTAAATGGTGTTTATTTAATCAAGAACACTCACATGAGTAGTAGTTGTTTATGTGAAACAAGGCTCTTTATGGTGAAGTTCTAGTCTGGGAAACAGTTGTTAATCAAGAAAGCAACATTTTGTAGGTCATTTAAATGGATGTCAAAAATTTAGTTAACATTTAAGTCTTTTCTGGAATAGGGATATGGAAAATAAAAAAATTTCTGACCTGAAGGTGAATCAACACTTTGGATGTATGTTTAAATGTTCTGCTGTGTCGCTGACAGATGTAAATGAGGGACTGAAACAAGATGAGTGTGTAATTAGAATTTTGCACATGAGCCACCATAGAATCAATTAATTTAGCTCTAGTGGGCCAGACAGACTGTAAAAAGTGCTACATGTTACAGATAAAAATAAGCAAATTACTCGGTAATCCAAAGTAGCAGTTTCTATTACTTTTTTTATGTGATTAAATTCTTGGGATATTTATAAAGTGGAGAAACCAGTTTCTTTTTCTGTAACCAAATCATTAAAATTTTTGGTAATTAACTTTGTTAAACTAGTTAATGAAACTGGCTAATGCTAAGTGCTCTCCTTTCAAGCAGGTTAAATATTCTCGTGTGGACACTCACCCAAGACTCTGCATGAAGGTAAAGAGATTTCTTTGCAAAACACCTCTTCACTGTCCTCTTTCTGTCAGCTCCAAAACAATGCATTGCTAATGTTCTTTAGGATCAATACTTTGTTTCATAGCTCCGATGAGCAGGAAGTAGGAATGGAGGAAATACCAGATTAGATCAAAAAAAGGTTTTTTGGAAGCTCAGCAGGAATAATAGAAAGGACACAGGTCAGATTGTGCCTTCTGTTTTCTCTGCCTGAGAAAAATCGAGAAAAAATTGTTTAGATTGATGCAAACTCTGAAGCATGCACTAGACAGAATTTTCCATTTAAAATATTTAGTAATAAAAATGGTTGACATAGTACATTTACTGGAATAACTTTTATTATTCTATTTGAGACATGAATGGCATGTAAGCTTCATATAGGCATATTATTGTTTTCTTTTAGGCTACTTCTACATTAGTAGAACTAGCATGTTTCTGTAAAATAAGCATGTGCATAAATATCTGAAGATAGAGGGACCAAATTTAAATCAAGACTTAGAATATACCATAGACCAGGAAAGCTGTCAATTCATCTTTTGTAACTTTTTGAAATGCACTGATCATTTCTAGTTGACTCTGTAGCCAGACTGAAATAGAAAAATAATTTTTCTAACAGATTTCTTTGCTTTCAGTTTACAACCAAACAAGGATCTTGGGTCAAATGTCCATTTGCTAATGGAGAATTTCCAGGTAAATTATATTTTAAATTATTTAATATTAAATTGTGAAAAATATTTAAATCAGGAACTAGATATGAGCCTTCTGTGAGCTATGTTCATAACACTGTAGCTTGTAAATTATGGCAAAGAGATTTGACAGCTTGCTACTTCTATGTATTCCCAGTAGATAGAAGAGTTTATCAGTATAAAAATGAACTTGTGGGAATCAAAATTATTACTTGCTATCTTTTGAAGGCACTTAATAATTAAAATGCATTTATTTTTAATATAACAATTTAGAATATTGTATATTGTCCTTGTACATCTGAAAGTATTTTTCTCCCTAATATCAGCTTGGAAAATGAGAATGGCTGAGGTTGCAGAACGAATACAAGTTTTCTTCACATCCCAAACCAAGGCACAGTTCTCAGTGCTTGTGTGTAACAAGACACAGCTGGCCTCATGTGAAACTGTTGGGATCCACCATTCAGTCTCTGTGGTTTGTATATACTATTTCTTAAACACTGTAAGACTTTTTAACATATCTAACTGCATTCATTCATTATTCCATTTATCATTCTGCAGCTTGAAAGCATTAATAAACCCAGGCATGTACATGTTGGAACAATTACTGGAACATTTTAAAAGCATTTAGTTTTAATTCTGATCTCACACGAAGCAAGAAATAAATAAGAATCCTGAAGTCATATGAGTCACAGCAGAGGAAATGACTGTTGAGTGGAACATTAATATATACATAGTGTGGCAATGTTAGTGTTAGTATTTGATATATGGGTCACTGGTACAGCTGACCTGGCAAATCCCACATCATGAAATGTAAGACTTGAGACATAAATCTGTGATGATCTTGAGCCACTCTCACAGAAGGGAAAAAAACCCCAAAACCAAAAACTCAACACCCAGCAAAAGGTAACTTTTAGGCCAAATTAGCTTTTGAGCTGGCGGACTGTGTCATTACACAGTGGTTTCTTCCAGCCAAGTGAGTGAGAGAGATTATGGGAAGGTGAGATTTCTGTTTCAGCTCTTCAGGAAACGGGAGCCTCATTCCTCTCTTGCAGCTAAGCCTCCACCTCAGACATTTTGTGTGAACAACTGAGACTTGCCCTTCAGCTCTGGTTACCAGGCCTGACCTGTGGTCTACTGAGAGCTACACCTGGAGATTGGGCTTAAAAAGCAAGAGAGTGGCCATACCACCAATTTTCAAATAGGTGAATATTAGCAGGAGAGGTCCTAGGAGCTCCTGGTACCACCATGCTGACAGGCACCTAGCTGGTTCAGCAGGCAGCTCCTCAGTAATTTTATGTCCACCCTTTAATGTGTGTTCCTGCTTTCTGCTCCACTAACCAGGCATAGGAGGTGTCATATGATAGATTTTGAGAAAGCTGAGAAATCCAGATGTGATTTCTACAGTTATTCCAGACTCTCCCCATTGACTTCACTCACCTATAGGATCATGTGCTTTAGAAGACACAAGAATGCTGTTGATCCTACAGCCATCCTCTTTCTGAGATATACTTCTTTCTTTGCCAGTGTACAGCACATACATAGTACAACTGACTTTCCAGGCATGTCTGATGCTTTTGGTTTGCATTCTGCACCTACCAGGGGTAGCTGACAAGTTAGCAGCTATGGATGAGGACTTAAAATCAAAGGGCTGGACATTGAAAGCTGAATTTATTTTCTAATGAATCAGATTAGGTCTGTATTACAGCTTTGGTGCTGAAACTAAAAGAGCAGCTGTGACAGGCAGTTTCCCAACTCAGTTTTGCTGGGCACGCTGAGGACATACTGAAGTGGGAGGTGATTGCTGCTGCTGTAGGAGATCACAGAGCTTCATAATAATGGGGAAAGGCCTGGGGAAAAAAAAAAAATCCTAATCAACACAGCCCACAGAGGGCAATGGTGATGCTCTCAGAAGTCTCTCCTAATGGGACAAGATACCCAGGGTAATGCTGGCAGAGATGGAGATCTGTACAGTAGAGGAGTTGTCAAACTGTGCTCAGTGAACACTTACAGTGACACTTCCCTTCAGCTGGTTTATTTCACATGAAATCTGTGGATTTTAAGCTTTCTTCTTTTAAAGGTCCCTGTGTGATTTGCTGAGTGAGAAGGATAATGGTGAGGCACCAATAAATCAGAGCTAAGTGTTGAAGTGTGTATATCATGAAGGGCACTGATGTGATTAAAAATGCTGTTTTCTTCCATCCAGTACAAAGCTGTTACCTCCTCTGCTACCATGAGAGAATGGGAGCCCACATAAATTACATATGGTTTCTGTCTCAGTACCATGAGAAATATACCTAATGTTTTCATCAAGACTTAGCTCTGTGTTCCCAGAAAACATTGTTCATTCTCTACCTTGTAATCCTTGTTCAATTATGTTAAAAAATAATATATTCCCCTTAACTTTCCCAGATTATTTTAGGAATTTGTCACACTGAAGAGATCACTGTAGGATTCATAGCTCTTAGTGAGGTAACTAACATTATTTTGAGGACAAACCATAAACCTCCCAAATGCTAAGTCATTTGGGACACTTTCACCCCAAGACTGAACTTGTTCTCAGCATATAATGTGATGGGAAATCCAGCAGAACTGTAAAGAAACATCCATTCCTTTATCTTAGGTACACCAGGACAAGATACTCACTGTGCAGATACTCACAGCTAACGTGGTGTGAGCAGTGACAGCAAGGAGAGTGTCCTGCCTGACAGTCCTTCATAAAATGCAGGAACATTAGCCCTGTTCCTGTGCTGCAAATATTGTGCCTGGCAAAAGTACACCAGTCATTGAGATTCAGGGATATTGCTGTAAATAAAAAAACTCCCATAATGAATATATACTCTGCTGAAATTTTCTGATACAGTAGAACATGTAGCATTATTGGTAAACAAACCAAAGAGCTGGAGAGACACAATACATTTTGTTTGTTCCAGGGTATGGCAAATGATAGTTTTCAATTTTTTTCTTTTCATTAGGGAGACTCTGTATCAATCACTATGTCACAGGAAATGTGTGGGTCAACGATTTGTATTCAGGTATGTGTCTTGATTTTGCCAGGTACTTTGTACAGAATAAATAAATTATCAAGAAAAAAAAAAAAAAAAAAAAGAAAAGCAAAGAAAAAAAAAACCAACCTGAAAAAACCTAGCAGGTACTCTTACTGCTTTCTCCTCCCAGCCAAATCTGATTACTGTGTGGACTGAGTTGGCAAAGAGAATTATTTATATCTTGATATGCTGCCACTACCTCTTGTTGAGATGACATTAATTAATGGAGAAGCTTCTCTCCATGATCTTGTTCCTTGGCAGATAAAGGAATATGATCAGGAAATTGTTAATTCTGTCTTATGCATTCCTTTGTAACAAAAAGTTCCAAGATATCAAAAGATCCAAGTAAATCATAGATTAGTTTTTCAAAATTGCCACTAGCTGGAAAAGGCAGATAGCAAAAGCACAGTGAGTGCAGCCTATGCTAGAATTAGTGCTCCTGAAATCAGGCTGAGCAAATTATTTCTGACATTTTTGCACACTATTTCTGAAGCTGAACTCTATTAAGACAATACTAATAGAAAATGAGCATGAAGCTGGTAGGTTTATTACTTTCTGGAGTTAATGTTTTCAGTGGACACCACAAGAAGAAAGGCTGAGAACCAGAGCTGTGAGGCTCCAGAAGCTGCCCTGCAAGGCCCTTGTCAGCATCACTTTCTGCTGCTAAGCAGAAAGGGGCAAGATGAAAAGAATAGTGGCAAGATCCTTCTGGATAATGAGAGTTGTTCTTTGTTCCCTAGAGAAAATCAGATTTGATGGTAAAATTGATGTTTTCCTGCATAAATAGTTTCTTTTGTAAATAAGACACAATCTGTCTGACTACAGTTCTCCCATTTCACCCCACCTCCTCTAAAAAAAAGGTGATTTGTTTTATCATTTAGAAATGTAAAAGTGATTGCAGCTCACTAAATATACACAAGACCAGCAGGCTCCGTATCTATTTATTTAGAAACAGATTGAAAAATGCAGTCACTTGAGTAAACTAATAAAGCAATCACATTTTGTCAACACAAGTTTTTATTAGCAATTCTGCTGGAAGGGGAATATGACTAATCCTTTCTTTTAAAAGGGATGGAGGACAGATGTAGATTATTCAGTTCCACTGCAAATCTGTGATTTCCACTGTGGTAAGTATGAATGATAACAGAAGAATTAAGCCTTGACTGTGTAGAAGAGAGCATCTCAGGTGAAGTGTGTTTTCAGTGGAAATTGAGGTGGGATTCACCTGACTGAATGTTGCTGTCTGCATGGAAGCAAGATATGCTCAGCTTCCTTTATAGACAAGGTGCTCATAAACCTCAGATAGCTTTTAATTAGCTTCTGCAAGGGCAACTTGGGTGGCTGTCTGTTCTCTCTGCTTCCTGCATGAATTTTCCATCCTACCAAGCTCTGCATGCCACACCTACCTTTACCTTGCTGTTGGTATATGAGGTAAGAGGTTAAAAACAATCCTTGGCAAGGAGGCACACAGTTCTGTGATTGTAGTGACTGCAGCACAGTCCTAATGTTAAATCTGCAAGTGGGACAGTGGTACCTCCCTCTGCTGCAGGAGTACAGTGAGGATATTATTATGATTTGATGTACATCCAGAGGTGCTCATGGAGTCATAATAATCCAAGACCTGGAAGTAAGGTGTTGATGAAGTTAGTGAGTTCAGAGTGAACAAATGCTGTGAGATTTATCCTGAAGAATGCAGTAGTTTAGAACTAAAAAGGCTTTAAGGAGCCAAACTGTGGGAAGACTCAATCTGAGCATTGCAAAAACCACACCCCCAAGTCCACTCAAAGAAACAATCTCCCCTCCCATTTAATTGTAAACATAGTGATTCCTATGACAGATTTTCTCTGTTATCTAAGAATACCAGTTAGTTTAGCTTCAGATTTCAAAGCCTAGTACTAAAAAGTAGGGGGCTTGAATTTGCCATCTAAATGTAGTTCTTTGTGCAAGCATTTGCATGATTCTAGTTCAGATTTCCTCTTCACTCAAAAACTTAAAACAAATGAACTCAGGGTGAATCAATTAAATAATCAGTATGGTGATTCATGTAGTCTGGATGCATTTTCCTTATTCATATTTTCCTTTTTACAAGTGTGAAGGGTATGACAAAAGCATGTAAAATAATGAAAGGCTCCAGAGACAGCAGTCTGGATGTTCCCCTCTGCCTTATAGTAGTAGAGAATGGGTCTGTGTATGAAATGAAAAGGGTGGAACACTGAAAGCTGAGTGAAGAGCTTTTGGGGTACATTATTTTATTTAAATATGGAACATTTAATCACATATTTTTGATCAAGAATTTGTGGGGATTCAGAAAAAAATCTGAGAAACTGTGTACACATCGGAACTGTAATATATGATCACTGTGTGTGTTGTACAGAGGTTATTAACCTCATGCTCTAGGGATTCTGCCATACTGTAATATGGGATACTCCATTCCACATTAGTGGGTGGATAATTTTGTCTCTGCCAGCTGACCAGAAGGAGGTTCCTGAAACCTCCTGAAACCTCCTTCTGAAGCAGATGGTGCAAGTCAGTGTCAGAGGGGGACAGTGAACTAGGTGGGTCTGACTTATTGCTGTGATTCCTGTGTTCTAAATGACTCACCACAAATCATCAGCTGCCTCTCATGGGTAAGGTGTTAAATGTAACAGTAACAGCATTTTCTACTAAGGGTTTCTGTATTCTTAAATGTTTCTTTTCTATAACAAAGATATTTTCTCAAGCACTAGCTTTTCAAAATCAGGAAAACATGAAATTTTCTTCAAGACAATGTCACCAAGGGTGATAATTCTTATATTGGGATGCTATTGTGTTTGAACCCAAGGTGTTAAAAAATCCACAGAAAGGTGAAGGGAATAATAAACGTAAGATTTGACCATAAATTGTGGCATTTTGGATTATGTAAAATATTGAAGTAAATTGGAAATAATCTTATAAAAGCAGAGCGAAAACAGTAAAAATATTTACTGCATACAACTTTGTAAAATAGAAGTTTATATTAGGTGTCACTGTTCTTTACCAAGCACCATCAGTGTGTCCAAGAGCCATGATGTTACTAACAAGCATTTTGTCACTCAAAATCTAGATTCTAGTGAATACAGTTTCTAGCATTAAAAAAATCAATGTAGTTAGCCATCATGAAAGCTGCTTTCTTCCAGAAGCAAGACTAGGTTTCTGACATGTAGAATTCATTATACTGCAGTGCACTGCATTTTTCTATCGATAGCTGTGCTTTACAATTGGAATGGCTTAGCCTTCTTTGCTCTGCAGAGGACTGAAATGGGAAAACTCCTTCTTTTTCCTTCTTTTTTTTCCCATTCCATTTAATAGGATTGGCTGAGAGGCAAAATGTTATGTTGTTTTAAAATTTTATTTCTCCTTTGGCCTCTTTTCTGGGTTCCATTTAATGTAGCCAAACGTTTTGAGACATTATTTCACTTATTAAAAATGAAATGTACCTATTTGAATGAAGCAATAACTCAGATCAGTTGGGAATGTCAGTCAGAATAAATATGTGAACCATAATGAAAACAAAATTACAACCTACGTTTGAACTTGTTTCTTCAGGTTTTCGTGGTCAGACATACAGTGATGGAAACCCAGCAAAGACCATGACACACAGGTATCCAGCCAATGTAAAGTTTAAAACATCTTTTCAAGTTGACAGAGTTGTTAATCCTGAAAGAATGTAATTTGCTTCTCTGAAGAACAGAAGCAATGTCTGGCTGAATGTGGGAGTATCAGGCTCCTATCTCTCCCCTCTCCTTGTCCCCACTGAAGACATCTCTTGCTCCTCTGCTCTCTCCTCTTGCTCTCTGTCCCTGTTTCCCCCCAGTGTTGTCTGGCATCAGAGGCAGCCACTTTCTGCCAAAGAGAGAGAACAAAGGTGGGGGTCAAATAACCAGGGGAGTTCAGAAGTTTGTGAAGGAACAAGACAACCTTTGAGGGCCCTGGAACAATCTTAGATTTGCTGAGCAGGATATTCACATTATTAGTACCTGCCCCCTGCTTTCTCCCTGACATTTGCAAGCAGATCACTCCCCTCTGAGCTCTCACTTGTCAGTGATGTCTGCTCAGCTGTTCCAGTGCTTCTTTTCATTCCTTCACAAAACACCTATTCCTAGGGTATAAGCAAACCACTAACTGATCCAGCCCATAGATTTGGTAGCTCCCGAGTGCTTACAAAAACCTCTTCCTTTCAGGATGCCATTTCAGAGGCAACATACAATAGTGGAAACAACCTAGGACTCCAGAGGCTCTGAAAAGCCCTTGTTCAAAGATGGGAAAAATACGCAGTCTTGCAGAAGTTATGCAAGCTGTGTGGTTGAGAAGGGGCTACCATCTTTGCTTTGAGGCAGCCTTTGGTTTTTCTCTTGCCAGAAGATACCATCCAGAATAATAAAGTTTCTTGGTTTTGTTTAGTTTTCCATGAGTGCTGTCTGCACTGTGACAAGTCCACAATGCTGTAGACAAATGGTTAGATTTGTTTTTTAACTCTTCTTTCCTCTTCTGTTTTTCCCCTAGAATGAAGAGTTCGCATTCCTTGCACTGAATTTAACAGCACATTTTCAAGGTCCTTTTCAAGTTGTATTTTGGTGTAACTTGCAAACTTGTCTAACTGGTTATCTCTAATGTTAGTAGGTTCTGCTAATTACTGTGAGAGAAGATTTTAGCAGGTGAAGCCTATTCTAACATGTCCAAAAGCAGCTGGATTATTATCTCTTTTTTCTCAGTGTTTCAAAGCAAAAAATCTCAGATTGCTTAGTTAGAGCATCAGGTTCACATTTTTATTTTAAATTAATATTTTATATATGATATGCTGTAAGTGAGTACTTTCCTAGTACTCTGTCTACCTATAGAACAAGTACTTAATATTTTCTTATTTTTAACCTTCATTTTAAAACTATAAGCAAAAGTTTTTCAGAAATGAAGAGTGGAGGAAATTTTCTCAGCTTTGTTACATTATCCTTCTTTGTAATTTCCTTTGTTTTCTGTTGCCATTCTAATGATCTCACCATGACAGACCACATATATATAACAACTACTTTCCTATTTGTCTGACAAGGTACATTTCTTTGGTTTGTTAGCTATTTATAACTGTCCTGTGGAAATTCAGCCTAGAAGGAAACAGCTTATTGGAAAGAATTGAAGTTTTGTTGTTTTTTTTTTTTTTCCCTATTATATCAGTATTTGTACTGAATTGTTGAGAGCAGTGTTACACACTGTACTGATTATCAAACATTTGGCCTTTATTTCACTGAATACTCCTGTCAAATATCCTTACTCTCTGTTGTGTAACAAGGAAATAAAGTCAGCTAAAAGATGATTAATAGCAAATCGTGAAACCATGTGGAATTGCTCAAGTGGGATCAGGAATATGGGTGGGGAGGGAGGGTCTGGAACAACAAGTTGATCAATAAAAAATATTTTCCATCTGAATGTGTTTTTTGTTTCAAGACTTTCAGGAGCAATTTACAAGAGACAAACACGGTGTAAGAGACAAATCTGCTGTATGGAAACACAAGGTTTTTGAGGTGTCCTGAAGAGGACAAATTCTGCTTGGCTTCTTTGATATCAAAGCTCCATTGCGTAGACTGCACATCTATTAGATATATTCTTTTTCCAAGCAGCTCTACAGCTTCAAAAGTAGAGGAGACAAAGTAGCTTTCCTAAAGCTTTTAGTTGCTTGCTTTGGCTGTGAAATAGAAGCACTGATCTATTCAGACATCAGCTTTGCCTTTAATACCCTCCAGACTGCAGCCAGAAACAAGACATTCAGCCATCCAGCTGAGGGAACACCATAACATCAACCTCTTCACTTTCCTCCAGTGGACAAATCTTTTCTGTAGGAAAGCCTGACTTGTACAGTGTGCTTTTTATTGCAGCAAAGTCTTAAGATCAACTTTTTGAATATGTCCTAAGATGGTATATGAATTAAAAATATAAGGGTGGAGCAGGATCTGAAAGCCTAAGTCTGGCTAAGACAAAACACCACTCCAATGACAAGGTCATATGAGGTCTTGAAGCAATAGTAACTGGCCAGGAGCTGGACACTTTCAGTGCTTGGTGGGCTGATCCTGGTGGGATAGTGGGTACCCACCAAAGCTGCTTTATCACTCCCCTTTCAGCTGGACAGAGGAGAGAAAACACAAAGACAGACTTGTGAACTGAGATAAAAGAAAGACTTGTGCATTGAGATAAGGACAGGGAGATCACTAAGCAGTTTCTGTCAAAGGCAAACCAGACTCGACTTGGGGAAAATCAATTTAATTTATTACCAATCAAACCAAAGTAGAATAATGAGAAATAAACCCACATCTTAAAGCACCTTCCTCCCACCCCTTCCTTCTCCTTGGGCTTAGCTTCACCCTTAATTTTCCCTACCTCCTTCCCGACAGCAGTGCAAGGGGACAGGGAATGGGGGTGCAGTCAGTTCATCATATGTTGTCTTTTCTGCTCTTTTCCTCCCCACACCCTTCCCTTGCTTCAGGATGGGGTGCCTCCCGCAGGATGCAGTCCTCCAAGAGCTTCTCCATTTTGAGTCCTTCCTATGAGCTGCAGTTCTTCACAAGCTGCTCCAGTGTGGGTCTTTTCCATGGGTGCCATCCTTCAGGAACTAACTGCTCCAGTGTGGGTCCCTCAGGGGTTCACAAGTCCTGCCAGCAATCCTGCTTCAGCATGGGCTCTCCATGGCCTTACAGCCACCTTCAGGAATCCACCTGCTCCTGTGTGGGGTCCTCCAGGGTCTGCAGGTGGATATATGCTCCAGCATGGACTCCTCATGGGCTGCATGGGGACATCCTGCCTCATCATGGGCTTCATAGGGGCTGCAGGGGAATCTCTGCTCCAGGGCTTGAAGCTCCTCCTCCCTCTCCTTCACTGACCTTGGTGTCTGCAGAGCTGTTGCTCTCACATACTCTCACTCCTCTCTCTTGCTGCAATTATGCAGGTTTTTTTTTTTCCCATTTCGTAAATGTGTTATCACAGAGGCGTTACCACTGTCACTGATGGGCTTGGCCTTGGCCACTGGCAGTTCCATCTTGGAGTCATCTGCCACTGGCTCATGACATGGGGAAAACTTCTAGCAGCTTCTCACAGAAGCCACTCTTGTAAACCCCCACTACCAAAATCTGGCCATGCAAACCCAACACACAATTATAAGCTCCTGCTTTAGCTGCAGAGACACTAAATCTCCTGCAGTATAGCTTCTCCTGCTGGCTGCAGCAATCGAAATACCAAAAAGAATGTGACCAACCATGGCCCTGATCACTTTGGTGCTCCTTTACAGAAAAGCTTGCATAAGGAACATAGCAGACACATAACTTACATTAACTGTCTAAAAATGAAATGTTCATTTAAAGGCTCCCATGATGGCCACTGCAGAGAGACAGGTACTTCCCAAGCATATTTCATTCTGCTTGGATGCTTGTTTTAAAGGGAGCCAAGACAACTTTGCCTAAATGCTTACCATTAAAACATTCCAATTTATGGCAATGTTTGCAAATGATTCCTAATAGTATTTCCTTGCTTTGGCTCAGGTCTGAGCGTTGTCTTTGCATACTGAGAAAACTGCTGTTAGCTTTTCTGATTGAATCCCAGGCTGATCTTTAAGAGTCCTGCTTCTAATACACTGCTGCAGGTAAACATTGCCTTTTCTGACTACAAAATTCCTTCTCTGCCTGAGACCAGCTTTTCCCACTCTCTCAGATAGTGATTGGATCACACCATATATGTAATGCTCTGGAAGGAGTTCCACTCAGGTGATGCTTTTTCTAGAGAAGTTAAGAGTTTTGCATTACAAAGCTACCAGACAGTACTGTCCTTGTAGTGTTATATCTGCAAAAATAAAGTGTTTGTTTTTTTTTCTTTTTCACAAGGTATTTTAAACATTGGTAGGGCAATTCTGAAAGAAGAAGGTATGAGAAGCTTTCCCAACTCTAAAAGTATTAATTTCACTCTGCTGATCACTGAAATGTTTTCTTTTTCTCAGCCAAACTATGCAATAGTTTTGCAATATTGACCAAGACACAAGTAAATGTGTTGTAATAACAGTCAGATGTCTGTGTCTGCCTATAGATTTGACTAATTCTGTAGAGTCACCTTCTTTTGTTGAAGGAAACTCGCTTCTTGCTTATTGTGGGCCCAGTCCAAATACCCAATTTGAGACAACCCTCAATTGTTTGATGCTTATTTTCCTATGTAGATTCTTTTATCACAGAGCATTGGTGTCCCAGTTCTTCAGGGATACTAGCATATATCAGAATATAACTGAGGTACAGCAAAGGCACTATTAGATGCTCTGCAGCAATTCTCCTTTAAAAGGCCTTTCAGTTGCATCTCGTGCATTGCACAAACCTGACACTAACATTTAGTTACTGCATAACTTAAAGCAGTTTGCCTCCACTTATTTAAGGATTTATTTTCACGTGCAACACCCACACTGGGTCTGGTATGGGAAACAGAGCGATGCTGTTGCAGTATTTGGTATGTCTGTATTTGCAGCAGTGGATACATTTCCTTGATAGCAAATTCTAGTTGAGCGGCGTGGTTCAATTACCACATCCTAATGAGTAGCTGTGTCTTCACTAAACCAAAATAACAGCCACAGCAGTGCTGTGCAGGCTGTGTTCCTGACCCATCTCTTTTCTGGAGTTCTGATAAACTGCTTCAGAGAAATAAATGGGAAGAGAAGTAATGAGTACTTCTGTAGGGCTAGTTTACTGCTGATTTCAGTCCCAGTTCTATGGACTCAGGCACATGTGAGCCAGCAGATGGGAAGTAGCCCAGCTACAGGGAGTGGAAATAGTGCTGCTCCTGTTGGTTCCTGAAGCAGCAGATTAACTGAATTGTAATGTAACACTGTAACCTGACCATGTACCTGTACTTAGCAAACAGAAGAAAATGCATCTGCTTCAATTTCCTGTGAAATGAGCAAATTCCCCTTGCTCATAGTCTGTAACAGCTGGCCTTAATGTCTCACATCCCCTGTAAGTTTTTTTATTGTACACAGAAATATCTTTCCTAGATTAAGAAAACAATTTATCTCTCTTATCCAGAAAGCCTTGTAGTGCAAACATGTAATACTGCTGTGTTTAGTGCAGTACAGGAAGAAGTCCAATAGCAATGGTGGGAACTCTTACTCTACCATTTCAAGCCACTGTTGGTATCACTGGCTCACATTTTACAGGAATAATCACATTTATGTGCCATGACATGCCACTTTTAAAAAACTTTAATTAAATGAGAAAGGGTCAATTCCTGTACTGGAGTCACAAGAACTCTAGAAATTATGATCTCCAGGGAACCTTCAATGTCAAGGCAGATCTTATCTGCTCTCCATCTTCCATTGGCCTGAATGACTCCTTAATATATATTGCTGATACCATAAAATCAGAATAGATTAGCTACTGAAAAGCAGATGATCCTTTCTCCAGACGGCATCTTTTAGCAGGTGAAATTTGTAAGATGTATTTCCTGCCACGGATTACCTGTAACTTAAATTATCTTCTTATCTATACCTTCCTATTTAACTTCTAAGGTCCAGTTTTCAGAATCTGTTTGGGAAGGGATCATGTTCCACATTACTCTCTCCACACAAGTGCTGCATTTTGGACATTTTCCTTTAGTAGCCAATATAACAACAACAACAACAATAACAATGATTCGACTTTTCTCATATATTTCAATGATTTTAGTATGTGCTCAGTGGCTTAACACCCACTGCAGAGGTTTCGAAGCATTGCTGTCAAAGCTTATATGCATTCTGAAGCTGGGTTTGTGCTTGGCCAACTGTTTTTACATGAGAAGTTCTTTGATGAGGTATGTCTGGAGGATAATAGGATGAATGGAAAAAACCAGATGATCCAGACAGCGATGGAATGACTAGATAACAGACAGGAAGAATGCACTTCAAGGCATCTGAGTGAGGAGAAAAACTCAGCAGGAAACAGTGTATATGAGGCCTGCAGAAAGACACCCATAAAGGATGAAGGCTGAAGCAGACATGGAGAACTGTAGGCAGGGATGACTGGAGGTGGGGCAGGGGACATGGATGGACTAGAGGGGACAAAATGTGTGAGGCGGGAGAGGGAAGAGAGAGGTGAAGCCAGCCAGCCCAGGTGTCATTCACATTTCTGTCTCAGATCAACTCCTCATTCAGAACCTCCATGTAAAATGGGAATGCAAGTGGAGAGGAACCAGGCAGGCACTGCTCTGCATCCAGTACATATATTTGCCTTACCCGGTTTCTTTTCAGTTTCATCCCTGCCTCCATGCTACCTTTCTTCCTCCTTCATGGAGCACAGTGTCCTGGTGTGAGAGGCAAACAGACCCAAAACCTCCTTGTCTGACAGCAAGTCCTCTCTTCAGTGTGCCCATGGGCTTCTTACCCAGAGGACTTCCCTAGGAGAGATGGGGTCTTTAGCAAGTCATCTTATGCCTCAGCTTCTCAATACAGAGCATGATTTAGAAGAGGCATGGAAGCAGCCTGTCTTTATTTTTTTTATTTAATAATAGTGGTCCTAACAGTAGGGAGAGAAAGCAAAGGTGGGAATCAAATGAGTGGAGAAGCACTGAGTTACACAACAGCCATATATGTTTAACAGTCCCTCCATAACCATTTTCCATCTTAAAAGTACTGTACTTAAAAGCATTTGGCAAGGATGTTCATTTAATTTCTTGCATTACTGTCAGTCTGACTTTATTTTTAGAAGTAGAATTTTTACTTTCTCTAGTTACTTAATATGATGATAAATGTCTTCCTCTCTTGCAGTGCTGGACATCCATGGAAGTCAGCTTCCACTCCAGTGGCTCTCCAACTTTTGCTCTCAGTTCACATTCTTTGTGACATCCAGAACTTCTTCCCACATCTGTAATTTCTACTCACTGATTTTTTTCTATCAGCAGGACCCTGGCCAGCTGAATCTTCAGATTAGGCTATTGCCAGCTCACCCTGGAAGACATAGTTCTATCTTTGTCTGCAGATACCAACATCATAATAACCTTTAAATGTTTTGCTAGTTCCATTGGTGTGCCCTTTTATCCAGTTTCTTATCTGTGCCCTACACAGGTTACAATGATGAACCTTGCAACCATGATTCTCTGAATATCTTTTTATTTTTGGACCATGCAGGCTCTTTCTGCTCTGAGACTTGTCCTCGAAGTCACAGTTGTGTGGGAATGCCCCTAAACTAACAAGACTTATTAGACAGGAAGATCACTTTGACTACAGCACTAAGGTGGTTTCCAGGTTGAGGACAACTTGGTCTGGCCAAATGAGAGCCCAGGCCACAGTCTGTTGTCTGTCCACACCTTGCTATATGAACAAAACTTCAGCCTTTTTTCTGGATATATGTTCTGTAATGTTAATTGAGAAGCTTCAAAAATGTTTTCTTTTTGTCTTTGCTGATTTAAGGTATGATACTGAGCTAAGCCAAATGAACTATCCCACTTGGGGTCCTTCCTTCAGCGACTGTAGGGGTTTCTTATGAATCAAGCAGAAGTATTCCTATGTTCTTTTAAGCTTCTGTGAGTTTATGATAAGCATAAAAATATCATGAATGACTCAACTCCCTTGGGCTGTTTTCAGGAAGTTGACTTCTGTGGTGTTTTGTGACCGTCAAGCTTCTTTCTAGAAACACATTTTCTAGCTCTTTAAGGGTGTGTTACAGATCACCTCTGTAAGCTCCAAAGTGAACAGACTTCATCTGCTTCTGCCATTATGAGAATATTGACAAAATAGTTCACTGTTGCTGGCCAGCTCACCAGATACCATCCCTGCTTCCAGAAAAAAGTGCTGCAACAGGGCTTCCCAGTCTGTCAGTCAGAACGGCAGTCAAATCCAACCAACATTTTTTTTTGTTGATGTTATGTCTTTCAACTGTTGCTGAAAAACCTTCAGATGCTGTTTTCTTGCATTGTTTTTAAAATTTGTTTGCTGATTTTCATTCCTGGAAGGCTCTGCTGCAGCTCCATCTGGCCTCCACATGAAAATGATCTCACAAGTTCTTGAATTGGATATCCTGGGGGGAATTTAGGCCTGTGTGGCATGCCCAAAGTACTACAAAGGCCAGGGGCAAAACAAGAACCTATGTTTTCACAGCTGGATCATGTGTTAGTTCCTTGCTGACAAGCAATCTTCTTTTTTTTTATGTGAGAAGTTCAGAGTGAGCATTGTACCTCCGCCTTTCCCTAGTCCAGAAATGGCTTTGGAGATCTCTTCTTGCACGACTGATGTTGCTAATCAGTTTATCTCTGTCTCTCTTCTCCTCCTATTTTGCCTTGTGTCCCATGAGGTGGAATGCCTCCCAGGAGGCAGCCCTTGCAATCACAGCCAGCTGGAACTACCTTAAAGGAATGCTTTGGAGAGACAAACACCAACAGGATGCTGAGGTAAATGTGTTCCAGTTGTCATAAAGGTCTTAACAGGCACATAAAAATGATACAGGGCCAACTTTCAGGAAACAGGGTCTGAAGGGGCATTGTGAAATGACCCTCAGCCTTTAGGAAATACAAAACTCTCTTATGTTGTTTTAAAATTTGTCTAGGAAATATTTTGTAGTCCCTAGAGTGAAACTTTATTGTTCCAATTTACTTCAGGGATCTGATCATCCACATTACATACATATTAGTTCACCCCAGTGTTTCATTTGGAGCAAACCAACTTTTCCCATCTGAGACAAAGCATGGGCACATCTTAGGCTCCAGGGTATTTTCCCTCCCTGCGGGTGTGTGGATATATCCAGTCTGCTCTTGGAAGAGCTCTGGAACAGTACAAATACAACCTAGTCTGCACAAGTTGATAGAGCAGCCTAAGATTTACTCCATTAAAAAGATCACAGATAATATAAATGTACTTGTGAAAGCTGTTTCTCACTTGGTGCAGTGACATTTGTTATCATGAGAAATAGCTGTAGAAAAGTTGCTGCTAAGGTGTCACTGCTTCAGATGGAGGAGGGCTCTGTGCTTCCTGAATGGATGCTCCACTGTACTACACAGCTCAGCAATGCTTTGCCATAACTGCAAGAGAAAAGTAGTGACTGTTCAAAGAACATAAACTACCACCTACATTTCTGGTACTTTATGTCTCAAGCACAACAGGCTAGTCTGGTTTAGATTCTCACAAGTTTTCATTCTCCATTGAATACCTCTGTATTTTGGCTCTGTCTCACAGAAATGAAGAATTGATGCATCAGTTCTTTCCTGGATATAGGTTTGTGTAAAGCTCAGCGTTCAGGGTAGCGTTCATTCCTTCATCTATACCATAAAGTCTGCAAAGAAGCTGCTTTAAATTTAATAGACAATTTAAATTTAATAGGCAATTTTGTGGAATTATGAAAAACTCCAGCAAGGTGGGAGGGGCACTTAAAGAATGTTAATTGTAATACAGTTCACAACCACAATTCCCATTCCGTGTCTATTCTGACAATTATGAATTTTTGTGAAGGGGTGTGTGTGTACATATGTGTTCACTATGAGACAAAGGGGGAGAAAGAATGAACTCCATCACAAGAAACATTCTCTGCATATTATCTGCCCTGTGAATCACTTGCCTGACAGCAACAACTACTGTGCTTGCCAGAAACAATATTGTTCACTGATCACTTATCATTGTCATAAAGAAAAGAGACTTTGTCCCACCCAAGGAAAGTACACCTCTGATCTGTAAGTCATCTGTAGTAAATAGTAGTAAATCCCAGTCAAATACGGGTTCCATTTGTTTTTTGTGCTATTTTGTGCTTGGCATTATATCCATACTACTTCATGTTTCATTTCACAGTTTCATTTCACAGAAACACAAAATCTCTTAATTCTCTTGTGAACTCTGGTGATTCAATTCCAGGTAAGTACAAAGCAAGTTTTTAGACTATGAGACATATAGAAAAGATTTGGAAATGAAGGTAATTAGAGGTTTTGTCCAGAGTTCATATGATGTATACAGAATGGAAGCATGAGACATCAAAGGATTTTTCCTCACTAGGAAATTTTGGGTGAGGTTTGGATCATGACATTATGAGCTTCCATGGTTTTGCTGTCATCCTTTCTAGTTCCCCTGAAAGCTGTACTTTCGGTCCCCGCTGATAAAAGTCAGGGCAGGATGCAGTCCTGATGTTTTGTGAGGGTAGCTACTTTTCCAAAGTTACCAGAACTGTGTCCAGTGAAAAAAATGCTCCTCCTTCAATCATATTGTATCACATGATGGGATAAGCCCCTTCTCTTTATGCTGTCTGGAAATCAGGTCCATCCTGAGGGAGGACTGTGGGGCTGAAGCTAGAGGCACACATCTTCTTTTTGCCATACAACACTGCATTTTCTCTCCTATTCTTGGAACCCAGTTAGTTGGCATCTGGGAAACCAGGGCTAAGGAGCCAGAAAAAGCACAGAATACTGTCCCTACTGTCTGATTGGCAAACGGTTTGTAGCAGTACCTAGAAAATTTATGAGCACGTTGTAGGGAATCACAGGCAGGCAGAAAAAGTTAAATCTTTCCCCCTGCAAATCTCATCCTTCACTATCTGTTGCAGAGCATTCCAAAACCAATCTTGACAATTCAGACAGAATTTCAGTGCACAATGGCAGCATCACTGTTCTGCACCTTTACTTTTTTCACATTTCTATCCAGTCACCAGAGGCTTCCTTTGTATAAGCGCACATGAGAGTTTATACTGAGACAAATCAAAGGTTCCTCTAGCTTGTACCCTGTGTTCAACAGGTACATCTGCAGACAGACAGGACAAGCAGAGGGTTGTAATACTCCCCAACATCAATATCCATGTCTTAAGAAATTGATAAATATTTCTGTGAGTCTTCAATATCTCCAGAACGTTTTTTCTGATATGATTCTAACTAAGTCTTTGATTGAGCTCATGTAAACTTCTCAAATTTTTATTTTTTGTGATAAGGGACTACAAAGTATAGGCAAAGTATAAACAACAACAACAGAAAAACAACCCAGAAAAAAACCCCAATGCCAAAATCTCATGCAGCTTTATGCTCTGTGCAGACTCTTCTTGCAGACTGGGCTGAAGAGAGAGAGTCTTTGTTGTTACTCCCTTAACTAATCAAAATCATGAGGAAAAAAAAAGACAACTGCTGGTTTATATTAGCCAGTGTTTGGTAACACTTTGATGTGTGTTAATATGCCTCTGTGCCAAACTTCAAGGAAGACCCAGCCAGAGGATACACAGTCCATACCTCGAAGTTTATATGGGAAGCAGGCTGTCATTTATAGAGATACCCAAGCACTGTTGCTCTTCATGTAATCAGGTTTTTAGGGAAAATGGTCCTGATGCTCCAATCCAAATCACTGCTATCTAGAGCAGGCTGCATGTAACTATATCATGTTATATATCATGTGTGGACTCTTAACATTTTCCTGCAAGACAGGTAACTTTAGAAAAGTTTGCAACCTACTCACTATGGAAGCTTTTGCTATCACAAATCTATTGAGTTGCTGTAAGCCAGCACAGGGTACATTCTGCATGTAGTTAAGCTTTTCATAATAGGGGTGGTGACAGTGGTGATGAGGTCAATAGTGTTTTCTGCAGCTATGAAATAAGGATTGTTTTTTTCCACACATCACTATTGATCAGGATTGACTATCACCTGCCATTCTATCATGAACTGCTCAGGGTTGAAAAACCCATTTGTACTTTGTCATGTTAAGCTTGAGTACGTTAGGATGACTGGGAAATGGTTTATAGCAGTACCTTGAAAATTTATGAGCACGTTGAACAGTTGAGACACTAACATGTGTTCCCTCTACAACGATAAAAATTGACATCAAAATTTCTTCTTAAATTGCTGGATACCTTTTTGATCTCATCCTCAGTTTTTTTGTCACTTGAAGACATTCAGACAGGTTGCTTAATTGCACAGCTGGGGCAAAAATAAAAACTGTGGAATGGAATTGCACTGACTTGCAGTTAGCTATGGAAAGCTCCAAAGGGAAGTGCTCTGCAGTGAATAATATGTATCCCCATATTTATTTCTTAATTTATGCAAAGTACTGCTTGATTTGGATTAGTCATTCACCTTCTCAGCTGTGATTTTTATCAAGTATTTCTTAACAGCTGCGTAGGTTGAACATTTATTTGATTGTGAAAAACTGCACACAGAATTCAAACTGTAATGAGTGGTAAGGAAAGAAGAGACTACCTGTCTCAAGCTCAAGTCTTGCTGCATTTTGGAGTCTGATAAGGAGATTTTCAGTCTGTGTTGAAATTACTTCCACAATTGTATGGTTCCTCTGAAACTGCATAGCAAAATTCTCTGTGCAGTATCAGGAACTCTTAGTTATCTGCTTGTTTGTTCATTATTTGTCTATTCATTCCTTAATATCTGTCAGTATCTTTGATTTTCAAGACAGAACATCTGGAAAACTTACTGGACACTGGTGGCCAGTGGAACTCCCTCCCCAGCAGCAACTTAGCCTCTTTTCTCTTAGTAGTGACACAGAGGAGAAGAAACATAAACCTTCCCTCAGTGCACTGCAGTACTGAAAGTTATGGTATGATGGTTTGGAAGTCAGCTTATCCAGTTAGCTTATCCAGTAGCTTATTCAGTAGGATGTGAAGCCAGGTGCTTGCTAATGCCGTGTGTGTCCTTTTGTACTGCCTCATCACCAGAATGTGGGAATTGCACAAAATACCTTTTAGGTCTGACAGAAAATAAGAGGGGACTCCCATTGAGCTATGCAATAACAAACACAGAGGCTTAAGATACAGGGAGGAGAACAAATAAAACTGGAAATCCCCTCTGGGGACTGATGAGACAATGTCAGTGCCAGCTTGTTATAACCAACACCCTGGTACTGATGTGTCTGAGCTGTGTTTGCCTGGCATCTCAGTAACTCAGGGGAAGGCACAGAGGGCTCCTGGTCAGAGCCCAAGAGCTGCCCCTGGCCTGTGCTGTGGTACCTGTAAAGGCAGAATTGCATCTTTGGTGGGTGTGACTGTCAGTCAGGTGGAGAATGCAACTTTTTCTGAGTAGGATGAAAATAGAGAGCAAAACGAGGGGTGTGGTCTAGCTTCCAGACGGAGAAAACTTGTATCTCTGAAGCACTTATTTGGAAAAGATGGTTGGTAATAGGGACATGAAATGCCCTACCTTCACGTTCTAACATGTATTTCATAAAGCAAACATATCTGTATGCAGTGTTGGTTAACCCATGGGGTACAGGGAGCAGGACCAGCTGAGGCTGTATTTGAACTGTTTCTCATTCCAGAAGAGAGGTGTTTATGCTGAGGTGGAAGGACTACTCTGGAAATGACTTCCCTACTGCTTCACTGGAAAAGAAATATGGGTTCATAAAAGCTGATTACAGATCAATCAGTTATGTGGTGGTGCTCATAATATTATTTATTGGGAATTATTTTCCTCATGAAAAACAGTGGTGACTTTCCCATTATGGCTGTGGGGCTTGGTTGCACTCTCCATTGATGTGGGTCCTCTGGTTTTCCTAGAGTTACTCCATTCTCAGCTCTCAGAGGAAAACTGGGCATATGGTCGTGAATCATCAGAAAAGAATTTGCAAAGCTTTAAATACAGAGTTTCCTATTATTTTTTCTCTCAAGGCATCCAAGTAAATTTTCAAAGTCCCTTTGCTCCTCAGCTCTTCAGACAACCTTTTTCTACCCACTTCTATCTACTGTAGATCACCCCCCAGCAGTTTCTCGGAATCACAGAATCATAGAATGGCCAGGGTTGGAAGGGCCCTTAAAGATCATCTAGTTTGAACCCCCCAGTATGGAAAGGGACAACTCCCACTAGAGCAGGTTGCTCAATGCCCCATCCAACCTGGCCTTGAACACCTCCAGTGAGGGGGCAGCTACAACTTTCTTGTGCAACCTGTTCCAGTATCTCACCTCCCTCACAGGAAAGAATTTCTTCCTAATGTCTAATCTAAATCTCCCCTCTTCAAGTTTTAAAGCATTTCCACTTGTCCTCTTGCTACACGCCCATGTAAAAAGCCCAACCCCATCTTTCTTGTAGGCCCCCTTCAGATATTTGAAGGTTCTTTTTCATGCTGCTTCTGTGTTTCAGTTTCAGGGTTAAAACATTTTTCCAATCTGATCTTGAAACCACAGTCTGAACAGCAACTGAGGTTCATTTTATCTCACAGCTTTTTAACTCTGAATTTTTGACCAACTTTGCTTATTATTATAGCAACATCAGACCCTGTGAGAGGTCCTACCACTTTGCAAAGACAAAAATGGGGAACTGAATACAAGTTTGCAAATGCTTTTTTTTTTTTGTCCTGTAGTAATCTCAGTTGCACACAGATGTAATGGGAACAAAAGCAGAAGAATACTAAACTGATATATAGAAGAGAAGAATGTGCATGAGAGGGATGCACAGCTTATGACTGATGCAGTGCCTTTTGGAACAAAATACAAGGATATATCTGCTGTCAAATTATCTCTTCCTATGAGGTGATGACTGAGGTGTGAATTTCAGACCTAAGTGTTCAAGCACCATACACACATACACTAAGAGGTAATTTTTAAGGGGGAGAATGGTTTGATTGTGAATCCTGACTTTGAAAGTGACTTAACTTTACTTCCTTAATTTTCCCTTCCTTAATTTTCCCTTCTCCCTCCCACTCCCTCTCATCTCCCCCTTTCCATTCTCCCCTCTCTCCTCTCTCCTTGCTCCTTTCTCTTCTTTCCTCTCTTCTTTCTTGTTGGAAAAGACTTTTAAGATAATTGACTCCAACCATAACCCAACTCTTCCAACCATTAACCTAACTCTACCAAGTCCAGTGCTTAAACCATGTTCCTAAGCACAGCATCCAAATGTCTTTTAAACACCTCCAGGGATGGTGATTTAACCATTTCCCTGGGCAGCCTGTTCCAGTATTTAATAACCTTTTCAGTGAAGTAGTTTCTTCTAATAACTAAGTGCTGCAACTTGAGACCATTTTCTTGTCCTGTTGCATGTTATAAGGGAGAAGAGACCAACCCCCTCCTTGTTACAATCTCTTTTCAGGTAGGTGTAGAGAGCAGTAAGGTCTCCCCTCATCCTCCTCTTCTCCGGGCTAAACAATCCCAGTTCCCACAGATGCTCCTCATAAGATTTGTTCTACAGACCCTTCACCAGCTTTATTGCCCTTCTCTGGGCTCGCTCCAGCACCTCAATGTCTTTCTTGTAGTGGGGGACCCAAAATATATATTGTTGCACTGTGGTGACACACTCTTTTCCCCACTTTATTTTGCCAGAAATATCCAGATGTTTATTTTACTCTACATATTCCTTGTGGTAAGAAACTGACTTCCAGTTTCTGCATTTTCCTCTTATCAGTTATCTCTTTTACTTTAGTACTTTGTTATCTGATTTACTTGAGTCATTTGTATCCTCCAGCTGTTTATGTGGAAAGACGTAATTTGTGTTCAGGTAGGAAAATGGGCATACTATCAGTTTGTCTTTCAGGAGAATTTTAATTTATTCAAAGTTATCTTTCAGAATTGCTTCACTGTCTGGCAGGAATCTAAATGCTGAAATCAGTCGTCTCTTCATTATCTTTTTCCTTTTTTTTTTTTTTTTTTTTTTTTTTTCCCAGTCTTTCCTGAAAATTGTTCCAGTCCTTTTACTGTGTTAACTTCAGGATGAATTCACATACTGATTTTTAGCCAGAACTTGACCACAAATAGCAACCATGTCAACGTAAATTCTCATTCCAGGATTTGATTTTCAGCTTCATCCGATTGCGTAAGAGGATTCTTCAGAATGATTCCAGGTGTTCTTTCAAGCAGACAATATCAACAAGAAAATTATGCCTGATATTTTAGAGGGAGAATTCATATAATCAGTGTTTGTGCCATGGTGACTGCCACCAAAGGAAACAGTCCATTGCTGGGCCCAGGTAGTTATGTCATTTCCTTGGCTCCAAGGATGCCTGCTTTGCCAGGGATCGGAGCCTCAGCATGAAAACAACAATAAAGGAGGTTATGATCTGAAACACAACCCCTTACAGAACTGCTGATCCCTGGCCACCTTGCCCTTACAACACAGCTTCTTTCCATTTTCAGGGGAGGGCAACTCAGGGGAAGTTAAGCCAGCTAATTCTGAAAGCACAATCTCTCCCCCATAAGGAAACAAGGCAAATAAAGACTGCAATCTGTCAGTTTGTTTGAAGCTGGGAATTTCCACTTGACAAGGACTTCTGAAAACTGGTGCAATAATCCTGAGTGATGAATACTGTGAAGAATAACAACAACAGGACCAGCAGTTTCCAGTAAGGCTATCAGGATAAAACCAGGCCAGCCAGTGCTGGGAACCCCTGATAGAACTCTAGCAACACGGTGTGACACAGGGAGAAACTACTGCAATCCAGCAAACGCCATTAATGCCACTCTGCTTTCATGTGGGTGTATGAGGAAGCGTGACTTCCTCTTCTCTGTTGGATATGGGTTGTTTTCAAAACTCCTTGGAATTTGCATAGATAACACTGAGCAAATTCTGGCCTTTGCAGGCTGGAATCTTTCTTTGCTCCCCGCGGGGCTGATGATGCTCAGGCTGAGCTCACCTGAATTGTTGTAACTGGTTTGTTATAAAACAACAAAAAAAATCACTGCACCTGGGGAGAGCACAAGCCAGCTGTGAAGGTCTAAGTCAGTAGTCTTTTGTCATGCTATCCAACCCTGTTCTCAGCTAGTTAGCAGCTACTCAAATTGCAAGGTTAATGAAATGAAATTAAAAAAAACATTCACAGAATCACAGAATGTCAGTTGGAAAGGGACCTCAAGGGTCATCTGGTCCAACCCTTTAATAATGTTGTTTATATGTGTCACGGTTTAACACTGGCCTGGCAATTAAACCGAGTAACAGGTTGCTCTCTACTGGGGGCCAATAACTCTCGTGTCACCACCGAGGCTGCAGGGCAGCCCTGGGAAAGTCCAGGCTGGACTCTTGGAGTTCAGCAGTCGGGAGCTGGAGGCAGGAACACACAGATATGGGCTTGCATGGATCAGGACCACAGGCAGAGGAATGGATGGAATCCTCCCAGGATGCCGAAGCAAAAACTGGCAGCAGGTGAAGAAGGGAAGCAGGAAGGGCAGGAAGAAGGGTTTGATCCTTGTGATCCCTCAAATTTATACTGAGTATGACGTGTATGGGATGGAATACTCTGTTTGGTCAATTCTGACATCTATCTTGTCTGGTCCTCCCCAAAGGAGGGTTTCAGGTGGGACCTCCTTACTCCTTCTGGAAGGCAAAATATTCCTCAGAGCTGAGCAGTGTCCTTGGCTCTGTATAACAGTCTCTGGCAGTAACTATAAACATGGAGTGTTTTCAGTCCCAGAAGCAGACACTGTCTGAGAAACTCGCTGTTAATTTCAGCAAGTGCAACTACTTACAAGAGACTTAGCTGAAAGCAAAAGTACAAACCAGAAAATCACCTTTATCCTGGCCCAAACCAGGACATTATGATATGTCTCAGCACCCTGTAGAGCTAAGACTGAAAGTTTTCCAGAGTGGGGGAGTCCATCACTTCCCCCGAGAGACCACCCCAGTGTCTGACTGTCCTCATGGTGGAACATTTACCTCTTGCTGTCAGAAACTGACCTTTCCAGTAGGCTGCTTTCTGCAGGAGGTAGGTGGAAGGCTTTGCAGTGCATGGGCTGATCATTACCCACTCACATGGAGCTGCTGCTCTTATGTTGCAGTCTGGAGGCACTCTTTCTTTTTCCACAGAGCTCCAGGAATTTTGAAGGTCTGGACTGCTGAGGGCAGGCATGCTGAATTCCAAACTATATAGCTTACCACTACTCCTCTCCACGTGGATCTTGAAGGGATAAATCAACATTTTAATTTTTAATGATTCATATTAAGTGTGAAATTTGAGAAAGAAATGGATCACAAACTGGCTATGCTCTACTTGCTGTAGATGTTTGCTGTTCTGAAGGCTAGTTCATGCTGGATTGTTGGATGATGACACTAAGCTGAATTGCAGAAATTACAGAAAAAATATTTTTTTTCTAGCTTTTTCATCATGTCAGAGTTATAATGGTTATAAATTTCAAATTCGGTATAGAGAGGGAAAATAATTATTTTCCCAACTAAAAACTCATTTGGGGTGTACGTTCTGATCAGTTGTTCTGGTCAGGGTTTCTCTCTGAGCCAAAACAATTAACAGGGGATTTTCTCATAAAGGGTCATGCCCCTTAAAGTAATTTGTCATATAGGGTTAAACACGAAGAAATGTCTTCTGAGCTTCTTTTCCAAGCAGGAGCAGACCTAGCTCAGCAGCAGCAGAAACTACAATTTGTGTGCATATACAAGCAGTGAAAATTCCTCTGGGGACCAAGCAAAAACCCCCAGAGGATAAGACCATATTCATATAACTTACCAGGTGCTGCAAGATTTATGTACAACCTGCTGGCATTGTGGTGGCACTCAGGGCTATGGTCTGGTAACCACAGTGGTAGGGGATTAAGGGTTGGACTTGATGATCTCAGAGGTCCCTTCCAACCCTGATGATTCTGTAATTCCTAGCATGAGCTTTCCCAAGCTTGTTTTTCGTTATATCATCAAGTCAGTCACTGAAACTGAAACTGAAACTTCTTTCTTTGTATTTCCTTTTGGTTTCCCTTTTTGACACACCACACTTCTGAAAAGCTGACCTCGAGGTCAGAACACACAGAGTAGCAACAGTGGTCAATGCATGGCCAGTGGCTGTCCTGGGGTGGCCTTGCTGCACAGCTCCTTGTTGGCTCTACAGCCCCATGGCTCTGTAGCCAGCAATTAGACAATTTTGCTGATGAGTGCCACCCATCTGGGATAAGAGATTTACAATGAGGGATTATGCATGGGACTAGGCACTGAGGAAACTGATGATGGGTGGGAGGCAGCTTCTGTGGTGCTGTGTAGTGCTGCCAGTAGGAGGATCCAGGATTAATAGGCATTTTGGGTGATGCATAAGAGTGGATGATGCACTGGTACACCAGGGATTTCAGAGGTAGGCAGCAGGTGCAGCTCTTGGGTATCGAAGCAGTCTGGGAAAACTGATGCTGAAGGTGAACACCTGCATCTACCTGGCCTGGCAGGGAGAGTCCCTGCCCCGCCAGATCCCACCAGGCTACTGGGATAGGTCCTGCTGTGCTTGAAAAAAAAAGAACTCTTCTTCATTTAATTGACAGAACAGCTATCACACAGATCTGAAATGATTTCATATACATTTCATTATTTCCTATATCAATTGTTTCATATTTCATATGGTGTTTATTGGTACTGCTCTGAACCATGGCACAGTGTGAGGAGTCACCAGTCAGTCAGGCCAAACTTTAAACATAAAAATGTGTAAAAAAAGGTGGCTCCTCAGGGTATTTCCCAGTAGATTACAAACCTGTGTCTACAAGATTTTGTACAGTCTAGGTTACAGTAATTAGTGTTTCTACCAAGAGAATGAAAATAACATGCTTATTCTTATGAGAATAACATTCTCTCTTGTAGAGAGCTGGAATTTGGATGTGGAATGCCAGCCCATCTCACAGATTTATTGTTCTATAAAAATTACAGGCATAAAATCAGCTTTCTCTTGGGTTTTTATAGAATCTGTTTTAAAAAAAATCTAATACTACAAAAATGTGATATAATTGGTAACATCTCAAAAAAGAAAGACTGAATTAGGGCAAATTAACTCAAATTTAAACATACTGTCTATACTACTGCCAAAAAATATAAAATCATGCTTGAATGACACAGCCTTATTTTATAGAATGTGCCTGAAGATAAATTTTACAGTTCAGATGGTCTTTTGGAAACAGACATTTATGAATCTTTTATTACAGGGGACTCTTTCCTGGGCACTGCTGTAATAAAATTGTATCTCTGCAAAGCAGATCATGGTGTCACTTTGACCTGGCCACAAACCGTATGCAAAAATGCTCCAGTTTGGAATCATACACAGAATCACACACAGAACTGTCAGGGTTGGGAAAGTGACAGATCTCTAAGATCATCATGTCCGACCATCACACCCTCCCCCCCATAAACAAAACAAGATCAAAAGCAAAATCCCTCATGCCAACTATAGCATATCCTGAAGTGCCTCATGTACACAGTTTTTAAATACCTTCAGGAATGGGGATCCCACCACCTCTCTGCACAGCCTGTTCCAGCACCTGACTACTTATTCAATAAATTCTTTCTCATATTTAGGCTAAACCTTGGCTGGTGCAACTTTAGGCCATTTCTTCTAGCCCTATTGTTATTTACTTGAGGAAAGAGGCAAAAACCCATCACGCTACAGCCTCCATTCAGGTAGCTGGAGAGAGAAATTATGTCTTCCCTTATCCTCCTCTTCTCCAAACTAAACATTCCCAGTTCCCTCAGCCTCTCCTCACAGGGCTTGTTCTCCAGACCCTTCACCAGCTTGGCTGCCCAAGCTTTACTTGCTCCAGCAGCTCAGTGTCTTTCTTGTAGTGGGGGGCCAGAACTGAACACTACTTGAGATGCTGCCTCACCAGTGCTGAGTACAGGGGCATGATCACTTCCCTCCTGCTGGCCACACTATTCCTGATACAAGCCAGGATGCTGTTGGCCTTCTTGGCTCCCTGGGCACACTTCTGGCTCATATTCAGCTGGGTGGCAACCGGTGCAACAGCAAAGTTTAAATCGTGCTTTATGTGCAAATTGAACATTCCCTCTCCATCCAATTGTTATAAAACTGAAAGAGATTTTTTTTAACATGGAAAAAAATTGGCTTTAGAGAACATAAGAGCTAAGCAATTCTCCAGTCCACTGGGAGTTCCCAAAGGTGATGTTTTATTAGAATGTGAAGGTGCTACTGCTGCTAAATGTCCAAGGGCAAAGTAAGGAGGCTTTGATCATTCACTCTGTTTAGTTGTAGTTTCACTCCATGATACACTTTGGCATTCTCTAATTTGCTTTAGCTGGGACAAGGCCCAGGAACAGTACTGTGGGCACTCCACTCCCAGGTTCTTTCCCCAAAGATAATATGTATGAGAGTAACCTGGCTTTGGGCTTTCTTCCCCTGCACAGCCTTTCAACAAAAAATCAGCATCTTTTGCCCTCTCCCACACCTCCACACACTCCTACATCATATCTCTGAGCATGCAACACACCCCCTGAATCTCTTGTTTCAAAACCATCCTGATGGATTGCAGAATATGTCTTGCATTATTTTTAGATGCTTAGGACTAGAAGCAGCAGATCGAATAGTCACAGTTTCTTAGAACAGCTGGTGTACTAAATGAGGCATGAGGAGATCTGCTCTGAAGGGAACTAATGCGAGGTGCTATGGGCACAAGCCAGCCTATTTAGTGTCTTTTACTTACCAGTAAAAACTAGCAGCAAGCTGCAAGCAAGGGCCAAAACATTGAGAAGTGTCTATCATTCACACTGTCTGGTGTTTACTACCACTCTCCTTGGGCCAGCTGTGGCCCTGACCCTTAACCAGCACTCCCTCAGATCATGACCAGAAATGGCTTGAGGAATAATTAAGAAGCCAGAGTCTGTCTGCTATACATGGTATGGAGAAGGCTGACCTGTGCAAAGTCTGGCTGTGCTGAAGCAAGCAAGCCAGGCTGTCCCATTGGTTTCCGTGGTCAGAAAACATATCACAGTTGTCCAGCTTATTAACATAAATGTGGCCACTATTTCATTGCAATCAGCATGAAGGTTTGCTACAGCAAATGTAAAAGGAAAACACTACAAAAATGTTTACATATGGTAGATACTTCTTTGCTGTAGTGCCCTTTCATAACTTTGTGACCTAATTGGCTGTACTTTGTATGATTTTAGTGCAGTTAAACAGAACCCAGTTTCGATCCCAAGCAAAATTTCAACATTTCAACATTTGTTTTTGTTACACGTGAACAAAAAACATGAGCATGTAGTTTTTCATAGATGTTACCATGAAAGTTTAATTAAAAATCTAGAAGTTTTTCTTCTGTTTTTAAAATCTAAATGAAATGTTATCATAGTCCACAATCAAAAGAATCCACTTTGTTTTACTGAAGTGAGCCCAAATGATTCATTTTTAGGTCTTCACCTCCCATCATACACCCATCATAATGAATAAATGACTAGACAGAGCAATCAAAAGAAATCAAGTGTTCACAACAAAAAATGTAAGGATTGAGAAGCCTGTAATCTGGGGAAACAATTTGGCTGACAATGAGATTCATCTGATCAGGTGTAGACATCTACTGCTGAGCTGGTTGTCTACTCTCTTATTATAGTCACTGGAAAGAAATAGGCACTGTTGGGAAAGTGAACAAGGTTTAGTTTCTGAATGTAACTTAACCACGCAGACTGAGCTAATGATCTAATTCTAAGTATTTTTAATGAGTAGAAACAGGCCTTTTGGGGTGAAATTCTTTGCCAATATATACTTCAGAAAGAGACAGAAAAGGACACAGAGGCAGACAAAACATGCTCGACTTACATTTTGTATTTTATCATGAACAATCCCTGCAGCATATTTCAGGATAATCAGTAAAAGTAATGATAGACAGTGACACTGAAGTGAGAAGCAATAAATATTTTTTCTGAACTCATCCATCTTGCATCAGATCACTCTGTGCTGCAGTTATTAGTACAGTCAGATGGATAACTTAATCAGGCACATTTTTAAACACCACAAGTGAACAGTCACAGATTCTGAGCAAAAAGACATTTTTTTTTGTACTTACTAAAGGTTTGACTTGTTTATGGGAATTACCAAAAAGAATGTAAATGTTTCCATTTCTTAAGAGCTCAGTTAGGAATGCCTTGCCAGAGTCTTCTGGACAATGAAGGAATAGCTGTAGGCTTGGTCTTAGCTCCTTCTTATTGTTCCAGGTGCTTTCAAAAATGAGTGGAATCCTGTGACTCCACCTTCTCTACCCTGTTCTGCGGTCACAGAATGGGGGTGGGAGGAAAAGAATCCCATTTCTCCTTAGCCTAAAGCTAAACTGTCTCTGTCATAACTTAAAGTATCTTCTCTACCAATCTTTGCTGTCTTGTCACCAGCAAAACCTTGATAGGCAGACTTACTGGGCTTTATGATGAGCTTTCCAGACTGAAAGAGACTAACACTGTGTGACATATTGCAACTCTCCACCCCAAACTACTGTCTGGAGGTGTAAGAAGCACTGAAGCAGCCTGTTCCTAAATTTGATCATGCTATTTTACAATAACCTCACCATGCCCTTTCTACTGGGACAAGGTATTTCTTAAAAATCCACTCTGACGAAAGCGATTGGAGAATCTTTGCTAACCTAAAAAAGCTCTGTTATGTTCTTCCTCCGAGCTTACAAATCCCATATAGAAATGGTGGCCTAAAATCTAGGTGCCAGACAGCATTCAGGCTTTGCCTTTTGGATCATGTAGTTTGTCTGTGTCCTCTGGTATGTTGCATAAAGGGCTCTTAGAAGACTGTCAAAGTGGACTTTGCTGTAAGTATAAGAGTGTTTTTAGCATTTTAATGGAACATTTTCTGTTGATATTATGCTATTCACATTTTTCTTTCCACATGAAGTGAAACTGAACACCAGAGATGTCTCAGCAGTGTCAATGAAAAAAGGATATTTGAAAGAGCAAATGCAAATGTCTTGTGACACACTAATTAGCAGGAGCCTCTGGATTTAATAGCTGGCAAAGCACTCCTGTAATCACTGCCTCCCTTCACTTCTGCACATTATGAGTCTGGTGTTGCCTGCAGCAGAAAAATCCCTCAAAGGGCTTCCCTTCTGAGGGATTTTCTCAAGTCAACTTATGTTACAGGAACTGTAGTCTTTCAGAGGGTGCTGCCTACTCCTATCTGCCTTGTTTTCCTCAGCAAGAGAAGTACTATGTTACAGGCACAGGATGTCCTTTGTGCCCCCATCACGCAGCAGGAACCCCCACAGAGTGCAAGCCTACTGTGTATCTGTACAGGTACAGGTACAGATATGTAACTACTCACTGCTGTCTCTTGAATAGACACAGCAAAGAGACTACAAGGCCCAGTCCAAGTGCCATGCAAATGCCAAGGCCTCTTACACAGCTCCACATACAGCTAAAAGGGCTTCTCACTTAAACCTGCTTTCCTTTCATAATCTCATTGCTGTCCCACGGCCCAGGATGCTGGTAGCTCTGGTATCTTCACTCCTGCAAGTTTTCTGTCAGGGGTTGTGTAGCACAAATGAAGGCACAATTCAGTCTCTTGGCCAAGCTCAGCCTCTGGAGGTCCCTAACAAACAAATGCAGGCACACACTGTTTTGCACTCCCATGCAGAGAACTGTGGGGAAATTAAATTAAATTGAGGAAATTAAACCAAGCTCTCTAGACTTTGAAGAAAAGGTTTTTCCTCTGTCATATGCAATGCACTGGTACAAATGGATGTAAACAAAGAGAACATGGGGGGAGAGAAACAAAATACATATCATGAATGTCCCCAAAGGCAAACTACCAACCCCAGAATAAATCCCAACAAGGCTAAATTCCAGCTTTTCCCCTCTGAGGGTGGAAGCAAGAAGTAGTGACTCAGACAACCACAACAGCCATCACCTTGTGGGCTCACTGATCTGGAAGACTGTGGTCTCTGCTCTTGAAGCTTATTTTCAGGTCACGGTTTAAAATGAATTTGGATTTTCTTGCAAAACTGCAAGAAATTCTTTTTCTCCGAGCCAGTTGCCAGCAGATAAGGAAAACCATCCTCACCTGTAGCTGTGCTGGGTGATATGACACCTGGAGGGCAGATCACTTGAGCAAATTACTAATATTTTATATAAAAAAGATGAAAGAAAATAATGCAAGATGACAAGCAAAAGATACATTGTGTGTATCTTTTGTATGAACCAGCTTCCCAATCCAACTCTTTCCATTGCAGACAACAAAAAGATAACCCCCTCCTTAGAAGCTATTAACCAGTTATTTCTCCATGGCAAAGGTTGCTGTGTTGTCTGTACAATACAAAAGTAATGGGATGTCTTTGTTGGACACCAAGGAATAGAGAATTACCTTAAACTGTAGCTGGTTTAGCTCACATACAGGAATTTTAGTGGTAGAAGAACCCTCTTTCAGAGTTCTTATTTTACATGGTGACTCAAAATTAGCAGACTAACTGAATTCATAATCAATCCAGAAAGGATTTAAACTTGGGAGTTCCTCTTTTGCATCTTGGTGGAGGCAGCAGTTCCTCTATGTAGTTTCTCACACAGGGGACATTTGAAATGTCTTGTGCATGAGGAATTGCTCATGTGGTTTGGGAATCCCTGAGGAAAGGCCACTCTGAGCTGCCCCGCCACTTCTCCCAGGCTTCCACGTTTATTCCATCTCTCTTCTTAGAGCAGCTATTTTTTGATAGTTCAGAAACCTGTGTTATTTATTCCAAGAACCCATCTGAAGAACTTACTGATCAAAGTCCATGCTTCCAAGAATGGGGAAATTGCAACTGCAATACAAAGGATGTTTAATAAGACCAAATCTGCTATAGCAAGCAGAGGATCTTAATGTGTGTCAAAGTATAGGACAAAAATTCTTCCTGATCAAAATGGTGGTATAATTATTTTACTAGGACAATAACTAGGTGAAGATACATTAAGGTCATGTCAATGACACCTATCTTTTACATGCAGAAGTGCAGAAATGGCACCTGTGCCTTTGAAGACAGTGTTCCTGTGACTTGTCCATAAACATGGCTGAAGGCCAAGGACCTCCACCTTACTCTCTGCTGGTATCATCAGTTGCTCATCTGAGGTGAGATGTGCCTGAACTTGCTGCCTTCACTCTTCAGCCTGTGTTGCTGATATTCTCAGTTTCTGCAGATCCTCTCTGACAGGTTGATATTGCCTTTTTAAGTATACATCAGATTTTGATGCATAGTCAGTGTCTTCACATAGTCCCACGTGTAGTCACACAGCAATGCAGGATCAGTGTCCTCCTCCTTCTGGTACCTGGTTGGCACTGCTAAAGCAAACAGAAATGTTACTCAGGCAGGTGTCCCTACATGGGGAGAATGTGGCACATGTGCAAGATTGTTGCTCTTCTGAAGGTTATGGTCACCACTACGCGAATCCACAGCATTGCTACACATTGTAGTGTTCCCTCGTGAAGCATAAGAAAGTTTTGGTAGAAACTCAAAGGATGTCTCAAGAATGGTTAAGAAAAAAGTAAAGTTAAAAGAAGGTGTGTTACTTACTGCCCCTTCTGTGCATGTACAGTTCTGAGAAACTGGGAAAAAAGAAAAAATAAGACACATTGCAATATTCATCCAGGAGCAGTGAATGATCCTTTTGATATTTTTTTTTTTTTTTTTTTTTTTTTTTTTTTTTTTTTTTTTTTTTTGTAGTTCAATTGACACTGTTTAGCTGTCAAGTGAAAGGTGGAATGTGTGCAAGTGATAAATTCTGCACCCAGGACAGGGCAGCCCTGGTGGCAAGGACAGACTGAGGAATGAGTGGCTGGAGAGCAGAGCAGTGGAGGGGGACCTGGGGGTCCTGGTTGATGCCAAACTGAGCTTGAGCCAGCAGTGTGCCCTGGCAGCCAGGAGAGACAACTGTGTCCTGGGGTGCATCAAGCACAGCGTTGCCAGCCGGTCAAGGGAGGTGATTGTCCCTCTTTACTCTGCACTGGTATGGCCTCACCTTGAGTACTGTGAGCAGTTTTGGGCATCACAGTATAGAAAAGACACCAAGATGTTTGAGAACATCCAAAGGAGAGCAACAAGGATGGTGAAAGGTCTGGAAGGGATGAATTATGAGGAGCAGCTGTCACTTGGATTGCTCAGTTTGGAGAAAAGGAGGGAGAGGGGGGACCTCATTGCAGTCAATGGCTTCCTCATCAGGGAAAGAGATGGGACTGGGACTGATTTCTTCACTCCTCTGACCAAAGGCTGGACTTGGGGAAATGGTAGGAAGCTGGATCAGGGGAGGTTTAGGTGGGATATCAGGGAAAGGTTTTTCACCCAGAGGGTGGATGAGCAGTGGAACACGCTCCCTGGGGAAGTGGTCACAGCACCAAGCCTGCCTGAGTTCAAGAATCACTTGGATGACAGTCTCAGACACATGGTGTGATCCTGGGGGTGCCCTACACAGGGACTGGAGTTGTTTGGCAATGATCTGAAATGGCGTTTCTGGGATCTCACCTGCCCTTGCCCAGGAAAATCAACATAAACCCTCGGTTCCCTGACAAGGCTCACCACGGCCTTTCCCTCCTCCCCTCTCCAGCTACCGCTTTCCACTCCAAAGAACAGCGTTCTGGCTGCCACCGCAGCCCAGCGGTGCCACACAGCCCCCTGTCCCCGGCGCCACCCAGCCCGTCCCGGGGGGCAGCACCCGCCCGGCCACGCTCTCTCTGTGGGGCCCGCTGCCCAGTCCGGGACCCTCCGCTGCAGCCCTCGGGCTCCCCCTGGCGCCGCTGCCGGATGGCGGGGGGAGGGAGGAGGGCTGTGGCCGGGAAGGGCATGGCCGCCCCGGGGATTCGCTCTGCTGCCCCTCGGCGGTACAAAGCCACCGAGACAGCAACGACGCAAGCCCGCTGCTGGCTGCTGTGTGGATAGCGGCCTGCGGAAGGGCAGCTGAAGGGAGATGGGTGCCAGGGCCCTCCCTGGCAAGTGCCCTCCCGCCAGGCGGCCCGGGGGTTCTCCTGCCCTCAGGGGCGACGCTGCCCTTCCCCCCCCAGCCTGAGCCAGGCCTGTGGCCCGCAGCTGCGGGGAACGATGGTGGGTCGCTGAATGCAGATTTACCATGAATTAACCATGAAGACCGAACAGAACGTGCCATGACTTCTCACTTAACGGAGAAATTTTAGTTCCTATGAATTATTAAATAAAGTGGATTCGTACTGACAGGATTACAGCAGCCTTCCTACATTTTCTGACGTTGCACGAATCTTTCACGGTGTGGCATGGGCTGGCGGCTCCCAGGGGCTGGGTCCAGGAGTAGTCCATGGGCTTGTCAGGACCAGGCCTGTTTCCTAAAAAACTTGGAGAATTTTCCATGCTCAGCTTTCAAATGATTACTACATTGGTCTGACTTAGTGGTCATAAAGGAGTGTAATATGGAAGCATTTGTGAGGCCCAAGACAGACAGTGGATGAACAGTCTGGTGGCAGAACTTTTGCCTGGTACTGTCATGGTTTAACCCCAGCTGGCAAGTTGGCCAGAAGAACTTGAAGGGTAAAAGTGAAAAGACTCATGGGTTCCTATAAATACAATTTAATATAAATTTAATATAAACACAATTTAGTATGTAAAGAGAAAGCCTTGTGCACTCAAGCAAAGCAAATCAAGGAATTCATTCACTACTTCCTATTGGCAGGCAGGCGCTCAGGCATCTCCAGGAAAGTTGGGCTTCCTCACCTGTAATGACTGCTTGAGAAGACAAACACTATAAATTCTGAACATCCTCCCCTTCCCTCTTCTCCCCCCCAGCTTTGTGTGCCAAGCATGGTGTCATACAGTATGGAATGTCCCTTTGGTCACTGGCTGTGCCATCTGTATCCCCTTCCAACTTGTCTAACCCCAGGCTGTTTACTGGTGGGGTTGTTTAAGAAGCAGTGAAGACCTTGACTCTGTGTAAGCACTGCTCAGCAACAATGAAAACATCCCTGTATTATCAACACTTTTTTTCAGCGTGAATCCAAACCATAGCCCCTTAACAGCTACCACAAAGAAAATTAGCTCTATCCCAGTCACAGCCAGCACAGACATGCATGTTTGCCCGATCCCCCTGCTCCTGTGCATCTGGGAGGCTGACTGGCTGGGTGGCAGCACTGCCAAAAAGAACCTGGGATACAGCAGAAAATCATTATCTGGAAGTGCACCCCTGAACAGAAGTGTCCAGCAGCACCCTGGGCAGCATTAGGCAGTGGCACCAGTAGGTTGAGGGAGGTGATACTTCCCCCCCTGAACCAGCCTGGTGAGAGTGCAGCTGGAGTGATCTGTCCAGGACTGAGCTCCCCAGGGCAAGAAGGACATGGACATACTGGGATGAATCTTGGAAAGGACCATTGAGATGATTAATGGATTAGAGACAACCCTAATGCACAAGGACAAACTGACCTCTAGAGATGGTACTGCTTAGACTGCAGAAAAGAAATCTCAGAGGAATATTATCAATGTGTGCAAATATTTCATGGGGCGTCCCCCCGTAACAGAGCCAGGCTCTGCTAGGTGGTATTCTGTGAAAGAATAAAAGAGAATTGGCACAAATGGAAGTATGGGAAATTCCATTTGAACATAAGGAAAACTTTTTTACTGTGAGGGTGGTCAAACACAGACACAGGTTGCCCACAGAGGCTATACAGTGTCTGTCCTTGTAGGTATTCAAAACACAGATGGACATGCTCCACAGGGACCTGCTGTAGGTGACCCTGCTTTGATCAGGGAGGTTGAACTGATTGATCTCCAGAGGTCCATGCCAACCACAGCTACTGTGGTCCTGAAATTCCAGGTAAAGTGTTTTTAAAGCAAGAGATGTGTTCTCTTTTTAAAAGAAATGTGAAGAGCAAAAAGGTAGTGGGAGATTTCCTTGCTCTCTGGATCCTAAAGACTGAAAAGGGTAAGATTCCTCTCTCCTCCCCCTCGTTGTTGAACTGGATGGAAATATGAATACGGATGGGAAGGGCACTGGTAAATATAATACCTTTAGTATTACTCAGTCAAAAGGATTGCAAGCCTGAGGTGGGGATTTTTTTGCTGTCATGTAAATCTCTTGTAAATAACCTTGTGTTTTGGCTGGCTGCCCTTTTCAGCAACAAGATTGGCAGTAGGGTTTTTTGTCATCTTCAAGCTGGTGTTGGCCACCTTCACCATTTGAATAGTTGGTATGGGTTTGTGCAACCTTTTAAAAATTAATTTTAACTACGCATTTTGAATGCCACAGAAAGAGAAACAAACTTTTAATCTGTAGGTCTGAACTTGTATTTAGAACATTTTGCAACAGAATTCAGCAATTTGGTCCTGCGACTTGGTCCAAATAGATGCTCTCTGAAATTAACTGATATAGCAATCAAGCTCTCTCTTTTAAACTGCATTTAGCAAGATCCTTGGTTTTCCAAGAAAACCTTGATTTAAGGTTTGGGCAGCTATTAATGCTCTTCATAACTTTTCCATAAATACTAAGTAGATAGTAAATGCACAGAGCTTACTTTTGATACTGTCAGACTTTCAGGATGTCCTTTATTATGATCTAATTAGAAAATCCATTAGCCAAATGCTTGATTTTTTCACTGTTCTTGTGTTTATCCATGAAAACACTGTGAAAAAGAAATAATCTAAAACCAGCATAGTGGAACGAAAGATTGTCAGATATTTTTTCTCTGTGACAGGCATTACTAGTCTATTCAGGACAAAATGAGGGAAAAAATATAGACATAGAAATCTGGCTAGTTTTCTCTGTACTTTTTTCTGGGGTTATTATTTTTTTGTGTGTGTTTTTAAAATTTTTACTTTTTCTTTCTTTTCTTTTCTTTTTTTTTCTTTTCTTTTTTATATTTATTTTATTTACTTAATGTGATTGATTTTGGTTTTATGTGCATATTTCAGGACTTTTGTTTTCATGTTCAGATTCAAGCAAATCTAGGGACCTAAAAAAGAATTTAGTCAAAATGTCAATGACAGCAAGTGTTTTCCTCAATAATCTATATCTGCATCTCCAAGCTTGCTGTGGGGAAATGCTGCCCACTTATGGAACTATACTTTCTACACTCTTGCAAACTATAAAATGTTGGACACATTAGGCAACCTGGCAGTAGAAGTAGTAATGTTCCTTTGTCACTGCAACAGGAAGCTTATATTTCTTTTTTGGGTTGTGCAGACTTTGTTTCAGAAAGCCAGTCTTCTGGAGATGATGTTTTCTTTTTGTAAAGAGCTGATATACTGTAAATGAACTTTTTCTAAGGATGCATGATGGGCCAGCTGAGAGCTTACAGGTTAGTGTTAGTGGGTGACCAACATGGCTGTTGTGGCAGGTGTGGCATGGGTGTGGTAGGCCTCCTGGTTAAAAAACATAATAAAGGAACACAAAAGAGGTAGAAGTAGGGTCAGGTTGTTCCTCTAAGCCTTGGAGGAACAGAGATGCTGTCTGAGTGTGCACGGATTTGATTAGGAAAGTGAGAGCTCACTTGGATTTCAGTCTATCAAGGGATGTGAAGGGTATCATGTGCATTAGGATGTGTAACTTTCTTGGATTGCAAATGTTATTAATGTACAGAAAAAAAGAAGTTAAATAAGCATTTTTATAAGGAATGTACTTAAACAGTGTGCTTTCTTGAAGGAGTCTGTCTCTTTGACATGTGAATTCAGTTACTTGAAGATTAGATTGCTCCCAAACTCTTATTTGTGTATAATGTTTTCATTATTTGTTTTCCTAGAGCACAGCAGTGCTGTGCTACCAAATTTTATTCTGCAGGAAACAACCAACAGCACAGTAAAATATCAAAGTGTTTTCCTATTTCCATATCTGCCATCACACTTGATTCTAGCCACTTCTCACTTTGTGGCCAAATTATATGATCTTAAAAGGTTAAATTTCCTCCTTGTATGATCAGAAACTTCTGAGAGAAATCCTACTGATTTTTTTACAAAGCCAGCTCCAAAAACTCTGTGTCACAGGCTGGAGTGAGAAGTGGAGGTGTTTGGAAAACTATTTTTTTTACAAAAGTAGCTTTTTTCATTTCATGTTGGAAAAACACCAGGATTTGAATAAAGATCTTACCCTTTTTGTCACATGTGGCTGCTATGAAAGGACAGACTGTACCTTTAGAAACTGCCTGGCCAGTTTCTGTCCCAGGGTCTGGCTCTTCAGTCACAGCATTTTGGGTCTCCTGTGTCCCAGTGCAGAGTTGGGACACTCATGTGGGAAGTTTGCTTATGTGACATGAATTTTTACGCTCAGACCTGGACACGAGTAGCATCTTTGATCACTGGATGCAGGCAGCCCTCCCTCTTCCAGGTGGCATCATGAAGACCTGGGAGAGGCACCAGAGCTAGGCCTGTGAGAACTGGAGGAAAAGAAAGATTCCCAGCAGGGACTGTAGCTTAAGCAGACACTTGCAGAGCAGTGTAGGGTTGCTGTGTTTGTGTCTCATCTTCCAGACTGAAATATGGCTGTGGCTAGTGAGAGAGCTACTCACAGCAGATCCAAGGCACACAGATTGCTGTGAAGGGCATAAACAGAACAGCATCTACTGAATCCTGTCAGGATGACTGTGTTTCAGCTTTTGAGTTGCATCTAAATGACCACCAGCGTGATTCAGATTCCTGAGGTCCTCACGGGATGCCTGGACAAAACTGGGACACGGAAACAGATGACAGATCTGAAATCTGAGATAGATGATAGCTTGCTTTCCAGGCAATTCCAGATTGTACCCGTAGACTCCTCCTTGTCAGGGACTGAAGAGCTGTCATCGTTGGAACACGAGGAAGAAGGCCAATGGCATCCTGGCCTGTATCAGGAACAGCATGGCCAGCAGGTCCAAGGAAGTGATTCTGCCCCTGTACTCAGCCCTAGTGAGACCACACCTCGAGTCCTGTGTCCAGTTCTGGGCCCCTCAGTTTAGGAAAGATATCGAGGTCCTGGAGCAGGTCCAAAAGAGGGTAACGAGGCTTGAGCACAGACCCTACGAAGAGAGGCTGAGGGAGCTGGGGGTGTTCAGCCTGGAGAAGATGCAGCTCAGGGGAGACCTCATTGCTCTCTACAACTCCCTGAAAGGAGGCTGGAGCCAGGGGGGGGTTGGTCTGTTCTCCCAGACGACTTTCAACAAGACAAGAGGACACGGTCTTAAGTTGTGCCAGGGGAGGTTTAGGTTGGATATTAGAAAGAATTTCTTTACAGAGAGAGTGATCAGGCACTGGAATGGGCTGCCCGGTGAGGTGGTGGATTCTCCATCCCTGGAGATATTTAAAAAGAGACTGGATGTGGCACTCAGTGCCATAGTCTAGCACTGCAGCGATGGGTCAAGGGTTGGACTTTATGATCTCTGAGGTCCCTTCCAACCCAGCCGATTCTATGATTCTATGATTCTATGATTCTAAGAAAAGAAAGAGGGCTTTCGGTTTCTGAGAGGGGCGGAGCACAGAGGGAGGGGTTTATTCCCTGACATTCCCTGCCCATACTCTATCAAGGTCAGGCAGACCTGCTGCCCCTGCTCTCTTTCCTCCCGCTCCTGGATCTGCTGCTGTTCCCCTGCTCTCCTTTACTCCCAGCTCCTCCCGTGGTCTTCAGAACCCCCACCCCTCGGGTGCTGGGAAGAGCCAGGGACCCCCCCAGCCTGAGGCCCTGCTGCAAGGAGCCCCCAGGCACCCATCCCTGTGGGCATCGAGACTGGGTTGTGTACACATAGATACAGTTGTGTATATTTGCATTTTTGTTAACTCTATCCCTTGTATTATTGCCTTTCTCATGTATTAGTAAATCTGTCTGCAGTTTTTTACAGTTTCCAACTTAAAGTCTCCTTGTTTTATTCCCCTTTTTATTGGGGGGATGAGGGGCAGTGGGAATAGAGACTAATTCTGTCCTTCAGTTTGTGGTCCACCCAAGCTGCTAAGCCATGACAAGAACCATTCGGTATGTTCCACAAAACAAGGAGACACGATATGATTAAAAAAAAAAAAAAAAGGATTTCTGTTTCCTCCCTATGTGTTTTGTTTCTAGTGCTTGTTTCCACCGTACTGAGACTTTAGTATTTTTCATGAGCTGTGGTTTTAGTGTGACTGCATATTGGGAAGGCTCAGTAAATTATGAAGTTTATATCTGAGAGAAGTTGACCTTTTCCTTTCAGTTGTTTCCATTCTGATTTTTCTAATTGTCCTACTTTGATATTAGCCCATTTCACATTAGTCAAAACAGGCCATAGAATGAAATAACTTTTAAATTGGAAAAACTCAGAATTATTCAGAAGTTCACTGTTTGGGGGACTTTTCTGTTTCTATAGTTTCAGCTATAGAGAAATACAGACAGAAAACTAGAAACTCAGCTTTTCACTCCAGTGGAGAGAAGAGGGAAATGGTTTTTGCCTGGTTCTTCAGTTGTTCCCTAACTAGGATACTCAAGAGTTTAGTTAAACAGAAAATTTATTTCCCATGTCTGGAGCAAAGTTGAACATATTTGCTGATCAAGAAGCTCAAATTAAAATGTGTGGGAATTACGAGGTTACTTAGAGATATTTTTAAAGTTACAGATGTTAAATTGATGAACCATATTTAAATCTGTTGGACTCAGTCACCAAAAATATTTAGACTCACAAATACAATATTTCTTGGATTTTTCAAAGGTACTTGAACTCAGTAGGATTAATCAGGATCAGAGCATTCCCCCACTGCTCTGTCCATTTTCTTTAGTGTGTAAGTAGTTTTAGCTCCATTCCTCAGAAGGAAATCTTCAAGTACATTATTGAGCAAAGACAGTGGAAATAAATAGTCATAGCTTGGATAAGAATAAGTTTTCTATAAAGTACATGTTGCTGAATGTCTTATTCTGCTTTTCAAAACGCATTACTCTTCTTGAAGCCAATAAGATTAAGCTAAAGTTGGAAGATAGTTTTCTCTTACTCTTGAAGAAGATACTCAAAATAGGATTATCTCTTGCCTTCAGCCTGTAAAGGAGTTTTCATAGGTGTTAAACCATAAACACCTTTTGGAAGACTGGTATGATGTGCACTATACATATTTATAGCTAAAATGCCTCAGGTCTGTATTTTAAACGTGGTTCTGATTTAAGAGTGTCAGTGAGCTGTGGATTGGCTTTAAATTGTATCTGGGATATGAGAATCGGGTTACAGATCTAGAGTTGATGACAGAATGTTTTATGGCTGCCTGCCTCTTTTGCATGGCATGGATTTTAGTACTGTTCTGCCGTTTCATTTGCTCATTCAGTGGAAAGACCAACATTAACACCTCTGATGGGGAGCAGTGCAGCAAACCGGTAGCATAAAGGCCTTTCTGCTTGTAAACAAGTCCACTAGGTGTCCCTCCAGCTCTTTGTGATGGTAACACAAGGCTGGTTTACTTAGACGCAATAGATTTAAGATGAAGAGCACTGCATTTTATGTCCAGTACCTTGCATAAGCTCTTCCAGGGTTTCTACAGAAGCTATGAATCCATAATCTAGTTACAGCAGGTAAAGGTAGACATCTTCCTTCTATATGTATACGTGAGTTTTTCATCTTCGAAATTCTTTCCGCCCTTTTAACTCATTTTTAACAGAATTTTTGCAATATTAAAGTGGAAGGAAAACACAGTCCCTCACTGTATGGGTAATAGGCAGATCTAACACTGGGGTGATGAAGTGAAGCATTTGTAGGTTTTGGCTGGCTTGTTTACAGCAAAGACAACTTAGTCTAGTCTTAACATTTGAAGACTGGTCTAAGACTTAATCTAACATTGCAGTCTACTTCGGGGGCCTGATCAGCCATTCAGTCTCACTCTGAAAATGACCATCTCTGATACCTCAAAAAAGTTAAGACCCATTTTCACTGCACACTAAAACATAGAGATTAATCTCTTCTCCAGTAGTGTTAGCCCTGTTGCGTATTTTCTTCTGCTACCTTTGAACATGTAATCTCCTTTTCTGTACTGCTACTGTTCTGATGTTTTTGACACCTGGAAATGTAGTTCTAGAGTTTGAGTATATACCATGTGAGCCACGGTTTTCCATTTTGATTGAATATCCTCTTTTGTGCTTTGACTCAGAGAAAATTAATCTCTCAGTCTTGTTCTTTATATTTTTTAATCCAGTAGCCTCTTATTTAACTGCTTTTGAAGAAAAATAAACATATTTTTATGGCTTCTACCAGTATCCTTACTATTTCTTATCACAATTTCCTTGGATTTTCTCCTTCAAATTCTCTATGTTATTTTTTTCTAGGCAAGGTGACAAGTGCGGCATAAATTTCTTTAGATGACAAAACCACAGGAGATGGGGCTATTGCTCAAGTCTTAACAAAGTCACCTTTTAATATATATCTGTATGGAACAGTGTGATCCTATTTCTGTTGGCAAAATACTAGCAATATTAGATGTAGACAAAATAAATCAGTTAAGATCCAGACAAAATCTGCCCTTCATTTGCAGCCCTACTCATATAATGATTACACAGACTGCTAATTATTTTAGTAGAGATAAAGTTGTACTGAAAATATGGGATATTGCTTTATAACTAGGTTTTGAAGTTAAATTTAATGTCACCTTTCTGTTATCTGTTCTTTGTGCATCCCATCTCTTGAAGCACATTGCCTGTATAGTGATGTAGCAGGTGTATCTAGATGCAGAGTTAGTAGTTAGTAAGTGCTCTGTAGAAAACTTAACTAGATGTCAAGGATGTAAATAGTGTGGGACACTCTTACATTTTAATCTACTGCTCGAGGTTTATACTATCATCTGAGACAAGAGATGCTTGGTTATGCGATGTGACTAAAGGCAAGGAGACCTCAGACAAAAAACCTGGTAATACAAAGGAACAGGAACGGTGCTATTTAGAACCAGAGCCATAGTTCCTCAAATCCCCAGGTTCCTTTTGCTCCAGCTGTGACTAGCTAGCCCAGTTATGAAATTTAATATTCTTGAGCTGAAGATGTGGGTTAGATATGATGAAGAGAATTGTTTTCTCTGCATGGAACTGCCAAATACTTTGAACATACCTAGCAATGACAGTGGGTTGCAGGGAGGATGAGGAGGAAGAGAGTGTACAAAGAGGCAGCAATGTTGCTGTGCTGATTTATATTAGTAAATAAGACCACTGGATTCTGATTAAGCTTGGGCACACAAATGCAATATTTCAAGCCCTTTTCAATAAAACAGACTAACCTATATCCAAAAAGTTTGTCACAAATCATGTAAAGACATTTTTCTCTGACCGCTGACACAGAGTGTGTTTAGAATACTGCAAGTTAATACACTGTGGATAAAATATTTCTAGTCAGAGAAGTTATCCCTATGCTTGTATAATTTTCTGGAGCAAGCAGAAGTGGGGAAGCTAGTGATACTGTCCTGTACTGGGAAGCTGGAAGCCAGGTCTCAAATGTGGAAGGACCTGTATAAAATTGTTACAAAGGGATAGGACAGGTTTTACTCTGAATACCAAACATCCAAAGGCATGCAGACATTTTGATGATGGTAAAATCTATGTTGATATGCAGACTGGGTTGCTAAGGAGTTTCTCAGGACTTGGCATTAATAAGAGATCTGGTGATCCCCTGTGCCCCCGTGACACATCCCTCTTGGTACTTCTAGTCTGCTTTGATACTTTGAACCTGCTGTTTTTTTGTTACTGTTTTTTGGTATTACCTGTAATGGATAGAAATGAAGAAATTGGCAATGTGTTTTTGCCTTTCTCTTCTGCTCACCTTTTCTATCCCTTCTCTTTGCTTTGATCATGGAAAACCAGAGATGGGAGATAAAAGAGGTTGATGGGAAATTCCTTTCCTATCCATGTTCCCCTTCTGGATGAAAACCAGGTTATCTGTACCAGTCCTCTTAACTCCATCTAGTCTAAAGGTGTCACTTGGTGTCTGTCTTACTCAGCCTCCTGACTCTGTTTTCTTAGCTAGTTCCCCTGTTTGCCAGCTGTTGATTTTAGAGATTACTAAATAGAAAGGATTCCTATTTGTTGGTTAGTTAGTCATATCCACGAAGAAGTCTTTAGAAAGGCAATGATACTTCAAATTCTTTGCTGCTGAAGTTATAAGTTCATATTTTTACAGGTATTGGTAATGTTGAGAATCAACATGAAGATAGATTTCAGGACCAAGTCATTGCTACAGAAATTGGCTCATGTTATTCAAGTAGTAAACAGCATCATCGGCGCCAAATTTTTCACTGCAGGTCAGGGATGCAAACTGATGAACTTGTAATACATTGAGGGTGCTATTTGGTATCTCAGACACATAAACTTCTGACCTTGCTTTACTTTGTAAGAGAAACTGTATGGCTGATCCCTTCCTGGACAGATGGTCATAATTTGTCATCTAAAAAGAAGCATCAAACTGTGTAGGATTCTTTGTATAATATTCTTCAGGGTGTTTGCCACAGGGAAATAATTCACTTTTGCTTATTTATTAAGAAAATGGCTTTTACTAAATCCCTGCTTCAAGTTTCACCCTGAGTCTTCCTTGCAAAACAGAAGACAGAGAACAAATCAACCAAGGTAATAACATACATATGATATGTTTCCTGTTGGACAAACATCTATTATTTTGGGTTGGCTGTCACAGATAATACCTTTCCTTCCTTTTTTATTATTGTTTGAGAAATTGGATAATGTTAATGTGTAAATGGAAAATCAAGAGATAAACATTATTTGTGAAACACTGACATCTCTTTTCTAGTTCAGGCAGTTGTAATATATAGACAATTAATGACAATAAAGCTGAGCAAAACCTCTTGTTTTACATGGAAGTATTTCCATGACAAAAATTTAAGTTAGGATGTTCTGTCTGTTTATTTTCCTTACATTTTAGAAAGTCTGTTATTTGAGAAATAACATCCACAAAGTAACTCATAACAACTGCAGTTTTAGAACTTTGAAAAACATAGGTTCGTAGTTGCCCAGATTCTCCTCAAATATGTCTGTTTCCAGTAATTTTTTTTTTTACAAGGCCAAAGGATAGTAACAAAGAGGCTGTTAATGATTTCAGATTCTAGACCTGCAATCTGGTAACTATTAGTCTAACACAGTGATATCACAAAGCAGAACTTCCCTCTGATGACATTATTTTAAATAACACAGCTGAAAAAAGCTCACTTGTCAAGGATTATAAGACAGTCTCATCCTGGAGAATGTGGAGAAATCAGATTGCATCCAGGTTGTCTTTGTCTGTTGAAATTCAATCTGTGCATATGAATTTCATGCTGTGGCTATGCTCATACTTACATGGTGTAGTTTTTTAGGATTACAGTTTTGTGAGAGCATTTGTATGCACTCTACTTTCACCAGAAAAGTTAGGTTCATGTTTTAACAAGGGTAAATGAGGATGAGTGAGGCCATTTGAAGATCTGGATTTATTTTCTTTCTTTACTCTCCCATCTCTTTTTGGTAATTCTTAGGGGAAGAAATACATGACTGGAAGTGAGTCTAAACATCTCCTCACTGCTCTTGGAGAGCTTGTCAACCTGAGTGTTTAATGGTACCCTTCCTTAGCTTTAATAAACTATCAGAAAAAAAGAACCTACAGTCTTAGTTGTCACAGATTGTGTGGAATGTAAGGGTTTATTAGCATGGTTGGTGACACCATCAATGAGTTACTTGGTTTAGGAAAAATTTAGATATCATAATAAAATACTACAGTTTCTTAAAAATAACTGCAAATAAAATTTCATCACAGCTCTCTGACCTGAATTATCTCCTCTTCACAGTAGAATCAGTGTGTATTAATGGATAATTGCTGCAGGCAGACATGAGCACCAAGTACATGACTTAGCTGTGTCTAATGTTTCATTGGGGTAAGATATGGGTGGTCTCCTCCCATTCTCCATTGGCAGCCAACCCAGGACGGGAAGGCAGGCAGAGAAGGAGGAAGGTGTGAAGTGCTCCCATAGCTCCTCCAGGGCAGAAAATTGGAACAGCAGGGTTAATGGTAAATTGGACACTCTCTTAGCAAATTTAGAAAGAAAATGTGCCAGTAACATGGGTTTATTTGTAATAAAATGCATTTTGATCTTTGCTCTTCGTACTCTACTCTGCCACTTATATTTTACACTAATAAGGACACATATTGGAAGTGTCAGGCACTTCCTGAGGTGAACTAGTCCTTGTGTCCCCTATGAAGTGTTGAAAATGACAGTAGCAGTTACGTAGGAACAGATCACCTTTCCCCTAATTTCATCAGATCAACAGCTACGTCTTCACGATTCTATGTATGAGCATGGTGTTAGCAAAACCTGTATTAATTTGGTTATTAATGCACATAGAGGATGTTTACGAAAGACATAGTTCATTGAACACTGAACTGAGTTTCTCAGAAGTCAAAGATTTGTCGTCTGTTCTCTGTGTCATGGAAAACACTTTCCATTTTAGTCACCCTGTTTACTACGTGATGCCTCTCAAATCTGTCACCGTGCTTCATGTTTTTATCCTTTTTTATCTGTACATTGGGTTATTTTGATCCTGGCTTTTATTTTTTTTTTTAGTTGTGTAATTAATATGGCTTGCTTCACTCTTTTTATGCCCATGCTGCATTTGCCTCATTTCTGTTTTGCTTTTCAATGCATACGTCAGCAGAGATCTCTGGTTACAATAGCTGCATGTTTCCTGGAAGTACTGCGTCATGGGGCCAAATTCATCCCTTGTGTATTTTCCATTCACACCAAGAAATTACACCAAGAATGAATCATCCTCTGGTGTTTGTGTTCATCTGGTCTTACTTTTTTTTTTTCTCCTCAGATCTTGTTCATTTATATTAATAATGTTATACCGGTAGTCACTTGAATGCTATGAAGTCAAATTATGTTGTCTTGGGGACTTGGCAAAGACAAGAACAATGAAATAAAATTATGGAAGTCACAGATCCTGGCTAGACCTGTTTTTTTCACATAATGGACGTGGTACTCACTGTAAGTACTATATCTTACGGTATGCTATTTTTCACGCTTCTGAACTAAATAAATGTAAGATGGGAAAATAGATTTTAGATATAATCTTGCATTTGTGAGTACAAAAGCTGCAGATATCTCTGACCTCTGTACAGAGCAAAAAGATGGCTAGCAGTCAACTAGCTTTAAAGTGAGGCACTCCTAGAAACATGTAGAGCAACCCTTCTGAGGTCTTATAGGGGTGCTACCTATGGACTTAAATGATGGAGCTTTTCATTGTGTTTGTTAATAATCCTAGAAAACAAAACATAAAAAGTAAAATGCTATCAAAGTTGCAAAATACTTATATCTGGTGGTTTCCTTCTCAATGCTGTCTGGTTGCCAGAAGGTAGGAGAGACAAGCACAAGAAAAATGAGATTTCATATTCTCCGCTCAGTGCCTGTCTTCACTCTGGTTCTAAATAGCAGCTAAAAAAATTGGCTGCATCCCTGCAGCTCTTGGCTGTAGCACAGTCAGTGGGTCTGTGGGGATGATCACTGCACTTCTGGCATAGCAGGAGGAGGTGTAAGAAGGCAGAAGAATTTCTGGAACTGTTTTCGTGGAGTTTTCCCTGAGCTGAGAGGCAGCAGCAACTAACCAGGAACTACTCCTTGAGGGCTGGCCAATATGCCAGGGCATGATAATGGGATCTGGGAATCAGACCCATCCCTGCCCAGCCTGCCCCCAGCCAGGGAGGGAAAAGGAATTCTGTCATGTAATCTGAATTTTATGTGGATCATCAAAATGACAAAAACTGTTTTTTCCCACCATACTAAGGTGGAATTTGAACCCAGCAAGAGGAGCCTTGTCTCTGATGCCTTGCAGGGAGCACTCTGCAAAGGAAAAATGAGAATGGAATGTAGTAACTTGATTGATGAAAAGAGGAAATCTTCACACATTAATAAAATATATTCTGCAAGTCTTTCTGCTGGCATCTGCTCTTCAGTGATGCATACTGTACAGCATGCAGTTGTTGCTTGTGAAGTCTGTTTGGAGTTAGTAGATGGGGAAGGCTTTAATTGCAGAAGGTGAAATTATGGGATCTCTGGTGGAGTTTGCTTGTTCCATTTTAAACTCTCTCTGAGGCTGTTTGTTCCTCAGTCCTATGGCAAACCTGTGAGCTGGGGAGCAGGAATGAGCCCGAACTTTCTGCACCCCAGTGCTATGATGGTCTGGAAACTTACTCTTCTGTCTCTGACGTAAAAGAGAAGCAGATCAAGGCCCAGATAAATACACATCTGGGTGCTGGAGTATGTCAGTAGGTCTTCCTGGCAAAAGCGGTTGGTGAAATGGGTCCCAAACTGTGAGGCAGTAAAGGAAGAAGAGCCTTGGTGCTTCAGAGATGCAGGCCTGGGAAGGGAGTCAAGGTGAGAGTCTTGTAGTGCATGTGTTCAGTAACCTTGCCAACATATGTATTTTTGTAGAAGTAAAAACAGACATTTAATCCTTGCATGCTCTCTTTTTTTAACTATAAATGAAACCCAGGAAAAAGATGTTGGTGTTTTATTTCATTTGTCAAAACTACCAGCAAATTACATCCTAAACTCAACAAAACTCTAAGACCAAAAAGAAAAGACAAGGATTGACAACTGTAGTATTGCAAATTTGTTGTAAAAGTATGAAGAAATGACATACATTATTCACTAAACAGCCAGACAGAAAAATCAGTATTTTTCTTACTTCTCCCTACCCAGCTGTTCTGGACTGGAATTTCTGCAGATATGAGAAACTCAAATGAAATTGTCTTTCAGTTCGAAGAAATCTGAACCTGTATCTCACAACAGTGTTCACTAACCTCTATTATATATGTTACACCAGAGTGGATTTTTTTCAAATAGTCTTTTAATGATATTCAGTATTGCATAATGTACTAAGCCTTTTGGTAGATAAGGGGTGGAAACTGCTGTTTTGCCTGTTCTTTTCTGTCTTTAGCCAGGTGTGTATTTCATGTGAAGTGGACTTAACTCTTAACAGGAGAGAATAAGAACAACACTCAAGTATACATCAGAATGCTTTAAAATCTCCCTGGGGGGTGGGAGACAAGAATTTACTGGTCGAAGGAAGTGGAGGGATCCTGTGTCCTCCAAACAATTTTAACTCCAAATATTCTGCGTCTTTTCAAATACTGCAAAACAGCATTGTTAGAGTGTGTGACATGGGAAGGGAGGTGCTCATTATTTATTTCCTCGAATCTCTCTCCTCTTTTGTTGCAAGTTCAAAAGCCCAAATACTTTGCTTGATGGTTTCTTCAAGGATGTTAACCTGTGAGAGAACTAGATGGAAAGATTGTGAAAGATTGTAAAACAGCACTCGCCAAAGCCTTTAGGGAACAGACACAAGGTCTGGTAGCAAGCAAACTGGAGTGAACAAGCTGTTTTAAGGTAATCCCACACTTAACAGGTCCTGCAGGCACATCAGCAGCACCTCCACATCAGAGACTGATGAGAGATGAAGCAAAATTGGCAAGAGTACTTACTGTTTTGAATGATAAGTAATTATAATGGGGAAAAGTAAAAGAAAGCACTAGTAGTGCTCAAAACTACAAAGACTAATATGGACATTTGCACATGAATGTGGCTTGCAGTCTTTATTTCACAGTATGTGATCTTGAGCAAAATCTGACTAAATACTGTCTTTATTTGCTGCTTTGCTAGCTACAAACCTCCTTAAAGGACAGACACCTTTACTTTCATTATATCAGCTTCAGGTGAAACACAACCTGGCTATCTAAAAAGCCTTGAGACTCAAGGTGCTCTAGAAAGTAAGAGTTTTGTAGAGACTGATTTTGTGCTGATGTGTAAGCAAATGGAATGGACAGGTGCGTTTGGCAATAACTTTTACACAGTGTTTGGTTTGAAAGCCTGGAAACACTGTCCAGCTGTGCTGCATAATTTTGTTATGTTTTTTTTTCATGTCATAAAGTCAGACTGACAGAACTAGGATGTGATGAAAAGAAATGGCTCTTATACACATTTAAGTGGACCTCTAGCTTATCAGGCTGTTGCTAAACAATGGTAATTTGGATTCTGTGCAGATGGTTTCCATGTGGTGGTAAGCCTACCTTGTGTGGAATAGGAATGCCATTTCAATATGAGTTAATGTATAACAAACTGTTCACAGGTTGATTAAAGATACATGTCTTGCAGGATAGTTCTCCAGTATTTTAAACTATTATTGACACAATGATGGCAGTTTCCAAATGTGAATATGCTTTCACATCAGCTCATATAACTGCTATTTAGCTGTTGTTTAAATATTTAAAACTCAATTTTAGTTTAGAAATATGGACATCATAAAAGATGCTTGTTCTCCTGAAAATGCAGGAGAATACTGAAAGTAGAGTTATTCTTAGACTTAATTTGAAGTGGCTTGCTGATTATGGCACTGCATTTAATTTCAGAGAAATATCATTGTTCTCCTTGCAGGTTTTGGAATAAGATATCCATATTATGAAGCCACTCTAATAAGTATTTCTTGCCTCGTTCTTTCAAACAGAGATCCAATGCACAGCATGAATAAATGTGCATCTCATACTTGCAGAAGCATGATAAGCATTTTAAAATTCAGCCCAAACAGCATCAAATATAGTCCTCGTTGGAAAGACACTATAATTAACCTACTAAAGCTTTTCACCATGGACGATCACAGTAGTTTTAATTTCTTTTCAAGAGCATGTCCTTGGAAATCCTTTACAGAAGAGGACCACAAAGATGATCAGAGGGCTGGAGCACCTCTCCTATGAAAACAGGCTGAGAGAGTTGGGTTTGTTCAGCCTGGAGAAGAGAAGGCTCCTGGGACACCTTATAGCAGTATTCCACTATTTGAAGGGCAGCTACAGGAAAGCTGCGGAGGGACTTTTCACAAAGGTGGGTAGTGATAGGACAAAGGGTATTGCTCTTAAGATGGAAGAGGGTAGATTTAGGTTAGGCATTGGAAGTAATTCTTTAGTATGAGGCTGGTAAGACACTGGAAGAGGTTGCTCAAGTGGGTTGTGGATGCCCCATCCCTGGAAGTGGTTAAGACCACCCTGGATGGGGCTTGGAGCAACCTGGTCTAGTGTCCCTGCCCATCCAGTGGGTTTGGAACTAGATGAACTTTAAGCTTCCAACTGAAACCGTTCCATGATTCTATAAAATATGAAGTGTTTTAAACCGTGGATAAAACTTCATGGTTTGTGTTTTATTTTGAGAAGACATGTTTAGTGTCAGATTCAAGAGTGAGCCTTCTCAGAGACACTTATTTGTAGGGAACTCAGATTCTTTTTCTGAAAAAATAGGATGCTACATTCTTCCAAATTTGCACTTCAGTGGCAGCACATAGCTGCATATGTAGGACAATATGAATCCTGGCTTTCTGAAGTGTTCTCTCTAGGTATAAGCATGTCAGTTTTCTTAGTTTTGAAACTAGTGTCTGTGCAACTGGGGTTCTTAAATCTCCATGGATTCTCTTTAGATAAGGTACAGCTTTCATTGCGCCTCGGGATCAAGAGTCACCTGGTAGCAGAGTGTAACATTCCCTGGCATTGGCTTTTTGTGGTCAGCCTCAACCAGACTAACTCTTAAGTGTAACCTTGAGACTCTCATCAAGTGTCCTGGATTCTCCTATTAAACAGGGGACAATGATACGGGTTATTGATTTTCTCTTTTTTTTCTTTCACTAAGAGATCTGTGGTCTCGGAAACTGCTTAAGCATCTGAAGCTGTGACTTCACAGCACCTTATTTCCATCTCCAGTTTCAGGAGGGCAATGCAGGACAGTGGAACTTCTTCTTTCCAGACCTGTGCCCAGTGGCTTCTAGGAGCCTAACATCTATGCTAAACATTGAAGATACACATGTAAATGGCTTCAAAACCTGAAACATGGCTTCAGAACATGGCACTATGTGTCTTTCAATGGGTTACAGTTTTCAGAGGCTTTAATCCAACCAGCTGAGAATTTCCTTGGCAAGGTTATACAAAAGAAAAGAGAACTGCTCATCTACAAAACAACCTTAATATATGTATGTCTAGAAACAGGTTTGCTTATCTCTTTAAATGCCAAAAATTCCATATTTTTTGCAGTGCCTGGGGAAACTCAGCTGCTGTTCCAGCTTATTGATATCTTTTCTTTTGCCACCAAAAAGGCTAAGAAATCATACTAACTCCTTTAGAAAAAGCTTTGTTTAGAGGATAAAAATGCAAAATCAGTCTACAGGAATCTCTTCTTTTTCAGCATCCTTTGAGGCTGTCTTGTGGTTCAGATTTTTGTTTTTCCTCAGTGGGTGACCTCCCTCTAAGCAAGCTTATTCGTCTTGCTCTAAATTATCAGACCAGCACAACTGTTATACAAAGCTTCATGAAGAGTAAAAATTTTTTTGTCCTGAAAACCTTTCATCAGTCAAGAATCAAGAATGAATTTATATGTTTTCTTCTGCTCTGAAGTGTCAAAGGAATAGATTTGGGTAAGAATTTTCTTTTAAAAGCACAGTCTCACTCCAGCTGCTTTATGTAACAGCTTGCCTTTGTGTTCCATAGCAATATTAGAATATGATAGGACTCCTGTTGCTTAACTTCTTATTGTACATTTCATATACCTTTGTCATCTGAACTGCTGTATGTACAAGATATTTCTAGAGGATACAGTGGCATCCCTCTTATCACAGCAGAGAAGTCTACTTCATTGCACAGGGGAATTAATGTTACATAGAGATGCTTTTAAGGATGAATCAGATGCAAGTCCATTGTTGAAAACACAACTGTATGAGGCACTAATAAATAGCTCACATCTTCTTGGATGCATGGGTGCTGCATTAATTTCTTTTTAGTTCCACAAACATTATCTTGTTTCCATGCAAAAGGCTAATTTTCATCTCATATGTATTTCCCTTTACCCATGTATCTTCTCTATTATTAGTGCTCTGCCTATTTCAAATTGAGGCTTTTCTCTGTACATTAGTTCTTAATAAAAGGAAGGTGTAATTGCCCAAAGGGGTCTTCTGGCATAGTATCTACATAATGTCTGTAATAAATTTAACATTAAATTTAACATATAATGAGGAAGTAATCATTAAAACTAAGTCAAACCTTTGATCACAGTAAAAAAAAGTCACCTTTCATGAACTTAATAGTTGAAAATATTTATATGGACATCTGTATACATCACCAGTGTGTTTGTAGGCCAGGGAACAATGGCAAGAAGCTCCTGGCTGATACAGCAGGCACCTCAAGTGTGTCTGCCCAGCGACTGCCCCACCTTCCCAGGTGCCATTGCAAAACAGGTACAGTGCTCTGCAAGGGGAACAGGACAATGGAAGGATGAGAGTTCTTCCAGAATGGGAGTGTTGTCAAGGTGCTGGGAGTGCTGTTGGACAAAAACTTGTTGTTGCAGCAAAACTTCCTCAGTAAAGAATAAAGGCCAGGTCATTGTTATAGGTGATTGGTTCTAAAGGGAGCAGAAGGCCCAATATGCAGACCAGACCTGCTACTGGAGCCGGGGGACCAGGTTAATGATGTAAAGAAGAAACTTCCTTCTTTAGTACAGCCCTTGGATTATTATCCCCTTTTGATCTTTCAGGCAGGAAATGACGAATAAGTGAGAAGAAGTCCAAGGGCAACAAAGGATTTCAGGGCTTTGGGATGACCAGTCAAGGTATTTAGAGCCCAAATTGTATTCTCTTCAATCCCTCCAGTTTCAAGGAATGATGTTAGGATAAACAGTAAGAGCCAGCAGATCAATTCCTGGTTCCAAGCCTGGAATTTCTATGGCCATGGCTTGATTTACAAGACACCAGGTCTGCTGGCAACTTATGGTAAAAGTTTATCTCACGTGGGGAAGAGGATTCTAGGGCAAGAGTTAGCAGGGCTCATTGACAGAGCTTTGAGCTAATTTTGCAGACGGATGACAATTTACCTGGAATTTCTAGAGAAGCCACTGGGTGTAGTAGCTCAGCACTTGTGGGGCAGTGTGCTAGTGTTTTGGAGAACCAGAAGGCCCATCACCCTTCCAAGGGAGAAAACTAAACCTGCAACTCCCTCTCTTAAATGCTTAGAAACCAGTGCATGCAGCATGGGGAATAGAGTGGAAGAACTGGAGATATGTGTGTGGTCACAGGGCCATGATCTATTGCAGTTACTGAGACATGGTGGGATAGCTTGCATGACTGGAATGCTGTCATGGATAACCATGTCCTTTCCAGAAAAGATAAGCCAGCAAGGTGAGGTGGAAGAATTGCTCTTTATGTGAGAGAGAAACTGGGATGTATCAAAATTCTTGGAGTATCAAGCTTCCTGGGGGTAAGCAGTGAATTGAGAGTTTGTGGGTAAGGATTAAGGGACAAGATAATGTGGAAGACACTGTTGTGGTGTTTACTACAGGCCACCTGATGAGAACAGGGAAGATAAGGAGGTCTTCTGCAGTGAGCTGAGAGTAGCCTTAGAATCACAGGCTCATGGAGGACTTCAGTCACCATGGTGTCTGATGGGAAAGCCACACAACCAAGCATGCCTAGTCCAGGAAGTTCCTCCAGTGTATTGATGAAAACTTTTTGATGACAACTTTTTGATTCTGGAGATGGAAGAGCCAATAAGGAGAGGTGTATTAGTGGACCTAGTGCTGACAAACAATGAAGGACTGGTGGACATTAAGTATGGGGGCAACCTTGGCAGTAGTGATCATGAGAAGGTAAGAGTTCAGGATCATGGGTAGCACAAACAAAACAGTAAGTAGAATAGAAACATTGGACTTCAGAAGGGCTAACTTTAACCTCAAGGAGAAATTTCAGGAGGGAGTGTCAATCTGCTGGATGGTGGAAAGGCTTTACAGAGGGACCTGGACAGACTGGACTGTTGGACTGAGACAAAATGCATGAAATTCAATAGCGGTGTTGGGTCATCATTTTCGTCAACACAACCCCAGGCAATGCTACAGGTTTGGAAAAGAGCATCTGGAAAGCTGCCTGGCAAAAAAATCCCAAACACCTAAACCATAACACCAGCCTTAGCCTTAGCCCTAGCCCTAATACCCTAGCTCTAACTGTAACTGTGACCCTTACATGCCCCATTCTCCTCTTTATCTAGTGAGGATATATCTAGCTGTAGGCCTTTAGGCAGTAATTCATTAGTAACCCTAATGCTAATCCTAGAGCCTATCCTTAACCCTAACCATAAACTTAAGGCTAACCCTAACCATAATACTAACTCTAACCCTATACTGTAAACCTAAATCTATCTCTAACCCTAACCCTAATCCTAATCCCCTACCCTAATGCTAATCCTAACCCTGACCCTGACCTCTTTTTCTTTTTTTTTTTTTTTTTTTTTTTTTTTTTTTTTTTTTGGGTGGGAGGGGCTGTGTTCAGAGAGGCTGTATCATTTCTCAGACACTCTTGGAGAGCAAAAGTCAAAAGTCAACATTGCGTGGAAAATTTATGTCCATTTAAAAATGAAGTGTGTTGAATGAGTTGTAAATGATAATTCCACTCCAAATCTGGATATGTTGCTTTTCCATGCAAAATTTAGGTTCTTTCAGAGTGCTTCCAGTTTCAATGTATTGTGTTCCAGTTCCGCATTCTAAAATGCCTTATCTGTGGTTATATTTGTATGATGGATGCTCTGGGCAGTCACGTATGTGGAACTGTCAGTGATTTGGGGTTTAAGTTTCTTAAAGAACTTTGAGTTGCTGTGTTGTCTTGATGGGTGGAACCTTCCTTTTGCTCTCTTGTGAACAGTTGTTTACATGCACCACCCTGTTCATGGCACAAGGCTCCATTATTTACCTCCCTGGTCCTCCCTCCACTCTGGCCATAGCCCAGGACCCCATTCCATTCCCCTTGAGGCTGTCAGATGCTGCCCAAATGATGCTGCAGGAGGGCTGAGCCAGCCCCATCCAAGGACCCATGTTCTGGCCTGGCCTCAGCCTGTCTCCACCTCCAGGGAGGTGCCCAATGCCAAGGGCTGGGGCTGCTGCAAATTGTGCTTGCTGGGGTGGGACAAGTTCTGTCTGCCAGACTCTGCCTGTCTGGGTCTTCTGGGGAGCCCTTGCTGCTCCCAGTCATTGCACCTGAGGGACCTTCAGGGCACCTTGACAACAGGAATGTTAACAACATATTCATAATAAAAAAAATCAAGTAGGGTTATTACTAATGTATACATTTTCCAGAAGTAAACCTTATATTCCAATTCAAAGCTCACATTCACAAGACTTTTGTCCTCTGAAAATTTGCATTGAATTCAACACAGCAAAGTGAATTCCAAGTCAGCTGCCACACTCTGAATCAGCAAAATAGTTCTGTGTTATTAGCAGACATTAAAACCAATGTCTTGTTTGAGTGGAAAGAGTACTGCAACTTTAAAGCATCCTTGTAAGTCAGTGGTGTGTGTAGGAAGCACCATGGGGTTGTGTAATGGGAAGGGCAGCCTGGAATGGATCCTGCCAGTTTTTCATGGGACAACTGCCAGAGACTTGAGCTGTTAAATCAATGTTGCGTTTTAATGAAATTCCTGGCACATCTAATGCTAAAAGTCCCCTCAAGGGAAAATATTGTAAATCCAGCTGGTAGTGCTAGAAGCGAAGCTCATAGGTTGGGGAGGAGGTTGTTGCTTCCAGCATTTGTTGGGAGCTGGGGAGAGGCGCCGCTTCCTACCCCAGGGGGTGAGCCCCAGGGAAGCATCGCCGGGAGCGGCAGCCATGGCTCCCTGCACCAGAGGGTTTGCTGGCACTGAGCCCTGGCTGTGAGCAGGGACTTGAGGGTGCCCGATGGAACCACTGAACAATAACCTGCATCAGTAGATAGTATAATAGATGAAAAGAGCGATGAATGCACACCAGGAGGCTTGAAAGACATATGTGATGGACTTCATGAACGTATCTATAAGAAAGGAAGCAGGCAAAAGTATTTATACTGGAAAATAAAATTGTCGTTTAAAAAACTATGGCCTCTTTGGTGTATCTCCCTGTCTTCGTTCCTGATGCTTCTGTGAAATGCTCCACCTTTAAACAATAATATGTATAGTGATTTTTTTTTTTTCAGACAATGTGGTACATTTAATTAGGAGTGGGATTTCTCTGTAGGTAACTCATCGCTGCCTTCTGTACAGCTGGGGCTGAAGCACAGGATGATAATCTGCCTGATACAGTTAACTTGGTGAAGTGTGGCAATGGTCTTATAAAGTGCAGCTTGGTATTTCTACTTCTCAAATGCATGAGGCTGAGTCAGTTAAGAAGGATTTGTTTTGGTCTAATAGACAAATATATATTGAAGAATCACAGAATCATAGAATCATCTGTGTTGGAAGGGACCTCTGAGATCATCAAGTCCAACCCTTAATCCACTGCCACTGTGGTTACCAGACCATGGCACTGAGTGCCACATCCAGTCTCTTTTTAAATATCTCCAGGGACAGAGAATCAACCACCTCCCACGCAGCCCATTCCGATGTCTGATCACCCCCTCTGTAAAGAATTTTTTCCTAATATCCAACCTAAACCTCCCCTGACAGAGCTTAAGTCCATGCCCTCTTGTCTTACAGGTAGGGAGAAGAGCCCAACCCCCCCCTGGCTCCAGCCTCCTTTCAGGGAGTTGTAGAGAGCGATGAGGTCTCCCCTGAGCCTCCTCTTCTCCAGGCTGAACACCCCCAGCTCCCTCAGCCTCTCCTCACAGGACTTGTGCTGGATCCCTTCACCAGCCTGGTTGCCCTCCTTTGGACCTGTTTCAGGACCTCAATCTCCTTCCTGAACTGAGGGGCCCAGAACTGGACACAGGACTCGAGCTGTGGCCTCACCAGAGCTGAGTACAGGGGCAGAATCACTTCCCTGGACCTGCTGGCCACGCTGTTCCCGATCCAGGCCAGGATGCCATTGGCCTTCTTGGCCACCTGGGCACACTGCTGGCTCCTGTTCAGCTTCCTGTCAATCCAGACTCCCAGGTCCCTCTCTGCCTGGCTGCTCTCAGCCACTCTGTGCCCAGCCTGGAGCTCCCCATGGGGTTGTTGTGGCCAAAGTGCAGGACCCGGCACTTGGCCGTGTTGAACCTCATCCCATTGGAATCAGCCCAACTCTCCAGTCTGTCCAGGTCCCTCTGCAGAGCCCTCCTGCCTTCCAGATGATCCACACTCCCCCCCAGCTTAGTGTCATCCTCGAATTTGCTAATTGTGGGTTCAATCCCCTCATCTAAATCATCAATGAAAATATTAAACAGAACTGGGCCCAGCACTGATCCCTGGGGGACACCACAGGTGAGCGGCCGCCAGCTGGATCAGCACCGTTCAGCACCACTCTCTGGGCCCGGCCCTCCAGCCAGTTCCTAACCCAGCACAGAGTGCTCCTGTCCAAGCTGTGGGCTGACAGCTTTTTCAGGAGAATGCTGTGGGAGACGGTGTCAAAGGCCTTGCTGAAGTCCAGGTAGACCACATCCACAGCCTTCCCCTCATCCACCAGGCGGGTCACCGGATCATAAAAGGAGATCAGGTTGGTCAGGCAGGACCTGCCCTTCCTAAACCCATGCTGGCTGGGTCTGATCCCTTGTCCATCCTGCAGGTGCTGTGTGATTGTCCCCAGGATGATCTGCTCCATAACCCTGACAGGCACTGAGGTCAGCCTGACAGGCCTGGAGTTTCCTGGTTCCTCCTTTTATCCCTTTTTGTGGATTGGTGTGACATTTGCTGACTTCCAATCATCTGGGACCTCCCCAGTGAGCCAGGACTGTTGGTGAATGATGGTGAGCTCTTCTGCCAGCTCCCTCATCCCCCTGGGGTGGATCCTGTCTGGTCCCATAGACTTGTGAGGATCCAAGCAGCTCAGCAGGTCACTAACCATTCCCTCCAGGATTACAGGGGAGCTACTCAGCTTCCTATTTCTCTCTACAAGCCCCAGAAACAGCTGTCCTCAGGACAACCTGTCTTACTGTTGAAAACTGAGGTAAAGAAAATGTTAAATACCTTGGCCTTTCCTCATGTTTGGTAACTGTTTCCCCCCATGTCCAACAAAGAATGGAGGTTTTCCCTGCCCCTCCTTTTGCCCTTGATGCACCCATAGAAAGACTTTTGGTTATCCTTAATGGAAGTGGCAAGATTGAGGTCAAATCATGACTTCATCTCTCTAATTTTCTTTCTACATGACCTAACTATAATCCTAAATTCTTCCTGGGTAGCCAGCCCTTTTTTTCATAGTCTGCAAGCTCTCTTTTTAACCTGCATTTCCTTCAAAATCTCCCTCATTGTATCACTTTTTGTAATTGCTGTCTGTAAATATTACCTCTGAATTCTCAAAAAGCATGAGGAAGATTGTTCATAGGCAGTACAAAACAGTAATTATCTCAACTGAATTACGAATTAATCATTCTACTCTTATTACCACTCTCTTAAAATTGTGTGTAGAGTGTGACTGCCGCTTTTGCAACCAGAGAGTTCAAAACTTTTTTATTTAAGTGTTTTCCCTTAAGAGACTGTCTTTTAGAAAAAGGAAAAGTAAAATGGCATTTCTAAAAGCCTTCAATCTCCTCATTTTTGGAATGCCCCTCTTGATAACAGCTGCCTGTTCTGTAAAACTTCATAGGACTGACTTTTTTGATAAGGCAGAAGAGGAATGATTACTTTAGATAGTTATAAAATAGACCCCTTCTCTTGGAAATCCTCAGTATCTATAAGGTTGGGAAAGGCTCACAGGTGGACAGTTACATCAATGAATTTCTCAGTATTTAAGGCAGCTGGTGGCTCCCTGCACTTTCCTTCTATAGTCAGTGTGGGAAATGAGCAAGTGAGAGTCAGATCCAGGAGCAGTTTAGAGCAGGAATCTCCTTTTAACCCTTGGAAAAAGCCATATTCCTTTTGGCTGTGAGAGAACAGCTGGTTAACTTAGGCTCCTGAAATTGGAAAGTGTTAATCTCCATGGTGTGTACGTATAACTTTGTGCATCACACAGGTTGTAGTGTATGTAGTATTATCACTTCTCTCTTGTTGGGTTCTGCCTGCTTCTTCCTACAGAACTCTACTGTAATGAAACAAAAGCACTTCTGTCCCTCCCAGACTGAGACGCAGATACAATCCCACTTCTGTTAACTCCTTATCATGGAACTGGGCCAGCTCAGCTACATTTCTCTCCTTCCACAGTATGTCACTAAATAGTTTTACTAAAAGCAGGGGTTTAGATAGCCAGCAGAACAAAAGATTGCTTTAGAGAGGCTTTTTGTAATCTAAAGTGTATATTTTTCTATCCTAATCTTGTACATCATCAAAAGCTAATTTGGGTGGGATTCCTCTTCCAGGATAAAGGGAAGGAGCAGACTCACCCTGCAGTCCTCTGACAAGCCCAGAATTCCTTGAGGCTTGTTGGGGGCTTTATCTTACAAAGAACATGCCTAGATCTGTTTTTTTGTTTTTGTGGAGATTTTTTTTGGTTTTTTTGTTTTTTTATAGTTTGTTATTGCTTCCTTTTTATGGTTTGTTGCTTTTTATCATCCTTCTTTTTTAGAGTTTTATGGATAAACCACAGAGAAGTTGTCTTGCAAAGAAAATCTAAATGTTGGCCCCCTAACAGTGTAGTGAAAAGTCCCTCTTTAGACAAGTAGAAAAACTCAAGTGAGAACAAAACATTTAAGAGTGGGGAAGACTGTGATGGAATGCAGTTATCAGTATGAAAGCTTATGAGATCTCAAAAAACATTCCAGGCAGAGCTCATTTCATGTGAAAGTAGTGTTCAAACACAGAGACTGCTCTGTACGGTGAATCAAAGACTATTAAATGGAGATGATTAGGAAGTTCCCTTTGAAAGCTCAGCCCTGGTCAAAACTAAAACACTTAGTACAGACATTTACTTTAAAGTTTCCAGCTGCTGAGCCCAAATCTGCAAACTTTTGAGCACTCCTGCCTTAATGAAGTCAACAAAAACAGCTGACATTTTTCACACATAAAAGGTTTTTGTGTCTTTGCAGCTTTGATTCATTAGTGGATTATTGTCCCCTTTTGGCACTTCTAAGAAGATTTGAGACCATGGAATCTTAATTGCAATCTGAACTCTTCACATTTTACTGCAGGAGGCAATCAATTGAAGAACTGTAACATAAAACAATGTAAAAACTTGGAAGCAGGGTACATCATCAAGGCTGCCGTTTTTTTTGTCTTATACAGATAAGGAGAAATGAAATTCTGAATCATGTTAAGCTGACAAATGGTATATCTCTCTTTACCTAACCCCACATATTGAAACAATTTTGCAATACTTGTGCTGAAGGCATTTAACAAAATTCAGAGATGTCCTCTGCAGATCCTACAGTTCAGAACCTATAACCACTTAAATGTGATTTCAAAGTTTGCCAAGACAAAACTTCTATGTATGTGGAAAGAACTGAGGCACACACATTTCTTAATTTCTTTTGAAGGAGAAAGGTAGGGAAACCATATCTTACAGACCTTCTCTATTGGAAAGTACAAGTGTTTGCAGGAGCTTCGAGAGATCTGTCTGTGATTTGCTCCATGATGCTCGTTACATTAAAATTATATATTTCCTAATGTATTAATTAGAAGTTCATTCATTCAACAAATGTATGCATTTGTTTAACACACTACAAGACAAGTTCTTGATTTATCTACTTTAAATTACCATGGTTACATTTGGAAAGAAATCACTATTCTGAAGCTTCAGAATCTCAGTTTATGGCCATAGTGCTAAAATATGAAGTACTCATTCAACTTCATTACCTCTACTGGACCTCATCATGGTTTCTATATGCAAAGAGAAGTTATGGATGGGAACCTCTTGTTCGAGATATTTGAATGGAAGTGAGAGGGGAAAAGAATGAGGAACAAATTAAAGATGCTTTATTTTAATATGCAAAGATGAATTATTTTAATATGCAAATATTTCCTTCTTTTCTAAATAGTCTTTCCCCCCCTTTTTGCCTCTTTTATGTTCTTTGGATATAAGGTTGTATTATCTAAAATACAGGATGAAGGAGAACAGAAGAGTTCTTAGTTGCATTTCACAGTCCTTGGGTATTTTGTTGCTAGTGTTTGTTTTAAAACTGAAGTATGTCTCTACTTATAAGTCTTTTGAAATGGACTCAGTTTCCTTCATATTTCTTTTAATAAATTAAGCATCCCTGCTCTCTCCACCTATCTCTTATGATACTCTCCATATGTTCAACAGCAGTGGAAGCAATTTTGCTTTCTTTTACAGTTTGCTAAATGTATTTAGTGTTTGAATCAATATTGAGGTTTGCTATGTACAGTTGTGGTCAAATCTATGATAAATTATCTTTTCATCAGTGTTATTAAATGTAGCACTCAGGCAATTTGTCAATTAACATTCTGTCATCCTGGGAGAATTTGTATGAAACTGGATTATACTTGCATAAAAAATTGCTGTACTTTCATCAGGTTCTAGCAAATTACACTTAGGATTAAACTTCTTACCTCTCCACTTCTTTCCCCTTTCCCCAACAAATTTTCTCCTTTTCTCCTTTCCTCCTTTCCTCTCCTTCTCTGTTGATACACTCATTATTTTCTGAATGAATGCCAACACCATAGCAGATTTTTCAAAGACTCATAGCAGCAGACATTTTGAGCTGTGGCTTTGACAGATTGCACATTTTGAAAGTGTGATACTGTAGCAAGCTTTTTAGTAAATTTGGCAGACTACATACTGTCTTGAAATCCACTGATGAAAAGTGAAAAATCTATTAGATGTAGGTTGGCAGGATACATGTGACCTGCTGACAGGCTGTGCACATATTTTATTTGATTCCAGGAGCAAGGGATCCAATTCTCAAGGGTTTATGAAGAATTGCAGTAAATGTCACTTACAGAATGAAAAAAGAGACAGTCGTGGAGGAATTAGATTGAAGGAGATGACTAAAGAGTTGTAAAACTCCTTGTCTTACATATAGGGATTTTACTGAAATTATAGTTGGTAAAGAATAGAGAGAAACCATGATAGTAGTGTATGATATGTTGCTAAAGAGCTGCTTTGATTATCCCCCCTTCCTGGAAAAAGAATTTGCAACAAGATAAAAGCCTTTCATTTTCTAGTGCTCAAATTACAGGCTTCCACTTGTGATTTTGAATCTCCATTTTTGATGCCGAGGCTGGGATACTCAGCATCCCATGAGTGTTCTGTGAGAAACAGCTCAGCTTCCAAAAGCAGAGGGGTTTTTACAAGCCTTTACTTGCAGGCAGAGTGCTGCTTGAAGATATTCTCCTTGTGGCTTTAAAATCTTTTACCTTTCTTGGTGGTTCCTCATAAGGTGTGTCTGTTGCATCGTGGCTTGTATGAATGGGTATCAAAGGTAATATTCAGTGTGTATGGACACCAGAAGCTGCCTCTGTCTGTCTGTGGCTAACCTGTAGTATCAAGAGTTTAGTTTGAATACCCAGGTCATAATACTGCCTGTGATAGGGTGATACTGAGGTGATAGAATATGCTCCATCCTTGACTATATATTTTGACCTCCACCTTTCTATTGGCACTGGCTTTTGGCACCCTGTGGTTAGGTGGATCAAACTGCTGATCTAAGTGAAAACTAATTATTGCACAAAAGAAAAAAATGTTACTTCACAGCTGGATCAGGAGGCTTGATGTGGCTATTAGTACTGATGCAAGGAGAGGAGGAAATACACTGTTAGGGCAGGTAAAGGGCAGAACTACAATTTCAACAGTGGCTTCCCTTTGCAATTTTTTAATCCAGTGAAGTGTGTTAATTGGAGAAATAAATAGCTTGACTAATTCTCTCTAACACTGAGATTAGACTTGGGATGGTATTCAAACAAATGTGTAAAACTGGAGGCACCCACATTGCCCCTCATTTCAGTGTAAGTGAATCTTAACAACTGCTTTTTTACTCCCCTCATAAAATTTCTACATTAGATAATGAGAATGGAATATTAAAACAGATCTTCCCAAACCAGATATCTGGTTATCAGATTTTTTGTCTTTCATGGAAATATACTTCATCATATGTTCCCATTCGGTTTCAGGTCTCAAGGAAAGTGGGGGTACTGCTTTTATGTTTGGGGATTTCACAAATTATGCATTGCAAAAAAAAAAAAATAGGTTGTTCTAATTCTTTAGTATCCTAAAAGGAGAACACTTCTTGCAAACATGTAGCCTTAGCACTGACCACATTGTGATGTACTAGTAAAGAAACCCATACAAAAATTACATATTATTTTCTGATTAACATTTGCACATGCAGGCCAAAGCAGATGTATTTTTCATGTCTATTCCTTTCTTTGTAAGCTTAGGGACATTAATTGTGGAAAGGAAAGATGCATAAAAAAACATGAAACAAAGACTCTTTAACAAGAGATAGGAATATAAAAAAAGTAAAACTCAAAACTACTGAATTTGGAGTCTATAATTTTGATTTTTAATATTCAGGCTTGTTCCTACTCCTAATATTACTTTTGTGTCTCAAAATATGAAATAATGAAAGTGTTTCTCAGAGGAGAAACAAGAATGTATGGGTTATGATCCATAATGAATTCTGTAAGTTAAAGCCCTGGCTTCTTCCGTTTTAGATTTGTGTAGACGTAGACTGTTTTAGGGACACATTTTTTGTTTTAGAAAGAACAGTGGCTTTGTGGAGACAGTGTAACTTAATCTGTCACGGGGACTGCAGATGGAAGTGTCCTAAGGGACTGGAGGAATCTATAGTTTCTGTGAGCAGGCTAGAATGTAAAGGAGAGAAATTACAGGATTTTAAAAATGCTTGTAAGGACACTCATACTGTGTGTTTTCTTATCAGACATTGCCAATTGCTGATACACAGCATGGATTTGTCCTATAAGACACTTTTACACAGAAGCTAGAAATTCAAGAGACGGGCTGCACAATTTGTATCCTGCTGAACAATTCTCCTGACCACAAGGAAAGGATCTGAGGATCCAAGGAAAAATAGGTGATAGGGAAAAGTGGTCAGATTTCCCAGTTGGTTTCTGACTTGTGAAGTCCCCTTGGCAGTGCACGTGTCCTCACATCTTGCCCCAGCCTTGCATCAGAGACTGCTTGATGCACATGGGTTAGGCAGCCTGGTGCTGATGTCTGAAAACACTGGAGAAGGAAAATTACAAATATGTGATATAGAAATAAAGGGAAATAAAGATGAAGAGATAATGTTGGGGAGATAAAGGGAGATAAAAGTGAAGAGATAATGTTAGGAGGGAAGTTAGGGACATTGGAGTAAAGTGAAATGGATATGTATGGAAGAATGGAGAAGGAAGTTTTTGGATTTTGGCACCCTTCACCTTGAAATATAGCAGTAGCAGATATCTGTGCTGAGGTTACAGAGATACTAAAGCTGTCAGATTCATAAGATTGGGTCTGACAGGGTAAATGGTAGTACATAATCAATTATAAAAATCAAGATGGCATTTTATTTCATGATTTGTATTATAAAGGAGGCATTTATAAAGAGCTAAGATGATATTTTTTTTGTTTGCTATGAATAGGATAGCATTTTTCTTGGAATTTTCAGTATATGCTACCATGAGGGACAGTGTATCAAAAAAGCACAAAGTTTTTTGTTTTGCTCCGCTATGTTGGCTGCTGGTTTAAGTATTAGTTTAGACTAATGTACCACCCATCAATCAGAACTCCCATGTCTTCCTACTTTCCTTTGTTGTCATCTTCAGTCTTGAACTGGCATGTTCCAAATATGTGTCAGTCTTTAATCAGTGTAACCAGAATGGCATTCAACCTTTTACAAGTTTTAGTGTACTTTTTCTGAACTGACATCTGATCTGTCAAATTCACACCTCTTCAAAATGTGAAGATGTAGGCAACAGGGTTAGTATAAGAATTATGTAATTGTGAGACAAAATTTATAAATGCTTTTCAGAAAATTATTTTTTTAACAAAAGATATTATAATACTGTCATTACATAATTTGAATTAAATGTCTGTGTCTTTTAAAATTAGTAGTTCCCACATTTCAAATTATTATCCCAACATAAATACCTGTAATCATCACCCTTATAACTGACGCACTATCTTCAGGGAAAATATAATTCCATTTATTGCAGCTCCATGTGTGTAAGGAGCAAGATAATTGTGAACAGCAAGGATTAACTTCCCAAAGCATAAAAAAGAAAAAAAGAAAATCCTTCATAGAATTTGTAACAGTGGTCCTTTTCATAATAGTGGTCCTTTTTTTCCTTTTTTCCTTTTTTCCTTCCTTCCTTCCTTTTTTCCTTCCTTCCTTCCTTTTTTCCTTCCTTCCTTTTTTCCTTCCTTCCTTTTTTCCTTCCTTCCTTCCTTCCTTCCTTCCTTCCTTCCTTCCTTCCTTCCTTCCTTCCTTCCTTCCTTCCTTCCTTCCTTCCTTCCTTCCTTCCTTCCTTCCTTCCTTCCTTCCTTCCTTCCTTCCTTCCTTCCTTCCTTCCTTCCTTCCTTCCTTCCTTCCTTCCTTCCTTCCTCCCTCCCTCCCTCCCTCCCTCCCTCCCTCCCTCCCTCCCTTCCTTCCTTCCTTCCTTCCTTCCTTCCTTCCTTCCTTCCTTCCTTCCTTCCTTCCTTCCTTCCTTCCTTCCTTCCTTCCTTCCTTCCTTCTCATTCATTCTTTTCTTTTCGTTCTTTTTCTTTTCTTTCTTTCTTTCTTTCTTTCTTTTTCTTCTTTCTTTCTTTTCTTTCTTTCTTTCTTTTCTTTCTTTCTTTTCTTTCTTTCTTTCTTTCTTTTCTTTCTTTCTTTTATTTCTTTCTTTTATTTATTTATTTATTTCTTTCTTTATTTATTTATTTATTTCTTTCTTTCTTTCTTTCTTTCTTTTGTTTCTTTCTTTCTTTTCTTTCTTTCTTTCTTTCTTTCTTTCTTTCTTTCTTTCTTTCTTTCTTTCTTTCTTTCTTTCTTTCTTTCTTTCTTTCTTTCTTTCTTTCTTTCTTTCTTTCTTTTCTTTCTTTCTTTCTTTCTTTCTTTCTTTCTTTCTTTCTTTCTTTCTTTCTTTCTTTCTTTCTTTCTTTCTTTCTTTCTTTCTTTCTTTCTTTCTTTCTTTCTTTCTTTCTTTCTTTCTTTCTTTCTTTCTTTCTTTCTTTCTTTCTTTCTTTCTGTGATCTTAGAGGTTTTTTCCAACTATGACAATTCTGTGATTCTTTGATCCTGTAACACTATGGCTAGAGCATTTAGAATCAGAAAATATATGACTGAGTAGAAGTGGAAAATCTATGACTGAATTCACAACTTCTGTTAAAAAGACATGAATCCTGAACTCCCACTTCATGAAAGAATTCCATGACCATTCCTTGTCCAAGCAAGTCTAAGCTGGAAGGGTAAAAAATTTCACCTGTGTCAATATCTGTTCCTCTGTGAAGAAAGGAGTACTAGAATGGTGGGCTAGAGACATCACAGAAGAACGAGTAGAAACCTAAGTGTGGACGCTGATGTGAATGTTACTGGAAGAAAAGGGATGCTTGTGGGCTTCGTGTTATTGGAAGAAGTGCATCAGCAGCACTTGACAGAAGGATCATACCCCAGAACAGCGAAACCACAAAGGAATTATTGGATTTTCTTGTCAATATAAAAATGCCACGTAAAATGTTTAGCTACTCATTTACATGACTCTTCTCCTAATAAAAGGCCCTTTGAATTTTATGAGCTATTTCATTGAATTTGAAAGTGTAGGCTTAGGCTGTAAATTTAAAATGGCCTCTCTGTCAGTTGAAGAAGTGTTGTATTGCATTGCCAAAAATCTTTAACACCAATGATATGAGCTGTCATTTTGATTACAAAAGGAAGGTCTGCAGGGAGTTGATAATAGTAGCTCTAATAAAGAATGGACCATAAAAGACCAGAGGATTAAATATAAATTATAATTGTACTTTAATTTACAATTGTTGCCTTACAAAATGTTCTCAAAGGAATCTTTTCAATACAAGTCATCCATACAGCTGTTCTTAAAGGAAAAAGGGACTCTGGCAGAATGAAGCATTGCATTTTACCTGCAGGCAATAAAAAATATTAATTTTTTTTTCCTTTAGAATACATTGCAAAAATAAAAGATTTGAAATCCCCAAAAACACACCTCGAATAAAAGAATTGGGAGAGCCTGTGAGCCCAATTGTCTTTCTCAGCAAAATGTAGTCTCTTCATTTATTGCATCTGGGAGCAATATCGTATTGACCCCAGGCAGCATCAACCATAAAGTTAAAGTGACAGGACCATGTTCCTCAAGGGAGGACATGAGGATGCTTCTTATATTTGCATCAAAGATCAAAGCAGGATTTGGGATGGGTGCTGACTGAATGTACAAAATTCAAGGGACATTGAAGGTTAATAGCTCTAATTAGTAGTGTATCAGACTGCTTTAATAGCAGAATAAGAGTTTCATATAGGGTGACGTAAAGAAGGGAGGTTTTGTTTTTGATATTTTCTTTTGCTTTCTGCTATGAAATAAAACGAAAAACCAGGTGGGTTTTTTTGTTTGTTTGTTTTTTTGTTTGTTTGTTTTTTGTTTGTTTGTTTGTTTGTTTTGTGATTTTTTTTTTTTAAATTATTATTATTTTTTCCTGGCCTGGTCAATATATAACACCTCTCACCTTTTAAAACAACTGAAGACTATAAAATAATTTTCAGAGTATGGCAAAGAGCTATTTGCATTATCAGATAAGTGATAATTTGTGATTAATTAAATCCTTTCTGTATATCAGGAATGGGTAAATCAAGTCCTGTCCGCAGGTCATTAATAGTGGTCCAACTCCCTGGGTGCTGAGCACCAGGAGTGCTTGTTGCAGTCTGTCATCCTGATTCCTCTTTCTCTCCATGCACTAGGGCTGTAAACACAGAGGTATTAATATTTAGACTGCAATCAAGAGACCATGCTGGTTTAAATCATCCTATTACCATATTTATTTCTTTTTGTTTTCCTTTCCCATGGTGAATTTAACTATCTGTTGTTTTATGTAATCTTTTAAAGAAAGCCTCAGTTTTAGAGATTGTACAACGAGAAGTAAACCACTTAAAAACCACACAAACTGGAGTGGATAAAATGTTCCCATCTGTTGCTTAGGCAATTTAAAATGTTGAACACTGAAAGTAAGGCTATTTAATACCCTTTAAATTTTCACAGAAGATTGACTAAAACTGATATTATATTATATTTTCCCTTTAATTCTAATGCATAAAGAGAAAACTAAAGTTCAATGACTTCTTTGTTTTTGCTGCAGTTTAAAATTTGTCTTTTAAATTGCAAAAAAACAACTGGCTTAGAGAAATTATCAGGAAACAAATTAGTCATGACTACAGTGTAAAACTGTAACATAATATACCTAAAAAATTTATTTATGCCTTTCTCTGTTGGCTAACATAAGACTCACCTTTTTCTATCTGTAAGCTTTCCCAGCCTTTGAGCTCAAGCCAGGTAATACTTGGGGGATGCACAGATAAACTTAGAAGGGCTACTTGATACCAGATGGCCCTGAGGATCTTGTGGAATAAGTATGTGTTTCAAAAGAGAAGCCACAAATGAAAGAAAAAAGTGCATGTTTACATTGGCCTTTGAGTTGGCATAGCAGGATGGGCAGAATGGAATTGTCTGAGCATTTTGAAGGTGGACATATGAAGTTACACATGACATGAGCTGGGATTCTTTGTTTAGAAGGTTTGCATAATACCTCTTAAAACAAATGGGATATTTTGCCTACCCAGTTGAATGGAATAATGTGAATTTGTTTGATTCTCCCTGGAGAAGCAATAAGCACATATAAAATATGGGATTAGTGTGGATTGGCAGCAGTACATAGCAATACTCAATGAAGGAGTTATTCTGGGAGACTTGTCCAACACAGCAGTTCTCATTTTTAGCCATTTTTCTGTATTTCTGTGTCTTTGTATTTCTATATCTCAAAGTAGTCTATGTGATATTTTTAGCAGGTTTTGAGGATTGTGCTTCACCGATGCTAAATTTTCTTATTAACACTGGAAATATGACCAGAGAAAAGAACAGGTTTTGGATCTCTCCTGCTTACCACATTAAAAGCTGTACAGATATTGGAACATTGCTCTTATGGGAAATCTGAAGGTGTACATTAATCTTTTAATTAATAATTTAAAAGAAAAATGGTTCTGTTTATGCATATGAGCTTATTCTTAACAGGGTGATCATAATGAAATGCAAAGGACAAAAAAAGCAAGTCTGAAATAGCTGTAACAGCATGCTGTATCTGTGGCCAGATTTCAGACATTTTCTGTATGTAATTAAAATTCATTATGTCTTTGTACAAGAGCTTATTTAGGAAGACTGACATGGGGAAGTTACTTGAACAATTCGACTTACTACATTTTTGTGTATATAGTAGTTTTTGACACTAGACTGAACGTTCAGAACTAACAATGGCTTTACCTTTTAATTTCCCACTGTAGCCACAACAAAATTTAATGTAATTTAAAGACAATTCTAAGTGTTTTTTATTAATTCAATTCAGTCAATTAATTTTTAAAAAACAAATGTTATTTTTAGTTATTGCCTTTATAAACACTTCCAGTAAAGACTGTGTTGGTGTAAAACCTGGGAACAGTGCCTCACTCTTTATTTATTGGTGTTATTGATGTGAGATATTCCAAGTTTTCTTATAAACCAGTGGCTCTGTCCTGCTATCCTCATCTTGAGTTTCCAGACTCGCTTTTCATTTAGGAAAGAACCAGCCACCTAATTCTCTGGCTCTACTTATGTTTATCCTTTCAAGGTCATTTTTATTAGCTACAAGCACAGACACAGATGAGGCAGAAGCAGGGGGAAACAGGGAGGGGAGAAGAATATTAGCCAGCCTGTAAATATCGAGGCCACAAGCACAAGCTGGTACTTTACTCCATGTTAACTGATTGATAAATTTTATGGAGGTCCAGTAGTTAATTTCACTCAATTAATGCATATTAAGGCACATGGCCAAGAAAATCAAGGTGGTAATGCTTTTCTCCACACTGAGTACACTTACGCACATGAAATACAAATCTCTTTGATCAAAGCCACCTAGATACTGTATTAAGCACATCTCCTCAAGGTACCTGGTTTAATTGTAACAGCTGTCCTGAATTTTTTGGCTAAGAAAGTATCTGTGGAGAGCTTAAGGTCCACAACTTGCAAGATAGAGAGGAGAGTTAAATCAACAGCTGTCACATATGGGCACGCTGGAATTATATCAGAGTCCCTTCCACTTTTCCCATTCCCTAGTCCCCCATGAAGTCTACAAACATTTCATTAAGAAAAAAAAGAAGTAATAATAATGAGCTGTCTTAGCACAGGAAATATGGACCAAAATGAAGTAGGGCCTAGATCATTATTTTTAGCAAAGCGCTTTGACTGTCTTTGTTCTGAAAACACAGCTAAGAATTGGCCTCTGTAGGAAGTAGAAGAGCCCTGCTGATACTGGATTGATGCTTTCCACAGGAATTCGATCTGCAGAGTTTTGGCCACAAAAGCAGCTGCCACTATGGGCTTTCCCCCCCCTCCCCCTCTGTGGGTGTGTTTTTCAGGAGGCCAGCTGCTAAATTAGAAGCTGTGGTTTGTATTCAATGTGGGGATGGAAGAATCTCTACTAACTTTCAATCTAGTTGCTTATGTTGCAGAGTGGGTTGTATTTGAGGTGTTTTTAGCATTGCAGAGTGATGGTTCTGCAGCAGATTGAGAGAAGACTGCCTGTACCAATAAGGCACTGCTTCTTTAGCTCAGAAGGGGAAAGCTGAATGTTGATTTCTTCCTATGTTTAGGATATGATGAATGAAAACCATACCTTATGCATTCTGGGATCTATGCCTGAATTGATCAGGCCAGGGAAAACTGAAGCAAATGGAAGCAGCCTGTTAAGGATTCTGCTTAAAAAGGGAATTGAAATATTTTTGTCAGCTGACAGAAGTGTGTGAACACCTAATGATACTAGTTTTAATTCTGTCTAACAGTTATCTTACAAACAGCTAAGAGCTTAGTTTGTTCTGTTTATTCTTGGTTTCCGTGACTTCTAAGGAAAAAAGAGGCAAAGGAAGGAACTGAAACTGTCTGAAAAGCTGAATCCACTAAAATGGGTAGAATGTCTACTTGTCTTATCAGAGGGGTATTAATACCTCTTCTTCAAATTGGAAAGATGGGAAATTCTTAAAAAGCAGACAATGTGTATAATCCTGTGAGGGTGTTCCATTACACATATAGTTAGAGGAGAATCCAGCACTGTTGACTATCATTTAGTTGAGCCTAATCTGTCTACTTCTCTGTCTTAGTTTCATAAAAGAATTTATTTGATGTCAACAATTGAAATTGTGTCCAAGCCTATATTAATTTTGATTTAGGAGTGTTCTATGTCATATATTTTTACTGTTCATGGAATTCACCAAATTGAATTGGACCTGAAATCCATTTGTAAATTCATTCTGCTTATTTTTATGAAGTTTGTGTTTGGTAGAGCTTAGATCCTAAATAGAAGCCTTGTAGTGGTGGTTCCACATACAAGTATTCATATGGCTTACACTACAGGTGGAAACGAATCTTTTCTCTGGGTTAACCACAATGATTCATGAAATGGAGGCACACACTATAGGAAACTACAGCAACAAGATTTCTTTAGGGCCCTCTCAAACTGCAGCATATGGATGTCCTTTTAGTCCTCCCCAGAGATTTGTAAGCACGTGCCAGAAATAAACAGCTGACCTAAGGAAGAGAATTCTCCCCTGTGCATCTGCTTGGGTTATAGGTTTATGGCAGTAACGAGCTGTGGAAATCAATCTTTTGTAATCTTTGCCCTTTATGCTTTACTCAGAGGGCTGCTGTCACATCTATAAATAATCCTTTTGTGGATCTGTTTGAAGATAAAAGGGGCTGGCATGCAAAAAAGCTTTGCCATGCTCTCCAGTTACTTATAAAAAACCGAATGCACAAAAACTAGGGTGTTTTGCCTTCACCTTATTGATTTAGACGTTCTTTCGTACAAAATCCTGTTAATGTAGATTGCATTTTCAAGACAGGGCTTACAGTAAAGGCAAAAATTAAAAATTTATATTGCCTATAAAATTCTAACAGAATAAATCTATCCAATTGTATCTTGCAAGCAAGGACCGGATGAATAGAGGTAACACAAATAAAATGTAACAACTTGCAGGTATAGCTGTTTACATTTTTGGACTGTATATCCTGAAAGATAGCTTTGAGGAGAGCAGGAAGAAGGGGTGTTATAATTCTTATATAATTTTGAAGTTTTTATATGGCTCATTTTTTCCAGCCTCAACTATGATAGCTAATTGAAAGCTAGCAATCCTAAATTGAGAAAAAAAATCTGTTAGCATGGATCCCTTTCCAGAAATGCATACATTATATGGTGAGCTCATTATCTTTTTTCCGTAGCAGCACGTATTTTGAAGTCTGTTGTTTTGCTCCATCGTGATCCCTTCTTCTGCTCCAGTGGCAAAGGCTCTTTCCCTCAGTAGTAGCCTGACCAGTGAAAAAAGAACCTGATATGGAACAGCCAGGTTTCACCAGTGGTACTGTTTCTCCCTTGCTGCCTTTGCTTTGTTCTCTTGGTAGAGCAGGAACTTTCCATATGTATCTTGGTAACGGGCCATGGATGGAGGTTCATGGTTTAGCTGCTCTTTAGTGTCCCTTATCTTTAGGGATAATAGTGGCCCCCAGTCAGACCTCCATGTCCTTGTAGTAAAGCACTGATGGCTGGAGAGCCCTGTAACTGCATATGGAGTGAAGCAAAGACTGTTTCACTCCACAATTAAAGCTCTCCCCTTGTGGGTGGTGAAAAGCAGGGCAGCCTTTACCTTGCAGCCTCACTGGTGATTGAACTGACCTTATGATGAGTCTGTGTTTTGTCTTTTTGTTGCTTTCTCTATTCAGTGCATGCTGGGTCTCTGTGGAATCAGCATTTGTCCTCTTTCTGAGGTGGCAGGGACTTTTAATGATGTGGAAATCCAACTTTTCTCCAACCTTTCTTTCACGATGCTAAGATTGCCCGTTTGACTAGCCTCACGAAGCCTTGTGTTATCATTTCCCAATTTGGGATCACATCTTGAAAGACATGCTAATATAGGTGCTCTGATCTTATTATAGGTTGCTTTCATGAGGTATGAGCTTACATTTAACCCCCAAACCAACAAATTAGACAATGGAACTTTGAACTGCTAAGTACATCTCTTACATAAGTGGGTAGGGGATGGAAATGCCACCTAACCTGTCACGGTTAGGTCACCTGTCCTAAACCAGGACATAACCAAAGATCAGTTGGTTCTGTGAAGCCCAGTAATGCTGAGAAGAGACTGAGTTTGAGCCAACACATGGTGCTACCAGCTACCTGCTCCTGTTTTCTTATCTGCTGTCTTGGGTACCACTGTTGCTCTTAGCATACTTAAGATCAACACTTTTAGTTAAGTGAATGCCTTTAAGTTTCACTGACTTTTAAATTTAGAAGAGAGATGACTTACTGGATGATATTTATAAAATGAATGTACTCCTTTTAATCTTCTCAAGAAGTGTCAAAATCACCACTGCTCACATGCCTCACCTGTAGCCAACATTCTGATGCAGTGAGCTATGCAATATCAGTGAAACAAACATTGAAGTCCTCCAAAAATCTGAGAATCATATTTGTTTAGGGCAGGTGAAACAGCAATGCAAGTTTAAAGAGAAAGGGTATAGTGCAGAAAGATTTTTTAAGCAACATACTCTGCAAATCTTCCTTTGGTACAATCAATTGAAAACCAGTGATAGCACCATAAGCAGCTCCATATTGTGATTCTGTTTGTGTGCAAGCATGAAACTGATAAGCAGGCAAATGTCTGCTAAAAAGGAACTACTTGTAGGAGCTACAAAATACCTTCATAAAACTCCTCCTCTGATTACAGGTCATCATTGTTCCTTGCTAAGTGTGTGTGGTTGGCTGTACTGGGTTTGCTAATCCTCAAGATATTTAAATAACAGACCTCTCTGAAATGCTGGAATTAGTTGATTCTTCTAATCACAGGTCTGTGTAAAGCTGTCAGGAGACTGAGAAAAACTGGAACTTCAACCCTAGTTTGTAGCTTCAACAAGAAGTGTGTTACTGGTATATTAGGATAAACTGCAGATAAGAAGTATCTTTAAGCATTTGATGCTGATTTAAAACTGAAATTCTCAAACCCGTGGAAGGTCAATTAGCTTTTGCCTTGACCTTTCTGAATATTTAGTATAGTATTGGTTTTAATGGCATGCACACCTGAAAAAACTGTTTAGAGTCCTCATTCTTCAAAGACTATATAACACCCAACAGTACAAGAACATCTGGAAAGAGAAAACAAATGTAAAGGCTTTAGACAAACATATCATGCTTTACTGTTGACTTAATGAAGTCAGACATACGAAACTTCATGTTCCTAAAGGGATGTGTTGGACTGCAAATAGAAAACTAAAATGGAGAAATCTGAACTGTTAATTTCCATCCTACATTATTAGATCAGAAATACACTGATCTGAATAGGAGCTGTAAAAATGCATAATGCCTTTTGACAGAGCTCATAAATCATGGACTATTCAAGGCTATTAAAACAAATTTCATTCACATTGGCAGAGCTATTTCTAAAATACTTGTGTTAACTAGTGCTTTGTCCTTTGTTTTGGAAAAGATGTTTTCCCTTCCCAAATTGTTCGTGTTATTTTAATAACTTAATTTCATACTCAAATCTATAAAGAAACTACTTTTTCTAATGCAGTGCTTCTAAATTTATTTATATATGAAGTATAATGCTTTTAAAGTCACAACAAAATGCTGCAGGTAAGACCTGTGTGTGCAACGATATTGTGACAGTGTCCATAAGGCTGTAAGACAGAGATGTAAACGTAAATATTTATGGTTGTTTTCTTTTTCTCTGGAGTTATTAATGTTCATTGTTTTGATTTTATTTATGCCTAGATTTAAGAACACACTCAGATAAATTATCCTGGAAATGCTACATAAAAAGTTTTGATTCTAACAGTCTTGCTCAGAATCTTATGTTGCATAATACTTTCCACTGAGACCCATTAGTTAAATATTACTCAGAATTAATAAATATCAAAATTTTCTCCATTGATTGCATAAGACACCTTGCATGACTGAAGACTGTTCACATGAGATAAGACTGTTCATATGAAAAAAAGGCTTAATCTTTATTTTCTTTGAATATCCTGAAATCTGACTGGAAGGTTCTACAATACTATACCTTTTTTCCTTTAAAAAAACAAAATCACAAAACAACAGCAACAAAAAAAACCCACCAAAAAGCCCAATAAAAATTTGTATGACTTGTTGGAAAAGAGACAAAGTTTCTTAAAATAATAGTCTGTTTCTTTGGGACTTCATGTATGCAATATGAAGACTTCACTGCGAAAACGAAACTTTGCTAAGAAAACAAGAATAAACCTCTTATTCTTGGGGGTAAAAGAAAAGGAAAGAAAGAATGATTCAGTTGAATATCTCTGTATGATGATAGCATTTATTGACCACTTGTTTTTTTCAAGAATGTCAAAGCATTTTACAAAATCTCATATAGCAAGCTCGCAGCTAAACATCTAAAGTATGTATTAGTACCTCTACTTTATGGAAAAAAGAGAGAATACTTGATCAGACACTGATTTCCTCATGTTAAACACAAAGTCCCTGGCAGAGTAAGGAAAATAAACAGGACTCTTCATTTCTTGTTCCTAGTTTTAGGCATGGAAGAGTCCTGTTTTCAGGCCTCAGGGTGAGATTTTTTTTTTGTGAGATCTATTTGGCAGTCAGCGTATACATATTTTTTGACTTCTTCAAGTGGTCTTCTGAAAGAGTTAAAATCCAAAGAAATGGAGATTTTAGATTTTTTGTAATGCTAAATTTACTTTCAGTGCAGCATTAATGCTGTTTAATTGATTCTGTTCCTGTCTATATGTTACCTAATATGTCCTGTCTTCCTTAGGTTTTTTAATACATCAGGGTGTATTTGGTCCAGAGTCTTGATAACTGAAGATATCCTTATATTTAGGATTTAAAAATTGCATTTAAATAAGAATATAAATTGTTTAGGGGGAGATAGTTTTCTCTGATATTCTGTGATTGTAGTTTATGACTTCTCTAGCTCTAAAGCTGATTTTAATATTTTTCATTAAATCTAGAATATTCTTTCTTCCCAAGATCCCTGCCTCTTCATTATAAGCATTTCCATCAATGACAGGATCAGAGCACATTTTTAATGTTAAATAGGGTAGACGGCTAGAAATTAGTACTTAAAGGGTGAAACCATTAGTATTTCTGAGTGCTTCTATATATTCATCACTGCTCGATACAGATCAGTATTAATAATAGGAGCAGCCAGACATAATCCATCTGCTGGATATTCCTTTTCTCTCTAGGCATTGACTGTCTTGTCTTCTTTTTCAGACACTCCCTGCTCCGGTCTCGAGACAGGAAATCCAGACATGGCCATTCATCAATGCTGCTATAATCTGTCTGATTTTATTAGCTTTTGAATTTTATCACCAAAATGAAAAGGAAGGGGGGGGGGGGGGAAAGACCCCAGAAGTTTAATTCTCCTATATGTATGAATACTCCTTAGTACAGCAGATTGGGATGAGTCAAAATTAAGAAGTAAAAAGATACCTGGCAAATTGACTTCCTTTCCACCCTCCCCCCCTGGTTTAATCAGATTCGATGGCAAGGTACACTTGATTATATACTGAATAGACAGGGTCAGATAAAACTCTCAGGGAGACTCTCCTGTTCAGAGAGGACACTCTTGCTTTCTAACTCCTCAGAAAGGAGTCCAGGTGTGGATGGATGCACTTCTAGTCCCAGACTCAGTCAACAGTTTATGTCTAAAGGATTATACATGCATGATCAATACTTTATATCACTGAGCTAAGATTTCAAAGTTTATCAAGATTAATAAATCAGTTACCAAGAATCTGTTGTGGCAAGGAATCTCTCAGCCTTGAGGAGTAATCTTGAGGCACATGCCTACTCAAAGAGAGATCCTGATGCTATTTCAGGTGACCTCAATGAGCCCTGGACTGTTCACTATTTACAGAGTAAGATGATTGCCTTATAGTCTTACTTGCATAGCAGCAAGGTGTCTAGGTTGGTGTTTCAGACAGCCCTTGAATACCATGTTGCCATCTGTCCCTCAAAATCCATTATAGGCTGGGCAGCTATCATGATCCCAAACGGTGGCTGTGGCTTAAGCACAGGGCAGGAGAACACCACCACCACAGGTCCCAAACATAAAAAGGACATGGATCTGTTGGAGTGAGTTCAGAGCAGGGCCACAGAGATGATCAGAGGGCTGGAGCACCTCTCTGAGAAGACATGCTGAGAGAGTTTGGGTGGGGCTCTGAGAAACCTGACCTATTGGAAGGTGTCCCTGCCCATGACAAGTCTATTGGGACCTTCAACAATTCAATGACTCCACACATTTGGGGTAGAGACTTTGCTGTATTTTTAAATGCTTGCACAAATGGTTATAGGTAAGCAGGTCTCATACAAATGATAATTTTGTACTTGACAGACTAAACTGCATGTATCAGCTAGCAGAGAGTTAAAATTTTCACTATAATATAGAAAAATTATTTGCAGTTCTGGGTTCAGATAGTTTTATGTCTATCTAAATATATGTATATTTAGATACATATATATCTATATATCTAAATAAGTATAAAATTAGTCCATTTTCAGATTTATGCAACTTCTAATGAATGGTTATCCTCTGGAAGATTCTGGACGTTTTTCATAATTTCACAGCTCCATTTAGAAGTATTTTCAGTAGTTTTTGTACTGCTGGTGTGAGAGAGAAAAGGTGATTTTAGAACTGAAAAAAAAATGTTTTTCCTTATTTCTATGCATCTTACATATAGAAGCACCTAAATACAGCTGAATAACTAGGCAATTCAGTGCCTATAAATAATAAAGACCATTGGATCTTTTGATACTATGCCATCTGTATGTAGAGTTTCTATGTTGTCATGCATCTGTATGGCATTTAGTACATGTCACTTAGCTGAATGAATGTTGTTTTGAATTTGTGAAGTAAACTGCAAAGCAAGGGACATTCCTGTGGAAAATGATTACTCTGTGGAGCTGTCCATCTGCTTCATCTGCCAAGATGCTCACTCAAAGTCTTGATCTTTAGAAGCAACATAAGAGTAATAAATTAACTTTCAAGAACATATTTATTCAGTTCTCCTTCTGCAGGGTATTTGAGTGTCAGCCCAGTACATATCTGCTCTCTTCTGTGGAGATAACAAATGTGAGCATTACGGAACAGAATCTGGAAAAAACAGCAAATTGATGGCTTTCAAAAGAGGCAGATTAATTTTGGAGCTTCATTGATTCCATGACAAAGTTATAGCATTCAAAAGTGGAACAATGATAATGGTATTCTCCCAGCATGATATAGAGCAATCTGTAGTAGAAGCATTGCAATGTGGTTTGCCTTTTTTTCATAAATTAACTTTGCATTATAGTGTTAAATGCCATTACTGTGGCTTTAGTGATTTTGCACTCGGGTATAGTATGTGGAACAGAGCAGTAAATATTCTATCAGTGAAGATCAAACCAATTTTGCAGTACCTGATGTGTCTGGCAGCTTGGTGTGTCTGTAATTCTGTATAAAAATGTACACTGTAGCATCTGTAAAGAGTCTAAAGTTTTGTATTGGCCTAGCATAAAACCACAAGCAGTGGACTAATGTGTCTATTTAAGCCTTGCATAAAATGGAGCCTATAAGAAAAGTCTGTCTGTATTTCTGATTCTTCATTGTTTTGAAACCCAAGAGCTCCTCCACTGCAGTTTACTAGAGATGGAAATACAGAAGATATGGTTATGTTTAATATAATCAAGAGAATGAAGATTTGTTTCAAATACCATGCAGTTCAAAACTCAGTCTTTCTAGGTTCACAACATAGACACCAGTGATCTCTGGGGTAGAATGTTTTTATGCAACAACTTTGTCCTCAAAATGCTCATGCAGAAAGTGGGAAACATTTGATCTTTTTGCCCGGAAGCGTACAAAACCAACTTCTCTCTCTTTCAGGATTCAACTCAAAACAATCTGTTTTCAGAGTTCTACATATCTCTTCCTGGAGCTAGAAAAGTGCTAGAAATAAAAGAAGGTGAGATTTATAAAAGAGGAAAAATAGAAGAGGAGGAAGAGAAGAACAAGAAAGTGAGTGCTTGTTCAAATGAGCACCTGGCTTTTAATTTGGTTGTCAGTGAGGTCCTCTGTGGTTGAAGAGCAGTAGGTCACAGGTTTTGCTCCAAGGATTGCTGCTCAAGTAGCATCACATCCAGCAGATCTATGTTGAAACAAACCAGTGCTTTTCAAAAAAGTGAATCAGTCCAGGATGTTAGACTTGTACTCTGAAAGTGCCTACCTGATATTCCAAATTCAGCAAGTGGATAAAAGAGCAATTGTGTTACTGGAAAGCTTTTAGAACTATACAGCATTACATTACAGTATTACAACAGGCTATTTGAAGTAATTACTGCCTAAATTTTGTTTTTAAGCTATAATGAAAGAGACATGAAAGACCAAGGTATTACAGTGGGCACCTTAGAAAAAACACTTTAAGAAATAGGATTGTCTCTTTTCATTGTCTGTTTTAAGTTAATTAAAAAAGTCTTTGATGTCTCTTTATGGAAAAAGGTATTTGAAGTAATAGAGACCTCTAATCAGAGCAGATGGGCACTGTCTTATATGAGGGTATGTGTAAGACTGAATAATAATTTGAATTACATAGATACAGGGTTCTAGGGGGCATTCTTTCTATTTAAGAGACTGCCTGGTTTTGGTGGTTTGACCTTGGCTGGCTGCCAGATGTCCACCCAGTCACTCTCTTACTCCCTTCTTCAAAAGAATAGAGAGAAAAGTAAGATGGAAAAGCTTATGTGTTGAATTAATGATAAGGATATCCCTCACCAATTACTCTCACTGCAAAACAGACTCGACTTGGGAAAATAATTTTAATATATTACCATTTAAATAATGGTAAAAAAAAATTGGGGGGGGGGGGAGAGGAAAAAGTGGGGGAGGGTGTGGGGAAGGGGCAGGGTGGGGAGGATGGTGACAAAGGCAGAAATTAAAACATCTTCCTTCCCCTCCCTGATTTTTTTTCCCAGGCTCAACCTCACTCCTTTTGTTCTTGACTCCTTGACATATCTACTACCCACTTGAGTGGCATGGGCTGGGTGGGCAGTAGGAGTTATGGTCAATGAACAGCAGCTCCTCTCATACTTTTGCCTGGCCTATCATGGGTCCTCTCCACAGACTGTAGTATTTCTGCAAATAACCACCTACTTGTGACCTCAGTGGGCTGCAGTGTGGACACCTGCTCTGCTATAGTCTCTCCATGGGCAGCAGAGAAATACTGACTCCTCTTGTGGTCTCCTCTGGGGGCTGCAGGGAAGTCTCTGCTCCCATGCTTTGGATCATGTCCTTCCCTCCTCCTTTTCTCACCTTGATGTCACAGGGCTGTTCCTCACAACCTTTTATCCCTCCTCATAGCCATACAGCATTTTCCCTCGTTGTAACTTTTTTTCCCCAAGACACCACCATTTTGTCCAAGGGGCTGTGCCATGCCCTGAGGTGGGTTGGTTGGAGCCAGCTGGAACCAGCTGTGTCCAGCCCAGGCATCCCTGGCCTCTCCTCACGTAGGCCACCCCACAGCCCCTGCTGCCAGGGCACCTGCATCTGATGCACTGGTAGCCAAGAAGAAGTAGCACAAATATGTCACAGAAAGAAGAAAGTGAGGACACAGCTATATAAGAATACGTATTCATATACTCACAATATTACTAAGGTTTCCAGGGAGATTTTTTCGTTATTTTTTACAGGAAACTCCGTGGTGACATAAAGTTGGTGGAGTGAGACCTACCAGCACTCTATTCTGCAGCAATTCAACAAATGGGCTGAGTTTAGACATGAGTGGGCATGAAAGTACATCCTGTGATATGCCCATCTTGTGATTTCTTTTGTATATACTTTGTGTTTTGTGGTAGATATTCAAGCATGAATCAATTTCTGTCCTGGAGAGGCAGTCATACAGCAGGGCACTACCTAGAGCATCTCACTTCCAGAGTGGAGGTAAGGTCCTCTATGGACAGATTAGCTCTCTGTCCATTCATGGTATGCATCTAGGATCAAAAACTGGAGTAAAGTTCTTTTGTGGTTAATAAGGAGTGTGGACATGGGGGCCAAGAACCAGGGGAGAGCAGAAAACCAGCCTCTGAGCCTATGCTCTTTTCACCACCCCAAAAGACACTGTCTGGGTCCAGCATTTCTCTCTGAAATTATATTGCTAAGCAGGGTGCACATGGAGTTCTCTTTCTGCTGAGGCAATAGGAACAAAGAGAATGCAATTATTTTTAGTCAGAAATCCCAGTCCCAACATGGAGCTCTGAACCATGATACTTTATTTCTATCCTTTCCCATGCTGATTCTAGAAAATTAGTCTCTAGCATTTACTGGGTTTTCTGGTTGCTTTTTGCTTCCTAAATGCGTAATCAGTGCTCTTATCTCCTTTTCAGGTCTACAGGAAATTTTTCAGCTTGAATGATTTATTTTTGCTCAAGGCTACATAAGAGGGAGATGGCTTCCCTTGTTTCAAGCTAGCTTGTTTAACAAAGGAATATAATTGCTCTGACCTACATACATGCCAGTTAGAGATTAGATAGATAAGAAATTCTGTCTGAAAAGAAGAAATCAGCAGAGTAACTCAGGATGATTTAAAATAAGAGGGATAGAAATGAAATACATACAAATGGGTTGCTTCACTTCCTCAAAACAATATTATTGTATCAAAATCGAGAAAACACAATTCTTAGCTTGAGGACACAGGAAAAATATAGAGAAGAACTTTGTCTATATTCTTGATACAGGCTCCTCTACATAGCTCATAGTGACTGTCTTTTTAGCCATCAAAGTGGTATCTATAGGGCTATTGCAGTGGTCTTGCAAAATTCCATCTACTCCCAAAATGCAACAAACCATGCTAAGGGGAAAGTTAAATGTATCAAATCTGTATTGTTTCAGCTGCTAAGTTTTAATAGGCATCTGCTTCATCCACTGTTACATCATACATAATTTTGCTTCACAAATTTCATATCTTATGTTAATTATAAGCAGAAATTCATTAATGCAGTTATTTTATTTCCCTAATGTTTTACAGAGTTTCCTTATCATTGTAGAATTATAGAATCATAGAATGGTTTGGGTGGGAAGGGACACTTAGACAACACCTCCCTGGGCAGAGATATCTACTTTGAACATTTCCAGTAACTGGGTTTCTCTGGGCAGCCTGTTCCTCCGTCTCACCATCCTCATCATAAAAGTTTTCCTCCTGATTGTCCAGTCTAAACATACACTCATTTAGTTTAAAACCTTTGCCCGTTGTCATGTCCCTAAATGGTCTTTCTCTGTTTTTCTCATAAACCCCTTTTATATATTGAAAGGCCACTATAAGATTTCCCCAAAGCCTTCTTCTCTCTGGGCTGAACAACCCCAGCCCTTTCAGCATTTCCTCATAGGAGAGGGTGTTCCAGCCCACTGCCAATTTTCACGTCTCTGCTCTGGACTCACTCCAACAGGTCCATAATTTTCCTGTACTGGGCACACCAGAGCTGAACATAGTACTCCAGGTGGAGTACTCTGATCAGGGGAGACTAGAGGGGCAGAATCACCCTCCCTCAACCTGCTAGCCATGCTTCTTTTTATGCAGCCCCAAAATAACATCTTTCTCGACTATAAGTGCACATTGCTGGCTTATGTCCAATGCTTTGTTTATGAGCATCCCCAGGTCCTTCTCCTCAAGCCTGCTCTCAATCCATTCATCCTCAAGTCTGTATTGATGTTGGGGATTGCCCTGGCCCATGCTTGGGATCTTGTACTTGACCTTGATGAACTTCTTGTGGTCTTCATGGGCCCCCTCCTCAAAACTCTCGAGCTCCCTTTGGATGGCATCCTTTCCCTATAGTGAATCGACTGCACCACTCATCTTGCTGTTACCTGCAAATTTTCTGAGAGTGGACTTAGTCCCATGGTCTGTGTCATTAATGAAATATTAAATAGCACTGGTCCCACTAGGGATCCTTCAAGGACACCAGTCATTATTGGTTTCCACTGGATACTGCGCCATTGACTGTAACACCCAATTTATTATCCATCTATCAGTCCATCTGTCAAATTCATATCTCTCCAATTTGGTGGCAAGAATGTTGTGGAGGACCATATCAAAGGTCTTTCAGCAGTCCAGGTGAATGACATCCATATCTCTTCCTTTGCTGATTGAGTCACTCTGTTGGATAAGGCCACTAGAATAGTTAGGCACCCCACCTACTTTATTCCAATTAGCTACTGGATAATGTTGATTTAGTCTGAATTTTTATTGTCCCTGTGTGGATGAAACTAAATGTTAAAATACAGGATTTCCTTAGGATGTCATTTTCCCTGTCTAAGAAATAGAAATAGTTGTCTCTGTGAAGAAATTTTTGTATCTGTGTGCTAATATGAGGTGAAAAGATCACCTTTATTCTTCAGGCAAGTCTTTGGAGCAAAAAAAGATATAACTATATGACAGGTAAAAACCCTGCTCTGACTTTAATCTCACCACAGTAGTGATCATGTGGTCCCTTGCCTTGAATTTAGGCCAGAGAACAGCACAAGTAGGTACTCCCTAGCTGAAGCCTGTGCTGGCAGCTGTTCATTGCTGTTATCTTGTGCTAGTAAAGATGAACTTGGAGCAGGTCTGTCTGCCTTTTTTCACCTGCAGCCTCATCTACAATTCAAAGAAACATTTGCTGGGAGACATTAATTTCTGCTAATGTGCTCTCTGAGAGTTAACTACTCATCAAAGCTTGTTATCTCAGCATCTTGAATAGTCAGTGGAGATGCAACTGGTACCTCCCCAGGGTGATTTACCCTACTGGGTTTAGGCATCCAGACAGAGAAGGTGCAAAACATTCTCTAGAGAGATCAGTCTCTCTATCTGAACAAATTTGAACAAGTATGCTTCATGCCCTTGAATTGATGGTCGCTTTGTGTCAGTTTTATTTGTATATTTCATATAGGACTGGTCTTTTTTTTTTTTTTTCCCTTGAGCCTTTCCAGAGAGGAGGTCTTGTTAATACAAACTCTTTTTACCCATAGTTAACAGCTTAGAATATTGTTTAAAATGAAGTGTATAGATTGAAATTTATATTAAGTATCATAAGTCTTTGTCATTTTTCTTCTCTGTAATTTTGAAACTTATTAAAATGTAGATGACAGTATTGGAAATGAATCATGCTTAATGTGTTTTATTATTACTCTGTGCTCTAAAATACTGAATAAAATAGTAATCTGAGAAATCCACATACAGAAAGACAGTCAATTCTTATTATATGCATTCCTGATTAATCTAAGCATGGATTGACTAACTTACATTAGCTAGAATGTTATTCACTTGTGTGAGTCCTTATTTGTAATAAGGAAATAATTGTGACTAAATCAATTGTCACGTGAACTTTCCATGGTCAATATCTTATTTTAAAACAGATTTCTGGTGGAAAATGAAGACAATGGACAACAGACAAGCAAAATTAAGGAGTCAGATTCATGCCTGGTTCACAAAAAGAATGTATTACAAATGACCTTAAGTCATAATTAATTAGGTTTTTGTTTCAGTAATTATTATAGCAATAATCACCTTCATAAACTTTACTCTGCCTAGTTTTAGAGAATAAAGTATATAGATTATTTTTTCAGAACATGGCATACAGAAAAAAAAAGCTGAGGTAATTTAGATCTACTGTGAACTGAATCTGTAAGACAAAAGGACTTACATTGCTACAGATGGCTATTGTGTTAATTTCTCTAAACCCCCTAAAAATTGCTCTGTTCCCTGGCTATCACAATATGCTTAGTGTTTTTAAATTGCCAAAACATGATTTAGTAGGTTAGTCTTAAAGGAATACTTCATGCTAAATCTCTCATTGAGTATAGCCCGCAGTAAGCGTTTGGTAATAAAGCAGCTTATTTTCTATGGATTTTCTCTTCACTTAATTCTGTAGTTGAGTAACTGTAGGTATGTAAAAGTTGTTTAAATCATGCTATATCTTCATGTCACTATTCTAGACTTTCTCAACAAAGAGAGACTTTGAGCGCACTTTAGTTGAGGAAGCAAAAAACCCCTCTTACTGATTTCAGTGAGGAACGGGATTTTATTTGTGCCTTTTTCCAAAGTCTGCTGTCATTTCAGTACCAGAAACGTAGGAAATCAAGGGTTTCAGATCACTGTGAGATTAATGTGAGCAAACAGCATTGTGCTGTATAACCAGTCCCCAGCTACTGAAAAACACTTGGAAACAGCTATCACAAAATCTTGCTTTGTGCTGCATGTATCTGAAATGAAATCTAGAACTCCCAACAGATCATAGGAAGGTGCTGTTGGAAAAAAATGAGAGGCAAACTGAAGGCCACATTTTGGTTTTCACTTCTTTTATTTAGAACATATTAAAGGGGAATGGGATCTTAAGTGGTCAGCAGCTGAACAAAATTAGTGGGTGAAAAAAACGTAGAGAAGGAAAAGCAGGGAAAGTAGAAGTGATTGAATGAGAGAGAGTTAGTTGCAAGAATAGAGGGAAAAAGGAGCAAGGAAATCAGTAGCTCATATAATGAATTGCTAAAAAATAAAAGTAGTAACTGAAGGACTAAGTCTTTTGGCAGCTGTCGGAGAATATTTTTTTATGATCACTTGCACCAAAAACTAAGCTGTAATTCATTTGGCAATGGAGACACACAACTACTTTGTATTTTGTTACCAAGTCTTAATGCTGATACAACCAAGAAAGAAAATTAATCTCAGAAGGAAATTACCTTGTCTTGTTCATGATGTACCACATCAAGTCAGCATGTTTTTACAGCGCTCTCTACCACTTCCTCAGCTGGAACTTCCAGACCTGATGTGGCCAGAGTAAACATTAGGGAATGCTCCTACTTTCCAGGAATAACCTTGGGCTTCTGAAGACATACAATCTAGATTGACAGGTTGGCAAAGTCATGCGAAAACAAGCAAACATAAAGCTGTTTTTTAGGTAATTGAAACTGTGCCAAAATCTTAGTGCTCCTTAAATGGAAGAACTAGCTAACAAATTGGAGTAAAAATTAGTTTATGTTTCATGTGACTATCTATTCCTTCTTTAATGATGATTGCCTCTTCACCGTAGTCTTAAAAGGTCAGGGTTGGAAAAGGGCAAATGGTAAGGTCATAATATCTTCCAGCAGATGAAATATGTATAGCTTGGCTGGCCTTTGCCCTGCAAATACAGAGAAGTTTAAAAAATGTCAACATTAAGTATGACAAATACTATTGATTTTTCCTGTTAGATGAACCATCTGCCTTTTTGATGCTAGGATGAATTCTGACTACGGCTTGTCAGTAGCAGTGGTGGTATTTGGGTTTTTTTCTCTTGACTGCTCAAAATTTCTCCTCATTGAAGGTTTGCACTCCTGGAGCACTAGAGGTTTCTATAGCCTTCTGGCATGCACATAGGATCTGGCTTTATTGGTGGTAAAGGTTACTGTCCTCTGCTCCTTATTTCACTGTCAAACATGAATGCCCCCTTAGCTCTGCCAGTACACGGCTCTTTAGCATTTTCCACTGCTCTCTAGCATTATTCAAGAAAAATGAACTAGCTGGATGAAATATTTTAAAATAATATTTCTGCTGAGCTGACTTCTTTTTTTATGAGTGACTACAACCTTTTGATGAATGTCATTTGCAGAGAGGGTCTCTGTATACCTGTGGAAGGGGACAACCACAGGCATACTTTGTGCTTCCCCCAGACTTTAACTAGCTTGTTTCCTATTTAAAGAGTATGCCAATATAAGTTCTGGCAATGTACTTTATCACTGCTGTAGCATTTGGGAATATTTCCCTTAGAGAAAGATACACTTATGCACCTACAGCTCTGTGTGATGTACTTCTCCATTTTATAATTGCTGAGTCGATTAACTCTGACTTAAGTATAAGCTGTCTTCTGAAGTGCATGGGCTTTATGCATGCCACATGATTTATACCACTGAATTACTGTAACTTCCTCAAAATCAGTTTGAGAGTAAACAGATTGTTTGCAACCTCTTACTAGCACAGTGGTCACCACTGTGTGTCACAGCAAAGTAGTCTGAATATGCATAATTACACCACAGCGGCATGATGAATATAGCAAACATAAATAGAGAATTTGATCAATGAAGCACTTTATTGCAATTTTTTCTACAACAGTTTCCAGACTGATGTGAGCTTTTAAATTGTTCTGCCTTGGCTAGAGAAATACTCATATTACTCATACTTTATCACTGCTCTCTAGTAAAGTATTGAAGTGGGAAAAGGGAATTGAACTGTCATAGTTTTTGGAACACTTCTGTGTTTGGGATACACCAGAGGGTTTAAACAATCCCTCTAAGTCAAGGACTAGTCTACCATCGGACTTCTCTTATAATTGTCTGTATATCTCAGCTTTCAATTTAACTCTAATTTTAATGAAGATGTGAGTTAATGCTACATTTGCTGTAGACTTGTTGGCTCAGGTATTCCTAATATTGTGTAGAGTATTAAAAAAAAAAAGTAAACTATTAGAGAATGTTATAATTTATAAATGCAAAAAATTAAAGGAATGTTGCTTTGAAATAGTCAAATGGCCTGAAGTTCTTTCTCTTCTGTTGAATTCTTCCTTCTGTCTTAGCACAAAATCCATATCACACCAATCACTGGAAACTGAAACTTTTGTCTTTGTCTAGGTTTGTGTGAAGTCTTGGAGAAATGAATAGGGAAAGAGCTTTACTGAGGGAACTTCACAATGCCTGAAAGGATGATAACTATTGTTTGCTTTAAATTTTCCATTTCAATGCCTATATCAACACTTTTCCCCATTAACCTTTGGCTTTATAATATCCTTTTATTATTAGGAGAACTAGTTTACAAAATTCTCTTGAATCCATTTTGATAAGACAATTTCATTGGATATACTATCATAATAATGCAATGAAAAGTAATCAGCCTTCCTATATTCTCTCATGCACCTGTCATTGTTATAAAGTTTTGTTTTGTTTTTCATTTTGTTCTCTAGTACTACATCACTCAAGAAGTGGAGAATTGCATGATTAATTGTACTAACATGAGATACATATTATTAATCAATAATAATTGATAATAGCATAAGTTTGTCTTTGATGGCCTATTTTGAACACATAAAGCCTGGAAAAAGTTTGAGTTGTCTCATAGATGGTGAGATACTCTCCAGAAATCAGATTTTTTCATTGGCTTTTAAAGGAGTGCTCCAAAGTAATTGACACTGTCAGATGGCGATGTGGAATAGAACATAGAGTTAGTTAGTTGGGCAATGTTTCCAGATCTATGATAATGGCTATAATAATTTTAATATTTTCACTCCCTCTGACTCCTAGAAAGAGATAAATCAACAAAAAACTGCAGCAAGAAGTGGAAAATTATTTTTGCAATAAAAAAAGAATAAAATACCCCTTTTTTGTTCCAGTCACAATTTTCTCTAAGTATTGCTTGAGGTAAATGTGTTATTGTTATGAATGAAAGTAAAAATTCATCTGAATTACTGTTTCCTATGCCAGCTGACAGCAAATCATTATCTATTCAGGAGGCACTTTTATTAGATTAACAAATTAATTTTAACAATATGCATGCAAACTTTTTTTTTTTTTTTTTTTTTGTATTTTTGGTAATTTTTCTTATACTTCGTGAAGAAATGTGTATGTAGATATACCTAAAACCAGGGTAGTTTTAAAATCTGCTTGATTTCTGTAAAAGCATTTTCCAAGTTTTCATATTTAACAATGTCTGTACAAGGGTGTAAACACAAGTCAAGGGGCCCTCACCCAGAAAGTCAGTGTAGGATCTCCTTGGGCTGGGGGCTGCCTCTGAAACATTGTACTTAATCACAGCTTCAAGTTTGGGTGCTCTGACTGGTAAAGCAGTTTTACATTCTATTTTTTTAATTTGTTTTTATTTTTTACAAAGGACCCTCACTATCTTCATGAGATCACTGCTTTGAGTGTAACCATGAGTGGAATTTTGTGCCATAGACGAGCACAGATTCTTAGGTGTGTTCGTTCTCACTAAGCTTCTGTGGAAGGGACTCCAGATATCCAAATGTACTCCTCGTTTTGCTGCTGTCTTTGAAATCCTGATAGTGGGTGCAGGACTTGAGGCAGTCCCATATGCTTTGGGGAATGCTGCCTTGTGCAGTCCAGCACCAGTGAGATGGCACATTGGAGGATATTTGTGAGTGCTCCAAGACCTGTCAATATGTGCAGTTGCCACTGGGAGCCCAGGTTTCTAGCAACCAGGTGGAGTGAGCACATTGTTCTGTCAGTCTTCTTCCTTTCAATGTCAATGATCCCAACTGATACACAGAAGTGATCCTATTAGTCTGCTAATCACAGGGATACGGGCAACAAAGTTTGTGTCAAGTGCAGAGACATCTGTCTTTCAGATAGCCACTAAAATCAGGAGAAGAAAGTAAGCAAACAGAAAGCTATTCTGTATGTTACTATTCACTGAGAGACCTGTTAAAGAAGAGTGAGTGGAGTGGGAAATCTGTTTTAGTGATTTAATGGGTGATTTTCTCTCTTAAAAATACCTGTCAGGATTACCTGAATTCACTAGCTGAAGATGGTTTTAAGACACTGAAGATAGTTGATGAATTAGAATTTATTTACTACTTCATATTCAAAATAGCAGTGAAAATTTGGATGCAATTTATTTAGATTTTCTTAAATAATTCTGAACCGTGTGCCCTGATAGTCCCATTTAAGACAACAGAGCTACTCACATGATGAAGTGTCTTCCTGTTTAGTGGTATTCAGTGGACATAATTACAAGTCTTTTTATTCTTTGTGTTAGCAATCTTCTTGATAATTTGAAAATATTAGCCTCTACTATTACTAAATATTGCTGAATATAAGATTTTACTTTTGAAATTATTAAAGTTGAGATATTCCACTCTGACACTCTGCCAAAGCTGTTAAAAAACAAACTTGCTAAAAAAATCAGTGTCTATTCTACATAGAAACACAGCCAGCTATCATTTTGTCTGCATCAGTCTGACTTGAAGGAATCATAATTTTAATAAGGAAGTTAAAATTTTTCACTGAACCATTTTGTTTAATAATCTTTTGTCATTTTAATAACATGTATAATTGATGTTTACAATTTTGTCAAGAAGCAGCAATATTTGCCTAATGGATTTTATTATGTGTTTTAATAACTAAAGAAAAGTAGTTGTAGAGCTGAATTGTTGAATTGCAGTCTTAAACACTGTAACTTCCTGTAGTACCTGCAGTGCCTGTGTTACCCTAAAAGCCAAAATTTTTAGAGTGATCTAACTCTTTTAATAGAAATTTTAGTTGTAATTGAAGTTGGGATGTGATTATATTTTAAAGTAATGTTTTAAGTTAAGAGATGATTTGTGGTCAGGTGTGAGGGTGACAAAAGGTGAATGATTTCAGAATTTGTCACATATAAACTAAAATATCTTTGGAACAGTAGTGACATTGTGGTTGCATGTACTTCAGATCTAAAACAAAGACACCTCTCCAGACCTCATTCATCTCATGGAATCACTGTAGGTTGATGTAAATAGTTTCCTGAACAATCATTTCCAAATAGAAGAGCAGTTGAAACAAAGATACTTTTTGTTTACCTCTTAAAAATAATTAAAAAAAAACAAAACCAGACACCTGTCCATTTTAAATTCATCTCTGGAATGATATATATAATCTCTACCTTTAACTTCAAGCAATATACTTAGTAATAATTTTAAAGTACCTCAAGTAAGAACAGGTTGACCTAATTATTCCTCTGTCACCAGTCTTTTCTTTCACTCCTTGCTGTGTCACATAGATATTTGCTAAACAAAGAATAGTAATTTTATTTTTTTCCTTTCCCTTCTCTTCGTCAGGCTATTGCAGAAACAGCTTGACTGGTTCTCATCTCTCTTCTTTTTTTGCCAGGAGATTTGTTCAGCATACACATGAAGATAGTTTAAGGGAATATTGATTAACAAAATTACTTTTTTGTGATTGTTGTCTCAGAAAGGAATCACTTCAATGATTTTCCTCTGGAGGCTTCAAGGGCTCTGCTCTGCCTGCTCCCAGCTGACTGCATTCAAAATATAAGCATTTAGTCTAGAAGTACCACCTCACAGAAATATAGATAATTTAGGCAGAAGTACCACCTCATTGAAACATATATAATTAGGCATAAAGCATCTCTCTGCAGTGGATTTTCAGGAGTTTCATTCCTGTTATTTCCATCTTTTGTACTCAAGGATTTTATTTATAAATATATGCAGTGGTTTCTCTGATAACAACGTTTATTAAATACTAAGGTGTTAGGACAGCTTGTTTGAGTCCTTACAATCACTTTCCTGACTAGACTGTGAGCAAGTACCTTTTTAATAAGTAAAACAGAACATAGAAGCAAGTTCTTGATAAGAACAATAAGAAGTTGTTTGTTTTTTTTAATAAATATAGCTCTTTAAGATCTTCTTTCAGTAGGGGCTCAACAACCCTCATTTATTTTTTCTGCTGTAAGCAGGTATGCTATGATCATCTCTGTGGATGTGAAAGCACACAGGATTTTCTTTTGTTCTGCCTCTTCCTTCACACACTTTAGACACAACATGGTAATAACAGACTGTAAATAATTAGGTACAGGTAGGTAAATAACTTTTTTCTATTGATATATGAATACAGTAACCAAACGAGTCCCCCTTCTTCAGACATCTTGGACACAATTATAAGAGTAACAGAGCAAGAATATTAATTGTTTGAGTATGAAGGGAGTCAAATAGCTACTTTCTATCAGAATATAGACTACAGATGTACATATAGTAATTATTATGTGATAGTAATGTGTGAGGCAGAAGTGAGGCTGTATTGCACTTTTAATGACACTCTGATATGTAGAAATAACCAGTTAATGAGCCAGGTAATCATGTGTAGTAAAGCTTTTCTAGCCCTTTGCTCTTATGAAGAAAAGTGTTACTCAGTTTTGGGTTCCCAGGGTTTTGGTATATACGAATTCTGGGCTGCATTTCGGTTCCCCATGTCAAAGAACCACTGGATGCAAACTCTGTGTCAAACAGCACTGAATTAAAAATAACAGTAGCTGAAAACTCAAATAAATCTTAGCTTTAACACAGTTCCAAGGTAAGTTACCTCATCTCTTCAACTATTTATTGGATTAAAGACTAATTTTTGTGAACACAAAAGGACCCAAAGGAACAACTACAGGCGGAGGAACCCCGAAAAACTCATCAGGAGTCCCACGGGTCCTGCCAAGGCTGCACTGTGAGGGAGATCAGCACCATGGTCCAGAGGTGACACCCACCAACTCAAGTTAACAGGAGAGGCTTTGCCTGGGGAAACTTCATAGTCATTATAAAATTTTGCTAAACAGTCCTGTGTGAATTCTCAGGACCAGTTTGCTACACAGGGATCATTGTAGGATTTCATCCTTTGCTCTGTGTGCAGTTTTAAGTACTGTAAAACTTTAAGTACTTAAAGTACTTACTTTAAGTAAAGGGATTTATGGGACCATTGTTGAAGGTGTTTTGGGGTTATCATGCAACAGCAAGGGGCTGTGGGCACTGGATAGCTTAGCTTCTGTGACATTTGAGGAAGTAATTTATAGGATCAAAGAAAAAAACTACCTACCTGAAGTTTCAAATAGATGGACTATCAGGTTCTCCACTTTGAATCTTATGAGACTTGAATAGTATTGCTGAATCCTGTTATGTTTATTGTTATATTTTTAAATTATTATTTATTAATACACAAAAAGGCCTTTTAAAGCACCATAGATTGCCTTGGGGTGAAAGATGCTGTAAATACAAATCAATTAATTGCAGTGCTTCAAATTTTTGTTTCTGTTCATAAAATCCCTTGATACTGCTCTTGAGATATGTGTCTGTTTTGGGGAGTGAAGGAAAATGGCTTCCCTTAGGAGATTTGAGACATTTGTTTTATAGAAAATATGTTTGCAGCTGGTAGAAGGTACATATCCTAAATAAATGATATAGTCCACTTTTCTGCAAGTGTTTCAGCAGGGGAGAACAGCTTTAGTATTTAGTGACTGGTTTTAGAATAATGTTGAGGGGCTGTAATCTTGCAGAAAATACAGCTACTTTGAATGGACAGACATGTGGAATAAATGGTTTATGGATAATCCCCTGTGAATAGACATGGCATGTGTAAGGCTGGTTATGGATCTGCTATGTTAATTGGTGAGAATGAAGTCGAGTTCTCCAGGAATAAATCAGAGCTGTCAAATCAGTATCTAAAATGATAGTCATTTCCTGGTTGGCACAGATAATAATGCTAATGGTTGTCAGTGGAATCTTTGTACAAAAGATATTACATTTCCCTACTATTTTATCTCGTAGTAATGTCCTTATTTTCTTTTCAGTGGTTACAATCTTGAAAGATACATGCTATTAACCCTCAGCTATTCACAATAGAATCCACTACCAGAATCCACTAGTCAGTTATAAATAAAGCGCTGACTCTTCCTGGGCTGGTTTCTTTGTCAACAATTTAAGGGCTCCTATTCTGAAGTGGAGTTAAGATGAACCATGTTTAAGACCTGCACGTCCTTCCCAGCTCTTCTTGAAAGCTATTTCTCTGAACTATTTCTTTCCTTTTTGGAGATGATTTTTGAAGACCTCTGGCCTGCATAGTGCAGTAGGTGTGCCTCATATCTTCCTAAAGACTTGCAAATGGTGGGAGATTTGATTCATCTTTCAGGCAAGGTGACCACATTTAAAAGTGAAGTGAGAAAAGACAGATCATTCCCATTGACAAGGCACAAAATTATGGTTCAAGTGAAGCATAAACCCTATAGAAACACATAGAAAGTGCGAATTTACACTTTATTCAGGATTCTTGCAGATTTAAAACTGTACATTTTATTTTATCTTTATAGACATACTATGCCTATATATTATTTTAAAAAAACTTTGGATTCTGTTTTCCTTATTTCTTGATGTTTTGCTAACAAAGCTTTTTCTAACATGAATTCTTCAGAGTCTTCAAACTTATTTATTAATTTGATTTGTTTGATCTTTTGCATAAGTTGTCAATAGAAATTTGTGTCTATTGACTTCAGCCCTGGGTAGACAATCAGAAAAACCTCAGAAGGACTGAGAAAGAAATTTATCAGGGATTTCAGTGGGGTTTGCCCCTAAAACTTTAGAAACTTTCCCAAATCCTTTTATGCCTCTTGTGATATGTCTGACTTTGGATTTCTTTCAGTCTTAATGTCTCAGCTACTGTAACTTGACCTATGCTATTTTATGATTACTAGCATTCAGTATTACTAGCTAATAAAAAAAGATTTGGAAAAAAAAATGCCCTTCAGACTTGGCTAAGAATTGAGAAATTTAAATTCTTTTTTACTAAATTACCTTAAATTAGATAAAATTTCAGATGTTCATATTTAAGATGTATATGGAATGCAGCCATATGAAATTTGAAAATGTCTTGAGCAGTCTAAAAATAACTAATGGGGAAAGAAAGAGAGTAGAGTGAGTCTTTATCTCATTTGTGCTTCATACGAGTATAGCTTAAATGGAGAAAATGTGATTTAGATAACCAGTTGCTCAATTTGAGTAGGAGATAACACAGTTATAGATTAAAGTTTAGATTATGGAAGTCTGAAATTTTAAGAATCCTTCAATGCCTTAATTTCCAGACAATAAGAACTCATCAGTTTCTTAAACAAGCAAATATAAAGAAATGACACTTGACCAAGGATTGTGATTTGCTAGCCATCTGAATCTAGAAACGTGCCCCAAACCTGGTTAGGTTAGAGGGGTTATAATTAAAATGCCACATGCATACCCATATGAGTGTCTTACCAAGATGTTTCCAGATCACATTTGAACCACATAAGACATGTTCAGATGTTAGATGAGAGAAGCAATGCTCTTGTGGGGTGGCAGCTAGACACTTAGACCATCTAGATGGAGCTATACTCCTATATCTTGGGTAAGTGAGTTTAGAAACTAGTCAGTACTGTGCAAAGGGAGACTGAATAGCTCAGCTCACTGTAAAATAGATTTTGGACATTTGCATTGCATTGTGTTCATATATCTTGTAAAATGTTTTTTTTTTTTTCACCTCTAGAGATACTAGATACTAGTAATACGGATAATGTATTAAGACTGTTTCAAATATAGTGCTTTGTAGACTAGTGTCTTTTGAGGATAAATGTATATTAAAAGACTCACTCCCTCTGATACAATGAAACAGAGGCTGCATAAATACTAAGAAGCAGATTTGCAAAAATCAGCTTGATGGTGAACAAAAAAGAACTACCTTAGCTGAATAACTAATTGACTGAAAATAATTCCCTTGGCTCTTGTATAAAATTTGTTTTACACAAATAATAGAGCATATTATTTGTGTACAACATAACAATGTTCTGTTCTGCCCCTTATTCATGAGAGCATCAGAAAAATGTTTAGAAGTTATATAGCTTTCATACAGAATATCAGACATCACTGTAGTAACTGCAGTGTGATTTATTCAGTTCTGGTTACTACAGGGACAGGTGTATGTAGTAAGTATTTTGCAAGCTTCTCTCATCTGTTTGCTTCTGACCCTTCTGAGTCCTTGCTCCTCCGTAATTAAGGGTTTGTTACTACTGAAGAAAGCCTGTATTGCTCTCTGAATAGTGACTGTTGTGTTCCTATGGATTTTTTTTTATTTTTTTTTTCCATGTAACTACTGGAAGAAGAATAGCTTCCTCAAAGGCTAGTGAGATAGGTCTAGAGTTGGGCTTCAGCAGCATCACCTCCTGCTATTCAGTCAGCTGTTGATAGAGCTCACAGGTAAAATGGCATATGATACTTGATTGTCCTCAATGTGTCAAGGACTGATAGCATTGTTTTTACTGAAACTTTTGAATTCAAATCACTGGAGTTCATCATGGGAAACATGTGCTGAACCTGTAAATATTGAATTCTATACAGAATTGTTTGGGTTGCTGTAAAGAGTATGGGCATGTTAAACACTGTGAAAAAAACTATAATTTCACTGAAATCTGAATTCCGCCAATGTGGAGCCAAATACAAATGGAACTGATTTCTTAGTGCTAGTATTTGTACCTACTGTGTTGGGTGGATGTCTTCTAAGATCATCTTTTCATGAGTACACAAATATAGTTATGCAGGCTCAGGGTATTCCAGTATTTTGCATATAGATACCTACAGCTTCTTATAAAAAGACAGTAGACCCTATTTGGGACAGTAGACCCCTTTATCAACCCTTCTTCTGGAAAAAAACCTAAAAGACCCTAGAATGTTTAGTTTTCTTTCTCTTTAGGGTAAGAATGAAGAAATAAAAATATTTCAAAACCTAAAAGAGAAATTAGAGTTATAAATACCAAAATTCAGAATACTGTGAAAATTCACTGCCTCCCTACTTACAGTTGTTTCCAGTTATTTAACTTGTTTCAAGTTTCCTTTGAAATATATCTGAAGTCTGAGAAACATAATTTATTGGGCCACAGGTGGATTTTACTGACTTGAACCACTTGCATGTGTCAAACATGCCTTTATTTCTTTGAAATCTGATATATCACGAGCAGGAAGATGAGCACTTAATGTAAATCCTTGAAAATCCATGTGTATTATTGACTAATGCATTCCTAGATTTATGACTCAAATATTGTACTATTGTGGTGTTAATTTTCTTAAGATCAGTATATCTATATCTATATCATCTATATCTATATCTATATCTATCTATATGTATTAGCTACTTTTGTCATATTTTATGTCCATTAGTTTACCAAAGTTAAGAGCCGCGCATGCAATATTGTATAATTTTGTAAGTTTGGGATTGTAGTCTGCTCACAGCTTGTCACCTGCATTTAGAAGTCTGCATGGGTGTGTTGGTAAGTTTACTCCTTTAACTTCCATTTAATTAATGGGAACAAATTAAATTTTGAATTCATGAGTGTCTGAAACCATATGAGAGAAAGTAATGCATCTGCCTGGCCTCTTGCTGCTGCTATAGAAGGATGCAGGTCGCTTGCAAGTCCCATTTCATACCTTCCAGCTCAGTGTGGATTCCCAAAGACATTTCAAAGGCACTAGATCTCTACTGACCAACAAGAGTAAATTCAGTGTAAGCACTCCACGATGGTTGGTGGATGGAGCACTTGTGCTGTGAGGACTGGCTGAGGGACATGGGGTTGTTCAGCCTGGAGAAGCGGTGGTTCTGGGGTCCCTGAACAACATCCTCCTATGCCTACAGGAAGGTCATCCAGAAGATGGGCTTTACACTATGGGGCATAGATGAAAGACAGAAGGCATGAGTTGAAATAAAGAAACTTGAATATTGTATATAAGGAGAAACTTTTTTACCATGACTGGAGTTAAACAATGGAGGATGCTGCCCAGAGAGGCTGTTCATCCTGGCAGGTTTTCGACACCTTAGTGAATAAAGTCCTGAGCTTCCTTATCAGACCTCCTGAGGTGCTTCCCAACCTGCACAACCTTTGCCATTGTGGTCAGAGAGTTGAGAGCTATCCAGATCATCAAATAGTTGTCTGGGATTCATGTAACTTACCTAACATTTGCTACCTTACAACAGGTATAGTACTTATGAAGATACTTGTATCTTTTGTCTACATAACAAGCTGATGGTGACTCACTTAGATGTCTATCTGAAATGCTTGCTTTTTATTTGTATTATGCTAACAGAAATGAAGCCTACTTATAGTTTCTTGGTTGTAATTTTCTTTTGAAGAAAATACAGAGTAAACTCACTGCCTTGTTTATTTACATAGCATATTGCGCTTTTAACGATATAAATCTGAAAAAATGGAAATAAGATGAATTGAAATCTAGATCATGGAATAAATTGGCCATTAAAATATTTCAAAGTTCTTGTAGCTGACTTAAATGGATGCTATGAATAAACTGTTTTGATAAGAAAGAAAGCAAAGAAAGTTGTGCAGAAAAGCAAAACAGAAATACCAAAAAAGGCAGTCAGTCATCTTCCTGGAATAACTCAGTTTGACAAGAGATTTAGAAGATTTGTTTTGATTTAAAAATATAAGTACTTAGAGAAACAGAAATGTAACTGTCTGGTTTGCCATAAAATAAAATACAAGCCAAATGAGCTCATTAATTTTACTGTAATATCTGAGACTATTTGGTTAATTGCAGCATACAACTGATTAATTATTTAGTTGCCATGAAACAGACTCCTGTATGTAGAGCTCAAGTCTGCAGCCTCATTTAAACTCATTAAAATGCTGTGGTGTAGACGCATTTGAATGAATCTCTGGAGACAGAGAGCAGAGACAAATGGAACCAAAGGTTTTCATCTCCATGGACTCCAGTTCAGCTCTGTGTCTCTTATGTCCTCCAGAGCTCAACAGGAAAAGTCACTGATAGTAATTGCTTTAGTATTTCCCAGTTTGTGTCAATGCAAGCATAACATGTAGAGGGTAGGATTCTTCTCCAAATGCAGACATAAAGCAGTAGGAGTCTAAATGGCATTTATACATGGGCTGAAGTCTCTGGACAGCTACTTAATGGAGCCTAGAATTCAGGTCATGATGAAGTAAACACTGGTACTGCATTGCTTACCCCCCTAAATAGGCATCTTGAGCAGTGTGGGGTACCCTAGATGCCTTGTCACATTCGCATTTCTTGTGTAATTTTTGAAAAAGGAGCACATTCTAGATATGGATTCAAGAATTATCTGTCAATCCAAGTAAAATAGAACCACATAAGGTGTTAGTCTGGCTAAATGTCATACTTCCACCAATAAAAAAACCCTCAATTTAAAGAATTTAATATATATGGGGGAAATTAAAAATGAAATAAAGCTATAGGGGTTCTATCTCTTAGGACCTGTAGAGCAGAGCAGCAGAGGACAAGCCAGGTGCCACAGCCCATCTCTGGCTGTGACTCTTGTCACTACCCCAGCTTTGCTCACCCAGCTCAGGTGCTATGGGACAGCATAGTCCAGACTGTAGTATCTTGACTGCTTGGCATCTGGAAGAAGCAGAGCAACTTCTTGCAGTGTCTGAGCTATCACAGCACCACATTTCCTGGCAGCTCAACTATTTGTGGGAAGCAGAATGAAACTCTATATCTCAATTGAAATGTTTAGATTGTTCACGTGTGGACTGTTCATGTCTAGACTTCCAGATTTGGGAGCTTTTCTTTAAAACTGCTGCACCCAGTGCTTCCATATTAGGGCTGACAATGCTTGTTCAGTAGTAGGACTGAAATTATTACTAGTACTAGTAAATCTGATATAGTATAAGCAATGCTTGTAATATTTGGCAAACATCTTGAGCAGGACTTCAAAGAATTTTCTTAAACTTCTTTTGCCACCAGTGATGAAGTGAAAAAAGAATTTTTACATCAGAACCGAGAATGGACATCAAATACTATTCAATTTACTAATAATCATTAATAATCAATGTAATTTGAAAGCCAGTTCCAGTTCCTTGAGAAGACATTGCAAATTCTAGACAAATTAATGGTCTGGGCTGTGATTACGTGTGATTCTGTAAAACAATGAAATTATACAGAGTTCAAAATTTAAGAGCTCATATTCCTGGAACAATTGAATTTTACTTCAGTACTTTACACGTCTGTTTGATATACACACAGCACCTGTATATGGAAGGAATGTGTACCAGATGTGTATGTATTTACATTATGAATGTTGTGTCACATATTCAGTTAATAAAAAAAATGAAATTGCTTTGCCAACATTTTTCCTGCCCTCCCAGATTTAGCATGGCATGTATTTTATAAAGTTTAACAAGCTTTCCTATTAGATTTTGAAAAATGTGAATCTAGTTATTGACATACCTGAAGCATATTCAATTAGTCTTGATTTGGTATATTTGATTTAAAGGTTTTTGATTATTTGTTTCATGTTCTAACTTGACAACTTAGAAATGGAATGAAATTAACCTGTCAGGAAGGATTAATGAACTGATTTTGTTCACTAGTTTACATGATTTACACGAATTCCACTGCAGCTAATGTTTCCACTGAAACAATATTCAATTCTGAAAATGGATTAAAGGTCAAATATATCCTATACTTTCATTTACTAATTAACAGTCATTTACCAGAGGATTGAAAAGAAATTATGTAAAGCAGTGAACTGCTCTGTAGTTTAATTAAAAAAGCACTGGGTTTTTTTGTGTTAAAGGGTGAACATATTTATAGATAATTATACATTAAATACCAATGAGCATAATTGATGGACAAAATACTAATTGAATGTTAGTCAAGCCTATTTTTTCCCCATTAAATCTCCTGTAAACCTACTCCTTACATGCAGTACAGAACTACTAATTGACAAGGTGTGTTTCACTGAGAGTCTCAGAGAGCTCGTATTAATATGAAAAAGAAGATCAGCATGAAGAGAAGATACTTCTGTAGTCTATAAGTAAGCTATGAATGATTTCTTAATTCTGAATGTTCAGAAATTTTTGAATTCATCTCACTCTTGCTTCGGAAATCTGATAGATGGCATCAGTGGAAGGAATAGGTTTTGCTGTGCCTGAAAAATAAAAAACCTTTGTTCCTCCCCATTTCAGGTTCCAGCTGAGGGGGGAGTAAGAGGAAGACATGGACCATGCAACACCTTTTGTTGTAAAACACATTTGTTACAATTGCCACTTTAAATTGTAAATGCAATGTTTTTTTCCTTCATAGAATATGTAAATGTGGGCTATAATAGAGAAGAAAATATTTGTAATGAATTTACTCTTCTGTAAAAAGCCATTAAATTTCCTTGCATCATATACCAGAGAGAAAAATTTCTGTTTATTTATATGAAATACACATGCTTCTATATGTTAAAAATATGTTCCTGTTTATCCACCTAAAATCTAATGATTGCATGAAATTTGTTTTGCAGTCTGATTTTGACTGAGGTAACTGACTGGCTTGACTGAGATGTCCCAGTGACTTGGAAGTGATTAATGTAAAGTATCTTATTTCTGTGTTAAAATCAGTTGACTTGAGAGACATCTGCTTTTGGTGGCAATCACAGTCAATCAGCTGGTTAGTCTGTTAATGACAGCATTACTGCCTGGATTCTATTAGTGACTGTATTGATTTGGTTGTGCTGGGGAGTTGGGTGCAACTACAGTATAGAAAGGTGAAGAAAAGATGTTAGAACAGGTTGAAGAAACTGGAAGCAAAACTGGACTAGGACTGGTGACAGAAAACAAGAGCAACTGTATAATAAGAGCTGAACTCAGGTCTGTCTGAGAAGCCAACAGGGGAAGACTTTATCAAATAGAGATTATTTACTACTGTTTCCTATTACAAATTTAGTGCTACAGTTATGTTATTTTCAGCAGAAATTTTTATTTTTGCATTTAATATTGTTACATATCCGTTGTTTGAATTGTATAAATACAAGCGTATTTAATTGTCATATTTTCAAAGTAATGCAGAATTTTACCTAAGATGGCAACCAAGTTTGCATTCAAATTAAGTGAATGACTTCTTCTGGCTTTAGAGCACAAGAATTAATCTCTAGGTTTAAAAAGTATTAAGGAAGATACTTTTCAAATCCTTAGAAACCATTGTGTAATGTTGCTTTGTGTAGACAGTACTTTTTGATTTCACTGTTGTAGGGTATTATATCCTCTCCCTTGTCCTTCTGTAATGTATTCTTTTAACTTTTTGCAAACTACTGTACCTTAAACAGGGGCAGTGAAGAACTAGTGATTTCATCATTTGGGCTATGACTGTAAAATCCTAACAAGCTACATGTCAAGGATTAGGTTAACTTTCTTTTAACCTGCATACTAATGAGTTTCATTTTATGTGCAGCATGTTACATTTTGTACTGAAGTGATACTTTAAAAAAGACAGTTCATTAAATAACTTCAGTGTATTGACAAATGGGTAGGATTAAATACCATTAAAACAATGGCTCTTCAGTGTATTGTTCCCACCACAATACATTTTAGTATTAACAAGACAACTCTAGCTCTCTAATGAGGGTAATTTTTAAGTGTAGTGATTTCTCCAGGACACTACATCTTGTGAAAGTGTCTTCACTGGCAAGATCTTGCAAGGTTTAAAGTATAAGCTATCCTAGTTGTTTAATCAAAACACAAAGTAACAGATTGATAATATTAGGAAAAAACCACATCTAGTATATTTCTGCACACTTTCTTATGAAGAAGATTTTGTCTTTAGCCAAGACAGCTTCTGTGAGTTTCCTTTAAAAAAGTGTAAGTAGAAGAGGCAGCAACTTGGTAAGTTTTCATGAGCAATTTGTACTTATAGGCACTTTATTACTTAATGTTTTATCTTGAGCTACCGCAATTTGCTCAGAATTGCTGGACAAGGTTAAAAATAAGCTCCTTAGAGCCCATCCACTTTTCAACATAATGATTTCAATTTCTATGGAATTAATAGAAATCTCTTCTAATCCTGGTGTGTTATGCCTCTGTGTAATCCTTTATCCTACAAATGGTCCAAGATCCCCAGGGTGTCTCTAGTTACTTGTGTTGTCATATGGCATCATGTCCTGGATCAGGAAACCCAGGAAGGTTTGGATTGGAGCCCCTTGCTTTCCAGTCTCCTTCTCAGAGAGGAGCCTGGGTTTAGCTGGATCCAGTCCTCCTCCCGGGCTTGGGTTCCCCAGAGAGAGTAACCAAACTAGGATGCTCTGAGGGAAAACTCAGCCTTCTGATAGCCCTTGATTGGATTAAGGTGTAGCAACTGCTCAAGGTCTGTATTTAAACATAAGATTTAACATAACTATGGAAGGAATAAAAGCTTATATTTCGATTGCTATATATGCTCAGGCTGCACAATTATAAAGGTTGATTATTTAGACCGTAAGTCACAATACCTGGATGTTAAAACTGCATAACCTGGGAAAAATTGTGGTTAATTAATAATTTTTGGAAAGAGAAAGAGAAAATGAGAGAGTAGGAGAAGAATAGTTAAGAGAGATAGATAACAGAAAATCACTGGACCTGGATCCAGCATTGGACCAGGCAATGGAGGAGGGTTGGTGTCAAAGAAACTCCTGAAAACTACCACCTCAGCTCCTCCTTTGATAGGCCTGTTTCATGTAGTAGGTGTAGTTTATACATATGAGGTTGAAAGACTGGAGCAGATGTTCACCCATTTTATTCCTCAATCCTTACCTCTATCATTCCTCAATCCTTATTTCTATCACTGTTTTTATATGCAGGCCATTTCCATAGGCACCAGGCAGTCCCTTTGGAATGCTAATGTGAATCTTTTGGGGAGTCTGGGGGGTGGGAGGGTCCCAGTGGTGGTTTCACACCACTTCCCAGAATATGCATCCTGAGGTCTGGTCCCTCATATATGTCCAAGTGTCCTCCCCTTTTCTTATGTCCCTTTAAGTGGGGACATATTTCTGAAGCAGCAGCTCCCTTCAGTTCCCTCTTGTCCCGTACCACCTTTGCTACCATCATTACTATTACTGTTTCCCATTGTTTGTTCCCATTCATGTTTGTTCTCCCTGAAGCAAAGTTTGGGCAGTACCTTCTTCTATTTGGCATTTTCCCTTCTAATGGTCCTTTTCTTTTTTTTTTTTTTTTTTATTTATACACCTTAAAATGCTTATTGAATGGACTAGTCACTACAGAAAAGGTAGAATAACTTGTATCTGATTGACTTAGTGCTTATTTTAGTATAATAAAATGTTTTTGAGGTACATCTAATGTCTATTTACAGAAAATTAGTGGTTTTGATGTGATTTTACTCTGGGACTAATTAGATGTGTAAGTTAAATATGTCTGAAAGTCTTTTTCAGAATCCAGACATTGCTTTGTGCTTTTTAAAATTTAAAGAATTTCTCCCTTTTCCTATTCAAAATAGGAAATACTTGACTTTCAGTGTAATTTGTAAAATATTAACCAAAAGACAATCTTAATAAACTTTTTGTAAAGGGAAATAATAAAAATATTTACTGTTTCTTAATTTCCCTTTTTGGGATCTCTAAAAAGACAATGCAACAGCATAGGTAGGTAGATGGATAGACAGACAGACTCTTTCATTGAAACTGAAAAGTGTCTTAAGGCCAGGAAAACAATTTGTGAAGGCACAGAGGTAAACATTTTACACAAAGAAAATAAAGAAAATGTTCCCCAGTGGTTCTGAAACAGGATTGCTAAAATATTTTTGTTACTGGACATGGACTGATGAGGTCAACATAGGAAACAGCGTTGCACCATTCCACCCCAATGGCACAATATTTCAGGGTTTATTTTCCCACAAAAAAGTTAACATTTAACAAAAGTTAAAATGTTACCACTTTAAAATTATTATACTGCAAGTTGGCTAATTGTTGGGGAACAGAACAGGGAAAGAAATAGGTGGACACTGATAAATTGGATGAAAAGAACTCTACTTCTGCTTTAAAGAAAAAATATATAAAAAATAAAATAGTAGAAAACTGCTAACCTGAAAAAACAGAAAGTAAAAGGGAAATGTGTGGAAAAATGGAGACAATGGAAGATCTGTTAAACAGAAAATTTGGAACAGACAAGCATGAAAGCTTTAACTGTTTCCAGCTTACTGTGGAACCAGTCTGCTGGAGATTAGGATTTAGTGCTCTGCAGTCTCTCTTTGGACTTTACAGAGTCTGCTTGGACAAGCTCAGAACACTTTATGAGTCCAAGCAGACTCTACAGTCATGTTCACTGGAATAATTAGTAAGTGGCATCTCATGATTCCAAAGCTGTAACAAGTAACTTCTTTATTCAGTATCCATTTCTGTGGATGTGCTAAAAATTGTGTAAAGGAGTTTCATTTTTTTTCTAGAAGTGAGAAATAATAATTTGACTAGAAAGTGTTTAATTGTTTATCATCTCTCATTTTGCTTGCCTACCTTCAGGCCAAATCAGTGTTAAAGAAACCTTCTTAAAAACTGTAAAAAAATCTTAATCTGTTCCCGTTTTAAAAAGACAACACCAACATGAATATTCTCTCATGTATGCCCTCCTTTATAAAGAATGCTTTATTATCTTGTATTTTCACTTAGTTCAAACTCTAATACAACCTTAATTGTGATTTTTCTGGGTGTGAGGTGAGAAGATGTTCAATGCTGCAAATCTATTATAAAGCAGGTGTTACATTGCTGTGGAGCATGATAGCATGGTACATATTTCTAATGAAAATGTTTGGTTAACAAGAAGGTCAAAGAAGCAATTAGGGGAGGGATACAGTTCTGTTGTGTGCTACACACTATTTGACTACAATACAAACTGACAGCAGGGTGATTTCAGCTATTGGAATCACAGAGGTGACCTGGGGCACTCGATCAAGCTCAGTTTGACCCTGACAGCTTTTGACCAACTATTTGTTGTCATATCTTTCTGACTGAACAAGATGACAAATATACACAAGACCTCACTCTCAAATGCTGCCTTCTGTGAAGTAAGACGGATTTTGACCTTTAATTGGTAGAGGTCCCTGGGTCTTGTGACTCCACATCTGCTATCTTTATTGTCTTGTATTGGACAGAAATTATGTTAACTACTGTAGCATTGTGTGTTCCCAGAACAGGAAAAATATAGCTGCAGTTAAATGGCATCAAAAGATGTTATTCCACCAGACAGTCCTTTTTTTAAAAAAGGAGATTGCTCTGACGTTACAAAAAAAGAAAGGTTTTCTTATTACTAATAACCCTCTAATGCTTCATATTATTCTGTGCAGATTCAGAACTTAACCTTACAAAGCAAAACAAAGGATATGGGCTGAGAATGAAAAAAAACTGAATAAGTAAATAGGAACTTTGTCCAGGAATAGAACTTTTGAATAAATATATATTTACACATTTTTATAAAATAAAATTCTATGAGAAGTTTCAAAAGTTATCCTTTCAGAATAATAAGAAGAAATTATTGGGTTTTTTTATTAACCATTTTTTTTCTGTATATGATTAGAGTTTTTCAGTTGACCTTTAGGGTATAGATTGCACAGACAAAATCCTTTGCCACAGATATTTTCATTTACCATCAAATATAAATTGGCTAAGCCTTGAAATATAATTTCTTGCTTGCTTTCCCTCTGTTTGTGTTTTATCACATTTCCACGTATATGAGGTTGGTACCTGAATATGTGCAGCTGTTATTCTACCTTTCTGAATGCCAACAGTCTGTAAACTAAAAGCTTCCTTAGAGGAATTAGGGAGTATAGAGGAATTAAGAAGTATAAAAGAGCTGACTGGTGGAAAGAGGGTTGAAAATCAGTAACAGAGCAATAGAGGATAGTTTATAAATTAGCAGAGTATTAATAACTCAGTCCTATGGGGCTCCTCATCCCACCTATTGAACTGCTTTTGTGAAGCCTTTAATGGCTTCATGGCTGATGAATGCCCTGTGATCTCACTTCCTTTTCTCTTAGCCCTTCCACAACCAACAGCTCCAGGAAAGCAAGAAGAGGGTGATTTCATGGGTTCCTGCTTAAAGGGACTTGGTACTCGGTACCACTCAGCTGCTGGTCAGTGCCAGAGTTTCTGGCTTCCTGCTGATACCAGATGCATCTTCTGCCTGGCAGAGCCTGCATCTGTAAGTATTCTTGACTCTTTCCTCTGCTTACTTGTCCCTGATTTTGCAGTTCAGCTGTCAGCTGTTGTAGCTTTCAGATACCTGCTGCCTGCCTCCATTTCCAATGGCAATTTCTCAAGAATCTGCCTGTAGCTAGAAGCTCATTTTATTCTCAGTCCCATGTGTTTGTGTTCTGAAAATCTCCATCTCTGGTTTACTATTTTTTTCCTGTTTCAGAAAGCATACGCTGTCATGGTGGTTTTTTCCTACCTATGCCATTTAGAGGATGACAGGACTACCAGTATATTAATGTGTGTATTACAATATATGTGGAAGTATCACAACTCTCACATGAAAGAAGTTCTTCCTAATTTGTAACATAAAGCTACCCTCTTCCAGATTGAAACCATTACCCCTTGTCCTATCTCTACATGTCCTTGAGAAAAACCCCTCCCCAGCCTTCCTGAAGAACCTTTAAGGTACTGGAAGGTTGCCATAATGTCTACCCAGAGCCTTCTGTTCTCCATGATGAACAACCACAACTTTCTCAGCCTGTCCTCATTAGAGAGGTGTTCTGAGAATCTTCATGGCCCTCCTTTGGACTTGTTCCAACAGCTCTGTGTCCTTCTTGTGTTGGGAAGCTCCAGAACTGGACACAGTACTGAAGGTGGGGGCCCCATGGGAGGGGGCGAATCACCTCCCTTGATCTGCTGTCCACACTTCTTTTGTTGCAACCCAGGTTACTTTGGCTTTAGATATTAATGACAAAAGCAGGATATAAGATTCTTTGATAGTAAAACTCTTGAACTACCAGCTTAAGAGTTATCACAAAAACTAGTCTCAGCCAGGTAACGCAAAGAGATCTGCAGAACGATGATAGAAATATAGAAGAAAATGATAATGTGAGATTAAAATCATGCAAGGAGAAAGCAGCTTAACAAATAAATATTTAGAAGAAGCTAGAAACCCAGAAAGCAAAAAATAAGATACTTGTTTCTAGTATAAGGACTTGAAACTAGATTTGTGTCAACAAAAATATCCCAATTGAGTCTCCTCTTCCAAGAGAAAGTAGTGGTAAAAGTCTTGATGAAGTATATACTGGTGAATACTTTGTAAATAGTAATGATTTACAATTGTTGAAAGTACTTGGATTTTGTGTCTTTCTATTTCACAACTGCACTTAGTTTATGAGTGATGTGAAAAGAATCTTCTACTCCAGCAGTTTGGTTTCTTGTCCCAATTAAAGACGCATGAAAATAATTAAATTCCTCAAACTTAGTACATCTTAGAAATGTTAATTTGGGTGATTTTTTAAAAATGTTTTTAATTTTTTTTTTTTTTTTAAACATAAGTCCAAGCAATTAGACCATTCTCTCTTCTGAACATTCTACCTGCTTGTGGTTGAAGACTAGGGATTTTTTTTCCTGAAATATTCAGGGCTTCATTCAGTTGTCTAAAGATAGGTTTCTACTTAAGATACCATGGCTTAGTTCTTAGTTAGCCACGTAGGGTTGGTCATTGCCATTAAGACCTATGGGATAAGATACCTGTGCCTGTCTGAAGAAGCTGCTACAGTATCTCACACAGGGCAGTGTGTCTGTGCCAGGCAATTAAGTTGTTTGCTCAGAGATGCTGAATATGGAAACAATTGCATGAGCAATGTTTCTTAAAGCAAAATAAAGAATTCTGATTTAACTTTCCATTAAAATGCACTAACACAAAAGACCTAGGGGAGTAAGGATTCTCTCTGCAGGTGTGGGGGTGTTTATGGAAGCATGCAGGTCATGTGGTAGAGCAACCACAAAAGATGGGTCCAAGTTGGACTTTTGTCAGGGCACTTTGTCAGAGTCAGTTTCTCAAATTGTCTGGGCAAAATGGACTATTGATAGTAGACTTCATGACTAATTGATAATCTCTTTCCCAACCAATCTCCTTCTCAAAGCAAACATATTTCTGCACAGATGTATCACCTGCCCACTGATCTTGCAAATCTACAGTCAACAGTGATTGTGCAAGTGAGGTCCATCATGATGGAGTGGGAATAATATGGCCTGTATAGCAGGAACAAAGCTGAACAGGTCCCATGTTTTGGTAAAATGACAGATATGAGATCAACAAATCTATTTGTTCAATAAAGTATTGGCCCGAATATTTGCACTGTGAACTGTGCCACATTACAAAAGCTGTGTTTTGCACCTTTGTTTCTGAGATGTTCATGTTTGCATAAGCTACAAAACAATGATAAATTACACTTTTAGAACATGTCAACTCCTCACCCTTAGTTGTGCTCAAATTAATGATAAAGCACATCACTATCCATGGTTTTATATTTGATTTTGGATCACTGCTGACTTTCCTACTATCTAAATGTTAGCTATGAATTTTAGCAATTGCTACAATCTAGCTCACACAACAAACCTCCTAAGACAAATTTGCCATCTGCTGTTAAACATTTTAGGTGCATATCTGTGTTTTGCTGATTTTTTATTATACATCTAATTATAGGAAGTTCACCTATATGTGAGGAATAATAATTATTTCTTAAGATATGAAACTAAAGAAACTTCTTTTCTGTCCTTTGGTAACTTTCATAGAAAAATAGGATCCCTACCCACTCCCTTGATCTCTTGCATTTACCTTTCTTTTGGATGTAATTTTCTGGTCCTGTTATGCTATGTGACAGGCTCTACATACTCTGCTCTTTAGACTGATTCTGCCTCCAATAAAAACATGGAAAAGAAATAATTCTGCCTTGATGGTTCTCAAGAGCAGATGGTTTTATGTCTTAGTCTTCCAAAATGTGCTTTAAAATAAATGTATTTTACTGAGACACCATTCTTAACTCTTTCGTTTCCCTTTATATTCTTAACATTGGTGTTCTTTTCCATTTAGCCCATGAAAAAAAAATAAGAATAAGACAGGTTGCCCTTTGGCTTATGACTTGCCCTTTCTGCTTATTCCTTTTTTATCTCACGTTTTACTAACATTCAGCAAAAATCTGCTTCTCAGCCCAGAATGGCTGTGATTTGAGACCAGCACTCAGAATAGTAGTGCTGAAACAAATGATAATGCATGTTCTCAAACCAGTTTAATGCCTTTTCTCTCTGCTGCAAGAAGTAAAATGTGGCTGCTTGTTATTCCCCACCAACAAGCATTTTACAATAGAGCAAGAAGTGAGCAGAAATGTTGCAGTGCTGCTTGCAGTCAATATATGTAAAATCAAATGCCAGCCAGTCAGCTTTAGACATTGAAACAGACACCCCTTTTGTCTGAGACTGATACTCAGAGATTATGTAATTTCATATTTATCTTGGTTTTCTTTTGCTTCATGCTCCCAGACCAGCTTTTGCTCTTGCACTTGCTTGGATATTTCCAAAGCAAGAAAGCACTATATTTTTCTCCAAGTAGAGTGACATTACTTCCCACGATATGATTTCAAAGGGAAGTTTACAATGGTTGAAACATTTCAATTTCCTCGGTACTTGTTTTCAGCTTTCAGTGTAAGATTTCAGGAGCTGCCCAGAGGCATCTGTCCTTGGGGCAGGAGCAGGGCTATAGGGTGCTGGCCTTGGGCTCTCCCTAGCACTGCTCCCCTGGGGCATCAGGACACAAAGTGTTCTTTGAATGCTGTGCACAATCACACATACACCTATGATTTATTCAGAATTCAGAGCCTCCAAGGCAGAACTGATGTGGCTAATAAAGAGAAAAACAGGAAAAGCAGATGCTTTACTCACTCTTTAATACTGCTCTCAATCTTTGGCTAATCAAAATTCCTCAGTAAACAACACCAATTTGGTGCATGCATCTGTTCCATATCCAGCCTATATTGTCAGTGGTGTCTTGCTGAATTCTTTGATCCTTCATCACCTGCAAGATCAAATCCTTGACTGTAGCCAGATGGTGGCATTGTAGCATTGCAGCAGTTTTCTTAAGTTGCCATAACTTTGCTTGGGGTATTCCAGAAAGCTACTAAAAGCAGAGAATACATTTCAAAGAGGGACCAGCTGGAGAATTTTGCATACTGAAAAGGATGCTGGTGATGGAATATGGTGCACAAGCAGAGGATTATTCTAATCACCAACAATCAAAAATAAAATTTTATATTTAAAGAAGAATCAATTTGTAGGAAAATCCAAGCAGGCAGTGATAACCCTCTATTTACAATGCATGCACAATCCTACTTAACTTGTTAATGGATTTAATGTAAAGACATCAAACTAGAGAAATAGAATTTTATTATAGCTATCTTTTACCTTTTTTTTTTTTTTTTTTTTTTTTGTACTTTCATCAGGAAAATCATGATATACACATAAGGGAACAGAAGCATAAAGTGGAAATGTAATTCTAAACCTGTCTCTATCATGTTATTTCACTGTCATTTCCTGTAAGTTATAAACTTCCTTCATTGTTTTCAGTTCCGAAGAAAAGCAGGTAACAGTGTAATACTTTCAACACTGAAAGGACTAATTAGTTAGCATCTGTAAAACATGTTGACAAATACTGTGTCCTAAGAACATTTTAGAATGTTGTTCACAAATTAAGGTTACAAAGCACTGACTGTTAATCCCTCCTCCAAACCAGCTATGTTTTCTTGATCCTCAGTGCTTGCATGTGGTGAGAATTACTCTTGCACCAGCTGCATATATGTTTGTACCTGGAGGCCAATGCTCAGCCCCTGCTCTCCCCAGTTCAGACCCATGACACTAATTTATTCTCAGAATAATATTCTCAGTACCATCTTTTCTTTTCTGCTTTCACCCTAATGAGACCTGAAAACATACTACCAATCTCAAAACCCAGTGGGGAGAGAGAAAGATGCTTTTCAGGTTTGAGTGCATATGGGTCTAAATCCAGCAAAGCAATTTTCTCTGAATGTTTTCTAATAATTTCTAATTATTTTCTAATAATTAAACTTTAGCCATACGGTATGAAGACGCCACAATTGCCAGCTCACAGTGGTTTTGTGAATAGTGGGATTTTGCACAGGAGCTTGATAAGAGACTTTACCTCCCCAACTCAGCCAGAGTCCTACCTGTGCTCTGATAATGAAGGGTGCTCAAAATCAAGTAGTACCTTGAAGGGAAAGAAGGAAAAACTTGGAGGGAATTATTAGAAAGAGCCCATCAGTTTTCAGAACCTCAGCTCACTAACTGGCATTTACTCTTTACAAAGTGCCCAGATGTTTGTAAGAAGATGGAGAAACCTCTGTTGTCAGCATCTGGAAGCTGGGGAGAGACCAGCTGGGAGGAGTGGGACTGAACCAGTCAAGGGGAATAAATGAGATGGAGGATGAAGGGACTAGGCTGATTTTGAGCTTGTGAAGTCCTAGACCTGCTGTGGCACCAAGAACTCAGATCTGCTGTCTCAGTAAGTCTGCGAGAGAGGACAATAAAAAATTTTACTTGCTTGCATAGGTACACACAGAGTGCACAGGAACAGAAGGAAAATGATGAAATGCAAAATTTTAGGAAGTGAGATGAACTTATAACTGAAGCTACTGATTCTGGAAAGGACTGTCTCCTCCTTATCACCTGCTTTACTTGTGCTTATTTTCATAGAAGTTTAACGTAGTTATTAGGGGTACCTTTATTGTAGCTAGCCTGAATTTACTTACAATTGAATAGTTGCCCTCAAGTAAAATTAGTCTGAGTGAAAACAGTATAAAATACCACCCACCTTCATAGTGGAGCTACAGCCACTGCTGTATGAAGACTGACAACTGCAGGGTAAATGCCACAGCTTTTTTTTTTTCCTGATGCCATATGCTGATATGCTGATACAGGTTATTTCCCAGAGCCCTGTGGCTCTGACTTGTGCAGTCAACCTGAATTTGCGTGGGTTTCACTAAAAACCAGTCAGGCAGAACTGACCTCTTAAAGGTCTGGCATGTTATAATGAGTTTTAGCCCTTACCCTTTGTGGAGCACGAGTTTGTGTTCAACACGTTACCTCACCAAGCCAAGGCATTTACTGCATGGGAGAAACTTGATGCAGCGGCTATTATAACCTAAGATAACTGTGGAGACTGTCCAGAGAAATGGTGATTTTGGTCAGGATCACATTGTAAGGAACTGTGACAGACATGGCTACAAAACCTGGTACATTTGGCCCTAGCTTCTTGCTTTAACTGGCATGAAGTCACATTGCCTCATAAATTATCCTAAAATAAATGAAGGGAAAAAAAAAATAAAAAGAGTTAACATATGGCTCGAGTTTTTGTCTTGATTTCAACAGCAGCCCATTGAGCCTATATTTCATCTGGAGCTGAAAGCTCACCACTCATTCAGTTTTTGGTCTCTTGTGTTGTCAGTGCAGGACAGTGTTATGTGATGCGAAGGCATAGCTGGGGACCCAGGTGTTGCTTCTGACTAAAAGCCTCTCTGCTGGAACTTCCTGACTCATTTCCCTGATTATGAAGACAGCAGGTGTCAAACACATCAGAAAAAGAACAAAGGACATTATCTATCCGTACTTAATTAAAGGCAGAAATGCAGAAATGCACTCAAGCCTGGCTGACTGAACCAAAAGGCCATGAGGGTGATAGTGTTTAAATTTATTTTAACTGTGGAAGGAGAAATTTAAGATGATTGCTGAGAACAATGTAATTAAAATATAGAATTATTTTCCATTTTTTTGCTTGCTTCTGTTTTGATTTTTAAGAAAATAATTATATTTGTATTTCCTTACCATTACTTTATTTTTATAAGTGCTTTTTTGTGAATATAGCATGACATACATTTAAAATATACAAGGCAGCCTGATAAATATGCAGTCATATCATCTGAGCTTTAGTTTAAATGTCATTGAAGGAAGAGGGTTTCAACTCCATCATCTTCAGTGGTAACATTATTGGATTTTTTTTTTAGCCTTTTAAATTTTCTATTACATGAATCCTATCTATTAATCAAGGAAAAATGTGGCTCACATATCTTATGGTTCCTCTTGCTGCTATATGTTCTGCATGAATTCAGTCACCCTTTCAGTTCTGTGAAGATTTTCACTATAAAGGATTAAGAAATGAGATGAAATCTCTGTTTACAAAAGGTGGTTGGATACATTCCAATGAAAATGACTGTCATGCTTTAGTAGCTTAACCATATAATAGTTGTGGTGGAATATCAGTAGTTTTCATATCTAGCTTGTAAAATTTACACAAATTATCTTACAACAAAAACAGAACTATGCTTGCCCTAAAACCAGTTTGGAACATGAATAGCTGTAGTGTAGTCGTATTTTTTCTTGTATCACTGCCATTAAAAGAATTAAGATCACTGCATATTGCAGTGTATGTCATTTTTCAATAAATAATTCAGAACCCTTATATTATAGTGCTTATATAACATTAAGTCAAATATAAAGCATCTGCAAACACCAGGGGCTTAGTGGGGGAGAAAGAGGTGCAATAAAGCTTGTTAAATACCAAGAACTGACTACTCAAACATGTAACATAAACTGGAGTGTAAAGATACTTTGAAATGACAATTACTTTATAAATAAAACTGATTAGTTTTTAGAAACATTTCTTGATGGTTTACAATCATCCCATAAAGGCTCTGCTTCCTGTGCTTCACTTACATGATTCTTTTATCTATAAAACCTTCTCTATATATTTAGTTGCTTCATGATTTTTACCATGTAAGAGTAAAAAGTCACAGTCTAACATCCTGGTTCAAATTTCAGTGATCATTCCGGATGGGATCTTGATTGCCTTTGATCAAATTACAATGTTCTGATGTTAATTAAGGAAATATTTTAAGTTTATGCCTGACTATGTGCCTTTATCAGATCCTAGTAATATATATATATAGGATTCAAAAACTTGCTGAGCTCATTTTCCAAAATTTAACCTTAATTCACAGTTAGTTTGAGTGATATTTTATGTCATCTGCTATGAAAGCTTTGCAGTTTGATTCTGCTACTATTGGTTAATATGCAAAGCCTGAAGCTTTCAGAGAGTTGGTATAGATTTCATTTGACTTGTCTTCTAAGTTTAGTAAGCAGTTGTGCTTATCATGCATCAGAAATATTTTTGGTTGTACCACACCATCACTTATGGGAATAAATAGGATGAAAAAGAGAGACTTTTTTTTTTTTTAATGTAGATGAGAACAACATTAACAGTAACTTATTAAAATTAACTTATTTCTTGTTTTCAGGAAATTTAAACAGTTATTGCTTGATCGTGAATGTTTAAAAAACCCACCCCTCTGGATTTCTAGAATGCATTCCTGAAGTAGAAAAAGTTAATGAAGATTACAGAGCCTTGTTCTTGTGTAGATGAATTCTCTAGTAGTAAAATTTCTGGGTTTGTATTTTTTGGTTTTTAATACTGTCATCAGTTTGGGTCCTTGATCCAGGGCTTAAGATATGTAACTGGTGAAGCACACTTCTTTTTTGAGTTTGAATGCAAGGTGTGCAAGTAAATAATAAGTTGCCCTCATATTTGAATGGTACTTTTATCTATATTATAGTGATCAAATAAAATGTAATAACCTATGTGTCAAAATAGCAGCACAGATTGCCTAGAGAAAGTGATGCTATTCCTCAGAGCATGGATGAGAAAAGCAAAGCAAGGCAAAGCAAAATGTTATACCTCTATTCAGAATAGAAAAGCTGTGTCAATCTGCAGTGGAGAAAATGGTTGAGTTGCCTCTCACTTGGAACAAATTTCGTTCCTCTGATACTTTGGATGAAGGAAGAATGTGACCACAGTTATTAAAAAGAAAATCCAAACTCCAACAGATTTCTAACACACTGTTCTAGGTGAACAGTGAGGCAGTAAGCAACATGCGTTAAGCTATACCAAGATAAAGGTTGTGACTAAATGTTCCCACTAAGGTCCCTGTGGCTGGGCAGCTGAGAACATATTTAAGTTAATCTCTCAGGCCACAGTTCAGGGAAGCTCTTCATTACATGCTGAATCAGTTCCTATTCAGGAAGACTCTGTGCACAAGAAGAAATTTAAGCAGGCAGTTGAATCCTACTGTTCTCAATGGGATTTAAGAACAGACCTAATATTAAACACCTGTTTAAATATTCTCTCCAAGAGGGACATTCTCCCTGATGAGGACTCAAGTTCAAAACTATTAGTTTTGTGTGTTCCTTTAATTCGTTTAATGTCAAGATACAAATAAGGAATTTTCCTTGTGTGGAGTATTTTATGATCGCGTTATACCACAGCCTGCTCTAATAAATAACAGTTTAACTGTTATTTTCCATCCAGCAGTTAAAACACTTGGTTGTGTGAAGCTGAGCAGGACCCTGGAAAATAGTTGTGGAAGTGTGGCTGCCAGCCACATGATTGATGCTTTCCAGTGCATGCCTGTTCTCAGACCTACATTTCTGTAAGAAAAATGTCTATATTATAAAACCTCATGAGGGGGTTTCACCTCAGTCACCTTTAGTTGTTGAAAGCTGTATGAAAATGCTTAATGGGTCACCCTACACTCCTTCTGTAACAAATGGAGAGGTATGGCTATCCTTGGAGGATGATTCATCTGATTCATCTTAGATAAGCATTTTATATGCAATAAATTGCCCCTGGGATGTGGGGGCATTTAAATATTTTTCTCTGGAAACTGCAGAGGAACGTAGGGTGTGATTAGATTGTGATTAGATACCCACTCCTCATATAGAGGGGTCTATATGAGAAGGGTCAGATGACTTCCCATTCATGTCTGTATATGTAAATTCACACAATATCATGCATTTGACATGGTAAAGTAAGAGATTTCTTTTTTATTAAACATGCATGTAAACATATATGTAAACATCTGCCTGGCTTTAATTTGCTTGATGTTTTTGAATATTTTAAAACCTAAATGCTGGAAATTTCTATAAACTAACTGAATTCATTAGAGATGCATTTTCTTCTGGTCAGTTATAGCTTGAATTCTGATGAAATGCCAAGGTTTTTGGTTTTCCCTGAAATGTTTAAATGTTTTGAAAGATAAGGTCATTGGTTTTGTTTCTTTTTTTCAATCGACCAATCTTACATATTGACCAAAGGGATGGTCTTAGAAAACTGTGCCCAGGTCTCTGCTGGATCCTCCTGTTTTACCATGTCCTCACTGAAACTGTTGGTGCAGCAGAGTACACACGCCTACATTCCTACACGTTCTTGGGAGAAGGGAATTGTGAGAGTATGTGACTAAGGTAAACAGGTAGGCATGCACCTCTTCTAGCTGTTCCTCTCTTTTTCCCCTCCTAATCTTAAGATTCTCTCTCTTGCCCTGTCCTGATGTTCAAAATCAGAGCATGGCATACTATTTGAACATTCTCTGATCCATTATAATGATCTGACAATTTCTTGTAGAAGTCTTGCAGTCTAAAGGTGATAAATATATTTACTTTTCCTAAAGGAATCAATTAGTCACAGAAGTCAGAGATCAGTGAATCTGTTTTCCTCGCTCTTAAAATAATAGAATATATTCACTCCTAACCAATTCCATGATAACTGTTAGCCAGAAGTTCAAGAAATAGAAGAACACTGTCACATTGCTCTTTTAATGTTGACAGTCTTTCAATTAAACATTGTAATTGTCTTAGGGAATTAACTGTAATACAAGAAAATTATGGGAAATATAGGGCTTCCTCAAGTTATCTAACCAAAGAATATCATACATGGTAGCTTTTAAAACATGCTATTTCAGTGTTGCCTTTCTTATATATATATTTAATCTGTATTTTCTGCATTGAGTTTGGATACATTCCTTAAAAACAGTGTGCTTCTTCGTATCTTTGTAATCTTGCCTATGTAAGTATTAAATGAAACTAGATTCCCTTTGATTTTAAGAACACTGGTTTATGTGAGCAATGCATAATGATGTGTTACTTTTTTTTGTGGTGGATTGCCACCTGGCCCTTTCTGGCAGAGTATTGCATTCTCCACTCATAGCAATTAAGCTGTATTTTCCATTTTAAATAGCTTCCATTCTACAGGAATATGTAATAATTATGGGGGCACAATACAGATGTATAGAAGGCCAAGTTTTCTGATAAGCAATCTGTAGTTATTGTCATGAAAAAGTAATAAAATATTATTGAAAGAGAAAAAAGAAATAAACGCGTATTTGTGAACAGTACATGGAAAAGAAGAATAACAAGGATAAGCAATGGGAGAGATTAAATTCCTCAATGCATGCAGGCATAATTCTGGAAATTCCTGGTAAAGTGTAGCTGATCAGTCTTATGGCTGACAATCAGACGTGTCTGAAATAATCCCTTTAATGTCACTGCTGAATTTGGCTGAAATAAGACAATGTTTGTTTGCCATCAGAACACTGGGCTGGTGGTTTCTGCGATTTTCTTCTCATATGAACTGCCTCCAGCAGGAAGATCTTGCCTTCACAAAAATCAGAGATTTGTTTGGAGGATGAGGTTCTCATTTTGTATGTCTAAAATTTTGTGTATCAAACACACGTGTGAAAGTTCTTGCTAACAAACTAGTTAGTGTGCTGCAGACCCCATATGTTTTTCTGACCACAGTATAGGTAATTTTGAAGCTGTATTTTTCATGTGGGATTAAGCCCATTTTTTTCACATACTGGTAAATTGACAAGACAACATAAACTTTGCAATATCACTTCTATTGATGTTGCCTGAACTCCAATACCAACTTTTCCAGACAGCAGGTCCTGAGTTCCTTGGCCACTGGCAGGTGCAACAGCTGAAAACAAAGTATAGCAGCTCTCCCTCGGAAGAGGAGCTAATATGTTTTCCCACAGATAGTTATATAAGAACTTTTTTAAGGCTTGATCCTTACATACTAAGCCCTGGGATTTCTTGCAGCAAGGCACATAAAGCTTTTTGCTGTTCAAAGAAATATTCCTGGGAAATAGACAAGCTATGATATGGTAAAAGATAAGAGGATAATAGGAGACTTAGGAGAGACCTTATTACTCTCCACAGCTACCTGAAAGGAGGTTGTAGTGAGGTGGATGTTGGCATCTTCTCCCTATTGACTAGCAATTGAAGAAAAGGAAACTAGTTCAAGTTGTGCCAGGGGAGGTTCAGATTGGATATTTGGATAAATTTCTTGTCTAAAACAATGGTGAAGAACTGGAACAGGTTGTCCAGGGAGGCAGTGGAGTCGCAGTCCTTGGAGGTGTTCCAAAAATGGGTAGACATAGTGCTCTGGGAGATGGTTTAGTAGTTACAGTGGTGTAGGGCTGGTGGTTGGACTCGATCTTGAAGGTGTTTTCCAACCTTGATGATTCTACGATTCTAATATTCTATGATTTGTTTCTCACAGATGTCTCTATCTGACTTTCCCTGAGCCTGTTGTGTTGGCATCTTACCACCCAAAGCTGAGAGCTGGAAGGGGATGAATGGTTCCCATCTATGTCTGGAAAATTCTGGGTTGACTCTGTGGCAACCACAGCATGCCTTTAGTACGGGCTGATTCTCAAGAGAGTTGAGACAGGGTTAAGTGTAAAAAACAGAGATTTTGATATCTTATGAAAAGTGTGAAAGAGTAGAGAAATATGTGAGACATGATTAAAAAGACTGCAGCTGTGGAGGGAAAAGAATTTCTGGTATGGGATGACATTTTTTCCAATTGCAGACTGAATATTTTTCATATGGAATTCAAGGAGTTCGGTGTTTGGAAGAGCAATCAGCCTTTGTGGAATAATATCAAGCATGTCTGCAATTTTTTTTTCTGACAACTGACACATAGTAAGCAGTATGTGGTCAGAAAAAGTCCAGGTCAACTACAAAATTAGATGCTATCACATATAAAAATATCCTAGCAAAGTGTGTATGGATTTAACTGTAAATAACAAAAAAATATTTCTTTCTGGATCATCAACTGTCTCATTCAACTATGTTTTTTTCCTAATATGACTGAGGAAATGTTCTTTATGGCAGACCTCGATGGAAACACCTCCAAGAACGATAGTTTTTGGTTCTTGCAACCTCTAGATTCTTTTGTGCCTGCTTCTCAGAAAGAAATCTGAGAATATTAACTTGGAAAAATCTATTCTGTTTTCTTTAAAACATTTCAGATAATTCACAAATCCCATAATTCTTGGACAACCCTAAACCAGAGTGGAGAAGAATGGAGCTTATCAATAATTTGATGAAAATTTAACTTTAGCACTCCTCTGCACTCCAATGAGTGCAGATCAACTTGCTGAAGTTAATCTCTTCCTCTGTGTTAGTCTCAGGAAAAAAGCAAACCCACATACACAAACTGCAGACCCAGTGACAGATCTTCTCCTCTCTGGAAAAATAATATGTATGAGTATAAAAATTAAAAGAAACTGGAAAGATGTCTTTGTTCTGGACTTTTCCTGGTAACCTTCACAGCAGCTATTCATTCTGATTTCATCTAGAAAATAAGCAAGTATTAAGTTACCCAACCTAATTCAAACTTCTGATGGAGCTTGTCAACTGAACATGAATATGTTCCAACATTTTAATAGTAACAAGATATTTTTAATGCCAAATGCCTGGGGATGTTTATAAAATAAGTGCCTACAAAATACAGAGAAAACTTATAAAATCTAGTCTTCTGATATATATTGTTGTGTTCAGTTGGTACAATTAGTTCCATTATCCCTTCTGAGAAGAAAGTATTTACAATGCATTTGAAATAACAGCTCTGCCTAAGGAAGGTGATAGCAGGAGTGCAATGCCTTTTTATGCAAAGAATCTGGAAAGTATAATCATAGATGGAGGAAGCAATAATGTTGTGTAGAGGCATTCTAAGGAGCTGGCTTAAGCTGCTGATTACCGTGGATGCTAATTTTGCAGTGCTGCCAAGATTTTATGTTAATGTTATTGAGCAAAAGGCTAAAGTATTTTTTAATTTAAAACTACTGAACTATAAAACCGAACTATTAGACTTTCCATGGGTTTAAGTAGACAAAGAGAATATTATGTCAAAGGCTCAATTCAGTCACCTTCAAGCCATTACACCTTTTGAAATTTGATGCAGTAAGTTGCTGTGGTCTATTATTTTAGGGTGAAGTCCTCCCTTCCTTATTACCCTTATAAGGATGAAGTCCCTCCTTATTATCCTTAAATAAACATTCTTCACTGTATTCAATGTCAAATATTAGCTTAGAAAACTTCAAATGAATCTGTCCCCTTCCTCTACTGTGTGGTACTCTGAGCCTGCTCAAGAACTTGTTTCAGGGTAGCCTAATCACATGAAAGTGGAGAACTTGGCCAGTCACTTGAACCTTGTGTAACCCTGAAATTCTCCACACCTTAGCAAGCACAGGATTACAGCACAGGGTGGAAAAGGCTCAGGACACCCTGTCCCTTTTCTTGGGGAGAACAGAACAAGAGCTGCACTACCTGGGCATTCTACATGTAGGCATTGGTTCTCTGTTTATTGTCTATAAAATAGACTATAAAGGAGTTGGTGTGCCAGTGACATTATACTTCTTGTGAGCCAGGTTATGAAGTGTGATGGCTTACTGACCTTGTGCTGCAACTGGAACAATGGAAGAGGAAGGGAATTTGGATGTGACTTGGGGATTGGTGCTGTGCATTTTTTCATGTGATATACTTTGCAATGTGAGCTGATTTTACATCTTTTCCAGAGTTTGAGAGCTGCTGTTACATCCCCAGAGAACAGGTCATTGCCTTTAGCAATAAGGGCCAGGGCACAGAAGATGTCTCTAACTTCTGCAGAAGACTCTGAACCAAAGTAGCAAACATAGAGTTCTATTTATAAATTTAGACAACTGTGTGTGTGTGTGCAGTTTTAAGAAGCTATGGCACAGTTGTGGGAGCAAGCTGTGCCTCCTTGCACGCATCACCAGGCACCAGTCTTTCCCTTTCTGGCAGAGCTGAGTCATCAGGTATATTAAGTGATTTTTCTGGCCTTTACATGTGTCAGAATTTGGTGACTGTAGCTGCAACAAGAAAGATATATATACATATAAATTTTTAAGAGCCTATCTCATTTGCTGCTGCACAGTAAGCTTAAGAAGAGACCTAGACAGATTGCAATGCAGTCACGTGTGAAGATGGGACAGTGGACTGGATCAATGCTTTAATCAAAATGTTTGAGGCTTTTATTGCATTCCAATGGAGGAAAAATACTTTCGAGCACCATGTGTTCAACACTTGCAACCAAATAGCAGATGAAATATTTGATTCATTTGCAGCAGACCTTTGGTCACTTTCCAGAAAATGCTTGACTTTTTTTTTTTTTTTTTTCTGTGAGATCACTACTAAAGTAGTTGCTGAGGACATGTTGTGGTATAGGCTGAATGCTATTCCTTCTGCAGCTTTGTACAAGTGTAGACTAGAAATCTTTTCCTCTTCTGTCAATGTAAGTGTTTAATGTTTCACTTATGTGAAGTGTGGTGTAGGGGAGACTAAAATTGTGGGAGACTAAAGGGCACAAGCTGGCCTTTTGGCACTGAAGAATCTGGAGAATCTGTCTGTTCTCTAGAGAAGGTCATGCTTCAGGATATTTTGGCCATTGAATCCAGTTCTTCATGTTGTAAGAAAGTGTTTTTCAGTTTGGGGTGAAAAATATCTAGCCCTGGCTTTGAACGTACTGCTGAAATCAGCAAGAATTAGGTGTAGATGCTGAGTGCTTCATCTGACTAAGGCAGGAAATAGTGCATCTTGGCTCCCTTTGTGAATCCTAAGAAAAGTCTAATCTCTTTCCTTCAGCTGTATAAGCCAGCACATGACTTGTGTGTTATTAATTTGAAGAAAGGAAATAGGATAAAGAAAAAGTAGGGCAGCAGAAAGTACATAGTAAATGTGAATTCTAATGATTACACAACAAATCCATTTAAGAAGAGTTCATATGATATGATAAAATTAAACTAGGCTGAACAGCAAGTGAGTGTTGAAGGGGCACCTCCTTTGCCTTAGAATTTAATACAGAAAGCTACACAAGAATCAAGTGAAAATCAGCTATGGCCATATATGTCTATATGTCTTATTTCTCTGTGACATTTCTCTGAAAGAAGACACTTTTTTTTTTTTTTAAATATATATCTGAATAACAGACCTATTTTGGTAAAATTTGTGAGATAATGATTTTGTAAAGGCATTTTTTCCCATGTGATTCCTGGGACAGAGCTTTGGGAAGATGCTGTATGTCCCCCATTCCTGCCTGGCTTTCATTCTCTTCCAGCAGAAAAACCACCGCAGAAAGGGACAAAATAAAATTTTTGACTGTAGCTGAACACACATAGTGCCACAGGTCTATCCAGAGGTGAAATGTGACACACGGGTCCTCAAAGTGTCTGCTCTTCTTTCTCATGTCTCTATAACCCTCTATTCAGGGAATTGCATGCCCCCATATCCCACTTTCTCAGGCATGGTATGTGGTAGGGATCAGACATTTGCTATTATTTAGTGTGTCCTGAAATTGCACAGAACTTGTAGAAACATATAGTTTCTGCTCTATCTGTATAAATATGTGTGTATCTGTATATGTTGAATAAGTTTATCTAAGATTTCAGAGTTTAGAGTAGAAAGCCATCTTTGTTGGAACCATACACATAAACATAAGATTCAGTAACATTGTACCATGTGGAAGAGGGTGAACAGAGGGATTAAAAAGCATAATGTTACTTCTCCACCAAATAGCAGCAGATGGCAAGGACTAGCAGGTCAAATTAGTTTCCTGTTGGGGGAGAAAAAATCAATGATTCAGAATCTTAGTAATTTCTTATTTCAAATATGTTCTCTGTTTCCCAGAGAGAGCCACTCACACATAACTAGTCAGATGTCCCTTCTTTCAAAAATCTCAGTAATCATGATGAAGGAACTCAGGTCCAAGAATGAGGTCAGAGAGACTGTGTCCAAAACTGCCAAAGTAATTTTCAAACCAAACTCACCTTGCCCCTATGTGTAAAATCTCTAAGCTTTCTTAAAAACTGAGGTCTGTAATGAAGCTTTGGCCTTTTAGAAAAACTGGGACAAGGTCCAGATCAGAGTCTTGCCATGCATCCCTTCCATTTCATGGTTATAATATTTACCTAAGTACTCAGCATCCTAACCATGTGGAAGTCAGAGACATAAAAAAATACTGATGGAAAAAAAATATTTTCTTTCCACTCTTTATATTCTTTGTTCCATATATTTAAATGACATTTCTGCTACTTCTTCTCCGTAATTTTTTCATAGGTGTTTCTAAACATCTTTGTCTTCCTCTTCGTTGAATTTTGTGGATGTTTTCTTCACCTAGCTCTTCAAAACTAACCCTTATAGTGCAAACTAAGGAAAGGAAGAAACAATTTCCAGTTCCTCCATGAAGAAAACATCTCTGTGTGTCTGGAGGAGTGCTGCACAGTGTTGCTGACAGAAGGAGTGTGAGGCAGAAGGCAGCCAGGGTGCTGTGGGTGATGGAATTGTTGAATGTCTGGGAGGGATAGGAATCAAACCAAGTACTGTAAGGAGGAAGCTGAGAAGATGGTGGCAAGTTTAGGTATTTGAATAATAATTTGAAGTTCATGATGTAGAACAATCTTGTACACAAAATTTTAAAGTATGGAAAGCTTTCCTAGCAGAGAAAGTGCACCTCAAAGGTTGAATAGAAATTGCTTTAGAAAGTGAAGAATGGATCTGAGCTTGTCCATTAAAGGTGTCTCCATGTGGATGAGATGGCAAATTCTCTGCTACAGTTAATAGAATTCCTGTCAATACAATCCAGGGAACCTTGAGAGGAATTTGTCTGGCAGATTTGGTGGTTTCTGTTTTAGAGTGAGCTGACAGTATAGACTAAATCTCAGTTAGCTGGTACGGATCTAATTCTGGATGATCAGCCTCAGCTATCGCCTGAGCTCTTGGCTATCAAGAGGGAGCAATCAGTCTTGCAGCAGGACTCTCTCATTGCAAAAACAAACTATTTCCCCCTATTCTAGGATATTTGTCTCACTAAGAAAAAAGGCTTGATTCTGTTGCCCACCCACAGGCATTTGGTGCTATTTGAGCTACCTAAAGCTATGTTGTTTGGGTACCAGCCACAACAGCAGAAAAAGCATGGGTGTTCTGTAACTAATGTGTGCTGTCTTCCAGGGCCTGGCATTTCAAATGGGATGAATTATCTATGTGTATAGAATGAAACTGAGCCTGAATGGGTATTTTTAGATTTTTAATTGAAGTGACCATCGTCCTAAATCCTCACTGTTTGTTTCATGACATGAGTGTTGGAATTACATAGCACTGAAGACAAGTTTTCTGCTTCTTGATGCCACTGATTGACTCTTTATTTTTTTATGATTGACTTTTTATTTTTATCAACTAAGTAAAAACAACCCCAGATCCTACACTATTTCTAGAGAGATCACCCTTGTGGAAGGGAACATGTGGTATGGTATATACACAAGTTGGGGCTAACTGGAAAAGGTTACTGATCTTGACTTTATGGTGGGTTGATGTGAATGTAGTGAACTACAGTGAAAGCTGTCATTAGAAAGCAAATATAACCCTGAGAATCTGTGTTTGTCTCTGATATAGAATACCTCTTGGTTTTAGCAACTAAATAAATGAAAATACTTAGTTTCAGTGTTTTAGGAAAAGATACTTTGAAGTGATGAAAATAAAGGAAAAATAGGCATCCTGTTTTAAATAGAAAGTAATAAAACTGACACTTTAAAATTACTATCTCAGTCATGAAACTGAAAATCTAGAATTGGTACTGGGCATATATACTTCATACAGGGATTTGGAGATTATTTTTCTTAATGTTGGGGAGAAAAAAACCCCAAACAGTTTTAATGGAATGGATAAATGCCACAGCCTTAGTGTTTTACTGCCAATGGAACGTGTTCTCAATAACATTCTTTAGGCATGGCTTTATTCAGAGCAGAAGTTCTCATCAGAGAAACAAAAATCTGCCCACTTGCATCAGACAGAAAATATGAATTGCCTTAATAAGTTAGTTTGCTCCAGGCCAAGGAGGACTTAAGGACATTACTCTGTGTGCTGTTCCACATCAGTATTTTATCATATTAGTGTGCCTGCAACATAACAAATTTATTTGGCAGAGATATAATGCTATTTTTCCACACCAGATATCTGAGAGTATAAAATAAAAATGGGGGGCTTCTTGTGACAGTTTCAAATATAGGTAAAATAACTGTATGTCTAGAGAAAGAAATGGATGACACAGAGAGATAAGCAAATTAAGTTGCACACTATTAGATAGTCAGTACATTACACATTAGTGAATAATGATTGCAACTAACAGATGTTTTGAGAGCACAAACACTAGAAACTACCTCCATTTCTGTTTCATTCTAAGAACCGGTCATCAGATATCAGAAAACACAATACAGACTATTTGAATTTGGAAATGACTTCACACTTACATTTCACAGTGGGTCACTTGTAATTAAAAATAATTCTGTTAATGACAATGAAAATAGTTTTTTTGTATATCTTTACTATCAGTAGAGCATAATAAATATTTTTTCTACAGAACTGGATACTCTACAGAGCAAGACCTGATCAAAAGAGAAAAGAAGACTGGTCTTTTTTATTTAACTGTATGTTGGAAATCATCCAAAGGTGACACTTGCATTGGAAATGACACAGAGGTGATAAGACAACAAGACAAAGAGTTACAGAAATGGTTGACACATCCATTTGTGAGTTGTATGGCACATCTTCCTCTGTGTTAAAACTCCTCCAGAAAGTATTCAGAAAAAAATATTTTAAAAGACAAAGGGAAATAGAGACCTAACATGACTCATTATTATACACTATCTTTCTGTCTCTTTGTCCCAGTCTCTTCAATTAGGCCGTCACAACATTTTCATAATTTTGTCATTTTCATACACATGTGGAACATCAAAGTTGAAAGTAGGGATATAAATAAGATGACTGCAGAGTATGCATGTCATCTGGTCACGTCATTAGCTGCTAATTAACCTATCCCATGTCTGATCACTGTACAGCAGTATGTGTCAAACATACAGCGCAATGATGAGCTGTTCATCACATATTCTGTTGAAATTAACAGTGACATCTTAAATAGCAAAATCAAGTAGCTAGAGAAGAGAATATTGTGAATAATTATTTCCTCTCACCTTTGCAATTATATAAATGTGCTGATAACCAGCCAAAATACTATAAACTACATCCTGTATAGCTTGTTTGTTCTCAATGCTTCTCTTAGTTCTGCTATGTGCAACAGTATATTGATATATTGAATATGGATCTGACTAGTTTCTTCTCTGTTGATTTTTTTAGATGTGCATATTTCAGTAAGCCTTAGAGTGTTTGCTCTCTGCTGTCTCCCAAACAAGGAGTATCTGATATTTTATGCACTTATTTTTTTATATATGAAGAGATAATGAAAAAAGAGAGATTTAAAGTTTATTAAATTATAAAATGTGAGTTTCTTAGAAAAATAGTTAGGAGTTTATAATGTCAATTGACTTGAATGATCCATTTGTTACTGACACAATCAGTGTCATGGAAGTCTTAGAAATATAGACCCACCTATTCCTTACAAATTGGCAAACTTATTGGGCTTTTAAAAATACTATGAATGGGATAGTTGTCTTTACATGAATGATAATCTCTTAAAATATCACTGTGTTTATGTTCCACGTGGTTGTGCCCAAGGAGGGAGCAGGGAGTCATGTACCAGGACTCTTTCTGCATCGGGAGCTCTGCCAAGCACATTTGTGCCTTTCCATCTAGCACCTCAGCAAACGTAATTAAAAATGAACAAAACATTTCTGACGGGCTATGCTAGCTCTGTAGAATGGAAAATTTCTGGTAAACTGTGCCAATTGCGTGAGATTTCTGAGAGGGGTCAGTATCTGGGATCCAGGATGTGGCAGCCTGCGGGTCTCCACTTCCTCAGCAGCTGAGGTGCTAAGGATGCCCACCCAGGCAGCCAGAAGTCTGCTTTTGATTTTCCCAAACTGTAATTTTTAAAGATCTTGTTATGTATCCATTTCCTATATATTTTGGTCTTTGATTTTTTAAAGATGTATTTATTTATTTTTTTAAGTTTTCTGAGGGAATGCCTGCACTGATTGAAGTTGTGAAGTTTCTGGGTTTAAAAGGAGAATTTGTACACAGCTGCCACTGAGTTGTGCAGGTGCGGTGGAAGTCGGTGAAAGCCTGTCACATCAGGAACTGCAGCTCTATGGCAGTGCTTCCATGTTGAAGTCAAAACAAACTATGCCTGATACTTTGGTGTCAAAGAATGTCTTCTCCACTCTATAAAAAAATAAGAAAACAAAACAACACAACTAACACAACAAAACCACTCACCGTTTCACCTTTCATTCACCAAACATTCCTATAAGAACTTTTCCAGTACAGTGGGGATACATTTTTTCCCCTATTATCTTGACATTGTCCACTTAAAAACTGTAGTTACAATAGTCTAAAGTTGTGGACAGACATGCAGGTAATAAGTAACGAGCAAAATCCTTTCCCTTTGCTGCTAAAATCCTATCAGGAGCATTCTAGCGTGGCAGAGATGAGTTCAGAGGAGAGATGTTGCTGGGACAGTCACACATGCACTGGCCCCTTGCTGGCAGGGTGAGCAAGAGAGGGACAAGCTCATTTGTTACCTTTATGGAAAGGTTTTGCCAGATAGGCTGAGGACAGTTTCTGAGGCAACATAAAATGACTTGGAGATTCAGAATGAGTTACCAGCAGATAAAAAGCCTTAATAAAGGCAATGTTTCTGTTTCCTTTCATGAGTGTGCTGCGATGTTGTGGGATCCAGGCTTCTTGACTCCCATTTGCTTCTCACAGCTGACCAAGGTGGTTTTTTTGGCAAGTAGGGGATTATCTGAGGTGAATGTGTTAGTGAGCTGATTAGTCAGATTGTATTCCCTCATAACTGGGTTTTCATTTGATGCCTTGTGTCACCCAGCTCCCACTGAAGTCAGGAGAATGACGCCCTTTGAATTCAACTCCTGTTGGATCATACTGTGGGTGTAGAGCACTGGCACCAACTTCAGCTGTCAAAAATTGTAGTCCCTGTCATACAAATGGCAGGAGATAAAGCAGGATTTAAAATCTGAGAAAGAAATTTAAATATGTTTCACATTTTCTGTATTTGGAAGCTGAAATGCTGCCAGCCATTTGATGTGTGTTTTCATATGCTGAACAAGCTTACATTTTTGTTTGTTTTTCACAATAGAAAAATAATCAACAGACAGTGGCCTTAGACTCGGGCTCTGACAATTCTTTCTGCTTTAACTTTATGATCATGTGGAGCTCTTGTTTTGCACATTTGGTATTTCATTCTTATCACAGAGTATTATTATTCAGATACTGGTCCAAGAACTGACAACAGTAATGCATTCTGGAATCCATGGTGCTCTGGTTCCCCTCATTTGTTCTTTTCTCTTCTATTTAATATTATAACAGAAGTAACTTATGGCCACCAACCTGTTGTTCTGGGAATTGCATGCAAACAGTTGTGTATGTACATGTGTCTGGTTATAAATTCATACAGCAGGAAGCCAAAGTACGAATGTTCACAATGAATCTATGAGGTGAAAAAGCTGGTGGACACAGTGAAAAGATGGATGAAGCACAGCGGGAAACAACTATTTCCTATTTTTTACTCCAATTCAGGGAAAAAAGTCTGGCTGTTTTGTTTTTTGACAGGTATCACATCCTTCAAAGAGGTACAGTTCTTTGGTCATCTAGCTGATTAGCAGAAAAATGAGGAAGCAAGAGGCCTGCAAACCCTGAAGCAAGAGGCAGATGTTATGGAGTTTCACACAAAATACTGGAGGCTTGGCTTAGGGGAAGGCAAAAGTATCAGCATAGTGATCACCACTGTAGCAATAAGTTAAGGTCCAAGGCATAAATTAAACAATGAGTTGAACTCCCTTGCTGTAAATGAGAGGCAGGAAAATGAGTGGCTAAGGTGGTATCAGCTTCTAAATTTCTTCTGTAATAAAACTATGGTGATAAAAGTGCTCTTCTTGTTTCAAAAATGTAGAGGTAGAACCCTGCATAATGAGCTTTCTCAATTTACATGCAGATTAAGTTGACCTATTTGCCCCCCAGGAAGCTGGGAGTGTAATCCTCTGTGCACAAAATTTGGGAATTCCTGCTGCATCGAATATGAGGGAGTGACAGTTGCATACTGTGAAACTGTGGGACTGTAGAAGCTCTTCAAAATGCTACGTACCCTTCAAAACACTGCTAGTGCCTCTCACTAAATGATATTAAAAAAACATGTGTCTAATCAAGATGTGTCTTTAAGAAAATTAAGAAGGCAGATAGGTAATCTGGTGATAAATGTATGTCATGTGACACTACTGCATCTGCCTCTTAAGTTCCAAAATGGCCAGTGGCTAAAATTTTTGTAAAAAAGAGCAATTGCCTCAGAGCTATCAACATTTTTTCTTTTATTTCCTTAATTACTGTAACTTGCAGCTGTCATGTCTTTAAATTTGTCACTCTCTCTTTAATACTGTGAATTGCCAACTACACAGAAATTGTGAGAACTTCTTCTCCAAAAATCTTTATTTGGGAGAATGAAAATAAATAAGAGGGAGTTTAAAATTAGTTTTGTGAAACCAAGAGTAAAAAGATAGTTGTTTTTAAGTAGATTTGAATATGGGGGTTGTCTGGAACTGGTAGCCTGGGCACTATTTTAAGAAAATTCTATTGCATTTTTATTTCTATCTGGAGGAAACTCAGAAAGGATTGGAAATATCAGAGAAATCGTACCCCTGCCAACCAGGAATTTATTAAGAACAACACTTTATTGTGTTCAAATCGCTTTCCCTTGGTCTTCTAAATTATATTTGGAGACAGATTGATTTAAAATGCTTTCTTTAGAAGCTAACAGTAGGAAGCTTATTTAATTTTGCCAAAAAGATGTGTGTGTGGGAAGAAGGGGGGGAATCTTGTAAAGTATGGAGACCAATTTATTGTACACAAGGACCACCCTTCAATGAATGAGAAAGCAAAAGGCCTTTCAGGCCTTTCTTGGCCAGAGTATGGAGCTGTCAGCATTGTCAGTACAATTTATTCACACTGTTCAAGTGCTTATGAAAGCTACTGAGCAGCCTGATCTATAAGTGATTGAACAGACAATACTCTAGAGCTTTGAGTGCAGATAAAAAGCCACTATTTCAGGCTCCATGCATCACAACTAGTGTTTTCTAGGAACACTGCCAGTCTAAATAAAACACAATCTTGCTGTAATTTTATGCAACACTTGAAAAGAAGACTAAGGCTAAACCGTGCCCTTCATAAATGCTTCTCTACCACATTTTTCCATAACCAAGTGGTAATCTGACTTGAGGATATGCATGCCAGATTTAATTATGCTTTCATATTCTGCTTTCCATTAACAGTTTACTTTCCTTTGTTAGCTGATTATGCTACAAAATTTCACTTTATAATGCTAGTATTTTCTGATGCCCTATTTACTCAACTGATTTTAGAAAACAGCATCTCCTAGCCTAGGTGTTTGATCCATTATGCATATGGGGTGGATATGTGCTATCCAAGACACATTTTATTCACTGCCTGACCATTACTTCACAGTATGAGGCTAAACATGCAAATGATCTTCAAGGCTGGAGCTGAGACACCACTGTCCTTATATATCTCTGTTAAGTGCTTACAGTATTCTAATTTGAGGTGAGGCTGGAAGGAGCCACAGAGGGCAGAACTTTAGCCCTCATTCTTCTATACTGGGAAAACAACCCTCTCTAATACATACAACTTTTTCTCTAACACCTTTTTGTCCAGGAGGGTTGTAGCAGAAAGCAAACCATTTATAAAACAGTACCTTGGTGGAAGACATGCAACTGTCTGGCAGTCAATGAATTTGATGTCTCTCAGAAGCTGTCAATTGTAATATATTGGCATATGTTATTTTTTAATTTCTGTTGGTAATACAAAGACGTCACTTGAACACTTCCAGAGATGAAGCACCCACAGCCTCCCTGGGCAAATCATGTAGTGACAAAAGCAACACATTTTGTTACAGTTCTTTCCAATTACAATCTCCAGTATTAAAACACTGATGGCACTGTCTTAAAAATTACGAGCTGAAAACATAAGAAAATCACGACCTTTTTATTTAACTTTTTTTATCATTTAAGATTCATATTTTCAAGATTTTTTTCTGAAATTGCGAGTGTGGATGATTAATTTTACTTTAGCAGAGCAAAGAGGAGAAGAGATAATCATAATGACATGACTCCAGGAGGAGAAAACAACAATTCTCATGAGCCTGGGATATAATAATGAAAATTTGCCCTGTGGGATTCTCCAAAAAGGCTGCTTTTTATTATGATGCTGAAATAAAATTATTTAACTATAGCAGGAATGTAGTTTTCTCTGTAAACCAGATTAAGCTGAAATTGGCATCCATTAAAATAAGCAATGAACATAAAAACTTACTAACATTAGAGTTAATATTTTGCTGAGGTAAAGCCAAAGTCTACATTTATTTTGAAGGGCACTAAATCTTCAGTTTTCCACAACGTTAAGTCAGTAAATGTCATGTATTAATTTCCTTTATTTATCTTATTGACACAAATATTAACCAAAAAAGAAAATACACTGTATAATGGAATCAGTTATTGATGTCGTTCACAAACGCTGAGCAATAGTGAAGTAAATTATGATCTTTGAAAAAATGAACAAAAATCTGATTCTACTGTACAAATTTGCACATAAAGGAGCCAAATTTTTCTCAACTGGTGCTTTCTGAGCTTGATAGCTACCGTTTGTCAGGAAAAATGCTTTTCTTTATGTTAACTATTGTGCTGTTCTGGTGACAGGATATTTCTCAGATTGCTAGGAATGGAGTGTGCATGTTGGATTGTCCAGTAACACCTTCTGTAGCCAAGGGGAAAGCAACACAACCTATAGCGGGCTTCCTTTTTAATCATGGGATATCCAGGCAAAATAGGTTAAAATCTATATTTAACGTCATTCTAAAATGTACCCATTATTCTCACTGCTTGTACAGGGATTCTGGAATAGCTAGATCATTTCAGAAGCCACTGTTTCTGCAGTTAGATGTATAAAGTCAGTTAAGATGAATCACCCTCTTGGTCTTTCCAGTCTCAGTCTCTTATGGTTTGAGTCTGGAGATCTTCAGAGCAGCTGAACTAAGTTGCCCAGTCGAGAACTGAGAAAATGTCAACCTGGGTGTCAGGGCTAGGACAGCAGAAGGGCTACTGTATTGTTTAATGTTATTCTGCAAAAATAAGGTTTTCATGTATTCATGTATTTATGCATTGTTTAAGACTGACTGTCACAAGTCAGTAAAAAAGAAAATCTATTGCACACCTTCTGAATATAGCCTAATAATGGCAAACAAATGATTTCTGATAAAAAATAGCAAACATTGACATGCTGATATAAAAATTTCTCTCCCTTCCTTTTTAAAAAGAAATTAATTATTTACTGTTTACTTTTTATTGAGTTTTTCATTGCTATAGCATGAAAATAATGGAATAGTAGCTATTGTGATATAAAACAATTCAGACTGCATTTTAATGAAAAAAGTTATTTAAAACACTGTGATAAAAAAACACCAGATACAACACATGGTACAATCTTAGCTTTTAAAGTGGCACTGTATTCTCATTGCAATGAAATTTTTAAAAATCAAAGGACCCTATGATACTTTCACCTAGTATATTTCACTGCCATAGATGTCTATAATCCCGATTGAGAAAGGGATTAGACAAATTCATGGAATAAAGCTTGGACACAAAGGTTTAGATCACACATCCAGCTCAGGAACTCTAAGCCCCTGATTTCCAGGGAAACCTCATAATGACCTTACAGTATTTGAAGGGGGTCTACAGGAAAGCTGGGGAGGGACTGTTTACAGGGCGTGTAGTGGTAGAATGAGGGGCAATGATTGTAAACTGGGGTAATGAAACATGGGAATAGGTTGTCCAGAGAGGTCCTGGAGGCCCCATTACTGGAGGCATACAAGGAATGGAGCTCTGAGTAACCTGATCTACTTAAAGATGTCCCTGCTCACTGCAGAGGTGCTGGACTGTTTGACCTTTAAAGGTCCCTTCCAACCCAAAGCATTCTATGATGCTACAATTTCCAGAAATGAGATTTCCAGATGAGCAGAAGTGAGCATTCACTATCAAGTTTCTCATTATCTTTTCCTGACCAACTGCACACTGGCTACTGTTGGGATATTGGAGTAAGCAACAATTTGATATTACATACCACAAAGCTCAAAATAATAAATTTATAAATACAGAAGCAGAAAACTCTTATCTTTGAAACAAATGGTCTTTTACTCCATAACTCTTTTCCATGGAGAAAATGTTCCCATAAATGTTACTGACCTGCCAGTATATAATTTTTCCTCCTCAGCTGCGGTTAGAAATAACAAAACTGAAATAAGTCATCAGTTAAAATATTTTCTATGAATTTATTCTCTGTTGAGAAAAGAGAAATGAATTGTTCCAGTCTGTTGCAAAAACACTGGTCAACTAAGATAGGTGGCAAAAAGTGACCATCTGTCACATGTTATTTTAGCATTAAACACGGCCTCATAAAATGGGGCCCTCTCAACTCTCCTGTGGCAGTGTAAAGCTATTTCAATTCTATTCACATCCTCTGGGCATCAGCATGATTTGGAAACCTAATAAAGTAAGTCATCAGAGAACAACCCACGTGTCCAGAATTTGTATTACTACACTATAGGAAACCCAAGCAGTGCAATCCTTTAAGCCATATGTCTTCTAAAGCTCAATTTAAAGACATAGAAATCAATGTGATTTGGGTGGAAAGTACTAAATATGGCTAAGTGAGAAATAGCACAGAGGATGGTGACTGTACACTAAAGCACTTCTCCTCTAGGAGCAGGAACATGCTGTGAAGTTCCAGGGGCTAGTTGCTCCATCTTGAATCTGAGGAATCAGTGTGTTCATTATTTCTATATTGAAGAATGCAAAAATAAAACAAGGCTTTTTGTCCCCTGCCCCATGCTTAAAACTATTTCTAGGAAGCAGTAAAAAACACCTTGACCCCTGCCCTGCAATGTCACATTTAAAAAGAGGCTTTGCCCATTATCTGCACAGAATGCCTTTGGAACACTGGTTAATAAGAAATTTCACTTGTCAAGAAGAGACCACAGATAATCCTGTGTTGTGGGCAATAGTCATTTAACATCAGGTCATGGAGGCCTTATCATTTTAGCCAACAATTGTTACTTTCATCCTGAATTAGCAGTTTAAAAAAGATTTGATGAACAACATCCCTAAGATGTTAATTTTCTTTCATCAGCATTCTTGTGTGATTATGTAAGGATTCAGCACTCAGTTACATAGAAGTCCTTTGTTGAGAATGAGCCCAGTCAATAATGGGCATAAAGATATGGCTGGAAACATTAGTAAAATGATTTTGGGGTGACCAGGATTCTCTTTTTCTCTGACCATTAGTCATAGCTGCTTTCTTTTATTTGTTGACATTTTATTCAGTGAAGTGTGAAAATGTTAACATTTGGAAGACTCTCTTCCTGCGTGGTTCCTCTGCCATAATTGCTATAAATAGGAAAATATATCAATTCCTTTTAAGGTAATACCAAAACACATCTTTTCATTATGTTACAAGAGTCACTATGTGATAAGAGGTCAAGATTCACATGAAATTCACCTATGACAGTCATGACAGACATATATTACTTAAGCACACAGTCCAAGTCTAGAATGAGCCTTCAAACTAATTGAATGAGAATTAAGGACAAACGTTGATCAAATGAATAGGTAAATAAACTAAAACACGCTTTTTAATTCAGTACAAGTCTGAAATAATCCTCATAACATTGTTCTGCTTACAATGTTCCATTTACATCGTTACAAATTCAGCTGTAAATCTTTAATGAAAACACATGCATTCTTCAGACTGACATTATTGTACCTGAGCTCTTTGAATGCCTTCATTTATATAAAAGATCTAATTCCCAAGGAGAATGTTGGAGCCCTTGCATTCTTGTTGTATGGTACACAAACATTGCTGAAGTAACATATTCTCAATTTTATTCATAAATATTAAAGAGAAACGTGGAGCATTGCTAGAGCTGAGTGAAATTACAGACTCAGCATTTGTACACTTTTGATTGAACTCCCAGAGACTGAGACTGGCAGGGTTAACAGTGATTAGAGTAGGAGACAGAACGTCCAGATTTAGAAGTTTTTTCAGTAATATTTTCTTAAATTCTTTTGTTTCCTGTCTATAAATACAATTATTGTAGCCTCTCAGGATAGGAAAAAAATCACAGGCACAATCTCTTCCAGCTTGCCTCAGCTTTCAATGCCAAGAAAATTATGTAAGGGAGCCTTAAGATAGTGTTGAATTTAAGTGATCACTCTTGCTGTGGTTCATAATTTTGGACAATTCTTTAATCTTATGTTCATTGAACCTAAAGTTTTTTAATGCATGGCGCTAGGATGAGGAATGGACCTTCTCCTTGGAGACCTTCAGAGTTACCACTGTTTCTATAATCTTAATGGATGGAACTGAAGCAAGCATTTCAGAAGAATGGGTTCACTAGATACCTAAAACTTAAGGTCAAATTAGATGTCCATGTTAAATGATTTGTAGTCTATCCTAGAAGCTTGTCTCACCTGATGACTTTGACAATACTGCTACAGGAAACTTATTGCTTTTGAAATGCTAAGACAATTCTGAAAGTTAAACTGATTTTCATAACCATGGATGATTTTAAGATGTTACCCTAAAGTGCCTTCGAATACGCAAAATATTTAAAGTTAAAAAACACCTAAAAGACTTTGAGAATAAAAAATTTTTTTTTGCAAAATTTCCTGAAACTACACTTCAGTAAAACTTAGGAAACCTCGTTCTGTGAGAAATATTTCCATCAGTTTTCCAAAGGATATAAAGTATTAATTCCCATCTGGTGTTATGATATTACCAATATTCAGAAGAGGAAGAGTAACACTGAAGAAGATAACACCATGGAACATATGTTGCAAGATGTGGAAAAGTTGTGGTATTAGTTTTTTTACTTTTACAGTGGGTCGAAGGCACTTTTTTGTGATTAAAACAAAGAAAACTAGAAAACTTGTGTATATAAGGCATTTGTAGTTTTTTTGTGTCATGCAAGAAAACTCCCAGTGATACAGGACAAACAATGAAGGTCTGACTCAGCCTTCTGTCCTAAGCCTATGTTTTCTGAGACCATAAACTCTAAATATTTCGTAATCAAAGCAGCTGACATACAATTCATCCTAGGTATTTTATCCCTCTGTCTGTGAAGACAGATTACCAGGAGGTGATTGAAAACCTTCTGAAGTCAATACATGTCTTTTAAATGACATCAATAGGCATGGAATAGTTTCTTCGAACTGTTTGTGACTCAGAGGAAAGTGATGATCATCTTTATCATCACAAATATCTTACAAGTTTGAAAATTACTTTTTCCCATAATTAGATCTTCTGTGTTGCAAGATAGAAATTGTATTTATATTTTGGAAGAAATGCACAGACTGGAAGGGGAATCAAAAATGTGTTTTCAGGAGATGAGTTTTTGCTTAAGGAAGTTTCTTTGTTTTGTTTTGTTTTTTTTTTTTTACTCTCAAAATCAGTCTGTTGGATTTCAATTGGCATAAAGAGAGCAGGAAATAGAATAAAATCTAGTATGGTGTGTTTAAATTACATTTATGCAGTTTATAGCATTTATGCAGTTTATAGCATTATTTATTCCAATAGCATAAGCTTTAAGAGGCTGTGTTTTTCCAGTCAGAAATTATCAAAAGTTTGCTTACGATAGCAGTGCATTTTGGTATAGATAATAATAGAAATCTATGCTGATAGATATATTACAGTTAAAATGAGATTAATTTAAATATAAAAATTTCCTCCATAGATGAGTCCTGAAGAATACCTCAGAGTGTCAGAGTGCAAGAGAAGATTTTATGACCCTGGCAAGTGATACGGCTGTTTTGGAAGGCTGATCCATAGGCTTTCAGGTAGATCTCTTCTGTGGAAGACAATGCCTTTTTTTATAAGTGTTCAATCAAGATAATCAACCAACTGTGAACTGCTGGATGCTCCAAAGACTCATATGTTATACAAAAGATGTGCAAATTATAACATAGTCTTAAAATGGTCTCTAGGGTTTAATCATAATGGCAGTACAGGAAGCAACAGCCTCTACTCTTTGTTTGCAAATCTCCTTCTATGTCTTTCTGTAGTCTATAGTATATGACCAAGACAAAGTAATTTGTACGGTGACAGTGACAATCAAAGTGAGAAGTGAACTCAATTTATTACAAGAGGAATTTCTTCTTCCACCTTTAGAAACTAGAAGCAGTGCTGACTGCATGCCCTTTGATGTGACTAAGTTCTTTTTCATTTTAGCTTGATGTTCACTGTTTTTTAGGTAAAAATTTTACAGATATGAAGGGATACATAGTGGTAGCTTGTGCCTGAGGTAAGTGGCACAACACAGTGGTGTTAGGTTTTGTTCAGATGAAGCTGAGAAATCTTCGTAAATTTAGGGGTTCAACGTAGGTAGTTGAAAATGTTTTTTTTCAGACATATATATTTTTAAAATTTGGTAGCCTTCTTCCATTTAATTAAATCTGTTGCTTTAAAAAGATATTTTAAATTTTTATTACAATCTAAAACAGACAATTAGTTATACCCCTGTAATTGCATGAAATTTTGAGTGGGAGAACAAAAGCTTAATGCTGTTCTGGGGGATTCAAGCCAATTGTAAATTTAGCCCTGCAGCTGATTCCTCAAGGGCATTGGCACGTGCCACTGTGTATAGCAAAAGCAACATGACCCACCTAATGCATTCATGATCTCCATAATGGAAAAGAAAAAATACTAAGGTCTAGTGAGGTCTAACAGAGGGCAGGGACCAGAATTTTGAGCAGATGGTATTTAGGGGCCCACCGTCCGCTTTGAAAGCCAGGGTGTGGAGAGAATAGGCAGATAGTAATTAGCAGAAGGTGAAAGAAAAAAAGGGCATCCAGGATCCCCCAAACATCTGTTTAAAAGAATAAAGAGCCTGGTCTGACCCTGAGCCTTAATGATCTTAAAGGATACAGTTTAATTGCCTGAAAAAAATACACACACACACACACCATGCTGAGCTCTAGTGAATCCTGGTTAGGGAGCATTGCAGGAGTGTGTGTAATTATTCATTTGGTGTATTTGTTTTAGAAAGATTATATACAGCATTAAGCCAATAAATGAAGTAGTTATAATCAAAATGCCAACTGTCTTTTCTTGGAATCAGCAGGCTCCTAACAAAAATTTGAATTTCAGATAGCACACAAATTGATATTACTTGCTCTGCATTTTAAAATGGCTATTTTGCCTGCTTGTCATGTGTTTATATGGTTACATCTGTCTTTTTTCCCTATCTATTTACACAGAAACAAACATATCCTTTCATTTGTTTATCTGAACTGGAGTATTTTGAGCTCCACAAATAGCTGCTAATTACAGCACCAGAGACCTGACTGCAGTTCTCATAATTTACTAGTGACCCAGTTACTTAAGCATTACTGCTGAACTTAACCAAGGGAAGTGCTGATTCATAATGAAGTTTCTTCTATTTTTTCCCCTCCATTCCATTCTAGCAATAATTAAGTACCAAAGCCTGTGAAGAAGGTGCCAGAAAGTATTTTTACTTGCTAGTTAATTCTTTATTTTTGACATTCTTTTCAAAATGTCATTTACAATAAGTGAAAATGATCTTTTGTGCTTTCCTAGCTGTTTCTCAGAATGAATAGCTTAATTCAATGTTATTAAAAAAAACCACCTCAGCACAAAATTCCCCTTTGCAAACCAGTGGCAAGCAGCAGTGCATTACAGTAGAAAGATAGAGCTAATGATTTTTTTTTTAAATGTGTGCTAATGGATCAATGTGAGTGAATGTGTGAGAACTGATTTTATGGAGTATTTTTATTTGCTTTCTGGAATACAAGAAAAATCACAAGTGATGCTGCATTGAAAGCTACTGTAAACAGTAGAAAAGACAGAAATAAATCTAAAAGGACCTGAAAGAGATGAGATACATGAAAAGAAAATAACAGGGTGTGCCCTAAGGAATTTGAAGGGTAGTATGATTAGCTGATGTAGTGCAGGAGAAGGTAATTAAATGTGCATGGCTAAGGCAGCTATCATATAATGAGATGCAGAGAGGTGTTGTCTTCTTGTATGAATGAAGTTGCCCTAATATTGCACAACGGTCAAAATAATTGTTTTAAAGAAGTATTTCAGAAATCTTGAACTCTTTCATGGCATACATGGACATCACTTAAGGATGAGAGCATTTTAAGAATTCTTCATTAATCTGCTGAAAATACCATTTCCCCCTGTTTCAAACTTGAATGTATGCTAAAGATTCCATGTATAGGCTGCTGCAAGACCCTGGCATGTAAGACTGGTTTATTTAATCTTAGTCTAAATTTATACTTAGCTTCCATCATAAGCACATCATGAAGCCAACATTATGATCAGTTTGCTGTTGATAACACTAAGACTTTTTATTTGCTAATTGCTAAATTCAGGCAAAAAATTATAATGAAATAAATGCAGTTAAATCCTACTAAATTTTGCAAAGATTTTTATGGGGAGCCAAAACATACAGAAATACCACTGAATGTGAGAGGCTTGCTTGAAAAATTTTGACCTATGCTCTGTTTCTTTTGGATTATATTTCTGAAGTTAATGGAATAATGGAAATAAATTCATGGCTAAAACCTGATCTCAGTAAAAGTTAAGGAAGACCCACAGTTCTACAGGGCTCTTCTAAATGGAGAGTAGCAGCAGACATGAGTGTAAATGGGATTGTGGTAATTCATTACTTTTGTAACAAGTTTTCCACAATCAAAGGAAAATAAATATGAAATGTTAATGAACTGAGACCTCAATTTTGCACTGTCATCTAGAAGAATACGTTTCACAGAGCATCGTTTCCTTTGTCCATCTCTTTCCAACTCAGGAAGTAACCCTGCTTGGGAAACTGCAACTCTAGACAAGAAGTGCTATGAAATGGTCTGAGCCTCACATTGGTAATTAAATGTAAGTCAGTCTGAAAGACTTTGCAAAGAGCCCACATCAATATAATTCACACTTGTAAATTTTACACTTGCCTTTGGCTGAGTCAGCCACTTGCTGAAGTGACAAATACAACAGCATGGTTTGGCACAGAAGTCAGAATGGGAGTGCATCTGCAACCAGAGTGTTTAAAAATTACACAGTTTTTGTTTCTTCTCATTTACAGTTCATTCTTTTGGGAAATTTTAGTCATCTCAGAAGACTAGAAAAATCCTTTTTCCTTAAGAAATTAAAACTGTAGTTCTCATGTAATTACTTGGTTGGGGATCTAAAGCATAAAGAGAAATATCAGGAGTGGTGAAACTTATTAAACTGAGGAATCTGACCACAATGTACACATTGTAAAAGGGCTAAAGGAGAACACACATCTGCTTCTCTGTGTAAATCTTCTCTGAATTTTTGAGAGGCCTTATTTCCTCTGTATTTTAATTTTCCCTACTGTTTCAAAGAATTATTACATCTTTGACCTTCAGTGCTTAAATATTCAAGATTTATAACATAATTATAAAAAACCCCATAAAAATAAAAATATTTTGTAACTCTAATGATATTTCAGTTATTTGTTCCTATTACAGTTCAGTGGTCTAAACATTTTTCTCCACCTGAAAGAATTTGCATAAAGTTTCTGTTTTTTTTTCCTGGATGTGCTTGTGCTTTTGTGTGTGTGTGCCAGAGAGGCATATTTCTCATACCCCTGGGATACAGGCAATGGAACTGCAGGTATAATCTATAAACTTTGCAGTGCTAACGTAATGATCAACATTTGTGGTGAAAAACACTTGAATATATTTTTGTAGTTATAAGAATACTTCAAATGATGAATTACAAGGCTTTGATTAAAAAACAAAATGTAAGAGCCCCTGATTTTAATTTTCCATATACACCACCTCTCCCCTGCCCCCCATCCTGTTGCCTGTAAACACTTGCTTTCAAGCTTTTCTTCTACTTCCAAGGCTCAGGTAAAAGGCATCAATGAAAATCTTGTTGAAGTACCCCGAAACTCTTATTTGTGTAGAAATACATCCTAAAATGCTGACACAGGACAGGGTCAGAAACATATGTTGCTTTCTGGGTATTAGCTACAGTTGGAAACGACCCAGTCATTAGAATTCAGAGTGTGACTGTCAGCTCAGCGTTGGTCAGAAGACCCCACAGGCATGGATGGAGGGGATGGGGAAAGGGGGAATTTTACCTTCCCCACCTGGACTTGGGCTGCAGAGAGCTGTTTACTGCTGGTGGGTGTCTGAGGATGTGGCTGGGATGGGGGCTGAGGTTTGCTCTGACACCCCAGGAAAAGGGGCACAGCTGAGTCAGGCACCCAGAGGACAGGAGGATGTTTTCAGGGACAGCCCAGGATTTGCACCAAAGGCTGGGGGGTGGGCAGGCAGGTGGCCATGGGAAAGTCAGAGGGTCTGTGAGGGGCTGGTGTGCCCCCAGGCTCTGCCCTGAGCCCTGGCTGCTGCCTGCAGCTCACCTCAGCTTCTGCCCAGCAGGTGGGATCCCTCTCCAAGGTAAGTAAATTTCCAATTTACATAATCCTCTTGGCCTCCTCGGCGAATTAGACACACCTAATACATTAGGCAAAGGACTTAGTGGTGATCTATTTACTGTCATTAGCTAATGACCAACTAATGACTCCCCTGACTTCACCCTGCCCATGTGGCAGGAGCCCTGTGGCCAGAGCATTCCTGGCAAGGTGAGCAGCAGAGCAAAGGCACCAAAGTTAAACACCGGGTGATGGTGCAGAGGCAGCCATGATTAGTGAAATGCTGTAAATTTAAACAGCAGGTCACACATAGTTTGCCCTCCCAAAATTAATTCAGAAGCAATGGGTGAAAGTCAAATATGCCTGGTGAGACATGGAATGAGTGTCATGTATGATGGAGGGAGCATCACCTGAGAGATTGGCTACTGTGGCTCATGTATAGGAGGGGCTTTTGAATGTTCTTTATGCTAAATTGTCTCAGTGTGAATGGGACCCAGTGTGAGCTAAGGAACAGACAAGGAAGATGTTAACTGTAAATACTATTAAAGCACAGATGCTGTTTTTTCTGTAGCTCTACAATTGAAACTGGCATAATACAGTTCTGGTGCTATTTAATACATATATATATATTTGTATACAACAACAGCAGAACTCTATATTTTGCTAGATAGCAGAAATATATCTATATATTTTCATGTCACAAATGTGAATAGTTTTCAAAAAATGCTGTATATTAGGCTAGGAGATACAATCCCCAGTCTGGGCATCAGTTATCCTTTACTGATGAGGCACCAGGATGCTCCAGCACTGCAAAATTCTGCTTAGGAGGTGAGTCACTATCTTTGCATTTCAAATTAATTTAAATGTAGTTCCTGCTTACTTGTTGTACTTGCTGCTAGGGCTTCTGTGGTTTTCCCACACCTGCTGATGACAGCATTAATCCATCTAAGAGGAGGAAAAAAACACAGAATAATGCCTGTACTCAGATTTATTTGAGATGTCATTAGTCATCAGAGGAAAGTGCAACATCTCCCAGAGTGAAGGTGCAATTTTGATTAGTCCTTACATAATTAGAGAAAAACCTAAAAAACTTTAACTGTGCTAAATAGTACTAGGGTGCAGACACTGGAGATTAACTTCAGGAGTTTCAGTAAACTAATATCCATTTATATTTCCTAAATGCTTATTTTACATCACCTTGCATTTTTTTAATGCGTTGAAAGCCATGTAATGCTGAATCATTTGCAGCATATTCCAAGTAACTTACTGTAGCACATGCCTCTATTTTGTGTAGCTGTGTTCAGGAAACCTACCTCTAGATATGACCTTGGAGTCTTGGTAAATTCCTGTCATATTGGGTTTATGCAGAAAAAAAAAAAAAGAGAAAGAAAGCAAACCCACCCACCTGCCATTGGCACTCTGTAGAGATTAACTAAAGTCATGTTCCACAGCTGCTAAGTCTAAACTGAGCACTAGCAGCCACAAGCTTAGATCAGGTGTGAACACGTGCTTTTCCAGCTATGTATTTCTGTTGCACTACCCAGGGTGCATGGGGTGACATTTGTGCTGGCTGATAACATGGACGCCCAACACCAGACTGAGTGACTTCCTAACTTTGTCTCACTCAGTTGCTGTCTTCCTGGTGTAATTTCCAGTAAAATCAGTACATGTGTCAGGACCAGCACATGCAGCATCTCAAGCTCATGGGCAGCAAGCAGTGAGGAGGCCCCTGTGAGCGCCATGGCAGGGCCCCACAGAACTCTGCCTTCAGCTGACTCAGGGGCAGACACTCTATGTCCACAGCTGGTCCTTTATTTAAAGTGTTCTCTGGAAGATCACCACAAGGAGGAGGTGTTTGTACCTGCAGTGCTCTGCTGTCCAGAGCACACTCCATTTGGTGGCTTTCTATGTCCTTTGTCTCACCTCCTGGCTTTGGTTTGCTGCCACTCAAGTTCATTTCTGGCAAGGCCCAAGAATGCTGCCATTTCCCAGCAGATCAGGGGATGCAATTGTGTGCGTACAGGATTTGCTGGGAGAAGCATTGCCTCCTTTGCAGGGACGGCATGCAGTGACAAAGGACACATGCTGAGAAATATTTTGGTAAATGAAGCAATAGTTCCTTTGGTTCAGACAAACGTGATTTTTATACATGTAGAAGATATTATTTTCCAGTAAAAGAAAGTAAATCAGTAGGTTCTTAGCAATGAAAGATAAGGGAAGAAATACAGGGAAATAATGCATAAAAAATGGCATAAGGACAACATACTTCTCATAGTTCCTACTAGAATTAAGTATAAGTAAATTTTTATTCACCTTTGAAGTGGTCTAATGACTGTTTGAAAGAGCAGCAGAAAGCTGGGATGCACTACAGAGACTATGATTTATTCTAAATGTGGAAAATATCCTACAGCGAGAATTACTTTAAAGTACTCTAATACATTTCAGAGAGTTGCTTCTGAGAAATCATAAAACACAGTCCTTACTCCAGAATTTCTGAGATTTTCTAAATCATGTGCTTAACAGTAGCCACTTTATATCTACTGGCTTAGCAAGAGAATGGATCTTTGAAGGACTGAGGCTGAAGGCCATAGTTCTGCAAATGTTTATGTATGAGGAGAGAGTGAAGGTCTGAATCCTAAAAATCACACTATGCTGTGGGTGAGGAAAAAAATGTTGAGGAAAAGCAGAGTAGAGTGATATTTTTCACCTATAAATACTGTGGTATCCTTCAAGACAACTCTTTCATAGAAGTTATGTGTTGAAAAGAAACTTCTATTTTCATAAGTGAGTGGCACCTTAAAAATATGGAAGAGAAAAACATTCAGCCAATCAATAACTCCACACTGTTATTGAAAGAATATTTTAATTAAAAAACTAGAGCATCCCCCACACGCTTTCCCTGCTCCCATCCTGAAAAGCACTGCCCTTGCTTTCATGAGCACAAGCAAATCAACACTCTGTTAGCACAAGGTAGCTCTTGTTTGAATTGTGTACCCTGGAGATGCATAATGAGAGCAAAGGAACTGTTCCTAGGGGGCTTGGATTCTGAGAAAGGAGAGATATTTAAGTGCCCTGCATGAGCGGTCTGGATCCCACAAAGGGGGTGGAATAAAATAAAAATAAATCAGTTTTGTGAATTTGAACCTCATACATAGAAGTTAGGCCATAAAACCATAATTTCCTTTACCCAGTATTTTTTTATAGCTGAAATTTCCATCTATGGGGGAGAATTTTTAAGGAGAGATGGCAAATGACATTCAGAAAAACTTCTATTACCTCCAAAAAGGTGCATTGAGAGCAGTGTGTTTAGGTCCAGAACCAAATCTGTGACTCCTCAGAATTAGAGATAAAAGAATATATAAAGTCCACTAAATGAGCTGGTAACAAGAATGAATTTCAGACCAAGGTGAGGTTAAACAGAAATCACTTGATTGTTTTGGCAAAAATCTGCAATAATAAATTTAGTCGATGTGAATTCTTTTATTTTAGATGAAGTACATTTTTTCTTGTTAGGAATTATTTAATCCTTTTTAGCCTTTTCTTGTTTAAGATTTATTGCACTTCTAGAAGTGGTGAGCATGGCACAGTGCTGAAGGCAAGTGTTTTGGTCCAATTCAGCACATTTATTACTACATGGATCTCACCTTGACTGCAGGTATAAACCAAGCAGAAAGAGTAATGGTAGAATGTACTGTCATAAAGAGATTTGACATTGGAGACTGAGCAAGTGCCATTACATGGAATTACAGAATGACAGAATGTTAGGGGTTATAAGGGACCTCTGGAGATCATTCAGTTCAACACCCCTTCCAGGGCAGTTTCATCCAGAGTAGGTTTCACAGAATGGCATCCAAGAGGGCTTTGAGTGTCTCCAGAGAAGGGGTATCCACTACCTCTCTGGGCAACCTGTTCCAGCGCTCTATTACTCTTACAGCAAATAAGTTCTTCCATGTGTTTGGGTTGAATCTCCTGTGTTCCAGTTTGTGATCATTGTCCCTTGTCCTATCACTGGACATGACCGAAAAGAGTCTGGGCCCATCCTCCTGACGCCAGTCCTTCAGATATTTGTAAGCATTGATGAGATCTCCCATGAGTCTTCTTTTCTCCAGGATGAACAGACACAGCTCTTGGAGCCTTTCCTCACATGCTAGATGCTCCAGTAACCTGATCATCTTAGTGGCTCTTCACTGGATCCTCTCCAGAATCCCTTGTCCTTCATGAACTGGACACAATACTTCAGATGGGGCCTCACCAGGGCAGACTAGAAGGGAAGGATAACCTCCTTCAACCTTCTTGACAAACTCCTTGAGTTGCCATTGGCCTTTTTGGTCACAAGGGCACACTGCTGGCTCTTTGTCATCCTGTTGTCCACCAGGACTCCCAGATCTCTTTCCACAGAGCTGCTTCCCAGAAGGTCAGCCCTCAGCCTGTACTGGTGCATGGGGTTGTTCCCCCTGAGATGCAGTACCCCACACTTACCCCTGTTGTAGCTCATGCAGATTCTCTCTGCCCAACTCTCCAGCCTATACAGGTCATGCTGGATGGCAACACAGCCCTCTTGTAGGTCAGCCACCCCTCCCATTTTTGTATCATCAATGAATTTGATGAGGTACATTCTGACTCTTTGTCCAGGTCATAGATGAGTACACTAAACAGGAATGGATCCTGTTTACCCATATGTTGGTATTACAGGCAGAATACATCCTCTTCTGCCCTGATGCTATATTCTCATCTTTGGTTATCCTTTTTTCACATTTAATGTTTGCTCTGCTAAGATAATACTTTAATGCGTGTCTTATTAGTGACTCAATTTAATTTAAAGGAAGTGTAGTGAGTAAAAATCCCTGTGGTAAGATTCTTAGCATGAATAAACATTTATACTTATATGCATTCCACTTTGGGATTGGCAAGCACCTTCTCAAATACTCAGCAGCTCCTTGAATAGTTCATCACTAAAAGTTCAAGGTGATGACCCTGTAGCTCTTATTAGATTGACACATGAATGACACAGTTCTGACTTTGTTAAAGATTAGAGAACAAAACATGCTAATTGTTGTGTTACAGCATTGGATTTCTCAATAATCTTTTTATTTATTAAAAGGAACAAGGTTTCACTATTCCCTATTGTTGAGCTTGTGGCTTACGAAACCAACTTCCTTGCTGCAAAACTGCACATTTTTATTGCTCACTAGTATGCAGAAGAACTGGGGAAGCTAGTGATGTCTCCAGGGCTTTTGTAGCCCTCAACATGCGGGAAAATATCTGCTTCACCCATCTTATGGTCACACAATAAACAGTCTCTAAACATTTTACTGTGCCTAACATTTTGCTGCCATAGGCAACCACTTAATCTGCCTACACAGTGGAGCTTGCCCTGAGGGGAAGAAATATGTGTTAGAAAGGACATATTTATAATAAAACATAAGTCCTCAAGACTAGTGAAAAAAATAGCTGTTCATTTGAGGTTTCCTGATATATTATTGGCTGTTCTAATAACAGAAGAGTTAATCTCTACTATCAAGGTTCCACATGGATTGCTTCTACAAGCAGATTTGTTTCCACCTCACAATCAATACTGTATTTCTGCTTTAGGTTGTACCCTTTTATCATATAAGCATCTTCTGTATAAACCAGACTTGAAAGGTACCCTTGTGAACCATGAGGAGACCAAAGTGAAAACCCATGACAGCCAGTTGGAAATGAATTCAGCTCTCATGGCTTGACTTTCCTTTTTGTTTACATTTGCATTAAGTAGCACAGCAGAAGGAGGCACTATGCCCAGGGTAGAGGGGGAACCCCTCTCCTTTGGGAGGCAAAGTAGACACCGAGTCTCCATTTAAACCTCATTATGACATCAATTCATGTGAAAAAAGAAAAATCACAGGTTTGTGGTTCATACCTGTAATAAGCCCTTTAGAAACAAGCTGCTCTGGCAACGGAATTTAATCCTTGCTACTTCCAGGTTTTTTTATAATTATATATTCCTCTGCCATAAGAGAACTAGGATTTGTTGTGAATCAGGTCACCTCGTAGCTGTTTTACTTGAATGAAGAACTCATACTGCTTCTTAGAGTCTGTTATGGCTCCTCTAATTTAAGACTATTACCTGAAACAGACGTATTTTATTTGGCTTTTTCCATGTTGATGGAGTGTGAAACCTTGCAAAATGATCTCCAAGTGCCTCTGTAGAATAAGACTTATAAGGCTCATTGTGATAAGTTAGAGCGAAGTAACCATAAAACTTTTCAGGCTGTGCTCTATGTGAGGTGCTTGGGTCTCAGTGAAAGTGAGCACCCTGCTTCTCCTGCTGAATGAAAGAAGAAGGGCTTGCTAAGGCTCTTTTTAAAAGATAGATTTGCCAGGAAAGCCTTGTTCTCCCAGAGGTATTTTAAAACAGCAGTGCATGGCCAGAGCTACTGCCTTCCCATGTCTTTAGAAGGTTTATGCTTCTTGGAAAAATGAGAGCTTTCAGCCCCTCGATGTATTAAAGATTCTAATCTTCTCCAAATCAGTTATTGATATTGAAGCTAATAAACATGCAGAATGGGCAAGAAAGGTGTTCACTGGCAAAACTCAGCCTCAGTATCAGTATTTCAAAAACGCAGGCTTGAGATTTGGGTAGTGAATTTATTTCTTTTGCCTACTACACAAGTTGTGGACTTAATTTTTAGTTTAAGTTGAGATACAGTAATTACAAATGAAATAGAACAAATGTGGTTTTAGGCCACATTTATGTTTTGTTGTTTTTGCACTCTGGCTGGTGGTAGGGTTGGCCTGAGTTACAGAAACTTCAAGGCTAATCTAATTTACACTTGCATTGCCAGAAGTTGTTCTGGCAGCTGAAAATAATGACATCTGCCAAGGGTGCAAATATCCTGTGTGGGTTTTTTCTGATCACATTGCATGGTATAAGAGCATATGCCACATCAGCTGGAAGCTAAAGCTGTCATACATTCCCTTCATCAGCAAACATGCAATCTCCCATCCTCTTCTTGATGCATGTTTTAAAATGGATGTAGAAGTCATGAGATGCAGAGGTCTATGCTAGCTTTGCCTCATTCAGAAAAGTTTCACACAAACAGACTGTTTCTAATTTTCACATTTTTCAGGCATGTGTCCTCTTATGATCAAATTAGGATAAAGGGATCACTGAGTCATGGACAGCTAAGAATAATTCTCATGTCTTGAATCTTTAGGCTTATGAGTAATGCAACCAGTTCTCTTATATGCCAGTAGATAAAGCTGTTTGTATTCATTAACAATACTTTGATGTAAAAAAATAATTGAAAACCCTTCTTCAAAGGATATTGTTCCTCTTTTATCTATTTCTAGTTTTTTCTTCTTCTCCAAAGTCTGTGAGTATACTTTTGTCATGTATTTGTCACTGTCTGAGAGCTTACTGTGGTCATTCTGAAAACTTAGTGTATCTTAGCTCACAAATGCTGCTAAAAGGCACAGTTCAAGCACAGCATATGTGTTAATATAATCACCTTAATTTTCTGAGGTTGGCATTTGGCAAATTCACGTGTAATATGATATAGATCTGTGAACCCATGACAGGCGTGAAGAATCTGTATCTGGACCAATCACTTTCCCTTCCAATACAAGAACTAGGGCCATTACATTAAACTAGAAGGAGGCAAATTCTGAATAAACAAATTAAAGTGGTTTTTCACAGTGTCTATCTAAGTTGTGGAAAGCCTTTCCACATCATTCCAGTGTACTAAATCTTACAGAATTTCAAGGGGAACCTAGCAACATTCATTGTGAAAAAGGAAATTACTAAATACAGAAAACATCTAGGTCAGGAGGACATTAACCCTTGGAAGCTGGAGGATTGGAAGTTGCTTAGGTCAGGTGTCATTTGTATTTTCTTTTAGCCCTCCTTAGGCATCTGATTTTGGCCACTTTTACAGGCAAGGTGTTGGATTAGCTATGCTTTTGGCATCCATTGTGGCTGTGCTATGTCATATTACATTATGTGTTGTCCTACAGATGCCTGCAATATGTTGTGGAATACCCTGCATTCCTGTGTAAGTCACATTCGGTCTCCAAAGGGCCTGCTTCTTCCCACAGACCGTAGGACTAGCTTAAGGTGACAAGCTGGAATTTTTAACTCTTGCTTATGAAAAATTTGATGAAGTGGTATTTCCCTGCATGACACAGCTGTGCAAACTTGAGCAGAATCTCCCTCCAGTTAAGGAAGACTTGGCTAAGAAAGAGATTGTTCTTTCTCTGTGTTCATAAAATTAATTTGCACTAATAAAGCTTTGCAAGTAGGAGCATTCTCAGGGAACGAGCCCTGACTCAATCTGCATAACCTGGATCAAAATTTATATTTTAAGGTAGCTAATTGTTCATAAGCACATTTATGAGCTAGACTGCTCTGAGCTTTTGGATTTTGGGAGGACATGAGGGATATACAGATACGAATGTTATTTTAAATTTTTCTATGTCATTATAATATCCCTGTCTATGTCAATATAATATTCATTAGTCAAAGATGCTCATCTAGCAGTGTGAAGTGGTTTGAAGGAACTGCTTGGATAGCCTTCTTTTCTACATATATTTAACAGTCTTTAGAATTATAAACCATTTTACATGTTGGAACTAGGTGATTTTTTAAGGTGCCTCCCATCCCAAGCCATTCTATGATTCTAGGATTCTACCTGAAATTTACAGTAAATTAGAAATTAGTCAAGGCCACTAATATAAATCAGAATTCCCCTTCATTGTTTTCTCTGTATGAATACTTGATAAAAAGTTCACATGACAATGTAAAGGGGAAAAATATGTGTCTTCACATGGCTTGATTTTCATAAATGTATCACATTTAATATCATCTAGGAGCAGAACAGCATCTTTGATCCTAGAACATCTTAAAAAATGCCTTTTGGTACACCTTCCTGACCTATTTTTTACTGCTGACCCTAAGAGAGAGAGGAGATAGTGCTATTACTGTTTTCACCAAAGGCTCATAGAATGGCTGAATACTGACATACTAATGAGGTAGAGATGTAGGTGGAAAGGTTCAAAACTTTGGAGATAGCATGAAGTGTTATTGTCTAATTAGGACATGTGTTTTCCTATATTCATGCTGACCCAAAGCTGATGCAGGGGAGACTTGGACTGGGATGGACATACTTCAGTACAGATTTCTTGGCAGTAATTCACTTTGCAGCTCTTCCAGATTTTTATAACTCTTGTTCTTGCTCTTGAATTTACAGAGAGTATTGCTCTTGGATTAACAGAGAGTATTACACACAAAAAGTGTTAGAAGCCTGTTAAGAGCAGAAGCCAGGAAAGACTCAAAAGTTAGGTAATGCCGGAAATAAGGTTGTCTTGAATATTTTTACTGTTCTTCCCCTGTGTGAACATTTCACAGTCCTTAATTAAACAAACATTATGTTTTCATAAGATCCCAATCTCATGCAGTGCTCACTGGCTGAGCAATTATTCAATACCTTGTTTTCACTCTTCGGTGTCTGGCTTTTGATATATTTCACACTACTGAAAATCCTCTTTGGAGTCCTCTGTTGTGCTTATCAATGTGATATGTAGTGTTTTCTAGGGAGTCATAAGTCTTTTTCACCGTATCTGTGCTGAGAGAAGTGATGCTATTCTTTGTTTCACAGATGAAAAACTGATCACAGAAGAGTGTATTTGAGATAGCGAGTTCAAAATGCAGCATGTGCTCTCTGATTTAGTATCCTTGACTCCTTATTTCCTTTGAAGGGTGTTACAGTCCGAGGTAACATTAAAATTTATTTTTGGATACGCAAAACAAAGTCCAACCATAGAAGGTTGAGGGCAAGCAGATTTATTTGACAATTGACACAGGCAAAAATATAGAGCAAGGCAAAAGAGAGAGAGAGAGAAAGAAGATATAAGAGAGAGAGAAGAAAAATGGTAAGAAAGTGTTAAGAAAGAATGAGAGAGAAAAATGTAGAAATAAAGAGTAAGAAAGTGGAAGAATGAGAGAGAGAGAGTCACCACCAGGGGCCCAGCTGCCCAGCGAGTTTCTTCAGGATGGTGCTGATTCTGGACAGGATCCGATGCAGAAATGGCGGCGGGTCAAGAGACGACAAAACCAAAGCATGGACAGCCATAGATATACCCCTGAGTCCCTTTGTTCCCAAGGGGCAGCTGTCAGTCAGCCAGGTTCCTTGGAAGACAGGCTGCCTGGAGGGGAGCAGGAGGGTGTAGTCCTCCAGCCAGTCATCAATTCTTATCTTCTTCCTCTGTTCCAGCCACTTTAGCCAGGCACATAATCATGCCTCCAGGGGTGTCCCAGCATTGAAGGTTGGCCCTCAGGAAAGGGGAGTCATCTCCACCCAGTCATCAGTTCTTATCTTCTTCCTGGCCCCATCCTTACTCTGTTCCAGCCCCCTTAGCCAGGTACTTCACAAGTACAATCAAGGTGGCTCAGTCGTGCCTGGAGGGACCACCCAGCACTGCAGGCTGGTGCTCAGAGAAGAGAAGTCTCCAACCAGAAGACCTTGTCACATCCCGAGGTGTCACCCCCTGCTCAGCTCTGGCCAGCCAAGTTCTCCACCCTAGCCAGGGCTATTAATTTTAAAATTGCTCCTTTGAGACAATTGCAAATCAGTGTTCAGAACCACACAAAGGATAAATGGCTTCCTATGTGAAAAATACATATTTATTCCTTTGAAACAGGAAGCATTGTAGCCCTTGTAGAAGAATCTGGGTGAAGTTGTTACCACTCATTGCCAGTCATGTAACACCACTGTCTATAACTATAACTAACATAACATATACATGTAACTATAACCAACAAACTGCAGGACCAGAATGTAAAGTCAAGGACGGACTCAGTCTCTCAGTGGCAGAGGACTGTTCTCACCAGGGAGGTCATCAGAGAGTGGGAGAAGAAATGAGTTTGGCTCTATGGAAGAAAGCTGCACCTTGCCAGTGAATTTTAGTGTCAGATGGTGGGCCTGTTTTTTCTGCCATAGTAGCTGGAGACATTGGAAGGGATTGATCTCCCTGTTGAAGAGCAGAGTCTATCATATCTTGTGCATTTATAGTATGAGAGGCATTGGTGATGAGTCAAGATGGTGTGCCATTCCTCAGTCTAAAACACAGAGGAAAAAAGATTTTAAATCATGAATAGCTGGAAAATGGCAGGCAATAATTTGGAACAATGTGGCCCATAATCCTGCTGCAGTAATACTGTTACCTCACATTTTTGGCAGTTCTGATTGTCCACTCTTACTTCCCCATGGCAAATTAAATCCGTTCATAAACTACCTATACTACAAGCATCTGAAAATTTTTGTGTGGCAGTATGCTTCAGGAGCCAAGTTTGATACTACTTTAATTTACAGATTAAAATAAATGGGAAACAATTTTTCAAGCTTAGAAGAAATTTTTTTTTCATATGTCTGTTACATAATTTTCCATCGCAGAGCATTTATACTTTCTTATGGAAATATTTTATCATAAAAATAGATTTACCAGATGAAAACTGCAGCACCACCAAATTTTTTTGTTCTTCCTCAAATCACAACTTGAATATCAAACAGAACATTTGGTTACTAATCTTTTATGTCCTGTTCATAAGCAGAAAGACCCGCTATTTACCTTTCTTGGTATTGACTTATTTCTGAGAACTATAACAGAAATACTTTAAGGTTTCAGGAACATGAAAGACTCATATTAATATTTATTCTATAATTTTGCTCAGGTAGCATGATCCATCAAATAGAACAGTCAACTAATTCCTTAAAGATCACTTAAGAACGTTGGTTGGTAAATAACATGCTGATAAAATCACAAGCTCATCATCACAATCTGAGCTCATCAGTAATTATTTTTATATGGCCCCCATAGATAATCTGATTCATCTATAGTGCTTTTTTAGTCAGTTAAATAATGTTAGAATCTTAAAAGAAGAAAGTGTTAAGGTATTTATTTCAGAAAGGATTTAAAAACATCACAAAGTTATCTCTCCTGATATCTTTCTTTGACATTTTTTCCTAAAATGTAAACCTTAAATAATCTCTAGACAAATAGAGTTGAAAACAGTGCTGGATGGTCCTGGAACATCCTGTTGGCTTGTATGCAAAGAGAAGTATGTTCCCCTCCTGAGCAGTGTGATAACTTCATAACAAAGTACTTCACTGAACCAAGAAAAATGAAGTGCCAGTGTGAGAATGATGGCAATCTGTTTCTGCAAGGTTTGGGTTGCTCCTATGTTTCAATTAGATAATTACTTTTTTTAAAAAATTTTATTTTTATTTTTTTATATTTTAAATGGGGCCAAGTCTTCCCTAAAAGGGCATGTACATTTGCAATATTGTATTTATATGTGATTGTAATCATAAACATGTCTTTTAGTACAACTAAATATGTTTCTTGAGTTACTTGGCCTTAAGGAAAAAGAATCTTATGCATTTATACATTGATAGTTTATTAATACCATTTCATATGATTTAAAATTACATGAATGTGACAAATTGTAACTTCCTTAAGCTACCATATTTCAATAAATATTTTTCTTTCTGAGGCTTGATTTCCATCCACCCTGAAATACTCATTCTTATGTCAGCTCCTGTAGAGCCCACAGTGACCTTCAACACCTATTAAACAGCTAAGAAGTTGTTTTGTGGTGGATATTATATATTTCTGTGGTAAGGTTGTACACGTTGCTTACTCTTTCACACAAAATATACTGGATTGCTCCTTTGTTAATCCCAAATCAAGTCCATACAGCTGATGTTCTTCCTTCTTGTGCTGATATGTGGAAAGTGGAAGGAACAAGTATCACTGCAGCAGTGTTTGTGACTGCATGAATAACAGAGTCCCACACTAGATTAGTCTGTCCACTCAGAAGTGCCCAGACTTGAAAGACAAATGTGTTATTTTAATTCCCACCTCTAGAATTGGAATTCCCCTGGTGATCTTTTCAAAGATGATGTAGCAGTATGCTCTACCTAGCTTGGATGTCATGATTTTAGACATGATTTACTACAAAACCACATGAATTTATACTAGTACAAAATCATGACCTCTTACAAAGACAATTTCAACATAGCAAACCACAGCTGTGTCTTTGAGATTAAAAAGTTTTTTCAAGACAGTACAAAAAGATGCCATTTGGACAAGTCAAGTATTGAGGGCTTCAGAAAAGATATCTGTAATGTTGTTTTTAAAATGTCATATTTAACTTTATGCTTACATCTTAAATTGCTGCAATAATATGGTCAGTAAACACCAACTGGATACATTATCTACACAGCACTTAGCCGTGATTGGTGTAGGGATATAACAATATCTAATAGTAAATAAGCCTTTACTTAAATAATAACCCTTACGTGAGACAGCTCAATAGAGAGATTTCTCTTGTTACATAGGCTACATTGCTTGTAGACCAAATGTACATTGTGTTTGTCAGTTTTTGGTGTGGGTTTGGCATCTGACTAAAATAGCTACAGCAGGTGAGACTAAAGAGATAATTCTCTTTCACTCAGCCTGTACTGTGTTATTTGTGTTCTGGGCTCTGCCAAAGAAATGCAAGATATGCAGCTCTCTCTGTTGAATGCTTTGCTCCACAGTGTTTTAACACAAGGCTTCCATGAAATTCTCTCTCCCCTGCTGGCTTGTGATAAAATCCATGTGTCAGAAGTTGAAAAGGCAAAGGCAAGAGGATAGCTGTGAGTGCATACCATCAGAGATTTTCCCATGTAAATGAAAATTGGTTTTATTTTGCAACTGCAATCAACAGGAGCGGTAAGACACCTGGTAAATTGATTTATAGCAGTTTGAACTTAGTAAACATGTTTAAATTTGATTGTGAAAGAAGTTAATTGGCTATATTGATTAATGTGCAGCCTTCATTATGTACAAGTGCCGAGTGCCTGTTAGTACCAAAGGATCTTTCTCAGTAGAAGAAATTTCTGCAGTTTTCAAAGTTCAATCAATCACACAGAGAAAAAGCTCCCTGCTATGTGGGGTTAGTTGTGAGGACTGTACACCTTTGGAGAAGTGATTTAGCTGATTTAGTAGAGATAGTGAGCTTCAATAGAAGAAA